>OZ024936.1:48823027-51323027 GCA_964017235.1 Sabellastarte sp. h YS-2021 | reverse complement strand
CAGGGAAAAAAGACATGTTTAAATATTTATATATTTATGTAAGTTATATGACCTACAGGGCAGTGCAGTTAATTACCTTTTATAAAAAAAAAATATTTTTTAATCTTCTTATATATTTTGAGTTTTAAGATTATATAAATAGTGGAACCAATTGGATAAAATTTAACAGTGGGATATGTACATTAATCAATGTGTTCATTGTGGATATTTTTTTCAATGGATATGTGTTAAATATTCATGTACATTTGAAACTTGTGTACATGTCTTTCTCTGAATATGTATTAATGTACACTGTAAAACTTATCCACTTACTGTTAATAAATGAACCAGAAAGGGATATAAATTTTGCTGTTGAAAACCTTCAAACTACTTTAAAACATACAATACAATATGTAACAGAGATGTGGTAAGTAATTTTAACTTTATTTTAGTCAATGAAGTTTTGAAGTGGGGAGAACATGACATGGCGGCCATACTTAAGACTGATCTTAAATATCTAAGACAACCCTGACCCAGTCTTAGAGTTATGACCAAAGATAAGACTAAGATAAGACTAAAACCTTTTGTGAATTGCTCTAAGGCAAAGACAATTGTCGTAACAAGTTTTTGCTCAAAGTTATGACAAAAGCCTTAGATTTAAGACTAAGATTAAGATAAGACCTTTTATGAATACGACCCTACATGTTCCAGGTTCAGTTTAAGAGACTGGTTTCCTAGTGATGGTCACAGACTTTGAATAATAATAATAATAAAGCACCCAAAGAGTACATACCTCTGCTAAGGCCCAACTCCTTGACTATTGTTTTGAGTGTAATGATAAAAATCATTATGAAATACTCTGGATCCAAGACTGTCTGTAGATCATTGCGAAGATTAAATTAGTTCTATATTAGACCATGACCCACCTACTGTGACAATTTTATGCAAATCCATGCATTAGTTTTTTTTAATCATGCTGCCATGCAAAAAACCTCTTTTACGGGGGTAATAATATAACAAGTGGCCTGGCAAGTCTTTCTTTATTAATTCCTTAACTTGAGCTAGATCACAATTGCATTCTCATATGCAGAAGGAAGTTGCTGTCCACTCATCTAGAACACATTTAGGTATGTGTTATCAGCAATATGTATTGTCACCATTTTTATCCTCATGCATGTGAGAGTGTAATTTACAGAAATTAAAAAAATGTCAGAGACATATATTTATTGGTGTGGCAGGGTCCTAAGTGGCCCAGTATTTATTAAGTTTGACCCAATCATCACTGGCCTCTCAGCCCGATGGTTATATGGGTTTGAATCCAACTGAAGACAACATACTGATAACCTGTCCAAATATCGTCTCAGCTGTTGAAAGGGACATCAAAACACTGTTATTGCAGCAAAAATTCATAGTTGTTGCCAATGAACAGATATTTTATTTAACAGATACACTGGAAACAGTCAACACATTATCTCAATTAATAAAAGCAAATGAAATTCTAAGTAGAGCTAGAAAATGTAAACTATATCATATGACATTGGCCACTGGAAGGCACCTTTTAAAGGTAACACACAATATTCAAATGTGTCCCAAATGTGCATTAGGGGGTGATGAGATGCTAAATCTATTCACTAAAATAATTTCATATAACACAATAAACACAACAATCAGAATTTGTCCCATATTTTGCATCAGGATTGATCAGAAGCTTAATGTAGTTACAAAAATCACAAATGTGTATACCAGAACATTTTTATTCCCAATCCTATGGGACACAGTCTTTTACCTCATTAGCACACAAACATTGATCATTTTTACCTATTGTAATTGTTTCCTAGTAATGACATCTTTATTGCAAATGACTGGTCATCAAGATGCACAAATAACTGCCACATGCCATAAGCACCAAGTACATAAATCTGTGTACATGACTAAACTGGGGTAGTCGAGTTAAGTAATCTGTCTTTGAGTTCTCATGTTATGGCTTGGTCATACCTTTCCTTATATTTGTATCTGTATGTATTCAACTAAGCCTGGACGACCTAGCCCTTATGGCCCAGAAAAGAGACCTTGTATCTAGTTAGTATGGCCTAAAGAACGGGCTGTCCCATCTATCTATCACACCCTCTCTTTCAACCTTCCAGCTTCTGTATTTTATTACAGCCTACAAGAAGTCATAGCAGCTATTTAAAACATTTTAAAGGCTGTCCTGAATGCATGTTTTGAGTGGTGTCATATCGCACTGAAGGCGTTTTAGCAAAATGTGAAACTCACTAAATGCATAAAAAATTGAAGCAGACTGAACTGGAAAAAATGACTCTTTAATAATCGTTCGGGAAAAGTTAAATTGCTATTCTATTAATTTAACCATTAAGGTTTGAACAGCCAAGGTCATTGACAATTTAGATGATAGCTTTCAGGCAATTTGGTTTGAGCCAATCTGTATGCATCAATTAATCAGCTTTTAGATTTACCCTTTTACAATCTTAATGTATTGGGCATGTTGGAACAACATCAACATCAAAGAAAACAGTTTCCTTTATTCTGTTCAGATAGGCCATTTTGAAACCAAGTGAGGCTTTGAAATGGCCAGATCAATTATTTGACTGTTTCGAAACAGCCAGGAACAGATTCATGGACAATGCCGTGTCATGTTAAAACTTGTTATTGTTGTTGAAAACTTGTGAAATTCAGCATATTGTATGAACAGGTGCCCTTTAAACATAACAAATATGTAAATAATTTCCACTAAGTCGGGAAAATAGTAGGGGGGGGGGGGGTTCTCTCTGGTGAATTTCCTATATGCAAACAAAAATGACACAAATCTACACATATAGTTTATGGCACCTGACAGAATGCCGTGAGGATACTTTCTGTTATATATCTGTGGCATTAGAAATACCAAAGTGAATTAAGTCTGTACTTTGGGGGGATTCATTCACTAATACATAGTTCTCATACCATTCAGTGCTGTCCCAATGAGCTAAACGCGAGCCAAAAATATTAAGCACATTGGGGGTTCTATGTAACTCGATGAGCTCCTTGCTACTAGTTCTTCAATGCTCTTGGTGGGTTCCTCTTTATTCTCCCTTTGTGTTCAATTCTCTTCATTCGTCTGTCCCTCTTGTCAACAACAACTGAATGTTCCAAAAAGTAGTCGTTGAATTTTAGGAGTGCCGTGACAATTCACTGCAGCAGGTAGCATGTTGTTCAGTTTCGTAGCTCTGCTGTAGGGCAATTGCCGATGAGTTGCACCAGTTCTTGTTCTCAGTACATTTGCCAGATATTCTTTCTTGTTCTCAACTCATTCTTTCTTTGTGGTAGAAGAAGCTTCACAGATCTCATACATTTCCATAGATAATCGATGGGGTAATTGCAAAAAAAAATAATCAACTATCTTCACTTATCGGTAAAATCTTGCCTGGTTGAGTTTTAATCTTTGGACAGTCGAAAAACATTGTAGAACACCATAGAAGTATAAAGATCTTTTTATTGCATGCCCATACTTTGCCGCCTTTTCCTGTAATCTTCAATATGATGTTGAGAATGATTACAGCACCCTCTCCAGTGTGTGACCTGGGCGTTATGAACCGTCATGGCGAACTTCAAAGGTCAAGAATAACCTGATAATTTTGGACAACACATTGTTAGAATAGAGCGGTGGAAGGGGGAGTTCTGTAAAAGAATGCAAAGCTTTATATACATTCTCATTCAGAATTGCTATATCCATGTCATTGTTTTACTGAACATTGGGCTGGATACTTTGATAAGGTCAGAACACAGATGTTTTATGTGGTGACATTTTCATGTTTACAGTATGTGACATTTCCTTGATCGCATGCAGATCTTACATCACCCTTTTGCATGTAGAAACATGATCTAAAAGCTTTTCTGCTTGTTATACATTTCTACCAGGGAGACTTGGTTTGTTTTTGAGGTCTAAACCAGTCTCACACTGTCATGATTTGACAATAATCTTCTGTCAGATGTTCCCCAATGAAATTTAACATCAGAAGTACAGCTCCATATACGATACTAATATTTATACAGCTTCAGTTTGACATTAACTTGAGTCTTATTAAATTGATGATGTTTCTGGCTTTTTTATCAATCATCTTCACAGTATTCAGGTTCTCAAATGCTGTGTTTTTGAACCTAATAAGAAGTTAGCCATAACTAAAACCAAATCTTTTAGATTTTAAATATTCGACTTAAACAAGGGTTTACTGTATTATCATTTAGACCTGCATTCATTTTACCTTCAGATATTTTTATCAAGAATATACATGGGAAGGAGATTATCAAAGTTAATCAATAATCTAGTTATCTGGTCACCAGTAAATCACATTATCCCAGAGGAAATCATTGCATGGCCCATTGGAGACCATTTGATGGTTTGTTTCAGAGAGTCTCTGATGGAGAGCACCAAATGAGGAACAGATGTCCTGTAAAAGTCAATACATACCTGATATATTTACCCATAGAAATGGAATCAATCTGTCTGCTCAATGTTTATCAACCAAAAGGTCTGAAGAACTATGTTCTTTAACTTCAAAGTGGGAAAAAGTTTTCACAACTACCTGGCAAAGAAGTTGAACACTGAGGTATCATACTGCTTTTACAAATATTCCAAAGAACAAGAGAAAGGTCAATCTTGCCAAGATTCAAGTTTATTCAAGTACCTGAACGTATATCACATTTTTATTGAGTTGCTATTGGGTCTAGAAAGCAACTAACGAGTGCAACGTGTTCCAAATAAAATGCAAGAGCACTTGGAGCGCACATATCTCAGCCAAGGCGTGTAATAATAAGTGAAAATCCGGATCTTTGACAATTTTTGTATCTAGACGGTGATCCAGGTCAGTCTCAAAATTTAATGGGATTTAAGTTGGACTAAGATCCTTTTTCTCATGTTTATGAAGATTCAAACAATAGTACTTGCATAATCCTGCTAAAAAAACAAACAGACTGACAAACGGCCATGAATTTAATAGTTCCTTGGTGGAGATAATACTATAGTTTTCAGGCACATTACCTGTGACTTAACTAAAACTTTTAAATTCTAAGTTGACCCCTGGAGAGTTGTTACACAATAATCATTTTATAACTATTTGATGGAATACTTGTGCACACGATTCTTAAGTACCAATGACATGCAAACTGGGTAATTTTATTAAATTCCCGGCGCCCTGAAGCATGGATAATTAGCAATAAAAATGTATAAAAAGGTGCATGATTTTGATAAATATTCATACATTTTGCAAGCTACAGATATGTTATATATATATATCAATAGAAAGATATTTTTACAGTTAAAATTGAAATTTTAAGTTTTTATGTTCACTGGTACCCCTTATCGTGGATATATATATCACTGCTATTGTTTTTAAAATATGGATTTACTTTACTTATTGTAAATAAAAATATTGGACAATAAAAGTAAAATAACCCCTTGTGGGACATGTTTGTTCAGGTGACAAAATACGCAAATTGTATATACTTGATTTAATCTCGTGTAAAAATTTTAAAATATACTTTACACCATTAGTTTTAATAAGTGCCTACTGCAGGTAGAACTCTTAATCACCCATTTTTAAATGCTGGACAGCAAATTATTGTCTATCTGAACTTTAAAATGCATTTAAAAACAACCCTTCTATCATATCTCTCCTTTTAAAAGGTACATATATATCTCACTAATGAACAATTCATACAGGAATAGTGACCTTGAAACATAGAAAAGTGGGATGCCTCGAGGTTTCATTGCCAGACAATAAATCCTGATATCCCTGAGGGTCAAACACACAGACACACTGTCTTAAGATCAGTCCCCATAAAGCCAAATCAGGAAAACTGCTGCAAAGGCATCAGTGGTTGTCAAATAGGCCAACCAGCCAGCTAATGGCGGGCTCATTTAATGCTTCACTGACAAACTATGGTGACAAGCCAACAGCTAAAGCAATGGGCTTTTGAAGTGGTCCATTCTTGCCTGACATAAACTCCCTTCTATGTTCTAAGTTATCTACCTTCATTAAAGCTTGATACTGCATTAGTTGTGGTAGTTTTATGAAAGTGTTGGAACCCGGTCGATGGCACAAATTATAACAATTATACTTAGAGAAGGTTCACCTATTAATTTATTAAGTATATGGTTAAATTTTTATGGAACCAGTTTAAGTTTTTAAGTTACTCATCTTTACAAGAGAAAGATGCTCAGTAATTTAGCAGATATAAAAGGCTATCCTATGCAGATAAAACACTTTTAGTATTTTGGCTTCTCTGTATTAAACACAATAGGGAGATTATGAACCAGATAAAAATGAGTGTTTATAAAGTGCCCTGCTGCAATATTCCAGCGGGGATATTTGACAGTTCGACTTTTTACGATTAATTTTTGTTGCATTTTTCTGAAGCCAAAGCGGTGTTGAAATGATGTTGGAATTTCTATGATCATCCCTTTAACTAAACTATCAAATACTGCAGCTATCTGATAAAAAATACAATAAGCAATTGATTTTATAGAATATAAGCTGTTTGATAGGGCTTTATCAGGTATTACAGCCCTAGGACAGATGTATATATGGGTTGAGGGCATATCACCCGGAGTTACCCAATATGCAAGTATGGTTAAAGCCACTTTACATATTTCAGGTTGCTAACACATTTTAGTTTTAGTTTCCTTGAAATGTAATGTAACTGCATCTGTTTGTGTGCTTTCTCACAAGCATAACTCAAAAACTATACATTAACTTGTATTTTCATACAAACTGGAGTCTCTGACTCAATCCTCCTCACAGATGATCCTGATCTGAGTTGAGACTACAGAATATTAAAGGATTTTTGAACAATATCTGCGCCAAAAGTAAAAAATCTATAAATCACATTAGGGATATATTTTCACACATGGCAAACCCTGGCTTGGTCTTACTAGAATTTATTTATTTATTTGAGTTTTACGACGCTTTCAAAACTGAACAGGTTATATCAAGATGGGTAGTTCTGTGGGCAGAGGAAACCAGCACATACAATTGGTCAGGGTTTTGTACTGTAAACTGCCAATCATCGGTGAGCAACTACCCCAACTTTTCACATAAGGTCCTGGGTTTGAACTGCCGACGTGAGAGGTGGGAGGGGAGTGTATTATCACTGTGCCAGTGTGGCCCCCAGGTCCTACTAAAAGTAATCCATATCTATATTGGAAATCCTGAACTTTTTTTTTTTTTTTTTGGGGGGGGGGGGATATTTTGGCAGTATCTGTTATGTATCCTGTGTAAAAGTTTGTGTTACCTTAGGCACTACTCGTTTTAAGTGTGAAAAAAAGGTTCAAGTGAGAAATAATCCCTTCAAAGCCTTTGACATTCCTCTGTTAAAAAGAGGTCCAAACGTAGAGAGAGTAACACTGCGAAGCAAATTGAAATCCTCTCTGTAATGAAATGAAGGATTGAAAAGAACAAGCAAGGCTAATTTTTAACAATTTGCCACCCAAACAGAGACAATTTCAACCACTATTTATTATCATCTATGTCTTCCCCTCTCTGGTCTGTAGGTTCTTGTTTGGGAGTCACTGCTTGGCCCTCTGTTTCCATTGCTGAATATGTGCATGATAAAACCCTGACAAAAAGGGTCAGGGAAATGAGGATTGAGTCAAATAAATCCCATAAAATATCGTTACAAAACGGGCTCGGCCATTTATGGATGCTTTATTGAGGCTTGTCCGTTTCTAGTCATTGTTCCATGCATGGTGCATTCTTAGCAATTTTTAAAATCATCTTTTAAGGTAATTTGGTGATATTTCATTGATAGAAACTGTTTTATATTGATGCATCTGTACATTTCTTAAATCATCCATAAAACGTATTTCGATTGGTTGATTGATTGATTGATTGATTGATTGAATGATTGATTGATTGATTGATTGATTGATTGATTGATTGATTGATTGATTGATTGATTGATTGATTGAAACTGTTTTACATTGTTACATTTTGTGCATTCCTTAAACCATCTGTCCAAGTAATTTTGGTGTTAAAATTTACAGCATAGACACCTATCTTTAATCTCCAAGAGACAATACTTCATAAAACTGTATCAAAAGACCACATTTTTTATCATTACATTTACCTGTGGATTATCTGATCTACATCTGCATATAAATAAACAAATTACCTGAAATACATCGAGCCAATAACAATGGAAATCATTATTTTTACTGAATGAATTCGTCCTGATTGTTTTGCCCTTATATTGCAGTTATTACATTGTGGATATATTGTTTTTGCTATGGGTGAATATATTGTATATGCTATATGCTATTGTATATGCTATATGCAAATTGTCATTCTTGGTTTATATATCAATATCTATTTATTGTGTATTCAATTGATTAATTTATATAACCTCACTTCCCCTTGTTTCATATAGTTTGTGGTACTGCTATTTTAGTGATCATCCGAGTCAATGTGCATCCACCCATGCCTGTTCCAGAACTCAGATGGTCACTAACCTAGTCCAGTACTGCTTACCTTCAGTGATTAGACTGGATCAAGTTACACTTCACAGAATATTGAAGAAAAAATATAAAGTGAAGTCTTGCGCAGTTGTACAATGGACCATATAGACACTCTGGTTTCTTGAGATGCCATTTTTAAGCCCCAGGCCGCCAGCTTTAGCGAGGCTCACACTTCTAGGAATCACTTTTGTTTTTCTTTTTTTTTTTGGTATCCAGACTTTCATGAATTGTGTCATAGTGTAGTGTTGTGCGTATCTGTCTCGTCAAACTCGTTAAATGGCAATGGGCTACGTTAGTACTAGGATAGGTGACTTCTTCAGTGCACTACTACTGTCTCTGATGGCTTTGCCAGCTCGTGCTAGTAGACTGAAACCCCTTTTGGGCTTGTTTGTCAAACAACCATCTCACAACACATGACAGAATGTACGGTAGTTCATCTGCCTCAATAAATGCAAAAGTTGGTCCATCCATGGATTTGAAGCCTAAACCAATCACATAATCGCATTTCATCTAACGTATGCCCATTGAAATAAATAACTGTGTTGGAGTCTTAAAATTAAAAATATTTTTTCTGTGTCGACTATGGACATGTTATATAATAGACCAATGGAAAGATGTGGTTCTGTACTTTCAAGGGTATTGCAATTCATCAAAATCTCATGGCCTAGCCGCAGACTTCTGTGAGGAACTTAAAGTTTCAATGTGGACTTTGGAAAGACTTTTTTGTTTCCTTTGTAAGTACTTCATCTTGTTTTTTTATCTTAAATAATGCCATTCAATTTCATTTATAAAAATATTATGTTCTTACTGATCATAATATTTGTTATAACATTGTATGAGCCTTTCAGACGGAATGGTATTAAATGGTGCACAGATGGTGTTTTTAAGTTAGTACTCTCATAAACTGGAAAATACTCCCAAAATACAAACCTCCACTAAAGCAGCCAAGTTTCAGCATATTGTAATTTCACACAAATATGTTTTTATTATTATTATTTGGAGAGTAATGTGAAAAACACAAACCCAAAATCATTAAATATGGGACTTTTGAAAACTGCTGATTTTTTTAATCTGGTGTATGATCCGGATCTCACCCAAAGAAATAAATTTTATAAAAATGTGTTTATTAGTTTTGGAGTAATCACAAACTGACAAAGAAGCACATAAACAAATGTGCCCAAAACATAACCTCATTTGTGTTGATAATTATCAAATATTTTAAAAAAGAATGTGTATATAACTTCAAAAAGATTATACAGTAAACACAATATATATAGTTCATGAATATATCCTAGGGGGTTACCAAGAGCACCTGGGGAGCGCACACATCCGCCAAGCCCAAACACATCTCAAATTGTTTATGTGTGCAATAATACAAAAATGGAATCCAGAGCACCAATAAAATCTATTCATCCGTTCCTCTTACCATTGCTGACATTTTCTGAACGTTTGATCAAAATTCATCCATAAGTTCACTACTTATTTTCCCACAAACAATCAGAAAAATACATGCCACCAAAATTATAACCTCTTTGGCTGAGATAATAAAACAGCATTTTATTTTGACTTTATATTTTGTGCTCACTTATAATCTATCTCTGTGAGTCATTTATTGGAGCCCCCAGTTATATGGGATTGTCATGTCCCAATGCTCAACCTTTTGTAGATGGTAACCCCAATAAAAGATAGGAAAGCAATTTATGTCACTCATCAGAGACACCCAAAAATAATGTGATGTCACGAGAAGAGGAGGTGACGTCACTAACTGATCAATAGCCTGTCAAAACCTCTCTCTTTTTTACGTGCCTGAAAGTTTACCAGAGTGGAATGATTATATTTAGTTCTGATTTAACTTCAGCTTTTCACCTTTCTACTGCTGTGTCTTGTGGATGGCTTTTTAATTGTGTCCTGTACAAAAGATCACAGACTGCTAGGCAAGCATTTTATCAAACATATTGAATGGGCGCAAAGAGAAAGTAAATAGCTGTTAGTCCTTCTTTATCGCTCATTTAAAAACTTTCTACAAGGTTCATGTTTGTTTTTCTTTTTTAAATCATGAAAAGTTTGTTCAAAATTCATGCTTGTGCTAATGTATAGATACTAATTAAAATCTGTACCATATTATTTTAAAACAGGACAAAATAAAAGTTTGTGTTCGAGTATTTATTGTTAAACTGAAACTGTAAAACAATAAACTAACATGAACACAAAGACATCTATTGTGTGGGGTTTTTCTTGTGGTTGTTGTTCAGTAATACATTTTATTCAACTGCAATCCAGTACCATATTGCAACAGTTAATGATTTAATTGACATGATTATACGGCATTCCAGTATTTATGAAGTTGAGTTTTTAGCCCTTTTAACAGTATCATATCTGAACAGACACTTTGTATTTCTCCTATGTAAACTCTAAAAGTGTACCAGGGGTCCAATGTGACCTAGTGGTTAGCAAATTTGGTATCTAATCGCAGGCTGTTGCCTCTGTGTGGGTTCCACTCCCACAAGTGCCAGTGCTAAGGGCCTGTCCCAATATAACCCTGGTTGTCGAATATGATCCAAAACCCTAACTTTGACCTTTGACCTAAGAGAGTGCCAACTGTAGAATATAAGTCTCCAGTGAAGACTGAATGTGAGGCTGTACAATACAATTCATTAAAGTCAGAAATGTAGTTGTATATCTTGTCTATCTGTATCTATAGACAAATAAAGAAAGTCACACAAAACGGTTTTTCTTTTGAGAAGTCTCCGAATGAGTCAAATTTAATCGAATCAGTATCAGCAGTATACAATTACCTCATTTAGAAACAGTCCTCATTAAAATTCCTTATTTCTGGTCAAATTAAAAAAAAATTACCAGTATCTACAGTTCCAAGAGGGCTCATGTCATTCCTTACTATATTTGATACCATATCGGTTAGGTGGGTACTGTTCATATAAGCTTACTTTGAGCCCACCGCAAAGTCACCAACAGTGTTAAAAGTGTTAACAGTTGTATTTCCCAGTGTGATATTTTACTACTTTGCAAAATTTTGCAAAGTATATTAATCAGTTTGTTTGTTTGTTACTTTGAAATCTTTCAATTTCGAAGTATGTTGGTCAGTCTGTTTTTTTGTTTTTTTGGTTTTTTTTTTGTATGTATGTATGTTTGTTAGCACGTTCTAGGCCACAATTTTGAGGCTATGTTTCCCTATAATATTGTCAGGTGTCAGAATAGAGAAGGACTGAATTTCGACAAAGTCGGTAGCATTTTAACATAGCTATGACCATTTTAGCTACTCTGAGTAAATGACTTATAACTCTGAAACTATTGCATTTAGAGTGTTTCTGTAAAATATGCTGTTCAGATGCTTTATCTTTAGTTATAAGATGGTGCATTGTTTGGAGCTCTGTTGCACTAGCTAAGCGAGTAAAAGCTATTTTCTGATTTGTAGCACAATTTAAAAATGAGAATGTGTCAAATTTCTTTGAAAGTATCACACATAGTGACTTTCTTTGAATACATAATTTACTATGCTGGCGTAAGTTATGACATAATGAAGTTGCAGAACTGTAGCTCATTCCATAGCTGAGCAATAGCTTCTTTCAGATTCTCACAGTTGAGTAAATCACTTGTAACTTTAAAACTATTGCATTTAGAGTATTTTGTTGAAATATGTTATTCATTTACTTTTGGATCAGCTATATTCTAATAAAATAGCAGCCCTATAGCTCATTCTGTAGCTGAGCAATAGCTACATTGAGGTTCTCACTGTTGAGTAAATCGTTTCCAACTTTAAAACTATTGCATTTAGAGCATTTTGTTGAAATATGTTATTTACTTTCTTTTAGGTTAGGTGTAGCATAGTCAAATTTCAGACTTGTATCTCATGTCATAGCTGAGCAATAGCTACTTTAAGGTTCTCACTATTGAGTAAATCGCTTGTAACTTTAAAACTATTGCATTTAGAGTATTTTGTTGAAATATGTTATTCACCTAATTTTAGATCAGCTATAACATAGCAAAATTGCAGACCTGTAGCTCATTCCATAGCAGAGCAATAGCTGCTTTGAGTTGGCCAAATTTGGACCCAATGCAAAAGATATATAGTTGAATCTTGTAATGCAGCAAGTTATCAGTAGATTGCAGCCAGATTTCAAAGTTACCACTCAGCCGCAGCTGAGTGCTCGTTTGTTTGTTTGTTTGCAGCGTACTTCCAAAAGTACTACACGAATAGTAATGAAATTTTTAGTGAGCATCAGAACTGTTACAAAGGAGAACTGATTCAAATATGGGCAATGTTCAGGTCAAAATACTTGATTATGGAGCAATTTTTAAGCTGTTACCAAAGAAATCAATGCGATCATTTTTATTTACATATTTTATTTTAATGTATTTCTAGGAAATCCCACGTTGTTCAGATAGCTCACGTTTTCTAACTTGTATATTTTAACCATGATATTCTACAAGTAAGATTTTATTTATTTGTTAGTTGACAGTAGGAATGTGTTCAGTTATGCTTGTGTAACAATTTCTGTGCTTTTTAATGTCTTTTGATTAAGTTGAATGATTAATCAATCCGAAGTGGGAGGTAAACATAGTCTCTTAAAATGACCGAGTCTCAGCTGTAATACCAACTACCTATAAAACCTATTATTTTCAATTCACCCTTAGCATTTAGTCCCCACATTAGCATATGGGCAATTATATACGATCACCAAAGTTAGTTCTGCTTTTTCCTATTTCTGAGTAAAATGTAAGAAAACTACTACACATTGACACAATACATTGGTGCTGTAGACGTTTTGGAAACACGTTCAGATGCCTCTGTGTATTGATTGGTTTCATGCTTGCAAATGTGCTCGCAAATGATGATCTTTGTTTCAAGGCATTGATGAAAGCACCTGTGTTAGATTGAATTTTAAGCTACAACCTTAGATACTTGATTCCAAGGGTTCTATTAAATTTCTGTTTAAAGGACAGTGATACACAGTCTATGCGAATGATAAACGTATGTAAATCATTTTACTGTCTGTTATTATGAAGTCCACATGGATCTAATTTGCAGGGAGGCTTAAAGGTTTTGTTTGCCATAATAGCTTTTGGATATATAAGAGATAATTTGAATAAGAGGCAAAAATGTTGGGAAATCGGCAAATATGATTGGTGTAGAATAATAATTAAATACTTACCCAGCCCAAGGTCACCATATGAAAATTTTACTTTAATCTTTTGTCTTGTACAACACCACATATCCCACTAAGCTTTACCAAATTCATTTCAATTCTTTTAGTGTTACCATACTAAATGACAGATGTACATACACAATAGGGAGAAAAACTATACAATTTCCCATTGGAGAAGGTAAAAAAATCAATCAAACTCCAGTCAAAACACTGGATAAAACACCGGCCTAATAACCAGATGATTTGGATTTTACTGATGGCCTTGCATTACTCTCCTACACTAAAGATCCAAATGTAGAAACAACTGGGAAAAGTTTGCCTTCATGTGAATCAGATAAAATATACAATTTATGAAGGTCCACACCAAGAATTATGATCATACTCTTTCCTTTCCAATCGCCCTGTGATTGGGTATATAATAACTTCATCGCCTACTCAAGGTCATCCCACTTTGCAATTTTCTTTAAGCCATTTTCAAGTGAGCACTTTGACTGTGACCGATAATTTCAATCCTGACTGTCTTGTAACCGATCAGTTGTGTGCTAAAACACTAAAGACTCTTTATAGTACCAAAATCTGTAAAGGATATTCAGTCACACCACTGCCATGAGACAGAGTTATAAGATATGTTAATATGCTTCACCAAGTATAGAAATCTTAACTCCACATTTGAAAGCTGTCAAGTTTTCAGGCTAGGTAAGCTATTCCACAGTTTACTACCACATATCATGCTCACTAAAGATACAACTAGTCATTCCATAGAAATGGAACCCAGGGATATTGTACAATAGACGTTACGTCATCCAAAGTCCACCAATTAATCTTTTCTGTTTTCATAGGATGATTGGAAACTGGGGGAGTAAACAACACCTTAGTCAACACTAGATTAGTAAATAACTAGTTAGTTCAAATTAGCTTACATTAGTCAAACAGCATGGTAGTCTAAATTAACTTATCCAACAAAACTACTCTCTATGTCAAACACAAAATGCATGGAGCCACAAATGAGCCCCGATAAGTTAAATATTTTGTGCTTGTATGTAGCTCGCGAGGGATGTACGGAACTGTATGAACTAGGTTTTACCAGGAATAGACTTCACTGCAAGTAGGTATGGGTTGAAATAAATGTATAAAAAAACAACAAAGGGTAGATAATAGCTGTAAAATTCAACCTAAAGAAAAATGCCAAGAATCAGTTCTGTAGAGCAAAAATTAGGATAACCCATACATCAGTAAATCAAACAGGCACCCTCAAAAAGAATATTTTTACAAAGCTGCCTTGGCTTTCAATGACATAAATGGTTCTAACATCCCACTTACTGTAGCATCAAATCCACGTAGCCTGTAAATGGTTTGATATTCTCTCTGAATGACATCTGAGGGTTTCCTTAATGGCATTTCACCTTTGAGTGAAAAAAAATAATTCAACCCACAACATTGCCTAGGACCGGTTGTCCCTCAATATATAGAAACCCACCCAGTTAAAACCTCAAACTAAATGATAAAACTCGCAAGCTTTTAAGAACATATCAAAAGTAACATATACTTGTGACTACTCGTTTTAATACAGCTTCCAATGCTTAATTCAAATGTAAAGTCATGTCTGTTAAATATCGACTGTGTACTTAGATAAGCAATAACCATGGTTTCTGAGTTAAAGTCAAAGCAATAACATCAACAGATGATTCTGTAAAGGATCCAAAACTACATCACATAGCATTTGATCAGTCGGATTAGCTCTCAACAATACTTAACAAAAAAAGCAGAGGATGGCACTTCTGCACGGTATCAGCATGTCACATGACACATGTATTGACTGGGGGAATTCTGTTCTATATTTTTTTTTATGTCAAGCAATGCTCACGAACATATACAAAAGCTATACTGCAAGCATGAAATATCTTTCATCCCTCTTGTCAATAAAGTGACTTTGATGTGGCTAGTAGTATTAGTAGTAGTAGTAGTAGTAGTAGTAGTAGCAATGTGCAGTAGTAGCTGTACTGACAGCAGCAGATAGTGGTAGTAGCAGCAGCAACAGAAGCAGTAGTAGGGGGAGGGGGGATTCTAGGATTCGTCTTGGTTTGACTATAAGTGTTGCTTCAATGCAGTTACTTTACTAAAAAACTTACAACTGGTATGTCCCAAAACTAAACTAGCAAATAACAATATATGATCACAAAACAGAGTAATTATTTTCAATCTAGCAAGGTATTATACACAGTTTGCTTTGTTAGTTGCATCTAAGTTTCAGCATTGGTCTTTCTCTTTCACTCGTAGAATCAGTCAAGTTACTGTTGCCCTTTTCGGCTCTAACAGATAATTAAAACAAAGAGGTACGTGTCATGTCTGTTTTAAAAGCTTTCATCTTCTTTTCTCACAGCAGTTTTTTTTTTTTTTTTGCGAATTTCAATTTATAGAGGTAATACCTCACAGCATACTTAAGCAAAAAACCAGCTCTGTGGTAAGCACTATCAGAAAACTAAACCAAATGTTGCAGGCCAAATCACATGATTTGTGTTGGTTACAATATTCAGATTTTAGGTTACCTGCTTAAGGCCTGTTCACACTTTAGCAACACATATTTGAATTTTGGTTCGTGAAGATGTCCTTATCATTCTGTAAATGGACCCCATATGTCAGTAGTGCCTGATCAAAAACAAGCCTGTTTGTAAAGCAAACCCACGTCTCTCTTCACCTCTCTGCCATGTACATTTTAGTTCAGCATGTGAGAGCTCGCGAGAGGTCTTTCAAACAATTTACAAATGGTGTCACATCCTGAAATTTCTTTTTGTGTTGTGTCTTATTATTATTGATCCTAGAGGTTTGCAATGTGAAACCAACCTATAGGAAATCATGGGTTGTGAATCTTCTGATATGGTCAGAATTGACCTTGTGCCCCTCCTTCAAGGTCAAACGAGGATAAAAAGTTAAAAGTGCTAATAACTCGTTAGATTGCCCATAAGGTAGAATAGTCCAAGTACAATTGCTGACACATCCTTCAATTATATAAAGGTAAATTATTAGTCTTATCTACCTGGTCAGACCTAAGCAGGAAGTAGTATTTTTACCTCTTTGTGATCTCATAACCAAGTTGTATGATATACCTTGACATACCATACACACCAAAAATTATACAAGACAAAAGGGTTTTTATTGTGGAGAATTTTCTAGTTTTTATCAGTTTTGTAGGCAGTTTTGTTTCTTAGCACATACCAAAGGCTATCTTATTCAGGACCAAATCTTTGATCTCTTCTTTCCACTTTTGATCCATATTCTTCTTATAGCAAGAAAATATATATTATGGTGTTCGCCTAAAATTTATCGTGACATTGATCTACTTAAAATGATTTTAAAAGTAAGAACACCTATCAAGAATATAATTTATTTTTCTGAACCAGTTTTTATGGTGAAAAAAAGGTTGAATAAATGGACATTAAAAATTAAAATTATTCATGGGGCAATGTTATATTTAAATAATGATCTCATCTGTCGAATTAAATTATGCATTTGTCTGAAAGAATGTGAATATCAGTGGTAAAAAAAAATCATCAGTATTAATGATACATAAATCCTCCTTCTACAAACTGCATTGCAAAATAGATGATTGGCAGAGACATCCATTGTATATATGTAAATGGAGTTGCAAAACAGGTTATTTACCATCTCATATTGATGTGATAGCTCTTGGGAAATATACAAGAACGAAAGGAGTTTTGATCTACTAGCTCTAGTCGTAGAGCCATCAGAGAAACAAGTAGTGTACTGAAGAGGTCACCCGTCCCAGTACTGACTTAGCCAATTGCTGCTTAACTTCAGTGAAGAGACAGTAACTCATCACACTATGCCACAATTCATGAAAGTCCAGAGACAAAAACAATGAGAAGAGAAGCGTGAGTCTCGCTAGAACTCGAGCTTAAAAATATACATGTATGTTTTAAAATGGGAGATCTTCCCTGCCAGGGATTTAATGCCTATATGCATTCAGAGTTATGTAAAGTTTTTCAGTTGTTTTCAAACCACCAAACATTGAAAGATAACCATTACGTTCATGCAAAATGAGAGAAGTTAAAAGAGTACCCCAGAAGTATCCTGTCTGGTGATGAATTTAGTTTTATTTAATTTTTTAAGTTTGGTAACATTTTCAAAACAAAACACAATAGTCGTCTGTGGCCTGTGGGCATTAGGTACTTTAAGCAAGTAATGTATTCACTTCAGCATTTTGTGTCCCTTAAGTCGGAAACAGGACAGCACGTTTCACTCAAATTATTAATCACATTAGACCTAATAATTATAAGAGGAATAAAGGATAAAATATGAAAAAGGCAAGGAAAACACGCATGCATCATTTTTCCAAATATCCCTTTACCTTCCTTTAACTCAAGAGAACAAGTCTACATAGTGTTGGAAAACCGTTGTAACTATAAAAAGCTGAGTCATTGTTTCTGATAGAATAAAACATAAACTATTATCAACTGAATATTAATTGTTATTGTAAGTTATTCATAACTATGATTTTTCCGGTATGTATAACTATTATAAGAAAAACTATATCAATAAACTTCTTAAAACTTATGCCAATAAACCATAAAAAGACAAATGTGAAAAGGAAGATAATACAACAGTTTTACCTAAGGACTCTTTCAGTGAAATTACTGTTGTGACTAGGTCCTATTTACCTAGTCTATAAATAGAAATAGATTGCCACAAAAATACATCATTTCAAATATCAGGCATCATGTGAAAAACCTGAATATGGTAACAGTTGTATTGCTGGAAGAGGTTGTAGTGACCTTGATATTTGAAACACTAGCAATAGTATACACCTACTATATCCACAAAATGGGGTATCAGAAGAACCAAAAGAGATCATTGGTCCAGTTTGGGATCATTGGAAGCTGAGAGGATAACAGTGAGACTACAGTGTCATAGGATAATCAAAACATAGTTTTAGCTAATCATTGTATGTATCTACATGTACTTGTACAACTCTTGTTTACAATCATATCATCCAATCATGTTGTACCCCTGTTCCACAGTCAAAGGTGTGACTCATAACAGACAGATGATGCAGTTAGATGCAAAACTACAATTCGGTTGTAGAAAATATCTTTGCAATTATGAAAATTTTTTGCATAATCATTGGCCACAGTCTCACAGTTGCTGCATGGTTGTGTTCTCTTAGAGGTCGTTGGTGGCTTAGTCGGTTAGTAGATTTGACATCTTATCGCAGGCTGTTAGCTCTATGTGGGTTCAACTACCTCGTGTGAAATGCTGAAGCCTATCCCATTATTACCCTGGCTGTTGGATTAGAACTTTGAAATTCCTGGTTATTTCCAGAACTACTTTGGAAGTTTATTCACAAGGTGACATTGATATTTATGTCAGTAAGAAATACCTAGTGTATCAACCATATGATTTGTCAAAAACTGACACCGTGCATTTTAAGGAAGACCACATTTGTTTAATTAACAAGATGTCAAATATATGGTTTTCCCTATCAAGTGATTCATCATATTTTATTGTACTTTCTAATTGCAGCAGATGTACAAGATGAAACAGCAATAGGTTGGGTCAGAGGCAAAAAAATGATTTGACTCTGAGCAAAAAGAGCAAGGATGGATAAGTATGTTTCACTAGATAATTATCCAAAAGAAGCTTTGCAGGTTGTTTAAAATGCACCTTTACTGACTAAAAGGCAGTTTGACTTATCAGGTGAAGAGGAGGAAAAATTGATTACAAGACCACACCAGAAACTACTTTGCAAGGTGTCAAATAAAGCACCACCTATTTGTAGACTTGCTGGAATAAACAAAAGAGGATTATGCAGTAGACCCTTACCTACCAGAGCATTTGCCAGATAAAAAATTTGCCAGAAAATTGTGTCTCAAATATAATCTTGTTTTAATTCCAGGTACACCTGGAAGAAAATGAATTTGTGGCAGGATACATCTGCAGTTATGGAGACCATATTATAAATGTATTTTTTCTAGTTTACTTTGTAATGTAACAGTTTAAGCTTCGCGTATTTTTATGTGTACCTGTTGGACTGCAGTTATCAAGCTGAAATTTTCCTTTTTACCAAAGCAACTTATGTCATGTAATTTCCATTACTTTCCAGGGGAGGATTTCACAAAGGGTGCTGGACTCAGTCATGATTTTGACTGAGTCGGGAACTTAAATATTAGACTTTGGTCTTTGCTATATCTGGGATATAAATGGATTCAAAGAAGAGAGGACTTAGCTTAGTCCAAGCTTACAAAATAACCACAGTGGGCGTCTGTGTTTTGGGAACATTTATTTCTATTCAACAAATATTGGACATATATCCTTTGTTTGATGCATTTTATCTTGATGGGTTTTTTTTCAATAAAACCCTTACAACCATACATCATTTCCAAAAGACTACTTCAGGAAGGCATTCTATATAGTTATTCTCTATTTACAGCCATTTAAATTTTTGAAGTGGAGAAAATTTTAGGGCAAAGGCTTTATTGAAGTCTTTGTTTACAAAAGTTAAACCCAATCACAGGTAAACTCAACTTTGAGCCCAAGACTTAGCCAAAGCTTAGACTATGCTGCTTTGTGAAATTCGCCCCACACTTAGCCTAAGTTTAAGACAAAAGCTTTAACTTTAAGTCCAAGTCCAGTCTAAGTCATTTTGTGAAACCTGAACCTGGAGACAATGTCGAAAATGCACAAGGAGCAAGATTTTGTTGATGTTCCAAAAAAAGAAAAGATCCTTGTCAGAAATAGCTTGAGAAGAGACAATCTTAATTATAGATAACTGTAAATTTATATTTAAGACAACAAGACTATTGAAAAATATCTGTAACTGATCCCATAGGGGATTAGATTATGGAATTTTATGACCAAAAACCTCCAAATAAGTGCATAGGATTCAGACTATATTGACGACAGGGTTTATCAATGTCACTAACACAAAACAATTTTAAATCCAGCTTCTTTTGTACGACAACGTCATGCCAATCTGAGTTTTCAAAAGAATATCCCAAGCAGTTGTTTTAAATGGCATATGAAAGGTATCAGTAAAAAGGGGGAAACGTTAAAAGATTCGTGATGTATATTTTTGGAATTTCTTATATTATCATGTTGATTATTTGCTAGAGCACAAGCAAGTAATTAGTTTCTCTACAATAGCTATTCTGTGTGCTTAAAAATAACATCTATCCAAGAAATGGATCTGAAATATGAAGCAATATCATGCTTTATAGAATCAACATTAGGCACTCTTTTGGGCTGGCGTTTAACATTTAAACATGCGACATCAAATGCTAAAGCAATCGTGTGACAAGATGGATCAGCCAGGGTTTACATTGCCTCAACCATTTCCTCCTCCAGCTGTGCTTAAATGAACACGTAGCTTATCTGTGTGTCTATTTAAATAGTTAATGGTTAGTTTTTAAACACTGCAAAGCAGGTTATTACTGGCTGAGATATGTACTCTCCAAACACTCCTGACTTGTTACTATAACTTGTATGACTGGAGTTTATTCAACCTCAATGCCAAACATAATGGATTTTACAGCCAGCTAATTATCTTGCTTCATAATTTTTGTCATCAATAAAGTTAATGAAGGGGAATCTTAGGTGACATGAAATACATATCTGGCTCTTTTTTATTCAATTTAAGTCTTAACTTAAACTAGCTAAACCCAGTAAAGGTCCACATGATTTAAAAGAAGAAACTATTTTAGTGTTAGAAGTGACATATGTTTACTCCTGTTTACAGTTTCCATGATCACCGACTCTTATGTGTGATATACTTAATATATAAAATATATGAGATCACGTAAGTGCTTAAAGTGGGTTTGAGAGTATCCATTAGAACTGCAAGAGCTCATTCTCTGCTTTATGGCTTTGTAAATATCATGAGTCTTGCTAGCAACCTTGAATGTCTAATATTCTCCCAAAAGTCCGTCTGCTATACATATCAGCTAGCTAGATTCTGTGACTGCCCTTTGTATTTTGTAGCTTGCAACAAAAAATATATCAAAAGTACAAATTGGAACATTTTCTTCCTCTGTGTGTGGCTCCTTGACAAATCAGCCTTTTGCCTAATCGGTTTTCGGCAAATCAGCCCCCTGAAACATTAGCCCTTGCCAAATTGTCCCCCTGCGAACTCAGCACCAAGGTGAAAAAGATTTAAAATTTAATGCAATAATAGTTCTTCTATAGCACTTAATCTCCATCATCTTATAGATTCTAAAGCTACTCTTATATCCTACTGTACGGGTCACAAAATGCCTGGGCTATACAATTTTTGTTACATTTTCAGGCCATAGCCAGTTTGCGGAGATAGTAGATGTTGTCTATTTCACTTATTTCTACAACTACACAGAAAATAATTTGCATACCAAATTCTTCTCTATGATCACTATATGTCAATGACATGACAGTCTACACCCTCAAAACACTTACAGATGACTTGCGTTTCACTTGCTTTTCACTTGCCTGTCACTTGCAAGTTGGTCCACATTTCCCCAGTAACCAGCACATTGTTGCTTGTACAGCGGGATGTCCAATCCTACATGTTAGCAGAGGTTGTGCAATTATTGTAAAATTTGTAGGCCATGGTCAATTACTGAAGCAACTACAGCATCCCATGGCCTTGCAAGTATGCTGCACATTCAGAACATGTGACTCTTGTGACACACATGTATGTTGGGTATGTGGAACATGCACCTTATGCAGTGGTGCCATGAATTTCACTTGCTGGGAATGTACCTGTGTAGTCATTGTATATAGGTCTTCAAGCCCACTCACTTTAATAGCAAGGAGTGCCTACTGGTTTCTTACAGCTACATTTTTAAGTGCGAACTCTAGGAATCACTTCTTTTTTTGTCTCTCGAATTTCATTAATTGTGGTGTAGTGTAATGAGTATCTGTCTGTTCACTGAAATTAAGCCGCAATGAGCTATGTTAGTACTGGGATTGGTGATCACTTCTTTGCACTGCACGTGTCTCTGATGGCTTTGCGGCTTGCGCTAGTAGACCAAAACCCCTTTCGGCCTTGTTACAAGCATTATTTTCCCCCCAAATCAAAACAAATCCAGACAAATCCAAAATTTTTCCATGGTCATAACCTTGAAATCTACTCTCCCTGTAGGTGGACTGTGCAGTAAACGTGGAACACTTACTTGACAAGCACTGCTCAAGCAAGATGCATGCCAAGTGTCAAGTGCCATGCATACATTCTGCCAGCGATTTTGGTCTTTTATTTTAGTGTACAGCACATGCAAGTTAGATGTAATCCTCGCCTGCTTGCCAATGAGGCATGGCTGCGTTCCTGTCTTTTCTTTGTGAATGTACAAAATAATTCACATACTGATTTCTATCTATCTTCCATGGCATGCTGTCTACAGATTGCATAATATCTAAAGGCCACGTGGGTGTCATGTGTATGTAAGCTTCTCTGGCCAGCATGGAAGTGCACGTACGTTTTAGGTCTATCATATGAGTTCCAATTTCATTATTTGACTGAACCAGATTGAATGATGTCGTCATAGTTGTGGAATAGACCTTTACTTGATAATAAAAAAATTAAGTATTTTTATTGTCCTTCAAAACATCTGTGTTAGTATTCCAAATTTAATTGCTTTATTGTACTACATATTAAACATTGCAGACATATTCCTCAAAATAAATAATCTTGGAATTACCATGAACAGACAAAAACTGAATTTTCGGGAAAATATCACATGAAATTACACCCTGTCCAAAAACCAAAAAATACATACTATTAAGTCTCACACCAGATACTTCATGTCTAAATTTCTGGGGAAAAATGTTTTTATCTGTGTTACAAATTTCAATTACTTCTTGCTTTATTGGAGTCCTTTATCTTAAATTTCATCTGAGCTGAGAATTATTAGATTTTATTTGCACACAGCCTGTGAATAAAATACTCAAATAGGAGGGCTAGAAGGTAGTATTAAAATCTGAACATCACCAAAAAGAAGGTTTTACTTAAGGGGATTTCAGACCTACACTGACTAACAGAAACATTTTAATAAAACTAATCCAACTCTACTTTTCTAGCATTTAATCTTCGTTTACTAGGAGATTCTATATCAAAGACATATGGGGGTGCTATGCCCCTTCAATAGATAAATTCATATTAGAAAAGGCTGCCACTGAACATCTCACATGCAGCCATGAGTTGCATTGGATTCCACCACTACAGTGGACCTTTCCGTGGCATCCGGTAACAGATTTGATTTGACAGCTCACAGGCCAATGAAATCTTACAGGAAATCCGACGAAAATAAGGCTTGATAAACAAACAGCCATTTTGTTTCCTGGAAATGCATGTCTACATACTGATAACCTCCAAATATATTTAATTATTTTATGTTGCATTATTAAAAAATAACTTGTCCGGAGTTGTAACATGCATATTTTTTCATACACTTTTTACTGTAATGCAGTGTGAAGCAACACATACAACCACAAATTAATATTTCTATTTTTTTACCACTTTGCTTTTTACTTCCTGGTTTGGTCATTTGTCTGTGGTCCTGTTTAACACCAAAATAAAAATAAATAATTTTAATGTCAATATGTCTTTTTTCATACATAAATGTTAATAATAATAAAAATATTTATTATCAAGAGTTTGTTTTTAAATTACACTCTCCCTTTTTTATGCTTTGTTTATTTGTGTCGAAATTTCACAGTGATTTGCCGCCTTTTTCAAATGGCTATGTTTGTGAGAGCCTATCGACCATAAGATAAGTGGGCCGAGCTTAGGGAAGCTCACGCAAAGGTCCCTGGTGAGAGTCTAATAAGCAGAACAAAGGTACATATTCATTTAATTAGAATAAGAATATGAAACTGGAAACATAAAGAACCACTGGGGGAGACACCCTTTCAGGTAAGACAATAATAATCCAAACTTTAACTCAACCCCAGCTTTAACTCAATTTTACAACAGGGCCCGTATTCAAGAAAGGTCTTAGCCAGGGCTTAGACTTAAAGTCTCAAGTTTCTGCCCAAAAATGCTAAGACTTTTGTCTGAGGCTTAGTGGTATTCACAAAGAATTTAAGACCGGTCTTAGGCTTAGCCAAGGGCTCAACTTTAAGACTGGTTGGTAGTGGGCTTAAATTTTGTAAAGAGGACTTAAATATGGCAACCATAAACTTTTCTCCACTTTAAAATTTGAAATGGCTGTAAATAAAGTATAATTAAACAGAACACCTCACTAAAGCAGTTTTTGGAAGTTTATATGTGGTAACAAGGTTTTCCATTTCAAAACACCAATTTTTTACTTAGATAAAATGCACTAAATGAAGGATATATGTCACCAGTAGTATAGTTTGAATAGAAAAGAAAGGTCACATGACACAGAAAACCATTGTGGTTATTTGATAATCTTGGACTTAGCTACGTCACCCTTTGTGAATACGGTTTTTGGACAAAACTTAGCCGAGACAAAAGACTTTAAAAGACTTTCAGACTTGATTTAAGCCTAAGACCTGGCTAAGTATAAGACTCTTCGTGAATACCAGCCCAGGCCTTCCCATTGCCATAACTTGGTACAAACCTAAACCTAGCATAAAACAGAATACTAATCCACCATTGGTTCTCACCGGTGACAGAGGTCCTCAGTGGCCCAGTGTGTTAGCAAATTTGATATCTTATCACAGGCTATCACCTCTGTGTTGGTTTTGACTCCAACAAGTGTTATACTGATAATCTGTCCTAGTATAATGGTGGCTGTTGAATGGGATGTAAAACTTTGACTTTTTGACCTTTGATCACGCATATATTTCTGGAAGTTTAAAGTACCATATAATGTGATAAAGGTTTTGCTAGAATTGACAACAGACAAATTAATTGATATCCCAAACAATTGTCCATAAATTGGGGAAATAGAATCTGGTTTTCTCACTGATCAAGGAATGTGTCATGCGTTGGGGAATTTCACAATTCTGGAAAACATCACTACATAAAGAAAATGTAGCTTACTCGAGAATGGCATAACTATAACAGAAAAGTGACTCAAACAAGACACTCGCTGATCATTTTGTAGTTGTATCATGACAGATTTTCAAAGTTCATAGCGGCCTCCATAGTAGAGCTAAAAGCACTGTGCTGACACACTTCGGGATACATTTTGTAATGAATTCACACCTTTAAGTCAGTTTGCTTGACGAGAATGAATAAACAAATAAAGCTCCTCAGTGGCCTAGTGGTTTGCATTTATTTATTTATTTGGGGTTTTACGTCGCTTTCAACACTGTACAGGTCATATCACAATGGGTAGTTGGAAGGGCAGAGGAAACCAGTACATACAGTTCGTTAGGGTTCTGTACTGTAAACTGCCGACCAACGGTAAGCAACTACCAGCTTTCCCACTTGAGGCCGTGCTGGGATCGAACCCCGGCCTCGGAGGTGGGAGGCGAGAGTGTTACCACTCTGCCACCATGGCCCCTACCCTAGTGCAAGTTTGGCATCTAATCATAGGCTGTCACCTCTGTGTGGGTTCGATTCCCACAAGTGGCAATGCTTAGGACCTGTCTCAATATGACCCTGGCTGTTGAATGGGACGTAAAACCCCAACTTTGATTTTGAGAAGGGAGCCTAATCGAAAGTGTTTGAAGCGAGTTTCTGTTATTTTGCTTTAGAAAACACAAGTTTAAATGTTGTGCAGCAAAAAGCAACGGGAAAACAGTATGTCCTGACTTTTAAATGAACAGAAATATGAAGACATTGAAAAGGGACAAACTGACACTCTTTGTAAGCTCATTGTTTTGAAAACTGAGCTGCAGTAACCACAGAACTGGAGGGCTAAATTACTTCCATCAATAACAGTTTCAGATGGCGTTTTTCTGAAAATGTGTAGCAACAATATATATATTCTGAAGACTTATTTACAAGACAGTATTACTACAATTATTATCATTCTTAAATTGTGACAATCTGTTATACATCCTCTGAGGCCCTGGGTCACTAGGTTTCAAAAAGGAAGAATGGGTGGACCACAAGGTATCCCCAAGCAAGGAGGGTGGCTGAGATGGTTGGAAGGGTGATTCCCAGACAGTTAATTTTTTAATGTCACTTTAAACACCTTGTATATGTGATATCAGTCAACGTCATATGTAATTCAGTTTTTATTACAGGTTAGAGATGTTGTTAAAAAGTCAGATTTCGATAGCTAAGACAGCAATACTTGTGATTTAGCTTGGCTGTAACAACAGCAATTCACTCTGAACAAAAATAAGTAGGAACCATTAGAATCCTACACTATACAACATAAACACCCAGTAAAAGTTGATGATGGGTATAGTATCACATATGTTTATTAGCATAAATGATAGTGTCTTGTTCATACTTCTCTGATTCATGTTTGATTCATATTGAATGGGGCACAGCATTGATTCATTGGTTGTTTGTTTGTTTGTTTGGTTGGTTGGCCTAATATTATATAAATTATTATCGGCTAGATGTATTTCACCAAAATAATGGGATATATGTATGGGTGCATATGTTTGTTTTTTTTAAAATGAAATTGTCCCTATTTCGCCTGAACAAGTGCTAGTTTTTCA
This sequence comes from Sabellastarte sp. h YS-2021, assembly GCA_964017235.1. Taxonomy (NCBI): domain Eukaryota; kingdom Metazoa; phylum Annelida; class Polychaeta; order Sabellida; family Sabellidae; genus Sabellastarte; species Sabellastarte sp. h YS-2021. The sequence goes on along the minus strand of OZ024936.1, from coordinate 51,295,805 downwards.
CAGCACCAACAAATATGTTTCACACGCCATTAGATAGAAATCCTCACATCATCTCAGAGCTTTTGAGTTTTATATTCACTGGTACTACTTGCTAAGGATAGGGATACTGCTGATTTTTACACGTCTTAGATAACCATGTCTTAGATGACCATGTTACTCATTATCCAAGGAAAGCAGCAGATCCTAAAAACAATACCACCCTCATGGTGTATATGTTTTCCATTTTTATCACCGGAAAAGATTGGATAAAACAAACTCTAGTGATAAAACTTTAACATCTGCACCGGTCGGATATATTTTTCTTTTGTATAGCTACGTAATTAAACTTCATACAACAAAGTAAAGTAACATAAAAATTGTAGAAACATTGTCCTAAATGGACTAACAACAGCAACATGTCAGGTTAAAGTCTCTGTATTTAAATGGATTTGAGTCAAACTTTTATAAAATGAAGCAACATAAATTTAGACTTTTGGCGATCTTTTTCAAAACCTTATCGGTAGAGTATGAACATAGTAGAAACTAATGATAACATGCCAGTCTATCTTTTCAGAGGAGCCATACAATTTCTGAGGCCTTTCAGGTCCAATTTAAATATCAATCCAAATGTTATTTGATAATAAAACCAGCTCATTATAGTCTTGCATAGTATAGGTTTATATTTTATTATGTTGTTGTCATACCAGTTATTTACGGTAATTTAAACTCTGCTTTGTCATATACCCTCCCTGGGACAAAAAGGGAGTAAAAACTATAACAATTTAGCTAGAACTACATTTAACTATGTCACAATTTTGAGGAGATACACTAAAATTATATTTTGTTTTCTAATGGTTGGTTTCTACCCAAGGGCTTCATTTAAACTATCCTAGCTCATTAGCTGAAATGGCTAAAATTAACTCCTAGTGCAAGTTTCGTCTTAAAGCCTCTCTTACATCCCGTCGTACGTGCACATAAGTCCTAGTTACTGAGAAAAATCGGCGGATTTGCAAGGCACACTTAAGGTACCCATGCAATTTTATAACAGAATTTCAAGGTTGCACAGACCCTGCAATGAAAATTGACATGCACATTTTCTCTGCAAGCACTCAGTATGGTCATAAATGCATGCATTTCTCAAGGGTAACTTAAGCCTCTCTTAAATCCCATCGTACATGCACATACGTCCTGGTTACAGAGAAAAATCGTCTGATTTGCAAGGGACACTTAAGGTACACTTGCAATTTTATAACAAAATATCAAGGTCGTACAGGCCCTGCAATGAAAATTTGCATGCACATTTTCTCTGCGTGCACACAGGATATCTACAAACGCATCCATGCCTCAAGGGTAACTTACGGGAGACTTAGGCACGTGCATTCTCCTTGCAAGTATTCAAATCCATGAGGGAATAATGATGGTCTGTCCCAATGTGATCCTAACTGTTGGAGGAGATTTAAAAACCAAATTTTGGCTCACAGCTCTCCATAATGAGAGCATAATTTAACCTAATACAATAATTCCATGATTGACCCAATAAAGCATAATCTTGCCAGAAGTATGATATATCTTATGAGTCAGGAAGGTTCAGACTGTAACCACGCAGACCACAAATGTCTCTATGAATTTTTTATATGTATAGAGCCTGATGAAAGAAAGAAGTGATAAAATTTTGGACATGATCTGGATCAGGTAATGTTCAATGTTTTTCACGTGTCATGCTATCCAACTTATGACGGTTACAATAAAAAGGCAGAGACTGTGTGGCATGATGTGAAGACTTGGCCACCTTTGTGTAGGTTTGCACTCTAGCAGTGCTATCAAGGTATCTATTTTTTGGTGATACAGTTAATCATTTCAGTCCTTTGGCCTGTCATGTTACCTCTGTACATTTGTACATTTGTTTGTTTGCAGGATTACGCAAATACTACTTTTTGGATTTTCCTTAAAAAAAACATTAGAAGATTGTTCTAGGTCCAACTTAGACCCAATTAAATTCGGGGAATAACCTGGTTACAAAAAAAAATAGATTTTTCCATTTACTTACTCCCACATGCCTTGGAGAAGGTATACGCTCGCTGAGTGCTCTTGTTCACTTCTTTCATGATACCACTAATCTTCCCATAAAAAGTGGAGACAAATGATATTTCCTAATGAAAAGATTAGTTGTATGAGTCTGCCAATGAATCTTCTTTGTTTCCCAAAGGAAACTTGGTATCACAAGGTATCTTTATGAATTATGGCTGTCAGCAGTATAGGAGGGAAGACACTGATTTGTACGGCTGTACCACCTATCCTTTCAATCAGGAAAAGTCATGTTTTTACTCAGATATTCCAGCTTTTCAGCATTCAGTTATGGTACCTTTATAGCACTTGATCTCCATCTAAAGACAGACTCTACGTCCATAATAAAGAAAAAACAGAAATCTTTAATTATATAACCTGAGCCATAGCAGGGGTCAGCGCCACAGAGAAAGACCAGGGTTTGGTTTCACACAAGGACTTAGCCTGGACATAGACTTGAAGTTTAGATTTTTGTCTTAAAATGAGGCTTAGTCTGTGGTCTTAGACTTAGAGGGTTTCACAAAGCTGCTAAGTTTAGGCTTGGGCTAAGTCTAGCCAGAAGTGGGCTTCACTTTTGTAAACAAACACTTAAATGTGGCTGCCAAATAGTTTTCTCACTTCAAAATTTGAAATGCCTGAAAATTAAGAATAAAATATACAGGACACCTCCCTAAATTATTCTTTGGACATATTTATGTAGTTACAAGGCTTTCGATTGAAATACAGCATTTTCAAAGATAAAATGAGTTAAACAAAGGATATAAGTTACCACTAAAGTATTCCGAGTAGATTTAAAGGATCATATGACATAGAAAACCACTATGGTTATATGATAAGGTCGTACTTAGCTAAGTCACCCTTTGTGAAATCCATTTAAGTCCTGGCTTAACAAAAGCAAAAGGCTCAGATTGTAGTCCCTGACTTAACCTAAGTCTGGGCTAAGTTTTGAGACATCATTAGGCAAATCATTCTAAATCTTTGGAGCATCATATGCAAAGCTGATGTCATAATGAGACCATAGTTACAGCAACACTCCGAGGTTGAAATCATGTTGCTCTTATGATGAATGGTGAATGTGGAACTGGGGTACAACTTTGTTTTGTCCTGAGGCATGTTTCATGGTCTTTTAATCCATATTTGGAACTACTTTTCTTTCATTTACACTAAACGTATTAGGCTTCTCTTTGTCCTAAGGTCTCTTAAACTGTCAAAATATATTAATGTGGATAATAGCTGATTTTCAGTCAATCACATGTATGTTCCTTAAGACTTACATCTATTGTATATTCACTATGTATTCATATGTGTTCTATCTAATTATTCAACTGGGGTATAAACCTCTGTCTGCAGTATGCCCAATCATAATATTTTTTGTGTGAGAGACTTAGCATGAGCAACTAATCCCACCAGGTAATTTTATCCTAAATGCAGGTAGCATGTGGGTGCAAAAGAGTCTTTAGATTACAATGTACACAGCTGAAATCAGGCTGCAAACTCTATTTATCCAATTTACTGCATCACTCCCTTTCTCTCTCTCTCTCTCTCTATGAAAAATACAAGCATAACTGGAAAGTGTTATTTATTTATTTTTTGATCAATTTCTGTTTTCAATATGAAGTTGTAAATCAGTAATTCTATATCAAGCAAGGGGAATTAGACTTTTAGAGCATTGGGGGAAAACGTGAGAACGATTTATAGCCTTCGGAAATGAAAAAATAAACAAGGTGCAACTTTGTACATTTCAAAGAGGATATCTGCCATCTTTTAAGCTTTGCATAGAGATTAAGATGAGAAAATTCATGTTGTCTTCTTTTTCAGTTACTCAAAAACATCTAGTATTATTTTAGTTTTGTTTCTTTTAGATATATTCGATCATATAGCAAACAGACATAATGTTCAGAGGCATAATGTTATAAATGTAGAAGTTTGAGTCGGTGATTCTGACACCCCAATTGCTCTACCGTCTGGAAACACACCAATCAAGGTCTGGTCTGGATCTGCTCTAATTGCAATTGCAAACCAACCCAAACCAACATGATACCATATGTCCTCTTTAAACTGAAGGAAATGGTGAAAAATTTCGAGATAAGAATGTTCTTATCATTTTAGCTGGTACACTATGATTATATGCTGATAACATCTAGCAATCCAGTAAAATTTGGAAATTTTCTTTAAGAAAAAACTGTTCAGTGTTGTAGTGCATCTTCATTACACAGTGTGCACAAGACAGAGAGGTTACAAACAGTGTTCATAACACAGAAAATGCAACACAAATTTAAATAACATTGCGGGGATGTTTACGTGACAACATTATTTTTCCACATAAAATCTGTATTTCTTGACAGTGTTGGCATTATAAAAATGATGATATACACAAATACTGACTTGTTATGCAGAAACCAGCAGACAGGCTACAAGAATATTGCTTGCAGCCTCTCTGATATGTCACAGCAGTTTTCACATTGTTATTGCATTGAATCAGATCATATAGTATTGTGATCAGTGCATGCAACTCTTAAATTTGCATGCCATTGTAGCTTAACTGGTAACACACTAGCCCAGAAACACAGAGGACCTTGGTTCAATCCAAGGTACTCATAGTAGCTTGGATGACAACTTAAATTGCTGATTGTCTATCATTAGGCCCTATCCACATTGGCAGGCAAAATAACCTCTTTCCTCAGACTCTTTCTTTTAGTTAATTGAATGTCAATCACTTTAGCATAAACTGTACTTGTGAAGTTTGGATATGTCAATAAGCCCTTTGAGTCCACAGAAAAGGAGATATTGCGTTCGACATAAATACCAACAATACAACGAAAAAAAATAAATGTGACATTAAGTCTGCAAATGTGATTACACAGATTCACTTTCAGAGTTGCTGGGATTGCTTTGAAACGACACACACTCAGTTTGGCAAAGTTGTTCAAAGTCCTGTCCAACATATGTAAGAATTTATATTCTATTATTAATAAAGACTTGGTTATGCATCTTGAATGTGGGATTTCCTTGGCATTTAAGAACAAGTAAGTCTGGATCATATCAAGTTTGTAAAAAGTAACCTTGTGTTTAACAAATCATGGAAAAACAGGTGTGCAATTTTATTGATCACATATTGTTTCACAAAAAAACAAGATTGCTGAGGGTTTTAAAGTAGCTTTTACATGTGTACAGCTGAACTGGAATGTAATTCTCTCTTTCAACACCAATTGGACAAAATAATTCTGATTGTACTGCTCTGTTTTAACACTGCTGTAGCAACTTTGGAATGGAATGGCATCCATCACCATTACAAATTTAGGACTAAGTTTTGACTTATGGTCACATTTCCTTGTGGGTGGTACTTTGGTTGCCAGTAATGCTTAAGACCGGAGCAGGATTAATTATCTTGTTTTTTATATTTCTCAGTAATTTAATACAGCTATCCAACCACGTGGAACTGTCTGGAAGACAAAAGGGGTTGCCTGAACACCTTTGAACACTCTGCTTTGAATAGGTTGAGTAAAGGCCGTTACATATTAAAGCAATATGTTACAACATAATATGCTGAGATACAAGTCATCTTTGATCTTAACAATATGTTAACAAAATTCAAATCAGACCAGAAATAAAGAAGTAGTTGCCCGGAGTCTTACAGTGTGTACTGGTGATACCTAAAGATCAGCTGAAAGCTCAAGAATTCTTCAAAATTAAAATTATTTTACATCAGCACATTGTTATCAGTATGTACAGGCCTTTAGCATTGTATTTTTGAATGGAATCATACTTAGAAGCCACATATCTTTTTTGAAGGTGGTACATTTATAGGTTTGAATGGATCATTGTGGTGAAAGTTTAATAATCATGTTTTTATATATACCTAAATTTAAATACAGCTACCTTACCAACTGGAAACTGTTTGGGCCTGTTAGGTGCTACCTGCATCAGTTCCAACTTTAAAACTATCACTTCAGAATTCAGTTGCTAGAATTCAGTTGCAATTTTTATTGTGTTTATTAGAACTTACCTATCAGAAAGCAGAATTATGGGTCAATGGTTTTATTTATGAAAAAGGTGAACACTTTTTGTCAAAGCAGACCAAGTAACAACATGCTTTTGCCCACATTCCACTATAACACTACCAGTTTATAGTTTATATTGGTCCTCAGAGTTTCCTTCACTCTGAAGGTTTTACTAAGTAAATAAGACTTCAGGTCAAGTTGGGCTTCCAGGTTGGGCCGGGCAGACCCTGGTTCCCCCTCTCCAATTTGGCACAGCACAATGTCAGATTGTCAGCTGTAACTTAAGGTAGTGCCAGGCAATTCCCTGATAGGCCTCTCTCTTGTGTATGTATAAATGTAATAGGTGGGTTTTCATATGGCTTTGGACAATTGTGAATAACACCGCCATTTTATTGTAACCAATTTTAGGAATGTCACATGTCTCACGAGTTTTGTAGAGTAATAATTATAAATGTCCCTGTTTTATAGATATGTTATTAGTCACGATTTTGTCTATGAATATCGATTGGGTATTTGTTTTTATTTATTGGGGGTTTTACGGCGATTTCAACACTGTACAGGACATATCATGCAGAGGAAACCAGTAGATACAGTTGGTCAAGGTTCTGTACTGTAAACTGCCGACCAACGGCAAGCAACTACCAGCTATCCCACTTGAGGTAGATCCGTGAACCGAACCCCGGCCTCAGAGGTGGGAGGCGAGAGTGTTACCACTCTGCCACCGTGGCCCCAGGTATTTGTTTTATTATATAAGTTATTATTTGGTATGGATAATTCTTGTATGTGTATATTGATTAATAAGTTCTAGTATTTGCATGGTATTTTAAACATTTCTTACCTTTTTAAAAAAAATTACTTCACTGCTCTACCATTGTATTACTAACTTGTAAATAAAACTCGAACTAATTGTTCAGATAAAATCACAACATAATCGACTTTTCTCTTGGTCATGGGCTTGACCCTTGCTTTGAAATCTGATCTCTGAAGTCTTTTTATATTTTGTTTTATAGGGAACTTAAATATAACTACCTTACCAAATAGAAACAGTTTGCAAGACAGAAAAAATGTTTGAATGTCTTTGGGTACCACCAAACTGGTGCTATACATTTAGATAAAATATAAATCGGACACAGATACAGTACAGCCGAACAAAATGAAAAAAAAAAAACAATTTCAAAATCAGACAAAAAAAATCTGGTCATTACAACTGTAGCTCTATGGTGTATGCAGACCATACCTATCAATCTGATAAAGCCTTGAACACTGTAGACTGAGTAACTCATAAAACAGCAGATTTGCTTGTTTGAGCTATGGTTCTGACATCATGGCAGGTTTCAGTGCTAATAATAAGGTTCATTGGTTATCATCAAACATATGGTAAGGGGCATTGTATAAATATCTCAGCATGAAGTGTAATTAATCTAGATGTTGTAACCTACACTCATTGTACTGAGAGATTAGCCTTCCTAGTGGGCCATAGCAAAACAACAGTACGTTCCATGTCTCAATGTAATGCATGTTAACAGATAGACAAATAGACAATGTTTGTATTATGGTGAGAGTATGTTATATATATTACATTGAGGTATGAAGACTAACCAGACATTTTAATTTCTCACAATATTTACCATTGTGTGTATATTTGGACATTTATTTATTATTTTACTAATCTGCCTTTGTATAGAAAGGATATCTATAATACCGTAGTGAAACTAAAGATTTAACAGTATCTCAAATATTCAAGTGCTTTATTCATATATATATTGATATTATTGGCTTTATAAGTTACTTTTCTGGCTTTCACAGTTAAAATTTAAAATTAGAAAAAACATTCCTGGATACATTGAAATAATTATTTTATTTTAAAGCCATACCCATATGTTAGTATACAGTGTGTACATATTATACATAATCATCCTGTTCATATTTTTTCTAAAGGATATATGTTACTTAGAAAACCATGGTAGAATGTCCTGAAAGACGAATGTTAATTTTCTGACAGTAATTTTCTTCCTTTTGTACAATCCAATTCTGCCCATGGCTGATATTATTCCAAAGAAACAGTAATAGATTAATTATGCCCAACACAGCTATCTCCAAACAACATTCAAATTTAGTGAAGACTGTTACTCAATAACAATCAGGCTAAACTATATTTTAAGGCTCAAACCTAACAATTCTTTTAGTCTCAAGGTTTATACCAACCTGCCATTCTCTACATTACTCAAATATTGCAAAAGAAAATTATATTCTTATATTCAAATTATAATCGTTTATGCAAGGTTTTCATCCCCCATCAGGCGAGACAAAGTGATGTTCAAAGAAAACAACCAATGGACACCCAATCTTTAATCATTGGACAACACAGTGGAAACTACACCTCTGATTTTTGGGATAATTAATTATGGCTTATAAAATCTTTTGACATGTGTTTCATTAAAGCAAAAACAAAATAATAATAAGCTCTCCAGGACTTGCAAAAGGCTAATTAGTGATGCAAGAGTCATTCTACAACTACCTATAGGGCAATAAAGATAAGATACCTCTCATAAGGGATTTTATTCATTGTGTGCCAGCTTTCCATAGTACAAAAAGCATTAGCAGTGACTTCTGAAGCCTTATATTTGTAAGGTTGTTCAAATCCTCCGCAACATAAACATCTGAATCTTTAAATAATATCATCATATAAAACTGTTTGTTTCAACATATTTCATTGGCTACAGTCAAAATGTATTTATACTAAAATATATTTCATTGGTTACAAAAGTATTTCATCCGCCAGTAGTTATAAAGTGTTAGTACCAATATATTTCATTGGCCAGTAGTCAGAATGTATTTGCACCAGCATATTTGATTGGGCAGCAGTCAAAATGTATTTGCATCAAATATTTCATTGGTCAGTAGTTACAATGTATTTGTACCATGATATTTCATTGGCAAGTAATCACAATCTTTCAACATCATTATCCATGATCCGCCCCAACTTCAGAAGTACAACCCAAGCCAGTTGGTGACTGACATTCCCTATAGAGTCTCGGGAATGAACAAGTATCAACATCCCTGAGGTTCTTTAGCCTTCCATCAGGGATAGGACCAAATAACATGCATCTGCCCATACCTGGCTCAGAACTCAGATGGCCATCCATCCACGTACTAACCAAGCTCAGTACTGCTTAACTTCAATGATTAGATGAAAACTACACCACACAGACAACATAAATGGCAAGTAGTCACAATATAACTGTACCAAAATATGCCATTGACCGGTAGTAAGAAGCCTTATCTTGCAAAAATAAATACTTAAAAGATTACAACAAAACATTGTAAGCCTATAAATAAAATTAGTCAAAAACATATATCTTACCTGCAATGTCCACTAGCAGCTAATGTAAATAAACATGCGCCAGAAACAAAAAAAAAGAGGTGAGGTTAGTTATATTAAATAATCCACATCTTCGGAACAACATCTAAATCATTTATATAACAATTAAGCATCAATATCCAGTTTATGTATCCATTTAATCTTATCGTTTGAATTATCACATTAATCTAAGTATTCATAAATCACACATCATAAGCAGATTGTTTCATTGTCCCTAGCCAGTTGATATATGAAACCCAACAACTGAAAATATATATCTACGTTTTAACAGTATTCCCTTATGTGTATCTAGTAGCTGAATATTCAGTAATTTGCCGATGACATATCCATTTCATCCAGCATCTCGTACTGTTTTGTGATTATCTGGGTCATTAGACACACCCACGCCCTGCAAGTGTTGCAAGGCGCTGTGTTCATGTACAAACATAGTCACAAACCATCAGCCACGAGCCTTTAAAACAGAAAAAGCATTTGCAGAAGATTGCTGTCGGCTTTGTCCTAATTAACACATTGTATCAGCCCAGTTATAACACCGTTTTCTTTGCTATAAATGTACTGCTAATATTTTATTCTATCCGTTGTTTGTTAATTAATAGGAAAAGAAAAAATACTTTCCCTTGATTCAGTTGACTCGTATTTTTAAAGTGATAGTAAAATTTGCATAGAACAATGTTACTTGTGAAATAACTATATTAAAACATACCTTTGAGACCCACATTCAGCCTAGCAACTATTGTAATGTTATTGCTGTTACTAAAACCATTGACTTTATCAAAGGGCTATTGATGTACAGTTAAAATCAAACTGAAGGGAATTCTTTGGATAAATAATTATAAGGCAAAATTCCCAGTTGGAGATAAGGCATAAGCATTGAGATATTGTGCCAAGTGTGCATCAGGGGAGATCAAAGGTTTGATATAGTCACAAAAATTACAAATGTGTTAAGAATTTCCCATAAGTCAAGAAAATGGAGAGAGGATTTACTTCATTGGCGAATATCACATACTCTTGTGATTTTCCGATTTCCTACTCTAATACTCTTGCAATTATAGCTGATGGAGAGCCATAGTCCAGGTCAAGATAAACAAACAGGCTGGGATAAACACGAGTAGAAACTCAACAGAATATGATTGGTGGTAATGGTGAGAAGTCTTCACTCAATAACATACAGTCAGTGATCACAGGTGGGTAACTGTTTGAGAAAGTCCCTTTTCTAAGCTAACAGAGTTGATGTATTTAAAACCAATTTTGCTTAATGCTAAAAGCAGTCAGTTATCTCAGGTGGGTAACTGTTTGAGAAAGTCCCTTTTCTAAGCTAACAGAGTTGATGTATTTAAAACCAATTTTTGCTTAATGCTAAAAGCAGTCAGTTATCTCAGGTGGGTAACTGTTTGAGAAAGTCCCTTTTCTAAGCTAACAGAGTTGATGTATTTAAAACCAATTTTGCTTAATGCTAAAAGCAGTCAGTTATCTCAGGTGGGTAACTGTTTGAGAAAGTCACTTTTCTAAGCTAACAGAGTTGATGTATTTAAAACCAATTTTTGCTTAATGCTAAAAGCAGTCAGTTATCTCAGGTGGGTAACTGTTTGAGAAAGTCCCTTTTCTAAGCTAACAGAGTTGATGTATTTAAAACCAATTTTTGCTTAATGCTAAAAGCAGTCAGTTATCTCAGGTGAGTAACTGTTTGAGAAAGTCCCTTTTCTAAGCTAACAGAGTTGATGTATTTGAAACCAATTTTTGTTTAATGCTTAAAGCAGTCAGTTATCTCAGGTGGGTAACTGTTTGAGAAAGTCCCTTTTTTAAGCTAACAGAGTTGATGTATTTAAACCAATTTTTTGTTTAATGCTTAAAGCAGTCAGTTATCACAGGTGGGTAACTGTTTGAGAAAATCCCTTTTCTAAGCTAACAGAGTTGGTGAGTTTGAAACCAAGTTTTTTGTTTATTGTTTTGGGTGCATAAGTCCAATAGGCATTTGCAAAGAAATGACACAGATCCATGCAGCAGGTGTCAAAATTAATTAGGTCTCATTTTCAGTTCTTGTGTGTTTCTAGAAACACATGGAGTTTCATATGTAGCAGCCAGTAGGAGTGTGTTTTATGGGTTTCTGAAAATATCATTTCATAAAAACAATTCTGAATTAAACTTGGGTTGACTCAGTCGTTGGATACTCGTACAAGTTGATTTTATCAAGTTTAACTGTTAGCATGACGAAAGATATCTGACCATTATAACTTTATCAGAGGCAAACATTGATGAGGAAATATAGGTGCATATTTACAAACACTCTCATTCTTAGTGTTACTCTTATTCTCAGAGTAGTCTATAAAGCAACATTTTCAAAGAAAATTATTTTAAAAATGAAAATTCTTATAACCCTTGAAATGACAAATTAGATACAACAGCTCCGCAGAAACCTGACAGCAATAATATTTTGATTGTTGGTATAGACTTGTTACTTATGAAGAAAACTGTATAGAAAATACACCTTTGTGCAACTTTAAAATGTTCTTGGAACTATATCTAGTCTTTATAAAATCATTAGAACATGATTATTTTAAGAATAAGACTGCTAGTGAAGACAGACTAAGGTTGTCTGCTGTGGATTGCCTCTATTTATTCATATTGATTGTTATGCTCCATGTTGCTTAGAATTTGCTGTTATAGAGATTAGGCACTATAGGAGTCCAGTGATTATATTGCTAATGATAAGTTTGCTTTTCTTCGATGGTTTATTAAACATAAAAACGGCTATTTGGAAATTAAACTGGTTAATAAGCATCCAAGAATTTCAGCTCATGTTTGGAAAATTGGTCAGTTAATGTCATCCAGTTGTCTGTAATTTTCCAGTTTGGGTTAGTCATAGTAAATTCATCAGCAATTTAGCTAATAAAACCAATATATGATTACTTTTGGTTGATTGCTATGATAGCATAAAATTGCCAAGCATTCCATGTATGCCATTTATTTTGCTTTATATACCGCCCTTAGGTCCTCAAGTCAACATGTGTTTTGGCTCAATAAAGAGCATACATCCTGAAGTTATTAATATGTTACAATATTGTACAAAACATATTGTTTAAAATAGTGTAATGTCATTGTTAAACGACTGTATGCACTCTGACCATACTATACAACCCAAGACGATAAAAATGGATAAAACAAGTTAGTTTGAATTTATATAATATAATTTGTCTACATGTAGTGGGATGGGATCACACAATAAATTACAGATTCAGTGATCTTCTTTATTCTTACACAGCAAGAAAAACCTTCACAAAAGATACAACACTTTCATTAGTGTATTAGTATTGTATTACTATTATTAATATTGTATCGCATAAAATATTATGACCATAATAAAAGCAAGCCATATTTACATAATATAACTACATACTCCATATGATTATTTACATGTCATATCATACTTCCTTATTAATGATATAATCTAACCATTCGACCATCTACCAAATCAATCCATTTTAATTGCATACATTCTAAATTTACTAACCAATAACATCTGACTCAAACATATGAAATTATAATATTATAGACAATCAATGTTCAAATTACCCCATTCAAAACACTGACTATGAATCCTTCAAATACATATGTAGTGTATGTGTAGTGCATCTCAATGGATGGCAAACTGCACTGAACCAAACAATCATCTGTAATAACCACAGAACAACCAATTAAGAATTGCTCAAACAATTACTTGCACACCTGGAAACAACTTACTGCAATTAAGCACATAAGATATACCAGATCTAAATACATTTGATACTGAAGATAGTATTAAAACTCAACTCCAGACAAATACCCCGTAATACAAAGTACAGCAAATATGTACCTTCCAAATAACCCCTACATGTACACACTGTCTATTAATACTCACATAATGCTTGCTTCTATCATAAGAATTAAATTTACTCTGCTTACAGCATCAACAATTATAAAACTAAAGTACATATATTTACATTAAAATTCAGTTGAATATAACACTCACAATAGTTGAAATTCACTTACCAAACACAGTTTCCAAATCCAAGTATTAAACAGCTTAATTCCATATCCAAACACTTCTAACACTAAACACCCACTGACCAAATTCAAACTTCAAAATTCCCTCAAAATCCACCAAACTAACCAAAGTTTTCAAGGCAAATTATTCCAGTACTCAACAAACATCTAATAAGTTGACACATTTGACCATTACCTATTTAGTACAAAATTAGCCTTTCTATTGACTCTCAACAAATATACACATTAATTAATACAACATAGCCTTCCAACAGGCAAACAACTTCATCACTAAAAATCAACAAAATACAATGTTACACTCAAACACCCAAAATAGTGCAATTTGTTCTAATGCCAATAAAACAACTAAGTAGACTAAAATGGCGGTTGTGATCCAGCTCATTCATCTTTGGTCAGTTAGAGTTGCTCTATGATTCAAAACAATGTCCTCAATGGCCTAGTGGGTTAGAAGGTTTGGCATCTAATCAAGGTTGTCAACCTCTATGAATAGCTTTGACTCCCACCAGTGACAATGCTGAGAACCTGTTCCAATATGACCCTGGCTGTTGAACGGAACGTAAAAGCCCATTTTTGGCCTTTGTCCTTGATTCAAATCATAGCTGTTGGTGGGTCGATGTTCTTAAGGCCTGTACAAACCAGTGGCACCAATAGGGTCATAATGTTGGAAGTGATGTATGCAATGCACCAAAACCAATACAATCAATCCTGACAGGTAACAATTTTTAAAAAGTTCTCCCACTTTGAATGCATCGGTAGGTGTACTCAGCTATACACCGCGGAATTTTTACACTAAATTGACCAATGCTTCGTTATAGCTGGTCAAATTTTGACAAGAATTTCATTTCCCCAATTTTGTTTGCTTTAAACAGGGATTGCATCTAAGCTTTATAGAATCTGATCTGTTATGGTGCTTCCTGGTCTTTAGAGCATAACTAAGTCCAACTTCTTATTGGACACACTCCCCAGATTCTTTGCTTTACAATAAAGCTGGATTGTATTGAATTTTTTCACTGACAATATCCAAGAAAGCCATTCTAAATGGTAAAGCCATGGGGTCAAACATTTAATTACCAGAATAAAAAATAAAGGGAGAAAAAAATAAAGAGATAGCTAAACAAGAGCACTTAGCTTAACGCAGCTCAGTCACCCAATGCTGCGTCTACTCCATAAAATAATTCCTGGGCTTTGAAAACCTACCATTAGCATTGATATTGTATTTTTTACGCTTTGTTCCTTGTTCCATTTCAGACATTTAATAAAAATTTCATCCAAATCCATCCATAACTTTTTGAGTTATCTTCCTTTAAAAAATACCTGGATCCAGAAGATTCAGACAATGATTCAGATCTCACCCAAAATCTAATCACATCTTCCATGTCCAATTTTGGACATGTCCTGAAAATTTAATCGGAATCCATCCATAACTTTTCGAATTATCTTCCTTTAAAGATTCAGGAATCCAGAAGATCCAGACGGTGATCCAGATCACTCCCAAAATCTAATCACTTCTTTCTGTACCAATTTCTCACATATCCTGAAAATTTCATCAAAATCCCTCAATAAATTTTTGAGCTATCTTTCTTTAAAATTAAATTTCATGGATCGAGACAGTGATCCGAATCACTCCCAAAATGTAATCACTTCTTCCTTTTACCATTTTGGACATATCGTGAAAATTTTATCAAAATCTGTCTATAATTTTTTTAGTTATCTTTTTCACAAACAAACAAACAGACGGACAGACCGACAAACCCAGGCGAAAACATAACCTCCTTGGCGGGGGTAATTACTTAATAACTCATCCTGAAGAACCATGTGTCCATATATCTAATAGCTTATGAATTCGTATCTTTCAATTGATATCTTTCTTTTTCTGGCCTTCATAAACAGCTTGCTATTGAATGAGATCCATAACTAATTTATCCTTGATTAAGCACTTATAACCATGGAAATGAAGTATGAAGTGTCAGTGGGAATGGCTTGTCTTAGCCTTTCCTGAAACACACCCCCCTTGCATTGTAATTCTGAAAAAAAATACTTATGGAGCAATCGTTGGATTCAGTTTGTTAGCAAGAGACTACCTCACAAATTTACATCACATTTTCAAAGTAGGTGGGTCTTGGGTCGACATAGAATTTGATTGACATTTATAAGTAACTGGATGGATGCGTTGGTAATTGGCGGAGGGAAGCACTCTCTGAGTGTTCATGTTTGTTTTGTGGGTCTGGATATAATCAAATGATTAGCACATCCTACCCTTTCCTTAAACAAAACCTATTGTCACAGTGAATAGACAAAACTTTAGTTTTAAAGACAGGCAAGTGTCTGATCATACTGTCCTGTAAATATATGCTTACAAATGACGGATTAAGCCATGGGTAAGGGATTTTGACAGTTAAATATAGACCATTGTGTAAGATCAGATTTATATTAATTTTAACTGAAAGACTATTTCTACGATATACTGTAAACCTTGCTCCCGATCATGAAAATTTGGGAATCGGGAAGTGAATCTTTTTAATCTTTTTCCTCTTAAAAACCTCAATCGGGAACATCCTGAGTATTGTAACCCTATTATGATATAAATGCTCTTTATCATGTATGCTTGTGTAAATGAAAGTTTTTATTGAAATTCATTTACATTAACTTGACTCAGAACATGTTTACATGAATAACTTCAGTTTCAATTGTGCCAATGTACGGAAGACATTAGTTGATTGGTTCATATCTCGTCATTGCAAGTGTTTTAAAAATGAATGTGACAAAACAAGGCTTATCCCCATCCTCCACCCCACAAAAAAAATTAAAATTAAAAAAATAATAATAATAAACATAAATAAAAATAAACATTAAATCTCTTGTGAGTGGTAAGAGATATTATGTATCAAAACATATTGCAAACGACCTGAATCCTAACCAATCCTTAAGCCCCCATGGATCTTCATTTTAAGAACATTTCAAGTGAGTATATTTGCTTCTATTTGGGACTGGATACCTCCCAGTCCCAATCACTGTCCCATCGCGGAAATATGTTTCAATTATGTGTCAATTACTGCAGATTAATGTAAAAAAATGACCTCAAAACGTACCACATTGGGTGATCCTGCAACGTACGTTTTGAATATATCTTACACCCATTCACACTTCTCTGATAAGGCAACCCGTTGTAACGCCCATCTGAAAAACTGTGACATTAACTATGAAGTATATTATAAGGCTTAACACTTGTTTTTTTTTTCAAATAGTCTTTCAATTAAAATTAATATAAATCTGATCTTACAAATGGTCTATATTTAACATTGTTATGTGGGTAAGGCCTCACCACAGGAAGAAATGATTAAATTTTTTTTAAAAAGATCTGGTTCATACTCCTAATAAAAAAATCACTAATTTGCAAGTCTTATTTTCACTGAATTTTCAATGCTGTTGCCTTTGTGTTCAATTTACACTAGATATTTTCATGATCGTGCTATCCCATTATAAGGGTTGAAATTTAAAAAAAAACAGTATTTGGGTCTAATAACAATATAGGCATACTAGGATATCTTAGCAGAGGGCTTCGATCAAGGAGTGCTTGCTAGGTATATTAATGAACCCGATTCACAAACTTTAGTGCCAAATGACAAAGCGTAGCAGTAAATATATGTTTATTTATTTATTTGGGGTTTTGCGCCGCTTTCAACACTGTACAGGTCATATCACGACGGGTAGTTGGAAGGGCAGAGGAAACCAGTACATACAGTTCATCAGGGTTCTGTACTGTAAACTGCTGACCAACGGCAAGCAACTACCAGCTTTCCTACTTGAGGCCATGCCGGGAACTGAACCCTTACCTCAGAGTTGGTAGGCAAGAGTGTTACCACTCTGCCACCATGGCCCCCAGTAAATATACGATTTAGTCATAAAACCCCTAGAATAGACAAAGAAATACTGCAACAAATACACTGCAGTCTTGCATTAAAGTAAACGAGGCTGAAATTAGTTTCAGTCTATATACGAGAGCTGCAAAGTAATTAGAAACTTAGGTTTTATACAAGAGTAGTGCACACTCCAGGAAAGTCCGGAGACATAAAAAAAACCAAGGCTGAAAGGGGTTTTGGTCTACTAGCGTGAGCTGCAAAGCCATCAGAGACACAAGTAGTGTGAGGCAGTCAACCATCCAAGTACTAACGTAGCCCATTGCTGCTTAACTTCAATGATGAGACAGGTAATCATCACACTATACCACAATTCCTGAAAGTCTGGTGACAAAAAAAACAAAGAAAGTGATCTCTAGAAGCTCAAGCCTCACTAGACCTCACGCTTAAACAAAAAAAAGATGATTTGTAGAAATATGTGCCACGGAGAGCTGGTGCCTGAAAATGTAAAACTCACACCACCGCATATGGAATTCGTCAGTGAGGAAACCACCCTTGTATTTCCTTCATTTGTGGCAAATTCCTTATACATTTGTGATTTTGTGACTACATTAGATCTCCAAGAAATCCATCTGCGCATGCTCACATTCGTCTGCACGTGCCCACGGTACGAAATTCAGAGGCGGAAATTTTAAACAATTTGAAACTTCCATAAAAAACAAAGGGTAATGGACGTTTTGCCACTGTGTCACAAAGGTCACATACAAATGTCAGATGGAGGTCGAAGGACAGGTGTGTGAATGGGGTATTACATTTTAAAGGGTGCCCCCCCCCCCCACACACACACACACACAATGTTACATACTATAGGGAATTTCATTTTCCTTACAATGCATTTTTTCATAACTGGTTACTCCAATAAATATCAACAGTGAAAAATCTTCCTGGCAAGAAACTATGCTAACTTCTGTAGAGATGGTATAAAAACACACCCACAAAGCCAGCAGACTGTTCATCACAGGTGTTAAGAAAGGAATTACTCATATACTCAGCTGGAGAATATTATCCACACATATCACTGTAGAATATATCACAGGTCATTCAGTTCAACCTCAAGAATGAAATACAGCTTTGACTACCCACAATATGTGAGGTACTATTGTGGTGTGTATAGACAAGGTATTGTCAAACTAGGTCAAATTGTGTCATATGATTGGAGTTCATATGATTTAATTTGACTTATCTGAGTTCATTGTAGCTTTCAATATAATGTATATAGGTTATATCACGATGGGTAGTTTTAAGGGCAGAGGAAACCAGTACATACTGGATGGTCAAGATTCTGCACCGTAAACTGCCGGGCTTTGATAAGCAACTACCAACTTTCCCACAAAGGGCCTGGTCTGGGGTTTGAACTACTGACCTCAGAGGTGGGAGGCGAGTGTGTAACTCACTAAATCACTAAGCCCAGAACATTACATCAGAATGGATTGCTTCTTATTTCATCCTCATTGATCCATACAGGCCTTAAGTCTCTTTAAAATTAACAAACTGAGGGAAAGAAGTTTTAACCGGTGCTCTATTGGAAATTATAAAATTTTTCACAAAGAAATTGAGGACATTAAATATTTTATCATTTCCGATGTGTGACGGTCTATTACACATGAATATGTATTTGATTTTGCCTTATTGTTCCGTAAATGAACCTGGTATGCATTTTTGTCTTATTCTTTCCCCCGCTTACCCCCCCCCCCCCCCCCCCCCCCCCCCCCCCCCCCCCCGACAAGATTGTACATTGGGGCTTAGCACATGAGAGGTAATGGTAGGCTTTACACACCTTTTGAAAAAGCTTACTCATCCTGAAAATGCTGTCCATATTGTGTTAACCATGTCCTTCCTAAATGAAAATCTGGACTTGGTAAACGTCATGGAAACTACAGAAAGCATGATATGCATGTAGTCAAAAGAAAGCCCCAATATTTTAAAGATTTTGCATGTATGCAGCCTGAGAGGGCATTATGGAACTGTGTGATATGAAGACAAGGTAAGCAGTATGAGTTCCATATTAACTTTTGGATTCGATCATTCGTACAAACATGCTTAAAACATAATTTAGAAAAAGATCAGTAACTTAGACAAGTGTGCACTGTATTTTTGTCCTTAATATAATTCCCACGTAGTATAGAGCTGTCTCTTCTCTTTTTTAAACTGAAAATATGAGAGATATTATGAAGTATGAAACAGATATACATTTAAGCAGTGTTGTGTCTGATAGAAAATATGGACACCAGAATCCTAAACAGTTTCCCCAATTTTTTTTTTAATTTTGAATGTGAACTTTATGATGATATGGTGATCACTATGGTGGCAAGGGCTATTTTTTCTTAAATAAGCCAGTGTTTTATATAACATGCAAGAAGCTATATAACTGGAAGAAGTTGTGAAAATTTATTAACATATTGCACAAGAAACTGTTTCAAGCATAACAATTTTATGAAAACCACCCGTACCTCAGAAGAGGAAATATGCAATAGTAGTGGAGTTATCATTATTGTTGGTAATCTAAAGTTCCTTTATCAAAACACATAAACTACATGTAAAACATTCACAAGATACACAGGTTCATTTATATTTGACTTTAAGCTGTATCTTTTTAGAAAACCTAAACTAACCTTCACTTATCTCTCTAATCTAACTGGTTTAGACTTATTTTAAAAACTGATTCGAGAGGCGGTAATCATACAGTAATGCTTTCGTCATAAATGATATATGATGTTTATAATTTGATTGCATGTTTGTTTAGTTTAGAAATATATACCCATCTATGAAAACTATTCTATATGTCAGAGAGATTACAATGATGCTTTTACTGAAGATTACATTCCATAGCGACAACACAATCCACATAACAGAAATTATAACAGAGATACGCCAACTTTAAACCACATACCTAGAGTCAAACTTACCTTTAAAGGGCGAATAATGTCCCTCAAGTTCAAGAAACAATTCTATAGATGGTCAAAGAATAAACAATATACACCTATTATCCTTCGTATGTTATGTACATAATTTTACATATCCAAAGGCTTTCAATATCACAGCAACATTTCACCAATAATCCTGCCATTTTTTTTGTGTGTGTGTGTGTGTGTTAAATATACGAATTATTGGACCCTAAATATATCAGACAGCATGAATTTCTTTCTTCTTTATCCCAGATTATTTCAACCATGAAACACCGAAATACGTTTGAAGTAAAGCTTAGCCTTTAGCATCCTCTTGTAGCTGAGCATTCTACAATTGGCTGATGACATATCCATTTCATCCAGCATCTCGTATTGTCTTGTCATTATGTGGGTGATTAGACACACCCACTTGGTGTAAAGCTTGCAGCACTGTGATCCTATACACACATACTCACAAACCATCAGTCACATAGCTTTAAAACAAAATAACCATTGCCAGGACATTGCTGTGGTCTATGGCTTTTTCCCAATTAAGACCTTGTAACAACAGCGGAATATATTATTGCAACACAGCTATTGCACTGGCTTAATAATTGTGGGTGATCACTGATCACTGCTCCATACACTGGCATTTTCTACCACAGATAAACGTATATTGTATTTATATTTTAGGTTTGATCCTTGTATAGTTAAAGCCTCTGTTACATCCCATCGTACGTGCACGTACGTCCTGGTTACAGAGAAAAATCGCCTGATTTGCAAGGGACCCTCAAGGCACACTTACGATTTTACAACAAAATATCAACGTCGCACAGGCCCTGCAATGAAAATTGGCATACACATTTTCCCTGTGTGCACGCAAGATATCTAGAAACGCATCCATGCCTCAAGGGTAACTTACAAGAGACTTGCACACGTGCATTCTCCTTGCAAGTGTTGTAGGTTCTCCCCAATTATTTATATTATTTAGACATACTGTAAGATACACTCAAGTGTACCTTGCATGTATATAAACCCACTGTACGACCTGTAGCTAGTCACAATTTCTTCTTTGGTCTTCAAGAAGTGACACTGTTGTTGGGAGAATACACATTGTTTGCAAGTGCAAATCTCTACTACCCCACTACCAGGCTGCGTTCATATTTTTCAACAATATTTGCAGCACACTTACGTGTCTATACACGTACGACAGGATGTAAGAGAGGCTTAAGTGGGGTTTTTTCTCTTTTTTTGCGGGGGTATGGGTTTTGTCATTGTATCTGTTTAGTTTAGTTGTTTGGTGACGTACGTAACTCAAAAACTGTATATCTGAAAAGGGTCATATTTCCATACAAAGTTGAATCTATCCATTGCCAGATCCTCATTAAATATGATCCTGATAGTGAATCCAGAATTAATTTTTCTGATTTTTTGGCAATATCAACATGCAAACCTCACAAACTATTAATCAGATTAGGGCCTTATTTCCATTCAAGGTGGGGTTACCAGTCGCTCAGCCCTCCTCAGAGTTTATTCGGATCTATAGCAACGATTCTGATCTAGTTCCAGAATCCATAATTTTTATATGTGTTTTTTTTTCAGTACATTCCGTGGGCGAGGGTTTGTGGGTGCTCTGTACTCTTTCACAGAGGAATAATACTTTCTGAATGCTTGGAAGATAAATCTATTTCTGAAAATTGACGAGTGGTTACATTATTACTTGAACAATTTTAGTTATAAGCACTGAAGAAATTTTTGTAAATTTTATGCAAAAGATTTTGGGTTTATTGTTTGTTGATAAAACCTCACTTGTTTAAGACACACTGAGTTCAGCGAAGTAGCCAGTCCACAAAGTTGTATATTTATTCTTATGATATGTTGAGTAAGTTAGTGATACTTATGTTTGTTAATACAGGTGTCAATGCTTTAGCCATGTGTTTATATTCATAGATACCCAGAAGGTTATTAAAAGTGCTCTTGTGGAGCTACATAAATAAACAGTCTAGTATAAACACATAGACCACGGTTACACACGTCTGGCAAATAGAGTGCAGGTATTTTTCTCTTTTTCCAACCAGAAAAAAACAACAACAAAGTTTTGCAGTAGCTGTCCTACTAAATGGAACAAACTCATTCAAGTCATAAGAACCCAGAAACTGTTACTAGCTTTAAGACTTACTTGTTCAGATCATCCTACCCCCTTCCATAGCATTCACCCCTTATCGGACACTAACATATAGACTTGCTAAAGAATCTAGTTTCTTTGCATTTGCTATATTTCAGTGCCCCTGCTGCTGTGTATGCCCATATAAGTGAAATCTTGACAACATAGGGGAGACCAAGACAACATGCAAGCAATTTATTTAGTATTTTACAAGGCACCTAGTAACTTATCGGTTATATTGTGATGGGTAGTTGAAAGGGCAGAGGAAACCAGTTCATACAGTTGGTCAAGATTCTGCACTGTAAACTGTTGACCAATGGCAAGCAACTACCAGTTTTCCAATATGATGTGAGGCTGGAATTCGAACTCTGATCTCAGAGGTGGGAAGTTTCTTTGTAATTAGCGAAAACTTTTAATTCATAAAATAAAGTTTTAATTTATATCATGTACTCTTACATAAGCTGGTTTTTACATCAGGATAATGATGAGTTTATTTAAAAGATATAACCATAAAGGATCCATCCTGGGTTCCACCAAGAGACCAACCAGGTCTCACAGCTTCCAAGACAATTAAGCACTATAAAGTAACCTGACTTGGGTGGCCCCACAAGACCTGACATGAAAGTCCCAAGATTGGCAATTCTCAAGTGGAACCCACCGGAAACTGGTTCTTTTGACCAGAAGTTTTGGAACAGAGATTAATGCAATCTTTTAGTTCTTTCTGGGTTCTAAAATCCCAGCAAAGCCAGCACAGCCCAGTCCTACACTCAGATGTGAGAGATTGATGCCAAAAGTCACAAGATCAAGGTCCACCATATCAAAAGCCCTAGTTGATCACACAACACAGAAAGGAAACCCGACTGGGTTTTATACATTTATTAATATTATTACACAACATACTCCTACCATGTATAAGTTATTAATGAATACCAAATATCTATATACATGTTTGAAAGAGATATGGTAATTCTGGTAATTGCAGAATGTCTACATCAGTTAAGTGCTTTAAAAAATTAACTTTATTATCATTATATATTGTTGTATTTTTTCAGTCCTGTCATCTCATTTGGTAGTAAAGCTTGAATCTCTAAATGTGGTGGATTGTGATCCACTACTTTTTCGAAATGAGCAATCACTATGACGGTACAAACCCTGGGTGTTAAACAGGACATAAAACCATAACTTTGTGTCATCATTTGTGCAACCAAGCCTTAAGAACACTGCCAACTATAATTTTAATCAAGAAGCAACTGTCATCGTCAAGGAGAAATAAAGTTGCTCTTACTTGGGGATTTATTTGACTTGCTTGTATTATTGGTTTTTCTTTGGAATTTTTGTGGCAGGTATGTCTCTTAAAATATGTTTCAGTCTGCTTGATATTTCCTTACATAAAAATAAACTATGTGTTAGGTTCAATCGGCATCAACACAAAAAGAACCTGAACAAAGCTATTCTTTGTGTTTATAACTTTATATACACAGGAAAGGCTTTTAGCTTAAAATCCTTTCCTGTCTTCATCAGGGAAGTTATACATTTTGTGTGTGTTTTTTTGGCATTTTCTTAATCTTGTACTGGTTTGTTTCTCATATGTGTATGTATATTTTTGCAGTCTGTTAACTAGGTGGAGATCCACCAATAATCTACCTTACAATGATGAAGAATCCTAAAACAATTTCTCGACCCAGATCTGGATAGGACAACGTAGATAGAGTGCAGTACATATCACTTTACATCAATCTGTCTTGAAAAATATAAAGCTGCAAAATCTAAGAGATCTTCTGAAGAACACTGTGCTATCAGCTCCACTTCAGACCTTGATGTATATATTCTTTTATCCAGGTCTGATTAATGTATTTTAATAAAAATCCTGTAACACTTTTCCGACAAAGTGCCCCGATGCGTGCCTCAATAGATTTCTTATAAATTTCTTTTATTATAAATTTGTTATCTATACCCATCACCAGCAAATTGAGATTCACTGAAATACAATATTTTTCAATTCCTAAAAACTCATTATAATGATGTCCATTATGGATTTCAATTTGTCCATATACATAACTATACATGTATTATTTCCAGCAAAATTTTCCACTACATCTGCTGCCACAATCATAGTACAAATTAGTGGTACACTAGTACACACAGACCTACAGGGTAAAGCCATGACTCCATTTTTAATAGTGTAAACCATATGATCTTCAATGCAGGAGTACGCTGTTATCAGCATTTAGCAATTTAAATTAAATATAATCCATGTGTACAGGTCCAACATACTATTACAAGCATTATAAGTAGTTTGATGATTTAGATAGAATTTACTCCATCTGTAGGGGTGCAAGGTATTGTGTACAACCATGTTGATCGGTAACCCCCGTTTAGCGAAACGTCCCTGTCTTTGGATTGCCGTCTGACGTCCGTATGCCACCTTGTGAATCAGTGGCGAACCTTCCATTACCTTGCGAGTCCTGCAGTTGTTTCCAAAAGTTTCAAATTTCCGCCTCTGATCTCGGTACTGTGAGCATGCACAAACGATTTCGAGCATGCGCATATGAATTTCTTACTATGGTAATCAAAGGTGTGGGTCCACAGTGTACATAAGGTTGTGACTCGGTCCTCTTTTGATGTAATACGGCAACATAAGGTGACTTAAGGTATTGGTCATATCATCCTACGTCTACCAAAGGTGAGTTGAGGTTGTTTCACGGTGACCAACATTTGTAGTATTGTCATTCTACTATTATTGACGGTTAAAAAACTATGTCCAATCAGTGGCCAACCACCTGTAGTGTGAACAAATCGGACAAAATGGGGTGATCTGGAGGCGGTTCCCCGCTGAGAAAACTTCTCACCGGGGGACATGCCGCCTGTAATGTGAATGGGGCATTAGATGGAAGATGCTTCATTTGTATTGTCCTATGAAGGAGTACATTATGATCAGTATTTAACAATTTAGGTGTAATATCCTTCATGTGTATGATCCCGAGGTGCTGTGTACATTTATGTTATGATCAATGTCTAACAATTTAGGTGACATATCCTTCATGTGTGTCGGCCCCAGGTGCTGTGTACATTAACATTATGATCAGGGTTTAACAATTTAGGTGTAATATCTTTCATGTGTATGGACCTCAGGTGCTGTGTACATTTATGTTATGATCAGTGTTTAACAATTTAGTTGTAATATCTTTCATGTGTATGGGCCTCAGATGCTGTGTACATTTATGTAATGATCAAAGTTTAGCAATTCAGGTGTAATATATTTCATGTGTATGGGCATGAGGTGTTGTGTACATTTATGTTATGATCAGTGTTTAACAATATAAATTGAATATGCCCAGCGTGTTCAGAGTCCATGGTACTATGAACGAGTACATTATTATTTTCCATTACTGCTGCGACCAAATGGTACTCATACACGAAACTGTATCCATATTTAAAATAGGTTTATTTAGAAATAAGAGACGTCAAAAACTGAAGTATATGCACCAGTTTACATGGACATGCAGACTCTGACAATGACAAAATTACACCCGAGACGACAGACTTGAATAATGTGAAACCCCCTTAACATTGCTACTAAAGAAAATAGGCAAACAAATAAACACTGTGAAAATAACAACCTCCTTAATAGAATAATGAATGAGACAAAACTAGATGGAAACATACTTACAGCAAATTAATAATATTGACTTGGGTTTGTTTTTGCTGTCTTTGGGGTTTTTGCCAACATCAAACAGCTACCAACTGGGCAATTAACGATTGACAATGGACATGAAAGAGATGTTTAATCATCTGTCTTGTGAACTGGAATGACCAGTGCTTGTTTGCACAAAGAGAACAAACTCTTATTTTTTTCAGAAAGCAGGCATTGTCAGAAAGAAACCTCTTGAGATTTTTGCCAAGGAACATCAAGAACTTTTCACCAAATTAATTTATAATCTATGAACCCACGTGATCCTTACAGGCAAGAAATTAACAAAATATGAAATAAATAATGCAAGTCTATGTATGTTAAAGTATTCAGTGAAATCCAAACTGTGCATCATAAAATTATGTCAGCCAATGACAGCCATACACAAAATTTCATGGAAAAAAGAATAATACAATACCTACTTGTGTATAGTATGTGGTTTTGGCACCTGAAGTACATTCATTAACTAAAACTCTAACAGT
Source organism: Sabellastarte sp. h YS-2021 (assembly GCA_964017235.1). Classification (NCBI taxonomy): domain Eukaryota; kingdom Metazoa; phylum Annelida; class Polychaeta; order Sabellida; family Sabellidae; genus Sabellastarte; species Sabellastarte sp. h YS-2021. The sequence goes on along the minus strand of OZ024936.1, from coordinate 51,269,199 downwards.
ATCTGGGAACACACCATCTCCCACCCACTGAAGAAAAAAAATTCTATCCAGATGCGGGTCAGTATGAGGACCAAGCATGGGTAGATATCACCTTGTGTGAGTTTACGCGTGTTGATAGTGCTGAAAAAATCTTCTGGATTTGGGATCCTCTTTAAAAAGGACCAGGGCAACCCACATAGTATAAAAATATGACCTCAATCCAATATATAGCACTTATGTGAACAAACAGACGCAATTGTAACAACAATAAAAATGTATGATGTCTTCTATGGAATTAGTGTTACACAAGGCTGATGCATATCTAGGTACCACAATGTGTTAGTTTTGGCGGGCTAACGGGCTAACAACATATTCACACATAAATCTGTTAAGTAATATTTGTATAAGAGTCCCTGCAAACCTGTTCATTAATAATAAACATCAAGTTGTCCATTGCATAGAAGAAACTGACATTCAAGAAAGACAAGGTTTGTGTTTAAGTCCATTTCAATGGCTAAGGTTATGTAAGGAAAAAGCCTTAGTGAATCACACTCATTATCAGGAGCTTCGTTTGAATCCACAAACTATGATATCTAAATTATTCAGTACCAAACTTCTTTACCACACAACCATTGAGGCTTCTTATATACCTCTGTTCCACTGTTATGAGATTGCTTTCCAACTCCGACTACATTGTTGTCCCGAGTATTGTATAGTATTACTCAGCGCAATATCTCCATGTACTACAGGACTCAAAGCACCCAAATGACCCATCTGACTGTACAAGTACAGCCCAACTCTCACATTACTGACATTCTCCTAACTGTAAGACAGAGGCTCAAGGATGACCATTTATCAACATCCCTGGGATTCTTTAGCCTGCCATTAGGGATAGGACCCAATTAGAGAGGACCGGCATTTTAAGTGGTCATCTGGAGCCACTATGTATATGCCTGTACCTGGATTTGAACCCATGTCCTCTGTGTTCCTAGGCAAATGTGTTACTCACTAGGCCACAGTGGCAGATATAACAGTGATACTTCTGCCAAGGGAGTTATGTTATTGCAGTCATGCATTTGTCTGTTAGTTTGAAAAGCACCTCTAAAGCTATGAATGAATTTTGATAAAATTATCTGGAAATGTCAACAATGTCACAAAAAACAGATGATTAGATAATTTGGTGTTGATCAAGATCACAGTCTGGATGCAGTAATTTTTTGAAAGGAATTTTACTAATTGCATCAATAAGCAATGTTGAAGATGTTGAGCCTTGCTCAAGGTATGAGCTTTTTGAGTGCTTTTGTGGAACAGAAATCTTATCGTTTCAGTTACGATGATCGCAGATGCCTTGCAAAAGTATTACACATGTTGGCAAATCTTTGGAAGTGAGAATTTCTGTCCTGAGGACTCACAACCCATCTTTTCAATTGCAAGCTGAGTGATCTTTCCCAAGAGAAGACTTGTAGGAGATTTCCCAATATCTGTACAACAGTGGCTAGGGCGATCTTCATAAACTCTTGCAATAAGTAGTAGGTCATAAGGCCAACTTTTTTCATTTGTATGATCAATCTTTTCAATCAGGACAAGTCACATGCCTTGCCAGGATATATTACATGGTTTGACCACAGAGCATCCTACTCGTAACAGTAGAACAGCGGTATAACACTCAAGAAATGGAAACACTAGATTCAATACACTTATCCTTGCATTTAACCAATCATTTGTTGCTAGTGTGTAAGCTAACAAACAGGAACTTAACCCACATTATAACCACGGGTTGGGGCAATGGGTTGTTTCAGCTGGAACTGGTCTCACACTGGTCAATCTACTATATAGATTATCACCCTTGGCTAGAACTGGAGTTGATTTTTTGACAAATGTCCTTTTGGTATTTTGAGGTATGCAAAACATGTCATATGTTTGGCTAAGATAAACAGATGTGCACTTTAAAATAGATTCCTCTTTCTTGTTACAAGTCTGACATCGTTGCAAAAACTTTAGGTTTGTTCAACACATAGAAACTGTCTCTTGGTTTGTTAAGTAATGGCTATATTTTCATCATGTGCTGGTGTTTGATGCACATATGGTGTAAAATGCGTTGTCTGATGAAATTCCTTGCTCTTCTTCTGTTGGCTCTTTCAGAAAGAAACTTAATTGATCTTACATATTTCTCCAAAGCAAATACATAATACCCTGTTCATAAATGCTGCATCTCTGTTGTGCTTATAATTTCTCTCATCTTTTGATTTTGAAATTTGAATTTGTGTTCACTTGTTGCACGACTTAGAATCTGGATTTTGTTCGAGTTCAAGCTTGACGAAAGGTGGTTAGCATTGAAATCTACCAGTTTCTACCAAGGGTCAAAATCTTCTCTTCTGTCTCACTGGTACTCTCCAGTTTCTAAACCTAAGGCCACACCTCCATTCATACTTGATTACATCATACATGTACCAGAACATTGTTATCAGCAGTTATTTTTAGCTTGAATGTACTCAATGGCTATGGGACCTAGGTACTATATGTACAAGTACATTTTTATTGTCCACTGCTGGAGCGGTTAATTTATACTCTCTACATGATATTGTGGCAATAAAGGACGAGGTTTGAGTACTGTATCTGTGAATAAATTACAAACTTCCGGGCGGAAGCCTATATCAGGCTTCGTGCATTATGGCCAGATGTATATATGGCCCTCGCGTTATAATGTACGCTAGCAACGATGTGCTGCGACGAGTTTTCGTTCACTGCGCATTTCCGGTCTTTATAATGCATCATATTTTAAACATGATGATTGAGAAGCAATTAGAATTCATGTCAGATTTTTAAGTATTTATAACCTAATTTTCAAATACACATGGGACCGCACACTTTGTACAACAAAGACTCAACAAACACTAGGACAGGGTCAGTAGTATATTCTCCATGTCAGTATTCAGCCAGTACAAAACTGTCCCGATTCTGGGATATTGAAAATGCTGTGTTCTGGCACATCCCCAATCCAATAGGCCCACTTACAGGAAGTGAAGTTCACGAAAACAAAACACGGTAGTCCTGCTAAAATGATATAGAAATGTTAAAATCTACAAAAAAATACAACATAAAAATTTATAACTTCTTCAGATTTAGGGTCCGTTTGTATTTTTTCCCACAATTATAGTTTCTGACATTTGAAATTTCGGCTGTTAAATGTCGTCAAAGAATGTAAGTCAAATGGTCTCCATACCATGATCCCGGTGTAACTGACCCTACTCTAATGCATATAGTACTCTGATTAATATAGATTCATCACCTTAATGTGTTAGATTTGGATCAGCCTTTCAGAGCAGCTATGTTCTCTTTGAAATAAACAATTTTGAAGTCCTGAGTTTTATAACCAGTCCGACATTGAAGTCTTTAACTACTCCTTACATAATATGTCCCATACCATTTGTTGATGGACGCAGTAAACCCAGATTCATTAAACATGACTCTTGCAATGGCCCCCATTTAACTATGTTACTAATATTGTTAGAATTAATTTGAAATCAATATGACTATGGTAACCATATAAACTTTAAAACTAACTAGTATGTGGTAATCTTGGACAGGATTAAGTTGTAATAAATATAATAACATCAAGTATTTGAGCATTATTTTTAAAGGCAATCTTAACTCATATTTGTCTACTATTAAAGTCTCAAAAGTTTTGTTATTTCATTGTGTTTACAGAGACGTTTAAATATATTATATACTTCATTACATTACAACATCACTAACAAGGCCAAAGTTCTTGTTAGTTCTAACATTATGCTGTCTATTATAAACATCATATTTAGTTCATTGCACAATATGACAACTTGTGTATCAAACTTGGTTGCCACGTTTGCCGGTCTTATTGCTGCAAAAAAACTGTCAGACATGACGTCACACATTATTTGTATTTCTGGTAGAATGGTTCATATACAAGTTATCCATTTGGTCAATCTTGGGTGAAAGTGCAGTTTTTTTATTTTCCAATATCATCTATCCACTGACACTTTTCTTTACATATTTTGTAACAGGCAAATGAAAATATTATACAATAGAAGTGTCAGATTATAACACCAATGCATATTTATTAACTAGGATAAACTGGAAATAGTTCATTCATAAGATTCCTTTTGCATTGGGAAATTCTTATTTATATATATTAACTCAAAATATAAGTAGCAAAAAAACTCATAAGACTTGTCCAGACGATATATAATGCACAATTTATGCATTTGTTTGGCAATATGCGGCTCAAATAGATACATTTATGCCTAACAGAGGGTGGGCCTGTGATTATATGTGTAACTCAAATACAAACTAATTGTTCCAGGTTTGAGTAAATAGCTTATATGTATACAATACCCAGTGTTACTTGACATAATATCGCCGTAACCTTTTAGGTTATTAAGATCTAAAAGTGAGAATTGCCTGATTGTCATATTTTATATAAGTATGCAATATTTCTTAGCTTGAATTATCCAGCAAAAAGTTCAGCTGGGTTTAAGGCTATCTTTGGTGAAAATTGCCTAATGTTCATCTTACATATAAGAATATAAGAATTCTTAGCTTGAATTGTCCAGCCTCAAGTACAGCTGGGTTTAAGGCTATCTTTGAGATTAAGTTTAACTCAAGTTAAGGTGACCTAACGTTTCTTGTAAGGAAAACCCAACACCCAAATATGTACAGATTCTATAATAATAATATATGTTAATATATAATCCCAGATCTCACACAGCAAATCTACCAGTTGTGGTCAACCGACATGTTTACGGTCTCAATACATTAAATTTAAATTGTTAACACATGAAACCTGGTCTTTGCAGTCAGGGACTACGTGTAATTACATTTGAATAGTTATTTGAATTGATCAGCCATAATTACACTGTAGCTGCTATTACAAACTTAAAGGATAGGAAACGACAAATGCTCAGTGGTGGTAGAAAACAAACTTTCCACCTGTCCTCGGCTTTTTTCCCTAAAAAATAAGTGCCAAAATGATAATGTTATTACTTGAGCTTATGATACGATTGCACCTGAATTATTAAACTCACACATGACTCAAGATATAAACATCAGCATACTCTACAAAACATGTGTTTGATTACTCTCCTTAAGAAGCCATTTAAACACAGTTTGATTAAACGTAAAAAAGTGTTGTTAAAAGTTATATTATATTTAGTTTTAATAACTATGCACCCTAATTATAAAATAGAAACAAAATAATATATAAAACTAAATAATGTAGCTTTGTACTGATTAGCAGAAATTCTGTTTAAATAACTCACATGGTTTTATTTGATCAAAGTTGTAAAGTACTTATGTGCTATATCTGTGTGGTAACTTTAAATTCTCAGCTACTTCTATCCTGACAATTATGGTCACAATAATAATTACAGTCACTCCTCTTTTTCATTAACAAAACCTCTTTCAGAAAGTTGAGAAAGACAGCTAGCTACTTTTGAACATTAGGAAATTGAATTTAAACAAATAATGAAAATAAATCCTCCATTACTGCAAAAACCTTGCCTTCACAATTGGAAACCAGAAATACTACTAAAGCACAGATCTTCACCAGGGGGCATTTCCAAAAAATTCGGGATATTTTTTTTTTCCGGAATATGATAAGGATCTTTCCGGATCAACCAGAAAGCCAAAGTAATTGAAAATACATTGACAATTGGACCATTGAAAATCTGGATATTTCAGGCCCTACCTACGGCAAAAAAAAATTCACAAAGATATACACGTTACTTTTGGAATTATCCTGAACACTGACAAACAAACAGACAAATGAATGCACACAAAACATTACCTCTTTAATAGAAGCAATAAATTCAAACCATAATTGGTACACAAACCATAATTGCTGACTAAACAGTATACATTACAAAATTACACCTTACCTGGATTGGCAAAACTCTGTATCCCTTTAAAGCCTGTAAATCCACTCCAGCGGAGGATTTAAATGTACACAACACACAAAACAAAATACAGTAACAATTATCCCAGGAAATAATCTGTCAGTGAAACTCTTAGAGAAAACACTTTCACATATTTCTAGTCATTCAAAAGAATAAATGTCACACACAAACATATCAATGTCTCAATACAATAACAAAATCACATTTTCCCTCTGCACATATCAATCTGTCTCTAGGCATATTCTATGCCCATACAAACAATAGTTATTAAATAACATTTAGCATTAGATTTCCATACAAAATATGCTGACAGTTATAACATGACAGAGGTGTCCAGAATTACACCCCCATCTACTAATAGTCAACAACTACACATATCTCGTGTGTTTAATTCCAGTAAATCCATGAGTAGCTAAAAAACAAGCACACACAATTTATGGTTGTCTTAATGCATTTTGATGTTCTGTTTTACTTAGACTTCAAAACTCACTTCAGTATCTTAGACACGTGACCATATATATAGACATACCAAATATTCCATTATCGCCCAAGCGATATATATGCACGTGCTTAACAAGGCATATTCTAAAGATGAAATTACATTTACATGAATTAAGTCAAACCTTAAAGCCAATATTAATCTTCTCATGACTATAAACTGGGTTTTGTGTTATTTCTCCACTCTTTTACTGGGGACAGAACAAATGTTTGTAATTGGACTTAGTTATTGAGTGAGTATATTTGACGATTAATCCTTCATTTAGCAAGTGTGTTTGATATCGCAGGGACACAAAGGGAAATTTGTTTGTCGGTCAAATTTACAGCAAAATGCAAGTTACAGTAACCAAATAAAGATACACACATAAACACACCTGCTTGACAGTTACACTCTCTGTAGATGGGTGGAGATTGACAAAGTCATTGTTGTGACGTTCTCATTAGCAGACAGTCCAACTAATTGATTTGGCTTGAACGTCGCTTTGAACACATTATATAGGTCATGTTGGAGCCCAACTTAGGAGTCAGCCCATCTTAAGATGGGCTATAGCCCAACTTAGGATCCTAAGTTGGGTAGCCTATCTTAAGATGGGCTAAGTCCATCTTAAGATGGGCTAGAACATATCAGCCCAACTTAGGATAAGTAACTCAGGAATGATTTTAAAGCTAAAATTCAATATTAACCAGCTAGTTTCATATTAATTTATGTCACCCTCCATTGGTGGTTTTAATCATGAAATTGAATATAACCGTGCTAGTTTATTTCAATACTTATATTTCAATTATACAGTATATGTATATGAAATATTATTAAACATTTGTTGTGCTTATCCCATCTGAAGATTTGGTAACAGGTATTAGCCCAACTTATAATTTGCACACATAGTTTTTATTTTTGAAATTAAAGTATTATTTACTTATTTTTCTACTAAAATGTAACTTCTTTTCTTTACCTCATTATGCATTGATAGGATTAATCTTAATTCCCTTATTCTGTCTCAATTAATTTGACAATGGGAGGGTCATTAGGTCATAAGGTGTCAATTTCTATTGTTCAACCATTGCTTTCAACTTGATTTGTTTCACTTGTGGGAAGTGATTAGGCAACTGGATTAGATTGTGATATATCTATTGTTTCAACATTTCTTTTAAGTTGATTTGTTTGACTATGTGTGTGACTTAATAACTGGATTAGTCTTAGATTTACCTTTTGTGTTCTAGCACTCTTTTGAACTTGATTTCTTTCACCTCTGGTTGAATGACTAGCTAACAGGATTAATTAGGCTTAGTGGAAAGACCATACAAAGTGATTAATTTAATCACAATTTTCAAATGTTTAATGTTAAGTTCTTAAATGAACATTTAGCCGCACAAGTTAATAGAAAACACCAATTTTTTATGCAATGTGTACTTTATCAATTTTTATCAATTTTATGCATCAGTGTGTTTGACTAAATTCATCAAATTAACTTGTTTGAATTTAATTGCATTTTCCAATTAATTAGTGGTACTGAACTCCAAAGATAAAGTGCTTTATAAATCCTGTTTAAATACTGTCTAATAATATAAAAAAGCAATTTTATAATTCTTCTTTAAACTTAAAATATACAATCAGGCTCACCCATAAAATCACCCACTATATTTGGCTTTCCCCCTCATAGGTTTGATAGAATTAAGTCTCATTATATTTAGAGATTTCTTTGATGTTGATTTGTTTCACTTTATGATTTGGGGTATTCCCTATTGTGTACTTCACCCACCCCAAGTGAAACAAATCAACATCAATAGAATGTTGAAACAATAGGCACAAATCCAATTAAGAAATCATTCCTGTGAAAGACATAGACACAGACATCAAAGGAATATTTTAATGCTTATGAGGCTCAGAAAACACATTTCATTTTAGTTTCTGCGATTAAACACTTTTTGTTGAGGTTAGATAAGTTAAACATATTTATATAAAATAAAAAATAAGTACAAAGTATTTCTGTACAAGGGTCAGTTAAGTATATCAATGTCATCTTTTTCATGAAAATAATTTCCTTGTAAATGGTTTATATTACTGTATATTTGACATAAAAATCACTCTTGAATTTTATTATCTTACGTTGGGCTGACATGTTCTAGGATCCTAAGTTGGGCTATAGCCCATCTTAAGATGGGCTGACTCCTAAGTTGGGCTCCAACAGTCATATTAAGATGGCAAGCTGAGGGCATGGAGGACAGCAGTGCATACAATTTGGTCAACATTCTGAACTGAAAACCATCAGGGTCTGGTTGGGTTTTACTAACCCTTGTAAAATTATGACAATTCTCTTCCCCCATAGTTTATCATGAGCTGTTTTTCAAACCCACAACCGCAGCACTGAGCAAAGGGACGACATGCAAAACTTGATAACCACTAAACCATGGAGGCTCTTGTCTGGTTATCTGTGTATCAATAAAAGAAAACATTAATCCTTATCAATGCTATGGGGCTTTTTTTAAAGCAATGTTTATAATAGGAAAACTTCCTGAAGAGGGATGTTTTACTTTTATTATCCACCATTTTGTTCGATAAATGGGTTAAATAAGATGAATATTTGATGAGAAAACGTAAAAGAAGCTATCAAAAAGCAGGGACAACAGTGAAGTTAAAAACTTTAATCTTTAACTTGCAATATCACAAACATTTCTGCGTGTATTTTATGTGATTCACATGAGCAGAAGCCTTTCTAATGATATATAATACATACTTGTAAGTTACATACTGTCTGAGATATTGTTTAAAACCTGAAGTCAATCACACTCATAATTCATAGTACATGGCAGCTATATTTTACACCCCCTTAATCCCCCATTGTTAGGGGTGTAAAATATGATTGCCATATAAAGCACCCCCTAAAAGATCAAAGAAAGGGTGTAAAATATGGCAGGGGTGTAAAATATGGCGTTACACCGGGGTACCGGTGTTTACAAAAAAAATACATCCCAGTCTGTATTTCCCCGCATTTGGGGCAAATACGTTGCGTGGTGGATAATAAAAAACAATGAAAAACAAAGCACTCCTTTATCATTGTGATATATGAAACCGCCATAAGGCCAAAGAGCACCTCACCAAAAGGATAGCTATCACATTTTAGTAAACTAATTCTGATTCACAATATTAATTCTATTTCTAATTCTAACATGACTTATATTGCTTAATGTCTATCAAAAGGCAGACTGTAAAGCGCAACAAAAGAGAAACAAGTTGGGGATTCACACCACAGAGACAATTGGAAAACACAATGAAACGTAGGGTTGGTAGGCTTCTGTGAAGCGATGAGCTTTCAAGCAACCAATGCAAACTCTTAAGTACCGGAGTTATATGTGAATATCTGGCTACATGTATGTTGGTGACAATCCTAGCTAAGATGTTCTGTACACTTTGTGGCTTCCAAAAATTAAAGCTCGAAAGAATCCTGAACAAGAAATTACAACAGTCAAGCCGACTGCTCACAAGAGCATTTGCAGCCTCCATAGCCTCTTCCTGTTGAGATGTTGTCTGAGTCTCCTAAAATCCCCCAATTATACAAAACAGGCCTTGCAGACACTCTGAACATGCCCCCAAAAAGAGAAATCGGAGTGGAACCATACTCCCACATGACATATAAGTATATTATAACAGGAATAGTTTCTTGGTTGGTAATTTAGCAAACGACTTAAATTGGTACAAAATATATCGGATCGGGTCGGATAATAGAGTTTCTACTGTAGGAAATTTAAAATCTAACCAATCAGTTTCAGTGCTATGTAAATTGTTTGTTGACTGACCCTGTGCCAATCTGTGGCACTAATTTCGCGTATCAACTGTAATGGGCCACACATAAAGGCCTCTGGAAGGTTTTTCAGTTTAATGGGTTTTTTAACCTCTGTCAAGGAAATAATGTTTAGAGGTGCGTTTACATGTTTGTCTGTCTTAGTATGTTAGTATATTTACTATTACACTGGTACTTCGTTTTATGTTCTGTGGTTATATAACTTTTTTTTTTAATCAATAATTACACAATAAATCTTTTTTTTTTAATCAATAATTACACAAGGTTTAAATATGCAGAAACGCCATGCAGAAACAGCCACTACTTTTAATTAATTAATTTATTATTATTTCATTCATTTCGTTTGATTTGATAGCTCCAGTTCAATTTGACATATCAGTTGGATCTCGTATAAATATCACCGAAAAAATATGATAAGCGTGTACATTACCTTCAAACTTTAAAAGAAAAAAAAAGTTTGCATCTTTTAACCCTAGCTCAAAGCGATTTGTTTGATTTAATACGAGGCTAGACAAGCATTTTGAGACCTAAAACCATGCGTCAATCAGGCCATATCTTGCAATTTTTTTTCAATCAGTTGTGTAACAATATTATAAAAATATTTTCCCCAAATTTTTCGGGGTGCTGTTTCGTGACAACAGCCCCAGCTGTACGCATGTAGGACATGATACAAGAAAGTCATGTAATAAGCTGATTATAATGCTCCATTCCCACTATTCCGACTAGGTGCCCTTACATGCTCACTCCTCCTTTTTCAAAAGAAATCCTTAAAAATTAAAGATTTCCTTATTTTTTTTGGTTGCCACTTCCTTTGTTCTAATACTCAATAAACCTTTCCTAAACAAAGGAACCCTATCCTCTTTATTTAATTTGAAAAAAGATCCTTAGTTTTTAAGGAACTCCTTAAATTTTCTTATTTACAAAAGGCATCAAGGGTCAAATTAAGATAAAAATCAGCTTAAGTTAAGATAAAAAAATGAATCAGGAATAAGTTTGTATTCACAGAAAAGTTGATCTGCTTCTGGCTCCACTTTGGCTTAATTTTGATGTACCCACCAAAATAGCTTCAATTTAAGGCTATATAAATAGGAGGCTCTGTTTATTTGTTGAGTGATATAGGCGGCCCTGTTTGTTTGATCAGAGCAAGAGGTGGCCCATTTATTTGATCAGTGACATATGTGGCCCTGTTTATTTGATCAGTGACACAGGTAGCTCTATTGTTTGATCAGAGATAAATAAAGGTTGGGTCAGCTCATTTGATCAGTGACAAAGGTGGTGCTATTCAAAACTTTTGTGGCAAAATCCCTAGAATGTGGCTGTTTTTCATCTAGCATGCTTCATATTTTTCCACTTCCCTGCTACTTTTAATGATCTGTTATTGTTACAGTGTCTACTTTTGGGCCATATATTGATGCATTCCCTCATATTTGAGCCATGCTATTTTTTTGTTTTCATAGTGACGTCACAGCCTAAATCAGAAATAATCTGTACATGGTCAATCCACTTTTACCCACTTACATGCATTTTTGGTGTCTCATTTTCAACTGGAAACACTCTAAGCCCAGAACTATCCATACGGGGAAGTGTGAACCAGGCGTAATAAGCTTCTTTGATAAAAAATTATCAACCCTCAAACCACATCACATGATATGTCAAATGATGGGGCATAATCTATAAATGGAAGGTACACATTTCAAGGTTGTAGAAAATTTGTCTGGTAACTTGCTTAGCAAGCTGTTTGGAAATTGTAAAATGCAGAAATGTAATAAAAATAGAAAAATAAAGACAATACAAAGATTAGTCAAAATGGAACAAAAATGAACTAGAAAGGCTATAGGAATGAAATGATTAACTGTATCAACAAAAGGACAGATATCTTGAAAGCAATGCTAGATCACAAACCTCCGCCAAGGGAGCACGGTATCACGATATTGTAATTTCACCCAAATACTGCTTTTTAAAATATTTATATAGGCATTCTAACCACAAACCCAAAGTCAATAAAAATGGAACTGTTAAAAATTCCGGGGTTTTTTCTGTATTCAGAGTATGATCTGGATCTTTACCAGAATTTAAACACTTCTTCCCGTGGCCAGGCCTTTCTCAGATTAAAATAAATCATAAAGATATGTATTCATTAGTTTTGGAGTAATCATTAACACAGACAGACAAATAAGTAAACATACCCATGAACATTATCTCTTTGTGTGAGGTAGTAAGACATATTTAAAATCATATGAATACCTAAATAATTATAAAGTCTTTCTTCAGCTTAAAGGGTGCTTGCTTCTGAAATGTCGTATTGGATCTCATTGGTTTAGTACATAAAGCCCAAAAGAGTCTGACGAATTGCTTTAAACAAAATCAGTACAGTAGGCTCTGTACAATTGAAACTACTATGTCTACAAGTATTAGCAATTGTGTATGTGCCTTAAAACCGGTTCTCCTTCTATATACATTTGACATATACTGGATATACTTGTACAGACCCTTCATCTATCATCCTACGTTTGTGATTTAAACTCACAAATAGAAAGTTTCTACGGTAAAATAAGTAGTGTGCAGTCAAAAATACTCTAGTAGACTAAATAATAAAGCAATGTGCAATGAAATAATATATTTATCCACCATGAGACTTGTTTAACAAATGTTTTGATATTGTCGGCGCCACTTACTTTGCATAACTAGCGTCACAAATTCTTCAAGATGAGGTTAGGTTAGTTAAAACTTAAGGTGCAAGAACACCTCAGTGTTATTCTGCACCAATAAAATCAATAAATATTTTAGCTAAATAATATGTACAACATGACCAAATATACAAGAAAATCAAAAATCTCATGACTAGTTAAACATATTAAAATTTTAAAAAGACATAAAACAATAGCTAAATAGAATATATACATAAAAAGAATGACAAAATAAGATCCTAAAAACTGACTAGAATATACAACCAACTGTACAGAAACAATAAACAGGTACAAACCACAAATAAAGTGAAAAAAAACCATCAGTAAAATCTAGTCAAGTTTAGCTTTGTACTGTGATAGTCATTCCTCCTCCACTTAGTCGCCTCTTACAACACACATGACACGTTGGGCCTATTCTTACTTCCCCGGACCCACAGGGGGACAAATTCGCAAAAAAATGTCAAATTTTCATAAATATTTGTTAAACTACTCGTCCTTCTTAACAGTACATTGTTATATCCCTTTGACACTACAGGCAGTATCATCCATGGTAGCCCAGAATTGGTGAAACGTCCCTGTCCTTGGTTTCACCATCTGACGTCTTTGTAAGTCAGTGGCGAACTGTCCATTACCTTGCTATGTCCTATGGAAGTTTTTAAAATGTTTAAAATTTTCGCTCCTGAATTTGGTACTGTGGGCATGCGCAGATGAGTGCGAACACGCACTGATGAATTTCTTGCTGCAGCAACCGAAGGTGTCCTCCACGATGTACGTAAGGTTTTGTGACTCGGTTGTCTTTTGGTGTAATATGGCAACATAAGGCAAGTAGAGGTACATGGATGTTTTGGCACTGTGTCACGGGATCGCGTACAAACCTCTGGCAGTACGTGAAGGACACAGGGTCTTTTGCCCAACACCTCTAACCGCCAATTTACACCGCTTGTTGTGTGAATCCTATACCAAATCTCAGAATGGTATGAGGTGTAGAATGGGACATTACAGAGCTTCTGCTCTCTTTTTGGGTGCATCAAAAACTATGTCGATTCGACAGAGAAATTTGAAGTTAAAAAATTACGTTTATATATCCACTGGTGACCATTGTACATATGTTTTATAGCTAAATCTTTTATTCCTTTTGGAACTAAGGACCAAAGGAGTGGATAATAAAAGTAAACAAGCCTCTCTTTGTGCAAAAAAACATGTATTAAAATTACATCACCGGAGAAGAAAAAATAAACAATTCACGTCCTTTGGAGCCAGATTGAATTGATTTGTCTTGTGACAAAATTTAATTTTTTATCATGCATATTTTGTTTCAACAAATCCCAAATTAAGAGCAACAAATGCATATTAGGTACTAAAGGATGATCATCGAAAACATTCCGGTAATCTAGTTATTTTGCAGATGGTTTTTTTGTTCATAGTTTCTTGGGTAGTCATAGGTACAAGGTCATAGGGGTTAATGCTGATAAACTGTCCTAGTGTGACTCTACCTATTCAAATTGATATAAAAAAATACTGAAAGTTACTTCAATGGTCATTGAAACTAAATGCACCTGGAACTCAGGGCCTCAGTGGGATTACAAGAACATCTTTTCATAAAAAGCTGTGCTAAATGCAATTACAAGGCCCTTTTTTGTGACTATCAATTGGTCATGTTTACAGTAAAGAGAACCAATTTCTGTGTGCATTTTGATGAATGGGGTTCTGTTCAGAAACGGGGAGTATAGCCTACATTGGCTAAGTGCAGCATGCTCGTCTTTTGTGTGAGCGTGTTTTTCAACCAAAAAGTGGCCTTTTTATGTCCAAATCAAGTTGCTTTGGAACTGTTTCGTGTGTACAAAGTGGTAGTGTATTCCTGCTGTTCCACATTCACGAATTCTCCAAAGTTGGTGTTGAAAATGGTGATCTAGTACGAGTGAACCTATCAAACATTACAGCCAAGAATATAGATTGTACAACCAAAACTATACGTCTTGTGATGATTACCACTATATAAGAATATAACTCATAATACATACAAGCTTACTCTTGAAAATTGGGACGTTCCAATGGTAGACTTAAATGGCCAGTTGCCTGGATCAGGGCACAGTAACAACTAAGTACATCCACTAAACCTTTATTGGCAAGAAAAATCAGGTAATACTGTACACCACAGATTACAGCCAACAGACCTTGAAATGCTTTGAGATGGCTGCAGAATTGATGACTAGCTTAAGAAATTTACATTAAAACCATAATTATAATTACTGTTATACAGTCACATATATACACTCTGTACATTTGTTAGTGTTAAACATTTACCATCACAGTACTGTACACCTAGTTAACCATCACTGTTTGTGTCTACCCTATTGTTATCTGTTAACACTCAATCTCAATCCGACACTGGGTCTGAATGACCCAATATAACAATGACTTTTTATCATTGCAATCACAGGTGATATTAGAGGTGTTGGGCCTTTTCAAAGGTATGCGCTCTCTGGATGCTCTTGTTTCTAATATAAAGACTGGTTATTGAATGTTTCAAAATATATCTTCACATAATCAAAATATATCTTCACATAAAAGAGAGTTGTAAGGGATTATTCTGTTCTAATTCCCTCTTTTGTGCTACTTTTCCTAACTTTGCAAAATAACAAACCTGTAGTTGAGGAAGTATTAAAAATGCTAGACCCAATAGCTAACATGTACATTGCACTAATAATTATTTAGTCTTTGTGAATATCCTACTCTACATAATTGTGATGAATTTATATTCCAGATTTTACATTTGCAACAAAGCAAACAGTATATGAGTTGCCAAAAAACTTTAGATTAAGTCAAAACTAAGGTTCATATTGTCATAATAACCTCAACCAATTCCTAAATAGTATTTGCAAAGTCATAAGCAAAATACCCATGAAATGACAAGTGATCTATGGGGACAATACTCTGCACTTGGAATATAAGTGAAAACCATGTTCACTTAATGAGTCCCATGCCTTCACTATCATTACAGCCCATTAGGGAAACTTTCTGGCTAGAAAAAGAACTACAAACAGGCTTAGAAAAACAGTGAACAAAGCATCCTGATGGTGTAATGTGATCCCTTGTCTGAGTGGACCAGTGGTTATCAAGCTGGACAAGTCATTGCTTGGATCTCACCTCTGTGGCCGTGGGCAGTCCCAGACAACATGTGAGAATCAGTAATGGCCTGTCAGAAATTCCAAGTACATGGAAGTAAATGTTGAAAAGGTAGTCTGGTTCCCGTACAGCCTTTTTTCTGCAGAAAAGTATCCAGTACTGGAAGCCATTTTGGCTAATTAGCATTGGTAATTGCACTTGGCAGCAGTGCAGAAAAAAATCAATATAATATATTTTTGCTTGAGATCACTTTGTTTGATAGTTCGATGTTCCCTCTTATATCTTCTAATGCTATGATGAGGTGATAATTTAAGTAAATTTGTCGTGTAGAAAATGTGAAATATTTAAAATTATTGATTATAACCCATTAGACAACGTATTATCTTCAAAACCCTAGTTTTGGTTTATAAGTACCTCACCACTGGCCAGCCTAAGTATTTTGCACCATATCTCCCCTTGTAGAAATCTGCCATGAATACAAGACATTCCAATCCCAAAAATTTGTTCCTTCAGGTTCCCTCTTACTGTGCTTCCATCCATAAATCAAAGGTCCATTTTAACAATAGTTTTTCATATGATGCCCCTAAGTTATGGAATGATCTTCCATATGATATACGCAGTGCTCCAAATCTCTCCAGTTTCAAAAGTCGACTCAAAACCTACCTATTTCAGAAATCATTCCCACCATAGCTTCTTACTACCGAACACCGGATGACCTCTCTGGGAACGACTCGGAACATGTCTAATGTCTTATGACTTATGCCTTATGAATTGGATGGTGTGACTTAGAATCCGTTGATATGGAGATTAAGCACATGGACAACTGATTGATTGATTGATTGATTGATTGATTGATTGATTGATTGATTGATCGATTGATTGATTGATTGATTATAACTTGATCTTCGTAAGCTGCAATGTGTTCAAAATAGTCTGGCTAGAATTGATACCAACACCTCTAAGCATTCACATATTACTCCTGTTAGGAATACTCTTCATCGGTGTCCTATTGAACACTGTATATTTAAGACTGCCTTACTGGTGTACAAGTTGATACATAGTGGTTATCCAAAATATTTTGTACCTTTCCTTAAACCTAGACATAGTGCTATAAAATTACTATTCGAATTATGAATTATCTGACATTACTTATGTCTAATTATTTCCTTGGTACGACCCAGCTATGTCCCTTGATTAACGCTAACTGCCTTGCTCTATGTTTAGATGCGCCTTACAGTCCATCAGTGATGGAGATTAAGCGCTATAAAAGTCCACATTAGATTAGATAATTATACGTTACAACACTAACTTTAGCCTATATAAAAGAGATATAAAGAAGAGCATCTGTAGAGCTTTAAAAATTGCAAGATCCTGAAGGTGACACAGATAACTACCAAAATTGAATGTCTGTTTCTTGCGCCATTGGCAACATTTCCTGAAAAAAAATTAACAAAGTATATTTGTCCATAACTTTTCAAATTATTTTGCCAACAAACAATAAATGCCACCACAGACATAACTTTCTTAGCAGAGGCAATGATTTAATTTTGTAATGGCTGCAAAAATTAGTTATTACAGCTGAAGGATTATTTGTATCTACCTTCAGACCAAATGATCAATCATGAGTACTCATAACAAAAATACTTAAAAAGGATTTTAAACATGTTTAAAATGTTTTGATTAGCACCTACCATTTTCAAGATTACACGCTTGACCTTCACAATCATGTAAAAAAAACGATAACATATAGGCTTATCACTCATAATGACACCTGATCAATCAGAAGTACTCGTAACAGACATGCTCCTTTGTAAAGGTTATTAAGCACACCAAAAATGTTTAACGAGCATGTGCCATTAGGCATATTTCACAACCATAATTCGTCAAATCTAGATTTTTCAGATTAACATATTTGTGATGTGACTTGAATCTAGATTATGAATCCGTTGATCTACCTCGAGAGGTAGATCAAATGATTCAGATTCATTGGATTACCCATAATTCTTTGTAAAATAATGGTGGCAAAATGTGGCAGGAAAGTTTAACATTTGGGAAATTTTATTAAAATATATATTAATATATTATATTTATGTTGGTTCATCTTATTTTTTATTTTGGACTCAGATCTGCAGAAAATTGCATCTCACAGTTTTAGCTAATCCAAAGAATCCAAATCTGAATCTGGATTGCACAGATTACGCAGTTTTTTGTTTGTGAAATATGCCTATTGTCATAACTACTCCCTTGACCTTCAGGAGTAAAAACATAAACTGCACAACCAATTAGAATACTTTAAGATTACTAGATTATTTGCAAGCTTGTTATATTAGAACAGCATAATGGCAACAGATTACATCAGACTAGATATTATAATTTAGTTTTTATAGCACTTAATCTCTGCAAACTGCAGATTCTTAGGTGCAATATATCCATAAGCCGGAGTCTTAGATCAGATAACGGGAGGACATAAAGAGGTATTAAACATATACCTGTATTACACTATGTCCGGGGTGTCTTCATACATTGATGTCATCTGTAAGAATTTCTGCTCCTCTGTAAAATACTGAAAGCTTGATTATAGTCTAAAATGATTGTCTGACATACTTAATCTTTTCATCCATTATTCATCAAGGCAATCATAGGAAATTTATGACTTTTTGTTGCCTTTCATGGAAGTTCTAGAAACATGTTGTCTGCTGCCAGTACTATACAGTTCTGATCTGTCATTGTTACAGCTATGACACAAATTTAATCTCAAAATCCCAAGAAAGGAAACAACAGCAGCTGATGCCAAGACCTTAAATGAATAATTTACCTGCTTCTGTAATGAGTTTAGTGTTTTTAGTGGGAATCTTTTTGCGCCTGCAGAATCGGTTCAGAACACGTGGGGCCTACAGTAGATCCTGTATAAAGCCTCTTTTACATCCCACCATTTGTGTTCTTGCATGCTGGACACAAGGGAAAAATGGCTAAACTTGCATGTGAAGTGCATCATGCAGGTGTTCTATATGTAATTTCATCATGCAGACAGAACGTCATGGCCTTAGACTAGAAATTGGTATGCAAATTTTTTTTGCATGGTCGTAGTAATAAATGATACACAGCCAGGCCACAAGATTCACTTGATGTGTAAGTAAGATACACTTCTATAGATTTACTCCCTGAACAAAGTGTTCACGACCATAAATTTCTCAAAAATTATAGGATACGTACTTGTGATAACCCAAATGGCTGGATGTAAGAGGAGCTTGACTAGAACACTCTGATATTATCAGTGAGTACTCAGTAGTGGGTTCATGGTTAAAAGGTGATCATTCAACTAGTTGGACATCAACTATGTGGTCTTGGGTTTCAGTCCAACTCATGACATTATGTGGCATTCACCGATGAACCAGTCCTGATATGATCTTAACCAGCTCTTGAAAGGGGAATGTTAAAATCACACTTTGTTAAATTACATCAGTATTTGGTATTAGTTGTAGATAACTAACATATATACCAGAGGTCAGCAAGTTTGGTATCTAACCACATGCTGTCACACCTGTGTGTGGGTTCTACTCCAACAAGTGACAATGCAAGACCTGTCCCAACATGGCCCTGGGATGTACAGCCCCAAATTTCACTTTGTCTATGCATATCATTATTTGCTGATGTCGTGATATCTCGTTTATAAGGTTTAGATTTAGATTTATTTGTTGTTTTACGTTGCTGTCAACAGCCAGGCTTATATTGCAACGGGTAGTTTACGGGTGGAGGAACCAGTGCATACTAGTTGGTCACTACCAACTTTCCAACATGAAGCGCCCGGCCCAAGATTCGAACCGGCGACATCAGAACTCTAACAGCTACACCACCGAGCCTCCTCTCTCATTTATAAGGGGAGTCTTGTCTTAATATATTGTATACTTGTTGACCAGGTTGACCAGTCAAGCATTAATTTGAGCAGCGTGGTAAATTAACAAGTCAAAAAGTCTACATAAAGATCCAGTTTTAATTCAATAGGTTTGTATGATTTTTCCTTAAATGGCTCAATAATAATTAAAGAGAAAATCTGGATCTTTGATATTTTTTATCCGGGCGGTGAACTGGAAGACTTAATGGGATTTAAGTTGGACCAAGACTCATCTCATTTTTCATGAAGATTCAACCAGTAATGTTTTCCTAATCCTGCTAACAAACCTACTTGGCAGAGGTAATGAAACCCTAAAAAAGAAAACTATGCTAAAAGAATAATACAGTCAAGTACAAATGTATTTTATAGTTCTTAAGAAACCTATTAATGGACATTTTTATCCCCAAATTCTAGCTGCACATGATTACTTTCCGGTACCTTGAGACACTTAAACTTAGCAGAATTCAGTTGCATAAATTTAACTGAAAGAGCAATCAAAATTTTTTGTTGTTGTTGTCCTAGTTTGGGTTCCAAGAAAATTCCAGAGACAGAGCTGCTAATGTCTGGGGTTTGTTGTAATTTTATGTGTTGAATTCTGTTGCAAATGAAATGAATTATTCATTTAATGCTTTGGCTGTTACTACTTACTGCAGTTAACTCTATTCTGTTGATGACTATTACCATGAGGATATGGGCTATTGTTATCACATTATTATAGATAATAGGTCAGAATAAAACTGTCACTTTCTATTATTATATATCTTTGGTAATAAAATAGTTAGAAATGATATCATTGTTCTGCATCATAAAATATGGAGGATGTTGTTCCAGTTACTACACTCTTTCAAATTTGATGCACCATATTCAGAGATAGTATTTTTCTAAACCAAATGCCACTCTTAAGAGTTGTATTTGTTTTAATAAATGAAGTCAAAGTATATTTATTTCTATAATCTCATTTTTTTGACTCTTTAAAATGCAAAAACACTTATAGTTCCATGATAAAACAATCAAATTTTATGATAGATACATTTTTGTACAAATTTCAAAACAAAAATGTGTACCATTCAGAAGTTTGTTTTGGTGTTTCAGTTTTAAAATGTGTCTCATTTTAGAGGTTTCCTTGTGTTTAGGTAATAATGTGGATTCATTTTAATGTATGTTTTGTTTAAAGAATCAAGTTTGTTGATTTTAAGGTTTTGTCTTTGAAATTTAAAGACAAAACAAACTGAAAAATGAGCACACTTTGGAAATCAAGGTGTATATCATTTTCACGTTTGTTTTTGGTGTATTTACTAGAGTGAACTGGATTTGAAATTTGGTTTTGTAGATGTTAAATATATTTTTAATATTGGGGTTTGTGGTATGGAACATTCTGCTTACTCAATGCTTGTGGGACAACAGGAAAAGTTCTGAATAAATTAACATTAAATTTGCCCAATGGAAGAGACTTTGTTACCATTTTATCGTTGTTAAAAGTTTTATGCATAAGAGGTTGCAGCTTGAGATGGTTGTTTATGTAAGTGAATGCTGATAACCTTTAGAAGGTATGTGAGCAAGAGAATTTGATTCAGTACAAAGTTCCGATTCTAGCAACTTTTTATGGCCCTTAATGTCCAAGAAAAGATAGACTCTAAGGAACTTTGGGCAGAAAACTAGAAATCTCAAAAAGTCCACAAAGACTGACATGTACAAAAAGAAACCTAAGGTAGATATCCTTTTGTAAAGAGATAGGATTTCAGACTTCTTTCTGACTGAGGAATCAGAAAAGGCAGAGTAGATATTATAAGGCAAGTCAGTCCAAATTTTAGGAGCATCATAATCAAAGCTGAGACCAAACTGCTTGGTAGACTTATGTACTGGAGGGAAAAAGTACAGAACCATCAGAACTTCAACATTCATCTGTAATTTAATTTACTTGTACCTTTGTATCATTTATATTGTGACGGGTAGTTGGACAGCCAAGGAAAGCAAGGTCTGGTACGGTAAACCACTGATACCAAGTAGCTACAAGGTTTCCCACTTGAGGTCAGCGCTAGTCTAACTCCAACCTCAGAGGTGGGAAGCGAGTGTTTTACCACTGCACCATTCTAGCCACCCTGTTCATTTGCCTTCTTGTACTTTGCACATTATTTTTGGTTTTCAAAAAAGGATGAACATATCTAATCTAATCTACTGCTTTGCAGGCACATTTTCTTCTCTGCAAAGGGGAACTCAGTGCGTTAGTTAACAAAATACATTTATCATAAGGACAGTCGAGGGGCGGTCAAGGTCAGTGATTTGGAGTTATGGGTGTGACCAAAAGGGAAGGAGACTAAGGTGGGAAACTGGAGTTGAACAGGTGGATTTTGAGGTGTTGTTTGAAGAATGTGACAGAGGGGCTATTTCTCATTTGGAAGGGGAAAGAGTTCCAAAATATCTAGGAGAGCTGGTTTGAAAGAAGTTGTAGACAAATGTTGTGACTTTGAATGCAGAGCACTGTTCAACCTGTACCCAGTGCAAGTTTCTACATACAGGAGTTATGCAGGCATATCTTGTTGATTTGAGCACAGGGAGAAGTGTTTATCAAAATTTTATCAAAGGATTATAGAAATATAAAAAGTTTTTTAAAATATTAACACTATTAAAAATTTGTTTAAATAAAAAAACAGACCAATGTATAGGATTCTAGCTATAATTTATTTAAATAAATCCAACATATTATTTTTAGGTAAAATACAATACTAGGTCAACAATAACATAAAATAGACATAATTAAATTATGTTTAGCTGATCATCACCAGTAGAAACAGCATATTGGCAGGTTAAGCAGTCACTGATGTTAATGGACCTGAAATGTATGTAAGAAGAATGATGTCATATATACTTCAAAACATTTGATATAATACACGTACACATATATATAAAACAACATAAACAGCAATGCAAATTGCCACAGAAGGACTATTGTTAACATCCTTGGGTCATATGGAGACATAAAGTGGTGAATCATCTCCATAGAACATTCCCACATCATATTGTTGTTATATTTGCAATTGGTGACACCTGCAATGTGAACAACACAGGTCCTAACATGGACACTAGGGGAACACCAAATTGAAGGTTCTTCTCAGCAGACACAGAATTTTTTCAGCAATCGGCTATGTTAGTATTTGGATGGGTGACTGTCTGAGTTCTGCACCCGCTATGGGATTTGCCTGGGTCAGAATTTGTTTTTGTTGCCAGACCTTCACAAATACTAGTGCACTATGCATGTCTCTGATGGCTGTGCACCTTGCGCATGTAGACAGTGAAGACCAAAAGAATTTTCAGCCTCATTTTATTTTAACACACTGGCTTCTGCTTAATAGATATGAATCACACCATTTGAGGGGAGTGCCAGTAGCAATATCTAGCTGACATTCTGTGAAGTAATAGAACAGGATCAATGGTGTCATATAAAGCACATATCCATGTCAAATATAGCAATATAAAAAGATTGGCAGCACATAATTTATTGTAGGTTGTTTACAAATCCCCAATCGATGGAATTAATAATAAGCAAGTTTTTCTCTAATTTGACCTTAAAGGAGGGGTCTATAGTTAAATCTTACCACATGAAAATATATCCCAGTATGCGGTTTCCTATAGGCTGGTTTGAGACCCCTAACCTCTATGACTACTAATAAGTGACATATAAACCGTTATAAGTTCGACTACCCTCATACGACCTTCAGGTATCCGAGGTCAAAAGGATTAATTACAAGTGAGCTATAGGGGTTTTTTAGTTTGACCAAAATGGGTTTATTACTATAACTGAAGAGACTTACAGAGCAGAATGTTGATGACAGATGGAGCTTCCACCACCTGTACAGGTGTAGGTATGGGATCCACTGCAGGACACAGCAGTTCATTGGTGTGGAAATAACACTTATGACTGGCAAAGTCATAATCCACTCCAAAACAGATCTGCTTCTCCAGGTTAATTGTCATTGAGTCAGGAGCAATGCCAGAGCCAGCAGTAGCACATTTCTACAGAAACAGCCAGAGACAATATAGAGATAATATGATCTTAATATAGAGGTAATATGATCTTAATATAATCTTCATATATAGATAATATATTTTTAATATACAGATAATATGATCTTAATATAGAGGTAATATGATCTTAATATAGAGGTAATATGATCTTAATATAGAGATTAAGATCATGATCTTAATATAGAGATAATATGATCTTAATATAGAGATAATATAATCTTAATATAGAGATAATATAATCTTAATATAGAGGTAATATGATCTTAATATAATATTAATATTAAGATAATATATTCTTAATATAGAGATAATATGATCTTAATATAGCGATAATATGATCTTAATATCAAGAACTATACAAAGTAACTTTTGTTTATGATATATGCTATGATTTGTTAAGTTTAAGTATGTTGTGTATTTATACTCAGTGCAATATCTCCTTGTACTACAGGACATTTCACCCATCCTAACTGCACAAGTACAGCCCATTGGCAAGCTTTCAAGTGACTAATACTCCCCTAACTGAAAGACAGAGGCTCAAGGATGACCATTTATCAATGTCTCTGAGGTTCTTTAGCCTGCCACTGCAGGGGATAGGACCCAATGATAGAGGACCACAATTTTAAGCGGACATCTGTGCTAACATGTATCTGCCTGTACCTGGGTACCATCCACTTTATTCCTAGGTGTGTTACCCACTAGGCCACAGTGGCAGATGCTTATATTGCACTGAAAGAAGCTGTTATCAGTCAATGGTAACACATTCTGGAGTCATACCACTAGTAGTGCATTTGTAGAGTAAGAAATCTAAAATTCGCCACATATCTGAAATTCGCCACACGTGAAAATACTAATAAAATAAATGAATTGTGGTGAGATTTGTTGACTGTATAGTAAACTAAGGCTTTTTGAACTGAAAAATACCAATTTTTGGACAAAAACATCATTTTCTTCATAAAATCAACTAAGGTTTTAGAGGTGGCGAATTTTAGATTCCTGGCGAATTTTAGATTTCTTACTCTACATAAAAACACTCTGAGGAATATAATGGCTTGTAGCAACAACAAATAGATATTACACATGTACCAAAATGTTTAACCAGGTTTACTGATGTTGGAATTGAAAATAAATAATCTTTTCCAAGTTAATGGTCATAGAATCAGGGACAAATACCTGATTCAGCACTAAAACATTTTTGCAGTTAACAACACTCTTAAGATAAGTGTAAAAATGATTAACGTGTAACCTGATATTAAACAATTTTTTTTCCATTTTTTTAATTCAAAACAAATTTGCTTTTCCAGGGATATTGTCATTTTGTCAGGGGTGACATGTTTCTCAAGTCATTTCACTGTAAATTAAGTACAAGATTTCAACAAAGTCAGTTTTATTTTACACTAGGCCCAAGTTTCTTTTAATTTAACTAAATAGAGTAAGAAATCTAAAATTCGCCAGGAATCTAAAATTCGCCACCTTTAAAACCTTAGTTAATTATATAAAGAAAATGATGTTTTATCTTACAATTGGTATTTTTCAGTTCAGAAAGGTTTAATTTACAATACATTCAACATACAATCTCACCTCAATTCATTTATTTTATTACTATTTCCACATGTGGCGAATTTCAGATATGTGGCGAATTTTAGATTTCTTACTCTACACACCTTGATGCAGTCCTGGAGATTCTTGACACCCTTCTGCTCCAGTCCACCAAATATCCTCACACCTAGTGTGATCAGCCCTCTGGGTGTCTCCAGTAAGTCTTTAACAAAGTAAAAAAACCAATGCATATCGGCTGTCATGCTTTCGCGCTCTTACGTATACTCATATATATAGTGATTTTTAACCCCAAAGTCTACAGGGCTGTGATCATTTAATAGGTTAAAATTAAATTATTTTTATCATATTCATATGATGCATGTCATATCATAACCTCCTGATGTTAAAATGTCAACTTTAACAATTTTTAACATTTTCTGACTTGGTTGTATTTTGAATAAACTCCTGTATTTTATAGCTTCTTCATAGTTTAATCTTTAACACTCATACCTTGAAAAATTATTATTTCATCTTAAATGTTCTAAACTTTAATAGCTTTAATATCTTTTCTTTTCTTTAATTGATGATCATTTTAAATAAATTACAAATTATTATGCAGTGCATTAAATATATTGAATATTAGTGTGTATGCAAAGTTAAGTCAGAGTTTGATGTCAATTCTGAAATTGCATTCAAATTCCTACTTTACTTTTTAACTTACCACAGGGTACTTTCTTAAAGTGTATGAGTTTGGGGTGAGTTCTCATCTCCTCACAAGCTGACACGTTTGTGTGGATGTAGCATTTCTTCAGCCAGGGATTGTAATCTGCCGCAAAGCAGTTTGGAGTGATCTCACATGCCTTCTTACAGTCCTTGATCTTCTTAAATTTGCCGAAGATCTGAGTTCCACCTTGGATGTAGAAACCCTTATAAACAGCAATGGTTTTCCCTGCATTTTGAAAAAAGATATAGACATAGATACAAAATTGTAAAATGGGAAACTATAAGGATCAATTTTAACAATATTGCATATTTTCCACATTATTTGCTGAAACCCTTTTAAACAGGTGATGGTCTTCCTTTAATTTAAAAACAAATTTTTTAAATAAAAACAGAAATGAGAATAATAATCATTGTTCTTGAGAATATTGCAACTTGTCCTTTTAATGTAGAGGTCCTTGAGTGCCATTATTGCCTTCTTTGTATTTTTAAACCAAATTAGTATTGTAACAAGGGAATTTATAATTATCAAATTTTAAAATATTCCAAAATGTCTATATTGTATATAGAAGCTCTTATACACTGTTGTGGATTTCATTGTATTACGAAGAACTAAATTAGGATTATGGCAGGACACAGACTTAGTAATATTCGTCATTTTGAAAATGTTCCAAATTGCCCATCAGATGTAGAGATCCTTATACAAAGGTATACCTTCCTTATATTTTGCAAACAAAACTAAAACTTAGAAACTGTGATAATCAAGTTTTAAAATACTCCAAAATGCCCCCATTGGACATAGAGAACCTTGCAAATAGCAGTGGTCTTCCCTGCATTTAAAAATGAAAACAACAAAAATAATGATTTTGACATAATGAAGCATTATCTGTCATGCTGAAAATGTTCCAAATGGTCTTCACTGGATGTAGAAATGATTGTGCACACCTATGGTCTTCCCGGTATTTTGTAAAATAAAAATCTAAAATTGTGATGCATAAAAGCATGGTTAGTCCTTTTGAAAATATTCCAAATTTTCCTTTGGATACTGAGATTGCAAATAGCTGTTGATTTCCTTTTATTTTGTAAACAAAAATACAATTGTTTGGGAATCAAGGAAAACTTTTTAAATTCTAAATGTTAAACCCTGCTAAATAAGTAAGGTTTAAGGTCTAGCCTGAAATGTGTAAGAGGAAAGGTTCCACCTCAAATGGTTTGACAAAGTCTGGATTATTCTACCATCCATAAGTCTTTAAACTAAATGCACAAAATTTTAAAAAAAACATGAAATTTGAAAAACAGTTGTCACAAACCAAAAGGACGCACAACAGAAATATATCCAGATGGGTATGGAGTTGTAAGCCTTCTCAGCTTTAAGGCTTCCTTGGGAATTGAAGACCCATTTAAACTTCTGAAATATTCATCAGTAATTGCAAAAGCCAGCAACAAAAACAACTCTCTAACAGGAAATTGTGAAACGCTAAGTATCATCTCTGAAACAAACAGGTGTCAATGACGACTTTCCAGAACGATATGACCTTACTTATCTTACTAGAGAAATAACAGCAGGCAAATTATTGATTATTTAAGCTGTCATTATTTTAAGATAATTTTTTTTCTTTATTTCTTTTTTATTTTGTACTCTTTATTCAGAGGATAAAGAAAGAAAAACTTGATAGCAAAACAGAAAGTACAATGGCCAAACAAGGTCCTTAGTAACTTAGTGGTTAGCAAGTTTGGCATCTTATCAAAGGTTTTCAGCCCTTTAGTGGTTTTGATGACTTGTCCCTATATGATTCTGGCTCTTGACGTACAACCTTTACTTCGACTTTGACAATGGTCAAACATGTCTTGTAGGTTACAATATTTGCCTACAATGTAGAACATTTGGTGTATTCATGATCTCAAGATATTAAATCTGCAATCATGAAGTGTTTTTCAGTGATATCTGCATATAAGATGTCACTCTCTGCAGAAAATAGTTTCCTATTAATATATAGTTTCCTTTTATTTTTGAATTACACCTGTCACAAATTTTGCAATTTCAACTGATCAAGGTTCATATTTAATACCATTTGTGTTCTTGAGAATAAGAAAGTTAGTAAATATGGATCCACAACTCAAATGAAATTCTGTCAAATTCTAATGACATGTATACTAGTTTTAGTTTTGCAAAAGTCTGGAGTCTGTAGTTCAACTTCCTGGATTTCCCACAATTTATTTAAAATGTCCAGTTGTTACCTCCACCAATGAGGTATTATTTCCATGACTGTTTGTCTGTCTCTTTGTTTGTGAGCAAGATTACACAAATACTACTGGTTGGATATTCCTCAAAAATCATCAGATGGGTCTTGGTCCAACTTAGATCCCATAAAATTTTGAGTGATCTGGATCACTATCTGGATACAATATCTGGATATCTGCCACTGTGGCCTAGCGGGTAGCACACTTGTCTAGGAACTCAGAGGACGTGGGTTCAAACCCAGGTACAGGCTCGGATGACCACTTTAAATGGCAGTCCCCTGTCATTGGGTTCTATCCCCAGTGGCAGGCTAAAGAACCTCAAGGACATTGATAAATGGTCATCCTTGGGCCTCTATCTTCCAGTTAGGGGAATGTCAGTTACTTGTGAGTTGGGGCTGTACCTGTGCAGTCAGATGGGTTTAATAGCGCTTTGAGTCCTGTAGTATATGCAGATATTGTGCTGAGTATAAATACACATTACATTCCAAAAAGTATAATCCGGATTTTCCCATTTACTTATTATTATTTGAAAACTTCCCCTTATAGATAGAGATCTATGTAAAGTCCTTGAATTTTTAATTAAAATGTAACCTGTTATCTCAAATTCCTTACTAAGTAGAATTATTTTATAGTTTCATTTGAATTTTGTAGGTCTATTTGTATTTGAATTAATTATATCTGTTCAGTATGCTGTAGATTTGAATAAATTTTCAATTATATTTTCCTTTCATAGCAATTGTCCTATATATAGGAAGTTTACCAATAAAAATTTTTATTGCCATGCCCAAAATGATTAAGGTCATCATTTTTCAACTTTTGCTCCAAAAGCAAGACTGACACAATAATCTACTTTCCACATGTATTAGTTTCAATTCACTGCTTTATTAAATTTGACTTCAGTCTTTTTGGAAGCTCTTTTCCTCCACCATAATATATCACTGATATGTTATGGTTGATATTACATAGTACAACACTCAAAATATTCTATTTATACTATTACTGACTTCCAGTGCCAGTAATTAACAACACCCCAACCCCACCCCCACCCCACCCACCCCAGGGGAGAAGAAAGGGTGGTATTTTAATTATGTCTGTTTCTTTGTTTGTCTCTTTGTTTGTTTGCTGTCCAAAAAAATACAAATTTAACATCAGATCTGGGTCATATTTCCACACAAGGTGGGACCTATCCCTGGCCCAGTCCTCCTCATAGATAATTACGATTAATGTACTGGAACTCTAAAATTATTTAAAGGATATTTGACCAATATATGGTTCCGGATCCCTTTACAAGCATTTTCCCTTCCAGCTTTACTCTTTTTCATGTGTTTCTTTTCAAATAATATTCAGGGATTTATTTTAATCAAAACCTGTTTTTATTTATTTAAAAATGGAAGGAGGCTAATACTGTGCCATTCACTGAATCTGTACTCAAAACCAAGTTACACGTGTCTGAAAAATTTACCAGTGGAGTCCCTTCTTAGTCAGCGTATGTTTGTTTATTTGGGGTTTTACGTCGCTTTCAACACTGTATAGGTCATATCACGACGGGTAGTTGGAAGGGCAGAGGAAACCAGTACATAGAGTTCGCTAGGGTTGTGTACTGTAAACTGCCGACCAACGGCAAGCAACTACCAGCTTTCCCACTTGAGCCCGTGCGGGGATCGAACCCCGGCCTCAGAGGTGGGAGGCAAGAGTGTTACCACTCTGCCACCGTGGCTCCCTTAGTCAGCGTATGAAATTAACACCTACCCCTTGTCCAAGACTAGTAACTCTTCTGATGGAACAGTATATTTCTAGAGTTACAGGTAAAAATGTCCTGCAACTTAAGAAAACTGTTCACATTTTTTTATGCGTGAGCTCTAGCATGGCTTGCACTCCTAGAGATCACTTTTTTGCGGTTTTTTTTTTGCCCTCCGAACTTTCATGATTTGTGGCATAGCATGATGAGTACCTATCTGATCACTGAAGTTAAGCAGTAATGGGCTATGTTAATACTTAGATTATTGACCACCTCAGTGCACTACCCATGTCTCTGATGGCTTTGCGGCTACACTAGTAGGCTAAATCCCCTTTTGGCCTTGTTAATCGCCAAAATTAATGAGATTTTTACTATCACCCATATTTATGCTTTGGCAATTGCCACTTGGTCAGTTTTGAAACTCATTCTTTATTTAACCTAAATTAAATACAGACTATTAACTTTTACTAAAGGAGCTGTAACACTTTTGAGCTGTAGGTCTGGTAGACCTGGAAAGTTTTCCAGTAAACTCTGTAGACAGTTCTCAATAGATATCTGAAAAGCGACTTTCTCCACTGAAATTTTCCCTTTTATTTGTAAGGTTAATGACTGCTATATTTTTACTGAAATTGGTGTACTTGTGTTGCAGTCCTTACAAAGATGCAAGTTCTAGCGAGGGTCGCGCTTCTAGGAATCACTTTTTACTTTTTTTTTGTCTCCAGACTTTCATGGATTGTGATGAAGTGTGATGAGTATCTGTCTCTCCACTAAAGTTAAGTGGCAATGGGCCACGTTAGTACTGGAATGGGTGACCACTTCAGTTCACTACTGCAGTCTCTGATGTCTTTGCAGCTCACGCTAGTAGACCAAAACCCCTTTTGGCCTTGTTCTTTCTTTCTATCTGACTACAACCATATTTGACCTTATTGATCAGAGATTTTCACCAGAATAACTTTCAATCATTTTCAAGGTTGGACTTAAGTGGCCAGATTACTTGTTTACCTTTGCCCAAAGATTACTCATTTATATAACAAAATATAGTATGAATCCTAAAATTTTCACAAAGAGAGTTACACCCTAAATTGCATGTCAATATCTGACCAACAAGAGGGTACTAAAATGTCCTGGGGTCAGTCTGATTATAATCAAGAATTAACTAGAGGATCGCTCGCAAAAAAAAAGATAATGTTTTTGCATAGCAAAAACAAAGCGTCCCGAAAAAGATATAAAGGTGAGTGCTAAAGTATTAAGAAAATGCTTCGTTTCTAGCCTTATACTGTTGTGGCAACTAAAGTCAGCGCAGTCTGTTCTATCTAGCACGGTTTTCACGATATAAGCATTTTTGTGTTTTGCAAAAAATAAAAAAATTAAAAATGTCCGCTATATTTGGCGAGACAAAAATATTTTGAAAATTGGCATGGCTACTCTGCAGAGATACCCAGCAGGTCCAAAATTTTGTTGAGTTCGCTCCATATAGCACAGTTTTCGAGATATAAGCATTTTTGTGTTTTGCAAAAACTTTGAAAATTCAAAATGGCCACCATTTTTGGGGGAGACAAAAATTTTTGTCAAGACCACTGCCGTGGTGTGTATCTCCCGCCGAGCATTAAAGCAGAAGAAATAGCTTTTCCGAGATATTCACAATTTTTCATTTTCGTGTGTGAAAGGTCTTCCAAAAGTAGGTGAATGAGTTATTTGAGAAAAATTGGCTATCTGCAATACTATTAAGAGATAATTCACATTTACTCATTTTGAATAGGTGAATAATTATCTATGGGTCTGAAACTTCACCAAGTGAAAGCTCTCCCAAAAGTAGGTGAATGAGTTATTTGAGAAAAATTGGCTATCTGCAATACTTTTAGAGATAATTCGCATTTACTCATTTTGAGTAGGTGAGTAATTAGCTATGGGTCTGAAACTTCACCATGTGAAAGCTCTCCCACAAGTAGATGAATGAGTATTTGATAAAAATTGGCTATCTGCAATACTTTTAGAGATAATTCACATTTACTCATTTTGAGTAGGTGAATAATTAGCTATGGGTCTGAAACTTCACCAAGTGAAAGCTCTGCCAAAAGTAGGTGAATGAGTTATTTGGGAAAAATTGGCTATCTGCAATACTTTTAGAGATAATTCGCATTTACTCATTTTGAGTAGGTGAGTAATTAGCTATGGGTCTGAAACTTCACCAAGTGAAAGCTCTCCCAAAAGTAGGTGAATGAGTTATTTGAGAAAAATTGGCTATCTGCAATACTTTTAGAGATAATTCACATTTACTCATTTTGAGTAGACGAGTAATTAGCTATGGGTCTGAAACTTCACCAAGTGAAAGCTCTCCCAAAAGTAGGTGAATGATTAATTTGAGAAAAATTGGCTATCTGCAATACTTTTAGAGATAATTCGCATTTACTCATTTTGAGTAGGTGAGTAATTAGCTATGGGTCTGAAACTTCACCAAGTGAAAGCTCTCCCAAAAGTAGGTGAATGAGTTATTTGAGAAAATTGGCTATCTGCAATACTTTTACAAATAATTCGCATTTACTCATTTTGAGTAGGTGAGTAATTAGCTATGGGTCTGAAACTTCACAGAGTGAAAGCTCTCCCACAAGTAGGTGAATGAGTTATTTGAGAAAAATTGGCTATCTGCAATACTTTTACAGATAATTCGCATTTACTCATTTTGAGTAGGTGAGTAATTAGCTATGGGTCTGAAACTTCACAGAGTGAAAGCTCTCCCAAAAGTAGGTGAATGAGTTATTTGAGAAAAATTGGCTATCTGCAATACTTTTAGATATAATTCGCATTTACTCATTTTGAGTAGGTGAGTAATTAGCTATGGGTCTGAAACTTCACCAAGTGAAAGCTCTCCCAAAAGTAGGTGAATGATTAATTTGACAAAAATTGGCTATCTGCAATACTTTATGAGATAATTCACATTTACTCATTTTGAGTAGGTGAGTAATTAGCTATGGGTCTGAAACTTCACAGAGTGAAAGCTCTCCCAAAAGTAGGTGAATGAGTTATTTGAGAAAAATTGGCTATCTGCAATACTTTTAGAGATAATTCGCATTTACTCATTTTGAGTAGGTGAGTAATTAGCTATGGGTCTGAAATTTCACCAAGTGAAAGCTCTCCCAAAAGTAGGTGAATGAGTTATTTGAGAAAAATTGGCTATCTGCAATACTTTTAGAGATAATTCGCATTTACTCATTTTGAGTAGACGAGTAATTAGCTATGGGTCTGAAACTTCACCAAGTGAAAGCTCTCCCAAAAGTAGGTGAATGATTAATTTGAGAAAAATTGGCTATCTGCAATACTTTTAGAGATAATTCGCATTTACTCATTTTGAGTAGGTGAGTAATTAGCTATGGGTCTGAAACTTCACCAAGTGAAAGCTCTCCCACAAGTAGATAAATGAGTTATTTGATAAAAATTGGGTATCCGCAATACTTTTACAGATAATTAGCATTTACTCATTTTGAGTAGGTAAATAATTAGCTATGGGTCTGAAACTTCACCATGTGAAAGCTCTCCCAAAAGTAGGTGAATGAGTTATTTGAGAAAAATTGGCTATCTGCAATACTTTTAGAAATAATTCGCATTTACTCATTTTGAGTAGGTGAATAATTGGCTATGGGTCTGAAACTTCACCATGTGAAAGCTCTTCCAAAAGTAGGTGAATGAGTTATTTGAGAAAAATTGGCCATCTGCAATACTTTTAGAGGTAATTCGCATTTACTCTTTTTGAGTAGGTGAGCAATTAGCTATGGGTCTGAAACTTCACCAAGTGAAAGCTCTTTGGGATAGCTGCTCTGCAGAGATACCCTGAAGATAAAAAATTTCGTCGAAATCGCTCTATGTAGCACGGTTTTCGAAATATAAGCATTTTTGTGTTTTGCAATTTTTGCGCAAAAATTCGAAAATTCAAAATGGCCGCCATTTTTGGCAAGATAAAATTTTTTTGAAAATTGGCATGGCTACTCTGCAGAGATACCCTGTGGGTCAAAAATTTCGTCGAAATCGCTCTATCTAGCACGGTTTTCGAGATATAAGCATTTTTGTGTTTTGCAATTTTGCGAAAAATTTGAAAATTCAAAATGGCCGCCATTTTTTGCGAGAAATTTTTTGTTTGAAAATTGGCATGGCTACTCTGCAGAGATACCCTGTGGGTCAAAAATTTCGTCGAAATCGCTCTATCTAGCAGGGTTTTTGAGATATAAGCATTTTTATGTTTTGCAATTTTTGCGAAAAATTCGAAAATTCAAAATGGCCGCCATTTTTGGCGAGACAAAATTTTTTTGAAAATTGGCATGGCTACTCTGCAGATATACCCTGTGGGTCAAAAATTTCGTCGAAATCGCTCTATCTAGCAGGGTTTTCGAGATATAACCATTTTTATGTTTTGCAATTTTTGCGAAAAATTCAAAATGGCCACCATTTTTGGCAAGACAAAATTTTTTTGAAAATTGGCATGGCTACTCTGCAGAGATACCCTGTGGGTCAAAAATTTCGTCGAAATCGCTCTATCTAGCACGGTTTTCGAGATATAA
Source organism: Sabellastarte sp. h YS-2021 (assembly GCA_964017235.1). Lineage (NCBI taxonomy): Eukaryota > Metazoa > Annelida > Polychaeta > Sabellida > Sabellidae > Sabellastarte > Sabellastarte sp. h YS-2021. The sequence goes on along the minus strand of OZ024936.1, from coordinate 51,234,476 downwards.
GCATTTTTGTGTTTTGCAATTTTGCGAAAAATTCGAAAATTCAAAATGGCCGCCATTTTTTGCGAGAAATTTTTTGTTTGAAAATTGGCATGGCTACTCTGCAGATATACCCTGTGGGTCAAAAATTTCGTCGAAATCGCTCTATCTAGCAGGGTTTTCGAGATATAACCATTTTTATGTTTTGCAATTTTTGCGAAAAATTCGAAAATTCAAAATGGCCGCCATTTTTGGCGAGACAAAAATTTTTTCAAAATTGGGATAACTACTCTCCAGAGATACCCTGAGGGTCAAAAATTTCGTCGAAATCGCTCTATCTAGCACGGTTTTTGAGATATAAGCATTTTTGTGTTTTGCAATTTTTGCGAAAATTTCGAAAATTCAAAATGGCCGCCATTTTGGGCGAGACAAAAATTTTTTGAAAATTGGGAAAACTACTCCGCAGAGATACCCTGTGGGTCAAAAATTTCGTCGAAATCGCTCTATCTAGCACGGTTTTCGAGATATAAGCATTTTTGTGTTTTCCTTATTTGGAAAATTCGTAATGATTAATTAATCATTAATTACTCGGCCATTTCTTGACCAATCAATGCCAAAATCTAATGATTTCCAGATTTTAATAGAATGAATGTATTTGCCAAGTTTCAGGTGAATTGATAAAATTCCTTTCAAGTTATCATCCCCAGAGCTACTGCCTAAACCTGCCAAATTTGAAAAGAATCCGCCTAACGGTTACAGAGTTATAAGGAAAACAAAATGCGGAGCCGGCGGAGCCGGCGGAGCCGGAAGCTCTCCCATACACAAACAAATTACCAAACCCTGAACTTCACTCTGACCAAGTTGATCATGGAACCATCGCATATCATCAAGGTCCTGAGAGACTACATAGCAAACTAGCAATAAGTAGATGGCAACCATTCAATAATTAAGTCAGTCTTTGATGGTGAGACTTAAACAACAGCAAACTAAACACTAAACTCTAAGGATTGAATCTAAATACTGGAAAATGGTATGATATACTTGCAGAATGAGGAACCTAAAATTCGCCAGAAATCTAAAATTTGCCACCTCTAAAACCTTATGATGTTTTGTCTTAAACTTGGTATTTTTCAGTTTAAATAGCCTTAATCTACTAAACATTCAAGAAATATCACCTCAATTCATTTATTTTATTAGTATTTCCACTTGCATTTCAGATATGTAGCAAATTTTAGGTTTCTTACTCTACTTCTAGAGCAGAACAGCAAGACAGCAGGATTAAGCTTGTTATATTATTAACTAAAGTGAGCTAAGCTAAAAGTAGTTTCACTGTGAAACACTTTCATTGTAAGGCATATTTCATGCTTTTTCTACGCTGACATTAGTCAAGATTCATACAAGATGGGCTGAATATCTTCTGTAAAGAATTTAAAATAATAATGATAATTACAACTGGCTATACGATTTAGTCCAGTGGTGAATGGATTTGACAAACTTCATTGTAATTTTATTTTTATATGGTAAAAACTGACAGAACAATAATAGTAGGTGAATTTATCCAATAAAAATTGTACATTTTAAAAAATAGGATACAAAAAAAAACTGTAAAATTGTTTCTTGTGATATTTAAAAAGTTAAAAGAAAGTTCTTATTCAATCTGGTTACAGGGTTGTAGGTAGACTAGTATTTTTGTTGTTTAATCTTTGTTTTTATTTTTTTGTTGTGTTTTTTTTTTTGGTTTGGAGGAAGAGGCACATCAGTTTGTGGCTGTGTTACAAGAATGAAATGTCATCTGCTTAGATTTGCTAAGCACACTTGGGGTAAATGTGTCAATTTACAGTGAAAACATGTGACTTGTTAATGATGTGATGCTTTCTTGGACGCTTGGATGTTGTGTGTCCAATTTAGTCCTTATCTATTATTCAAAAGCCCCTGGTTTGTCACTGTTAAGGTACAGTAAAAATGTGAAATTCACCAGATTTTAAATTCCCCACAGGAGGGGGGTGAGGGGGTCATCCTTTAAAAGTAAGACAAAATGATTTATGTTAAATTTGGCATCAAGGGAGATCGGAGACTAAATGTTGTTGAAATCGCTAATGTATAAAGAGTTTTCTAAAAGTCAAGGAAATAGAATGAGGTTCCCTAACTGGTAAATCTCATATACTGTTGCAAATTTGACACAGTTTACTGTACCATAAGCTCTTTAAAATGTCACCCATGTGTGCATTAATGTCGGGTCTGAGTGAATAGTGAATGTAATACTATTAGTTATAAACATTCTTTTTAGTGATAAAAGCCAGGAAGAGTTCCATTTTCCCTACAAATTTACAAAAAGTTTCAGTAGAAATGAGTTTTTTTCCTTACTTTTGCACTACAGATAATCCAGTACTCTAGTCGCTCGCAAGTACTCAAGTACTTTTTAACAGCCTTATCATTTGTAGGCCTGCTTCACATTTCACAGCTACAATTAGTTCCCTCGGTTATTTTATTTTTAAGTTTATGCATTGTCTAAGTCTAAGATGCCTTGCCCATCTTCACAAAAATAGGAATGGTTACCATAGAAAAATGATTCAAAACTAGCATAAAAATAACTTCAATTTTTTCTGATGTCTCTAAGATGTGAGCAGAGCAGGAAAATGTTAACCTCACCACAGCATAATTAAAACTCTCTACTGGAGAAACCCAGTGCCCTTATCTTCCCAATGCATTATGGGAAATTTTTATCACAATAGTAATTCAGGTGACAATGATGGGAATTTGACTGGGGAAGCATTGAGCATGTTTTGCTTCTGTTGACAATTTTTAACATCTATCATGAGCCATACATGGTTTGAATAGGGGGACATGTTGACAGGAATATTTTTTGTAAACCCAATGCCCTTTTCTATGCCTAATTAGCATTAAAAATTTGTCAATAAGTGACAATTTTTATTACTCTTTGGGAAATTATGTGACATATAAATATGTTATAACATTAGAAAGGAAACAGAGATTCTGCTTGTTTTATTGCATTAAATTCCATGCCGAAATAGAGAGAAATCTCGAGTTATAAATTGTTTATATTCATTGGTGCCTCAATATATATGACGGCAAAAAAAGAAATGGTTAAAAATTACAGTAAAACATCTCACATTAGATATACCCAAAAACTTTATCATTCATGAAGATTAACAATTTGAAAAATTTTGTTGTAATTTTAATTTTTATTAGATAAATACTTACCATTTCCTGACCATTGCTATATGTTTGTGCCAACCAACTCACTGGCCAACGTTGTGAAACGTTTTAAGATACCTTAAGAGGCCAGTGAGTGAGTGTGAACTAGCATGTCCCCCTAGTGGTCATGTGACCACGCTAGTAAACAATCTTCATTATTTTTGTTGCAGAAAATACTCCCCTAGTACTGAATCTGCGGGGAGGTAGGGGGGGACTATCCTGGTCAGGAAATGGTAAGTATTTATCTAATAAAAATTAAAATTACAACAAAATTTTTCAATTTTATTGCGAAAAATACACTTACCATTTCCTGACCATTGCTGAATGCAGCCTTCATGGAAGGAGGGCAGTACTAGAATTTAAAGACCCAGTACACCACTCTGCACAGCTATCATACACAGCACAATCCTATAGGCATTCAGATCCAAACTCACCTCCCAGATGAGGCAGTGGAACTGTTGAGCATTACAAAACAACACAGCCTTGTTGTTGTTGTTGTTGTTGTAGGAAGGAAGTAATCATTACAGAGACTCACTACCTAGCCTACAACTAAAACATTATGAGAAGTTTACATTGAAATTTACATGCATACAACAACATATAAACTTCCAACAGTCACCACATACCATACAGATCCCCTAAATCATAGTATGTAGTTGAAGTTCTCACAAATTGCCAGTTATTGCCACAGTTGAATGCTGTATCTAGACAAACATCCAACACCCACACAGGTGACACAAATATTGGAAGTGTCATCAGCATATTGTGTAATTCCAAGTCTGAATGAAGTCAACAATTCTGCCTAATATAAAAACAGATAGTATGACAGACATACAGCTGCAAATGCATACTAAAGTATCAATATAAGTATCACGCATATACTTATAAGATAACCAACTGTAGGACACAATATCAAAGTCTGACCACAAGCAAACCAAGCAGGTGAGACTGAAAATTGGTAAAAAAGTTATGGTTTCCAGTAACATGCATCTAAAAATTCATATACAGAAACATTATCCTAAAACCTAAAGATTCTTGCTTTGACTCGGTGCTGTTGAGAGTCAGAATTTGACTTCTCCTCAGTCAAAATGATAGTCTGCCTACAGCAAGATAAGATAGTTGACCTGAAAATATCTGCTGTAAAGCCTTCCTAACTAGGCACAGACATAATAATTCCTCATTGAATCCTTTGTCCCAAGTAAAAGTATTTCAAAACCTCACAAGACAAAGAGATCTATCTTGAGTAAAACTGCTGTCCCAGTGATTGAGAGCTGGCATATCGACCGGCTTAACTGAAGTAGGCCCATCCAAAGCCAACTGATTCTTGGCTAATAAATGGCCAGAGCCACTTGTGAGCAATACTCATTTAAAGTAAGGGAAGACAATGCTAACGAGAATTACCCTTCTTCCTTTGCCTAATGCCAAAGTCAAAAGAAAGACCATCTTGAAAGTTAATAACCTCCAAGAAATCTTCCCCAAAGGCTCAAAAGACTGTCTGGTGAGACCAAACAAGACCAGAGACAAAAGGTAAAGAAGGCTTAACCTATTGGCTACTGGATTGTCTCTATAGAAATATGTCAACAATCTATACAGCTGAAGAGTTCTAGAGACTTATTCCCCTTCAAGGAAAGCAATCTACCATTGTTATTCTGTAACCAGCAATAGTAGATGGCTTAAGATTCTTTTCCTTAAAGAAATAATTAAGGAAATTTGCTACATCTACAAAAGTAGTATCTGAGAAGTTCACCACAAAGAAGCCTCAGATGGAGGTTTGTGCATAAATCTACCAGGTCCCACAACCAAGAACATCCACCATGACCATCATGATTCAATCATGATGAATCTGCACCTGAAGGTGGGCATCTTCTAAATCACCTGAAGAATCCTTGGCTATCCTGGTGCAACCATGATGATTCTGCACCTGTAGGTGATCATCTTGAATCACCTGAGGAATGAGAGCCACTGGAACAAACACAAAGCTGTCCAGATCCTCCCAAGAAAAGAGTAATGCATCTGTTCCCCAAGCCCCACAGTCTAAGAAAGGAAACACATACACTGGAAGCTTAAGATTCAGGTTGTTGGATACCAATGGCAGAATGATTGAACTCACCTGCAAGGGAAGCCCTAAAAGGAACCTTTGTGGAACAGATCCACCAGATCCCAAAAATAAGACATCCCTAGCCACTCTGATGCAATCAAGATGATTCTGCACCTAAATCTTGGAGTAGCCCTTCTTAATAGCTACAAAAGAATTTTCTTGCCTTTCCTGAGATCTTTTGTCTTATCAAGATAACCTCTCAAGGCTCTCACTGGACAAAGAAACCTATCTTGCATCAAAGCATGATCTAAAGAAGGTTTCAAAGCAGGAATGACTACAGGTTGAAAATCCAAGGAGCCTTAGAAGCCAAATGATTCACCTGCATCACCTGAAGAATCAAGGTCACAGGACCAAACAAACTGTCCAGTCCATCCCAAGAAAAGTTGAAAAAGACGAGCTTGTGATTCAAACTAGTTGCAAAACAAATCCATCATTGGTGATAGTAATCAAAGACAGATTTGATTGAACACCTGAATCAGAATAGAAGATTCAACAGTCATCCAAAACACATTCAATTTGAATCATCTTGACTCTCATGAACAAAGAATTTGTTGGAATATTGTATACCCTGGGAAGTGATATGCCTGAATCTGAACCCATGGCATTCGTCCAAGGAATGATTCTTCAGATAAGGAAACACATTCCTGAAAGTGGGTACCTCCCTACCTGTTCAGATAGGAAACCACTGAAGAAATATCTGGGGAAATCAACAGATTCAGAATCCGAATCAGACCTCCAAATGATTCTAAAGGTAATAGCCCTGTTAATGTGGAGTCTTGACCCCTCATGATACAACAGATCACTGGCTGTTTGATGCCATAATTGTGCATCCCAACCCTTAAAGAAAGCATCTAATAACAGAAGGAGATTGTGCTCCTTGTGATGAAGTAGTGGGACCTCCTTCAAACTTGAAAAATCGGTCCACCACTGAAAATGTTTCCTCCTATAAAGCCATATCGCCATCAAATTGCAAATTTAATAAGTAAATTAAATTTTTATAAGTTAATACCCTATCCAATGGACAATTGCTTTACCGGTCGGCGCGACCGGTCCCGCCAAACGACAGAAAAAGTCATTCTGTATACAATACCGGCAGGACCGGTCACAGAGTGTACATTCGCCAGGTGTCGCCTCGTGCATACTTCCTGTCTAGTCAGAATGACGTCATCGCGTCTTTTTTCGCTGTCTAAACCTATTAGACCCCTAGTAAGCTGATAGCGGGGTCGGTTGGGAGGGTCTTGTCCGTCCATTGGATAGGGTATTAACTTATAAAAATTTAATTTACTTATTAAATTTGCAATTTTATTGCGTTAATACATCCTATCCAATGGACAATTGCTGAATAACTACCGCTTGGTTGGCGGGTAAGTTACTAGGGACTTGAGTGAACTCAAAACTAACAATTTTCTGGCCCAGGTAGACCTGAAGCAGGCTACTCATTAATGGCCTAAGTCGGTAACCCGGAACCGGTTAACCGGATGGTTTAACCGACACTGCTCCCCCCCCCTTTTTTATTTCCAAGCATTTCTGCTCTGAGTGGGGGAAGAGAGGAATGAGTTCAGTCCCAAGAAATAATAAACCTCCCAAAGGAAGCATGTCACAGTTTGTTTTTTTTTTTTTTTTTTGAATGATTTATACTTATCTAAGTATATACACTATGTACATATTTACAAGAATGTCTCCTCCCTATCGGGCTTGGTGGTGGATCTGCTGGGCAGCCACGACCGGCCCTAGATGGAAAAGCTCTGAGTCAGCCCAAGCCACATCCTTCAGATAGAATTGTGTGAAGGTATTGTGGGATTTCCAGTGGCAGGCTGATAGGATTTGTTCTAAGGAAATTCCAGCTTGGAAGGCCTTAGAGGCAGCAAAGGCCCTTACATCATGGGCTTTGACCTGATGTAAAGTAAGGGCCTGCTGGTCAGAGAGCTCATAACATAGGATGACTGTTTGTTTGATCCATGAGGAGACAGTGGCAGAGGAGATGTCCTTGTCAAACCCTTTTTTTGAAGGAGATAAAGACCAACTCCTTATTTCGCCTGAGGTCAGAGGTCCTGTCTAGATAATAACGTAGTGCTCTAACTGGACACAGTGACCTGTCACCCTTGAGTGATTTATCTATTGTGTGGGCCAGGGCTGGAATAACCACCGGGGCCACACTGTCTGGACCCTCTTTGGCCAGCTGGTTCTTGGACAGAAAGCTGGGTGAGGGATAAAAAGACACCTTGGACCAGTCTGATTGGTGTCTGATGTTCTTATGAAGCCAAGCATGGATCTCACTCCTGCGTTTGCCAGAACCTAAAGCCATCAAGAAAACTGTCTTGAAGGTTAGGTGTTTCAAGGAGGCTTCCTTAAGGGGTTCAAAGGGAGCCTTAGTCAACTGGTGTAGTACCAGTGAAAGGTTCCAAGAGGGTATGCCCCTCCTGCCCTTGGGTCTGTCTCTATGGAAACTATCCAGGAGACGAGTAAGGTTCTCATCTTTGCTGACATTAATGGTGGCGTTGCCCAGTTTGTCAGCAATGGCTGATCTGTAGCCATCAATAGTACCTGGCTGTAACTGTCTGTCCTGAAACAAATGCAGGAGGAAGTCAGCAACGGCTTTCAGAGGTGGTGCTTTGAAGTCCACCTGATTACTGAGGCACCACTTTGTAAAAATGGTCCACTTTGCTTCATAGAGAGATCTGGTTGATCTTCTTTGAGGAGCCTCAATTCGTGCTGCCACTGCCTCAGAGAAGCCCTGCTGCTTGATTGCTGAGGCTCTAGGAGCCAGGCATGCAGATTCAGATTCGACAGGTTCCTGTGAAGGACCTGGTTGAATGGTTGGGACACTAGGTTTGGTATGCTGGGAAGACATAGTGGAATCTGGCTGGACATTGCCACTAGGTCCCAAAACCAGGGCATGTTGGGCCACCCTGGAGCAATCAGAATTATTCTGTTGCAGGGGTAGTCCTGTAACTTCTCCACCACTTTGCCCAAGATGGCCACTGGTGGGAAGGCGTACGGGTCCAGCCCCTCCCAAGACAGGCTGAGAGCATCCACTGCCCAGGCCTGGGGGTCTGGAACCGGTGAGACAAACTGAGGGAGCTTGTTGTTGAATCGTGTGGCAAATAGGTCCACTTGAGGGGTGTGCCACCTTGAGCATATTGCTTGAAAAATCTCCGGATTGAGGGACCATTCTGTTTGAATGGTCTGACCCAGTCTGGATAATTTGTCGGCTATCACATTGAGACGGCCGGGAATATGTCGAGCTTTGAGGGTCACCTGATTTCTTGTGCACCAAGTGAGGATCCTCCAAAGTAAGGCACACAGGGGGCCTGACTTCATTCCCCCTTCTTTGTTTATGTAAGCTACCACAGTGGTATTGTCGGTAGCTATGAGAACTACCTTGTTCATACAGAGAGCTTGGAACTCTTGTAGAGCCAGAAGAACTGCCTTTAACTCTAGATAGTTTATGTGCAACTTGCTTTCTGGGAGTGACCAGCTTCCCCTTGCCATATGCTCGTTTAAGTGTGCGCCCCACCCTTCTTTTGATGCGTCTGTAAAGATTTGCAGAGCATGTTCCAGTGGGTGTAAGGGTTGACCTGTAACAACATTGTCTTCCTCCAGCCACCATTTCAGGTGTGGGTGGAGTGACTTTGGAATGGGGATTATCTTTTCCAGGGATTCTGGTACCCTCCAATTGTTCTTGAGATGCCACTGTATGGGTCTCATGCGCAGTCTGCCCAAATGTACTTGTTTCTCTGTGGCAGTTAATAGACCGATCAGAGACATTAGTTTCCGGACCGGACAGACTGGTTGTGACAAGATCTCCAGTACTTTGCTTTGTAGGGTCTGCCAACGTTCTGTGGTGGGTCTGACCCTGCCTTCCCTCAAGTCGAACTGGTAACCTACGAAGTTGAAAATCTGTTTGGGTTCCAGTTCTGATTTGTCCTTGTTTACCAGCCACCCCAACTTCCTGCAGAGGGATACCAGATTTTTTGTCTGTTGAAGACAAACCCGGTGGGAGGTGGCCCTGACCAACCAATCGTCTAGGTACTGGTGGATCCTTATACCCTCTTTCATTGCAAGCCATTTCACCTCTTTGGCTACCACCGTGAATTCCATGGGGGCTGTGGACAGGCCAAAGGGTAGAGCTTTGAATTGGTAGGTTTTGCCTTGAATGTGAAAACGCATATACTTCCTGGACTGGCTGTTTATAGGGATGTGGAAGTATGCGTCTTTGAAATCTATGGAAGTCACCCACTCCCCTGTCTGGAGGGAGGTTCGTATTGTTTCCGGTGTTTCCATTTTGAAAGATTGTGTTTTCAAATAGTTGTTTAGTCTGCTCAGGTCCAAGACGGGTCGCCACCGGTTGTTGGGTTTGGGGACCAGGAATAACCGGTTGTAAAACCCCAGGGACTGAGGATTTTGAACCACTTCTACAGCCTTTTTGTCTAACAGCTGATGCAATGCCTCTAACAGGTAGCTGTTCCTGTGAGGATCTACATAGCAGCTTGTTACTGTGGGTTTTCTGGTCAGGTGAGGTCTGGACCGGAAGGGTAGGATATACCCTTCCCTCAGTACTGATATAACCTTGGGACTGACGCCTAGTGCTGCCCATTTTTCCCAAAACTCGTGCAATCTTGACCCTACAGGAGGATTTGTTACAGCAAGTGGGGCATTTGTGACAACTTGAACAGAACTCAATTGATCTACACAAGAAACACCTTTCACAGATTTTATTGACTCTTGATGACCGGGCATTACGCCTTTCTTTTGCGGCAACCCTCCTGCAAAAGGTACATGAGAAGCAACATGAGATAATACAGTCAAATGAGTTTCTGTCTTTATACTTTTGGCCACATAACAGTCCACTCCGGTCACAGGTACACAGTTCAAACTTTTCACCACACTTGAAACATGAGGAAACTTCTGACCGGTTACACTTACAGGAATCAAATTTCCTGTCACATGATGAGCACAGTAATTGTCATTTATACTGCTTCTGTGTCTTGGCCGGTCGCTGGACAAAAGAAGCAGTACGACCCCGGTGGGATCTTTGTCCCCGTCTTCTGCCTAGTTGTTTCCATGCAGGTAGACCAGGCTTGCGTTCTTGTTCCGGCTGTTGCTGTTTAGTGGTTTGGTAAGGGTGGAAACGGTGTGAACCCTTATGTGAGGAGCCGGGTGTACGCTTTTCCTCATGGTGCCTTATCTCTTCTTCAGCTTTGCTGATGAGGTGATCCGGGAATAAGGCACTCATGTGCAGAGGGGCAGATCTCAGAGCATTCAAGGTGTCCTGTTTGATGCCCGCTTTAAGATAGTCCAGATAACTGTCTCTCCTGGTGAGGGTGAGATTGGCTACATTGATGAAGACGCCTTCGGATAGGTCTTGCATCGTCCTGGCCATTGCTTGAGAGATGCTTTTGTTAAAGGTTATCAGAAAGTCTAGTTCTTCGACAGCCTGATGGGATTTTCCGGTAGCCTTTCCCTTTCCCTTGTCATTCTGTAAAATTTTAAGTTGAGAAGCCATAGAGTCCTGTACTTTGGTGAGGCACCGGGAAAAGGCAGCAGCCTGATTACACATGTACGTTTGATCTCTGGCTGCTCTCTCCCACTTCCTTAAAGTGTCTTGAGTAACAGGCCTGGAAGCAGGTGCTGAAGGGAGTGACCGGTTAGCAATACGTGGGAAACTGCTGTTGAGGCGTGCCGGTTGGTTGGTCCAGGATGTGACCTTAGATCTGGAGAATTCCTTCTTCTCAGTATGCATGTCATACCATTTAAGAGTTCTTGGTGGTTTGACAAACTGGTCCTTGACCAAACCGGAAGTCTCAGAAGCTCTGGAGGGATATCCTTCTTGAATGGTAATGTTCAATTTCTCGAACTTCCGGCACAGCCAATCATCTACCGGAACTTTAAGGGACACTTTTCCAGGAAGATGAGGTTTGGTACCGGCAAAGGGGTTGTCATCTTGAGCAGAGGAAGAGGAATCGAATTCCGGTACTTGCTCCCACCCCATAAATGATCTCACTCCGCGAAGGGTTTCCCTGTAAGTCTGTTCAGAGCTTAGTTCCTGGTCAGTCTCTGTAAGCTCTTCGCGATCCTGACCTACCGAAAGTACTTCAGACAGTTCACCCTCATCTAAACTAAGTTCTGGTTGATCACTGAACTGATCTTCCTCTGAAGAAACTTCTTCCGGTTGATCAGTAGTGGGAGGCTGTGTAGTGGGACCTGGGGGCTGAACCTCGGGTCGACCACTAGTAGAAGCAGCAGCAGATGAAAAGGCAGCCTGGTCGGTGAGTTGAAGATCTACCCCAGCACCGGGAGCCTCAACAGGCTGGGTGGCAAGTTTCTTCGCACCGGGGGCCTCAACAGGCTGGGTGGCTGACTTCTTCTTCTTACCGGACACACCGGTAGCAGGACTCTGATGAGCAGAAAGTTCAACTGGTGGAATAAAAGGCTTCTCAGACACCACCACGTTTGAGCTCTGAACCGGTTCAACCGGGAGCTGAAAAGTCTTGGATAAGAAGAGAGCCTCCAGACGCGTAAAGCGTTCTGACCATTTTTCATCCAAATTCTTCAGGTCAGACTGGAAATCTGGAGCTTTTGGAGGCTTGGAAGTCTTCTTAGGGGATTTGTGAGAGGTCTTTTTCTTCTTAGGGGTTTCACCTCGATCACCAGAATCACCCTTAGCACTGTCGACCTTCCCTATCACAGAAACAGTAGACGGGTCAACTAGGGAGGGAGAGGTAGCTTTCTTCTGAAGTTCTTTCTCTTTCCTTGCTTTATAAGTGGGGGTGGCCAACTGTAGCTTCTGCTCAGCTGTCAGGCTATTGCAAATAGTACAGTCCTTCTTTAATACACAATCATCTTGGCCCACACCCTTGTCACGACAACGTGCACACTTCGTGTGTGTGTCGAATAAAGCCATTGCGTGGCCACAAGTCCCTCTTCTTTGTCCAGGGGACGCCATAACACTCCAGAAGTAAGATAAAATGTATATAACTTCAAATAAAGTTCAATAAAAAGGGTTGTCTTAAAAACTTCAAAACGTCCCAACACAGTAGAAAAACACGTCTGTACACTCGTGCGCCAAACGAAAAAAGACGCGATGACGTCATTCTGACTAGACAGGAAGTATGCACGAGGCGACACCTGGCGAATGTACACTCTGTGACCGGTCCTGCCGGTATTGTATACAGAATGACTTTTTCTGTCGTTTGGCGGGACCGGTCGCGCCGACCGGTAAAGCAATTGTCCATTGGATAGGATGTATTAACGCAATAAAATGGCTTCCTTAGAAACCATTAACTGGAGAAAAATGCTTGCTATGAGTAAAAGATCTACCCTAAGGTGGAATCAGGAAACCAAACTGAAACCCCTGGTGCTATTTTTTTTTCTCTTGTTTCAAATGTATATAGCCTGGTGACACCCAATGCCTTCTACTGCAGCCATCAGGTTCACTATCCTTTGATACCATAGCAGAATTGAAAATAACCCGTTTCAAAGAGCAAGGCAATGAAAAGGTCTATATACTGACAAATCGAGATGCGTTCTTTTAACTGTACAAGTCTCACCATCCACTAACATAGTAAACAGGCAGTGAACTGGTATGATCTGTCATCAACACTGAAGTGAAGAAAAATTCACGTCATCCGGCTATGAAAGAATGCCACTGTAAGGAAACGAGTTAACACACTCATCCAGTTACTAGTAACCAATTGCGAAAATCCCAACAATGTGAAATTAAGGTACATGTAAAGACTTGTTTAACTGACCTCAACTATTAGTGGTAGCCATGTCTTTCCAGCTTATCACAACCGATAAACTGCAAAATTGCAGCGATATCACCATCTCACTGGTGTTATCGCCCTTTTGTCGATCAATTCATAAACAGCTTTTATGAAAACTGTTGTCTCTCGCATTTTATTTAATTATTAATTATTTAAAAAAGACATGTCCACAACTGCTTTAGAAACATGGCAAAGTACTCATTCCTGTTAGTGTAACCTCTGTGAAAAGTAATGTATGGTTGCAAATAATAATCCTCTTACTATCTTAAGATGTAAGGTGTAGAATATCTGTCAATACTGAACAAACATTCCTCCTAACAGATTACTCCCAATTCCTCTAAATCCTACTGAGGAGGAGATTTTTGTAACAGTAAAAAAGGATTAAATGTCAGAATAGGGACAAAAATAACTGTCCTGAGGCACTTTATCCCATTTCTAGCAATGTGTAGGAGTTTGCTCCTTCCCAGACAGAAGAAACACTATACACCAGAGATCACAAAATGAAGTTTTCCTGGACATCTGACCAAATGCACTTTTAATTCTACCAAAATCATCTAAGAGATAAGATAGAGAAAAGTAAGACTTGTAACACTCCTGCTGAGTAACAAGTTGAAGAACTGGTCAACACACTGCCCAAAAAACATCCAGGATCATTGAAGACTACAATTACTATACATAGTCCAAGGTAGTACTGGATATTCTATGAGATTCCTGTTAATCCTTAAATCCTTGAAGACCTCTTGACAGAGGTACTGACTCCAAATTATTAAATTCCAAGATTTGACATGATTGTGCTGCAAGAAACACAGAGAACCTGTATTCTTGAACAAAATCTGACAATGGGTACATATAGGTCTAATGTACCGGTGCCGGTTTCCAGCAGAAAAACCGGTAAAAATCCACAGAATGAATGAAAAACCAATTGTTGAGATGAAACACAACTCCGGTCATCTGACAACCCGATTCCAGACCTTTGGGATGAATCACAGCTCCGGGAATCTGACAAACCGATTTCTGACCTTTGGGAGGTATGGAAACTCGATTGTCTTCGGATGACGTCATGCAGGTATTTTCCTCCGTTGAATGTTCCGACTGAACTTCACCGGATAAGTTTATCGCAGTGAAAAGCCCAGACGTGTACTCGGAACTTCTCCACGACGATGCATACTATGGGAAAAAAGATGTCTGCCTCCATGGGGAAATCCTTTTGTCATGCTGTTCGATTGAAAAGTACGTGGTGAAAAAAGAGCCTCCAAAACGCCTGGCTATTAGAACCTGACGTATGAACAGCTTTATAACAATCGAATAGTCGCTGCTCTTCACAGTGCCTTCCTTCATTGCATAGCAACATGTAAATTGTCCCTGTCGGAGCTAGTATAACTGCCAACAGTTTCAGTTAAAATGTACCCAATCTTCTCAGATTTGTACAAAAAAGTATTGTATAGTATTGCCTTGGTCCTAAATTCTAACCTCCTGGTATTTAAGGAAAACTGAAATGAAGACTCCTCTTCCTCCATCAACGCCAAACTGAGCCGCCATGTTGAAGAAAGGTCATTTCAAACGTCAAAATATCATTTTCCCTCTGTAGATCCTTAATTTAGTCCTGAGAAGACATTGTCCAAACATATGTCTCACCACAGAACTCAAGAAAAAAGGTTCCAAAAACTCCAAAAATTAATAAAATCCGAAATAAAAAATACACATCCACACTCTAGGATGGCCAACAAAAATAATGAAGATTGTTTACTAGCGTGGTCACATGACCACTAGGGGGACATGCTAGATCACACTCACTCACTGGCCTCTTAAGGTATCTTAAAACGTTTCTCAACGTTGGCCAGTGAGTTGGTTGGCACCAACATATAGCAATGGTCAGGAAATGGTAAGTGTATTTTTCGCAATAAAAATAATACTCTAGCCATGCACTCATATAATATGGTCATCTTCATTCATGATATAAATAATTTTTTTTGTATTTGACATTTGAAAAGTTTTCCTATTACCAGTATATTTAGTTGGGAAACTTCAGTGTTTCATTTCAAATCATGAGTTATGTATATTGTCTGTTGACTTTTAAATGGCTACAAAGTTTTTGTTGTACAATGTTTGTCTGTTTCTTAACTCAAAAATTTATGCAAAGATTTTGATAAAATTTTCAAGAAATGTTGCCAATGGCACAAGGAACAGATGATTAGAGTAAGAAATCTAAAATTCGCCACATATCTGAAATTCATCACATGTGAAAATACTAATAAACTAAATGAATTGTGTTGAGATTTGTTGACTGTATAGTAAATTATGGCTTTTTGAACTGAAAAATACCAATTTTTAGACAAAAACCTCATTTTCTTCATAAAATGAACTAAGGTTTTAGAGGTGGCGAATTTTAGATTCCTGGCGAATTTTAGATTTCTTACTCTACACTTTAGTGGTGATCCAGATCACCATCTGAATCCAGCAATGTCTTAATGGATTATTTATCATTGCACTCATATAAGCAATATAGGTGTTGGGCCTGGGTGGAGGTATGCACTCTCTGAGTGTTCTTGTGATACCTTAAGGCCACTCCATTACCATTACTGTACTCCTTTTAGTGTGAAAACAACCATTTTTTTGCCTGATTTTCTTGTAAAAACGATTTAATAGTACTGATACACCAAGTCGAATTTTATGTGTATATTTGTAAAATTGTAAATATTAAACAAGAAAAAGGTTCTGTTTTGGTAAATTTTGTACTCTAAATAATGTATTATTCTCTTCCTTCAAGATAATTCAAGTAGTTTCCAAGGTTTTTATAGCTTTTAAATATAAAATATAGAGCTAAAGTTTTGAGGTGGCACAGAAATTTAGTGTTTACTTTCTTTTCATTTCCTTTAATTCAGAAATACTATATGGTACGATGACATTTCAAATATTAATATATACATATATACCAAACTTTTCAGGCATCCTCAGGGTAGTATGTCATAGCTGAAACAATCCCTTTAAAAATAAAGGAAATCTTGGGAATTAATCATGATCTACATAATTATCAACATACTTACAGTAACTGTTGTACATAAAAAATGGTTCTATGTACTGTACAATCATGTAAATAATGTGTAAATAATATAAATTACACATAATATACATTGTTATTATGCATGTTTAAGAATATTTATTGCAAAATATATAGAAGTCTGAGTATACATTTAAGTTGTTTATTAGACAATATATGATTCTGAGACAGTTTTCAATTGAAGCAATAACTCACTTATATAAAGTTTGTTGATTAGTGTAAGACATATAATACTTTAAGCTTGCTTTAATTTGTTTTTTTTCCTACAAGTAATGGGTACATAAGTTTTCAACATAGAATAAAGTACCAAATTATAGTAATCTCATATTATAGACTACTCTACTGCTTTGCTGGTACAATATCTACCCCACAAATCCAGGGCAAAACCCCACACTGTCAAAACCCTATCAGACATAACCCCACTCAGATACAACCCCCACTCATTAATTTGATTCATAGAATAATGAGATAAAACTCCACTTTTAAAAACATTTTCCTACAAAGTTTGAAGATGGTAAATAGTTTTTAAGATGTAGATTTCAAAAAAAAAAAAAGTACACAGGGTAACTCAGCACACTAAAATCACAAAGAATTGACAAAAACTGATAAACAAGGGCAGTTCTAGGTTAGTAATCCAGGGTTGTGGCTGTGAATGAGGTGAAGATGTTACGTGGGGTTGTGGCTGTGAATGAGGTGAAGATGTTACGTGGGGAAACTTGAATTGAAGAGGTAAGCCTTAAGATGTATCTTCCACTGTGGTCAAGTTGGTAACACACTTGCCTAGGGACACAGAGGATGTGGGTTCAAACCAAAGGTATAGGTAGTTACATAGTGGCTCAGATGACCACTTCAAATGGTGGTCCTCTGTCATTGGGTCCTATCCCCAGTGGCAGCTTAAAGAACCTCAAGGGACGTGATAAATGGTCATCCTTGAGCCTCTGTCTTTCAGTTAGAGGAATGTGAGTAATTTGAGAGTTGAACTGTACTTGTACAGTCGGATGGGTCATATAGCACTTTGAGTCCTGTAGTATATGGAGATACTAGTATTGTGTTGAGTATAAATACACAATATATTATCAAAGTATTTCTTAGATTTCAAGTAGGAAATTATGAAACCATATTCACAAACATTCCTAACTCTTGTTTTGTGAATACCGACTCCAAGAAAAATACAAGTGTAAAACTGTCCCTACTATAGGGCACCCTTATATAAGTATTGTTCAAGGTCACCTTATATGAGTATTGTTTGTGAATCCTGCCCCTGGTTCTTACACGAAGAGGAAGAGACTTCCAAAACATTGGTGTATAATGTTTGTAGGATTCATGGACTTTATAGTCAAAACAGATGGGACTTGAAGAAATTTAAATTTCGGACAACTGTGTCTGGTATTTTGAGACAAGGGTTACAGTTGGAGGTATACTGGTTGGTCATGTCTTAGAATTTTGTACACGATCAGGCAAAATACCAAAATAACTGGTGTAGAAATGCAATGAATAGTTTTTCTTTTAGTTTTCAATTTAAAATATGGCACCAAAGCTTGAGCATCACACAAACTATAGCACTAAACTTTTCAGGTAGTGTATAAAAGTATAGCTTACTTTTCTTTTGTTTTTTCTTCCTGATAACAATGGGCACAAAAACTTTTTTCACTTTCTGCTTCTTTTTTCTGGGTTTATAGCCGTAGCCAGATGGCATTTTGTGTCCGTAGCCATCTTCCTCCTCTTCTTCTTCTTCATGTTCATATCTAAAATACACAACCCTAAAAATTACTTCCTCATCCCCGCAAAACATTTCTTGATTAATAAGAAAATTTCATATAATACACTACTGCAAAAAAATCCTTTCTTGTTTCACTGCTATTAGCAATCTCAGAAATTGGAAGCAATGAAAAAAATTAACTGAATTGTGACATGAAATTTTACCAGTATCTTGCATGGAATTTAATGCAAAAACAAAACAGAAGAAGTCTAGTAGCATATTCTGCCTAACGAAATATGAAACATACTTATATATTATAGATTACATAGTTCAGAAATATTTTACAAAAATGTTATGCAAAATTCAGCAAAATGTGTGCATAGTGGGCAGTGCCAGGGGATTAAAAACTTATCCTTCAGTCTTTAATTCCCAGTATTTCTATCACATACATTGCAAGGTGGATACCAAAAGTGTTTTACTCATTACAAAGCACCAAGCACCAGGTTAAAATGCATTGCAGATTACTACATTGACCAGTAGATTCAATCCCAAAGCCTCATAGTTTCCACAAAACTTTTAAATTTACACAGGCTTTCAGGCAAGAAGACATTCTTTGTCATGAAATTGGATAATTATTCCTTTCAACAATTCATAAATCACTACAACATGGCTAAAGGCTACAATGTCATCAAGATTAATAACAATAAAGTTCAAACCAATGACAGATTTGATGACAAACCTCTTGTTCTGTACATGTGTACATTATGTAGTACATTAAATGATTGCATTCTGACAGCAGTTGTTTAAATACTGTTTTCAGTGCAAGTTTCCAAAGTTATATTTGATAATAGACTTGTATATCAAAGTTACAAAGATGTGTCCAATTATTAACTGGTATACTTTTTAGTGTTTAACTTGCCTGTTAAAATTGTATTTTCAAATTATTACCTCATATATTTCAAGTTATTAACTTCTATATTCAAATGATTAACTTGTATATTTAAATACTGTATTAGTAGAAATTTTAGCCAGAAGAAAATATCACTATTTAAAGTCATATTTTTATCATACTCACTGGAATTAATTTTCACTAATGGTTAGTTTCTACTGAAGAGATTAATTCAAATTTAAAATTTTACTTGGAAACCCATTGGCTGAAATTGTGAAACCTAGTGAAAATTTCCACTCATTTTGTTAATAATTAACTTTAGTTTACCATTTATATTACCAATTTGGATATAAAAGTTAATAATTTGAATGTACTTCAAGTGTCAGCTGAGTAACTAGTATGTTCAACTTATTAACCTCTATGTCCTACAATTGCACAGTCATACATTTACTGTGTAGAAGTAGTTATTTACTTCCTGTGTATGTTAAATATTTATTGACTTACTCTGTATAATAAGAATTTTTACATTTATAACTAACTGTGTATATTAACTTATTAAATAGTTATTGCCTTACTATGTGTGCGCAGCCATTGACGTAATCTGTTTTAGCAGTTATTAAGTTGCATATATTAAATAATTATTGATTTTCTACATAAGGAGTTATTAACTTACTGAGTATACAGTTAGTTTTTGACTTACTCTGCATATTAAGGAGTTACTGCCTTACTATACATAAGTAGTTATTGGTCTAATCTATTTTATGTAATAATCAGTTGCAGCAATCTATATAGCTTTGTCATGAGAGAAGCATGTCTCAAATATAGCAGGTGAACACACTTTGTTAGAGCCAAAGTGAAAGGTCACATGATGATGCACACCTACACCCCTTAACCAATGTCCCTACCAAGTGTCGACCTTCTACACCTTACAGAATCCAAGAAAATAGACCGGACTCATGGTCACTACGACAAGGTCAAACGTCAAATCAAGATCACACCATGATGTTGCACACCTATAATCACTAAGGAATGTCCCTACCAAATATCAACCTCCTACACTTTACAGTTTTAGAGATATTGCCCAGACAAAACTTTAAAGGTCAAGGTCACTACAGCAAGGTCAAAGGTCAAATCAAGGTCACAGCATGATGTTGCACACCTACAACCCCTAACCAATGTCTCTACGAAGTATCAACTTACTACACCTTACATTTCTGAGATACAGCCCAGACAAACCTTTCCTGCCGCCCAACCGCCAGCCCACTCATCCAGACACCATGGGTGAAAACAATACCCTGACAACCCTGAAGGGGTGTGGGGTAAAAATAACTTACTGTGTATATTAATTAGTTATTGACTTACCCTTTGTGGTCCATCATTCCATAACCTGAGGGCTGCTGCTGTTTATACCCTTTCATGGGTTGTTGGTAAACAAGTTCATGTCCATAACTCTGCAAGTGGAATATGTTTAAATGGTGTACAAAAATATCAAAATTTAATTTGGCTTTGCCTTTATGGCCTCCATCCTGTCTTTAACTTGCTTCAGACAATATCTAAAAATAGACTTATTCAAAAGAGTTTTTCCAGTTGAATCTCCTTGGTCTCCCAATGTCTCCATGGTTAACAATTTTATTTTATTTCATAACTGAATGACAGCTACTTATTTATCAAAAATTTTAAGTCAATATATAATGTATTTATAATGGTTGTAAAGTAACACATCATTGAAAGCTTTTAAATTTCATAAAATAAATCTGATTGAACATACTGCTTTAATGAGTATTTTTAAGCAATATTGAAATTCACATTATCTATAATATGAAATCAAGGAAGCTATGATAATCAATACTAAGTGATACAACATACATTATTCTTTCTCTGTTTGCCAAATATGTCAAAAATTAACTCTTTGATATAAATGTTCAATGAATTATATATTTAGTGGAGAAAATACACAGCACATAAGTTACACAAGTTTGCAGCCAATTAAATATCACGTAAATTACATTCTTCTGATTCTCTGAGCACACAGTGATCTGTTTCAATCAACCTATCTATGAGAAGACACAAATTGATTCAAGTGCCCTACAGGCTATTGATTTCTTAGTGTCCTTTAATTTATTACAAACAAAAATATTTTTCTTTAACTTATTAGAAAATGGATTCTTTCCCTTTAACAAACAGAAACAATATTTCATTTTTTTAACTTATATGAAAGAGAGTGACAAATTTGTAGTTCAAAATCTATCCCAAACCCAACTGGTTGAATACCACTCAGTACTTCACACAGGTTTTCTGAAGTATTTTGCTTAATATCTTTTGAAGTGCAAGCTTTAGCCAGGCTCGCGCCTCTAGAGATCACTTTTTTCTTTTTTTTTCGTCTATAGACTTTCATGAATTGTGGCATAGTGTGATGAGTATCTGTTTTTCACAGAAGTTAAATGGCAATGGGCTACGTTAGTACTGGGATGGGGGACAATTCAGTCTACTTCTCGTGTCTCTGGTGGCTTTGCAGCTCATGCTAGTAGACCAAAATCCCTTTCGGCCTAATGTTTGTTATAGTAGTTCTTACAATACCAGGCACAGTTACAGTAATTTCCTTGTTGTACCAAAGTTTCATCCATCTACTCAAAAGTCTGTCAAAGAGTTTGGCCATAGCTTTGCTTTTGATTTTGATGTTCCCACTATCTGGAATGCGCTTAAGTTCTTGATGAGATTTAGGAATCACCCACCATTGCCTCTTTGCGACAAAGCTCAAATCCCACCTCTACACCAAGGCATACCCCATCTTAGTCTCAATATCTACCTGGCATTCTCTGTGGTGCTTCACCATTTTTTCCTCCCTGGATATCAAAACTGATTGTCTCTTTTTGTGCTGTTGCACCTTAGAGTCTGCTTAATAAAGATTAAGTGCTATAAAGTTCCAATTTAGATTAGATTAGATTAGACTTGAAATGGAAAAGTTGGTAGTGGCTTGCCAGTGCCCGATGATTGTCAATCCAGAATCTTGACCAGCTAACAGGCACTACTTTCCTCTTAAATACATATTGTGATATTGTTGTATATCATTCATACTCAGTGTAATATCTCCATGTTCTACAGTTCTCATTGTGCTATATGACCCATCTGACTGTACAGCCCAACTCTCAAGTTACTGACATTCCCCTAACTGAAAGACGGAGGCTCAAGGATGACCATTCATCAACGTCCTTGAGGTTCTTTAGTCTGCTACTGGGGATAGGACCCAGTGACAGAGGACTGCCATTTTTTTTAAGTCATCACCCGAGCCACTATGTATCTGCCTGTACCTAGGTTTGAACCCACACCCTCTGTGTTCCTAGGACCTTTGACCTTTGCAATGTGTTGAAAGCAATGGTAAATCCAAACACATCAATCAATCGGTTATAAAAGTCATATACTGTGAAACATGTCCGTTCTGCCCCAAGTCTCATCTGTTTCAGAAAAAAGGTTAATTTAAAAATCATTTCTCTTCAAAACGGCTTTCCTAAGTTAGCATATACTCTATCCAGTGTCTCCGTGGTATTGGACTTGGCAATGGTCATGGAATGATGATTTTTTTAAATTGGATTCTGGTGGTGTGCCTGAGAGTTTGCCTTGCAGAGATTAAGTGTTATAAAAGTATAGAATAGGACAGAATATATCTCACCCCACAGCATCATTACCTGTGGCTGCTGGTAACCATATGACATCATTTGTTGATAGCCTGTCATGGTGAAAAAAGATAAATATTCTTTAAGAATAATCAAATTTGTAAATATATACAACAGTTTTGAATAATGAAAACAATAGTACAATACTGGTATTTTGTGGGGTGTTATAGGTTTTTAGCAGCACAACATTAGTCATTAACAGCCCAAGACAAACAGAAGAAAGGCAGGTTTTATGTTTAAGACCTAGGTTCATAGTGGGGATGCCTCCATACTTCCTACATAAATGTTCCCTCTATGGTAATACAATTACAACCTGTGAATAACTGACCCATTTTCTGTGAGGAAGGGTACTTTCCATATCCATAAGAGGGCAGGATGCGGGCTGCAGATGTCATGTCTTTGGCATCCTGACTTTGGAGTGAACTGGAGAGGAACTTGTACATCAGGTTTTCTGTGTAAAACCAATGAAATTTTTTAAAATAAAAATGTGAAATTCCTTACAAATATGTGACTCTATTTGACACTGAGGAAACTCAAAATCTTCTTTCATGATAAAATTTAAAAATACATAGGTGGACACAAAGATAAACTGGACACACAAACATAAATAGTCTTTAGAATTTTTTATTTTATTTTATTGGTATAAATAATTAAACTGAACAAAATAAATAATAAAATGTCTTGACAAGCTTTGTTTACATGTATTCTGTTTCTTCTACAGTTTGTGCAATTTTGTTGTTTACACCACTTGTATTTAAAAAATTCTGAAGACTGTTTATCTTTGTGTCAGGTTATCTTTGTGTCCACCCGTGTATACATCACTCAAGTAATTTTTAATGTTTCAATCTCATAAATCTCACCTTTCACTATGGTTAGATAACACAATGTTTGCTGCATATAACTACAGTTGAAATCCTGCTGAGTGAATCTCAATATACCATAAATATACGTCTACTTAGCCAGGGTATCCGGATATATGTATAGGTTAAGGGCCAAGTAAGTGTCCAATATTTGAAAATAATGGACTGTTTATTTGATAGTCTTATAATATAAATTTGAAAAATTTTGTTGTAATTTTAATTTTTATTAGATAAATACTTACCATTTCCTGACAACAGCTATATGTTGGAGCCATCCAACTCACTGGCCAACATTGAGAAACATTTTTAAGGTACCTTAAGAAGCCAGTGAGTGAGTGTGGACTAGGAAGCCCCCCAATGGTCATGTGACCATGCCAATAGGCGCCATTCATCCTTGAGTGTGGACGTGAGTTTGGAATATTTCATTTTTTTTTGCTATAACATGATAAACAAAAGAACTCACCTAGTTGATTGAGATCATAGTTGTCATAGTTACTGTCTCCTCCACTGTAGCTATAATCATAATCGTATGGACCATAGTGGGCAATGGAAGGTCCTGCTAAAACCACTGTGATCACAAGTATCAGTGACGTATATCCTTGAGTGACCATCTTAAACTTCCCTGCTGTTTGTTAATTCTTTTCTTTCACTGTTTTATAAACCTGCTTCTGTTAAAATATAATGGTATTTATAATATAGTTTTATATCGAATAAAACAGTAATAAATATAATGCTGAAAATATGCACATGTCTGGCCCCATTTGAGTATTACCATGTCACATAGAATTCTCTTTTAAGTGGAAGGGTATATCAGATCCTCACAGTGCCATTTCCATTAGTATTTATCCTTTTATCCATAATTCC
Source organism: Sabellastarte sp. h YS-2021 (assembly GCA_964017235.1). Taxonomy (NCBI): domain Eukaryota; kingdom Metazoa; phylum Annelida; class Polychaeta; order Sabellida; family Sabellidae; genus Sabellastarte; species Sabellastarte sp. h YS-2021. Next base: position 51,210,379 of record OZ024936.1, on the reverse strand, counting down.
TGGTTAAGTGCAAGATTATTTCTGCTACCTTGATATTTAACTAAACAGTATGAAAATCTGTATAGTTTACTTATGTGAGAATACAAATGTGAACTTCACTACAATATACAAAATTCTCCAGTGGGGTGGCACCCTTTTAAAATAAGGCAAAAGAATCAACATTTGTGTTAATTTTTATCAGGGGATATCACAGGTCTAATGTAGTCAGAACAATCACAAAAATATCCTTAAAGAAATAGAAGGGGGTTTTGTCAATGGTAAATTTTGTGTACTGTAGCAAATTTTACATTTTTAATCTACCATAAACCAATTTCATGGTGTCTATGGTATGTCTTTCCATACTGTGATATACAAGACATTCTGGTCAGTTAACACTTTAAAAAGAGGATGATTTATCTTAGATAAAGGTGAAAGGGTAGAGGTTACCTTCAAACTATTGTGAAATATAGCTTTGACTTTCTGAAAATATTTCCAATTAAAAATTAGTCAAAGCATCCTTAAATTTTGTATTAAATCTCATTTATCTTTCTATACTTAAAAGACTTTAAAGATTTTAATCAAGATATTATTTTGTTTTATTTTACTGGGGATACATGAAGTATTGATTGGAACAATCTTTTTCATAGAATATTCAGGGTGTTCAGGTTCTTTGACAACTTGAACAAAACATGACATATTACATACCAGCAATTAAAAATATAATTGTAGTTTTATAATATTAATTCAATATCTGTCAACATGAATAAAACTATCTCAAATATTCAATAAATCATATAACATATAAATGCCTTTAAATGGTAATAATTCATTCAATGTTTGACTATTTTGTGAGCAATTATGTAAAATTGACATAAATCTTAAATATATATATAACACAATGATAACATTTATCAAGCTTTTATACAGTTTCAATTAAAGAATTTGACTTACCCACAAAAGTATTCAGAACATACTGGGATCATCGATGTTCTGACACTTGTCAAATAATTCTTGCTCCCAGTCATGTGATCATTTTTATACAGTCATTAATCACTCAGTATGCAAGCTATGTGTGTCCTCACCAACATTCTGCAGTTTCCTTAATGGCCCATTAATATCAAGTTTCAATACCTTATCGATGTCTTATATTTACATAACTATGTCATATCTTGCAGAAGATACACTGTTAAAGAACAGTGACCATCCTGTAGTTAATGAATTCTTTAATTAAATGAAGTTCAATAAATATACTTTGGTGCATTAATTTCTCATAGTGCACAAGGTTTATGGAAGAAACGCTTGACCACTTTCTGGCAAGTTGTGTGAATCAGTTAGAAGTTAGACTGGCAGGTGACTCTTATGGTTGAAAATATTTACTTCAACTGCATGACCAAAGTATGAAGTATTTAGATGAAAAATTTATTTAGATGAAAAACATTTTAATGTGAATCCGTCAGAGTACTACTATGTGAAATTTGTTTCTTGTGCACCCTCATCTAAAAGCAAATTAAGCAATAAGGAACAAAATTCAGTGGACTCTGAATTGAAATATCAAACAGTAAAGGATGAGATAAGACTATTGAAACAGGAATCAAATATTGGAAACATGAAATTCATGAAAATATCCTGAACTGTTTGTTAAAAATAAAATATTAGAGCTGATGTAATATATAAATAGGCAAGTATTTATAAAGTACTGAACTGATGTAGACATCTGATAAGGCAAAGGTCAAAGCCAACAGCTTGGGTCATATTGGGACAGGTCTTCAGGATCTTATCACTTGTGGGAGGCAAACCCACACAGAAGTGACAGCCTGTGGTTAGATGTCAAACCTGCTAACCCACAAGGTCACTAAGGACCTGTGATGATACCCAAAAAGGGATAGTTCAGTTACCAGAAGAGTCTGTCTAAAGTTAGAGTTTGGCTGGGAACAAGTGTATAGAGGGGCTAGCCTGGGGTGATTATGTAAGTGTCATCTAATCCCAGTGAGATGAGCCTGGGCTCTGATGACCTGAGGAAGTTTGTTATATTCTGAAGGGGTAGCTTCAGAAAAGCTTTTGTATCCCCACTGGTTTGTTGGGTGTTGTTGAGAAGACATAAATGTGGTTATCTCGTATATTTGAGACCATTAGGTTTATTGCGAGATAAAAGATATGGAAGTTGGCTCAGACTGATTGCTTTGTATGTAAGGTTGTATTTGAACAGTATGCGGTGTTCAGTGGACAGCCATTGGCCGTGGGGTTTATTTAAGAAAAATGTCACATGACTAAAGCCATTCAACATTTCTGCTGCAATTTTGTTGGCAATGTAACCTAATCCATGGTTAAATCTCTATTTTTATGGCAGCCTGAACACCACATTGCCAAATCTGAATGTTTCTAAACAGACTATTACATGTTTGTGCTGTAAGTATGGTAGGGCCTCATAATTTCTCAAAAGAATTGCATATATTCTAATACCAAAAGGCTTCATATATCTGCCACTGTGGCCTAGTGGGTAGCTCACTTGCCTAAGAACACAGAGGATGTGAGTTCAATCCCAGGTACAGGCAGATACGTAGTAGAGAGTTTAAGATACCTGTTTTAGAAATTACGTGCACTGCAAAATCTATAAGTACACACAGACGTTTCTTGTTTGTCATTTCTGGTTAAGATACAAGTACTATGGGATGAAGGCAGGCCAATGTGGTCTTTTTTGGTCATGCCCCCTCCCCATTTGGTCATTTATGCTTGGAAACAGAGTCAATTTCACTGCAAGGAAAATACGGTAGAGGGATAGACTGTTTGTTACTTTATGATCTACTGTGATTAATTGTAATCTACAGTTTCCTGAGTCAAGGTTAGGTAAGTATCAAAGGTCAAGAGAAGGTCAGTTTCTGGTTTGAGGAATTTATTTACATGTTAGTGTGTATAAGATAAAAGTTTTAAAAGTTTTCAATAAAATTGGAAAGTTTTAAAAACACCATACATAGTATCACAGATCAGTGTCAACTCGTGATCACAGACAAGGTAACATGCTTGTACCTCGTATCAATGCACATACACTCAACAACTCATGTCAATAATATACATTTAGTTTCATTGTCATAATTGAGAGGGGGTACCAGGGTCGGGCCTGGCCCTACCTAATTTATGTACAAGTGAGGACTTTGTTGAGAGGGGGCTACCAGGGAATAGCCTGGCCCTCACTTATTATGCGGCCTTGAACCACAGCTCTGCGTGTTGTTATATGTCAAAATCGAGAGGGGGTCATCCAAGGTCAGCTTGGTGTAATCTAAACTTACTCAAAATCATCCAATTTTTAAATAAAGATTAGCAACAGAATAGGCCAAAAATATATATAAACTATTGAATTTTAAGTTTTCCATTGTTTTTTTAAAAACAAGAATTCAGCAGAATTGTACTGTGTCACCAGCTTTGGTAACTGAAGCGGATGAAATTCGAAAGGACATAAATTATGCTGGATAGAGAAAAATAGTTGGCTGACGTGCAGTATTTTTGCAGATCCAGACCATCTTTCAGAAGGATTGAGTCATGGTGAAGCAACACTTGTTGCCAGATATTGCCAACAAAGCAATCACACACAAATTATCATGCCATTAAACCTCCACACCAAATTTAGCTGAGACACGTTAAAAACTCTACCTTTAAATGAGCAGCAATGAAGGGTGATTCAGAGGGAAAGGTGAAATAATATCCATGTCCAGCAGGATGGATATAATAACTAAAATAAGTTGTAACCGTAAACTCACTTCTTTAACTTTCAGGTTTGTATGGTAACATTACAATAAAGATCATGTTTTGGTCTAGATACATGTACATGTTTAATTTAAATGAAAACACTTAACTATCATTTTAATATTCCCAAAATATCATAAAAATTTGTCCTAACCTTAAACTGAATGTAAGTCAACACAAATGTTAAGAGTTTAAGTTCATGTTAACCATGTAGACTCTGTTCAAGGTTACTCATAGCCAAAATTTAAATGTGCTTAAAAGATCTATCGCACATAATTTAAGATATTATCAAAAATTTTAAAAGAAAAGTAATTACTGAGAGTTAAAGGTCACCTCAATGTAGTCTTAGGGCATTTCTGTAACATCCGTTACATGTACCTGCAAAATATAGATCAAATATGGCATGCCATTTTGGTAAACTTTGTGAAATCATAGAAAAAGTTGAGCTCAGTAATATTCTTTTACACATGGGAGTTTAAGGTCACCTTAAAATAGGGCACACCTTCGGGACAAGATACATCAACATACTAAATTGAAATTAAATCTGTCATGCAGATTTGAAATACTCTCCAGAAATTGAAAAACTTAAATTCAATATAGTTATGTTATCACTAGAAGTTTAAGGTCACCTTAAAATAGGCCATACCTTGAAGACCAGTTACACCCACGTACCAATTTTCATTTGAATCTGTAAATCCACCTTCAAGCTATTGCCCACATATCGCAAAAGTAAAATTCAATATAAATGTGTTATAAGTGGGAGTTTAAGGTCATTTTATAATAGGGCACATATTGATGACCGGCAACACCGGCATGCCAAATTTGAATTTCATCCTACAAGCAATTTTTGACATATTTTCCAGAAACAAAGTGTGATGGCAATGCTGGTCCTATAGGTCATCCATCACAGCTGAGTGACACTAAAATGTTACAACCTTAAACTCATAAGTTTGTAAAATATCAGCAATTTAATGTAACCTTACAAAAGAGACCTTCTTTTGGCCTAAATATATGTACATGATGAATATCGATGAAAAATTCTCAGCACATCAAATATCTTCCAAACACCAAAACAATTGTTCCAACCTTAAAGTCAATGCTAGTTTAAGGTAAGGAGTTTAATCTAATCTTTTCCTGAAGGTTCTGTTCAAGGTTTGTTACATCCACAACTGAAACATGCATAGAATTGCACAGTATTTGAAATACTATTCAAAAATTGTCAAACTTAAAGTGAATATAATTCTGTTATTACTGGGAGCCTAAGGTCACCTTATTGTATGACATTTATTTATGGCCAGTTATGTATACATGCAAAATTTGAATGAAATTTCTCAAATTATTTCCAGTATACTCTATGGAAGAATGACATAAACTCAACATAACTTTTTAATACACGACAGTTAAAGGTCACCGTAAAATAGGGCACACCTTGAAAACCGATTACAACCACATGCCAAATCTGAATTGAATCAGTCAACCCATTTTTGAGATACTGTCTGGAAACAAAAACCTTTAACTCAATGTAAGTATTTTACTACTGTGAGTTTAAGGTCACCTTAAATAGGGCACACCTTGAGGAACAGTTACATCAACATGCCAAATTGGAATTTAATTCATCAAGCCATTTTTGAGACACTGTCTGGAAAGTAAGAGTGAAGTTGACACTGACCATGTATGTTTTCCATCATAGCTGGTAGTGACACAAACTAATGCAACCTTAAACTCATAAGTTTATTAAATATCAGCAATTTACTATAACCTTACAAGAGACCATTTTTGGTGGAGATATATGTACATGATGCATATCAATGTAAAAAGTCCTAATTAGAATATAAAATATCTTCCAAACACCAAAAATATTGTCCCAACCTTAAACTCAAAGTTTGTTTGCACTGCTATATATTGTAGCGAGTTTAAGGTAATCTTTTTCTGAAGGTTCTGTTCAAAATTTGTTACATCCACAACTGAAACATGCCTAGAATTGCACAATATTTGAAATACTGTTAAAAATTACCAAACTTAAAGTGAATATAATTCTGTTATTACTGGGAGTTAAAGGTCACCTTATTGTATGGCACTTACCTATGCCCAGTTACATATACATGCAAATGTTGAATGAAATTTCTGAAGTTATTTTCAGTATACCCCATGGAGAAAAAAAAATGTAAACTGGACATAAGTTTTTCATACATGGGAGTTTAAGGTCACCTTAAAATAGGGCACACCTTCAAAACTAGTTACAACCACATGCCAAAATTGAATTGAATCCGTCAACCCATTTTTCAGATATATTCCAGAAAAAAAAACTTAAAACTCAAGATAAGTATGTTACTAGTGGGAGTTTAAGGTCACCAAACTATACAGCACACCCTGAGGACCAGTTACATCCACATGCCAAATTTGAATTTAATCTGGCAAGCCATTTTTGAGATACTGTCTGGAATAGAAAGTGGGACGACGACAGACGATGACGACAAAATGAGATAATGAAGCAATCCCTATATGTCACGCAGCATAAATACTTCCCACAAAGGTAAATACAATAGAGCATAAGGAATGGTCCATCCCTAATCTGTGGAATATGGCAAAAAACTAGAGGCTTTTTAAAAACAGTGTTTTCAAGTGTATTTTGTCATCTAAAACTGCATTTTAGCAACATGTAATGTGAGATACTTGAGTATACTATTGCTTAAAAGTTAATTATATAAAATGAAGATTTAATAGTAAAAAGTTTAGGTAAACACTCGCAGTTTGTCCTTACTTGTAGAACTGTTTTTTCACATTGTGTACTTGTGGATTGATGTACTGAGTTTGGTAAAAATGTGAAAGATGACGTCATCCATTCTCTTTGCAGTACACGTCACGTGTACTTGAATCTTAAACCCTCTAGTGGCTCGGATGACCACTTAAAATAAGCCAGATATAAATTTTAACTTAATACATGTAATTCAGATATTTGCTGTAGTAAAGACAGAAAATTATTTATGAGACCAAAGGTATGGATAACAGAATTTTAACCGCATTATTCACTAATTATGTCTACATGACAACCTAATATCATAACATGTTAACAAAAGGTGTATGTGGTGTTGTAGGTTTTGTGATAGAATTAACTTATGAAAAATAATAGCTTACAAAAGGATGAATTGTCACTAAATTTGTTTTGGTTATTGCTTATTAAACTTTACATATTTTCTGAAATTTTCAATAACATTTTCGGAAATTTTGCCAGAGCATGGAAAATAATGAGTATATAAGTGACTGGGATGCCTTTATCTCTTTGAATTGAGTATTCAGATAATAAAGATTTGATAGGAGAGGTAAACTGTGCTGTAAATGAGATATGAAAAAGTTCCAAGAATACAAATTTTTGCAATAGGTTAGCTTGGCCCTATCTGCCACTGTAGCCTAGTGGTTACCGCACTAGCCTAGGAAGACAGAGGACGTGGGTTCAAACCCAGGTAGAGACAGATATATAGTGGGAATGTCAGTAACTTAAGAGTTGGGCTGTAGTTTGAATGGGTCATATAGCGCTTTAAGTACTGTAATACATGGAGAACTGTCTTTCAGTTTGAGGAATGTCAGTAATTTGAGAGTTGGACTATACTTGAACAGTCGGATGGGTCAAACAGCACTTTGAGTTCTGTAGCACATGGAGATATTGCGCTGAGTATAAATACAAATACATATAATTAGATCATATTAATTGCAATGCTTTACTCTTACATTATCCAACACTGGACTCACAAACAGTAAGCTGACCCAAGAATCCTGCCTAAAATATGATGGAATGATCTATGAAAGCCAATCATTGCCCATAACATTAAAGCTTGCTAATATAAGAGTATCCCAGTCCTTATATAGATCCAACCCACAGGCCAGATAATGTTTTTACACTAAGTCATTTCCACACATGGACGGACATTTTCAGAACACATCAAACTGAAGAGAACAAGAAAGCAGCCAATGGTGGATGAGCATGTTCATATATCTTTTTTCAATTGTGATGTCACAACAGTCCTTTGCAATGCAGTTAAAAGTATCTGGATATTAGTACCTAGTTAAAACAGGGACTGTAGTATGCACTAACACAGCCATAAAGTACAAGGAATGTGATGAAACATGTTTCTGCATGTAGAGACAAAAAGTTTGGATTTTTGCTTGTTTGCTAATTTTATGTTTAGTTTAGGGCCAGGCACACTTTCATGAAAGTTTTTCTGATGGGGAGAGGGAAACTATCAGGGCAGGAGTACAGAACAGTGAGAGAGTGTTATAAAATCAATTTCAATTCTAATTGGACTTTGATAGTGCTTAATCTCCCCTTTATAAAGACGACTCTAAGGCACAACATAACCAAAAACAGTCAACCAATTTCAGTATCCAGGGACAGAAAAGAGCTCAAGCACCACAGTGAATCAAATCATAATCAAATCATGCAAGTATGACATTAAGTCCAATAGTTTAAAATACATATTCATCATGGAATGAAGATTGAAGACTAATTGCAATTAAACCACTTTAAATGCACCAACACATTTAGTTTTACTTTGGCCTCAGTAACTGATATTTTATAATACTAGTGGTTCAAGTAGTATTTTTTTTTCTATTTGAAATACAAAAATTTGCAAATTTAATAAGTAAATTAAATTTTTATAAGTTAATACCCTATCCAATGGACAATTGCTTTACCGGTCGGCGTGTCCGGTCCCGCCAAACGCCAGAAAAAGACGTCCTGTATATAATACCGGCAGGACCGGTCAGTAGTGTGCATTCGCTAGGTGGTGCATCATACTTACTTCCTGTCCAGACAGAGTGACGTCAGTTCATCTTTTTCGTTGTCTAAACAGATTTAGTCCCCTAGTAAGCTGGTAGCGAGGTCGGTTGGGAGGGTCTTGCCTGTCCATTGAATAGGGTATTAACTTATAAAAATTTAATTTACTTATTAAATTTGCAATTTTATTGCGTTAATACATCCTATCCAATGGACAATTGCTGAATAACTACCGCTTGGTCAGAGGGTAAGTTACTTGGGACTTATGTGAACTCATAAAAGATAAGAAAATTCCCTCTGGCCTAGGTTAACTTTAAGTCAGGAAACCTGTAGGCCTATGGTCGGATACCAGTGCCCGGTTGCCGGGGCGTATACCGACGTTGCCCCCCCCCTCCCTTTTAACAGACCTGCTCTGAGGTAGGGGAAGAGAGGGATGGGTTTGGTCCCAGAAGGCAATAACCTCCCGAAGGAAGGCATGTCGTTAGTTCCAAGAACTATTAACACTACATATATACAAATCTCAGTATATATGGGCCAATTGTGGATCTGCTGAGCAGAAACTACTGGCCCCAATTGAAGGGGCTCTGAACCAGCCCAAGTCACATCCTTCAAATGGAACTGTGTGAAGGTGTTATGTTACGTCCAGTGGCCGGCTGAAAACTTGTTCTAAGGAGACTCTCAACTGGTATGCCTTAGAAGCAGCAAGGGGACCTGGCAACATGGGGTTTAACCTGATGTAGGGTGAGGGCCTCCTGACCAGAGAGCTCATAACATAGGATCACAGTTGCTTGATCCATGAGAAGATAGTGGCAGGAGAGAGGTCTTGTCAAAAACCTTTCTAAAGGGAGACAGACTAACTCATTTTTCTGTTTGAGATCCTGTCCCAATAAGTAGCACAGTGCTCTGGACACAGGACCTATCAGACTCGGGGGACTTATCCAGAGTTGGGGCCAGGGTTGGTATAACCACTGGGGCCACACTGTCCGGACTCTCCTTGGCCAGCTCTTTCTTGGAAAAGAAGGCTGGGTGCTGGGTACAAAGACACCTTTGACCAGTCTAACTGGTGTCTGATGTGTTTCTTTTACCAAGCAAGAATCTTACACCTGTTTTGCCAGAAACCCCGGGTCAAGAGGAAAACAGTCTTGAAGGTTAATGCTTCAAAGAGGCCTCTTTACGGGGTTCCAATGGAGCCCTGCCAATTGGTGCAACACCAGGGGGAGGTTCCAGGAGGGGATGCCCCTCCGACCCTTAGGTCTGTCTCTGTAAGCTGTCCAAGAGACAAGCAAGATTCTCATTGTGCTGAAATTGGTGACATACCCAGTTGTCAGCAATGACTGATCTGGATGATCCTCTTTGAGCCTCAATTCCTACTGCCACTGCTTTAGAGAAGCCCTGCTCCTTGATTGTTGAGGCTCTAGGAGCCATGCATGCAGATCTAATTTTGACAGATTCCTGTGAGGAGTCTGACTAGATGGTTGAGGGAGCAGGTTGGACAGGCACCAAGGAATCTGACTTGACATGACCAAGAGATTCCAGAACCAGGCATGTTGGGCCACTTGCAGCAATCAGAGTGATTCCCCTGCATGGGTAGTCCTGCAACTTCTCCACCACTTTCCCAAGTTTGGGAAACTTTGAGCTTCTTTCTAAAAGAGGCAATAGTGGGTGATGCACGAATGTCTTCAGGAAGTGAGTTCTAAACAGTGGGAGCATCAAAGGCAAAACTGAAACCAAACTGCTTAGTGGACTTGTGAATTGTAGGTTGAAATTTTGGTACATTAAGGAAATTGGTGACACTATGACTACGTCTAGTATTGTAGGTATTGTGGTATGTGGATAGATCTGGAGTGAAATATTTTGGGAAACTAGTATGAATAAACTTGTACACCAGGGTAGCCAGTTTGAACTCTGAGCAAAACTGAACAGGGAGCCAATGGAGTTTCCTCAGTATCAGAGTTATCCGAGTATATTTACTCAAATTTGTAACAATTCTAGCTGCACATTTTTGGATAGACTATAATCTGTGAAGATTGAATTTGGAGAGACTCCTGAAAAGTGAGTTACAGTAGTCCAACTGACTATTAACAAAATCATTGGCAACCGACACAGCTGCATCCTGAGTCAAGAACTGCCTAATATTTCTAAAATCCCTCAGTTGAATAAAGCAGCTTTTACAACCATTCTGGATGTGTTTAGAGAAAGAAAAATCAGAGTCAAACCACACACCCAGGTTCCTGACTGACTCAGTGGGGTGAAGGGGGTTACCCAAGATGTCAATTGGGAAACATACAGTTTCTCTCTGTTTCTTGGAGCCAAAAAGTATAAACTCAGTTTTATCAGGATTAAGTTTAATTTTGCTAGCTGACATCCATTCCTCAACATCTTGAAGGCAGCTGTTCAACTTATCAAAAGCAGCTGAGGCATTCATGTGTGACAGATGGACATAAAGTTGTGAATCGTTGGCATAGAAATGGAAGTTTATGCCTTTGTGTTTACCAATCAGAGTAATAAGGGGAGATGTGTAAAGAGAAAATAGGAGAGGACCCAGAACAGAACCCTGAGGCACACCGAACAGCAGTTTTTGAAAATCAGACAAAGTAAAACCAATCTTAACAGACTGAATGTGTTCTGTCAAATAAGAAGAGAACCATTTGAGAATGGAGCCACCAACACCGAACCAATCCAGAAGACAGCTGAGGAGAGTGGAATGATCAATAGTATCAAAGGCGGCCGAGAGATCCAGAAGTACCAAGGCAGTAGCTTCACCCCGAGATAGTATTTGTATAATCCTGCTAACAAAATAAACAGACAAATGTTCATGAAAATAATACTGATATAATGATAAAAAGAGGCTTAGCAAAGACGGCCCATACGGTACATCTTTATGGCAGAGGCTCTGTTAGGACATTAAATGTATTTCAGTATTTCTACTTAAAATGGAATTCTAACTAGAAAAATGTTTTTGCTAACAAAAACAAAAAGAAAAACATGTAACGCTGAGAGAAGAAGTGAAAGTTAAGCAGACAGTTTGGAGGTTTATGCATTAACATGAAAGAAAAACGTAAGCTTTATTGTAGCAATAAAGGATGAGGTTTGAGTACTGTATCGGTGAATAAATTAATACTTCATGGCTGAATAATGGACGAAGCCCAATAAGGCTGAGTCCATTATGGCCGGATGTTTGTGATTTATTCGCGATACAATACTCAAACCAAGTCCTTTATTGTTATTATAAAGACCCGTATGAAACTGAAGCGAAAACAAATAAGCGCCCTTTCATGGACGCTTAATTATCCGGGTTTTACTTGAAGGGGTTCAACTGTAAAGACTCTAAAATTCATCACCTCTAACCTTAGTTAATTCTATGACAAAAATAATGTTTTGTCTTAAACTTGGCATTTTTCAGTACAAAAAGCCTTAATATACTATACATTCAACAAATCTCACCTAGACTCATTTATTATATTAGTTTTTCCACATGTGGCGAATTTCAGATATGTGGTGAATTTTAGATTCATTACTCTAGTTGTAAAAATGAAAGGTACCAATGAGTAAAATATAACTTTTATTTCACATCTACACAGTAAAATACAGGCAAAATGGCCAACAAATAAGTCAAATTTACAAATGAGCACACTGTCAATTTTCACACTTTTTAGAGTACAATTGTTAGTGACACACTAGAAAATACTGCACAATCAATTACACTAACAGACAACCTGGAGCCTATTTCATGAAAGGACTTATGCTTGAACTCGAGACTCAGAAATTTGAAACTTTAGACTTAAATATTTGGCACAATTTGGCACAGATTCAGACTCAAGCAATTTCATTAAAAAGACTTTTATCTCAGGCTCCACTTTGAAACTATAAGAAGGATGGAACATACATAAGTTTACTTAATAGTTAAATTTGCTCAAAACTCAGCTAACCCATAAAAACTCAGAATTGTGCCAATGGCTCAGAATGAGACTTGGCTAAGTGAGACTTTCATGAAATCAGACCTGGAGAAGTCAATGTATACCTACTGCATGTCAGTATAGTAGATTACAGATCATATATGACTTTAGGAAAAGAGCAAGCTGTGAACAATTGCTAGGTGGCAGCTACAAGCTAAAAGAAGTATAATCAAGTTGTATATTATTAGCTACTGAGCATAGAGTAAGAAATCTAAAATTCGCCACATATCTGAAATTCGCCACATGTGAAAATACTAATAAAATAAACGAATTGTGGTGCAATCTGTTGACTGTGTAGTAAATTAAGGCTTTTTGAACTGAAAAATACCAATTTTTAGACGAAAACATCATTTTCTTCATAAAATTAACTAAGGTTTTAGAGGTGGCGAATTTTAGATTCCTGGCGAATTTTAGATTTTTTACTCTATACAGAACACCTTGCATTCATGGAAAACTTACAGACTTGGAATTATTATTTTCAACAATTTTTTAAAGAAATATTAACTACTTTCTTGTAACAATTTAAAACTACAAAAAAATTTGACAACTAAGAATTTCTAAAGCTTTGAGAATTATAATTCTTAAAATAATAATGATTAACTAGAGGAATGCTTTTGCTAACAAAAGCGAAGCGTCCCTTAAAGTTTAAAATGCTTTGTGGTTTTAATAAGCATGCTGTAAAGCTAAGAATGCACAAAGCTGCACCGTATGCTTTCCCAATACCTCTTAATACATTCTGAAGCTATAAAAGCAACGACAAAGGAGATATAAGGCAAAAACTCCAAAGCAGCTATTTATGACCCCAGTTTGGCCCATAAGGGAGGGGGTCGGGGGGTAAAACTGACCGGCTATTTAGACTCTCCACATATTCTTTCCCAATACCTCTTAATACATTCTGAAGCTATAAAAGCAACAATAAAGGAGATATAAGGCAAAAACTCAAAATCAGCTATTTTATGACCCCAGTTTGACCCATAAGGGGGGGCCGGGGGGTAAAACTGACCGGCTATTTAGACTCTCCACATATGCTTTTTCAATACCTCTTAATACATTCTGAAGGTATAAAAGCAACAATAAAGGAGATATAAGGCAAAAACTCCAAAGCAACTATTTTATGACCCCAGTTTGACCCATGGGGGGGGTTGGGGGATAAAACTGACCGGCTATTTAGATTCTCCACATATGCTTTCCCAATACTTCTTAATACATTCTGAAGCTATAAAAGCAACAATAAAGGAGATATAAGGCAAAAACTCCAAAGCAGCTATTTATGACCCCAGTTTGGCCCATAAGGGGGGGTCGGGGGGTAAAACTGACTGGCTATTTAGACTCTCCATATATGCTTTCCCAATACCTCTTAATACATTCTGAAGCTATAAAAGCAACAATAAAGGAGATATAAGGCAAAAACTCAAAATCACCTATTTTATGACCCCAGTTTGACCCATAAGGGGGGGCCATGGGGTAAAACTGACTGGCTACTTAGACTCTCCACATATGGTTTCCTATTACCTCCCAGTACATTTTATAGCTCTAAATGCAATACTTCAGAAGATAATAGGGGGGTTGGCCTAAATTTAAGGCTTTCAGATTGGAAGGTGTCAGAAAATCACTCATAAATGAGACATTTTTCAAGGGATTGCTCCCAAAATCTAATCAGCTCGCGTTTTCGATAGTATGAACAGGTGTGTCAAATTATAAGGCTGTGTAGCAAGTAGTTTTTCCTGAACTGCGATGACGGGGGGTGTACTTCAAAAAACTGTTTTTGATCATGTGACCTTCATAAAGGTCAAAGGTCAAATTTAAGCATGCAGAAAAATTTTCCCACGCCTAAGGTATATAACTGCCAAATATGGTTTGAAACCTTCTAATAATAAGGGAGATATTCAAGGGAAACCATAATGCGGCGGCGGCGAGGAAACTGAGGCGAAAACAAATAAGCGCCCTTTCAGGGATGCTTAATTAGAAAAAGTGGCAGTGTACAAAGCAAGTAACCATGGTATTTATAGTAACTGTTATTGATCAAAATGAAGGTATATTGTTTATCAAAAAAAATGTACTGAAAAACCCTTTTAATGACAATTCTGAAAATATGCTGATTCTTTGAATATTTTTTTCTTAAAATACTGTGTTAAATATGGGCCTTGGATATTAATGAATACCTAAAAAAATGGTTGTTTTAAGTATATGGCACAAAAATGCTTGGAATGAAATGGAATGTTAAAATGTTTTAAAATATAACAATTTGAAAAATTTACCACAGCATATGAATTTCCCCAAGGGGGACACAAACTCCCCATAATTGTTTATTTTTAGAAGTGTGGAAATTTTCTATAAAAAGAATTGACTGTTTTGTGACAATATGTTGCCACATAATTTGTTAAATACAAAATTTCTGAATTGTTTCTTTCTTCTTAATCATATGGGAGTATATCCACTCTGACAAGTTCCATATACTCTGCTAAGTTTACCAATTTCTTACTCTACAATCATGTTGGATACATAACACTACTTCAACTACAAAGATTCTTTCTTTGAGATATGACTGGCATTAGAGTAAGAAATCTAAAATTCGCCAGGAATCTAAAATTCACCATCTCTAAAACCTTAGTTAATTTTATGAAGAAAATGATGTTTTGTTTTAAAATTGGTATTTTTCAATTCAAAAAGCCTTAATTTACTGTACATTCAACAAATCTCACCTCAATTCATTTATTTTATTAGTATTTCCACATGTGGCGAATTTCAGATATGTGGTGAATTTTAGATTTCTTACTCTATATATTATGTATACATTATTTTAATACAGCTGTGTCATGCAGAGAAATTGCTGTAAAAAAGCAACTTTAACAAGAACTAAATTTCACTAGTTCTCAAATTTTAAGAAATTGACTACATTAACTTCTTCAGATGATTAACTTAATAAACTTAAAATGCATTTTTGGTATTAATTTTTCACCAGTCAAGCAAATTTTCTAAAATAGCTTAACTTAATTCCTTGGTAAAAATTTCTTCTTGCACAGTAAACATGTCATATATCTTGCACCATTTCACAGAAAATCAAATCATTCTTTCTAACAGACCATGATATGAATTTTTATAAAGTTTTTGGAATGCACTGAAATTTTTTAATCTCCAATCTTGCACAACAAAAAATGCAAAGAGTATTCATAAATTGATCACTGTTTGATATCCAAAGCAGCTGTATAAGAAACACCAAGAAAGAGAGGTTAAAATGCTTATGAAGCTGATCAGCTGACAATGGACAAATGTAAAGCAATAATATCTTCACCCTGAACTTGTTTCAGGAAAAAGAGAGTACATTTCATAAGACTTAAATCCCTGAAATATTTCAAGTTTTGCAGAGATGGGAAAGGAACTCTTTGAGGTCATGTCTTATCTCTTATTTTCACAGACTAATAATAATACTATGTATTATCGATAAAAAGTAAATAAAAAAGTATATTCATATTGATCAGAAAACAACATGTCATAAATTTCTGAAATATTACACTGGGTCAGTTGTTCTCCTTTGTTATTTTCATTGTGTATTTTTACTCGGCTCATTATCTCCATATACTACAGGACTCAAAACACTATTTAACCCATAGAAAAGAGGATGGGGGTGGATTACTGAGTGCCAGTGTAATCCGGATAATAGCCATCCATAATCACACAAATTGGTTGATGCCCATGGGTGCCAGGGAGTGCAATCTGAAGATCCAAGACAACTCAGTACGTCTTCGTCTGGAAGTGTTGGCTGCTTCAGATCTTGGTGTGCACCACTCTAACACTGAGAACTGCATATGTTTGTGGTTGTGTCCATCACTTTTAAAGTGACGTGAGGCTGGTGTGGATTGTCCATCCTTTTGTGCAGAAGCTTTGTGTTCATACATCCTTTTTCTAAGTGCCCTTGAAGTTTCGCCAACACAATGTTTGTGGCACTTAGTGCATGTTATCAAATAGATTATATTTGATATTTCACATGTGACATGTTTTGGTAAGTCTATGGTTTTGTGTGACTTTTAAGTAAAGTTACATTCAACTGTATCCTTATTTTTTATTTTTTAGTAAAGGGCAGTAGGTACATTTGCCTAACCTGGTGCAAATGGTGGGTTTGGCTTGGTGTTGAGTGAGGTCTGTGTTAGATAAGTTTATGACGGTGTGACCTATGTAACTTTCAAACCTGGTATTTTTTGGTAGTATACCGGGTTGTGTAGATTTTGCCTCAGATTTGAGGGTTTCTAAAAAGAGTGTATCTTCAATGCTAGACATTGTAGAGGTGTACCAGTGGTATGCTGGTTCTAGAGATGTTGGCTCTCTTCCTCTTTCGGGGGTTGGTGGTCCTGGAGGTGCTGGCTTCGAGTCTGGAACTGATAGCATTGAGGGTGTTCAAAGTCTCATCTGAGATTTTGGCCATGGGGACGGGTGTGTCACAGCCACTAGGTGGTTCTGAGGTGACGTTGATTCGTGACATGGCATCCAGGAAATCAGTTTGGCTAACAGTGATTGAAGGGGCACTCATAGTAAGAATACCAGAAAAAGTTCACTTCCTGTTATAAACCAAGCTGGGCAGATAAAGTAATGTGCCTTATATAATTGGCTTTATGTCAATTGTATTTCGACTGTGTAATATTTATGTAGCAGTCTCATCAGAGGTTATGATTTATTCCAGTCAGCTCTCCCTGAAGTACTTTAGGGGTTTTGGCTTGTACCCCTGGTTTGTACCGGTATAGAACCGCTTTAGGGCCGGTTCTGTACCTGTAAACCTGTAAAGGTACCGGTTTGGGTTTTTGATAGAAACTGACTTAAGTGATCTCCTGTAAAATATTGATTTAATATTTGAGAGGGAGTTAGAGGGTTAGAGCCTCTAAATATATGTTTTTAGAGCGCTCTAGAGTTTATTCATACTGTATGTGTGCCTGTGAAGATGGTGGTGAATAAGTGTTATTCATTGCCTGGCTCTTTATTGAGCTCAATTTATAAGGGGAATCCACCAGGTATAGGTCCAGTATTTGTTATTTATTATAATTGTATTTTTATGCTTCATTATTGTGTTTATTTTATATTTTTTGGAAACAAACACTATAA
This sequence comes from Sabellastarte sp. h YS-2021, assembly GCA_964017235.1. Taxonomy (NCBI): domain Eukaryota; kingdom Metazoa; phylum Annelida; class Polychaeta; order Sabellida; family Sabellidae; genus Sabellastarte; species Sabellastarte sp. h YS-2021. The sequence continues at coordinate 51,192,844 of OZ024936.1, read as the reverse complement.
ATAAAAGGCATAAGACTCTTTTCTCGGTCCATGGTAAGTATTTTATTATAATAAATTTTATTTATTGTAAATAATGTATACAGTAAAAAACAGGATACATAGAAAAATATAATAAAAAAGTGTATTTATTAGAGTTAATTCAATTTAAATTTATATTTAAAATTTTGTTGTCCTGTAGCTCCAAGCTCCATTTGGTGGTGGTGGAGGCAGGATAATATTTCTGGGTGATGTTACAAGGGTGGGTCTGGTGGGTACCCTTGAACATATGGCTTCATAGGTTGTGTTATCTATGGTTAAGGCCGAGGGTTTCTTTAAGTGTGGGTTGAGGTTCTGCTGTGGTTTGCTGGTAACCTTTAGCTCACTTCTGGTGAAGGCAGGGCTATTTTTATGCCTAGGGAATTCCTTGGGGCTTTTTGGTTTGGTTTCCCCTTGTAGTCTAGACTTCCACTATTTAACCCATCCGACTGCAAAAAGTACTAGAGTAAGAAATCTAAAATTCGCCAGGAATCTAAAATTCGCCACCTCTAAAACCTTAGTTAATTTTATGCAGAAAATGATGTTTTGTCTTAAAATTGGTATTTTTCAGTTCAGAAAGGTTTAATTTACTATACATTCAACAAATCTCACCTCAATTCATTTATTTTATTACTATTTCCACATGTGGCGAATTTTAGATATGTGGCAAATTTTAGATTTCTTACTCTACAGCCCAAGCTCTCAATTAACTGGCATTCCCCTGAATGATAAAAAGAGGCTCAAATATGACCATTTACCAATGTCCTTGAGGTTCCATAGCCTGCTACTGCAGATAGAAGCCAATGACAGAAGACCGTAATTTTAAGTGGACATCTGAGCCATTATGTATCTGTCTCTACCTGGGTTTGAACCCACATCTTCTATTTTCCTAAGGGAGTGTGTTATCCACTATGTCACAGTGGCAGATAGGGTCAAGTTAACCTTTTGTAATAAGTTCTATTCTCAGAATTTCTTCTTAAATATTTTATGTAGAGCACAGTATACCTTTACTATCAAATCTTGTATTATCTGAATACTGAATTGAATTCAAAGATAAAGATTAAGGCATCCCAGTCACTTACACACTCAGTATTTTCCATGCTCTAGAAAAATTTCTGAAAATGTTATTGAAATTTTCAGAAAATATGTAAAGTTTAATCAGCAATAACCAAAAAAATATTTATTGTAACAGGTCATAGTTTGTAAGTTATTATTTTTGTAAGTTAATTCTATCACAAAACCTATACCACCACATACACATTTGGTTGACATGTAATGCATATTAGGTTGTCATGTAGACATAATTAGTGAATAATGCAGTTAAAATTATGTTATCAATACATTTGGCCCCATAAATAATGTTTTCTTTTCACCACCAAAATGCGTGAAAATTATCCCATATACTTACTTCAGATATGAAGCAGTTTAAAATCAGTCCAGGAACATTTCATTTCAGACACTAAAAATGTCCATATATATCTGATAGAAGGCATTTGCCAAATCTGTTCTGGCTTACTGGATCAAAAGGAAACTAATTTGGAGAACTGGAACTAGGCATTTACAAACATAGTATAAATTTTAGGGAAAAATACAGTATATTCCTTCTATTAAATTGTTCTAATAAGGTGTTTTTTCTTCTTTTTTGTGGTGCTTGTATTATCTTGATTAAAAACAAATTTTATGTATGGATGACAGAAATTCTAGTGCATATCCTATTAAACTACTAAGTTAGTTGTACTATGTTTACACAATTTTTGGTCATTTTGATATTACAGAAATGTAATCTACCTGGTAGTACTAGTTAGTAAGAAGAACACTAAAACAACCTGTTTGAAAAATATGTAACAACTGTGTTTGATTGAGAAAATGATAAACTTACTTTGCCTGATATTGTGCTTAAAACTTTCCCTTGAAGACAATATTTACTAGGGATGGGTCGGTAGGCCCGATATCTCGGTAAATGGAGAGCATTTTACTGAAATACTGTAATGAGATTTTACAACCGCCACTTCACTTGTCAACACATATAATAGAAGGAAGACTTAAAATATTAGAAACATACCCAAAATCTGAAGAAATTTTAAACTTTTATCCCCAATTTTCATGCATTTGCAGACTTTATACGGTACATACTAGTGATTACTTTGAGCAGAACTGCCATGTTTTGGTTACAACAATTTATAACCTCAATCTCACTTGTCAGCTCATATAATTGAACAAAAACTTAAAATATTGGGAACAAACAAGAAATCTGAAGAAGTTATAAGCTTTTATCTCATATATTGTGCATTTAGTCACTATTATAGCGATATTGTGAAGAGGAAACGTCCATGTTGTTTGGGATGTACTAACACACTAAGTAACGGAATCGGTACGGTTTTGTATTGGCAACCTCCTGCTGTACCCATCTTTGGTACTGACTCATCCCCAATACTACATTTAGGTACATTTAGGTACATTTAGGGCAGGGTTGGTAGCAGTTTTTTTATTCCGGTATCCTGCCAGTGTGAAACAGTACCGATTTCGGGATACCAAAAAAATTGCATTCTAGTATATCCCCAATGGAATAGGTCCATTAACAGAAAGTAAAATCTGAAAAAAAAAAACATTGACAGGTCTTCTGAAAGATATCACTATAAAAGTACTAAAATACACAAAAATATAATATAAAAGTTTATAATTTCTTCAAATTTGGGGTTTGCTTCTAATATTTTACATTTTCTCACAATATTATGAAGACATTGGAAATGCCGGTTGTAAAGTGTCGTCACGGTATTCAAGTGAATTGATTTATTTTGTTTAACGTCACTTTCAACACACTGTATCGGTTATATCATGAAGGGTAGTTTTACAGACAGAGGAAACCAGCACACACTAGACAGTCAAGATTCTGTAGTGTATACTGCCAGACATCAGTAATCAACTACCAACTTTCCCACACGGTGTTGATTTTGAATAAAAATATAAAGTATTGTTTACATTTTACACAATCAAACAGAAGGAATGACGTTATATAAGTTACACAAAAATAACCCCTGATATCACAAACATATAAAGTGGAGAGTGAAAAACGTATAATCTGGGCCATGAGCCAAAATTTACAACTGGGAATGGCTTTTAAAACATATTATTTAGTGCGTTAACATCATTGTTAACCAGTATACAGACCATAAAGGGAAAATGTGATATATATTTCACCAAATATGCACTTTTTTTTTTGGTCTTGCTTTGAAAAAGTATTAGCCATAAAAAAAATCCTGAAATAACGATGTATCAAACATCGATTCCCAAATATTCTTTGTGGATTTTGTTATTTCTACCACAAGCAAATGAAATACTGAATGCTGGTTTATCGTTTACACCACTAATATGATCCTCATCACAAACCGTGATACTAGATTTACTCATTTTAGGTCATCTATGTAATCTAGAGGGGAATCTCCATGAATCTGGAATCTTGCTGTTCTTGAAGATGCGCAAGTAATAAATTTAAAATCCTTTTTCTCTTTAAAAAATTTCACATTTTTCACTCTTTCCCTCTTTATATATGCATATATTTATATATAGCATAAGGACAAACCAATACATACACATATTATTGTCAATATGATACAAACTGAACAAAAACTACCAAACAAAACAATAAATATAACAAAGAACTTTTGTTCTATGTGTCTTAGTATCTGCTACTACAAATACTGTATTTTTTCAAAATATGGCCCGGGCGTTACTTCTTTTCAAATGGCATTAGACCAGGCTTTAAATTGAACCAGGCGTTCTTTTGAAATACAAAAACAGTGTTATAAATAGTAAACATTGTGCTTGGTACCAGCGTTAATTTGAACCAGGCATTTATTTGAAGCTGGGCATTATTTTGGAAATTTACGGTAGTAAGTGCAATGAAAAGATGATTAGATTAGGCAAAATACTTGTACATTAGTTAGCATGAAGTGGGTCAATTTTTCATGTTAATTTAGTGTAAATACAAACATTATATTTGGCAGACATTTATACAACAGTAGTGGTGGTAACATTACTTAAATCATTTGTCCATAACTTGCTATTTTCAACTGAAACTGCGCAAAATCTATGATAACAACGTTTTTTTTTTATTTATTTGATTAATACATGAAAGTTGCTTACATAAAACATATATGTTTATTGAAAAATAAATTGCTTTTCGTATGACGTTATTGCAGCGAGACTATTATGACTCTAACGTGTTGGTCAAAACTTTCAAATTAGGTATTTAAATTTTTGAATATAATAGACATCAATATGACAAAACCTGAAATGTTAAAATGTAGCTTTGTATTGTGAACCATTTTCAAAGATTTTATGATACATGTATGTATCAATTTGTTATTTTTGTGGGAATTGCTGAAAACGTAACTTCATGTTAACCCATGTAATATGTGTACATCAGTAAATATCATTAACAGAATAATCTTATTAATAAATAACGAAAGTATACCCTTTTTATGATAACTTGCCAGTGAATTGTGAATTGCTACCATCTGCTCAATTAACAGGAGGTTTGTCAGTATATTAGAATTATAACTATGTGAATGTTTTTAAGCATAGAGCTCTGCTCAATTAACATAATCTTTGAAAATATTACTTCTTTAATTAGTGAAAAATGTACACATGTTGTTTGTTTACTCTTAGTAACAACTATCATTGACAAATACTGTTATAATACACCTTGTATTTTTTCAGTCATCGTCTTAAAACTGGTGTAAAATTTAATAATATATTTCAGTATATAAAATTGCTTAGTATCAATACTAATACTATACTTGTTCATTGCTGTACTTTGTAATGTATATAATCCAATTAAGAGTTTCTGAGAATATTACCTCCTTTATGTATTAGTAATATACACAAATGTGTAGTTTGACATTAGGCTCTAGAAAGATCATATAAAAGTACAGGTAATAGGTTTTTTTTTAACATTAAGGTAATATCAAAACTAAATACTAAAAATTATTGACCTTATCAGTTATAGTAAATAACTTAAACCTACTTCCTGTGTATTGTTCAAAATAGTTAATGAGTTGTCTCACAGGGGTAAATTGTTGACCGTAGCAGTTATACCAAATAACTTTAACCTATTTCTCATGTACTGTACCAAACAGTTAATCAGTTGTCTCACAGGGAGTAAACTCTCAGTAAATATCATTAACAGAATAATGTTATTAATAAATAATGAAAGTATACCCTTTTTATGATAACTGGCCAGTGAATTGTGAATTGCTACCATCTGTGTATGAACTTTGAAAAATATCAATGAAAAAGTTATGGATGCTAATAAACTTCATTTCATCTTGTGGGTACATTATCACCTTGATATATAATCCCCACTCTGGATAATTGCCCAACAGTTTAATTTCAGAAAAAAACTTTTTGGTTTACTTCTGTTTTGAAGACAATAAGATGTGTTGTATGGTTTGTCCTTTTGTGTTTTGTAAATTTGTACATATATACTTTAATCTTTTTTTTGGAACCCTGAAGTATTGGTTGTGGAATACCGTCCTTATATTGAAACAGATACGTCAATTTTGTATGATGATAAGAATATTGCAGCCATATTAATATAACATTATAATGGCAAATGTCAACATGCTTAAAATTTTGTCTGCAAATTGCCAAGGTATACGTGATAAGCGAAAACGTTATGATGTGATAAACTATATGAAAGAGAGCTATCCAAACATTATATGTATTCAAGACACACATTTGCTTAAAGATGAAGCAGATGAAATGAGAACACTTTCAGATTGTGAATGCTACCTAAGCGGCTTTAGTACAAATTCAAGGGGAGTTGCAGTACTCATTTCTGATAATTTTGAATGTAAAATTGTCAACTCAGAAATTGATGAAAATGGTAACTATGTTTGTTTGGATCTTGAACTTCAATCCTTCTCAGTTAGACTAATTAATATTTATGCGCCAAATAATGACAAACCTGCTTTCTTTGATCACATAAGAAACCTTGTAAAAGATAACATCCAAAGTTATGTCATTATTTGTGGAGACTTTAACTTGGTTTTGGATTTTGATAAGGATTGTCATAATTATGTCAACATCAATAACCCTAAATCAAGGCAACATTGGTTAGAAACAATGGAAATTCATGATTTAAGGGACGTCTTTAGGTACTTTCACCCAGATTTGCGTAGATACACTTGGCGACGTAAGCATCCAATAAAACAAGCTCGACTTGACTATTTTATTGTTAATGAATTATTTATTGATTTAATAACAAATTGTAAAATCAAACCTGGATACAGATCAGATCATTCAATAGTAGAACTTACTGTTACAGTAAATTCATTTCGGCAAGGCAAAGGTATATGGAAATTAAACTGTGAATTATTGAAGAACCCAGATTATATCACCGCTGTTAATAAAACAATCCAAGCTGTTCGTGAGAAATATGCTATTCCGGTTTACAAAAGGGATTACATCAATGAAAATAATGACACATTTATACAGTTCACTATTGATGATGATTTGCTATTGGAAATGATGCTACTTGAAATAAGAGGCATATCACTACAGTTTTCATCCTTCCTCAAAAAATCTAAAGATTTGAAGGAGAAAGAATTAATTAAATTAATTGAAAAATCTGAAAACTCTGAATCAAACAAGGATTTCAATGAAAATGTAGATGCAATGAAATTGGAATTGCAGGAAATAAGAGAATCTAAATTAAGAGGTCACGTAGTACGCTCTAGAGCCCATTGGTTACAATATGGTGAAAAGCCTTCTAGATATTTTTGTTCTCTAGAACGAAAAAACTACATTGAAAAAACAATCCGAAAACTGCACAAGGCCAATGGAGAGGTAATTACGCATCAAGCTGGCATTTTGTCTGAAATTAGATCCTTTTATACTGACCTCTACAGAAGTAGGGACCATTTATTATCTGATATTGATCTTCATGAACACTTTAAAAATGAAAATATTAATAAACTGGATGGAAATGAAAGCCTTAATTTGGGAAAACTGCTGACAGTGGATGAACTTGGTTATACGCTAAAAAATATGAAGAATAATAAAACACCAGGGATAGATGGGTTCCCTGCAGAATTTTTAAAGATTTTTTGGTGTAAATTAAAAACCATTATTACTAGAGCACTTAATCACTGCTTTCAAAAAGGACAACTCTCAATCAGTCTCAGACATGCTATAATTAACTGTATTCCAAAAGGAAACAAACCAAGAGAGTTTTTAAAAAATTGGAGACCTATCTCACTATTAAGTGTACTCTATAAATTACTTTCAGGCACAATTGCAAATCGCACAAAACCTTTTTTAAACAAACTTATTTCAGAGACTCAAACCGGATTTATTCCTGGAAGATATATAGGTGAATCAACAAGGCTAGTCTATGATACCATGCAATACCTGGAAGCCAATTCTAAGCCTGGGTTATTGATGTTGATTGATTTTGAAAAGGCATTTGATTCTATCTCATGGAAATTTATGTACAATGTACTGAACTTTCTAGGGTTTCCTTCAGACTATGTTCTATGGATAAAGCTCCTGAATGCAAATTTCACTGCTTCAATAGTTCAAGCTGGGGTAAAATCTGAAACAGTATCAATTGAAAGGGGTTGTAAACAAGGTGACCCAATTGCATCATATCTGTTCATATTCTGTGGTCAAATACTCAGCTACCTATTGCAATTTGAAAAAAACTTTACAGGAATAACTATAAAGGAAAAAGAATTAAAATTATCGCAATTTGCAGATGATACCACTCTTTTCCTAGATGGCTCACAAAATTCACTTCAAGCTGCATTAAATACCATTGAAATTTTTGGATCCTATTCTGGTTTAAAAATGAATAAAAACAAGACAAAGGTGATTTGGATTGGGAAAAGAAAGCATTCAATCGACAAACTATCAGTAAATGCACCCTTGGATTGGGGAACAACCCAATTTGATCTACTTGGTATCAGATTTTCAGTAGATTTGCAAGAAATGACTAATCTTAACTATTCTCTTGCATTAGAAAAATCAGAAAAACTTCTGCACTCCTGGAAAAAGAGGACTCTTACTCCACTTGGGAAAATAACTGTCATAAAAACTTTTATTATTTCGAAATTTGCCCATCTTTTTACCTGTATTCCCTCTCCTGACGTTCACTTCATCAAAACTTTGAATACACTTCTGTTTTGCTATCTTTGGAATGGAAAACCTGATAAAATTAAAAGAAAATGGATAACTCAAGACTATGATTATGGTGGTCTTAGAATGATTAATTTGAATTGTTTCATTCAGTCACTGAAACTGACCTGGATGGCAAGACTGTTAAAACAAGGTTCGTCTTTATGGATAAATGTGTTTGAACAAACAATATCTCCCATTGACAAGTTAATTAAACTTGGACCCCAGTGGTGTCAATGTTTATGCAATTCAATTTCTAACAAGTTCTGGGTAGATGTATTTAACAATTGGGTAACTTTTTGCAGCAAAGTACCACTGAGGACTAGTGATGATGTCATGTCAGCTCCAATATGGTTTAATTCAAATATTTCCAATGAAATTTTATATTTCCCTACATGGTTCAAGCATGGTATAACTTGTGTTGGGGATGTACTTGAATTGGATGGGAACTTTATGAGTAATGAGGATCTTCAAAACCGTTATAAACTTAAAGAAAAAAACTTCTTAGATACCCTCCGACTTAAACTACTCCTTACCAGGTTCCTATCAACTTTTAAATTGAATTCTCTGTATGTTTTCCAGAGACCCCAAATATCTAGACACATAGCATTTGTGCTGTCTAATAAGGAAAAAGCTAAAGGCTATTATAAGGTTCTGAATGAAAAGTCTGAAAATATAATTTACACTTTACACCAAAAATGGCAAGGTGATCTGAACTATACGTTTGAAGAGTCGCAATGGTATAAAATCTTTAAAATCTGTTTCAAAGTTGTTAAAGACAACAATATTATATGGTTTCAATACAGATTAATTCATAGAATCCTAGGTACTCGTTCATTACTGCATAAAATGTCAATTGAAACTGACAACAAATGCCATTTCTGTAATGTTTCTTCAGAAACCTTAATTCATTTATTCTATTCATGTCCAAAAGTTAAGCTACTGTGGCAACAGGTTGAGAATTGGGTTAAATTAAAAACAAGCGTACCCTTAAAATTGACTTTACCTGAAATTTTGTTGGGCTATATGAAACCGGAACATTTTATACCTGTTAACACAATTATATTGTGTACAAAGAAATATATCTTTTCAAGCTCAAGAAGTGGACAAATTCTTTCAATTTCTGAACTGAAAATCAAAATCAAAACTGTATATGAAGAACAATATTTTTTAGCAAAATTGGACTTAACAAAGGATTACTTTGAAAACTGCTGGGCCATTTATAATAGTATCTTTCACACAGAAAATCTCCATCCTTAATATGTATTCTCAGTTAATTTACCTTTCATACCTATTATAATGGAACCGTATTCCACAACTTCTTTTAACAGGGTGACATCGAGGCTTGTTATCTTTTTTCTTGTGTAAAAAATAGATCAGTTTTGTTTATTTTTACATGTTAGTTTTTGAGTTGAAAGAGATGATAAAAAATCTGAGTATGCTACTCTGTATGTTAAGACATTGAGCTTCTTCACTGTATGGTGATTGAAATGTATAGTAATAAAATTGATCTGAAATAAAAAAAAAAAAAAAAAAAAAAAAAAAAGAAATTCTATTGCCTGAAATTCTATTATCTGAACATGCAATTTTATGAAATCATTTTGAGTTTTCCAAATTTATATTTCCCCACCAGTTTCGTGCCATATTATGTACACTTAAAAGAATGAAAAAGTTTGAAATTCTTTTATATATTCTTAATGTTTCTTACTATATCAAACCATTCATTCCCCCAAATGCAAAAAATTTATACAAACTTGGATTATTTGGTCTTACTTTTTAAAGGGTCCTCCCCAGTGACAAATTTCCTAAAAATTCATTAAACAGAAGTGGTGCTCGCCACACATGGACAAATTTCATGTGAGTTTACCTTCTTTAAAGAATATTTTTATAAATTCAAACTTTCTACATCATTTTATATAAATCTTGGAAATTAATAGTATTATATGTTTATGATGTAACATTTACAACATTTCTCATTCCTCAAACTCAAAGAGATCATTTTGTACTAGGGCAGGATCGGGAGCATATTTCCATTTTGGTGTCATGCCATTATAGGAATAACCCCTGACCAAACCACGGTATACGCAGAATTTTACCATGGTTTGAGGTTATAAACCCCGAAAGCGAAGCCTGAGGGGTTTATTGCCTCAAACCACGGTAAAATTCTGTGTATACCGTGGTTTGGGAGGGGGTTATTCCTATTCTAACATGACAAATTATTTTAAAATGAATAATTATTGCAAATTTTACTGTAAAACATTAATTGTTACGACAGCCATAATGAGCGATTAGTAGGGAGTGACCTAGTTACGCTGTATTTTACCGGTGAAGTATTTCGTCGTTTAGTCAATCAGAATCGAGGACACAGCCATGTCATGTTAGAATACAATATAATTCTGATTTTGGGGGTACCTGAAAATGGTGTGTTCTGCATATCACCCAATCAAATAAGCCAACCAACTGGGAGTGAGTGCATGAGAACAAAACATGGCAATTCTGCTCACAGAAATCACTACAAAAGCTTTAAAATCTACAGAAAAATATGATGAAAGTTTACAATTTCTTCACAGTTTAGGTTTGTTTCTAATATTTTAATTTTTCTCACACTAACATGTGATGACAAACTGAGGTGTCAACTGTAAAGAGTGGTCACGCTATTTACGTGAAATGGTCTTGATACTGATGTTACCGACCCTGCCCAATTTTGTACATATATAAATGCTCAGTTTAAATATCAAACTGGAAAAAAACAATGTCAATATTGTTATACTAAAATAATGATATGTTTTGGTAAGGTATTAAAAACATTCAAATATTACTACAAAAAAAATCACAAAGCAAACTTATATCACACATGTGATAAAAATACATTTCAAAGTAAAAATTCACATTAACACACAGGCAGAAACTTCTAAAAGTTCAGTAAGGTGCAAAGCTTTCATGTAATCTGAAGAAAAATATATTGTTTCAATATTTCATAATAGCTGGGAAAAAAAGCTTGAAAGAGACCTGGTATTTAGCCACAATTATATAAGCAGACAGTTATTCATTAACACAATAGGTCAAACAAGACGGGCCTCACGTTTACTTTGACGTGTTGTCATGCACTGAACTAAAAGCTACAATCACAAAGGTGGAGCAATAAAGATGGAAGACATTAATACAGCCTAGAGGCTTCAATTTGAAAACTTCTCTTTCTCCATATGAGGTCACATGACTTTGTTGTTTGTTGTTGCCATGGTAAACTTAAATCTCGCGATCCTAATTACCTTTCTGACACAGCCTAGTGAACTTTGTTGGCATGAGGAGATTATGGTGAAGATAACTGCTGCTCCCTGACATAACCAGGCTTTGTGCCAATTTGAATCACGTGCCAAGTTACAACACCAAGCAGTAGCAAAACGGAATAAATGTTATAAAAGATTACTCTGCACATTTTCCGTATTTTCTGATTACATCTTTAAAATGAAACATAACAAATTTTAAGTCTGTTGATATTGTTATTGTTATGGCTTATAGAGTAAGGAATCTAAAATTCGCCAGAAATCTAAATTTCGCCACCTCTAAAATCCTTACTTAATTCTATGAAATAAAGATGTTTTGTCTTAAACTTGGCATTTTTCAGTCCAAAAGACCTTAATTTATGATACATTTAACAAATCTCACCTCAATTCATTTATTTTATTAGTGTTTCCATGTGTGGCGAATTTCAGATATGTGGCGAATTTTACATTTCTTACTCTAATAATTATGTAAACTCTATAAAAATCCCAGCACAATAAATTAGTAAATAAAATACATAATCATTTTCAGAGAAAATACATGATGTCAGAGATACTTTCCTAATACTTTCTACATACATCCTTTCTGTTGTCATGGTTTCTTTTTAACCCCACAATCCTTTAATAGTACTGCCAAAATTATAAAGGATATAAACAATTCAGCCCTGGATTTTATGTTGACTGATGTTGTCATGGTAACCTTTAATCATTTTTTTCTGTTTTCAGCCACAGTTAGTCCACATTCAGCTTTTTGTAGGTGCCAGTGATACAATCCACATCTGTCTCGCCTTTTGACTGCTGAGCGATATTTCTGGGCAACTCGATCTTGTACTGAAGAAGATCTTCAAACATTTTTTCACTTGCAAGTAATTCTTTGCCCCATTCCTGTCAAAACAATATATAAACATTATAACAGAAAAAGTAATATAAAAAGATATGACCTCATATGCTTCAGTTTGTTTACTTATCACAATCTATCCATGTGTACTTTCAAAGAGTAGGCTAAGTTTTTACAAAAAAAGAAACTGTACTGGTTGTTATTTGGCATCTTGAAAATGAGATGAAAATTTTGTTACCATCACACAGAAAATATCTTTTGGAATATTATTATGGTGCATCTTGTTTGTGATCGCTTGTAGCTCCAGCATAAAATCAGTCTTTGCTAAGGTAGAAGCTACACCTGTCCTTTTTTCTTCACCCGTATCCGTGTCCGTTATTGCCCGTATCAGATCATTTGGTATAAAACAGTGAACTCATCTGTGTCTGTGATTAGGAAGGAAAAAATTCGTTCTTCACGGACACGGACAGCTAGTACACTGTTTTATACCAAAAGATCTAGGGTATCACAGATACGGGCAATAATGGACATGGATACGGGTGAAGAAAAAAGGACAGGTGTAGTTCCTACTTAAGAGATAAACATAACCCACGGCCTGTGTACACAACCTGCACATAGGAATGGAGTCCTGATGTTTTTACTTGATTTTTTTTTGTCACACCACAAGCCCCACTCCATCCACATGGTCACATTCACTTACCAAAAATGTGTATGTCAGGAGGTCGTCAATGCAAAACTGTACCCATTCCGGGATCCGTATTTTAGTACACCCCAACCAAACATGGACGTTCCTCTTAACGACATTTGCAATTAAAGTCCATAAATACACAAAATATGAGATAAAAGTGCAGAATTTCTTTCGATTTCTGGTTTGTTTCCAATATTTTATGTTTTCCTTTAATTATATGTGTTGACAAGTGAGATTAAGGATAGTATCATAACCAAAAATGGCAGTTCTGCTCAACATAATTGCTATAAAAGTCTGCAAAATGTATAAAAATATGAGATAAAAGCTTATAATTTCATCAAATTTGGAGTTTGTTCCCAATATTTTACATTTTCCTTCTATTATATGTGCTGACAGGCAAAGTGGCGGTTGTAAAATCTCTTCTCGGTATTTCTTTAAAATGCTCTCGATACCGAGATACCGGGCCTACCGACCCATCCCTGATATCTACAGATATACCTCAGCCAGTTTATCTCCACTGGGTAGTGTGCCTCCCATCTCTTCAGGTAAGCAGTCCTTGTTTATATCTTTGTGTAACTTCTCTGGATACGGTCCACAGAACTCCATCTGGTTAAAACATACACAAGGCAAGTGGATACACCTGACATAGGTGAAACAGGCCATAGATTATGAAATAACATACACAAGTTGTAGATATACAATAGGAAAACTTCCCGAATGACATATACAGAAAAAATATATCACGAATGAAGATAACAATATTATACGAGTGCGTAGCACGAGTATTATATTGTTAATCTTCATGAGTGATATATTTTTTCTGTATATGTCTGATGAGGGATGTTTTACTTTTATTATCCCCCATTTTGTGCGATTTATGGGTCAAATAATATGAATATTTAATGAGAAAACATGAAACAGACTGTCAAAAAGAATGAGCAACACTGAATATAAAACTTCAATCTTTAACTTGCAATATCTCAGTCATTTCTGCATGGATATTTATGCAACATACATGAGCAGAAGCGCTAGAATAACACCTTTCTAATGATATATTATACATATTTTTAAGTTACATACTTTCTGAGATATTATTGAAAAACCGGAAGTTAATCACACTGAATATCCATAGTACCGGGGCGCCGGTGTATACAAAAAAAATACATCCCGGTCTGTATTTCCCCGTATTTAGGGCAAATACGTCGCGTGGTGGATAATAAAATGTGTCAAACACCCTAGGGTTAAAACCTGGGGCCGTATTCATAAAGATGGAGCCAAAAATTACATTAAAGTTTACCAAAAAAAAAAAAGATTTGCTAATCTTCAGATTAAATTTATATTCACAAAGTTAAGTTAATAGATGGATTGAGTAGTATGCAACTATATTTAATCCAAAATTTAATCAGTTATGATCGGTGAATTAAAGTTCATCTAGAAATTAGTTTTTTAACTTCTTAAAATGAAAACTAATCATAATCCTAATTCAATGTTCGGATTGATTAAAGGTAATTTTTTACAAATCTTTTGCTCATTTCCTGTGAATTTGGCCCTGTTAATAATATTTTGTGTGAAATTACAGTTTTATTATAACCCAACTCATATTATAAGGAATACTCTCTCCAGTATAAACAATTTTAAAACATGAAGATTTGTCTATTAAAATTACAAGAAAAACGACTCAGTAGATATTACTTGTATGGGGATATTTGCAAAACAGACTATGTCAGACAACAAAACTCTTTTCTTCCTTTTGTATTGTAAATAGTGTATCAATATTTCTTGACTACTTAAAAGTTTTCCTTTTATGCAAATCAGAATCTTCTAGCTTAGATACTAGGAGGTATAAATATTTGTTTGTAATTAAAGAAAACATAGACATCTAACATGCAGTAAATGAAAATACTTAGGTCAGAGACCAATTTAAATGAAATAGCATATTTACCAGATCTTTCAGATACCTCTGAGGTGTTATGATTCCAGATAACTCATCAATACATCACACTGTGCAATAGTTAATGCATCATAATTACATGTACTACCACTGGATTTAAAGCAAGCTAATGCCAGTGAGTGATTAGAAATCATTAAAATAAAACAGAAGAAGGTACATACAACAAACACACCACACCAAGAAATGCAGATGACTCTGTAAAAGCAGGACACATAGAAGATGAACTCAATATAGAGTAAGAAATCTAAAATTCGCACATATCTGAAATTCGCCACATGTGAAAATACTAATAAAATAAATGAATTGTGGTGAGATTTGTTTACTGTATAGTAAACTGAGGCTTTTTGAACTGAAAAATACCACTTTTTAGACAAAATCATCAATTTCTTCACAAAATTAACTAAGGTTTTAGAGGTGGCGAATTTTAGATTCCTGGCGAATTTTAGATTTCTTACTCTAACTGAAAATAGTTTTTCAGGTCACAACATCAGAGAATATTCCATTTTTATAAAGTGGACATAAGCCACAATTAAAATCAAAATTGTGCGAATACTAGAAGTTTTAGTTATGCAAAGTTTTTCCTCACATCTCAACCCTCTCAGGACGAATCTCAATAGATCAAAGGAAGTAGTTCTGCTTAGTAATAAGTTTTCAGATAATTGAGTTAATTTTAATAGAAAATAACCTCTATTTACATGGATTTTTGTAAAATTTCATTTAACTTTTAACATACAGTGGACACTGTCACTCGTGCAAGCCAAATAATTCAAAAATCAAAACAAAACATGGCAGTTTTGATCAAGAATGACTTAACATCTACAAAAGTATGAGATAAACATTAATTTATAATTTCTTCAAATTTAAGGTTTGTTTCTAATATTTTGTATTCACCTACATTTATATGTACTGGCAAATGAGATGCAGGTTGTAAATGGTTTATTTTTTTTCAATATATTTTTTTATTCACTTTCTTTTTTGCAACACGAAACTGAGTGGTTACTGGGAGGGCGAGAGTGGTTTATTTATCACTCATTGACACAAGATTCATGAGTTTTTGTCCGTAACTGTAACCCACCATTTAAAAAAATGCATCATCCCAACAGCATTTATACGGTAAACTATGGTATGAATTTCTTCAACTTGTAAGAAATCTATCCATCAGAGTTTTACATGGTTTTACTGTACATAGGAACCTCTGGCATCAGACTTGTAATCTATTACAGCCAATCTATTACTATTACATTTGAAAATATTCAATCTATTACTATTACTATTACATTTTAAAATTTTAGACTGCCATACAAAGTGGAACAAATTTTCTGTGGCTACTGGACCAAAGGTCAAAGTTGGGTTTTTACGTCCCGTTCAACAGCCAGGGTCATATTGGGACAGGTCCTCAGAATTGCCACTTGTGGGACTCGAACCCACAGAGGTGACAGCCTATGATTAGATGCCAAACTTGCTAACCACTAGGCCACTGAGGACCTCTGTGTGGCTACTGGAGGTTTTAGAAATACCGAGTCTACTGTACACCATTTCACATTGGTAAATCCGGAGATTCAGATTATATAGGGCCCGATAAACAAGGTTCTTTTGCATAAGCCATGATAGAATTTAATATTCTGTTGAACTGGAAGTTCTGTTGACAAAACTTGCAATCCTTCTGTTTCATTGGTTTGGAGGGATTTTATGTTCTGTCAACAGAATTTTATAAACGTAATGTTTTTCCTTTCACAACAGCACCTAAGTGGTATGTAAAGTTCCTTAAACAAAAATTAAAGTTAAGCCAGTTTGTCTTTTTATTTATTTCTGTCAGCTAAGTTACTGAAAAATCAGAATGTTTAAGCTCTGTCAACAGAACTTCCTATCGGATGTTCTGTCAAGACAATTTGACAGAATTGCAAATTCTGCAAAACTGTATGCACAGAAATTTCTTTAAATTCTGTCAGATTTTATGTTCTCTGATGAAATATCTAAACTACTGAAATGTTATGACAGGTACCAACAACAAGATGAGGATATACATTTAATTCATGTTTATATAAATAAAAATATAAAAATCTAAGAATAAAATGTACAAGGCTGACATGATACAGAGTAAGGGTTGCTACGAGAAATTTATTGTTTTCTGTTTTCTACACTCATTACTGTTCCAACTTTACTATATTCTCTAATATATACTATAGCAATAAAAGTAACAAAATGTGCCATTTTTGATTAAAAAATAAATGATATTGACCATTTTATGCCAAATTTTTATGCTAAAATTATTAACATTAGAAAACTGCCAATGATCAAGTGAAACAAAGAATATTTTGTTTTGTACTACATACAATTATATACTTTATGTTATTCTTCATCAATTACTCAGACATCGTAATATCAACAGCCATGAGTGAAAAACAAACCACTTAAAAGAGATACATTAATAAATGAAATCAGAGATAGTGATTAAGGCTTCTAAGTACCTTTAATTAATTTATTTATTTGGGTTTTAACGTCGCTTTCAACACATTGTATAGGTCATATCACAACGAGTAGTTTTATGGGCAAAGGAAACCAGTACATACAGCTGGTCAAGGTGCTGTACTGTAAACTTCCGACCAACAGCAAGCAACAATCAGCTTTCCCAAATGAGGTCAGGCCAGGATCCGAACTCCGATCTCAGAGGTGGCAGACAAGAGTGTTACTAGTCTGCCACCGTGGCCCCTCCCAAGTATCTTTTAATACTCAGTGTTTAGATGTCAACAGCAGAAACAAAATACCCATTACACACATTAGAATTGAGTTCATATCAAATATTCCTAAAACTTTCAATGGGCAGCACTCAGAAATTTGTTATTTATGCTCGTCTTGTTCATATTGATGGATCGCTGGGGACTCCAGATATTTGAGTCCAATCACTATCACTGTGAAATATAATTTGTTAAATTATGCCATATACAGCAAAGGTAGAGTAAGAAATCTAAAATTCGCCACATATCTGAAATTCGCCACATGTGAAAATACTAATAAAATAAATGAATTGTGGTGAGATTTGTTGACTGTATAGTAAATTAAGGCTTTTTGAACTGAAAAATGCCAATTTTCCGACAAAACATAATTTTCTTCATAAAATTAACTAAGGTTTTAGGGGTGGCGAATTTTAGATTCCTGGCGAATTTTAGATTTCTTACTCTAACAGATTAGTAACTAAACCAGACTTTAAATAAAAGTAAGACTGACACCATGTTGTTAAAGTTTAAGTGAACTTTATTTTCTTCCATTACCTTCCTATTTGGAATATTTAAACATAATTTAGAGATTTCTTAAAACCCATTAACAATTTTTTGTTGCAAAAATGGAGTCCAACAACAAGAGGACACAGAAGTCAAATTTGGGGGTTTTTACATCCCATTCAACAGCCAGGGTCATATTGGGAGAGATCCTCAGCATTGCCACTTGTGGAACTCGAACCCACACAGAGGTGACAGCCTATGATTAGATGCCAAACTTGCTAACCACTAGGCCATTGAGGACCTAAGAGGACAAATTTATGATTGTTGTCACCATTTCGATCATTTGTCTATTGTCAACCCTACCTTCTTATTCTTAGAATACTCTCCAGAGTACTAACCATGTTTCTTGTCCCCAGACTATTGCAATTAGATATTTATTGGCGGAATATAGTATCAAATCAGCTCAATTTAAATAGCAGAATAGTTTGTTTTCAACATTTTGCTCACAAGGGCATTAAAGAGAATCATAATCTCTATTATCCAAACATGAAGAAAGAATGGCCTTTTATCCACATAAATAGATGGTTCATAAAATGGAAGAAGTAACTTTGTACAAAAATAGTGAACAAAGATCAATTTTGGGCAGTGAAAGTTTTGCAAAATAGAAAGTAAAAAATTTTTTGATCTGCGCATGCCATAAAAATTTAATGTTGTCAACATACTCTCAGCCTTACAAAACCCTGCACAAATATCACTAAAATGCTGATGATAAAACAAACTACCCTGGAATGTAATTTTTCCTTCAAGAATGGTCTAATCAACGAGAAGATATAGCTAAATACTGACGGCTCATTCACAATCTTAAATCCTTTCATCCGCATTGGGAAAGAATCCTAACAAATAAAACCACATTAAGCATAATCAATAAAGTGTTACTAAAATCAATATACCAAAAATGTTTCTGCCACAGTAAACTCTGAAACAACAGAACCAGTGTATATAAAACTTAGTCATGAGTGGATTAATTAGTAGCTTAGTAATAATTTTTCAGGTTCCTACATCACAAAGTGATTTACTTGTGCATAATTTGAAGGTGGTCCAAACTTGAGCCAATACCTATAGATACTGAAGGTTCTAGTGATACAGAGTCTACTTTAGCCCCAAATTTATTTGTGCTGACAAATGCATGCAAGTGTCTTCCACCTTTTTATACATATTACCATAATCATAGGAAATATAACATTTGCCATCAAAAATGCCTTCTGTCTGGAGATATATAAATCATTATAGAAATTTGACATTTTCTAATCTTGACCAAATTGAAAGCAAATCGAGCAAATAACTGCAGTAAGAAACTGTTAATATCTAGTCGATGGTGGTGCAAATTTGAGCAACCAGACAGTCTACATACAGACAGCTCCTGATTATCAATATCCTTAAACCAGAGTACACTAGAGAGTTTAAGGATATTGATCATCTGGAGTTGTCTAGTGGGTGCTGTGGACAACTCTGTGTCTTTAACCAGAGGCTATTAGAGTAAGAAATCTAAAATTCGCCAGGAATCTAAAATTCGCCACCTCTAAAACCTTAGTTAATTTTATGAAGAAAATGATGTTTTGTCGGAAAATTGGCATTTTTCAGTCCCAAAAGCCTTAGTTTACTGTACTTTCAACAAATCTCACCTCAATTCATTTATTTTATTAGTATTTCCACATGTGGCGAATTTCAGATATGTGGCGAATTTCAGATTTCTTACTCTACCATTGTCTATTTTGTGGATATTAGATAACATTTTTATATAATAAAATATGGACATTAAATGACTTTTTTTTAACTTTTCTCTGAACGCTGTTAAAAGTTACATCTCAAGGAACCAGATAAAAAAATAAACAAAAAATTCTGAATAATGGGTAAATTAAAATAGAAAAGGACTTTTCATGGCCAGATATTGTTTACATCTGGTTCAACTTTAAGAGGTTTCATTGGATATAATTTATTGCAATATACATGTACTATGAATATAGTGAGAAATGTAAAATTTGCCACATATCTGAAATTCGCCGAATTAAGTAGGGTTTTTAGAGGTGGCAAAATTTAGATTTCTGGCGAATTTTAAATTTTGTCGGCAATTAAGATTTATTATTGTAATCAAAACCCTTTAAGCAGAACTCTGATAATAAAAATTCCCTTTTAAATAAAAGTACCGTATTTTTCCAAAATATGGCCCGGGCGTTAATTACTTTCAAATGGTTATCAGACCAGGCGTTAAATTGAACCAGGCGTTCTTTTGAAGTATAAAAACAGTGTCATAAATTGTAAACAGTGTGCTTGGTACCCAGGCGTTAATTTGAACCAGGCGTTTATTTGAACCTGGGCGTTATTTTGGAAATTTACGGTAAATGGTATTTCCTCCCAAGGGCTTATTCCATTAAAATTCACCATAGTACCTGGAATAAGAATTGAGGAAAAGAATTTTTAAGTTTAGCTATATAATTATTGTAAATAAAGAGGCAAATTTGACCAGGAATGACAGTCAGTGGACAAGTCCCTCTGAGGATCTGATAGTTATAATTACTTGGTTATATCTACTTTAAAAGGGTTACTAGTTAACATATTTCTACTGTAAAGAGACTTGACTGTACATGAAAAGGCAAATTTAATAGGCAAATGTCATATTTCAGTGGCTTTTTCACTGACCACCCAACACTAATCATACATAGTAATACCCGAGAATGCATTTTCTCCTTCAGGAAAGGTTGAATCAAGGAGAATATATAACTAAATACAGAGGGTTCATTCACAATTCGCAATCCCTTCATCCGCATCGGGAACGAATCCTGAGAAACAAAATCAGTTTCAATTTCACTTTCAATCGATCAGATAAAATATAAACACAGTAGATTCTCTGTTATCCAGAAATGCTGAAAGAGTAACTCTTTTTATCTTCTTTTCCAGAGAAAATCTGACCTACCGTATTTTTCCAAAATATGGCCCGGGCGTTAATTATTTTCAAATGGTTATCAGACCAGGCGTTAAATTGAACCAGGCGTTCTTTTGAAGTATAAAGACAGTGTCATAAATTGTAAACAGTGTGCTTGGTACCCAGGCGTTAATTTGAACCAGGCGTTTATTTGAACCTGGGCGTTATTTTGGAAATTTACGGTATTTTTTTTTTGGGCTCCCTGTAGCTACATTCATTAATTAATGCTTGAGACTGACACTTTGTTTTTTATACTAGAAGGTTCATCAAACAGAAGATACTTTGGAATAAAATAGTACCAAATAATAAATATTTGGAGAGTACAACTATGGTCATAAATTAATTATTTAGATAACAGAGATTCAGATAACAGTACAGTTCCTATCTATATACACACTCAATTTACTATAAATTTTAAAAATATAATAGGAAAACTTTGGAAATATATATACAGAAAAAAATACCATGAATGAAGATGACAATATTATACGAGTGCACAGCACAAGTTGGAAGGGCCTCTCTTGTCCATTAGGTAAGGTATTAACATATAAAAATTTAATGTACTTGTTAAATTTGCAATTTTATTGCATTACTACATCTTACCAAATGGGCAATTAGCTAAAATAACTACCGCCTGGATGGAGGGTAGCTTATGAGGGATTTCAGACTGAATTCAAAAGAAATGTTAGCAGTTTACAAGGGACATCAGCTGGTCCAATTGGTCGGTTGCTGGTTAACCAACCTTGCTTCCCCTCTTTTTTAACTGACCTCCTCTGAGATGGGGGAAGATAGGATTGAGTTCAGTCCCTGGACAGGCCCTCTTCCCAAGGGGGAGGAGTCTAGCCACTGGTCTTTGGGCAGCCCACTGCCACCGTGAAGACCCTACTGGGTAAGGCGGCAGGCTGTTTGCTCAAGTATGGGCTAGTGATAGATCTACTGGGCAGCCACCACTGGGCCCAGATGAAAGAGCTCTGAATCAGCCCAGGTCACATCCTTCAAGTAAAACTGCGTGAAGGTGTTGTGGGATTTCCAGTGACAGGCTGACAATAACTGTTCTAAAGAGACTCCGGACTGGAAGGCCTTAGAAGCAGCATAGGCCCTAACATTATGGGCTTAAACAAGATGTAGAGAAAGGGCCTCTTGATTAGAGAGCTTATAGCATAGGATCAGTCTGCTTGATCCATGATGAGATAGTGGCAGGAGAGATATCTTTTTCAAAACCTTTTTTGAAGGAGGCAAAGACCAGTTGTTTGTTCTGCCTAAGGTATGAGGTCCAGTCCAGATAGCAGAGCAGGGGTCTAACTGGGCATATTGATCTATCAGCCTGGAGTGACTTATCTAGAATTGGAGCCAGGGCCGAAATAACAACTGGGGCTATACACTGTCTGGACCCTGTTTGGCCAGCTGATTCTTGGGTGAGGGGTAGAGAGACACCTTGGACCAGTCTGTCTGGTGTCTTACGTTTTTCTTGAGCCATCTTTGTCAGTTGGTGTAGGACCAAGGAAAGGTTCCAAGACGGAATGCCTCTGCGAACCTTGGGTCTGTCTCTATGGAAATTATCCAGGAGACGAGTGAGATTTTTATCCTTGCTCACAATGATAGGCGAGTTTCCCAGTTTGTCTGCTGTGGCTGATCTATACCAATCTATAGTACTCGGCTGCAACTTACTGTCCTGGAACAAGTACAGCAGGAAGTCGGCTATTGAATTGATAGGTGATGCCCTGAAGTCTACCTGATTACTGTGGCACCATTTTGTCATCATAGACCGCTCTGTTGAACCTCCCTGAGGAGCCTCAATTCGTGCTGCCATTGCCTCAGAAAAGCCCTGCTCTTGGATTGATGAAGATTTAGGTTCAGCAAATTCTTGTGTGGAAGCCGATTAGGCCTAGCCTCAATAGCTTGTCTGCTACCACATTCAGCCCGCCTGGAATGTGTTGGGCCTTGAGAGTCACCTGATTCCTGGAGCACCAGGTCAGGATTCTCCACCGTGTGTGACCACATTAGGCTTTTGATCTCCTCTGATGCAAAATAAGCACAAGTTTTGATAATTATGTTTTTTTTCCGTACTTTTAAAAGGGTTGCCCTTGTGAGGAATTTTATGTACTGCAGCAAAATGTAGTATGGGAAAATCTTAACTTTAGTTTGTACAAGTAGAAGTTGCTCATAACTGGAAACAGAAACAGTGACTCTGGATAGTTTCACACTTACCATTGTGGTTTCTATTGTAAGGTGCAAAGAGTCCATAAGCCTAACCCTAACTGAATAGGATAATTTAGTTGAGTTCTCTTATATGGTCAAAATAGTGTAACAACTTTCCAATCATAAAAGCTATAAATGCTTTTTAATAAATCTTATGGATATACTTGTGGAGAGCAAAATACAGATTCAATCAGAAATCATAATCAATAATTATAGCATCTTAAATACACACTTCTTAAATATTGTAAATCATGTCATTGGGATATAACAACAAAAATCAACCAAAAAGTCACAGCTTAATATGCTGCATTTCAATTGTATAGTACTATTATTATTCTGCTAATTTAAAACAGTCCTTTTGAGAACAAAGCGGGGGATTTAGGTTTTAATCAACAATGAAAAAATCATACCAAAAGACATTTACAGTTGAAATAGAATTTGTGTGTTTCAAAGCAAAAATACTGCTTTTTCTGTTTAATATTTACTCACTCTTCCAACAAATTTTTCAGACAAAAATGGCCTGATTAGGGCATATATCTGACTGAATATGGATGGTTCATTAATTATATAACTTTTCTTCATCCTCATGGGAAATGAATCCTGAAGGAAAATTGACATAGTACAAATGAACAGATTAAATTCTGTTGGTCTTTGTTTTGTTTTTTTTTGTTGCTTTTTTTTTTTTTTTTTTTTTTTTTAAATTTTTCATTACAGACACTTAAATCCCAACTGAAAAGAAACAACACAAACTATTCAATATTTGTGAACTAAAAATTAATGAAATTAGTTACTTTAATCAATTAAGTTGTATCCTGACTACAATATTCCTTGAACATACAAGACCATGAGTAATTTATAAAATTATTTCAAGCTACACTTTTACAATAGCATCTGGAAAAACATAATGCATTCCCAAATTACTATAGAATTAATTCATTTTTTAAAACTAGAGGAATGCTTTTGCTAACAAAAGCGAAGCATCCCTGAAAGTTTAAAATGCTTTGTGGTTTTAATAAGCATGCTGTAAAGCTAAGAATGCATAAAGGTGCGCTGTATGCTTTCCCAATACCTCTTAATACATTCTGAAGCTATAAAAGCAACGATAAAGGAGATATAAGGCAAAAACTCCAAAGCAGCTATTTATGACCCCAGTTTGTCCCATAAGGGGGGTCGGGGGTCGGGGGGTAAAACTGACCGGCTATTTAGACTCTCCACATATGCTTTACCGATACCTCTTAATACATTCTGAAGGTATAAAAGCAACAATAAAGGAGATATAAGGCAAAAACTCCAAAGCAACTATTTTATGACCCCAGTTTGACCCATAAAGGGGGGTCGGGGGGATAAAACTGACTGGCTATTTAGACTCTCCACATATGCTTTCCCAATACCTCTTAATACATTCTGAAGCTATAAAAGCAACAATAAAGGAGATATAAGGCAAAAACTCAAAATCGGCTATTTTATGACCCCAGTTTGACCCATAAGGGGGTGCCGTGGGGTAAAAACTGACCGGCTATTTAGACTCTCGACATATGGTTTCCTATTACCTCCCAGTACATTTTACGGCTCTAAATCAGACTTGTAATCTATTACAGCCAATCTATTACTATTACTATTGCATTTTAAAATTTTAAATCTATTACTATTACATTGGCATCTATTACTTTCTATTACATTCTATTACAATTTGGCGCAAACTTGAGCGGTCAAATTTTAACAGAAATAAAACTGACAGGATACTTTATACATCTAATTTTATTGAAAATGCCTCCGATTATGCCATACAAGGATAAAATATCACAAATATATCACTTGGTATATTTACAATTAAATAAATAGATCCCGTATTTATTCTATTTAAGAATGACTTGACTACATGGAGAATTTATGAGAATTCTATACAAAGCCATTTAAGTGCTGTAAATTTTGTAATGAGAGGTATATTTCTGTCAAATTTCGTGAAAAGCTTTTTAAATGCTGAAAAATAGGTTATTATCAGTAAATATTATCTGGGGAATATACAATGTTGTCAAACAATGCTCATATTTATTCACTTTATGATGAGTTGTTAGATTTGAAAAACTCTTATTATTATGAGAAATACTTGATCAGCAGTGTTTGCAAAAGAAAACACTGCATTCAAAGAACCCCTTTCTTTCAAATTCTTTGCATGCAGAGCCCATCTCAAAATGATTCAAAAATGACATTTATGTTTGAAAATAATAACTCCGGTAATTTCATGTAAATCAGTGAAACAGCTAACACATGCCACAATGCTGCCCTTATTATACACAATTATTATAGTGAACTGTGTGAGTGCCTTTCATGTGTCACAGTTTCTCCTTACTCAGGAACATTTAGTTAATCCTTCCAAAGGTTAAATTGGCCTCTTTAAGCCTTTATAATACCACCTCAAAGACAGTTGTTTTAGAACACTCAATCAAAGATATTTCAAAGTTATTTACTTTAACATTTGTGTGTTATATTTAGTATTCTTTGATGAATATCACTACATTACATATTGATTATTTGAAAAGTTTATGTATGAAAGTTTAAAATGAATTTGACTTATGAGTGCTACAAAATCAGTTCATTATTGTTTTGAAGTTTATTTAAAGTGATGATTTTATGACAATTAATTCATTATTGTATCAAAGTCCATTTAAAGTATTCATTTATATGAAAACTAATTCATTAAAGAATTAAATGCCATGTTAAGTGATCATTTTTCTACAACCTCCTTCTGAAAAATAGCAAAGGGTAAATTGTAATAGAAAAATAATAGAAAGTAATAGATGTAATAGATAGAATTTCAATCTATTACTATTACATTTGAAAAATTTCCATCGATTACTATAACAACAAAGTTGACTCCAATCTATTACTTCTATTACTTTGTTTACAAGTCTGCTCTAAATGCAATACTTCAGAAGATAACAGGGGGGTTTACCTAAATTTAAGGCTTTCAGATTAGAAGGTGTCAGAAAATCACTCATAAATGAGACATTTTTCAAGGGATTGCTCCCACAATCTAATCAGCTCGCATTTTCGATAGTATGAGCAGATGTGTAAAATTATAAGGCTGTGTAGCAAGTAGTTTTTTCTGAGCTGCGATGACGGGGGGGGGGGGTGTACTTCAAAAAAATTGTTTTTGATCATGTGACCTTCATAAAGGTCAAAGGTCAAATTTAAGCATGCAGAAAAATTTTCCCACGCCTAAGGTATATAACTGCCAAATATGGTTTGAAACCTTCTAATAATAAGGGAGATATTCAAGGGAGACTATAAAGCGGCAGCGGCGGTGGCGAGGAAACTGAGGCGAAAACAAATAAGTGCCATTTCAGGGACGCTTAACTACCCGTAATGATAAATACTATGGAATGTTTTAGATAACACTAAACAAAAACAAGACGACTGCCGTGGTATGTATCTCCCACCGAGCATTACAGGGGAAGAAATACCTTTTGCGAGATATTCACAATTTTTCATCTTCCGCTGAAATCCAAGATGGCAGCCAAAAGTGGTGAAAAGCTGACATTTTTCCCCTAGGCACAGAATATTGTTGTACTACCCTGTGGGTCAAAAATTCACACGAAATCGCTCTATCTCTTACAGTTTTCGAGATATTCACACTTTTTCATTTCCTGCTAAAATCTAAGATGGCTGCCAAAAGTGGTGAAAATTGAAATTTTTCCCCTTTTTTTACCTAATGTAATTATATGGCTTATAACTCTCAAAAATTCACTCGAAATTGCTCTATCTCTTACGGTTTGCGAGATATTTGCGATTTTTCACATTTTCACTAAAAGTAGCAATAAACTAGCCATTACTCACTTGTACATTGAGCAACAGTTGTGAAACTTTAATATGTTACACTTCACAAAAAAGTAGATGAACAACATATTTGAGAGAAATTGTGTAGCTGCAATACTTTTGAAGATATAAGCCATTTACTCATTATGGTTATCATTAAAAATTGACAAAGTAGCTATTAGTCACTTAGCTATGGAGATACACTTCCAAACTACTGACCATGTTGTAGCTGTGGAGAAAGTAGCCGAACAACATATTGGAACAAAATACTCTAAATGCAATAGTTTGAGAGTTATAAGCCATATAATTATATTAGGTAAAACTGCTATTACTCACTCAAAAGTAGGCCAAAGTTCACCAAACCCAAAAAATTTTGAAGAGCGTAAAAATTCATTAGGACAAGTAATTTACCAAAAATGTGTAACTATAGTAGTTTCAGAGGAAAAAACTGTGTGACCCACACACGCACGGACGCAAACACATAGTGCAAATTATAATCTCCCACCGGCGAGCCGGGCGGGAGATAATAAATGGAGTGAAACGTTACATGAATCATGAATCAGGGGTAGATAATAGTGCTACTATTAAATATGAAGTCTGTACCTCTTTAACAGATATACCCAAAATGAAATTTAATGACCACATTTTGTAAGATCGACCCTGCATCATGGAAGATGTGAGTTTAATAATTAAATGAGTAAATAAATA
Source organism: Sabellastarte sp. h YS-2021 (assembly GCA_964017235.1). Lineage (NCBI taxonomy): Eukaryota > Metazoa > Annelida > Polychaeta > Sabellida > Sabellidae > Sabellastarte > Sabellastarte sp. h YS-2021. Next base: position 51,164,972 of record OZ024936.1, on the reverse strand, counting down.
AATCCTAGTCCTTTGCAATAGTATAACTATGCCATGTGTTTTAAATGATATTAAACAATAAGTGATGTAAAATGTTACATGAAGCATGGATGAGGGGTACATATGGGTTGTACCTTTAAACTATGGAGTCTGTATCTCTTAACAAATATACCCAAAATAAAGTTTAATGACAACATTTTGTAGAATTTACCTGCATCACGGAAGATGTAAGTTTGAAATACTCCCTGCTCAGGTTTTTGGCCTGTTCCCAGCCAACTCCATCCATGTTACCAATCATTACCACTCCATTCACCTGGATCTCTTCATCCTAGACATGAAAAACAAGCAATCAGTGACCGAATGAATCGGTCACATCTCTGGGGTTGGCATGAACCTGATGACATGACATGGGAAAAAAACAACAGACTATTAGTTACCATAACTCATGGGGGTGAGAATGAGACTTCAAAAACTTGTTTGATGAGCAAAATTCTACTCCTAAGAATCAAATGGCAGCATTAATCTCCACATGTTTGACTGTATGTTTTTATAAAGAAAGAGTAGTTGATAAGTAATGAACACAGGTGAATAATTTGGTCAATTTCTGTAACTTTATCAAAATTGTCTGAACCCTATTCAAAACCAATGTTTCTCCAAAAAAACTCATAGATAAATCTGTGGAAAGGAAAATGCAGATTTCACCAAAATCATGAGACCAATTAGTAATGTATCGGGTAACATTTTAAGGCAACAGTTTGAGCTGTTTGTTTGCAAGGATACAACTCTCTCTGGCAGGAACTGATGTTTACAATAGAAATCAAATTATTTAAAAACAAAAAGTTTTTATGACAAGTGCCCCATGTCTTCATTGACACTTACCAGTATTATCTTCTCAAGGTTCATCACATTGGTTCTCAAGACATCAAACACGGAAAATTTGGCAGGATCCCATTTCCCTGAAACACATTGTAATGACTACAATATTTATTCATATAAATGCCCCTCCTTAATAAGTGCCCCTCCCTTCACCTTTATAACCAGGAAAAAGTGTTTGCTAACAAAAATGATACGGCCCTGATTGAGATGTGGGCTGTTAAAACTTGTAGTAGTTGCGATATCAGACTGTAAGCAGAAGGTAAGCTTTTTATATTTAGTACCGCCACAACTACACTTGTACTGGAACTTTAAGGTGGCAAGAAAATAAGTAATCCTTAATAAGTGTGTAAAGTTAAACTAAGGTCAGTTGGACAATAAGATAGCTAGAGGCTGAAAAACCCTTATTTCACTGTCAGTTGGCCATAACTTCATTCATATTGGAACTTTAGGTGACCATAAAATAAGAATGTCCTTTTTGGCATCCTTAATAAGTGTGCCAAGTTTAACCGAGGTCGATTAAAAAATTAGATAGCTGGAGGCTGAAAAACCCACTATTTCACTGTAAGTTGGCCATATCTTCATTCACATTGGGAATTTAAGGTGATCATAAAATAATAAGAATGTCCCTTTTGCCATCCTTAATAAGTGTGCAAAGTTTAACCGAGGTCGATTAAAAAATTAGATACTATTAGCTGGAGGCTGAAAACCCCACTATTTCACTATAAGTTGGCCATATCTTCATTCATATTGGGAATTTAAGGTGATCATAAAATAAGAATGTCCCTTTTGTCATCCTTAATAAGTGTGTTAAGTTTGACCGAGGTCGATTAAAAAATTAGATACTATTAGCTGGAGGCTGAAAACCCCACTATTTCACTGTAAATTGGCCATATCTTCATTCATATTGAGCATTTAAGGTGATCATAAAATAAGAATGTCCCTTTTGTCATCCTTAATAAGTGTGCAAAGTTTAACTGAGGTTGGTTGAAAAATAAGATAGCTTGAGGCTGAAAACCCCACCCCCTTATTTCACTGAAAGGGGGCCATAACTTTGTTCACATTGGAACTTTAATGTGACCATAAAATAAGAATGTCTCTTTTGTCATTCTTTGTAAGTGTGCAAAGTTCAACTGAGGTCAGTTGAGCAGAAAGATAGCTGGAGACTGAAAACCCCCCTTATATCACTGGAAAGTGGCCATAACTTCTCATTTCGACTTTAATGTGACCATAAAATAAGAATGCCCCTTTTGCCAACCTTTACAAATGTGTCAAGTTTTATTTTAAAAATATAAATATTAACTGAGCTTGGGGCTAAAAACCCTACATTTTAAGCTTAAGATGACCATTACATTGTTAATATTAAAATCATAAGGTAGCCAGTCTTCTTTTCATCTACTTCAACATCAGTGATAAATTAGATTTTAAAAAATAGTATCAGCGATCCCCATACCCCACAGCCTTGGAAAAAGTTTCAACACCATGAGATATAGAAGTTCTGAAACAGTACAAAGATCGGGATACTTTTAGAGCAGTGTCAGTTATCTAAAGGTCCACATAATGTTTAAGTAGAAAAAATAACGTCAAAGAGAAAGAAAATGCATGCAAAAATATTAAAACAAGACAATTCAATAGCAAGAATACATCATGCACTATGGCAAGGTCAAAGGTCAAATTAATATCACACAGTGGTGTTGCACACCTACAACCCCTAATCAATGTCCCTACCGACTATCAACTTTCGACACCTTACAATATCAATATCATATTGCCCAGAAAAATTTTCAAACTCAAGGTCACTACACCAAGATCAAAGGTCAAATCAAGGTCATGCCATGACGTTGTACACCTACAACCCCAAACCAATGTCCCTACCAAGTATCAACTTCCTACACTTTACGGTTTCCGAGGCATAGCCCAGACAAGATTTTATAGGTCAAGGTCACTACGGCAAGGTCAAAGGTCAAATCAAGATCAGACCATGACGTTGCACACCTACAACCCCAAACCAATGTCCCTACCAAGTATCAACTTCCTACACCTTACGGTTTCTGAGATATAGCCCGGACAAGATTTTATACATCAAGGTCATTATGGCAAGGTCAAAGCTCAAATCAAGGTCACACAATGACATTGCACACCCACAACCCTCAATCAATGTCCCTACCAAATATAAACTTTCTACACCTTACGATATAGCCTGGACAAGATTTAAAGGTCAAGGTGACTATGGCAAGGTCAAAGGTCAAATCAAGGTCACACCATGACGTTGCACACCTACACCAACTAACCAATGTCCATACCAAGTATCAACACCCTACACCTTACGTTTTCCGAGATATAGCCCAGACAAGATTTTATAGGTCAAGGTCACTATAGCAAGGTCAAAGGTCAAATCAAGGTCACACCATGATGCTGCACACCTACTCCTCCTAACCAATGTTCCTATCAAGTATCAACTTCTTACACCTTATGGCTTCTGAGATATAGCCCGGACAAGATTTTCAAACTCAAGGTCACTATGGGAAGGTCAAACATCAAATCAAGTTCAGACCATGACATTGCACCCCTACACCTCCTAACCAATGTCCCTACCAAGTATAATCTTCCTACACCTTACGGTTTCTGAAATACAGCCCGGACAAACTTTTTCCCATCCGGACATCATGGATGAAAACAAGAGTAGAGTGTCCGTGAACGGGCACTGTGTCAGCTGACTGAGTGTTTTTGAGTTGTGAAGGTGATAATGAGAGGAAAGCATAATTATCAGGGAAAGTGCTGTACAGACGTACAGTAAATGGTAATTGAACAGCATGTTCGAAAGAAATTCCGAAGCTGCAAGAATTTTAAAGATATGAGCCACCCACTCATTAAGTAAGTGCTGAAAAGCTGAAAATAGTTATTACTGACTTACCTATGGAGATACACCTCCAAGTTATTGACCATGTTATGGCCATGAAAAAAGTGATTGTAGGACAAAAAGTATCTGGACAAAAAGTATTGACCTTAAAATGAGTAGGACAAAAAGTATCTGGACAAAAAGTATTGCATATCCGGACAAAACGTATTATTTTTTTTAATTTTACATTTATTGTTGTATAAAACATATGTAAGTCACTGCACATTTACAGCACAAAGAAGTATTTGTTATTTGTATATTTGTCGCTGACACTTTTTTGTGTTTTAACAACTTAATCCCCCCTGAGCAGCTTCATACCATTAATCTATGCTTAGGCTTTTGAAATCTTTATTATGATCATTTGTTACTCAAACCTACCAGAGTACACTTGAAAAGGAACACTTAATAATGTGTCGTAGTTTTTATCCCAATTGCATTGTCAAGTGTTCCCATATCAAAGATGGAATTAATTACAATTACATTATTCTTTTCATACATTCATGCTTTTGTGTTGTAAAAACAATAACTGTTCTTCAATTGAAAAGGAAAGAAAGTTCAAAGACAGTAAAGCTATATCTAATATAATACAAAAGATTATAGATTTTCTTTGATTGCAAAGGATACAAGATTAAAAGGCAGTGAAGCCACAGGTATTATAATTCAAAGGGTTTCACTTCATAATAGTATTTCTTTGATTGGAAACAGGGAAGGTTGTGAAGCCATCTAATATACTTCATACAATTTCACTTCATCAAAGTTTTTCTTTGATTTTAAAGGATAGAATGCTGTGAAGCCACATCTAATATACTTCAAAAGATTTCACACCATAATAGTTAAATCTATAAAAATAAATAAATTGAAGTTCATATATGTACACATTCACATGATACACATGCATAAATAAAATATATATGAAATATTTTTGTCCTATGCCTAAGACTTTTTACCTCCATTCACCACCGTAGCAGTGTAATGCAAGGATTTTGCTAAAATAACCATCTTTTCCACAGTAGCAACAAAAGGTAGGCATATATTTGTAGAACTTGAGTAACCTTCATCCAATGTATCTGTAGAAGTCCAGTTCCTAGCAAAACCATGACACAAATCTGTCTCCAAACTGCGCATGGATCACATGATACCCAAAAATCCACAGAATTGTAAGGTATTTACTTGTATAACATGTCCAAATGAAGATTATTTCGTGTTGACATGTCATAAGAATCCATATTGTAAGACATTTTGTAAAGAAAATGTCCACAATCAGAGCTTTCCAAACACGTCTTGACTACTAAGATGGCCAACAAAATATGGTAAACAAAGAGTGGTCAGGTGAACTAGTGGCGGGAGGATGGACTACTATGTAGCCCTTTGGCTGATTAAGGTTGTTATATAACCTTAAAAACGCTTTTTGGCGTTGGGTTAGATGGCTCCAACATAATAGCTACTTTTCGGAAATGGTATTTCGCTATAAAAATGCAAGATTTCAGATAAATCCCTATCATAGTGACTGAGAAAATGGCGACTAAATGTGTAATTTCATGTTTTTCAACACAAAAAAAATATTTAAAATGAATTAAGATAGATGTGGGTCTGATACTCACACTACACCACTATATATAAATACTAGAAGTAACAGAAGAAAAGGACACAAAAGTTGTGCCCTGCAAATGGTATTATGAAGGAAAGTAACAAGGTAACTGTTTAAGTGTTAAAAGTAGGTTAAAACATATTTAAAGAAATACTGCAAATGCAATATCCTCATTTGACCTTGAAGGAGGGGTCCAAGGTCAAATCCGACCACACCAAAAGATTCCCAGCCCATGATTTCCTGTAGGTTGGTTTACCATCCCAAACCTGTAGGACCACTAATAAGTGAGTTATAAGCAATTTTAAGTTTGGCTATCCTCAATTGACCTTGAAGGAGGGGTCCAAGCTCAAATCTGACCACACCAAAAGAATCCCAGCCCATGATTTCCTATATGTTGGTTTACCATCCCAAATCTCTAAGACCAATAATACGCAAGTTATAAGCACTTTAAGTTTGGCTATCTTCGTTTGACCTTGAAGGAAGGGTACAAGGTCAAATCTGACCACACCAATAGATTCCCAGCCAATGATTTCCTATAGGTTCGTTTACCATCCCAAACTTGTAGGGCCATTAATAAGCGAGTTATAAGCACTTTTAAGTTTGGCTATCCTCGTTTGACCTTGAAGGCAGGGTCCAAGGTCAAATCCGACCACACCAAAAGATTCCCAGCCAATGATTTCCTATAGGTTCGTTTACCATCCCAAACTTGTATGACCATTAATAAGCGAGTTATAAGCACTTTTAAGTTTGGCTATCCTCGTTTGACCTTGAAGGCAGGGTCCAAGGTCAAATCGGACCACAACAACAGATTCCCAGCCCATGATTTCCTATAGGTTGGTTTTCTATTCCAAACCTCTAGGACCAATAATAAGCGAGTTATAAGCACTTTTAAGTAAGGCTGTGACTTCGTTAGAAAAACGACACCGGGTATTCGTTTCGCAAGAACCGATCCGAATTCGGGTAACCGTGTTTTAGTTTTCACCCAGTGGAAGTAGCAGAGAAACAAACATGGCGGATGATGTAAACAAAACGTTACGAAAAATAATGCTAACTAGAGGATCGCTCGCAAAAAAAAAAGATAATGTTTTTGCATAGCAAAAACAAAGCGTCCCGAAAAGGATATAAAGGTGAGTGCTAAAGTATTAAGAAAATGCTTCGTTTCTAGCCTTATACTGTTGTGGCAACCAAAGTCAGCGCAGTCTGCTCTATCTAGCACGGTTTTCAAGATATAAGCATTTTTGTGTTTTGCAAAAAATTAAAAAATTAAAAATGTCCGCTATATTTGGCGAGACAAAAATATTTTGAAAATTGGCATGGCTACTCTGCAGAGATACCCAGCAGGTCCAAAATTTTGTTGAGTTCACTCCATATAGCACGGTTTTCGAGATATAAGCATTTTTGTGTTTTGCAAAAACTTTGAAAATTCAAAATGGCCACCATTTTTGGGGAGACAAAAATTTTTGTCAAGACCACTGCCGTGGTGTGTATCTCCCGCCGAGCATTAAAGCAGAAGAAATAGCTTTTCCAAGATATTCACAATTTTTCATTTTCGTGTGTGAAAGGTCTTCCAAAAGTAGGTGAATGAGTTATTTGAGAAAAATTGGCTATCTGCAATACTATTAAGAGATAATTCACATTTATTCATTTTGAGTAGGTGAATAATTATCTATGGGTCTGAAACTTCACCAAGTGAAAGCTCTCCCAAAAGTAGGTGAATGAGTAATTTGAGAAAAATTGGCTATCTGCAATACTTTTAGAGATAATTCGCATTTACTCATTTTGAGTAGGTGAGTAATTAGCTATGGGTCTGAAACTTCACCATGTGAAAGCTCTGCCAAAAGTAGGTGAATGAGTTATTTGAGAAAAATTGGCTATCTGCAATACTTTTAGAGATAATTCGCATTTACTCATTTTGAGTAGGTGAGTAATTAGCTATGGGTCTGAAACTTCACAGAGTGAAAGCTCTCCCAAAAGTAGGTGAATGAGTTATTTGAGAAAAATTGGCTATCTGCAATACTTTTAGAGATAATTCGCATTTACTCATTTTGAGTAGGTGAGTAATTAGCTATGGGTCTGAAACTTCACCAAGTGAAAGCTCTCCCAAAAGTAGGTGAATGATTAATTTGACAAAAATTGGCTATCTGCAATACTTTTAGAGATAATTCGCATTTACTCATTTTGAGTAGGTGAGTAATTATCTATGGGTCTGAAACTTCACCAAGTGAAAGCTCTCCCAAAAGTAGGTGAATGAGTTATTTGAGAAAAATTGGCTATCTGCAATACTTTTAGAGATAATTCGCATTTACTCATTTTGAGTAGGTGAGTAATTAGCTATGGGTCTGAAACTTCACCAAGTGAAAGCTCTCCCAAAAGTAGGTGAATGAGTTATTTGAGAAAAATTGGCTATCTGCAATACTTTTAGAGATAATTCGCATTTACTCATTTTGAGTAGGTGAGTAATTAGCTATGGGTCTGAAACTTCACCATGTGAAACCTCTGCAGAGATACCCTGAAGATGAAAAATTTCGTCGAAATCGCTCTATGTAGCATGGTTTTCGAAATATTAGCCTTTTTGTGTTTTGCAATTTTTGCGCAAAAATTCGAAAATTCAAAATGGCCGCCATTTTTGGCAAGATAAAATTTTTTTGAAAATTAGCATGGCTACTCTGCAGGGATACCCAGTGGGTAAAAAATTTCGTCGAAATCGCTCTATCTAGCACGGTTTTCGAGATATAAGCATTTTTGTGTTTTGCAATTTTGCGAAAAATTCGAAAATTCAAAATGGCCGCCATTTTTTGCGAGAAATTTTTTGTTTGAAAATTGGCATGGCTACTCTGCAGAGATACCCTGTGGGTCAAAAATTTCGTCGAAATCGCTCTATCTAGCAGGGTTTTTGAGATATAAGCATTTTTATGTTTTGCAAATTTTGCGAAAAATTCGAAAATTCAAAATGGCCGCCATTTTTGGCGAGACAAAAATTTTTTCAAAATTGGGATAGCTACACTGCAGAGATACCCTGTGGGTCAAAAATTTCGTCGAAATCGCTCTATCTAGCACGGTTTTCGAGATATAAGCATTTTTATGTTTTGCAAATTTTGCGAAAATTTCGAAAATTCAAAATGGCCGCCATTTTGGGCGAGACAAAAATTTTTTGAAAATTGGGAAAACTACTCCGCAGATATACCCTGCGGGTCAAAAATTTCGTCGAAATCGCTCTATCTAGCACGGTTTTCGAGATATAAGCATTTTTGTGTTTTCCTTATTTGGAAAATTCGTAATGATTAATTAATCATTAATTACTCGGCCATTTCTTGACCAATCAATGCCAAAATCTAATGATTTCCAGATTTTAATAGAATGAATGCATTTGCCAAGTTTCAGGTGAATTGATAAAATTCCTTTCAAGTTATCATCCGGACAAGCTTCCCCATCGAAAAAAGACATTTTTGGTCATGTGACCTCTCTGATTGGTTGAAATGTCACTGCAGCATATTCAAAAAAATTCCCTAAGGCTACTGCCTAAACCTGCCAAATTTGAAAAGAATCCGCCTAACGGTTACAGAGTTATAAGGAAAACAAAATGCGGAGCCGGCGGAGCCGCAGGAGCCGGCGGAGCCGGAAGCTCTCCCATACACAAACAAGCGTCCCTTGTGGGACGCTTAAATATCTGTATAAATAAGGAAAATTATGTGAAAAACTATCAGTAGTTAGAGAAATCTGACAGAATATTGACGTTTACCCACGTTTTTCATTGTTTTACAGTATATTAAATACTTTTTCGGTTACCTGGTTCGTCACTTTGTACTCGGTTTCTTACAGACTTCAAACCGTTTTCGGGTAACCGGGTAACCTATCGCAGCCTTACTTTTAAGTTTGACTATCCTTGTTTGACTTTGAAGGAGGGGTCCAAGGTCAAATCTGACCACACCAAAAGATTCCCAGCCTATGATTTCCTATAGGTTGGTTTACCATCTCAAACGTCTAGGACCAATAATAAGCACGTTATAAGCACTTTTAAGTTTGGCTATCCTCCTTTGACCTTGAAGGAGGCGTCAAAGGTCAAATCTGACCATATATAAGCACTTCTCATGACTAACAAAGAAACACCCGTGGCAGCGATCTTGTTTTTCAAAATGAGTCCAAAAATATTCCCAGTCAAGATTTTTTAATGACGAACATATCCTGCCAATTTGACATCTATATCTATAATACCCTTTGCTCTAGGGGGCCAACAAAAGTCCTTGCTTTAAGTCGAATAAACGTCCCTGGCGGCCATCTTGTTTTTCAAAATGAGGCCAAAAATATTGTCAGGCAACATTTTATGGTTATTAATATATCCTGCAAACTTGAGAAGGCTAGCTACAATATTTTTTTTTGTTACAGCGGTAATGGTGAAATCTCTCTACACACTGCGGCTATCCAGTGGATACAATAATTTACTCAACAGTGAGAACCTGAAAGTAGCCATTGCTCAGCTATGCCATGACATACAGGTCTGCAATTTCACTATGTTATAGCTGACCAAAAATTACGTAAATAACATATTTAAACAAAATACTCTAAATGCAGTAGTTTTCAAGTTACAACCGATTTACTCAACAGTAATAACCTCAAAGTAGCTATTACTCAGCTATGCAATGAGCTACATGTCTGAATTTTTACTATGTTATAGCTGACCCAAAAGTAGGTGAACAACATATTTAAGCAAAATACTTTTAATGCAGTATTTTTCAAGTTACAACTGATTTACTCAATAGTGAGAACCTGAAAATAGCTATTGCTCAGCTATGCCATGAGCTATAGGTCTGTGATTTCACTATGTTATAGCTAACCCAAAAGCAGGTGAACAACATATTTAAAAAAAATACTGTAAATGGAATATATTTCAAGTTACAACTGATTTACTCAACAGTAAGAACCTGAAAATAGCTATTGCTCAGCTATGTAATGAGCTACAGGTCTGCAATTTCACTATGTTATAGCCGACCAAAAATTAGGCGAATAACCTACCGGTGCCGCGCTCTGTAACGCCCATGGGCAATGTGACCAAATATTTGTGAAAGTTGGGGATGGGCGTTTACGACAATGAAAACCAGCCGGGCGTTTCGAAAAAAATAACCCGAATTTAGGGTAACCGCATTTTAGCACACACCGACTGGAAGTAAAATATGCGGTTGGTAAACAAATCTCGATGCAATAAAAGTTGTCATAACTGCTAAAATAATGAAAATTTTGTTGAAAATTGATATAAATTAATAATATTTCACCAATTACTGGGTTTATATGGAGACAGTTTACCTCAAAACGACATATGAGTGATAACGTAAGATTGTGGATGGGCGCTGTCAAAAGCATGAGCGCTAAGGAGCGCGGCTACGGTATTTAAACAAATACTCTAAATGCAATAGTTTTCAAGTTAGAACTGATTTACTCAACAGTGATAACCTCAAAGTAGCTATTACTCAGCTATGCAATGAGCTACAGGTCTGAAATTTTACTGTGCTGTAGCTGCCCCATAAGTAGCTGAATAACATATTCATACAAAATTCTGTATATGCAGTAGTTTTCAAGTTATAGGTGATTTTACTCATTATGGGAGGTACTGAAAAATCAGAAAGTAGCTATTACTCACTTAGCTATTGGGATAGACACTCAAGTTACTCACCATGTTGTAGCTATGAAAAAAGTAGTTGGAATAACATATTTTAACAAAATGCTCTAACTGCAATACTTTCCAAGTTATAAGTGTTTTAGTGCATGATTTCATGAATTTTATTGCATTAAAAATTATTTTAAAAATTAATAAAAAAAAATTAAGACAGATCCAGCTCTAATTCTCACACAAGGTAATCTACTAGTGGCCTAGTACATATATGCAAGATATGAGAAAAATCCCTGCAATAGTGGATGAGAAAATTGTGATAAAGGGTTGAAATTTTCACATTTTGGGTGGGGGTACCTGACTTGTAATGACTCTAGGGAACAGACGAATGAACAGATCTGCATGGCTTGAACAATTTTTCATCCTCGATATTTAAGGTATCTTTAAAAAAAACACAATGTCTCTGGGTTACTGTAGTTTAAGAGGAGAAGTTGTTCACGCGGTCGCGTACGTGGATGCGGACACGGACACCCATGCCGCAGAGTGATGACATAATGTTAGCTGACTGAGAAGTCAGCCGACATAAAAACAGAAAATAGCCATAGAAGTTATCCTAGGGAGACCATAATTCAACAGCGGTGATCAGTCAAACCTACATAAAAACAAATTAGGACTCTGACAGGCTGCTTAACTACTTGCAATTCCAGTATTCCAAAAAAAGAGATGTGATTAGGATATCCCAGATTGAATAACCACTAACAGGTTATTATGAAAATCAAAACAAAACATGACAGTTTAAGTTCCCCCATAATTATTATATCCTGGCAACTGAGAGCGAGTTGTAAACTATGGGAAAGTATGTTATTGTGTCCCATTGTCATAGGACTCAATACTTATTTTTTTAACTATAATAATACCCCCCAATCTTCCATTTAGATTTTAAGAACCTTACAAAAACATTGCATTGCTTCAAGATATTGGCCTTACAGTGATACATTTTGTGCTGAGACATGATGGAAATCAAAGATTAATTACACTGCTTCTACTACTGCCAATTTGACACATATACATATATTTCTTACATATACAAAGCAAAATATAAAAGTTGGTCATGGATGTTTGCTCTTGCCAACACATAGCATTGGTGAGGATAAGTTAAGCGTATTTTACGCAACCTTTAGTAGTACCATTTCATGACATTAAAGCTTCTGACAAAAAATGGCATTAAAACAGGCATAAAAACTTGTTTATTTCTGTACTAAACTGACAAAGTTAGAAAAAACATACCGACCTGGTCTGAAATAGACGATTCTTCTGCCATGCTGATCTTTCTTGGGCAAAACAATGGTTACACCATGACTGATACAGTCTTTTACTTTACTGGGCTTCAGGTCCTTGAAATGGTCTGGGTTCTGTGCTCTAAAATATTATCCAGCTTTATATAAACAGATGTTTCTTGATAAATAGAACCTACAATATCTACAAGATGTCATTCTAGACTTCCGATTACAGTAAACTTCCACCGTACATATAAAAATATAGCATTTTCCTAGGATTTTGATCTCAAAACCTGTATATCTGCCACTGCGGCCTAGCGGGTAACACACTTGTCTAGGAACTCAGAGGATGTGGGTTCAATCCCAGGCAGATACATAATGGCTCGGATGACCACTTAAAATGGCGGTCCTCTGTCATTGGGTCCTATCCCCAGTGGCAGGTTAAAGAACCTCAAGGACGTTGATAAATGGTCATCCTTGAGCCTCTATCTTCAAGTTAGGGGAATGTCAGTTTCTTGTGAGTTGGGGCTGTACCTGTACAGTTGGATTAGTTAAATAGCGCTTTGAGTCCTGTAGTATATAGAGATATTGCTCTGAGTATAAATACATAATAATAACTAGATTGGGCCAACTAGGCACCAACATATCCCCAGACAGGTCATCACTCATGCCACAGGTTTTGATCGGGAATTTTTTATTTAATCCATTTGTTGTATGCCATAAATCTTGGGAAAAGTTATATGAACTTCAGCACATCAATCTACTAAGTTTATATCTTCCCAAGGAAGATGGTGTATCCCCAGACGCCGAATACATAACTCAACAGAGCATATTTTCAATCTTCCTGCAATGATAACTCTGAACCTATTTTCAAAGTATTTAAATGATTGATGATTGAATGTCCATTCCAAATTAATAATCCCAAAAGAGCATATCTGTTTTTATATTTGTTGACAAATAAAATATTATTTCCAACTCAACTCATCATACTTTTCAATCTTCCTGCAAAGGGTGGCTCTGAACCTATTTTCAAAGTATTTAAATGATTCATAATCCCAAAAGCGAATATCTGTTTCTATATTTGTTCACAAATAAAATATTATTTAAAAATAGCATCAGAGATGCCCGTACCCCACAGCCTAGGGAAATATTTTCAAAACCATGAGATACAGAAGTACTGTATCAGTATAAACTTCAGGATACTTTCAGAGCACTGTCAGTTATATAAAGGTCCAAACAATGTTTAAATGGAGAAATAATGTTTAAAAGAAAGATCATGCATATAAAGATGAAGTATTAAAACAAGATAATTCAATAACAAGATGACAGCATTAATCAGCAAACTAAAATTTAACCCTCTTTATCTACATCTGCAAGGCCCGAATTATGGTTTAGATGGTTTGAATATTACCATGCATACAGAAGTGGTAATACATTTAATGAATGCTTATGTGTGGTGTTGGAGCAAAATCTGTGGCTCACTTGATGAAATTCTATCTCTTACAATGGGAAGTTATGAAAGTAAAATTCTTAATAAATTCTAATATGACTTTAACAGTGCTTAATCTGCATCAAAAGAGAGACCCAAAGGTGCAACAAGATTTTATAGGTCAAGGTCACTACGACAAGGTCAAAGGTCAAATTAAGGTGACACCATGATAATACACACCTATAGCCCCTAACCAATGTCCCTAGCAAGTATCAACTTCCTCAACCTTACGGTTTCCAAGATATAGCCCGGACAACATTTTATAGGTCAAGGTCACTACGCCAAGGTCAAAGGTCAAATCAAGGTCAGATCATGACGTTGCACAACTACATCCCCTAACCAGTGTCCCTACCAAGTATCAACTTCCTACACCTTACGGTTTCCGAGATATAGCCCGGACAAGATTTTTGAACTCATGGTCACTATGGCAAGGTCAAAGGTCAAATCCTGGTCAGACCATGACGTTGCACACCTACACATCCTAACCAATGTCCCTACCAAGTACCAACTTCCTACACCTTACGGTTTCTGAGATATAGCCCGGACAACATTTTATAGGTCGAGGTCACTACGCCAAGGTCAAAGGTCAAATCAAGGTCAGACCATGATGTTGCACAACTACACCCCCTAACCAATGTCCCTACCAAGTATCAACTTCCTACACCTTACGGTTTCCGAGATACAGCCCGGACAAGATTTTCAAACTCAAGGTCACTACGGCAAGGTCAAAGGTCAAATCAAGGTCAGACCATAACGTTGCACACCTACACCCCCTAACCAATGTCCCTACCAAGTATCAACTTCCTACACCTTACGGTTTCTGAGATACAGCCCGGACAAACTATTTCCCGCCGCCCGCCCGCCCGGACACCATGGGTGAAAACAATACCCCGACAGCCCTTAAGGGCTGTGGGGTAAAAATTATATATTATTTATATTATTATTTTATTATATTATTTTTAGAATTTGCAGTGTTTTTCAGTTATTCATTTCCTCAATTCCTATATATGTGGTCCATATATATGCAACCTAAATATGTGACACAATCTCAGTTCTGACTCCCCTTTGTCTTATTAGATAATGAAGCAAACCCCATCTCCCAACCCCACCCCACCCCTCTCCCCTTCTCCACACCTCTCTCACTGTTACAGAAGATCTGCAACCCCACTGAAAAGTCTGGTTCTTTGTTTCTCATTTGATATCATTCAATACCTTTGTTTATTTAATGTCACTCAATAGCTGGAGGTCCCAGAGGTGGATGGGGGGTGGGACTACAAAGAGATAGAGTGCTACAGCACAAATGGTAAACAAACAAAAGGGGTAATCAAATACAAAAAGCTCAGTTAATCTTATCACTAAAATAAAATCAAATATATAAATAAGGAATGTCCAACAGGAAAATTATATACCTCCAGAATTAAATATAAATTATCAAACCACAAGAACAGATTTATAATAATAATTCAGAATTGAGAATTTTAAGAATGTGATTAAAACTGAAATGAGTTAGTAACTGTAGGAACTGTGTCAAAATTAACTGAGGCAAACTGAATAAAACTGGGCTAGTTGAGGGTTAAAAATCCCCTATTTTTACTACATAAGGCTATAATTTCATTAATATTGGACTTATAGCTCACCAGAAAATAACAGTGTCCATTTTGCCTATTTGAATATGTTTAACCAG
Organism: Sabellastarte sp. h YS-2021; assembly: GCA_964017235.1. NCBI lineage: Eukaryota > Metazoa > Annelida > Polychaeta > Sabellida > Sabellidae > Sabellastarte > Sabellastarte sp. h YS-2021. The sequence continues at coordinate 51,149,581 of OZ024936.1, read as the reverse complement.
TTTCATTTTTAAAAGTTAAAAACTCAGCAAGCAGAGAGATAACACACAAAAATAAGTACTTAAAAGGCTAAGATAGCCATAACATTATTAATAAAAATTTAAATAGACAGGCACTTCCTTTGAAAAATTCAAAGATTTCAGCTCTATGACCCACATAGTTCGACAGTTACAGGGCTTTAAAGTGGTATAATATCCATAAACTGGGTCTCTGTGGGCATTTTACAATTGTTAAAGAGACCTTAGCAATTAAACTACAGAGCTAAAACTTTTTGGGGGACAAACATAACAAACAAAAATTATATATAATACAGTTTAAGACTTGTCACACTAAGCATTTCCAAATAACAGGGCAAAATACGGAAAAAAATGTCAAAAAAGGTCACTTGGGTGAGTGTTTATGGCCCTCATACACAGGTTAAATGTCTACTAAAAGCCTTGATTTTCGGCACATGTAGAAAGGACATAATAATGCATTCCCAGATGGGATTTCAGCTCCATCAATCACATAGTTTAACAGTCACAGGGCTTAAAGGTGGCAAAAAGTCCAAATATTGGGTCTCTGTGGGCCTTTTAGAGATCTCGATGTGGCCTTCAAATTAAAGCTTCAGATTTATAATCTGTCACATACTAAGATTATACATAGAATATATATCTAATAAAGTTTGAAACTTCTCAGACTTACCATTTCCAAGTTACAGAGCAAAATATGTGAAAAATGTCTTAAAAGGGTCACTCGGGTGGGTGTTTATGGTCCTCATACACAGTTTAAATGTCTACTTGAAGCCATGATTTTTGGCACATGTAAAAAGAACATAATAATGTATTCCCAGATGAGATTTCAGCCCTATCAGTCACATAGTTTAACAGTCACAGGGCTTAAAGGTGGCAAAAAGTCCAAATACTGGGTCTTTGGGAGCCCGTCAGAGACCTCAATGTGGCCTTCAAATTAAAGCTTCAGGCTTAAAATTTGTCACATACTAAGATTACAAATAGAATATGTATCTAATACAGTTTGAAACTTATCAGACTTACCATTTCCAAGTTACAGGGCAAAATATGTGAAAAATGTCTAAAAAGGGTCACTCGGGTGGGGATTTATGGTCCTCATACATGGGTTAAATGTCTATTAAAGGCCTAAATTTTGGAGTACATACAAGAAAAACATATTGATATATTCTCAGATGATATTTCACTTAGATGAGAGACATTGTTTGAAAGCTACAGTGCTTGAAGGTGGCAAAAAGTCCATAAATTGGGTCTCTGTGGGCAATTTTGAGACCTCAAGTCGGCCTAACAGGTAAACCTACAGCCTTTAAATTTTTCACAGACAAGGATTACATATAAGAGTTACACCTAGAGCAGTTTGAGACTCATCAGAATTACCACTTCCAAATTATAGGGCAAAATATGTTAAAAATCTATGAAAAAAGTCCTAAGTGGGGTCTTTATGGGCCTCAAAGACAATTTTCTCCTCAACTTAAAGTCTTGATTTTCGGCACATGTACTAAGAATATATCAATGTGTTCTCAGGTAAAATTTGAGGCAGATAAGCCTCATAGTTTGTGACCTAGAGGGCTCTAAGTGGCCAAAAGTGCAATTTCTGACCTTAAGGTGGCCATAAGTTCCTTATTATTAGAAGTTTAAGGTCACCTTAAAATAGGGATCTTCCTTTGGGCATTCTTAACATGTGTACCAAGTTTGAAAAAAAAATATTAATCCGTTTTTGAGTTATCGCGTCCACAAGGAAATTTCTACGGCGGCGGCGGCGACGGCAGAGCGACGGACCTGAATCCAATATATCCCCGACTTTCGTCTGGGGATATAATAATATTAGGTCATGGCAGCAACTCCAATCTACCAGTAGAAAGTCCAATTGGAGTTTCTACCAACAGCTAACCATGGACTTGCCCTTTCATCACATTAATTGCTCTTTAAGGGGTTCCTCTAGCTGATAAACAGATTCTATGATCTAGAGCTGGGTCCCATTTGTCTTTTCAGGCACAATTTTTGAAATTGCAATTATCTAGTTCACCTAAACCAATAAACTTGAGTACTTATCTCTTCAAAGAACAAAAGTCAAATTCTAGACAATAGAGCTTACCATTCAAACAGAACAGTTGTATGTGTCTTTTGATGTGAAGCTTTTTAAAAACTTCTGTGGAATATTGTCTATTTTTACTAGCTCTTTGAAACCTACTCAGGACAAATTTACAAGGAACTTAACACAAACAATTTTCCCTTCCCATAATGATGAATAATTGAACCTAGAGTCACATACTATTTACTAAATTAATATTTAAAGTTTATATATTACTACAATATAATTATACACTTTGACTATATTCATGATTGCTAAAATTTTGAATTAAATTTGAATTTCTACTAGAGTGGCCGAAAGTGAAATCTGGTAGAATTTGAAATTCTAGTGTGTTACAACTGTGCCACAATGACAAAATTGACAATGACCCCCATTTTTGGGAAGGGTAACTTTTTTTGGAAAATTGGGTAGACTAGTTTGCTTACATACCAAAAGAAATGGCCACCATTTTTGGCAAGTGAAATATTCGTTGAAACTTGGAAAGGCTGGTCTTCACAGATACCCTGTGGGTCAAACATTTTGCCAAAAATCACTCTATCTGGCATGGTTTTCGAGATACAAGCATTTTTGTGTTTTGTAATTTTTGCGAAAAATTCAAAATGGCCACCATTTTTGGCGGGACAAAAAATTTTTAGGAAACTGGGACAGCTACTCAGAAGAGGTACCCTACGGGTCAAAAATTTGTCAAAATCACTCTATCTAGCATGGTTTTCGAGGTACAAGGATTTTTGTTTTGTGATTTTTGTGAAAAATTTGAAAATTCAAAATGGCTGCCAATTTTTGGCAAGTGACATATTCGTTGAAACTTGGAAAGGCTAGTCTTCACAGATACCCTGTGGGTCAAAAATTTTACTCTATCTAGCACGGTTTTCGAGATACAAGCATTTCTGTGTTTAGCATTTTTGAAAATAATTCGAAAATTCAAAATGGCCGCCATTTTTTGGCAAGGGAAATATTCGTTGAAACTTGGAAAGGCTAGTCTTCACAGATACCCTGTGAGTCAAAAGTTTGTCGAAATCACTCTATCTGGCACGGTTTTTGAGACACAAGCTTTTTTGTGTTTTGTGATTTTTGCAAAAAATTCGAAAATTCAAAATGGCCGCCATTTTTGGCGGGACAAACAAATTCTGAAAACTGGGTCAGCTACCCAGAAGAGGTACCCCATGGGTAAAAACATTTCATCGAAATCGCTCTATCTAGCACGGTTTTCGAGATACAAGAATTTTTGTGTTTTGCATTTTTGAAAAAAATTCAAAATGGACGCCATTTATGGCAAGTGAGATTTATTTTATGAAGAAAATGGTTTCAAAAAGTACTCATATATCAGTATTGTTCTATATGTGTACCTTATGAGCCTATATTTCCAATTTTGTGTTTTGCATTTTTTTGTCAAAAATTCGAAAATTGCATATGACCCCCATTTTTGGGGAGGAGAAAATTTTGGAAAAATTGGAGAGAGTAGATAGTTTAGATACCCGGTGCGTCGAAAATTTCGACAGTATCGCTCTCTCTCACGGTTAAGGAGATACAAGCACTTTTGTGTTTTACTCGTTAAGAAAATTGTTAATGCTTAATTAATCAACAATAACTCAGTCATTTAACCTATCCCTGTCAAAATTTAATGTCGCCCAGATGTTTTTATGAGGAAGGTATTTACTAAATTTCAGGTGGTTAGATAAAATGCTTCGTAAGTTATCATCCGGACAAGGACGTCCTTCCAAAAAATGCATTTTTGGTCATGTGACCTCTCTGATTGGTGAAAATGTCATCGCAGCATAATCAGAAAAATTTCCCAGGGCTACTGCATACACCTGCCAAATATGAAAAGAATCCATGTTGCCATGGCAACGGTTGTTGCCAGATACCCCCAAAACCTAATTAACTCCAGATCCTCTTGGGGTAAACATACCTTAAAAATTTGGTCAAAATATGTGCATGGGTATAGACTGTGGAACACCCACAAGCTTTATGGACGCCACCTGGACGGCGCAGGGGACGACTATATACAGCCTTCATGGGCTGGGGTTAAAAACTAATATGTTGCTTCTACCTGTTAACTGCTATTATAACTTGCATGCTAAAAATCCAGTACAAAGTTATTCGGTATTGTAACCATAAAAGCTTTATGTATCTTGAGCCTTAAGGCTTTTAAGCACAGAATATACTTGTTCCTTTTTGTTCCTGTTTGGTTTGTACCAGCACTGCTGACAGCATATGACCTCATTCAATGAATAAAGATTTATTTATTTATTTGGTTTTAATGTCTCTTTGAATACCGTATAGGTCATATCACAATGGGTAGTTTTATGGTCAGAGGAAGCAAGTACACATACAGCCGGTCAAACTTCTGTACTGAAAACTGCTGTCCAACAGTAAGCAACTACCAACTGTCTCATAAAGCGTCCAGAGTTTGAACTTCAGACCTCAGAGGTGGGAGGCAAGTGTGTTACCACTGTGCCACCATGGACCCTCAATGAATAAACAATGCAATAACTATGACTGACCTGAGAAGCGACCCTAAATATATGCCCTAATACATCACAAAATTCTATGTACAAGGCTAACAATAAAGGGTTTTATTATCCACCACGCGACGTATTTGCCCTAAATACGGGGAAATACAGACCGGGATGTATTTTTTCTGTATACACCGGCGCCCCGGTACTATGGATAATGAGTGTGAAGAACTTCCGGTTTTTCAACAATATCTCGGAAAGTATGCAACTTACAAACATGTATAATATGTCATTAGAAAGGTGTTATTGTAGCGCTTCTGCTGATGTATGTTGCATAAAAATCCATGCAGAAATGACTGAGATATTGCAAGTTAAAGATTGAAGTTTTATATTCAGTGTTGCTCATGCTTTTTGACAGTCTGTTTCACGTTTTCTCATAAACTATTCATATTATTTGACCCATAAATCGCACAAAATGGTGGATAATAAAAGTAAAACACCCCTCATCAGACATATACAGAAAAAATATATCACTCATGAAGATTAACAATATAATACTCGTGCTACGCACTCGTATAATATTCCTATCTTCATTCGTGATATATTTTTTCTGTATATGTCATTCGGGACGTTTTCCTATTATAGTATGGCACTGACAGTCATGGAATTGCATGATATGTTTATCCAGTGACTAATCAATAACGTCAGTGTTAGAGAAAGGAGTAATGCTTTTAACTGTGTAACTTTCACAAATTTAAGTTTTTAATTGCTACAAATATTTTGTTTTCACTTTTTGCTGGACAATTTTTGAATCAAAAATGATTTCAAACCAATTACAATCTGTTTTTGAAAACAAAAAAACTTAGCTACAAAAATTTCAAAATTAAATGGAAACCGAAGGAAGGAGTTACAAAAGTCACCTGATTTTGTAGTAATTTTCAAGGAGTGCATATGCTCGATCATAGTCAAACTTTCTTGCACGAAGAAATCGTAACAAAAAGGCATCATCCATAGGACAAGTGATAGCTGAAAAAAATGTATACAGAGTCATAACTTTCTCTTATGACGCCTCCCCTTTGATGATCTGCTTTTATGTTCTTCAAATTTGGGAAACTGTTTAAAATCTGATGTACTAATGCTTTTTCTATTCTTTTTTACTACCCTGCCAGACACATAGGTGTAAATCAGATTCTAAAGCACATTGTGTGTAATAATTGGGCTAAGAGTACAAGGGTGGTACTCTACTGGTAAACTTTTTTGTTCCATGAAAAAGTAGTTCTGATAATAAGAACATGAATATGAAGTCTTACCTTCTAAATGATCTTTGACTCTATTATTCAGATGCATATTTAGTTAACAACACAAGTAAACAAGACATAAAAGAAAAAGGAACACTTACACAATTTTCTATCTTTTCTTTGTGCAATAACAAAGTACACATGAAGGATAAATCATGGAAACTTAAATCTTCATCGAAGACTACAAATAATGATATTCGCAAAACACCCTCACATATAACCAATGGACATTTGATAACATTAAGCAGAAAATTTAATGATGTGCCCTTCAGAAGAGGTTGGTTTGAGTACCTAATGTTCAACAATAATTAACATAAAGTGGGACATGAGTGTTATAAAACCATGGGCTCTAATAACAATGTTTCCTCATTTTTTTAACATAAATAATATCAACCCCACACAGTAAGAACAATCTAAAGACATCTCTCAGTCTATACAATGTTGTGTAGTAAATTGATATCATTTAAAATTTAATTTTTCTTTCTTTTTTTTTTTTTTTGACTTTTCTCAGACCTTTGTTCTTTAAGACCATATCCCTGAGTGCCTGAATGTCACGACTTCTCCATCCTTCTTTTTCCTTCAACTCATTTTTTGCCTTTTCTTGTAACTCTGGTGACAATGTGCATTTATATGTGCCTGCCATCTAGAAAGACAAAGTCATCGAGAATTATAAAGCACTTGTAGATCAGACATCCACCAAGGGGAATTTCCAAAAATTTAGAATTTTTTTGGTATCTAGCATATGATCTGGATGTTCGCCAGGAATCTAATATTTGCCACCTCTAAAACCTTAGTTAATTTTATGAAGAAAATGATGTTTTGTCTTAAATTTGGTATTTTTCAATTCAAAAAGCCAAAATTTACTGTACATTTGACAAATCTCACCTCAGTTAGTTTATTTTATTAGTATTTCAAAATGTGGCGAATTTCAGATATGTGGCGAATTTTAGATTTCTTACTCTAATCGCTTCTTTTGTTTTTGTGTGCAGGCCCCGTCAATTAATAATTAATAAAGATCTTTAAAATCAATAATAAAGCTTTAACATCAAGGACCTTTTATATACTTTGTGGCATGAAAGAGACATGTACTGAGGCCACGAGCTACCACCGAGGCCATGCGCCGATTTGTGTTTGAGAACCATGCACAAAGTTCCAGTCACAGTATAAGAAGATTTGGAAGACACTAAAATTTGATCTGATTACATAAATGTATCCCTGTATTGAAATGCTGGATGAAAAAAAGGAACAACGCCATTTTGCAAGAGGACACCTTTTAATTTCCATGACTTTTTATGAATTTTCCAAAACCTGGAGTCAATCTCCATGACTTTTCCAGGTTTTCCATGACTGGATACACCCTGTGTCAACCAGAAAGCCATAGGCACTGCAATACATTGAACATGGACCTTTGCAAATTCAGGATGCTTTTGTACCCAGAATATCTGGATCTTTCCTAAAATTTAATCATTTCTTCCTATGGCCAGGCCCTAGCCACATAAAAAAACATTTTAGAATCCTCTGGACCAGAGGCTCCGGTCATTACTTTTGGTCCATTTTGGACTAATCATGAATACTGACAAACAGCCAAATGTACCCAAAACATGACTTACTGGTGGAGGTAACAAAATATTTATACCTCAAACTGATGACCTGGATTTATATATACATGTACTAATTGTATCATAAATGTTACAAAACTTCAATGAAATATCTTGAAGAAATATTATTTGGGGCATTTACACAAATGAAAGATTTTTAAGGGGGCTTTGATAATATAAATTTTATCAATCAGATATCATTAAGTATACAAAATCAAAATTACAGTTAGGGTTTTACGTCCTGTTCAACTCATAAATGATGTAATGCAACTGCATAAATAATATATTATTTTATATGTATTGTGCCGTTATGATATCACTGAATAATCTGAAATTCAATGCCAATATTGAACAGCATATTTCTACAGTAACAACTAAGATTATAAAGTGATACTTACTTTATTTAAGGTATGTATATGTGCTGTTCACTACTATTTAATGCCTATCCAGCTGGTATATATACATTTGAACAACTTTAAGAAATGTAAACAAAACTTCACATTCCCTTCCTGATGTGATAAATTACATAACTCCTATACCTGAAACATTTACTGACTATTTTTATATTATTTGTTTCACATACAGCTTTTTCAAAGGGACAAGTAAAATTCAACAGGACAGCAGAAATATGCCGTTCAAGATTTACACAGAAAATGAGTACATGTGAGCTCTGTCCCTCGCCATTGCGTTTATCAATAGCAATTGGTGACAGGACAGAAACTTGGTCTAGTGGCCTTATAATAATAATAATAATAAAGTTTATTTCTTCTTAATTAGACATATATATCATAGCACAAGTAATAACATTGAGTTCAACAATTGAATACTTTTAACTATATACATTTACTGTGTTAAGTAGCAAGTAAATCAGTAATAACATATTATGCTTTCTACCAGTGAACACCTACCTACCAGTAAATGCCCACCTGATATTTCTTTTTAAAGGTCTAGGACAAATACATCTATATATCTACAAAAGAGGTGTTCACTGGTATTTGCAGTTTCCGATAAAAAGTTAAAAACGACCAATAATAGAGATAAAATGGTAAAATATAACGGCAAGGTTATGTCCCGGGACATCCCGATATATAACATTTTGGCTATAGGTCGGGAAATGCTTCATCTAGGGAAGTGCTTTGTATCACGGGATGCCTTGTTTTAGGATTATAGCAATATTATACAAAATGAAGGCCTCAAAAAAGATCAAATACTTTTAACTCAGAACTCACGGCAGTAGCACCAACTCATTAAAAATATTCATGAGAAGATATGAGGTCGTGGATTTCCAGGGTTTTTCTTACAATATTTTATAAAATGGAAGCTTCAATGAAGATCAAATACCTTAACCTTGAGAACTTACGGCAGTAGCACCAACTCATTACTATTCATGAGAAGATATGAGGTCACAGATTTCCTGGAAAACTAACGCTAAAAATTCAACCAATGAAATTATTTCCCGACATTTAGCCAGTAATTTACATATTGGGATGTCCGTGATTTAACCACTGCAAAAATATAAAGCCTTGAAACAAATGTAACAAAATGTATCTCCATTACGAATAGTAGTGTATATTATTTTACAATCTGGTGGCAGAAGAATAAAATATATAGCTGTTAATCCAATTTAAATTCAAAATATTAACTATACTGCTCAGCCAGTGAATTTCGTCACCCAAGTGAAGTTCGTCACCTGGCGTAAAATTGGCCAAGGATAGGCAATATTCGTATATAAATAAATGGAATAGCTGCTTTCAGCAACAAGGTATACATGTTTGCTGAAAGTTCACAGGAAAAACTCTTTAATATTGCCATAAAATGCAGGTGACGAACTTCACTGGGGTGACAAAATTCACTGGCTGAGCAGTAGACGTGGTAACCGCGGCGATCGACCCTATCAGGATAGGGATCCCGATAGGGTCGATCGCCGCGGTTACCACGTCTAGCTGAGCAGTACAGTAGCATTGGCGTTTACTGGTAGTACACGGGTGGTCATTAAGATAAACGGTCACAGAGATAAACGGTCTTCAAAGTTTTCAAATTAAAAGTGTAAATAGCAAAATCGCACAAACTAAATAACAAAATAGGCTTAAACAATGCTTTCCATGACATTTGGTTTGTTTTACATTGTTGTTTGAACTTTTTAAGCGTTGTATGTGAGAATTTCTGAAGACCGTTTACCTCTATGACCGTTTATCCCAGTGACCACTATACTAGCAGGCCACTGCGTACAAATTGAGCTAAAAGCTATGAAGTATCAAATCACAGAACTTATCCGTCAAATCAACTGTTTTAATGAATTATTTTAAAAGTGTTTGTTTTTGTTAATCTGTCATAGTAATGCTCTTACAGCTGATCAAATGCAAACTTTGTTGCAACTTTGTTTTGTAAACTTTGGCCAAAATAACTTTCGAAACAGATCAATAATTAATAGTCAATATCTATTATTTAAAGTAGAGACTTAGCAAAACATGTCATGACACAAATAACTTTAAAAACAGTTTTAACAATATTATATACCTGTCATACAGACTAGACTACCATTACAAATTTTCAAAATCATTTATCACAAATTTGTAACTCCAGTCAAAAATAGTATATTTCATGACGCTCTTACTAAAACTCAAATAACGAAGGCTTTGATTTCTTGTTTAACTATTTTTCATGACAATGGGGGTTTCAACATCCCCAGTTGTTGTACGCTATCTATTATTGAGTAGTAAACTAATATTTGTGTTTCATGTGTTAAGGAACTGATTTTGACACAATTAATAAAATCTTTTTTTTTCTAAACTGATGATTATTCTACAACAATATTTAGATAAGGTGACCTTAGATCTAAGTAAGGGAAGGTTTTTCACTTACATTTTTCTTGCAATTTGTATTCACAAAATAAAGTTAGGAATGTCCAGTTTCATAATTGCTTACTTGAAATCTAATAAATACTTGGAATCTAAGTTAGAAATGATCTCAGTAATTAATTTTATCGAGTTTTTTGTTTACATGGGTGTCCCAAATTAAAGCCGTCCCGAGTTTGCAACAAAGGTGCATTATCGATATCTAAACTTAGTGAAACTAATGGTTTCTATATAGGTTTTATTGACGTATATACATTCCCACATATGGTCCTGTCTGGGTTTCAAACCATTGATGGGCATTGTTCCTCATGAGCATTCTTCCATACACCAAAATCCATGAAGAATGCCCATCAGGAACAGTGCCCATCAGGTACTATGCCCATCAGAAACTTTGCCCATCATTTTTATTACCCATCTTTTTTTTTACTTAAATTTTACTTATTTAAAGATTTAATAATTTATTTTAGGTAAGGAATGCCTACTAATGCCATCTTCATCTCATTCATAAATGCTCCCTTCAATAAAAGGATTATGTTAACAGTTTATAAGCCATCAAAGAACTTGGGGTGACTTATAATAGATATAGTTCACACACAGTTAGGCCTTAGAAATGTACTCATGACTATAGATAACAAGATTCCCAATTGCATTTATACATACATACTTAAATTTAATCAAAAGGGGCTACATCAAAGGACTTGGGGTGACTTATAAAAGATTTAGTTCTCACACAGTTTGGCATGTGTGTATGCCTTTATGAATGGCAAATCACAGAATGTCTATGAAGAGTTATTCACGGCCATAAACAAGTGTGAACAGCTGGGATTTGATTGTGATCCTTTGCACATTAACACAGACTTTGAACTTGCAGTGATAAAGGCTATTATGGCAGTATTTGGCGACCATGTGCACATACAAAGGTACTTCTATCACTTAACCCAAAACACATGGAGGAAGATCCAGGAGTTGGGCTTAGATCCATTGTATATAGGAGTGACTCATCTATCAAGCTGTTCTGTGGTATGATAGATGCATTAGCTTTTTTACCCTGTGAACACTGAACAAGTCACTGATGGAATGGATTACCTGCATTCACAGTGTCCCAATGAACTGGTGGACCTACTGGGCTATTTTGACACCACCTATGTGTCAGGCACTTACCGCACTATCAAGACACCTGGAGCAGTTGATGAGGGTCCAACAGTGAGATTTAGAAGAGTGTCACCTTCGTTTCCTCCAGCGCTCTGGAATGTCAATCAAGCTACATTAGAAGATGGCCACCGCATGAACAATGCATGTGAATCCTGGAACAATGGCTTCAAACACATGTTGGGCCATAGTCATCCATCAATTTGGGTTGCAATAGAGGCAATAAAGAAGGATCAAGCTCTAGTTGCCACAGTCCTACTTCAGGCATCCCAGGGCCAGCTACAACCCAAAAGGACTAGGCTAGCCTCAATTCAGCTACAAAAGAGGTTGAAGCAACTGTGCACAGACTATCAACATGGGGTTATAAAATTAACAGACTGTTATAAATGTTATAAAACCTGTTTCTACCATTTTTAGATCTATCTCTATCAATGTCATTGTTTGTATGTTATGATGTGTTATCTTGATGTATTTTTTATCAATGTCAATAAAATGCCAATAAAACGTATATAGAAACCATTAGTTTCACTAAGTTTAGATATTGATAATGCACCCAAGCCACCTGGTAGGCTTTCTTTACCTAAAAAATTATTAAACCTTTAAATAAGTGAAGTTTAAGTAAAAAAAAGATGGGTAAAAAAATTGATGGGCAAACCTCCACCCCTGAAAATTTGGTGATGGGCAAAGTTCCTGATGGGCATAGTACCTGATGGGCATTGTTCCTGATGGGCATTCTTCCGTGAGAGGTGAGTGTGTAAACCAATATACCAGTCTTTTCAGTCTTTGCTTTTTTTTCATGAGGACTGCTCTTTAGATTGTAGGTTTAGTAAACCTAAAAAAGTTTTAGACGAAACCGAAATTAAGAACAAAAACTTCCGGTTTTAGCTGTCAAATTTTCAGAATTTGTATTTTGGGAAAATACTCTAAATTCACCATACTTAGTGGCACTTTCTTGTACAGAATATGTCTTTCAAATAACCCATTACGTTATGGCCGAATATGGCTGGGCTCTCACAAAAGACATGGAAGAAAAGGCAAAACGTGAATTGAACGAATTTTCAGAAAGCCGACATTTGGCTATTTCGGCTGTAAAGGAACAGATCGAAACAAGACCTGATATAAGTAAATTATAATCAGTTACCTTTCACACCTAATTTACATTTTAAGTAGTTAATTCGGTGTGTGTGTGGGGGGGGGGGGGGGGGGGGGGGGTGTTGGTTGGTTGGTTAAACCGATTAATCTGTCTCTCAGCCAATATTTAAAAGAGCCATATCCATCAGTTTTAAAAATGCATATTTTGGGACAGAAAACTTGGTCGGGGGTGGGGGTGGGATTACACCCGTGTTGCGAACTCAGGACACTTTTTGAACAAATAGTGTAAATACACAACAAAGAAAAATAGAATATCTGCTTATCCTTATCATGTGAGAAGAGCAGTGACAATTTTTCTAGCAGTCACAGATAATTATCCTGTATAAAATGCCTCATTGTCAACTAAACAACAACAAATGTATATCCCTGGAATTTTCATTCTATTTTTAACTCAGCTAGGACACTTTTAAAAGATATGCCATTTCCTTAAATCAAAGGTTAAAGTGATTTTTATTATATCTTATGCTTATTGATGTTTTTTCACATATACTATGTCATATAAAACAAAATATTACACAAATTAACAAGGATATACGTTGTGCCTAAGGAACATTGATTTCAGCAACGTCCCTGTATATCTGCACTGGATGGTATTTTAAAAGTGTCACTCTATCATCTCAGGAATAATATGGTAACGTTAATATTATTCAAAAATATATCATTCTGGTTGGGTTATGACAAATACACGTGAATTATTGATACATTGGTGGTGCGATTATTTTTATGAAGCTTTTATCCCTTTTATGTTCGGGTGTCCTGAGTTAAAACCGTCCCGAGTTAGCAACACAGGTGTACAGAAGAGGGGTGAACATAATTAATACAGTATATTTGTTTAGTCCTTTGTTTACACAAAGTGGCTGGAATACGGTAAAACACCGCACTCGAGAAGAAATTCTACAGTACGGTAACATTCATTTGCCGTATTCCAGTAAATAAACTAGAGTGCGGTTCAAGCTGGTATCCTAGTAATCTCATGGAGTGAAGAAAATATGAGACCAAGACAGGGTTTCTGTATTTTAAATACAGAAAATCTAACCAACCAGTCTATTTTTTGTCTGCAAACGTGATTAATTTAATTAACCAATGAAAACAATTGTTGCTGAAACCTCGTACAAGACAAATATTTTACTCTTACTGCAACTACTGTTGAAGTTTTCTAGCAATATTTTACAAATAGAATATCAAATGCTAGTTGCACACACAGACTTGAGGAAATATGAGGTTAAGATGGGTATTTCTAGCCATATTTTACATATGGGAGATATAGCCAACCAATCTATTTTTCGTCTGCAAACGTGATTAATTCAATTAACCAATGAAAACAATTGTTACTGAAACCACACTCGAGACAAAGTTCTGGGCCGGTATTCACGAAGGGGCTTAGACTTAGTCAGGTCTTAGGCTTAAATGTGGTCTTAAAGTTGAGACTTTTGTCTCAGCTAAGTTTTGTCTTAAATCTGTATTCACAAAAAGGGACTTAGCTAAGTCCAAGATTATCAAATAACCACTGTGGTTTTATGTGTCATGTAACCTTTCTTTTCTATTTCAAACTATACTATTGGTGATATATATCATTCATTTAATGCATTTTATCAAAGGAAAAGTGCTGTTTTGAAATGGAAAACCTTGTTACCACACATAAACTCCCAAAGACTGCTTTAGTGAGGTGTTCTGTATAATTATACTTTATTTACAGCCATTTCAAATTTTGAAGTGGAGAAAAGTTCATGGCGGCCATATTTAAGTCCTCTTTACAAAATTTAAGCCCACTACCAACCAGTCTTAAAGTTGAGCCCTTGGCTAAGCCTAAGACCGGTCTTAAATGCTTTGTGAATACCACTAAGCCTAAGACAAAAGTCTTAGCAGTTTTAGGCAGAAACTTGAGACAAAAGTCTCAACTTTAAGCCTAAGCCCTGGCTAAGACCTTTCATGAATACGGGCCCTGGAGTACGGCAATCCGTACTGCAGCATATTTTTTAGGGAACGGTTTTACCATACCGAAGCCACGCCCTTGTTTATTATGGTACGTACTGCTCAGCTAATGTACCCAAGTTCGTCACCTGCCTCAAAAACTGTTAAGGACATGCAGTATATTGATACTGAAACAAATGGAACAAATACTAATCACGATAGGCAACTCCACATAAAAAGATTAATTATAGTGTAAAGAGGCTTCAACATTATCAAAGGAAACTGATCAACTCGGACCTTTGCCAACTCGGCCCCTGCCAATTCAGCCTCTTCTATGCAAACTCAGCCCCATTCAATAAGAAATTCAAATTGACATAAAATCTTTATTTATGGATAATCTTGGTATCATTGTTTACAGTAGAGTTTTTAATGGTGGATATAAATAATAGTAACACATAATATTGAATCAGGCTTACACAGTAAGAGTATAAATATGTACATAAATGTTTTATTAAATCCATTGGTAACAGTTTTAATAATGTAGCCATTTCCTTTGATATCAGATAATCCAAAACATATTCCAGCTAATTTATCTCATAAAACACATAATACATGATTAATACTAAGGCTGTGATAGGTTACCCGAAAACGGTCCGAATTCCTTGAGAAACTGACTACAAACTTGCGAAGCGGGTAACCGAAAATATATTAAATATAGCGTAAATCAATGAAATACTTGGACAAACCTTAGTATTCTGTCAGATTTCTTTAACCGATATTAGTTTTTTTGCATGATTTTCCTTATTTTTATAGATATTTCACATTATTTTTCATAACGTTTTATTTACATCATCCGCCATGTTTGCTTCTCTGCTACTTCCACTGGGTGACAACTAAAATGCGGTTACCCGAATTCGGATCGATTCTTTCGAGGCGAATACCCGGTGTCGTTTTTCTAACGAAGTCACAGCCTTAATTAATAATGATACATACGTAAATAATATATGTGAGAATGAGCTTCAGATGGGGCCAAGTGTGTATCTGAGTGGGGCTGAGTTGGCGTGGCCGAGTTGGCTAAGGTCAGAGTTGACCATGCTTCTTGTAAAAAATGCAAGTGACAAAGTTGGGTAAGCGACAAACTTGGGTAGTTGAGCAGTACAGTATACATATAGAGCCGTACATGACACTTCTGGTCAGCTGGTGAAGTTTCTAATCTGCCATAAAACACTCTAAGACAAGCAATATTCTGATTTGAATAAATGGACTAGGTTTTTTTAACAGGTTTGTTATCAAACTCGGAGCTGGAGTTGGAGCTGTACTCGGAGCTGCACCTCTTATCGCACCTCCTCTGATTGGTTGAATGTATCTGTGCACTCAAGTGCTTACCCATTGACTGCTGTGCTGGGTGTTTTACAAATATATGATCTAGCTTTTACTCTCACCACACCTACTGTTGAAGTCTTCTCGCAAGACAAAACAAAATATCAAATGCTGGTTGTTGTAAACTATGTGATAGTGAAGGAAATATAAGGCTACAAAGTGGTTTCCAGAAATATTTAACAAATATATGATCCAGCAATATTTTACTGTCACCACACGTAGTACTGTCTTCTTGCAATATAAAACAAATTAAATATCAAATGCTGGTAGTTGTACACTCACAGAGTGAAGGAAGTGAGGCCATGATGGGCTTTTTGGCAAATTTTACAAATAAAAGATGAAAAATCATACAGCACTGATGTATCCATCCACTTCATTAATATTATTGAAGAAATATGAGTCCAAGATAGGGTTTTCTGACAAAATTTTAAAAATATTGTTACCACACCAACTGCACCTCCGGAGCTCCCGAGTTTTATAAGCAATCATAATTTATGCTGAAAGTTCATGTGAAAAAGATTTAATATATTAATTGTCAAAAAATACAACTGACAAACTTCAGTGAGCAGAACACCACTTAGACGTTTTAAGAAGCCACATATGTAGGATAGAACTGGATAATACATGTCACTCCCACCTCTCTTTACCAATTTAGATGCCAATTCAGTGTAGTCACCCAATTCGATTGCTGGGAGAGATGAAGTTAAAGAACACGCATAATAATCAGCTTTCATTTTATGAAGTGACTAGTAATCAGGTCTATGGTGCAGAAACAAAGTACTAATGATCGGGTCTGCTGAATAAACTTGATTGTTTCATGCTGTTTGGATGCATACATTAATGGGGTATGGACATTGTGTACCCCGACATTTCGTACCAGGACAATTCATACCCGGATATTTCATACCCGGTGCGCAGACAGTTGGCCGGTGAACATTTGGCCGGGACTTTTTTGAAGGGTAGGACAGTTGGCCGGTGACTTTGAAGATGTTGTTTTAATATTGTGCCAAATGAAATAACCACCCCCCACCCCCAGCAAAAAAACAAAACAAAAAAACTTCTTTTATGTTGTCACTCTGCGGCGTTGGCATACGCGGCCGCATTAACAATTTCTCCAAAATTACAAGGCCTAGAGACATGCTGTTTTTTTTTAAAGATATCTTGTCTATCAAGGATAAAAAAATTGTTCAAGGCATGCAAATCTGTGTGTTCATCTGTTTGCTAGAGCCATTACAAGGGAGGTACCCCCACCAAAAGTGTAAAAATTTCAACACTTTATCACAATTTTCTCAGTGACTATTGCAGGGATTTCTCTCATAGCTTACATATATGTACTAGGCCACAAGTAGATTCCCTTTTGTGAGTGTCAGACCTGGATCTGTCTTCATTTTTTTTATGAATTTTTTTTAATAATTTTTAATGCATTAAAATTCATGAAATCATACACTAAATCACCTATAACTTGAAAAGTATGGCATTTAGAGCATTTTGTTAAAATATGTTATTTAGCTACTTTTTTCTTAGCTACAACATGGTAAGTAACTTGGTTGTCTATTCCAATAGCTAAGTGAGTAATAGCTACTTTCTGATTTTTAGTACCTTTCATAATGAGTAAAATCACTTATAACTCAAAAACTATTGCATTTAGATAATTTTGTATAAATATGTTATTCAGCTACTTTTGGGTCAGCTATAACATAGTAAAATTGCAGACCCGTAGCTCATTGCATAGCCGAGTAATAGCTACTTGGAGGCTATCACATTGAGTAAATTACTTGTATCTTGAAAACTATTTCATTTAGAGTATTTTGTTTTATATGTTTTTCATGTACTTTTGGGGCAACTATAACATTGTAAAATAGCAGACCTGAAGCTCATGGCATAGCTGAGCAATAGCTACTTTCAGGTTCTCACTGTTGAGTAAATCAGTTGTAACTTGAAAACTATTGCATTTAGAGTATTTTGTTTAAATATGTTGTTCACCTATTTTTGGGTCAGCTATAACATAGTGAAATTGCAGACCTGTATGTCATGGCACAGCTGAGTAATAGCTACTTTCAGGCTCACCCTGTTGAGTAAATCAGTTGTAACTTGAAAACTATTGTATTTAGAGTATTTCCTTTTAATATGTTAAGTTGCAGACCTGTAGCTCATTCCATAGCTGAGCAATAGCTACTTTGAGGTTCCCTCCGTTGCGTAAATCAGTTATAACTTGAAAACTATTACATTTAGACAATTTTGTTTAAATATGTTATTCACCAACTTTTGAATTAGCTATAACATTGTAAAATTGCAGACGTGTAGCTCAGATGTCACAGCATAGCTATGTAATAGCTATTCTCAGGTTCTTACTGTTGAGTAAATCAGTTGTAACTTGAAAAATATTGCATTTAGAGTATTTTCTATAAATATGTTGTTCACCTTCTTTTGGGTCAGCTTTAACATAGTGAATTTGCAGACCTGTATGCCATGGCATAGCTGAACAATAGCTACTTTCAGGTTTTCTCACTGTTGAGTAAATCAGATGTAACTTGAAAACTATTGCATTTAGGGTAATCTGTTTAAATATGTTGTTCACGTACTTATGGGTCAGCTATAACATAGGGAAATTGTAGACCTGTAGCTTATGGCATAGCTGAGCAATAGCTACTTTTAGATTTTCACTGTTCAGTTAATCAGTTGTAACTTGAAAACTATTTCATTTAGAGTATTTTGTTTAAATAAGTTATTAACCTATTTTGGGTCAGCTATAAAATAGTATAATTGCAGACCTGTAGCTCCTTGCATAGCTCAGTAATAGCTACTTTCAGGTTCTCACTGTTGAGTAAATTAATTGTAACTTGAAAACTATTTCATTTACAGTATTCTTTAAATATGTTATTCACATACTTTTGCGTGAGCTATACCATGTTGAAATTGAAGCCCTTTAACTGATTGCATAGCTGAGCATAAGCTACTTTGAGATTCTCACTGTTGAGTAAATCAGTTGTAACTCGAAAACTATTACATTTGCAGTATTTTCTTTAAATATGTTTTAACCTACTTTTTACACCTTAACAGTTACCTTGTTACTTTCCTTCTGAATGCCATTTGCAGGGCACAACTTTTGTGTCCTTTTCTGCTGTCACTTCTACTCTGAAACTCAAAACACACATTCAGCTAACACAGCGCCCATTCACGGGCACTGATTGCTTTTTTTTATTTTATTGACACAAAACATAATATAGTAATATGTCAAAACATTACAACATCATAAGAACTGTCATTAACTGGGATGTATACTGACACTTTTTTTTTAATTTTATGGACAAAAAACATAATATAGCAATACATCAAAACATTACATTTTTATTTCATAAAAATGTAAATATACTGTACCATATGAAAACACTTGGGTAAGCTTTGCTTGGCATTCGGTGACCGCCACGTACACCATACATAGAATTTAAAGTATGAGGGGAGACCCTCTTTAAACCTATATACTTGCTACCCTTTGACCCCTGGTGACCTAGTTCACTCTGCCATGCGCATTAATACAGAAATAGTTCATTTCTTTTTGTGGCGGTTGAACTCTCAACTCGGCATTTTTGCTGCTCAAATTTTAAGACCTGCTAGGTGTTGTGGTGCTCTGTAAGTACGTTTATGCTGTTTTTAATCACTTTTCCTTCATTAAGCGTCCCGCAAGGGACGCTTGTTTGTGTATGGGAGAGCTTCAGGCTCCGCCGGCTCCGCATTTTGTTTTCCTTATAACTCTGTAACCGTTAGGCGGATTCTTTTCAAATTTGGCAGATTTAGGCAGTAGCCTTGGGGAATTTTTTTGAATATACTGCAGTGACATTTCAACCAATCAGAGAGGTCACATGACCAAAAATGTCTTTTTTCGATGGGGAAGCTTGTCCGGATGATAACTTGAAAGGAATTTTATCAATTCACCTGAAACTTGGCAAATACATTCATTCTATTAAAATCTGGAAATCATTAGATTTTGGCATTGATTGGTCAAGAAATGGCCGAGTAATTAATGATTAATTAATCATTACGAATTTTCCAAATAAGGAAAACACAAAAATGCTTATATCTCGAAAACCGTGCTAGATAGAGCGATTTCGAAGAAATTTTTGACCTGCAGGATATCTCTGCGGACTAGTTTTCTCAAATTTCAAAAAAATTTTCTCTCGCCCAAAATGGCGGCCATTTTGAATTTTCGAAATTTTCGCAAAAATTGCAAAACACAAAAATGCTTATATCTCGAAAACCGTGCTAGATAGAGCGATTTCGACGAAATTTTTGATCCGCAGGGTATCTCTGCAGAGTAGTTATCCCAATTTTGAAAAAATTTTTGTCTCGCCAAAAATGGCGGCCATTTTGAATTTTTGAATTTTTCGCAAAAATTGCAAAACATAAAAATGCTTATATCTCGAAAACCCTGCAAGATAGAGCGATTTCGACGAAATTTTTGACCCACAGGGTATCTCTGCAGAGTAGCCATGCCAATTTTCAAAAAAATTTTATCTTGCCAAAAATGGCGGCCATTTTGAATTTTCGAATTTTTGCGCAAAAATTGCAAAACACAAAAATGCTAATATTTCGAAAACCGTGCTACATAGAGCGATTTCAACGAAATTTTTTATCTTCAGCGTATCTCTGCAGAGCAGCTATCCCAAAGAGCTTTCACTTGGTGAAGTTTCAGACCCATAGCTAATTGCTCACCTACTCAAAAAGAGTAAATCCGAATTACCTCTAAAAGTATTGCAGATGGCCAATTTTTCTCAAATAACTCATTCACCTACTTTTGGAAGAGCTTTCACTTGGTGAAGTTTCAGACCCGTAGCTAATTACTCACCTACTCAAAATGAGTAAATGCTAATTATCTCAAAAACTATTGCGGATACCCAATTTTTATCAAATAACTCATTCATGTACTTTTGGGAGAGCTTTCACATGGTGAAGTTTCAGACCCATAGCTAATTATTTACCTACTCAAAATGAGTAAATGCTAATTATCTGTAAAAGTATTGCGGATACCCAATTTTTATCAAATAACTCATTCATCTACTTGTGGGAGAGCTTTCACTTGGTGAAGTTTCAGACCCATAGCTAATTACTCACCTACTCAAAATGAGTAAATGCTAATTATCTCTAAAAGTATTGCAGATAGCCGATTTTTCTCAAATAACTCATTCATCTACTTTTGGAAGAGCTTTCACATGGTGAAGTTTCAGACCCATAGCTAATTACTCACTTACTCAAAATGAGTAAATGCGAATTCTCTCTGAAAGTATTGCAGATAGCCAATTTTGCTCAAATAACTCATTCACCTACTTTTGGAAGAGCTTTCACTTGGTGAAGTTTCAGACCCATAGCTAATTACTCACCTACTCAAAATGAGTAAATGCTAATTATCTCAAAAACTATTGCGGATACCCAATTTTTATCAAATAACTCATTCACCTACTTTTGGGAGAGCTTTCACTCTGTGAAGTTTCAGACCCATAGCTAATTACTCTCCTACTCAAAATGAGTAAATGCAAATTATCTCTAAAAGTATTGCAGATAGCCAATTTTTCTCAAATAACTCATTCACCTACTTTTGGGAGAGCTTTCACTTGGTGAAGTTTCAGACCCATAGCTAATTACTCACCTACTCAAAATGAGTAAATGTGAATTATCTCTAAAAGTATTGCAGATAGCCAATTTTTCTCAAATAACTCATTCACCTACTTTTGGCAGAGCTTTCACTTGGTGAAGTTTCAGACCCATAGCTAATTATTCACCTACTCAAAATGAGTAAATGTGAATTATCTCTAAAAGTATTGCAGATAGCCAATTTTTCTCAAATAACTCATTCACCTACTTTTGGGAGAGCTTTCACTCTGTGAAGTTTCAGACCCATAGCTATTTTATTCACCTACTCAAAATGAGTAAATGCTAATTATCTGTAAAAGTATTGCGGATACCCAATTTTTATCAAATACTCATTCATCGACTTGTGGGAGAGCTTTCACATGGTGAAGTTTCAGACCCATAGCTAATTACTCACCTACTCAAAATGAGTAAATGCGAATTATCTCTAAAAGTATTGCAGATAGCCAATTTTTCTCAAATAACTCATTCACCTACTTTTGGGAGAGCTTTCACTTGGTGAAGTTTCAGACCCATAGATAATTATTCACCTACTCAAAATGAGTAAATGTGAATTATCTCTTAATAGTATTGCAGATAGCCAATTTTTCTCAAATAACTCATTCACCTACTTTTGGAACAGCTTTCACACATGAAAATGAAAAATTGTGAATATCTCGGAAAAGCTATTTCTTCTGATTTAATGCTTGGCGGGAGATACACACCGCGGCAGTGGTCTTGACAAAAATTTTTGTCTCCCCAAAAATGGTGGCCATTTTGAATTTTCAAAGTTTTTGCAAAACACAAAAATGCTTATATCTCGAAAACCGTGCTATATGGAGCGAACTCAACAAAATTTTGGACCTGCTGGGTATCTCTGCAGAGTAGCCATGCCAATTTTCAAAATATTTTTGTCTCGCCAAATATAGCGGACATTTTAAATTTTTTTATTTTTTGCAAAACACAAAAATGCTTATATCTTGAAAACCGTGCTAGATAGAGCAGACTGCGCTGACTTTGGTTGCCACAACAGTATAAGGCTAGAAACGATTTTTGCGAGCGATCCTCTAGTTTTTATTCGATTTTATCGATTTCTGGTGTTTTTATTGCTTGTTTTTGCAATATTTCTTGTCCTTTTCGTAACTTAGCTCATGTTGTCACGTGGTGTGGATGTAGGTTTCCCTTCGGAAATAGTCATTTCCCTGGTGGTTTTCATTAGATTTTTACTTCTAAATGTTTATTTTCACCTATTCAGGGTATTCCTTCATTCATTCTTCGAAATTCTTCGAATCACCGCACTTTTGACATTAACTTTTGCTGTTGTACAAAAATTTCACCAGATCACGTGACTGTGACGTCACATTCAAAATGGAGGTTAACCGTGAACTTTCTGAAGAATAGTCATTCTTTCAGTGAGTACAGCATATTTACTTATTCATTTGCTTTATTATTATGTTTATTAATATGTACTTTGTTTTCAGAGCAATACTTTTTCTCAAGTGTCACAAAATTCAAATATTTGTGTTTTTTCACAACTACCTACCACACTCGGTTCCTTATGGATCCTCCCCTTAATACCGGTACTTCAGTTTCCTCTGGTTCGTGTTTCTCCACCTTGCCTTCGGGCTTACAGCCTAGTATGACTTCTTTGGAAGCATGCACTAGTTGGCTTCTGGGGGTTAGTCAATCCCCACCGGTGGAGTCACGTCCAGTGACTGGTGTGCCTTTACCCCCACAACCCTGTGTAATTTCATCTTGGTCTGTGAATTCTTCGAATTCTTTGGGTAGACCGATTTCCCAGCAACGGGTTTCTGTGGGTAACTTTGTTCCCTCAGCTCAGTCCATTCAGGCTGTCCCGGTGCCAGCAGGCTATCCTGTTTATGACCAATCATTTCACAGGCCCCCTTATCAGCCTCAGGCTGATTTCTTCAACACTTTCTCATCTTTCATGTCATCCATGTTAGATAGGGTTCAGGGTATTGCCAACCCTGCTGTTACTCAACAGCCATTGGCTAGTCAGGATCTGTCGCAACCTTCGGGTGCGAGTATTAATGACTCTCAGGACTCACTTCAGACTCAGTCTCAGGTTAATCTTGAGGCTGAGCTGCAGGTCGTAGATTCAATGCCAAACATCCCTTACGTCCAGTCGGTCAATAGGGACTACAGGGAGGCTTTAGACTCTGTCTTTGAAGTCTTATCAGATAAGATTTCCAGGCCTTCTGTTCAGAATCACGATCCTGAGGATTGCTCGGAGCTCTACCCCGACCAATCAAAGTCCTCACCCATGAGTCTCCCCATCAGTTCTAGACTCAGGAGTTCCTTCAAGATGGCTGATGCTTATCTATCTGATTTGCATTCACGCTCTTCTAATGTGGGAGCTTCCCAAACTAAGTTGAGGAAGTTGGGAATTTTCCCAAACAAACCCTCAAAGCTTAGTTTTGTCAGGTACAAACCCATGGCTTCTGATGTTTGGTCTGATCTTTTGAAAGATCTGGATCAGGGGTCAGGTTTGCCATCTCCTAAAAAGGAGATTTACTTGTCCAGAAATATAGCTTATGCCCTGGAGAAGAGTCTCGGGTCAGATTTAATGATTCTGAATTCCCTGGACTTCTTTCTAGAGACTTTGTCGGTCAATCATACCAACTTAGTGAAGTTGGTTGACCAAAGTGAGTCTAATCTTTCTCTGGACATTCAGCAGGCCTTGGACGTCAATTCTTTGCTGATCAATCAGGTGAAGTTTCACTTAATTGATTTGTTGGCTTCCATCACCCATTCTATCTCTACTGTGACCTTGGCAAGGAGGAATTCCTTTCTTTCCACAGTCCCTAAACATGTGCCAGATCATATTGTTAGGGAGCTTAGGTCTCATCCTATCTATGGTCCTTCTCTCTTTGGTGAATCTGCCTTGAAGGCTCTTTATTCTCACACTAAAGAGTATAAGCAGGAACAGTTCCAGTCTCTCCTGACTAAAGGAGTGTCCGAACAACTTTCTGCTTCTGCATCCAGGGGCAAGTCTTTCAAAAGACAACAATCGCAAGATAGGGATTCTCAAGATAGGAAATTTCAGAAGGGTTCTACTTCTGGTTCTGGTTCCTTTCGAGGTTCCAATAAACCACGTGGTGGAAAGTCTTCCAGGGGTAGGGGCAAAAAGCCCCAACCTCAGTCTCAACAATGATGTCCTACAGGAGGTAAGAGTGCCCTTGGAACTCTCCAAGGTCCCACTCATACCTCCAGACCCCACCACTTTGCCAGTGGGAGGTCGACTGGGTTATTTCCATCTCAATTGGAAGTTTCTAGGGGCCCATCCTTCTGTTATCAAGACCCTGGAATTTGGACTTCAACTTCCAATAGGTTCAGTTCGAATTCCTTTATCCAGGGTTCCTTTGATAAACAGCCAGTATTCTTCCCTAGAGAAGAATGTAGTTCTTGGCCTAGCTGTTGTGGATATGCTGCTCAAAGGAGCAATCCAGGAGGTCAGGGATTCTTCATCCCTGGCTTTCTACAGCAGACTTTTCCTTGTGGCAAAGAAGACTGGAGGATGGAGGCCAGTAATAGATTGGAGTCATTTAAATCTTTATCTGGACTTCCCCACTTTCAGGATGGAAACTACTCAGTCCATCAGAAACTCCCTTCAAGTTGGCCAGTGGACAACTTCTCTGGACCTCAAGGATGCATACTTCCACATTCCCATGGCTCCTTCGGTTCACAAACTGCTCAGGTTTCAAGTCTTGGGCAAAGTGTACCAATTTGTGGCTATGCCTTTTGGCCTAGCCACAGCTCCCAGGGAATTCACTACCTTAGTCAAAGAAGTGAAAAGGATGGCCTTGAGGTTGGGCATCTCAGTTCACATGTACCTAGACGATTGGCTTATCAAAGCCAACAGTTGTCAGGAGGCTCATTCTGCAACTCTAACTTTGTTGGAGTTGACTCACAAGCTGGGGTGGATTGTAAACAGGGAGAAGTCAGACTTGCTTCCAAAGCAAGTTTTCACCTTCCTGGGCCAGGTTTTCGACCTGTCCAAGGGGGTTTGTTATCCAACAGAGGCCAGGTTCCTGTCCATTCAGGAGGCTATTCATCCTCTGCTTTTCAACCCCCTTACTACTCCACGCCAGGTTATGCACCTTTTGGGTCTACTAGCCTCTACAGAGAAGTTAGTACCTCAGGGTCGCCTTCATATGCATATTTCATCTCAGGAGGAATTACAATTGCCACCTGAAAGGTGCCCTGGATTCTCCATTCGCCTTGGACCCTTCAGTGAAGGTTCATCTAAGGTGGTGGTTACTGAGGAACAATGTCATGGCGCAAGCTCCACTGCACCCACCCAAATATGTAACATCCATTTACACGGATGCCTCAGCTCAGGGTTGGGGAGCTCATTGTGCTCACATGATTGCCCAAGGTCATTGGTCGACTCAGCAGTCCAAACTGCACATCAATGTTCTGGAGCTCAAAGCTGTGCTCCTGGCTCTCAAGACCTTTGTCCCTCAGTTATCCCTTTATCAAAGGATTATTCAGGTAGCCTCAGACAACACAACTGTCTGTGCTTACATAAACAAACTAGGGGGCACTCGCTCCTGGGACATGTTTGCCCTGACTTGGCACCTGTTTGCCTTCTGTCGCAAGAACAAGGTTGTTCTTACAGCAAGACACGTTCCAGGGGTCATGAATCTTGTGGCAGACCAACTCTCCAGGTCTCAACAGACCCTTCATACAGAGTGGTCTCTCAATCCCAAGATCTTCAGGTGGCTGTCACAAATAGACTTCCAACCTCAGATAGATCTTTTTGCAACAAGATTCAATCACAAACTTCCCCAGTATGTTTCTCCAGTGCCAGATCCCAAGGCTCTGGCAGTAGATGCCCTGGAGATGAATTGGTCCGGACTTCATCTCTACTCCTTCCCTCCTACAGCTCTTTGTCCACTTGTGGTCAAGCAGTTAATCAACTCTCAGAGCTGCAGGATGCTTCTTGTGGCCCCTCTCTGGGAAACCAAAGAGTGGCTTCAAGATCTATTGGCACTGTCAATAAGAAGACCAATCGCTCTTCCTCTAAAAGAAAATCTCTTAAAGCAACCTCATCTCGAGGTGTTTCATCAAAATCTAAGGAGTCTAAACCTTCATGCCTTTTGGCTGAAGTCTCCTTAGAGAAAAAAGGGTTTTCTCAGGAAGTGACTAATAGGATTTTGAGTCCTATTAGAAAGTCTTCTAAATCAGTGTATGAAGCAAAGTGGAACGGCTTCTGCACTTGGTGTGAGGAACATGGCTTCTCTGCCATGCACCCTACTGTCCCCATCATAGAGTTTTTCTTATTTCTTTTCTCTGAAAAGAAATTACTTCCTCAGACTATAGAGGGATATAGGTCAGCTCTCTCCATGAAGCTTGATGCAGATTTGGAGTTGGGTTCTAATAAGGAGCTCATTCAGAGCTTTTACAAGTCCAGGCCTAAGACTTCTCGTCACATTCCTTCCTGGGACTTGACCTTGGTTTTGCAGGCTCTTACCAAGGCTCCTTTTGAACCTTTGCCCTTGCATCTGGAAGGAGAAGGAGTGAGATTCATGCCTTTACTTTTAAAGGTTGTTCTCACTCTAAAGGATGGTCAAAGGTCATCCTTAAAACAGATCTTGCTTTTCTGGCTAAGAACCAGTTAGCTTCAGAGGGTGCTTCAATATTTTCGGAAATTGAAATTCCTGCCTTGACTAAGTGCCTTGGTCAACAGGATACAGAAGACAGGTCTCTATGTCCTGTCAGGGCCCTTAGACATTATCTGTCTAGGACTTCTGACCTTGGTAGATCTGGCATGGTAGATCTCTTCTCTTTGTTTCACTCTTGAAGTCAAAACAGGGTGACATCGCTGCCCAGACGATTTCCAATTGGATTAAAGACTTATTCCATTTCACCCTTAAGAACTGTTCCACAGAGAATGCATCTCTTCATGGTGTCAAGGCACACGATGTCAGGGCACAGGCTGCTTCCTGGTCCTTTAGGGGTGGAATCCCACTCCTGGACATCATGAAATCTTGCACGTGGAAGAACCATTCCACTTTTACATCCTTCTACTTTAGGAATGTAGCTCTCAAGAATCTCGAGGATACCTATAGATTGGGGGATATTGTGGCTGCACAACGTGTAGTCTCCCTTTCTACTTGATCTTCCTTTTTCTTGATCATTTCTGAGGCTTCTTAGCCTCAGAAAAGCGGGGGGGGGTATTCCCTTTTTGGGGACTTCCTTTTTTGGGGACCGTGCTTGGTAGTGTACTTTTGGCACATCTTCTGGGTTTTGACACTTTTGTGCTTATCCTCCTAGAGCTGACCTCTTGGGTGTAGACAGCAGTGCTGAAGGTAATAAGTAGTTCTCTACTTCACACTTAGTCAAGTTGCACCTTCATCACAGGGGTTTTGGTTATGCACCAGGAATTTTCCTATTTTAGTGCACTTTAACCATGGGTGGTTTCCTCCTTAGTCTGTCTTTTTTCCCACCATCCTTCCATGTGGGCAAGTGTTTGCATATGGTATAGTATATTTACATTTTTATGAAATAAAATTTCATATTTTTAAATGTAAAATGCATTTTTATGAATAAAAATGTATATACTTACCATATGAAAAAAGCAAATCACCCTCCCGCCTGCCCCGCTTTAAAAGACCTTTTTCCAGCATTTATATTTATTCACAAAAAGAATGAACTATTTCTGTATTAATGCGCATGGCAGAGTGAACTAGGTCACCAGGGGTCAAAGGGTAGCAAGTATATAGGTTTAAAGAGGGTCTCCCCTCATACTTTAAATTCTATGTATGGTGTCACCGAATGCCAAGCAAAGCTTACCCAAGTGTTTTCATATGGTAAGTATATACATTTTTATTCATAAAAATGCATTTTACATTTAAAAATATGAATATCATTAGCACTGTCATAAAATAAACAAATAATAGGGCCTTTAGTTCTTTAATGAACATGTTAATCGTAAAGCCTTTTGCATTAAATGTAGCCATCCTGAGCAGTTTTCAGAGACTAAACTTAGCAGCTATTAGAAATTCTGAGTAGGAATCAAAGGGCTTTTGGTTCTTTTATTAACATTACATTTAATACAATTTGGCACAATATCAAAATAACATCTAAAAAGTCACTGGCCAATTGTCCTACCCCTCAAAAAAGTCACCGGCCAAATGTTCATTGGCCAATTGTCCACCGGCCAATTGTTCGCCGGCCAATTGATCCGGATTCTTCATACCCAGCCTAGGATATGTGATAAGCAAATCTATAAAAATTACATTTTCTTGCCATGGTCGAAAATAATGCTACATGCTATGAAGGTAAAATACCATAAAATGATAGTTTGTTAAAAAAAATTGTATTTTAACCTTGTGATTTTTTTTTTCAATTTTACATGTGTGGTGTTTTGTGGGGTCTGAATCCCTGGGTTGTCTATAACTTTAGATCAGTTTTTTCCTTTAATATATGTGCTGTAAAACATATTATTGGCATTTAATGTATTTACTGTTAAATAAATGTAGTTATTCTAGAGGAGAAAATATCATTACAAAGATAATTTAATTCTCTGTTATTCCCACAAAACTATTCATAGTGGTATGACCTGTGCAGTGTTGAAAGTGACATAAAACCCCAAATAAATAAATAGGACTTTGCATTTGGATATTGCTGTGGTGTTGTTGCACCTTAGAGTCCACTACTCAGTGGAGATTAAGTGCTATAAAAGTCTAATTAGAATTAGACATACATCTTGATACATCAAATCAACATTGCATAACTTAGTGATCAGTTCCCTTCTGAATAATTGTACTAGGCATATATGAACATATGTAGCTTCAACACATGAATATTAAGGAAAAAATCTTATTAGTTCCATGTAATTTGATCATCAATAATTATGCATTAAAAGACTTAATGTGAGATTTTTCATGAAATTTAATTGTTTTTATGGGCAGCTTGTATTAAATTCATGGTCAGTTTTGTATATCTTATACAATAGCAAAACAATTTTTGATGACTGATGCATCAGTAGGTGCAAAATAATGTATTTTACAGTGTGACTAATGTTTCAATATCAATCGATATGCAAAGTCAAATTGTAGTTTGATATTGATATTGATATTGCATTTCAATCCCTACACTAGTTAAGAGAATAGGCTTTAGTTTATATTACTGACTACACCATCCTCTTCCATTCATGTTATTCCAAAAAATTTAATACCAATTTAATTATTGTATAATGCTGTTATTTTCTTTCTTTATCACCTTTTAAATTGATTTTCTTGAAACATTATCATTCAGAGATTTGATGTAAATTATAAAATGTAATTTTTGGAACAACTTCAAAAACCAGCCGCTTTTGGAAATATTAGTCCTTTAAATATCTCCATATTTTAAACATTTAAGATCATGTTTATTTTTTCACTGCTATTTTAAAAAATTAATAGATTTATATTTTGTACTTTCAAGAATATTTCTTTATCAATGCATAACCAAAATAACTATGAATTTTTCTAAAATGTATTTTCAGCTTTCTTAAGGACTGATGATCCTTTTATCATACGCTTCTTGAGGGCCAGGAAGTACAGTATCTTTGAAGCCTTCAAGCTACTGGCTCGCTATTTCGAGTATCGACAGGACAATCACATTTTGTTTAAATCTTTTGATACTTCAGAGCCTGGGGTGAAAACATCTTTGTTGGATGGCTTCCCTGGTGTTTTACCTCAAACAGATGCTCAGGGGAGAACAATCTTAGTATTATTTACAGCAAATTGGGACAATAGGTCATATGGCTTGGCTTCAATTTACAGAGCCTTACTTCTAAGCCTAGAAAAACTTATAGAAGAAGAAAATGTCCAAATCAATGGGTTCGTTATAGTGGTAGACTGGAGTCAGTTTACATTTAAACAGTCCACATGGATTCAACCAAAATTACTCAAGTTGATGATCGAAGGTTTACAAGACTGCTTTCCTGCAAGGTAAGTAGTTTCTGGATTACAGACTTAAGTTTTGTGTGACAGTATATTAAATAAACAATTGACTCCTTTCAGTCTTCAATGTGTTTGACCTTGTGTTGAACTTACATTACACTCAACTATCAGCACTTTAATTCTTCTTACATTAAATGGATACCCAGGTTCAGTGACACAAAAAAACTCAATTTGATGCATTTATGCACTTGACCTAACATCTGATTTAATCATTTTTACGAAACAATAAAATTTCTGTGAAACTTATTTCTTTTGTGGTTTTATATCATATATATCGAGCTTGGGGAGAAATACTAACATGTTAATATCAAATTGAAATTAGTACAAAATACATTCTTATATCAAACATGAAATATCATTAAAACTTGTGAATTTCAAAATAAAAAGAAAAAATATGAACATGTGTATTGTTGTTGTGTCAGCATACTTCAGTTTAAACTTAAATTAATTAGTTGTGAAATATTTTGAATTCTATGACAATATTTCATCTATAGAAATTGTCATCACTACATCCATGTTAATGTTGGGGGATTTCTCTTTTGCACACACAGATTCAGTGCTATCCACTTTGTAAATCAACCCTGGTATGTTGAGGCTGTTCTGAAGGTAGTGAAACCATTCCTCAAAGACAAGACCAAAGAAAAGGTGAAACAGTCATATGATGCCAGTTCTTCAATGTTCACTTAAGTGGCCTGGATGCTTTTAAATTAAAACAAAAGACAAACTTCAACAGTTACTGTAGTTAGTGATTAATATTTATTATCCACCACGCGACGTATTTGCCCTAAATACGGGGAAATACAGACCGGGATGTATTTTTTTTGTATACATCGGCGCCCCGGTACTATGGATAATGAGTGTGAATAACTTCCGGTTTTTCAACACTATCTCGGAAAGTATGCAACTTACAAATATATATAATATATCATTAGAAAGGTGTTATTGTAGCGCTTCTGCTGATGTATGTTGCATAAAAATCCATGCCGAAATGATGGAGATATTGCAAGTTAAAGATTGAAGTTTTTATATTCAGTGTTGCTCATGCTTTTCAAAGCCTTTTTCACATCCTGTCATTAAATATTCGTATTATTTGACCCATAAATCACACAAAATGGTGGATAATAAAAGTAAAACATCCCTCATCAGACATATACAGAAAAAATATATCACTCATGAAGATTAACAATATAATACTCGTGCTGCGCAGTCGTATGATATTGTTATCTTCATTCGTGATATATTTTTTCTGTATATGTCATTCGGGACGTTTTCCTATTATACATGTATTTGATACCAATTAAAGAGACAAAAATACACATTAGCACTCAGGGAGTACATACCTCTGCCAAGGCCCAACACCCCCAATATTATGGGAATAACCCCCGACCAAACCAGGGTATATGCAGAATTTTACCATGGTTTGAGGTTATAAACCCTGAAGGTGAAGTCTGAGGGGTTTATTGCCTTAAACCATGGTAAAATTCTGCGTGTACCCTGGTTTTGGAGGGGGTTATTCCTATTCTAACGTGACAAATTATTTTAAGATGAATAATTATTGCAAATTTTGTAGTAAAACGTTCATTGTTACGACAGCCATAATGAGCGATATTAGGGAGCTACAGGGTTATGCTGTATTTTACCCTTGAAGTATTTCGTCGTTTAGCCAATCAGAATCGCGGACAGATCCATGTCATGTTAGAATACATATTATTACAATGATAAAAAATCCCATTCAGTGCAGATCCAGATCACCACCAAAATCGAATCATCTATCCCTTGTACCATTGACAACATTTCATAAAAAACTTCATCAAAATTCACTAACAACCTTTCAATCTTAATTTTGCAAACAAACAGACAAATTCATGCTGCCCAAAACATAAAATAAAAAACAACAAGGCCACTGCCGCAGCGGTTATCTCCCGCCTTAGAATCAGTAAAAGTGGAGAACTAAAGGAGATTTAAGGCCTTTGAAGTAAGATGACCCCACTTGACATTGAAGAAGGGGTCAAAGGTAAAAGTCAGCAATTTCAAAATAGTGTCAGGCCTTGACTTGGTATAAGTTGTTTTCACATTTGGAACCCCTAGTAGCAATGATAAGGGAGATATAAGGCCTTTTAATAGGATAATCCCATCTAACATGTGATATGACGGCCATTTTGTTTTTGAAACGAGGCTAAATTACTATCAGGCTAACTTTCCTAACGATATGTATTTTGCACATATTTAATGAAGCTAGCTGCAATATTTCACGTTTTAGAGCAGCTTTATGATTTTTAAATAATTGGCTATGGCGGCCATTTTGCTTTTCAAAATAAGCCAAAATTTTTTGGAGTTTTGATGGTCTGTCTTTATATTCTGAAGCCATAGCACCAATAATAAGGGAGAAATAAGGATGTTTTAGTGCGACGACCTCATTTAACCTTGATGCAGGGGTCAAAGGTCAAATTCAACATCTGGAAAAGATTCCCTGTCCATGTCTTCCTACAAGTTGTTTTCAAATTCCAAACCTCTTGGAGCAATATTTGGGGAGATATATGGCCTTTTTAATAGGATAACCTGTCATTAAACATGTGATATGGCGACCATTTTGTTTTTTGAACTAGGCCAAAATTACTATCAGGCTAGTTTTTCCAGCCATATAGCTTTTGTGCAAATTTGAAGATGCTAGCTGGAATATTTCAAGATTTAGAGGACCTTTATGATTTTCAAACAATTAGCTATGGCGGCCATTTTGTTTTTCAAAATGAGGCTAAAATTTTGCAGAGACAGGTTTTCATAGCCATAAACATCCCCTGCAAATTTGGTAAAGATATCTTTATAAATGAATGAGATATTAAGGTTTATGCAAAAACGTGACGAACTTTAAACATGTGATATGGCGGCCATTTTGTTTTTTGAACTAGTGCCAAAATTACTATCAGGCTAGTTTTTCTAGCCATATAGCTTTTGTGCAAATTTGATGAAGCTAGCTGGAATATTTCAAGATTTAGAGCACCTTTATGATTTTCAAACAATTGGCTATGGCGGCCATTTTGTTTTTGAAAATGAGGCTAAAATTTTGCAGGGACAGGTTTTCATAGCCATAAACATTCCCTGCAAATTTGGTAAAGATATCTATATAAATGAATGAGATATTAAGGTTTATGCAAAAACGTGACGGACGACGGACGGAAGGCGTTTTATAATCTCCCAACCTCGGCCTTCGGCCGCAGGCGGGAGATAATAAAAAGAAAAAAAGATTAAAAACTAAAGAAATCCACATTGGAGATATTAATGTAAAGTGACATAAGCTGTTGAAAAAAAAACATAATATTGGCTATTAATATTTTCCATTATAATTTTACTTGCAGATACATATGCATGGTAACAATCTAGCCACTCTGTACAAGCACATAGATCAGGAAATTCTTCCCACAGAGTTGGGAGGTCTAGCACCTCCATACAATGTGAAGTCGTGGGCACACACACTAATAGGTAAGCAAGACACGACTACATAATGCAAATACTACTACTTATAGCCTGACAAATATTATTGTTTTACTTCCAAAAGTTTGTGGTTTTTTACCCCACAGCCCTTAAGAGCTGTCAGGGTATTGTTTTCTCCCATGGTGTCCTGATGGGCAGGCGGTGGGAAAAAGTTTGTCGGGTCTGTATCTCAGAAACTGTAAGGTGTAGGAAGTTGATAGTTGGTAGGGATATTGGTTAGGGGGGTGTAGGTGTGCAGTGTCATGGTGTGACCTTCATTTGACCTCGGAGCTTGTCGCAGTGACCTTTAGTTTGAAAATCTTGTCTGGGCTATATCTTGGCAACCGTAAGGTGTAGGAAGTTGATACTTGGTAGGGACACTGTTTAGGGGGTGTAGGTGTAGAATGTCATGGTGTGACCTTGATTTGACTTTTGACCTTGCCGTAGTAACCTTGACCTATTAAATCTTGTCCGGGCTATATCTTGGAAACCATAAGGTGTAGGAAGTTGATACTTAGTAGGGACATTAGTTAGGGAGTGTAGATATCCAGCTTCATGATGTGACCTTGATTTGACTTTTCACCTTGTAGTAGTGACCTTGAACTATAAAATCTGGTCCAGGCTATATCTCGGAAACCAAAAGGTGCAGGAAGTTGAAACTTGGTAGGGACATTGGTAAGGGATGTAGGTGTGCAACATCATAAAGTGACCTTGATTTGACCTTCGACCTTGCTGTAGTGACCTTGACCTATAAAATCTTGTCTGTGCTATATCTCGGAAACCATAAGGTGTAGGAAGTTGATACTCGGTAGGCACATTGGTTGGGAGTTGTAGGTGTGCAACGTCATGGTGTGACCTTGATTTGACCTTTGACCTCATCATAGTGACCATGAGTTTTAAAAGTTTATCTGGGTTATTTCTTGGACTCCTTGTAGAAGGTTGACAGTTGGTAGAGACATTGGTTAGGGGGTGTAGGTGTGCATCATGGTGTGACCTTTAACTTTGGCTCTACCAAAGTGTGTTTACCTGCCATATTTGAAACATGTTTCTCTTATGACAAAGTTATATAGATTGCTACAACTAATTATTATATGCAATTTTACATATTTGTGCTTTTTTCCATTGACAGCTATTCTCCAGTTAATAAACTGTACAGCCCCATAATTAAGTGTCCCTGAAAGGGCGCTTATTTGTTTTCGCCTCAGTTTCCTCGCCGCCGCATTATGGTCTCCCTTGAATATCTCCCTTATTATTAGAAGGTTTCAAACCATATTTGGCAGTTATATACCTTAGGCCCCCCCCCCGTCATCACAGTTCAGGAAAAACTACTTGCTACAGAGCCTTATAATTTGACACACCTGTTCATACTATCGAAAACGCGAGCTGATTAGATTTTGGGAGCAATCCCTTGAAAAATGTCTCATTTATGAGTGATTATCTGACACTTTCCAATCTGAAAGCCTTAAATTTAGGCCAACCCCCTATTATCTTCTTAAGTATTGCATTTAGAGCTATAAAATGTGCTGGGAGGTAATAGGAAACCATATGTGGAGAGTCTAAATAGCCAGTTTTACCCCACGGCCCCCCCCTTATGGGTCAAACTGGGGGTCATAAAATAGCTGATTTTGAGTTTTTGCCTTATATCTCCTTTATTGTTGCTTTTATAGCTTCAGAATGTATTAAGAGGTATTGGGAAAGCATACATGAAGAGTCTAAATAGCTGGTCAGTTTTACCCCCCGACCCCCCCTTATGGGTCAAACTGGGGTCATAAAATAGCCGATTTTGAGTTTTTGCCTTTATCTCCTTTATTGTTGCTTTTATAGCTTCAGAATATATTAAGAGGTATTGGGAAAGCATATGTGGAGAGTCTAAATAGCCGGTCAGTTTTACCCCCTGGCCTCCCCTTATGGGTCAAACTGGGGTCATAAAATAGCTGATTTTGAGTTTTTACCTTATATCTCCTTTATTGTTGCTTTTATAGCTTCAGAATGTATTAAGAGGTATTGGGAAAGCATATATGGAGAGTCTAAATAGCGGTCAGTTTTACCCCCCGACCCCCCCTTATGAGTCAAACTGGGGTCATAAAATAGCCGATTTTGAGTTTTTGCCTTTATCTCATTTATTGTTGCTTTTATAGCTTCAGAATATATTAAGAGGTATTGGGAAAGCATATGTGGAGAGTCTAAATAGCCGGTCAGTTTTACCCCACGGCCCCCCCTTATGGGTCAAACTGGGGTCATAAAATAGCTGATTTTGAGTTTTTGCCTTATATCTCCTTTATTGTTGCTTTTATAGCTTCAGAATGTATTAAGAGGTATTGGGAAAGCATATATGGAGAGTCTAAATAGCTGGTCAGTTTTACCCCCCGACCCCCCCTTATGAGTCAAACTGGGGTCATAAAATAGCTGATTTTGAGTTTTTGCCTTTATCTCCTTTATTGTTGCTTTTATAGCTTCAGAATATATTAAGAGGTATTGGGAAAGCATATATGGAGAGTCTAAATAGCGGTCAGTTTTACCCCCTGGCCCCCCTTATGGGTCAAACTGGGGTCATAAAATAGCCGATTTTGAGTTTTTGCCTTTATCTCCTTTATTGTTGCTTTTATAGCTTCAGAATGTATTATGAGGTATTGGGAAAACATATATGGAGAGTCTAAATAGCTGGTCAGTTTTACCCCCCGACCCCCCCCTTAAGGGTCAAACTGGGGTCATAAAATAGCCGATTTTGAGTTTTTGCCTTTATCTCCTTTATTGTTGCTTTTATAGCTTCAGAATATATTAAGAGGTATTGGGAAAGCATATGTGGAGAGTCTAAATAGCCGGTCAGTTTTACCCCCTGGCCCCCCCTTATGGGTCAAACTGGGGTCATAAAATAGCTGATTTTGAGTTTTTGCCTTATATCTCCTTTATTGTTGCTTTTATAGCTTCAGAATGTATTAAGAGGTATTGGGAAAGCATATATGGAGAGTCTAAATAGCTGGTCAGTTTTACCCCCCGACCCCCCCTTATGAGTCAAACTGGGGTCATAAAATAGCCGATTTTGAGTTTTTGCCTTTATCTCATTTATTGTTGCTTTTATAGCTTCAGAATATATTAAGAGGTATTGGGAAAGCATATGTGGAGAGTCTAAATAGCCGGTCAGTTTTACCCCCTGGCCCCCCTTATGGGTCAAACTGGGGTCATAAAATAGCTGATTTTGAGTTTTTGCCTTATATCTCCTTTATTGTTGCTTTTATAGCTTCAGAATGTATTAAGAGGTATTGAGAAAGAATATGTGGAGAGTCTAAATAGCCGGTCAGTTTTACCCCCCCCGACCCCCCTTATGGGCCAAACTGGGGTCATAAATAGCTGCTTTGGAGTTTTTGCCTTATATCTCCTTTATCGTTGCTTTTATAGCTTCAGAATGTATTAAGAGGTATTGAGAAAGAATATGTGGAGAGTCTAAATAGCCGGTCAGTTTTACCCCCCACCCACCCCCCTTTATGGGCCAAACTGGGGTCATAAATAGCTGCTTTGGAGTTTTTGCCTTATATCTCCTTTATCGTTGCTTTTATAGCTTCAGAATGTATTAAGAGGTACTGGGAAAGCATATGTGGAGAATCTAAATAGCCGGTCAGTTTTATCCCCCGACCCCCCTTTATGGGTCAAACTGGGGTCATAAAATAGTTGCTTTGGAGTTTTGCCTTATATCTCCTTTATTGTTGCTTTTAGACCTTCAAAATGTATTAAGAGGTATTGGGAAAGCATATGTGGAGAGTCTAAATAGCCGGTCAGTTTTACCCCCCGACCCTCCCTTATGGGCCAAACTGGGGTCATAAATAGCTGCTTTGGAGTTTATGCCTTATATCTCCTTTATTGTTGCTTTTATAGCTTCAGAATGTATTAAGGGTTTTTTTTCTGAAAGCATACGGTGCAGCTTTGTGCATTCTTAGCTTTACAGCATGCTTATTAAAACCACAAAGCATTTTAAACTTTAAGGGACACTTCGCTTTTGTTAGCAAAAGCATTCCTCTAGTTTTAGTTTACTGATTAATGCTGTCATCTTGCTATTGAATTGTCTTGCTTTAATACTTTATCTTTATACACATTTTCTTTCTCTTAAATGTTACTTTCTCTACTTAAATATTATTTGGAGATTTATATAACAGACACTGCTTTGAAAGTATCCAGATCTTTGTACTATTTCACTAGTTCTATATCTCATGGTGATGAAAACTATTTCCCCCGGCAGTGGGGAACGGACATCTCTGCTATTTTATTTATAAGGTGATGCTGTTCACTAAAAGATAGAGATT
Source organism: Sabellastarte sp. h YS-2021 (assembly GCA_964017235.1). NCBI lineage: Eukaryota > Metazoa > Annelida > Polychaeta > Sabellida > Sabellidae > Sabellastarte > Sabellastarte sp. h YS-2021. The sequence goes on along the minus strand of OZ024936.1, from coordinate 51,111,324 downwards.
CAGTATTATTAACATTGAGAAATTCAGACAATTGGGGTTTTTTTCGCAAACAAAATTTATACTTTATCCCTGCAAAGTTGAATTTCAAGGACTCAGAAGTATCCTTCAGTTTAACCAGCAGTTCAAGGAAAATTATTAAATGGAAAAAGTCTTCCAAGAGCCTTGTGTTTATATTTAGTAAAAAGGGAATTAAACTTATAAGTATAAAATAGAATGGAATATTTATTTATTACAGTGACATGCGAATATTGCCATGCAAATAAGTGGATGTATATAATTATGGTATAATTAAACTAAATTCTGTGAATATTGGAGATTCCAGCTATATAGAATATACTGCTTATGTTATACATGTATAACTGAAGATAACCTTAAAGTTTGTGAAAAAAGTGTTTATGTTTAATAGTTTTATAGAGGTATATAAAAATGGGCTGAAAGTTATCCTCAATATGAAATACCGGTATTTTCATTAATCCTGTTGTGTATGCATTAAGTTGACTGTTCATTTAGATTCTGGACAGAACACCTGTTTGGTTGTAGTTTTTGTCATATTAAGGATTCAAGTTAGGTTAGAACAAGTTGAATTGATTATGAGTAAGCTCAACCTTATACATTAGAGGGGGGGGGGGGGGGGGCTCAGTGGTGTAGCAGTTAAAGTGCTTGCCTTCAACCTCTGAGGTCGAAGGTTCGAATCTCGGCCCAGGTGCATTACTTGCCGATGCCTGGTGGTTTACAGTGCAGAATCTTGACCAACAAGTATGCACTGATTCCTCTACCCATAAACTACCCCTCCGTTGAATGCGACGTAAAACAAAAAATAAATCTAAATCTATACATTAGAGGTAATTGTTTCTTGTATATGCACAAATTTATGCAATTTTTCATTTCAGGAGATGAAAAGTTTGGTTTTGGAGAGAAGCAGATTTATTGGCCTGATCATTGTACCTGCATCAAGTAAGGATTTTTAGGAATAAGAAAATGTTTAATTTTTAATTAAAGTAAAGTAACATAATTAAGTCAGTGGCTAATTTTACATACAATGATATCTTTCCAGTGTGTGGACATAAGTGGTGTTTGTGTTTAGGTCATAATTAGCTGGGCATCTATTATTCTGTGAATTTGTCCTGCCTGTGGCATCACTAGAACATTATGGGATAAACTGTACTCAGAAAAAAATGCATTTAAAAGGTATACATTCTTATTTTGTCTACTTAACACCTGTACAGTTAACATCTGTAAAACATTTTCAGTGAGGGAAATCTTGTGCTTCATTAACTCTATAGTAATACAAATTACAATACATACATATTTCCATATTTAAAACTTATAGGCTATTTGATTTGCTTTTCTCAGGACCCGTTCAGAAACGTTTCCATTGGACCAATACACTACTGAGGTGAAGACAGAAGATAAACCCAGATCATCTACCAGAACACAACTCGATGAGGACTTCTTGGATTAATGACAGTCCACTGCAGAACATCAAAATACATTGTATTTGTTATATACATATTCAAATGTTTTGTATCACAGTATAGTTTACAATATTGTTCATCTTAAGTGCTGACTAATGTAGATTACAATGTTTTTTGATCTGAATAATGACAGTATTGATATATAAGGACATTTGAGTTATGTTAATGTTAAAAAAATGGTTTCTTCAAAGCTAACCACTACGTACCTTGTTATGTACTTGTGTATTTATTTCCATGCGTTTCCATGGCTTTGAGTTCAGTGAAATCCTGTATTTTGTATGCTTGTCACTGCCACAATGATCCATGCATGAGCCATAATTCAAATAGGAAATGTCTTCCTGAGATATGTAGAAGTTAATTAACTCAAACTTAATCATTTATAATATGAAAACTTCCCGAATGACATATACAGATAAAAATATATCACAAATGAAGATAATAATATTATACAAGTGCATATACTTATAATTTATCATGAAATACACAAACCTCCAGAGTTTATAGAAATCTAAGATTCAGTGGCATAACGCACTTGCCTGTGAAATCTGAGACCTTGTTTCAAATTTTTCCCTGTATAAGAAAGGGGTAGAATTCTAGTCAATTGAATATTCAAGCACTTCTGTACTCTTTGACAGATCTATTGATTAATTTATTGAGGGGATATCAAATGCTCAAAAGCAGCAGTCCATGACATTGCATAATATTGTGCCCATTTGCATTTAAGAGTAACTATCATTGTGCTTTGTGTACGCTGCAGTAGTTTATGTGTGTTTGTACTATATTATAATTATGAATTCTATTAATTTGTGAAATCTAAGAAATTTAAGTATGCTTATAATGTTAACTGATTTAATAAACAGTATTCTATGAATTCAATCAGGCAAAATAATAAAGGACGATGGAAAGTCCTCTTGCAAGATCAGCTATGTACAAATGTATGAAGCATTATAAAATGAGAATTGTTGCTAATTTTGTCTGATTTGTATGATTTTTAGCATCCTTTAGTGCAACTATTTTGAGGTATTTCAACATAGATTAATTTTAATTATTTAATTTAATTATTTCGACATGTATCAGTTTTCATAAAGGTTATTTTAGAATGCAGAAATTTTTGGTTTATTGTTATATTTCATGAACTAAATTTTTGTAAATTAATAATACTGTGATTCTTATTATTATGACTATGTTAAATTATCTTGAAAATTTATGGATTCTTTACGTTAATGGTTGAAAATGGAATTATGTTTATTTGGTATTGTCAGTCTTGTGATGCATTTAAGTTTTGTGAACGTTTGAGTTATGATGACACATATGAAAGAGCACTTATCCAAGTTGATGTACATAATTAAAAAACTTTTGCACTATACACTATACAGTAATGTATTTAGGGCAATTTATCTAGTATCATTGGAAACACATTTTTTGGTTTAATTTCTGCACCTAAATATAGAAGTGTAAGTAAAACTAAATGTGCATTTTATTATTATTCCTGTATTTGTATGTTTGTGTAGAACTATAAAGATGCATTTTTGTATACTTTATGAGCAGAAATTTTAGCTAGAAGCAAAATTCACTAATTCATGATTTTTAAGAAATTCACCAGAATTATTTTTCACCCATGGTTAGTTTCTACTTGAGAGAGTCATACAGTTTCAAAATTTCCTTTAGGACTTAATTTTCACAATTTTGCTCAGTAGTTAAAATAGCTACAATTAATACCTATTGAAAATTTAAACTTACACACTATGTTAACAATAAATGAGGCAGACATACATTTTCATCACATAAACTAAATTTATTAGTTAACCTTTAAAATGACATGTAGATCAGATTTAGTCTGTTCTAATAATTTTCCTGAAGAAATTCCTCTTTTTTTCAAAGAAATTCATAGAACAAGAGAGTCTTCAGAATAAGAATGTCATTGAACATAGACCCCTGGTCATTAGTGTAGAGTTGATGGTAACTTGCTTACGCCTAATTCTTTGCAGATTAGAATATAGAGCTAATAGGATGTACTACTTCAATCAATCCTTTTAACTACCTTTCTTTACATGTGTGAGCCATACAGTGTATTGAAAGTCATGGTAAAGTCAAATAAATTTACTCCAATGCATATACATTATGTAAATACATGCATGAATTCTAGATGAACTTTTAATCTTGCCCAGAAAAAAATCTAAATTTTGATCTCGCCAAGGCAAAATCAAAATGGGTTTAATTTGGTTTAGGCAGATTTTACATCTGCCTTGGTGAGATAAAATTTTGATTTCACCTAGGTTTTAATTTTGTGTGTGATATATATATAAATAGATTTCAGCAAAACATTTATTATTAAAACATGATTTAGAATTCAATATGTTGAAATATTTAATGAAATGATTAATGAAAAAAGACCTTCTAGCATAAGTTAATATTTTTGCCTTAGTTATTGCCCTTAAGGGCTGTCGGGGTATTGTTTTTACCCATGGTGTCCAGATTTACTGGCGGGCGTTCGTTCGGGCGGGCAGACTGCGGGAGAAAGTTTGTCCGGGCTATATCTCAGAAACCGTAAGGTGTAGGAAGTTGAAACGTAGTAGAGACATTGGTTAGGGGGTGTGGGTGTACAACATCATGGTCTGACTTTGATTTGACCTTTGACCTTGCCGCAGTGACCTTGAGTTTGAAAATCTTGTCCAGGCTATATCTTGGCAACCATAAGGTGTAGGAAGTTGATACTTGGTAGGGACATTAGTTTGGGCTTGTAGGTGTGCAGTGTCATAGTGGGACCTTGATTTGACCTTGGACCTTGCCGTATTGACTTTAACCTATAAAATCTTGTCCGGGCTATATCTTGGAAACCATAAGATGTAGGAAGTTGATGCTTGGTAAGGATATCGGTTGGGGGGTGTAGGCGTGCAACATCATGGTGTGACCTTGATTTCACCTTTGACCTTGCTGTAGTGACCTTGACCTGTAAAATATTGTCCGGGCTATATCTGGAAAACCATAAGGTGTAAGAAGTTGTTACTTGGTTGGGACATTGGTTAGGGGGTGCAGGTGTGCAGCATCATGGTGTGACTTTAATTTGACCTTTGACCTTGCTGTAGTGACCTTGACCTGTAAAATCTTGTCCGGGCTACATCTCAGAAACCGTAAGGTGTAGGAAGTTGATACTTGGTAGGAACATTTGTTTTGGGGTTTAGGTGTGCAACGTCATGATGTGACTTTAATTTGACCTTGTGACCTTGACCTATAAAATCTTCTCTGGGCTATGTCTCGGAAACCATAAGGGGTAAGAAGTTTATGCTTAGTAGGGACATTGGTTAGGGGGTATAGGTATGCAATGTCATGGTATGATCTTGATTTGACCTTACCGTAGTGACCTGGACCTATAAAATCTTGTCCGGGCTATATTTCGGAAACCGAAAGGTGTAGGAAATTGTTACTTGGTAGGGACATTGATAAGGGGTGTAGGTGGGCAATGTCATGGTGTAACCTTGATTTGACCTTTGACCTTGCTGTAGTGAACTTGACCTATATCTCTGAGTAGCCTTATGACTGTGCTCACATTGTTTATTTAATTGAAGTAAAATTACACCTGACAATTTTTCTTTTGTTAAAAGTGTACAATGTCTTTCATTAATGGACAGTTATTCCACTTGGTGATTATGACCATTTATGACAGACCCTTACCACATTTCCAAAGAAACCCTTTTACTTTTATTCCAACTAAAATGATCATAAAAATCCAAAAATACCTACCAACAACATGGAAATGAAGAGTAATGATGTCAAACAACATCTTAAAAATTTGCGCATTGAGGGAAAGGTGTAATTTAAATAGGTTAATAGCCTCGCTAGTGTCCAATATTAGAAAGTAATTGATTGTTAACTATATTATTTTCTAATATTGGACACTTACTTTACCACTAACCTGCACATAAAGTTTCGTGATTGTACAGATTAAGCTTAGTTGCATTTATATAGCGGTATGTTAAATATAGGTGTAGTTCCTTCAAATACAGACAATACCACTTAAAATGTCTGTGTATAAGATGCTTTTATCTTAGTTACAGAATTTATGAAGTATTTACATGTATAATGCTCATTATTGGATTAATAGTTATTTTAAAGTTTATGAAGATTTTTTTACAATGTTTTCTTCTAACTTACAACTTACAGTATTACATGTATATGGTATGTATCCTTGGTATACATTTTGAACACAGGAATAATGAAAACCAAGATCTTACCTTGTTGTATTAACACTTTATGTTGATTTTTTCTAGTCACAATTTATACACCACTGTATTATGATATAAAGGGCTTTCAGTATCAAAATAGTCAATGAAGTCTAATTAAATATTTGAGTGAGAAGTGTGGAATTTGCCACTTTATGTGAAATTCCCTGTGAACAAGGCCGAAAGGGGTTTTGGTCTATTAGTGTAAGCCATCAGACAAACGAGTAGTGCACTAAAACGGTCAGCCATCCCAGTACTAACATAGCCCTTTGCAGTTTAACTTCAGTGAGGAGGCAGGCACCTATTACACTACGCCACAATTCATGAAAGTCCAGAGACACAAAAAAAAACCGATAAAAAAGTGATCTCAAGCGAGGCTTGCATTTAACAAAAAATCCTTCTGTTCCCCCCTCCCCCCACTTGTGAAAAACTCTGTACATTTGTGATTTCTGTGCCTATGTTCAGCCTTTAATCTCCATTGAAGCATAATTGACACAAATTTGAATCATTGTATCTTACTTTCTAACTCCCCCCCCCCCCCCCCATGACATACCTCTTTAGAGGTACTGCATTTACCACCTTGCATTTACACTGGCTTTTTCAGATACTGGTACCTTTGGGGATTGTTACATCAATCGACATTTTAAAAATGTTTGTTTCTTAACTTTATAATGTAATGGGGAATTTTACATTGTGTGGCACAATTCACAATACTTACTTTTATTATAAATTAGTCTAATTAATGTAAATCATGGTTTAAATAAGGGATGGATTGATAGCATATTTTAGGCATTAGTCTCCTGCCATGTTCTTATAGTGTCCCAATTAAATAGTAAATATGCTTATCAAAATTACTCTGAAAACTGAAAAATATTGGCAAAAATATATGACAAAGGATTTCAGTTTCTTAAGATTTATTATGTTTCTAATACTATAATTTTTCCAATAATTTTATATGATGACAAGTTGACAACTGAGATACCGGTTTGTATTTGATCATGGTATTTCTGTAAAATGGTATTATGAAAATCTGGTGCTACTGACCCATCTCTAGTTTAAATTATTAAACACTAATGTCAAGGTCAAGTACAATTATGTAAAATCTAAACTTGACTGTGGTCAAATCAAACAATATTGTGATGGGTAGAAAAGAGAAAACATCTTGTGCTACTGATCCATTTCTAGTTTAAATTATTAAACACTACTGTCAACGACAACTACGATTATGTAAAAAACTACCCTTGACAGTGTTCAAATGACATAATATTGTTGAAAAGGGTTTCTTCCATTTTACTACAGTGGAATTCTGTTGAATTAAAGCTGAAGGGACCAGAAGAATACAGTAAAACTTCTATTATCTAACCCTCTTGGGGAGCAACAACTAGGTTGGATAATAGAAAACCTAAAATAACAGGTTTAAATGGAGTTGGGAGAGTGGGTTTCAGGTCAGATAATTAAAATTTGGATAATAGAGGTTCAACTGTACTTCCGGTAAACCCAGTTAACAGGGTTAGTACCAGTGAAAAAGGTCCTCTGGGGACTTGATATATTTACTTCTGCATAAAGAGAAATTCTACTTATCAGGGGTGGATTCCACTGTAGAGTAAGAAATCTAAAATTTGCCACCCAGACATCATGAAAAAGTTTATATGTAGAAGAAAGTTATGTATTGTCTTAAAATTGGTATTTCTTACTTCGGAAAGCCTTAATGTGCTAGACCTTCAGCACATTTGACCTCACTTTGTTTATTTTATTAATATTTCTACATGTGGCCAATTTCAGATATGCACAGAATTTTAGATTCCTCCCTCTATAGCATATATAGTCAGGTATCTTTCAGTAGAACTATGTGAATTCCTTTTTAAGTAGAAATAGTTATCAGATACTCTAACAAGTTTTTCCAGTGAAATTTACCCTGGTTTAAGATAAAGGTATTGCTGTGATCCCTTTAGGTTCAACTAAACAGGTTTTAACGGAAATATGTTCTTTTATTGTTTGGTATCCTGCAAATGTCTTATCTGTTTTACATTTTGTGATATACAAAATATATATACTAGTTTTGGTCTATAAGTACCTCACCACTGGCAGCCTAAGTATTTTGCACCATATCTCCCCTTGTACAAATCTGCCGTGAATACAAGACGTTCCAATCCCAAAAATTTGTTCCTTCTGGTTCCCTCTTATTGTCCTTCCATCCATAAATCAAAGGTCCATTTTAACAATAGTTTCTCATATGATGCCCCTAAGTTATGGAATGATCTTCCATATGATATACGCAGCGCTGCAAATCTCTCCAGTTTCAAAAGTCGACTCAAAACCTACCTATTTCAGAAATCATTCCCACCATAGCTTCTTACTACCGAACACCGGACCGCCTCCCTGGCAACGACTCGGAACATGTCTAATGTCTCATGATTTATGCCTTACGGATTGGATGGTGTGCCTTAGAATCCGTTGATACGGAGATTAAGCACCTGGACAACTGATTGATTGATTGATTGATTGATATACCAGTGTATGTCCTTGTGTTTTTTGCCAAGAAAACTAGAGTAAGAAATGGGAAGTTTGTTAGTTTGTGAAATTTAACAGTAAGAAACTCCCCATTTTATTTCCTTGATTTGGGAGAAATTCTGCAGGAGGCCTCTGATATCCCCTGGTGCAAAGTTTGCTCAAGTTTTGATTATTTTGTCTTGTAAAGGGTTCCCTGTTACTGAATTTCATAAGCAGTATGTTTACTTATTTGAATATCTGTCTCTGGGTTAGTAGGATTACTCATCTAGTTTCGGCTTTGGTATAAATTTGGTTAAAGTTGGATGTCAAATAACTACCATATATCCTTTTTCATTCTATTTTAAATTTACAAAACACTGATTTATTTATAAATTGCAATTCCCCTATAATTTAATGATACACATGTGCATGCACCAATTTATTTCATTGTATATTTAGTGCTATACTTCTATATAATTTATCTATTATTATGTAATTGTATATTTACATACAGAAGAGCTTCCTCATTACTGTGTAATTACATATATATGCAGCTAAGTTGAACTTGGTTATGTGAGACAGAAGTCATTAGAATGTTGTTTAAGCTAAGTCAATGTAATAATATTTTTTTAGCATTTGGCTGTTTGTCTTTCAGTGTGCTTCAGTGACGTTTGCTACAAAATTGTTGTAGGACTTTAGAAAGATATAACCAAACAGGGTGTGACAAAGACATGCTTTTATTGTATGCAGTTCACTTTAGGGCCGCGACAGGATGACTGGCTACCCCAAAACAGACGGACTTGGGTGAGAAAATGAGAAATATGACTAGCCAACCAGGTTCATATCACATTTTAAAATATTGTACAGTAAACCTAATACCTGCGAATAATAATTTTCCCTAGATTGTTTTAAGTAGGGCCATAATTTTGAGAATGGCTAGGTCACTTTCAAAAGTGTAACAGGGGCCTCAGGTGAATGTTGGGAAGTAAAGTTTTTGTCCTATTTATTATTCTGCCATAAATCATCAACGAGTTATATAAACTTTGTCTTTTTTCTGAAAAAAAAACCTCACAGATCACAGATTTGAAGGTTATGTTTGATTTTCAGTCAAATGCCGATTATTATCAGTGATAGCATTCAGAGAAAAAGAACAGTGATACCCATTTTGTGTTGAGCAGAAATATACAAGTTACTTTAATTTAAAAGATTACTCTCGTGTCATTGATACTTATTATTTCTTTACAAGTACATGTTGACATGTACATTGTTGTGTTGTGTGCTGAATTTTTGGTTATATTTTTTTATGTTTGCACGGTATATTTTATTTCAACAAATGTTTTGGAGACTTATAGACATTGCAAAAGTGAGTTGACACCACTACTTTGAAAATGAGTAATTTTATTACGCTACAATAGCTTACCATGTGGGACTCATTGCTGTACTCAGATGGCCACAAGGCATCACGGCCAACATTTATGATTGGCCGTAGCCTCTAGTTGTCGTCACGTGATAACTTCTGACCAATCGCCCTACTTTCTTGTTGGCCACGTTGAACTGGTAGCTGTTTGTAAATATACAGACATTTTCATTTATTTCTCAGCTTTTACTTATTGTTGGAGGTTCTTTTTTGGATATTTCTTTTGTTATATAACATAGATCATTCTGTAAAATTTTTATTTTGACAGGATAAGTATATTTCTTGTTTTCGCGTGTTTTGAGTTTTCCTCAGTTCAGGCCCTTTACATTGTATGTCTTTTATTGCGTTTAAAATGTCCATCCACCAAACGAATAAAGACAAACCAAGAGCTCAGAAATGCCGCCATTTTTGTTTTAGTTTCGACTTACACAACTATTGCCCTACCTGTAGGGAGGCTGGCAAGGGTGATGACCCCTGTGTCACCTTTGAAACGCCCTGTGATATCTGTGCATCTTTTACAGATGGCCAGATGAAGAAAATTCAGCACAGGAAACGCTATCTTAAAAAACAAAAGGCGGAAACTAGTACTAAAGATGATGAACTTGATCTCTTGGGCGAAGGCGACGGGGATTCCCTTGCTTTCAGTTCTTTATCACTTAAAACACCAGCCAAATTCTTTAAATATTCATTTACAGCAACAAATGGGTTCCTTCCAGGCATCCATGTTGGAAGCTTTTCAGTCGCTCCGAGAGGAGTTGACTGCTAAAAAGCAAACAGAGGTGGATCAGACCTCGTTTCTTGCTTCCAAACCTGGTACATCCAGTACTGCTGTTAATCTGGACCTACCCCCTCCGAGACCTAGAGCTAACCTTCAAACCGAGGATATGGATGTGGACTACGTTCCAGCACTCCTTCCTCGTCTAGTACTTGACCAGCATGATACCTCGGATCAGTACGTTGCTCCATCTGAACTACCTCCGAAAAAGGTCTCGGACAAACCCAAAAAGCAAAGCCACTCTCGTAGTAGGCATGAAATTGAATCCAGGTCTGCCTCGGATCAATCTAATGAGGAATCCGATGAACCTCGGATCCCTTCTACCAAACCTAAAAAGCACTCTGATAAGAGTAAACACAAATCAAGGTCCAGATATGTGTCATCTTCCTCAGGGGAGGATCAGTCCCCTGTAGCCAGACACAGGTCTTCTAAGCCCTCTGGGGCTCAGCCCTCAAGGGCTGTTTCCAGGCCTGGGGTCAAGTACATGGAGCCAAGTACAAGTACAATTACTTTGCCAAGTTGCAAGTACAAGTACTGATCTCAAGAGTCAAGTACAAGTACAAGTACTTTGAAAAATTGCAAGTACAAGTACAAGTACTTTTATAGCGTACGACCCCAAAACTATAATAACTAGATAATCACTATTTATTTAAAATTAATTATTTATTGAGACATACAATTTAAAGCAATCCTGCAACAAACACTGATGAGCTAAAATCTGCTCCATTACTTTTCTGGTTACACTTAATAAATACAGGTCATTCAAAAATTTTGCCTGTGAGACTCACAGTGTGAGTAAACACCTGAATGCATGGAAATCCTGTCTTGCAATGCTAAAAAATCTGATTTCAAAAGTTGATCCACTTGGACATCAGTATGCTTGTGTTGACAGATAATGAATTAGTTACTTGGGGCACATAAAACGTTTTTAAAGGGTTTGTACCAGTCCTTTATGTAAAACTGATATTACATATGGTTGGAATACATTTAATAAATGAATGAATGAACAAATGAAATAAAACTTTATATTTAAGGGCAATTGTAGAGTGTAAAAAGCCAAAGCAGATATACTAAACATTGATAATTGTTTATAAAGGGGTGTATTGAAATGAATGAGTCAACAGTTTATTTGTGTAAGGGATTAGCTTGTTTGTCTTACATAAACAAGTAATTGGCCCTCCTATCCACTAAGCTTGGCATCAACACTCAGGCTGAGTGGGTCTTTTGTGTGAAAATGAATAAGGGTAGGTATATGACAAAAGCAAAGCTATGCTGTGACTGAGTGGATCTTTGGTGTAAAAGTGAAAAAGGATAGATTAAATGCTGTACCTTTATGATTAAAACACAGCTATATTCTGACTGAGTGGGTATCTTGTTTAAAATGTGAAAAGGTGTTGATTAAATGCAGCCTTGTTATAATTAAAGAAAACCAAAGTTCTGGCTAACTAAACAGCCCTTTGTACTTTGACAAAACAACACAAACTATAATCTATCTACACTCTGCTGAAAGAAACAGTAAAAATTTACACTAATAAGTCACTTAATTAAAGTTATAAAACTACAAAATCAGTGTACTTGGAATGTACTTGAAAGTAATTGAAAAGTACTTGGATATTTTAGCCAAGTACAAGTACAAGTACTTTTAATTTTCAGCTGTCAAGTACAAGTACAAGTACTTGAAAAAGAGTAATTAAGTACAAGTACCAAGTACAAGTACTTGTACTCGCCCCAGGCCTGGCTGTTTCTGATCAAGACCTCCCGCAACATGATCCAGACCCCCCTTATTATAGGGAAGTAGCTCTGTCTGACATTCCCTCACAGTACGCTGAAGAGGTCGACACTTTTAGGCGCATTCTTTCCCTCCCTGACCCCAGGGAGTCTATGCCTAGGTCCTCAACTTCAGTCATGGGTCTGGATGATGAGAAAGGCCGTCAAGAGCTCAGACCTAGAGGTCCTTCCTCTATTCTGCCACTTAGCTCAGTTATCAAGGACGCCTTTGATAAATTTCAACATGACTTTAAGGCTGCTAATTTACCCAAGGGTAAATACGTCAAGCCGCCTCCATCCACTTCTAAGTGGTACAGGGTGGGACAGCCCTGTTATCGGGACAATATCAGGAGTTGAATACAGATTTCGCCAAAATCTGTATTACTCCTAAACCCTCTGGGGCCCCTATGGGCAAGATCCCCCTACCAATTCTCAAGGAGTTGGAGCATCAGGCTAGGCAAAATATCTCAACCCTCAATTTCACCGCTGCCTTTGCTAAAACTTCTTCTTCTTGCAATGCTTCCCTTGAGGAGTGTCAACATAGCATCAAGTCAACTGTCAAGAAGATTAAGTCACAGATTCAAAAAGGTGCCAATCCTGAAAAAGCAGCAAAGCGCGGATATGAGGAAGTCGCTGAGTACATGGATTTTTGGAATAAGACAGTTCTTATTCAACACAGGGCCCTTACATGCCTCAGCAAATCCCTAGCCCATATTCTCCAGAGGGATTTATATTCTATGGCTAATACCGCCTTGCTTAGGCGCGAAGCCGAGATGACCCTCTTACAGCCACATTTGGGGGAAACGAGACGCCAAGAACTTAGGAACTCGTCCTTTTGGGACCCTTCCTTGTTCGAGTCTCAACTTGTGAAGGAAGGTGAAGACTTCCTTCTCAAAAAAAGGCACCTCTAAAGACTCTCAGGGTTTCGCACCCTATCAGAATAAGCCCTTTCGTGGTCCCCACAAGAAAAGAGGCTCCTACAGGAAACGCCCCTATGGGGGCAACTCCTCAAAAAGCAGTAACCAATCGTTTTCCTCAGGAAGGGGGAAACCGAACTTCAGAGGCTCCAGGGGTCGTTTTCGACCCCATAATAGGGGAAGGGGGCATGGAAACCCCTCTTCCCAATGTCTCCTCCAAAGCCTCACTCAGTAGGAGGTCGCCTCCGTTCTTTCAGGAGAGACTGGCAAACAAACAAATGTTCTCCAAACGTGTTAAACATTATCACCAATGGCTACGTACTGCCATTCCTTTCAAAGCCAAATTTGGTCAGATTCCCTATGATCCTGTCAGAGTACAAGTCCCATCAAAAAGACCAAGCCCTGGCCTCTTGTATCCAGTCTCTTCTGTTAAAGAACACAATCGAAAGGGTGGAAAATGTAAAATCTCTCGGGTTTTACAGTCGCCTGTTCCTAGTACCCAAGCCTCACCAAAGGTGGAGGCCAGTCATAGACCTAAGCAGGCTCAACACTTTTCTACACGTAGAAAAGTTCAAAATGGAAACTCCAGAGTCCATCAGGACCTCCCTGATTCCAGGGGAGTGGGTATCATCGATAGATCTGTCGGACGCTTACCGACACATCCCCATCCATCCAAACTCAAGGAAATACCTAAGGTTTTGCTACAAGTCACAGGTGTTCCAGTTCACCTCCCTCCCATTCGGACTAGCCACAGCCCCCCAGGTCTTTACAATGATTGTAAAGGAAGTGAAACTAATGGCCCTCTCCAGAGGACTCAGACTTCACCAATACCTGGACGACTGGCTGATCAGGTCCCAGTCTCAGGAGGAAGCCCAAGTGAACACTCAGGCGGTGGTAGACCTAACTCAGTCCTTGGGTTGGATAATAAATCAGGAAAAATCAGAACTGAAACCTACTCAGGTGTTTTCGTTCGTGGGCTACGAATACCATCTAGATTCAGCCCTTGTAAAACCCACTCAGGAGAGATGGCTCAAACTTCAGGATTTGATCCTAAGACTCAAGTCAAAACATGTTTTGTCTGCAAGATGTTTGATGTCGCTAATTGGGTTGCTTGCCTCAACAGAGAAAATGGTCCCGGAGGGACACCTTCACATGAGGCCCTTTCAGTTTCATCTCAAGGAGCACTGGAGATATCCTCAGTCGCTGGACAACCTCCTTCCTTGGACAGAATCCATTGCAGCCCACCTAGATTGGTGGCAAAATCCCTCAAACGTGATGAAAGGTGCAGACCTTCATCCCAAGGACGACAGTATCCAACTCTTTACCGACGCCTCAAACGAAGGTTGGGGTGCTCACTTAGATCAAAATTCTACAAAGGGTCTGTGGTCAGATCGGGAAAAAAGGCTAGAATAAACGTCCTAGAATTGAAGGCGGTCTCACTGGCCCTTCGAGACTTCAAGGACCAGTGCCAGAACCAAACAGTGCTAGTTGCGATGGACAACTCAACAGTGGTAGCCTACATCAACAAACAAGGAGGAACTCACTCAGCAGAGATGTGTGCTCTCCTGTGAAAGATTATGACCTGGTGCCATCACTACCACATAACATTGAAAGCCAGGCACATCCCAGGGTGCCTGAATGTGATGGCCGACCTGCTGTCCAGGTCCAACCAAGTGCAGTCAACAGAATGGTCTCTGCATCCGCAGGTGTTCAAACAGATCTGCCAGAAGTGGTTCACACCTCATGTAGACTTATTTGCCACTCACCTGAACCACAAACTTCCACTGTACATATCTCCTGTCCCAGACCCAAAGGCTTGGGACATAGATGCTCTAAACATAAACTGGATGAGCCTCACTGCCTATGCTTACCCTCCTACGGCTCTCCTTCACAAGGTGATCCAAAAGATCAAGCAATGCCATTGCCTGATCATCGTAATAGCCCCAAGGTGGCCAGGGATGCCCTGGTTTTGGGACCTAGTGCAGCTCTCAACAGAGATCCCACTACAACTCCCAGTGTCAACGACCCTACTCTACAACAGTCCCACAAGTATGTGTTCCACAACAACCCACAACAGCTGAACCTCCACGCCTGGTGTCTAGGAGCGGAGGTGGCAGAGAGAATTGCTGCTCCTCAGCGGTCATCAACAAGGACCATCTACAAGTCAAAGTGGGCCCTATTTGAAAAATGGTGCAGAGAAAATTCGGTGGATTTCTCCACTCCATCTGTGAAACAAATCTCAGATTTTTTCATGTACCTGTACCAAGACCTAAACAGGCGCCCCTCGACCATTGATGGTTACAGGACTGCAATCGTTGACAATTTGGGCCCAACGGCCCACCATATTGCACACAATGCAGACCTTCATAGGTTACTCTCCAGTTTCCACAGGGATCGTCCAAAAAGTTCCAGAAATCTCCCTAAGTGGAACCTTTCTGTTGTTCTCAATGAGCTCACAAAAGCACCCTTTGAGCCTATGAAAGACACAGACCTCAAACATCTTACCCTCAAAACTGCTTTCTTGCTAGCTTTGGCCTCCGGCAAACGCCGCAGCGAAATCCATGCCTGGGTCGCAAACAAAGTATCTAATCTAGGCCAATGGGAAAAGGTCACCTTGTTCCCTTCTGATGATTTCATAGCCAAAAACCAACTAGCAAGAGAAGGTTCTCAAAGTGTGTCTCCGGTGACTATTCCTGCTTTGACTACCATTGTAGATAGACAATTCAAAGAAGACAGGACCCTGTGTCCGGTGCGGGCCCTGAAGTACTATTTGGATCGAACCAAAGACCTGAGGGGGTCTCGTTCCCTCCTTTTCATCTCCTTCAAGAAAGGACATACATCAGACCCGCTACTCTCTCTTCCTGGTTGAAACAAACCATCCTACTTTGTTACAAACAAGCAGACCAACAAGCCTTGGACTTGGTCCAAGTTAAAGCGCATGACATCCAGGCCTTCGCGGCCCCTAAGGCCTTTTACGGTGGGGTATCGGTGGACCAAATCATGCAAGCCTGTCACTGGAAAGCTCACAACACTTTTACAAATTTTTACCTAAAAGACCTTACTTGGTCAGACAACGACAACAATATGTATCTGGGACCCGTAGTGGCGGCACAACAAGTCCTAGATCCTTCCCCTCAGACCAGTTGTCCTCAGAAAGAAAAAAAAGGGGGGGGGCACATCCGCTACAACCAAGTCTTCAGGAGTCTATCCCAGGATCTAGGTATTCTTTTACCTTCAAGATGTTACGGGTAAGGTCATTTTGTTTTTTAGTTTATCAAAATTATTTGTATTAAGGACTTATTAAGTTGTCATTAATCTCATATTCAGGTGGCAAAAATTTTATGAGAATTCCAACCATTGGGCTGGTATGTCACTCGTGATGGGCCCCTAGGGACCCTTAGACCTCTAGGTGCACACTACTGCACTTCCGTTCTACAATCAAAACATCTTGACAGTTTTAGCACTGTCTTCTATATAGGTTTTTGGCTCCTTACAGGCCCAGTCTTCGGGATTGGGGCACTGCAAATGGGACTCAGACTGGTATTTCTAACACTATTCTAATATAATTATTACTTCAAATCTAAGAAAAAATGACATTCCTTCCAGTCTCAGCTGTAATCCCGCCACCGGGCGGTTGGATTCAGCAATGAGTACCACATGGTAAGCTATTGTAGCGTAATAAAATTGAAAATTTTAATTACTTAAATGTAGCTTTTATAAGCTACAAGCTTACCATGTGGGACTCAGAAGAGTCCCACCCTGCCTCGCCGCTGTTTACAGCTGAGGGGTAGGTTTTAGAAAATTTCAACGAAAAAGTAGGGCGATTGGTCAGAAGTTATCACGTGACGACAACTAGAGGCTACGGCCAAGCATAAATGTCTTTTTTTTCTTAGACATTGGCCGTGATGCCTTGTGGCCATCCGAGTACAGCAAGGCGTCCCACATGGTAAGCTTGTAGCTTATAAAAGCTACATTTAAGTAATTAAAATTTTCAATTTTTGTGATTTTAAATGTTTTTCTGATATTACAAAAATTCTTCTAATTAGAGGAAATCATCATTGTTCTCTTGTGATTTTAAGGACCGAACAATAATTAACAAACCAATCTAGTATAATTCACACCTCTCACTAATGTTACATGATAATACATCATATTAAGTAGCCATATCTGTTTATGTGATGAATATACATTGGTATATATAAATCAGAGTTAACTTATTGCATTTCTTAACATATGAAGGAAATTGCAAAAAAAAAATCAGAGAAGTTAATGACAACCCATCTAATATTAATGACATGGGTGCATCCAAATAGAAGCCCTCATTAAACTAAACAAAATGAATAATTATTATATTCTTTACACTTGGACCAAAGATTTATGATAAGGAACTGAATTCTGGTAATTTTGATGGTACGATATATGTTGACAATACCTACTGATCTGATAAAAGGTGGGAGAATTCTTCAAAATAAAATTTACTTCCGATCATTTTGAAGTCCGTACAGACAAGGTATGGGAGTTCAGTTGATTCAGTTCAAACTTGGAAGTGCATACAGACGAGGAATGTTAAATCAGTTCAGTTCAAACTTGATCATTGTTGTTGCATAATGGTCTTCAAAAGTGAAATTCTTATGGGTTATTTCCTTATTTTTGAGATACTTATGAGCCTTTTAGTATATTATCTTTAGTTATTAACACATATATCACAAGTGTAACATTTGCCAGAATGTTTGAGAAATTTAAAGTTTTGTTTTAAAAGTGTGTTTGTCCTGATAATCTAAGAATCCGGAATCCAACACATGTTAGTTGTCAGGAAACAAATGTGCTATCTTAGCATTGAATGTTTATGGATCTTATAATGTGTTATCTTAACATTGAAGAGTAACATCACATGCTCAAAATAAGTTCAATATTTTTTTTCACCATTTGAGCAACAGTGTCAAAATACTTAAGTTCTCTCTGGTCTGTTTCTGTTCCGTGATATACAAATTATACATATAGAGTAAGAAATCTAAAATTCCCCACATATCTGAAATTTGCCACATGTGAAAATACTAATAAAATAAATGAATTGTGGTGAGATTTGTTGACTGTATAGTAAATTAAGACTTTTTGAACTGAAAAGTACCAATTTTTGGACAAAAACATCATTTTCTTCATAAAATCAACTAAAGTTTTAGAGGTGGCGAATTTTAGATTCCTGGCGAATTTTAGATTTCTTACTCTATATTGTCACACTGATGTAACTTTTTTTTGCCGGAGAAGTTTGTTGTAGCCATGATTTTTACATTATAAGCACAGTGTATTTCAAATAAATGTATTGCATAAATGCATGGAACATTTATACAGTCACTTTTTCTTCTGTAGAAATTCACCACAGACGTAATTCTATTGCAGTAAATAAGTCGGGGATACTTAGGATTCAGTACGGTCACGCCGCCGCCGCAGAGATTTCCTTTTGGACGCGATAACTTAAAAAATATTTTAGTTAGAACTTTCAAATTTGGTATGTGGGTATATATGGCCAATGCCACCAACGCTATTGTTTTGTGACCTTGACCTTCAATCTCAAGGTCACTGGTGGCCTCTTAAAGGTCAGATTTTGGCCATTTTTTTCACTTTTTGGCCCAGTTCTCCTATACATCCTATGGCTGGTATATATAATACATATATATGTCCTCTGTAAGCATGCAGAAATTTGACCTTGAAGCTCTTCATTGAAGGTCATCCACTGACTGCCAAAGTACCTGACCGAGGGTCCTTTTTGGCCTTTTTTGAGATATTTTCACACTTAATGCTGACTATATTGCATGGAAACTATTGAAAATGGCTTTGGAGGTTGAGTACATGATGGACTTCTACCATCCAGGCTTACTGGTTACAGATCTTCATTTAAGGTCATCCACTGACCGCCAAAGTACCTGACCAAGGTCATTTTTGGCAAATTTGGAGATATTTTCACACTTAATGCGGACTACATTGCATGGAAACTATTGAAAATGGCTTTGGAGGTTGAGTACATGATGGAGTACCAGCATCCAGGTTTACCGGTTACAGATCTTCATTTAAGGTCATCCACTGACCGCCAAAGTACCTGACCGAGGGTCATTTTTGGCCCTCTATTTGTTTGTTTGTGAACAAGATAACTCAAAAACTGACAGATGGATTTTGATAAAATTTTCAGGATATGTCCAAAATGGTAAAAGGAAGATATGATTAAATTTTGGGAGTGATCCGGATCACTGTCTGGATCTTCTGGATCCATGAAATTTAATTTTTAAAGACCGATAACTCAAAAAGTTATGGGTGCATTTTGATGAAATTTTCAGGAAATGTCCTTAATGGGACGAGGAACAAGTGATTAGATTTTGGGAGTGATCTGGATCACTGTCTGGATCATCCGGATCCAGGCTGCCAGATGTGTTTGTGTACAATATAGCTCAAAAATGGATGGATTATTATGGATGGATTTTGATGAAGTTTTCAGGATATGTCTGAAAAGGTAAAAGGTTGAAATGGTTGAATTTTGGAAGTGATCCGGATCACTATATGGATCTTCTGGATCCATGAAATGTAATTTTTAAAGACAGATATAAGTGAAAGAACTAGTGATTAGCTTTTGGGAGTAATCTGGTACTATGGAGAATCCTGACCTGGTGCTCCAGGAAACAGGCTCAAGACCGACATATTCACGCCTTAACTATGTCCCGTCCGGGGATACACTGCGTCGAGATGCAATCTCTAGTTCCATAAGCTGTAGAAGATTGACACTTGTTAGGGACATTGGTTAGGTGGTGTAGGTGTGCATCATGTTGTGACCTTTAACTTTGGCTCTGCCAAAGTGTGTTCACCTTCCATAATTGAGATTTCTTTCTCTTATGACAAAGAGATATGGATTATTGCTGCAACTGATTATTATATGCACTTTTACATAATTGTGCTATTTCCATTGACAGCTGTTCTCCAATTAGTAAATTTTACAGCTTCATAATTTTTAGTTACTGATTAATGCTGTCATCTTACTATTGAAGTGTCTTGTTTTAATACTTTATCTTTACATACATTTTCTTTCTCTTAGATGTTATATTCTCTACTTAAACATTATTTGGAGTTTTATAGAACTGACACTGCTCTGAAAGTATACAGATCTTTGTACTGTTTCACTACTTCTATATCTCATGGTGTTGAAAACTATTTCCGAAGGCTTATCCTCACTATTCCTGCATGATAGCATAAGCTGGGGGTTTTTTTTCATGGACAAGATGCAAAATTCCGTTGAAGATCAATACCTTCAGTACAGCAACAAAATAATAATCCCCGTACAATAGAAAAATTTTTCCCCCACACCAAAAATATATCACAATGAAGATAATATTATCCAAGGCACAAGTATTATTATGGCAATCTTTATGTATGATAGAGTAAGAAATCTAAAATTCGCCACATATCTGAAATTCGCCACATGTGAAAATACAATAAAATAAATGAATTGTGGTGAGATTTGTTGACTGTATAGTAAATTAAGGCTTTTTGAACTGAAAAATACCAATTTTTAGACAAAAACCTCATTCTCTTCATAAAATTAACTAAGGTTTTAGAGGTGGCGAATTTTAGATTTCTTACTCTACAAGTCACCAGAGAACAAAGCTGAATGTTTTTTTTGTTGTAAATTCTGCAAAAACAATTAATATACTGTTTCTGGTTGAATTTCATTCAGAGATTTTATTTCACAAAAATGAATATTATTTAAAAGTTTGTAAAAAATTTGTCTTATTGTTTTTACAAATGTGAATGCAAAATTCATAATGTTATACACAAGAAATAAATTCCCTATTATGAACTGTACATACTCTGTTTATACACAACTTGCATGTTTGTACAACTACCAACACATAGCTACATATTGTTTGCTAGCACAAAACATTTCAGTGATTTCCACCAGATTAAAGTAGCCTTCACAATAAACAATTTATTTTCCCTTTTCCATATATTAGAAGAATTTATAACAATTACGATATTTGAAATATTAGCCATATGTATTTTTTGTGGTTATTTTTACATTTAACAAAAGTCATGTTAAAAGTTTCTTTTGAACATTTTTCCAGTGAAGAACCCTCAGCACATTATCTATCAAAAATTAAATTACCCCAGTTTTATAAATCAAAGCATTGACATCATTGCAATTGTGATTATAAATAAACAAGTGTTCACTGGATATTCTTTCATTTTAGTATCAGCCCAAAACTAACTTTTTGGATAATTTTTACCCCACAGTCCTTAACCGGATATCTGTCCAGCCTGTATATCAACATATATGTGAACGGGCTCTGTGTCAGCTGACTGTGTGTTTTGAGTTTCAGAGTTGACAAGAAAGAAGAAGAGGACAAAAAATTTGTGCCCTGCAAATGGTATTCAGAAGTAAAGTACCAAGTTAACTATTAAGGAGTAAAATGTAGATGGAAAACATCTTTAAGCAAAATACTGTAAATGCAATTGTTTTCAAGTTACAACTGATTTACTCAATAGTGAGAATCTCAAAGTAGCTATAGCTCAGCTATCAAATGAGTTAAAGGGCTGCAATTTTACTATGATATAGCTGACCCAAAAGAAGCTGAATAACACATTTAAAGAAAATACTGTAAATGCAATAGTTATCAAGTTACAACTGATTAACTTAACAGTGAAACCTGAAAGTAGCTATAGCTCTGCTATGCAATGAGCTACAGGTCTGCAATTTCACTATGTTTTGGTGACTGACCGAAAAGTAGGTGAATAATATTTTTAAAGAAAATACTCTTAATGTTATAGCTTTGAAACTGATTTACTCAACAGTGAGAACCTTAAAGTAGCTATTGTTCACATATGTCATGAGCTACAGGTCTGTAATTTCACTATGTTATAGCTAACAAAAAAGTAGGTGAATAACATACTATATTAGTTAAACAAAATTCTCTACATGCCATAGTTTTCAACTTACAACTAATTTACTCAACAGTGAGAACATCAAAGTAGCTATTGCCCTGCTTTGCAATGAGCTACAGGTCTGCAATTTTACTATGTTATTGTTGACCCAAAAGTAGGTGAACAACAAATTTAAACAAAATACTGTAAACAAAATAGTTTTCAAGTTACAAGTGATTTTACTCATTATAGAAGGTAATGAAAAGTCAGAAAGTAGCTATTACTCACTTAGCTATTGGGATAGACACCCAAGTTATGCACCATGTTGTAGCTATGAAAAAAGTAGCTGAATAACATATTTTAACAAAATGCTCTAGATGCAATACTTTTCAAGTTATAAGTGATTTAGTGCATGATTTCAGGAATTTTAAAGCATTAAAAATTATTTTAAAAATTCATGAAAAAATAATTAAGAAAGATCCAGGCCTGATACAAAAGAGAATCTCCTAGTGGTCTAGTACATATGTGCAAGAAAAGAGAAAAATCCCAGCAATAGTGAATGAAAAATTTGTGATGATGTGTTGAAATTCTCACACTTTGGGTGGGGGTACCTCTCTTGTAATGGCTCTGGGGAACAGACGAACAGATCTGCATGCCTTGAACAATTTTTCATCCACGATAGTTGAGGTATTTTTAAAAAAAACCCAGCATGTCTCTGGGTCTTGTGGTTTCGGAGAAGTTGTTCACGCGGACGCAGACACCGCAGAGTGATGCCATAATAAACCAAAACCATTTGAAAAAATACATTAAAATTTGACATTTGAAAATTCATGGTTTTGGTATCCAGAATGTGATCTTGATTTTTCACAAACTTTAATTTCATTTTCCTTCAGTCAGGCCCTATGTACATACAAAATTTCATAAAGATCTGTTCATGTCTTTTTGTGTATTAAGAAACAGAGATACAGACAAACACATCCAAAACATAACCTCCTTATGGTAGTAATGAGAACAGATATTAATATAAAGTAATATTTCTGAATATGAATTTAAAATATTCTTCATTCATCATAATACAAATTGTGCATGTAATAAGGAATCTTTATGGATTTTCTTTGCTAATGCATTTATTTGACTTTCCACAAAGTAAGACACACCATAACAAACTTTGTTTTTAACTTAAAGAGACATTTTTCTTGGTAATTTGTCAAAATATTCAAGTACATGTATATTGCACCCTTCTCCATGAAAAACCTGGGACAATGTGAATATAGAATAGTGTTGTAAACTGATTTTCTAATTCTAAATTAAATATTTTTAAAGTTAACATGCAACACAAAATAACTCAAAGTATTAAAGATCAGAGAATTTAAGTGATATTTGTGCCTCAATAATGTACACTAAGAGAAAAACAAAGAATGTTTGTGTGTGCACTGCAGTAAATCTGTATATGCAGGAGTGAGTGTTTACCTAAGTTCTGTAACCTGAGGAGATGTTGAAAAGGTCTATTGTAAATCTTCCCCACCCCCCACCCCACCCCTCTCCACTTCAATTGAAACACTGAAGGGAGAAAAACACAGACATATATACAACACACGCAAACACACACAGAGGCAATTCTTTTTCCTATAACACACACACAGAGGCAATTCTTTTCTCTGATGCAGATTGTGCACAGTTCAGAAAATGTGGCAAATTTGAAAAATTTAATAGTAATTTAAATTTTTATTAGAAATACTTACAATTTCCTAACAGTAGCTATTTGTTGGAGCCATCCTACCCAATGGCCAACGCAGAGATGCGAATTTTAAGGTTATATAACAACCCTAATCAAGCCATTGGGTTACAGTAGTCCGTCCTCCCGCCAATTAGGTCACATGACCACATTGTTTACTTCATTATTTTTGAAGTGGTAAGTTACTTTCTAATAAAAATTTAAATTACTATTAAATTTTTCAATTTTATAGCGAAATACCCTTACCATTTCCTAACAGTAGCTGAATTCAGCCTTGTAGGATGGAGGGAATTCTTTTTAAGAAAACCACTACCTAACCTACAACTAAACATCATGAGAACTTCATAATGGAATTACATGCATTAATGAACATATAACTTCCAAACATTCACAACATACAACTCCAAAAAATGGCAGTATGTAGCTGTAGTTCTCACAACTGCTGACAATGTTGGTGTTGCAAAAAGATGTCATAAATAGATATCCCATCTACATTGTAACATCCGACCCCAAAACAAGGTCAAACCAACCTGTAAGTGTCATCAGCATAATGCCAAATCCTTCCCAAATCAGATTTAGGCAACATTGATATCTAACTACAAATACATCCAGCATTGCAGACATACCAGCCACAAACTGCAAATGTACCAATATAAATATGAAACACATACTTATAAAGTAACAAACTGTAACTGCAACTGTAGGAACCAATTTCAAAACTGACCCTATGACAACAGAGGTTTTTCAGGCAGAAATTTGTATACATACGATGCAATTTCCAATAACATGTATCAAGAACTCGTGTAAGGAAAGCATCTATAAAAACTAAAGATGCAATCAAAGCATACATCAATAGTTTCTGTGACTCAATCTTGACTCAATCAAGATGAAATAGATGCCAAAAAATAAGTCTTATTAAGAAACTTTCTTAATGGCAGTAAAAACAAAAGATTTTGTTCTATCTCAAACCTTTTGATTACCAACCCCTAACAGGACAGACAGACCCACATTGAGTCAAACTGTTGTCCAAAGAGGCTAAGAGCTGGCATGACCACAGACTTAACTGCAGTAGGCCCGTCCAAGCATTAATGTCACTCCTTTACCATGACTCTGCAATCCACAGACACAGATCACTGCTCAGTTGCAGTAATTGCAGTAGGCCCAGCTGAAGCCAACTGGTTCATGGCCAAAAAGGCAGTCAATGGGCCAAAGTTACTTGTGACCCATTCCCTATAACTAAGGGAAGGGTCCAAACATGACTGTCACTACTTTACCTGAAGCCAAGACCAAAGACTGTCTTGAAAGGAAATAACTTCAAGAAAGCCTTCCTCACAAGATCAAAGGTTGTCTGATAAGAGCATGTAGGACCAATGACAAATTCCAAACATTGGTTTGTCTCTTACTAAAAGTTGTTAATGTCTTATTTATCTCAACTTTTAGATACTTCTTGACCCTTTTGGCCCCAAACCATCCGCAATTGCTGTTCTATAGCCCACAATAATGGATGGTATTAGGATGTTTCCTTAAACTAGTATTTCAGGAAATTTGCTCCATGTGGAATGGTACCTGGCTCTCTTCACACCACTTCCCAAAAGTAGAACAATTGAAGCTCAGATTCTCCTTGAGGAGTGCTCCTTCATTGTTTCACCACTTCCTCAGGGAATCTTCCATAATATTCATGCCTGACTTCCAGATGCCAAACATGAAGATTCAAGTAAACTAGATTGTTGTGAAGTCTGTTGCTGAATGGTTGAGTCAAACAGATTTACCCCCAAGGGAAGTCTTAGAAGTTTTGTGGACAGATTCACCAGATCCCAAAACTAAAAAATCCCTGGCCACCCAAACATGATGATTCTGCACCTGTAGGTGGTCATCTGTTGAATCACCTGAGGGATGAGGGCCACTGGACATAACTGACCAAACCCTCCCAAGAGATGTTCAATGCATCTGTTTCCCAAGACTGACTGTCTGGGACATGAGACATATACATGTTACAACACCTGCAGGACCAAGACCCTGGGCAAAAACACATGTCTGTCTAGACCTTCACAAGAGATGTTCAAGCACCTGTTTTCAGAGCCTGACAGCAGAGCTACATAGGAAGCTTGTGATTCATCTTGTTGCAAACACATCAACCACTGATTGATGGCAGCAATGTCTAATTTGATTGAAAAACCTGATGATTCATAGCCCCTTTGGTCTGAAATAACTTATCTTCCTAGACAAGGAATCTGCCAGAACATGTAGATTCCCTGGGATGTACTTCCCTGAATCTGAATCATTCTGGCATTGGACTGAACCATGATTCTACAGATCAAGGTACATATTCCCTGAGTGGAAGCCTCCCTGGCTGTTCACATAGGCAACCACTAAAGAATTGTCTGTGAAAATCAACTGATTTCAACTCAGAAGCTGATTTCTGAATCATTTTAAGGTAACAACATAGCTTCCAGCTGTATAATGTTATGCTATGAGGAGTCTTGACTCTTCCTGATTCCACAGACCAATGGCTGTGGATGCTGCAAGAGAGCACCCCAACCCTTTAGGGAAGCTTCTGTGAAAGGAGAGAGACTGAGCTCCTTCCAAAGGAGTGGCGAGTTCTCCTTCAAAATTGAATGATTGGTCGACCACTGAAGATGACCCCTGTGAACCAGAGAAACAAGAAGTGAGATAATCAGAAACTAAGGATATCCGCACTCCGCAGTGTTTCCAGATACCATTGGAGTGACTTCATGTGCTGACCTCCCAATGGTGTAGTCTTCTCCACGGAAGCCATGCTTTCAAAGTGACATGAGCTTCCCTGGAAATGAGTGAGAAGCTTTCAACATAGTAACTGTCTTTCCAAGAATACAATCGATTTCCTTTTGAGTTGAGAAGACTAGCCCTACCCTGAGGTCGAATTGTAACCAAAAATTCGATTACTGGAGTTGGAAATAAATCTGACTTTTAGAAATTTTGATCCAACCCAGGCTTTTGACAAAATGCCCCAACCAGTAGGTGTTTTCTTGGCATTGCTGTTTTGAGTTCGTTCTCATTCGCCAACCATCTATATACTGGCGAATACTGATGCCTTCTGGGAGAGCCATCAGCTTCACCTCTTTTGCTACCTTGGTGAACTCGAGAAAAAAACTGTAGCAATACTGAAGGGTAAGGCAGTGAACTGGTAGAATATGTAGCCTCCAATGAAGCAAAGATACTTGTTAGCGGAGTCTACCGGTGACGAGTGTGTACCCATAAGGTCGAGTGACGTCATCCACTCGCCTTCTATAGACGAATTCCAAATATTAAGCATTCAATATTAAGTAAGGTACATGCAAGCTCATTTACCTGACCTCAACAACTACTGGCTGCCATTTCTTCCTTGCTTGTCACAAGAAATAAACTGTAAACTGAAGCGATGTGACACTGGTGACTGGTGTTATCGCCCTTTTGTCGATCATTCCATAAACAGCTTCTATCAAAACTGCTGTTTCTCTTGTTTTGTTTTTTTTGTTTTTTTTACTTCTGCCAACCTCATTTCTGAAAGGTCTGGCTGAATATTATCCTGTTACCAAGACTTGTATACCACCAAAAACTGAAAACACAGTAAGCCAACTACCATCCCTGCTTCCATAGGGCCTGTAAAAGTAAGATCCTCTCCCCTTTTAACTAGCTGAGGAGTGGTAGGAAGCACTTGTAACTCTATTCCAAGGTAACTGTCATGATAGGAACAAAAAGAATCTGCCCTGAGGCCTGGTGTCCCTATATTAGTCTAGACTAGGAGCATGTTCACTTCTAGACTGACTAATCATCCTTATTTTCATGAAAACACTATATGAAAATCCTCTGAACACCTGATATGTCCAGCAAGAGAACCTCATTAGGAGTGAAAAATGCATTGTAGGTTTGCTAAAGGCATTCTAAGTTACCTCCCTCCTGTTGAGTCACATGTTCTTTAAGACATGGTCAAACTGCAACAAGAAGATTTGAACACAAACTGGTTGACTGGACTGGAAATGCAAACATCATTGCACCCAGTCCAAGGCATATTGAAGTCTATAACATATCATAGTGATCCCTAGGATCCTCTAAATTTGACCTGAACTGAAGAAGCGAGTCAATACACGCTTCCTCTCTCTTACAGTCCCCTACCAGGGACCTTGTTTCCAAAGTGTCTGAAAGGTCATGTTCCTCCTGCAGACCTCCTGCAACTAAGGGCTGTCCAGGAAAGTGATGTATGTAAGCAAGTCCAAGCAAAACTTCTTGCTGTATAGCTGCTCTTTAAAACATCAGAGGCTTCAAACTCCTTGAAACCCAACATAAAAGCCACATTCAATGCTGGCTGTTCACCCAAGGAATGTGGGAATTCCAAAAAGTAGGTAAATGTAACCAAACAAGGGAGCATTCACAGAAACTGTGCCTGTTAAATCAATCCCTAGCCACTCAATAACAGTGAGCCAACTTAAAATAAGGAATAGATTCCTTGTATTCTTGAGATGAATCATAATCCCCATCACCTGACAACCTGAATCTAACCTTTTGAGAGGTATAGAAACCCGATTGTACTCAAATCTTGTGTAAAACTATTGAAACAAAAGCCTTTCCTTGTAGATATGAATGACACTCCCGGGCATCTGACAACCGGAATCTACACCTTTTGGAAGGAATAGAAAACTCGATTGTGTTTGAATGACGTCATGCAGGTAGTTCGTCCACTGAATGTTTTGACTGGACCTCGATGGAAGAGGTAGTCTTTCCTGCATTCAAAACTCCTCCACGATGCAGTGTCCACGGCCACGTAAATGGCCGCCTCCAAGGGAGATTCCTTCTACTGACTCGTCGACAATCAATTCGACTGGAATGTATAATGTGATCAAAAAATTGCTTTCAACGCCTGGCTATTAGAACCCAACGTGAACAGCAATAACGGCCACTCGAATTGTCATTCTCATCCAAGATGGCATCGTCCAGATCACTTCTGTTATTGAAGAGTACATTCTTTCTATACACGTATGCTGCAAAATTATAGCTTCCAACGTCCAGCAAACTGAACCAAACGACTGGCAAGCTGTATAATAATATTATTGTAGCATTAGGACCTTCTTTATGAAGACTTATTTCCTCGAGGTTGAAGATGATCAAACTTTCGATGTCGCCATCCAAAAGTCCTTCAATTGCATAATAATGCATACCTTCGAAGATTCAATAAATGAATCAGTTCTGTGTCATATATACATATAAATATGAAGAGAGATTAACAGTAAAATCTCAAAAAATAAAGAAAACCTTGACGAAACTTCTACTAATTCCCAAAGATGTCCGTACTGATGATGGCCAACAAAAATAATGAAGTAAACAATGTGGTCATGTGACCTAATTGGCGGGAGGACGGACTACTGTAACCCATTGGCTTGATTAGGGCTGTTATATAACCTTAAAAATCGCATCTCTGCGTTGGCCATTGGGTTGGATGGCTTCAACAAATAGCTACTGTTAGAAAATGGTAAGGGTATTTCGCTATAAAAGTATAGTTTTATATGCAGCTATTTCATAATTTTGCAATCAGCTACAAGTCTGAAATTTTACTATGTTATAGCTGAATGAAAAATAGCTGAAAAAAATATTTAACAAAATGTTCTAAATGCAATACTTTTCAAGTTGTAAGTGATTTACTGCATGAACTCATGATTTTTAATGCATGAAAAAATTACAAAGAAATGTTAGGTCACCCAGTTAAGATGAATGTGTTAGACGTGCTAAGAAATGTAAAACTTGTAATCTAGGTTACATAATTCAATTATGATAATTGTATCTATGCTATAAACGGACAAACGAAAGGACAGAATTACACCAATTTCGAAAGCAACTTAGCTGTGAGGGTGATGTATCTCCCTGTCAAATTCGATTGGACACAGCATTTTCGAGTTAGAGTCCGGAAACAGAAATGTTGACGGACAAACGGACAAAAAACAGACAAACGAACAGACAGAATTACACCAATTTTGAAAGGAACCTAGCTATGATGGTGATCTATCTCCCTGTCAAGTTTGAATTCGATTGGACAAACCATTTTCGAGTTAGAGTCCGGAAATGGAAATTTTGACAGACAGACAAACGGACAAAAAATGGACAAAGAAACAGATGGAATTACACCAATTTTGAAAGGAACCTAGCTGTGATGGTGATCTATCTCCCTGTCAAGATTGAATTCCATTGGACAAACTGTTTTCGAGTTAGAGTCCCGAAACAGAAATTTTGATGGACAAATGGACAAAAATGGACAAACGAACGGTCGGCATTGCACCAATTTCGAAAGGAATCTAGCTGTGATAGTGATCTATGTCCCTGTCAAGTTCAAATTCGATTGGACAAAGCGTTTTTCAGTGAGAGTCTGGAAATGAAAATGTGGATGGACAGACGGACGTCGGACACATCAATCTAATAGGCGGGTTGGTTACACGCAACCCGCCTAAAAATTCATAACAAGAGGAGAGTGCCCGTGAACGGGCACTGTGTCAGCTGACTGAATGTTTTTGATTTGTGATGGTGATAATGAGAGGAAAGCATAATTATCAGGGAAAGGGCTGTACAGAAATACAGTAAATGGTAACTGAACAGCATGTTCGAAAGATATTCCGAAGCTGACAGAAGAAAAGGACAAAAAAGTTGTGCCCTGCAAATGGTATTATGAAATAAAGTAACAAGGTAATTGTTTAAGTGTAAAAAGTAGGTTAAAAATATTTAAAGAAATACTATAAATGCAATATCCTCGTTCGACCATGAAGAAGGGGTCCAAAGGTCAAATCTGACCATACCAAAAGATTCCCAGCCAAAGAATTTAGGATGGTTTACCATCCCAAACCTCTCGGACCAATAATAAGTGAGTCATAGGCACTTTTTAAGTTTGGCTATCCTTGTTTGACCTTGAAGGAGGGGTCCAAGGTCAAATCCGACCACACAAAAAAATTCCCAGCCCATGATTTCCTGTAGCTTGTTTACCATCCCAAACCTGTAGGACCAATAATAAGCGAGTTCTAAGCCATTGTAAGTTTGGCTATCCTCAATTGACCTTGAAGGAGGGGTCCAAGGTCAAATCCGACCACACAAAAAAATTCCCAGCCCATGATTTCCTGTAGCTTGTTTACCATCCCAAACCTGTAGGACCAATAATAAGCGAGTTCTAAGCCATTGTAAGTTTGGCTATCCTCAATTGACCTTGAAGGAGGGGTCCCAGGTCAAATCTGACCACACCAAAAGAATCCCAGCCCATGATTTCCTATATGTTGGTTTACCATCCCAAACCTCCAAGACCAATAATACGCGAGTTATAAGCACTTTAAGTTTGGCTATCTTCGTTTGACCTGGAAGGAGGGGTCTAAGGTGAAATCCGACCACACCAAAAGATTCCCAGCCCATGATTTTCTATATGTTGGTTTTCCATTCCAAACCTCTAGGACCAATAATAAGCGAGTTATAAGCACTTTTAAGTTTGGCTATCCTCATTTGACCTTGAAGGAGGGGTCCAAGGTGAAATCCGACCACACCAAAAAATTCCCAGCTCATGATTTTCTATAGGTTGGTTTTCATTCCAAACCTCTAGGACAATAATAAGCGAGTTATAAGCACTTTTATGTTTGGCTATCCTCATTTGACCTTGAAGGAGGGTTCCAAGGTCAAATCAGACCATATTAACAGATTCCCAGCCCATGATTTCCTACAGGTTGGATACAATGATTTACTCAACAGTGAGAACCTGAAAGAAGCTATTGCTCAGCTATGCCATGACATAGAGGTCTGCAATTTCACTATGTTATAGCTGACCAAAACGTCTGTGAATAACATATTTAACAAAATACTCTAAATGATATAGTTTTCAAGGTACAACTGATTTACTCAAGAGTGAGAACCTCAAAGTAACTATTACTCAGCTATGCAATGAGCTACATGTCTGAATTTTTGCTCTGTTATAGCTGACCTAAAAGTAGGTGAACAACATATTTAAGTAAAATACTGTAAATGCAATAGTTTTCAAGTTACAACTGATTTACTCAATAGTGAGAACCTGAAAATAGCTATTGCTCCACTATGCCATGAGCTATAGGTCTGTAATTTCACTATGTAATAGCTAACCCAAAAGTAGGTGAACAATATATTTTAACAAAATACTCCAAATGCAATATTTTTCAAGTTATAGCCAATTTACTCAACAGTCAGTGCCTGAGAATAGCTATTGCTCAGTTGTGCCATGAGCTACAGGTCTGTAATTTCACTATGTTATAGCTGACCCAAAAGTAGCTGAATAACATATTTGCACAAATTTCTGTAAAGGCAATAGTTTTCCAATTACAAGTGATTTTACTCAACAGTGAGAACTTCAAAGTAGCTATTACTCAGCTATGCAATGAGCTACAGGTCTGGAACTTGACTATGTTATAGCTGACCCGAAAATAGGTGAATAACATATTGCAACAAAATACTCTAAATGCAATAGTTTCCAAGTTATAAGTGATTTACTCAACAGTGATAACCTAAAAGTAGCTATTACTCAGCTATGCCATGAGCTACAGGTCTGAAATTTTACTATGTTATAGCTGACCCAAAAGTAGCTGAATAACATATTCATACTAAATTCTCTAAATGCAATAGTTTTCAAATTATAAGTGATTTACTCAACATTGAGAACTCAAAGTAGCTATTACTCAGCTATGCAATGAGTCACAGGTCTGGAACTTCACTATGTTATAGCTGACCCCAAAATAGGTGAATAACATATTGCAACAAAATACTCTAAATACAATAGTTTCCAAGTTATAAGTGATTTACTCAACAGTGATAACCTAAAAGTAGCTATTACTCAGCTATGCCATGAGCTACAGGTCTGAAATTTTACTATGTTATAGCTGACCCAAAAGTAGCTGAATAACATATTTATACTAACTTCTCTAAATGCAAAGTTTTCAAATTATAAGTGATTTACCCAACATTGAGAACTCAAAGTAGCTATTACTCAGCTATGCAATGAGTCACAGGTCTGGAACTTCACTATGTTATAGCTGACCCCAAAATAGGTGAATAACATATTGAAACAAAATACTCTAAATGCAATAATTTCCAAGTTATAAGCGATTTACTCAACAGTGATAACCTCAAAGTAGCTATTACTCAGCTATGCCATGAGCTACAGGTCTGAAATTTTACTATGTTATAGCTGACCCAAAAGTAGGTGAACAACATATTTAAGCAAAATACTGTACATGCAATAGTTTTCAAGCTACAACTGATTTACTCAAAAGTGATGACCTAAAAGTAGCTATTACTCAGCTATGCCATGAGCTACAGGTCTGAAATTTTACTACGTTATAGCTGACCCAAAAGTAGCTGAATAACATATTTATATTAAATTCTCTAAATGCAATAGTTTTGCAATTACAACTGATTTACTCAATAGTGAGAACCTCAAAGTAGTTATTACTCAGCTATGCAATGAGCTACAGGTCTGAAATTTTACTATGTTATAGCTGACCCAAAAGTAGGTGAACAACATATTTAAGCAAAATACTGTAAATGCAATAGTTTTGAAGTTACAACTGATTTACTCAATAGTGATGACCTAAAAGTAGCTATTACTCAGCTATGCCATGAGCTACAGGTCTGAAATTTTACTATGTTATAGCTGACCCAAAAGTAGCTGAATAACATATTTATACGAAATTCTGTAAATGCAATAGTTTTCCAATTACAACTGATTCACTCAATAGTGAGAACTTCAAAGTAGCTATTACTCAGCTATGCCATGACCTACAGATCTGAAATTTCACTATGTTATAGCTGGCCCAAAAGTAGCTGAATAACATATTTATACGAAATTCTCTAAATGCAATAGTTTTGCAATTACAACTGATATACTCCATAGTGAGAACCTCAAAGTAGTTATTACTCAGCTATGCAATGAGCTACAGGTCTGAAATTTTACTATGTTATAACTGACCCAAAAGTAGGTGAACAACATATTTAAGCAAAATACTGTAAATGCAATAGTTTTCAAGTTACAACTGATTTACTCAATAGTGATGACCTAAAAGTAGCTATTACTCAGCTATGCAATGAGCTACAGGTCTGAAATTTTACTATGTTATAGCTGACCCAAAAGTAGCTGAATAACATATTTATACTAAC
Organism: Sabellastarte sp. h YS-2021; assembly: GCA_964017235.1. Classification (NCBI taxonomy): domain Eukaryota; kingdom Metazoa; phylum Annelida; class Polychaeta; order Sabellida; family Sabellidae; genus Sabellastarte; species Sabellastarte sp. h YS-2021. The sequence goes on along the minus strand of OZ024936.1, from coordinate 51,077,472 downwards.
TTCTCTAAATGCAATAGGTTTTAAGTTACAAGTGATTTACTCAATAGTGAGAACTTCAAAGTAGCTATTACTCAGCTATGCAATGAGCCACAGATCTGAAACTTCACTATGTTATAGCTGACCCCAAAATAAGTGAATAACATATGAAACAAAATACTGTAAATGCAATAGTTTCCAAGTTATAAGCGATTTACTCAACAGTGATAACCTAAAAGTAGCTATTACTCAGCTATGCCATGAGCTACAGGTCTGAAATTTTACTATGTTATAGCTGACCCAAAAGTAGCTGAATAACATATTTATACGAAATTCTCTAAATGCAATAGTTTTGAAGTTATAAGCGATTTACTCAACAGTGGTAACCTAAAAGTAGCTATTACTCAGCTATGCCATGAGCTACAGGTCTAAAATTTTACTATGTTATAGCTGACCCAAAAGTAGCTGAATAACATATTTATACGAAATTCTCTAAATGCAAGTTTTTAAGTTACAAGTGATTTTACTCATGATGGAAGTTACTGAAAAGCCCAAAAGTAGCTATTACTCACTTAGCTATTGAGACAGGCACCCAACTTACTCACCATATTGTAGCTATGAAAAAAGTAGGTGAATAACATATTTTAACAAAATGCTCTAAATGCAACACTTTTCAAGTTATAAATGATTTTGTGCATGATTTCATGAATTTTAATGCATTAAAAATTATTAAAAAAATTTATTAAAAAAAAAGTAAGACAGATCCAGGTCTCATACTCACACAAGAGAATCTACCTCTGGCCTAGTACATATATGCAAGATATGAGAGAAATCCCTGCAATAGTCACTGAGAAAATTGTGATTAAGTGTTGAAATTTTCACACTTTTGGTGGGGGTACCCCCCTTGTAATGTCTCTAGCAAACAGACGAACAGACAGATTTGCATGCCTTGAACAATTTTCATCCTCGATAGATAAGGTATCTTTTAAAAAAAACAGCATGTCTCTAGGCCTTGTAGTTTTGGAGGAGAAGTTGTTCACGCGGACGCGTACGCCCACGCCGCAGAGTGACGACATAATGTCAGCTGACTGACAAGTCAGCTGACATAAAAAAATAGTAAAGATCCAGGCCTGATACTCACACAAGTGAATCTACTAGTGGCCTAGTACATATACGCAAGATAAGAGAAAACTCCCTTCAATAGTGAATGAGAAAATTGTGATCAAGTGTTGAAATTTTCACACTTTGGGTGGTGGTACCTCAATGGTAATGTATTTTTGTATTGTGTATTTATACTCAGCGCAATATCTCCATATACTACAGGACTCAAAGCGCTATTTAACCAATCCAACTGTACAGGTACAGCCCCAACTCACAAGTAACTGACATTCCCCTAACTGGAAGATAGAGGCTCAAGGATGACCATTTATCAACGTCCTTGAGGTTCTTTAACCTGCCACTGGGGATAGGACCCAATGACAGAGGACCGCCATTTTAAGTGGTCATCCGAGCCACTATGTATCTGCCTGTACCTGGGATTGAACCCACGTCCTCTGAGTTCCTAGACAAGTGTGTTACCCGCTAGGCCACAGTGTAATGGCTCTGGGGAACAGAAGAACAGACAGATCTTCATGAATTTTATGATTTATCAACCTCAATAGTTAAGGTATCTTTAAAAAAAAACAGCATGTCTCTGGGTCTTGTAGTCAAGAAGAAGTTGTTCACACGGACGCGGATGTTGCATAGTGATGCCATAATGTCAGCTGACTGACAAGTCAGCTGACATAAAAATCATAATGTGTATGAAGTCGATACTTGGTAGGGACATTGGTTGGGGGCTCTAGGTGTGCAACATTATGGTGTGACCTTGTTTTGACCTTGCCGTAGTGACCTTGACCTACAAAATCTTGTCTGGGCTATATCTCGGCAAATGTAAGCTGTAGAAGTTGATACTTGGTAGCAACATTGGTTGGGGGTTGTAGGTATGCAACAGTGTGACCTTGATTCGACCTTTGACCTTACTGTAGTGACTTTGACCTATAATATTATGTCCGGGCTGTATCTCGGCAAATGTAAGGCATAGGAAGTTAATACTTGGTAGGAACATTGGTTGGTAGGTGTAGGTGTGCAACGTCATGGTGTGACCTTGATTTGACCTTTAACCTTGCTGTAGTGACCTTAACCTATAAAATCTTATCCGAGTTATATCTCAGAAACCGTAAGGTATAGGAAGTTAATACTTAGTAGGGACACTGGTTTGGGGTTGTAGGTGTGACAACATCATGGTGTGACCTTGACTTGACCTTGCCGTAGTGACCATGAGTTTTAAAATCTTGTCTGGGCTATTTCTTCGATTTTGCAAGGTGTATAAGATTGACACTTGGTAGGGACATTGGTTAGGGGGTGTAGGTGTGCATCATCATGGTGTGACCTTTAACTTTGGCTCTGCAAAGTGTGTTCACCTGCCATATTTGAGACATGTTTCTCAATGACAAAGATATATGGATTTCCACAACTGAATATCATATGTACTTTTACATAATTGTGCTATTTCCATTGACAGCTATATATGTACTCCAATTTATAAATTTTACAGCTTCGTAATTTTTAGTTTACTGATTAATGCCATCATCTTGTCAATGAATTATCTTGTTTTAATACTTTATCTTTACATACATTTTCTTTCTCTTTGACATTATTTTCTCTACATAAACATTATTTGGACCTTTATATAACTGACACTGCTCTGAAAGTATCCCAATCTTTGTACTGTTTCACTTCTTCTATATCTCATGGTGTTGAAAACTATTTCCCCAATCTGTGGGGTATGGGCATCTCCAATAATACTTACCCATGTGTTAGTCGCTGAATTTGAACCCAAAGCCAAGATGAGAACCCAGGGATTCTCTGCCAAACTTGGTAACCACAAGACCACTGAGGCCTCTCAAAAGTGCTGTATATTTTACTCAAAAAAAAAACACATGAAAATGAGGGAGATATAGATGACATAACAACGGTTACTTTTCACCATTACCTTAACATGTCAACATATCAACATATATATTGTAAGTTACAATATCGTCTAAAAATGTTTTTAAAGACATAAAATAAAAACATGTTTAAAAATTTAAAAATAGCATCAGAGATCCCATGACTCACAGCCTGGGGAAATAGTGTTGGACACCATGAGATCTAGAATAGATGAAACAGTAGAGTAAGACATCTAAAATTCGCCAGGAATCTAAAATTTGCCACCTCTAAAACCTTAGTTAATTTTATGAAGAAAATGATATTTTGCCTTAAAATTGGTATTTTTCAGTTCAAAATACCAAATTTACTAGACATTCAACAAATCTCCCCTCAGTTCATTTATTTTATTAGTATTTCAACATGTGGCGAATTTCAGATATGTGGTGAATTTCAGATTTCTTACTCTACAAAGATCAAGTGCCTTTCATAACAGTGTAAGTTATGCACAGGTATATGAGAAATAACACTCAAGTATCATGACAAGACAATTCAACAGAAAGATGACAGAATTAACCAGACCTACGCATCGAAGAACCAATGCAAATTTGTATCCACCGAAAAGACAACTCACTAAAGCCAGTGAACCATTGTTTGACCTTGAAGGAGGGGCCCAAGGTCAAATCTGAAAACATCAGAAGATTCCCAGCCCATGACCTCCTATAAGTTGGTTTCATATTGCAAACCTCTAGGACCAATAATAAGCAAGTTATCAGCACTTCTAAGTTTGGGTATCCTCGTTTGACCTTGAAGGAGAGGCCCCAAGGTCAAATCTGAGCACATCAAAAATTCCTAGCCTATGATTTCCTATAGGTTGGTGTCACTTTGCAAACCTCTAGGACAAATAATAAGCAAGTTTTAAGCACTTTTAGGTTGGATATCCTTGTTTGACCTTCAAGGAGGCGCCCAAGGTCAAATCCGACCACTAAAATATTCTCAGCCCATGATTTCCTACAGGTTGGTTTACCATCCCAAACCTCTAGGACCAATAATAAGCGAGTTATAAGCACTTTAAGTTTGGCTCTCCTCGCTTAACCTTGAAGGAGGGGTACAAGGTCAAATCTGACCACACCAAAAGATTCTCAGCCCATGATTTCCTATAGGGTGGTTTACCATACCAAACCTCTAGGACCAATAATAAGCGAGTTATAAGCACTTTTAAGTTTGGCTATGCTCGTTTGACCTTGAAGGAGGGGTCAAATCTGACCACACCAAAAGATTCCCAGCCCATGATTTCCTATAGGTTGGTTTACCATCCCAAACCTCTAGGACCAATAAATAATTTCTTTCTGAAAGAAGTCAAGTCTATACATTGGACCAATTTAAATAGTCTATGTGAAAAAGTAGCTAGATCAAAAACTCCTGCTGCAAAACAAAGGCTGAATTAAATAAACCCTTTTTCTCCCCCAAAAAGGAAAAGGCATATCCACACAATTCAACAAGAATGGAATCAGAAGAATGTGGGATTTTTTTAAAGGTGCCTAAAATTGGGAATTTATATTATATAAACATTGATCAGCTGCAATATATTAATAACCACATCAGTGCATGCTAAATACCTCATTTTTTTAAGATGCCATAACTTCATAAACTGTAGGAGCTTAGCTTTGCCAGATAACAGAAATTTTGTTTTAAGTATACATGTGGCAGGTGTGGTTTAAAGAAGTCTTAAAATAAATGGGGTGGGAGCAAGAACTATATATTTATAATGTTAAGATGGCCAAAGTCTATTAAATACAAGAATTTTAAGTAAAAAGGTCATAAAAATCTTCCTTAAGCTTAATCAATGTGTTAAGTTAAACTGATATTATTGAACAGTAAGTCAGTTGGCAGCTGAAAACCCTCATTTTTACTTCAAGATGGCCATGACTGTACCTATATTGGAACTCCAAGGTGGAAAGAAAATAAGAATGTCCCTATTGTCATCTTTAATAAGTGTGCAAAATATAACTGAGGTGAGCTGAACAATATGATAGCTGGAGATGAAAAACTCCATAATTTCACTGCAAGGTGAAGTTCATTAATACTGGACTTTAAGGTGACCACAAAATAAGAATGTCCTTTTTGTCATTATTTATAAGTGTACAAAGTTTAGCTGAGGTCAGTTGACCAATAAGATAGCTGTAGGCTGAAAACTTCATTTTTTCACTGTAAGGAGACCATAACTTCATTCATATTGGGACTGTAAGGGGACCATAAAATCAGAATGTCCCTTCTGGCAGGTTTTATTTTAAAAATTTAAACATTAACTGAACTTAGGGCTGAAAACCCCTATATTTTAAATTTAAGATGGCCATAACATTATTAATATTTAAGTTATTCGGTAGTAAGAGTCGTCTTTTGGTCTACCTCAACATCAATATATGTTAGATTTGAAAAAAAAAATGTAAACATAAAGCAGCCAGACAGTTTTATTCCAAATTTATGACTTTAGGGGGGCCATGGCTCCAATAATATTAACAGTTTAAGGTCACCATAAATTCAAGATAATCCTTTGGTAAATCTTAATATATATGCCATGTATGGTTGAAAAAAGTGGAAAACTAAGTGAACTGGAGGGTTAAAACCCCCTTTTTGACATTAAGGTGACCTTCAGATTGCAGATACAGGGCATGTGAAAGATTATCAAAAAGTAGCTGAATAAGTTATTCCAACAAAACGCCAAAATCCTGACTGTTTTTAAGATACAAAGTACCCATTTTAAAAAAATTTACGAAAATCAAACGCCTCCCATTCACGCGTCTATGGTCCGATTGATGAGAAAATCCTTTCCGACCTGCGAAATTTGGTCTACAATGTACGTGATAAATTTTATAGCACAGGTGTGTGTGTTTTTTTCCGAAACGCGATGACGGGGTGTTTTTGAAAAATGCTTAAGGTTACCTTAAGTAAAGCTTAAGATCTCCTGAAAGTATCCCAAAAATTTTTCCCGCCCCTATAGTTTTAAAGAAAGATAAGAAGGAAAGAAAAATTTGAAAGCCCAAGAAGTTATTCATGGGAGACCATAATCCGCCGGCGGCGGTGATCAGTCGAACGTACATGAAAACAAATAAGCGCCCCTGACGGGCTTCTTAATTACAAAGTTCTTATACCTCATGGTTTCTGAGATACTGCCCTGACAAGATATTTTTCCAACCAACCACCCGCTGGACTGCCTGCCCAACCAGAAAACACCATTTCTACAGCATTTAAAGGCTGGGGGGTAATGAAAATTGATGTTCTCAAGCAAAATAAGCAGCACTTCTCTATGTCCGTAGTTTAATCAGATAAATCAAATTGATGCCAACAGTAATTTCAACACGACAATATATCTGATTCAGTGAGTTGTTGAGCTGACATAAAACATAATGTGTAACTCTTTTATATGCTGAATATGTCTGTTTACAAAAGCACAGATTGAACTCTTCAGGTTGAATATTTTGTATTAATCGAAAATCTTACAAAAAAATTAATGCTAACTGTACATATTTAATGGTGATTCACTCTATTATAAAATGGACAATGTAAACAAAATGGGCTGAAACACAACCACTTCACTTGTACAGTAACACTGTCAATCATTTTTATGTCTCTCACAAATTCAAATTTAAAGATTCCTCATATTTCTTTTATTTCACTAGTGATACCAATTATAATAGAAAGGTTACTTGTAAATAGCTATAATTTCAATGTTACATCTTCAAAAATCTAAAATTCCTAGGTAAAAAATAGTGATTGTTATAGGAATAACGCCTGACAAACCATGGTATATGCAGAATTTTACCATGGTTTGAGATTATAAATCCCGAAGGCAAAGCCTGAGGGGTTTATTGCCTCAAACCATGGTAAAATTCTGCATATACCATGGTTTGGAGGGCGTTAATCCTATTCTAACATGACAAAGCAATTAAAATACTTGTAATTTCCTTATATTTTGCAAAAAATCATGCCCATTTCACAAACGTTCGAAACAAATCAGGCTGTTCTACCAATTGTACATTGTGGCAGTAGCATTTTCTCACTAAATACGCCGAAAATAAAGAGGTTTTTTTTCACATTTTTTAGGTTCTATATATTTTCTTTTCATTATCAGAATTATATTCAATTAAAAGTGCTTTTATGAATAATAATAAGTTCTGTTCCTTAACTGTCAAAAACTGGAAGCATGTTACGATTACCATTGTTACTTGCGGTGGGATGACAATGGAACAGTCACCACGTATATCGAGGTTTTACCATAGCTCTCGACCAATCAGAATCGCGGACACAGCCGTGTCATGTTAGAATATTTCACACCCACAATATAACAAAATTGCTATGGTATGAATTAATATACATGTACAAGAATATATAATGAACATTGAACAAAAAAAATGCATATATTTGATGGATCAAACAAACAGAATTAATACCTTCAGTTCTTCTACGTTTGACAGAAAAAGATAATACTTTTACAGTAAACATGGAAGATATAGAGTAAAAAAATTTGAAATTTGCCACAGTGTGTAAAATTTGCCACTGATGGGCTTTCTTTGTTAGTAAAACAAAATAAGATAAACGATATCAAAGGCCTTATACCCTTTTCACACTACAGGTGGGACACCCCATGGTTGGAGGTTTTACTCGATGGCGGAACCGCCTCCTAGAACGCCTCATATCTTCCGAGATTTGTGGTGTGAAGTATGAGTCATACATCCACTGATTGGACATGGTTGATAAACGTCAATAATAGTAGGACGATAGTACTATAAATGCTGGTCACCGAGAGACAACCTCCATTAACCTCAACTCGCCTTCAATACACACACTACCGAAACACAATGAGTCACAACCTTATATAAACCGCAGACAACGCCTTCAGTTACCGTATGAAAAATTTATCTGTGGAAGGTGACTGAAATAGACACACAGGGACAGAGACGCACGTATAAAGGGGCAGTGGTAGGGCTGACAAGGAATGAGACGGCGGGCCATTGTGTCAAAAGTTCGCATATGGACGTCTGAAGGTAGTTGAAGGACTGGCATTTTGTCTAACACTTATAATCGCAGGTTATACTGTGTTGTCTGAAAGGGGTATAATGTACCCATACAAAATCACGAATATGTAAAACACTTCTGACAAAATCAAGGAAATTGAAGCGGGGTTTCTTCACTGGTGAATTTCACATACTGTGGTGAATTTTATATTTCTTACTTCTATAACTCACAAAATTTTATTTAGATCATATAATATTGTTTACATACTGTTAAGTCAAATTGTGATGGAACAAAAGCTAGTAATGGTTTGCCAGGAATTCCAGAAAACAAGATTAAATATCAACTAGACAATCCCTTTACAGAACTGGTTCTAGTTGCACAACGGGTCTGAGTCTTAGCCAAGTTTATGGCTAAGTCAGGGACTTAAATCTAACACTTTGGTCTTACCTAGGTCTGGGACTTTAATGGATTTCACAAAGGCAAGCTTACCAAATAACCGCAGTGGTTTTCTGTGTCATGTAACATTTTATATCTATTAACAAAGACTACTTTAGTGAGGTGTTCTGTATAATTATTTATTTAAAGCCATTTCAAATTTTTAAGTGGAGAAATGTTTATGGAGGTCATATTTAAGTCCTCTTTACAAAATTTAAGCCCACTATTTACCAGACTTAAAGTTAGGTCCCCTGATTTAGCAATTATATGACCTTAGCTGCTTTGTGAAATCCGCTAAGTCTAAGATCACAGACTTACTAATCTGTTGACAAAATTTAAGAGCAAAGTCTTAAATTTAAGTCTAGGTCTGGGCTTAAGTCCTTTTGTGAAATTGGCCCCAGGTATTACCTCTGCCTAATAGGGATTTCCACTGAAGGGATTCAACTTTACAACATAACTGCATAACAATAAAATATGGAAGCCCAATAAACTGACATTAAATAACTCAAATAACACACCCCCAGTACAGCACAAACAAGAGCACTCACAGAGTGCAAACCCCTGCCAAGGCACGTAATAATAAGAAAATGGAAAGTATATTTTTGTATTCAGATGGTGATCTGGAGCAGTCTAAATATTTAATGAGATCTAAGTTGAAGCAAGACCTATTTTCGCATTTTTTTCAATACATGGTCATGAATATAACACCTCCTTGGCAGAGATAAAAAGTATAATTAGAAAAACATGGTGAAGGAAACTGAAAGAACAACTGTAAGGGAAAATATAAAAATTTGACTTGTTTAAACAAATGTGGAAAAGTATGCAATGTGCATAACTAATCTGAATCCTTCGAATTCTGATGGATGTACTAGTATTAGTGCTGTCGCGACACTCGCTACTTCCGATACTATCATTTGCTAGGTTCATTATGAGCGATAATCGGATGCATTTTTTCAAATCCGATTGCAAATATATTAGCATATTTATATAATAAAGATAGAATATCTTTTAAAAGTGAAGGATTATTCAGCATTTTAAAATATATTTTCGGACCTTTGACATCACAGTCCGTACAAATCCAGTCACATGACCTATCAGGAAAGCATTAAACCATTGCTCGAATGTAATTTTCGGAATTGAATCTTTATTTTTTTTTCACACTTGGTAAGTCAATTTAAGTGACGTAAAGCTTTCAAATAATCTTTAAAAACACTGTACTTCTATTTATTTGAGGCGTATATGATATTATAATTGCATTACGCAGCACTTTATAAAGTCGGAATTAGATAATTGTTTTAATATACTGACGGTTTTCAAAGTGTTCCTACGTTTGACAATGCATAAACAACCGAAATAAAAAGACAAATATGACCCTAAAATGATGTATTCAGGTGAGAAAAATATATTATTTTACATATTAATTAAATAGTTTCGTTTTGAGGTGAGTTTATGAAGTCGACATATGTCGGTACTCGGTCGGCCAACGTGGGCGATATTCGATGTTAATTTGCACCAGCAAGTGACAGCACTAACTAGTATGTGCAAAATCTGCATTTTTACGGTCAATAGATAATTTGTAACATGTTTAATACCAAAGCTTCTGTTAATAATACAATTAATTAACAGCGGCTTTGATTAAGTAAAATAATGCTTTTAAAAATATAATTCAACATAGCACCACACACCAAATATCATTTTCTCCCCAATGACTCTCTGAGCACAGAAAAATTTGTAAAACTATACTGAAGACTGTGTACTTTTGTCAAAGATGAAGAATCAAATATCCTTGATTATTCCTATTGTTAACATCAATATTTTTACATAATACTGTATACATTCAAGGAATTTCTTTGCTGATATCCTTGATATTGTACCAAATAAATTGAACAAGTAGTCACAACTTTCACTTTCATAAATAACTAACATTTTAGGTGCAAGTTATTTTCTTGTAATTCCTGGACTGTCAGATTTGTTTAAAAATATGTTTGTGAGTTCTACTCCATTTATCGCTATTTACTGAAAAGTTCTTGTCTGAAATTACTTCAAATGAGTTACTATTTGCTCATATTTTGACTGATGATTTTGACACATATGACTCTTTTCACCGTAAATTCACCCATACTTATAGTTAAATTATTTACACAAATGACTATGGTATATTTATCCTCCGGAATCTTCATACTACTCAAATCATCAAGTGCCCAGAATTTCAGTTTATGTCCATTTCACATGACTGATTCCACCCAGATTTTAAGTCAAGTTATATTCATGAATGAGCCTCATTACCCAAATTTTCATACAGGTATATTTTTTTATAAATAAAAGATTTAACCCAGTTTTAGTTTACTTTTTTTCACATATGATCAATTCCACTCTGTTTTCTATCTCTTTTTCACAATTAACAGATTTGATCTAGAGTTTTAGTTTAGTTTTTTCACATATGTTCAATTCAACCCTGTTCTTTATCTTTTCATTTGACCTAGAGTTTTAATTTACTTGTTTTCACAAAAAAATCAATTCTCCCCTTTTTTCTACATCTTTTTTAAAAACAATGCCCCTTTCACACTACAGGTCCCATTCTGTCCGAGCTGCTCACACTAGAAGTGGTGTAATTTGTGGTTATAGGCATATGGTGTCCAAGATTCGTATGCGAGCTTGTGGAATAGTGGCAAAATTTCCAATATCTCAACTCACCTTATGTCGCTGTATTACACCGAAAGACCACCAAATCACAACCTTATGTATCCTGTGGTCCACACCTTCGGGTATCGTAATAAGAAATTCATGCGCGGAATCATCTACGCATACTTACGGTGCAAAATCAGAGTCGGAAATTTTAAACTTTTGAAAACAACCATGGGAAGCGCAAGGTAATGGGAGGTTTCGCCAATGTGTCACAGGGTGCCATACTCACCTCGGATGTTAGCTGAAGGACAGAGGCATTTCGTCCAATGCCTATAACCGTGCAGAATACCGCCTATTGTGTGAAAGGGGTATAACAGAGTTTTAGTTTAGTTCTTTTCACATTTAATCGATCCCATTATATACTCTATCTTCTGCGCTCTCCTTTCTGAGTCCGTTTTTTCTCGGCTTCCTTCCTATCCTGTACTTTCTGTTTCTCTTTTTCCCTGTCCTCTCTATCTTTCTGTTTTTTAAGCTCGTGTTCTTGTTTACTTTTTTCTCTCTCTGCAACCTGTCGTTGGATCACCAGCTTTGAATTCATGTTTGACACAAGACCTTTAAAAAAATAGAGAAAGTTTCAAGAAAAGAGGAATATTAGTTGAGGTTTAGGTTCAATGTAAAGTAAGAAATATTGAAATAATGCACGGAAATACCCCAAAGAGGAATTACATTTAAGTGCAGAACATTTATATAAAATGTGACATCATTACCTTCGGCATTCCCTTCTCCTGCCTCCTCATCATCTCTGTGGATTGATAGGTCAAGGTTAAATTTAAATAAATTATGCCTGTCAACTACATCACTTTCTTCAAGTTTTGTTATAATCACTGTGGAAAATAAATCAACATAATTCACTAACAAAAGGCACAAACTGTAATTCTATATTTTATAAATTTTATAAAATGGTCTAACTGCAAAGTGAATCCTTCAAGAATAATATATAAGAAATTGGGAATCAATGTAGTCTTTATTTTTATTCACCAAATAATTAAATTCCCCATTTTGTGGTCTGTGCTGACCAGGTGTTACATCATTGCACTTTGGCAAGCGAACATGTGAATTTATTTATTTATTTTATTTATTAGGGGTTTTACGTCGCTTTCAACACTGTACAGGTCATATCACGACGGGTAGTTTTGTGGGCAGAGGAAACCGGTACATACAGTTGGTCAAGGTTCTGTACTGTAAACTACCGACCATCAGTAGGCAACTACCAACTTTCCCATATAAAGTCCCTGGTTTGAACCATCGACCTCAGAGTTGGGAGGCGAGTGTGTTACCCCTTTGCCACCGTTGCCCCCTGTGAATATGTGAAAGCTAGGTCTATAATTTAACATTGTAAGTTGTATTTAGTGAATGACCAACTCTTCAGTTTCAATATGTATGGTCATCCCAACAAATGCACAAGAAGGATACTCCTCCCCTGAAGACACCTGGGCAAATTGTTGCAATATAGCCTCTTTGGCTCTTCTGCGTTCAATCTCTTCCTTTGTTATGGGTTTTGCTTTAGTCTTCACAACCTGGGAACTCTGTTTCTCTAATGCCGAGACAAGCTGAGCCTCAAGTTTGCTAACACCTAGACCACAAAATATATCTATTATTTATCTATTTTGTGTTTTAAAATTTTTTTTCTTTCCTTTTTAAATAAATAAATATTTTTTATATATTTGTACATAGTTGAATCGACTGAACTTGAATCATTTTTAAGAAGAGCAACTTTTTATCCCAACTTTTATATTTCACAATACTAGAGTATTTTATTAACAGTATTTTAAAACTTAAACCTTCATCACTGCATACGTCAGTTCTTATATTTTCCAATAGTAAAGGTATCAATGTCAGCTCTTGGATGACTTAAAACAGGTTAAATCTAAATAATGTGCACAGAGTTTAATTAATATGAAAACATTAACCTGCATCTTCAACAGCTTCTGTCTTCGCTGTGTCTGCATACTTTGAAATAATCTCTGCGCAGTGATTTTCCAGGTTGTCCTCCTGTAAATGTAAATGACAACAGAAACTGTAAAATAAACAGTATACATAAATGCAATTTAGTCCAAAATATCATGCATTCTAGGTGGGTTAGTGCTCAACATTGGAAAAGATTGGAGTTTTGGGATTCCCAGGCAAGGTCATTGCAATTGTACCTTTCCACAAGACTGCCATACGTACATAGATCTATCACTCCTCACCCAGAAATATGATACCTTAAATTTACATTAGTTAAGAAGGTAAACTGGTGAGAGGATGATGTCATGTTCAGTGAAGTACAAACACTCAAATTTACTAAACATTACTTGAACCAAAAATATGTACCAGTCACATGGGCCACTGGGCCCAAAGAAGATTTTTCAAAGAACAAGTAACTGAAGTAAGATTTAAAAATAGCATCAGAGATGCCCGTACCCCACAGCCTAGGGAAATATTTTCAACACCATGAGATATAGAAGTACTGTACCAGTACAAACTTCAGGATACTTTCAGAGCGCTGTCAGTTATATAAAGATCCAAACAATGTTTAAATGGAGAAATAATGTTTGAAAGAAAGATAATGCGTATAAAGATGAAGTGTTAAAACAAGATAATTCAATAACAAGATGACAGCATTAATCAGTAAACTAAAATTCAACACTCTTTACCTACATCTGCATGGCCGAATTGTGGTTTAGATGGTTTGAATACTACCATGCATACAGAAGTGGTAATACATTTAATGAATGCTTATTGTGGTGTTGGAGCAAAATCTGTGGCTCACTTGATGAAATTCTATCTCTTACAATGGGAAGTTATGAAAGTAAAATTCTTAATAAATTCTAATATGACTTTTGCTTAATCTGCATCAAAAGACAGACCCAAAGGTCCATGAAGATTTTAAAGGTCAAGGTCACTACGACAAGGTAAAAGGTCAAATTAAGGTCAGACCATGATAATACACACCTATAGCCCCTAAACAACGTCCCTACCAAGTATCAACTTCCTACACCTTACGGTTTCCGAGATATAGCCCTGACAAGATTTTATAGGTCAAGGTCACTATGGCAAGGTCAAAGGTCAAATCAAGGTCACACCATGATGCTGCACACCTACACCCCCTAACCAATGTCTCTACCAAATATCAACTTCCTACACCTTGCAGTTTCCGAGATATAGCCCGGACAAGATTTTATAGGTCAAGGTCACAACGGCAAGGTCAAAGGTCAAATCCTGGTCAGACTATGACGTTGCACACCTACACAGCCTAACCAATGTCCTTACCAAATATCAACTTCCTACACCTTATGGTTTCCGAGATATAGCCCGGACAAGATTTTATAGGTCAAGGTCACTATGGCAAGGACAAAGGTCAAATCAAGGTCAGACCATGACGTTGCACACCTACACCTCCTAACAAATGTCCCTACCAAATATCAACTTCCTACACCTTACAGTTTCCGAGATATAGCCCGGACAAGATTTTATAGGTCAAGGTCACTACGGCAAGGTCAAAGGTCAAATCAAGGTCACACCATGACGTTGCACACCTACATCCCCTAACCAATGTCTCTACCAAATATCAACTTCCCACACCTTACACTTTCCGAGATATAGCCCGGACAACATTTTATAGGTCAAGGTCACTACAGCAAGGTCAAAGGTCAAATCAAGGTCACACCATGACGTTGCACACCTACATCCCCTAACCAATGTCCCTACCAAATATCAACTTCCTACACCTTACGGTTTCTGAGATATAGCCCGGACAAGATTTTATAGGTCAAGGTCACTACGGCAAGGTCAAAGGTCAAATCAAGGTCACACCATGACGTTGCACACCTACACCCCCTAACCAATGTCCCTACCAAATATTAACTTCCCACACCTTACACTTTCCGAGATATAGCCCGGACAACATTTTATAGGTCAAGGTCACTACAGCAAGGTCAAAGGTCAAATCAAGGTCAGACCATGACGTTGCACACCTACACCTCTTAACCAATATCCCCACCACGTATAAACTTCCTACACCTTACGGTTTCCGAGATATAGCCCGGACAAGATTTTATAGGTCAAGGTCACTATGGCAAGGTCAAAGGTCAAATCAAGGTCAGACTATGACGATGCACAACTACACCCCCTAACCAATGTCCCTACCAAGTATCAACTTCCTACACCTTACAATTTCCGAGATATAGCCCGGACAAGATTTTCAAACTCAAGGTCACTACGGAAAGGTCAAAGGTCAAATCAAGGTCAGACCATGACGTTGCACACCTACACCCCCTAACCAATGTCCCTACCAAGTATCAACTTCCTACACCTTACGGTTTCTGAGATACAGCCCGGACAAACTATTTCCCGCAGCCCGCCCACCCGCCCGCCCATCCGGACACCATGGGTGAAAACAATACCCCGACAGCCCTTAAGGGGTGTGGGGTAAAAAGGAAAAGTGACGCTTTCCTTTTTAGGCCTAAAATAAGCAGGTTTTGGCACTTTTGCTGCAAAACAATGAAAAACATGTTTGAAAACTGGACTTTTCATGACCAAAAATGTAAATATCAGCATTTGAAAGCCAAGAAATTGTCCAATATAGAAAAACAACCTTTCTAGAAAGGATGCGTCCTTTTCACAAAAACTGCAAATCTTTGCTTTTCTAAAAAGGATGCGTCCTTTTCACAGAAACTGCAAATCTTAACTTTTCTGAAAAGAATGTGTCATTTTGATAGACATGGTAAAACTTCACTTTTGTAAAAAGGACGCATCCTTTTCACAGTAACTACAAATCTCACTTTTGCAAAAAGGACATATCCTTTTCACAGAAACTATAAATCTCCAATTTTCTGGAAATCTTCAATTTTGTAAAAAGGACGCGTCCTTTTCACAGAAACTGCAAATCTTCACTTTTCTAAAAAGGACGCATCCTTTTCAGAAACTGCAAATCTTCACTTTTCTAACAAGGACGCGTCCTTTTCACAGAAACTGCAAATCTTCACTTTTCTAAAAAGGACGGGTCCTTTTCACAGAAACTGCAAATCTTCACTTTTCTAAAAAGGACGCGTCCTTTTCACAGAAACTGCAAATCTTCACTTTTCTAAAAAGGACGCGTCCTTTTCACAAAAACTGCAAATCTTCACTTTTGTAAAAAGGACGCGTCCTTTTCACAAACACTGCAAATCTTCACTTTTGTAAAAAGGACGCGTCCTTTTCAGAAAAACTGCAAATCTTCAATTTTGTAAAAAGGACGTGTCTGAAAAGAATGTGTCATTTTGATAGACACGGTAAAACTTCACTTTTGTAAACAGGACGCATCCTTTTCACAGTAACTACAAATCTCACTTTTGCAAAAAGGACATATCCTTTTCACAGAAACTATAAATCTCCAATTTTCTGGAAATCTTCACTTTTGTAAAAAGGACGCGTCAATGACTTTACATTTTTATGTAACTGCTGCTAAGAAGGGAATATTTATATACCAACCTCTAAATAATATAAAAAAATACTACATTTTAAATTTTCTCAATAATGGCAATCACTTCTTTACAAAATGTTTGGACATACTACATTTTAAATTTTCTCAATAATGGCAATCACTTCTTTACAAAATGTTTGGACATGAATTGTCGAAAATGACATACTCCCTCCCCTATCCCTGACAATAAACACCTCCCCTTCAGAAAATCCGGAATCTGCCTCTGCACAAACCAGAAGGCAGAATATTTATTAATATTTGGCTGTCATCACCTAACTCCATGCACCACTGTATATTAAATAAGGACATTAATATAAAATTAATATATTACAACTCCAGTGTCCTGTTAAATTAAGATCCCATGTAATTTGTTCCTTTTACCTGTTTCTACACTGTTGCACATGCACAGAAATGGTTCTATTATAAGCCGAAAACACCAATATTCAGGCAAAATATTCAGTATATTGTTGTAAGTTATTGACATTTGTACATTATAATTCAATCTTTAAAAACAAGAGTAATTTAACTCAGTCAGTGGTTTAGTTTCAATTTTGACAACCTTATTTCATGGGGGAACACTGTGTCCCATAAAATTTGTTCTTATCATCCATTTCTATGCTATTGCACATGCACAGAAATGATAATGTTATCAGCTGAAAGGTATCAAGATGTTTCGACCCACCGGGCGTTTCGACCGTGTTTTTTTCAGATGTTTTGACCTACTTTTGCAGCATATTTGACAATATCTGAGCCAATATAAAACAAAATTTCTTCAAATAAAAACTGTTATTTTTCTTTAAAATGATACATTTTTTCATTTCTGTAGTTGAATTAGGTACTTGGATATCACTTGTCAAACTCTTTTAGTCCTTATTTTGGGTTCATGCAATAGTTTGTTTGCCAATAAATTTTTATCCATCCAATGTAAAATTTTGGTAATCTTTAATTGCTTGTAAATCTCTCAATGCATAACCAATTTTTACAATTAAAACACCATTGGAAAGTTTATTGCATAGAGTTCAGAAATAACCAACAGATAGCATGAAAATTGGGTCAGTAACCCTGTGACATATAACCTTTGACATTCAAAATTAAATGAATGCAGCAAATATTTTTTAGCATTTTAATGGATATTTTCTTCATAATTCAGCATAAATAATGCCTGAAGTATTTTATAGCTGTGCAGAACTTAATGTAAACTTGTTTTATCACATACTTTATTGATATTTTTTATTAAGTAGCATGATTATTAGTACAACTGACATACAATACTATATACAAGATACTATATATCAGATACTATATACTATATGTCACTCTACCAGGTGAGCTATACGGGAAATCCCTACTAGCCAAGCAAGTAATAGTGATTTTATCACATTTGGGTTTTGTCACATTCTCCCCTCCACACATGAAACCTGTCCCAGGGTTCCGACTGGTTCATATTAACAAGCACCACTGGCTATCCACTGGGTGGTTAATCCAACCACAATAGCCAGTCTCTTATTGGGTGCCAAATGTCACAGGATCAGGTCTCCAGGGAATTCGAACCCACAACCTCTCACACACAAGGCCCACACTCTACCAGGTGAGCTATAAGGGAAATCCCTATTAGCTAAGCCAGTAGTAGTGTTTTTTATCACTTTTGGGGTTCTGTCACATTCTCCGCTCCACACATGAAACCTGGCCCAGGGTTCCTACTGGTTTACATTAACCAGCACCACTGGCTATCCACTGTGTGGTTAATTCAACCACACTAGCCAGTCCCTTATATAGTGCCAAATGTCACAGGACCAGGTTATCCAGGGGACTCGAACCCACACCACCTCACTCGAGGCCCACAATCTACCAGGTCAGCTACAAGGGAAATCCCTACTAGCCAAGCCAGTAGTAGTGACGGGTTCTGTCACATATATATATATATGAAATCAAAATATGTAAAATAAATATCTATTACTTTACTTACGTGTAGAGCTGTGGCACGACCCCACATAGAACTGGGGAGTTGCATAAAATTTTTTTTGTATGAAAATGGTTTAATATAACAGAGTGTCTTCGGAACCGACAAGGACGGGTCACAATTCTTTTAATTTCAGAACTGTCACGTTCATATTATAACTATTTGATGTGTGGCAGTTGAATTAAAGCATGCTGTCGAAAATAGATTCATAAAAATATGACAATTACAATATATCAACGTTCTGAGGCCCCAGTGTGAAATATACATATTTTTACCGAAAATCCTGAGCATTGCCAATGACAACCATATTTTATTGGGTTTCATTTGCTTATTTCATTTTCTTTCAAAATTCATATATTATTTCACGAAATTGGGATTTTTGAACCTTGCATTAAACTTATTTATTTATTTTGAATGAACGTATACTTATAAAATATATGAAGAGTAAAGACATTTTTGTTTAAAACGGGTCTTAAAGCAAATAATTTGTGAACCATTTCCATTGGCAGTTCTGAAAGGGATTGTTTTCCGATCCGTCAGTGACTGTTCTGAAGCCACAGTGTTAATATAATTATAAACAGTTGATATTACGCCAGTGACACAACAAATACAATATGTGTACAAAATATATGCTATTTTACACAGCTTTCATAATAAAAGAACATTTTCAAATTTTTGGAGAAATAGTCTAAAAAACCTGAACATTCAGGAAATGTCATTTATTTTTTGTCAAACATGTTTGCATGTTGACTGATTGTTGAAGAAAATGTAACAAAATAGTTCTGGGAAGAGTTATGTGTACACATTTATATGATATTTGTGCTTTATGCAAATCTCCAGTTTTATGTGGGGTCGTTCCACGGCTCTACACACAAGTAAAGTAAAGCTGAGGTACCCACGTCTGATCTATTATGTGATCTTGTATCTTCTCATACTATATTTTATGTCACGACATAATTCTTAAACAATCATCTTAGAACAATAAAACATAGGAATAATTTTTATCCATGGGTCAATTTCATTTTGTAGGAACTTATTTCCCGAAGATACTGCTTCCCTGCATAAGTTGGCCGCGGGTCGTAAGTTGGCCACCACTCATTTAAATGTATCAAACAGACAAATGTGTGGTTGCACAGGTTTTAAAAGTGGTACTGTAGTTATAATAAATCTTATTATAATAAACCATTCAAGAATGATACAGGCCTTTAGAATTATAGAAATTTCAAAATATGATGATGGTGGCCAACTAACGACCCGCGGCCAACTTATGCAGGGAAGCAGTACAGTACAAACTTCCCACGACACCGGATAGGCTGCTGGGCGATGTTACAATATTTTTAAAATACTGACAGCTATTTGTCCAAGAAAATCCATTAAGGATTCATTTTGCTCCTGTGGATCGGTTTCCGTTTCTAATATGCTTGTAATGTATTGCACAAAAATTTCTAAATCAGTGTCTTTATTCATCTTCAACAGTTTTTTTGATAGCCAACTGTCAAAACTTGTCACATCCATGGTCGCCGCCATCTTGGTACGTTGTAAGTCCGATAACCTGAATAGCCACAGAGGGGCATCCTCGGCGCTGAAGTGAGTGCGCGCAATGGTGGATGGTATGTACGTAGTGGGGGACGTCCCCCACTACGTTATGTCCGTAATGGGAGATGCCTCAAAGAGAAATCATTATTTGAAGAGAAAAAATAGATCACTGAAATGTTAGCTTTTATTTATCACACAATACGAGTGTAACATTATGGAACACAAACTAATATGCATTCAGAAAAGATAGTAACGGATTTGGGCCCCTCTCCTCTCCCATCCCCCACTGGGGACATGTGTCACTGAGCGTCCCCCACTGCCTACATAGCTGAGATCCTCCTCTCCTCCACCACCCCCCACTGGGGACATGTGTCACTGAACGTCCCCCACTGCATACATGGCAGAGATCCTCCTCTACTCTAACATCACCCACTAAGGATATGTAATATTAAGCATCCTTCACTGCATACATTACTGGAATCCTCCTCCTCCCAAGGTTTTTCATTTCTGCACAGTATCCTAAAAATAGCCTTAGAGATGCCCATAAGGACAAATTCCCTATGAGAAGGTCAAAGGTCAATCAAGGTTGCACACCTACACCTTCTAACCAAATTCCTACAAGTTGTGGTTCCTGAGACGTAGCCAAGACAAGATGTTATAGGTCGAGGTTACTACAGCAAGGTCAAAGGACAAATCAAGGTCACACCATGACCTTCCACACCTACACCCCCAACCAATGTCGCAACCAAGTATTAACTTCATACACCTTACAGTTTCTTAGATATAGTTGGACAAGATTTTAAAGGTCCAGATCATTACAGCAAGGTAAAAAGTGTAAGTGTAGGTGTGCAACATCATAGTGTGACCTCGATTTAACCTTTGACCTTGCCATAGTAACCTTTAGTTTGAAAATCTTTTCCGGGCTATATCTCATAAACTGTAAGACATAGAAAGTTGCTTCTTGGTAGGGTCCTTAATTAGGGGTGTAGGTGTGCAACATCATGGTGTGAACTTGAGTTGACCTTTGACTTTGCTGTAGTGACCTTGATCTTTAAAATCTTGTGTGGGCTATATTTCAGAATCCATAGGGTGTAGAAAGTTGATACCTAGTAGGAACATTGGTTGAGGGTATAGGTGCGCAGCATCATAGTGTGACCATGATTTGACCTTTGACCTTGCTGTAAGATTGAAAAAAAATTGTTTGGACTATATATCTGAAACCGTGAGGTGTAGGAAGTTGATACTTGGGTGTGCACATTAATTAGGGAGTGTAGGTGTGCAATGTCATGATGTGACCTTGAGTTGACTTTTGACCTTTTGGTAGTGACCTTGACTGTTAAAATGTTGTCTGGGTTATATCTCAGAAACTGTACAGCATAAGAAGTTGATACTTGGTTGGGAAATTGGTTAGAGGGTGTAGGTGTGTAAGGTCATAATGTAAATTTTGATTTCACATCTGACCTTGCCGTAGTGACCGTGACCCTTGAAATCTTTTCCAGGCCATATCTTAATTAGTAGGTTGAAAAGACAGAAGCTCAGGGATGACCATTTATCAATGTCCTTGAGGTTCTTTAGCCTGCCACTAGGGATAGGAGACAATGACAGAAAACTGCCAATTTAGGTGGTCATCTGATCCACTATATATCTGCCTGAGCCTGTGTTTGAACAGAAATCCTATGTGTCCCTAGGTGAGTGTGTTATCCACTAGGCCATAGTAGCAGATAGCCATATGGAATATACCAGTTACTAACTTGAATATACAAGTTAATACCTTAATTGAAGATACCAGTATGCTAACTGGAATACATGAGTTAGCTAACTTGAATATACAAGCTACTAAGTTGAATATACCAGTATGCTAACTGGAATCAATGAGTTATTAACTTGAGTATACCAGTAAGCTAACTGAAAATATACAAGTTACTAAGATGAATGTACCATTTGGCTTACTGGATTGGATCAGTTAGTAACTGGAATATACAAAAAGTATTGCAGCTAAAAAATTTCTCTCAAATATGCTGTTCATCTACTTTTTGTGAACTGTAACATACTTAAGTTTCACAACTGTTGTTCAATGTACAAGTGAGTAATGGCAATTTTATTGCTACTTTTAGTGAAAATGTAAAAAATCACCAATATCTCACAAACCGTAAGAGATAGAGCAATTTCGAGCAAATTTTTGACCCACAGGGTAGTACAAGGGTATCCTACGCAAGGGGAAAACATTTCAATTTTCACCACTTTTGGCGGCCATCTTGCATTTTAGTGGAAAATGAAAAAGTCTGAATATCTCGGAAAAGGTATTTCTTCCCCTGTAATGCTCAGCGGGAGATACATACCGCAACAGTGGTCTTGTTGTATCAGTAGTTTGTATCCGGTGGATACTATGGTTTTCGCGGGGGTACGCCGCCGCCGCCGCAGTGTGTAGATGATTTCTCGTTACCCCTCTGCAGCCAAAAGTATTAGCAGTAGAGGCCTCAAATTTCCAGGATAGGTTCAATGGTACAAAAGCTTGCCTCCGAGTTTTTTTGGCCTCGTTTCCAAAAACAGGATGGCTGCCACGGCTGTTTCATTAAAATTTTTAGGGACTTTTGCTGCCCCAGTATATCTAAGGGCATGCAATGTACACTTTCCAAATTTGTAGGATATGTTCATCATGGTCAAAGCTTCCTTGGGAATTTTTCTGGATATCTGGACAAAAACAAGATGGCCGCTGTGGGTGTTTCTTTGACCGTTTTTTTACAAAATACAAAAAGTGCAAATATCTCGAAAACTGTAAGAAATAGAGACTTTTCGAGTGAATTTTTTACCTACAGGGTAGTACAGGAGTATTCGGTTGCAATATGAATTCACCTACGTTTGGGAGAGCTTTCACATGGAGAAGTTCCAGACCCGTAGGTAATTACTCACCTACTCAAAATGAGTAAATGTGAATTATCTCTAAAAGTATTGCAGATAGCCAATTTCTCTCAAATAACTCATTCACCTACTTTTGGGAGAGCTTTCGCTTGGTGAAGTTTCAGACCCATAGCTAATTATTCACCTACTCAAAATGAGTAAATGCTAATTATCTCTAAAGTATTATTATATCTAAAGGTTATCACTGTTGGGTAAATCACTTATAACTTGAAAACTGTTGCATTTAGATTATTTAGTTTCAATATGTTATTCACCTATTTTGAGGCAGCTATAACATAGTAAATTTCCAGACCTGTGGCTCATTGCATAGCTGAGTAATAGCTACTTTGAAGTTCTTACTCAACACTAAATCATTTATAACTTGAAAAGTATTGCATTTAGAGCATTTTGTTAAAATATGTTATTCACCTACTTTTTCCATAGCAACAACATGGTGAGTAACTTGGGTGTCTATGTCAAAAGCTAAGTGAGTAATAGCTACTTTTGGACTTTTCACTAACTTCCATCATGAGTAAAATCACTTGTAACTTGAAAATTATTGCATTTAGAGAATTTGGTGCAAATATGTTATTCACCTACTTTTGGGTCAGCTATAACATATTAAAATTTCAGACCTCTAGCTCGTGGCATAGCTGAGTAATAGCTACTTTTGCCTTTGTCGGTGGATACATTTGGCATCTGGCCACAGATGCGTCCTTGGTCTAGTTACAAACTTTACTATACCGGTTAACAGACTGGAATATGCTGATATACTATTTAGCTAACTGGAATACCTGAGTTAGTAGCTAGAATATACAAGTTAGTAACCAAAATATTCGAGTTAGTAACTGGAATATACAAGTTAATAACTCTAATATAACAATTAACTAACTTGAATTTATGAGTTTACTAGCTTGAATATATGTGTTAGTTAACTTAAATATATGAGTAAGCTAACTTGAATATTCTAGCTAGCAAACTGGAATAAACAATTTAGCTAACTGGACTATACCAGGTAGCTAACTTGTATATTCCAGTTATTAACTCATTCATTCAAGTTAGTTCACTGGTATATTCAAGTAAGTTAACTGGAATATTCTGGTTAGCTAACTGGTATTTTCCAGTTAGGTTATACCTAAAATGGGAACTGGGAGAAAAATCTCTATCAACTATGTATGCAGTGAGGGATGCTCACTGATACATGTCCCCAGTGGGAATGGTGGAGGACAGGAGGATGTCAGCCATGTACGCAGTGGGAGATGCTCACTGATTCAAGTCCTTAGTGGGGATGGAGGGAGGAGAGGAGGATCTCAACCATATATGCAGTGGCAGATGCTCAGTGACACATGTCTCCAGTGGGGGGAGAGGAGAGGAGGATCTGTGCCATGTACACACTGAAGGATGCTAAGGGACACATATCCCTAGTGGGAAGGGTGGAATAGAGGAGGATCTCAGCGATGTACTCAGAGGGGGACATTCACTGACACATGTCCCAGTCGGGGATGGAGAGGAGAAGAGAATCTGTGGCATGTATCCACTGTAGGACAGACACTAACACATGTTCCCAGTGGGGGTGGATGAGGAGAGGAGGATTTGTGCCATGTACGCAGTGGGGGATGCTGAGTGACACATGTCCCTAGTGGGGGATGGGGAAGGGTGGGAGGATTTCTGCCATGTATGCAATGGGGGAACACTCACTGACACCTGTCCTCAGTGGGGGATGCCAGAGGAGAAGAGGATCTCTAGCATGTATGAAGTAGGGGAAGCTCAGTGTGACATGTCCCTGGTTGGGGAGAGGGAGGAGAGTAGGATCTCAGCCATGTCTCTAGTGGGAAACGGGGATGAGAGGAGGTTCTGTGCCATGTACGCAGTGGGGGCCACTCAGTGACACATGTCCCTAGTAGGGGATTGGGGAGAAGAGGAGGGTCTAAGCCATGTATGCAGAGGGGGACACTCAGTCAGACATGTCCCAAGTGGGAGATGGGGGAGGATAGGAAGATCTCAGCTATATACATAGTGGGAGACATTCAGTCAGACATGTCCCCAGTGGAAGTTGAGGGAGTAGAGGAGAATCTGTGCCATGTACACAGTAGGGAAACACTCAGTGACACATCTCCCCAGTGGGGGATGGAGGAGGAGAGGAGGATCTTCGCAATGTATGCAGTTGGGGACAGTCATTGACACATGTCCCCAGTGGAGGATGGAGGAGGAGAGGAGGATCTCAGCCATGTACACAGTGGGGGCCACTCAGTGACACATGTCCCTAGTAGGGGATTGGGGAGAAGAGGAGGATCCAAGCCATGTATACAGAGGGGGACACTCGGTCAGACATGCCCGAAGTGGGAGATGGGGGAGGATTGGAAGATCTCAGCTATATACATAGTGGGAGACACTCATTGACACATGTCCCCAGTGGAAGTTGAGGGAGGAGAGGAGAATCTATGCCATGTACACAGTGGGGAAACACTCAGTGACACATGTCCCCAGTGTGGAATGGGAGAGGGGAGGAGGATCTGTGTCATGTACGCAGTGGGGGACACTCATTCACATATGTCCCCAGTGGGGGATGGTGGAGGAGAGGAGGAGCTCTGGCATGTATGCAGTGGGGGACACTCAGTGACACATGTCTCCAGTGGGGGATGGGAGAGGGGAGGGGGTTCTCTGGCATGTACGCAGTGGGGGACGCTCAGTGACACATGTCCCCAGTGGGGAATGGTGGAGGAGAGGAGGATCTCAGCCATGTATGCAGTGGGGGACGCTCAGTGACACATATCCCCAGTGGGAGATGGTGGAGGAGAGGAGGAGCTCTGGCATGTACGCAGTGGGGGACGTTCAGTGACACACGTCTCCAGTGGGGGATGGGAGAGGAGAGGAGGATCTCTGCCATGTACGCAGTGGGGGACACTCACTGACATATGTTCCCAGTGGGGGATGGTGGAGGAGAGGAGGATCTCAGCCATGTACACAGTGGGGGACGCTCAGTGACACATGTCCTCAGTGGGAGATGGTGGAGGAGAGGAGGATCTCAGCCATGTACGCAGTGGGGGACGCTCAGTGACACATGTCCCCAGTGGGGGATGGGAGAGGAGACAAGGATCTGTGTCATGTACGCAGTGGGGGACACTCACCCACATATGTTCCCAGTGGGGGATGATGGAGGAGAGGAGGAGCTCTGGCATGTACGCAGTGGGGGACGCTCAGTGACACACGTCTCCAGTGGGGGGTGGGAGAGGAGAGGAGGATCTCTGCCATGTATGCAGTGGGGGACACTCACTCACATATGTTCCCAGTGGGGGATGGTGGAGGAGAGGAGGATCTCAGCTATGTACGCAGTGGGGGACGCTCAGTGACACATGTCCCCAGTGGGGAATGGTGGAGGAGAGGAGGAGCTCAGCCATGTACGCAGTGGGAGATGCTCAGTGACACATGTCCCCAGTGGAGGATGGTGGAGGAGAGGAGGATCTCTGCCATGTATGCGGTGGGGGACACTCACTGACACATGTTCCCAGTGGGGGATGGTGGAAGAGAGGAAGATCTCAGCCATGTACGCAGTGGGGGACGCTCAGTGACACATGTCCCCAGTGGGGGATGGGAGAGGAGAGGAGGATCTGTGTCATGTACGCAGTGGGGGACACTCACCCACATATGTTCCCAGTGGGGGATGATGGAGGAGAGGAGGAACTCTGATACATCTGTCAATTGGGTTGTTATATATAGGTATAAACAGGACCACTTTTGCTTCATCCCATTTTCAATTTTTGAGGAGACATCATCAATGCCGTAGACTTTCTCCAAGTCCTTTTGTCTTTTATGTAATAAATGGGTACTGTATGACATTTAGAGAAACAGCCAGCCCTGAGAAAAGGACTTTTCTCACTCATAATGGGAAGTCTTTGTCAGCCTAGTATTAAAAAAATAACTAAGAACTCGAGAATTCCTGGGCACTTTTAAACCAATAAAAAACAAATGCACACTTATATCCATACAATAGTTCAATATTAAACACAACTGAAGTTTTAGCCAGAATACTTATGTGTGTAAAACATAACCCTTACAAACTCTGTGGGACTTTTCATTTTCATGTAGTTAAATGGTCTTTTATACTTCCAAGAGAATGTGCTTGTCAGTATCTTATATGTGCAAATTAATAAAAAGGGTAATTGAGGTGTTCAATATTTGCGTGATTACAGTTGTAATTTCTTTCAATAATTTCTTTCACATTTTTACTACTTTATCCAAGATAATCAGTTTGAAACCCCTTTTACAAGTTTTCTTAGAACCTTCTTCCAATGATACCATTAAAGATTAAGCAATAACTGTCACACTTTTAAAGTTGTTTTGATAAATGAATTTATTTCAGTATATTTCATTGCAATTGGGGCCTGAAGGTGTATTATCAATTTTCAAGATCTAGTTGGTGAGGAATATACAAATCAAGGAAAATGCCTACTGGAAAAATGTCCCAGAAAGGATACCTCCTGGAAACACTATGTCCTCAAGAGAGTACCTGCTGTATATTCTGTATGTTTTATACTCAGAAAAAATCATCCTAAGAAAGAATATTTACAAATCAAGTTTAATTTTTACACACATATATGTGGAATAAGGCAAATAAAACCCCATCTTTGGAATAATAAATATGGTAAATGTGTAGAAATAACATCTAATAACATCAACATCATTCAGTTTAGAAATTGTCATGAGTATGTATTTGAAAGGGTAGCTGCTCTTGAAACAAGATCACTGTTTGCGTGCATCAGCAATAAACTTCATTCATATGGCATAATCTGGATATTAATTAATAAAACACTCTTAACCACTAAATCATCCCCTTTTATCACTACTTATCACAACACACAATATAAAACTTGTCCTGAGTATATTTTAAGGGTAACTGCAACATGTTCTTTCAATTAAAGACAGTGAGGGCTATTGCAAAATCATGCTATTTACAATTACAGAAAAGACAAAAGTGACCCTAGTTTTACCTTGTATACTTTGTAAGTCTTAACTAAATTACTTGTTTTTACTTCTTCGGAGGCATTTTTCGGGATACAAAATATGTAGTAGGCATTCTTTCCAGGAGATATTTTTTTCCATGAACCACAAAAAGCATCTTTTCCATCAAGCAAACTTAACCTTGTATTTTGTTGATAATCGTTACAGTCTAACAGAGTTGTTCCACTATTCTGATCTCCCTCCGATAAATTTCAGATCCTGAAAATTGTTCATTTGGGAAGATTTGGCAAGTCAAACTTGTCATTGGATGGGGGACCATAAACTATGATCACAACATTTGAGAGCATTCAAGACCAGCCTGGAACTGCTGGTTAAACTTTTGGAACAGCTGGGATGAATCACATGTGTGTCTCTGATAAATTCATACTGTTTAAATTTGTAAAAAAATTTCCGTGATCCTCTACAATCATTATCAGAACTTACATTTGGGAATGCAATTCTAAAGCTATCTTTGTAAACTTTGTGAAGCAATCTTTTCCATCCTAAGTTAGTCTTGACAATGGTGTAGACCTTCATAAAGTTTGTAAGCAATTCGGGAGGATTTGGGAACCAATTGAAAGGTTTGTAGAACCATTTAAAATATCACTTGGAAAGCTAATGTAAAGTCGACCCCTCTTTATCCATGGATAATGACTAATTTAAATTTTTCCAACTGGGGACAAGTTATACAAAAGGATCGCCAATATGGAACAGCCCTCTTAGGGACTTTAACCAATTTCCACACTATGTTCAAAACCAGTTAATTATTTTAATAAGACCATGGGATTTTATAACCCTAACACTAAAACGAGACAATATTCATACAAATACTTCTGGAAAGTATTGCACCTATTTCATTCATTTATACACTTGATACTCTGATGTTCCCAAAGTAAACTAACAACAAATATATAAATAAAAAGCTTCAAAGTGTGACTGTGTACCTGTATTTCTGTGCTACAATAACAGAAATCCACAGTTAGAAACCCATCATGATAGCTGTGGTAGCATGCATGCAAGGGGGGAAACCCCCACCATATAAATAATAGTATGTAAATATGTTGGGAATATTTATCCATACCTTTGTGCATACAATCTACATAAATGCATCCCTCATTACAGTTGAGGCTAAATGGGTGGCACAAGTCTTTGTTTTTTTCAGAGACTGGCCCCCTTATTCAAGAATGTGTGTGGTATAATGAACTCCTGTAATTTTGTACATAGGGCTTTGTTTTTTTTAAGAAATATCTTTGGAAATATCTGTAAAATTCTATTTAAAAATGCCAGCCTAAGCCAGCAATATGTGAAAGAAAGAGAACAGAATGGCTGCAGTAGCTACAGAGAAAGACACAAGATTTGACTTGGATTTTCAGTGGATGAGGAGGCAGCACATCTCAAGAACTTAGGAGAAGAGCAAAGACACAAGGAGCGTACACAGGATTTAATGCAGTCATCTGCCTAACTGGAATGGAGTAGGAACCAAGACATGCTGTTCAACAAGATGCTGTCTGATTAAAGAGATGAAAGGGAAATATTGCCTGGAAGATGAATCCTGCATGATCAGCTTCCTGATAAGGTGAAGCAATGGTTTGCCACACAGAGGACACGCCATTGGTAAGTTGGGCCAGGCCAGCCCAAAACTAATCAAGTAACAGAATTGAGTAAAAGACATTTTCAATTTTATGAGGCCCCATACCACCCGAGTGTCTGGAGATCAGGCTTCAAGGGGAAGAAACCACTATCAGTGGCTAGCTATAGTCATCTCTCCAAGATATCAACACTGACCCCTGATAGTGAAGCTTCAGATGAACAGGGGGCCACCGTGGTACAATGGTAACACACTCGCCTCCCACCTCTGAGATCAGAGTTTGAATCTCAAACTGATCAATAGTAGGAAAGCTGATAGTTGCTTGCCATTAGTCGGTAGTTTAGAGTACAAAACCTTGACCAACTGTAGGAACTGGTTTCCTCTGCCCTTCCAACTACCAATCACATTATAACCGATAAGGTACTACGTATGATGTAAAACACTAAATAAACAGACAGACATAGACACCAGTGTTTTGAGACTGGAGGCCAGCTCAGCAGTCCATTCACCTTCATTAAATATACACCAAGCTTCTAGAAGTTTTGATGATGCCTACACCTATTGTGGCACATTGGAAAAGATGGAGACGATAATGACCCACTTCATGCATTCCACAACCACACCCTTGGCCGAGAAATCTAAGTCTAGTATGATGGGTGTCTTCATTACATATAGACAGACACAGGCAGAAAATATGGACTGACCTCATGTGGGAAAGCTGAAGCCATACCTTACAGAATTCAAGGCAAATATTTGCTTATTTTAGAGGCACTTGTGTCACAGAAGCTGCAACATAAGCTGCAGCAGTGCCACCCACCCATCTTGTATGACATTGGACCACCAGTGAACATGGAATCATCACAACAGCACTTTGAACACGATCAGCAGGCTGTCCTATCAACAATCCAGAAGAGCAACAGAACAGACTCAGTATCATTAGTATCCAATATAATATCAGTCATCACTTGCATCAACCAAAGCAAATAGCAACAGCAACAAAACAAAAACAGCAAGCAATGGGGAAAGTGGTTCTTTATCTATATTGGGCATATCCTGTCAGTTGGGTCAGATATCCACAACCAGACGTCTTTGTCAGTCTATCTGTATGGTTGGAGGTACAGACTATATGAGATCCATGATAGAAGAATGCCAGCCAGTCACAATAATCATATCAGTCAAATTGTCCACACCACCAGAGACCTACAACAGATACATAACTACCACCTCAACAACATCCTCTAAGCTTCAACTTGTACCTCCTCCTCCAATTGTCCTGAGAAGGATTTGAACAACAAAAGCCCTTCTAAGGGCCAAGCATATCTCCCAAGGGCTTTATGCTTAAGCTGGTGTTAAAAATGAAAAAGTCCCCTCTTAACAACATACTAATTGGCTCCAGCAATAGTTTATCTCACACAGTACAAAGAATTCATACCACTTTGACAAAACCTAATTTCCCCAGTGGAGCTTATCAAAACATGTTTCCCAATGTTTACATCCAGACACTTGGCTTTTACTTGTAATGGGTGAACTATAGCCACAGGGTGGCAATCATAAGAGAATCTAGGGTGACCTTTACACTAAGACCCCTGTGACAATGACAAGGCAGCATGAGGCAGGGTGATATCGATGGGCACCCACTGTAAGCCCAGGGTAAACACAGGGCCAATGTGACCATTTTTCAAATTATTTGACATTTTCGCTCCTACTAGCAGACTGGCAGAGCATAGCAGGTGTGTATCTGGATTCAGTGGGGTATCTTCCAGGATAATAGATCTGAGGTTACTCCTGGAGGGTCCTTGATAATGGAACAGCCCTATCAGTAACCATTATATCTGTTTTGTATTTGTTATTAGAACATACGCTAGAGGCCATATATAGAGTGATGGTGGTGTTGCTGACTTAGGAAAAAATTATCTATCTTCTATACATGTCATACCGCATAATATACAAATCAATCTTTCTTTTTCATACAGTTACAACGAGTTATTTTTGTGTTTGGTCAATATTAGGACCACACCTAAGAAAAACAAGGGCTCGGGCTTTTTTCGGATTTATATTGGAAATTCGTTATTGAGCATACCTCCCAACATTGTTTACAAATGGAGTCCAAACATGTTCTGTGACAATTTTTTTAGGTACGCAATAACATGTGTCTCTCTGTCATAAATTGTAAACATTAGAGAAAGATTCAGAAAAGGAAAGAAATTTTAAGTAATTTTGAGAATGGTGTACTGTAGATATCATACGTGTTTGAAAAACTTGTCTTATTTCTGTCGTGATACCCAACTGCTGTATCCGCGATGGACGGGTTTTCGATATGACAACGTAAACGGACAACGCTGAATATCACAACCAACGCAAGCAAAATTATCAGACATATAACAACAAAATTATATCTTCAAAGTCGCTGGTTCAATGTGACTGCATATTCATTCGAAAATATATTGTAAAACTGTCATCCCAAAACGAGGCCGAGAGCTTATGTTTTAAATGATCGAAAAAGTGAATATATCGAAAACCCGTATATTGGCTATATAGCCCATGTACCGGTTTTGATATACGGTATTCACGTTTTTGATCATTTAAAATATAGGAATTGCCTCCTGTCGCGGCATCGATCGTGGTTTGAAGTTTTTGTCTAAAGTCACTGCTTCGCATTAAAAATCAATGAATTTCGACAACTCAGTTAATTTATTAGTGGTACATTTGCCAGTGGTAAAATTTTGCTAGTTTTTAATTTTATAACTCTTATAGCAAATAAATAGAGCTTCTACTTGCATGGCCGTTTGTAGAGACTCGATTATCACCCACCTAGGATTGATTAATCATTTGATTTAATTGACAGACATTAAAAATAAAAAAAATTAATTACATAGGCACAACTAAACATACATACTGTGGTTTCTCGACCTAGTCATTTTTCGACGATTTAGTTGTATGTTTATTATACATGCACTAAGCAATAATGTAAAATCAATAATAAATGTGGTTTCAAAATTCACCAAATATTTTTATTCCTTCTTTTCCCTTGCTGCCTTGTTTTGCATGCACCTACACTTATATATACTAGCTAAGTCACAGTACACATCACATACCATCACCCAACAAAATGATAAAATGTTACTTGAAGAGTATCATTGTTAATTAAAATATGTAAGTTAGAAAATGTGAGGTCTTTGAATCGTTTGGAATTTTCTAGCAGTATCTTAAAATAAAACATGCAAATTAGAAAATGTGAGGTCACAGATTTCCGTGGGATTTTCCTAGCAATATTTTAATATAAAAAATGCAAATTAGAAAATGTGAGGTCACAGGGATTTCCTAGCAATATTTTAAAATAAAATATGAGGGAATGATGGTCAAAACATCTGTATACATGCATCTAGTTGGGAGAAAATAGGGGTTTAGCTTGGAGTGATTCTATGTGGTTACACTCGACGCATTGAAGGTGATGCCACCATTGATCGATGCATCGCTTATGGAGGATATATATCTGTCAAACATATCACCCATAATTTCGCCATAACTAGATTTAACTTTTCACAACTGAGAACCATGCATGCGCACCCCTAGTTTCTCTGTTGATATCTGTTGTGTACCCAAGTTTAAAAGCCAAAAAATTTGTTTGTGTATTTAGCCATTGTGTAAATAATCACTTTGTTAATTAGAATATCAGTGGAATATGAGATACAATTATTAGTGAAAGAAAAGAAGTATAACCATGATAAAAAATAATTTATGAAGTACGACTCATTTTTCAATAGCAATACTAAGGTATACAATGAATTTAAGTTTCTTGTGTGTCAAATTTTAAAAAGATATAGAAGACATTAATTTGTGTTACTTTATGTATAATTGCCTTTTAAGCATAGTCTAGGAACTATTAATAACTCTTATTGAGTCCTGAAACTGAAACAAATAACCCCAAAAGCATTGCCAAAGTTAGTCATTTATATTTTGGACAAAACTGAAATTCTATAAAATGCTTTAAAAGCTAAGGTTCTGTTGTGTTTTATTTTGATTAATCTTGCCCCATAGCTAAATATTGATAACATATTTATGAATAACATTGATGTAAAGTTCTAATGTTAAGAAGTCGATCATGCAGTATGTTAATTATTTTGACATTTATATTGGGCTTTATTTTGTGGCAGTTAAACAATGTGTAAGTATAATGCAATTAGAATTTATTATATCTGCTTGATAATAAATGTTAGGAGTGTCTGTATCAGTAATCCTGCTAAAGTGGAATTGTAAGCTAAGTTATTGGAGATTAAAAGTATTGACAATGTGTAAAAACAAGTGTTGATATAATGCATCCTACGTCTTGACCTGTACACTTTGGTCAGTTGTAATCCAAACAAAACTGACATTCTTCTGCTGACTCTGTAATAGTTGAAATTAATCTGCATTGTCCTATTTCACAATATTGCTAACTTTGCTGCGATTATTGTGTAGAATGTCACTATAGTACTTGTTAAATCCCACAAATCTTGTTATTACATGTATTTGTATATTATACAATGCTTTGCAATTTCAAATATTAATAAGTTATAGCCTGCCATTTTAATTGAATTGTAGAATAGGACACATGACAATTATATGGAGTACAAATGTTATTTATTTTCATTAAAGCATTTATAATGAAACATTTTATAGGTAGTAAATTGTGAGTAAAATGCCACATTCATAATAAAGACACATGTCAAATCACAAAATGTCTGCAGTTTAATGTACAAGGAAAATTTTACAGAAGCTATTAAGCATAAGTGACAGTTTGAAAAGCAACTGATCATTAAAGACCTGTTCTTTGTTTTTTATTGCATAAAATTTGTTGATTTCAAGGTCTCAGGGTGAAGTTTTGATTGTTTTGTACAGATTGGATTATGGTGGATATTCATTCAGTGACTTCCTCATTGTTAGCAGATGGTGAATCATACAGAAAGTTTCAGTCCAACATGTACCAGTCAAATGACGGCTACCCTGAATATGAGGTGAGAAATATAAAAGTGTCAGCACTCAGCAGGAATATTTTTAAAAGCTTCCAATCTTTTTTTCTGACTGCATTTTTTACGCTGCTTTCAAGTGATAGTAATATAGCTGTTGCTTCAACTGAAAACTAGTTCATTTCAAACATAGATTGTAAGGGACAGGGACTGAACACAAATACAGTAAGTGTTGGTATAAGTAGAACTGCCACAAGTTGAATATTGCCATAAGTAAAAGTAGTTTCTAAGTTCCAGCAATTATAGTAAGAAATCTTAAATTCGCCAGGAATCTAAAATTTGCCACCTCTAAAACCTTAGTTAATTTTATGAAGAAAATGATGTTTTGTCTTAAAATTGGTATTTTTCAATACAAAAAGCCTTAATTTACTGTACATTCAACAAATCTCACCTCAATTAATTTGTTTTATTAGTATTTCAACATGTGGCAAATTTCAGATATGTGGCGAATTTTAGATTTCTTACTCTATTAGTGCAAAGTCCAAGGATAAGTAAAAGTTAACTTACAGAAAGTGGTCAATGGGTGTTTCCACAGATTATATTATTTTTTTATAAGTCGTTATAACTAGCAGTTGCCATAAGAAGAACTAATGGCTGACACTTTGCAACTTTGACTTTGACCAAATCCAGTGTACATACAGTTAAACACTAATTTTGTAATCTCATTGGTCCAGAGAAATATTAATTTTAACTGCAGATCGATAGTTCAAGGTGAATTTCGACAACAACAACCAAAAAAAAAAAAAAAAAAAAAAACCTCTCCAGGGACCTAATGATTCATTCCACTTAAAAACTAAAGTCTTCTTAAAAGGTTTTGAGTGCATAATGTTAGGGAATGAAATTGCTATAGTTTCCATACAAATGGATTCTATTCAGTTCTATTCTGGACTTTTATAGTGCTTAATCTCTACATTTAAGCAGATTCTTGAGTTGTTACCGTAGTATTGCAAAATTCAACAATCTATGGATATAGCAGTGGGCGTTGCCACAGAGACACTGGCTGAATATTTATTAATATGTTTTTTTAAATTTATTTATTTATTATAGTGACATGCAATTCACAAACATACATATGTTTGTAAATAAATTAACACTAACAAACTCTGGTTGAAAGAAGATAAATAAATACGATTTGATTTTCTTCATTTAAGGAGGCGGTTGACACAGTCAAAAGTTCACAACAGTGAAAAACAATGTATAAAACATTGCATGTTTTTATATTTCATTTGTTTCAGCTTGAGTCAGGAAATAAACAGAATGGGAAAGTAGATTCATTTGAAGACTTGTTTCAGGACACTCACACTGCTGGTGGTAAAGTTCCTGTCATTCATTCAGACTGGAAAGCAGAGGAGGACACAGCAAATAATGGTAATTTATGTTGGCTGATCCAAATGTAAATTATCTAACATTTAAAAAACAAAGTAGATGCATAGTTAATTCTAGACCTAATGCAAGGTCCTTCCTTAGTGTACGATGATTCTCTGAGAACATATCCATCTGGAAGGAAGTGAAAGTGTAAAATCGAGACTGTTATAAAATGCACTCATTCATTGTCTCAAAAAATACGCCGAAGTGAAGACTTGTAAGCAAGTTTGAATTAATCCAAATTTTAGTGGAAAAGTTCATATAGGCGCACATTTTTTAGAGTATTTGTATTGTTTCTGTTTCATCATACAGTGTGAATTTCTTCTGTTAATTTTGGAACAAATGCATCATAAGATTCTTGAAAATTCTTCTATTTCATATCTGAGAGCATTTTGTCACTGTATTTGAATTGTATCTCTTTGATATTCCGACATATTTTTCTGCTCTAGTATGTAAAATTTCTCTGTTTTAATATGTATCATGATACATGATTCCTTCTGATTCATATTGGAACACATTTTGTCAAACCTATATCTAAGTAAGCGTCCCAGAAGGGACGCTTGTTTGTATTTAGGGGAAAGGGGAGAGAGAGTGGGTCTGCTGGCTCCCGCATTTTCTATTGCCTATAGCTCGGCAACCACTGGGCAGATTCTCTTCAAATTTGGCACATGTATGCAGTAGCCCAAGGAAAAATTTCTGAATATGTTGTCATGACATTTCAACCAATCAGAGAAGTCACATGACCAAAACATGTGTTTCAAAAGGGTGTACTTCTCCGCATGAAAACTTAAAAAGCGTTTCACCTATTCACATGAAGTTTGGGAAGCAGGTTCGTTATATAGATGTCTGGAAATCATTAACGTTTGGAAGTGATCCAATACAAAATGGCCGACTTATGAACAATTAACTAAACAGCACAATTTTTGTTAACGCTAAAACACAATAAAGCACTTATCTTGGAAACTGAGCAAGCTAGAGCGATTTCGATGAAATTTTTGACCCGCAGGATATATGCAGAGTCTACTGGCGACTTTTCGCAAAAATTGTTTTCCTGCCACTTTTGGCGGCCATCTTGAATTTCTGCGTAAAACGGCAATACACGTTTATCTTGGAAACAGAGTGAGCTACAGCAATTTCAACAAAATGTTTGACCCGCAGGGAATCTGCAGAGTCTACTGGCAAGTTTTTCACCAAAGTTGTTTTCTTGCCAATTTTGCTCGCCATCTTGAATTTCTGCGTAAAACCCCAAAACACATTTATCTCAGAAACAGTGCGAGCTAGAGCGATTTTGACAAAATTTTTGACCCACAGGGTATCTGCACAGTCTACTGTCAAGTTTTGGTAAAAATTGTTTTCCCGCCACTTGATTTTCTGTGTAAAATGTAAAAACACATTTATCTCAGAAACGGAGCGAGGTAGAGTGATTTTAGCGAAATTTTTGGTATCCAAGAGTTTACTGGCAAGTTTTGGCAAAAATAGTTTTCCCGCCACTTTTTGCGGCCCTCTTGTACTTCTGTGTAAAACGCAAAAACGCGTCTGTCTCAAAAACGGTGTGAGCTAGAGCAATTTTACTGAAATTTTTGACCCAAAGGGTATCTGCAGAGTTTGCTGACAAGTTTTCCCCCAAATTGATTTCCCGTCACTTTTGGCAGCCATCTTGAATATCTGCGTAAAACACGTTTATCTCGGAAACAGAGTGAGCTAGAGCGATTTTGACGAAATTTTTGACTCGCAGGGTATCTGCAGACTCTACTGGCAAGTGTTGGCAAAAATTGTTTCCCACCACTTTTGGCGGCCATCTTGAATTTCTGCGTAAACCAAAAAAACGTGTCTATCTCAGGAACGGAGTGAGCTAGAGTGATTTCGATGAAACTTTTCACCCCCAAGATATCTGCAGAGTCTACTGGTGACTTTCCCCAAACATTGTTTTCCGGCCACTTTTGGCGGCCATATTGAATTTCTGCGTAAAACATAAAAACAAAACAAAGAAAAATAAAAAAAACATATGCACATTCATCTAGTAGTAGACGAAACCTTGTACTTTGGGATAAATGGAAAAAGATGTCTTAAACACAAGAAGATGGTCATCTCTACAAAATCATTAATAGTCTCATTGGAACGCTTTGTTTTTACTGTGCAAAAACAATTTCTTTTTCTCTTGCAAAGCAATACTCTAGTTTTAATGGTATTTGTGTGTTCCAGATTGGAACATATTTCGCCATAAGAATACTCAAGCCTCTGCTGGCCAATCAGCTGTCTTGTCTGATGATACTGATGATGAGTTGGAGTCAGATCGAACATTTCCTGACAAAAGACTAAACCCTGCTCTAAACAGATCAGTTCCTAATGGTTCATACCATAGAGACTTACAAGATTCCATAACACAGTCTTATACATTAGACAATGAAGAGGATGTAGCTCGTTCATCTGCTATGAAAGCTAAAGGCTCCGTGGATGATTGGATGAGACAGGAAAAAGCTGATGAAGGTACTGATGGATAATATTGTGTAAGCGTAAGAAATCTAAAATTCGCCACATATCTGAAATTCGCCACATGTGAAAATACTAATAAAATAAATGAATTAAGATGAGATTTGTTGAATGTATAGTAAATTAAGGCTTTTTGAAGTGAAAAATACCAATTTTTAGACAAAAACATCATTTTCTTCATAAAATTAACTAAGGTTTTAGAGGTGGCGAATTTTAGATTTCTTACTCTATACAAAACAATTTACAAAAAATATTGTACATAATATAACAGCCAGTTTAAAAAAACTTACAAATAAATTTAAATTAATGTAACATATGAAATTATAAGGACTATGTTATTTGCAAATAGAAGAGTAAAAAAGTAAGTGTTTCCTATGTTCCCAAATTTTGAACACAAATTTTTAAATGAGAATTTTTCAATGTTATTAACCTTAAAAAGTTTTCTTTAGGATGAAGCACGGAGAAATCTTGAATAATACTGTTTGAATACATGTTCAGAATACTAAGTGACAGATATAATGACCATCACAACATATAATGAAATGTATTTCATCTTCAACTTTGTTGCTTTGACACATGGTAAATTCTCTAACTTTGAGTAATTTTTTACAGTCTCTTCAGCCTTCTTTCTGTACTTCATTGTGAAAAATCCAAATCTTATTTTTGAATCATATAAATTTTGTAATTTACATAATAATTTTAGAATAAATTACTAGCCTATTCTGGGGTTTTAGTGAAATTTGCTTCTTGTTGAAAATTTCACATGTTTATTGTGACAGTGTGCAACTAAACTGAGTCAATGTTGATTTAAGAAATGTAAAATGTTTTTGGGAAAAATATAAAATTGATTATAA
Organism: Sabellastarte sp. h YS-2021; assembly: GCA_964017235.1. Classification (NCBI taxonomy): domain Eukaryota; kingdom Metazoa; phylum Annelida; class Polychaeta; order Sabellida; family Sabellidae; genus Sabellastarte; species Sabellastarte sp. h YS-2021. Next base: position 51,038,255 of record OZ024936.1, on the reverse strand, counting down.
TTTTGAAAATATGGCTCATACTTCATCAAAATATAGTGTGTAAATTTTAATAAATTTAATTTTATTATGAATAATCTTGAATGTAGTGCTGTCTGTAATTCATATTCTTACTGGAATTCTCTAACAATTTCCATGGGGTACAGATAGATTCCTCTAAAGTTTTTGAATTTGACTGAAATTTAAAGTCAGGAGAGAGTTTTCTTATTTTCAATTTGGCATATACAGTGAAATCTGCTTCTCTTCGTCACATATGTAAAAAAACAACAAATTCATGACAGGTTTATTCCTCATGAATTGGACTCCTGTGATGTAACCAATGTGTAGTAGGTCTTTGTTATGCCACTTCATTCAATATTTCTTTGCGGGCATATTTGTCAAAGGGATTTGTATATCACATCCAGTCGAGCGTTCTGCTCTTTCCAAGTGCATCTTGTTGAAATTAAGATCAGTACATGTGGCATTTACACTATTAACCATTGCCCATATTCATTAATCTTGTTATTCTTAGAATTATTCTATTCTTAGAATTTTCTAAGAAAGCATCCATTTTCTAAGAATACTTCTTAGAATAACAAAAACTTTAAAGAAGAAGTAGTTGTAAATTAATGTGAAATGTGAGACTTTTAAACTTTAAGGTAATACTTACGCATTAGAATTGGTAGCATTTAATTTAGTATTTTAATTATTGAGCAATTTAAAATTATTTTTAGAAAAACTGTATTGTAAGTGCACTTTTTGCAGAAATTTTCAGTATTCTTAAAACTTTTTCTTATTGTCATATTTTTTGTCAGTGCCTCTATTCTAGGAAAATTCATATTCTATAAATATGAATATTGGTGGATATAGACCTTGCCATACTCTGTAGTATACAAGTTATTGTTTAACATTCATTCCTATCTATGTGGTTTTTAATTTAGTGGTGTTCCCTAACAATTTGAAACAAATATCACATAACAAATATCTTTTTAGGTTAAGTGCTAGCTCTCTTTGAGGCTCATGCTTCTAGAAATTACTTTGTCTCCGCTTGTGTTTCGGATTGCTTTGCAGCATGCATGTGTAGCTCAAAACAAATTTTGGCCTGTTTTCCTATGTTATTTATTGGAAAGTATTGGATCAGTTACACATTTCCAGTCCACTGTGGTCTGACTCCACATCATTATACTTGTAGAAGTAATAGTAGTCTAGTAGTCTTGACACGTAGAAACATATCATTTTTTTCAGTCCGTTCCAGAAAGGCCATATGCAGACATGGTTTTGCCACTGCTGCGCCAGTGGAATGGAACAGGCTCCCACTTAATGTCAGATCCCAACGGACCATTTCAATTTTTAGAAGCCAACTTAAGACTTACCTGTCTAGACTAGCTTACCCACCACAATACTCATCCTCCGCCAGTGGGTGCTTGCTGGGTTACGACTTTGCTGGGTTTAAGAACTCTCTCTTTTCGGATTCACACACATTCATCAACTTTGCGCAATATAAATGTTTCTATTATCATTATAAAATTCTGAATTTTTCACCAGGTTTTTTTTTTCTTTTCTAGATAATTCTGAAGATGATATAGAAACAGATGTACTCTCCACTGGACGTACTTTTGACAGTGATGTGACTTTATCACACAATAAAACTGACCAGCATAAGAGATCGTCAGAACAGAAAATACCAACACCCCTAAATGAGAAAGGAAGAACCACTTTTGATGTATGGCAGACTAAGAACAAGGGCTTCTTGTCATCAAACCAAGATGTCACCACAATGGGAGAAGGTACAGAGTCACATAACCTACATCCAGAGAACTTAATGTCTGGTGAGACCTGGAGGTCACATATTACAGATGCAACTCGGATTGAAAAGGAATTAGATGAAATCCAATTAACCCCACACTCAGTAGAACAAGACAGAGAAGATTTATCAGGAACTAATGGACACAGAGAGGAATCTGAAGTATCATTAGAAACCTTTGTGGGTAACACTGGACAACCTGGGTCCGAACAGGATAAAAATAAAGGTCAGGGGTCACAGTCAAGGTCATCATTTGAAGCCTGGAAAGAAAACAGAGAAGTTGCTAACCCTGGCCTTGGTGTTGTTATGGAAACTGGACGAACTGACTCCTCCCTCAATACTGATGTCTTAATGCATGGTAAGATGATTATGGTTTACATGTATTACTACATAACACCATGTAGGTAAATTTGGATGGGGGGGGGGAGGGGGTGGGGGTGGGGGGGGTGTGTAGTGGTTAGGATTGGCCAATATTGTATAAGTTAAAATTAATAAAGTGCTAGATTTTTCACAATTTTTTGGATTGTTTATGTTTAAAGCCGTATTAATATAGAGCAGATTGATACAGGGTTGAGATGAAAAACCCGCCCGGGTATTACCCGCCCGGGAAAACCCGGGAAATTCCGGGTTGGGCAATACTCCAAAAGTGGGCAATACTGGGCAATACTATTTTTTAACCCAAATCTGGGGAAAAACCAATGATGAACTTTATTTAAGCTTCATAATACTCTAAACATGTGCAAGGTTTTATTATAAGTATATAACATATAAATACAGTACATGAATACAATATTTAAATGGAATGAAATATATCAGCACTGAATGAGTACATAAATACAATTGTACATAACAACTTAGGCATTGGGGTCATTTGAGGATTAGAATAGCTTCTACTTATTTCTATCCACTCACTGCCAGTGAAGCCATACTGTTAATGCAGTGTCTCAAAACCTTATTACTGACAAGCCAGAGTTAAGCTGTCAAGCTAGAGTTTATACTACCTGATGATAGCCCTAGAATAGTGGGGTAAATAGTTTAATTACAATTATGAAAGGGACAAGTATAAACCCCTCTTTTTTGTATTTTACTTGAAAGTGACACCAGTAGCAAACATGTTTGATTGTTTATACATGTATATACTAATGTATACAGTTTTAACTCTGTCCACTAATTTAAGTGAAACCAATTCATACTTTGCAGGGTGTATAAAAATACAATATTGTATAACACAATGTCAGTACAATGTCAGTGTAATAAAAATTTATCTATCTATCTATCTATAAAAATAGCCAAAGAGATTACCCAGTATTGCCCAGTAATGGCCATTATTACCCAGTTAGGACAAATTTTTATATGTTACAGTATTATAACTTCTTAAAGTATTACCCAGTAAGAACAAGTTTTTAAGACGTGACAATATTATCAGATAATTTAATAACACTAGTGCTTTCTATAGAGTAGTTAAAATCTGTCTTTTGGTTTAATAAACCCATTAAATCCAGTATTGCCCAGTAATGGTCATTATTACCCAGTTAGGACAAATTTTTTTTCTGACAGTATTATCACCTCTTAAAATATTGCCCAGTAAGAACAAGTTTTTAATCTGTGACAATATTATCATTTCTAATAATCACAGACCATTTAATAACACTAGTGCTCTTTATAAAGTAGTTAAATCTGTCTTTTTGTGTAATAACCCGTTAAGTCCAGTATTACCCGGTATTGCCCAGTAAAACCCGGGAAAACCCGGGTTTTCCCACTGGGCTGGGCAATACTCATAAAACCCAGGTTTTTCTCAACCCTGGATTGATATCAGTTAAACCCAGAAGCTGTTATATGGTTTAATGACCAACAATAAAGTAAACTAACCAATTTGGCTTGATCATCAGTTAAAAAAGGAGAAAATGAATCAACCATGAAAACTGGAGGCGATTCTGATCACTATACATTATTGTTTAGAATATGTAGCTGATTAGAAATGATTTACAAATTCTAAAGATTTAATTAACAGCTTTTTACTGCAATGTAATTTTTATATTTTGTCATTTTGCAAGATCTGTTCCACAGTGTAGTATGTAACTATAGCTTTACAAACCTGCTTCTGTAATGATTATACCTGTATGAGGTAAATTATCTACAGCATACAGTTTTCTTTTTTTCCTTTTTCCTTTTAACACTTTTTGTCTTTTAAATTTATTGGAAAGCTTTGATTTTGTCCACAAAAAGCTTTTTCTAGTTTGTCATTAAACAATCACTGATTTTCCTTTTCAAGGCTACAAAGAAAATGCTGCTATAGATGGTATGGACGAGGATGAACCAACAAGAAATTATAATTTAGTGGGCAATAAAAATGTCACTCAAACCTATTCAAAACCACAGAAATCCCAGTCTTTATATGACTCAGATGTAAGCCGCAAATACCAGTCTTACATGACTCACCACGAGTCCAAGAACGAGTTAAAGCGAGAGTTTGTGAAAGAGATGCTCACAAGGGCTAAAGATAGACAGGGTCATAAAGAGGATTTGTGTGGTAATACCTGGAAACGAGCGGACGCCGACTTAACTGCAGCAAGGACATCTAGTGAATCGGCCAAGCACTACCCTCGAGGAGTGACACTGTCAAAAACATTTACAAAGACCAGTAACTTTACTCCAGCTGGGAGGAAATGGGACTCTAGGAAGTATGAAGAATTAGCTTATGGGCCAAGTAATATATTTCTGAAAGATCAAAGCAAGAAGTCTTCACATTTAGGTGCTTATGGGACTTCAAAGAAATACTTACTGTCTGATTTTACAACAAAAAACTGGAAAATACACGGCAACAAAGACTTGGTAGAAAAAGATAGACAGAAATCTGGTATTGAAGTGGTTTCTGATTTGGGTGAAGAAGGACCCAATGAAAATGGAGCTCCTGTTGATGTTAGTGTGATCGATGAAAGCTATTATAAAGGTCTTTTGGTAAGCTCACCCATTCCAAGGTTTTCTGACAGTGACAGCGATGTCATATCTCCTATCCAGTCCCCAGAGATTGTTGCTGCTACAGCATCAACCAATCAGAAATCACTAACCAGAAAGAATGATTTCAAATCTAGTACATACACTAGACCTCATTCAGCCAATAATGTGCAGTCAAGAAAGAACAGTAATTTTCAGTCAAAGGGTTCTGGAACAAAAGCAACCAGTGCTAAAAACATCCACCAACCAGACTCTATGGGTTTATCGGTTGAAGGAGTCAAACAAGATACTGGCCCCAAAAGGCCAAACTCAGCTATTGGACGATATCGCACCAATCACAATCCTAGTTTTGTGGATGAAACATTATTTGGTAGTAAGCAACAGGAACCTAGTTTTGATGCACCTTGGGGTGAGCCAGATAAAGTAGGAAAGAAACCATTACCTTATGTTGCTATAACTAGCATGGAGCCGCATTTAGATCGTAAAACTGTTCCCGCCAAAAATGTGTCCCGCCAAGGCTCTGCGAAATCACGTCCTGTAAGCGCAAGTACAAAAAAGAAGCAGACAAAAGAACTGCATAATTTCCAGCAAGCCTATGTAGATGAGACACTATTTTCCGGTGGAGGTAAGACTGGTTATGCTCACAGTGCACCCGGGTTCAAAGCCCCATGGAATAAGGAAAGGGAACCCAAACCACATGCTTTTGATGCAACGGATTATAGAGCCGTAAATGCAAGGAAAAAAAGCCAGAAAATGAATGAAAATAAGAAACCAGTATGGAAATAAAAGGAGTAAAGAATTGAATGAAAAAGTGCTTTAGTTTCTGCTTGTTTTCTGTTTGTGTTTGGATTAAATCTGTGATAAGTAGATCGCCTGGTAGGGAAGAGGTCCTATGTTGCTATTTTAATGCAAATTGATATTATTTTAGTGTTGTGAAATCATTTTGAATTTAAATTTTGTGGTTCAATGTTTGATATCTCTAGAAAATAATGAACTTTGATCTAATTTAATCATCTAACATTTTTAAAACTGTATAAAAGTATGGAAACCATCCATAAAATCTTAAATTATGTTCAACATATCTAAAAACATATTATCCATGGATATTTGGTTAAATTTTACCATATTTTCATATATGCTTTATAGTTGGGTGACATTTGTGTCTTTGTTGCCGTATTTGTGATTTCTAAACATTTATAGATGCGAAGTTTGAGTTTCAAACGTTTCAACTAAGCTTCATTTTTGGAACAGTTATGAAGAGAGATATGATCAAACTTCTACAAACACTGTCACAACACTAATCTGTATAGCTCAAACACCGTTGTCTATTTTGTATGTATCAAAAAGTTATGTATTCTACAGGTTGTAATCAATGAAAGAAATTTTGTTGAAAACCTTCTCTATTTTATGAAGTTTGTGAGTGTGTCAGAAAAGAAATCATGAGTGATTAATGAATGTTTACCTTTGCATAAATAGTAGCAAAGTGTCTGTGGTGCAAAGAAGGTATATTAATACTTCATAATATCTGGTTAGAGATGTTGCATATAGTGTTATATGTTGTATAGATGTCCGATATTAATCATTGATATTTTGATTGCTCCAAGGTCAACTCACAGCTTTTTGGAAACTAGAACTAGGCCCCGTAATATGACAAACTTGAGCCCTATATCTGGAGCTGAAACGATTATTCGTACTAATCGATTAGTAGGTTATTAAAGCACTAGTCGACGCCAATATTATGAAATTGGTTAATTGTTTTCTTGTGTATATAACCACATAGCGGATTATACACAATCATTGGAACTATGAGTATCTCGGGTTAAGACCTTAAAACGTATATAATTAAAGCATTTTATATGCATTTTATTTTTTAAATATCAAAATATTACATTATTGGACAGTTTACCGAATAATCAGGTGAATTCTTTGCTTTTCAGCATCTCACGATCCGCCATTTTGTTTGTTTACATCAGGAACACATATGTTTTCGGTATTTCTCATACATGCTAAACGTCAGAAACAATTAATCGGTTAGTCGACGGTTAATGCAAGCGATTACTCCGCTACCAAATTTTGCTAATCGTTTCAGCTCTACCTATATCGTATAAACTAGCCAATATATATAAAAATAACAAAGACATAAAAATATGGTTCGTACCATCTATGCACAGCTTGAAATATTTCTATTTTATTGTAATAAGACTATAGAGTAAGGAATCTAAAATTCGCCACATATCTGAAATTCGCCACATGTGGAATCAACAATACATTGAACGAATTGAGGAGCGATTTGTTGACTGTACAGTAAATTAAGGCTTTTTGAACCAAAAAATACCAAGTTTAAGACAAAACATCATTTTCTTCATAAAATTAATAAAGGTTTTTAGAGGTGGCGAATTTTACATTCCTGGCGAATTTTAGATTCCTTACTCTACCTTAACTTGGCAATAGTTAAACTGCATGTAGTTAATTTGTAAAAAAAAGCTACAGCCAGTTGTTGGTTTTGTATGACCAGATGATCAGATGAAGCATTTGCATACATACAAAAATATTGGAAACTTTTTAAGTAGAGCTTGTTTCAGAATCTGAATGATAAGGTTTTTAATAATTTTTTTTCCAGGGAAATTTACAGTTTTAACTGGAGATAAGTCTGGTTTAAGTTGATTTGTTGTAATAGTTCCTATTCCCCAGAGATTCAACATGTGAGAGATCACTGTGTACTTGTATATTGTTGTTACCTGTTATTGGTGTCCTACCAAGCAAGGCTAGCCATTATCACAGCTTGAAATTCATGTTATCATTATCTTTATGCTATTGTTGAATAATTTTAAATCAGTTATTATTATGTATTTCTGTATTGGCTGATACTTATCATTGATCAAAGTACTTAACATAGAGTTGATAAGTTGTCATTAAAATCATGTTTTTCTTCTTAACCATGATTGTTATATGGGATGTCTTGCATATCTTCAGAAACATGACCTTATATTTATTTTAAAATTATGGTGTTTTGTAATACAGTAGACTGTGAATAAGTAGATCATCCAGTCTATACAGGAGTTGGTCCGAGTTCTGGCTAATGTCCAATTTACACCTGCAAATAGACAGCATTTCCTGACATTTACGCATCGTAGCTGATAGCTAATGATAGCCTGGTTAATTTGGACTTGAACAAGGAGTAATTTTTATACTCCAGTATTCTTTACAACTGGTGTCACCCGAAAATTATTCCCCCGTGAAATGAGTTCCTCAAAATTTAAACTAAACCACGGATAAAATTATTCTTGTATTCTATGGTTGTTAAATGATTATTTAAGAATTATAATGTACACATATTGATAACTTACAAAAAGTATGTTAAATATGAAATTTTTCAGCTGATAACATAACCATTTCTGTGCTGGCGCGATGGCATTGAAATGGGTAAAAGTTCATGGGAACTTATGTCATGGGAACTTATTTCATGGGAACTTATTTTTTAAAATACAAGACTACAGGAGTTTGTTGTGAAACAATAGGCAAAGACAAATTTGGAAGACTGGAAATTACTTTTTAAAAATCAATTATAATGTTCATCAAATGGAAGAGGTAGTTTTATAGTGTAACAAAATAAGGAAATGCAAATTGGGGAGGGTGAAAATATAATTTTGTGAATAGTAGTGTGGGGATTGAAATGCGATTTCAATAGTTGGATCAAACTCTAATTTGGCTCTGCATATCAATTGATAAATACCGTTTTACACCATAAATTGCATTATTTTGCACCGACTGATCTCATTCAGTTATCAAAAATTGGTGTGCTAATATACAAAATATACTAAAATGGCCATGAATTTTATACAAGCTGCCTATAAAAGCAATTAAATTTCGTAAAAAATCTCACAGTAAGTCTTTTAATACATAAATATTGATGATCAAACTCGAGGGAACTGTTAAACTACAACCTTATTTTGAAAATTCTTGCTGGGTGGGTGCTGGAAATGATATTGAAAGTCACAATTTTAGTATCGATATTGAAATTTAGAAAGACATATCGATCAATATTGAAATATCGATATATGATCCCTTCACTAGTAAATAGAAGGTTGAATAATGAAGGTTCTAAATGTATATACTTGTATCCTCTATATGTATCTGCTCTTGAAATAGCTTTTGTAAGGCTGTGTTACTATAAATATATATTAATGTAATTGTGCCCAACTAAAAAAGTACAATTGGAAATTTGTATATAGTGAGACTAAGGAGGCAAATCATATGTATATCTCATATTGAGATGAAAAAGGATAGTTTTGTTTGCAAAAAAAAATGGTTCTTTTGATTCGACAATATTCTGTTTTTTATGTAGCTGTTTAAAATGCAGCAGAACCTGTATATCTGGAGAGTACAATTTTGGTTGGATCATAAAAGAATCACAAAATGGAAAAGATAGTTTAGTATAACACAATAGGGAAATACAAATTTGACAGAGTGAGAACATAAAATTGAATATTTGGATAAAGGAACTTACATTGAATAAAAGGGATATTACTGTATATGACATAAGTCGTAGTCTTTGGTTGACAAATTTCAAGAATTATATACAATATATTGATGAGTCAGTCTTACTTTTCGGAGTGCTGTAAATATTGCTTGCAACTTTGAAATAACACATATTATTTTATTTTTATACATTACATTTATATTTCTGTCCAATGTATGCAAATGGGCATTCTGAATAGCCAAATAAAAATTTCATTTTATAAAATTAAAAGCAGCAGTAAATATATTGCAAACATTGTGAAGTATATTTCTTTACATTTTGATCCTTTATTAATATGAAACACTTTCTACAATAATTCTTTATTTTTCTTGATTTTTATAAAACTCTGGTATTTAAAGTTGAGACTTATTGAGGCTTATTATAATCTTTGTTGATTTTACCTGACATTGAAACTCCACTATTAAAAAAAAATGACACTCGGCAATGTTTCATAAAACCAGTTGAACATCAGTATTTGGCTATAATGTATTCATTTCTTTTACTATAACAGTTTTGCATCTTTTTTAAAAATGTCACAAATTAAATAGACATATATACAGTAGAATCTGTATTATCCAACCTTACATTATTCAAATGCCTAGTTTCCACTGTTAAACATTAGTATTTCCCTGTACTTTTATATCAAAATCCTTTTGTATTCTATGAGCTTTCTATTATCTGAACAAAATTTTACTCTCCATGCAAAGTTAGATAATAAAGGTTCTTCTGTGTACTTATATAAGAAATCAATACTCTCCAATCTGAAGCCATACTAATTATGAACATATTATTGTCATACAATTTCAATATTGATAGATTTTGTGTGGTAGAACATAAGACACACTGATAAAAATTCAGCTGCAATAACTGTCCGATGTAAGATATTCTACATGAGGACGCAATGTATCTGTGAAAAGGAACAAAAAGAACTGGGTTACAAAATTTTTGTTGTAAGCAGAAGAAAGGCATGAGATTTTGCAAACTATTTTTCAATAATAAATCTACTTTATGACCTTTGTTTGTTCATGCAACCAAAATAAGTGAAATGTGAATGTGAAATTCACCACAACATGTGAAGCTTGCCAAGGGGTAGGGGGGGGGGCACCCTTTAAAGGTATGATAAAATAATAAAAAATTGTGCCAATTTAGTATCACAATTACATCAGAAGCCTGTTGTCATAAATATGTAAAGAATTTCCTCACGTGTGAATTTCACATATTGTGGCCTATTTTCATATTCCTTTTGCTGTTTTGTCATCAAATTTTTTTACAGTTTTTGAACAGTGATGTTATGTTGCATGCACCTTTCAATAGGCTGGCATCAGTGTACAACGAAATTAACACCTGCCCCCCCCCCCCCTCCCCCTCCCTATTTGTGACTGGTAACTGTTTGTGTGGACCTGTATCTTTCTCGTGTTGCAGGTTCAGATGCCCTGTAACTTAAGAAATCTGTTTACACATATATTTTTTTAATCATCAAAATTAGTAAGAATTTTACTTTTTACATTATAGCCATTATAGAAAAGAACATTAAACCATTCAGTCTTTTGCACTTGCCACTTGGTCAGCTTTGAAACTCAATACTGAGTTAACCTAGTACATTAAAGTATAGACTAGTAACTTTTACTATGGACCTGTCACGTTTTGGAGCTGCAGGCCCTGTGGAGTGTGGACCTGAAAATGTTTCTGATAAACTTCATGCACTGGCTAGTACAAAGATTAAATGCTATAAAAGCCTCTGATTATGTCGCAGCAGAATAGATATTTGCAAAGACAACCTAGTGTATTATCATTACAAATCGTAAGTTGTAACTGTAAAAACACATAGTAAAAAGTTTTTCTCCTTTGACCACAACAAAATCTAATATGCATTTAAATAGACATTGTTCCAATTAGAAATATTGGATAAAATAACCAAAAATCCTTCCCAGTCCAAATTTGCTCATACTATTTTATATGTTGAAGTGAGGCTTGTCTGTTTTTGTGTAAACAATAAACTTTACCCAACAGACAATGACTTAATGGTTAAATTGGGGAATGGATTTTTGTAATTTTATGTGAACATTACACTATTTGCAATTAATATTATAATAAATGACTGAAATTTAGCACTAAACTGTTAAAAGAAATATGATGGAAAAATTAAAGAACAGGAATTACAAATATCAGATTCAAAACAGGATTTGAAGTGGTCAGCCATTTATATCTGTCAGATAATAAATATATATAAAATATAACATTAAATTTTTAAATCTGCAATAATTATTACAAGTGGTACGTGTATGTTAACTTTGAATTCATTGCTCTTATTACATCAGATCCAGATATTAACCTAATGTCACAAGTATCCACTGAAATTTTATAAAGACAGTAACAAGTTTATAATTTGCACTTCTTCAATTAATAACCCATACACAGTTTTGTAAAATTGTTAATTCAGTTATATTGCAGTGCTAATCAGTATCAGTGACATAACAATAATTCTAGTAGCTTTTCAGTAGAAATTTTGATAAATTTTTTAAATTTGAAATATTATATTTAGATTAAAAATGCTAAAAAAAATATGGCGTAATCATCGTAAATCAGATTGTAGTTAGTTATCACTTATGTTTAATGAAACTAGAGTAAGAAATCTAAAATTTGCCAGGAATCTAAAATTCGCCACCTCTAAAACCTTAGTTAATTTTATGAAGAAAATGAGGTTTTTATCTAAAAATTGGCATTTTTCAGTTCAAAAAGCCTTAATTTACTATACAGTCAACAAATCTCACCACAATTCATTTATTTTATTAGTATTTTCACATGTGGCGAATTTCAGATATGTGGCGAATTTTAGATTTCTTACTCTACAGTCTAGTAGTCCTAGTTATTAGCATGCCTATTAAGTTGTTGTGACAATTGTTCAATTGATAAATTTGTTCATGATTGCTGTTAAGTGGCTTTGAATTGTTTGGTTTATTTTTTTAAGATTAATTTTTGCCATAAGTACTTCCAGATTAGACTTTATCTATCCTCTATTTGTCAGCCATTCCTTACAGTTTTCTTACTGCAATTAACATACTTGTATTTTTAAGACACCTAGCAGTAAATTCTTAACATCTAAATTTTTCAGAGACACTGTGTACCTGTTACTGCTTTTATATTCAAGTCTATTTATATAATACATCAGTTTCTCTCTATTTTATGGCCACTTAATTAATTGCATTAACTATGTCTTAGCAAAACATATAACTGGGTCAACTACAATGTATATTATATATCTTCTCCGATAATTTGCAATTTGTTACACTTGGCAAAAATAATGAGGTGAAAATCAGTGACAAATTCAGTGTCATGTGTCAGTAAATGAACTCAAAAAGTTGTACCTTGATCTGTAAGATGAACTGTGTTAGATAGAAATTCCCTTTAAAGTGTAAGTATGATTTCTTACCATGTTCTCTCTTTGGCACGTGCTTCTAGAGATCACTGGTTTTTTTTTTTTTTTTTTTTTGTCCTGTTTTTGTCACTGGACGTTCATAAGAATTGGCATAGATGGATGAGCAGTGAAGTTAGATTGCAGTGGGCCACATTATTACTTGGATGGGTGACTGTTTCAGTGTGCTACTCATGCCTCTGATCTCTTTGCAGCTCTCACTAGCAGACCGAAACCCCTTTCAGCCTTGTTGTCTCCAGACTTTCATTTATTGTGCACTACTCATGTTTCTGATTGCTTTGCAGCTCATGTATGTAGACTGAAACAAATTTTAGCCTTGTTTCTGTTACCCAGGGGCGGTATTCACTGGCATTCCTAGTCTTAGTCCTATCTTATACACAATTATCAATCATCAATTTCTAATGATACTCTAAATCAATTATCAAATTCAGTTACTAATTTAAAAGTATATTGATTCTACATGAAGATTTAAGAGCTAAAATTGTGCTTACTGTATTAGAAATAAAATTAGGCATATGGTGAAAATGATAAACTACTAAAATTAGGACTAAGACTAACATAGGAATGTTAGTGAATACCGCCCCTGGTCAATAGAAAGTGTATCTAGGATTCTGGTTTTAATAGAAATGTTGTATTTCTGGTCTCTTAATAATCAACTTAACAAATAATTCAAACTCTAAAAGCAAACATTTACTTATAAATTTACAATAATTATACAGCATGGAATTATGCACATCTAAAACAGTACTCATAAAAACCTATTAAAAACACAACTTAGGGAATACTTTTCAATAAAGTGTTTTGTATTTAATGATGGAATAAAGGCATGTAATGTATCAGAGACCTGTCATCCTTTGTTATCATAGCTACAAATTTATTAATGAAAACCATCACATTTGTAAATTTATAATGAAAACAAAAATATTTGCAAATTTATCAATCAAAACACTCATACTTGAAATTAAACTCTCATTATTACAACTTTTTGTGAATGAAAAATGTTATCTTTAGACAAAGAATGAAAACTGTCAAAAACAAACTGATAAAGTATCCAGAAAATTACAGTAAATGGTTGTATAATTCAGTTTCATTGTCCTGTCATCTTGATTGGGACTTTTGGTACAATTTTCTTCTATTTGACTGCTGTTAAGGTTACACACTTCTTTGGAGAACAGATACTGAAGTATTTTTATTGTATAAGAAAATGCTATTTGACCCACCCCAACTACACAGATACAGCATAGGCTCTCTGTTGACTGATGACATTCCCCTAAATAAAGGACAGAGTCTCAGAGATTAGTATTTATCAATGTCCCTGAGGTTCTTTTGGAGGTCACTGGTGATAGGACCCAATGATAGGACAGTCATTTTAAGTGGTCATCCGAGCCACTATGTATCTGCCTGTATGTGACTGTACCTAGGATTGAACTGTGGTCCATTTTGTTCCAAGGCGAGTGTGTTACCAGTTCACAGTGGTAAGGTAAACATAGGACAGCTTATGTGGTGCCATTTTCTGTCAGAAAGTCATTACAAGTATACAGGACATTTGTATCCAGTTGTAAACCAGATGTCTGGTGATATCTGGTCAAATCTTATCCCAAGGAATATCATTTCAAAACAAATCATTTCAAATCATTTCAAATTCTGCCATGGTAGCCCAATAAAAATCGACTAAAGAGAAGTGTTGCCTGATTCTGTATATGGAAGACAATATATATTTCTATTTCAAGGAACTTTTTAATTCATTACAATTCGACTCAATGAGCTTCAGGTGTGTTTATCAAGTATTTTTTGTTTCTTTACAATGATGGGATTGAGCGTAGTAATTTCAGTTTTTGTAAATAGCACAAGTCTACTAGTCATGCTTCAGTCTGTGATAGATGTGTGTTTAACCCTTTTGCTTAATATCTTATTCTAACATGACACGGCCTTCTCCGCGAATTCTGATTGGCTAAGACACGAAAAATTCCTTCGTAAAACCCTGCATAACCTTATGGGTTCTATTTTATCGTTCATATACTGATATGAATGTGCTAAAGTTTAAAGATGTTTAACAAAGAAAAGGGTTATCTTATTTTGTAGCTCTTTCAATAATTAAACTGCACTCTTTGATAAAAAAATCTTTATAGAATATTCGTATATTTTTGTACAAAATAGCTTCAAAACTAATTTTTATAAGATCTCCTAAAATGTCATGTTAGAATAGAAATAGACAACTCCGAGCTCGGGGTTATAGGAGATTTTACAACAATGAGCGCATTAGAATCACTCCGGCTCCGCCTTCGTGATTCTAATGTCGCTTATTGTTGTAAAATCTCGTTATCTATTTCTATAATGATTGTGTATACATAATTTTTTTTTTCAAATGCACATTCTTTTTATTGTTATTTGTATGCAGCACATTGTAGTTTGTAATGGTATCATATACAGCTTATTGTTGTTATTGTACAGTTGAACCCCTTAACGGAAAACTGTTAATATCTTATTCTAACATGACACGGCTTTGTCCACGAATCTGATTGGCTAAGACACAAAAAATTCCTCCGTAAAACCCTGCATAAGCGTATGGGTTCTATTTTATCGCTCATATACTGATATGAATGTGCTAAAGAATGTGCACGGAAAACTGTGTTAATTAGAATTCCCTTTTAAATATGTGAAAATACTGTATCAGTTGAAATTTTCACTGCACATTAATTTTAGCTGTTTTAGCTAATGGGCTTGGACAGTGAAAAATAAATCCAAGTGAAATTTTAAATCTGTAGTAGTATCTCAAGTAGAAACAAGCCATTAGCGAAAATTAATTCTAGTGAATTTCTTAAAAATGAAGAATCAGTGAAATTTTCTTTTAGCAAAAATTTCTACTTTTACAGTATCAGGTCTTTTGAAATTTACACAATTATCTGGACTTATTTGTTCAGTAGATGTATTGTTCTGATTCTAGGAAGTTTGACTTAATAGGTGTCAATTATATTATTATTTTTTTGCGCATATTTTTACTTAACACAGTCATGTAAACAAAGGATATTGTTGTTATTGTATTAATTAATTTATACATTTATGGAAAAAAGGTTGTGATAAATTGTAAAAGCTTTCAAGATCTCAGTTATTTCGAATTTTTATTATGTGTTAATTAAGTTAGGTAAGCTGACAACTTTGTCAAAATGTGTGACATTGATCGATAGTAAAGTTTCTGATGTAGAATTTATGTTGTTGTACAATGGTCTTTTGATATGAATAAATACTGGAATTCTAAGTATACAAACTTAGTTTCAAACTTTTTTTTTGTCCTTTCGGTGCCCATGATGTAACTGACTAGATCCATATTGTAGAGTAAGAAATCTAAAATTCGCCACGAATCTAAAATTCACCACCTCTAAAACCTTAGTTAATTTTATGAAGAAAATGATGTTTTTGTCTAAAACTTGGTATTTTTCAGTTCAAAAAGTCTTAATTTACCATACAGTCAACAAATCTCACCACAATTCATTTATTTTATTAGTATTTTCACACGTGGCGAATTTCAGATATGTGGCGAATTTTAGATTTCTTACTCTAATACCCAAAATTTAAAAAATGAACAGTGTTGACATTCAGTTGATCAATTTGATAAAAAGTGATCTTAACTCTGAAATCTAGGTAATGTTGAGGGTCATAGAGTAAGAAATCTAAAATTCGCCACATATCTGAAATTCGCCACATGTGAAAATACTAATAAAATAAATGAATTGTGGTGAAATTTGTTGAATGTATAGTAAATTATGGCTTTTTGAACTGAAAAATACCAATTTTTAGACAAAAACATCATTTTCTTCATAAAATTAACTAAGGTTTTACAGGTGGCGAATTTTAGATTCCTGGCGAATTTTAGATTTCTTACTCTATAATGCTGGAATAGTATGGGGATTAAGTATTATGTTATACAACAGGTTATTTCTTCTTGTTGTGTAATGTTACACAATAGCCATAAATTGTAGATTTTCTTACGGTATATTTCTTAATTTAGCAATTTGGAATAAAGTGGTAGAGTTATCTCTAGTACATTGAGAAGAGGTCATAACATTGATATTATCACGTCACTACATGTACTTGAGACAGTGTGCACTGTACATTTCTTTATAACAAAGACAAAATAAATACAGTAGAACCTCAATTATCTGACCCTATATTATTCAAATTTTCAATTAACAGAGCTCCAAATCACTCTCACTACACTAAGTGTTTAACTTAGCCCTTCAATTATCAGACATTTCTATTATCTGACCTAATTGTTACTTTCCTAAGAGGGTCGCGGAATAGAGGTTCCACTCTTGATTTATATACAAGGACATGGCTTTTTAGTGCGAGGCTGTGGCGGGTATTGTGTTTCAACAATCTCTGGAAATAAATATCAAATTTATTGTAACATGCTAGTCTGTTGACTCCTTTTTATGCCTCATTCTGTCTCATTAGAACTTTCCAATACAAAATAATTTTTACTTCTGTTTTGCCTACTATAATATTATCTTACAATCATCACATGTGTTTGATGCCCCATTATCACCCACATTCCCTGTAAGTAGATGTATTTCACAACCATAATCCATCGAATCCAGATTCTTCAGATTAGCAGATTCGCTTGTGATATTACTTGAATCCTTATCTGGATTATGAATCCATTGATTTACCTTCAGAGGTAGATCAACGGATTCAAAAGAATACAAATCTGAATCTGGATTACAAAGATTATGCAGATTTTTGTTTGTGAAATGTCCCTATTGTATTTCTACATCATTTATTCTGTTATTCATATCCCCCATTATCTACAGACATTTCTTGTGAGTATTTTTAATTTACACCGATATTACCTATCTCCAGGGGTAATATTAATTGTCTGGTATTTACTGCAGGGCCTTTGTTGCTTGACTTGTCGGAAGCTTTCGACATTATTGATCATGATACTCTCCTTGGCTATCTCAAATACTGGTTTGGTCTTAGTGGAACTGTCCTGATCTGGTTTGTCTCCTAACTGAACAATCATCAGGCCATTAAGATAGGTTCTACACTATCTGAACTAAGTAAACTCATCTATGAAGTTCCCAAAGGATCTGTGCTGGGTCCATTTTTATTTTCACTTTATACAACTCCACTAAGCAAAATCATCAGCCTTCATCCGGATATAAAATTTCAATTCTACTCGGACAACACCCAACTTGTTGCTCTCACCAAGCTGAATGCCTGCCTACAGGAAGTAGAACAATGGATGGCTCTTAGTAAATTGAAACGCAACCCTGATGAAACTAAATTTTTTGTTTTTACCCCACAGCCCTTAAGGCTGTCGGAGTATTGTTTTCACCCATGGTGTCCAGATGGGCAAGGCATAAGAGCATGCGGGCGGAGGGAAAAAGTTTGTCCGGGCTGTATCTCAGAAACCGTAAGGTGGAGGAAGTTGATACTTGGTAGGGACATTGGTTAGGGGGTGAAGGTGTGCAACATCATGGTGTAACCTTGATTTGACCTTGCCACGGTGACCTCGAGTTTGAAAATCTTGTCTGGGCTATATCTCGGCAACCATAAGGTGTAGGACGTGGTAGGGACATTAGTTTGGGGTTGTAGGTGTGCAACGTTATGGTGTGACTTTGATTTGACCTTTGAGCTTGCTGTAGTGGCCTTGACCTATAACATCTTGTCCGGGCTATATCTCGGAAACTGTAAGGTGTAGGAAGTTGATACGTGGTAGGGACATTGGATGGGGGTGTAGGTGTGCAATGTCACAGATTTGCTAGCGATCAGTGAAAAGTCAGGAAATTTTGTTCTGGGTCAGGGAATTTTGAAAAAAGTCAGGGAAATTTGGGAAAATCCTTAGAAAGTCAGGGAAAATTGAATTTCTTGAGTGGCACGCGTAAGGTTAGTGAAGCCATGATGCCACAAATTGGAAACGTATGCACACATTGGAAATGTATGTGTATAGCAATACAACAAAAATTGAAATGAAATGTCGATCTAATAGATCCTACATTAATAGGCCTATAAAATTTGAACAATGCATGATGTGCACATTATTATGTAATTTTAAGGCCCTTCAATTAAGCATAGACTATGTCAAACTTTTCTCACCACTAATGTCTGTATATTACAGACAGGACATTAATTTGTTTAACTGACCATGCTGAAGTAACATATTTTACTACATGTCACAAGTTTGTGCAATCACAAATTTTTCAAATTACAACGTACTTTTATTCAGTGCATTCAATCTGAATGGGCTCTGTAAATAAATTGTATTAATTGTATTGCATACAGCAATGCTCATTTGTTCAATATAATTGTTGTTTTCATGATTGTATCATGGAGTTATTAATACTGTGTTGATCAAAAAGGTTTTTAAAACTTTGATCTATGCAACAGTGATTGTCATCATTTCGCCGCGATGGTCAGGGAAAATGAAGTCAGTCAGGTAGAAGTCAGGGATTTTTTAAAGCAATCATGACTGGCAGATGGTCATGGTGTGACCTTGATTTGACCTTTGACCTTGCCATAGTGACCTTGACCTATAAAATCTTGTCCGGGCTATATCTCGGAAACCGTAAGGTATAGGAAGTTGATACCTGGTAGGGACATTGGTTAGGGGTGTAGGTGTGCAACGTCATGGTGTGACCTTGATTTGACCCTTTGATCTTGCTGGAGTGACCTTGACCTTTAAATTCTTATCTGGGCTATATCTCGGAAAATCTCTGCCAAAGTATGTTTACCTGCCATATTTGAGACATCTTTCTCTTATGACAAACTTTAAGATATGTGGATTGCTGCAAGTGATTATAATCTGCCACTGTGGCCTAGCGGGTAACACGCTTGTCTAGGAACTCAGAGGACGTGGGTTCAAACCCAGGTACAGGCAGATACATAGTGGTCGGATGACCACTTAAAATGGCGGTCCTCTGTCATTGGGTCCTTTCCCCAGTGGCAGGTTAAAGAACCTCAAGGACGTTGATAAATGGTCATCCTTGAGCCTCTATCTTCCAGTTAGGGGAATGTTAGTTACTTGTGAGTTGGGGCTGTACCTGTACAGTCGGATTGGTTAAATAGCGCTTTGAGTCCTGTAGTATATGGAGATATTGCGCTGAGTATAAATACATAATAATAATAATAATGTGCACTTTTACATAATTGTGCTTTTTCCATTGACAGCTATGCTCCAATTAATATATTTTACAGCTTCATAATTTTTAGTTTACTGATTAATGCTGTCATCTTGCTGTTGAATTGTCTTGTTTTTATACTTTACATACATTTTCTTTCTCTTAGATGTTATTTTCTCTACTTAAACATAATTTGGAGCTTTATATAACTGAAACTGCTCTGAAAGTATCCTGATCAGAATGCTGCAACTGATTATTATGTGCACTTTTACATACTTGTGCTAATTGTGCTAAGTTTTAGAGCTTCATAATCTTAGTTTACTGATTAATGCTGTGATCCTGCTATTGAATTTTCTTGTTTAAAACACTTTATCTTTACATACATTTTCTTTCTCTTAGATGTTATTTTCGCTACTGTTTCACTGTTTGTACTGTTTCACTCCTAATGTATCTCATGATGTTGAAACCTATTTTCCCCAGGCTGTGGTGTACGGGCATCTCTGATGCTATTTTTTACTGTTAATGCTATTTACTTTTGTTTGCAAACTACTACATGGTTCTCCGATCTAAAATTTTGTTCATATTGAGTATGCATAGCTCGAGTCTGTTATGACCTGTATTCTCCTTTTTCTGTCAGTTTGTGTTTGACCAATCCTTGAGAAGCAATATAATTATAACCCCTTAGGTGAGGGTTCAGAATTGTTCAAGCAGACCTTGACCATCAAAGTTAGCAGGTGAGGTTCTGAGGCAGACCAAACTGGATAAATCAACACATGGATACAGTAATACCTTGATCTACGAGAAGCTGAAAATGTTTAACACTTATGTCACCTCAGAGAAATATGTGGCAAATAATATAAAATAAGTCACTGAATGTTCCCAACATTTTATTTGATAGCAGCTGTTTGATAAATGTTTTAAGCTATAAGTGAATTGGTTTTATTTTATTAAATATATATTTATATGTATATACAGAACTGGAATGACATTTAGTGATAGTAAATGCATTATGCAGTTTCCTAATTAAAATACAAAAAAACAAGGAGAAGGTTCACACACTGACAACTTGTAGAAAAGAAAAGATATCATCAATGCATTACCAATCAAACACACGTATCACTGAAGGCGTGTTCGCTTGGGGTTTTACAATACATAATCTCCCGGAGTTTTTCAATTGACAAAATGTGGAACGATGTTAATCTAAAATTAAAACGTCAACAATGCAAGTACCAACGGAACACAACCAGCTGAAGTCCGCAGAATATTTTAAATAAAAATAATAATATCCATGGATATGGAGCAAATAAACGACAAATGAAGGGTCACTTTTACTATATGACACGAATATAATAAATTATTTTATTAATGACTACCAACGTCTATGTTTATTGCATAAAAACGACAATTCTTCAATTATCACCCACTCGGTAACCCATAGACGGGTGAATTTTGGTTTCCTTCATCTATCCGAACCCCTCGATTATCCGACCGGATTGTATGTCTCCCATGTGGTTCGGATAATCGCGGTTCTACTGTATATGGACATCTTGTGTTTGCAATGTGTGGACACACAGAGAGAAAAACATGACAATTCCCCTTTTATCAAATGAATTACTGGTACATTGTTGATATAATAAAATGCCAATTTTTCACCATGATCTTTAGATTTTTAAAACTTTTGGATAATTTTTCTCAGCGATGTCTGTGTTCAAAGACAATTCCAAGAACAAGAAGGACAGTGAATATGAGCCCTGGTTTAAAATGTATGCCTGATTTACTTGTTTTTAAAATTTATTACTGGCTCGGCCATATAATAGGAATATACAATATGTATAAACCACAACAAACTAATGCACTAGCACATACAATGCATGTTAACGTTCAATTTCGTAATATATGTCACTTATAAAAATGCTACACACTTCTTATAACATACAAAAAATTGCAAGCATTTCTTTGCTTAATTATAAACCATGTAGACCAATAACTGAGTTGAACTGAATATTGTACACATTCTGCTCTAGAATAAAAACAATATAATTATTATGTTTTTCATATCACTAATTCAACTCTCATTTAAGTTATATAATAAATGACAGTATTGGTTGACAAAATACAGAGCTACTTAAGTGTATACCGTTAGAAAGGTGAAATTCACCAATGGTTATTATTTGACTTAGAATAATAGGATAATTTGATCACATGTGTAATACACCATCACAATTTTATGCCACACATCTGAAGTTCAAAGTTGGGATTTTACATCACATTCAACAGCGAGCGTCATATTGGAACAGGTCCACAGCATTATCACTTGTGAGATACAAATCAACACAGAGATGACAGCCTGTGATTAGATGCCAAACTTTCAGTAAATTTGCTTTTTGTTATTTTTTACCGTATGGATGATATTTTCATTAACTTTTTATATTTTGACACAATTTCAGAGGATTAATCAAAACTGTTTCTATGTTTCAGCCAATCGTGCTTGTTTTAGCAGAGTAGTGTTAACTACACCATTATTTTTATAGTTTAAATGATCTGTAACAAGCAAAATGGCATTTGAGACATTATGATTTTACCTGATTTGAGTTATACATAACACAATATCACAGTTACATATTATTTGTGAACAACAAAAACACGTAATTTGTGACTTTACAATTATGGGTGATAATACAAGCAACTGCATTATTTTTAATATATACACTAGCAGCAGTCTGATCTCTTCATAGAAGCATGCAATGAAACAACCTGTGACTTCCATAAACTCATTCTTGATCTTACAAATAACTAAAAAGAGAACTGCACAAAAGCCAACACTAATACATATTTATATTGAAAAACACACACTCGTGCAGTTTCTAATACACCATATTTTTAATACAACTCAACAACTCATATACACAAATGATGGTCACAGTTCAATTCAATCCAAAACACTCAAATAGAAATGAAACTAGACCTAGCGCATCGGAGAACCGATGCAAATTGTATCCACCGTAAAGACAATGCACCAAAACCTCTAGTACCAATAACAAGCGAGTTATAAGCACTTTTAAGTTTGGCTATCCTCATTTGACCTTGAAGGGGGGCCCATGGTCAAATCCGACCACACCAGAAGATTCCCAGTGTATGATTTCCTATATGTTGGTTTACCATCCCAAACAGCTAGGACCAATAATAAGAGAGTTATAAGCACTTTTTAGTTTGGCTGTCCTCATTTGACCTTGACCGTGGGGCCCCAAGGTCAAATCCGACCACACCAGAAGATTCCCAGCAGATGATTTCCTATATGTTGCTTTACCATTCCAAACCTCTAGGACCAATAATAAGCGAGTTATAAGCACTTTTAAGTTTGACTGTCCTCATTTGACCTTGAAGGAGGGGCCCAAGGTCAAATCAAACCACACCAGAAGATTCCCAGCCCGTGATTTCCAATGTGTTGGTTTACCATCCCAAACAGCTAGGACCAATAATAAGCGAGTTATAAGCACTTTTACCTTTGGCTATCCTCATTTCACCTTGAAGGAGGGGCCCAAGGTCAAATCTGACCACACCAGAAGATTCTCAGCCCATGATTTTCTATATGCTGGTTTACCATCCCAAACCTCTAGGACCAATAATAAGCGAGTTATAAGCACTTTTAAGTTTGGCTGTCCTCATTTTACCTCGAAGAAGGGGCCCAAGGTCAAATCCGACCACACCAGAAGATTCCCAGCCCATGATTTCCTATATGTTGGGTTACCATCCCAAATCTCTAGGACCAATAATAAGCAAGTGATAAGCACTTTTAAGTTTGGCTGTCCTCACACTTGACCTTGAAGGAGGGGCCCAAGGTCAAATCTGACCATGGCAAAAGATTACCCGCCCATGATTTCCTGTATGTTGGTTTACCATCCCAAACCTCTAGGATCGATAATAAGCGAGTTATAAGCACTTTTAAGCTTGGCTATCCTCATTTGACCTTGAAGGAGGGGCCCAAGGTCAAATCCGACCACACCAGAAGATTCCCAGCCCATGATTTTCTATATGCTGGTTTACCATCCCAAACCTCTAGGACCAATAATAAGCGAGTTATAAGCACTTTTAAGTTTGGCTGCCCTCGTTTGACCTTGAATGAGAGGCCCAAGGTCAAATCCGACCTCACCAGAAGATTCCCAGCCCATGATTTTCTATATGTTGGTTTACCATCCCAAACCTCTACGACCAATAATAAGCGAGTTATAGACACTTTTACCTTTTGCTATCCTCATTTGACCTTGAAGGAGGGGCCCAAGGTCAAATCCGACCACACCAGAAGATTCCCAGGCCATGATTTTCTATATGCTGGTTTACCATCCCAAACCTCTAGGACCAATAATAAGCGAGTTATAAGTACTTTTAAGTTTGGCTGTCCTCGTTTGACCTTGAAGGAGGGGCCCAAGGTCAAATCCGACCACGCCAGAAGATTCCCAGCCCATGATTTCCTATAGGTTGGTTTACCATCCCAAACCTCTAGGACCAATAATAAGCAAGTTATAAGCACTTTTACCTTTGCCTATCCTCGTTTGACCTTGAAGGAGGGGCCCAAGGTCAAATCCGACCTCACCACAAGATTCCCAGCCCATGATTTTCTATATGTTGGTTTACTGTCCCAAACCTCTAGGACCAATAATAAGCGAGTTATAGGCACTTTTACCTTTGGCTATCCTCGTTTGACCTTGAAGGAGGGGCCCAAGGTCAAATCCGACCACACCAAAAGATTCCCAGCCCATGATTTCCTATAGGTTGGTTTACCATCCCAAACCTCTAGGACCAATAATAAGCGAGCTATTAGCACTTTTAAGTTTGGCTGTCCTTGTTTGACCTTGAAGGAGGGGCCCAAGGTCAAATCCGACCACGCCAAAAGATTCCCAGCCCATGATTTCCTATATGTTGGTTTACTGTCCCAAACCTCTAGGATCGATAATAAGCGAGTTATAAGCACTTTTAAGTTTGGCTATCCTCGTTTGACCTTGAAGGAGGGGTCCAAGGTCAAATGTGACCACATCAGAAGATTTGCAGCACATGATTTCCTATAGGTTGGCTTCACATTGCAAACCTCTAGGACCAATAATAAGGGAGATATAGGCACTTTTAAAGACCGCTATGTGGGTTACTTCGGCACTCTGTGGATGATCTTGAATTAGGAGCTTCAAGGTCAAATGTGTGCAAGGTTATAGAGGACATGTATATGTGTCATACATATCACCTATGAAGAGATTCAACCTTCTACCTATGAGGAACAGCCAGTAGAAAAATGTAGATTATTTTCAAAGAAATGCCCGTGGCGGCCATCTTGTTTTTCAGAATGAGGCTATTTTCCTTCCCAGAGAAGCTTACCCCCCAATGAAGATATCCTGCAAATTTGGTGAACCTAGCTGCTGTTGTTTTCCTCTTAGAGCGTTAACGCCGAAAATCTCTCTACGCGTGGCGGCGGCGGCGTAGCGGACGCTAAACCAAAGTATCCACCGGATGCTTCCGGTGGATACAATTATCCAAATTGTAACACAACTGACTAGTCATATTCAGGGTTGTACACAGCCCTTTCTAGTCTCTAAATCTCTAACAACTATAATAATTATAAAAATTTTAATATACCAATTCCTCACATGTGCTTCCTGATTCCAGGTTTTATAATACATTTACTAAATAGAAAAAAAAATCCACGAAAGTATCTGCACCAAAAGTTAGCATATGTACACTTTTTGTGACTCTTCCAAAGGTCAATGTTTGTAACATCCCTTTCCAGAGCCGAGGTCATATTAAGACGTTATATCTTCAGTATTGTCATTATCTGGACTCAAA
Organism: Sabellastarte sp. h YS-2021; assembly: GCA_964017235.1. Taxonomy (NCBI): domain Eukaryota; kingdom Metazoa; phylum Annelida; class Polychaeta; order Sabellida; family Sabellidae; genus Sabellastarte; species Sabellastarte sp. h YS-2021. The sequence continues at coordinate 51,012,621 of OZ024936.1, read as the reverse complement.
CCCACGGCCACATGGGTCAGAACCATGTGAATTAAATGCCAGACTTTACAACTAGTCCCATAAATTATCAGAATAACGTGTTTTAAGCCACACCATTTGAACTATTCAGGGATTGTCATTGAAATCTGATGTGCATTTTCCGACAAGAATATTTGGAAATATATTCAGGTATGTCAACATGTTTTCAAACCAAGCAACCAGTATTGGTGAGCATATATGTGAGGCTATTTGGCCTGATGATCCTCTAGCTTCACCTAATCTATATTGTAATATCCTCACATACATCAGTTCTTGTTAGAGTAAGAAATCTAAAATTCGCCAGGAATCTAAAATTCGCCACCTCTAAAACCTTAGTTCATTTTATGAAGAAAATGATGTTTTTGTCTAAAAATTGGTATTTTTTAGTTCAAAATGCCTTAATTTACTATACAGTCAACAAATCTCAACACAATTCATTTATTTTATTAGTATTTTCACATGTGGCGAATTTCAGATATGTGGCGAATATTAGATTTCTTACTCTAACACCTGCACTTTGAGGGGTTCCCCTGTAGCTAGCTCAGCTGGTTTGGAGCTAGACTTGTGTTTATTCCTGTGTGTAAACCAAAGACCACAGGATTGAAATCCCAGCAGAGATAACCAATAACTGCTTTGCAGTACACTATGTAATAATTGTGTAGCATTTTAATATATTAATTCATCACAAAAATGTATTAACGCCAGATTTTATAATAGATTAATTGACAACAAATAACCATTCACCAAGTATTAGGACCAACGATTAACATTTGTACATATTTTTAGCATAGTCCTATAAATGAGCTTTAAATGATTGGTGTACACACTGCACATTTTTAATGTTTGTATAAAATATGACTCCAGTTGGACCTTTTACATTTATTAATTTTAATTATAAATGCTTTGACAAAAAGATGAGAAAATCTCAATATAACCACTCATCTACTAAAGATGCCATAAAACAGCCAGATGATGGTGTGACTGAACCCTACTATGTTGAACCTCTACATACCAGAAAAATACCAATACTAATTAACCAGGAATTCTAATTAGGTCAAAGGTCAGTAAAACGTCTGCCTTGACCTCATTATTTTTATTTGTTAAACGTACTGGTATATATTGCCTAAAGCCTGTTGAGTGGGTAAAGTCTTAGACACATTTGTTTAGAATAATCACCTTATTCAACTTACAAAGGATTCTGACCTTTCAAATTTATTTTTGTAAAAAATATTATACAAGATTTTAGTGTTCACATGTTATATAGAGTAAGAAATTACAAATTCACCAATAGGAGACAGCATTTAAAAGTAGATCATAAAACAATCAAAATTTTTACAAATTTTGTATCTATGGCAACCACAAATGTGTGAAGAATTCCCCACAAGTTCAGGAAATTGAAGGACATTTCCTCTCGAGTGAATTTCAGTCTGCTTACTCTTGCAAAAAACTAATTTGAATATATAAATGGTTTAATCAAATAACACCAGATTCAAGTAAAGGCAGACAAGTTGTTTTTTTTCTAATTTCTTATTATTCTCTGCATTTTGAATTTTTATAAGACAGTGCACAATTCTGATCCACTGGAATGACTTAGGTTATTAATTCAATGCACGTTATCAATTTCCTACAACTTTGAATTGGCCTTCATTTCTTCTCGCAGTGGTTTCATGTACTTGACGAAAGAGCTGTGAACCTGGAACAGAGGAACAAAAACATTCATTTTAAGTTTTTAAATTTTCAAAGTAATAAGTGGTTTTGTTTGTGTTTGTGATGACTCCAAAGGTAATGAAATAGATCTTTATGACATTCTCTTTTTTTAGGTAGGGCTTGTAAAAAGGAATAAGCGATTAAAGTTTAGGAAAGATCTGAATCATATTCTGGATACAAAAAAAAATCCTGATTTTTTGGAAACACCCTGCTGGGAGAGATCCACACCTTACATTGAGTTCTTTATAGTTCATACATATATGTATCACTAAAAAGGTATTTTTACACAGCTTCTTTTTGTTGTGTTATAATTTGAATAATTTCATTTCAAGTGGTTGCTGAGTTAAGCGCGAGAAAGCAATAGAAAATGTGGGAGCCCGCGGCCCAATCCACATGAATTTCTCCTGTGTTCAAACAAGCATCCCAAAAGGGACTTGCATCCACGAAGGCCAGATCAGAACATTGGTGATGTTACATTAATAAGCATTAAATTAAATAAGAATTCCATAAGGCTATTTACTGTAATAAAGCTGACAAGAATGTTGCATAATAATTTTGGATGTATTCTCTGTACTGAGCATTCGATACTGTCGGGTGATATTAAAAGTAAACATTACAATTTTTACCTCAACTAGTAGTTTTTATTTATGTGGCTGGGACCTGACCAAAGGAAGAAGTAATTACATTTCTGGAATTTTCAGAAACATGCCCTGGCGGAGGTCTGCACTATACAAGTGCTTTCTAGTTCATTATGTTACCTCAGTCTTGTTGAGGGGTGAATCCTTGGCCCATTTGTACAAGTTCTCATACACATTTCCATCATATCTTCCCAAAACACTGCTCAGGATCTCATCTCTGAAAAATAAAAAATCATTTAAAACTAGAAGTTGGCTGCACTGTTGAAATTGACTGGAACAATCATGGAAAAATTACAGAAAGGCAAAAAAACAAAAAAAACACATCATGTTTAATGCCCATTGTGTGAATCTTCTGAAAGTATGTAACTTAGGCATGCAAGTTTCCATGCCAAATATGACTGAGATATATTAAATTCTCTTTCTTTAAATGAGTGGAAACAACGTGGAGAATTTTTTTGTAGATGTTGCCATCATGGCAATGTCAAAAATGTTTGCATATGACTGAGAAGCAATCCCATACAAGCTACCAGCCTAACAATCCTCCATAACTAAATTTGTCTGAGGAAATGGGGCAACTAAGGGCAGTAAAACTACAGCAGTTAGGAGTACTTGAGTACTCGATAAAGATTGAGTGACTTGAGAAAAAAAATACTCTTTTCTTGGTAGGTATCAGCAGTTTTGTAATTATTCACCTAAAATAGCTTTGTAAACACATGACCAGAGATAAGGTTCATTGCAGAGATTCACAAAGTGATTGATTTGAGACTTAGCTATCAATACATCACTGATGATATAATTGTGATGAGAAGCTGATGGGGTGGAGGAAAGAAATGCGTACTGGTTGGTAAGGATTATGCACTGAAAACTATCAAGCATTTGCAAGCAACTACCAACTCTCCCACTTAAGGCCCAGACCTCAAGTCCAAAGTAATAATTAGACAACTATGCATTTAATTAACCACAAAGATATCTGTACATAGAATATATTGATTCTTTTAATAAATTACAAATGATGAAAATGTTTATGAAATATATATACCTGAAGTCAAAGGAATCAACCAGAGCAACAGCATTAGGTCTGACCTCTGACAGAAGGTTCAACACGCAATCCTGTACAGTGTCAATTTGCTGTGAAGACATGTACCCATCCTGTGAAGAATAAAGGACAAGAATATAGAGAGACCTGACTGGTGGTTTCATCATGGGCGGTGATATTGCAGATTCACTGGTGATGAAAAAATGGATGATAATCGAGAATTAATGATCACCTGCGATGCATCTCATAATATATTCAAGCATTAACTTTAGCTTATTTTGGAAGGGACTTCATAAAAATATGGTGAAATATTCATCTAATTTCTTCTTTTATGCGGTTTTGTTTTGATTTTTGACATAACCATGGTGATGACTCTTTCCAATTCCTGTTTACTTTTTATTGCTTCAAATATTCACCATTTTAACAACTGTCAGCACAAATGAAACATAAAATCTATTTTATTTCAGTGTAAGTTATCAATGCACATTATTTTAAGAGCAAATTTAGGTTGAACTTGTGAAATGATGGCACCACAATATCGCTCACGGTTTTGTTCACAGTATTGAGACCTCATATTCCCAGACGATGACACCACTAGCCCTGACTGAGCACTTTGTCAGCTGACATTCAAATAAATCAGCTTGAATGATATGCTTGCATGGATTACTCATAGTTAGTTCACATAACAAGTCAATGCTGTGAAGATATGTACCCATCTTAAAATACATATTTATCAGAACAAGAATAGAGTCCTGACTAAGCAGTCTGTCAGTTGACATTTTCATAAATCAGCTGGAATGATATGCTTCAATCTCAGTGCTTCAACCTCAGGTAACAAGTCAATGACTCTGTAAAGACTCAGTCAATGAGAGCGAGACAAGAATCTACAACTACAGACTGTCTGTTATTCTGTGAAAAAATGAGAATAGATCGCCCCCAACTGAGCACTCTCTCAGCTGACATTTCCAGGAATTAGCTTGAACAATTGTTCTTTTTTACATTACCTCTAAGAAGTCTCCTGAGTTTTCAACTATCCCATGAGCACAGTAAAGTTGTGCCAGAGTGACCAGCACTTTTCTGACCGGGGCTGAGCAGTCTAGTTTTTTCAGTGTGTCCACATTGTTCTGAACTAGCCACTGGTGGGCATGGGCCTACAAAATGCGATTCAAACTTTAGTGATTTTCATTAAAATTTATGTTACGTATATTTACCATTTTTTACTGATTTAATACTGGTAACCATATGTCTGAAAATACTGATCAAAATTGTTTCTTATTTGAATTTTTAATTATAATAACTTACAATATCCATTACTTTAATATTAACTACTACTTGGCAAAAGCCTAGAGCCTGGTAAAACTTTACTGACTTCAATGATTTTTTTATTAAAGTTTATACAATTCTTATTTAATAAAGTTTCCTTTATACTAAACCCTTGTGGGTTCCAGCCCAAAAAAGCACCCTATAACTGATTTGAAAGACTTTGTTGTGTTGTATTTCAGTGCAATCCAAAATTATTATAGCTGTAATATCACCTGTCTAACTGTCTAAATAATAATAATCACTAACCCATTATAGACACTATATCTTAAATATTGGCCTTTCATCAGGTTAACAATTTTTTTAATAAACATACACTACTTCATGAGATTCCTGTCACTTTATTGTTTATTTCCAGATTTATAAGATTTCTCAATGCTGTAAATATATTAGAGCTCATTAATTACATAAACCTGTCTTTGCTTTAAACATGAAAATTATGCACTATATAGGTTACTATGACCCTTTAAAACAAACTTATTTTGGAACCTTTCTAATTCCAACATTTTCAGAATAAACTTTTATAAAGCCCCAACTGAACTTACTTTGGAAGCTTTCACAAAGTCCACTGCTGACATATTTCTGGCTTCCCAGTCAGGGTGACCACTGGCAACGAGCTTCTCGTACTTTACACCTGCCTTTTGTACTAATCTGATGGAGACATAGTACAGGTGAGATAAGTGGAACATCTGAGTTTAAAAACATTGAATAAAAGCAGTGAAAACCAACTGCTAAATTCACCTTTTTTTGCACTGATCCAGTGAAAACTCTCTTTGTGTACTAACCCAGTTAATATAATAACACAGATATAAAAGGTGACACATTAAAAATGTGAAAAATAAATCCAGTCTAAAATCCTTAAAACTGAGTAACAAGAAGCAAGAATTCTTCAAAAGATTAGATAGAATATATCTTCAAATTGTCATAAAAGCTAAGTTAATTTGATAAGAATAGCCCAAAATTTAAAACGGAATAAGGTGGTGTGCCCAGTTTGCTACCTGGCTGCCCCAGTTTAATTTAAACATATTTTATTCACAATTAGGCAACAATTGATTTAACAATTATATCAGGCCTTCTTGCACAATGGGATTTATTTACAATGATAAATGAAATGAGACTGCACTATCACATCATGAATACCTTGCACAATTAAAACCGCTTGCTTTGAGCAATAAATTTATGGGCTGCATTTATAATAACTTTATTTTGATCAAATTTTAAATTTCTGCTTCCGTGTAGGAGTAAATTGGCATTTATTGTTATTTGGCCTTGTATAAAGTGAAGGGATTCTAAGAGATCATGCCTGATGTTGGCATACAAAGGGCAACTGATGAAGAAGTGGTTACTAATAGGATCTTCATTTGGAAATCCACCAAGGCAAGACTCACATACATATTTTTCTTTAAATGTGAGTTTAGTTTACCTGGCTGCCCTGTGTTTGTAATCTGCAGCCATTGACTCCAGGTCGAGCTTGGCATCTGTGTTGCTGCTCCTTTTCACTGGCGCACCGATGTAAGCTAGAGACCTCAGTTGTGGAGTGCCACTCTTTGCAGCAAGGTGAGCCTTCAGCAGGGCCCTGAAACAAGAAAAGTCTTTTAAAAAGACAGACACATGAACCCATATTATGAACTTATTCTTAACTAGAAAGCACTCATAGAGTGCAGACCTCTGCCAGGGTGTCTGAAAACTCAGGATTGTGTTTAGATCCAGAATATGATCTGGATCTTCCTGACAATGTAATCACTTTCTCCTTTGGCCAGGCCATACCCATATACAAAAATTAATGAAGATCTGATCATTATTTTAAGTAATATCAATCAGAAACCTTAAGACACTGAAACTAAATTGAAATTGGGACCTTTGAAAATTCTGCATTTTTTATTATTTATTAATCTTTTTTGGAATCAATATAGTTAACTATACAGGAAATGAGGTAAATTCTCAAATATTACAAAGATACAGTTTATAATAATTACATTGTGTAATGTGTACACTTCTAGCACATAAATTTTTTGGGGAGAATAAATTGTAAAAATCTTAAAGCTCTTACATCCTCATCTCCATACACCTTTTCCTGTGCTATCATGGATAAAACATTATTACTGTTGCGGTGTTGCCTGACTTCATGGATCCAAACATTGTAGTAATGGTAAAATAAGCTTGTCTTTCAATGACTATAAAATTTTAGATAATAAAAATACTAATTTAAAATAACGTATCAATTACATTATTAAGTAGTCCATTCACAGGATATAAATTGAATTCATCAACTATTTGTTGCTGTAAAATGATACTCAAATAGCACTGCTGGTGTACAAAAGAAAACAAACTTCTTGTAGTTGCTTTTGGCCTTACTATAATTTATATTTAGCTCAACAAATCGCTGTTTTTTTTGCTGTCACATACCTTGCAGTCTGAAGGTATAGCACTGTGTTTTCTCCCTCATATGTACATCCTGGGGTAGCCACACCATAGATTTTTGGCAGACCACTGGCCAGCGAGTAACCATGGCCACCACAAGCCAGACGGCACTGCTCAATGCCAAACATTGTGACATCTGTTGTGAAGGCTTTCAGGCAGGCTGACAATGCATGCAGCTACAAAAGTTCTTATCGTTTAGTGATTTTGAAAACTAGCATCGGAGATGCCCATACCCCACATACCCGAATGTCAAAATTTATTAGAACAGCCATATTTTTTTGTAATATGACAAAAAATGTTCTGTATGGGATAAAACATGTCGGAAAAACACAATTTGACCATTTTTGAGACATTTGAAGCAACCTTTGTGATACTTAGCATCACATCGGTAAAATTGTGTTTTACAAAATCGCCTCTCAAAATCAATAGGCTTCCTCCCATGAGTAATATTAATGACTGTACAAAGTTTCAAGAGAATCAGTTAAAGATGGTGGACGTCAAAAAAAAAGAAAGAAAAAATGAGTTGGTGGACACAATTTTTTTTCCAAAAGTTGTCCCTTGACCCTGAAATGAACACAAAAACCTGAAGATGATATCTTGAACCATTTTGCAACAATGAGGAAAAGTATAAAGTGAAGAAAAAAGGAAGAAAAAAACTAGAGGATCACTTGCAAAACAAAGCGATTGTTTTTGCATGGCAAAAAACAAAGCGTCCCGAAAAGGAGAAATAATGGCAGCTTAATCAGGTAAGAAAGTTCTGCTTATAGCTCCACAAAGCCAGAATATAGGAAAATAGCATCAGAGATGCCCGTACCCCACAGCCTAGGGAAATATTTTTAACACCATGAGATACAGAAGTACTGTATCAGTACAAAGTTCAGGATACTTCAGGACACTGTCAGTTATATAAAGGTCCAAACAATGTTTAAATACAGAAAATAATGTCTAAGAGAAAGATAATGCATGTACTCTTTATCTACATCTGGCATGGCCGAATTATGGTTTAGATGTTTTGAATATTACCATGCATACAGAAGTGGTAATACATTCAATGAATGCTTATGTGTGGTGTTGGAGCAAAATCTGTGGCTCACTTGATGAAATTCCATCTGTTACAATGGGAAGTTGTAAAAGTAAAATTAATGAATTCTAATATGACTTTAACAGTGCTTAATCTGCATCAAAAGACAGACCCAAAGGTGCAAACAAGATTTTAAAGGTCAAGGTCACTACGACAAGGTCAAAGGTCAAATCAAGGTCACACCATGATGCTGCACACCTGCAACTCCTAACCAATGTCCGTACCAAGTATCAACTTCCTACACCTTACGGTTTCCGAGATATAGCCCGGACAAGATTTTATAGGTCAAGGTCACTACAACAAGGTCAAAGGTCAAATCAAGGTCACACCATGACGCTGCACACCTACACCCCCTAACCAATGTCCCTACCAAGTATCAACTTCCTACACCTTACAGTTTCTGAGATATAGCCCAGACAAGATTTTATAGGTCACTACAGCAAGATAAAAGGTCAAATCAAGGTCACATCATGACGTTGCACACCTACACCCCGAACCAATGTCCCTACCAAGTATCAACTTCCTACACCTTACGGTTTCCGAGATATAGCCCGGACAAGATTTTAGAGGTCAAGGTCACTACAGCAAGGTCAATTGTCAAATCAAGGTCACACCATGACAGTGCACACCTACACCCCCAAACCAATGTCCCTACCAAGTATCAACTTCCTACACCTTACAGTTCCTGAGATACAGGCCGGACAAACTTTTTCCCGCTGCCCACCCGCCCATCTGGACACCATGGGTGAAAACAATACCCCGACAGCCCTTAAGGGTTCTTGGGCAGGATAGTTATCTTGGATACAGTGTGTCTTGGATACAGTGTGTTTCAAAAATTTTGATGAAATTGCTCTATCTTGCACGGTTAAGGAGACAGAGGCAATTTGGTGTTTTGCACTTTTTGTCACAAATTTGAAAATTGACAATGACCCCCATTTTTGGGAAGGGTAAATTTGTTTTGGAAAATTGGGTAGAGTAGTTTGCTTACATACCCAAAGAAATGGCCGCCATTTTTGGCGAGTGAAATATTCGTTGAAACTTGGAAAGGCTAGTCTTCACAGATACCATGTGGGTCAAAAAGTTTGCCGAATTCGCTCTATCTGGCATGTTTTTCGAGATACAAGCATTTTTGTGTTTTGCAATCTTTGCAAAAACTTCGAAAATTCCAAATGGCTGCCATTTTGGAGGGACAAATGTTTTTTGAAAACTGGGTCAGCTACGAAATCGCTCTATCTAGCACGGTTTTCGAGATAAAAGCATTTTTGAAAAAAAATTCGAAAATTCAGAAGGGGCGCCGTTTTTGCCAAGTAAATATTCATTGAAACTTAGAAAGGCTAGAATTCACAGATAACCTGTGGTGCAAAAATTTTGCCGAAATCACTCTATCTTGCACAGTTTTCGAGATACAAGCATTTTTGTGTTTTGCATTTTTGAAAAAAAATTTGAAAATTCAAAATGGCCACCACTTTTTGGCAAGTGAAATATTTGTTGAAACTTGGAAAGGCTAGTTTTTACAGATACCCTGTGGGTCAAAAATTTCACCAAAATTGCTCTATCTGGCACGGTTTTCAAGATACAAGCATTTTTGTGTTTTGTGATTTTTGCGAAAAATTCAAAAATTCAAAATGGCCGCCATTTTTGGTGGTAGAAAATTTTTTTGGAAAACTGGGTCAGCTACTCTCTGACCTCTGACCTCTCTGATTGGTGAAAATATCATTGCCGCATATTCAGAAAAATTTCCCAGGGCTACTGGGTCAGCTACTCTCTGACCTCTGACCTCTATGATTGGTGAAAATATCATTGCCGCATATTCAGAAAAATTTCCCAGGGCTACTGCATACACCAAATATGAAAAGAATCCACCTTATGGCTGCGCAGCTATTGTGAAAAGAAAATGCGGATCCGGCAGATCCCGCAGAGTCGTTTCTCCTACATACAAACAAAACAAGTAAGGCAGAAATTCAAGAAGGCCGCCAAAAATGGCGGGAAAATGAATTTTGCAAAATGTCGCCAATGCACTCTGCAGATATCCTGCGTGTCAAAAATTTCGTCGAAATCGCTCTACCTCATTCTGTTTCCGACATAAACAAGTTTTTGCATTCAACACAGAAATTCAAGATGGCCTCCAAAAGTGGCAGGAAAATGATTTTTCGGATAATCGCCAGCAGACTCTGCAGATACCCTGCGGGTCAAAAATTTCGTCGAAATCCCTCTATCTCGCTCCGTTTCCAAGATAAACGGGTTTTTGTGTTTAATGCAGAAATTCAAGATGGCCACCAAAAGTGGTAGGAAAACAAATTTTGGGAAAAGTCGGCAGTAGACCCTGCAGCTAATCTGCGGGTCAAAAATTTCGTTGAAATCACTCTATCTCGCTCCATTTCCAAAATAAGCAGGTTTTTGCGTTTAACGCAGAAATTCAAGATGGCCGCCAAAAGTGGCGGGAAAACGATTTTTGGGAAAAGTCAGCAGTAGACTCTGCAGCTAATCTGCGGGTCAAAAATTTCGTTGAAATCGCTCTATCTCGCTCCGTTTCCGAGATAAACATGTTTTTGTGTTTAACACAGAAATTCAAGATGGCCGCCAAAAGTGGCGGGAAAACGATTTTTGCAAAAAGTCACCAGTAGACTGCACTTATACCCAGCGGGTCAAAAATTTCATCGAAATCACTCTATCTCGGTCCATTATCGAGATAAACGCATTTTTGCGTTTAACGCAGAAATTCAAGATGGCCGCCAAAAAAAAAATTTTGTCTCGCTCCATTTCCGAGATAAATGTGTTTTTGCGTTTTCAGCGCTAAGAAAAATTGTGACATTTAGTAAATCGTCAATAAGTCGGCCATTTTGTATCGGATCACTTCCAAAAGTTAATGATTTCCAGACATCTATATAACAAACCTACTTCCCAAATTTTATGTGAAAAGGTGAAGCACTTTTTAACTTATCATCCGGACAAGCACACCCTTTTGAAAAACATGTTTTTGGTCATGTGACTTCTTTGATTGGTTGAAATGTCATGACATCATATTCAGAAATTTTTCCCAGGGCTACTGCATACACCTACCAAATATGAAGAGAATCCGCCTTATGGCTGCAAAGCTATTGCGAAACTGCGGGTCTGGCGGATCCGGCGGAGTCGCTTCTCCCATATACAAACAAGCGTCCCTCACGGGACACTTATTATAATGAAACCATTAGGACATCCGGACATACCTTTCTCATGATGCATATAACATATTTTTGGGTCACACAGTCTCTGAAATATCAATGGAAAATCATCCCTTGATGACACTAATTCTCCATGGTAAGGTGGCGCTGGTGTTTACAAAAAAGTATACCCGCCATATATATCCCCCTATACAGGGCATACACAGATTGTGGTGAATAATAAAAGGTACGCCCTGGAGGCCAAGCTGTTATCAAGTTTAGCATTAAGTCACCTAGCTCTCATCTCTCTGGTTATGGCTTCGGGTCCAGCTTTTTGCAACATATGGGATGCAATGGGAACCAGTCCTGATATGACCTAATACCTAGGTCACGTCTTGCCATGTGGTCACATCTGTCTGTATTTACTTTCCATGTGACAAACTCACTCTTATGCCTTTGAACAGAGACCTCACATCTTGCTAGTGCATGTTGAAGAATGATCCGCCCAGTATATCCATCTGGTCCTGAATGCAAATTGCATTCTCAGGGGCGGATCCAGCCTTTAAGTAAGGTGGGGGTTCACATTGAGTAAGGTGGGGGTTCACATCAGACATATTATAACTAAGGGGGTCGGGGGGCATGCCCCCCGGGAAAAAAATTAATTTCTGGTCAAAATATAGTGCATTTCCTGTAAATTTAACACCACTCTCAAGAAATAATTTTGTACTTTGGGTTGAACCCCTTTACATTATTTTTCAAGGGGGGGGGGGTTCGAACCCCCTGAACCCCCCTCCTGGATCCGCTAGTGATTCTGAACTCTGTGGAATCATTCTGCCCAAACAGGAACCCCAATAAATGCTTCCTACCAAAATATGAGGTGGACTGAACCACAACTGAAGACTGACAAGCCAATTCATTTGTACCTGGTGTCATGAGCATGTAAAGGTGCGACCTAGGTATGAGCTGTTAAAAAAACCCCAACTTTGACCTGTGATATAAACAACTTACCTCAGGTAAAGACTCAGTGTTGCCTTGCTGTATTTCATAGTTACTGGCAAAGTAGATCTCCCTCATCACAGTGCCTCCAAACCAGAAGTTGTAAGCCGTGGCCAACAGAGGGAGCAGCTTGTACTGCTGTGTCTGATAGTCCAAAACCTGCGGCTCTGGGGCGCTGTAATACAGTCATTTCCATTGCAAAATACGTGAATTTGATTGGATAAAATCAAATTACATGACCCTAAAAAAGTAGAAATATCCACCTGTGGGTGGATTATTTGCAAATCACAGGGCCATGCTATTCCTAGGATTCTATGGTTTTGAAATACAGTGAGAAGGGTTCTGAAAAAAAATTACCAAAAAACAGTCAACCATTATCAGTATCCAGTAACAGAAAGGGGTCAAGACCCACAAAGAACACCAGGGGATATTAAAACTAAGGTGGATATGCCATGGTATAGAGGTTAGAGTTAAGCTTGTTTCTGAAAGTGGCAACAAAGGGGAATGCATGAATCTCATCAGGAAGAGCATTCTAAACAATAGGAGCATCAAAAGCGAAACCTAAGAACTGTTGAACTGACTTTTGAGAAGATGGATGAAATTTTGGTAGAACAAGGAAATTACCAACACTGTACCTGGTACTGTAAGAATTACTCTCAGAAGAAAGATATACTTAATAAGGAATTACAGATAATTTACTTCTGCTTTACATGGAAATCAACTAGTAAAAGTTGTACTTAAACGCTAATAAAATTTATGTTAGAACTCTATTTACATTTCCTTTTATAAATATTATATACTCTTCAGACTATTACAGTTAGACTGAATATGCTGGAATATGAACACTTACCCTGGCTTGAGTTCAGACTGTCTCCTGACTGTGCTGTATCTCACTGCTATAGTGGTGGCTTGTGCTAATGCCCTGGCTCCTACATCCATCACTATCATTGCCCTCACAAATACCATAGTACCATAAGACAGCTTCTTGTTCTTTGCACTAACAAATGTCCCATCTTTTAACACCTTTGTAAGATATATATATATATATATATATAAAACAGTTTAATCCTGATATATTTCATGAGAACAGACAAATACTTCTAATAAATTCCCTATAGGACATTATATGTCGATCAGAAGTCAACAGCAAAGTGTATTGATCAGTGCCATGTGATCTGTTGATCAGCAATCGACACCTGTATTATGTACAAGGACATGATTATAGATGACAAGGAAGAAACTCTTCATCCTGAAATTTCCTTTGGTCAAGGTGTCGTTTGTATGGTTAACATGAAATTCCAGATCAGTAAACACAAAAAGCACAAAGTTCAGATAATCTAAAGTTTGGCCTTTATGTCCCTTCTAACAGGTGAGGTGGCAATATTAGGATAGACCCTCAGAGAATTTTGCAGGTTGCCATGTGGCTGGATTTGATTGTATTAACACCATTGTAAGAGCCAAAAGTTAAAATGCCAAGTTTGTTAACCAATGGGCTACAGGGACCTGTGAAATGTTTTCAATATAGGCCGAGTAAAAATAGGTACAATTAACAATACAATTAATGCAGTATATAGGACATATCTTTGGTCATTTCCTCTCTTGCCAAGGTGATTAATATTAAACTGACCAGCCACTGGTGAGAAGAGTTTAAGAACAGTAGAGAACCAAAATATTTGCCTTGTTTTAGTTGTTTTGGTTATGTTTGTGTAAATTTTTATGTATGCGACCTATTTTAGTTAAATATTTAGTCTCATAATTTTGCAAATTTATAAGTAAATTAAATTTTTATAAGTTAATACCCTATCCAATGGACAATTGCTAATCCGGTCGGCGCAGACCGGCCTGCCAAACGACAGAAAAAGTCGTTCTATGTGAGTGCATAATGCACCCACAAGCTGGTCGGTCAGACTGCGTTCTTACAAGGTGGTGTGTCGTACTTCCTTGTTCCCTAGACAATGTGACGTCATTGCATCTTTTTCATTTGGCGCGTGACTGTGTACACGTAGTTTTGTTTAATTCTCGCAAGTGATTTATTTGGTGAATATTCTGCAAGGAAAGAACTTCATTTTATTGTTATTGGATTTTGTGTATATTGTGACCGGATTAGCAATTGTCCATCGGATAGGATATATTAACGCAATAAAAAAACATTTTACGGTTTATTTATATGTTTGTTATAACTAACAACCAGTCAAACAAGCTTTCCCCTTAGTATACTGCACTTACTTGTGCATTCTTCATCAACATCTGATCTCGTGGGATTCTGACATGGTCCAGACGCAGGAAGCCATTATCTATCATTTCATAGGCCAGCTTTGGACCAATATCACCAACAGTTACACCTAAATATTTTTAAATATAATTTATAAAATAGCATCAGAGATGTCTATACCCCACAGCCTGAGGAAATCGCACTAGACACAATTACATATAGAAACAAGCATTCTGACGCATGCATTTATCTCCCGCCATATAAATTAGATGTACTAAAGATAGTGGAATATAAATTTTCTTGTGAGATGGAGGCACATGTAGAAGTGACAACAAGTTTAATGTTTGATTGCAATACTTTTAAAGACAAAAGGCATTTACTCACTTTAGTAGCTATTACTCTGCCATCCAAAGAGCTACAGTTCTGCAACTTTATTATGCAGTAGATCAACCCAAAGTAGGTAAGGACGTATTTAGAAGAAATTGCCTATCTGTAACACTTTTAGAGATAAAAGATATTTACTTATTTTAGTGGCTATTACTCTGCCATCCAAAGAGCTACAGTTCTGCAACTTCACTATGTGGTAGATCACCCAAAAGTAGGTGAATGACTTATTTAGAAGAAATTGCCTACCTGTAATACTTTTAGAGATAAAAGACATTTACTCATTTTAGTAGCTATTACTCAGCTATCCAAAGAGCTACAGTTCTGCAACTTCAATATGTGGTAGATCACCCAAAAGTAGGTGAATGACTTCTTTAGAAGAAATTGCCTACCTGTAATACTTTTAGAGATAAAAGACATTTACTCATTTTAGTAGCTATTACTCAGTTATCGAAAGAGCTACAGTTCTGCAACTTCACTATGTGGTAGATCACCCAAAAGTAGGTGAATGACTTATTTAGAAGAAATTGCCTACCTGTAATACTTTTAGAGATAAAAGACATTTACTCATTTTGGTAGCTATTACTCAGCTATCCAAAGAGCTACAGTTCTGCAACTTCACTATGTGGTAGATCAGCCAAAAGTAGGTGATTGACTTCTTTAGAAGAAATTGTCTACCTGTAATACTTTTAGAGATAAAAGACATTTACTCATTTTAGTAGCTATTACTCAGCTATCGAAAGAGCTACAGTTCTGCAACTTCACTATGTGGTAGATCACCCAAAAGTAGGTGAATGACTTATTTAGAAGAAATTGCCTAACTGTAATACTTTTAGAGATAAAAGACATTTACTAATTTTAGTAGCTATTATTCAGCTATCCAAAGAGCTACAGTTCTGCAACTTCACTATGTGGTAGATCACCCAAAAGTAGGTGATTGACTTATTTAGAAGAAATTGTCTACCTGTAATACTTTTAGAGATAAAAGACATTTACTCATTTTAGTAGCTATTACTCAGCTATCCAAAGAGCTACAGTTCTGCAACTTCACTATGCGGTAGATCACCCAAAAGTAGGTGAATGACTTATTTAGAAGAAATTGCCTACCTGTAATACTTTTAGAGATAAAAGACATTTACTCATTTTAGTAGCTATTATTCAGCTATCCAAAGAGCTACAGTTCTGCAACTTCACTATGTGGTAGATCACCCAAAAATAGGTGAATGACTTATTTAGAAGAAATTGCCTACCTGTAATACTTTTAGAGATAAAAGACATTTACTCATTTTAGTAGCTATTACTCAGCTATCCAAAGAGATACAGTTCTGCAACTTCAATATGTGGTAGATCACCCAAAAGTAGGTGATTGACTTCTTTAGAAGAAATTGCTTACCTGTAATACTTTTAGAGATAAAAGACATTTACTCATTTTAGTAGCTATTATTCAGCTATCCAAAGAGCTACAGTTGTGCAACTTCACTATGTGGTAGATCACCCAAAAGTAGGTGAATGACTTATTTAGAAGAAACTGCCTACCTGTAATACTTTTAGAGATAAAAGACATTTACTCATTTTAGTAGCTATTACTCAGCTATCCAAAGAGATACAGTTCTGCAACTTCAATATGTGGTAGATCACCCAAAAGTAGTTGATTGACTTCTTTAGAAGAAATTGCTTACCTGTAATACTTTTAGAGATAAAAGACATTTACTCATTTTGGTAGCTATTACTCAGCTATCCAAAGAGCTACAGTTGTGCAATTTCACTATGTGGTAGATCACCCAAAAGTAGGCGAATGACTTATTTAGAAGAAATTGCCTACCTATAATACTTTTAGAGATAAAAGACATTTACTCATTTTAGTAGCTCTTGCTCAGCTATCTACTCACTTAGCTATTGACCTACATCTGCAAAAGCAACAAAAATATAAAGAACACAGGAAAGTAAGCTTTTGAAAAACTAGATGAATAACAAATGAAAAGATTTGCCTAACTTTGGTACTTGTGAAGGTATTTGACATTTATTTCCATCACAAATAAGAAAATAGCTATTGCTCACTTATGACATGCAATGGAACCCCAAACGATATGCCATCTTATTGTTAAGGAAAAAGTAGCTGAACAAACTAGAGGAATGCTTTTGCTAACAAAAGCGAAGCGTCCCTTAAAGTTTAAAATGCTTTGTGGTTTTAATAAGCATGCTGTAAAGCTAAGAATGCACAAAGCTGCACTGTATGCTTTCCCAATACCTCTTAATACATTCTGAAGCTATAAAAGCAACAATAAAGGAGATATAAGGCAAAAACCCCAAAGCAGCTATTTATGACCCCAGTTTGGCCCATAAGGGAGGGTCGGGGGGGTAAAACTGACCGGCTATTTAGACTCTCCCCAAATGCTTTCCCAATACCTCTTAATACATTCTGAAGGTCTAAAAGCAACAATAAAGGAGATATAAGGCAAAACTCCAAAATAACTATTTTATGACCCCAGTTTGACCCATAAAGGGGGGTCAGGGGATAAAACTGACCGGCTATTTAGACTCTCCATATATGCTTTCCCAATACCTCTTAATACATTCTGAAGCTATAAAAGCAACAATAAAGGAGATAAAGGCAAAAAACTTAAAATCGGCTATTTTATGACCCCAGTTTGACCCATAAGGAGGGGTCGGGGGGTAAAACTGACCGGCTACTTAGACTCTCCATATATGCTTTCCCAATACCTCTTAATACATTCTGAAGCTATAAAAGCAACAATAAAGGAGATATAAGGCAAAAATAGCATCAGAGATGCCCGTACCCCATAGCCTTGGGAAATATTTTCAACACCATGAGATATAGAAGTACTGCACCAGTACAAACTTCAGGATACTTTCAGAGCACTGTCAGTTATATAAAGGTCCAAACAATGTTTAAATGGAGAAATAATGTTTAAAAGAAAGATAATGCGTATAAACATGAAGTATTAAAACAAGATAATTCAATGACAAGATGACAGCATTAATCAGTAAACTAAAATTCAACACTCTTTATATACATCTGCATTTCCGAATTATGGTTTAGATGGTTTGAATATTACCATGCATACAGAAGTGGTAATACATTTAATGAATGCTTATGTGTGGTGTTGGAGCAAAATCTGTGGCTCACTTGATGAAATTCTATCTCTTACAATGAAAGTAAAATTCTTAATAAATTCTAATATGACTTTTGCTAAATCTGCATCAAAAGACAGACCCAAAGGTGCAACAAGATTTTAAAGGTCAAGGTCACTACGGCAAGGTAAAAGGTCAAATTAAGGTCACACCATGATAATACACACCTATAGCCAATAACCAATGTCCCTACCAAGTATCAACTTCCTACACCTTACGGTTTCCGAGATACAGCCCTGACGATTTTATAGGTCAAGGTCACTATGGCAAGGTCAAAGGTCAAATCAAGGTCACACCATGATGCTGCATACCTACACCCCCTAGCCAATGTCTCTACCAAATATCAACTCCCTGCACCTAACAGTTTCCGAGATAAAGCCCGGACAATATTTTATGACGCTGCACACCTACACCCCCTAAGCAATATCCCTACCAGATAAATTAAGGTCACACCATGATAATACACACCTATAGCCAATAACCAATGTCCCTACCAAGTATCAACTTCCTACACCTTACGGTTTCTGAGATATAGCCTGGACAAGATTTTATAGGTCAAGGCCACTACGGCAAGGTCAAAGGTCAAATCAAGGTCACACTATGACGTTGCACACCTACACCCCCTAACCAATATCCGTACCACGTATCAACTTCCTACACCTTACAGTTTCTGAGATATAGCCCGGACAACATTTTATAGGTCGAGGTCACTACGGCAAGGTCAAAGGTCAAATCAAGGTCAGACCATGACGTTGCACACCTACACCCCCTAACCAATATCCCTACCAAGTATCAACTTCCTACACCTTACGGTTTCCGAGATATAGCCCGGACAAGATTTTATAGGTCAAGGTCACTACGGCAAGGTCAAAGGTCAAATCAAGGTCAGACTATGACGTTGCACAACTACACCCCCTAACCAATGTCCCTCCCAAGTATCAACTTCCTACACCTTACGGTTTCTGAGATACAGCCCGGACAAACTATTTCCCGCCGACCACCCACCCGCCCGCCCGTCCATCCGGACACCATGGGTGAAAACAATACCCCAACAGCCCTTAAGGGCTGTGGGGTAAAAACTCAAAAACAGCTATTTTCTGACCCCAGTTTGACCCATAAGGGGGGGGGGCGGGGGGTAAAACTGACCGGCTATTTAGACTCTCCACATATGCTTTCCCAATACCTCTTAATATATTCTGAAGCTATAAAAGCAACAATAAAGGAGATAAAGGCAAAAACTCAAAATCTTGCAAATTTAATAAGTAAATTAAATTTTTATAAGTTAATACCCTATCCAATGGACAATAGCTTATCCGGTCGGCGCGGACCGGCCCGCCAAACGTCAGAAAAAGACGTCCTGTGTCTCCACCGGCTAGGCCGGCCCAGTACTGTGCACTCGCCAGATGGCGTGTCGTACTTCCTTCCTGTCTAGACAGCGTGACGTCATAGCATCTTTTTCGTTGTCTAAACCTATTAGACCCCTAGTAGACTGAAAGCGGGGTCGGTGGGAGGGTCTTGTGTGTCCATTGGATAGGGTATTAACTTATAAAAATTTAATTTACTTATTAAATTTGGAATTTTATTGCGTTAATACATCCTATCCAATGGACAATAGCTGAATAACTACCGCTTGGTCGGCGGGTAAGCTACTAGGGACTTGTGTGAACTCATGTTAGAGATAATGAAAACTCAGCCTTTAAGCCTGGGTAGACCTAGAAGTCAAAAACCCCTAAGGCCATGGTCGAATATCATCATCCGGTTAACCGGGCTGGAACCGTCAGAGTCGACCTTGCCCCCCCCCCCCCCCCCTTTTTTGACAGACCTGCTCTGAGGTAGGGGAAGAGAGGGATGAGTTCAGTCCCATAAAATTAAGTCTCCCGGAGGAAGTACGTTTTTTTTTTTTTTTTGATGCTTCTTAACTATACGTGTAATATATACAAATATGTACAACTATATACATAGGTACAGATCTCCTCTAGGTGCCAGTCTGTTGGTGGATCTGCTGAGCAGCCACAACCGGACCAAGATGGTAGAGCTCTGAGTCAGCCCAAGCCACATCCTTCAGATAGAATTGACTGAAGGTATTATGAGACTTCCAGTGGCAGGCTGAAAGGATCTGCTCCAAGGAGACTCCCGACTGGAAGGCCTTAGAAGCAGCGAAAGCCCTAACATCATGAGCTTTAACTTGATGTAGGGTGTGGGCTTGATGATCAGAGAGCTCATAGCATAGGATCACAGTTTGTTTGATCCATGAGGAGATAGTGGCAGGGGAGATGTCTTTATCGAAGCCTTTCTTGAAGGAGACAAAGACTAGCTCCTTGTGTTGTCTGAGGTCTGAAGTCCTGTCCAAATAGTAGCGCAAGGCTCTGACTGGACAAAAGGATCTGTCAGACTTGAGGGATTTATCTAGAGTAGGAGCCAGGGCTGGTATGACCACTGGGGCTACACTCTCCGGACCCTCTTTGGCCAGCTGGTTCTTGGAAAGAAAGCTGGGAGATGGAAACAAAGACACCTTAGACCAATCGGACTGATGTCTGATGTTCTTGTGTTGCCATGCATGGATCTCAGTCCTTCTTTTGCCAGAGCCTAGGGCTAAAAGGAAGACAGTTTTGAAGGTCAGGTGCTTCAGAGATGCTTCCCTGAGAGGTTCAAAAGGGGCCTTTGTCAGCTGGTGTAGCACCAGGGACAGGTTCCAGGAGGGAATCCCTCTCCGCCCTTTGGGTCTATCTCTGTGGAAACTTTCCAAGAGACGAGTGAGATTATCATCTTTGCTGATACTGACTGTCGTGTTACCCAGTTTATCGGCAATGGCAGACCTGTATCCATCAATGGTGCTGGGCTGTAACTTCTTGTCCTCAAAAAGGTGCATTAGGAAGTCAGCCACCGACTTTACAGGTGGTGACCTGAAGTCCACCTGATTAGCGTCGCACCACTTTGTAAAAATGGTCCACTTTGCCTCATAGACTGATCTGGTTGATCTTCTTTGAGGAGCCTCAATTCTTGCTGCCACTGCCTCAGAGAAGCCCTGTTCTTTGATTTTAGAGGCTCTAGGAGCCAGGCATGGAGATTTAGATTTGTCAGATTTCTGTGAGGGATCTGATTGAAGGGCTGTGTTAGAAGACTGGGCAGGTTGGGTAGGCTTAGAGGGACCTGACTGGACATGGTCACTAGGTCCCAAAACCAAGGCATGTTGGGCCACCCAGGGACAATCAGAATGAGTCTCTTGCACGGGGAGTCCAGTAGCTTCTCCACCACTTTGCCCAATATGGCGGTCGGTGGGAAGGCGTATGCATCCAGCTCGTCCCATGACAGAGTAAGTGCATCCACTGCTACAGCCAGGGAGTCCGGTACTGGAGAGACAAACTGAGGTAACTTGTGGTTGAACCTCGTGGCAAATAGATCTATTTGAGGCTGGTGCCATTGGTTGCATATCTGTTGAAAGACTTCCGGAAGGAGGGACCATTCTGTTTGGATGATCTGACCCAGCCTGGATAGCTTGTCTGCTATCACATTGAGATGGCCTGGGATGTGCCGGGCTTTTAGGGTCACTTGTCGCTGGGAACACCAGGTCAAGATTCTCCACAGTAGGGCACACAGTGGGCCTGACCTCATGCCCCCTTCCTTGTTTATGTAAGCTACCACTGTAGTATTGTCGGTTGCCACTAGAACGATTTTGTCTACACAGAGGTCTTGGAACTCTTTGAGGGCTAGAAACACTGCTTTGAGTTCCAGATAATTTATGTGCAGTTTGCTTTCCGGTACCGACCAGGACCCTCTTGCAGTGAACTCGTTTAAGTGAGCACCCCATCCTTCTTTTGATGCGTCTGTAAATATTTGCAGAGCATGTTTTACTGGGTGTAATGGTTGGCCTTGAAGCACATTGTCTTCCTCTAGCCACCATTGTAAGTGAGGGTGTAGGGATCTTGGTAGAGGGATAATCTTCTCTAGAGATTCTGGTACCCGCCAATTGTTTTTGAGATGCCACTGTATGGGTCTCATGTGTAGTCGGCCGAGGTGAACCTGTTTTTCTGTGGCTGTTAAAAGACCTATCAGGGACATAAACTGCCGGACCGGACAGGCCGGTAGAGACAGAAGCGTCTGTACTTTGTCCTGAAGGTTTTGCCACCGGTCCGGAGTCAGTCTGACCCGGCCGGACCTGAGGTCGAACTGGTAACCTACAAAATCGAAGACCTGTTTGGGTTCCAGTTCTGATTTCTCTAAATTCACCAGCCAGCCTAGGTCCTGGCACATTTTGATGAGAATTTGGGTGTGCTGGAGACAAGTTTCTAGGGATCTGGCCCTCACCAACCAGTCGTCTAGGTACTGGTGGATTCTTATACCCTTGCGTATGGCCATCAGTTTTACCTCTTTTGCTAGTACAGTGAACTCCATGGGCGCTGTGGACAGACCAAAGAGCAGTGCCTTGAATTGATAAGTCCGGCTCTGGACATGAAATCTTAGGTATTTCCTGGATTGTTCCTGTATCGGTATGTGGAAGTAGGCATCCTTGAAGTCTACTGAGGTGACCCACTCCCCTTGTTGGAGGGATGTCCTGATGGTTTCTGGTGTCTCCATTTTGAATTTCTCCACCTTGAGGAAGAGGTTTAGTTTGCTTAGATCCAGTATTGGCCTCCATTTGTTGTTGGGTTTGGGGACTAGAAAGAGTCGGTTGAAAAACCCCAGAGATGTTTGATTGAGGACCAGTTCTGTTGCATTTTTGTCCATAAGCTGATGTAATGCCTCCAACAGGTAGCTGTTCCTGTGAGGATTGACATAACGGCTTATGACAGTCGGAGACCTTGTAAGATTTGGTCGGGTCCGGAAAGGGAGGGTATAACCTTCCCTCAGGATTTGAACTATTTTCGGACCGGCCCCTAGATCCAGCCAAGTTTGCCAAAAGTTCTGTAGTCGAGCCCCTACAGGTAGATCGGAGGCAGCATGTTTTACACTTGTTGCAGGTTGGACACAAGACAATGGAATGACACAAGAAACACTTTTCACAGACTTTAATATGTACTTTCTGTAAATACAATCTACTGGCCCGGGACTTAGATCTTTCTTTTGCGAATGCCCGGGCACAGTATGAGCATTTGGAACAACATGAGATTTTACATTTGAAAAAAACAGGATTTACTAAAGTCTGAGGAAGGCTCCCGGCCAGCAGTCGTCCCTGCAAGGGTGTCATACAGTGATTGTCATTTGTACGACTGCTGGCCCTTGGCAAGTCGGGAAGAGTAGGTGGAAGCACGTCCTTTCCCTTTTCTAAACTGTTTCTTTCCAATTGTTTTCCAAGCCGGTTTCTCCGATTTGGTGTCTTTTCCACTGTGTCTCTTGTCCGGACGCTCATAAGGGTGGTAACGACCCTTGCTATGTTGCTGTCCGGTGTGTCCTTTTGACTCAAACTGAGCAATATCTTCCTCTGCACGCTTAATAGTTGCATCCGGGAAGAGTGTCGGTATGTGAAGAGGGGCGGCTCTCAAAGCTGTGAGGGTATCCTGCTTGATACCCGTTCTGAGGAGGCTAAGATATGCGTCCCTACGGACCAGGGTGAGATTCCCCATGGTTATGAACACAAAATCCGACAAGTGCTCCATGGACTTCGCGGTTGCTTGTGTAATACTGGAGTTGAAGTCCAGGAGGTAGTTTAACTCATCAATGGCCGCCGAACTCTTTGAAGATCCTTTACCCTTACTTTCAGAAGACAGTGTCTTGATGTGATCTTTCATGCTTTGTTGTACTCTAAACAAACACCGATTAAAACTCGCAGCCTGGGTACACACAACAGAGGCTTCCCTAGCCGACCTTTCCCACCGGCACAGCGTTTCCTGAGCTATCCTGCGTGAAGCCGGTGGAGTGGAAGAAAGTCCGGTGTAACGGGCAATCCGGCTGTAACTGCTGTTTAGTTTTGAGGCGTCAGTACTCCAGCTAGTCACTTTTGTCGGATCCGGTTGGGAGTCGGTGTGCAGGCCGTACCATTTTGACTGAGAACGGGGAGGTCTGAGAAACACATCTTTTGCCAAACCACCGGCTTCTGAGCCATGGGAGGGATACCCTTCAGTTAGTGTCAGATTTAGTTTCCCTAGCTTCTCACAGAGCCACTCCTCTGTGGGCATTTTAATTGAAACTTTGCCCGGTGTCACTGTCTTAGGCCCTGCAAAGGGGTTGTCATCTGAAGTGGCTGTTAAGTTGTCGACCTCTGGAATATGGGACCATCCCATATAAGAGCGAATGCCTTGCATTGTCTCTCTATAATTTTGTTCTTCCGAAATAGGTTGGTCCTGGTCCATGACTGTTTGATCCGGGTCCTCAGAGAGTTCACCTTCCTCCGTGTATAGATCCAAAGGAGGTCGGTCCGACTGGACACTACTGGCCTCTGAGGAAAGGCTGGATACACTATCCCTCCTAGATCTATGCAGAGTAGGAGATCCGGTGTCGGCCGGTTCTGTGGGGAGAGGTCAGTCCGTAACAGCAGGTCGGCTTTGAACCGAGTCCAGTGGAGTAGGTCGGCTACTAGCAGTTTTACTGGCAGGCTGATGCATACTAGCAGAGGAGCCTTGTCCAGGAAACTTGGAGGTTGATGTAGGTCGGCTGGATTTAGTTTGACTGGCCGGCTGATGCTGGGTAGCAGAGAAGCCCGTACCAGGAAACTTAGATGAAGAAGTCGGCTTGTCGGTCACTGCTTTACTGGTAGGCTGATGCTTTTCAGCAGAGGAGCCATTTCCAGAAAGCGTGGATGAAGTTGAAGGCCGGATAAACGGCTCAGACACATTTTCAACAGATGATGGAGGTGAATGGGTCGGTGTGACCTTAACGTTGGCAGAAAAGGTAGGTTCAAAGTTCTTTGATAAAATCAACGCTTCTAAGCGGTTGAAACGTTCCGACCACTTAAGGTCCAAGTCTGCAATTTTAGTGTCTACAGTGGTCTGACTGGTAGATTTGGAAGCTTTAGCAGGGGGGGATTTGTCCTTCCTAATATCCTTTTTTAAGTCCTTCTTGGTCTTTTTCTCTGGTGGAGGGGCGGGAGAGGGAGATTTCAGAGAACCTTTATCCACAGCCCCTATAACAGCTACATTAGCGGGGTCCACCAACTCTTCTGATTCTTGAGGTGGAGCTGTAACAAGCTTCTTAGCCTCCCGTTTCTCCTTCTTCAGTCTATAAGAAGGTGTAGCTAACTGCTGACACTGTTCTTCAGAAAAGGCATTACAAATGGAGCAGTTATCTGATTGTGGTTCTTTAATACAGGGGTCAGAGCCCTTACCCTTCTCTCTGCAGCGTGCGCAATACTGATGAGTGTCAAAATTAGCCAAGGCGTGGCCACAACTCCCCCTGCGTTGTCCTGGAGAAGACATGATATAAATACTATCCGTTGAACACAATAAGAAAGCTTCCAGAACAAAATGTCTGATGAAAACTGTAAAATATATCTCGCTGAAAAAATTCCTGTGCACTAGTCATGCGCCAAACGAAAAAGATGCTATGACGTCACGCTGTCTAGACAGGAAGGAAGTACGACACGCCATCTGGTGAGTGCACAGTACTGGGCCGGCCTAGCCGGTGGAGACACAGGACGTCTTTTTCTGACGTTTGGCGGGCCGGTCCGCGCCGACCGGATAAGCTATTGTCCATTGGATAGGATGTATTAACGCAATAAAAGGCTATTTTATGACCCCAGTTTGACCCATAAGGGGGGTCGGGGGGTAAAACTGACCGGCTATTTAGACTCTCCACATATGCTTTCCCAATACCTCTTAATATATTCTGAAGCTATAAAAGCAACAATAAAGGAGATAAAGGCAAAAACTCAAAATCGGCTATTTTATGAACAAATTATTTTAGGAAAATCCTGTAATTGCAGTAGTTTTTCAGTTACAATGGATTTACTCAACAGTCACAATTTAAAAGTAGCTATTACTCAGCTGTCCAGTGTGCAACAGGTTTGCTGCTTTACTATCTGATAGCTCATCAAAAACTAGATGAATAACATATTTGAAAATATTTCCCTAACTTGAATACTTTTGAAGATATTTGAAATTTACTTATGTTGTTATTTTGCTACAAATAAGAAAATAGCTATTACTCACTTATGGCATGCAACAGAACCCCAAACTATATGCCATCTTATAGTTAAGGAAAAAGTAGCTGAATAACATATTTTAGGAAAATACTCTAACTGCAATAGTTTTGGAGTTACAATGGATTTACTCAACAGTCACAATTTCAAAGTAGCTATTACTCAGCTACCCAATGTGCAACAGGTCTGAAACTTTACTGTGTGATAGCTTATCAAAAACTAGATGAATAACATATTTGAAAAAAATTCCCTAATTTTAATACTTTTGAAGATATTTGGAATTTACTCATGTCGTTATTTTGCTTCAAATAAGGAAATAGCTATTACTCACTTCTGGCATGCAATAGAATCCCAAACTATATGCCATCTTATAGTTAAGGACAAAGTAGCTGAATAACTTATTTTAGGAAAATACTCTAACTGCAATAGTTTTGGGGTTACAATGGATTTACTCAACAGTCACAATTTCAAAGTAGCTATTACTCAGCTGTCCAGTGTGCAACAGGTTTGCTGCTTTACTATCTGATAGCTCATCAAAAACTAGATGAATAACATATTTGAAAATATTTCCCTAACTTGAATACTTTTGAAGATATTTGAAATTTACTTATGTTGTTATTTTGCTACAAATAAGAAAATAGCTATTACTCACTTATGGCATGCAACAGAACCCCAAACTATATGCCATCTTATAGTTAAGGAAAAAGTAGCTGAATAACATATTTTAGGAAAATACTCTAACTGCAATAGTTTTGGAGTTACAATGGATTTACTCAACAGTCACAATTTCAAAGTAGCTATTACTCAGCTACCCAATGTGCAACAGGTCTGAAACTTTACTGTGTGATAGCTTATCAAAAACTAGATGAATAACATATTTGAAAAAAATTCCCTAATTTTAATACTTTTGAAGATATTTGGAATTTACTCATGTCGTTATTTTGCTTCAAATAAGGAAATAGCTATTACTCACTTCTGGCATGCAATAGAATCCCAAACTATATGCCATCTTATAGTTAAGGACAAAGTAGCTGAATAACTTATTTTAGGAAAATACTCTAACTGCAATAGTTTTGGGGTTACAATGGATTTACTCAACAGTCACAATTTCAAAGTAGCTATTACTCAGCTATCCAATGTGCAACAGGTCTGAAACTTTACTATGTGATAGCTTACCAAAAACTAGATGAATAACATATTTGAAAAGAATTCCCTAACTTTAATACTTTTGAAGATATTTGACATTTACTGATGTCATTATTTTGCTACAAATAAGAAAATAGCTATTACTCACTTATGGCATGCAATAGAACCCCAAATTATATGGCATCTTATAATTAAGGACAAAGTAGCTGAACAACATATTTTAGGAAAATACTCTAACTGCACTAGTTTTGGAGTTGGATTTACTCAACTGTAGAATTTCAAAGTAGCTATTACTCAGCTATCCAATGTGCAACAGATCTGAAACTTTACTATGTGATAGCTTATCAAAAAGTAGATGAATAACATATTTGAAAAGAATTCCCTAACTTTAATACTTTTGAAGATATTTGACATTTACTTATGTCATTATTTTGCTACAAATAAGAAAATAGCTATTACTCACTTATGGCATGCAATAGAACCCCAAACTATATACCATCTTATAGTTAAGGACAAAGTAGCTGAACAACATATTTTAGGAAAATACTCTAACTGCACTAGTTTTGGAGTTACAATGGATTTACTCAACTGTAGAATTTCAAAGTAGCTATTACTCAGCTATCCAATGTGCAACAGATCTGAAACTTTACTATGTGATAGCTTATCAAAAAGTAGATGAACAACATATTTGAAAAGAATTCCGTAACTTTAATACTTTTGAAGATATTTGACATTTACTTATGTCATTATTTTGCTACAAATAAGAAAATAGCTATTACTCACTTATGGCATGCAATGGGACCCCAAATTATGTACCATCTTATAGCTAAGGACAAAGTAGCTGAACAACATATTTGAAGAAAAAGTTGTAACTGCAATAGTTTTTGAGTTATGAGCCCTTTACTCCAAGTAGCTAAGATTGCTATTACTCACTTATCTTTAGGCCTAAGTCCATAAAACCAAAAAAATTTTCGAGGGCGTGAAAATTCATTGGGACAATTAATTTACAAAAAATCTGTAGCTGTAGTAGTTTTGGAGAAATCTGCGTGACTAACTAACGCACACACGCACGCATGCACGCACGCACGCACACACAGGCATCATTTCATAATCTCCCTCCCGCGGGAGATAATTACAGTGTAAGTTATATAAAGGTGCAGAAGAAATAAAATTTACAAGAGGTAACATATTTAAAGACAAAGTGTCACAACAAGACAATTCATTTAAAAAAATTTCAGCATTAATTGGTAAAGTAGAAAGTTATGAAGCTGTTAAATTAATTAACTGAAATATAGCTGTCAGTCAAGACAGTACAATAAGGTAAAAGTACATGTAATAATATGTTTCAAATATGGCAGTAGCAAAAATTCTGGCAGAGCCAAAGTCATAGGTGACAATAAAGTTACACTGTGATGTTGCACATCTACACTGTCCCACCAATGTCTCTAGCAAGTATCAACTTCCTACACACTAGAGTTTCCAAAATATAGCCTGGACAAGATTTTATTCTTCAGGGTGGTCAAAAATTTTGTCGAATCACTTTATCTCGCACCGTTTCCGAGAATAAATGTGTTTTTGCGTTTTACGAAGAAATTAAAGATGGCCACCAAAACTGGCAGAAAATGATTTTGGGAAAAGTCACCAGTTGGCTCTGCAGATATCCTGCGGGTCAAAAATTTTGTTAAAATCACTCTATCTCACACAGTTTCCAAGATAAACACGTTTTTGCATTTTACAAAGAGATTCAAGATGGCTGCCAAAAATGGCGGGAAAACAATTTTTGGGAGGAGTCGCCAGTAGACTGCAGTTATCATTCGGGTCAAAAATTTTCTCGAAATCACTCTATTTTGCACCATTTCCGAGATAAATACAATTTTGTGTTTTATGTAGCAATTCAAGATGGCCTCCAAAAATGGCAGAAAACGATTTTTGGGAAGAGTCACCAGTAGCCTCTGCAGATACCCAGCGGGTACCCAGAGGGTCAAAAATATCGTCAAAATCGCTCTATCTCACACCGTTTCCAAGATAAATGCGTTTTTGCATTTTACACAGAAATTCAAGATGGCCGCCATAAATGGCAGGAAACCGATTTTTGCAAAAAGTCACCAGTGAAGAATGAAGATACCCTGTGGACAAAAAATTTCATCGAAATCTCTCTATCTCGCACCGTTTCCGACATATTAAAGATTTTTCACTTTCAGCGTTTAGAAAAATCGTGCCGTTTAGTTAATCATTAATAAATTGGCCATTTTGTATTGGATCACTTCCAAAAGTTAATAATTTCCAGACATCTATATAAAGAACCTACTTGCCAAATTTCATGTGAATAGGTGAAGCGCCTAGGTTTTAAGTTATCATCCGGATAAGCACACCTTTGGTCATGTGACTTCTCTGATTGGTTGAAATGTCATGCCACCATACTCAGGAATTTTTCCCAGGGCTATTGCATACATGTACTAAATTTGAAAAGAATCTGCCCAGTGGTTGCCGAGCTATAAGCAATAGAAAATGCGGGAGTCGGCAGACCCACTCTCTCTCCCCTCTCCCCTAAATACAAACAAGCGTCCCTTGTGGGACGCTAAATACTAACACTAACCAGGCATTGGCTCATGCGTCTCCAGGTCTCTGATCTGCAGTAAAAAAGGCTGCATTCCACAGTTCTGGCCCTTGGTGTACAATGTGGCCATTAAAACTACATAGTTGGAGGTTTTGCCCACTGTGAAAGACATTTCAAACATTACATGATTCTAAAGTAAATTCAAATATACATTTCTAACAATTACACCATTCTATAGTAAAGAGCACATTTCATTTACACATTTTAAAGATATAACATTCTAATGCAAGAAATATAAAATTCAAAGATACATTTCAAACATACAATATTTGACAGCAAGGAACACATTCACATACTTCAAATATACAAATTGTAAATAAAAAATATGAAAGTACATTAAGGTGAAGGTTAAATTAACCAACTGGAAGCAAAATTCCCTAAATTCTGTAAAAGACTGGATAATTAACTAAAATTGTCGCAAAAATCATAAATTTGTCATGAATGTCTCATAATTGCAGATTTTAAGCTGGGGTTACAACAGTAGTGAAATTTAACCAACTGTGAAAAATTTATAAAATAATTCTACATTCTAGTGGATTTAATGACTGTACAGGCATACTCCTCACTACCTCTTTCTGGAGATGAGTGTAGAGAGTGCTTATGCCTAGTTCTCAGCCTTAAATTTGGCACGTCTCAGATGGAAATACAGTGATATGGTCAAACCCAGAAGGAGACTAGTTTAGAGGACTTAAAGCTATAACTTTTATCTTGGACTTAGGCTAACCTGGGGGCCTCAGGCTTAGTTGATTTTACAAAGCAGCAAAATATAAGCTACAGTTAAGTCTTGGATTTAAAGTTGTTAAGTCCACCTGGGAGGTGGCTTAACTTCTGCAAACAAAGACATGATAATGGGACTCTTTACTACTCATGGCAGCCCAAGATTTATGTCCGTGGCTTAACCTACGACTGGCTAAGTCTAAGACCATTTGTGAAACGAGGCAAAACTGTACTTACATCCTCCAGGCCACCACTTTGTGGAAGTGAGTGTAGGGGAATGCAGAACAAATTCTTCTGTACTGGGGTCGTAAGTAGCTGTGGTCTCCACACCTCTTAAGTGGGTACCTGTCATATAACAAGGAAATCTCTCCAAGTTCTACTATATTTCAAGTTCAGTTACCATAAATTAATTATCTCCCCACAGGGCCTTTTTCATTGGAAATAACCATTTACTAACACTCTTGTATAAATATTTCTTCGATCTCTTGAGATTTGGCTTCACAGCTGAACTGCAAGACACAACAGATAATATAACCAAACCTTCAAAATCAATGCCAAAGTTACGGTTTCAAATCCCGTCCAAAAGAGAGGGTCATAATGGGACATGTCCTCAGCACTGCTGATAGTGCCAAAAACCTACACACAAGAGACAGTCTGTGCTGATTACATACCAAACTTGGAAATACCATGCCATCGAAGACCTCCTAAAAACTACAACATGTAGAAAGATGTAGTTCTGATGTTGCCATTTCTGATGGCAGGACTTTAAAACTGGTTGCACTAAAATTACCTGCATTATAACTTCTGGCTGAACAAAATTTGCAAACACAGGAATTTACTGATACAATCGTCACAATATACATTGCATTTCTATTCTATGTACTGGTTAATAATTTTTAAAAACGGCTAAAATACATGATAAATTAGTTTGTATGCATGACGACTGAAAATTCTATTTTTAAATTATTTAACAGTCAATCACACTAGACAAAGACATATTATTAAAATTTGTAAATGAATCAATGTAAACAAACCTCAAAAATATAAATAGACTTTCTTTCTAAATGAAATATACTATTTCATAACAAAAATTATATATTTGATAACATTGGTTAATATATTATCTCACTGATACATTAAAACTTTAAGATTAATATTTAGTAAAAAAATATTTAATTTACCTGTACCAATATACACAAAAATAACTTATTTGTAAGAAGTGGTTAAATTGGTTGAATCACAGACTTATGATACACTCATGTATCTGTACGTTAATTAGTCATAAATGGTCATTAAATTAGTATTAAGAATTGTTTGAATTTGGTTGAATCATGTAATTATAATGCATGTATCTGTCAACTAAAAAGAAATCAAAACAATCATGTTATAAATGTATGTACACAAGACTGTAAGATTGTCAGTGAAATATATTTATAGACCTTCGACCGATGAAAATGAAGATACCCTGATACTCTCAATGATAACAAACCAAATAAACTGAACTTGTATCCAACTTGTATTACAGCATAACGTGAGACTGTTTGAACATTTTGGGAAGACCATCTTGTTCTCACAAGACATGGTTAATAATACAGAAGAGCTCATGGAAAATACAGTGAAGATGTGTTCATATTTATTTATTTGGGTTTTAACCTCGCTTTCAACACTATGTTGGTCATATCACAAATGGTAGTTTCATGGACAGAGGAAACCAGTACACACCGTTGGTCAAGGGTTCTGCACTGTAAACTGCCGACCTTTGGATAGCGAGTACCAACTTTCCCACATGGGGTCCGGGGTTGGAACTGTGGACCTCAGAGGTGGGAGGCTAGTGTGTTACTACTGCGTCACTGTGGTCCCTAAGAGATGTGTTCATAAAACTGAAACTTTGGATAACAGAAGTTCTAACAACAGAGGTTTTACTGTATTGTTGAACAAATCATTAATGCCAAGTCGATTGTAAATTTGTATCTTGAGGTAAAATTAGCTGACATTTATCACATTACGAGACCACTATTAGCTACATTATTTTATTATCCACCATGAGCCATATCTGACCTTAATACCAGGACATACATAATGGGTCATTTTTTCTATATTACCCAGCACCACCTACTATGTATAATTAGTGTTACAAATTCATCAAAAAGGGCTGATTTTTATTAATATTTCATTAATTATATAAACTATAAGGATACTATATACATCATTAAGCAAATTTTATTATTTGGATTTTAACGTTGCTTTCAACACTGTACAAGTCATATCACACAGGTACTTTTATGGACAGAGGAAACCAGTACATACAGTTGGTTAAAGTTCTGTACTGTAAACTGCTGACCATCGGTAAGCAACTACCAAATTTGAACTTTCCCACACAAGGTCCGGGGTTTGAACCGCACACCTCAGAAGTGGGAGGCGAGTGTGTTACCACTGCGCCACCATAGCCCCTCAGACATCATTAAGAAAGTTATTTTACAGAGTTCCTGCTCCTCTTTGTGGCATTAAAATCCATTTCAAAACTGTGCAGAAATCTCACGGTAAAATTTTTGCTTTTAAACCTATTTTTCTTATTCATACAAAATGGTGGATAGTAAAACATCCCTCATTGGACAAATAAGAAAAAAAATCGCACTCATGAAGATGAACAAGGTAGATCTATTGCTCATTGCTACGCACCGTCACCTTCATTTGTGAGATAATTGTCATTGAAGAAGTATTTCCTATTACATGTATATATTTATACCATGTCCCATTTCAGTCTGAGCATAGCCACCAATGATTGTGTACTCTTTAGTTAAGCGTAACCACTTGTCACGCTGCTCTTTACTGGTCTGATGTTCCATTGCATGTTCAAACATATAGCTTTGTACTGCCAAAGGACGACTTCCCAAAAATGCGCAGCTGAACATAAATGTACAAAGAATAAATCTGAATTTCAAAAATAGTTTTATTTATTCAAGAATTACGCCTTTGCTTTCTGAAAATCAGCAGTTTTGAGAATTCATACAGCGAATAGACTTGCAGAACAGTCAAGTGGCAAGTATGGTTTAATCTAAGAATTATGACATAATGGTTAAATGCCATACCTGAAAACTGCCCACCACATGAACAGGCTGCCATGTAAAAAACTGACTGGGAAAAAAACTGACCACCTTAGTTAACATTGATTATCAGGTATTTCAAAAAGCTAGTATGGTTGAATACTGTTCAGTGATATCTGAAGGGGCCAATATTTCAAATTAATCAAGAATTCCACATGACACAGTAAACTTCAATGGAAAATTCCTTCTAGGAACCTGCTACTTACTTTTCATTTATTTAGATTTTACTATTACTTAAAATACAAATCTTTTTTTTTTTTTTTTTTTTGAAAATCTGACAGGTGACATTATCCCAGAATAGTTTAGAGTAGGAAATCTAAAATTCGCCACATATCTGAACTTCACCACATGTGGAAATACTAATAAAATAAATGAATTGAGGTGAGATTTGTTGAATGTACAGTAAGTTAAGGCTTTTTGAACTGAAAAATGCCAATTTTCAGACAAAACATCATTTTCTTCATAAAATTAACTAACTTAAGGTTTTAGAGGTGGCGAATTTTAGATTCCTGGCGAATTTTAGATTTCTTACTCTAATTAACATTTAATTTGCTTTATGCTTCAATATGTATGGTAAAAGCTTCACTGTAACCTAAATTGTACACTGGTTCTGCTTGTACAGAGTCTATCGTGATTCTGCAAAGCACAAGGTCTATTGTACCTGGTAAGCAGAACAAGGGCACTCAGAGAGCACAAAGCTCTGCAAGGCCCAATACCTCCAAATTGAAAACTGGTTACAAGTGTAATGATAAAAAATCCTTTAAAAGTTTCCTGTATCCAGACGGTGATTCGGATCACTACAAGAATCTAATCAGCTGTTCCTTATGTCATTGTCAACATGTCCTGAAAATTTCATCAAAATCTGTTTATAACATGTAAGAGTTATTTTGCAAACAAACAGACAAATGTACGACCCTAATTACATAACCTCTTGGCAGAGGTAACAAATTCCTATTTCTTGATAGAATATTACTTACATGACTAGAAGCTGAGGTGTATAATTCTCTGAGAAAAAGAACTGGTAATGTGGAAACGATGACTTGATTCTTTAGAAAAGTTGCAAATTAACATAAAGTACATCATAACGTATCAATCTACTGAAATATACAGGCAAAAAAAAAAATAAAACTGATTGAATATGTTGGGATTGGTCAGGATAGTATTATCTTTGAAGTTTATGTTTAATGTTAAAAACTGAAAGTACAAAACTAATATCATGTTCCTTTCATTCCTAGTGCATGTTTCAAATGTTGTTGTTAGTCCAATTAAAATATTATATTGAAAGTATAGTATTTATTATCCACCACGCGAAGTATCTGCCCTAAATACAGACCGGGATGTATTTTTTTGTATACACCGGCTCCCCAGTACTATGGATAATGAGTGGGAATAACTTTCGGTTTTTCAACAATATTTTGGAAAGTATGTAACTTACAAATATGTATAATATATCATTAGAAAGGTGTTCTTACAGTGTTTCTACTCGTGTGAATTACATAAAAATCCATGCAGAAATAATTGAGATATTGCAAGCTAAAGATTGAAGTTTTTATATTCACTGTTGCTACTGGTCTTTGATAGTTTTTCACATTCTCTCATTAAAGATTCGTGTTATTTAACCCATAAATCATACAAAATGGTGGATAATAAAAGTAAAACAACCCTCATCAGACATATACAGAAAAAATATATCACTCATGAAGATTAACAATATAATACTTGTGCTACGCACTCGTATAATATTGTTATCTTCATTCGTGATATATTTTTTCTGTATATGTCATTCGGGAAGTTTTCCTATTGTATTTACCAAATGCATTACTATTCTACTGACTGCCCTAAATTGAATAAGAAAAGTAAAATATAACAAACACCATAATGATTGTGGAAGGTGTGTAAAATGGAGGACAGGGTAAATTTTAGTTTAATTCAATCAGAAAAATAAAATACAAATTTTTGGCACGTGAAAATTATTGTGACTTCATAAAATCAAATTAACTGATTTTAGGGGTTTCAAATCACAACATACCATGGCCCATTTCACTTTGTGCGTAAGTGCCAAGGATTTGAAATTTTTTTGCCAATGGCACCCATTTGTCCCTTTGCTCAGGTGTGGTCTGGTCAGTTAGAGTAGGTAAAAACATCCTTGTATGTAGACCCAGAGGAAAGCTTGGTCCTTGGTAAGCCACGCTATACAGAAATTATTTCCTTTATACAACCAACCAACGGTATCTTGCAGTGTTCTTACAATGTCCATTCAATGATTGCACAAATACTGTATCAGCAGTTTTGAAAAAAAAATTGTTAATCAAGTACTTAGTACTTAATTAATAGTTTTTTTTCATGAGAAGTAATTCATTATGACAAGTCCAAAGACAAATGTTTATGTCTTTTATTTAATTATACTATTTGAGCTCCTATTTGAAAACCCACACAATTTTGTTGCTTACAGGTTAACATACCTTTGTACACATTAAATGATATTATAAAGACCGGAAGTGCGCAGTGAATGAAAACCCGTCTGTGCGCATAGAATCAGCTAGGAGTAAAACATCCGATAACCGCCCGCTGAAAAACGGAAGTGTCGTTTCGAATTTCTCGTTTGTAAATTCATGGTAAAAATAAAGGAATATTTCTTTCAACCAGGTAGGCCGGTCTTTATAATAGTAACTAGAAATAGGATGCCCTGTTGATAGTAGCTGCGACATATGAATAGAAACAGGATAGCATAGAAGAACACACATTATCATGTGTAATGTCCATCCCATGAACCTTTTGCCAAAATTGTACAGTAGTCTTACAAGACCCTGTTTCATTTGTAAAATATATCAATGATGCTTAAATATTTATTAGTGTACATGTAAATTATTTCAGCTTCATGCCTTTTTGCGTTGGTTGGGTCGAAAATCGACGAAATCACTCTATCTAGCACGGTTAAGAAGACAGAAGCAAATTTCTGTTTTTCTATTTTTGGCAAAAATTTGAAAAATCAAAATGGCCGCCATTTTTGGGAAGAGAAAAATGTTTTGAAAATTGCCAAGAGTACATTTCTTAGATACCCTATGGGTCGAAAATTTCAGCGAAATAACTCTATTTTGCACGGTTAAGGCAAATTTGTGTTTTTCCATTTTGGGCAAAAATTCGAAAATTCAAAATGGCCGCCATTTTTGGGGAGGATAAAATTTTTTGAAAATTGCCAAGAGTACATTTTTCAGATACCATATGGGTTGAAAATTTCGACGAAATCGCTCTATCTCACACGGTTAAGGAGATAGAAGCAAATTTGTGTTTTGCCATTTTTGGGAAAAATTCGAAAATTCAAAATGGCCGCCATTTTTGAGAAGGGGAAAATTTTTGTTTTGCCATTTTTGGGAAAAATTCGAAAATTCAAAACGGCCACCATTTTTGGGGAGGGGAAAATTTTTTTAAAAATTGCCAAGAGTACGATGCTCAGATACCCGATGGGTTGAAACTTTTGACGAAATCGCACTATCTCGCACGGTTAAGGAGATAGAAGCAAATTTGTGTTTTGCCATTTTTGGCAAAAATTCGAAAATTCAAAATGGCCACCATTTTTGGGGAGGGGAAAATTTTTTGAAAATTGCAAAGATTACATTCCTTAGATACCCTGTGGGTTGAAAATTTCGACGAAATCGCTCTATCTCACACGGTTAAGGAGATAGAAGCAAATTTGTGTTTTGCCATTTTTGGGAAAAATTCGAAAATTCAAAATGGCCGCCATTTTTGGGGAGGGGAAAATTTTTTAAAAATTGCCAAGAGTACGATGCTCAGATACCCTGTGGGTTGAAAATTTTGATGAAATCGCTCTATCTCGCACGGTTAAGGAGATGGAAGCAAATTTGTGTTTTGCCATTTTTGGCAAAGTAGCTAAGTAGCTATTACTCAGTCAGTTATATAGCTATTATCACTAAAAGCAATCCCAAGCAAGCATAATATACAAATACAATACAAATATTCAGTTAATTAAAGCTCAGTTAATACCGGCTCTACCACTGTACCCAGACATATAACATACCATGACCCATTTCAGTCTGTGCATAGGTGCCAAGGATTTGAAATTTTTTGGCCAGTGAAACCCATTTTTCCCTTTGCTCTGGAGTGGTCTGGTTAGCCAGAGTTGGTAAGAACATCTCAATATGTACGTCCAATGGAAAAACAGCTCCTTTGTAAGCCATACTAAAAGAAATTGTTTGTGTCATTATGAAAACAGTATTTGGCAATGTAAGAATTAGAATTAGACGAAAAAAACTGTATCAGCAGTTTTGATTTTAAAAAATGACAAACTGAGCATCCTCTAGCTAGCAGAATGAAAGTCAATGAAGGAGTGTTTAGAAAAAATACTGTATCAGCAGTTTTGAAAAAAAAAATTTTTTTAAATGAGCAACCCCTAGCTATTTTACCAGAATGAACAAGTGTATAAACCGTAAGTCTAGTCAAACCTTGTAGATGTTTATGTTTTAACAATCCCATTTCAACTCCAATAACAAAAGTGAAAATAAAGCTGCTGAACCAGTGGTGAAACATCAGAAAATATTATAACCAGACAGATCAGAGATGATATAACTATTAGAACCAGAAGAAAATGAGGCGGTGGATTACTGAGTGCCAATGTAATCCGGATAATAGCCATCCATAATCACACAAATTGGTTGATGCCAATGGGTGCCAGGGAGTGCAGTCTGAATATCCAAGACAACTCAGTACGCCTTCGTCTGGAAGTATTAGATGATTCAAACTTTGGTGTGCACCACTCTAGCACAGTGAACTGCATATGTTTGTGGCTGTGTCCATCACTTTTGAAGTGACGTGAGACTGGTGTAATTTGTCCATCTTTTTGAGCTGATGATTTATGTTCATACATTCTTTTTCTAAGTGCTCTAGAAGTTTCTTCAACATAATGTTTTTGGCACTTAGAACAGGTAATCAAATATATCACATTCGAGATTTCACATGTGATATGTTTAGGTAAGTCAATTGTTTTGGGTGACTTTTTTGTAAAGTTACATGAGACTCGATCCTTATTTTTAATTAAGGCCAGTATGTGCATTTGCCTAATCTGCTGCAAATGTTAGGTTTCAATATGGGTTTGTCCAGTTTGATGGGAGGGTTGGTGGCCTCTAGTCTGGAGCTAACAGCATTGAGAGTGTTAAGTGTCTCATCTGAGATTCTGGCAATGGGGATGGGTGTGTCACAGCCACTTGGAGGTTCAGAAGTGACATTAATCCGTGACATGGCATCCAGGAAATCAGTTTGGCTAACAGTGGTTGAAGGGGCACTCATAGTAAGAATACCAAGAAATATAACTTCCTGTTACTGCAAACTGGGCAAATAAAGTGTAGTGCCTGATATAATTGGCTATATGTCAATTGTATTTCGACTGTCTATTACTAATGTAGCAGTCTCATCAGAGGCTGTGATTTATTCTAAGTCAGGACTCCCTGAAGTACATTGAGGGTTTTGGCTTGTACCCATGGTTTGTACCGGTTTAGAACCGCTTCAGAACCGGTTCTGTACCTGTAAACCTGTGAATTTGCAGGTTTGGGGGTTTGCCAAACTCTGACTTTAGTGGTCACCTGTAAAATATTGATTTTAATATTTGAGAGTGGGAAGATTTATTAGAGGCTCTAATGAAGTGAATTAGAGTCGCTCTAACAGTCATTTATACTGTTTGTTTGTCTATATTGAAATGGTGGTGAATCAATGTTATTCATTACCTGGCTCTTAATTGAGCTCACTTTACAAGGTTACTCCACCTGTTATAGATCCAGTATTTATTATTTATTATAATTATATTTTTATGCTTAATTATTGTGTATTTTTTTGCCTATAAACACCATAAATAAAAGACATAAGACTCTTTTGTCGGTCCATAGTTAGTATTTTATTATAATAAATTTTATTTATTGTAAATAGTAAATACAGTAAAAATAATTTAAAGAATAACGGTAATAAATAAGTATTATTTATTAAAGTTTATTCTGTAAAAAAAACAGATACTGCAGATATATCTGCGATTGTTATGGCAGCTGTTGATATGCCTTTGTAAACTAGATTTATTTTTATAGGCATTGTTACATTCACCACATTTATATTTAAGATTATCCATGGTTATATATATGATTTGTGACTTTCCTGTGTGCACTATTCCAACTTTTTATATCATAGTGATGAGATTGTGATGTCATCAGGTTGTTATAGTGAATAGTGATTGTGACGTAATTATGGTGCTTACGTAATCATTTCTTGGTATTCTAACTATTAGAACTATATTGGGCCAACTCGGCGCCAACATATCCGTAGACAGGTCATCACTCACGCCATAGGTTTTGATCGGGAATTTTCAAATGAAGCCATTTGCTGTAAGCTATAAATATTAGGAAAACATAATTACCCACTATTATATGAACTTCAGTACTTCAATCTATTATTCTTTTATTTTCCAAGGAAAATGGTGTATCCCCAGATGCAAGATACCCTGTCTTGTCTGCCTCCACTCTTCATGGAGGAAAGAAGGACTTAATATATATGTCCACCTCCTCTCGTCATGGAGGAAAGAACGACCTATATTTGTCCAAAGCAGGATCATTGTCTAATCTTGTGGAGTGTTAGGTCACTTTACCATACAGGTCTTCTTCAGGACTTTTTATATCCACAATGTTGAAACAGAAAAACGTGTTGCCATGGCAAAACCAGCTGCCTGATATTGCTGAAAAGTTAACCAATTCTTCTTCATGCGGGGGTTTGGCATGCAAAAAATCGACAGAAATATAAGTCAAAGAAACAGAAAAAAAGTGTTTCCATGGCAACACTTGTTGCCAGGTGTTGCCAAAAAACTAATCATTTGAAATCTGTGCAAGGGTTTGGAATGCAAAGATACCTGAGAAAGATTTTTAAGCCCAAGAAACATAAAAAAGTGTTGCCATGACCATGGCAACACTTGTTGCCAGGTGTTGCCGAAAAACTAATCAGCTCCAATCTGTGCAGGGGTATGGAAAACAAAGAACCCATAAAAATATTTATAAGTCCAAGAAACAAAAACAAAGCTTGAAAAAGCATTGAAAAGCTAATCAACTTTAGTATAAGCACTGTCAGATTTAAAAGGGAAAATCCAGACCTTTCCCTTTTAGACCTTAAATTTCTCAATATGCAGGGTTTTGGTGCAAATATGGAAATTTCTTTTATGAAATATGGCAGTTTCATGCAAAACTTTGCACCATTTGAGACATTTATCAAAATTGTGTAAGTGAAAAAACTCAAAAAGCCATCAGAAAAACAGCAAATATCCATCTGGAAAAAGGGTGCACCCTAATCACGAAAATGACCAATTTAATCTTTTTGTAAATAGGGTGTGCCCTATTCACGAAAACTGCAAATTTCATGTTTTTGTAAATAGGGTGCACCCTAAACACGGAAACTGCAAATTTCCTCTTTTTGTAAATATGGTGCACCCTAAACACGGAAACTGCAAATTTCATATTTTTGTAAATAGGGTGTGCCCTAAACACAAAACTGCAAATTTCTTCTTTTTGTAAATAGGATGCACCCTAAACACAGAAACTGCAAATTTCATCTTTTTGCAAATAGGGTGTGCCCTAAACACGGAAACTGCAAATTTCATCTTTTTGTAAATTATAGGGTGTGCCCTAAACACAAAAATGTCAAATTTAATCTTTTTGTAAATAGGGTGTGCCCTATTCACGAAAACTGCAAATTTCATGTTTTTATAAATAGGGTGCACCCTAAACATGGAAACTGCAAATTTCCTCTTTTTGTAAATAGGGTGCACCCTAAACACGGAAACTGCAAATTTCATCTTTTTGCAAATAGGGTGTGCCCTAAACACAGATTAACTTTGTTAAAATATGTTATTCAGCTACTTTTTCCATAGCTACAACATGGTGAATAACTTGGGCGTCTTATTAAAATCTCAATAGCTAAGTTAGTAATACCTACTTTTGAATAACTCATTCACCTACTTTTGGGAGAGCTTTCACTTGGTGAAGTTTCAGACCCGCACCTAACTACTCGCCTACTCAAAATGAGTAAATGCTAATTATCTCTAAAAGTATTGCGGATACCCAATTTTTATCAAATAACTCATTCATCTACTTTTGGAAGAGCTTTCACATGGTGAAGTTTCAGACCCATAGCTAATTACTCACCTACTCAAAATGAGTAAAATTTCAAGTAAGAAAAAAAAGTGTTGCCAAGGTGTTGCCAAAAAAGTTAATCAGCTCCAGTCTGTGCAGGGGTACGGAAAGAAGAGACCCCTTAAAAATATTTATAAGTCCAAGAAACAAAAAAAGTGTTGCCATGGCAATACTTGTTGCCAGGCATCATTGAAAAGCTAATCATCACCAATCCATGCAGCGGTTTGGAGTGTAAAGAACACCGAGAAAGACTTTTAAGCCCAAGAAACAAGAAAAACTGTTGCCAGGTGTTGCCGAAAAACTAATTACCTCCAATCTGTGTAGGGATATGGAAAGCAAATAACCATGAAAATATTTGTAAGTCCAAGAAACAACTAGAGGAATGCTTTTGCTAACAAAAGCAAAGCATCCCTGAAAGTTTAAAATGCTTTATGGTTTTAATAAGCATGCTGTAAAGCTAAGAATGCACAAAGCTGCGCTGTATGCTTTCCCAATACCTCTTAATACATTCTGAAGGTATAAAAGCAACGATAAAGGAGATATAAAGGCATAAACTCCAAAGCAGCTATTTATGACCCCAGTTTGGCCCATAAGGGGGGGGGGGTCGGGGGGTAAAACTGACTGGCTATTTAGACTCTCCACATATGCTTTCCCAATACCTCTTAATACATTCTGAAGGTATAAAAGCAACAACAAAGGAGATATAAGGCAAAACTCCAAAGCAACTATTTTATGACCCCAGTTTGACTCATAAGGGGGGGTCGGGGGATAAAACTGACTGGCTATTTAGATTCTCCACATATGCTTTCCTAATACCTCTTAATACATTCTGAAGCTATAAAAGCAACGATAAAGGAGATATAAGGCAAAAACTCCAAAGCAGCTATTTATGACCCCAGTTTGGCCCATAAGGGGGGGTCGGGGGGTAAAACTGACCGGCTATTTAGACTCTCCACATATGCTTTCCCAATACCTCTTAATACATTCTGAAGCTATAAAAGCAACAATAAAGGAGATATAAGGCAAAAACTCAAAATCAGCTATTTTATGACCCCAGTTTGACCCATAAGGGGGGGCCGTGGGGTAAAACTGACCGGCTATTTAGACTCTCCACATATGGTTTCCTATTACCTCCCAGTACATTTTATGGCTCTAAATGCAATACTTAAGAAGATAATAGGGGGGTTGACCTAAATTTAAGGATTTCAGATTGGAAGGTGTCAGAAAATCATTCATAAATGAGACATTTTTCAAGGGATTGCTCCCCAAAATCTAATCAACTTGCGTTTTCAATAGTATGAACAGGTGTGTCAAATTATAAGGCTCTGTAGCAAGTAGTTTTTCCTGAACTGTGATGACGGGGGGGTGGGGGTGGGGGGTGGGGTGTGTGTGTGTGTGTACATCAAAAAATAGTTTTTGATCATGTGACCTTCATAAAGTTCAAAGGTCAAATTTAAGCGTGCAGAAAAATTTTCCCATGCCTAAGGTATATAACTGCCAAATATGGTTTGAAACCTTCTAATAATAAGGGAGACCATAATGCAGCGGCGGCAGCGAGGAAACTGAGGCAAAAACAACCTACACATAGCACTAGTGAGGATAAGGTAAGGGTATTTTACGCAATAAAAAAGCGCCCTTTCAGGGACCCTTAAAAAAAGTTGCCATGGTAACACTTGTTGCCAGTTATCGTTAAAAAGCTAATCAGCTCCAATCCATGCAGATGTTTGTAATGCAAAGAACCCCCAAAAAGATATTAAAGCACAAGAAACATGAAAAAGTGTTGCCACGGCAACACTTGTTGCCAGATATTGCCAAGAAAGCAATCACACACAAACTCTCATGCCATTAAACCTCCACACCAAATTTAGCTGAGACACGTAAAAAACTGTACCTGTAAATGAGCAGCAATGAAGGGTGATTCAGAGGGAAAGGCAAAATAATATCCATGTCCAGAAG
Source organism: Sabellastarte sp. h YS-2021 (assembly GCA_964017235.1). Lineage (NCBI taxonomy): Eukaryota > Metazoa > Annelida > Polychaeta > Sabellida > Sabellidae > Sabellastarte > Sabellastarte sp. h YS-2021. The sequence goes on along the minus strand of OZ024936.1, from coordinate 50,968,730 downwards.
GATGGATATAATAATTAAAATAAGTTGTAACCTTAAACTCACTTCTTTAACTTTCAGGTTTTTATTGTAACATTACAATAAAGATCCTGTTTTGGTCTAGAGACATGTACATGTTTAATTTAAATGTAAACTCTTAACTATCACTTTAATATTGACAAAATATCATAAAAATTTGTCCTTACCTTAAACTGAATATAAGTCAATGCAAATGTCATGTTAACCATGTAGAATCTGTTCTAGGTTACATATAGCCAAAATATAAATGTGCTTAAAATCTATTGCACATAATTTAAGATATTATCCAAAATTTAAAAGAAAAGTAATTATAACTATCCCATTACTGAGAGTTAAAGGTCACCTCAATGTAGTCTTAGGGCATTTCTGTAACATCAGTTACATGTAACTGCAAAATATAGATCAAATATGTCATGCCATTTAGGTATACTTTGTAGAGTCACAGAAAAAGTTGAGCTCAGTCACATTCTTTTACACAAGGGGAGTTTAAGGTCACCTTAAAATACGACTAGATACATCAACATACCAAATTTAAATTCAATCTGTCATGCAGATTTGAAATGCTCTCCAGAAATTGAAAAATTTAAATTCAATATAGTTATGTTATCACTAGGAGTTTAAGGTCACCTTAAAATAGGACACACCTTGAAGACCAGTTACACCCACGTACCAAATTTGATTTGAATCTGTGAAGCCATCTTTAAGCTATTGCCCACAAATCGCAAAAGTTAAATTCAATATAAATGTGTTACAAATGGGAGTTTAAGGTCACCTTAAAATAGGGCACACCTTGAAAACCAGCTACAACCACGTGGCCAATTTGAACTGAATCCATCAACCCATTTTTGAGATACTGTCTGGAAACCAAAAATCTTAACCTTAATATAAATATGTTACTACTGGGAGTTTGAGGTCAACTTTAAATAGGGCACACCTTGAGGACCAGTTACATGCACATGCCAAATTTGAATTTAATCCATGATGCCATTTTTGAGATACTCTCTGGAAAGTAAGTGTGACAACGACACTGACCATATTTGTCCTCCAACATAGCTGCCAGTGACACAAAAGTAATGCAACCTTAAACTCATAAGTTTATGAAATATCATTAATTTACTATAACCTTACGAAAGAGACATTTTTAGTGTAGACAGATGAACATGATGAATATCAAAGAATAAAGTCTTAAATTTCTTTCAAACACAAGAAAATTTTCTCAACCTTAAACTCGGTTAGTTTGCAGCTGTGAGGGAGTTCAAGGTAATCTTTTCCTGTAGGTTTCGTTCATGAGAGTTTAAGGTCACCTTAAAATAGGGCACACCTTGAAAAAACCAGTGACAACCACATGCCAAATTTGAATTGAATCTGTCAACCCATTTTTGAGATACGGTCCGGAAACGAAAAACCTTCAACTCAATATAAGTATCTTACTACTGTGAGTTTAAGGTCGCCTCAAATAGGGCACACCTTGAGAAACAGTTATATCAACATGCCAAATTGGAATTTAATTTATCAAACCATTTTTGAGATACTGTCTGGAAAGTAGGTGTGAAGATGACACTGACCATGTATGTCTTCCATCATAGCTGCTAGTGACACGAAATAATGCAACCTTAAACTCATAGGTTTATAAAATATCAGCAATTTACTATAACCTTACAAAAGAGACCATATTTGGTGGAGAAATATGTACATGATGAATATCAATGTAAAAAGTCCTAATTAACATATAAAATATCTTCCAAACAACAACCTTAAACTGAAAGTTTGTTTACACTGCTGTAAATTGTAGTGAGTTAAAGGTAATTTTTTCCTGAAGGTTCTGTTCAAGGTTTGTTATATCCACAACTGAAACGTGCCTAGAATTGCACAATATGTGAAACACTGTTCAAAAATTACCAAACTTAAGTGAATATAATTCTGTTATTACTGGGAGTTTAAGGTCACCATATTGTATGGCACTTACCTATGGCCAGTTACATATACATGCAAAAGTTGAATGTCATTTCTGAAGTTATTTTCAGTATATTCCATGGATAATGAAAAAACATAAACTGGAGTTTTTTATATGTGGGAGTTTAAGGTCACCTTAAAATAGGGCAAAACTATTTACAACTACATGCCAAATTTGAAATTGATTCCATCAAGCCATGATATTGAAACGAAGAAACTTAAATTCAATATAAGTATCTTACTAGTGGGAGTTTAAGGTCACCAAACTATACAGCACACCCTGATAAGCAGTTACATCCAGTGTCATGCCAAATTTGAATTAAATCTGACAAGCCATTTTTGAGATAGTGTCCAGAATACTGATGACAGATGACGATCCCGACACCACAAAATTGGATGACGAAGCAATCCCTATATGCCACGCAGCATAAATGCTGGTGACACAAAAATATTATTTATATTATTATTTTATAATATTATTTTTAGAATTTGTACTGTTTTTCAGTTACTCGGTTCCTCATTACCTTATATGTGGTCCATATATATGCAACCTAAATATGTGACACAATCTCAGTCCTCCGTCCCCTTTGTCTTATTAGATAATGAAGTCCCCCTCCCCTCCCCCAAATCTCTCTCTGACACTGTGTCAATAAATATAGATAACAATTGAACAATATGGCTCAGTGGGTATTGGGAATTGTGTTTTTCTTCTGTAGCTGTCTCAATGCTCTAGTCTATGCAATTTACACAACTTATCACCAAAGATCTGTTTATGAAAATCAGAAAAAGTGTTATATCATATTGTATAATTGGGAATTTATAAATGTGTGATTATTAAGTGACTGAAGTGAAATTAGTTCCAATGGGACTTCAAGGTCACCACAAATGAAGAGTATTCCTTTTGGCAATTTTAAAATGTGTAACAAGTTCGATTTTAAAATGTTTAAAAACTCAGTGAGCATAGGGTTAAAAACCCTGTTTTTAAAGTGTAAGATAGCCATAACATCATTAATACTTAAATTGAAAGTCGACAGGGCTTTCCTTTGAAGGATTTCAATATCAATGACAATTTATAGAGCTAAAGCAATAAAAAAATAGCATCAGAGATGCCCGTACCCCACAGCCTGGGGAAATAGTTTTCAACACCATGAGATATAGAAATAGTGAAGCAGTACACAGATTGGGATATTTTCAGAGCAGTGTCAGTGTCCAAATAATGTTTAAGTAGAGAAAATAACATCCAGAGCAGTGTCAGTGTCCAAATAATGTTTAAGTAGAGAAAATAACATCCAAGAGAAAGAAACTGCATGTAAAGATTAAGTATTAAAACAGGACAATTCAGTTAACTAAAATTTATGAAGCTTTAAGACTTCTCCCATTTTGATATTCATTTGTATGGCTGAATTATGGTTTGCAAGTTTTGAATATTACTCATACATACAGATGTGGCAACACATGCTTTTATGTGGAGTTTGGACAAAACCTGTGGCTCACTTGATTCAATACCATCTGTTACAATGGGAAGTTGCAAAAGTAAAACAGTTAATGAATTCTAATATGACTTTACCAGTGCCTAATCTACATTAAAAGACACCCAAAGGTGCAACAACCAAGATTCAAGTAAAAGATATAAGAGAGATATAAGTGAGATAAAATAGTATTAGATATCCCAGTAGAGAGATAAAATAGCATCAGATATGCAAGATCAAAGGTCAAATCCAGGTCACACCATGACGTTGCACACATGTAACACTTGACCAATGTCCCTACCAAATATCAACTTCCAACCACCTTATGGTTTCCGAAATATAGCCCAGACAAGACATTGTAGGTCAAGGACACTATGGCAAGGTCAACGGTCAAATTTAGGTCACACCATGACGTTGCACACCTACACCCCCTAACCAATGTCCCTATCAAGTATCGACTTCCTACACCTTACGTTTTTTGAGATATAGCCCGGACAAGATTTTATAGGTCAAGGTCACTACGGCAAGGTCAAAGGTCAAATCAAGGTCACACCATGACGTTGCATACCTACACCCCCTAACCCTACCAAGTATCAACTTCCTACACCTTACGGTTTCTGAGATATAGCCCGGACAAGATTTTCAAACTCAAGGTCACTACGGCAAGGTCAAAGGTCAAATCAAGGTCAGACCATGACGTTTCACACCTACACCCCCTAACCAATGTCCCTACCACGTATCAACTTCCTACACCTTATGGTTTCTGAGATACAGGCCGGACAAACTTCTTCTCCCCGCCCGCCCACGTGCCCAAACCACCCGCCCATATAGCACATATAAGAAAAACATATTGATATATTCTCAGATGATATTTCACTTAGATAAGAGACATAGTTTGAATGCTACAGTGCTTAAAAGTGGCAAAAAGTCCATAAATTTTGTCTCTGTGGGCAATTTTGAGACCTTAAGTGGACCTTAGAGTTAAACCTACAGCCTTAAAATTTTTCAGACAAGGATTACATGTAAAAGTTATACCTAATGCAGTTTGAGACTCATCAGAATTACCACTTCTAAATTACAGGGCAAAATATGTGAAAAATGTAGGAAAAAATCCCTAAGTGGGGTCTTTATGGACCTCAAACACAATTTTATCCTCAACTTAAATTTTGATTTTTGGCACATATACTAAGAATATATTATTGTGTTCTCAGGTAAAATTTTAGCCAGATGAGCCTCATAGTTTGTGACCTAGAGGGCTCTAAGTCAAATTTCTGACCTTAAGGTGGCCATAAGTTCTTTATTATTGGGAGTTTAAGGTCACTTTAAATTAGGGATCTTCCTTTGGGCATCCTTAATATGTGTACCAAGTTTGAAAAAAAATACTGATCCCTTTTTGAGTTATCGCGTACACAAGGAAATTTCTACGGTGGCAGTGGCGGCGCGACAGACCTGAATCCAATACATCCCCGACTTTTGTCTGGAGATATAAATATACAATGATTTGATGATTTTTGTAAATGTTTCTGCATATTGGGTATCTTCATATGGCATAAAATTACATTATAGTGTTATGTCCATGTCTTGTTAATCTGTTACTTTTTTTTTGTTTTTTTGTTAGTTTGTCTTTTTGTTTTGGTTTTTAGTACCTCTTGATAAAACTTTTTGAAAGAGTGTCACCCTGAAAGGTGCAAAAAGTTTGGATTTTCCTGTGAAAAAGCAACTACAACCTTTTCCCCTTGCACAGGGTAATTAAAATACTGTAAATTTGGGAAATAAAGTTTTGTATGAAAAAAATGTGAAAACTCAAAGTTTTAAAATGCTTACATTGCCGTCCCATTTTTGGAGATTGGTAGTAGTTTTTATAATTGGCCTGAGTTCTGTCTTAGAAGTGTGAAATCTGACACTGTATACAAAATTTGCAAGTCACAAAATTGCAAATTTAATAAGTAAATTAAATTTTTATTTATTTTGATGCATCTGTAAAGATCTGCAGAGCATGTTTTAGTGGATGTAGTGGTTGACCTCTGATCACATTGCTTTCCTCCAGCCACCATCTTAGATGTGGGTGGAGTGAGTTGGGAATGGGGATGGTCTTTTCCAGTGTTTCTGGTACTCTCCAATTGTTTTTGAGATGCCACTGAATGGGTTTCATAAGTAAACAGCCCAGATGTACCTGTTTCTCTGTGGCAGTCAGTAAACTGATCAAGGACATTAAATGCCAGACCGGACACACTGGACTTGACATAATGTCCCGCATCTTTGTCTGTAGGGCTTGCCAACATTCTGGGTTTAGGTGAACCCTGTTGTTTTTCAGATCGAACTGGTAACCTACAAAGTTGAAGACCTGTGTGGGTTCCAGCTCTGATTTTTCCTCGTTCACTAGCCAGCCCAAATCTCGACAGAGAGCTACCAAGGTTTGTATGTGTTGCAGACAAGTTTGGTGGGATCTGGCTCTGACCAACCAGTCGTCTAGGTACTGGTGAATTCTTATACCCTGTTTCATTGCCAGAAATTTGACCTCTTCGGCCACCACTGTAAACTCCAGGGGGGGCTGTGGACAGACCAAAGAGTAGTGCTTTGAATTGATAAATCTTGTCCTGGACCTGAAAACAGATGTACTTCCTGGACTGGCTGTTTATTGGTATATGGAAGTATGCATTTTTGAAATCTATGGAGGTTACCCACTCCCCTGCCTGGAGGGAGGTCCGTATAGTCTCTGGGGTCTCCATTTTGAATGATAGTGTTTTCAGATAATTGTTCAGTATGCTCAGGTCTAAGATAGGTCGTCACTGGTTGTTGGGTTTGGGTACCAGAAATAACCGGTTGTAAAAACCCAAGGACTGTGGATTCTGAACCAACTCTACAGCATTTTGTCTAACAGCTGAAGCAATGCTTCCAACAGGTAGCTGTTCCTGTGGGGATTTACATAGCAGCTTATTATTGTGGGTTTTCTTGTTAGGTTGGGCCGGAACCGGAAGGGAAGAATTCACTGCTAGTACTTTGGGGCTGACGCCTAGGGCTGCCCATTTTTTTCCAAAACTGGTCTAATCTGGCACTTACAGGCAGATTTGGTACAACAGGTGGGACATTTGTGACATTTTGTACAGAACTCAATGGATTTACACAGGAAACACCTTTCACAGATTTTATTGATCTTTGATGCTCGGGATTTACACCTTTCTTTTGTGGCAACCCTCCTGCAAAAGGAACATGACTTGCAACATGACAAAATACAGGTAAATGAGTTCTTGTCTTTAAATTTTCAGTCACAGAATAACAGTCCTTTCCGGCTACAGGTACACTATTCAAAATCTCTTCTACACCGGTCACAGAACAATTTACTTTGCCGGTAACACAGACAGGAGAAACTTCCCCGGCCACAAACTGAGCACAGTAATTGTCACTTATACTGCTTCTGTGTCTTGGCCAGTCACTGGGAAAATGAAGAGGTAGCCTTGCCCCTGTGAGATCTCTGACCACATCTTCTGTTGCCAAGCTGTTTCCAAGCCGGGCGACCCTGTTTCTGGTCCGGTTCCTGCTGTTGCCCTGGAGGCTGAGAATAAGGGTGAAAACGTTGAAGCTTTCTTTGTGAAGGGCCAGAAGTACGCTTATTTTCATGGTGGCGTATCGCTTCCTCAGCCTTGGCAATAATGTGGTCTGGAAACAGTGCACTCAGGAGGTGAAGTGGGGCAGTTCTGAGAGACGTTAAAGTGTCCTGTTTTATTCCAGCTTTAATGTACTCCAGGTAACTATTTCGTCGTGCAAGTGTCAAATTTGCCACATTTACAAACACCCCTTCTGATAAATCTTGCATGGTGCGAGCCATAGCCTGCGTAATGCTGCGGTTAAAAGTCACTAGAAAGTCCAACTTATCAGCAGCTTGGCTAACCTTGGTGGCTGATTTCCCTTTGCACGTAACACTTTGAATAATCTTGAGCTGTGAAGCCATGTTGCCCTGAACTTTAGTGAGACACCGGCTAAAAGCTGCAGCCTGGTTACACATGTAGGACTGGTCACATGCAGCTCGTTCCCATTTTCGTAGATTTTCTTGTGATACGGGCCTGGAGGCAGGAGCTGAGGGTAGGGACCTGTTGGTTATTCTTGGGAAGGTACTGTTCATCCTAGCCGGTTCATTTGTCCAAGTATGAACTTTGGAACGAGAAAAGTCCTTCTTCTCACAGTGAATCCCGTACCACTTCAATCTCTTTGGAGACTTGACAAACTGGTCCCTGGCTAAACCTGCAGTCTCAGACGTACGAGACGGGTACTCTGCTGCCGGTTCCTCAGCAGGGGCTACAGAACCGGGGTGATATGTAGAACTCTGCTTGGCTGTAGTAGATGGTTGAGCAGCAGGACCTGGGGGCTGAACCTCGGGTCTGTAGACTACTGCAGGTAGATCAGCTTCCTGACCGGTGGTGTATGTCACAGGTGCAGCACCGGGAGCCTCAACAGGCCGGGTGGCTAGTACAGCACCGGGAACCTGAACAGGTTGGGTGGCTCTCTCAACATCCGTCTCTGCACCGGTAGACTGCTTCTCCACCGGTAACACCGGTAGCCTGTTGAACTGGTGGGATAAAAGGCCTGTCAGTCACAACCACGTCTGATTTCTTGACCAGTTCCACCGGTACTTGAAAACTCTTGGCCAGGAAAAGTGCCTCTGGCCAGGCAAAATGTTCTGACCACTTGTCGTCCATAGATTTCAGGTCAGCTTGAAAGTCTACAGTTTTGCCGGCTTTCTTCTTGGTGGGGCATTTGTGAGAGGACTTCTTGGCTTTCTTACTGGGCGTTTCACCTCGATCACTATTCTCGCACCTGCTCTCTACCTTCCCCAAAACAGTGACGTCAGTAGGATTAACAGCCTGGGAGGGAGAGCTTATCTTCTTCTGGAGCTATTTTCATGTCCTGTAGGTAGGGGTGGCCAGCTGTTTCTTCTGATCTTCAGAAAGGTTATCACATAACGTGCAACGTGCACATTTAGAGTGTGCATCAAAAAGTGCCAAAATGTGGCCACACGAACCCTTCTTTTGTCCAGGAGACGCCATAACTACTCCAGAAGCAATAAAAGTTCTTTATAGTTGAAACTAAAATGAAAGTTTGTAGTTGTCTTAAAAATACTTTGCGTTGAAACACTCTGCAAAACACGTCTGTACACTCCACATGCCAAACGAAAAAGACGCGATGACGTCAGCCTGTCTGGACAGGAAGTATGCACGAGGCGACAAATGGCGAATGTACACTCCGTGACCGGTCCTGCTGGTAGTTTATACAGGATGACTTTTTCTGTCATTTGGCGGGACCGGTCGCGCTGACCGGTAAAGCAATTGTCCATTGGATAGGATGTATTAACGCAATAAAATCCCCCTTCTATTGCCTTACCTTGCATAAACTTGCTTTACACATTTGTGATTTTTGTGACATTAGTCTTCTGATCTTCTTTAAACTAAATTGACACTTACTTTAACAGGGAACCCCACAACCCACCCTGTGGTGAATTTCCCACACTGTGATGGACTTAAAATGAAAACAAGCAATAGTGACCGAATGAATCGGTCACATATAGAGTTGATACAGGCCTTGATGACTTCCTGCATTTTACATTGTGATGAACTTAAATGAGAAAAAATTTAAATCACATTTCTTACTGTATTGATTAATTTCAATCAATAGTGGGCCAATGCTGGCCCACACATTCACCTGAGCCAAGTATTATTTGAGAAGCAAAACTTCGGCTATAGAAAGAAATGTGAAATTCACAATACCATGTAACATTTGCTACTTGGAAAACTCAATTTAAAATTATGCAAAAGAAATGAACTTCACATTTCCTCTGCATAACCTACTGTAGTTAAAGATGGCCTAAACGAATAAAGATTTCATTAATGTGATAAGAAGTTGGAATGTCGGGGTTTAAAAATCCTCAAACAAATGATCCATATTGCAGCTAGGATACACATAAAGAACAGGGGAGGGTTTCATTAGTGACAATTTTTATATTCTATGTGTAATTAACATTTTATCCTATAAAATTAATAGTAATCAAAGTGTATTGCATTCAGTATATAATTAAAATTTCTTCAATTACACAAGATACAATTGACCAAAACTAGAAATGAATGCCACAAATATGAAACAAAATATATTGTTAATTAAAAAGTGCATTAATTTGAACTTGGACAAAAGAATAATTTCACACAAAGAAGGACATGGTTGGGGGAGAGCATGGCCAGGGCTGATTGACACTTTTAGAGAATGTCTCAATACCCTACCATGTCTCACTACTGTTTGTGCATATTAGGTCCTACAATCATTTATAATATACAAATACAATACAAATATTCAGTTAATTAAAGCTCAGTTAATACCGGCTCTACCACTGTACCCAGACATACAACATACCATGACCCATTTCAGTCTGTGCATAGGTGCCAAGGATTTGAAAGTTTTTGGCCAGTGCAACCCACTTTTCCCTTTGCTCTGGAGTGGTCTGGTTAGCCAGAGTTGGTAAGAACATCCCAATATGTACGTCCAATGGAAAAACTGCTCCTTTGTAAGCCATACTAAAAAGAAATTGTTTGTGTCATTATGAAAACAGTATTTGGCAATGTAAGAATTAGAATTAGAAGAAAAAACTGTATCAGCAGTTTTGATTTTAAAAAATGACAAACTGAGCATCCTCTAGCTAGCAGAATGAAAGTCAATGAAGGAGTGTTTAAAAGAAATACTGTATCAGCAGTTTTGAAAAAAAAATTTTTTTTAAATGAGCAACCCCTAGCTATTTTACCAGAATGAACAAGTGTATAAACCGTAAGTCTAGTCAAACCTTGTAGATGTTTATGTTTTAACAATCCCATTTCAACTCCAATAACAAAAGTGAAAATAAAGCTGCTGAACCAGTGGTGAAACATCACAAAATTTTATAACCAGACAGATCAGAGATGATACAACTATTAGAACTATATTGGGCCAACTCGGCGCCAACATATCCCTAGACAGGTCATCACTCACGCCATAGGTTTTGATCGGGAATTTTCAAATGAAGCCATTTGCTGTATGCTATAAATATTAGGAAAACATAATTACCCACTATTATATGAACTTCAGTACTTCAATCTATTATCCTTTTATTTTCCAAGGAAAATGGTGTATCCCCAGATGCAAGATACCCTGTCTTGTCTGCCTCCGCTCTTCATGGAGGAAAGAAAGACTTAATATATATGTCCACCTCCTCTCTTCATGGAGGAAAGAACGACCTATATTTGTCCAAAGCAGGATCATTGTCTAATCTTGTGGAGTGTTAGGTCACTTTACCATACAGGTCTTCTTCAGGACTTTTTATATCCACAATGTTGAAACAGAAAAACGTGTTGCCATGGCAACACTAGCTGCCTGATATTGCTGAAAAGTTAACCAATTCTTCTTCATGCGGGGGTTTGGAATGCAAAAAATTGACAGAAATATAAGTCAAAGAAACAGAAAAAAAGTGTTGCCATGGCAACACTGGTTGCCAGGTGTTGCCAAAAATCTAATCATTTGAAATCTGTGCAAGGGTTTGGAATGCAAAGATACCTGAGAAAGATTTTTAAGCCCAAGAAACATAAAAAAGTGTTGCCATGGTCATGGCAACACTTGTTGCCAGGGGTTGCAGAAAAACTAATCAGCTCCAATCTGTGCAGGGGTATGGAAAACAAAGAACCCATAAAAATATTTATAAGACAAGAAACAAAAAAAAAAGCTTGAAAAAGCATTGAAAAGCTAATCAACATTAGTAAAAGCACTGTCAGATTTAAAAGGGAAAATCCAGACCTCTCCCTTTTAGACCTTAAATTTCTCAATATGCAGGGTTTTGGTGCAAATATGGAAATTTCTTTTATGAAATATGGCAGTTTCATGCAAAACTTTGCACCATTTGAGACATTTGTCAAAATCGTGTAAGTGAAAAAACTCAAAAAGCCATCAGAAAAACAGCAAATATCCATCTGGAAAAAGGTGTGCACCCTAATCACGAAAATGACCAATTTAATCTTTTTGTAAATAGGGTGTGCCCTATTCACAAAAACTGCAAATTTCATGTTTTTGTAAATAGGGTGCACCCTAAACACGGAAACTGCAAATTTCCTCTTTTTGTAAATAGGGTGCACCCTAAACACGGAAACTGCAAATTTCCTCTTTTTGTAAATAGGGTGTGCCCTAAACACGGAAACTGCAAATTTCATATTTTTGTAAATAGGGTGTGCCCTAAACACGGAAACTGCAAATTTCTTCCTTTTGTAAATAGGATGCACCCTAAACACAGAAACTGCAAATTTCATCTTTTTGCAAATAGGGTGTGCCCTAAACACGGAAACTGCAAATTTCATCTTTTTGTAAATAGGGTGTGCCCTAAACACAAAAATGTCAAATTTAATCTTTTTGTAAATAGGGTGTGCCCTATTCACGAAAACTGCAAATTTCATGTTTTTATAAATAGGGTGCACCCTAAACATGGAAACTGCAAATTTCCTCTTTTTGCAAATAGGGTGTGCCCTAAACACGGAAACTGCAAATTTCATCTTTTTGTAAATAGGGTGTGCCCTAAACACAAAAATGTCAAATTTAATCTTTTTGTAAATAGGGTGTGCTCTATTCATGAAAACTGCAAATTTCATGTTTTTATAAATAGGGTGCACCCTAAACATGGAAACTGCAAATTTCCTCTTTTTGTAAATAGGGTGCACCCTAAACACGGAAACTGCAAATTTCATCTTTTTGCAAATAGGGTGTGCCCTAAACACAGATTAACTTTGTTAAAATATGTTATTCAGCTACTTTTTCCATAGCTACAACATGGTGAGTAACTTGGGCGTCTATCTCAATAGCTAAGTTAGTAATACCTACTTTTGAATAACTCATTCACCTACTTTTGGGAGACCTTTCACTTGGTGAAGTTTCAGACCCGCAACTAATTACTCGCCTACTCAAAATGAGTAAATGCTAATTATTTCTTAAAGTATTGCGGATACCCAATTTTTATCAAATAACTCATTCATCTACTTTTGGAAGAGCTTTCACATGGTGAAGTTTCAGACCCATAGCTAATTACTCACCTACTCAAAATGAGTAAAATTTCAAGTAAACAAAAAAAGTGTTGCCAAGGTGTTGCCGAAAAGCTAATCAGCTCCAGTCTGTGCAGGGGTACGGAAAGAAGAGACCCCTTAAAAATATTTATAAGTCCAAGAAACGAAAAAAAGTGTTGCCATGGCAATACTTGTTGCCAGGCATCATTGAAAAGCTAATCATCACCAATCCATGCAGCGGTTTGGAGTGTAAAGAACACCGAGAAAGACTTTTAAGCCCAACAAACAAGAAAAACTGTTGCCAGGTGTTGCCGAAAAACTAATTACCTCCAATCTGTGTAGGGATATGGAAAGCAAAAAAACCATAAAAATATTTGTAAGTCCAAGAAACAACTAGAGGAATGCTTTTGCTAACAAAAGCGAAGCATCCCTGAAAGTTTAAAATGCTTTGTGGTTTTAATAACTAAAGCATGCTGTAAAGCTAAGAATGCACAAAGCTGCGCCGTATGCTTTCCCAATACCTCTTAATACATTCTGAAGCTATAAAAGCAACGATAAAGGAGATATAAGGCAAAAACTCCAAAGCAGCTATTTATGACCCCAGTTTGGCCCATAAGGGGGAGTCGGGGGGTAAAACTGACTGGCTATTTAGACTCTCCACATATGCTTTCCCAATACCTCTTAATACATTCTGAAGCTATAAAAGCAACGATAAAGGAGATATAAGGCAAAAACTCCAAAGCAGCTATTTATGACCCCAGTTTGGCCCATAATAGGGGGTCGGGGGGTAAAACTGACCGGCTATTTAGACTCTCCACATATGCTTTCCCAATACCTCTTAATACATTCTGAAGGTATAAAAGCAACAATAAAGGAGATATAAGGCAAAAACTCAAAATCAGCTATTTATGACCCCAGTTTGGCCCATAAGGGGGGGTCGGGGGGTAAAACTGACTGGCTATTTAGACTCTCCACATATGCTTTCCCAATACCTCTTAATACATTCTGAAGCTATAAAAGCAACAATAAAGGAGATATAAGGCAAAAACTCAAAATCAGCTATTTTATGACCCCAGTTTGACCCATAAGGGGGGGCCGTGGGGTAAAACTGACCAGCTATTTAGACTCTCCACATATGGTTTCCTATTACGTCCCAGTACATTTTATGGCTCTAAATGCAATACTTAAGAAGATAATAGGGGGGTTGGCCTAAATTTAAGGCTTTCAGATTGGAAGGTGTCAGAAAATCACTCATAAATGAGACATTTTTCAAGGGATTGCTCCCAAAATCTAATCAGCTTGCGTTTTCGATAGTATGAACAGGTGTGTCAAATTATAAGGCTGTGTAGCAAGTAGTTTTTCCTGAACGGCGATGATAGGGGGGGGGGGTGTACTTCAAAAAAATTGTTTTTGATCATGTGACCTTCATAAAGGTCAAAGGTCAAATTTAAGCGTGCAGAAAAAAATTTTCCCACGCCTAAGGTATATAACTGGCAAATTAATATGGTTTGAAACCTTCTAATAATAAGGGAGATATTCAAGGGAGACCATAATGCGGCGGCGGCAGCGAGGAAACAGAGGCAAAAACAACCTACACATAGCACTAGTGAGGATAAGGTAAGGGTATTTTACGCAATAAAAAAGCGCCCTTTCAGGGATGCTTAAAAAAAGTTGCCATGGCAACACTTGTTGCCAGTTATCGTTAAAAAGCTAATCAGCTCCAATCCATGCAGAGGTTTGTAATGTACATGTTTAATTTAAATGTAAACTCTTAACTATCACTTTAATATTGACAAAATATCATAAAAATTTGTCCTTACCTTAAACTGAATATAAGTCAATGCAAATGTCATGTTAACCATGTAGATTCTGTTCTAGGTTACTTATAGCCAAAATATAAATGTGCTTAAAATCTATTGCACATAATTTAAGATATTATCCAAAATTTAAAAGAAAAGTAATTATAATTATGCCATTACTGAGAGTTAAAGGTCACCTCAATGTAGTCTTAGGGCATTTCTGTAACATCAGTTACATGTAACTGCAAAATATAGATCAAATATGTCATGTCATTTAGGTATACTTTGTGGAGTCACAGAAAAAGTTGAGCTCAGTCACATTCTTTTACACAAGGGGAGTTTAAGGCCACCTTAAAATACGACTAGATACATCAACATACCAAATTTAAATTCAATCTGTCATGCAGATTTGAAATGCTCTCCAGAAATTGAAAAATTTAAATTCAATATAGTTATGTTATCACTAGGAGTTTAAGGTCACCTTAAAATAGGCCACACCTTGAAGACCAGTTACACCCACGTACCAAATTTGATTTGAATCTGTGAAGCCATCTTTAAGCTATTGCCCACAAATCGCAAAAGTTAAATTCAATATAAATGTGTTACAAATGGGAGTTTAAGGTCATCTTAAAATAGGGCACATATCAATGACCAGCAACACTCACATGTCAAATTTGAGTTTCATCCTACAAGCAATTTTGACATATTTTCCAGAAACAAAGTGTGATGACGATGCTGGTCCATCACAGCTGTGTGACACCAAACTGTCACAACCTTAAAATCATTAGTTTCTAAAATATCAGCAATTTATTGTAACCTTACAAAACAGGCCTTTTTCTTTTTGTCTAAATATATGTACATGATGAATATCGGTGAAAAAATCACAGCAAATATCTTCCACACACCAAAACAATTGTCCCAACATTAAAGTCAATGTTAGTTTAAGGTAAGGAGTTTAAGGTAATCTTTTCCTGAAGGTTCTGTTCAAGGTTTGTTACATCCACAACTGAAACATATATAGAATTGCACAGTATTTGAAATACTGTTCAAAAATTATCTAACTTAAAGTGAATATAATTCTGTTATTACTGGGAGCTTAAGGTCACCTTATTGTATGACACTTATCTAAAAAACTTAAACTTATCTATGGCCAGGTACATATACATGCAAAATTTGAACGAAATTTCTTAAGTTATTTTCTGTGTACTTTAAATACGTGGGAGTTTAAGGTCACCTTAAAATAGGGCACACCTTGAAACCAGCTACAACCACGTGGCCAATTTGAACTGAATCCATCAACCCATTTTTGAGATACTGTCTGGAAACCAAAAATCTTAACCTTAATATAAATATGTTACTACTGGGAGTTTGAGGTCACCTTTAAATAGGGCACACCTTGAGGACCAGTTACATGCACATGCCAAATTTGAATTTAATCCATCATGCCATTTTTGAGATACTCTCTGGAAAGTAAGTGTGACAACGACACTGACCATATTTGTCCTCCAACATAGCTGCCAGTGACACAAAAGTAATGCAACCTTAAACTCATAAGTTATGAAATATCATTAATTTACTATAACCTTACAAAAGAGACATTTTTAGTGTAGACAGATGAACATGATGAATATCAAAGAATAAAGTCTTAAATTTCTTTCAAACACAAGAAAATTTTCTCAACCTTAAACTCAATTAGTTTGCAGCTGTGAGGGAGTTCAAGGTAATCTTTGCCTGTAGGTTTCGTTCATGAGAGTTTAAGGTCACCTTAAAATAGGGCACATCTTGAAAAAACCAGTGACAACCACATGCCAAATTTGAATTGAATCTGTCAACCCATTTTTGAGATACGGTCCGGAAACGAAAAACCTTCAACTCAATATAAGTATCTTACTACTGTGAGTTTAAGGTCGCCTTAAATAGGGCACACCTTGAGAAACAGTTATATCAACATGCCAAATTGGAATTTAATTTATCAAACCATTTCTGAGATACTGTCTGGAAAGAAGGTGTGAAGATGACACTGACCATGTATGTCTTCCATCATAGCTGCTAGTGACACGAAATAATGCAACCTTAAACTCATAGGTTTATAAAATATCAGCAATTTATTATAACCTTACAAAAGAGACCATATTTGGTGGAGAAATATGTACATGATGAATATCAATGTAAAAAGTCCTAATTGTTGAATGACATTTCTGAAGTTATTTTCAGTACACTCCATGGATAATGAAAAAACATAAACTGGACATAAGTTTTTTATACGTGGGAGTTTAAGGTCACCTTAAAATAGGGCAAAACTATTTACAACCACATGCCAAATTTAAAATTGATTCCATCAAGCCATGATATTGAAACGAAGAAACTTAAATTCAATATAAGTATCTTACTAGTGGGAGTTTAAGGTCACCAAACTATACAGCACACCCTGATAAGCAGTTACATCCACATGCCAAATTTGAACAAGCCATTTTTGAGATAGTGTCCAGAATACTGATGACAGATGACGATGCCGACGCCACAAAATTGGATGACGAAGCAATCCTTATATGCCACGCAGCATAAATGCTGGTGACACAAAAATATTATTTATATTATTATTTTATAATATTATTTTTAGAGTTTGTACTGTTTTTCAGTTACTCGGTTCCTCATTATCTTATATGTGGTCCATATATATGCAACCTAAATATGTGACACAATCTCAGTCCTCCGTCCCCTTTGTCTTGTTAGATAATGAAGTCACCCTCCCCTCCCCCAAATCTCTCTCTGACACTGTGTCAATAAACATAGATAACAATATGGCTCAGTGGGTATTGGGAATTGTGTTTTTCTTCTGTAGCTGTCTCAATGCTCTAGTCTATGCAATTTACACAACTTATCACCAAAGATCTGTTTATGAAAATCAGAAAAAGTGTTATATTATATTGTATAATTGGGAATTTATAAATGTGTGATTATTAAGTGACTGAAGTGAAATTAGTTCCAATGGGACTTCAAGGTCACCACAAATGAAGAGTATTCCTTTTGGCAATTTTAAAATGTGTAACAAGTTCGATT
Source organism: Sabellastarte sp. h YS-2021 (assembly GCA_964017235.1). Lineage (NCBI taxonomy): Eukaryota > Metazoa > Annelida > Polychaeta > Sabellida > Sabellidae > Sabellastarte > Sabellastarte sp. h YS-2021. The sequence continues at coordinate 50,951,381 of OZ024936.1, read as the reverse complement.
TTAAAATGTTTAAAAACTCAGTGAGCTTAGGGATAAAAACCCTGTTTTTAAAGTGTAAGATAGCCATAACATCATTAATATTTAAATTGAAAGTCGACAGGGCTTTCCTTTGAAGGATTTCAATATCAATGACAATTTATAGAGCTAAAGCAATAAAAAAATAGCATCAGAGATGCCCGTACCCCACAGCCTGGGGAAATAGTTTTCAACACCATGAGATATAGAAATAGTGAAACAGTACACAGATTGGGATATTTTCAGACCAGTGTCAGTGTCCAAATAATGTTTAAGTAGAGAAAATAACATCCAGAGCAGTGTCAGAGTCCAAATAATGTTTAAGTAGAGAAAATAACATCCAAGAGAAAGAAACTGCATGTAAAGATTAAGTATTAAAACAGGACAATTCAGTTAACTAAAATTTATGAAGCTTTAAGACTTCTCCCATTTTGATATTCATTTGTATGGTCAAATTATGGTTTGCAAGTTTTGAATATTACTCATACATACAGATGTGGCAACACATGCTTTTATGTGGAGTTTGGACAAAACCTGTGGCTCACTTGATTCAATACTATCTGTTACAATGGGAAGTTGCAAAAGTAAAACAGTTAATGAATTCTAATATGACTTTACCAGTGCCTAATCTACATTAAAAGACACCCAAAGGTGCAACAACCAAGATTGAAGTAAAAGATATGAGAGATATAAGTGAGATAAAATAGTATTAGATATCCCAGTAGAGAGATAAAATAGCATCAGATATGCAAGATCAAAGGTCAAATCCAGGTCACACCATGACGTTGCACACATGTAACACTTGACCAATGTCCCTACCAAATATCAACTTCCAACCACCTTATGGTTTCCGAAATATAGCCCAGACAAGACATTGTAGGTCAAGGACACTACGGCAAGGTCAATGGTCAAATCTAGGTCACACCATGACGTTGCACACCTGCACCCCCTAACCAATGTCCCTACCAAGTATCGACTTCCTACCCATTAACTTTTTTGAGATATAGCCCGGACAAGATTTTATAGGTCAAGGTCACTATGGCAAGGTTAAAGGTCAAATCAAGGTCAAACCATGACATTGCACACCTAAACCCCTAACCTATGTCCCTACCAAGTATCAACTTCCTACACCTTACGGTTTCTGAGATATAGCCCGGACAAACTTCTTCTCCCCGCCCGCCCACGTGCCCGAACCACCCGCCCATATAGCACTTAAAAGAAAAACATATTGATATATTCCCAGATGATATTTCACTTAGATAAGAGACATAGTTTGAACGCTACAGTGCTTGAAAGTGGCAAAAAGTCCATAAATTTTGTCTCTGTGGGCAGTTTTGAGACCTTAAGTGGACCTTAGAGTTAAACCAAGTATCAACTTCCTACACCTTACGGTTTCCGAGATATAGCCCGGACAAGATTTTATAGGTCAAGGTCACTACGGCAAGGTCAAAGGTCAAATCAAGGTCACACCATGACGTTGTATACCTACACCCCCTAACCAATGTCCCTACCAAGTATCAACTTCCTACACCTTACGGTTTCTGAGATATAGCCCGGACAAGATTTTCAAACTTAAGGTCACTACGGCAAGATTAAAGGTCAAATCAAGGTCAGACCATGACGTTGCACACCTACAACCCCTAACCAATGTCCCTACCACGTATCAACTTCCTACACCTTATGGTTTCTGAGATACAGGCCGGACAAACTTCTTCTCCCCGCCCGCCCACGTGGCCGAACCACCCGCCCATATAGCACATAAAAGAAAAACATATTGATATATTCCCAGATGATATTTCACTTAGATAAGAGACATAGTTTGAACGCTACAGTGCTTGAAAGTGGCAAAAAGTCCATAAATTTTGTCTCTGTGGGCAGTTTTGAGACCTTAAGTGGACCTTATAGTTAAACCTACAGCCTTAAAATTTTTCAGACAAGGATTACATGTAAAAGTTATACCTAATGCAGTTTGAGACTCATCAGAATTACCACTTCTAAATTACAGGGCAAAATATGTGAAAAATGTAGGAAAAAATCACTAAGTGGGGTCTTTATGGACCTCAAACACAATTTTATCCTCAACTTAAATTTTGATTTTGGGCACATATACTAAGAATATATTATTGTGTTCTCAGGTAAAATTTTAGCCAGATGAGCCTCATAGTTTGTGACCTGGAGGGCTCTAAGTCAAATTTCTGATCTTAAGGTGGCCATAAGTTCTTTATTATTGGGAGTTTAAGGTCACTTTAAATTAGGGATCTTCCTTTGGGCACCCTTAATATGTGTACTAAGTTTGAAAAAAAATACTGATCCCTTTTTGAGTTATCGCGTACACAAGGAAATTTCTAGTGGCAGTGGCGGCGCGACAGACCTGAATCCAATATATCCCCAACTTTTGTCTGGAGATATAAATATACAATGATTTGATGATTTTTGTAAATGTTTCTGCATATTGGGTATCTTTATATGGCATACGATTACAATATAGTGTTATGTTATGTCCATGTCTTGTTAATCTGTTACTTTTGTTTTCGTTTTTTAGTACCTCTTGATAAAACTTTTTGAAAGAGTGTCACCCTGAAAGGTGCAAAAAGTTTGGATTTTCCTGTGAAAAAGCAACTACAACCTTTTCCCCTTGCACAGGGTAATTAAAATACTGTAAATTTGGGAAATAAAGTTTTGTATGAAAAAAATGTGAAAACTCAAAGTTTTAAAATGCTTACATTGCCGTCCCATTTTTGGAGATTGGAAAAGAACAGTAGTTTTTATAATTGGCCTGAGTTCTGTCTTAGAAGTGTGAAATCTGACACTGTATACAAAATTTGCAAGTCACAAAATTGCAAATTTAATAAGTAAATTAAATTTTTATTTATTTTGATGCATCTGTAAAGATCTGCAGAGCATGTTTTAGTGGATGTAATGGTTGACCTCTGATCACATTGCTTTCCTCCAGCCACCATCTTAGATGCGGGTGGAGTGAGTTGGGAATGGGGATGGTCTTTTCCAGTGTTTCTAGTACTCTCCAATTGTTTTTGAGATGCCACTGAATGGGTTTGATAAGTAAACAGCCCAGATGTACCTGTTTCTCTGTGGCAGTCAGTAAACCGATCAAGGACATTAAATGCCGGACCGGACACACTGGACTTGACATAATGTCCCGCATCTTTGTCTGTAGGGCTTGCCAACATTCTGGGTTTAGGTGAACCCTGTCGTTTTTCAAATCAAACTGGTAACCTACAAAGTTGAAGACCTGTGTCACCAGCTCTGATTTTTCCTCGTCCATTAGCCAGCCCAAATCTCGACATAGAGCTACCAAGGTTTGTGTGTGTTGTAGACAAGTTTGGTGGGATCTAGCTCTGACCAACCAGTCGTCTAGGTACTGGTGGATTCTTATACCCTGTTTCATTGCCAGAAATTTGACCTCTTCGGCCACCACTGTAAACTCCATGGGGGCTGTGGACAGACCAAAGGGTAGTGCTTTGAATTGATAAATCTTGTCCTGGACCTGAAAACGGATGTACTTCCTGGACTGGCTGTTTATTGGTATATGGAAGTATGCGTTTTTGAAGTCTATGGAGGTTACCCACTCCCCTGCCTGGAGGGAGGTCCGTATAGTCTCTGGGGTCTCCATTTTGAACGACTGTTTTCAGATAATTGTTCAGTATGCTCAGGTCTAAGATAGGTCGTCACCGGTTGTTGGGTTTGAGTACCAGAAATAACCGGTTGTAAAAACCCAGGGACTGTGGATTCTGAACCAACTCTACAGCATTTTGTCTAACAGCTGATGCAATGCCTCCAACAGGTAGCTGTTCCTGTGGGGATTTACATAGCAGCTTGTTATTGTGGGTTTTCTTGTTAGGTTGGGCCGGAACCGGAAGGGAAGAATGTAACCTTCTCTGAGGACTGCTAGTACTTTGGGGCTGACGCCTAGGGCTGCCCATTTTTTTCCAAAACTGGTCTAATCTGGCCCCTACAGGCAGATTTGGTACAATAGGTGGGACATTTGTGACATTTTGTACAGAACTCAATGGATTTACACAGGAAACACCTTTCACAGATTTTATTGATCTTTGATGCTCGGGATTTACACCTTTCTTTTGTGGCAACCCTCCTGCAAAAGGAACATGACTTGCAACATGACAAAATACAGGTAAATGAGTTCTTGTCTTTAAATTTTCAGTCACAGAATAATAGTCCTTTCCCGCTACAGGTACACTGTTCAAAATCTCTTCTACACCGGTCACAGAACAATTTACTTTGCCGGTAACACAGACAGGAGAAACTTCCCCGGCCACAAACTGAGCACAGTAATTGTCACTTATACTGCTTCTGTGTCTTGGCCAGTCACTGGGAAAACGAAGAGGTAGCCTTGCCCCTGTGAGATCTCTGACCACATCTTCTGTTGCCAAGCTGTTTCCAAGCTGGGAGACCCTGTTTCTGGTCCGGTTCCTGCTGTTGCCTTGGAGGCTGAGAATAAGGGTGAAAACGTTGAGGCTTTCTTTGTGAAGGGCCAAAAGTACACTTATCTTCATGGTGGCGTATTTCTTCCTCTGAGCCTTGGCAATAATGTGGTCCGGAAACAGTGCACTCAGGAGGTGAAGTGGGGCAGTTCTGAGAGACGTTAAAGTGTCCTGTTTTATTCCAGCTTTAATGTACTCCAGGTAACTGTCAAATTTGCCACATTTACAAACACCCCTTCTGATAAATCTTGCATGGTGCGAGCCATAGCCTGTGTAATGCTGCGGTTAAAAGTCACTAGAAAGTCCAACTTATCCAGGAAAAGTGCCTCTGGCCGGGCAAAATGTTCTGACCACTTGTCGTCTATAGATTTCAGGTCAGCTTGAAAGTCTACAGTTTTGCCGGCTTTCTTCGTGGTGGGGGATTTGTGAGAGGACTTCTTGGCTTTCTTACTGGGAGTTTCGCCTCGATCACTATTCTCGCACCTGCTCTCTACCTTCCCCAAAACAGTGACGTCAGCAGGATTAACAACCTGGGAGGGAGAGCTTATCTTCTTCTGTAGCTATTTTCATGTCCTGTAGGTAGGGGTGGCCAGCTGTTTCTTCTGATCTTCGGAAAGGTTATCACATAACGTGCAACGTGCACATTTAGAGTGTGCATCAAAAAGTGCCATAATGTGGCCACACGAACCCTTCTTTTGTCCAGGAGACGCCATAACTACTCCAGAAGCAATAAAAGTTCTTTATAGTTGAAACTAAAATGAAAGTTTGTAGTTGTCTTAAAAATACTTTGCGTTGAAACACTCTGCAAAACACGTCTGTACACTCCACATGCCAAACGAAAAAGACGCGATGACGTCAGCCTGTCTGGACAGGAAGTATGCACGAGGCGACAAATGGTGAATGTACACTCCGTGACCGGTCCTGCTGGTAGTTTATACAGGATGACTTTTTCTGTCATTTGGCGGGACCGGTCGCGTTGACCGGTAAAGCAATTGTCCATTGGATAGGATGTATTAACGCAATAAAATCCCCCTTCTATTGCCTTACCTTGCATAAACTTGCTTTACACACTTGTGATTTTTGTGACATTAGTCTTCTGATCTTCTTTAAACTAAATTGAAACAAAATTATTTTGTCTTACTTTAAAAGGGAACCCCACAACCCACCCTGTGGTGAATTTCCCACACTGTGATGGACTTAAAATGAAAACAAGCAATAGTGACCAAATGAATCAGTCACATATAGAGTTGATACAGGCCTTGATGACTTCCTGCATTTTACATTGTGATGAACTTAAATGAGAAAAAATTTAAATCACATTTCTTACTGTATTGATTAATTTCAATCAATAGTGGGCCAATACTGGCCCACACATTCACCTGAGCCAAGTATTATTTGAGAAGCAAAACTTCGGCTATAGAAAGAAATGTGAAATTCACAATACCAAGTAACATTTGCTACTTGGAAAACTCAATTTAAAATTATGCAAAAGAAATGAACTTCACAGTTCCTCTGCATAACCTACTGTAGTTAAAGATGGCCTAAACGAATAAAGATTTCATTAATGTGATAAGAAGTTGGAATGTCGGGGTTTAAAAATCCTCAAACAAATGATCCATATTGCAGCTAGGATAGACATAAAGAACAGGGGAGGGTTTCACTAGTGACAATTTTTATATTCTATGTGTAATTAACATTTTATCCTATAAAATTAATAGTAATCAAAGTGTATTGCATTCAGTATATAATTAAAATTTCTTCAATTTCACAAGATACAATTGACCAAAACTAGAAATGAATGACACAAATATGAAACAAATGTTTTGTTAATTAAAAAGTGCATTCATTTGCAATTGGACAAAATAATAATTTCACACAAAGCAGGACATTATCAGGGGAGAGCATGGCCAGGGGTGATGAACACTTTAAGAGAAAGTCTCAATACCCTACCATGTCCCACTACTGTTTGTGCATATTAGGTCCTACAATCATTTATAATATACAAATACAATACAAATATTCAGTTAATTAAAGCTCAGTTAATACCGGCTCTACCACTGTACCCAGACATACAACATACCATGACCCATTTCAGTCTGTGCATAGGTGCCAAGGATTTGAAATTTTTTGGCCAGTGAAACCCATTTTTCCCTTTGCTCTGGAGTGGTCTGGTTAGCAAGAGTTGGTAAGAACATCCCAATATGTAGGTCCAATGGAAAAACAGCTCCTTTGTAAGCCATACTAAAAAGAAATTGTTTGTGTCATTATGAAAGCAGTATTTGGCAATGTAAGAATTAGAATTAGAAGAAAAAAACTGTATCAGCAGTTTTGATTTTAAAAAATGACAAACTGAGCATCCTCTAGCTAGCAGAATGAAAGTCAATGAAGGAGTGTTTAGAAGAAATACTGTATCACTGATTCAGCAGTTTTCAAAAAAAAAATTTTTTTAAATGAGCAACCCTAGCTATTTTACCGGAATGAACAAGTGTATAAACCGTATGTCTAGTCAAACCTTGTAGATGTTTATGTTTTAACAATCCCATTTCAACTCCAATGACAAAAGTGAAAATAAAGCTGCTGAACCAGTGGTGAAATATCAGAAAATTTTATAACCAGACAGATCAGAGATGATATAACTATTAGAACTATATTGGGCCAACTCGGCGCCAACATATCCCTAGACAGGTCATCACTCACGCCATAGGTTTTCATCGGGAATTTTCAAATGAAGCCATTTGCTATATGCCATAAATATTAGGAAAACATAATTACCCACTATTATATGAACTTCAGTACTTCAATCTATTATCTTTTTATTTTCCAAGGAAAATGGTGTATCCCCAGATGCAAGATTATACCCTGTCTTGTCTGCCTCCGCTCTTCATGGAGAAAAGAAGGACTTAATGTATATGTCCACCTCCTCTCTTCATGGAGGAAAGAACGACCTATATTTGTCTGCCATTTTGTGGGAGAGCAAACAAGCAGGATCATTGTCTAATCTTGTGGAGTGTTAGGTCACTTTACCATACAGGTCTTCTTCAGGACTTTTTATATCCACAATGTTGAAACAGAAAAACGTGTTGCCATGGCAACACTAGCTGCCTGATATTGCTGAAAAGTTAACCAGTTACTCTTCATGCGGGGGTTTGGAATGCAAAAAATCGACAGAAATATAAGTCACAGAAAAAAAAGTGTTGCCATGGCAACATTTGTCTCCAGGTGTTGCCAAAAAACTAATCATCTGAAATCTGTGCAAGGGTTTGGAAGGCAAAGATACCTGAGAAAGATTTTTAAGCCCAAGAAACAAACAAACAGGTGTATGGAAAACAAAGAACCCATAAAAATACGCAGAAACAAAAGTCCAAGAAACAAAAAAAAAAGTTGCCATGGCAATAAACAAAACACTCTAAATGCAATAGTTTTCAAGTTACAACTGATTTACTCAACAGTGAGAACCTCAAAGTAGCTATTACTCGGCTATGCAATGAGCTTTAGGTCTGCAATTATACTATGTTATAGCTGATCCAAAAGTAGCTGAATAACATATTTATACAAAATTCTGTATATGCAATAGTTTTCAAGTTACCAGTGGTTTTACTCATTATGGAAGATACTGAAAAGTCAAAAAGTAGCTATTACTCACTTACCATCTGCCACTGTGGCCTAGCGGGTAACACACTTGTCTAGGAACTCAGAGGACGTGGGTTCAATCCCAGGTACAGGCAGATACATAGTGGCTCGGATGACCACTTAAAATGGCGGTCCTCTGTCATTGGGTCCTATCCCCAGTGGGAGGTTAAAGAACCTCAAGGACGTTGATAAATGGTCATCTTTGAGCCTCTATCTTCCAGTTAGGGGAATGTCAGTTACTTGTGAGTTGGGGCTGTACCTGTACAGTCAGATTGGTTAAATAGCGCTTTGAGTCCTGTAGTATATGGAGATATTGCGCTGAGTATAAATACATAATAATAATAATAATAATTGCTTTTACTCTCACTATGGGGGAGACACCCAAGTTACTCACCATGTTGCAGCTATGGAAAATGTAGCTGAACAACATCTTTTAACAAAATGCTCTAAATGCAATACTTTTTTATGTTATAAATGATTTAGTGCATGATTTCACGAATTTTAATGCATTAAAAATTATTTCAAAAATTCATAAACAAATAATTAAGAAAGATCCAGGCCTGATACTCACACAAAGGGAATCTACTTGTGGCCTAGTACATACATGCGAGATAAGAGAAAAATCCCTGCAATAGTGAATGAGAAAATTGTAATAAAGTGTTGAAATTTTCACACTTTGGGTGGGTGTACCTAACTTGTAATGGCTCTGGGGAACAGACTAACAAACAGATTTGCATGCCTTGAACACTTTTTCATCCTTGACAGTTAAGGTATTTTTTAAAAAAAAAACTTCTCTCCAGTTCACACATACATGGACGCGTACTCCAATGCTGCAGAGTGACGACATAAAAAGTTATGGACCAATATTAATGAAACTTTCAGGAAATATTGACAATGTCAGAAGAAATCAATGATTCGGTTTCAGTGGTGATCCAGATCAGGAATGTTTTGAAGGATCTTTTACTATATTATATGGCCATTTACAGTATATGTGTATACGTTATGACCCAGGTGTAAAATTGTCCATTTCATGAAATGGACAACCCAACTGCCCATTTCACGAAATGGACAAATCCATGACGATTGTATACTTTGCTATCCATTTCATGAAATGCACAAGGTCATGAATGGAAGTGAAACTTTACCATTAATGTATTCTAATACTATGTTTCAATAAAAATGCAACAAATAAAAAAAAAATTTTTTTCACTGTGAATGACAGTAAAAATTTTGTACATTTAATTGTCCATTTCATGAAATGGTCAGCAGATTTTTTATCCATTTCATGAAATGGACAATTTCACACCTGGGCCCATAACATATATACCTCCATAATTAATAGTCAGATTGCTTGGCAAAAAATACAAGGCACTCCCACCATAGTGTCACTCTGTATTACTCTAATTGCTTCGATTCTGATTGGCTAAACGGCGAAATACTTCACTGGTAAAATACAGTATAACCCTGTGACTCCCTATTATCGCCCATTATGGCTGTTGTAACAATAAATGTTTTACACTAAAATTTGTAATAATTATTCAGCTTAAAATAATCTGTCATGTTAGAATAGGAAAAACCCCCTCCTAAACCACGGTATACACAGAATTTTACCATGGCTTGAGGCAATAACCTCAAACCATGGTAAAATTCTGCGTATACCATGGTTTGGTCAGGGGTTATTCCTATAATATACCAAAGTTTGACCTGGATCCTTGCAAAATTCCAGATACCATGATGCAGAGTAGCAAAAATACAGGTGGATGCAATCAGCTTGGCAGAGATCTCCACTCTCAAAGTGCTTTTCTAGTGTTTACAGTGTCTCCTTTTTATGTTTCTTAGTGTACATAAAACTACCTTTACATTTAATTGTTCACTGCATCAACTTGTATACAGAGTCCACTATATTTACATGCAGTGCAACCTATGCTATCTGATCAAGCTAAGAAACAAGATTGCAGTCAAATTTCTTATTTTAATCGCACTATTACCTTTTATAAAAAACGTAGCACAAAATGCAACATAAATTAAAACAAGATCATGCCAGAGATCAACGTGGCAAAGCCATTTTTAACCTGAAATACTTAATGGCTGGTACTTTGGACATTATGAAATGACGTTTAACACAAAAATCACTGACGTATAATGTAGCGAAAAATAGATTATAATTCTAAATTCGACTTTTATAGCGCTTAATTTCCCCTTTAAGGGCAGGCTGAGGTCCAACAGCATAAAAACGATCAAACAATTTCAGTAATTTTTTACAGTAGAAGAGGCAACATTAGTTTATGACAATAGGGGAATTACAAATTCTGGAGAGCGGAAATCAGCAGTAGCTTTTACAATTGGCTAGATTTAAGAAATATCAAATTTGTCACAGTGTGTGAGATTTGACAATGAGGAAACCCCTCTTCTAATTATTCCTTGCCCTGTTGGGATTCACTCTAAACATTTGTGATATTTGTACTAACTACATCTTCAATCTACCTGTAATTTAAACTGGCACCAAACTGGATTCCTTTGTCATGAATGAACTCCCATTCTTTGCCAAAAGATATTACAGATGGCCTACAATAGTAAAGAATTCATTAATGTGTTCAAAGAAGTTGGAATGCTGAAGTTTATAAAAGCTTAAACAACTGAACAATAGTGCACCAAGAAAACGGGTAAAGAAAAACAAGGGAGGGTTTCATCAGTGACAAACTTCACATTTCTAAGTCTAATTTTCCATTTTATTCTTAGACTATAAAATTAAAAGTAATCAAAGAGTATTGCATCCAGCAAGTAATTAAAAGTGTCTTTGATTTGACAAGATACAATTGGCCTAAAATAGAAACAAATGTCACAAATATGAGACAAATGTGATTGAAACTGATATCAACAGAATCATTTTTCTGACTGATTTCACATCATAAGTGTTGTGGGGCGGGGGAGGTGTGGCCGGTATCAATAAAATTTTTTGAGAAAGTCTCAATACTCTACCATGTCCCATTTCAGTCTGTGCATAGGTGCCTATAATCTTGTATTTCTGGCCAAGCGGTTGCCATTTCTTCAGTTGTTCTGGCGACGCTTGTGAGCTCAAAGCTGGCATAAACATGGCAGTATGAAGGCTAATCGGAGGGTTCTCATTGGGGAAAGCCACACTAGAAATACACAAACCCTCAATAAGTTGGCAGTGCTTTTGATGTAGTAGTAATTGTGTAGTAATTTAGCAGATGCCATATTTAAGCAGTACAAAAAAGTACCCTAGACTATTGATAAGCAATTATAAGTTGTAGTCTTTACACTAAAGCAGTATGTATGCCATCTGAAGTACTGTTTTGTTAATAAGTAGCTGAGCATGGTAACAGCAAATTAAACATTGGACGTTACAAGACTTTTTCTGTGACAATCAAGTCTGGACTCTCATTATGCTTGACCTAAATGCCTGTTGGACAGCTTTGTATAATTCTCAGCAATCGTATTTAAGGCTTGTAATGCTGGTATAACAACAAATCAAAACTATAATCAAAATCCTATTGATACTGGAGGTTCCAGTTCCACAGATTTCACTCTATATAGTATAAGTAAACCAAGACTATGACAAAATCCTGTTGACGTTGGAGGTTCTAGTTAAACATATTTTATTCCATATAGTATAAGTAGGCCACAAGTGTAATGGTGCAAGTAAGCTAAACCTGTAGCTAAATCCTGTAGCTATTGAAGGTTCTAGTTATGCAGAATTCACTGTATATGGTGCAAGTAAGCTATAACTATAAAACAAAAGCACTCAAAGAGTGAGGACCTCCGCCAAGGGAGCGATCACTCCCACAATCTAACCACTTGTTCCTTGTCCCATTTAGGACATTTCCTGAACATTTCATCAAAATCCGTCCATAACTCTTTGAGTTATCTGTCTTTAAAAATTACATTTCATACATCCAGAAGATCCAGAAAGTGATCCGGATCACTCCTAAAATTCATTTCTTCCTTTTACCTTTTCAGACATATCCTGAAAATTTCATCAAAATCCGTCCATAAGTTTTTGAGTTATCTTGTTTCCAAACAAACTCACAAACCCACAAACAAACCCAGGTGAAAATATAACCTCCTTGACAGAGGTAATAACTACATCCTGTGGATAACGGAGGTTCTAGTTATGAACAGTCCACCATAAAATGATGGAATACTGAAAATAAGAACATGATTTTGTAAGCAGTGCATTAAAACTGATATTGAATGTTCATTTAATCTCAAAATATAATTAACATCATCTGTAAATGATTGGTTAAGTGGTATTTTGCTACATACTGGATTACCAAAGCCAAGTACTAAAGTGAAAATTTGTCACAGTGTATGAAATTTGCCATTACGGAAAACTCTTGATTTTACTTTGAATTTGGGGATCTTATTGTTAAAATTGTGATTTCTTCAATATTTTAAGCCACTTATCAGATCTAAATTTGACATATTCTTTCTGATTTATAAGTTTTACAGGCTAGCATATTTTTCTAGTGGCGTCTGTAGGCAATGTAAGTTGCCATGAATTAATGTGAACACACACACACATAGAGCCAGTTGTGAGGTCCGGGATTCAGATAATGTGGTCTCTTTCATGAGCAAGCAAGTAGAAGGTAGCCATAACAACCTCTGCCAAGGAGGTATTTTTTCATGATCGTTTTCCTGTTATTTGTTTGCGAACAGGATTATGCAATTCTACTGATTTGATCTTCCTAAAAAAAATCTGAACATGTATGTTGGTCCACCTTAGATCCCATTAAATACAAAGAATGATCTGGATCACCGAATAGATACAAAAAAAAATCTGAATTTTCCAATTTACTTATTATTATGTGCCTTGGCAGAGGTATGCCATCTCTGAGTGCTCTTGATAGAACCTAATACTGCCATGACTAAGCTTACTACAGGTTCTCAGTTAATCTTATTTTGCACTGAAAGAGTATCAAAATTTATTCTATAAGAAATGCTTACTTTGTACCCACTATAAGTGTTTTAAAGCTTTATTTGGCAACATACTTACAGTAGTATTATGTTAAATTGAAATTTTGATATTAATGTCAAAATTCTTTCTCAAATTTAACTAATATACGTTGTTTTCCATAAGCTCAAACAAAGAAAGAGTTTTTTATACAAATGAGCTAAATTACTTCACATTTTACAAAAAAAAAAATTTTAATCAAATTATAAGTGACTGTGAATGATAATAAATTAACAAAAGTGACATTTATGTTGCAAGAAAGACACAACAAAAATTGTTATTACCTTTTATTTTTAATAAATATACTTTAATTATTTTGTGAAATACGAAAAGCTGGATTTATCACAAGTATTTTCAAACCCCAATTTATTGAATATCAAAGCTCCAAAAACAATATTATACTTCCAAAAAAAAAAAACAATCTTTGACCATGCAAAAATTCCTGGATATCGATGTAATTTTTTTAATTGACAATGAGTTCTGAAAAACTGATGTAAAAACAAAATTCCACTTAGAAGGCTTCAGCTTACTGTAATCTAATAATGATTTCTATCAACTGAAATTGCCACCTCACAAGTTAATGATCCACACTGTAAACACTCTCAGAAACAATAGCTTATGAGTTCATTTAAAATTCTATGGTTTGAAAAAGATTTTAGACTGGTGCCTTTATGTCATAAACCAATGGTAAACAACAGTGATGCGCCCTTGCAGAATATTTTATAGAAACACTCGCAGGAAAAAAAAAATCTAAAATATATGAAGCCAGTATATTGCAAAATGTTTATGTGTGTGAATGTCATTATGCAAGCAGTTTTCAAAACCAGCAGAGGTGGCAATTTTATTAATGATTTGAAGATTATTGTGTTGAACATGACTATATATGAGTTATTTGCTAAATGCAGGCTTATATTTTGCTGGTGTCTTCATAAGTAGGAATGAAATATGTTGTATGGTAGACTCTGGATAACTGAAACCAGACAGAGTCTGTAAATGGAATTTACCTGAAAATGGAACTAACTTTTGGGATCCCAATGTTGGAAGATGCAGTATTTTTATTGTCGGCATAACTTAATATATTAAGTCATGGACTTCTGTGGGTTCTGGAGGCGATACAGCCTATTCCTAAAAGTTAGTTTTCTATAAAAACTAGACCAAGGACGTATCTGTGGCCAGATGCAAGATGTATCCACCGTAAAAGGACAAGTAACATGGTTTTGAAGATATACAGCATTTTAATATTGAGTTATAAGCACTTTTAAGTTTGGCTATCCTCGTTTGTCCTTGAAGGTGGGACCCAAGGTTATACCTGACCACATCAGAAGATTCCTAGCTCATGATTTCTAATAGGTTGGTTTCATATTGCAAACCTCTAGGACCAATAATAAGAGAGTTATAAGCACTTTTAAGTTTGGCTATCCTCATTTGACCATGAAGAAGGGGCCCAAGGTCAAATCTGACCACATAAAAAGATTCCAAGCCCATGATTTCCTATAGGTTGGTTTCACATTGCAAACCTCTATGACCAATAATAAGCGAGTTATAATCACTTTAAACTTCGGCTATCCTCATTTGACCTTGAAGGAAGGGCCCAAGGTCAAATCTGACCACATCAAAAGATTCCTAGCCTATGATTTCCTATAGGTTGGTTTCACATTACAAACCTCTAGGACCAATAATAAGCCAGTTATAAGTACTTTTAGGTTTGGCTATCCTCATTTGACCTTGAAGGAGGGGCCTAAGGTCAAATCTGACAATATCAGAAGATTCCCAGCCCATGATTTCCTATAGATTGGCTTACATACCAAACCTCTAGGACTAGAGCTGTTATCATTAGCGATTTCTGTAGATCGACGCTCGCCTGTTAGATGCGAGTTAAACTTGAGTTGAACTCGAGTAAATGAAACAAACATAAAATTTAATAAAATAACAATGTCCAAATATTGTCATCAAGGGATCCACCATTAACGTGTTTAGTACCATTTTATTGCAAGGAAATATATTTTGTTGTTGGTTAAATTGTGCAGATATGTATGAGCACTTTATGGAACAACCACGTAAATAAGGGAAATAAAAAAAATGACCATTGCTCATTGATTTTTTAATGTCTTTATGGTTAGATAAATTGCAAAAGTGCTGGTTTTATAACAAGATTAGTATATCATAATTTATTTCTTAAAAACTTGAGTTTAAAGTGCATAAATACAATTTGATCCCCAAATATCGTCCACTGAGTTACGACTCGAGTTTCGGTCAACTCGTTGCAGCACTATCTTAGGACCAATAATAAGGGAGATATAAGCACTTTTCATGACTGACAAGGAAACACTCGTGACAGCCATCTTGTTTTTCAAAATGAGGCCCAAAATATTCCCAGTCAAGATTTTGTAATGATGAACATATCCTCCGAATTTGAAATTTCTACGTATAATACCCTTTGCTCTAAAAGACCAACCAAACTCCTTGCTGAAAGTCAAAAACGCCCGTGGCGGCCATCTTGTTTTTCAAAATGAGGCCAAAAATATTCTCAGGTAAGATTTTATGGTTAAGAATATATCCCACAAATTTTAGAAGTCTAGCTATAATCTTTTTTGTTAGAGCAGTAATGATGAAATCTCTACACACTGCGGCAGCATCGTAACAAAGCGAAATCCATGGTATCCACCAGATGCTATCCAGTGGATACAATGATATAATTGGGTATACAAGAAAAATAGTGTGGAGATCTGAAATTTACTACACAGGAAACCCCATTTATAACTTTGAATTATAGGTATTTTTTATTAATTTTTGTAATTAAATGACTATTTTATGTTGCTCATTTAAACACTTGCAAAATTTCACTGAATTTCCATTCCAATCACTTGTTTTGGAGGGGAGACTCATGAGTCCATATACAAATACACATTTTTCATTTCTAACTCAAACTAACTACCTATTAAAAACATCTTCTGCGTCAAAATATGGTTGCAATTTCTGTGAGGTATTCCATCTTTATCTCTATGTAATAAGCAATGCACTGAGACAATTATATCTTCAGAATAAGAAAAACATGGCAATGTGTACTTTTTATTGAGTATATATTATCTTACCTAGTGGACAGATGTAGTTTGAAATTGGTGCCAAACAAAAAGAAAAAGTACCTTGCTCCATCTACAAGAGCTTGGGGTATTATAGCTGCTTGGCGAGTGAAAAGGACACCACCGGTGCAGGCCAGAGCCCAGCTCAGAACGTTTTGTTTTTACGTTTGGCTGGACTGGCAAGGCACCAGACAAATACATCTATCCACTAGGTAAGATCTTAACCTAACTTAAAAATTCAAGTTACTTATTAAATTGTCCAGCTTCATGTTGTGACATGGCACATGCCTTAATTTGGAATAAAGCAGAACATGAAAAAAAAACTAGAAAAAGATTTTTGATAACAAAAACAAGCGGCCCGGATGGAGACTTGAGTTAGTAAAGCTGTAGTAGTTGTGGTATGAGACTGTAAGGAGAAGGTAAGCTTTACTGTGTTATGTATCTGATGGAAAAGTGGATTATCTAAAAACTGTATCAGTTGCAGTATTAGACTGTAAGCAGAATGTGAGCTTCATTGTGTTTTGTAGAGTGGTATATTTTATGAAAAGAATATACCATTTTTCCTGTAAATTTGGGATTGTAAAGATAGGAGATATTTAATCCTAGATTTATAATGATAAAGATACACTGTAGTAAACTATAATTGGCTATAGATAGGGACACTTATATGTTGTATATCTTGAGGCATTTCATGCCTCTGAAAATTCATTGCTTTTTAATATTTTTATAAGATAAATATGCTTAACATAATCATATTTGTGAAATCCTTTATTGTTCCATTGTAAAAGAAATAGACAAAGTCATGTTGTCAGAGGTTATTGTTAACATTTTTAATTCACACATGACTCTATATCTGAATATCCTAAAAGCCCAAGGTTTTTACATATTATTAAGGCTTTTTCTATTCTCTCAAAACAGACAAGGCATTCTTTACACAAGGCTCTACTTCCATGAACCTAAAGATATATGTCCTTGTTTGAATTGTTTACCCCCAAAAAGATTTACTGTAAGCATCTCCCTTGATGAAAAGAAATGAATATATCTTGATATCCCCTATCAACCTTTTCATTCAGTGTGCAGACACACAAAGCACAGTGGGGCATCAGTGAGTGGGACTTGCCATGAATCTGCCTCCAGATAGATATCACACAAAAGCAAATACAGAGTTGAAGGAGAAAAAAAAGAGAACTCATTCATTTTCAATTAGCTGGAGATACACAAAATACTGTACAAGAAAATAGCATCAGAGATGCCCGTACCCCACAGCCTAGGGAAATATTTTCAACACCATGAGATACAGAAGTACTGTACTAGTACAAAGTTCAGGATACTTTCAGAGCACTGTCAGTTATATAAAGTTCCAAAAAATGTTTAAATAGAAAAAATAATATTTAAAAGAAAGATAATGCATGTAAAGATGAAGTATTAAAACAAGATAATTCAATAACAAGATGACAGCATTAATCAGCAAACTAAAATGCAATATTCTTTATCTACATCTGCATGGCCGAATTATGGTTTAGATGTTTTGAA
Source organism: Sabellastarte sp. h YS-2021 (assembly GCA_964017235.1). Taxonomy (NCBI): domain Eukaryota; kingdom Metazoa; phylum Annelida; class Polychaeta; order Sabellida; family Sabellidae; genus Sabellastarte; species Sabellastarte sp. h YS-2021. The sequence continues at coordinate 50,933,688 of OZ024936.1, read as the reverse complement.
TATTACCATGCATACAGAAGTGGTAATACATTTAATGAATGCTTATGTGTGGTGTTGGAGCAAAATCTGTGGCTCACTTGATCATATTCTATCTCTTACAATGGGAAGTTATGAAAGTAAAATTCTTAATAAATTCTAATACGAATTAACAGTGCTTAATCTGCATCAAAAGACAGACCCAAAGGTGCAACAAGATTTTAAAGGTCAAGGTCACTACGACAAGGTCAAAGGTCAAATATAGGTCACACCATGATAATACACACCTATGGCCCCTAACCAAGGTCCCTACCAAGTATCAACTTCCTACACCTTACGGTTTCCGAGATATAGTCCAGACAAGATTTTATAGGTCAAGGTCACTATGGCAAGGTGAAAGGTCAAATCAAGGTCAGACCATGATGCTGCACACCTACACCCCCTAACCAATGTCTCTACCAAATATCAACTTCCTACACATTACAGTTTCCGAGATATAGCCCGGACAAGATTTTATAGGTCAAGGTCACTACGGCAAGGTCAAAGGTCAAATCAAGGTCAGATAATGACATTGCACCATTAAACCCCCTAACCAATGTCTCTACCAAGTATCAACTTCCTACACCTACGGTTTTTGAGATATAGCCCGGACAAGATTTTATAGGTCAAGGTCACTACGGCAAGGTCAAAGGTCAAATCTTGGTCAGACCATGACGTTGCACACCTACACCTCTAACCAATGTCCCTGCCAAATATCAACTTCCTACACCTTATGGTTTCCGAGATATAGCCCAGACAAGATTTTATAGGTCAAGGTTACTACGGCAAGGTCAAAGGTCAAATCAAGGTCATACCATGACGTTGCACAACTACACCCCTTAACCAATATCCCAACCAAGTATCAACTTTCTACACACTACGGTTTCTGAGATATAGCCCGGACAAGATTTTATAGGTCAAGGTCACTACGGCAAGGTCAAAGGTCAAATCAAGGTCACACCATGACGTTGCACACCTACACCCCCTAACCAATATCCCTACCAAGTATCAACTTCCTACACCTTACAGTTTGCGAGATACAGCCCGGACAAGATTTTATAGGTCAAGGTCACTACGGCAAGGTTAAAGGTCAAATCAAGGTCACACCATGACGATGCACAACTACACCTCCTAACCAATGTCCCTACCAAGTATCAACTTCCTACACCTTACGGTTTCTGAGATATAGCCCAGACAAGATTTTAAAACTCAAGGTCACTACGGCAAGGTCAAAGGTCAAATCAAGGTCAGACCATGACGTTGCACACCTACACCCCCTAACCAATGTCCCTACCAAGTATCAACTTCCTACACCTTACGGTTTCTGAGATACAGCCCGGACAAACTTTTTCCCGCCGCCCGCCCACCTGCCCGCCCGACAGGACGCCCACCCGCCCGCCCATCCGGACACCATGGGTGAAAACAATACCCCGACAGCCCTTAAGGGCTGTGGGGTAAAAAACTGTTTATGAGAAGGGGTTTTTTTCAGTCATCTTGTCTTCTTAAAAAAGTCAAGTCTAAACATTTGACCAATTTACATAGTGTATGTGAATAAGTAGCTAGATCAACAACTTCTGCTGCTAAACAAAAGCAGAATTAACTAGATTGGGCCAACTCGGCGCCAACATATCCCCAGACAGGTCATCACTGACGCCACAGGTTTTGATCGGAAATTTTTTAAAACATAATTACCCATTATTATATGAACTTCAGCACATCAATCTACTCTGTTTATATCTCCCCAAGGAAGATGGTGTATCCCCAGACGCCGAATACATAACTCAAATTATATTTTCAATCTTCCTGCAATGATAACTCTAAACCTATTTTCAAAGTATTTAAATGATTGATGATTGAATGTCCATTCTAAAATAATAATCCCAAAAGAGCATATCTGTTTCTATATTTGTTGACAAATAAAATATTATTTTTAACTCAACTCATCATATTTTTCAATCTTCCTTCAAAGTATTTAAATGATTGATGATTCAATGTCCATTCTAAAATTCATAATCCCAAAAGCGCATATCTGTTTCTATATTTGTTCACAAATAAAATATTATTTAAAAAAAAATTGTTTATATTATTATTTTATTATATTATTTTTAGAATTTGCAAATTGTTTTCAGTTATTCATTTCCTCTATACCTATATATGTGGTCCATATATATGCAACCTAAATATGTGACACAATCTCAGTTCTGACTCCCCTTTGTGTTATATGTAATGAAGCCCACCACCTCCCACCCCCACCCCTCTCCCCTTCTCCACACCTCTCTCACTATTACACAAGATCTGCAACCCCATTGAGTTCTTTGTTTCTCATCTGATATCATTAAATACCATTGTTTATTTAGTGTCACTCAATATAGCTGGAGGTCCCAGAGGTGGGTGGGGGGAATCCGGGTGGGGGATGTGGGTTGAGCATAAATGGTAAACAAACAATCTATATAAAAGGGGTACTCAAATACAAAAAGAATTGAGAATTTTAAGTATGTGATTATCAACTGAAATGAGTTCATAACTGTAGGAGCTGTGCCAAAATTAACTGAGGCAAGTTGAATAAAACTGGGCTAGTTGAGGGTTAAAAATCCCCTAGTTTTACTACATAAGGATATAATTTCATTAATATTGGGACTTAAAGCTCACTTAAAGTGTCTTTTTGTCTACTTGAATATGTTTAACCAGTTTCATTTTAAAAAGTGAAAAACTCAGCAAGCAGAGGTATAACACACAAAAATAAGTTCTTAAAAGACTAAGATAGCCATAACATTATTAATATTCAAAATTTAAATAGACAGGCATTTCCTTTTAAAAATTCAAAGATTTCAGCTCTATACCCCACATCGTTTGACAGTTACTGGGCTTTAAAGTGGCATAATATCCATAAATTGGGTTTCTGTGGGCATTTTACAATTGTTAAAGAGACCTTAGCAATTAAACTACAGATCTGAAACTTTTTGGGGGACATACATAACAAACAAAAATTATATATAATATAGTTTAAGACTTGTCACACTAAGCATTTCCAAATAACAGGGCAAAATACGGAAAAAATGTCAAAAAAGGCACTTGGGCGAGTGTCTATGGCCCTCATACACAGGTTAAATGTCTACTAAAAACCTTGATTTTCGGCATATGTAAAAAGGACATAATAATGCATTCCCAGATGGGATTTCAGCTCCATCAATCACATAGTTTAACAGTTACAGGGCTTAAAGGTGGTAAAAAGTCCAAATATTGGGTCATTGTGGGCCTTTTAGAGATCTCGATGTGGCTTTCAAATTAAAGCTTCAGACTTAAAATTTGTTACATACTAAGATTACACATAGAATAGTATCTAATAAAGTTTGAAACTTCTCAGACTTACCATTTCCAAGTTACAGAGCAAAATATGTGAAAAATGTCTTAAAAGGGTCACTCAGGTGGGTGTTTAAGGTCCTCATACACAGGTTAAATGTCTACTTGAAGCCTTGATTTTTGGCACATGTAAAAAGAACATAATAATGTATTCCCAGATGAGATTTCAGCTCTATCAGTCACATAGTTTAACAGTCACAGGCCTTAAAATTGGCAAAAAGTCCAAATATTGGGTCTTTATGGGGCCTTCTAGAGACCTAAATGTAGCCTTCAAATTAAAGCTTCAGACTTAAAATTTGTCACATACTAAGATTACACATAGAATATGCATCTAATACAGTTTGAAACTTCTTAGACTTACCATTTCCAAGTTACAGGGAAAAATATGTGAAAAATGTCTAAAAATGGTCACTCGGGTGGGGATTTATGGTCCTCATACACAGGTTAAATGTCTTCTTAAAGACTTAATTTTTGGCACATATAAAAATAACATACTAATATCTTCTCAGATAGGATTTGAGCTCTATCAGTCACATAGTTTGACAGTCACAGGGCTTAAAAGTAGCAAAAAGTCCAAATATTGGGTCTTTGGGAGCCTTTTAGAGACCTCAATTTGACCTTCAAAATTAAAGCTTCAGACTTAAAATCTGTTACATACTAAGATTACACACAGAATATATATCTAATACAGTTTGAAACTTCTCAGACTTACCATTTCCAAGTTACAGGGAAAAAGATGTGAAAAATGTCTTATAAGGGTCACTCGGGTGGGTGTTTATGGTCCTGATACACAGGTTAACTGTCTATTAAAGGCCTAAATGTTGGGGCACATATAAGAAAACACATAGATATATTCCCAGATGATATTTAACTTAGATGAGAGACATAGTTTGAAAGCTACAGTGCTTGAAAGTGGCAAAAAGTGCATAAATTGGGTCTCTGTGGGCACTTTTGAGACCTTAAGTCGACCCCTTTGGGTAAACCTACAGCCCTAAAATTTTCTACAGACAAGGATTACATATCAAAGTTATACCTAGCGCAGTTTGAGACTCATCAGAATTATCACTTCCAAATTATAGGGCAAAATATGTGTAAAGTATAGCAAAAAATCCCTAAGTGGGGGTATTTATGGGCCTCAAACACAATTTTCTCCTCAACTTAAAGTCATGATTTTCGGCACATGTACTAAGAACATATTAATGTGTTGTCAGGTAAAATTTCAGCCAGCTGAGCATCATAGTTTGTGACCTACAGGGCTCTAAGTGGCCAAAAGTGCAATTTCTGACCTTAAGGTGGCCATAAGTTCTTTTTTACTGGGAGTTTAAGGTCACCTTAAAATAGGGATCTTCCTTTGGGCACCCTTAACATGTGTACCAAGTTTGAAAAAAAAAGTATTAATTTGTTTTTGAGTTATCGCGTCCACAAGGAAATTTCTACGGCGGCGGCGGCGGCGGCGGCGGCGCGACGGACCTGAATCCAATATATCCCCGACTTTCATCTGGGGATATAATTAAAGCTTTTTTTTTTCGTATCCACACAATTCCACAAGAATGGAATCAGAAGAATGTGGGATATTTTTAATGTGCCTAAAATTGGGAATTTATATTTTATGAACACTGATCAGCTGCCATATATTAATGACCACATCACTGCATGCTAAATACCTCATTATTTTTTTTCTTTGAAGATACCATAACTTCAAAAACACTAGGAGGATAGCTTTGCCAGATAACAGAAAGTCTTAAAATAAATGAAGTGGGAGCAAAAACTATATATTTATTATGTTAAGATAGCCAAAGTCTCTTAAATACAGGAATTTTAAGTGAAAAGGTCATTAAACATCTTTCTTAAGCCTAATCAGTGTGTCATGTTGAACTGATGTCATTGAACAGTAAGTCAGTTGGGAGCTGAAAACCCTCATTTTTACTTCAATATGGCCATGACTGTACTTGTATTGGAACTTCAAGGTGGAAAGAAAATAAAATGTCCCTATTATCATCTTTAACAAGTGTGCAAATTTAACTGAGGCCAGCTGAACAATACGATAGCTGGAGATTAAAAACTCCATAAATTCACTGCAAGGTGGCGATAACTTCCTTCATATTGGGACTTTAAGGTGACCATAAAATAAGAATTCTCTTTTGTCATACTTTATAAATGCATAAAATTTTAGCTGAGGTCCGTTGAATAATAAGATAGCTGGAGGCTGAAAACTTCCTTTTTTTCTCTGTAAGGTGACCATAACTTCATGCATATTGCGACTTTAAGGTGACCACAAAATGAGAATGTCCCTTCTGCCAACCTTTATAAATGTGCCAAGTTTGATTTTAAAAATTTAAACATTAACTGAGCTTAGGGCTGACAAACCCTACACTTTAAGTTTAAAATGGCCATAACATCATTAATATTTAAATAATAAGGTAGTAAGAGTCTTCTTTTCATCTACTTCAATATCAATATATATTAGATATGAAAAAAGAAAGGGGCCAGATAGCTTTCTTCCAAGTTTATGACTTTAGGGGGGCATAGCTCCAATTATATTAACAGTTTAAGGTCACCATAAAGTCAGAATAATCATTTGGTAAATCTTAATATATATATGCCAAGTTTGGTGGAAAAAACTGAAAAACTAAGTGAACTTGGGGGTAAAACCCCCCTTTTGACATTAAGGTGACCTTAAGATTGTAGATACAGGGCTAAAACTTCAGCATGTGAAAAATTATCAAAAACTAGCTAAATAAGTTATTCCAAGAAAACGTCAAAATCCTGACCGTTTTTGAGATACAGACCGAGTATCCATTTTTGAAAAATGTATGAAAATAAAACACGTCCCATTCAGGCATCTATGGTCCGATTGATCAGAAAATCCTTTCCGACCTGCAGATTTAGGTCTAGAATGTACCTGATAAATTTTACAGCACAGGTGTCCATGGTTTTTTTCTGAAATGCGATAATGCGGTGTTTTTCAAAACTGCTTAAGGTTTCCTTATGTAAAGCTTAAGGTCTCCGCAAAGTATCCCAAAATTTTTCCCGCCCCTATAGTTTTAAAGAAAGATAAGAAGGAAAGAAAAATTTGAAAGGCCAAGAAGTTATTCAAGGGAGACAATAATCCTGCGGTGGCGGAGGCGGCGGTGATCAGTCGAACTTACGTGAAAACAAATAAGTGTCCCTTAATAAGCGACAATTTGCTGTCATTGACAACAATGGCACTTTTCTGGCAGTGTACAACCTGGAAAGACCCAAGACTGGACCTGAAAATTTTTTTCAATGTAGGTTAAATCAATATTGAGCTTCAAAACTGACCAAGTGGTAAGTGCAAAATGAATCAATAGGTTCATAATATTTTCTATAATGGTAAGAATGTCTGTTCTGGTGGTCCCAGTCCCAAAATAATTAAGGTGATAAAAAATAAAAATGAATAGTTTCTTAATGTACAGGACAACCAGGTCTGTAACTCTGGGAAGGCACAGGTCCATGAGAAGAGTTACCAGTCTTGGACAGGGGGGTGGGGGGTAGGTATTGATTTTATTATCCGCCACGCGACATATTTGTCCTAAATAAGGGGGACATACAGACAGGGATGTATTTTTTGTATACACCAGCACCCTGGTACTATGGATAACTAGGGTCAATAATTTCGGGTTTTTCACTAATATCTCGGAAACTATGTTAGCTACAAATATGTATTATGTATTAGAAAGGTCATTTTACAGCGCTTCTGCTCATGTGTTGCATAAAAATCCATGCATAAATAAAGGAGCTATCACAAGTTAGAAATTGGAGTTTTTGTATTCATTGTTGCCTGTGCTTTTTGACAGCCTTTTCACATTCTCTCATTAAATATTATTTAACCTAAAAATAATACAAAATGGTGGACAAGAAAAGTAAAACATCCCTCATTAGACATAACACAAAAAAAATATATCACTCATGAAGATTAACAAATTAGTACTCATGCTGCACACTCGTATAATATTGCTATCTTCATTCATGATATTTTTTTTTGTATATGTGACTCGGGAAGATTTCCTATTATGTACACTGAATTCTGGTGATGTACCATACTATTTAAGTCAGAGGTGATGGTAAATAATTTAAAAGTGATGGCATAAATAAAGAAAATATAATCAGAAATTGCAGATCCCGAGTTTGTGCCCAGTATTGGACCCTGAATTTAAGTACTTCATTAAATTGTCATCAGTTAAAAGCACTTTTTTTTCTCATATATATTTTATTAGCCCTTTTTTACAATATTCAACCAACCCTCGGAGGGGCGAGGCCAAGAAACCCCCGATCGAGGTTATGCTCATAGTTCATTACATAAAGTTCAGCAAATTTAAGTTTAGCACATTAAGCACTGTAAAAAGTTAATTGATTAAATATTTTGTGGGCAGGGTATGTTCATAACTTGAGCCAATACATCAATGTACATTTTAATCAAACGAATCCACTTTGCCACACTAAAAATGAGCCGAAATAAGGATTTTATGATCAAAATAGACTAAGTAACAATGGGACCAATATCTACCTAGAAATGTGTCAATTTAATGCATTGTAACCCTGGACAGAGAACATGGTGCAGTAAAACAACTGTCGAGGAGCAAAAAGTGACGGCAGAAGCAGCCTCATGATCATGCTAAAACCTAAGTATCCCCAACTTTGCATCTGGTGATAGAATGAATAGAACTAAACCAAGCTACCACTAAGTTAACTAACTTAATTAAGCATCACTAGGGACATCCTAATGATGCAAACTGATATCACAATATCACCAATTTTTCAAAACATCAAAATATCATTACAATGTTAATTTGATATGAAAAAAATTGCGATATTATTTGTGTGACTGTTTACCATCAGTATGATACTGCACTTGAGTCAGCAGTAGAGAAATCAAGCACTTTTTGACAAAATATGTACCAAGACTTCTATCAGATTTGACACATTTTGTAATGGCTTTAAGTATTTACATACAAAATTTGCTGAAAATATGAAATCTTTTGTGTGGTGCTCATGATATCACAATATATAAACTGCAATCACAAAAATATCACACTTTACGACATCACAATAATATTATTAATGATGATCCAAGTGGGATGGGGATTAAGACTTTCCAATAAAATAATATAACAGAAGCATTTATATGGTGTAAAATTGATGAAAATCCTCTCATATATAGTAAGAAATGTAAAATTCGCCACATATCTGAAATTCGCCACATGTGGAAATACTAATAAAATAAATGAATTGTGGTGAGATTTGTTGACTGTATAGTAAATTAAGGCTTTTTGAACTGAAAAATACCAATTTTTGGACAAAAACATCATTTTCTTCGTAAATTTAACTAAGTTTTTAGAGGTGGCGAATTTTAGATTCCTGGCGAATTTTAGATTTCTTACTCTAATGGAGTCCAAACAGACATAGTCCAAAACCAAGCAGAGGTCAGTTAACCAGCAAGTGCCTAACCAAGAAGGTGGGATCTGTGGTGGTGGGTACACTGATCTGAACAACTATGCCTTCAGTTGGCTCCAAAACCCAGAGATGATTTGCTGCGATCTGACATTTAATGGCCATTTGTTCCATTCCACTGGTGCAGCTGTCGCAATACTACGCCCACTAATAGCCTTTTTATGACTGATTGAGGAAACTGAGAGCCTATTTCCATGAGTCAGACTGGTAGACTTGATTAAAGATGACAAATTGTGAGGTTTGGAAAAATTTATGTCCTTAAAAGTATAGAAATTATATTTAAACAAGATATGATTGTGTAAAATGGGAAATCAAATGAGTTTTTCAATGTATGGTGTGACATTCGACAAAGGACATTTTTACCTTTTCTGAAGTTTAGCATTTAGCTGCTACTAGCTACAGTACCTCCGCCCCTAAATCCACTAATCAAACCATAACTCTGCCTTATGCCCACCCAGTGACAGATTACTACTATATTAAGATGTGAATTTTAACTCAAGAAGGAAGCTACCGTATTTTTCCAAAATATGGCCCGGGCGTTAATTATTTTCAAATGGCTATCAGACCAGGCGTTAAATTGAACCAGGCGTTCTTTTGAAGTATAAAAACAGTGTCATAAATTGTAAACAGTGTGCTTTGTACCCAGGCGTTAATTTGAACCAGGCGTTTATTTGAACCTGGGCGTTATTTTGGAAATTTACGGTATATTTAGGCCTGACTGTCAACACAGCCCAACAGGGCATTATACAGTCCAATCCATTTTTAAATTAGTCAATCTCTATTTAGTGGACATTTAAGTAGAAGTAAATAACAGGGGTCTCTAGAGAGCATTTTCCAATGAAATGTACCTGGTCCAGTATCTGGATTGCCAAGGTTAATTTTTTTCCGTATTCACCCCACATTCTTAAAGTAAGAATTTTCTTAGAATAAAACATGGTTGACTATCTCTCTTTTCAAGCAACTGAATGTTTTTTATCTATGTTCATAAAATGCTTAGAAGCGAGGACTATATTTTACTTTATCTTAAACAATGTAGCACTATTAGATGTCAGGATCTCAAAGTCGATTGTACAGTACTTGTATCGGACTTGGTTTTCTGTCTTGTTAAGTATGTCTTATTCAATTTCTAGGAAATATGAGAAACATCCCTCCCCACAAAAACATATGGGATGTTTGATATTCAGCTCATAAAATATTCTCAAAATTGCTGATACTTGTAAAGTATTCTCAAAAATGCTGATACAAGTATTTTTGTGCAAAAGACAAAAATATAAAAAGGAAATAGAAATATTATGGATATACAAAAACATCAAACTATCAGAATTCAACAATGTGTTACACTACAGTCTATCACTGAAGATAAGGACAGCAGAAAATAAGAATGTTTAAGTATATAATTTTAAATAAAAGTTGAATACTTTTAGTGTACCTTGTAATGTCTAGTTGTAACAGTTACCATAAATTAGAACAAAATTAACGGGACTTACTTAAGGTTATAAATTCAACCAAAACATAAGTATGAGGGGGCAAAAGAGTCTGAACAGAAAATAAACATGCCAAAGGGTGTGAAACCTCAAATTATTTGTATATGGAACAATCTTATTTTCCGCGATTGACTGTGGTGCACAAAATACTAAATGGCAATATATTCCATACTTGATGACAGTTTATATTACAGTAAAGGCTGGAATGAATTGCCAGATTAAATTTGAATATTCTATAACAACCCCTCTACTCTTCAATAAGTACTTTTTAGTGTCAAAACTTGTTACACAAATGACTTAATTGAAGTCAAATGTATAACTATATCTGAAAATCTAGTGAGTTTATACTCCTAATAACTCATATCTATTCTTAAAGAGATACTGATAAATCTTTAAAGTCTTCATTACATTGTATTTGTAATTCTATAGTAAAAATAAATCTAAGTTATTTAGAGACATAATAATCACGTTCTGTACGCCAAATTTAACTAAAAATAAACATGTACTGCCATAACATGTAATTTCAAGAATAAGTAACAAAATATACATTTAGCTCACAGGCAACAAAATACTGCTATGCAAACCAAAATTTCATATAATTTAAAATAAATCTAGGTAAGAAAAATTAATGAATAGTGTATACAAAATAATATTGTTGCTTAATTTAATGCATACTCTAAGGGCAGAGTAGTTATGTTAATGTAAGTTAAACATTACATATAAAATTGTAAAAGATGTATCCTAAAATTAAAATCCACAACTTAATCCCCCATTGCCCTGAAGTGAAACTATGTCAAATATAATTTCCTTCTAAGTAGACATAAATATATATACATCCTCAGTCAAATAGATGAGATATAGTATCTCAGAATCCAATTAGGTTACAGCTCATCCTTGTAGATAATCCCTATAAACATGCCAAAAGTGAAATTTAACCCTTTCGCTACTGAAGGAACATTATTCCCTGAGACTGTAGCCATATGATGTCATATCACATCAGAAACGCCAATGATGTAAAATAATAACTCACTACCTTATACACTTTATTTGCGGTATTTTTCGGTAAATTTCATTAGGAATTGATGAAAGTCGAATGGGAAAATTCGTGGGAATTCCCCAAATAAAAATAACCACGAGTAAACAATATACATCTATATGCAGTAAATACGGCAATATCTACAGAAACCAGTTAAAATAGGGGAAATGGTGAATTTTTTTAAAAAATATAGCATAACTTTCATATAAAATACTTTAAAAATCGGTTTAATACTGATACACCAAAGAAAATGTATAACAGTACACTGAAGGGAAAGAAGAAATATATATTATTGCCGTCGACCCTTGGTCGACAGACATGGTCCCTTGTTATACACATTGATGTCGACTGCTAGTCGACATACATGGTAGCGAAAGGGTTAATTTAATTTGTCCCAGAAGGAAAACATTCCCCTTTAAGTGGAGCTGACAGTATCTAGAGTCCCTTTTTGGAATAGAGGGTTTCCAGTAGGGCTATTCCTGTGTAATTAATGCTGTTACCTGAAAATTGGAGTTTGAGTTTGAGTATAAACTCAAATATAGGGTTGAAACCCTAAATTATAGGGATTACACTTAAGTTTGAGTTTGAGACTGAGTTTGAGATTTTTTGTGAATACCAGCCCTGTAAGTTGTCTGACAGTGAAATTCTCTATAAACCCTTATATTCACAGCAGCATTACTGCTTTTACATATATATTTATCATGTATATCAAGTATGTGTCACTTGCCAAGTACATGTGAGGATTTTATTCTTTTAAAGTACATTTGACTGAGAAAACAACGAATTTAAATGTTCTGTAACTTCTTGATTTAGGGTTTTGTACTAGGTAATTTGACTGTACAAGTTACTTACTTTCTGTACCAGTACGCATCAGCTGGAGAGTCTATGTTTAACTCAAGAACCTTCTTGATGTAATGTGCAGCTTTCTTCATACCAAGGTCATATTTCTCTGAAATAAAGTATTTTTACATTTCACGAAAATTTATAAAATCAATGTTTTATACATTAGGACATAATGATTCCCCCTCTTTTTGCACTCTGCCTAATGAAATTAAAGAATAATTTCTATTGATTCTATTGGCATTTCTATTGATTAATATGACCGATTGGCAGAATGTAAAGGGTGTTCAATTTAAAGCAAAAAAGCAAATTCCGAGAATGGTGGGCACCTGGTTCAAGATAAATGCCAACAAGAAATATTGACTTGTTCAGTAGGTTTATTTAGTACAATGTTGCTGAAATTAAATGTATATTATATTTATTTTATTATAACTGAAATGTTTGAAGTAGAGGGCAATAATGTTTGCAATGGCAAAAGTTTTTATTAGGTCACACATAAATCTATATCAGGCATAGACAAGGGATTAGATTTGGGTTGACTTTTCAATAAGATTTAGTGAATATCTGTCAGAGCGTTCAGCCTGTGGCAACAAAGTCCAAAAACCTGAATATTCAAACTTAAATGGTTGCCATGACAATGGTTTCATAAGATCATCCCCAAAAGTTAAAAAGGCTTAGATCTGTTAAAAATGGATGCAATGGCAATAGTTTTCATTGGATCATACCCTAAATCTAACTAACTATAAACCTCTTTGTGGCTCTGATTTCCAGAGAATTTGGTCAACTTTCTCATGGGGTTTGGTCCTTCATCAGACACAAAGTCCCAAAAACCTTAAAAAAGTTGTTGCCATGGCAACAGATTTTATTGGTTCATCCCCAAAACAAAAACAGATGCAGATCTCTTTTGGGTACACTTTTTCACCAAACGCAGCAAAACTCTGTGAAAAGGTTCAGTCTATGGCAACCAACCAAACCCTTAAACCTGAATAATGAAACAAGTAATAGCTCTCTTTATGGTAAACACTGAACAGAACAGAACTTTATTTTACTTCAAGTATCTGCCACTGTGGCCTAGCAGGTAACACACTTGTCTAGGAACTCAGAGGACGTGGGTTCAATCCCAGGTACAGGCAGATACATAGTGGCTCGGATGACCACTTAAAATGGCAGTCCCCTGTCATTGGGTCCTATCACCAGTGGCAGGCTAAAGAACCTCAAGGACGTGATAAATGGTCATCCTTGAGCCTCTATCTTACAGTTAGGGGAATGTCAATTACTTGTGAGTTGGGGCTGTACCTGTACAGTCAGATTGGTTAAATAGCACTTTGAGTCCTGTAGTAGATGGAGATATTGCGCTGAGTATAAATACATAATAATAATAATATTCTATTCTGCCTACAGTTAATACTTTCTCCAATTTTAAAAAAAAATGAAAAAACATAAAAACAATTTAATAACAATTTTCCTAGTGTCCTGCCCAAAACCCTAAACAATTGTTGAACTCTTTGGGATCAAATACATGTACCTTTTTAATGAGTTTGGTGAAAATGACTCAAGGGGTCTGAAAGTTATGGGTCAGGTTAAACATTTTGCAATGGCCAGACAGATGAACAGACAGACAGAAGGATGAACTAGAACTATTGTCCCCATTTCGACTTATGTGGACATGTAAACATCAGACAATTTAGGTTAAAAAATTTTTTTTAAATTTGAATCGATATTTTATAACTTTTTATATTTTATAACTGTTTTTGTCACTTTTTTATATTTTATCATTTTTAATAATGTGTACATTACACAATTTGAAGAAATATATCATTATTTGTCCAGGACCTAGCAAAGTAGAGATGGTCTAACATGAACATACTTTGAAAATTTAATAACTTTGATAAGAAATGAACAAAAGTAATGTATTCTATTGTATTTGTCACGAAAATTACTCTTACTTCACATTTTCAATAGAAATCTTCCATTGTAACAATTGAAAGTTTATTGCCAGTTACACCAGTAAAAATATACATGGATGTCCACTCAACCAAAACTAAATAAACTTTTTATCTTTTTGGATTAGTTTGCTCCTTTCTCCTCATCCAGATAAAGCTGAATTAGATTTTCACTGCTGACGTACCTTCTCTTGACAGAAAGCTGTAGTCTTCACCTTCAGTAAATAGGGGTTCCTTTAGTGCAAGGTTTTCTGCAAGTGCAAGCATAAATAGTTAATTTATTTTTATTTATTTATTTAATCTTTCACTATGTGTAGTATCTTATTGGTTAAAATTTGACGGATAGTTAGAAGGGCAGAGGAAACCAGTACATACAGTTGGTCAAGGTTCTGTACTGTAAACTGCCGACCAATGGCAAGCAATAACCAGCTTTCCCACACGAGGCCAGCCTGATTCAAACTCTGATCTCAGAGGTAGGAGGCCCCTACATAAATAGTTTAAGTTTATTGTCTCTAATATAGATGTATTTTGACAACAGATGGGTTTTAAATGTTTTGCTTAGTTTTCACAAGTTAAGATTATTAAGATGCTGAATGCTGTAATCTTTCTGCTTTTCACGACTGGTATATACAAGTTCACAACCTGTAAATATGCTATGGGTGGTATTTACTGCTCTTGAGTACAGTACCTCCCATAGCATTCCAAGAAGAATTCACAAATATAATGACAACACAGACACAGAACACTGGGCTTTGGTTTTTAAAAAACCTGTGAAATAAAGTGTTTAATACTTAGAATATTGATATATAACTTTGAAAGACATAGAACAAATAAAATGTATATTATATTAAATAGTGGATGGCAAATTAATGTCATTATGATAGCTTTCACCTCTTTGTCTTTAGTCTTTCTGTTTCTTTTTCATACAGATGTAAACATACAGGTGGTGAATAGCAAAGAATGCTTTCCTTTTTCCATTGGTAGACACAAACTCACTTATGGTAAATACCACCTCAAAGAATGCAGCAAGATACCTGGGTGAACAGTTTTTGTATTGACAGGAAAGTACAAATATTCGACTGTACATTTGTTAAACCTAAAGAAAGTGGAAAAATAAATGTTAAGACAGTAGTTAACCACTTGAAGCCCTTGCATTTTGGTAAATATTATATTTAGTCAGCAAAGTGGAAATTTATGATTTATGATATTTTGTATTTGGACATTGTTTGCAATCAACCCATACATTTCCCGAATTGATTGTAAATACAACATGGCTCACCTTGCAATTTTCTAAAATAAGCATTGCAAATCTTAAGTAAATGGCTTACCAACTTCTCTTCTACGTTTGGTTATCCCATCTCCACCATCCAAGATATTGGTCATCTCTTCAACATTAAATGTTGCTTTTCTCCGCTCTCTTTGAATGTCAGGATTCATTTTGGTACAACTTTGAAACTGTTCTTTTGAATGAATTCAAACTGCAAAAACATAACAGTTACAGTTACAACAAGAGTACTCAGAAGAGAGGCGAGTGCAGACTTTGCAAAATTTTTGCAAAGTATATTACTCAGTTTGCTCCAGAATCAAGGATATTGACCCCATCATGCCCAAAATTTGAATCAGTTCTTCCTTGTAATAGTTCTGATGCTCCCCAAAAATTTCATAACCATTCATGCAGTAGTTTTAGATTTATGCTGCATGAATATCAAAGATTTAAGGAGCACCTAGATTTAGAGGAATATTTACATCTAACTAAACATAAAAGATCTCTTATTGCCAAAATTAGAAGTGGTACACTCCCTCTGGCCATAGAAACGGGTCATTACAGTAATACCCCATTGGAAAAATAGATTATGCACTTTATGTAATTCAAAATTAATTGAATCTGAATTTCATTTCATGTGTATATGCAGTAAATTTGAGATAATAAGAAAAAAATATTTTGCTCAGTATAGTGCAAAATGGTCAAAGTTTGAAATATCAGATAGTGAAACAAAATTCCTTTACATTATGAAAAACCACCAAAAGATTCTTGGTAATTTTATTGTGGAACTATGGGAATACAGAAAGGTGCTGTTGTTTAAATAGTATTGGTTATCACTATTGTTTCAAATTTGTACAATATGTTCATTTGTACAATATGTTCAACACCAAATTATAAATAATATATTTTGTGTTTGCCGAGATATACCCAACACATGTTAAAAGTTTGTAAATGAAGTGACTTATAAGCGCTAAGGTGCTGGGTGTTAAATTTGTTTGGTTTTTTTCTTTGCCTGTATAAACTGTTCATGTATAACACATGTCACTATAATAAAGAAATAAACTAAACTAATAAACTTTATGCGGTAAACACACAAAATTACAAACAAGCAAACAGAATGAGTAATATACTTTGCAACATTTTGCAAAGTAAAAAATAAGTGTGTTGGTACTTGTGTAAAGAAGTCAATTTTATCTCTAATCTAATCTATCTAATGTGGACTTTTATAGCGCTTAATCTCCATCACTAATGGACTCTAAGGCGCATCTAAACATAAAGCAAGGCAGTTAGCATTAATCAAGGGACATAGCCAGGTCGTACCAAGGAGACACAGATGTGACGGGAGAGGCTATGGTGGGTAGGCTTTTGCAAACAGGTAAGTTTTAAGCTTCTTTCTGAAGGAGGCAACTGATGTTGCACTGTGAACATCTTGAGGGAGGTCATTCCAGATCTTAGGAGCATCAAAGGCAAAACTTTGGCCAAAATGTTTGGCTGACTTAAAGACTGATGAATGGAAAGGAGGAACTGTAAGGTATTGATGATCTGGGTGACTATGCCTAGTGCTATAGGGACAACTACTAAAAGACAAGAACGGTTCGAAGTAAGAAGGAGAACCACTATGCAAAAATTTATACACAAGTGTTGCGGTTTTGAAATTACAACGATACTTAACAGGCAACCAGTGGAGTTTCTGTAGAATGGGTGTAACATGAGCATACTTTCTATGATTTGTAACAATACGAGCAAGGGTGTTCTGAATACTTTGCAATTTGTGCTGATTGAAACCGGACAAACCTCTGAACAGAGAGTTACAATAGTCCAAACGACTACTAACCAAGGCATTTGCAACAAGGACTGCCACTTCAGAAGTGAGATACTTTCTAATTCTACGGAGGTCACGCATCTGAAGGAAGCACGCTTTGCAAGTCCTCTTGATATGCTCAGAGAATGAAAAATCTGCATCAAACCACACACCTAGATTTCTGACAAAATCAACCGGATGAAGAAGGCTACCAAGAATGCTAACAGGAAAGTGAGAGGAAATCTTCTGACGTTGAGCCTTGGAACCAAAGACAATAAACTCAGTTTTTTCAGGGTTGAGCTTCAATTTACTGAGAGACATCCACTCTTGAACATCACAAAGGCAGGCATTTAGCTTGGCGAGAGCCAAAGAAGCATTCTTGTGGGAGAGATGGATGTATAACTGAGTGTCATCCGCATAAAAATGGAATTTAATATGCGGGTGGAGGCGAATAATTTTACTGAGTGGTGTTGTATAGAGTGAAAACAGTAACGGACCCAGAACAGAACCTTGTGGGACTCCATAGATGAGATTGCTTAATTCAGATAGTGTGGAGCCTATCTTAATGGCCTGGCAACGATTTCTTAAGTAGGAAGCAAACCACCTTAGAGCTGTTCCACCAAGACCAAACCAGGATTTAAGGTAACCAAGGAGAATATTATGGTCTATAGTGTCAAATGCGGCTGATAAGTCAAGAAGTACTAGAGCTGTGGGTTCACCGCGTGCCAGAGAGAGATGAACCTCGTTTTTTATAGACAATAAAGCAGTTTCCGTGGAATGTCCTGGCTTATATGCTGACTGATGAGGATTGTCCAGTTTGTGGTTATTAAAGTGTGACGTTGGCTGCCTGGCAACGACTCGCTCAACTAACTTTGGTCATTGGAAATGGAAAATTTGTAAATGGAAAATTTGTTTATCTGTTGTTGGCTGGTTTTGTCATAAAAACCAACAATGGCAACAACCAGTTACAAGCTTTTCAAAACTACCACTTTTTGCATTATGAGAGATAACATGTTATTCCATCAATTAACTGTTGGAATAACATATTATTTTAACCTTTTAACTTTTATTTGGTAAAATTAGACTTCACCCAATTGATGAAGTTATTTGCATCATTTGTAGTTTTTATACTATTTGAAAACTGGACAGTGCTTGTTTTGGGAAAGCAACTACCTGTTTTTGAAAATTAAAAACAACTACAACTCTTGAAGTTATCACCACATAAAAGTGGCATGATTATATCCTAACAATGACATGAGGATATATCATCACAATTTGTGACATACTTAAGAGTTTTATTACATTAAAATATTCACTTTGTGTTATTTTGACTGGAAAAAAAAGAAAAGGAAAAAATATTTAAACTGTTTCACAGGATATAGCTACACAATTAAATCTTTATAGTTTCCGAATAAAACTTAAGAGCTAAGTACTGACTTAACAACCATAGTAATGGCTAAGTAGAGTAAGAAATCTAAAATTCACCACATAGCTGAAATTTGCCACATGTCAAAATACTTATTAAATGAATGAATTGAGGTGAGATTTGTTGAATGTTTTGTAGATTAAGTCTTTTTGAACTGAAAATACCAAGTTTAAGACAAAACATAATTTTTTTCATTGAATTTAGGTAAGATTTTAGAGCTGGCGAATTTTAGATTCCTTACTTAACCACAGTTACAAGCAAAATTTAATTTAGTTAAATTGTATTTATTAACCTTAAAGTCACTACAGTTAAATTATTGTTGGCAGTTGTACACTAACTCTACAACCTACTGATTAAATCAACTAAAGCGTTTTCTATTATATTTAAATAATTTATTGAGGCAAAATAAATTCATAGCAAACACCGTAAGGTGGTAAAATTGTAGTTACAAGAACATCTCATCACAAATGAAATGGTTCACTGATTGAGTAAATATTGGTTATGGCTGTATTATTGTTTGTACTTTTCAGATACATTCTGTATCTTCGAATACTGAGATCATAGTAACTGTCATAGCATGGATAACTGAACATGGTCCACTTTATTTTCCCACATCACAGAGTTAATTTGATTATATTATGTTTATACAATAAATTATAGTTACACCTTCTTCAGACAATACATCTGTTGATTTGACACACAACTTATAAGTGCATATAAATATTCATTAACTCCTGAAAAACATCAGCAGAATGTCTAATTTATTTACCCAGTAAGCATAACTAAATTGAGCATAAAGGTTAAGACAAAATGGCAAGTTTTTGTTCAGTGTTTTGTTAAAATATAGTTAATTTAACAAATTTACAATTATATCACTTTATGCAAAAGAAACTGCTACTGTAACACATATTTATAGGTTTTAATTTTCAATTTTGTTGACATTTTCCCTACCCTTATGACCCTAAATTACACATTCCTATTGTTTATACTGAATAATCTCTTCCAGTTATATGTTAACTGAACTAAATCCGCATTTCCCAGCACAATCATATAATACATGTCCTACTGTGTTAATATTTGATCAACCAAAAGTTGAGTTACCCAAAATGTAAGAAGAGTAACCTTAGAAATAAAACTTAAGTTGCTACTGCTAATTTTTTTTTATTGTTAAATGTTTTCCATCAAGGTGAAAAGTCTTTCTTCAAGTCAAACTGTTCTGTAGTAAATATAGAAACAAAAGAGGAAGGAAAATTTCAACATATTATCCATACATACCCGGTATATGTTTAAATTGCTGGCAATTTAGTACAGATACATTAATCTCTGTAACATAATTAACTAATTTAAAAGTGATTTCCTTAATTTTTAATAAATGTGCAATCTTTTCACTTGTATTGATACTGGACATTTCACAAAAAATGGGCATTTTCAGTCAAGTAATTTGTTCATATTTTACACGAAAATACCCTTGAATTCATTAGATATTGACTATATTCAGTAAGCTTCTGCAACTTGCTCAGCTTAAGTAAGGATCTTAATATAAAAGAAAATTTATTGAGAGTTTGTCTGATTCTTCCATATCAACGTATATGTCCAGCAGAGAAATACATTATGATAATGATTATATCAAGAAGAACTCTAATACACAGGATAAACACGAAACAAAGTGTCCAGGTCAAAGGTTTAATCACAGATTATCTTCAAGAAAATAATGAAATTCTTTCAAATGATAAAAAGGAAAATAATTGCTCTTGTGAACAATAATTCTCAATTTACTTTTTTCTGTATATCTGGAGAGCTGCATGTGAAGAAAATAATTTATCTGGCAAGTTAAAACTGACCATAACTTTAGATATGTTCTAGAATTGATTCTAGATAAAGCTAAGAGACCCAAATGGTGGTGAGTAAAAGTACTGTTTATTTAATGGGGAAAGTTAATGGCCACTGTTTATAGTTAGTCCACAGAAATCCATAGTCTCCTGTAATTCATATCAAAGGTTTGGAAATGACTGCAACACAAGCATGCAAAGAGATACAGACATATTTGATTATATGCAAAATTGCTGACATATTTTGAAAAAAACAATCAACGTTAAACTTTTAAAAAAAACTTTTGATGAATATATTGTATCCAACAGAAGAAAACTGACAAGAACCATTGGGAAAGAGTTTTTGATAATGTTAAGAATTTAAGGTGACATAATCTCGAATGACAAGTTTTTCAGATTGTGTTTTGTATAACATAGATGGAGCTTAAAAAAAGTTTAAAATGATGTCAAGTTTTAAACAAGACAGACACACATTGCTGACAAATGTGAAGAAGAGGAACATATGATAAAAAAAACTTTCAAGTGATGAGATATCAATTCAGGGTTTCTATCAATAGACCACAAATTAAAGACTGAACACTTGTATCACTTCAAGTCAAGCGTTTACAGATAATGGAAAAAACAAGTCCACATACAGTGCACACTGGCAGACACTTCAAACGTAAGTACTAAAATTAATTAATTTTTCAAGAGCTTACTTTATCCTAGACAAACTGGTAGTTTATGTGAAAGTAATTGACTTGACGAACATTTAATTATGAACTAACCACCAGTTGAGAAGGATTTATGTGCTGTGTTCTTCAAGTCAGAGGTTTATTTTTGTTTGATGTTAATAAACCATGACAATAAAGTGACTTTTGTTACTTCTTTCTTGATGAAGTTTGTTTATTCATAATTTTAAATATACCAGAAACTACAGTCATAATTAAAAGAAGGTACTATTGACATATAAAAAGGATATTATTATATTAAAAGTGATACCATGATTGACAAAGATATTTTTATCAATTATATAGTTTCAAGGTAAGACTTACAAGTTTTATACAGTATATATGAGATCAGTTCCTGGTGTATCTTGTAATTATGTTTGTAGGATAACAGTAACTGATAAAAAGTGTATAACTGTGTTAATATTTGTCACATTTGAAATTTCATAGTTTACTAAAATATTAATTTAGTAATCATTTTGTGCATGAAGACCAAAATAAAATTTTAATTTAAGACTAGTAAAAAATTCTTTATAGTAAGGCTATTCTTGTTAGATTACATTAAATTTTGGATTTTGTATGTGACTGAATAATTTGAACAATTAAACCGAGTAAGCTTGAATTTCAAGGCAACAACAAACTACTAATACTTTACCAAGATTTCCACATAAAAAGGGATAAAATTTCTATAGAAAAATTAATCAAATGGCTTTTCTTAAAGGGCACCTGATACAATGATATCTTACAATTGATGAAAAGTATCAACTGAACCCATCACCTCAAGAGTAAAGATTAAATAACAGGGAAAATCACTTCATAATTAAAATATTACATCTTCAGTTTGAAATATCAGCCAATTTTATTAGTTTCTAATTATTACTTCTTTTTTTTTCCTTTTTTTGTATAATATATATCATCTTTCAAGACTGTTGAAATTGCTACTTAAAATACAGCCTATGTGATCTGAACTCTTACTGCATATAGTGAATAAAGAATGTTGGTAAAGAAATCTGAAATTCGCCACATATCTGAAATTCGCCACGTGATTGTGGAAATACTAATAAAATGAATGAATTGAGGTGAGATTTGTTGAAAGTACAGTAAATTAAGGCTTTTGGGACTGAAAAATGCCAATTTTCAGACAAAACATCATTTTCTTCATAAAATTAACTAAGGTTTTAGAGGTGGCGAATTTTAGATTCCTGGCGAATTTTAGATTTCTTACTCTACCACAGTATGAATATTATTTTTATTCCATTTCACACAAAATGTGTTAATACAATCATCTGTATTTTTTTCCAGGTGAAAGAGCCAACCATAGTAAATGCAAAATGGAAAGCATTACTCACTCTTCTTCAAGTACATCTACTTCAATTAGTGGCTACTCTGGGCCAGAAATTCACATGACAGGTTACTCTAATGCTAAAGTAACAAGAAGACAGATGTCTGTGCCATCCAAACTTAAAGTAAGATCCACTGAGAGACATAGCCGAAGTCCATCTCCTTCAAGACATGGTTCACCCAGATACAGATATAATGCACTGCTGAGACCAAGACCCAAATCTGCTGATACCTTACATAGGAAACCCTCAGTCAGGTCACAATCTCAGTATAATAATCGTAGATCAAAAACAAGGCCATTTTCAGCAGAGATGACAAAAAAGAATGTTTGGAACAGATGGTACAACAAAGACAGGCCAAAGAAGCTTCGAGAAGGTGAGGTATTCAGTCCAATTCTGTGGCGAAAATTCCACATTGATGAACATTTGTTTGACATCCCCACAGAAAATGAAATATCCAATCAAGAGATGAAAGACAATCTTAACAAAATGAAGCTCAAGTATCCTCATCTAACCAAGCAATATGGCGGGTCAAATAGCATGACAGCACACCGTGAAAAGATATTATCAGAGGGTTACCACCGAACCTCCAGGTTTGAGGCCAGTGAAGATAATGGCAAACAGAAACATCTCTGGCAGAGGCATGTTGATATGATGAAAGTCAGCAAATCTACCTCTTACTTTAACTTCCTATCTCACTTTGACAGACAGAGTTGTCGGGCTTGCAGCCACAGCAAAACATGCTCATCCAAGCATTGCCCCTCATGTGGCTGTGGTACTAAGTGTGAGAAGCATTCCATAAACATAGATTTTCTGAGATATATTCCAGATAAAACAGAACCCAAAGAGCCGCAACCAAAAAGGGAACCTGAGAGAAAAGTGTCAACAGCCAATAACAGCACGAATAAAAATGCCTCTAAGAAACTGAGTCAGCAGAACCTGAACGTTGCCGATATTTCAAAAAGAGGCTATACCATGCAGGGATTCACAATAATGAGAAAAACACCAGAAATGGCGAGGAAAACTTTGCTAAGCCAGCATATTGAAGGTAAACAATGTGGCGGTAAGAGCGTCAGCAGTAAGAAATGCTTGGCTTGTGCTTTTGCAAAGGAAAACGTCCTCATGCAGAAAATCAAATCCTCTGACTTCTATACACCTCCGCATAAGACTGGACGGCGGCTCAGCAAGAACTATACACACAGTATGCAGCCAAATATATTATATTAAGAGGGAAATATCAAACTGAACGAAAATATGTTCCCTTTGACATTTCTGAACATTAAGGAAAGTTTGCACAATTCTGGGGGAAAATTTCTATGATGTTTAATAGTCAAGCTGATAGTCAAAGGATTTAACACACAGAATAAAATAAAACTGTAAATATATTGGTAGTTGTTCAGTGGAGGATGAGTAGTTTGCATTGGTGAATTTAACATTCTTGACAAGCACATTATAAATATGTCTTGAACATATGAAAATGTTTTTTGTCAACCACAATTGAGTTATGCTAAACACTGAAAAGCTTGTAATTGTGCACTCTCTTTTTTAATATAATTATAATATTGAAACCTGGAGCTGTTTACAGAAAAATGAGGCTTTTCCCTTTCAATCTTGAGTCTGTGGCTAGTAACTTCATGAGAAATCTGAAGCTTTACCAGATTTAACACAGTTTTTCCTAAAATATACAAAATTGAAAAAAGTAATACTCTAGTACTGTGTACAATGCTAAGTTAGGTCATATAAATTCATTCATTTACAAGAAGCCAAGGAAGATCAATACTATACCATCAATGTGCAGATAATACAGGACATCAGTAATAGAGTTGCAGTCTTCTTCAATCAGTAATTAACATTTAATTATGAAAAATTCTGTGTGTTAATGGTAAAGATATTGAGAAAAAAAAAACAATTTCTTAATTTCAGTACAAAGACTTTGAAAATTACAGAACAAAATGTAAAATTTGCCAGGGAGGGAGGGGGGACTCACATTAAAAGGCAGATAAAATAATCCAAATTTGTGACACATTTGCATCAGGAAAGATCAGAAGCCTCCTAAAGTAGCTACAAAATTCATACATTTGTGAAGAATTCCTACAAATCAATGAAAAAGAATGTACTTTCCCCATTGGTGAATTTCACATAGTATTACTATGTCAAATCTTACATTTCTTGTTTGGCAGCTATAAACATATGGCTTTCACTGCATATATCTTTTAATATATGTTTTTAGGTCAGCCAAGCTGTGGCTAGGGTTAAAAGTATCCTTCAAAATGTAAATTTGTGTTCAAAGTCTTGATTTATATATTTTGTTTAGTTTATCCTATAGCCTTTCTTCATGTTATATAATTGTAAACCTACACCGAAAGCTCCTTTAAGCTCTACCTTATGCATGGTCAGTTCTTTTTCAATTATCATTGTATATTATAAATCAACACACAAATTTATTTAGTGAAAAGTAGTGGAAGCTGTAGATAATGTATCCAGACAAAAAAGTATGCCTTTAAGTGTTCTTTGCTTACCTTATTTTACATCTGAGTTTATTGATTTAGTACACTGTCTGTCATGTATATGGCTACTTATTCTAAGACTTCACACTTATCTGAAGATTTGTTTTACTACTCTTTATTTAAACTTTATGAACCTTTAATGGTCCTTTCATGAAACAGAAAAAAACCTGAAAAAGGTTTTTGCTAACAAAAATGAAGTGGCCATGAGGGAGATATGGGTTATTAAAAACTGTAGTAGTTGAGATATCAGACGGTAAGCAGATAAAAACCTATTATTGTGATTTGTACCTGACGGAAAAGTTGCTTATTTAAAAACTTTAGCAGCTGTGGTGTTAGACCGTAAGCAGAAGGTGAGCTTTATTGTGTTTTGTAAGATAGTATATTTTACAAAGTTAACCTAATAAAGGCTATAGATTGGCAGAAAAGAAATTGTAGCTGGAAAATGCTTTCCTATCCATTTACATTCTGTGCAAATCTGATGAAGCTAGCTGCAATATTTTAGGTTACAGAAAATATCAAAGATTTCAGAAAAAACTTTAAGACCCCAAAATTTCAAAGTGTTGCCATGGTAACAGTTGCTGCCAGATACCCCCAAAACCTCATCAGCTGTAGATCATCTTGGGGTGAATATCTCCTGAAAATTTGGTGAAAATATGTGTATGGGTTTAGGCTGTGGAACACCCACAATTTATAAGACGCAGATATCTTAAAAGTGTTGCTATGGCAACAATTGTTACCAGATCTCCCCCAAAACCTAATCAGCTCTAGATCCTCTTGGGGTAAACATTCCCTGAAAATTTGGTGAAAATCCGTGCAAGGGTTTAGGCTGTGGAACACCCACAATCTTTATGCCTGCCACTGACACTGACGCCACCCGGACAGCACACGGGACGACTATAAAGACTTAAAATTAGCATCAGAGATGCCTGTACCCCACAGCCTGGGGAAATAGTTTTCAACACCATGAGATATAGAAGTAGTGAAACAGTACACAGATTGGGATACTTTCAGAGCAGTGTCCAAATAATGTTTAAATAGAGAAAATAATATCTAAGAGAAAGAAACTACATGTAAAGATTAAGTATTAAAACAAGACAATTCAGTAAACTAAAATTATGAAGCTTTAAGACTTCTCCCATTTTGATTTTCATTTGTATGGTCGAATTATGGTTTGGATGTTTTGAATATTACCCATACATACAGATGTGGCAATACATGCTTTTATGTGGTGTTGGGGCAAAACCTGTGGCTCACTTGATGCAATACCATCTGTTACAAGGGGAAGTTGCAAAAGTAAAAGGGTTAATGAATTCTAATATGACTTTAACAGTGCTTAATCTACATCAAAAGACACCCAAAGGTGCAACAGCCAAGATTCAAGTAAAAAGATATAAGAGAGATAGAAGAGAGATAAAATAGTATTAGATATCCTCGTAGAGACATAAAATAGCATCAGATATGCAAGATCAAAGGTCACACCATGACGCTGCACACATGACCAATGTCCCCACCAAATATCAACTTCCTAGACCTTATGCTTGCGAAATATAGCCCAGACAAAGCATTATAGGTCAAGGTCACTACAGCAAGGTCAAAGGTCAAATCAAGGTCACACCATGACATTTTACATCTACACACCCTAGCCAATGTCCCTACCCAGTATCAACTTCCTACACCTTACGGTTTCCGAGATACCCCGGACAAGATTTTATAGGTCAAGGTCACTACAGCAAGGTCAAAGGTCAAATCAAGGTCATACCATGACGTTGCACACCCACAACCCCTAGTTAATGTTCCTACCAAATATCAACTTCCTACACCTTACAGTTTCAGAGATATAGCCCGGACAAGATTTTATAGGTCAAGGTCACTATGGCAAGGTCAAAGGTCAAATCAAGGTCACACGATGATATTGCATACCTGAACCCCTAACCAATGTCCCTACCAAGTAACAACTTCCTACACCTTACGGTTCCAGCGATATAGCCCAGACCAGCGATATAGCCCGGACAAGATTTTAAAGGTCAAGGTCACTATGGCAAGGTCAAATCAAGGTCACAACATGGCATTTGCACAACTACAACCCCTAACTAATGTCCCTGCCAAGTATCAACTTCCTACACCTTTTGGTTGCCGAGATATAGCCTGGACAAACTTTTCCTGCCCACCCATCCGGACACCATGGATGAAAACAATACCCCGACAGCCTGTAAGGGCTGTGGGGTAAAAAGGCTTCATGCATGCATTGACATATACTCCCACTTAAAAAAATTGTGACAAACTTTGTCCTCTGAGTATATTGACATAATTAAACATAAGATTAAACAAAATCAAACATAGAAGTTTATAACAATGTTTATGTGAAATCATCTTTCACTGACAAGCATTACTCAGGCATGATTTTGGTTTCTACACTTTTGGATTGGTGACAGTAAGCCAAGCATAGAGAGACCAGGGAATAGTCTTACTCGGACGGTTTAAACCAGTTTTTGATGATTTAAACCAGTTTTTGACAGTTTAAACCAGTATTTGACACTGTCATGTCAAAACCAGGTTTTTGACATCAAAAACCCAACCCTGCGCTTAATTAAAGCTTATAATGAATAATGATTTGAAACTGGGCTGTCAGGATTTAAAATTTAGCATTCAGGTTTTCAAATTGGTTCCTCAGAGCAATTTTCAATTAACCAACATGACTGGAGTTTTTAACATCAGAACATCTCATTATTTCTATTAACTATCGAAGTAGTTTTACATTACTTGCTAGACTTGGGATATACCTTTGGTCAAGATATGTATATTTGAATTCTGTCTGGTGATAATTGGTACTCCCACTCCCGTCACTAATGTTAGACGGCATTGCAATGTTAGGCAATGAAACAAAATAAATAGGCAGTCATGTCTGTTTACGTGATAAATATACATTGATATATAAATACGAAATGGTTACAGTCCGATTTTCCTCAGAACTGTAAGGTAGCTGTAAGAATTCTGTGTCCAACTAGAGGAATGCTTTTGCTAACAAAAGCGAAGCGTCCCTTAAAGTTTAAAAAGCTTTGTGGTTTTAATAAGCATGCTGTAAAGCTAAGAATGCACAAAGCTGCACCGTATACTTTCCCAATACCTCTTAATACATTCTGAAGCTATACAAGCAACGATAAAGGAGATATAAGGCAAAAACTCCAAAGCAGCTATTTATGACCCCAGTTTGGCCCATAAGGGAGGGTCGGGGGGTAAAACTGACTGGCTATTTAGACTCTCCACATATGCTTTCCCAATACCTCTTAATACATTCTGAAGGTCTAAAAGCAACAATAAAGGAGATATAAGGCAAAACTCCAAAGCAACTATTTTATGACCCCAGTTTGACCCGTAAAGGGGGGTCGGGGAATAAAATGACCGGCTCATTAGACTCTCCACATATGCTTTACCAATACCTCTTAATACATTCTGAAGCTATAAAAGCAACGATAAAGGAGATATAAGGCAAAAACTCCAAAGCAGCTATTTTATGACCCCAGTTTGACCCATAAGGATGGGTTGGGGGATAAAACTGACCGGCTATTTAGATTCTCCACATATGCTTTCCCAATACCTCTTAATACATTCTGAACTATAAAAGCAACGATAAAGGAGATATAAGGCAAAAACTCCAAAGCAGCTATTTATGACCCCAGTTTGGCCCATAAGGGGGGGTAAAATTGACCAGCTATTTAGACTCTCCACATATGCTTTCCCAATACCTGTTAATACATTCTGAAGCTATAAAAGCAACAATAAAGGAGATATAAGGCAAAAACTCAAAATCAGCTATTTTATGACCCCAGTTTGACCCATAAGGGGGGGTCGGGGGATAAAATGACCGGCTATTTAGACTCTCCACATATGCTTTACCAATACCTCTTAATACATTCTGAAGCTATAAAAGCAATGATAAAGGAGATATAAGGCAAAAACTCCAAAGCAGCTATTTATGACCCCAGTTTGGCCCATAGGGGGGGGGGGGGGGGTCGGGGGGGTAAAACTGACCGGCTATTTAGACTCTCCACATATGCTTTCCCAATACCTCTTAATACATTCTGAAGCTATAAAAGCAACGATAAAGGAGATATAAGGCAAAAACTCCAAAGCAGCTATTTTATGACCCCAGTTTGACCCATAAGGATGGGTTGGGGGATAAAACTGACCGGCTATTTAGATTCTCCACATATGCTTTCCCAATACCTCTTAATACATTCTGAACTATAAAAGCAACGATAAAGGAGATATAAGGCAAAAACTCCAAAGCAGCTATTTATGACCCCAGTTTGGCCCATAAGGGGGGGGTCGGGGGGTAAAATTGACCAGCTATTTAGACTCTCCACATATGCTTTCCCAATACCTGTTAATACATTCTGAAGCTATAAAAGCAACAATAAAGGAGATATAAGGCAAAAACTCAAAATCAGCTATTTTATGACCCCAGTTTGACCCATAAGGGGGGGGGGGGGGGTCGGGGGGTAAAACTGACCGGCTATTTACTCTCCATATATGCTTTCCCAATACCTGTTAATACATTCTGAAGCTATAAAAGCAACAATAAAGGAGATATAAGGCAAAAACTCAAAATCAGCTATTTTATGACCCCAGTTTGACCCATAAGGGGGGGCAGTGGGGTAAAACTGACTGGCTATTTAGACTCTCCACGTATGGTTTCCTATTACCTCCCAGTACATTTTATAGCTCTAAATGCAATACTTAACAAGATAATAGGGGGGTTGGCCTAAATTTAAGGCTTTCAGATTGGAAGGTGTCAGAAAATCACTCATAAATGAGACATTTTTCAAGGGCTTGCTCCCAAAATCTAATCAGCTGGCGTTTTCGATAGTAGGAATAGGTGTGTCAAATTATAAGGCTGTGTAGCAAGTAGTTTTTCCTGAACTGCGATGACGGGGGGGGGGGTGTACTTCAAACAAGAGGAGAGTGCCCGTGAACGGGCACTGTGTCAGCTGACTGAGTGTTTTTGATTTGTGAAGGTGATTAGAGGACAGAATAATTATCAGGAAAAGGGCTGTACAGAAATACAGTAAATGGTAACTGAACAGCAAGTTCGAAAGAAATTCCGAAGCTGACAGAAGAAAAGGATAAAAAAGTTGTGCCCTGTAAATGGTATTATGAAGGAAAATAACAAGGTAATTGTTTAAGTGTAAAAAATAGGTTAAAACATATTTAAAGAAATACTACAAATGCAATATCCTCGTTCGACCTTGAAGAAGGGGTCCAAGGTCAAATCTAACCACACAAATACATTCCCAGCCCATGATTTCCTATGGTTTACCATTCCAAACCTCTAGGACCAATTATAAATGAGTTCTAAGCACTTTTAAGCTTGGCTGTCCTCATTTGACCTTGAAGGAGGGGTCCAAAGGTCAAATCTGACCATACCAAAAGATTCCGAGCCAATGATTTCCTATGGGATGGTTTACCATCCCAAATCTCTGTCACCAATAATAAGCGAGTTGTAGGCACTTTCAATTTTCGCTATCCTCATTTGACCTTGAAGGAGGGTTCCAAGGTCAAATCGGACCATATCAACAGATTCACAGCCCATGATTTCCTGTCTGTTTACCATCCCAAACCTCTGGGACCAATAATAAGCGAGTTATAAGCACTTTTAAGTTTGGCTATCCTTGTTTGACCTTGAAGGAGGGGTCATTGAAGGTGAAATCTGACCACACCAAAAGATTCCCACCCCATGATTTCCTACAGGTTGGTTTATCATCCCAAACCTCTAGGATCAATAATAAGGGAGATATAAGCACTTTTCATGACTGACAAAAAACACCTGTGGCGGCCATCTTGTTTCTCAAAATGAGGCCAAAAATATTCCCAGACAACATTTTATGGTTATTAATATATACTGCAAACTTAAGAAAGCTAGCTATAATATTTTTTTTCATCAGAGCAGTAATGGTGAAATCTCTCTCTACACACTGCGGCTATCCAGTGGATACAATGATTTACTCAAGAGTGAGAACCTGAAAGTAGCTATTGCTCAGCTATGCCATGACATAGAGGTCTGCAATTTCACTATGTTATAGCTGACCAAAAATTCTGTGAATAACATATTTAACAAATTACTCTAAATGTAATAGTTTTCAAGTTACAACTGATTTACTCAACAGTGAGAACCTCAAAGGAACTATTGCTCAGCTATGCAATGAGGATACATGTCTGAAATTTTACTATGTTATAGCTAACCCAAAAGTAGGTGAACAACATATTTAAGCAAACTACTGTAAATGCAATAGTTTTCAAGCTACAACTGATTTACTCAATAGTGAGAACCTGAAAATAGCTATTGCTCCGCTATGCCATGAGCTATAGGTCTGTAATTTCACTATGTTATAGCTGACCCAAAAGTAGGTGAACAATATATTTTAACAAAATACTCCAAATGCAATATTTTTCAAGTTATAGCTGATTTACTCAACAGTCAGTACCTGAGAATAGCTATTGCTCAGTTGTGCCATGAGCTATAGGTCTATAATTTCACTATGTTATAGCTGACCCAAAAGTAGCTGAATAACATATTTGCACAAATTTCTGTAAATGCAATAGTTTTCCAATTATAACTGATTTACTCAACAGTGAGAACTTCAAAGTAGCTATTACTCAGCTATGAAATGAGCCACAGGTCTGAAACTTCACTATGTTATAGCTGACCCCAAAATAGGTGAATAACATATTGAAACAAAATACTCTAAATGCAATAGTTTTCAAGTTATAAGTGATTTACTCAACAGTGATAACCTAAAAGTAGCTATTACTCAGCTATGCCATGAGCTACAGGTCTGAAATTTTACTATGTTATAGCTGGCCCAAAAGTAGCTGAATAACATATTTATACGAAATTCTCTAAATGCAATAGTTTTTAAGTTACAAGTGATTTTACTTATGATGGAAGTTACTGAAAAGCCCAAAGTAGCTATTACTCACTTAGCTATTGAGACAGACACCCAACTTACTCACCATATTGTAGCTATGAAAAAAGTAGCTGAATAACATATTTTAACAAAATGCTCTAAATGCAACACTTTTCAAGTTATAAGTGATTTACTCAACAGTGATAACCTAAAAGTAGCTATTACTCAGCTATGCCATGAGCTACAGGTCTGAAATTTTACTATATTATAGCTGGCCCAAAAGTAGCTGAATAATATATTTATACGAAATTCTCTAAATGCAATAGTTTTTAAGTTACAAGTGATTTTACTCATAATGGAAGTTACTGAAAAGCCCAAAAGTAGCTATTACTCACTTAGCTATTGAGACAGACACCCAACTTACTCACCATATTGTAGCTATGAAAAAAGTAGCTGAACAACATATTTTCACAAAATGCTGTAAATGCAACACTTTTTAAGTTATAAGTGATTTAGTGCATGATTTCATGAATTTTAATGCATTAAAAATTATTAAAAAAATTTATTAAAAAAAAAGTAAGACAGATCCAGGTCTCATACTCACACAAGAGAATCTACCTCTGGCCTAGTACATATATGCAAGATATGAGAGAAATCCCTGCAATAGTCACTGAGAAAATTGTGATAAAAAGTTGAAATTTTCACACTTTTGGTGGGGGGTACCCCCCTTGTAATGTCTCTAGCAAACAGACGAACAGACAGATTTGCATGCCTTGAACAATTTTTCATCCTTGATAGATAAGGTATCTTTTAAAAAAAACAGCATGTCTCTAGGCCTTGTAGTTTTGGAGAAGAAGTTGTTCACGCGGACGCGTACGCACACGCGTACGCCCACGCCGCAGAGTGATGACATAAAAAATTGTTTTTGATCATGTGACCTTCATAAAGATCAAAGGTCAAATTTAAGCATGCAGAAAAATTTTCCCACACCTAAGGTATATAACTGCCAAATATGGTTTGAAACCTTCTAATAATAAGGGAGATATTCAAGGAAGACCATAATGCGGCGGCGGCGGTGGTGGCGGCGAGGAAACTGAG
Organism: Sabellastarte sp. h YS-2021; assembly: GCA_964017235.1. Taxonomy (NCBI): domain Eukaryota; kingdom Metazoa; phylum Annelida; class Polychaeta; order Sabellida; family Sabellidae; genus Sabellastarte; species Sabellastarte sp. h YS-2021. The sequence continues at coordinate 50,900,661 of OZ024936.1, read as the reverse complement.
GCGAAAACAAATAAGCGACCTTTCAGGGACGCTTAATTATTATAAAAAACGGAACCGCAAAAGCTTACAGTCAGCAGCCTGTGACCAATCAAATGATGCAATATAGATGCTGTTTAAGGTAGGTAGATATTCCAAAGAGCAGCATGTGATAAATCAAGCTTTTGAATCTGGCTGCTGATTAAGGTAGGTTGGTTTTAATTTAAAAAGACATTATGGCCTTCCTAGTATAGTGTAAAAACATCTTTATTGCATTTGAGGATTAAAATCACATTGTATTAAAAAGACACTATGAAATTCAATATGACACTAAAAACATCATTCATTTACAAGAGAACAAAATTACATATTATTTACAGGAAGGTCAGTATCAAAACTTTGTTTTTGAAACCTTTTTCAAATATGGCAATCCAAAAATACCCATTCCATGCAACTGTAACAACCAATCGATTGTTTTTCACTCATGTCACTTTCATATTTGTTAATAGAACAAAAACACTACAAAAAACTTTCAAAATATGTGACCACTACTGAATATGAATGTTTAATTTATTGTAGGCATGGTTATCTCGGCTCTACTTTACTTGTGTGCAGAGCCGTGTCACGACACCACATAAAACTGGAGATTTGCACAAAAGACTTTCCTGCTGAATTAAACTACATAAATGGCTGAATTTGATTAAATGCAGTTAAAATCAATTAATTTTGATGTAAGGCACCAGAGATTATGATAAACAAGCCATCTCACCCAACTACACATTAAGCAAACATTTTCAATTTTTGCAAAAAAAAAAATGCAGTTAATGCAGTTCATTTTCACATTTGTGGCATAACCAAGGCAGTCTCTTTCCTTCCTTGACAACAGCTTGCAATGCCATCCATGCACTGTTTGTGAAAAGTGGCTTTATTAGGTTCAAATCCAGTTGGGGCTCCAATACAGTTGAGGGTAGGTTCTCCGGGATTTGTTTGATTTTCTTTCCTCAAGGTTGAGAGAAGGCCTATAAATGAAGAGACAAATTCTTGCAATGTATTTCTACCACTGACAACAGACTTCAATGTTCCAAAAAAGCTCTCAATACTATTGTTAGTCCTTTCTCAAAGGTTCATTGACTTTTTTTCAGATCTTCCACCCAACTGATCTCTAATGGAGTGTCATTGGTTGTAATAGTAAGTGGCAACACATGGGGGCATCACTGACAAAAGGTGGTTGTATTGAGCATCATAGTCACTACTAGATGTGACATAGGCGATTTTCTGAAGTAGTTCCAGCACAGTCTGTTTTTCACCACTTGTAATCCCTAACTTTTCAATGGATATTTCATGTGAAAAGGTTCTCATGACATGATACAGACATATTTGAAGGTGTATATGTGGAAGTTCACTTTTCAAAATACTTCTCTCTACCATGTCTTTGTCTCTGATTACAACTTCTATCTCCTTCCACTGTGGATTCCAAGTGTTGAATGTATTGATCATCTTCCTTATTGATTGTGTATCCTGTTCCACAAAAAAGCTGCCACAACTTGGGAATCTCCTTCACCATTCACTACCAACAATGCACAGAAAGGCATGCCATTTACATTTGTCTTGTGTGTTGCATCACACAACAGAAGATTGTCTTGGAAGAAGAGACCAGTCATCACATTGGATTGGTTTATTACAAATTCTGTCCTCAGGATGGGAAACTCTTCTTTGATCCATGCAGACAGGTCACTCGCAGCATAATTCCCTGTAGTCTGTTGTTCAGTGATCTTCTTTGCTTTAGACACAATATTGTGGATATCTCCCATCAACAATGGCTTGCCTGTCTTCTCTGAATAATGTTGTTGCAGGAGTCTGCAGTCAGCTTTAAGTTGACATAGGTCTCCTATCTCTTTGGCTATGGGACTGTCCACTCCTCGATGATGATATCTATAAAAGACACATAGATTCAGTTAAGATGTAGAAATGTAAAAACATAGATTTACTAAATTTGAGCTACTCACACTGATTTACTCATGTTACTTAAGTTACTAAACTGATATACATACCTGCATTCCATTTCTGTCAATGGATGGTTGTGCTCACCAGACACAGACTTAACTTGTAGCTGCTGCCCATCTTTGGTTGAGCTAAGGTGTAACGTAAATGGGCAGTCTATTTTGGCAGTCTTTTCATGTCTGCGAGTGTTTTATGATTTAGATTTAATTTTTTGCTACCATGGTAGCATTTAAATTGCATGAAATCATGCTTCAAATCAGGATTGTAGGTCTTTCCAGTGTGCTTTGCAGTTTTTTGCTATCCCTCATGTGTATCAGGAAGGTATCCTCCTCAAACTCTTGCTTAACTCTCTAAACCTCAGTTAAAGCTATTAGAACACCTCCCTAAAGCAAACTGAATTTAATTCTCCATCTTTCCTATGTATGTGAGTATTCTAGAAAGTCTAGAAATATAATGACTGAGTTGGAGTTCGCAGTGCTATTTAAGCACAAAGTCACAGATGATAGTTGGTGTTGATGCATCACATTTACTCATGCCCCATCAGAATTTGCAAAGTGCAGTTTATTGTTTTCATGTTGTTTTGCTGTAAATGTGGTGAATATTATTATTACCGAACTCTAACGATTTTCTTAATAAAAGTCTGATGTCAGATTTTTATCAATAACGATATTAGAGTTCTAGATGTGGTTACCTCTGCTCTACTTGCATGTACAGCCATGGCACAACCCCACATAGAACTGGAGATTTGCATAAAACACAAATATCATACAAATTTGTACACACAGCTGTTCTCACAACTATATTTTGTTACATCGCCTTCAACAATCAGTCAACATGCAAATATAGCGGACTAAAAATAAATGACATTTTGTGATTTTGAAGGTTTTTTTGGACCATTTCTCCAAAAATTTGAAAATGCTGTTTTATTATTAAAGCTGTGTAAAACAACATTTAGTTTGTAGATACATTATACCTGTTATGTTTTTGGCTTAATATCAATTGTTTTTAATTACACTTAACCCGTTTTCAGTTAATTTGTCAAGTTTTAATAGAGAAAGATTTGATGCAAATCTCCAGTTCTATGTGGGGTCGTGCCATGGCTCTACATGCAAGTAAAGTAGAGCAGAGGTAACGATGTCTACTAGCTAGGGTTCCAACATCAGGGCCAGTATTCACGAAGGGTCTTAGACTTGGCCAGGTCTTAGGCTTAAATGTGGTCTTAAAGTTGACACTTTTGTCTCAGCTAAGTTTTGTCTTAAAACCGTATTCACAAAGGGTGACTTAGCTAAGTCCAAGATTATCAAATAACCACAGTGGTTTTTCTGGGTCATGTGACCTTTCTTTTCTATTCAAACTATATTATTGGTGACATATATCCTTCACTTAATGCATTTTATCTAAGGAAAAGTGCTGTTTTGAAATGGCAAACCTTGTTACCACATATAAACTTCCGAAAGACTGCTTCAGTGGGGTGTTCTGTATGTAGTGCTGGTATTGTTTATCGATATTGAAATATTTATCGATCCATGCTAAATATACTGATATCGATAATGTAGGGTGCAATATCAATATCGGAACATACAACTAAATAGATGCAATTAAGCTGTTTTCCATGTAAATAAAATATAAAAGTTAAGAAATATATATTGGTTTTCCTATCATTTTTTGTCAAATTTCACTTACCGCTAAACCGGAAGCGCCATATTTATTTACGTTTCGGGAAACTCCTAAAACTGGTGAAAGGGTTTGGAAGCTCTTTCTCGGAAAACACCCATGACCCGATATTTCAATATCGATCGATACAGAAGCAAAAATATGGTTTGATATCGATATACATATTATTATTCGATACCAACACTATCTGTATGATTATACTTTATTTACAGCTATTTCAAATTTTGAAGTGGAGAAAAGTTTATGGCGGCCATATTTAAGTCCTCTTTACAAAATTTAAGCCCACTACCAACCAGTCTTAAAGTTGAGCCCTTCGCTAAGCCTAAGACCGGTCTTAAATTCTTAATGAATACCAGTAAGCCTAAGACAAAAGTTTTAGCAGTTTTTGGGCAGAAACTTGAGACAAAAGTCTAAACTTTAAGCCTAAGCCCTGGCTAAGACCTTTCATGAATCGGAGTGGTTATTTACCCAACGGCTGTGTACGCTAGTTGTGATATTGGTCTAGCGTACCCAACGGCTGTGTATACAAGATTTACATCATCGCTAGCGTACCCAACGGCTATGTACACAAGATCAGTGCTACTGTACCCATATTTTAATCACTTCTTCCTTAAATTAACTTTGTTAAAATGTAACAATAAGCTGAATAAGTTTAATTCAGAGAGTGGTCCTTGGCCCATTTCTGACTACTCAAAAAAATTCCTTAAAAACTAATTACTTCACAATGCCTTGGATACAGACCTGTTGAGTAGGCTATGAAGGGTACTGATATCGAGTGCACAACCATTGAGTGCATACTACCTTGGGTAATGAGAAATTGGGCAGGCTGTAAAAAATTTGGAGTTGTTAGGTACACTAGCAGCGATATAGATCTTGTGTGCACAACCACTGGGTACGCTAGACCTAGTAGACCAATATCACAACTGTTGGGTACGCTAGCAGTGATATGGATTTTGTGTACACAGCCACTGGGTATGCCAGCAATGATACTAATCTTGGGTGCAAAACCATTGGGAACACAGTTTACTGCCTTGGGTACAGGGTAGTTGGGTATGCCAGTACCTTAAACAGCTTTTGGTTACACTAACAAAAGAAAATATCAATGACGTTAATCTAGGGTACATAACCATTGGGAAAACAGAACTTTGTGCTTTAACTGGATGCAGGAGAGTTGCATATGCCATTAGTGTACATACACAGCCGTTGGGTATGCTAGCAGTGATATAGATCTTGTGTACACAACCGTTGGGTAGGCTAGACCGATATCACTGTTAGAGTACACAACCGTTGGGTACACTAGCAGTGAAATACATCTTGTGTACACAACAGTTGGGTACACTAACAATGCTATTGATGTAGGGTGCACAACCATTGGGAACAAAGGGTTCACTGCTTTGATTGCAAGATAGTTGGGTATGCCGTTAGTGTACATACACAGCTGTTGGGTATGCTAGCAGTGATATAGATCTTGTGTACACAACCGTTGGATAGGCTAGACTGATATCACTGTTAGAGTACACAACCGTTGGGTACACTAGCAGTGAAATACATCTTGTGTACAAAACAGTTGGGTACACTAACAATGCTATTGATGTAGGGTGCACAACCATTGGGAACAAAGGGTTCACTGCTTTGATTGCAGGATAGTTGGGTATGCCGTTAGTGTACATACACAGCTGTTGGGTATGCTAGCAGTGATATGGGTCTTCCATACACAGTCTTTGGGTAAGCTAGACCCAGATCACTGCTAACGTACACAACCGTTGGGTAGGCTAGCAGTGAAATAGATCTTGCATACACAACTGTTGGGTATGCTAAGAAAGCTATTGACCTAGGATGCACAACCATTGGGAACATAGGGTTCACTGCCTTGAGTGCAGGGTAGTTGGGTATGCCAGTAGTGTATGTATACAGCCATTGGGTAGGCTAGCTGCGATATAAATCTTGCATACACAACTGTTGGGTATGCTAGACCAATATCACTGCTAGCGTTCACAACCGTTGGGTACGCTAGCAGTGAAATAGATCTTACGTACACAACCATTGGGTACACTAGACTGAGACTGATATCCCTGCTAGCGTACAGAACCGTTGGGAACGCTAGCAGTGTAATACATCTTGCGTACCCAACCATTGGCTACACTAGCAGTGAAACTGATCTAGTGTACACAGCCATTGGGAACATAGGGTTCAGTGCCTTGGGTGCAGGGTAGTTGGGTATGCCAGTAGTGTATATACACAGCTGTTGGGCAAACTAGCACTGATATAAATCTTGCGTACACAGCCGTTGGGTACGATAGACCGATATCCCTGTTAGCATACCCAACCATTGGCTATGCTAGCAGTGAAACTGATCTAGGGTACACAGCCTTTGGGAACATAGGGTTCAATGCCTGGGGTGCAGGGTAGTTGGGTATGCCAGTAGTGTATGTACACAGCCATTGGACACACTAGCACTGATATAAATCTTGGGTACACAGCCGTTGGGTACGCTAGACTGATATCTGTGTTAGCGTACCCAACTGTTGGGTACGCTAGCAGTGATATAAATCTTGCGTACCCAACCGTTGGGTATGCTAGCAGTCAAATAGATCTTGCGTACACAACCGTTGGGTACGCTAGCAGTGAAACTGATCTAGCGTACACAGCCGTTGGGTAAATATCCTCTACCTTCATGAATACCGGCCCTGATCTGTAAGCTCGTCCATGTAAATAAGGGTTCACTTATTGTATTTCTTAACATTTGGGAAATCGCGAAAAATGGGACCAGATAACGACAACCTGTCTAACATTAATGAAGTCTAATATTAGTGAAACGGGTGCACCCGGCGATAACTGCATGGTAGCAAGTCAGCTACGGTGAACTAGCATCCGTGTACTTTTCAACGAAAACGAAACAAACCATTATCCTTACATGAAAACTTTTGTAACAAATTTGGATCTCAAACTGTGTGCCAAATAAATTTTGTCAACTTTTCTTAATTTGTTCGCACTTCAACAAATAAAGTTCAAGAGTTGTTCCTGGTTTTTGACTGTGGTGTTTATATTTTACGTCCTTGACCTTTGTTTTTAAAATATCAAAAGCCGAAAAAAACACACTAAGGTACCTACTAAATTTGAAATATTATATAACCAGGGTATTGCTTAACATTCACAGTTTTGGTTAATGTTGGAGAGTTACAAGTTTCAAAAATTATCTCTTGAAATGACGTTTAAAAGAGAGAAATTTATCACTGTCTCTTTTATTATTAGAAATAAAACTAATTCAGTGAACATCTGTAATTTCGCTAAAATATTACACCCAAGGCCATCCATCCATCAGTTACACATCACAGCCATCAGTAAAGATAAAGTCTTAGTAAGAGACATTTAAACTCATAGATATTTATGAAAATACTTACGTGTTGTCTCTTACGTCATTATTTATTGGATTTTTCAACATTTCTGCACTAATATACAGTAAAAATTATATGTATCATAGTATTATATTTTTTATGCTATTGAGTGTAGCTTTGTGGATTCCTTTCTGTTAAAAGAACATTGTTAGGAATTCCCATCAAACCTTAGGACCTAATCTTGTCTACATATAAATGAGTATTTTTTATCTCTACGAATGTGATAATTTTAGTATTTGTTCTTAAGAAAACAGATGTTTACACATATAGAAGTGATCTTTTAAGTAGCATTTCTATAAATAAAATGTTGTTGGAAAACCCCAATAGAACTCTGTGCCCTCATATTTTCTGTGCAAACATGGGTATAAATATCTCTGAATTCAAAGTATTTGATCTTTATCGAGCTAAATACCATACCCCTAATCCAGAAAGCATCTGTGTAGCCATACAGACAGTCAAACATACCAAATTTAATCAATACTATGCCTGTGATTTTATAAAAATTAGACCCCAGCTAAAGTGGCAGTTCTAATCAAATAAGACACATACGGTACATTTACACACCTATACAGTGAGTTAGTGAATCAAATGAATAGTATTTTTCTCCAAGTTCAGAAAAGTGTGACTCGCTGTCCAGCCTTGCTCCATGCAGAAGTTTGTACTTATATAAAAGCAAATAATTGTTATTCTAAAACCAACTTTTTGATTAATACCTAAAATATCAGAGTTGCACACTGATAACTTTTATGAAGGACTGTGAAGTGAGTGGAGAAAGGGTTGATGGATTGACTTTTCCCAGATTCCAAGATATCAATAATATGGTGATTTTTGTGGACCTTGTGAAGTTCTCGGAAGGGTGATATCAAGAAGCACCAATACAGAAGTAAGTGGATATTGAGAGTCGCATACAGAGTCATAGATTAATAATGGGTGCCTTAAGGATTTCTGCCCCGGGTGTTGTTTTAATAATATTATATCTAAAATAAATTGTCACTTATGGACATTGCACATTGATATTTTTTTTTTGTATTCTGCAGAAGTTGGCTAATTATCATTGATATTTCTTGTACTCTACAGAAATGACTAGAAAATTGACTGGGGAAAGTTTCAAGAACCTTCTATGTATATCATCTTACCTGGAACTATATCAGTCTGAATAAATTTTTACTAGAACCTTCTAAAGTCAGCAACTACACATAAGGAGTAGAAAGCCTAACCACAGCATTACTGTTAAACTGGAGTGCTGTATAGAAAGTAATATTTGAAACTATTACACTTGATTGGATACAAACTTATCTTTTCCTTATTATTTTTTGATTGGCTTCATTCATGGATATATGATAAATGACAAATAACTACACATCAATTCTAAATCTTATTCTAGTATCTTTGCAAAGTCCAAAGCATAAAAGTGGCAAAAACTACAAACAAATTATTTAAATTAGTTATGAGAAATATCATAATTGTAGTATCTGTAACAAGATATAACATATGATATGCAAAGCCTATATTGTATAATTTTATTTTTTTAATAGTTACAATGGTTATTTTTATTATAATATTTTACAAACTTTAGATTAAGCATTCATGCATAGACTTTTATTAGTGTTTATTTGCATGATAATTGTGGATTCTAAGGCACAAAGAATATCTGTGTATCCCTATGGTTAAGTTGTCCATTTTAAGCAACATGAAAACTTTCATACCAGGCATGAAAACACAGGATGGTGGATAGGCAATGTAAAAACAGGGCAGTCGCTATTGTAGTAGGTACAGTCGCTATTGTAGTAGGTACAGGTCTTGGGAGGCCATAACCTCCTAAGATCACTCATTATTTTTTGTTTTACATTACATTCAACAGCAGTCATATTGCAGCTTGAAGTTTATGGGTGGAGGAACCACTGCATACTAAATGGTAAACCACCAGGCATCGGCAAGTAACTACCAAGTTTCAAACATGAAGTACCCAGGCTGAGATTCAAAGGTTGAAGGTAAGCACTTTAACCACTACACCACTGAGCCCCCAATATTGTAAGTAGAAATAAGTACAATATGTATCTCTGGTTACAACACAATGGATGAGTGACAGTTTCAGTTAAGTACTAATGTGAGGCCAAAAAAACTAAAAATAAAAATGCTGGCTGTAGTGTACACAAAGTGTGTGGGGCATACAAATATGGCAACGGGGCTGCAACAAAGTCTGTGAGGATACAAAATATGAGAAATGAATTTTTAAGTTGATTTTCAGTATGAAACTTGATGACTTTGATAAGAAATTGTATTATACATGTTCCATTTGGTTAGTTCACAAATAAACATATAATATGTATCTCAAAATACTGCTTCACTTTCTAGTTTTACTGTTAATAGCAGGTGTTTTTTTCTGAACATACCTTTATGCTTATTGATCATTAACCCAGTTTTTCACCGCTCGTCCCAAAGTGAAGCAAATCTACACACAAAGGGGGCCAAAATAATGGAAGAATCTAGGACTACTCTTTTAATATAAATTAATAATGAAATAACACAAACAAATCGAATGCAGTCTTGTTGATTAGACCAATTAGCTCATACAATGTGCCATTGTCTTTTAATCAACAATGACTGTCTATTTTTAAAGAGGCTGTAGCACAAAGTGTATTAGTCTTCACATAAGGTAGACAAAAAGAAACAGTATCTCAAACCCAACAGTAAATCCTTATCTCCTCAGTGTTAGTATAAATATTTTCAAATTTGTGGTAAATCTGGGCTACTTCCACACAGCAAGCAGCCACCATTACTGATGGCTGTGCATTTATCACACATTCAAACATATGTATTTGTTGAGTTCAGTACTTACTATGTAAAGCAATGTAGTTGTGATAAAAAAGGATATATTCTCTCCATTTGCATGGAAAAAGCTACAGATCTGACTTTGACATATATACATATTGTCAACACTTGTGACTATCATTCAGAGTGAGTATATTAATTGTTACTATAAAAAGATGATTAAATTATATTAGCTAGCACATGTACACGGAATGTGATTTCCTATGCACTGTTTCTGAAGGTCAAAAGATAAAGCTTATTTTAATTTTTATTGGCCTAACAAAAATTCCAATGAAATGTGTAAATAACAAAAGAGATATTTTCATTTGTATTATCTCTGTATATTAATCCGTAAACTCATGGACTTTTATATTCAAATTCAAGTTCCATTTATATGCAAATCGTTCTTGGAGTGTTTCTTTGACTATGTGTTTTCATTTATCTCCTCTATATTTAAGTGAATCTCCTTTTTCATGGTGAAAATTGCCAAAAAATAGTGTATGAAATTGTTTACTAGAGTAAAGGTGGGGAACTGGGTATGATAAAAATATCACAGTCATCGTACAATTAATACGTTCATGAATCTGAATTTACATCCTCCTTTTGGATACAAAAACACATTTGAAGCACAAAACACTAGTAAAGATGTCAATGGTTGACAGAAAATTTATAGAGTATAAGATCTCTGTTAATATCAATTTATAGTAAAAATACATTAATGAGAGTGGGATTCAGTGACTAAAATAAGACATTAAGGAAATATGTCTTTGGATAAAATATGTTCCATTGCATGGAACATGATAATATTAGGCCCTGTCATTATCTTTTAAAATCAGAATGTCTTGTAAGAGTATAATAAATATCTTTGAATGTTTTACTTCACCGCTACGGGACTGGAGCTTGCAAAAAGTAACTTAATAAATCCAGTTCTCCAGTGTACAAATTCTGTTATACAAAATACAAGAAAGGTGGCTATGTTGTGAAAAAAGTTCAGACATTTGAGTATCTGGATAATATCTGGCTTGAGATTGTTTCTGATTGTGAAGCATCTTCATCAAGTAAAAAAACTTTCAGTAAATAAAAGAGTATTTCAACCAAACTTGTGCTCAAAATTTGCAAGACTAGAGAAAGATGTAGCAGTTAAGAAACATGTAAGCTGATTTAAGAAAAAATAGAGATACATTTTGGTGCATATTATACTTTATTACTTTTCAATATTTAATATAATGGCACTATGTTTAGTGTGTATCTTATGAAATTGTATGGAAGAACATACATATCAGGTATTGCAGAGGTGAATTGAGTACAACAGGTTATGATAAAAATTTTTAAAAATTAAAAACCATATTTATTAGACATCATAATAGAAATATATTAAGAATAAAGTCCAAATTCCTAGTTAATCTGTGTTTGTACACACTCTCATTGTAAGAAGGGTTTAGGGTTTTTTATATAACATATAGTAGAATATTGGTATAGTAAACCAGGTTTATGATTTTTGTTTAACATTTTGGTATCACATTTAATCAATCAAGTTCAGTATAAACTTGTAAGTCTTGAAAAAATGTGTGGTATAATTAATTGAGGAGTAACATTTTGTTCTTCACTACTACAGTTGGTGTCAAAAGCCTGGGGTTAATATTGATTAAGATTTCTGCTTTGTTTGTTGACAAGTATTTCATCAGGTTCACTGCCACTACTTGTTAAACTAATGTTGTCATCAGAATCCAGTAAATGTCCATTTAAAAAAGATCCTCAATAGACATATAGCATTAGTGTCAATTTTTAAGTATGCTGACAACAGAGCTAATGAAAAATCAGAAGTCACATACAAATAAAACAAGGCCAAAAGGTGTTTTGGTCCCCTAGCACGAGCGCAAAGCCATCAGAGACACGAGTAGTGCACTAAAATTGATGAAAGTCTCGTGACAGAAAGAAATTCCAACTTAGATACATTCCACAGCTGGTCAGGGGCTACGGTGGCAGAGTGGTAACACTCTTGCCTCTCACCTCTGAGGCCAGGGTTTGGTTCCCGGCACGGCCTCAAGTGGGAAAGCTGGTTGGCAGTTTACAGTAAAGAACCCTGACGAACTGTATGTACTGGTTTCCTCTGCCCTTCCAACTACCCGTCATGATATGACCTGTACAGCGTTGAAAGCGACGTAAAACCCGAAATAAAAAAAATAAAAAAACCCACAGCTGGTCCCGAACTGAGAAGGTCACCCATCTAAGTACTAACATAGCCCATTACCGCTTAACTTCAGTTAGCAGACAAATAGTCATCACTCTGTGCCATAATTTCTGAAATTCCGTTGCATGAAGGACATATGTATGGCAAAAAGTCAAAAGGACATGTGTCCTTCTAGCTATTGGAGAGCAAGAGAGGGAAATTCAGAATGCACAGGTGTTGTCAATTCTACTTTCTAATTAGACTTTTATAGCACTTAATCTCCTCATACAAGAGGACTCTAAGGCGCAACAAAACCAGAAGAGCAGTGCACCAAATTTTAATATCCAGAGACAGAAGAGGGGTCAAGCACCATAGAGAACACCAGGGGATGATCCAGGCTAAGGTGGGTATGCTTTAGTGTACAGGTTGGTTTTAAGCTGCTTTCTGAACGAGGCCAAGGATGGAGAGGCACGAATCTCATCTGGAAGAGCATTCCAAACAGTAGGAGCATCAAAAGCAAAACTATTACCAAACTGTTTGATAGATTTATGAACAGAAGGGTAGAACCTTAGAATAAAAAGGAAATTGCCACCACTTTGGCTGCGCCTGGTGCTGTAAGAACTGTTGTAGGAAGAAAGATATGAAGCAAAATACCTAGGCCTTGAGTGACTTATCCAGAGTTGCGGCCAGGGCTGGAATAACTACTGGGGCCACACTGTTGGGAGCCTCTTTGGCCAGCTGGTTCTTGGAAAGAAAGCTTGGTGAGGGGTAAAGAGACACCTTAGATATCAGTCTAACTAATGTCTGATGTTCTTACTTAGACAAGCATGGATCAAAGCTAAGAGGAAGACAGTTTTTAGTTCAAATGCTTCAAGGAAGCCTCTTCAGGGGTTTAAAGGGAGCCTTTGTCAGCTGGTGCAGCACCAGGTAAAGGTTCCAGGAGGTGATGCCCCTCTGACCCTTGGGTCTGTCTCTGGAAGCTATCCAAGAGATGAGATTCTCATCTTGCTGACAATAATGGTCTTTCAGTTTGTCTGCAATGGCTGATCTGTAGCTATTACTAGTACTTGGATGTAACTTCCTGTCCTGGAACAGATACAGGAGGAAGTCAGCTATGTTATAGGTGGTGCCCTAAAGTCCACCTGATTACTGTGGAACAACTTTGTAAAATTTGTCCACTTTGCCTCATAGACTGATCCTTTTTGAGGAGCCTCATTTCGTGCTGCCACTGTCTCAGAGAATCCTTGCTCTTTGATTACTGAGGCCCTAGGAGCCAGGCATAGAGATTTAGGTTAGACAGATTCTTGTGTGGAATCTGATTGAATGGGTGAGTCAGCAGATTGGGCAGGTTTTGCAGGTACAGAAGGATCTGGCTCGACATGACCACTAGATCCCAAAACCAGGGCATGTTGGGTCACCCTGGAGCAATCAGAATGATTCTCCTGCACGGGTAGTCCTGTCACTTCACCACCACTTTGCCCAATATGGTGATAGCTGGGAGGGCATATGGGTCCAGGGCACATATTCACTAAACCTCCTTTATTCCAAGGAATAAAAAGAGTAAGGATATCCTTTATTTCTTACCCCTTCTTTTCTTTCTGTATTCATTAAACTTCCCTCAAACAAAAGAGCCTAACTTTATTTCCTTGAATTTCAAGGAATCCTTAAAAATCTAGGAAATCCTGAAATTTCAAGGGAATCTTGAATTTTGATATTCACTAACCTTCCTTTACTGAGAAATCCTTGTTTTTTTCCTTAATTTTCAAGGTAAGTGTGGGACTTACCTTTATGATAAAGGGGAGTTTTGGTGGTTTGACAGTAGTATAAGGACCCCGACAAACTTATATTCCACCACATTTTTGAGCGATCTGATTGGTCGAGAGGTTGTGACGTCATGCGCATGCGCGTGCTATGTTTTATTCCGCGCATGCGCATGCTAAATATTTATTCGCGCATGCGCGCACTAGATATTATCCCGCGCATGCGCACACTAATTTTTAGGCAAAGAGGCTGTATTTCGGCCATATCTCTGTGAATATTGGGCGGATTTTTAAAAGTAAGATATCATTGGATTCGTCTTGAAGAGATCTTTCCAACCATATAAATATTGTTAGGGTTTGCTTTTTAGGAAATGCTACAACTTTAAACAGAGCATTGAAATTGTATTCACAATATTCAAACTATCTTACCCATAATTTGCAAACTATGTAAATATATATAAGACATACATGATTACTGTTTTCTTTTAAAGAGAAGTTTATATTCTTCCTCCTTTAAACAGAAACATATATTCCCATTGAGCGATCTGATTGGTCGAGACATCATCATGGTCACCATAGCAACGGAAGTGACGTCACTTCATTTCCAATATTTTTACACGCGCATGCGCACACTCTAAAATTTAAACTCTGCCCTAATCTTTTGCACGCGCATGCGCACACTACATTTTTATTCACGCACATGGGCATGCTACATATTTATTCGCCCATGCCAGGCAAAGAGGTGAGTACTGTTTTTGTTGTGAGCGGTTTGGTTTTTCGGGCATTTCTCTGCAAATATTGGGCGGATTTTTATAAGATATCGTTGGATTCGTCTTGAAAAGGTCATTCCATCCATATAAAAACTGCAACAGCTTTAAACACAGCATTGATATTGTATTCACAATATTCAAACTATCCTACCCATAATTTGCAAACTATGTAAACATATAACACATACACGGCTACTGTTTATTTTAAAGAGATGGATGACCAAAAGTGCCCTTTTTGCTTCAAGATCTTCTCGCGCAAAGACAGTTGTCAACGTCATCAAAAGATTTGTAAACTAAGAGGCAGCCAACCCCCACCAGAAAAGAGACCAAGACTAGAGACGTGCAGTCAGCCTCAGAGGTTACAAGGTTATTGCTGCAGCCATTGCGGACAAATTTGTGCCAGTAGACGACAACTGCATTACCATAGAAACCTACAGCACCTACAGCACGGAGGTGGGCTGCAACAGGCTCCATGGACAGATATTGGGGATACAGCTTTGAGGGAGGTGATAGAGGGAAATAGCAGTATCATTTTGGCCCCTGAAAGAGTGGATAGAGGGAGACACATTCTTTACAATGTACCAACAGATGGATTGAGAGGAGGTATGAACACAATGATTGAAAGAATAAGAGACGCAAACAACGGCATTTAAACTCAATATTTCACTGGGATTTATACTGAGAAACATTGAGACTGGAGAATATAGATACTTTGCCCCCAACACGAACCAAACCATGTGGACACTCCCTCACTTAATCAGCTCGCGCCAGTCACTGAACATGGTGGAAAACAGACTGCGGGACATGAATGTGTTGGAACATTTGCAGGCTTCCAAACCCAACAGCCAGTGGAAACCATTTCTGGTGACTAACATGGTATTCGATGTTACCCCCACACAATTTCCCCTGGGATATGGGGAGCTGCCTGATTATGTGGTCAACTGCAAGGGATTACTAACCATGCATAAAAACACCCAGGGGCATCTGTATCGAGACAACTTGTGTTTCTTCCATTGTTTAGTTTACCCCAACTTGAAGAAAACCAAAGAAGCCTTAAGACAGTGGGAAGAATTCATGGGAGAAGGCACTCCAGTCAGTTTACAAGTAATGCCCGAATTAGAAGAATGCTTTAAGAAGAATATGTATGTGTACGAGCTGCAAGAAAATGGAACGGTGGTGCCCATCTATCAAAGTTTCAGCCATTTTGAAGAGGGATTAAAATTAAATCTACACAACCACCATTTGAGCCTCATTACAGATTTTCAATGCTATGCCAAGAAATATACCTGCCAGCACTGCCAGAAACTGTTTGATCACAGAGGAGATTGGAAACAACACCAAAAGAATTGCACAGGAATCAAAAAGCTTCAGTATGTGGGAGGAATCTATACTCCGCCGTGCAGTTTTTCTGAAGAAATGTACCAGAGGACGGGAGAATGTCCATTTTTCCCCTGGTTTATCGTGTATGATTTTGAATCTCTGCTCTTGCCTGTAAATACAACCCAGCAAACCATTCACTGGAAAACCAAACACCACCCCATCAGTGTCAGTGTCTGCAGCAATGTACCTGGCTATGACTCACCCACTTGTTTTGTGAGTCCTGACCTCAAAGTCTTGTTAAAGGACATGGTGGACTACATGACCGAGATAGCCGCTCACATTTATGACTTGGCCAGCGAGATGTTTGATGTACCCTTAGAAGCTGATCTAGAAAAGAAGCTCGAAAAATATAAGCGAGAAGTACCAGTGTTAGGTTTCAATAGTGCCAAATACGACATCAACCTCATCAAAATGGAGCTCGCTAAAACATTAAAGCTACACGAAACCAACGATTATTTTGTGGTCAAGAAAAACAATCAATACATGTGTGTTGCCAATCCAGAATTTAGGTTCCTGGATATTTCCAACTATTTGGCTCCTGGTTATAGTTATGCGAAATTTTTGAAAGCCTATCAGACAGAAGAATCTAAATTTTATTTCCCTTATGAATGGTTTGATGATGAAAGAAAATTGGAAGCCACCAGCTTACCTCCTCCAGAAGATTTTTACTCTACGCTAAATCAAAAGAACACCCTAGGAGAAGGAGAGGGCCTCGTACGAAATTATGAAATGTTGCAGCAGGTGTGGGAAAGGCAGGGCATGGAAACCTTTCGAGATTTTCTGGAATACTACAACAATTTAGACGTGAAACCTTTTGTGGAAGCAGTAGAAAAAATGCAAGTGTTTTATAAAGACATTGGAATCGATTTTTTAAAAGAATGTTTGAGTATCCCGGGTGTAGCCAGAAAATTTTTATTTCAAGACAGACCCACCTTTTCCTTATTTGGACCGGAAGACGTTGATCTTTACAAGACCATCAAGAAAAATATTGTGGGCGGACCCAGCATCATTTTCACCAGATACCACGAGGCTGGGAAAACTCGAATCAGAAAAAACAAACTGTGTCAGAATATTGTGGGGTATGACTGTAATGCTTTGTATCTGTGGGCCATAGGAGAAGATATGCCGGGGGGTTATTTTGTGAGAAGACAAGGTCCAGACTTCAAACCCAAAGTCAACAAAAAGTATCTGCACATGTTTGCCTGGATGGACAAAGAGGCCGGATCCAAAGGCATTCAGATTCATCACCTGATGAATACAGGCCAAGAATACCGCATAGGTCCCTATTTTTGCGATGGGTATGACCACGTCAACAAAACCGTGTATGAATTCGATGGGTGCTGGTACCATGGACACACATGTAGAGTCACGAACAAGGCCTGGGAAAAATTTCCAAAACTGATGACCAAGAGGCAAAAGAGGACACAGGATAAAGAGACATATTTGAAAGAACAAGGTTTTAAAGTAGTCAAGATGAAAGAATGTCAGTACCAGCCTTTACCACTGAATAAATATTTACCGCCTTATTACCAAAGCCATAAGAAAGCGTTAACGCAAGACCAAATACTAAAGGATGTAGTTGATGGAACATTGTTTGGCATGGTAGAAGTCGATATTCAAGTCCCGGAACATTTGAAAAGTCACTTTGAAGAAATGAGTCTCATCTTTTGTACTTGTGATGTGCCAGTCAGTGCCATGGGTTCCCTGATGCAGGACCACATCACCAAATACAACATGTCCACCAAGCCTAGGAGATTGTTGATAGGAGGCATGAAAGCGAAAAAGATCTTGCTGCTGACCCCACTGCTCAAATGGTACATAAACCACGGTTTGGAAGTGACAGAAGTCTGTCAAGTCATCGAGTTTTCTCCCCAAGCCTCTTTTAAAGAGTTCAGAGAGAAAGTCAGCGAAGCCAGATGCAAAGGAGACGTCTCACCAGACCACTTGCTTTTGGGGGACACTATGAAATTACTGGGCAACTCGGCTTATGGGTCCATGATCATGGACCAGGAAAAACATCAAAAGGTTGAATACGTCAAAGGAAACAGAGATATTGCACTGAAAGTAAACCTGCCCACTTTCAAGAAAATAGAAGATCTTGGAGACGATTTTGCAGAAATAGAATTGATGAAATCCCACCAAAAGTTAAACCTCCCTATTCAGATTGGATTTGCCATCTTACAATACGCTAAATTAAAAATGCTGGAATGGTATTATGACTTTTTACTGGAATACATTGACAAGTCCGATTTTGAATACATAGAAATGGACACGGATTCGGCCTACTTTGCTATTACTGCCCCTACCCTGAGAGATGTGATCAAGCCCGAAAAACGACAAGATTTTGAAGACAAGTTATTCCACAGTTGTCACCTAGTTCGAGTGCAGCCTAATCCCTTTTGGTTCCCGAGAGAGTGTTGTGCCAAACATAAAGCCTATGACAGGAGACAAGCTGGGCTTTTTAAGCTGGAAAAAGAAGGGACAGTGATGGTGGCCTTGTGTTCCAAAACCTACGTCCTAAGGGATGCGAAAGGGGAAGAAAAGACTGCGCTGAAAGGTATCAACAAAAACTTTGTACAGAATGCTCTTGCCACCAGCCGAAAAGTGTTGGAGACTGGAATTCCATCCACATCTACCAATAAAAGCTTCAGGGTGCACAATAACACCATTTTTACCTATGAACAAGAAAAGACCGGATTCAGCCAATTTTATTGTAAACGTGAACTGGTGGACAAATCCATACCAAACCCTTAGATTTAGTGTTAAGTCCATGGCCTTCCAAAGAAGCATTTAGTTTTGATGAGAAGCATATTTTATCCCCTGTCAGCGATCCATCTGATCCCTCCATCTTTGAATATTTACTCACTTTGGATCATTGCACGATTAGCAAAAGAGAAGAGATTGCCATAGCTTATATCAAAGAAAGACGTTTGTACGATTATGATTTCAACCAAGCCTTACAAGCCTTGAAAGATTTCAATTTTGTGTTTGTGCACATGCATCCATTTTGGGGTTGTGGACAAACCCAAGAGCAGTATGACACGAGTGAAGACTATCCCGGTGCCAATATGTGGGGATATTGTTTAAATCAAATTGTAAAAAGTTGTACATAAACTTGAATGTTTTTTTTAGATAAAATGTATATAGTTGTACATAAACTTGTAAAATTTTTGTTGTTAGACACGTGTTAAATGTTAATATTGTTACTAAAATACATATTGTTGATATCTATATTTTGTTCTCCTCCTCTTTCCTCCTCCTCCTCCTCTTTCCTCCTCCTCCTCCTCTTTCCTCCTCTTCCTCCTCCTCTTTCCTCCTCCTCCTCCTCCTCTTTCCTCCTCCTCCTAATATTACCCTTGACCCTCATTTTCACTCCTCCTCCACCAACAAAACCACCACCATCACATTCCACCACCGCCACCACATTCCACCAGCATAAGTAATTATAAGGTAAATAAGTTATTTGTAAAAAATAAAATTGATAAAAGAAACTTTCATGACCTCATTCAAATTTTAAGTTCATTGTGACGAAGTTTACATCTGAACGTCACTGAAATATTTTGCGTCATGATGACCTTAGGCATTCACCCTGCATCATTTTTTCAAGATGTCGAGCTGTATAGTTCATGTCAAAGAGTTGAAAGATTGCTTTGATTTCTTATCAGAGCCATTTTCTTTTATTGTGCTGTTTGATCTGGACAATCAAGAAATAAATTTGGTGGTAAAAATGGGCCCCGACAAACTTTTCACCAGACAAATAGTGAGAGAAAATTTAGCAAATCAGTACAGGTTAGAACTAAATCTGACTTGTTTTGCAACCGTAGAAGAACTGGTGGATTTTTACCACAAAAATTATTTGTATGACTGGGCAGGCAGCACGGTAACAAGGTTCAAGTTGAAAAGGGCTGTTTACAATCAGGTCCTTTCTTTTGAGCACCTTGCGAGAGTGGTGATGACAAGAAATTGGATAGCAATCCCTTATCAACATTTGCAGGGCAGCACGTCATCAAATTACTTTTAAAGTAGCACCAACCAAGGGGAATTTTCATTCCCCATCATAAAAAAATCAAGATTTAATCCAATTGTTTTATTCAAACTTAACACATAAAATTTAAATACATTTTAACCATAAATTTTTTTTTAAACAATTAAAGTCATCACAAAACATTTAAATATTTCAAATACAACGATAAAATTTTCTTTTAAATCAATTAAACACAAAAAAATCTAAATATTTCAATTTAATAAATTTTTTTAACCAATAAAAACTTTTAGCTTTTTACAATGTTAACAAAAATGTCTAAACTTTAAAATTTTAACAAAAACAGACTTTTAATAAATTACATTTTAAAATCACAGAAAATTAGAGAGTTATATTCACATCTTGACGCACTATAACATAAAATGATCTATTCAGTTATCAATAAAAACTTAAACTATTTTAAAAACGCATAAAGATAAAGTTTAAAATAAATTCCAACATTATTTTGCAGAATAAATATTTTTTATTTCACTTAAAACTTTAAAATAGGATATGTAAAGAAATATTTCACAAAGTTTTTAAAGAGGGGGGACGTGCCGTAAAACATATTCAGAAGTCGTGAAAAAGTACCTCATTGCCTTTTTTGCAGATTTTACACTTGAAAGAATAAGTGAATTTACAAATAACGCCCGGCTTGGAGCAATACTTATTTTACAATACTTTATTGCTTAAATTGCGAGAAAATGAAAGTCTAGTGAGAGCATCTGTCAAAGTATTTTTAGTAATGTCAAGTGACAAGTATTTTGAATTTTGTCAAGATTTTGAAAATTTTTTTTTTTAAAAGACACATCTTTCAAGACGTGATATCCTGCTCATGACCTTTACAAATTTTACCTCGAACAAGTTTTTTTTTTAAGACACATCTTTTAAGTCGTGAAAACTGACTCATTACCTTTGGGCTTGAACAAGTTTAAAAAAGACACATCTTTTAAAGTCGTGATAACCGGCTCATCACCTTTACAAATTTTACCTCTAACAAGTTTTTTTTTTAAAAAAATCACATCTTTGAAAACGTGAAAATACTTGATATACATTTATATTAGAAAAGCTTAAGACTTTCCATATAAAATATTTAATGAAACTTTTAATAAAATACAAATAATTCAGCAGGCAAAAAAACGCTTTAATATTTACCGTGAATCACGTGATTTTCAGAATGACATTAACATTCTACAAGCTTATAGATATTACCTAGCATTTCTGCAAGATAAAGTTCGAACGAAAACGTCTTTAAAAAATGACTTTTAATATTCAAACTTTTGTAACCATAATTTATATCATTTTACACAACGTGCAAATTTTCTATAATTTAAAACGGTTTTAACGATAACATTTTTTTTTTACCTGCTGAAAAAAACTCTGCTTTTTAAAAGCAAGACAAATTTACATCTCACCATGTTAAAAGACAAGAAGGGTTACTTAAAAAAACAGACAATTCTCATACCCTTTTATTTTCCAAAGCAAGTAGGAAAAGTTTTGTCTGTCTTTCAACAGAAAACACACCTGGGAACACTTTGAAACCTCGCTGTTGCTTTCAGAGAGATAAAAGACCATCGGAAAGTCCTTTGGAAAGTCCCTTGGAAAGGTTCTTGGAAATTATCCCTTGGAAAGCTTCTTGGAAAGTCCCATGGAAAGTCCTTTGGAAAGTCCTTGGAAACTTTATGGAACTTCTTGGCTAATACAATTCACACTCAAAGCCGTTGAAACATGTGGTACACTTGCCATTTTTTCCAACTGTAATTTCAAATTCTCCGTCTTCGAATTTCATTTTCAAAGTAAGGACTTTTACCATCAAGGTGATCTTGCATCTTCTGATAAATGGAACAGTGGCATCTTATTTGCCCCCAGTCTAAAGCACTCATCTTGTTTTGACTGTGTTTCAAAGGATGTTTCACACAATGGAATACATGCATTATAAGTCCTTCGGGATCTTCTTTATTTAAAAAATTTAAACACCAATAACAGTAGGGCACAGAAACACCAGTAACAGTTCTGAGATTTTTTTTCACTGGATGAAGATATCTTTGACATTTGTCACATTTGAGACTTGACATGATGGTAATGTAAGACAGCACGTCCCCCCTCTTTGACTGCTGGAAATCAAATGATATACAAAGAATATTTTAGCTTGACGTAAGTTGGTCTCCAAGGAGATGAAAATCAACAAAATATGCATAGTTTTCTTACTTTTTTAAAATTACGTTTATTTTTATTATTATTGTTTACTCATATCGACTGTATATATAAAACAATATTATTCTTTGTCTTTTCATGATTTTAAAATAAAAAATAAATAGACAGCGCTTTATAAATATATTTAAAAACGTTTCATAAACAACATATTTACATATCAACGGGACGATACTAAAAAAAAAAACGTCATGCGTAACTAAAATTTTCTGCATGACGTCACAATATATTTTTTTTGTGTGGTTTTCGACGTCACAACACTTTTAAAATATACGTTGTTTTACTTATCGGTTTTTTCATGATTTATAATTTGAAAAAACAATATTTTTCACAAGAATTTTAGTGAGGGTTTTTAAAAAAATCATTTTTCTTACCTTTTTACAAACCAAAACATCGTTCACACCTCATTTCATGGCAGTGACATCCCTCGTTTGATAACTGGTAGCACTCAGTGCACATCATTTGGAAACTGGTCATATCTGCTAAAACATTCTCAACTCCAGAGAATTCTTTGTCAAGTCCTTCTGTTCCTTCAGTCATGGATAATAATGACTCTAATAAATTCTCCGTTTCATTGTCTGGCATTTGTACATCTGTTAAGATTTCATCCAGTTCTTCAAACAAAGTCTTTGGAGATGTTGAATTCATCATCATCATCATTCTCAAACTTCTTTCGGGAAGAGGATCCACTATTTTATTTAAAAAACTAACCGCATCTTCAGAATGGAATACTTTCTGCCAGGTTAATGGGTGTAATGGCTTTTTCCCCACAGGTGTTTCTTTTTCCAATGTCACACTGGGAAAATAACACGAAAGTTGCTGCACAAAAATAAAAATCACTTGTTTGGCTTTTATCAATTGACGACTGGATTTGACAAGATCTTCACAATGAGCACCTAAATAAAAGGGCATCAGTCTTTCACTTCTTTCTTCTGCTCCATTTACCCAGAGACACTGTGCTCCAAGTCCTATACTTTTACTCGTGGGAAGATTGTCTTCTTCAATCACTTGTGTCACCATACTTTTCTTCATTGGAGCAAAATAATATGTCTTCATAGCTTTTGAACATCCCTTGATCTCTATGGCTTTAGGTTGACCGGGATAACCACACACATGAATCGTGTCTTGAAATTCCATCAAGTCTACTTTGTTTTCATTCAAGAACTTTTGCAATTCTTTTAAACTACTTTCAATGTCCAGATACTGTGAAGTGAAATAACTCCCTCGACGTTCCATTTCTAAGTACCCTCTGTATCCTTGGTCTAATAAGTCTAATGAAGACACTTGAAAACTCTTAAACCCAAAAGACTCCTCAATAGACATATCTTTGACAAATACTTTTAACAGACACAATTTCCCCTTAATTAACTTTAAAGCTACATAGTCCCCTGTCAAATGCACTTTTAAATTTTGAAAAATGTTAAACACATCTCCTTTACGACAGATTCTAAAAAACACTGTGTACACCATCTTGACTAAAGTACAAATGACGGACATTTCATTTAACACCCTTTACATCACTTTGGTTACCAAGCAACATTGACTTGTGTTGACAACCGTATCTATATACATTTTACATCACCCAGCAACTTTGAACTTGCGTTGGCAACCGTATCTATATACATTTTTACATCACCTAACAACTTTGAACTTGCCTTGACAAACGTATCTGTATACATTTTTACAAGCAAATTTGACAACCACCACAAAACACAACAAGCACTTTTGATATATTTTTACATTTCTTCTTTTACAAAAGGTTTAAACAACATCTCATATTCACGAGGATAATTTACAGGTTTTACAACATCCATTATTTCCTTATCTTCCATGGACATTATTCTCTCAAATGAAATACTTTCATCTATCCCTAGACTTTTTAAAGCCCCTTCGAAAAATTCTACCACTTTTTCCTCTTTTAATGTAGATTTTACCCTATGATAATAATTATCTACTTGATCACCCCACTCCACAAGACAAAGATTATGATCTAATTGACTCAAATACCCCATAAAACAACCCTCGCAATTTTTTCTTGAATATGTTTTTAACATTTCTCTCACTACATAACTCATCCCCATTAACATAAACTCATACTTTGTTGGAGGAGTCAATTTTTTCTTCAAAATTTTAACACCCGGATAATCAGCGGCTGCTGATGCTTCATGAAAATAAAACACTTCCCCGTGTTTGGGATAATACCGCACTAAAAATGGCTTCTCAAAAATTTCTTTTTAGGATCTAATTGACCCATAATTTTGTCCATCATTTGGTGCAATTGAATCCATTCTTTTCCATTCAAATTAATTCTGTTCACAAATTCCCCATTCTTTTTTTCAAAACAAAAATAATATTCCCCTTCATACGCTTTCACTTGAACAAGCGCTGCTCCCATTTTCAAACATTCCTTTTCTTCCCCTGTTTGCATCCATTTTTGAATTTCCCCCTTCATCAATAGAATTTTCTCAAATAAACTACTGCTCAAATTAATCCACCAAGACTTCCCATTCTTTTCTCGAAGTAGTTTCACATAATTCCCAACCCCCTGCCTTACTGATATTGAAAGAGTTGAACTCAATTCCATTTTTTTATTCCTTTCTCTACAAACTCTTTTTTTATTGCGTAAAATAGCCTTACCTTATCCTCACAAGTGCTTGGTTTGGTTTTGTGGAGCAAAAGCATCGACCGACGAGTCTTTTAATAAAGACTTTTCTTGTCGAGAAGTGACCCCTTTGTCTGCGAATATCCGCGCATGCGCCGACACCGTAGACGAGAGTGACTGTGTAGAAACTCTTCATTACATTTTTGGTCGTACTGGGAGCAGCATCGTTTCTTCTTCTATCATCATGGCCGATTCGCAGGTCAAAAACTCGAAGGAACTTAAACGTGCACCAGGATGCGGACATCCTTTATTTGACTGGGATTGTCATCAATTCTGCTTTCCATGCAGGGAAAAAGGTCGTGGCAATGACGTTTGTGTGAAGAATAAAGAAGAAGATTGCTTTATTTGTCTACAATTCTCTGAGGATCAGAAGCGTAAACTGGTCCATAAGAGTAAAAGAAAAGAAAAATCTACACCTAGCGTGGTGTCTCAAGAGATTGAAGATGCTTTACTGGGGGTGGAGTGCCACCAGAACCCAGTTTCTTCCAATCCACGACCTACAACGGAGGGAACTACGACAGACCCCCTTCAAACCATTTTACAAAGATTAGATGATATGCAGGGCCAGTTAACTGCTCTTAAAGACAGAAACAGCGAGGTTTCTGTGTCTCTTCATTCTGAGGAAGGCGAAGCCTCAGACGAAGACTCCACCCTTCAAGAGTTAAACAACTCAAAGAAACGTGACAGATCGCCCTCACCTGATGACATTGAAGACGACCCTTCCTACAGACAAACCCTTGCTGCGGTGCGTTCTTTGTTACAACTCACTATTCCTGAGCAATTCTCCGAACAACCTTCCCGCATTTTTGGTTCTAGACAAAAAGACAAGCGAAAATCGTCTTTATTACCAATGGTCATGCCTCCTGTAGATGGAGTATTGGAGAGATGGGATTTTTATGAAAAGAAGTCCTCTGGAAACCCACAACAAGATCAACCTTACCTTCTAAAGACTAACCCTTTGAACTATGACAATTTCTTATATTTCACAAGGGCACCAATGAAGTTTTATAAGTCCACGTCTGCGGACTTTTCATTCCAAGCTCCAAGATGCCAGGATTCTTTTCGCTCATCATTTCCTGGGCCTATTCCGTCTTCAGTCCGTATTCCCATGAAGCAACATGTCCTGTTAGAAACAGTAAACAGGGAGCATGTACAGATCCTTTCGTATGTGCATTTCTTTCTCAATGCCATAGAAAAGACGGCCAATAACCTGGAGTCCACCATGTTGACTGTAAAATCCTCCACAAAGGATCAAGCCATCATCAAAGAGTTAGAGACTATGCTGTCTGGCCTTCAGATTCAATTTAGTTGTATTGCTTCTATTGAAAAGGCTTTAGAAAACGTGACTGATAATTCGATTGCTGCATCTTGTAACTTGGAACTGGCACGAAGAGATACGGTACTCAAGAATCTTGCTCCCAACCTCAACGAGCACGATTTCAACAGACTAAGAAGGACGGGCTTCAAGTCTCATGATCTTTTTTGTCCAACTGTGTTAAATGAGGTTGAAAAGAAGATTCAAAAGTCTCCAAAAAGGCCTAGAACAGATCAAAAGTCTTCCTTTAGTTTCAAAAGACACTCTGATGACAGGAATACCAATAAACAGCATTCCAACTACAACCAGAAGAGTTTTCGTGAGCAGAACTCATCTTCCTTCAAGAAACCAAACTTCCACTCTTCCCAGCCTTCCAGAAGAGGTGGAAGCAAGCGTAGGTGACTACAGCGTAGTTACTCACCATGGGGGCCGTTTGCAGCATTTTTGGCAGGTATGGGAGAATCTTTATTGTCATCCCAGAGTTGTGCAGGTCTTGAGGTGGGGTTACCGAATTCCTCTCCAATCGAATCCGCCCCTGTCTGTTTATCCCATAATGCAAAGCGGGTACGGAAGACAGGAAAAACATGGCTTCCTTCAAGATTGCGTAGTTCAAATGCTTCAAAAAGACGCAATTTACCATCTCAAGGACTACACAACTCTAGGTTTCTCAAGCAGATTATTTCTTGTACCGAAACCCGGCAAAAAATGGCGGCCAGTAATAGATCTCAGTGTTCTGAACAGCTACATGCATGTACCGACCTTCAAAATGGAAACTGCAGAAATTATAAGAAATTCTCTGACAAAGAGCGAGTGGGTAGTGTCCATAGATTTAAAAGACGCGTACTTTCACGTGCCCATACATCCGGACTCTCAACACTTGCTACGCTTCCATGTAGACAACAGAACGTATCAGTTCAAAGCTCTCCCTTTCGGTTTAGCAACAGCACCACTAGAGTTCACGCGGATTGTAAAAGAAGCAAAACTCGTTCTTCAGTCTCGAGGAATTCGAGTTCACCAATACCTGGACGACTGGTTGTTAAGGGCAAGCTCCCAACACCAGTGCATGAGCCAGACAAAAGAACTTCTTCACACAATCCAGGAATTAGGTTTCGTGATAAACTTCGAAAAATCAGAGCTCGTACCTACACAAAAAATCGACTTTCTGGGCTACCATTTCGATTTGGTACAAGGGAAGGTTTTTCCAACCCAAAAGAAGTTGAAAATTCTAGCAAAAGCTGTTCAGGACATGGAGGTCGTATCACTAACAACCCCAAGGTCGCTTATGTCCCTGATAGGTGTACTAGCATCCCTAGAAAAGACAATACCAATGGGCAGGCTCCACATGCGTCCATTTCAGTGGTACCTGAAGACACATTGGCAATATCCCCAGTCTCTAGACCTGAAGATTCCGGTTTCAAATCTTCTGAAAAGTTATCTTCAGTGGTGGAAAGACCCCAAAAATCTAGAAAAGGGTTGTCCTTTACATCCTCAGGAACACAATACCCTTATTTTCACAGATGCGTCAAACCAGGGTTGGGGAGCTCATTTAGAAAATCTGACAGTCAGTGGCAATTGGACAGATCAGGAAAAATTGCTTCATATCAATGTCCTAGAGTTAAAGGCGGTATTTCTGGCCTTAAAAAACTTTCAAAACAGAATTCTAGACAAGAGGGTTCTCATAGCAACAGACAACGCCACTGTAGTCAGTTATCTGAACAAACAAGGGGGAACACACTCATGGGACATGTGTCTCCTGGTTTGGCGCATCATGGCCTACTGCAATCCTCGAAACATACTCATAAGAGCCAGACACATTCAGGGTTGCCTCAATGTCATAGCCGACAGTCTCTCCAGGAAGGACAAAATAATTCAGACAGAGTGGTCACTTCATCCTCAAATATTCTCCTTAATTTGCCAAATTTGGCACAAACCAATGGTAGACATGTTTGCCACCAAGATGAATCACAAACTTCCACTCTATGTTTCTCCAGTCCCAGATGCAGATGCACTGAACATAGATGCATTGAACATCTCTTGGGAGGGTCTGGACGGCTATGCCTATTGTCCTGTAGCTCTCATACCAAAGGTCATACAGAAAATGAACACCTACAGGTGCAGAATGATAGTAGTAGCACCAGGGTGGCCCCTGATGCATTGGTTTTGGGATCTGGTGAATCTGTCAACCAAACCTCCATTGCAGCTACCTCACTGGCCTCATCTGTTAAAACAGCCATTCAGTCACAAATACCATCAGAATCTGTTGTATCTGAATCTTCATGTTTGGCACCTAGACACCACTCAGAATCACTTGAGTCATTCTCTGAGCAGGTGGCAGATCGAATTAAGGCACCTCAAAGACCCTCATCTAGAAGAGTGTACGAATCAAGGTGGTCCATTTTTGAACTCTGGTGCCAACAGAGTCAGGTGGTCAGCTCAGAGCCTACTATCTCAAAAATTGCAGATTTCTTGAACTATCTTTTCACTGTAAAAAATCTCAAACCTGCTACTATTGCGGGCTACAGAACTGCTATTGCTGATCATTTAGGTCATTCTGGCCAAGAGGTGAGCAAGAGCCTTGACTTGAACAGGCTTATTGCCAGCTTCTATAGAGATAAGCCTACTGCTAATAGGGGAATACCCTCATGGGATTTATCTTTGGTACTTTCAGCATTGACAAAGGCTCCTTTTGAACCATTAAAAGATGCAAGTTTAAAGATTCTGACTTTTAAAACTGTCTTCTTGATGGCATTGGCATCTGGCAAAAGAAGGGGGGAGGTACATTCTTGGACATACTCCTCTCTTAGACACAAACCTCACTGGAAGGAGGTCACCATCTCTCCTTCTCCTGCTTTCCTTGCAAAGAATCAATTGGCATCAGATGGTCCAGACTTATTAAGACCAGTAGTCATTCCAGCCTTAAAACCTTTCCTTAGCTCGGATTTGACTGAGGACATGACCTTATGTCCTGTCAGGGCACTTAGATACTATCTAGACAGAACCAATGAGTTGAGGAGGGGAAAGAACCTCCTATTCATATCATTTAAGGAAGGCTTTGACAGAGATATCATGAGATCTACCATATCTTCCTGGATTAAACAAACTGTTTTACTAGCATATCAATCCTCTAAGGCTGATTCTCAGGATCTTCATATTAAGGCGCATGACATCCGATCCATGTCTGCATCTTTAGCTTTCAAGGGTGGGGCTTCGCTTGAGCAGATTTTAGGCTCCTGCTATTGGAAGAGTCACAACACCTTTACCACATTTTATTTGAAGGATGTAGCTTGGCAATCTCATGACCAGTCTGACTATAAATTAGGCCCAGTGGTCTCAGCTCAACATATTGTCAATGTTTAAGTACGTCTTCATTTTACTTTATCATATACATATTCATCGTTCTCCATACATACCAGTATTTTTACTGACATTTGTATTTTATTTTCTTTCCTTCAGATGGCTCCATAATCATCTGTAGTTAGGATTACAGCTCCAGCTCGGAGGCTTCTTCTTATAGAATGACGGCAGCCAGCCTGAGGGTATAGGAAGACTCCTCTGACCTTCACTGTTGACTAGTTAAGAAGACTTCATGATGTTTATTTTGCAACAATTGATGACATTTACAACTACATCAGCCACTGAAATTCAAGGTTAGCAAAGTTACTTATCATTATTGCTAAAGAAGTACTGTTTAATCTGAGATGTGGCGTACTTAAGCTTATCTTATCCTCTTATCAAAGTGCTTTACATAGTGACCCCTTGTCTGACAATCATTTTACAGTGTGGTTACAACAAATTCCCTCCACCTGTTATGGTTGCATTCAAGCACTTGTGAGGATAAGGTAAGGCTATTTTACGCAATAAAATGTAACAAATTTTATTGTAATTTAACTTTTTACAAGTTAAATACTTACCTTATCCTCACAAGGATAAACCCACCCTACCTCCCCTCTAATTTGTTATCTTGGGGACCAAAAATATAATGAAGAGTTTCTACACAGTCACTCTCGTCTACGGTGTCGGCGCATGCGCGGATATTCGCAGACAAAGGGGTCACTTCTCGACAAGAAAAGTCTTTATTAAAAGACTCGTCGGTCGATGCTTTTGCTCCACAAAACCAAACCAAGCACTTGTGAGGATAAGGTAAGTATTTAACTTGTAAAAAGTTAAATTACAATAAAATTTGTTACAATCTCGAATAATTCATGTGGTTCCTGTCTTTCTCTTTTAAACACTTTTCCCTAATATTTAAGTCGCGCATGCGCATGCTATTATTTTTTTCATTGCGCATGCGCATTCTAAATTTTAGTGACACACATGGTAAAAATTTACTATGCGCATGCGCGTTAAATCCAGCTTTTGGATATGACAAAACCTTTATGTTTTAGAAAAACGGGAAATATGTTCCATAATTCATGCTCATTATCAATTTCCCAATGATGTTCTTTCGGAGGCCTTAAACAGTGTACTAGAAAAGCAGTAGAATTAAACCATAAATATGGTATGTCTCGATACATTGATCCTCTGAAACAACTATAGTGCACACTTTCTGGTAAATTTTTCTTTTCCTGTTCATTTAATCTAGCCAAACATAATTCTTCTAACCTTTTTGGCCTAAAATGATGCAAACAACGAAAAAGATCCTCTTGAATCTTTAACATCTTTAACAACATTTCTCCTGTCACCACATCACCCAATTTTATCTTTAAACCACGCTTTCAAATAGATTCAAATGGTTCCAAGTATATTCATCACTATAACAAGAGTCACACTCACACAATTGTCCTGTGAGCTGATCTTCAAACTTTATAGTATAACCCTTGTAATGATTTGTTACTAAACCCAATAAATATGAAAATGATTTAAAACTCAAATTCAAAATAGGTTGAGAATAACAAAATAAATGAAATGAACCTGTTTTTGAAATACAACAACTCCATCCATCTGTCATCATATAGTCTGAAAATTCCCCTTTTGATATACCTTCTTTCAAAGGTTTTTCTAACGCTTTTAATTGTTCCACCATCCCCATTAACATTAATTCAGAATTTTCCTTTACAATTATCAAATCAAATTCTGTAGCTGCTATCTCAAAATCATTACCAAGCATCTGTAAATAATCAGAAAAATAATTCATTCTGCATTTTCAGAAATCGACCCACGAAATGATAACCAAGCTTGAATAAGGTGTTCCAGGAAAAACTATGTTTCAATCGGTAAAAACAATACACCAATACCACTATCACTCTTCCAGTATTCTTTAAATTCACCAATCTCACTACCTCCACTGCATCCACCTGTCTCCTTGCTAATACTTGAATTTCCTTTAAACTCATCCAAGGTAATATACTCCCTTTTCTGATTTACGACAAATTACCACCACCTTTAACCAATGCTCATGACTTAATGATATTCCTCCTATTTTTAACACCTTCACCAATTCTATTGTACATCCGCCCCAAGTCTCACCAAAAAATTCACGACTAGACTTTTTTAATCCACGACTTATTCTACTCAAAATTTTTTTAAACTTTTTGTAACCTTCATCTGCAAAACTTATTTTTTGATTCCCTTTGCAAAATATCACCTTGTTTTTCTGCAACTCAAAACTAATCATTCCTTAATTCTCTTCTAGATTTTGGTATGGCTAACTTATACTTTTCATACACTTCACTTCTAGTTTCAAATTGATGCCACACTGTACAAAATTCTTCCCACTGAGAAAATGTCAAATAAAAATCTCCTATGTACACCAAACTGTTCAATTCCACCAATAAACGACGCTTATCTCCCATATACTCTCGATAATTTTTTTGGATTCTTTTACTTATTGCACTTAAATCCCGATACGTTGCATCATATTCTTCAGTATAAATTACAGTCGCATCAAAATCTGTTACTCGCTCTTCTTCACTTATCTTTCTCAATACCACCAATTTTCGTTCTCTGCTCTTAAAAAATTCAACCTCCACATTCATTTTTCACTTTTGCACTCTTTCACCTCCTTTTATACACCTTCTAAGTTCACATGCCCAAACAATAATTTAGTGTGCGCATTCGCGGGATAACATCTAATGCGCGCATGCGCGAATAAATATTTAGGGGAAGTGCGCATGCCAGGATAAAAATTTAGCATGTGCATGCGCGAATAAAAACTTAGGAGAATCGCGCATGCGCGAGATAAAATTTAGCGTGCGCATGCGCGAATAAATATTTAGGAGAAGTGCGCATGCGCGGGATAAAATTTAGCTTGCACATGCGCGAATAAATATTTAGGAGAAGTGCGCATGCGCGGGATAAAATTTAATGTGCGCATGATGATGTCACGTCGCCATGGTGATCATAATGATGTCACTTCTGTCACCATGGTAAACATGATAACGTCGCTTCCGTTGTCATGGTAAACATGATGATGTCACTCCGTTGTCATGGTAATCGTGATGTCACTTCCGGTGTCTCGACCAATCAGATCGCTCAAAAATGTGGTGGAATATAAGTTTGTCGGGGTCCTTATACTACTTTTGACTTATGTACCTTTTTTGTCCATACTACATCATTTATATCACCATATGTCTTTCTTTAAAATTTTTTTGATATTCAGTTGATATGTCGTCAAACCGAATAAACATATATCTATTACCGCAATTGGAAAACTTCCCAAGTGACATATACAGAAAAAATATTTCATATTATATTGATTTTGTATTATATTGATTATCTTCATGAGTTATATATTTTTTCTGTAAATCTCTGATGAAGGATGTTTTACTTTTATTATCCATCATTTTGTACGATTTATGGGTTAAATAATATGAACATTTAATGAGAGGATGTGAAAAAGTATGTCAAAAAAGCATGGGCACCAGTGAATATAAAAACTGCAATCTTTAACCTCCCAATATCTCAGCCATTTCTGCATGGATTTTAATGTAACAAACAACAGAAGCGCTATAAGACAACTTTTCTAATAAAATATATCCCCCTCCATATGTCCCTCTATATGGGTCAAATAGTATTTGCACACGACGGATAATAAAATGTGGTATGCAATACAAAAATCTTTAAAAGTCAGATATTTATTTCTTAAAATATGAAATATCATCTTAAACGGCAATAGAAAATACATCATAACACTAATCTTATACTAATAATAGACATAGAAAGAAGGAAATACACAAGTAAGGGAAAGATTAAGGAGTTTTTATGAAC
This sequence comes from Sabellastarte sp. h YS-2021, assembly GCA_964017235.1. Classification (NCBI taxonomy): domain Eukaryota; kingdom Metazoa; phylum Annelida; class Polychaeta; order Sabellida; family Sabellidae; genus Sabellastarte; species Sabellastarte sp. h YS-2021. The sequence goes on along the minus strand of OZ024936.1, from coordinate 50,867,309 downwards.
AAAGGTTTTTATCCAATCAGATGACTAAATGCACTCCTTTAATAAAGGATCCTTTATTTAAGGTCTCCTTTGGTAAGGAAACCATAAAGGGGGTTTAGTGAATAGCATTTTAAAGGTCACCTTACCAAAGGAGACCTTCCTTTAATAAAGAGACCTTAAAAATATAGGTTTAGTGAATACAGCCCCAGATCCTCCAAAGACAGGCTGAGCGCATCGGCTACCTAGGCCGGGGTGTGGTACTGGTTAAGCCAATTGACCTAGTTGTCGAACCTCGTAGCATTGCAAATAAATCTGAGGTTGGTGGCACCTGTTGAGTAGAAGACTTCTAGGAGAGACAACTCTGTCTAGATAGTCTGGCCTAGCCTGGATAGTTTGCTACCACATTCAGCTGGTCTGGAATGTGTCGGGCCTTGAGTCACCCGTTTTCTGGAACACCAGGTCAGAATTCTCTACAGCAGGGTACACATTGGGCCCGACCTCATGCTTCCTTCTTTGTTTATACAGGCAACCACTCTGATGTTGTCTGTTGCTATAAGGATTATCTTGGCTGAACAGGACTGCCTTTAGTTCTAGTTGGTTTATATAACACTTGCTTTCTGGGATGGACCAGGTTCCCCTTGCAGTGTGGCCCCCTAGGTGAGCGTCCCACCCCTGTTTTTGATGGGTCTGTAAAGATTTGCAGAGCATGAATGGGGGAGTCTAATGGATAAAAGCTTGACGAACCTTTTCTCCCTGGAGCCAACATTTTAAATGAGGGTGGAGTGACCTTGGGATGGGGATCAATTCTCCTAGTGATTCTGGTACCCTCCAGTTGTTTTTGAAGTGCCATGGTATTGGCCTCGTGGAGTCGGCTTAGGTGTGCTGGTTTTTCTGTAGCTGTTAATAACCCTATCTTGCATTTAAGGTCTGCCAACGCTCTAGGGTGTGTCTGACCTTGCCGTCCTTCAGGTGAAACTGGTAACCGACAAAGTTGAAGATTTGTCTGGGGTCCAGTTCTATTTTTTTCATGTTTACCAGCCCCCCTAGTTCCTGACACAGAGCTACTAGAACTTGTGTATGCTGGAGACAGGTTTGGTTGGACTGGCTCTGACCAACCAGTCGTCTAGGTACTGGTGGATTCTTATACCTCTGTGCAAGCTATCACTTTGACCCCCTTCACCACCACTGTGAATTCCATGGGTGCTGGGGATAGGCCAAATGGTAGTGCTTTAAATTGGTAGGATTAATGTCAAATTCATGGCATCAAAAATATTTCACATGCCTATAGATGATAAACTGCCAAAGTCATTTTGATAGGCCTTATATTAAAGGGGATTTTCAACATAGAAAATACTGTGGCAGTGGTATAGGCTTTTCTAACAAAATATGCCCCCAAACTAGTAAGCATCCCTTTTCAAGGGACACTGAATTATTATCTTATCTTTGTTGAAATCTGATCAGCTTCCCATTTAAAAGCAAAGTTTGCTTTAAATTTCAGGTAAAATGTAGGGAGCATTTGTCAATAAAATGTCTGATGATTGTTTATCTCTTACTGGTAGATTTTATAATAGCTTTTTAAGTAGACAGATCAAGTGGGAGCAGATTAAATAGGGAGTGCTATTACTCATCACTATGCCATTGTAGCATAATTGGAGATTATTAGGGAGGTCTAGGGGCATGAACATTGCATATTTATTATACTAAACATATGACAAAATATATATTGTGTACCTATACTCAGTGCAATATCTCCTATACTACGGGACTCAAAAGTGTTATTCGACAGATTCAACTGCACCAAATACAGTCAAACTTGAAAATTTTAATTACTTAAATGTAGCTTTTATAAGCTACAAGCTTACCATGTGGGACTGAATGCTTTACTGGTTGCCACAAGGAACTACGACCAAAAAAAGACATTTATTCTTGGCCGTAGCCTCAGGTTGTCGTCACGTGATCTGCCCCTTTGTAAGCACTTTTCTCGTTGAGATTTTAAGCCCATACCCCTCAGCTGTAATACAGTGGGGAGGAAGGGTGGGACTCTCCTCAGTCCCACATGGTAAGCTTGTAGCTTATAAAAGCTACATTTAAGTAATTAAAATTTTCAATTTTATTACGCTACAATAGCTTACCATGTGGGACTGAATGCTAAATTGAACCGTCCGGAGGAGGGATTACAACTGAGACTGGCAGATAAGTCTGTTTTTTCTTAGAATTTTGACCGGGCCGGGCCTGCAGAAGCCAAAAACCTGAATGAATGAATGACAGTGCTAAAACCTGTCAGGGTGTTTGAGAAGGTGTGTACCCTAGATACACAGGCGGGGTCAGTCCCAAGGACGATCATGGAAGAACCTGAGCTTAAGGCTCGAGAACTGAGTAAATGACAACCTTCAGGTCCCTAATAATGCACAATTAAAATGATTAAAGATTAGATAGACCTTACCGTATACACCCTGATGAGGTAGACGTATACCTAGACCCTGGGCTTAGACTCTTGAAGACTTGGTTGTAGCGGATGTGCCCCCCCTTCTTTTCTTTCCAAGGATGACTGGACTGAGGAGAAGGATGTAGGACCTGCTGTGCCGCTACTACTGGTCCCAGATACATATTGTTGTCATTGTCCGACCAAGTAAGGTCTTTTAGATAAAAATTGGTAAAGTGTTGTGAGCTTTCCAGTGACAGGCTTGCATGATCTGGTCCACTGATACCCCACCGTAAAACGCCTTAGAGGCTGCGAAGGCCCGAATGTCATGGGCCTTGACTTGGACTAAATCCAAGGCTTGTTGGTCTGCTTGTTTATAACAAAGTAGGATGGTTTGTTTCAACCAAGAAGAGAGGGTAGCGGGTCTGATGTCTGAGGTATGTCCTTTCTTGAAGGAGATGAAAAGGAGGGACCGGGAACCTCTTAGGTCCTTGGTTTGGTCGAGATAGTACCTCAGGGCCCGCACCGGACACAGGATCCTGTCTTCTTTGAATTGTCTATCCACAATGGTAGTCAAAGCAGGAATAGTCACGGGAGACACACTTTGAGAACCTTCTCTTGCTAGTTGGCTTTTGGCTAAGAAGTCTGAATAAGGGAACAAGGCGACCTTATCCCATTGGCCTTGATTAGATACTTTGTTTGCGACCCAGGCATGGATTTCACTGTGGCGCTTGCCGGAGGCCAAGGCTAGCAAGAAAGCAGTTTTGAGAGTAAGATGTTTGAGGTCTGTGTCTTTCATGGGCTCAAATGGTGCTTTGGTGAGCTCGTTAAGGACAACAGAAAGGTTCCACTTCGGTAAATTTCTGGAACTTTTAGGACAATCCCTGTGAAAACTGGAGAGTAACCTATGAAGGTCTGCATTGTGTGCAATGTGTTGGGCCGTTGGGCCCAAAGTGTCAACGATTGCAGTCCTGTAACCATCAATGGTCGAGGGGCGCCTGTTTAAGTCTTGGTACAGGTACATGAAAAAATCTGAGATTTGTTTCACAGATGGAGTGGAGAAATCCACCGAATTTTCTCTGCACCATTTTTCAAATAGGGCCCACTTTGACTTGTAGCTGGTCCTTGTTGATGACCGCTGAGGGGCAGCAATTCTCTCTGCCACCACAGAGAAGCCTTGTTCTTGGAGTTCTCTGCTGCTACACACCAGGCGTGGAGGTTCAGGTGCTGGGGGTTGTTTTGGAACACCAACTTGTGGGACTGTTTGAGTAGGGTCGTTGACACTGGGAGTTGCAGTGGGATCTCTGTTGAGAGCTGCACTAGGTCCCAAAACCAGGGCATCCCTGGCCAGCCTGGGGCTATTACGATGATCAGGCAATGACATTGCCTGATCTTTTGGATCACCTTGTGAAGGAGGGCCGTGGGAGGGTACGCATAGGCCGTGAGGTTGGTCCAGTTTATGTTCAGAGCATCTATGTCCCAGGCCCTTGGGTCTGGGATAGGAGACACGTATAGAGGGAGTTTGTGGTTCAGGTGAGTGGCAAATAAGTCTACATGAGGTGTGAACCACTTCTGGCAGATCTGTTTGAACACCTGTGGGTGCAGAGACCATTCTGTTGACTGCACTTGGTTGGACCTGGATAGTAGGTCGGCCATCACATTCAGGCACCCTGGAATGTGCCTGGCTTTCAATGTTATGTGGTAGTGATGGCACCAGGTCATGATCTTCCACAGGAGAGCACACATCTCTGCCGAGTGAGTTCCTCCTTGTTTGTTAATGTAGGCTACCACTGTTGAGTTGTCCGTCGCAACCAACACTGTTTGATTCTGGCACTGGTCCTTGAAGTCTCGAAGGGCCAGGGAGACCGCCTTCAATTCTAGGACATTTATGTGTAGCCTTTTTCCCCGATCTGACCACAGACCCTTTGTAGAATTTTGGTCTAAGTGAGCGCCCCAACCTTCATTTGAGGCGTCGGTAAAGAGTTGGATACTGTGGTCTTTGGGATGAAGGTCTGCACCTTTCATCACATTGGAGGGATTTTGCCACCAATCTAGGTGGGCTGCAATGGCTTCTGTCCAGGGAAGGAGGTTGTCCAGCGACTGAGGATATCTCCAGTGCTCCTTGAGGTGAAACCATTTTCTCCGTTGAGGCTAGCAACCCAATTAGAGACATCAAACATCTTGCAGTCAAAACACGTTTTGACTTGAGTCGTAGGATCAAATCCTGAAGTTTGAGCCATCTCTCTTGAGTGGGTTTTACAAGGGCTGAATCTAGGTGGTATTCGTAGCGCGAACGAAAACACCCGAGTAGGTTTCAGTTCTGACTTTTCCTGATTTATTATCCACCCCAAGGACTGAGTTAGGTCTACCACTGCCTGAGTGTTCACTTGGGCTTCCTCCTGAGACTGGGACCTGATCAGCCAGTCTTCCAGGTATTGGTGAATTCTGAGTCCGCTTGAGAGGGCCATTAGTTTCACTTCCTTTACGATCATTGTAAAGACCTGGGGGGCTGTGGCTAGCCCGAACGGGAGGGAGGTGAACTGGAACACCTGAGCCTTGTAGCAAAACCTTAGGTATTTCCTTGAGCTTGGGTGGATGGGGATGTGCAGGTAAGCGTCCGACAGATCTATCGACGATACCCACTCCCCTGGAATCAGGGAGGTCCTGATGGACTCTGGAGTTTCCATTTTGAACTTTTGTACGTGTAGAAAAGTGTTGAGCCTGCTTAAGTCTATGACTGGCCTCCACCTTTGGTGAGGCTTGGGTACTAGGAACAGGCGACTGTAAAACCCGAGAGATTTTACATTTTCTACCTTTTCGATGGCGTTCTTTGACAGGAGAGACTGGATACAAGTGGCCAAGGCTTGGTCTTTTTGTTGGGCCTTGTACTCTGACAAAATCAGAGGAAATCTGATCAAGTTTGGCTTTGAACGGAATGGCAGAACGTAGCCATTGGTGATAATGTTTAACACGTTTTGAGAACATTTGTTTGTTAGCCAGTCTCTCCTGAAAGAACGGAGGCGACCTCCTACTGGTGGACTAAGTGAGGCTTTGGAGGAGTCATTGGGAAGGGGGGTTTCCACACCCCCTTCCCCTATTGTGGGGTCGAAAACGACCCCTGGAGCCTCTGAAGTTGTGTTTTCCTCTTCCCGAGGGAAAGGACTGGTTACTGCTTTGAGAGGTATTGCCCCCATAGGGGCGTTTTCTGTAGGAGCCTCTTTTCTTGTGGGGACCACGAAAGGGCTTATTCTGGTAGGGTGCAAAACCCTGAGAATCTTTTGAGGTGCCTTTTTGAGAAGGAAGTCCTCACCTTCCTTCACTAATTGAGACTCGAACAAGGAAGGGCCCCAAAAGGACGAGTTCCTGAGTTCTTGACGTCTCGTTTCTCCTAATTGTGGATGTAATAGAGTCATCTCGGCTTCGCGCCTGAGCAAGCCGGTATTAGCCATAGAGTATAATTCCCTCTGCAAAATATATGGGCTAGAGATTTGCTGAGACAAGTGAGGGCCCTGTGTTGGACAAGTACTGTCTTGTTCCAAAAATCTAAGTACTCAGCTACTTCCTCATATCCGCGCTTTGCCGCTTTCTCAGGATTGGCACCTTTCTGAATCTGAGATTTAATCTTCCTGACTGTAGACTTAATGCTATGTTGGCATTTTTCCAATGAAGCATTGCAAGAAGAGGAGGTTTTGGCAAATGCAGCGGTGAAGTTGAGGGTCGAGATATTTTGTCTAGCCTGAAGTTCCAGCTCCTTGAGAACTGGCAGGGGAACTCTGGCTACTGGGGCCCCAGAAGGTCTAGGAGTAACACAGATCTTAGCAAATTTGTATTCAACTCCTGAATTTTGTCCTGAAAAGTGGGCTGTCCCACCTTGTACCACTTTGAAGTGGAAGGAGGAGGCTTGACATATTTTCCCTCGGATAAATTGGCAGCCTTAAAGTCATGTTGGAATTTATCAAAGGCGTCCTTGATAACTGAGCTAAGTGGAAGGATAGAGGAAGGACCTCTAGGTCTGAGCTCTTGACGGCCTTTTTCATCATCCAGACCTAATACCGAAGTGGACGACCTGGGCATAGATTCCCTGGGGTCAGGGAGAGAGAGAATACACCTGAAGGTGTCTACTTCTTCAGAGTATTGTGAGGGCATGTCAGACAAAGCTACTTCCCTATAATAAGGGGGGTCTGGATCATGTTGTGGGAGGTCTTGATCAGAAGCTACTCCTGAGGGCTGAGCCCTAGAGGGCTTAGAAGACCTGTGTCTGGCTACAGGGGATTGATCTTCCTCTGAGGAGAATGACACATATCTAGATCTTGATTTATGTTTGCTCTTGTCAGAGTGTTTTTTGGATCTAGCAGAAGGGATCCAAGGTTCGTCGGAATCCTCATTTAGTTGGTCCGAGGCAGAGCTCGGGTCAACTGGCTGCCTATGGCTTTGCTTTTTGTGAGAGTACGAGACCTCTTCGGGATGACCTTCAGAGGGGGCAACGTACTGTTCCGAGGAATCTTGAGTGGGTACTAGACGAGGAGGGAGTGCTGGACCGTAGTCTACATCCATAGCCTCGCTTGGAAGGTTAATACCAGATCTCGGAGGGGGTAAATCCAGAGGGGCAGCATTGTTACTGGACGAGCCAGGTTTGGAAGCAAGAAGCGAGGACTCTACCTTGACTTTCTTTTGTGTAGCCAACTCCTCTCGGAGTGACTGAAAAGCTTCCAACATGGATGCCTGGAAGGAACCCATTTGCTGCTGTATATGTATATTTAAGGAATCACCCAGGGATTTCTCAAGGTTTTTCTGGATTTTAATTTGCAAAGCAGTACCTGGGGTGGGTGGAACAGTCTTGGCTGGGGTTTTCAAGGACAGGGAGCTGAAGGCAAGAGGTTGAGGACGGGGGGGGCGGGGGGGGGGGGGGTGAGGTGATAAGGTTATCAGCAGCACACTCGAGGTCTGCATTGGATCCGGTGAAGGAATCCCCATCGCCTTCACCCAAAAGATCTAGTTCATCATCTTTGGAACTAGTTGCCGCTTTTTGCTTTTTTAAATAACGTTTCCTGTTCTGAATTTTCTGTAACTGCTCATCTGTGAAAGACGTGCAGATTTGACAGGGAGTTTCAAAGGTGACACAGGGGTCGTCTCCCTTGCCAGCCTCCCTACAGGTAGGGCAGTAGTTATGCATATCAAAAGTGAAGCAAAAGTGGCAGCATTTCTGAGCTCTCGGTTTGTCTTTATTTGCTTGGTGAATCGACATTTTATACGCAATAAAAAGACATACAATATAATTGCCTGAACCGAGGAAAACTCAAAACACGCGAAAATCAAAGAAATACTTATGCTGTGAAAATTAAAATTTTACAGAATGATCTATGGCATATATATAAAGAAATATGCAAATATGAGCCTCCAACAATAAGTAAAAGCTGAGAAATAAATATATTTACAAACTGCTACCAGTCAATCGTGGCCAACGAGAAAGTAGGGCGATTGGTCAGAAGTTATCACGTGACAACTACCAGTATATCCGGTGGCCAACAAGAACGATCTTTTTTTCTAAGACGTTGGCCCCGGGTGTGGCAACCCGAGAACAGCATTAAGTCCCACATGGTAAGCTATTGTAGCGTAATAAAATCCTGAAGTTTGAGCCATCTCTCTTGAGTGGGTTTTACAAGGGCTGAATCTAGGTGGTACTCGTAACCCACAAACGAAAACACCTGAGTGGGATTCAGTTCTGATTTTTGTTGATTGATGATCCATCCCAAGGACTGGGTTAGATCTACCACTGCCTGAGTGTTCACTAGGGCTTCCTGCCGGGATTGAGACCTGATCAGCCAGTCGTCCAGGTATTGGTGGAGTCTGAGCCCTTTGGAGAGGGCCATGAGCTTCACCTCCTTTACGATCATGGTAAAGACCTGGGGGGCTGTGGCCAGTCCGAAAGGTAGGGAGGTGAACTGGAAGACCTGTGACAAAATCTTAGGTATTTCCTTGAGTGAGGATGGATGGAGATGTGAAGGTAAGCGTCCGACAGATCTATCGACGCTACCCATTCCCCTGGAATCAGGGAGGTCCTGATGGATTCTGGAGTTTCCATCTTGAACTTCTCTACGTGTAGAAAAGTGTTGAGCCTGCTTAGGTCTATTACTGGCCTCCACCTTTGGTGAGGCTTGGGTACTAGAAACAGGCGACTGTAAAACCCGAGAGATTTTACATTTTCTACCCTTTCGATAGCGTTCTTTGACAGCAGAGACTGGATGCAATCGGCTAAGGCTTGGTCTTTTGGAAGGGCCTTGTATTCTGATATTATCAGAGGAAAGCTGACCAAGTTTGGTTTTGAGAGGAATGGCAGAACGTAGCCATTGGTGATAATGTTTAACACGTTGGATGAACAATTGTTTGCTTGCCAGTCTCTACTGAAAGAACGGAGGCGACCTCCTACTGGTGGACTGTTTGAGGCTTTGAAGGAGTCATTGGGGTGAGGCGTTTCCACGCCCTCTTCCCACATTGTGGGGTCAAAAACGACCCCTGGAGCGAGTTTTGTTTTCCCCTGTTGGAAGAAAACGATTGGTTACTGCTTTGAGAGGAACTGCCCCCATAGGGGCATTTCCTGTAGGAGCCTCTTTTCTTGTGGGGATCACGAAAGGGCTTATTCTGGTAGGGTCCGAAACCCTGAGAAACTTTTGAGGTGCCTTTTTTAAGAAGGAAGTCCTCGCCTTCCTTTACCAACTGTGATTTAAACAAGGACGGCGGCCAGAAGGACGCATTCCTGAGTTCTTGGTGCCTGGTTTCTCCTAAGTGGGGTTGTAACAGAGTCATTTCGGCTTCGCGCCTAAGCAAGCCAAGATTGCCCATTGAGTACAATTCTCTCTGGAGAATATGGGCCAGTGATTTACTAAGGCAAGTTAAGGCCCTGTGTTGGATTAGGACGGTCTTATTCAGTATCATTATTTCAGTGAATTATTCTGCAATTTGTATGATAAACACTTTCCAAAACAAAGATTTAAGGTTAGACCAAAACGCAAACCATGGTTAACCAATAGTTTAATCAACTGTTGTAGGAAGAAAAATACATTATATAAAATGTCTGTAGTCAAAAAAGATACTGCGAGTGAAATAAAGTATAAATCGTATAAGAATAAACTTACCACTATTTTAAGACAGGCAGAAGCTCAATATTACTCTGAGAAGTTAAACAGCGTAAAAGGTGATATAAAAAATACTTGGATGGTTTTAAAGAATGTTATCAACAAAAATGTGTCAGAAATCAGTTCTCATAATAGCTTCACTTATAGAGGCTCAAAAGTAACAAACAGTGACCAAATTGCTAATATTTTCAATGAATACTTTGTCAATGTTGGCCCATCCTTAGCAAAAAACATAGATATTGTAAATAAAGATCCAGTCAATTATCTAAGCAGAAATTATCCAGCAAGTATGTTCCTACGTGAAACAGATGAAAATGAAATTGTTAATGTTATTATGAAACAGAAATCAAATAAAGCATGTGGCTATGATGACATATCTATTGATGTTGTCAAGTACACCGCTGATATTTTATGTAAACCACTGTCATTTATATTTAATTCATCACTGGTAAAGGGAATATTTCCAGATAGTCTTAAAATTGCAAAAGTAATACCCATATATAAAGGTGGGGAGAAGGATATTTTTTCAAATTATCGACCAATATCTGTACTATGTACATTTTCAAAACTGTTAGAAACAGTGTTTTATGACAGACTGGTGAATCATATCAATTTTAACAATATTTTAACTGAATCTCAATACGGGTTCAGAAATAAACGATCCACTAACTATGCATTAATAGACCTTGTTGAAGAAGTAAGACATACTTTAGATGAAAATAAAACAACTGCAGGAGTTTTCTTGGACTTACGGAAAGCCTTTGATACCATAAACCATGATATTCTTATGAAAAAATTACACTTTTATGGTGTCAGAGGTGTTCCATACCAGTGGATCAGCAGCTATTTAAAAAACAGAATGCAGTTTGTAACATATAACCAAACATATTCTACAACATTACCAACAACATGTGGAGTACCACAGGGTTCCATCCTAGGACCATTGCTATTTATTATTTATATTAATGACATTTGCAATACCTCTCAATTGTTAAAATTTGTAATGTTTGCAGACGATACTAATGTTTTTGTCTCCCATAAAAGCATAAAACATATTGAGAAAATTCTTAACTCAGAGTTACAAAATCTTGTTACATGGTTTAAAGCCAACAAAGTATCATTAAATATAGAAAAGACAAATTTTATTTTATTCCAAAGAAAAGCTGAAATGTTTCCAAATAAAAATTTCGATTTATATATGGATAATTTTAAGATTAATCAGATACAGTACACAAAATTCTTGGGAGTTACTGTTGATTCAAAACTAACTTGGAAAAACCACATTGCTGAAATTGAAAATAAAATTTCAAAAAATATTGGGGTCATCTCAAGGGCTAGCAAATTTCTCAAAACAAAAGAATTACAAACACTATATTGTAGCCTAATCCTGCCATATCTTAATTATGGGGTTGTGCTATGGGGAAATAATTATCAATCAAATTTGAATAGAATAATAAAATTACAGAAAAGAGTTATCAGGATAACTGCAAAGGCTGATCATAAACATAGCACATTACCACTATTTCACAATATGAGCTTACTCAAATTCACAGATATTGTTTTTAAAGACACAGCTATAATGATGTATAAAGTTGCTAATAGTCAGGTCCCAATGCGATTTACCTCCATGTTTAAAAATTTTACTTCAGTTCATGATCACAAAACCAGGCAATACAATGATTTCTATTTTCCAAAATTTAAAACTAACATTAAGAAATTTTCATTTAGTGTTGTTGGGTGTAAAATATGGAACTCTCTTTCCAATGAACTTAAATCTTGTAAATCATTAGACACGTTTAAAAGAAATATTAAAAAGTATCTTTTAAAGTTTTATCAAACTAAAGATTAACTTCTATATATATCTGTGCTATTACTATAAATCTCTTTGTAAATAGTGTAGGTAAGTTCCCTTCATAAAATTTGGTTGTGGATCTTGTGAAAAGCACTGTGCTTCTATCCATAACCATTCAGTGTACTTTTATATATACCTGCTGTTCATGTTATATTGTAAAATTCCTTTTTACACTGAATAAACATTATCTATCTATCTATATCTATCTATATTCCACAAATCCAAATACTCACAGGCTTCCTCATATCCACGTTTCGCTGCTTTTTCAGGGTCGGCACCTTTCCTGATCTGAGACTTGACCTTTTTGGAGGTCGCTTTCAAGCTATGCTGACACCTCTCCAGAGTGGCATTACAGGAAGAAGAGGTTTTGGCAAAAGTAGTAGCGAAATTGAGAGTGGAAATATTCTGTCTTGCCTGATGTTCCAATTCTTGGCATAGGGACCTTGCCCATAGGAGCCCCAGGTGGTTTAGGAGAAATACAAATCTTGGCAAAGTCTGTGTTCAGCTCTTGCATTTTGTCCTCAAAACAAGGCTGGCCTACCTTGTACCACTTGGCAGTGGAGGGAGGAGGTTTGATGTACTTACCCTCAGGTAAATTTGCTGCCTGGAAGTCCTGATCAAATTTATTAAAGGCATCCTTGATGACTGAATTGAGCGGCAACATGGAGGAAGGACCTCTTGGCCTAAGTTCTTGCCTGCCTTTCTCATCATCAAGGCCCATGACCGCTGTTGAAGATCTAGGTAAGGATTCCCTAGGATCTGGAAGTTTTAGGATGCGTGGGAACGTATCCACCTCGGCATATTGAGATGGGATGTCAGACAAGGCTATTTCCCTGTAATAAGGAGGGTCAGGGTCATGTTGGGGGTGGTCCTGATCAGTGTAAGACTTCCCAGAGGGCTTAGGGGACCTATGCCTACGTTCAGGGGACTGATCCTCCTCTGAAGATGATGGTAAAAATCTGGCCCTCGACTTGTGTTTTGATTTATCAGAGTGCTTTTTGGGCCTAGGGGCTGGCTGTAGGTTGTTTTGCTTTGGTCAAGGGTTTCTCGCCAGAACTACGGACTTGCGCCAAGTCGTCTTCGAGGCGACTGGAATATGAGTCGAGGCGAGGAGGAAGATCTGGACCATACTCGACCTCCATAGACTCGAGTGCACTACTGGACTGCGAGGGTTTGGCTATATCTTTGGAGGGTGCGTTCGTTTTAAAAGCAGAAGAGGTCTGATCTACCTGCCCTTGCTTTTGTAAAGATTTCTGAAAATCTTCACGAAGACTATTGAACGCCTCCAACATACTAGCCTGAAAAGCCCCCATTTTCTGATCCATTTGTATGTCAAGGTGAGAAGACAAAGATTTTTCGAGATTAGCTTGCACTTTTTGTTGTAAAGCCGTACCTGGTGTAGGCGGGACAGTACGAGCTGGAGTTCGCAGTGATAACACCTCGAATGAAAGAGGTTGAGCGCGAGGCGGGGATGTGAAGAGATGATTCGCAGCCACTTCTAACTCTGCATGCGAGCCTCCATAGGATTCTGCAGAATTGTCACCCAATAGCTCAGAATCTATGTCTTCTGCTTTATTTTTATCAGATTTCTTAGAGTAGCGTTTCCTGTGGGTGATTTTTGCTAGTTGTTCATCAGTAAAAGATGAGCAAATAGTACAGGGAGACAATAGAGTGACACACAGATCGTCGCCTTTACCTGCCTCTCTGCAGGTAGGGTAGTAGTTGTGATGATCAAATGGGTGGCAGAAATGGTTACATTTGGCTGCACGAGGTTTGTCTTTGTTAGACTGGTGAGAAGATATGTTTTTAATGCAATAAAAAGAACGCGAGTAAATCCTCGACTAAAATACTTGCAGAAGCCAGTCGAGGCGAGCTCACAAAACTCAAAATAAGGACAAATTACAAAAGCGGAAGTGCTGAAAATTGGCCAGAATGTGCTTTATACAATGATAAATGAAATACATAAAAAGGGAGGTATAACAATAAAACTGCACTGAGATATAACTAGAAAATGGCAGTAAATACTTCCCAAAGACTGTAAAATGGCGGCGACCAACGAGAAAAGTGCTTACAAAGGGGCAGATCACGTGATGACAAACTGAGGCTACGGCCAAGAATAAATGTCTTTTTTTCTTGGACGTTGGTCGTAGTTCCTTGCGGCAACCAGTAAAGCATTCAGTCCCACATGGTAAGCTATTGTAGCACAATAAAATCTCAGGTTACTGGAATTCCTAGCTGAATGACAGAGGTTCAAGGATGACCATTTATCAATTTCCTTGAGATTCTTTAGCCTGCCATTGTGGACAGGACAGGGAACCACCATTTTAAGTGATCACCACCACATCAGCCACTTAATTTGTATGTGCTTGTACCTGGGTTGGAACGCATGTCTGTGTTCCCTACTAGGCCAGTGGCAGACTGTCCCAGACTTGATGTCATGTTAAGGTCCTCAGTGGTCTGGTGGTTAGCAAGTTTGGTATCTAATCACAGGCTCTCACCTATGTGTGGGTTCAACTCCCACAAGTGACAATGCCGAGGAACTGCCCGAATATGGCCCTGGCGGTTGAACGGGAGGAAAAACCCCAACTTGAAGTTTGATATGTTATTTTGGTCAAATTCATTAGGAATGAATAATACAAAATAAATAAATCATCGTATTGAACTCTGAATAATCAAATAAAACTACATAAACATCTGTAAAATTATTCTTTTTACTGAAAAGTACATCAATAAACTTAAAGGCAAGAAAAGTTCATATTATGTATTGCACCGATGACTCCCAGGTAGACGTGTTTAAGCTTTTCTTTGCGACTAGATCTGGCAGTTGAGGCTTAGTTTGGTTTATTTCTTTTGTTGTTACTGATACTGTCATAATGTACATTGTTCCATACTACCTTGTTGAAAATTATTGTAACAACATGTGTATCCTATATAGATTTTACACAAATCATCGTGCACGAACCTACTTTATAAAACTGTGATAAAAATGACACAACAGAAAATTTTTCATTTTCTTTTCATCTTTCAAAGCTCAAAATACAAAATATTTTCCACATATATGGGAGAAAATATACGGAAAAATCCCAATTTGCATTAATCATGACACAAATAAAACATCATTGCCGATGGCCAAAACTATTTACAATAAAAGTGAGAATGTATATAAAACTATTTATGGACAAAATCTTTATTACATCTGGAAAATAAGGAAAGTATGTTTATATGCGCTTAAAATCATTTTAACTGAATCAATACTTTCATATGAGTTTGGAAAATTCACAAGATCCTAACAGCATAAAGTTTTGTCATTTTCTTAATGCAATTTTTTTCTTGAAAGCACTCTTTGATCAGACATAAAATTTTCACTAATAAAATGCTATGATTCTTATGATAAACATAATTTTGCCACAAACCAAATTTGTTATAAAAACAAAAATATATAGGATAAATGAAACCACTTGAAACAAGCATTAGTTCAGTGTAATCATCTCCCATGGAAAGGAAAATTAGTTCCATTGTCATTAAAATCGTACATCCTGTTATCTGGAAATGTTGCTTTTATAAAAGCATTTCCTGTCTATTGAGATTCCCCTTAATGCATGGTTAAACTGTAGTTCTTTATTATCTGGCTATACTGGCAAACTGGGAGGGCGTTCCTCATTGGTATGTAATAACTCATGCTCTTGAACAGGCTGGAAAAGATAAGTAAACAACATTATCTTGATTAAACATGATATTTACACTTGCAATGATACAAAGATGTTTATTTAGTATATTCTCAAATAAAACCGACAGTATCCACTGTAAAGTGAACCATTATTTTTGTTTTCAAGATATTGTATTTGGTGCCTAGTCTCCTAGTGGAGGAAACATGTACACAGGAGCCTTTAAGTTTTTACATTACAAAGCACTGGTTTCCAGCAAAACTTTAGTGCCAATTTACATATATTGAAAGTCTGATAAGAGATTAAAACTATGACTGCAGAGTAGGAAGACACTCCACTTGTTCTTAATGAGGCAATATTATTACAACAAAATATTTTTGTGTGACACCAAATACTGAGAATTCATTAGTTGTAAATACATGCGCTTATTTTAACATAGTACTTAACTTATTAAATCTATCAATCATTAAAAAGTATTTAGTTAATATTCAAATGGTCACAAATTTTCTGGTGGGTGTCATCAACACACCTCTGGATATGACAAACCTGAACAATATGTTACAGTTGAGACATCAATGATTGTAGGGATACAAATTTAATCTAGTTACAAAATGAGCACTATGATTGTTGTACCTATTTCCAGTCTATTACAAAAATTGGACAATATCATTTAGCAGTCACTTCTGAAACATTTTAGTGCATTTTTCTTGTTCCAAAATATCATTTGTATAACAAACAACACTTCTATTATAAGAATATACAGTTTCTTTTAATATTTTTGCACAAAAAACATGCGTGGAATGGACCGCATTCTGGTTCAAGAAGGCTACAACAAAACCATAACTTGGAATTATTCTTTAATCTTTAAAGATGATTGACTACACACAACAATAAAACTAGAAATAGGCCGCCCTGTTGATAGTAGATGTGAATAGAAACAGGATAGCATAGAAGAACACACATTATCATGTGTAATGTCCACCCATGAACCTTTTGCCCAAATTGTACAGTAGTCTTACAAGACCCTGTTTCATTTGTAAAATATATCAATGATGCTTAAATATTTGTTAGTGTAGATGTAAATTATTTCAGCTTCATGCCTTTTTGCATTGGTTGGGTTGAAAATTTTGACGAAATCACTCTATCTTGCACGGTTAAGAAGATAGAAGCAAATTCCTGTTTTTCTATTTTTGACAAAAATTTGAAAATTCAAAATGGCCGCCATTTTTGGGAAAAGGAAATTTTTTTGAAAATTGCCAAGAGTACATTTCTTAGATACCCTATGGGTCGAAAATTTCAACAAAATAACTCTATTTTGCACGGTTAAGGCCAGTTTGTGTTTTTCCATTTTGGGCAAAAATTCGAAAATTCAAAATGGCTGCCATTTTTGGGGAGGGGAAAATTTTTTGAAAATTGCAAAGATTACATTCCTTAGATACCCTGTGGGTTGAAAAATTTCGACGAAATCGCTCTATCTCGCATGGTTAAGGAGATAGAAGCAAATTTGTGTTTTGCCATTTTTGGCAAAAATTTGAAAATTCAAAATGGCCGCCATTTTAGGGGAGGGGAAATTTTTTTTTAAATTGCCAAGAATACAATGCTCAAATACCTGTGGGTCGAAAATTTTGACGAAATCGCTCTATCTCGCATGGTTAAGGAGATAGAAGGAAATTTGTGTTTTGCCATTTTTGGCAAAACTTCGAAAATTCAAAATGGCCGCCATTTTTGGGGAGGGGAAAATTTTTTGAAAATTGCAAAGATTGCATTGCTTAGATACCCTGTGCGTCGAAAATTTTGACGAAATCGCTCTATCTCGCACGGTTAAGGAGATAGAAGCAAATTAGTGTTTTGCCATTTTTGGCAAAAATTCGAAAATTCAAAATGGCCGCCATTTTTGGGGAGGGGAAAATTTTTTTTAAATTACCAAGAGTACAATGCTCAGATACCCTGTGGGTCGAAAATTTTGACGAAATCGCTCTATCTTGCACGGTTAAGGAGATAGAAGCAAATTTGTGTTTTGCCATTTTTGGCAAAAATTCGAAAATTCAAAATGGCCGCCATTTTTGGGGGGAGGGGAAAATTTTGGAAAAATTGCAAAGATTGCATTCCTTAGATACCCTGTGGGTCGAAAATTTCGACGAAATCGCTCTATCTCGCACGGTTAAGGAGATAGAAGCAAATTTGTGTTTTGCCATTTTTGGCAAAAATTCGAAAATTCAAAACGGCCGCCATTTTTGGGGAGGGGAAAATTTTTTGAAAATTGCAAATATTACATTCCTTAGATACCCTGTGCGTCGAAAATTTCGACGAAATCGCTCTATCTCGCACGGTTAAGGAGATAGAAGCAAATTTGTGTTTTGCCATTTTTGGCAAAAATTCGAAAATTCAAAATGGCCGCCATTTTTGGGGAGGGGAAAATTTTTTTAAAAATTACCAAGAGTACAATGCTCAGATACCCTGTGGGTCGAAAATTTTGACGAAATCGCTCTATCTGGCACGGTTAAGGAGATAGAAGCAAATTTGTGTTTTGCCATTTTTGGCAAAAATTCGAAAATTCAAAATGGCCGCCAATTTTGGGGAGGGGAAAATTTTTTGAAAATTGCAAAGATTGCATTCCTTAGATACCCTGTGGGTCGAAAATTTCGACGTAATCGCTCTATCTCGCACGGTTAAGGAGATAGAAGCAAATTAGTGTTTTGCCATTTTTGGCAAAAATTCGAAAATTCAAAATGGCCGCCATTTTTGGGGAGGGGAAAATTTTTTGAAAATTGCGAATATTACATTCCTTAGATACCCTGTGGGTCGAAAATTTCGACGAAATCGCTCTATCTCGCACGGTTAAGGAGATAGAAGGAAATTTGTGTTTTGCCATTTTTGGCAAAAATTCGAAAACTCAAAATGGCCGCCATTTTTGGGGAGGGGAAAATTTTTTGAAAATTGCAAAGAGTACACTCCTTAGATACCCTGTGGGTTGAAAATTTCGACGAAATCGCTCTATCTCACACGGTTAAGGAGATAGAAGGAAATTTGTGTTTTGCCATTTTTGGCAAAAATTCAAAAATTCAAAATGGCCGCCATTTTTGGGGAGGGGAAAATTGTTTGAAAATTGCAAAGAGTACACTCCTCAGATACCCTGTGGGTCGAAAATTTTGCCGAAATCGCTCTATCTCGCACGGTTAAGGAGATAGAAGCAAATTAGTGTTTTGCCATTTTTGGCAAAAATTCGAAAATTCAAAATGGCCGCCATTTTTGGGGAGGGGAAAATTTTTTGAAAATTGCAAAGAGTACACTCCTCAGATACCCTGCGGGTCGAAAATTTTGCTGAAATCGCTCTATCTCGCACGGTTAAGGAGATAGAAGCAAATTACTCAAAAGTAGTACTGAAAATACACAATGAAGTACCTAAATGGCTATTACTCATGTACTGACAAACCTATCAGTCCCAAATGCAATACCAAGCGAGCTATGGACATAACAATCTTGTATTCAAAATTGTAGTAAAATATCTTTAATTATTTTGGCTTAAATGCACGGAAACCAATGGGTACTGAAAATAGCTGTACTTAAGTATTACTCAGTAAGCAAAAGAGGTACAACAGCCAAAAGCAATCCCAAGCAAGCTACTGACCCAATAAGCCTGCATACCAAATTTGGTGACAATAGCTCTAATACTTTTCCTTTAAATGAGCGGAAACCATGCGTGACGCCGGACATCGGACGCCGGACATCGGACGGCGAAAAAAGCAAAAATAATATATCCACCCCCCAGGGGGGTGGACATAATAACTAATACAATATTATGTTCAAATGTAACCACTTATCTTTTTATAAAAATAAGCTTCTTCCAAAAACTTTAAATTTAATCAGGTCTCACTATTAGATGGACTGTATCACATAAAAGTTGCAGTACAACATTTTAAGATGGACTTTTGAGTAATCTGCTAATAAACACAGATAGGTACAGGACTCAAGTAAATGTATCAATTTATAATAAATATATGATAAAAATATCATTTTACATAAAATATTACATTAAGTAACTATTACCCTCGGACATAGGCAAGGTAAGAAGCAATGCACACATCTCTTGCAGCATTGTAACTCTCCAAAGAACACATCTTCATAATACTGTAGTATTGTCCCAATAGTGTCAAAGAAAGCCCCTCCCAGTATTAAAGTGACTGACAAGTGAACACCAAACTGCACTTTGTCCCCCTAATAAAAAAACAGATACATACAATGAAAATGGAAAGCTATAGTTATGCCATTATTCTCTACATTAAGTATATTGCATAACACAAGCTAAATACTTGACCGTGAATACACATGTTTATATTAGTACTAGTATTTCATACTTCAAAAGAAGCTTAACTTTACAAGGGTACATTGGCTGGCTTGCCAACCACAGCGTCGAATCTTTGGACAGCACTGGGCGTTGAAATCTGTAAACTGTTCTATTATCATTCTCAAGGTGTTAGAGAAGTAGAAAATTCATACAAATTGTTGGGTAATTCATATATAAACAACATATTTTTATATATACAATGTAATATATAGATAAAAAACTTATTAGTGACATTTATCTTTTCAGGTTGTCACTCTAAATATATAGAATTCTTACAATAACGTAAATTCCCGTAAGAGGTGACATACAGAAGGAAACTGATAATACTGATGCCAGCTAGTACTTGGGCAACTTAATATTCACTTACTAATTTAATATTTAGTTACTAAAGTGAATTGTTTCAGCCTTAAATGAAGTATACTTCCGGTCTATATTAAGACTAAAGAGAATCCAACTGAATTTGCTGACTTTTGCAAATAAATTAAGGAAACATTAAAAATGGTTTACACTTCTCTGGGATAAAGGTAACTGTTCCATGTACTCTGAACAAACAAACTGTGCTCTAATTGTTAACTCTATGTGACACAATTACCAGATACAACATAAATCCATACCCCAAGTCCTGCTAGAGTGGTCCAGTGATGCACATAACCAAGTAACACCAATAGGAAAGCAGCTACTAAGACTGCCAACTCAATCAGCACCAGAAAGAAGTAGCCATATAACTGCAAAATAAGTCTGGCAATTAGAGTAAGAAATCTAAAATTCGCCACATATCTAAAATTCGCCACATGTGAAAATACTAATAAAATAAATGAATTGTGGTGAGATTTGTTGACTGTATAGTAAATTAAAGCTTTTTGAACTGAAAAATACCAATTTTTGGACAAAAACATCATTTTCTTCATAAAATTAACTAAGGTTTTAGAGGTGGCGAATTTTAAATTCCTGGCGAATTTTAGATTTCTTACTCTACATGTAGAGTAAGGAATCAAAAATTCACCAGAATGCTAAAATTCACCAACTTTAAAGCCTTAATTAATTCTATAAAAAAAATGACGTTTTGTCTTAAATTTGGTATTTTTCAGTTCAAAAAGCCTTAACTTACTACAGATTCAACTAGACTAAGGACGCATCTGTGGCCAGATGCTGGATGTATCCACCGACAAAGGCCAACTAACATAGTTTAGAAGATAAACAGCATTTTTCGTTAATAAGCAAGCTGAAAGCACTTTTAAGTTTGGCTACCCTTATTTGACCCTGTAGCAGGGGCCCAAGGTGAAGTCTGACCACATCAGAAGATTCGCAGCCCAAGATTTCCTATAAGTCGTTTTCACATTGCAAACCTCTAGGACCAATAATATGCAGGAGGGGCCCAAGGTGAAATCTGACCACATGAAAAGATTTGCAGCCCATGACTTCCTATAAGTTGTTTTCATATTAATGAGTTATTTGAGAAATACTGGCTATCTGCAATAATTCTAGAGATAATATGCATTTACTCATTTTGAGTTGGTGAGTAATTACCTACGGGTCTGAAACTTCACCAAGTGAAAGCTCTCCCAAAAGTAGGTGAATGAGTTATTTGAAAGAAATTGGCTATCTGCAATACTTTTAGAGATAATTCGCATTTACTCATTTTGAGTAGGTGAGTAATTACCTACAGGTCTGGAACTTCAGCATGTGAAAGCTCTCCCAAAAGTAGGTGAATGAGTTATTTAAGAAAAATTTGCTATCTGCAATACTTTTAGAGAAAATGCAGAATTACTCATTTTTAGTAGGCAAGTAATTTAGCCACAGGCCTAATTTAGACATAAAGCCTACCAATAGAATACTGTGGTGCACCCTCTAATATACCTTGCAAACTTGAGAAGGCTAGCTATAATATTTTTTTTCGTTAGAGCGGTAATGGTGAAATCTCTCTACACACTGCGGCTATCCAGTGGATACCATGATTTACTCAACAGTGAGAACCTGAAAGTAGATATTGGTAAGCTATGCCTATATTTAAACAAAATACTGTAAATGTAATAGTTTTCACGTTATAACTGATTTACTCAACAGTGATAACCTCAAAGTAGCTATTACTCAGCTATGCAATGAGCTACATGTCTGAATTTTTTCTATGTTATAGCTGACCCAAAATTAGGTGAACAACATATTTAAGCAAAATACTGTAAATGCAATAGTTTTCAAGTTACAACTGATTTACTCAATAGTGCGAACCTGAAAATAGCTATTGCTCAGCTATACCATGAGCTATAAGTCTGTAATTTCACGATGTTATAGCTGACCCAAAAGTAGGTGAACAACATATTTTAACAAAATACTCCAAATGCAATATTTTTCAAGTTACAAGTCATTTACTCAACAGTCAGTACCTGAAAATAGCTATTGCTCAGTTGTGCCATGAGCTACAGGTCTGTAATTTCACTATGTTATGGCTGACCCAAAAGTAGCTGAATAACATATTTACACAAATTTCTGTAAATGCAATAGTTTTCCAATTACAACTGATTTACTCAACAGGGTGAACTTCAAAGTAGCTATTACTCAGCTATGCAATGAGCCACAGGTCTGGAACTTCACTATGTTATAGCTGACTCCGAAATAGGTTAATAACATATTGAAACAAAATACTCTAAATGTAATACTTTTGAAGTTATAAGTAATTTACTCAACAGTGATAACCTAAAAGTAACTATTACTCAGCTATGCCATGAGCTACAGGTCTAAAATTTTACTATGTTATAGCTGACCGAAAAGTAGCTGAATAACCTATTTATACAAAATTGTGTAAATGCAATAGTTTTCAAGTTACAAGTGATTTTACTCATGATGGAAGTTACTGAAAAGCCCAAAAGTAGCTATTACTCACTTAGCTATTGAGAAAGACACCCAAGTTACTCACCATGTTGTAGCTATGAAAAAAGTAGCTGAATAACATATTTTAACAAAATGCTCTAAATGCAACACTTTTCAAGTTATAAGTGATTTAGTGCATGATTTCATGACTTTTAATGCATTTTAGACATTTTTGTCTACCACAGGCCTAATTTAGACATAAAGCCTACCAAAAAGATAGGGTGGCGAGTCCTCTAGGATACCAAGCCACCTGCCAAATATGAAAGAAATCTGGAAAGAAATGTGGACTGTAGGTCGCTAACAAGCAATATTCCACATTTTAGACATTTTTGTCTACCACAGGCCTAATTTAGACATAAAGCCTACCAAAAAGATAGGGTGGCGAGTCCTCTACCATATCAAGCCACCTGCCAAATATGAAAGAAATCCGGAAAGAAATGTGGACTGTAGCTCGCTAACAAGAAATCTCTGCGGACGAGGGCGCGGACGACAACAATGATGAATCCATAGTATCCCCGCTTCACGTTGGGGATACAATAAATCTCACCCCAATTCATTTATTTTATTTGTATTTCTGCATATAGCAAATTTTTGATATGTGGCGAATTTTAGATTTCTTACTTTACCAACAAATGTGGCGAATTTTAGATTTCTTACTTTACATCATATCAAGACGGACAGTAAGTTTGGTTGAAAAATGTAGAGAGTTATGTTCATCAAAACCTATCCATTGCTAGTCACAGACACTTGATTAGCTAAGGTTATACAAATAAAAGTCTCGGTTATTTCTACTTATGATTTTCCTGTTCAAACAATAAGCCTGAGATCAAGACATTACAATTTATGGTAAATTTCAGACTCTTCTACATAACCATTAAAAGAAACTTTATTATATAATAAGAAAGAGTAAACTACATACCAGAGAAATACTTTTGTTCATTGCAGATTTCATTCCAAGACACCCAGTTATGAAAAACTGAAACATATAATAACCTTCAAGCAAACTTGAAGTAAATCTTTCATGAAGTCAAAATCTTCACGAAGTAACATTAGTTTTGTTGGTCTTTATAATATTGTGGAATTTTTGCAAAGTGTATTAGTAATTCTGTTTTCTTGTAAGTTTGTTTACAGCATTACTAGAAAACTACTGCGTGAATGGTTATGAAATATCTGGGGAGCATCAGAATTGTTACAAGGACGAACTGATTTAAATTAGGACATGATCGGGTCAATATCCTTGATTCTAGAGAAGACTGAGTAAATATACTTTTCAAAAACTTTGCAAAGTCTGAACTCGGCTCGCCTCAGTGCTCTTGTTTTTTATTCACTTCTTGTTTGATAACAACATACAACAATTTATTTTGGGCATGATACCTAACTGCAGAAAATTGAACAATTAGTTAACAAATGGTAACAACAGGATGTACTAAATATTTTCAAAAGACAATGATACAGAATTAGCATTATTTAATGTGCTGTGTATTACAAAAATCTCCAGGAATCTTCTGTTTTAACTTGAAATACAAGTTGACTAGTTATTTATCTGAATCAGGCTTATCAGTTTCAAATAAAACAAGTAAAATTACCAATGTACCACTCTCTGGTTTAATTATAAGCCCCTAGCCTAATCTCTGGTGCAGCTGGGACTGATCTTGTCAAAGAAACTACACGAAAACTGATCAACCATGTGATCTATCTCTACTGAAAAGATTGGTCATAGAACCAAAAAGAACCCTGTTCTCGACTGCCATGATTGACAGAGATCACTTATAACTAGCGTTATGGTTGAAAGTAAGTTTGGAAAGCAGGTCCCAAAGACAGAAATCTAATGAAAACCGGATTCATTCGAATTAGTATACAGTTACTATACACCAAACTCTATAATCTTCTAGACTTCTAAGCATTTGTAATTTAGGTTCTAATGTAGTAATAGGGGCCACGGTGGCAGAGTGGTAACACTCTCGCCTCCCACCTCTGAGGCTGGGGTTCGATCCCCGTGATGGCCTTAAGTGGGAAAGCTGATAGTTGCTTGCCGTTGGTCGGCAGTTTACAGTACACAACCCTAGCAAACTCTATGTACTGGTTTCCTCTGCCCTTCCAACTACCCGTCGTGATATGACCTGTACAGTGTTGAAAGCGACGTAAAACCCCAAATAAATAAATCTAAGCATGTGCATGAAACATATCCATAACTAAAATTTGGCTTATTTGTGATTTAAATATCATGTTTTGGATATTAATTTACTTTATATTGACAAAAATAGTACACACTATTAGGAGTTTCTGAGCAATATTTTATACTTTGATGTGAAATATGTGCTTTTTTCAGGAACTGATTCTTGGATGTCTTTAGGCAGATTTTATTTACTTTTATATGAATCAAATAGAAACCAGACTATCTGGTTTGCCATCTTTAGCACTACTAGTAACTATTAAAACCATAACCACTCTCGTGCCTCTATCAGGGGAGTCTTGTGAATAACTTTCTCTTGGGACAAGACTTAGTGATACCATTTTAAGAGGCGTGTGCAAGATAGGTTTGTCAGCAAACAGACTGACTATAAGACAACAAAAATTAGTTACAGAACTCTAAATATTTACTGCAACTGCCTTAACAATAAAATTAATGGTACAAGTACAGAACCAATATTATACAACCCTCTTAGGAGAGTAACAAGTCAAATAGAAGGGTTAAAATAATAGGTTTAACTGGAGTTAGGAGAGTGGGTTTGACATCAGATAATTGAAAAATCAGATAACAGAGGGTCGGATAATAGAGGTTCTACTGTATTTAGGACAAAAAATGCTGTCAATTTAGGGCAGTCAATCTGAAAAAAAGTCATTTGAAATTCAACACTCCACTACTTGAGAGCCCAATGGTGCATTCTCTTTACCAAAACTTGAAAGTTAAAAGGCTATTTTCTAAAAATTTGTTATCCAAAATAATCTGGGCTACTCTAATACTAATCAAGAAATGAAGAGATTTTGCAGATGATTACTTATAATAACCCACTGATTATTTACAATTAATCCAACCCATTGATTACTTACAATTAATCCAACCCATTCACTGACACCATAGCAATTTCGCTTGCCAACTTCCACAGCGATTGTTATTGAAGCATCCTTGTCATTTAGGAGAGGAAGAATGAGAATCTGGACTAAACCTACAGAATTATACAGGGAAAAATTTTATGGATAGCTGATACTGATAGTCAAATACAACAACAAACATGTCAAGTGCAATGGGATTCAATACAATTAATTATAGTTATAAAGATTTAAGACAGATTAATAAAGTAGCTACACTGAGTATGATGAAACATTAAGTCAGTCAACTAAAATCTATGGTATCTGAACAACTGCTTTGGCGTTATTGAAACTTAAACCAATAGTACGAGTATCTTATCTGTGAAAAAAATAAAGAAATAATTGCCAATATCTAGATGTACAATTACAAGTTGATCTTGTTATCAATTGAAAGAAAATGAAGTTTTTTTTTAACTCACAAATCTAAAACAAGCAATCAGTGCCCGTGAATGGACTCTGTGTCAGCTGACTGTGTGTTTTGAGTTTCAGAGTGGAAATGAATAAAGAAACACTTAAGATGTAAAAAGTAGGTGAAAAACATATTTAAACAAAATACTGTAAATGCAATAGATTTCAAGTAACAACTAATTTCCTCAACAGTAAGAATCTTAAAGTACTTTTGCTCAGCTATGCAATGAGCTACAGGTCCACGATTTTACTATCTTATAGCTGACCCAAAAATAGGTGACTAACATATTTAAACAATATTCTCTAAATGCAGTAGGTTTCAAGTTACAACTCATTTACTAAACACTAAGAACCTTAAAGTAGCTATTGCTCAACTATGCCATAAGCTACAGGTCTACAATTTCACTATTATATAGCTGACCCATAAGTACGTGAATAACATATTTAAACAAAATTCTCTAAATGCAACAGTTTTCAATTTAGAAGCAATTTACTCAACAGTGATAACATGAAAGTAGCTATTACTCAGCTACGCAATGAGCCACAGGTCTGAAATTTTACTATGTTATAGCTGACTAAAAAGTTGCTGAATAACATATTTATACAAATTTTTGTAAATGCAATAGTTTTCAAGTTATAACTAACTTACTCAACAGTGATAACCTGACAGCAGCTATTACTCAGCTATGATATATGTGAATAACATATTTATACAAAATTCCTTAAATACAATAGTTTTCAAGTTACAACTAATTTATCAACAGTGAGAACCTGAAAGCAGCTATTGTTCAGCTATGCAATGAGCTACAGGTCTACAATGTCACTATGTTATAGCTGATCCATAAGTAGGCGAATAACATATTTAAACAAATTCTCTAAATGCAATAGTTTCCAAGTTACAACTCATTTACTCAACAGTTAGAACCTCAGAGTAGCTATTTCTCAAAACACTCTAAATGTAATATTTTTCAAGTTACAACTGATTTACTCAACAGCTATATTCTGAAAGTAGCTATTGCTCAGCTCTGCAATGAGCTACAGGTCTGAATGTTCACTTTGTTATAGCTGACATAAAAGTAAGTGAATAACATATTCAAATGAAATACTCCAAATGCAATAGTTTTTAAGTTACAACTGTTTTGCTCAACAGTGAAAACCTGAAAATAGCTATTGCTCAGCTATGCCATGAGCTACAGGTCTTCAATTTCAGCATACTATAGCTGATTCAAAAGTACATGAATAACATATTTAAACAAAATTCTCTAAATGCAACAGTTTTCAATTTACAAGCAATTTACTCGACAGTGATAACATGAAAGTAGCTATTACTTAGCTATGCAATGAGCTACAGGTCTCAAATTTTACTATGTTATAGCTGACTAAAAAGTTGTTGAATAACATATTTATACAAATTTCTGTAAATGCAATAGTTTTCCAGTTATAACTAATTTACTCAACAATGATAACCTCAAAATAGCTATTGCTCAGCCATGATATAAGGTACAGGTCTGCAAATATACAATGTTATAGCTGATCCAAAAGTAGGTGAATAACCTATTTAAAAAATATACTCTATTAATAAATGTAATAGTTTTCAAATTCTAACTGATTTACTCAACAGTGATAACCTCAAAGTAGCTATTACTCAGCTATGAAATAAGCTACAGGTCTGAAATTTTACTATGATATAGCTGACCCAAAAGTAGCTGAATAACATATTTATACAAACTTCTCTAATGCAATAGTTTTCAAGTTACATGTGATTTTACTCATTATGGAAGTTACTGAAAAGTCAAAAGGTAGCTATTACTCACTTAGCTATTGGGATAGATTCCCAAGTTACTCACCATGTTATAGCTATTGAAAAAGTAGCTGAACAACATATTTTAACAAAATGCTCTAAATGCAATACTTTTCAAGTTCTAATTGATTTACTGCATGATTTCAGGAATTTTAATGTATTAAAAATAGCATCAGAGATGCACGCACCCCACAGCCCAGGGAAATATTTTTAACACCATGAGATAGAGAAGTGCTGTATCAGTACAAAGTTCAGGATACTTTCAGAGCACTGTCAGTTATATAAAGGTCCAAACAATATTTAAATAAAGAAAATAATGTCTAAGAGAAAGATAATGCATGTAAAGATGAAGTTTTAAAACAAGACAATTCAATAACAAGATGAGAGCATTAATCAGTAAACTAAACATTACGACAATCTTTATCTACATCTGTCATGGCCAAATTATGGTTTGGATGTTTTGAATATTACTATGCATACAGAAGTGGTAATACCATTCAATGAATGCTTATGTGTGGTGTTGGAGCAAAATCTGTGGCTCACTTGATGAAATTCCATCTATTACAATGGGAAGTTGTAAAAGTAAAATTCTTAATGAATTCTAATATGACTTTAACAGTGCTTAATCTGCATCAAAAGACAGACCCAAAGGCGCAACAAGTTTTTAAAGGTCAAGGTCACTACGACAAGGTCAAAGGTCAAATCAAGGTCACACCATGATGCTGCACACCAATAACCCCTAACCAATGTCCCTACCAAGCATCAACTTCCTACACCTTACGGTTACCAAAATATAGCCCGGACAAGATTTTATAAGTCAAGGCAACTACGGCAAGGTCAAAGGTCAAATCAAGGTCAGACCATGATGTTGCACACCTACACCACCTAACGAATGTCCCTACCAAGTATCAACTTCCTACATCTCATGGTTACTGAGATATAGCCCGGACAAGATTTTATAAGTCAAGGTCACTACAGCAAGGTCAAAGGTCAAATCAAGGTCAGACCATGACAAAAAAAAACAAAAAAAAAAATATTGGATAGAATATCTCAAAACAATTATTTATTTGGGGTAAAAGTAGACATTTAAATAGGTTATGCTCCAATTTCTTTTTATAAACTAGAGGAATGCTTTTGCTAACAAAAGCGAAGCATCCCTTAAAGTTTAAAATGCTTTGTGGTTTTAATAAGCATGCTGTAAAGCTAAGAATGCACAAAGCTGCACTGTATGCTTTCCCAATACCTCTTAATACATTCTGAAGCTATAAAAGCAACAATAAAGGAGATATAAGGCATAAACTCCAAAGCAGCTATTTATGACCCCAGTTTGGCCCATAAGGGAGGGTCGGGGGGTAAACCTGACCGGCTATTCAGACTCTCCACATAGGCTTTCCCAATACCTCTTAATATATTCTGAAGCTATAAAAGCAACAATAAAGGAGATATAAGGCAAAAACTCAAAATCCGCTATTTTATGACCCCAGTTTGACCCATAAGGGGGGGTCGGGGGGGTAAAACTGACCGGCTATTTAGACTCTCCATATATGCTTTCCCAATACCTCTTAATACATTCTGAAGCTATAAAAGCAACAATAAAGAAGATATAAGGCAAAAACTCAAAATCGGCTATTTTATGACCCCAGTTTGACCCATAAGGGGAGGTCGGGGGGTAAAACTGACCGGCTATTTAGACTCTCCATATATGCTTTCCCAATACCTCTTAATACATTCTGAAGCTATAAAAGCAACAATAAAGGAGATATAAGGCAAAAACTCAAAATCTGCTATTTTATGACCCCAGTTTGACCCATAAGGGGGGGCCAGGGGGTAAAACTGACCGGCTATTTAGACTCTCAACATATGCTTTCCCAATACCTCTTAATATATTCTGAAGCTATAAAAGCAACAATAAAGGAGATAAAGGCAAAAACTCAAAATCCGCTATTTTATGACCCCAGTTTGACCCATAAGAGGGGTCGGGGGGTAAAACTGACCGGCTATTTAGACTCTCCATATATGCCTTCCCAATACCTCTCAATACATTCTGAAGCTATAAAAGCAACAACAAAGGAGATATAAGGCAAAAACTCAAAATCAGCTATTTTATGACCCCAGTTTGACCCATAAGGGGGGGCCGTGGGGTAAAACTGACCGGCTGTTTAGACTCTCTGCATATGGTTTCCTATTACCTCCCAGTACATTTTATAGCTCTAAATGCAATACTTAAGAAGATAATAGGGGGATTGGCCTAAATTTAAGGCTTTCAGATTGGAAGGGGTCAGAAAATCACTCATAAATGAGATATTTTTCAAGGGATTGCTCCCAAAATCTAATCAGCTCGCGTTTTCGATAGTATGAACAGGTGTGTCAAATCATAAGGCTCTGTAGCAAGTAGTTTTTCCTGAACTGTGATGACGGGGGGTGTACTTCAAACAAGAGGAGAGTGCCCGTGAACGGGCACTGTGTCAGCTGACTGAATGTTTTTGATTTGTGATGGTGATAATGAGAGGAAAGCATAATTATCAGGGAAAGGGCTGTACAGAAATACAGTTGTTCGAAAGATATTCCGAAGCTGACAGAAGAAAAGGACAAAAAAGCTGTGCCCTGCAAATGGTATTATGAAATAAAGTAACAAGGTAATTGTTTAAGTGTAAAAAGTAGGTTAAAAATATTTAAAGAAATACTATAAATGCAATATCCTCATTCGACCATGAAGAAGGGATCCAAAGGTCAAATCTGACCATACCAAAAGATTTCCAGCCAAAGAATTTAGGATGGTTTACCATCCCAAACCTCTCGGACCAATAATAAGTGAGTCATAGGCACTTTTTAAGTTTGGCTATCCTTGTTTGACCTTGACGGACGGGTCTAAGGTCAAATCCGACCACACAAAAAATTCCCAGCCCATGATTTCCTGTAGCTTGTTTACCATCCCAAACCTGTAGGACCAATAATAAGCGAGTTATAAGCAATTGTAAGTTTGGCTATCCTCAATTGACCTTGAAGGAGGGGTCCCAGGTCAAATCTGACCACACCAAAAGAATCCCAGCCCATGATTTCCTATATGTTGGTTTACCATCCCAAACCTCCAAGACCAATAATACGCGAGTTATAAGCACTTTAAGTTTGACTATCTTCGTTTGACCTGGAAGGAGGGGTCTAAGGTGAAATCCGACCACACCAAAAGATTCCCAGCCCATGATTTTCTATAGGTTGGTTTTCCATTCCAAACCTCTAGCACCAATAATAAGCGAGTTATAAGCACTTTTAAGTTTGGCTATCCTCATTTGACCTTGAAGGAGGGGTCCAAGGTGAAATCCGACCACACCAAAAAATTCCCAGCTCATGATTTTCTATAGGTTGGTTTTCATTCCAAACCTCTAGGACCAATAATAAGCGAGTTATAAGCACTTTTATGTTTGGCTATCCTCATTTGACCTTGAAGGAGGGTTCCAAGGTCAAATCGGACCATATTAACAGATTCCCAGCCCATGATTTCCTACAGGTTGGATACAATGATTTACTCAACAGTGAGAACCTGAAAGAAGCTATTGCTCAGCTATGCCATGACATAGAGGTCTGCAATTTCACTATGTTATAGCTGACCAAAACGTCTGTGAATAACATATTTAACAAAATACTCTAAATGTAATAGTTTTAAAGTTACAACTGATTTACTCAAGAGTGAGAACCTTAAAGTAACTATTACTCAGCTATGCAATGAGCTACATGTCTGAATTTTTGCTCTGTTATAGCTGACCTAAAAGTAGGTGAACAACATATTTAAGCAAAATACTGTAAATGCAATAGTTTTCAAGTTACAACTGATTTACTCAATAGTGAGAACCTGAAAATAGCTATTGCTCCGCTATGCCATGAGCTATAGGTCTGTAATATTATAGCTAACCCAAAAGCTAACCCAAAAGTAGGTGAACAATATATTTTAACAAAATACTCCAAATGCAATATTTTTCAAGTTACAGCCGATTTACTCAACAGTCAGTGCCTGAGAATAGCTATTGCTCAGTTGTGCCATGACCTACAGGTCTGTAATTTCACTATGTTATAGCTGACCCAAAAGTAGCTGAATAACATATTTGCACAAATTTCTGTAAAGGCAATAGTTTTCCAATTACAACTGATTTACTCAACAGTGAGAACTTCAAAGTAGCTATTACTCAGCTATGCAATGAGCCACAGGTCTGGAACTTCACTATGTTATAGCTGACCCCAAAATAGGTGAATAACATATTGCAACAAAATACTCTAAATGTAATAGTTTCCAAGTTATAAGTGATTTACTCAACAGTGATAACCTCAAAGTAGCTATTACTCAGCTATGCCATGAGCTACAGGTCTGAAATTTTACTATGTTATAGCTGACACAAAAGTAGCTGAATAACATATTTATACTAAATTCTCTAAATGCAATAGTTTTCAAATTATAAGTGATTTACTCAACATTGAGAACTTCAAAGTAGCTATTACTCAGCTATGCAATGAGTCACAGGTCTGGAACTTCACTATGTTATAGCTGACCTCAAAATAGGTGAATAACATATTGAAACAAAATACTCTAAATGCAATAATTTCCAAGTTATAAGCAATTTACTCAACAGTGATAACCTAAAAGTAGCTATTACTCAGCTATGCCATGAGCTACAGGTCTGAAATTTTACTATGTTATAGCTGACCCAAAAGTAGCTGAATAACATATTTATACGAAATTCTCTAAATGCAATAGTTTTGAAGTTATAAGCGATTTACTCAACAGTGATAACCTAAAAGTAGCTATTACTCAGCTATGCCATGAGCTACAGGTCTAAAATTTTACTATGTTATAGCTGACCCAAAAGTAGCTGAATAACATATTTATACGAAATTCTGTAAATGCAATAGTTTTTAAGTTACAAGTGATTTTACTCATGATGGAAGTTACTGAAAAGCCCAAAAGTAGCTATTACTCACTTAGCTATTGAGACAGGCACCCAACTTACTCACCATATTGTAGCTATGAAAAAAGTAGCTGAATAACATATTTTAACAAAATGCTCTAAATGCAACACTTTTGAAGTTATAAATGATTTTGTGCATGATTTCATGAATTTTAATACATTAAAAATTACTAAAAAATTTATTAAAAAAAAAGTAAGACAGATCCAGGTCTCATACTCACACAAGAGAATCTACCTCTGGCCTAGTACATATATGCAAGATATGAGAGAAATCCCTGCAATAGTCACTGAGAAAATTGTGATTAAGTGTTGAAATTTTCACACTTTTGGTGGGGGTACCCCCCTTGTAATGTCTCTAGCAAACAGACGAACAGACAGATTTGCATGCAACAATTTTTCATCCTCGATAGATAAGGTATCTTTTAAAAAAAACAGCACGTCTCTAGGCCTTGTAGTTTTGGAGAAGAAGTTGTTCACGCGGACGCGGACGCGTACGCAGACGCGTACGCCCACGCCGCAGAGTGACGACATAATGTCAGCTGACTGACAAGTCAGCTGACTGACAAGTCAGCTGACATAAAAATAATTTTTGATCCTGTGACCTTCATAAAGGTCAAAGGTCAAATTTAAGCATGCAGAAAAATTTTCCCACGTCTAAGGTATACAACTGCCAAATATGGTTTGAAACCTTCTAATAATAAGGGAGATATTCAAGGGAGACCATAATGCGGCGGCGGCAAGGAAACTGAGGCGAAAACAAATAAGCGCCCTTTCAGGGACGCATAATTATGGCACGTATATGATATTGATGATATTTATGTTCTAACTATATCTGAGACGAGTGAACAAAATTCCTGATTTGGTTTTTTCAAGGGCCCAGAAAACTGATTTAGATTTCTAAAAATGACTACATCAGTAATACATCCACATAACCATAAACAAGAGGGTCAAAGATGCCCCAAAAGGCGGGTTGCGCAGGCAGCAATAAGGTTAGCGACTGCTGTAATTAAATTTAGAAACAAGGAAAGAAATGTTAGGTCACCCAGTTAAGGTGAATGTGTTAGATGTGCTAAGAAATATAAAACTTGTAATCTAGGTTACATAATTGTATCTATGCTATAAACGGACAAACGAAAGGACGGAATTACACCAATTTCAAAAGCAACTTAGCTATGATGGTGATCTATCTCCCTGTCAAGTTTGAATTTGATTGGACAAAGTGTTTTAGAGTTTGCCCAAATAACTCCAGCCTCTGATGAGAAAGTTCACTCAAAACTTTCGAAACACAATATAACAAATTTTATACAGTGTAAGGCACTCAACCACAAGACTTATTGTGACTTTATTTTATACAGTGACTCACTTAGTTTCACTTATTAATTCGTTTTAGAGTTAGAGTCCTGAAACACCAGTAGTACATCCACATAACCATAAAAAATATGTGGTCTATCTATGTTTACTGCTAATGATGAAGCAAACTTTTGTGAAATATGTGTAGATTTTTTAATTTTACATGATCATAAATAACTAATGACTACCTAATATTACGAGTACAGCTCCAAAAAAAAGCTGTAGTATGCTTGATCTGAAAGGCCACTTATTCTGTAGCAGTCTATGCATACGCCTGATCCTGTAGGTCTGATAGTCAAATTCTTTATCCTCACATGTGTCATTCTGAGTCTGTTGCTCTGGCCCTCCTAGTACTAAAATATGATCATTTCCAATGTCTTCTGAATCTAAAACATACATTCCGACACCAACATATTAGCAGTTCTAATTTGAATAAAAAAACTTCAGGATACAATCATCATCCCAAAGGTACATGCACCTTGCATTTTTCAAAAACTAATTTGAAAACTTATCCTTTCTTTGCTTGTGAAAAATCTACATAGTAGTCCCCAAAGTTTCATAATGTTATTCATTTTTTAAGTTATATGGCATATGCCACACTTCCGATGAATGAATCTGTAACTCAGAATCTATCTTTACATTTCAAAATGGCACCTGTAAATTACTGGTGACACACTGCTATAATGCTCCAGTCACACTGCAGGCAGTACGTCCCACGGTTATAGGTTTTTTTCGGCGGCAGAACCGCATCCAAGGATGCCTCGTATCTGCCAAGATTTGGTGTTTTCACCACACTACAGGCACTATTAACCATGGTCATAGGCGTTGGGCGAAACGACTCTGTCCTTCAACTACTGTGTGAGGTTCGTATGTCAAGTTGTACAGTGCAAAATGTCCATTTACCTCCACTCACCTTAGGTCACCAGTTGTTAACTGAAAATGACCGAATCACAACCTTATATACACTGTCGACTACACCTTCAGTTATCGTAGGGCATTTCGACCAACGTCTATAACCACGGGTTATACCGCCTACAGTGAGACTGGGTTAATCAACAATAACGTTGTGGGGAATACTCATTCTCTAAAGAATGCTTGCAAAAGTACAAGCATTATTGTTACAAAATATTATGGGCTTCAGCCTTTAATTCTATCCATTGATGGATTAAGGTTTCAACCTAGTTTTCTTCCAAGTACCCTTTATAAGATGATAATATTTTTACAGTTACACCTCAAGTGAATCGAGTATAATAAATGTGAAACCACAGAAAGCCATACAAAAGCCCTATGAGAGTAAAACATGTGTCTCAACAGGGTTCAATTGATTTTGGTTTGATGTTGCTCCAGTCCAACATATTATATATGTCATATAAAAAACTTTCCCATTTCAGGGCTGACTGGGAATCAAACCCAAAACCTCAGAGGTTGGAGGTGGGTGTGTTACCACTGTGCCCCTGCCATGTTAAATGCAGTTGTTTAAGTGATAAAGTGGAACGATAGTAGCTGGGTTATATAGAAGATATATGGGTGTAATGCAAACCTGAAGACTGGAGACTTTGAACTTCAAATGGCTCATCTTCAAATCTTTCATACACAGCTGCCATCTTAAGGAGTTCCTCTAAAATAAGATTCAATAAATGCAGGGTGATAGGTTTTAACCTTCTGAGATAAAATAACCACAAATGTATCAGTATTTCAGAAACTGACATATAAATATATTTCTAATTACTGAACAGTTTTGACACACCCTTCTCCTCTTTTCAATCTAGCTACACTGTACAGGACTTTTTAAACCTTTGAATAAGCCATAATATTTCCACGTTTAGGCTAGTAAAGTTACAAATGTCTTTCAATTATTATTTTCTCATAAAACAATTGCCACTAATGAGACACTACTTTATATTAAAACATATCAGGCTTTACAGTTAACCATACTGATGACAGCAGGAAATGTCTCAGAATCACAATGGTGGTTACCTTGACTCTACTCAATTAACCATGCGTGAGTATATACATACATATGTATGTCTATGGCACAAATCAACTCAAACTTTGAGATTTAATTAAAAGCACTTTTTTAAGAAAATTGTGTATAGCCACATATTGGGCAGTATTTGCACAACTGTTTTTATGTTACATTTTTCTAAAAGATATTTTGTCCAATTTATAGTTTTTTTATTGGATGTGGATGTTAGGTACAGCATGGCTTTCTACTAAGGGTCTTAGCCAAATCATAGATTTAAATTTTGTATACAAATATAGCCAACTTGGGGGCTAAGATTTGGCCAAGACATTTTGTGAATACGGTCCCAGAATGTGGGTGTTTACTGGAACACAATGGTGGACACAGATGAACAGACATGAAAATAAACTTTCCAAATATAAGTGGTGTAAATAACAAAATCATACAAAGTAAATAACAACACACTTATAAAAAGTTTATCATGACATATGCCATTTAGTTTGTGTGATTTTCCTGTTAACATCAGATTTGAATAGTTCTGAACTACATTTATCTTTGTGTCCACTTTCTGTTGTGTGATGTATCATGGAACAAACCTCATCTTGACACAAACTGGGAGGTAAAATAGTTAATAACAGTTTTTTTTTATTGCCCACACCCATGCATATCCACATAGGTTCTCTGTATACTATATAAGGTAGATGAATTGACAATGTATGTAAATTAATTGGTTTCAGGAACTTCTAACATAACATAAAAAAATAGCATCAGAGATGCCCGTACCCCACAGCCTGGGGAAATAGTTAAACACCATGACATATAGAAGTAGTGAAACAGTACAAAGACCAGGATACTTTCAGCACAGTGTCACTTATATAAAGGTCCATATAATGTTTAAGTAGATAAAATAACTTCTAAGAGAAAGAAAATGTATGTACAGATAAAGTATTAAAACAAGACAATTCAATAACAAGATGAAACCATTAATCAGTATACTAAAAATTATGAAGCTGTAAAATTTTATTAACTGAAGAACAGCTGTCAATGGAAAAAGCACAATTACGTAAAAGTGCATACAATAATCAATTGCAGCAATCCATATATCTTTGTCATAAGAGAAAGATGTCTCAAATATGACAGGTGAACACACTTTGGCAGAGCCAAAGTTAAAGATCACATCATAATGCACACCTACACCCCCTAACCAATGTCCCTTCATATTGTCAACCTTCTACACCTTATGGAATCCAAGAAATAGCCCAGACAAGATTTTAAAACTCATGGTCACTATGACAAGGTCAAATCAAGGACACACCATGACGTTGCACACCTACACCCCCTAACCAATGTCGATACCAAGTATCGGCTTCCTACACCTTGCGGTTTCCAAGATATAGCCCGGACAAGATTTTGAAACTCAAGGTCACTGTGGCAATGTCAAAGGTCAAGTCAAGGACACCATTACGTTGCACACCTACACCCCCTAACCAATGTCGATACCAAGTATCAACTTCCTACACCTTGCGGTTTCCAAGATATAGCCCGGACTAGATTTTCAAACTCAAGGTCACTGTGGCAAGGTCAAAGGTCAAATCAAGGTCACACCAAGACGATGCACACCTATACCTCCTAACCAAATGTCTCTACCAAGACAAGATGGGTGAAAACAAAACCACGACAGCCCTTAAGGGCTCTGGGGTAACAATAAACCATCTAGAATAGTTTCAAGGGGTGATAATATAATTTCTACTAAAAATCAGTGCCCTATCTTGGCACAATATGCATACAAAAATTCCCATTTGTGGCAAAGCTTATTTTACCACAAGAAATCAATGTAACCACACTAAATACAATCAAAAAAGGAAGTTTTTGTGTCCAAGTTGTGCCAATTTACAGTGGGGAGCAGTATCTCTGTGTACACAGGTGTATTGTACTCCAGTACCAAAAATGTGTACATCAGGAGGTCCCCATTGCAAAACCGTACGGATTCCGAGACTCTGCGTTTTAGGACACCCCAAACAAACAAGGATGTTTCCTGTAAACGACATTGCTATAAAAGTCCCAAATGGACAAAATATGAGATAAATGTGTACAATTTCTTCAGATTTCTGGTGTGTTCCATATATTTAAAGTTTTCCTTCCATTATATGTGCTGACAAGCTAAATTGAGGTTATAAAGTCTTGTGGCCAAAACATGGCATTTCTGCTCAACATGTCACTATAAACGTCTGCAAATACGGGATAAAAGCTTGTAATTTCTTCAGATTTGGGTATGTTTCAAATATGCTAACTCTTCCGTCCATTATATGTGTTGAAGTGACAGTTGTAAAATCTCATCACAATATTTCAGTGAAACGCTTTCAATACCGAAGCACTGGGCCTACTGACCCATCTCTATCATAAGTACAGTACATGATTTGGTATAGTGGCATTCTACCAGTAAACACCCATGCTTAAGAGAATATTTAACATTTATGCATAAATAAGCAGGTTTAGTTTATATTCTTCTTCAACCAAATTATCAAATGACATGCAATACCATTAATGCTTTGATTATGCTGGGTGAAAGCGATGTATTTTGACACTATATCTCCATTATCGGCCATTTTTACTGGCCCAAATACCGTTCGGGTCTGCCCATGGTAATTTCCGCACATTTAACGTGTGGAGCAACTGCTATATTGATAGTGTTGTAGAAGCCCCAGATATTCATTATAGATCTATATTTGTCATTGTTTGACTAATAAAGTAGTAGTTTTCTACCAGTAAATGTCCATGCTTTAGATAATATCTAAATTTGAATAATGTTAGCAGGTATACAGTGGCTTATATTCTTCTTTAACCAATTAATCAAATGACATACAATACAATTATTGCTTTGTTTTTACCGTTTAATATTTCTTTGAAAGTGTGTTTCGATATTTTGATTATTTTCTTAAGGTTATGGAATATATGCTTTATGTTATATGTACTATGTATGATAGATTTTAAATCTTTTTTTTTTATGTTATGTCCAATTGTTCTAACAATTATATACAGATTTTACAATATGAAGTCTTTGTGGGCAATCAGTTTATTTCTCTGACAAAATTAGGGCTGCAAGCAAGCCAAAAATGCGCCTCAATTCCTCGTTTTAGAAGAATCAACTCGGACTCGGTTAATCACCTGATTATCGCCCACGAAATAAACTGCTTCATATTTTGACATATCACGCATTATAAAATGGTTACAAGGCACACAACAGGAATGAATTTTGATAATTTATTGAATTTTGGGAAAAAGACGCATTTATAATGCAAAATATAGGAAGCTCTAACCATCTTTATATTGCGAGATTTGAGGCATCTTCGAAATACGTTATAATAAAATGCTGTCTTATAAAGGAATTAAAGTTTGCAAATACTTAAAATATAAAATACTGAAATGCAAATGCCTTGTATTAGTAAAATATATAAATATATTCATATATTTAAAGAAAAAAATTGAATTTTGTAGCAGATATTACGCCTATATTTAGTTGTTTTCGAAGACCCGGTTCACTTTTCTTGCCTTGAGTATTGAACTAAAATGTTTTGTTTACAAGTAACCGAAGAATTGTTGCAGCTCTAGAGGAAATATAGTCAGAACACCACCAAACCATAACGCCACCCCATAGCTGCCACCACATGTTCTGACATATATTTGAGCTAACCTTGCTCTGCAATCGTGGAGTTTATTGTGGGTAAGCAGGGGATAAATAATATAGAAACTAGGTTTAAACAGAAAAGATTTTCACAGCTTACATAAAAAGTTCACAACTAAGGCTCATGAAATGCTGTGCATATATGCATAAAGAAAATGTGTTAAACCAAAAATCACACATTGCATTGTGCTTTTAAC
The DNA here is from genome assembly GCA_964017235.1 of Sabellastarte sp. h YS-2021. Classification (NCBI taxonomy): domain Eukaryota; kingdom Metazoa; phylum Annelida; class Polychaeta; order Sabellida; family Sabellidae; genus Sabellastarte; species Sabellastarte sp. h YS-2021. Next base: position 50,827,602 of record OZ024936.1, on the reverse strand, counting down.
TGTGCCAATGGGATTTAAAATTGTTTCTTTGAAAGGTTAACTGTAACTCTGTTTAGGAAAATAAATATTATAAATACAAATTATGCACCTGCACATTCTGTACATCAATGTTGATTAGTGGTGGCGTTGTGGAGGTTATTGTTTGTTCGCATTCTGACTGGTTTCCTCTCTGACAACAAATAAATGTACATGAAATACACTTTTAGGAGCATTTAATCTCTGCATGTTTAGTGTGTGGAGATGCCATGCGGAGGGTAGTGTTTAGTAGGGCTGGGACGGGTGCTGAGTACCTGCACTCTGACATCCGACCCGATTTTGTGTAATCGCGAAATTTAGTATCCACCATTAGAGGTCTTCTGTAAACAAATGGTAGCAAAACTTTTGAAGAAAAATGTCTTCTACTTAACCAGGTATCATACTGCCTTATTACCAATTATCGCCGGGTACCAATTATCGCCAGACAGAATTCAAATAGACATAACTTGATCAAAAGTGCATCCCAAGTCTAGCAAATTAGGTAAAACTATTTCCAAGGTGAATAGCACAAATACAAAAGAAAAAAGTTTCAAAATTTGTGGCCATTACTAAATCTAAACCTTTAATTTATTGGCGGCGATAATTGGTACCCGGCGATAATTGGTAGCAAGGCAGTAGAATATGGAGTAAATTATATGTATTTAAGCAAAAACTAAAACTTTAATTGATATCATGTGGCGGAAATGTAGTATTTTACACAAATGTTTCATTTCGTGGGCGATAATACATTGTGATTAATCATTACAAGTAGTGCGCCCATTTTGTTTGCAAATAGAAGCATTTCTTCTTGACCTCTAACAAAGAAATATAAGGTGGGCGTTACTGGTAAAAAGCCATTAAGTGTACAGTAGCTGTCAGGTTTCCGTGATAAGGAAAGATTTATTCCTTCCTAATCACGGACACAGACGAATACACGTACATTTTATATCAAGATATCTAGGGTATATGGGTATGGACAATACTGCCTTGCTACCAATTATCACTGGGTACCGATTATCTCCAGACTGAATTCAATTAGATATAATTTCACCAAAGTAGCATCCCAAGTCTAGCAAACAAGGTAAAACTATAAGTGAATGGAACAAATACATAACAAAAAGCTGTCAAAATATAAGACCATTACTGAAATATGAACGTTTTACTTTCTGGTGGCGATAATTGGTAGCCGGCGGTAATTGGTAGCAATTAAGAAGTTATGCAGCATTCTTACCGGCCGTAAACACAACCTCACAGCCTGTAAATTGGTCAAGAACGGTGTCAAAGGTGGTATATACCACTCGTGAGTTGGGTAGATCCAGAGACTTTCCAAACTTTGACATTCAACTCTAATGACAACGACGATGCAGAATACACGTGCTTTCGTTATAAAAACATGTTAAATAAAGTGTTTCGGTACTCTGGATTTTGATAAATAACATTGGAAAAGGTTTAACAAGTGAAATATGCATCATTTGCATGGCAGATAGGGAAATATTGTGATTTCTTTTATTTCTTTCTCTTTGTGATGTGTTTGTTTACATATACACATATAAACACACAGGCGGTGAATTGTTAAGAACGGTCAAAACTGTCCGCTGTACAGGTGGTGCGCACCACTCGTGAATTTCCGTCTGAATGCAGCATAAGGCCACGGATGACAGGTGTTCGAAGTTCCGACTGTGTACACGTACGTTGTCATTTATTGCAGAGTTGCCCAAATATCACAGATTGTCACTCATCGTTACTTGGACTCGCGTGTCAACAGAACGAAGTATGCAATAAAAAAAGAAAGACGAACAGCTCTTTAAAGCATATTTTATGTATTTTCTGAGATTTTTTTTTACTCTCCGTCAAAATCTGTCATCATTTCGGTTTGAGGTAAACCCATGTATGGTACAAGCTAAAAGCCACAATTTCTTCAAACGCTATTTCAAGACTAATAAGCAGGTACTTCCCAAAAAGAAACATAAGCTTTATGTAAAGAACTTGAAAAGAGAATAAAGTAGTTAGATATGTTACCATAACACTAGTGGAGACAATCCCCTAATTTTCCTAACTGTCAAGATACTACATAAACTGAATTAACAATATTGTGATTTATCAAAATTGTATTTAAAAAAAAATCATTATAAGTTGACATTTTCGCTGGGTATTAATTTTAGCTATTTTAACTAATGAGCTTGGATAGTAATAATTAATTTCTAGTGAAATTTTAAAATTTGTATTATTATCTCAAGTAGAAACTAGCAATTAGTGAAAATTAATTCTAGTAAATTTTTAAAATGAAGAATTGGTAAAAATTTTTGGCAAAAATTTCTATGCAGTAATTCTTTTTATGCAGTAATTGTACAAGAATTAAATCTGTAAGGGCTCCACTCAGTTTTTATGAATCAAAATTTAACTATACAGTTGTATTGCTTGGAGTACTATGGCATTTTATAGTGAATAGTTTTTTCAATGCCCATTAGTTGACTTCCCTTCCCCACCACAATAGTTGAGAAGACTGTGGAGGGGAATAGTTTATAGTTTGAAAAAATTGTAAGTCTTTAACTATCATCTAAACGCAGTAATATTATCTTGAGTTCTGGTGGCTTGAGGGAGTTTGTTCCATCCAGTAGGAACAGCTTTGGCCAAACTATGTATCCCCATTCATTTATTTGATGTGATCGAGCAAACAGAAAGATAAGCCACTAGGCTAGCTAAGATATGTAAGTTCATTCAGATTGATTGGTATGATTGATCAGATTGGTATGTGAGAAGGTTTTATTTAAACAGTACAGAGTATTCAACTGGCAGCCAGTGTAGTTAATTAGAATATGGTGAAACATGACTTAACTTATTCATAATACACATGAGGGATTATGAATTCTCTGGATTCTACTGATATTTCCCTTTGCTATATGTAAGTGATTACAGTAGTTTAAAAGACTGTTGGCCATGGCGTTCAACACCACTTAGAGCTGTCTCATGGGTAAGATACCTGTATATACAGACTCTTTCGCTTTCCCTAAGATTATGGCTCACATTCAACAAACATTTGGGGCAATGTCTGCAGGTACATTAAATTTTCTGCATCCAAAATGACGCAAAGGTTTTGTAAAGTCTCAGGTTGTTTTTCACAATGGTAAGGCGATTTTCTTATAATTTTGAACAATGGACTATAAATAATTAAATCGAAGCAGAACTTCTCACTCATTTCTCTAGTTGTCAGGATAATAAGTCAATAACCGAGATATTTATCTCTATTTATTGTCAAAGTGACTCCCCAATTGGAAAAAAGGAAAAATTAAAGGTGGTCTTACTGCTCCTCTGGAAAAAACTATATCTTCAAAGATTGTAAAAATAGCTTCCTTAGAAAATATTGAATATTAGAAAGGCTTAGGAAAAACATAATTTATCCCCCCCCCCCCCCCCCCCCCCCCCCATAAAAAAAAGGGAGAGGCAAAGTGTTACAATTAGGTATATTGTTTTGCTTAACTTACATGTTTATTCTTGGGTTGGGCTCTAAATTCAAACCACGTGTGGGTCTATCCATGGCTTGGTCCTCCTCAAATGATCTGGATCCAGATCACAAATACAGAACTTTTGTGTTTTATTAGCACTACTAACAGGCAAGTTGAATGTAATGCTTGAACTGTATGTCTGACTAGTTTTAGAGCAAAGCTTTATTTCTCAAGTTTTAGTGTGTACCAGTTTTTGTGGTTGTTAAAGGTCAAGGACGCCACGTTGAAACGAAAGAAAACGGTTGTGTACTTTAATGCAAATAAACACACTCGCTTGAGCTTGTCAAATGCATTTTTTTCTGCTCTATTGATTAATTCAATATGCCAGTCATACCCAAGGTGGACGCAGCTCCAGCAGGGGAAGAAAAAGGTATCAATGCGATACTGCTTGGACCCCCAGGGGCTGGTAAAGGAACCCAGGTATGTTTTTTTTTTCCTGATTTCGGATGTTTGGAACATTACAACAGAATGGCTGTTTCATATTATGGGGGCACATCTCAGGTTGTGAGTTCGGTCCCTGGTGAAACACGGGGGGGGGGGGGGGGGGGGATAATGGATTTGTAGCCCCCGGGGCCGGATTCACTACTGCTCAGCCAGTGAATTACGTCACCCCAGTGAAGTTCGTCACTCGTATTTTATGACAGTATTAAAACTTCTTTACTGTGATCTTCCTGCAAACAATTATACCTTGCTCTCCAAGGCAACTATTCCACTTTTTTAAATGTGGATATTGCTAGTCCTTGAACGCATTTATAGCAGGTGACGAACTTCACTGGGGTGACGAAATTCACTGGCCAACCAGTAGAGGTCTCAGGTCTCAAATCTGAGATTTTGGTCTCAAATCTAAGATTTTTCTAGATTTTTCTCAGATTTGAGACCTTTTACTCAGCTGGGATTCACAAAGGATCTCGGGCTAAGATTTTTCTCAGATTTGGTCTCAAATCTAAGACTGCCTAGGGGGTGACTTAAGTTTTCATAAAATAGAGTATATGTAATAAAAAGTCACAAAACAAAATGAAAATAGTGAAGTATGAGATATTATTTAACTTGTAACACAAAATATGAATATATATTAAGAGTTCGTACAAAAACAACAGTAAACATTTACATTACAAATTTACATGAGTGGCTTGTTTTGCTGTTATAATCAGTTCTTTTGAATGTCAGTACAAATTATAGTAAAAAGACAACGTTTTGCTTGATTGAAAATATTCTAAAATGTGAGTACATATGGTAGAGTGGTAAAATACAAATGTGTATACTTTCCACTAATCTCAACAAAATGTTACTTCAGTTTTGGTCTCAGCTGGGATTCCTTTCATGAATCTCAACTTAAGCAGAATCTCAGCTGAGACAAAAATCTCAGATTTGAGCAAAATCGCTGAGATTTGGCTAAGACTTGAGACCTCTCGTGAATCCGGCCCCGGTGTCTTGGTAGCAAAAGCATTTTACGGAATACCCTGCATGACCACCATTTCACTTGTCAACACTTGTGTATCTTCAAAGTACTTTTTTAGAATAATTCATTTGTGTTTTTACTTTTTGTGCTATCTTTACTCAGTACACGGGTGTCATTAATGTTAAACAAGTTGTAATTACATTATCTGAGTTTACTTAATTACCGTAAATTATTAAGAAATGCAATAATTGTATCCACCCGAAGCATCCGCTACACCGCCGCCGCGCGTAGAGAGATTTTCGGCGTTAACGCTCTAAGAGGAAAACAACAGCAGCTAGGTTCACCAAATTTGCAGGATATCTTCATTGGGGGGTAAGCTTCTCTGGGAAGGAAAATAGCCTCATTCTGAAAAACAAGATGGCCGCCACGGGCATTTCTTTAAAAAATAATCTACATTTTTCTACTGGCTCTTCCTCATAGGTAGAAGGTTGAATCTCTTCATAGGTGATATGTATGACACATATACATGTCCTCTACAACCTTGCACACATTTGACCTTGAAGCTCCTAATTCAAGGTCATTCACGGAGTGCCAGAGTAACCCACATAGCGGACTTTAAAAGTGCCTATATCTCCCTTATTATTGGTCCTAGAGGTTTGCAATGTGAAGCCAACCTATAGGAAATCATGTGCTGCGAATCTTCTGATGTGGTCAGATTTGACCTTGGACCCCTCCTTCAAGGTCAAACGAGGATAGCCAAACTTATAAGTGCTTATAACTCGCTTATTATCAATCCTAGAGGTTTGGGATGGTAAACCAACATATAGGAAATCATGGGCTGGGAATCTTCTGGAGTGGTCGGATTTGACCTTGGACCCCTCCTTCAAGGTCAAACGATGACAGCCAAACTTAAAAGTGCTTATAACTCGCTTATTATTGGTCGTAGAGGTTTGGGATGGTAAACCAACGTATAGGAAATCATGGGCTGGGAATCTTCTGGTGTGGTCGGATTTGACCTTGGGCCCCTCTTCAAGGTCAAATGAGCATAGCCAAAGGTAAAAGTGCCTATAACTCACTTATTATTGGTCCTAGAGGTCTGGGATGGTAAACCAGCATATAGAAAATCATGGGCTGGGAGTCTTTTGGTGTGGTTGGATTTGACCTTGGGCCCCTCCTTAACATAACATAACACATGATTTTTATATAGCGCTTATCACTTAGTACGTCTCTAAGCGCTGTAGGATCTAGACATTGTATGCAAGTCTGAAAAAGTATGTTTTGAGCTGTCTTCTGAAATCTAACAGTGAATTTGAAGATCTAATGCTAACAGGTAGATTGTTCCACAGAGCTGGAGCAGCATGAACAAAAGCCCGTTTTCCATAACTGTTTCTAGGAACCTTGACTGGAAATGCTATATTGAAATTTTTGGATGATCTTGTAAATCTTGCTGGTTGTGCTAACGAAATGAGGTCAGTGATGTATGTTGGTGCTAAGCCATGTAACGCTTTGTACACATCAGTGAGAATACTGAAAGCAATCCGCTGTTGTATTGGAAGCCAGTGAAGTTCTTGTCTTGCTCTACTAATGTGGTCATACTTTCTCATTTTGAGGATGACTCGGGCTGCTGAATTTTGTACAATTTGTAGTCTATGCAAAAAGGTCAAACGAGAATTGCCAAAGGTAAAAGTGCCTATAACTTGCTTATTATTGGTCGTAGAGGTTTGGGATGGTAAACCAACCTATAGAAAATCATGGGCTGGGAATCTTCTGGTGTGGTCGGATTTGACCATGGGCCCCTCCTTCAAGGTCAAACGAGGACAGCCAAACTTAAAAGTGCTTATAACTCGCTTATTATTGGTCCTAGAGGTTTGGGATGGTAAACCAGCATATAGAAAATCATGGGCTGGGAATCTTCTAGTGTGGTCGGATTTGATCTTTGGCCCCTCCTTCAAGGTCAAACGAGAATAGCCAAAGGTAAAAGTGCCTATAACTCGCTTATTATTGGTGATAGAGGTTTGGGATGGTAAACCAACATATAGGAAATCATGGCCTGGGAATCTTCTGGTGTGGTCGGATTTGACCTTGGGCCCCTCCTTCAAGGTCAAATGAGGACACACTATATCCTATAACTCACTTATTATTGGTCATAGAGGTTTGGGATAGTAAACCAACATATAGGAAATCATGGCCTGGGAATCTTCTGGTGTGGTCGGATTTGACCTTGGGCCCCTCCTTCAAGGTCAAATGAGGACAGCCAAACTTAAAAGTCCGTATAACTCACTTATTATTGGTCCTACATGTTTGGGATGGTAAACCAACATATAGGAAATCATGCACTGGGAATCTTCTGGTGTGGTCGGATTTGACCTTGGGCCCCTCCTTCAAGGTCAAATGAGGACAGCCAAACCTAAAAGTGCTTATAACTCGCTTATTATAGGTCCTAGAGGTTTGGGATGGTAAACCAACCTATAGGAAATCATGGGCTGGGAATCTTCTGGCATGATCGGATTTGACCTTGGGACCCTCCTTCAAGGTCAAACCGGGATAGCCAAAGGTAAAAGTGCCTGTAACTCGCTTATTATTGGTCCTAGAGGTTTGGGATAGTAAACCAACATATAGGAAATCATCTGCTGGGAATCTTCTGGTGTGGTCGGATTTGACCTTGGGCCCCTCATTCAAGGTCAAATGAGGGCAGCCAAACTTAAAAGTGCTTATAACTCGCTTATTATTGGTCCTAGAGGTTTGGGATGGTAAACCAACACATTGGAAATCATGGGCTGGGAATCTTCTGGTGTGGTTGGATTTGACCTTGGGCCCCACGGTCAAGGTCAAATGAGGACAGCCAATCTAAAAAGTGCTTATAACTCGCTTATTATTGGTCCTAGATGTTTGGGATGGTAAACCAACATATAGGAAATCATGCGCTGGGAATCTTCTGGTGTGGTCGGATTTGACCTTGGAACCCTCCTTCAAGGTCAAATGAGGATAGCCAAACTTAAAAGTGCTTATAACTCGCTTATTATTGGTCCTAGAGGTTTTGGTGCATTGTCTTTACGGTGGATACAATTTGCATCGGTTCTCCGATGCGCTAGGTCTAGTTGAAGACTAGTTTATATGTATCAGTGTATATGTATCACATAAAATGGGTTTAGGTACCTGTTTTTTATCACTGTCTAACATTAATGACGTCTAACATTAATGACACCCGTGTAGTAATTTCAGTTAATTTTTATCATCATTAATAAGATACTTTAAACGAAGTGGCTGGAGTACGGTAAAACACCACACTCGAGAAGAAATTCTACAATACGGTAGCATTCACATGCCGTATTCCAGTAAATAAACTAGAGTGCGGTTCATGCTGGTATCCTAATAATCTCACTGAGTGAAGGAAATAGGAGACCACGACAGGTTTTAGATACAGAAAATTAAAGAAACCAGTCTATTTATCATCTGCAAACATGATTAATTTAATTAACCAATGAAAACAATTGTTGCTGAAACCTCACTCGAGACAAATAATTGTAGAAATAACACGCGACTAGCGTGGAGTTATGCAGGGTTTTACAACAAATTCTAACATGACATTTAATTTTTCACATTTATTTCTTGTCTTCTTACTGTTTTTATGAAGATTTGTAGTGCATACTTAGGTTAAGATGGTTAATTTTAGCCATATTTTACAAATGGGAGACATTCGTCTGCAAACGTGATTAATTCAATTAACCAATGAAATCTGTTGTTACTGAAACCACACTCGAGATAAAGTTCTGGAGTGCGGCAATCCGTCTGTAGCATATTTTCTAGAGAACGGTTTTACCGTACCGCAGCCACGCCCTACTTTAAAAGTGCTGTGATAGAAACACCAGAGTACACCAAAGTAAAGTTATCTGAAATGCATGCAATTGTAACAAGCTATAAATGTAGTGGTGGTGGACCAATTCACGCCCGGGTACCAATTCAGGCCCACCCCCAATTTTCTTGAAGATTTATAATTTTTCATAGAGAAGATGTTTACCACATCATAGATAATCATCAAATTGATCATATACATTTGTAATATATTGTTTAACTGTGATTGTTTTGGATAAATTCAGGGGTGGGCGTGAGTTGGTACCTTAACCAAATGTATGTACTGGTTTCCTCTGCCCATAAAACTACATGTCGTGATATGACCTACACAGTGTTGAAAGTGAAGTTAAAACCCAAATAAATAAATTAAGCTACAAGGTAAAACTCAAGTGAAACTGATAGGCTGATAGCTTGTTTCAAACTATTTTTTACATATTTTTTTTTTCATTTTCAGTATGTTGGGCAGTGAAGTAGTAGGTTTAGCCTTAAATTTTTGAATATATCTTGAAAATTGTGTTGAATAAAACCTAGTGATTTTCATTTCACAATTTCTTTATTTTCAAGTTTGAAAACTGGGCCAGTAACTTTGCTGCTGGGCCATTAACTTTTTGAAGTTACTGGCCCGTTTGGCCAGCAACTATATTGTACGAGTCGTGAACACTAACGGCCCCATGTCAGAATTCTTACATTGTTGTAAGAAATCTGTGGTTGAATGTATAGCATTATACATTCTGACTATTAAGTTTACCGGTATATGAAACTATAAAAACCAGTATTAAATAATAAATATTCATTTCTTCTCATTTGTTCGCCATTATTGTGTGGTACACTTGCAAGCAAATATATACTATGCATATGGTGAACTTCAAGCAGAATTTCTATTAATAAATTATTGTTGGGAAAACCCACAGAATTCTACATCATGAATATTAATGATTTGTACAAGTGTACAAATAATGCTGAATATGAAGTATTTGATGTTCAATTAAATAGATGCCCACACATTTCTATTTGTAAAATATTTTCAGGAAACCTCGTAGAGTTTAACTTCAGGTTTTCTATGCACACGGGAATATTAATGAGTTGTTCCCCTAACCTATATTTGTAAACACAATGAAAAGGTAGTTAAATTACACATAACTGTATGTGGAATAAATGACAAAATGGTGGCCGAAAACAATCAGTTCTGCCATACATTGAATAAAATTTTGACAAATATCAGATCTGTAACCACTTCGTTAAATTTTAAGCTCATATCCCATATTTTTGTACATTTGGGGACTTTTATAGTTTTATTAACTGCCAAAAGGAATTCATATTCAGGGTCTTTGCTTATCTGTTTGTTTGTTAGCAGAATTATGCAAATACTAGTTTTTACCCCACAGCCCTTAGGGCTGTCCGGGTATTGTTTTCACCCATGGTGTCAGGATGGGTGGGCGGGCGGCGGGAAATAGTTTGTCCAGGCTGTATCTCAGAAACCGAAAGGTGTAGGAAGTTCATACTTGGCAGGGACATTGGTTGGGGGGGTGTAGGTGTGCAACGTCATGGTCTGACTTTGATTTGACCTTTGACCTTGCCGTGGTGACCTTGTGTTTGAAAATCTTGTCCAGGCTATATCTCGGCAACCATAAGATGTAGGAAGTTGATACTTGGCAGGGACATTAGTTAGGGGTTGTAGGTGTGCAACATCATGGTCTGACCTTGATTTGACCTTTGACCTTGCCGTAGTGACCTTGACCTTTAAAATCTTGTCCGGGCTATATCTCGGAAACCGTAAGGTGTAGGAAGTTGATACTTGGTAGGGACATTGGTTAGGGGGTGTAGGTGTGCAGCATCATGGTCTGACCTTGATTTGACCTTGACCTTGCTGTAGTGACCTTGACCTATAAAATCTTGTCTGGGCTATATCTCGGAAATCATAAGGTGTAGGAAGTTGATACTTGGTTGGAACATTGGTTAGGAGTTGTAGGTGTGTAACATCATGGTCTGACTTTGATTTGACCTTTGACCTTGCCATAGTCACCTTGACCTATAAAACCTTGTCCGGGCTATATCTCAGCAACTATAAGGTGTAGGAAGTTGATACTTGGTAGGGACATTGGTTAGGGGGTGTAGGTGTGCAACATCATGGTCTGACCTTGATTTGACCTTGATGTAGTGAACTTGGGCTATAAAATCTTGTCCGGGCTATATCTCGGAAATCATAAGGTGTAGGAAGTTGGTACTTGGTAGGAACATTGGTTAGGAGTTGTAGGTGTGTAACATCATGGTCTGACCTTGATTTGACTTGCCATAGTGACCTTGACCTATAAAACCTTATCCGGGCTATATCTCGGCAACTATAAGGTGTAGGAAGTTGATACTTGGTAGGGACATTGGTTAGGGGGTGTAGGTATGCAACGTCATGGTCTGACCTTGATTTGACCTTTGACCTTGATGTAGTGACCTTGGGCTATAAAATCTTGTCTGGGCTATATCTCGGAAATCATAAGGTGTAGGAAGTTGATACTTGGTAGGAACATTGGTTAGGAGTTGTAGGTGTGCAACATCATAGTCTGACCTCGATTTGACCTTTGACCCTACCGTAGTGACCTTGACCTATAAAACCTTATCCAGGCTATATCTCAGCAACTGTAAGGTGTAGGAAGTTGATACTTGGTAGGGACATTGGTTAGGGGGTGTAGATGTGCAACGTCATAGTGTGACCTTGATTTGACCTTGCTGTAGCGACCTTGACCTATAAAATCTTGTCCAGGTTATATCTCAGAGACTGTAAAGTGTAGGAAGTTTATACTTGGTAGGGACATTGGTTGAGGGTTTTAGGTGTGCCACGTCATGGTGTAACACTGATTGACCTCTGACCTTGCTGTATTGACCTTTAAAATTGTGTTGCACCTTTGGGTCTGTCTGTTGATGCAGATTAAGCACTGTTAAAGTCATATTAGAATTCATTAAGAATTTCCTTTTGCAAGTTCCCATTGTAACAGATGGAATTTCATCAAGTGAGCCACAGGCTTTTCTCCAACACCACACATAAGCATTCATTGAATGTATTGCCACGTCTGTATTCATGGGTTATATTCAAAACATCCAAACCATAATTATATCCCCAGACGAAAGTCGGGGATATATTGGATTCAGGTCCGTCGCGCCGCCGCCGCCGCCGTAGAAATTTCCTTGTGGACGCGATAACTCAAAAACAAATTAATATTTTTTTTTCAAACTTGGTACACATGTTAAGGGTGCCCAAAGGAAGATCCCTATTTTAAGGTGACCTTAAACTCCCAGTAAAAAAGAACTTATGGCCACCTTAAGGTCAGAAATTGCACTTTTGGCCACTTAGAGCCCTGTAGGTCACAAACTATGATGCTCAGCTGGCTGAAATTTTACCTGACAACACATTAATATGTTCTTAGTACATGTGCCGAAAATCATGACTTTAAGTTGAGGAGAAAATTGTGTTTGAGGCCCATAAATACCCCCACTTAGGGATTTTTTGCTATACTTTACACATATTTTGCCCTATAATTTGGAAGTGATAATTCTGATGAGTCTCAAACTGCGCTAGGTATAACTTTGATATGTAATCCTTGTCTGTAGAAAATTTTAGGGCTGTAGGTTTACCCAAAGGGGTCGACTTAAGGTCTCAAAAGTGCCCACAGAGACCCAATTTATGCACTTTTTGCCACTTTCAAGCACTGTAGCTTTCAAACTATGTCTCTCATCTAAGTTAAATATCATCTGGGAATATATCTATGTGTTTTCTTATATGTGCCCCAACATTTAGGCCTTTAATAGACAGTTAACCTGTGTATCAGGACCATAAACACCCACCCGAGTGACCCTTATAAGACATTTTTCACATCTTTTTCCCTGTAACTTGGAAATGGTAAGTCTGAGAAGTTTCAAACTGTATTAGATATATATTCTATGTGTAATCTTAGTATGTAACAGATTTTAAGTCTGAAGCTTTAATTTTGAAGGTCAAATTGAGGTCTCTAAAAGGCTCCCAAAGACCCAATATTTGGACTTTTTGCTACTTTTAAGCCCTGTGACTGTCAAACTATGTGACTGATAGAGCTCAAATCCTATCTGAGAAGATATTAGTATGTTATTTTTATATGTGCCAAAAATTAAGGCTTTAAGAAGACATTTAACCTGTGTATGAGGACCATAAATCCCCACCCGAGTGACCATTTTTAGACATTTTTCACATATTTTGCCCTGTAACTTGGAAATGGTAAGTCTAAGAAGTTTCAAACTGTATTAGATGCATATTCTATGTGTAATCTTAGTATGTGACAAATTTTAAGTCTGAAGCTTTAATTTGAAGGCTACATTTAGGTCTCTAGAAGGCCCCATAAAGACCCAGTATTTGGACTTTTTGCCAATTTTAAGGCCTGTGACTGTTAAACTATGTGACTGATAGAGCTGAAATCTCATCTGGGAATACATTATTATGTTCTTTTTACATGTGCCAAAAATCAAGGCTTCAAGTAGACATTTAACCTGTGTATGAGGACCTTAAACACCCACCTGAGTGACCCTTTTAAGACATTTTTCACATATTTTGCTCTGTAACTTGGAAATGGTAAGTCTGAGAAGTTTCAAACTTTATTAGATACATATTCTATGTGTAATCTTAGTATGTAACAAATTTTAAGTCTGAAGCTTTAATTTGAAAGCCACATCGAGATCTCTAAAAGGCCCACAATGACCCAATATTTGGACTTTTTACCACCTTTAAGCCCTGTAACTGTTAAACTATGTGATTGATGGAGCTGAAATCCCATCTGGGAATGCATTATTATGTCCTTTTTTACATATGCCGAAAATCAAGGTTTTTAGTAGACATTTAACCTGTGTATGAGGGCCATAGACACTCGCCCAAGTGCCTTTTTTGACATTTTTTCCGTATTTTGCCCTGTTATTTGGAAATGCTTAGTGTGACAAGTCTTAAACTGTATTATATATAATTTTTGTTTGTTATGTATGTCCCCCAAAAAGTTTCAGATCTGTAGTTTAATTGCTAAGGTCTCTTTAACAATTGTAAAATGCCCACAGAAACCCAATTTATGGATATTATGCCACTTTAAAGCCCAGTAACTGTCAAACGATGTGGGTTATAGAGCTGAAATCTTTGAATTTTTAAAAGGAAATGCCTGTCTATTTAAATTTTGAATATTAATAATGTTATGGCTATCTTAGTCTTTTAAGAACTTATTTTTGTGTGTTATACCTCTGCTTGCTGAGTTTTTCACTTTTTAAAATGAAACTGGTTAAACATATTCAAGTAGACAAAATGGACACTGTTATTTTCTGGTGAGCTTTAAGTCCCAATATTAATGAAATTATATCCTTATGTAGTAAAACTAGGGGATTTTTAACCCTCAACTAGCCCAGTTTTATTCAACTTGCCTCAGTTAATTTTGGCACAGCTCCTACAGTTATGAACTCATTTCAGTTGATAATCACATACTTAAAATTCTCAATTCTTTTTGTATTTGAGTACCCCTTTTATATAGATTGTTTGTTTACCATTTATGCTCAACCCACATCCCCCACCCGGATTCCCCCCACCCACCTCTGGGACCTCCAGCTATATTGGGTGACACTAAATAAACAAAGGTATTTAATGATATCAGATGAGAAACAAAGAACTCAATGGGGTTGCAGATCTTGTGTAATAGTGAGAGAGGTGTGGAGAAGGGGAGAGGGGTGGGGGTGGGAGGTGGTGGGCTTCATTACATATAACACAAAGGGGAGTCAGAACTGAGATTGTGTCACATATTTAGGTTGCATATATATGGACCACATATATAGGTATAGAGGAAATGAATAACTGAAAACAATTTGCAAATTCTAAAAATAATATAATAAAATAATAATATAAATAATTTTTTTTTAAATAATATTTTATTTGTGAACAAATATAGACACAGATATGCGCTTTTGGGATTATGAATTTTAGAATGGACATTGAATCATCAATCATTTAAATACTTTGAAGGAAGATTGAAAAATATGATGAGTTGAGTTAAAAATAATATTTTATTTGTCAACAAATATAGAAACAGATATGCTCTTTTGGGATTATTATTTTAGAATGGACATTCAATCATCAATCATTTAAATACTTTGAAAATAGGTTTAGAGTTATCATTGCAGGAAGATTGAAAATATAATTTGAGTTATGTATTCGGCGTCTGGGGATACACCATCTTCCTTGGGGAGATATAAACAGAGTAGATTGATGTGCTGAAGTTCATATAATAATGGGTAATTATGTTTTAAAAAATTTCCGATCAAAACCTGTGGCGTGAGTGATGACCTGTCTGGGGATATGTTGGCGCCGAGTTGGCCCAATCTAGTTTGACCATTTTGGTTTATTGATAAATGCTGTCATTTTATTATTGAATTGTCTTGTTTTAATACTTCATCTTTATGTACATTTCTTTTCCTTAGATATTATTTTCTCTACTTAAGCATTATTTGGACCTTAATATAATTACACTGCTCTGAAAGTACCTTGAACTTTGTACTGTTACACTACTTCTATATCTCATGGTGTTGAAAAATATTTCCGTAGGCTGTGGGGTACGAGCATCTCTGATGCTATTTTTGGATCTTCCTAAAAAATCAGAAGACATGTCTTGGTCCAATTTAGATGCCCATTATTAAATTTTGAGAGTCTTCTGGATTGCAATCTGGATACAAAAAAAAAAAAATCTCAATTTCCCCATTTACTTATTATTAGTTTGTCACCTACTTGAAAAATTATTAAAGGACAAAAAATATTGATGTAGTAACAAATAAAACAAGTACCTACAAGAGTGATGTGTAACTCTACAATGAAAGTTAATGATGAAGTTTTTGTATCATCTTAAAATGCTAGTGATGAACATGGATTAGTAACAAACTTTGGTAGCTCAGATGTTGTGATAGGCTGATCAGACAAACTCAAACTGAGATCAGTATTTTGATAGTATCCAAAACAAACAATATCAAAGTCTTTTTTTATTGGATAACAATGATAACATATAATTACTGGGAACCTAATAGTAAATGCTCATGCTGTGGGAAATATCTTGAATTTAAATTGTGTTCACAACTTTAAAATTAAAATTAATTGTTCTTAAAACAAATTATCAAATGATATCCACTACAACTAGTTCTTATTGTGTGTTTCATAAGCTCTATTTGTAGTTTTTGTATTTGATAGGCTATTTGATCTCAATTATCAGTCCATTTGGCCTCAACTTGAAAGTATGAGTGAACACCCATTTTGTTTTCTGATAGAAATATTTGTCCTTAACCTCTAACAAAGACATAGAAGTGTGGCATTTACTGATAGGCAAACATTCACTGGTAAAATACTAGTGCAGGTTATCATAGACCAAGTTGTTATAACAGCCTTTTTGCACTGACATATAATTAAAAAGTTTAAGTAATTGTTGAATGATATACAGTGGCACAATATCTAGTTCACTTTAATTCCTTTAGTTTTATGTGTAATTGTGTATTATTTTTATAGGCCCCACGGTTACAGAAGAACTACTGTGCCTGCCATTTATCAACTGGTAAGTAGTGTGGTTATCTCAAATATAAGTTCATATTTAATGCAGCAAAGACACAATATTTTAACACATAAATGTTTTGTTGTGCTTTAGAAGGTTTATGTTTCTTTTTTAATATGAAGATATCAGAAATTAACCTCAAAGTGTACAGTTTCATGCCATTTGTTTTGTAATAAAGCAGATTATACCACATATTTATAGGTGATATGCTTAGAGCTGTTATTGCCTCAGGGAGTGATCTTGGAAAGAAAGTAAAGCAAGTCATTGATTCTGGACAGTTGGTATGTTGTCGTCAGATTAAAAGAAATGGTATTTGGTAAAATTCTTTGGTAAGGTTTTAAACCAAATTTCAGAGTTGAAATCCTCCCCTGTTTTGTTTAGCCAGAGTTAGGCACCAGCATCGCCTCAACCAAATTAATATCAAAATAATTTTAAATTGACCCCCCTGGACCAAAGAAATGGTGTTTACTCTTTAAACAGCTTTCTCAGAATAACAAGTTTAATCTTGGTGTTATACAGCAGTCCAATATATGGTAAGATACATTTATTACTTGAAGCATGCATAAATACAAACCAAAGCAATATTTTGGAAGTTTATGGTATTAAATTTCACCGTATTTTCTTTTTAACAGTTAAATAAAGAGTTACTAGTTGCTGTAAAATGTTATTCATACTTACCTGAGTCTCACTCATATTATTTCAACAAATTAAAGAGAGTACTGGTAATTTTCTGTTTAGGTGAGCGATGATCTGGTTGTTGAGCTAATTGATGATAATCTCAACAAGCCTGAATGTGCCAAAGGATTTTTATTAGATGGGTTTCCAAGGACAATAGTTCAAGCTGAAAAGGTATAGTTGATCATGTTGAAGGTTGTGCTGTTTTGTGGCATATTCCCCATTTATAAAGAAATATTATGAGTAATTTGTCAGTATCTCAAAAAGATGTCAATTTTAATTTTGCATGTGATGTAACTTGTATATTGCATACCTTTTGACTCTTGAATAATCTGGATTTATTTTAAAATCTTGCTATCCTGCACCAATTACTTAACCAGAATTGAAACGTAAAGATTTAAAAGTACATTTAAAAAAAAATCTGTTTTTGCTGCAAAAGAGTTAATTTTATTGCAAAAATTTAAAGTGATTCTTCTAGAATGGAAGGCAGCTATGAATAATGTATTAAGTTGTAACAAATGATATAGTGTCCCTGACAGTGTAGTCATAATAGAGCAACAGAATTATAAAAATATTATAAAGTCATGGCCTTGGTCTAAGTATAAATATTATCAAACACCTGCTTATTAACATGGTCCTGGAACTGAAACATTTGAACAATTAACTAATTAATTTTCCCCTTCTGTGGCATTAGCTGTCAAAATAACTTATTTATTACAGGTACTGTTACAGTGTCAACTAAGACTTTAAACACCTGCTTCAATGTCAAATGGAGTGGTATACTTTAACGGCCCTATACCTTGATTTTTCATTGGTTCCAGGAGCTCAGAATATGAAACAACTTGCAGTCAATCTTAAACTTTGATTAATTTGGCAATGTTATACTTAGGCTTTCTACTGCTTAATACTTTCTCAAAGCAGTAGAAATGTAAAAGTTTAAGGAAATATCATACATTTTCACTTACCATTTGTTGTAACTTGTAAGTGATGTTTATAAACATCAAAATATCTCATGAAGACAGTTCCTGTTTTAAATTATGGTTCATGTACGCCTGAAGCTAATTTTCACTAAATCAGTGGCAAACCTACAAAATTCCAGATTTCATTGTTTTGAAGCCCTGGTTTTGATATTCACAACCAGTTAAGTTGGTTAACCTATTTATCAGAGACACCTTCTTTTTAGTTAGAGAAATTACCTCAGTTGTTGAACTTCTCTGTGTTACACTGGATATACAAGATGACCTGTTTTGAGATGCCATGTCTTGTTGAATTATATTTCCACTCATTGTATGGCATTCAGTTGGATAACATATTTATCACAGTTACATCTTCTTTTCAGTTGGATGAGCTACTGGAGAAAAAGAATAGAAAGCTGGAGTCTGTTGTGGAGTTTTCAATTGATGATAGCTTACTGGTGCGGAGAATAACTGGTCGTTTGATTCACAAGCCCAGTGGACGATCATATCACATTGACTTTCATCCACCAAAAGTGCCCATGAAGGATGATGTGAGTAACCCCCCCCCCCATCATTGTTGGTACAGTTCATTGGTATTTCATGTTTGTATATTGTTATTAAAAATGCTAATTTCTGTGTCATTTTGAAAAGTTACTGAGCAGTGATTTATTTTATGTATTTTAACTTTTTAAGATATGCATTGATTTTCAAAGCTTTTATTGGAACACTTGATGAAAGTTGTGATGAATTATAAATATGGTGACAGACTGTGATTAGATGCCAAACTTGATAACCACTAGGCCACAGGGGACCTCTTAATTTTATACTAAGAAACCATATTTAAATTTGGATCACAAAGTACTAAATTAAAAAATAGTCAAAAAGTAGTATTTTACACAGAAAGTTTTGTCAATAGTTGGGTCTTATTTACTCAATTTAGCAGTATCACTATACATTATAATATATATTGGTAATACCCAGGTTTACTGATTATTTGAAAAAAGCTTGTGAAAAAAATAATGCAATACAATATGCCAGTTTATGGTCTAATATGATTATGAAATTTTAAATGAAGCTAGTTATATTTGCCAGTTGACAAACTTGTATCTTGAACTGTAAATGAACTGAGCTATATCTAGTTTAGTTAAAATGTAAAATAGGAAATAAAAATAATATGGGAATTGGAAAGTTTTATTATCCAGTAACTGAGTTATAAATTTTCTATTTTTGTTTTAAATCTTACTTCTACCAAGTGTTTTCAGGCCAAAGTGACATAGGATCATCATGAATTATAAGTCAGAAGTTAATTTGTATAATTAAGTTCTAAGCTTTTGCTGCAGCAAGATTATTATCTCCCGCCGGGCTGTAGCCCGGGAGGGAGATTATGAAATGATGTCTGTGTGTGCGTGCGTGCGTTAGTTAGTCACGCAGATTTCTCCAAAACTACTACAGCTACAGATTTTTTGTAAATTAATTGTCCCAATGAATTTTCATGCCCTTGAAAAAATTTTTGGTTTTATTGACTTAGGCCTAAAGATAAGTGAGTAATAGCAATCATAGCTACTTTGAGTAAAGGGCTCATAACTCAAAAACTATTGCAGTAACAACTTTTTCTTCAAATATGTTGTTCAGCTACTTTGTCCTTAGCTATAAGATGGTACATAGTTTGGGGTCCCATTACATGCCATAAGTGAGTAATAGCTATTTTCTCATTTGTAGCTAAATAACAGAAGAAGTAAATGTCAAATATCTTCAAAAGTATTGAAGTTAGGGAAATCTTTTCAAATATGTTGTCCATCTTCTTTTTGGTAAGCTATCACATACTAAAGTTTCAGACCTGTTGCACCTTGGATAGCTGAGTAATAGCTACTTTGAAATTCTGACTGGTGAGTAAAGCTATTGTAACTAAAAAGTATTGCAGTTAGAGTGTTTTCCTAAAATATGTTGTTCAGCTACTTTGTTCTTAGCTATAAGATGGTACATAGTTTGGGGTTCTATTGCTTGCCATAAGTGAGTAATAGCTATTTCCTCATTTGTAGCTAAATAACAGAAGAAGTAAATGTCAAATATCTTCCAAAGCATTAAAGTTAGGGAAATCTTTTCAAATATGTTGTCCATCTACTTTTTGGTAAGCTATGACATAGTAAAGTTTCAGACCTGTTGCACCTTGGATAGCTGAGTAATAGCTACTTTGAAATTCTGACTGTTGAGTAAAGCCATTGTAACTCCAAAACTATTGCAGTTGGAGTATTTTCCTAAAATATGTTGTTCAGCTACTTTGTTCTTAGCTATAAGATGGTACATAGTTTGGGGTTCTATTGCTTACCATAAGTGAGTAATAGCTATTTTCTCATTTGTAGCTAAATAACAGAAGAAGTAAATGTCAAATATCTTCAAAAGTATTGAAGTTAGGGAAATCTTTTCAAATATGTTGTCCATCTACTTTTTGGTAAGCTATAACATAGTAAAGTTTCAGACCTGTTGCACCTTGGATAGCTGAGTTATAGCTACTTTGAAATTCTGACTGTTGAGTAAAGCCATTGTAACTCCAAAACTATTGCAGTTAGAGAATTTTCCTAAAATATGTTGTTGAGCTACTTTGTCCTTAGCTATAAGATGGTACATAGTTTGGGGTTCTATTGCATGCCATAAGTGAGTAATAGCTATTTTGTTATTTGTAGCAAAATCACGACATAAGTAAATGTCGAATATCTTCAAAAGTATTAAAGTTAGGGAATTCTTTTCAAATATGTTATCCATCTACTTTTTCATAAGCTATCACATAGTAAAGTTTCAGATCTGTTGCACATTGGATAGCTGAGTAATAGCTACTTTGAAATTCTACAGTTGAGTAAATCCATTGTAACTCCAAAACTATTGCAGTTACAATATTTTCGTAAAATATGTTGTTCACCTACTTTGTCCTTAGCTATAAACTGGCATGTAGTTTGGGGTTCTATTGCATGCCATAAGTGAGTAATAGCTATTTTCTTATTAGTAGCAAAATAATGACATAAGTAAATGTCAAATATCTTCAGAAGTATTAAAGTTACGGAATTCTTTTCAAATATGTCATTCATCTACTTTTTTGTAAGCTATCACATAGTAAAGTTTCAGACCTGTTGCACATTGCATAGCTAAGTAATAGCTACTTTGAAATTGTGACTGTTGAGTAAATCCATTGTAACTCCAAAACTATTGCAGTTACAGCTTTTTCTTCAAATATGTTGTTCAGCTACTTTGTCCTTAACTATAACATGGTATATATTTTGGGGTTGTATTGCATGCCATAAGTGAGTAATAGCTATTTTCTTATTTGTAGCAAAATAACAACATAAGTAAATGTCAAATATCTTCAAAAGTATTAAAGTTAGGGAAATATTTTCAAATATGTTATTCATCTAGTTTTTGATAACCTATCACATAGTAAAGGTTCAGACCTGTTGCACATTGGATAGCCGAGTAATACCTACTTTGAAATTGTGACTGTAGGGTAAATGCATATAGTTTGGGGTTCTATTGCATGCTATAAGTGAGTAATAGCTATTTTCTTATTTGTGGCAAAATAATGACATAATTTTTCTCAAATAACTGCTTCATCTACTTTTGGGAGAGCTTTCACATGGTGAAGTTTCAGACCCGTAGCTAATTATTCACCTACTCAAAATGAGTAAATGATAATTATCTCTAAAAGTATTGCGGATATCCAATTTTTATCAAATAACTCATTCATCTACTTTTGGGAGAGCTTTCACATGGTGAAGTTCCAGACCCATAGCTAATTACTCACCTACTCAAAATGAGTAAATGTGAATTATCCCTAAAAGTATTGGGGATATCCAATTTTTCTTAAATAACTCATTCACCTACTTTTGGAAGAGCTTTCACTTGGTGAAGTTTCAGACCCGTAGCTAATGACTCACCTACTCAAAATGAGTAAATGTGAATTATCTGTAAAAGTATTGCAGATATCCAATTTTTCTCAAATAACTCATTCACCTACTTTTGGGAGAGCTTTTACTTGGTGTGGTTTCAGACCCGTAGCTAATTACTCACCTACTGAAAATGAGTAAATGTGAATTATCTCTAAAAGTATTGCAGATAGCCAATTTTTCTCAAATAACTCATTCACCTACTTTTGGGAGAGCTTTCACTTGGTGAATTTTCAGAGCCGTAGCTAATTATTCACCTACTCAAAATGAGTAAATGCTAATTATCTCTAAAGGTATTGTGGATATCCAATTTTTATCAAATTACTCGTTCATCTACTTTTGGGAGAGCTTTCACATGGTGAAGTTCCAGACCCGTAGCTAATTACTCGCCTACTGAAAATGAGTAAATGTGAATTATCTCTAAAAGTATTGCAGATAGCCAATTTTTATCAAATAACTCATTCACCTACTTTTGGGAGAGCTTTCACTTGGTGAATTTTCAGAGCCGTAGCTAATTATTCACCTCCTCAAAATGAGTAAATGTGAATTATCTGTAAAAGTATTGCAGATAGCCAATCTCTCTCAAATAACTCATTCACCTACTTTTGGGAGAGCTTTCACTTGGTGAAGTTTCACACCCGTAGTTAGTTATTCACCTACTCAAAATGAGTAAATGCGAATTATCTCTACAAGTATTGCAGATAGCCAGTATTTCTGAAATAACTCATTCACATACATTTTGGAGAGCTTTCAATTAGTGAATTTTCAGATCCGTAGCTAATTACTCACCTACTCAAAATGAGTAACTGCCTATTAGCACTAAAAGTATTGCAGATAGCCAATATTTCTCAAATAACTCATTCACCTACATTTTGGAGAGCTTTCACATGCTAAATTTTTTTAATGAATTTTTTAAATAATTTTTAATGCATTAAAATTCATGAAATCATGCACTAAATCAATTATAACTTGAAAAGTATTACATTTAGAGCACCTTGTTAAAATATGTTATCCTTAGTACATCTAATTTATATGGCGGGAGATAAATGCATGCGTCAGAATGCTTGTTTATCTTGTGTAATGTCCTGTTATATTTTCTTCTATTATTTTACGAATTCACTACCATTTCTATCCCAGGTGACTGGGGAGCCATTGGAGCGCCGTTCAGATGACAATGCAGAAGCTTTAAAGAAGCGTTTGGAGGCCTACAACAAGCAAACAAAGCCTTTGGTAGCCTACTACCAGAAGCGTGGCATCCACACAAAGATTGATGCCTCCCAGCCAGCAGATACAGTATTTGCTGCTGTAGATGCAGTCTTTTCTCAGGCTAGGTCAAAGGACAAAGTCTTCTTCTTGAAGAGGATTTTCAGTAGGAATTAATAGTATGTTGTCTATATTAGGCATATAAAGTACTAGTTTATGTTATATGATATGAAATATTATATGTTATCATGGTAACTGTGTGATCTATTGTAAAGTTTACAAAAAAATGTGAAGGTGTTGTGCAAAATGCTGTTCTAGTTTGCAAAAAATTATGTTGATTCATAATTTTGTGGCGCACCTTCTTATTCGTTATTAATTTTGTTTGGTATATGAGTTCACAGCTGTTTAAAAAATACAAAATTTAGAAGAAATTTCCTTCAAGTGATGAAAACAGAAAGAAACTGTATTATAAGATTGTATTTCATTTGGTCAATGGCAGTATGAAATGGGGAAACATTTCCTGTTGAATCAGTATGAATTCATGAGTCATTTCCTGTTGAATCAGTGTGAAGTCATGATGCATTTCCTGTTGAATCAGTATGAATTTATGAGTCTTTTCCTGTTGAATCAATGTGAAGTAATGAGTCATTTCCTGTTGAATCGTTATAAAGTCATGAGACGTTTCCTATTGAATCAGTATGAAGTCATGAGACATTTTCTATTGAATCCGTATGAAGTCATTAGACATTTCCTGTCAAATCAGTATGAAGTCATGACACATTTCCTGTTGAATCAGTATGAAATCATTAGTCATTTCCTGTTGAATCAGTATGTTATCATGAGACATTACCTGTTGAATCAGTTTAAACATTCCGAAATTTTGAATATGTTTGTGATTTGCTTTGTTGATTAAAGTAATATTAGTTATATATGCTTAAAGCATTATTGGAATTGCAATTAGTGAAAAATTTAAATACGAGTCTTGTTCTATTCATTCTACTGATAGAGATTCACAAGTAGAGATGTCAAATAAAGCAATTTTCACTTGTATATAATTTTGTTTTACTTTATCAGTGATATTACTTATATGGATAAAATTATTGACTTTGAGATTCATAGAAAATGGTTACAGGTATCTTTCACTGGCCCTCAGAGCACATTGTAGCTATTTACTGTGGAAGTCAGTATGCCTTAATTTTGAATTTTTGGGGATGGCAAGAGTCTGTAAAACTTAACCTTTCAATAAGGGCATCACGACTCCAAATATTTCATGTCGGTAAATCACTAAGTACTATTTGTGTTGATACCAAATAACCATCGAATTTATAAAACTACCAAAAATCTTAAGTTTCATATTGTAAAAATCTGTGAAAATGACATATATGTGAAGTAAAATGAAAATGTGCTTCTATAATGTGTAAAATTAAATAAATTTGCTGTTTTCTGCAACTTCTGCTTCATTTATTTCAGGCAGGAAGTGAGCGATATAGGAGGTAAATGATAGTTTCAGTTTTTTACGTGAATGCATAAACAATACAGAAAATATGCTTGTAGTTGGATTTTAACTTATTTTCTGTGACGGTATGCACATATTTGATGGATGCAGACATCTTTTATGCTAAATTGAATGATTACTCATGCTTTAAAATATTACACCGACAGAGGCATTATAATAACCATCATCGATTAGTCGGCTAGTGACTCCCCTCACCTGGCGAGTGCACAGTGTGAGGACCGGCCAGCCGGTGGAAACACAGGACGTCTTTTTATGATGTTTGGCGGGCCGGTTAGCAATTGTCCATTGGATAGGGTATTAACTTATAAAAATTTAATTTACTTATTAAATTTGCAAGTTTATAAGGGTACCCAAAATGCAAGCAGGATGGTATCAGATGCACACCATCAGAATAGAAGGCCACACCACCCAGGAAAATCCTTGTTAGCTGGCAAAACACAGAGGCCAAAGTGAACTCTCAATTCCCTTGGATTATAAAGGCTTCTGCTTACCCTGTACGGGCCCACCATCACGCCCTATATCCCAAGAGTATTTAAGAAGGTGGGAGAAAAGTGAGGAGAACTCTTATATTGTAAATCATGCTGCGGGATTCAACAGGTGTACAAGTGAACTCCAAGAACACATGAATGGTCACCTCTCCGTGCTCTGTGCACGTATCAATAAAGGCAAAGCACCCAAGGAGGTTTCAGCTGCGTTGTCAGATTTTAAAGACCTCATGGATTTTCACCAAAACATTTGCGTGGCAATGGGCACTGCCCTACAACACCTTGCAGATAGTATTTTTGTAAACATGGCCAATTTAGTGTTGGTCCATAGAGACTCTTATTTGGAGCACGCCGAGCATGGAATCAAGCCAGAAACTTTAAACCAGTTGAGAAATACTCCTCTCTTCGGCTAGAGCCTATTCCCAGATGCTGTCGTCCGTACTGCTGAGCAGGATATTGCACATTTTGAAGCCACTGGTATTGCTCCGAGACTTGGCCCGGGTGCTTCGCAGCAGTCCGGTTGGAGGTCGTCTCATAGTTACGGGCCATATGAAAAGAGGTAACATAAAACAGCCGATTCAGGAGATCAAGAGCAACAAGCATGGAGGCAGTTTAGTCTTCAGGATGTATCTTACTGTGTTGCAGATCATGTACATTCTGTCAAATGTCTCGGGCTCCCGCAAAAGAAAGGGTTAAGTGCCGTTGTCTCAAAGAACAAAATAAAAGATGTGAAAAGTGTTTCTTGTGTAAGTCAATGTGTTTCTGCCCCTCATATTCAAAGTGCCCCCAGTGCTGCACCAAATCTGGCTGAGGGGGCAGGCTGACAAATTTCTGGAGAAAATGGTAAAGGGGCAAACCCAAGGGTGGTTTCCATTTTGAAAGGGGGTTACACACTTCAGAAGGTCACCAGTCGTTCGGAGTGGCTATGCAAACCCGGTCAGGAACTGGCACCTAAAGGAGGCATTGCTAGCTCTGATGCAAAAGTTGGTAGTGGAAAAAGTGGTTGTCCGGTCCTCCCTAGCCTTTTACAACCGGTTATTCCTAGTATCAAAACCAAACAACAAGTGGAGACCGATTTTGGACTTAAGTCAGCTAAATCGATATCTCTGCCCAGGAACTTTCAAAATGGAGACCCCGGAAACAATCCGATTGTCCCTACAAAAAGGAGATTGGGTAACCACGCTGGACTTAGTGATGCCTACTTCCAAATCCAAATTCAACAAAGGTTAAGAAAGTACCTGCGATTTTTCCTAAAGGGACAGACCTTTCAGTTAACTGCCCTTTCCTTTGATTTGGCCACAGCTCCTTTGAAGTTTACAAAGGTCGTCAAGGAAGTCAAACTCATGGCACAAGCCAGGGCTATCCGGATCCACCAGTACCTAGACGACTGGTTACTGAGAGCCCAGTGAGAGGAAACCTGCCTCTTGGCCCTTTGCCGTGAGTTAGGGTGGGTAGTAAACATGAAGAAGTCAGAAATGACCCCCCCAGCAGGTCTTCAATTTCATAGGTTAACGGTTCGACCTGATGACCGATCGGGTCTTGTCCACTCAGGAGGTGGTTCACCCTTCAGCGAAAACTCATTTTTATCAAGGACAGGGAATTCTCTACAGTCTGGAAATTCATGTCTCTGATAGGGCTCACAGCAACAGAGAAGCAGGTATCGTCAGGTCGCCTTCATATGAGACCCATACAGTGGCATCTGAAGTGACATTGGCACGTACCGGAGAGTCTAGAGAAGGTCATTCCATTGCCCCACTCTCTCCAGCCACACCTAGATTGGTGGCTAAACGAGAGCAATGTTCTTTGGGGCCAGCCGTTGCACCCCCTTCAACACGCCCATAAAATGTTACAGATACCTCAAACGAAGGCTGGGCCGCACACTTAGGGGACTCCACTGCAAGAGGCATTTGGTCGGTCATAGAAAGTTGCCTCCACATAAATCTCTTGGGGAGTTAAAAGCAGTTTTCCTGGCCCTCAAGAGTTTCGAGCATCTCTGCAGGGACCAGATTGTTCTAATAGCAACGGACAATACAACTGCGGTCTCCTACATCAACAAGGAGGGCGGTATGAGACCAGGCTCTCTTTGTGCCCTCCTCTGGAGACTTCTGTCTTGGTGTCACCCAAGAGGAATAGTTCTGCGGGCTTGACACATTCCAGGCCAGACAAGCTGTCCAGACACAATCATGTGATCCAGACGGAGTGGTCCCTTTCTCAGCAGGTGTTCAATCTTTTGTGCTCGAGATGGGCCCAGCCACATGTAGACCTGTTTGCTACCCAGTTCATGCACAAACTTCCCAAGTTTGTGTCACCTGTACTGGATGTGACAGCCTGGGCCATAGACGCCCTGAGTCTACCATGGGAGAGTCTGGATGTTTACGCCTTCCCTCCAGTCTCCCTGCTCAGCCAAGTGATCTACAAGGTAATGGATCAGGGCCGTCGCAGAATGTTTCTGATTGCTCCAGGTTGGCTCAACATGCCTTGCTTTTGGGACCTGGTCAACCTGTCTGTTCAGATTCCCTTCAGACTCCCATTGCACAGGAACCTCAGCAGTCTGAATCTGCATGCCTGGCTCCTATAGAGCCTCTGCCATTCAAGAACAAGGGTTCTCTGACAAAGTGGCAGCTAGAATTGAGGCTCCTTAGAGACTCTCAATCAAAGCCGTTTACAAATCAAAGTGGGCCATTTTTGTCAAATGGTGTGAGTCAAACGAGGTGGACTTCAACTCGCCCTCTGTGAACCAAATTGCAAATTTTCTTTTGCATCTTTTCAAAGAGAGAAAACTGCAACCCAGCACCATTGAATGCTATAGGACAGCCACTGCAGACATGGTAGGCAATGATAAGCTAAACATTAGCAAGGATGAAAACTTAACTCGTCTTCTAGACAGTTTTCATAGAGACAAACCTTAGAATCCGTAGATACGGGGATTAAGCACTTGGACAACTGATTGAAGTGATTGATTGATTGACAAACCTAAAGGAAGGCGGGGAGTGCCCACCTGGAGCCTTGCACTGGTACTCCACCAGTTGACTAAGGCTACTTTTGAACCCATGAGAAAGGCCTCTCTTAAACATTTGACC
This sequence comes from Sabellastarte sp. h YS-2021, assembly GCA_964017235.1. Classification (NCBI taxonomy): domain Eukaryota; kingdom Metazoa; phylum Annelida; class Polychaeta; order Sabellida; family Sabellidae; genus Sabellastarte; species Sabellastarte sp. h YS-2021. The sequence continues at coordinate 50,799,409 of OZ024936.1, read as the reverse complement.
TTTAAGACACTCTTTCTCTTAGCTCTGGGCTCTGGCAAGAGACACAGTGAAATTCATGCCTGGTTATACAAGAACATCAGACACCAAGAAAACTGGAGTCAGGTCTCACTCTATCCTTCACCCAGTTTCCTATCCAAAAATCAACTGGCTAGGGATGGTCCGGCCTCGGTGGCTTCAGTAGTCATTTCAGCCTTAGCTCCTTCTTTGGACAAATCTCTTACGGAAGACAAATCCCAGTGAGAGCTTTAAGGTACTAATTGGACAGGACCAAGGATCTTCGTAGAGGTAAAGACCTGGTTTTTATATCCTTCCAGAAGAGTTTTCAGAAGGATATTGTCCCGTCCACCATCTCTTCCTGGATCAAACAAACAGTGCTTTTATGCTACCATCTGTCAGATGAAGAAGCTCAAAATTTACATCAAGTGAGGGCTCATGATGTCAGGGCCTTTGCGTCTTCCAAGGCCTTTCAAGGAGGAGTTTTCTTAGACCAGATTCTCTCAGCCTGGCACTGGAAAGTACACAATACTTTTTACACAGTTCTATCCGAAAGACTTAGCTTCGGCAGATTTTTAACTGTACCATTTAGGTCCTGTTGTGGCTGCACAGCAGATCCAGGACGAAAAGTAATAGCATGTTCTCAGTGTTCATATATACATATAGTGTTTTTTTTTAAAAAAAAACCTTCTGCTATCCTTTCTTCTGTATTGCCATGATCTTAAGTGGATCCAGGGGTTTTGGGGATAGTTTCTACAGTTCCTGTTCCTCTTCTTCAACTAGGTTCTCTGAACTCTCACTCCACTCTCGGGCCTTCCTGTACTCTTGGTTCGAGTTTGTGCAAGACCTGTAATAAAAGGTGGGGGCAAGGGTGTTATTCCTAGAGGTTGGTTTATTAACCATTACCGGATCCACCCTGTTATTACTTAGAGTTCTCAGGAATCTCCCTTATTTGGCTACCTGCCATCCACTGGGTAGTTATTCTGCATCTGTCCACTAGGTAAGATGTATTAACGCAATAAAATGGAAAATTTAATAGTAAATTAATTTTTTTCAAGTTAATACCTTACCTAGTGGACGGGGATTCCCACCGTACCTTTCCCACTCGTGTAAGCCAAAAAAGCGGATTTTCTAGAGTAGGCAACAAAAAGAGGAAGGGCGAATGTGCATGCATGGACAGTATACCGCCAAGGAGGCTACACAGCCACCTGGCGAATGAACAGGACACTATGTTTGGTGAGACCGGTAGGGCGCCGGACAAATGCATCTGTCCAATAGGTAATGTATTAACTTATAGAAATTTAATTTACTATTAAATTTTCCAATTCAAGGTCATCCATGGAGTGCCAAAGTACCCCATGTAGCGGACTTTAAAAGTGCCTATATCTCCCTTATTATTGGTCCTAGAGGTTTGCAATGTGAAAGCAACCTATAGGAAATCATGGGCTTGGAATCTTGTGGTCAGATTTGACCTTGGACCTTCAAGGTCAAACAAGGAAAGCCAAACTTAAAAGTGCTTATAACTCGCTTATTATTGATCATAGAGGTTTGCACTGTGAAACCAGCTTATAGGAAATCATGTGCTGGGAATCTTTTGATGTGGTCAGATTTGACCTTGGACCCCTCATTCGAGGTCAAATGAGGATAGCCAAATGTAAAAGTGCTTATAACTTGCTTGTTATTTGTCTTAGAGGTTTGTAATGTGAAAACAACATACAGTAAATCATGGGTTGGGAATCTTCTCATGTGGTCAGATTTGACCTTGAGCCCCTACTTCAAGGTCAAACGAGAACAGCAAAACTTAAAAGTGCTTATAACTCCGATTAACTCGCTTATTATTGATTCTAGAGGTTTCCAATGTAAAATCAACTTGTGGAATATCATGGGCTGGGAATCTGATGTGGTCAGATTTCACCTGTGGCCCCTCCTTCAAGGTCAAATGATGGTTTACCGGATTTGGTTAATTGTCTTTCCGGTGGATACAAATTTGCATCAGTTCTCCAATGTGTAGGTCTAGTTATTATTTGGATTGTTAAATAAATTTGTTAAGTAAAACTTTTTATAATTTCCTGTTACAACTTGAAAGGAGCTGGTAACACGAGTAACATCCACTCATGTGTTCAGGGTTCAATCCTTGGTTCTTGTAGAAAGAGAACAATTTTTTATATCTTGTCTTTTTATATATGTGGTGAACAGTGATGATTGTTATGTCTGGCTCAGCCTCAAAGATTTGATGACCTTATCAACATGGCTGTGAAATTTGGGGGTAACAGGCAAGCAGAAAGACAAAGACCACCTATGGTCAAGTGTATGTAAGGGAGATCACTAACTGTTCAGCAAACTGAACTGAAATTCCAGCGCTGACTAAAAAATATACAGCAGTCTTGCAATTTTATTGGAAAGTCAAATAGGGAAAGTAATCTTATAAAATTGATAAAAAAAATGATAAAACTAATTGAAAATTTGAAAACATCAAAAAGTGTGAAGCAAAATGCTTCAAGTTTGGAAAATTTGGTCACTTCAAAAGAAAGTGCCCAAAATCTGAACAAAGCAATGAAACCACTAAGAGTCTTTCCAACACAAAGTCAAACTAACCCTGACTGCCTCTGCAGGCCAAGAGTCGATCGAACATGAAGTTCCTAAAATTACAATTTCTACACTCCAGCAAGAAGATTCTTTAAATGTAACTGGACAAATTGAAAATGAGGCTGTGGCATTCCTTGTTGATACTGGATCTGCTGTTATCCTTGTGTCATATGAAAGTTTTTTATAGATTAACTAAAGATGTTTAGAGGGTTTACATTTTGACTTATGTGTTGCAAATGGTCAATAACTCAGAGTTGGAAGGCATAAACATGGAAATTACTCATGGGCCAGTAAAGGCTGTGACTGACATAAAAGCACCAGTAATAATTAAGCGCCCGTCAGGGACGCTTATTTGTTTTCACTGAAGTTCGACTGATCACCGCCGCCGCCGCCGCAGGATTATGGTCTCCCTTGAATAACTTCTTAGCCTTTCAAATTTTTCTTTCCTTCTTGTTTTTCTTTAAAACTATAGGGGCGGGAAAAATTTTTGGGATACTTTGCGCAGACCTTAAGCTTTACTTAAGGTAACCTTAAGCATAAGTCCAAAACACCCCGTCATCGCGTTTCGGAAAAAACCACACACACCTGTGCTGTAAAATTCATCAGGTACATTCTAGACCAAATTTCCAAGGTCGGAAAGGATTTTCTTATCAATCGGACCATAGATGCCTGAATGGCAGGAGTTTTATTTTCGTAAATTTTTTAAAAATGGGTACTTGGTCTGTATCTCAAAAACGGTTAGGATTTCGGTGTTTTGTTGGAATAACTTATTCAGCTACTTTTTGATAATCTTTCACATGCCGAAGTTTTAGCCCTGTATCTGCGATCTTAAGGTCACCTTAATGTCCAAAAAGGGGGTTTTAGCCCTCCAGTTCACTTAGTTTTTCACTTTTTTCAACCAAACTTGGCACATATATCAAGATTCGCCAAAGGAATATTCTGGCTTTATGGTGACCTTAAACTGAAAATGTTAATGGACATATGGCCTGCTTAAAGTCATCAAATTGGAATAAAATCCTCTGGCTCCTTTCTTTTTCATTTTTTTATGTTGAAATTATCACTGGTATTAAAGTAGATAAAAATAATACTTATGGTCACCTTAAACTCTCAGTATGAATGGAGTTGTAGCCACCTTAAAGTGAAATAAGGGGGTTTTCAGCCTCCAAGTATCTTATTGTTCGGCTGACCTCAGTTAACCATTGCACATCTATAAAGGATAGCAAACCAAAGGGTTATCCTGACTTTATGGTGACCTTAAACTGTTAATATAATTTTGGCCTCCCTAAAGTCATAACATTTGAACAAAGCCGTCTGGCTCTTTTCTTTTTCCATATCTAACATATATTGATATTGAAGGGACATTATCATATTATGGTCACCTTAAAGTCACAATATGAATGAAGTTATGGTCACCTTACAGTGAAAAATGAAGTTTCAGCCTCCAGCTATCTTATTGTTCAACTGACCTGAGCTAAACTTTATGCACTTATAAAGGATGTCAAAAGGGACATTCTCATTTTATGGTCACTTTAAAGTCGCAATATGCATGAAGTTATGGTCACCTTGCAGTGAAATTATGGAGTTTTTAATCTCCAGCTATCGTATTCTTCAGCAGAGCTCAGATAAATTTTGTACACTTTTAAAGATGACATTAGGGACATTCTTATTTTCTTTCCACCTTGAAGTTCCAATACAAGTACAGTCATGGCCATCTTGACGTGAAAATGAGGATTTTCAGCCCCTAACTGATTTACTGTTCAGTAACATCTGTTTAACTTGACATTGATTATAGTAAAGTAAGATTTTGTATAATATTTCACTTAAAATTCCTGTACTTAAGAGGCTTTGGCCATGTTAACATGATAAATATATACTTCTTGCTCCCTCCTCATTTATTTTAACACTTTTTAAAACCACACCTGGCATATGTATACTTAAAAATATTTGTGCTGTCTGGCAAACCTAATCTCTTAGTGTTTATGAAGTTATGACATTTTCGAATTTATGAAACACTGAAGTTATGAAGTTTATGAAGTTATGACATTTTCGAATTTATGATGCACTGATGTGGTTATTAACATATTGCAACTGATCAGTGTTCACATAATATAAATTCCCAATTTTAGGAAGATTAAAAAAAACACATTCTTCTGATTCCATTCTTTTGGAATTGTGGGGATATAACTTTTCCTTTTTGGAAAAAAAGCTTCAATTGATTCAACTTTTGTTTTGTAGAAGGAGTTGATGATCTACCTACTTGCTCACATAGACTATGTAAATTGGTCAAATGTATACACCTGACTTCTTTCACAATATAAGATGCCTGAAACAAAAAAAACACTTTCTCATAAACAGTTTCTCTTGTACAGCATTTTATGTATCTCCAGCTGAGTGGAAATGAATGACTTGTCCCTTTCTTCTTCTCCCCAATTCTTTTCTGTGATATCACGGAAAGTATTTCTATGCAGAAAGAACCCCCCCACTCCCCTTTAGTGCACATAAAAATCAAGTGGAAAAAAAAAGAATGGCCTCAGTGGGGGAGGTGGGGGGGTTGATGGAGGGAGATGATAGATAGAGATATATATGTGTGTGTGAAGCAAAAGTGGAACAAAAAAAAAGTGGAATATTTATGCTGTTGTTTTGAATGTATATTGTTTTCTTTCTTCCATTTCACTTAGACTTCTACATTTAATTAATTTTAGCTCAAGTGGGAAATGAATTTTTGAAACTTTAATGCATTCAAATTCCTGCAGTCATGCACTAAATCACTTATAACTTGAAAAGTATTGCGTTCACAGTATTTTGTTAAAACATGTTATTAGGCTACTTTTTCCACAGCTACAACAAGTCCAGTAACTTGTTTGGTCTTAATTTTGTGCATTATTGAAGTGTGGAATGGATCATGATCTCCTACTCTTATTTCTAAGCCTAGATTTTTAATTTCACTTGCTAAATCATTCATAAATATTGCAATATATAAACTCATACTTTTCTTTCCCAATAAATCCAGTAACATTTTTCTAGAGCTATAGCTTGACTTGTTTGTAACTTGATTTTTCTTGTAAGCAATAACTCTGAAGCAAAATCATTAACTTTTGAACAAAAAGTCTAAGGCACTTTGGTTCACTGGATTTTATTAGTGGTTTTGTTAAGTTTTTAGTTGAAGCACAAGTTCACTGCATTCAATTAGTGTTTTATTTTATTTTTTTTTTTTTTTGTTTTTTTTTTTTTGACTGTGTATCATTTTAATAACCAAAATCTTTGCAATACTAAAATTTCAGGGATAAATACAATTTTTCCAATTTTTATGTACTAATTACCATTGTAAGAAGTCCTTGTTGTACAAAATTATCATGAAAATTACATGAAAAGGATGAAAAAATAATGTCAAGTTTGGTACATTGATCATCATTCCAAAAGATTGCTATGTCTTTTTTAACATATTGCACCTATTGTAGTTTTTGAGATGTCCAAGGATCTTCAATTTGCAATAGTTTACAATAGGAATGGCTACACATCCAAGGAAAATTAGTGTTTTATACTTAAGTCTGATACTAATGACATTTTGAACAGAAATGTCTGTGGTCAATGTACCCTTTCACTCAAGACCTCTTCTCCGAGAACATTACCAAAGAATGTAGGACATACAGAATCTGGGAAAAAAATGCCTCGTGGACAAAATGCCTCACAGAAAAAATGCCTCCTGGAAAAAATGCCTCCTAGAAAGAATGCCTTCTGGATATTTTGTGACTAGGAAAAAATGCCTCCTGAGGAAAAAAAGTTATTTCAACCTGTAAACATGTTACATATGAACCTATAACGTATAATATCAAAAACATGTTAATGGAAGCCAGGGATGAGCAGCCAGCCAAAACAGTGAGAAGCAGCAGCAAAACCTTACAAGAGAAACTTACGTACCTTTGTACAGCTAAGCAAAATGGGTAAAAGACTGTGAGTTTTTGACAGGCATTGGCGACTATAAGACTCAAGTGGAAAAATGAAGATGCCTCTGAAGTTGTAATGTGAACCTGTAGTGTTATAATATTTGAAAGAACTTTTTTTCTTAGGAGGTATTTTTCCTGGTCATAAAATATTCAGGAGGCATTCTTTCTAGGAGGTACATTTCCTAGGAGGCATTTTTCCTACGCATCGGACATATGTTCTTTTGAGAAGTAAATTTCACACCTACAATTTCTCTTCCGTCAAGCTGTGGTCGTTCTTTCATTTGTTAAATATGGTAACATACACAATGCACTAAACTTTACATTTTCTATTCCTTGTGATGCATATCTTGATATCTTTTACGGCTTACTTCACACTTTTTCATCAGGGCCGTCAGCAAAAACCTTTTTCTAGTTAGGATGGATTTTATGTCCACATTTGGATCCAGTTTGGCTTTTACAAAATCCTAAATGAAAATAAAAGATATTGAGATCGACATGTGGCATTATAAAACTGGGGAACCAAGGACTATTTCCCTGTATCAAGCTAAAACAATCCCTGCACATTCTATGTGTGATGAATGTTTTGTATGTAAAAGGGGTAGTGAAGGAAAACCAACATGATAGAAGGGATAAAGTTGTTTTAGCAAAAATAGAACATACTGGTTGCCAGAACATTAAATAATATTAGCACTAGCAAGACTGTTGTGAGGTTGTGTAATCCTACACGAGAAGATATCCCACTGTAAAAAGGACATGGATGTGTGGGCATTTGTCAGCCTGTTGCATTCTGTTATGCAGATAGTACTAACAAATTTGACGTTAACCAAATATCTACTGATAAGCAAGAAAGGGAATGTACTATTCAAACTAATATGATGATTCCTAAGCATTTAGAAATGCTTTGCTTTTTTGAACAAAATGAAACCCACTTGGAAAAGAAGAACAACTAAGTCTTTTTAGTCCAAGAGGTAGGTATGATTTACTTTTTGTCGGAAGAGTTAAAGGGTTGTCCCTGATGTAAAAGTTACTCAGGAATCTGAAAATTTATTTTTATGATCATACAGGTAGACCTAAGACATGTAATTTTACTTGAAAGTGAGGTACCCCCATAGCAAAAAGGGCTAATTTCTGGGACCAAAAGTGTACATGCGTACCAAGCATTATCCACTCCTGTACCAATTTTAAATATAAAACATAGAAATACTATACATACCACCAGAAAGTTTAGGCATTGAGCTTTACTTTCATATGAAATATCACTGTCTGAGTAGCATATGAGCTGAATAAACAATAATTCTATGTTGGTTTTCAAAGCAAAATCATTAATGTTTCAGAAATTTTGATTTCTCATTCAAAACTTTATCTGTATGAGTAACATCGTCATGAAAACTGGATGTAAAACTTGTCTTTAATATGAAGGAGCTGTATCCTTTAATTTGGTATGTTTGCTGTATTTGTACCTCAAACAGAAAATAGTTACCCTTAGATAGCCTAACAATTAGAGATTTTCAAATAACTAGAAAATGTAGATATATGTGAATTAATTGTTATTAGTTAATATCATACCTAATAGACTAGGGAAATGTCAGTTACTTGTGAGTTGGGGCTGTACCTGTGCATTCGGATGGGTTAAATAGTGCTTGAGTCCTGTAGTATATGGAAAAATTGCACTGATTATAGATACACAATATAAACTATTGAAATTGGTCCCCCAGTCCCAACAATGTCAAAAAAGAGGTCCTGACTCTCCACCAGCAGGAAGGTTAATACTTCCTGTACTCCATGGGTGGCTATGCTATCACACCTTCTTTTTCAGTTTTAAAATCCCCTACCCTTTTAGGTCCCCAGTAAGGAAAGAAAGCTGGGATATTAGGATGAGAATCCCCTTTCTTAGACAAGATATCAACTATTAACAGCGTCCTTCACATCTGTCCCTCTGTCTGGTGAGATTCTTGTCTTTGCTGATATTAAGGAAAGAGTTACCTACCTTTTCAAAAATAGCAGTCTTAGAGCCATCAATGGTGCTGTGCTGGAAATTCCTCTCCTGAAAATGATACATGACAAAGTCTATCTGTTCTTTAGATGGTGAATTGAAGTACATCTTACCCGATTGACATCACTGAACAAAAACAGTTCACTTTGCATTTTAGAGCTCTAGTTGAGCATCTCTGTAGAGCTTCAATTCTCTCTGCCACCTGGTCGGAGATGTTCTGTCCCCTGATAGCCAAGGCTCTAGGAGTCAGGCAAAAAAATTCAAATTCAGCAGGTCAATTTTTTTTTTTGCCTTTTTTCATTTCCGGACCCCTTATCATGGCAATGAGCAGATTTTATATGAGTGTATCACCATTATGTTCTCACACCCTTCTTTGTTCTGCATGTACAGATGAGGTTATGATATCCATCCAATATAATGACACAGAAATCCACATAACCAAGCAGTTAAAATAGTCACAAACATTTTAAAAATTTGTTGATTTATTAGGCATATCAACTCATGCCTAGTACCTCATCGATTATATTGTGACAGGTAGTTGGAAGGGCAGAGGAACCAGTATATGTATCTTGGTCAAGGTTTGTTGGGGGAAGAAATTCTAATCCTTTTCACACCAAACAAAAAAGAGGATGTGATAGCATAGCCACCTAGTAAGAACAGGAAGCATCAGCTCTCTAGCAAGTTATGAGGCTGGTATGGAGACTCAGGACATCTTTTTCTGATGTTTGGCAGGACAGGCTGCATGTCGGACCAATGGCAATATTCTGTTAGGTAAGATATTAACTAATAAAAAAAATCTTATTTTATTTTATATATACACAATTCTTTTTCTTTTATTCCCCTATTTAAAAAACAAGGTTTCAGGAACCTGGTGAAGAGTAAATGGAGTTCTGAAACCACTCACCAGGACCTTTACAAAAATTTAAATAAATATAATATTTGTACCAAACTGCCTTTAGTCATTCTCTTATAATTTCTCATTGATGCCCAAAACATATTATTATCCTTACTGGTTTATTTAGTTACTACTAGCCATGTGTTCCAATATGGGACAGTTCCCTTCTATCGGCAAAACCTTTTACCATATTATAGTCGTTTATTACTACACATTGCTCCAAGGAGTAATGATATTGTATTGAACTCCTACAACATTTGACACTAACTTGCTGGTCTTTACATTTTGTATTATAGATATACTTTTTAACCACTGTGAAAAGTTAATTATAGAAGTTCTTATTTTCATTATCGGCACCCCCCAGCAACACTTCTACATCATTCAGGTTAATGTTAATTTCTCTGTTAAGTAATATCACATCAAATAACTTGAACCAAAAGGTCTTCACCACTGGACAGAACCAGAAGAGATGCTAAACTGTTTCAACACATTCTTTACAGTACCAGCATTTATCGCTTTTTACTATTTGCATTTAAATAAGAATCTGTTAGTTGGAATTGATCTGGTCAAGATTTGATATTGAAAATCTCTCAAAGATGTCTCTATTACACTTAGACAATTGTTTTGATAATATTTTGACCAGTTGGATTCTGATATCTCCTTTTCTAAGGTTTCAGCCCATCTTATTTCATGACCTCTATTATATTTTTTTAAAGTCAGAAGTTTTTGGTAATCCCATTTTCTTGTATGCTTTTGTTGCAAACATTTTTGTAGGAAACTTTGTTTCATATCACACTCATTCAGTTTTGTTATGCAATTGTTTAACCAATGTCTTGGTATAGAGTGAGTCAAATTATAAAAGTCTATATACAAAGATTATTTTAATTTGGTATCTTTCCATAAAATCATGATAGCCAAATAATCCTAATATATACCTACATTTTCTAGTTATTTGTAAATTTCTAATTGTTAGGGTATCTGAGGGTATTATGTTAAATATAGTCTTATACGGTGCAAATTGTTGGTCTTTAGAGTCATACTAATTTCGGTGTACTCATTATAAGAAACATTTAAACTGTTTTCTGCTTGTGATATAAACACAGCAAACATCTCAAATTAAAGCACACAGCTTCTTCATTTCAAAGACAAAATTTATATTCAGTAATCATGACGATGTTACTCCTTCAGATAAAGTTTTGAATGAGAAATCAAAATTTCTATCTGAAATATCAGAAATTAACCCTTTTTGCTATGGGGGTACCTCACTTTCAAGTAAAAATCCATGTCTTAGGTCTATCTGTATGATCATAAGATATGGATACAATACTCCAAATATTACAGAATCTCTGGACTGCCTTTGGGAGATTCTATTGCAATCTTGGCCTTGCAAGAGAAATTGATGGAAAATATACTTGCTGGCCTTTGGTATACTTATATCGCATTATTATTCCTTGTAAAACTTTTGAACAGGTAGTTGCAGCATCCTGACAGTACTTGTAATTGTCATATGACCGCCCAGTTTGTTACAATATATATATTTTATTGTGCTTCCATGGAATTATCCTTGAAATTGGCACATTAAAGATAAAGGTCAAATCAGTGTGTGAATATAAATACTTTATATACAAAGAGAAAAAAAACAAGAAGAAATTTTCAAAAATACTTGGAAGAAATTTCCATAATTATTTGATTAAAATACACATTATTTTGTAGCTGTAACCATTACTTCATAATGTAGTACATGCAATTGTGCAACTGATTGAAGAAAAAAGGGTGAAAAAGATCTAGTATCACTTTAAAACTCTCACGCCGGGTCCACTATGCACCAAGTACTCAAAGTGTTAGGTTTGTGGGATAACTGATGGAATATGGGATAACAGCAGAATACCAGTGACAGGCCTTGATAGGCTAACTAAGTGATTCTGTTAGGAATGTGATAAAGATTGCATATGATAAAGATGCCCAACCATGTCTAAGGGGTGTAAAGTGTTTGACAAGTATGATAACTTTACCAAACGTTGTGAAGCAAAGAAATATGGGGGAATTAGTACATTAAATTTATAAATGTATGTATTAAATGTATGTATATGGATATATGTATATTTAAATTCAAATACTGTTTTAATGCTAATACTGAAATTTATGGTTTATGATTTCATTGTAAAAATATTTATTAAATTTATGCATGCAGACCTATACAGAATTGAAATAAATATTATATTATTATTATTATTATTAAATTTATGCAGGAATCTAGCTAAAGTGAATTTGTGCCTATATGTCGATCGAAAACATGCAGAAGAAATATCTCAATTTAAATGGACATTGAAACATTACAAAAGGTATAATACGTGTTTGAGTCTACAGCTTTTCCCTTCAAATAATTGACAAAATAAAAACAGAGCATTCGACTTCTCCGTAGCAACATTGTCGTAAATTGTAAACAATTCGAACCTTTTGCCGATTACACCTGTTGCTGCAGAAATCGATATAATTTTAAGGAAATATTAAAAATCAATGTGTGGCAGCTGCTGAAATCTTACAAGGTAAATGTTACGTATTATATTCATGTCAAGAAAAAGGTTATTAGTACCGAGAATCAATTGTTGTATTCATCTTGAGACCTTTTACAATAGCATGTACTGCACTTGCCTTAGTTTAAGAACAAATTAATGTAACCCTTCTGTTTGATTCTGTACTGTTTGGATACAGTCGTAGCTATTTTTCTACGTGGACTGCCAATTTCAACTAAGGGTTTTACACCCCAAATAAATCATAATATGTCACGAAAAGTGAACACTAGCTGTAATTAATGTTTTCATTATGTTATAAATTTCCAAACTGATGTCTTTGTTGTTCTTGAAAATTGTACAGCAAGTTTCGAAGGCAGTTTACTTGAAGCTCTTATGAAATGAAATGTTGCCATGTCACAAAAGTCATAAAAAATAAATCAAAATTTAAAACTTTCTATATATCTTATAATATATATGACCTCTTCGCAGTAAATGTAACAATTATTGGTAACATGAGAACCTAATTTTTTTTCAAAATTTTTTTATCGTGCTCAGTGATATTTGCTAACAGTTGACACTCTCAACTTGATAGAACTATTGAGTTGTATGTCTTTCTGAATATATATGAAATTGTACAATTATTATTATTATTTGACATTTTTTTGCAAATTTATCAAGGGAATCATGTAGAAAAATCCTAAAACAAAAAAATGTGTCTTTTAAGATTGCTAGCTTGTATTAAAATGTCAAAACAACAACAACAAAAAAAAAACAAAAACATGTTAAAATAAATTCATCTATAATTCATCTTGTCTTAATTGGGGTATTCAAAAGTTCCTTCCATTAGTACTCAACAATTTAATGTTTCCTTAACATATTAAGTAAATGGAAAAAAAAAAAAACAAAAAAAAACCACAAAAACCCCAAAAATTGTCATCTCTTGTAAATTGAAGTTTACCAAATGAATTAAATTATAAAAGTGAATTTACAATTGAAATAAAAGTATATTGAATACAATGAGATTCCTTCAAGTGAAATTGATTTTCAAGGAGAAAAATTATAATGCCCTTTGAAGGTTGTTTTATATAGAAATTTACCCTTTTTCTGGAATTCTGAGTTAAGTTGGAACTTGGGAGTATCAATTAGGGTTTTTCATTTACTGAAAGAGTCAAATTCATTATAATAATACCACAGCATAGTACTAGGAGCCTGAAATAAGATAATTTCCAGTGCAGTATAATGCTATTTCATTCAAACACATGCAAACTGTAAAATCATTGTCCCTTCTATCTTTTCCTTGTATCCTTGAAAATGTGAAAGATATATGGATTTTATTCATTTAATCCTATTTCATTCAGACACATGCAAAGTGTAAAAAATAGAAAAAAGAGCAAACTGTGTGTATAATTGTATATATTTTTTAAATGAAAACAATTTTACCAAGCATGCAACATGTAATAACTGTCATTAACTGATACTTTTATCTGTACACTGCTTGCAGTAGGAGTAAGATCAGGAAAAGGTGTCAATTGGAAGAACATCTCATCATTGATTTGTATCCATTACAAAAAGCATTTGGTCTTTGTTATGATGTCTTGACAGAATCAGTTAATGATAATCAATGTTTGTCCAATCCTTTTGGCTTTTATCTACAAGAACATGTTTGGCATTTATTTTATCACACACGACCTGTGTGTATGTCAACTTTTTTGGTCATGATTTCATCTTTTATAAATCTAGTTATATTTTGCATAAATTTATAATTTTACCTTCTCATGATCTCACCTCTTTCTATCTTTAACATACTCATATTGTCTTTGGTTTCCTTCATTTTAAAGATTAAAATCACAAAAAGGACACATTTGATCATGCTGTCATTATTATGCCATGGTTTCTGTTGCTGTGACACTGTTTATAAGTGATGAAAAGAAAGATTTTTGTCACAAATGTTGCAATTACATCTGCATATTAAAGTGAAATGTCTGTTCTGTATAAATGAGGCAATATTCAATGTTTGTGTGTACTTTCATTTCAAAAGTTGGGAATATGGGAAAAGTGACATAATTTTGTTTAATTTGTAACAAAGTGGATTTTGTCAATATCCTGTGAAGTATGTTATCAACCAAAACCATAGTATGAATGGTGAGTAACTGAGTATTATATTTAAATACACATACTAGTTTTCCCAGTATATAAAGTTAACAAGATGACAACATTTTTACACTATAGTTATTAAATATAAATTAAGAAAAGGTTCTTTTGACTTGAAATAGTTTAAACTTTCAAGAATTGGAATTAAAAAGAGAGGATATTAGTATAGATGGATACTCTCACAAGTATACCGATTGTGTTTTAAGTTTTGAAACATGAAAAAAAGACGTTTAGATTAAATCTTAAAATGATTTTCATGACAAAAATTGTATCACTATTATCCAGAACATTATGGGAAATTTTTTGTTCAAATGATAAAATAGAAGATACATTTTGAAATAAAATAGCACAATTTAAAGAACATATTTGAGAGTGTAAATAAATTCACAAAAATATAGTATAAAAGTATAAATATGTAAAACACCTCTCTAAAATTTTTATACGGTTACAATGTTTTGCATTGAAAAACAGCATTTTCTTGATATAAAAAAACCCTCCCTCAAAGGATATATGGTACCAGTAGTATATATTTGTGTAGAACTAGAAATGATGGTCAAATGACATATAAAACCACTTTGATAAATTGAGTTTGGTCAAATTACCCTATTATTACCTTATAAACTCTAAGACAGTTTGTGAGACAGCCCCAGGAATAAAATTCATTTATTTCAATTGTTATGAAAGATCTTATTTGTTTGTTATAAGTACTATTTCTATTTAAATCTGAGATATTTTATTTTTTTCTACTTTTTCTTTTGAAAATATTTTAGGTCAGTGGGATTGGGAGAAAATGTGATTGTCATCAAAATATACCTGTCAAAGATAAAGCAGACAGCCATCATGAAACAATGTAAATTTATCTTTGCTGCCTTGTCTATACTTTTGCTTTTAACCAAGCCATCTCATAGCCAAATGAGTGACTATACATGTCAACAACCAGATTCAAGTGCCTTGCAAGTCTGGAATCCACAGCCACAAAGTCACACAATAGAATGGCGGATAGACCTTGTGTGCAGCACTTATAGGGGATGCTATGGCTATCAGTCAGATGCAGACCCTGCACCAGTGGCGCAGCTATGTCCTGTGGCCATTCAGGACAAGGATCTTGTGTTTCTTAATGCTCCTCCACGTGGTTCTCCTTATAAGGTAAAGCCAGTCAATGCTTCCAGAGAGCAATTTATCAAATGTCCAGTGAGCTCAGATCAAAGACTCTATTCAGAAGAAATAAGTCTGGACTTAATAGAAGTTCCTTCAGAGTATCTCATCTCAGGAAAGACAACATATTTAGCACAAACATCAAACGGCCCTTTCTCAAACTGTACATTTGGATTAAGAGTCCAGATTATGGTCAGAGACAATCACAGGTGTCTTTCTTCCTCAATCAAAAGCTCAGAATCATCTATATCAGAATCTCTTCCTCTTTGTTCAGGGAATGGTCAGTGTGTGACAACATTGTTAGATACAGACTACTTTTGTGTTTGCAATAATACTCACATTGGTGAACTTTGTGAAATTGAAACCTTGTGTATAGGTGGTCCCTGCTCTACAGGATCCACTTGTGTACCACAGGGAAACTCATCATTTTCATGCTTGTGCCCGCCTACAAGAACTGGAAAGCTGTGTGACCGATTATTAGAAACTTGTGCCACAAAGCAATGTCTGAATGGAGGTAAATATCCATTTAGGTGAATTGATATCTATTTTATTTAATTATTTGAGAAAAAAATAACCTTTACTGAGTATATGTGGCCAATTTAAAAAAAAACCCATAAAAGTCTGTGGTCCAAATATTTATATTCCTTTGACGTTGATTACCTTAAAAAAGCATGAAAAAGTAAAAGTTCTGTGACATATTCCACTTGGGACACCACTTAAACTAAAACAAAAAGAAGCAGAGTTCACTGATATTCCAGAACAGCTTACATGAATGATTTAATTTTTTTCAAAAAGTTCAAAAAGAATATCCTATGAAGTTAAAGAAGAGTGCTATTTTATGAAATTCACATACAATACTGTGATCATTTTACAATTTTATGTTTTATGTGCGATATTCTTCCAGGTTACTGCATTTCCAACACAGATGGGGTGCCCATCTGCCATTGTCCTCCAGGCTGGACAGAAGGGGATTGTAATACCCTGGAGAATCCTTGTGTGACCCAAAATCCATGCAATCCAGGGCAGATATGTGTGGACACCAGTACACCGCTACAGCCAGGCACTTTCAGCTGCACTTGTCCAATAGGCTATGAGGGTAAGGGTAATATCCAAGCACTTGGCATTGCATTAGTTCAGCTGCATTTGTTCTATGAGGAATGAACATAGTGTTAAACATCCAGTCACATATAACTGCATTTGCCATCTTGGATGTACCGGCCCTGAGCTCAAGTGTAAAGGATGATATAGTTGCTTTCCCTGTAATATCTGATCGCTGGCTTACAATTAGTACACACTGCTTTCCTCCATCCACCTAGCTACCTTCTGTGACATGTGACCAATGTGTTGAAAGTTTGTTTTTCTTGAACTGAAGGACGGTCATTCAAATTTTGTGTCGATGTTTATAAGATTTATTAAGCAACTAATAGTCACTACAATAAATGTTATAAACAGGCCCAATAGATAACTTGGATAAAACAGAGAGAGGCACATTGTTCACAAATTCTTTATTAGATATGATAAATTGCTTGAAAGTAAAATATCAAAATTGATGAGAATTCCCCTTAAGACAATTAGTGTGCATTTGTGTGGGGGGGAGGAGAGGGGAGGTTGCTCCTCTTTGATGAATTACACATACAATGGTAACGGTAACATTTGTTTCTCTGCCTTTTGTATTTCAGGTGATTTCTGTGAGATAGATATTGATGAGTGCAGCTCTTCACCCTGCCAGAATGAAGGCACCTGTTCACAGGGATTGGGCTATTTCAACTGTACCTGTCCATTAGGTAACAGAAAGGCTGAAAATGAATAGCCAAATCACTACTTGTGTATTTAGTTGTAGTATTTGGCAAATATGCAAATATTTGGTATCTATTTTAAAGTTTGTGTAACTCAGCTGTTTTATGTCCACCCCACTTATTTTTGCTTTTTCTGGCGTTCGGCGTCCAACGTCCGGCGTCCGTCACACTTGGTTTCCAGTCATTTCAAGTAAAATTATTTATCCTATCTTTACCAAATTTGGTATGGGTGTTTATTGGGTTAATAGCTTGCATGGGATTGCTTTTGGTGAGGATAGCTCTATAGCTAACTGAGTAATAGCTACTTAGCTACTTTGAGTAGCTTTTTTATTTTAAGCATTTTAAAGGAAAAGTATTTCACCTATATTCACAAAATTTGGGATGGAGGATTATTGGATCAGTAGCTTGCTTGGGATCGCTTTTGGTGATAATATCTTTATAGTTAACTGAGTAATAGCTACTGTGCTATATAACTATTATGCTATTTTGAGTTGAATTTTTTCTGGACATTTTAATGAAACAATGTTTTCTATCTTCACAAAAATTTATATGAAGGATAATTGGGTCAATAGTTTGGCCAGGATAGCTTTTGGTCGATGATAGCTTTTTAGCTATCTGAGTAATCGCCGCTTTGCTACTTTGAGCCTACTCTGAATTGCATTTCTGTTTTCACTCTTTTAAAGGAAACATATTTAACTCATCTTTGTAAAATGTGGTGTGAAGGTTTATAGGGTCAATTGCTTGCTTGGTATTGTTGTTGATGGTAATAGCTTTAACCTCCTGAGTAATAGCTACATAGCAAAAACATAAATATGTCCATCTCCTAAACTGTGCGAGATAGAGCGATTTTGTCGAAATTTTCGACCCACAGGGTATCTAAGCAATGTACTTTTGGCAATTTTCAAAGAATTTTCCTCTCCCCAAAAATGGTGGCCATTTTGAATTTTCGAATTGTTGCAAAAAATGCAAAAACACAAATTTGCTTCTATCTCCTTAACCGTGCGAGATAGAGCGTTTTCATCAAAATTTTTGACCCACAGGGTAATTCAGCAAACTACTCTTTGCAATTTTCAAAAAATTTTACTCTCTTAAAAATGGCGGCCATTTTGAATTTTTGAATTTTTCCCAAAAATGCAAAAACACACATTTGCTTCTATCTCCTTAACTGTGCGAGATTGAGCGATTTCGTTGAAATTTTCAATCCACAGGGAATCTCAGCAATCTACTCTTGCCAATTTTCTAAAAATTTTCCTCTCCCTAAAAATGACGGCCATTTTGAATTTTCAAATTTTCATCGAAAATGGAAAAAAGACACAAATTTGCTTCTATCTCCTTAACCGTGTGAGATAGAGGGATTTTGGCGAAATTTTCAACCCCCAGGGTGTCCAGAGTGTACTGGCGACTTTTCACAAAATTCACTTTCCCTCTACTTTTGGTGGCCATCTTGAATTTCTGCGTGAAACGTAAAAACACTTATCTCGGAAATAGTGCAAGATAAAGCGAATTAGATGGAAGTTTTGGCCCGCAGGGTATATGAAGAGTCTACTGGCGACCATAAGCAAAAATCACCTTTCCACCACTTTTGGCGGCCATCTTGAATTTCTGTGTAAAATGCAAAAGCACATTTATCTCGGAAACGGTGCGAGCAATTTTGATGAAATTTTTGACCCACAGGGTATATGCAGAGTCTACTGGCGTTTTTTCGCAAAAATCGCTTTCCCGCCACTTTTAGCAACATCTTGAATTTCTGTGTAAACCACAAAAGTGCATTTATCTTGGAAACGGTGCAAGATAGAGCAATTTCGCCGAAATTTTGGAGGACCCACAGGGTATCTGCAGAGTCAACTGGCGATTTATCACAAAAATCACTTTCCTGCCTTTTTTTGGCGGCCATCTTGAATTTCTGCGTAAAATGCATTTATCTTGGAAATAAGATTTTGGTTGCCACCTTGAATTTTGGCGGAAATTGAAAATGTCATTTATCTCAAAAACCCTTAGAGATAAAGTGATTTCGAGCAATGTTTGGACCCTTTGGGTACTAGAGACCTTAGATATAGTGCCTGTAAAAAAAGTTGAATATCCAGAATTTTGTCTGTCATCTTGAATTTTGGCTGAAATTGAAAATGTCATTTATCTCGAAAACTGTAAGGGATAGAGCAATTTCAAGCTAATGTTTGACCATTTGGATATTAGAGATCTTTGGTATATTGCCTCTGAAAAATGTCAAATTTCTCAAATTTTGCCCACCATCTTCAATTTTATCAGAAATCGAAAATGTTGGTTATCTCAAAAACCTTTAGAGACAGAGTGATTATGAGCAAATTTTGGACCAATGCAAAAAGGCATGAAGCTGAAATAATTTACATGACTACTAATTAATATTTAAGCATCATTGATATATTTTACAAATGAAACAGGGTCTTGTAAGACCACTGTACAATTGTTGCAAAACGTTCATGGGGTGGACATTACACATGATAATGTGTGTTCTTCTATGCTATCCTTTTTCTTTTCATATGTTGGAGCTACTGTTAACAGGGCGTCCTATTTCTATTTTTTTAAAGTATATTTTCTTCCACTATTCAATATTCATATTAATCAGAAAATTCATCACAAAATGTAAAAGTTGACATACAAAAGAGGTAAGAGGTTAGCATAACTTGTTTCTTCAATTGCAACTTCAACTTGAAAACTAAAGTAAGGAGTTATCCAAGAAGTGTTATTTAATAAAAAGTTTGCATTTTAATATAAAACTTGAAGAATTAAAGGTATCTTGAAAGAAAGTATGAATTTTACTTTACAACTGGTTCTACTCATTCATAACTTTTAAACCTCAGGTAATATTGTATGTATTTATATTAGTTATAGGGCTGTCACAAGTATAGTAAGGGGCCATGGTGGCGCAGTGGTAACACACCTCCCACCTCTGAGGTTGGTGTTTAATACACCAGACCTTATGTGGGAAAGTTGGTATTTGCTTAACAATGGTTGGCAGTTTACAATCTTGACCAACTGTATGTACTGGTTTCCTCCACCCAAAAAAACTACCCATTGTGATATGACCTGTACAGTGTTGAAAGCAACATTAAACCCCAAATAAATAAATGTACAAGCAGTAATTTTTGTACTTGAATATTTTTGTACCATTCCCTATTACTTTATGGTCTGGGGTTTTTGTCATTGCCTGTGCAGTCTGAGCATCATAGTTGTCCGGCATAAAGTTCGTGGGTTTGCACAGTCTAAACCCACACATGGATTTTCACCAAATTTTCAGGGTAGGTTGAACCATGGAGGGGTCTAGAGCCTATGAGTTTCAAGGAGTATCTAGTTACAATCAGTGCTTTTAATTTTTTTGGGTCTTATAAAGTTAGTTCGTGCTCTGCAGGCAAAATCCATGTGCAATCTTCATCCCCAGAATGAGTAAAATGATTAATATCTATAAACTTTTCCTCTTTTCAGCTTTATGAAAGTCCTTATGTTTGACAGCTGTCTAGTACTAGGATGTGTATACTTGTTACATTTGGAGTTATTCCTTAGGTTTTCCCGAATCTTAAGGTTTTGCTAATTTAGTTATACCTACTGGCTGGGGTTCCTGCCTGCCAAGGTTAGCTATTTTATATAAGTTTGTATGTGAATAAGTGTTAAGGTGTCAATGTTTAAATTGAAAATGGAACTCTCTTAATGCATTGCTCTGAAACATCCATTCCTCTGCTCTGTAATGAGTAATCAAATAGTCTTTGACATCTCAAACTACAAAGCACTCATAGAATGGTGATCTCCCCTGGAGGCATTTCTAAAAAGTCTGGATTGTTTTATATCCAGAATATGATCTAAATCTTTCACAAAATGTAATCACCTCTTCCTTTGGCCAGGCCCTACCCTCAGAGAAAACTTCATATAGATCTGTTCATTTCTTTTGGTGTGATCATGAGCATTGACAGATAAAATATATTAATAAAACACACCCCCAAAACATAGCCTCCTAGCAGAGGCAACAAGCAATGGCTGCTAGAGCATAAACCATCAAGTGGTGAACCGGGCATTAGGGAAAGAGAGTCAAAACAGTCTGGAGGCCAAACATAAGTCATAAGTCAGTTTTCAGTTGGTGTTTTATATACCCTTTCAACAGCTTACCTCATATTTCTAGAGACCCTCAGTGCATGCCAAATGCTGCAGTGAACTAGATTCAGACCCCAAGACCATAGAGGTGAGAACCAAGTGTTTGAATGCCACACTTGTAACCCACTTATCTACTGATGCCTTTAAATGCCACCCACTTATCTAGTGATGCGCTAAAATGCCAACCACTTATCTGCTGATGCCTTTAAATGCCACCCACTTATCTACTGAAGCCTTTAAATGCCACCCACTTATCTGTTGACACATTTTAGTGCCACCCACTTATCTGCTAATGCCTTTAAATGCCACCCACTTATCTGCTGACACCTTTTAGTGCCACCCACATATATGCTGACACCTTTAAATGCCAACCACTTATCTACTGACAGCATTGAATGCCACCCACTTATCTGCTGACACCTTTAAATGCCACCCACTTATCTAAGGATGCCTTTAAATGCCACACACTTATCTACTGACTCCTTTAAATGTCGCCCACTTATCTGACCCCACTAAATGCCACCCACTTATCTACTGACTCCTTTAAATGCCACCCACTTATCTGACCCCACCAAATGCCACCCACTTATCTGCTGACACCTTTAAATACCACCCACTTATCTGCTGACACTTTTAAATGCCACCCACTTATCTGACCCCACTAAATGCCACCCACTTATCTACTGACATCTTTAAATGCCACACACTTATCTGCTGACACCTTCAAATGCCACCCACTTATCTGCTGACCCCACTAAATGCCACCCACTTATCTGCTGACACTTTTAAATGCCACACATTTATCTACTGACTCCTTTAAATGCCACCCACTTATCTGACCGAACTAAATGCCTCACACTTATCTGTTGACACCTTTAAATGCCACCCACTTATCTACGGATGCCTTTAAATGCCACCCACTTATCTGACCGAACTAAATACCACCCACTTATCTGCTGACAACTTTAAATACCACCCATTTATCTACTGACACCTTTAAATGCCACCCACTTATCTGCTGACACCTTTAAGTGCCACTGACTTATCTACTGATGCCTTTAAAACAATGGGAGAGGATATGATGGTGTAGCCTACTCTGAGGTTATAGATCTAAGTCTAGTCCCCATCTTAAGTCAGTTAAATGGAAAAGTTAACACAGTATAGTATATTTATACTTGATGCAAATTTCTCCTTGTACTATAGGACTCAAAGCACTATTTGACCCATCTTGACTGCACAAGTACAGCCCAAGCTCTTAAATTACTGACACTTCCCTAACTGAAACATAGAGGCTCAAGGATGACCATTTAGGACTGTCTCTGAGGTTTTTTAGCCTGCTACTGATGATAGGATCCAATGACAGAGGAATGCCATTTTAAGTGGTTATCCGAGCAACTATGTATTTGCCAGGTCCTCTGTGATAATAAGCAAGTGTTACCATTGGGTCAATTTTTCCATCCACTCAAGTGGCCATTTGATACAACATTCATTGTGTATTTAAAGTGATATAAAATCCAAATCAGTTAACATTAAATTTGTGATAGTCTTGAAATATTATTTTAGTGTCTATGTCAAACTTGATTTTGGTTTTTCATATTGATAGATTTGGAATAATCATTTCAAGCCTTATTATGTCCACCCCCCTGGGGGGTGGATATATTATTTTTGCTTTTTTCGCCGTCCGATGTCCGATGTCCGATGTCCGATGTCCGGCGTCCGGCGTCCGATGTCCGGCGTCACGCATGGTTTCCGCTCATTTAAAGGAAAAGTATTAGAGCTATTGTCACCAAATTTGGTATGCAGGCTTATTGGGTCAGTAGCTTGCTTGGGATTGCTTTTGGCTGTTGTACCTCTTTTGCTTACTGAGTAATACTTAAGTACAGCTATTTTCAGTACCCATTGGTTTCCGTGCATTTAAGCCAAAATAATTAAAGATATTTTACTACAATTTTGAATACAAGATTGTTATGTCCATAGCTCGCTTGGTATTGCATTTGGGACTGATAGCTTTGTCAGTACATGAGTAATAGCCATTTAGGTACTTCATTGTGTATTTTCAGTACTACTTTTGAGTAATTTGCTTCTATCTCCTTAACCGTGCGAGATAGAGCGATTTCGGCAAAATTTTCGACCCGCAGGGTATCTGAGGAGTGTACTCTTTGCAATTTTCAAAAAATTTTCCCCTCCCCAAAAATGGCGGCCATTTTGAATTTTCGAATTTTTGCCAAAAATGGCAAAACACAAATTTGCTTCTATCTCCTTAACCGTGCGAGATAGAGCGATTTCGTCGAAATTTTCGACCCACAGGGTATCTAAGGAATGTAATATTTGCAATTTTCAAAAAAATTTCCCCTCCCCAAAAATGGCGGCCATTTTGAATTTTCGAATTTTTGCCAAAAATGGCAAAACACAAATTTGCTTCTATCTCCTTAACCGTGCGAGATAGAGCGATTTCGTCGAAATTTTCGACCCACAGGGTATCTAAGGAATGTAATATTTGCAATTTTCCAAAAATTTTCCCCTCCCCAAAAATGGCGGCCATTTTGAATTTTCGAATTTTTGCCAAAAATGGCAAAACACAAATTTGCTTCTATCTCCTTAACCGTGCGAGATAGAGCGATTTCGTCGAAATTTTCGACCCACAGGGTATCTAAGGAATGCAATCTTTGCAATTTTCCAAAAATTTTCCCCTCCCCAAAAATGGCGGCCATTTTGAATTTTCGAATTTTTGCCAAAAATGGCAAAACACAAATTTGCTTCTATCTCCTTAACCGTGCGAGATAGAGCGATTTCGTCGAAATTTTCGACCCACAGGGTATCTAAGGAATGTAATATTTGCAATTTTCAAAAAAATTTTCCCCTCCCCAAAAATGGCGGCCATTTTGAATTTTCGAATTTTTGCCAAAAATGGCAAAACACAAATTTGCTTCTATCTCCTTAACCGTGCGAGATAGAGCGATTTCGTCGAAATTTTCGACCCACAGGGTATCTAAGGAATGTAATATTTGCAATTTTCCAAAAATTTTCCCCTCCCCAAAAATGGCGGCCATTTTGAATTTTCGAATTTTTGCCAAAAATGGCAAAACACAAATTTGCTTCTATCTCCTTAACCGTGCGAGATAGAGCGATTTCGTCGAAATTTTCGACCCACAGGGTATCTAAGGAATGTAATATTTGCAATTTTCAAAAAAATTTCCCCTCCCCAAAAATGGCGGCCATTTTGAATTTTCGAATTTTTGCCAAAAATGGCAAAACACAAATTTGCTTCTATCTCCTTAACCGTGCGAGATAGAGCGATTTCGTCGAAATTTTCGACCCACAGGGTATCTAAGGAATGCAATCTTTGCAATTTTCAAAAAATTTTCCCCTCCCCAAAAATGGCGACCATTTTGAATTTTCGAATTTTTGCCCAAAATGGCAAAACACAAATTTGCTTCTATCTCCTTAACCGTGCGAGATAGAGCGATTTCGTCGAAATTTTCGACCCACAGGGTATCTAAGGAATGCAATCTTTGCAATTTTCCAAAAATTTTCCCCTCCCCAAAAATGGCGGCCATTTTGAATTTTCGAATTTTTGCCAAAAATGGCAAAACACAAATTTGCTTCTATCTCCTTAACCGTGCGAGATAGAGCGATTTCGTCGAAATTTTCGACCCACAGGGTATCTAAGGAATGCAATCTTTGCAATTTTCCAAAAATTTTCCCCTCCCCAAAAATGGCGGCCATTTTGAATTTTCGAATTTTTGCAAAAAATGGCAAAACACAAATTTGCTTCTATCTCCTTAACCGTGCCAGATAGAGCGATTTCGTCGAAATTTTCGACCCACAGGGTATCTAAGGAATGTAATATTTGCAATTTTCAAAAAATTTTCCCCTCCCCAAAAATGGCAGCCCTTTTGAATTTTCGAATTTTTGCCCAACATGGAAAAACACAAACTGGCCTTAACCGTGCAAAATAGAGTTATTTTGTTGAAATTTTCGACCCATAGGGTATCTAAGAAATGTACTCTTGGCAATTTTCAAAAAAATTTCCTTTTCCCAATAATGGCGGCCATTTTGAATTTTCAAATTTTTGCCAAAAATAGAAAAACAGGAATTGGCTTCTATCTTCTTAACCGTGCAAGATAGAGTGATTTCGTCAAAATTTTCAACCCAACCAATGCAAAAAGGCATGAAGCGGAAATAAATTACATCTACACTATCAAATATTTAAGCATCATTGATATATTTTACAAATGAAACAGGGTCTTGTAAGACTACTGTACAATTTGGGCAAAAGGTTCATGGGTGGACATTACACATGATAATGTGTGTTCTTCTATGCTATCCTGTTTCTATTCGCATCTACTATCAACAGGGCGGCCTATTTCTAGTTTTTAGTCAACTGCACTGCTGATGTCCATCGTGTAGTGTTGTAGACAGAATAGCCATTTGCCACTTATCGTTTTATTGTGGTAAAAAATGACAAAATAACACTATAAATTGTTCCAAAGCAGTTGCTGGAAATGTCTGTGGTTTAATCATTTAATATGGTTGCATTACATAACACTAAAATAACTTAATAAATTCATAACAATGAAAAATTTATGCCTATGAATATTATAGACATTAAAAAATCATCAAGCTTGCTGAATAGAGGTTTATGAACTTTTAACATGCAAATTTGGAATGTCCATCCTTAATAATTTGAATCATGGCTCGTGTAATATAGGTTAATTGCATGCATCAGTGATGAGCAACCACAAATGCTTGATTTCATTAGGTTTTCTGGCCAAAACAAATTAAGCTTCATATTTTGTCAGTGGCTGCTTTTAGTGTAAATTCAGATTGATGTTATTACTATGATTATGCCATTGATATATTCATTGATTTGAACTCATGAAGAACTATAATTATTCATACATTGTTTATGTTTTAATATTGAGTTAAATGACGTCAGAAGTCTGTATTGAATAGATTACAGCAAAATTATGGTTCAACATTGTGATGTAATTTGTTGAATTTCTTTCAATATCTATTTATCACATTATGAAATGATTTTATTTGCACTAGAAAAAGGGTTCAAAGTTCTAAACTGTCTTGAAGATTTATGACAAACTTAGGAAACATATCATTGACTTTTGTGAGATTTATTAGCAAGTTAGTTTTGTCTTCAGCCAATGTGGAAAACTTACTTTCTGAAAAGCTAATACTCTATTTATCAAATTAAACAAATTTTAATCAAATTAGTAGATAACATTAGTTGTGTGAACACTATTATAAAAATAGTAATTATAATTTAAAGCAATATTTTATTGATATATATCAATCTTAATAGACAGTTCTCCATTTGTTTTTGTGACAGACATATCTTTCAGATGTACTTTACGTTTATAGTTTGCAGACCTAGGGGATCTCTTTAACCTTGAGTCATTAATGCCTTTATAGATTGACGTACTATTTTTTTCAAACCAGCCTTAACTTTTGATACATAATTTAGCAAGCTTATACTTTACCTGTTGTGTCTTTGAGTAAAACTTGTGTCAGTTTAATCTGTTATTACAATTTCTGAAAAAACTGTTTATTTAAGTGCATTGTTTAACAAAAACCTCTAGAGCAAAGTTATTATTTTCTATAAGGTTTTCATATTGTTAGGTTTTTTCCTTTGATTTATCAAAACTTATCTTCGTGAACATTATTGCTATAGATTTATCTATCATGTTTTTTCTAATGTTTACTTAAAATCTTTTTCAACTTTATATGGGTTTAAAAAGTTCCTTTAAATAATTAGTTCTCCACATTTGTCTCTTATGACTATATGAAAAATACTTTTGTTTCTTTTATAATATTAAATATATACAGTATAATGGCATTTGGTTTTTATTCAAGCAGACATATAGATTAGTTGTTTGTGTTTTAGGATAATTTCAATAAGATACAGTCTGTTATACTTTTCTTTGAGGTATCTGTCTATTACAAGGTTGTTTTTCACTGCTATGTAATATGTTTATACAGATACTTCTTTTTCATTGATTCTTTTAGGTTTCATCTAAATGATAAATTTACTATAGATCCTCAAAATGGCACTTAATGTCATATATCATTGAAGCCTGTGTGTAAAATAGAAAACAGATACTTTTTATTTCCATTTTATTAACAATTGTTTTGTAACTGTGGCAGGTTTTTGTCATAGACATGGATTTCTAATATCTTTTAAAAATTCTTTGGTGCAGTTTTTATTTGTGGAAAATATTTTTAGTTCACAGATGTTGTTGTTTATTAGGCTCATAAAATCTGTTGTAATTAAAAGTTCTTGGGTTGAATTTTATTTTTAAATCCAGAAAGTTCATATACAGTTTATATTTTAGAAAAAAAACAAAAGTTTACATGCATAGTATGAATTATGGTTTAATAAATACACTGAGGGGACCTTGCGAACTATGTATCTGGCATATAATGGATTATTTTTTATTGTAACTGTGGCTATAATTATTGTGTGTAAGTACACTTAAATGGAAATAAATTACTTACTATAAATATCATTTTGGTGACAATAAGATGTGTATTTAAAAATACAACTAGTTTTGAAAATATTTCGAATTTCCTGGTTATATTTTAATAGTAAATAAATAATGAATTATAGATTAATGAGGGGAATATTGTGATTTTTTTTCTAATTTTAGATTTTTTTTTCTAGGAAGTAATTATTTTCTTTGTAAATTCTGAGAAAAAGAGTAGTTCTGACAGTAAAAAATGTTATAAATATTGACACTGGTTTATTTACCATAGCCTTGTGAAATTGTGGAGTTAAAGTGATATAAAACATCCATATTCGGAGTAACTAAGGTTTAATATTCAAAGAGAAGTAGAACTGATTTTTAGCTCAACATTTTGGATTAAATTTGGCCCACCCATCAAAATTAATATTTGATTAAATATGGTTGAATATTCTGTATTGATTCAGAAAAAAAAAAAATTTTGTGAAAACTGATTTCAGCCCCAAAGATTAGCTGAGCCATTTGTTTTTTTGTGTTAACTCTAAATTAATTATTTGGCTCAGGTTAATTGATATCCTTGTGAACACAACCCCAGGAAATTACTTCCTGTTAACGGACTAAGTGTAAATGCACAAAGCTCATTAGGGACCAAATATTGGCTTGTAGTTAAAAGGGATCTCAGA
The DNA here is from genome assembly GCA_964017235.1 of Sabellastarte sp. h YS-2021. Taxonomy (NCBI): domain Eukaryota; kingdom Metazoa; phylum Annelida; class Polychaeta; order Sabellida; family Sabellidae; genus Sabellastarte; species Sabellastarte sp. h YS-2021. The sequence continues at coordinate 50,771,104 of OZ024936.1, read as the reverse complement.
ATTCTTTTTAAAGGGACTGTATACCAAGGCTTTTAAATAGAGCTTGAGTAGCTAGTAGTTTATACATTTTACATTTTTTCAGTGGATTCATAGTAACTGTTGTTGTTGCTCCAGTTCAGTGAAAAAATAATCAAAGGTTGGCAAAATGCATAGTAACAGCCAGGTGATGTTAGAATAACAGTTTTCTCAAGTAAAGGACAATACAGATTCATAACTCCAGAAAGATACTATAGTCTGTGAGAATAGTTAACTACTCCAGTCAGTAATTAAGCGTCCCTGAAAGGGCGCTTATTTGTTTTTGCCTCAGTTTCCTCGCCGCCGCTGCCGCATTATGGTCACCCTTGAATATCTCCCTTATTATTAGAAGGTTTCAAACCATATTTGGCAGTTATATACCTTAGACGTGGGAAAATTTTTCTGCATGCTTAAATTTGACCTTTGACCTTTATGAAGGTCACATGATCAAAAACAATTTTTTTGAAGTACCCCCCCCACCCCCGTCATCGCAGTTCAGGAAAAACTACTTGCTACACATCCTTATAATTTGACATACCTGTGTTCATATTATCGAAAACGCGAGCTGATTAGATTTTGGGAGCAATCCCTTGAAAAATGTCTCATTTATGAGTGATTTTCTGACACCTTCCAATCTGAAAGCCTTAAATCTAGGTCAACCCCCCTATTATCGTCGTAAGTATTGCATTTAGAGCCATAAAATGTACTAGGAGGTAGTAGGAAACCATATGTGGAGAGTCTAAATAGCCGGTCAGTTTTACCCCCCGGCCCCCCTTATGGGTCAAACTGGGGTCAGAAAATAGCTGATTTTGAGTTTTTGCCTTATATTTCCATTTTTGTTGCTTTTATAGCTTCAGAATGTATTAAGAGGTATTGGGAAAGCATATGTGGAGAGTCTAAATAGCCGGTTAGTTTTACCTCCCGACCCCCCCTTATGGGCCAAACTGGGGTCATAAATAGCTGCTTTGGAGTTTTTGCCTTATATCTCCTTTATCATTGCTTTTATAGCATCAGAATGTATTAAGAGGTATTAGGAAAGCATATGTGAAGAATCTAAATAGCCAGTCAGTTTTATCCCCCGACCCCCCCTTAGGGGTCAAACTGGGGTCATAAAATAGTTGCTTTGGAGTTTTGCCTTATATATCCTTTATTGTTGCTTTTATACCTTCAGAATGTATTAAGAGGTATTGGGAAAGCATATGTGGAGAGTCTAAATAGCCGGTCAGTTTTACCCCCCGACCCCCTCTTATGGGCCAAGCTGGGGTCATAAATAGCTGCTTTGGAGTTTTTGCCTTATATCTCCTTTATCGTTGCTTTTATAGCTTCAGAATGTATTAAGAGGTATTGGGAAAGCATACGGCGCAGCTTTGTGCATTCTTAGCTTTACAGCATGCTTATTAAAACCACAAAGCATTTTAAACTTTCAGGGATGCTTCGCTTTTGTTAGCAAAAGCATTCCTCTAGTTTTTTTCTTGATTTTAGAAGAAATTTATTTAGAATTCTGACTGTTTTTATACAGTTAAGTAAACTTATTGAAGATAGGAGTAATGGCAACAAAAATCCCTACTGCTTCCAGTCGCAATATAACCCTCGTTATTTGAGCCTCCTGGTTAAGTAAAAGAACAGTATTAAGCTTAAGTAAGTTGAATCTCAGACAAGACACTTCTGCTCAGTAGTGGATTCCAGCTAACAGCCTAACAGGTTCATTTTGAGTGGGAAAGACCCTCTCAGGACTTAATAGAATAGAACAGAATGTCGTTTATTTTATTGTCCAGTTTGTAATTAACAATAATAGTAAATTTTTCAAACACAAACCCAGCCGCATTTGGGCTTATAAGACACTTTAATCATACAATATTACGAACAAAGTGACATTGAAAGTAAAAGAAAAATAACAAAAACATACCAATTATTTGAATCATATTATATATTTGTAAGACAATAAGAGACCAGTTGGAAATACTTTTCAACAGGAAGAGAATTTTAATTATTCTTTTTCAACTTTTAGAGACAGAATTAGTATCATTTTGTTACTAATATAAGATGCCGAACAGTAAATCTTATTTGTAGTCATGATTTTTACAAACAGTTCATCAAGACATTCATTTTAGTCTGTATTTAGTTCTCTGTGGAGTTTCTGTCTAAGATCATCATAGAATATAAGTACACATATGAAATACTTTTCACTTAATATTAGTTCTTCTTACCAAATGCCTTATGTCGTATGGTATGCAAGCTAAATAAATATTGTCATGTCACACCCTTCCTGCACAAACTACACTGGCTTCCCATTCATTACCGTATATTGTTCAAATACAATCTCCTTACTTATAAAGCAATACATTTCAGCCAACCTCCATATCTTTCCTCTCTAATTAGGCGGAGTGATCTCACACGGAGGCAATCGCCTATCAATTTCCTCATCTAAACCAAATAAACACTCAGGACTGCGCAGCTTCATAGTAGGGGCTCCCACAGAGTGGAACAAGCTTCCTCAAGCTGTTAGAACCATAGACAGCATTTCTGGTTTCAGAAAACAGTTGAAAACATATCTTTTCAGATTAGCCTATCCTCCACCATAGCCTGTCTCCCCTATCGGACACTAATATGGTAACGGACCTTGCTTTGGAACTGGACTATCCCCTTTTGGATATCAGCCCCTTAGAGGGTGTTTACATCAATTCGGCACTTTATAAGTGTTTCTTACTTACGTACGTACTTACCAGAGTTCTACTTTAAAGGCTGTAATTGAAAATTTGCTTTTCACTGGAGAATCATCTTATTAGGTTTAAAATTGCCACTATGGCCTAGTGGGTATTAGTAATATACTCACATAGGAGCACAGAGGAGCTGGGTTCAATCCCAGATATACAGTGGGTTGGATGACCATTAAAAATAGCATCCCACTGATATTGCAACCTATCCCCAGTGGCAGGCTAAAGACCCTCAGACAGGAGCTTTGGCTGTACTTCTGCATTCTGGATGGGTCAAATAGTACTCGGAACCCTGTAGTAAAGGAGCTCAGTTGTGCTGAGTATACATAAAGAAATTATATGGGTTGCAGGTTTCGAAGGTGTGATCTGTGAGCAGGATATCAGCATATGTGATCATCAAGTGCCTTGTCACAATGATGCTACCTGTGTGGATGGTGTTGGTTTTACATTTACCTGTGTCTGTTTACCTGGTTACACAGGTGAGTTTTCATTACAATTTTTCAATTACAATTTTGATTGTCATGATTTTTTTTCATTATAATGTTAATTATCATGATTTTTTTTCATTATAATTTCAATTATCAAGCAAGCGAAAAGCAGTTGGCCTATCTTAGACATTTTTAATGGTTAATATTAAAGTAATAAATTATTTGGAGTACAGTTACATTTGACAAACTAGTACTTACTCTGTTATTTTTTTCATATCAGCAGTTTGCAAATGTTTGTATCAAATGATTTCAAATGAGTCATTTTTTGTCACTTTTAAAAGAAACATCACGTAAATGATGTAATATTTATGCTTGCAACCTGGGTTTATCTCCATATTATTATTAATGTATCAATATATCACCTTGTTAATTTTGTGGTAATCTCTTAATATAACATTATTTTGTCTATTATGTGTAACCTATTGCTGTCACTAAATGTTTATTTCATGGTGATCCATCACAGTGACTGTTACTTTGTCTATTAGATGACTATCTGTTAGTATTATTTTGTATATTACATTCTCATTTATTACCATTACTTTGTGTCTTACTTTGTCAGTTGTATACCGTTTATTACTGTTATTTGTCTTTGATATAGTAATCTATTACTCTTAGTAAACTCTTATTACAAGTTATCTATTACTTTATTACATACTACTTTAGTACTAATACTCTGTCATTTATTACTACAACTTTGTAACATCATCATTTGTTACTATTAGTAAAATGCTTTTTGCAAGTCATCTATTACTAGTACTTTTTTATAACCATCTTATTATTAATATTTTTTACTTTTTCATTTTGTCTATTATATGGTCGTCTGTAAAATCTTACTTCATCAATTACATTGTCATTTATTACTTTTGATCAAATGCTTGTGCATTTAATCTATTGCTACTATTTTTATATGCCCACTGATTACTATTACATTGTCTGTTTAATGTCGACTATTACCAGTTAATTTAATAAAACGTTTTTAATGGTCATCTTAGATTATTTCTATTACTTTGTCTATTACATGGTTATCTATTACTCTTACCTTATCAGTTAGATGGCATCTATTACTATTACTTTGTTTTTTTTACACAGTCATCCATTACTATTACTTTGACTATTTGCTAGCCACTTATTACTCCTGCTGTGTCAATTATATGTGAATGATAACTCTTATTAAATGTCTATTTTGCATCATCTACTGTTACTTTTTACCCATTACTGTTACTTTGTCTATTACATGGTCACCTATTAGTCTTACTATGTCAATTGCCACATATTGCTGTTATGTTATCTGTAATATGGTGACCTCTTACTATTACTAAATGCTTGTTACAAGTAATGAATTACTTTGTTGTTATATTCTAATTTATTACCATCACTTTGTTATATTATTTTCTTTCATCACTGTTATTTTGTCTATTTACTTTGTCATGTTAGTTATTACTATTGCTTTGTATTGTACTCTATTTTTATTATAGTTTTTATTTCAAAACTTTGTTACATTGTCATTACAATTATTATTTTAATGTTTATTACACATAATCAGTTGCTTTTCCTTTTTACATCTATTAGTTGTCCATTACTATTACTTCATCATACTATTACTACATGATCATCTATTACTATTACTGTGTCTGTTATGTTCTCATCAACATTCTATTACTGTTTCTCTGTGTATTACATTATCAATTTATTAATTTATTATTACTAAAGTACTTATTTGAATTCATACCGTTTATTACTGTTTCTTTTTACTTGGCCTTCTATTACTATAACTTTGTCTATTACATGATCATCTGTTACTCTTTCTTTGTTATAATAACATGACAATCTCTCTATTATTGTCTATTGCACTGTTATTTACTGCTATTACTTTGTCAGTGACATCCAACTTTGATGTTTTTCTAGGTTCTCATTGTGAAACTGAAGTGGATGAGTGTGACATGGATCCTTGTCAAAATGGTGGTACCTGCACGGATCTGATTGGTCGGTTTCAATGTGACTGTTTTCCTCAGTATTATGGAGCAACCTGTGAACTTCAAAATGGATGCTTTGATCAGGTTTGCCTTAATGTTGCTTCCTGTCATTACATAAATGTATGTCAATTAACATAAATATTCTCAGTATTGTAGTGCGTGGAAGTGAATTCTATTTTTAAGATTTAAAATACTTATCAACCATTACTCACACTGCACTTTACATGTTTTATGTAGCTCACAATATTCAGAGTTTGTGTGTGGTATATTTTCATCCCCCATATTTAACTTGTAATCTAAATATGTACTAAAGTTTACATAGGGTATGGATTAGTGGCTGGACAATTAAATGCTCTTCAAGTTGGTGATAGTGTGCAATTTTATTCTATCATAGATTTAAAGTTCAATTCTAACATGACACGGATGTGTCCTCAATTCTGATTGGCTAAACAATGAAATACTTCAAGGATAAAATACAACATAACTGTGTAGCTCCCTATTATTGCTCATTATGGCTCTCGTAAGAATAAACATTTTACCATATAATTTGCACTAATTATTCACCTTAAAATAATTTGTTATGTTAGAATAGGAATAACCCCCTCCAAAACCAGGGTATACGCAGAATTTTACCATGGTTTGAGGCAATAAACATATCAGGCTTCACCTTCGGGGTTTATAATCTCAAGCCATGGTAAAATTCTGCGTATACTGTGGCTTGGTCTGGGGTTATTCCTATGACAATTAAGTATTCAACAGAAGCCTTACCTTATTCTAATCAGCAGAACATCCACACACTTCTAGTTGATACTAAGATGACTAAAATTTTGAAACAAGGAAAATCTTAATGAAATTATATATATTTTACGTGGGAAAGTGTATTAGGTTATATTAACCAACAAAGAAATAATCTAAGGAAAATCAGCGATTATGGCTAAATCATTTAGTAAAACAAGGCCAAAATGTGTTTTGATCCCTTAGTGCAAGCGCACAGCCATCAGAGACACAAGTAGTTCATTAGAATTTACGAAAGTCTGGGGACACAAAGAAATTCCAACTGAGACCCCTCCCACAGCTGGTCTAGAACTCAGACGGTCACCCATCAAAGTACTAACGTAGCCCATTGCCGCTTAACTTCAGTAAGCAGACAAATACTCATCACGCTGCGCCACAACTGATGAAAGTCTGGAGACAAAAAAAAAAGTGAACTCTAGAAACGCGAGCTCTTTCGAGGCTCGTGCTTAAAAATGTTGATTCATCAATCTGAAAAATTGAGGGCAATTCCTAATACCAGTGTGGGTGTATGCATGTATTTACTCTCATAAAACTAATGTAAGAGTTTAACTTTCAAAATATATATTCAGTAGTGTGACTTCACCCATTTAGAGTAAGAAATCTAAAATTCGCCACATATCTGAAATTCGCCACATGTGAAAATACTAATAAAATAAATGAATTGTGGTGAGATTTGTTGACTGTATAGTAAATTAAGGCTTTTGAACTGAAAAATACCAATTTTTGGACAAAAACATCATTTTCTTCATAAAATTAACTAAGGTTTTAGAGGTGGCGAATTTTAGATTCCTGGCGAATTTTAGATTTCTTACTCTACCCATTCGTGTTTATATAACTATTACACCAAGCAGTAAACTGAACAATCTTAATATTTCATTATAACATGCATAACATTTTATTTCTCTAATAAGTTTAATCCTCTATTCTAACATGATATTGACTGTGTGACTGTTCAGCTTTTACTTCACACAGAGTAAACCTTCACAAACTTTATGTTTTTTGTAACTTTTGTGTTTCTTTCAAAAAGTTCTGAGCTCTGAGTGCTTAAAAAGTGTAATATTCTTTTACATATTAATTTGCGTTTTTTTTAGCTTTTATTCTATGCAGTAATCTTAAACTTAATATTTAATAATGTAACTTCTGTGAAACTATTTGTCTTGAACAATTCAATTCTCAGTGCTTAATAAGTATAATATTCTTTAACATATTGATAGTATGACTGTTTATTATTCAACTTTTACTCCACAGAGTATATGTTAACAAACTTAATATTTGATATAGAGTAAGAAATCTAAAATTCGCCAGGAATCTAAAATTCGCCACCTCTAAAACCTTAGTTAATTTTATGAAGAAAATGATGTTTTTGTCTAAAACTTGGTAATTTTCAGTTCAAAAAGTCTTAATTTACCATACAGTCAACAAATCTCACCACAATTCATTTATTTTATTAGTATTTTCACATGTGGCGAATTTCAGATATGTGGCGAATTTTAGATTTCTTACTCTAATTGTGTGTATGTTTTAACAGTTCGACTCTCAGCACTTCTCTGTTGTAACTCTCCTTGGTGTTGGCACTTTAAGTTCTTTTTGTGTCTGTGTTCCACTTCTGAAAAACAGGTAATTTGTGGTACAACAGCATTGCAGTCATGTTTTATCACAAGCTTTTTCATAGGATATGTAGTATTTTGAATAGTTTGCTTTAGCGGGTAAGTTGTTTGACTGTGTAGATATTGATATTGAACATAAAAATATTTCAATATCGGTCAATATCAGGGGGTTGATATTGTCTACCAAATAGTCCAAATCGGAGATACTGAAAACGTTTTATTCTAGCATATCCCCAACTGCTAATAGGAAGTGAAATTGATCAAAATAAAACATTGCAATTTTCATCAAAAATGAATGGAAAACTTCAAAAATGCGACATAAATGTGTACAATTTTTTTTCAGATTTAGGCTTTATTTCAAATGTTTGCAATGTAAGTTTACAGTTTTGCTTAAAATGGTGTCACATTTTCTATACAGATTCTATGTTTGTTGTATTAGTGAATGAAGTAGTTCCTCAATTACACATAGTTATGTGGCCCACCTAGTATGTTGAAAATAATGTTAATCCTGAACAAATCAAAATCCCCAAACACTAGAAACTGTGCTGATAAAACACAAATAATGTGTTGGAGCCTACTTGAGGATTGAAGTTAGAATTATTATTTTATATTTGATTAAATGAATTATCATATTTTGACTTTGCAATTTTAAAGTTCAGAGATTGATGGTGTTTTTGTTTTGTTTTGATGTCTTTAATTTAATATTTGTATTATTTCACTGTTCATTTGGTAAAAATTTAATATATTTAGTGTAGAGTTTATCATGTAAACTTTGCCACAGTAAGTGAAATTTGTTAATGCAGAAGTCTCTTTCTATTTCCTTGATTTGTTATAAATTATTTATACATTTGTGATTATATCAAGCCTTTGTCTGACTTTCAATGGCTGCCAAGTGTAGTTTGATGTTAGTCAGACTAACCATTTTCAAATTAAATGGAAATATAATTATGTGAAATAAAATGTGGAAGAAAGTCCCCAGGCAAGGTCTTAATGGGCCTCAAACTCCGGTAAAAGATCACCTTGAAGCCCCCTCGTGATGAATTTTGCTTACTGCGGTGAATTTAATTGGTCTTAATCTTAATACACTAATAAAATTTAAACATTCATTAGTTTTTACCCCACAGCCCTTAAGGGCTGTTGGGGTATTGTTTTCACCCATGGTGTCCGGATGGGCGGGCAGGTGGGCGGCGGGAAAAGGTTTGTCCGGCCTGTATCTCAGAAACTGTAAGGTGTAGGAAGTTGATACTTGGTAGGGACATTGGTTAGGGGGTGTAGGTGTGCAACGTCATGGTGTGACCTTGATTTGACCTTTGAACTTGCCGTAGTGACCTTGACGTATAAAATCTTGTCCGGGCTATATCTCAGAAACCATAAGGTGTAGGAAGTTGATACTTGGTAGGGACATTGGTTAGGGAGTGTAGGTGTGCAACGTCATGGTGTGACCTTGATTTGACCTTTGACCTTGCCGTAGTGACCTTGACCTATAAAATCTTGTCTGGGCTATATCTTGGAAATGGTAAGGTGTAGGAAGTTGATACTTTGTAGGGACATTGGCTAGGGGTTGTAGGTGTGCAACATCATTTTTGTTATTTGATAGTTTATTCCCCCTTTTAAAATGTTCAGGTAGGTCAGCCAGAGGAAAGAGGTTGCAACCCCCAACTGCCCACCTTACAATCATTTGCACAGCACAGTGTGCAACATGGCAATTTGCTTTTAAGATTTTTTTTTTTAGGAAGAATACAATTAAAACAAAATAATATTAATAATACTACAGATAAATGAAAAGTAATACAATTTGCCATTTTGGTTTTACAAGAAACACTTTAAGAACATGGAGAATAAACTTTTTTTGTAGATTTTTTGATGGAAACACAGCTGCACCATAAAAAAAACACAGGGTAATACAGCACTTAAAATTAGTCAACTAAAATTAATCAACTAACAAAGATTCAATAGCTTGCCATTTGCTTCTACACATTTCTTCGTTCTTACCATACATCTTCACTAGTTCTTTTTCAATACAGTATTGCTGTTTAATTATTTTCATAACATCAACAATTCATTTTCATAACATCAACATGTGTGTGCAACATCATTATGTGACCTTGATTTGACCTTTGAGCTTGCTGTAGTGACCTTGACCTATAAAATCTTGTCCGGGCTATATCTCGGCAACTATAAGGTATAGGAAGTTGATACTTGGTAGGGACATTAGTTAGGGGGTGTAGGTGTGCAGCGTCATGGTGTGACCTTGATTTGACCTTTGACCTTACCATAGTGACCTTGACCTATAATGCCTTATCCGGGCTATGTTTCGGAAACCATAAGGTGCAGGAAGTTGATTTGCAAAACACAAAAATGCTTATATCTTGAAAACCGTGCTAGATAGAGCGATTTCGACAAAATGTTTGAACACAGGGTATCTCTGCAGAGTAGCCATCCCAATTTTCAAAAAATTTTTGTCTCGCCAAAAAATGGCGGCCATTTTGAATCTTAGAATTTTTCGCAAAAATTGCAAAACACAAAAATCTTATATCTCGAAAACCGTGCTAGATAGAGCAGACTACGCAGACTTCGGTTGCCACAACAGTATAAGGCTAAAAGCAGAGCATTTTCTTAATACTTTAGCACTCACCTTTATGTCCTTTTCAGGATGCTTTGTTTTTGCTGTGCAAAAACATTATCTTTTTTTTTTTGCAAGTGATCCTCTAGTTTTAATACTTAATCTTTACCTGCAGTGCTCTGAAGGTATCTTAATCTGTGTACTATTTTACTACTTCTATATCTCATGGTGTTGAAAAATATTTCCCCAGGCTGTGGGGTACAAGCATCTCTGTTGCTACTACTAATTAATATATCCAGATAGTAAAATTAAATATAAAATAACAAAGTTTAACTAAACTTTTTCTTTCAGACTTGTGAAAATGGAGGCTATTGTCAAAAGGTTGGAGATGGGGACTACTTTTGTCTCTGTGCTCAAGGATACACTGGGATGAACTGTCAGGATGAAGTAGATGAATGTGAGAACCATTCATGTGAACATGGAGCTACATGTGTTGACCTACTGGGTTCATACAGGTAATAAACAGAAAAAATAAATATTTTTATTTTTAGTAATTAAGCCTCCCTTGAAAAGGGGATTGAATATCTCCCTTAATCAAGGTTGAGATTAGATTAATCATTTTGAAATTAAATGGATATATAATTATATGAAATAAAATGCAGAAAAAAGTCCCCAGGCAAGGTCTTAATGGGCCTTAAACACAGTTAAAAGTCAACCTAAAGCCCCCTAGTGGTGAATATCTGCCTTAATATAAACCTATAAAAATGATTTATGGCAGTTATAATTTTTTGACAGGTATGAAGTTGACCTGTATCAAGGTCACATGATCAAATCAATTTTTTTCTTGTACTTCCTTTAAAGCAAATTAAAGGGATTCTTCATCAGAACTACCAGGTTTCCTTTTGATGAAATTCATTTTGTGTTAGCAGGCCTATTCACTTGGGGATACTATTGCTGGAACACAAACTTTTTGAATGGTCAGTAGACAAATAGCATTCCTTATAATCAGCTGATACTGAAATATTTTTCATATTTTGATGGGTAGTTGGAAAGGCAGAAGATACCAGTACATACAGTTGGTCAAGGTTCTATACTTTAAACTGCTGACCGATGGCAGACAACTACCATCTTTCCTACATGAGGTCAGGCTGAGATTCAATCTCGGATCTCAGAGTTGGGAGAAGAGTGTGTTGCCACTGCACCACCGTGGTGCCCTGAAGATATGATGAAGTCATGGCCTTTTAACTTAACATTGCAGTTAAAGGTTGTAATGGTTATAATGGTGATTATAGTGTATGCTATTTTACTGTAGGTGTGAGTGTGAGATGGGCTACACGGGAGACCATTGCGAGACTGATATTAATGAATGCGACAACGTCCATTGCAATCATGGAGGAACTTGTATGGACCTTGTAGGAAGGTAATTAAAAGAAAAGGTTTTTTATAAAGATAGGCAAAAATAAGAATTCACTACTGTATCAAAATTTTTTATCAGATTTTTTTTATCTGGACTATGAGCCAGACCTTTTCAAAAATGTAATTACTTCTTCCTTTGGCAAAATAAAATAATTTATAAATTTTGCCAAATATTCTGTAGGTTTTATGGGAGACAACTGTGATGAAGAAATAAATGAATGTTTAGTTCAGAACTCTACCTTGACAATTCTGGATTTTTTTTATCTGGACTATGAGCCAGACCTTTTCAAAAATGTAATTACTTCTTCCTTTGGCAAAAACTAAGTTCATGAAGATACCGCTGATTAGTAGTGTCAACCAGAAAGCCAAAGTCATTTAAGATACATTGAAAATGGAACCTTTGAAACCGAGAAATTTGTGATTTTTTTGGTATCCAGTATTTGATCCGGATATTACCCAAAACTTAATCACTTCCCTCTTCAATCAGGCCATGCCTGACATAAGAAACTTCATACAGATCCATTCACTTCTGTTGGAAGTGACAGACAGACAGACAGACAGACAGACAAAGGAGTGCACCCCAAAAAACATAGCCTCCTGTTGTAGGTATTAAATTAAAAGTATTTGTTGGAATTTTTTTTATTTTGTTTTACTACTTTTATTTTAAGGTTTTTCTACACCACAACAACTAAGATTTAAATGTCAAAGATGATAAATATTCATGAATCAGTGAAGACAATAATATATTATTATAATTTGTTTTCACATTAAAGAATTACTCCAATTTTCAGATCCTTTCCCCATTTTCATTTTTTCATGATATTCTTATCATAGAAAATTCTTTTTGTAAAAATTTCTCAAGAAAATCCTTTTTTTTTATATATATCAAAGCATCTTTGTGGACTATTTTTCTGTGAATTGGCTAATAATAAGTTAAAATATGTTTGGTTATACTCAGTTGTGATTTTATGTCAGTCCTTATAGCATTTTGGTATAAAAGTTTTGATCGACCTTAAACCTGTGTTGTATACCTTTCAGATACACTTGTGTCTGTAGGCCGGGATTCACAGGCATTTTCTGCGAGACTAACATAGACAACTGCGAACCTGACCCCTGTGTGAACGGGATTTGTGTGGATAAAGTGGCTGGGTACCGATGTTACTGTGACAACGGTAAAGTTACTTATGTCCCTTTCACACTACAGGCAATAGTGGTGTGAACGGTAAACCGGTATACCGCATTTCGTAGAAATGACGAAATCCGCAAAGAATATTTAAGAACCAGTTATTGAAAACGTCATTATATTAGGCTTTCTACTGGTTAATACTTCGTCAAAACAATAAAGAAGGTATATATTTGAGGTAACAACTTACATTTTCACTTTATATTCATGGTAAATGAAGTTTATATTGTTCAAAATATCTCGCGAATGCATATTTCCTCTTGAGAATACAGCTCATGTACACTCGCGTAAAATTTTTTTACCATATCTCTGCACACTTTGGAAATCCCGGTTTTCGTTCGGTTTCAAAGCCCCGAAAACCGGTTTTTATTTTCAGAACCGGTCCGACCACTAACAGGCAGTACATACTGTGGCACTTTGCAGTGGAACCGCCTCCAAGGACGCAATATACCTTCTGACATTTGGTGTAGCATTCACACTACAGGCCGTATTATTCGTGGTTATAGGCGTTGGGTGAAATGCCCCTGTCCCTCAGCTTCCGTCCGAGGTTTGTATGTGAACTTTTGACACAGTGGCAAAACGTCCAATTACTTCCACTCACTTTATGTCGTCACAGTGTTACACTGAAAGATGACCGAGTCACAACCTTATATACACTGTGGACCACACCTTCAGTCACTGTAGCAAGAAATTTGTCTGTGCATGCTTACTTTCAGCTGCGCATGTCCCTGGTTCCAAAATCAGAGGTGAAAATTTTTCAAAACTTCTGTAGGACATGTAAGGCAATGGAAGGTTCGCCACTGACTTGCAAGTTTGCAATTGGACCTCAGGCGGTGATCCAAAGACAGAGACGTTTCACCAAATACGGATACCACCTTTAGTGTGAAAGGGGTATTAATGGGTATTGAGATGCATTCTTATATTTGTAAAAAAATTAATGAAATAATTAATTAAATATGTAAAAGCGGGTTTGTAACCCCAGACTTATGGGGTTTTACGTATATCTTCATAAGAATAAATGATAAGGCAATAAGACTAAGTTAATATCATTTCCCGGAGAGTTATACCATGGAGGGAAGGATGTTGATCACAATAGGTATACAATTTATGGTAGTTGTACAGACTAAACCTTGCACAGACTTTCACCAAATATGCAGGATATTGATTAATATCTAATAACACATTAAATTGTGAAATAAACAAATTTTAATAGAAAATGTAAGAACTAAAATTGTGCAACATTTTTCATAATATGCTAAATTACTTAAACTATGAAACCTATTTCAAAAAATAATGTAAAGTATATAAATTTTGCCAAATATTCTGTAGGCTTTATGGGAGACAACTGTGATGAAGAAATAAATGAATGTTTGGATGCAAAATGTGTGAAAAGTAACACTGACTACTGTGAGGATGGACATCTTACCTTTACCTGTGTGTGTAAACCAGGGTTTACAGGTAAAATACATTATTATACAGTAGACCCTCCCTTATCTGAACTTTGATTATTATCTGAAAACAAATATGACCACAGTTTGACCCTCCAAAATTTTTATTTTTATTTTTAATTTTTACCCCACAGCCCTTAAGGGCTGTCGGGGTATTGTTTTCACCCATGGTGTTCAGATGGGCGGGCGGTGGAAAGAAGTTTATCCGGGCTGTATTTCAGAAACTGTAAGGTGTAGGAAGTTTATACTTTGTAGGGACATTGGTTAGGAGGTGTAGGTGTGCCACGTCATGGTCTGACCTTGATTTGACCTTTGACCTTGCTGTAGTGACCTTGAATTTGAAAATCTTGTCTGAGCTAAATCTCGGAAACTACTACATCCTTGTATTTAAGAAGGTCAAATTCCTACTCTCAAGGTTAGAGCAAAAATGCTTATTACCTTTTTGGGCACACACAAGATTAAAGAGATCTTGTTCACCAATTGTTAATTCATATGGTAAAGCCTACCCTTCTATTTACATTAGTATGCCATTACTTCGAAAAAAGTTGTGTTTCTTTGTAACAATATAAATACTTTACCTTTGTAGCAGTAATTCATTGATCCCAAAATTTCTTTTTACTGTTTTGTAAAGTACACCAAGTATCCCTTTTTAATGGGCTTTAATTAGCTAAATATACAATTAATAGGCTCGTAAATGAAATAAGGTTTATTTTACTTGTGGAGTTGCTTGAAATAATTTCTTTGCATATTCTCACTTTTGATTTTTTACTTATATATATCTTTAGTAATCACTATATGGCACCATGTTCTGTTAGTATGTTTTTACTTGCATATTATTACAATGTTAACATAATTTGTTTTAATAACTGTGTGATCTTAACACTAGGACTAGCTGATACCCATATTAAACAGACCCTAACATATGAACAACTTTCTTGCTCTTGCAATCAAAGTAAAAATTTTGGCATATTCAGGATTCGAACCATTTTAATCATGCTGCTGTCCTTAAGAGAGTCCATCCAAAAGCTATATGTCACAAGGTGAAGAACTGTTGGTATTGTCAGCAAACTGTCAAGGGCTTCAGAATAAGCAGAAACGAATGGACGTCTTAGATTATCTGGGAAAAACCAATGCTAGCATTATCTGTCTACAAGATACCCACTGGACTTCTAATGACGAATCAATTGTAAGGTCAATGTGGAAAGGAGATGTAATTTTAAATGGTGAATCCTCAAACTCTAGAGGTGTAGCCATATTGTTAAATACAAATTTTGAATATTCAATTATTTCCCTTTACAAAGACAAAGAAGGGAATATGATCTCTCTTGATTTGAACTTTGGAGATACATCCATCAAATTACTTAATATGTATGCACCTAATAAAGATAGTCCTGAATTCTTTGAGAAAGTAAAAGATATTTTGCACTCTAATAAGCAAACATTTATAATGATTGTTGGTGATTTTAATTTGATATTGGACCCTCTGCTTGACTGTGATCAATATAAGCATCTTAATAACCCACGATCTAGAAAAGTTGTTTTTGATATTATGAATATTTTTAATCTTATTGACATTTTTCGCTTTCAACATCCTGCCTTGAAACGATTTACGTGGAGACGAAAGAATCCATTTCGTCAGGCAAGATTAGATTACTTTCTAGTATCACATGCAATGCAAGATGTTATAACGGGCAGTTCTATTAACCCAGGATATAAAAGTGATCATTCTAATATTAGACTTAAAATACTAATAAACAAATTTGTAAGAGGCAGGGGACTCTGGAAACTCAATTGCAGTCTTTTGAAAGAACAGTCATATCTAGATCTGGTAAATTCTATAATCGATGAAGAAAAACAGAAGTATTCTGTTCCAGTGTATAATTTAGATCACATTGGAAAAATTCCAGATAGTTTAGTCACTTTTACTATATCTGATGATCAGTTCATAGAGATGGTTTTACTTCGAATACGGGGTGAGACAATAAAATTTGCTTCATTTCAGAAAAGAAAAAAAGCTGAACAAGAAAACAAATTAGTTAAGGAAATAGCTGATTTAGAATCCAAACTAGGTCATGACAACTTGGTTATTATGGAGGAGAAAAAGGTTGAGCTAGAAAAGCTTAGAGAAAGGTCCATCCAAGGAAATATTATAAGATCAAGGGCCCAATGGTTAAATGAAGGGGAGAAACCTTCTAAATATTTTTGTTCTCTGGAAAAATACAATTATGTGGAAAAAACAATAAAACATATCCAAATCGACAGTGGCAAAAAAATATCTGACCAAAAAGAAATTTTGAAAGAAATACAACATTTTTACGCTAAGCTTTTTTCTACCCAAAATACTGAAGCTAAAGGCATTGATTTGGAAAGTATTTTGAAGAGCTCTCAGTTTAGGCGGCTGACCGACTTAGAATCAGCTAAACTAGAAGGGGAACTTAAACTTGACGAACTTAGTAAAGCTTTGTATAAAATGAAAAATAATAAATCGCCTGGGGTAGATGGTTTCCCTGCTGAATTTTTTAAAGTATTTTGGAAAAAATTAAAATTTTTTGTTTTGAGAGCTTTGAATACGGCATTTACAACTGGCAGAATGTCTGTCACAATGAGAACCTCCATAATAAATTGTTTACCGAAAGGTAACAAACCAAGAGAATTCCTGAACAACTGGCGTCCTATCTCACTTTTGTCAGTGTTGTATAAATTGGCCTCTGCTGCAATAGCAGAAAGACTAAAATCAGTTTTGCCTGATCTCATTTCAAAAACACAAAATGGGTTCCTAAAAGGGCGTTTTATTGGAGATTGTACCCGCCTTGTCTATGACATTATGGAATATCTTGAACACAACAATTTAACTGGGCAGCTAATGCTGGTGGATTTTCAGAAAGCTTTTGACTCAGTTTCTTGGTCTTTCCTAAAAAGAGTACTTAAAATGTACAATTTTGGCGATGAATTTTGTAAATGGATTAATATTTTCAACACCGACATTGAGGCGTTTATACTTCAGTCTGGTTTTTTGTCAAAACCTATTAATATTGAAAGAGGTTGTAGGCAAGGCGATCCAATAGCAGCTTATTTGTTTCTTATCTGTGCAGAAGTCTTGTACCTATTTTTTCAAGATAATCCCGATATTAAAGGGATATCTATAAATAATAATAATTATAAAATGACTCAGTTTGCTGACGATACTACTGTATTTCTTGATGGAACCAAGGACTCTCTGGTAGCAGCATTAAATACCCTAGAAATATTTGGTTCTTTGTCTGGGCTAAAAATCAATATGGATAAAACAAAAATTGTTTGGTTAGGGAAAAAAAAGCACTCAATGGATAAATTTGAAATCGGCTACAAACTGGACTGGGGCACAGAATTCAAGTTACTTGGAATTAACTTTTCTGTGGACTTGAGGGATATTCCAGGAATTAATTACACACCAGTTTTAAAAACTATAACCAAAACTTTAAGCAATTGGCAAAGAAGAAATCTGACTCCAATTGGTAAAATAGCTGTCATCAAAACTTTTGTTATCAGTGCTTTAACTCATATGTTTTCGGCAATCCCATCACCTTCTAGTGACGTTATTATGCATTTGAATCAGATATTCTATTCATTTATCTGGAATAATAAACCACATAAAATCAGTAAAAAGCAGATTACAAATACCTATATTAAAGGGGGTCTCCAAATGGTGAACTTAGATAATTTTATAATGTCCCAGAAACTGGTCTGGATAAAACGACTATACACCACTGAAACTCCCTGGGCAAAGCTTTTGTCATCTTCAATGTCTGTTAAAAGACTTTACTACATGGGACCTTCGTGGTCAAAATTTCAATCAGAAAAAACATCCAACCTGTTCTGGAAAGATGTGTTCAAAGCTTGGTACTATTATTTAAACGAAGTAACCTTCAAGGCCACCGAATTATTAACTGTCCCTCTGTGGTACAATTCTCTGCTTTCTACACAGAAGATTTTCTTTCCTCATTGGTATCAAGCTGGAATAAGCATGCCTTTAGACATCGTTAAATCAGATGGTAGAATTTTAAGTATAATCGAATTAAGACAGACTTTTGGTTTAAGAACCAACTTTCTTGAATACCATTCAATTGAAAGAGTTCTTAAAAGGGTACTGAAACAAACAAACCCTGATACTTACACTAGACCTGTTTTTTCCCCATACTTAAAAATGTTAACTAGTCATAGAAAAGGCTCCAAATTTTTCTACGAAATTCTGAATTCCCAATTTAAAAATGAAAAACTAAGAGATAAGTGGAACAATATTCTAGACACAACTATAAATGACAGTGACTGGGACAAAATTTATAAGATATGCTTTAAAACTATAGGAAGGAATGACCTCATTTGGCTTCAGTTTAGAATTATTCAAAGAATACTGGGAACCAGAGCATACTTGTACAAAATCAACATAGGTAACAGTGACTCTTGTCGATTTTGTCAAACTGCAGTGGAAACAATACATCATATTTTTGTAAGTTGTCCCATAGTTTCTGACTTCTGGAAAACAATACAACATTGGTTCCAACATCTTGGGCTATATCTTAACATACAACCAATAACAATTTTGTTTGGAAACTTAGAAAACGAGCTTGACCTATTTTCTAAGAATCTCATACTCTTAGTAGTAAAAAAGTTTATTTGGACCCAGTTACAGAAATCGAAATCTTTGAATCTGCTTGATTTCAAGTACTGTATGAAGAATATTTATGAGGAGCAAGAATATATAGCAAAATTAAATGATAGTCTTGAAAGGTTCAATGTGTCATGGTCGATTTGTAAAGATTTAACAATGTTAGTGTAAAGTTAATAAAGTTAATTTTGCCAAAAAGTATCTAGCTAGTTGTAGTATTACACATTACTATGCTATTGTTTTTGTTAATTTCACAAAACTATTATTTTTGTACTAGTATGCAAGTTTTGTATATATATTTTTTAAAAAAAATCAAAAAAAAAAAAAAAAAAAATCTCGGAAACCGTATGGTGTAGGAAGTTGATACTTGGTAGGGACATTTGTTAGGTGGTGTAGGTGTGCTACGTCATGGTGTGACCTTGATTTGGCCTTTGACCTTGAACTACAAATTCTTGTTCGGGCTATATCTCGGAAACCGTGAGGTGTAGGAAGTTTATACTTGGTAGGGACATTGGTTAGGTGGTGTAGATGTGCAACGCGAGGTGTGACCTTGATTTGATCTTTGACCTTGATTTGATCTTTGACCTTGCCGTAGTGACCTTGACCTATCAAATATTGTCTGGGCTATATCTCGGAAACCGTGAGGTGTATGAAGTTGATACTTCTTAGGGACATTGGTTAGGTGGTGTAGGTGTGCAACATCAAGGTGTGACCTTGATTTGACCTTGTCGTAGTGACCTTGACCTATAAAATCTTGTCCGGGCTATATCTCGGAAACCGTAAGGTGTAGGAAGTTGATGGTTAGAGGGTGTAGGTGTGTAACATCATGGTGTGACCTTGATTTGACCTTTGACCTTGCCATAGTGACCTTGACCAATACAATCTTGTCCTAGTGATATCTCATAAACTGTAAGTTGTAGAAAGTTGATACTTGACAGGGATATTGGTGGGGGATTGTAGCTGTGCAACATTATAGTGTGACCTTGATTTGACCTTTGACCTCGCCGTAGTGACCTTGATCTTTAAAATCTTGTCCAGGCTTTATCTTGGAAACGGTTAGGTGTAGCAAGTTGATACTTAGTAGGGACATTGGTAAGGAGGTGTAGGTGTGCATCATCATGGTGTGACCTTGATTTGACCTTGCTGTAGTGACCTTGACCTATAAAATCTTGTCTGAACTATTTCTTGGATTCCATAAGGTGCAGAAGGTTGACGCTTGGTAGGGACATTGGTGAGGGGGTGTATGTAAATGTATGTGTGCATCATGGTGGACCTTTTTGCTCTGCCAAGGTGTGTTCAGCTGCCATATTTGAGACATCTTTCTCTTATGACAAGGATATGTGGATTGCTGCAACTGATTATTATATGCACTTTTACATAATTATGCTATTTCCATTGACAGCTATTCTCCAATTAATAAATTTTACAGCTTCACATTTTTAGTTTACTGATTAATGCTGTCATCTTGCTATTGAATTGTCGTGTTTTAGTACTTTATCTTTACATACATTTTCTTTCTCTTAGATGTTATTTTCTCTACTTAAACATTATTTGGACCTTTATATAAGTGACACTGCGCTGAAAGTATTCCGGTCTTTCTACTGTTTCACTACTTCTATATGGCATGGTGTTGAAAATTATTTCCCCAGGCTGTGGGATACGGGCATCTCTGATGCTATTTTGTTTTTAAATTTCAATTATTTTTACTCTCTGCTTCTGTTATCATCTGTGTAGTCACTTGATACAATACATTTTTAACATATATTATGACTTATTTATGTACTATGTTTTTTTAATGTTTTTTTATATAAATTTGATTCCATTTTTATTGTCTGTCTCTGCTAGATCTACATAGTCAATGAGCACAGTTACATTTAGCATAAAACATTTAACACTGATATAGTTTTTGAGTATCTTCTGTTATTCAACATATATCTGGTCAAGTTATTTAGTTGTAGGCACAACTGATGATATAGTGTTCCTTTGCTTTTTTAATACAATTTCATACTTGTTATTTGGGGAGCTTGGTGATGTAGTGGTACGGGTGCTTGCCTTCAACCTCTAAGGTTGCTGGTTCGAATCTTGGCCTAGGGGCTTTATTTTGGTTAGTTAGTATTTACTTCCCGATGCCCGGTGGTTTACAGTCACTGTACAACGGTAGAATCTTGATCAACTAGTATACAAAAGTTACACCTAAGACTTGGTTGAAACCTTTCATCAAATTGGTAAATGCAGGCCCCAGAGTAATTACACAAATGACCTAAAATAATAAAAAATGGCAAAGTTGACAAATATTTCCTATAATTTACAAAAAGCTAAAGTGAGTTTTTGAATGATTAATTTCACCTACTGTGGAGGCATATGGAACTTCATCACCGGATAAAATAACTACTTAAAATAGTGACAGAAATCTCAAATTTGGTAGGAGTTCCTTCTATTTCACGGAAAAATAGTGACGTTTTCTTCAGTCATGAATTTCACATGTTCTTGGTCTGACCAATGTCTGAATATTATGTAGTGAATTTTGCATTAAATTTACTTACTTCTTAATAATTATTCAAAATAATTAAAATAATTTTAATAATTATACAAAATGTTTTGATTGTTTGATATCAAAATAATAACTGATTCCATAAGTTTGAGAGGAAAAGCCTGAATGTGGAAGAGTAAACATTAAAGATGATTTTATATTTAATATGTTTCAGGAGAACTGTGTGAACTTGACAGTTGTTCAGTACATGAGTGTCAGAATAACGCCACTTGTGTTACCACTGGAGAAAAGTACAGGTAACTCTAATATTTATACTAATTATCTGTTTCTCCCCATATATGGATACAATAACATATTGTGATGTCATCTGTGTCTACAATAACCTTTAATTTGCTTGTAACAGTTGTCTAAATGATGCCGCTGTCTGAAGCGCCCATGGGCAATGTGACCAAATATTTGCAAAGTTGGGGATGGGCATTAATGACAACGAAAACCAGCCGGGCATTTCGAAATATTAACAAGAATTTTGGGAAACCGCATTTTAGCACATACCAGCTGGAAGTAAAATATGCGGTTGGTAAACAAATCTCTGCGCAATAAAATGTGACATAAATACTAAAATAAGGAAAAGTTTGTTAAAAATGAATATAAAATAATAAAATTAGACCAATTACTGGGTTTTAGTGCAGAAAGTTAATATCTAAACAACATTTTGGCAATTTATGAGCAATAATGTAAGATCCTGGAAGGATGCTTAGGAAAACATGGGCGACAGAGTATGGCACCGATAATTGAGCACATGATACAACAAAAAATCAATATAATCATTTTAGTTCCTTCATACAAAATCAAGTTCAACTCGCTCTTTTATGCTTAACACTGAATATGCAAAGTGGTGAGAGATTGCACCCCTATCCTCTAACAGTGGTGGTTTACACCTGTATCATGTGTTGAAAGCAACATAAAACCTGGTACAGCTCTAATCCGGGCCACTCCAATTTCAAGTTTTAAGATGTTTTTAACATCTGTGTAGTTTCTTGTGAGACAATATAAACAGAAACTTTATGTCCCGAAAATAAAAGTGTGTTTGTTACAAGCACAATGTTTTCCACAGGAGCAATATAAGTGCTCTAAATATTTCAAATTTTCTGGTCAAAAACAAATAGACTATATGTAATAAGTGTTAAGCTTTTACAACAGACTAGCATTACAACAACCATTATCCTAAATGAAATGTTTCTGCATTTTCTTTTAAAATAAAGTCAGAGTGAGGTTTTCAAGTGAATAGGCCAGCCTTTATAGTATTACTATAAACTGGATTAAAACATAGAGCCACAGAAGTAAGAGTCAGATAATCAATTGCCGAACTTGATAACCCTTAATTGTTTCTCTAAACATGTATCAGTCTGATATCGGATACAAGTCATGATAATTGCATTACATTTTTGTTATTTCTCATTTTGTTACCAAGGTGCGAGTGTCTTCCTGGATACAGTGGAGAATTTTGCGAGACAGAAACCCACACTTGCCATAGCAATCCTTGTCATGGGGGATTTTGTGTTGCCGTCGGCGAGAAGGCTTTCAACTGTATGTGTCCAAGCGATAAGTATTTCCGTGATGAATTTTGCCAAATCTTGCACCCGTGTGAGGCAGAACCTTGTAAGAATGGGGCAAACTGTTCAGGCGATATCAGAGACTACACATTTACCTGTGAATGTGCACCTGGTTTCCGTGGCGATACATGCGAGGAACAGATCAGGGAATGCCAAGAATGGAACATCACCTGTGAACATGGTCTGTGTTTTGATGCAACAAATGACTTTATCTGTGGTTGCCAACCTGGATACACAGGTCGCTATTGTGAGATCAACATTGACGACTGCCTGCAAAACGAATGTCAAAATAACTCTGTTTGTGTTGATGAAGTGGAGTCATACTCTTGTGATTGCCAGGTGGGATTCAGTGGCAGATATTGTAATGAGACTTATTCCCATTGCTCTGAAGAACCGTGTCAGAATGGAGCCACTTGTATCACCGTTACCGCGACAACACGCCGATCCGCCATTCATATCCCTGGTTCATTGGGAGGGGGATCAAATGTGGATTTTAGTAACGCTAATCCGGATACCTTTAAATGCGAATGTGCAGAGGGATTCGAAGGTGTATTTTGTGAGAAAAATATAGACGATTGCGACCCACACTTATGTAAACATGGTGGAACTTGCTTGGATGGTGTAAACAGCTTCACGTGCATCTGTGCTAGTGGCTTCACCGGCTCGAACTGTAAACAAAATATAGGTAAGTTTCTTCTGCACTCTCCTTGGGGATGTCACTTATAGGGTTAAAAAGCAAGGCAGGTAGCAGTATTGCAGAGATCAATACAAATTTATGTACTCATGTTTAAGTGCAAACCAACTCTAAGTAGTGATGTAAATATGTTGTTTTAAATAAATTAACTGAAATAAAAAAGGTGTAATATCTGTTATAATGAGGAAAATAATGGTAAAAATGAATATTAAGTAGACAAATTTGACTGGTAATTAATCACAGATCTATACTTTGTTGAAGTAATATATTTTATTGTGAGGAACTATAAATAGAATTTATCAGTAAGCCTATTTTTACTGGTTATGAAATTGTTGGTTTGATGATTGAACGAGATCAATGTTTTTCCTAGTTTGTGGAGACACCCAAACATCGAACCCAAAATTCAAAGCGATTTCCTATGACTACTGTGAATCAGAACAGACAACAATACTTGTGAAAATGACCTGCTTGGTGGAGGCCTGCACTCTCTAAGTGCTTCTTTTAGTTGTTTTATGATTTAACTTTTTCATTGTAGCTAGCTAACAAGAAAGACTTAAAATCTTGGTCTGAAGCTGTATGTTAGTCCTTAGATATATAACGCCACAAAAAAGTATGTTTTTATTTAAAAAATTTGTTCAAATTGATTTGAACTATTCATGATTTCAAATGAATTTTTTTTTTGAGAAATGTCTGTATAACAGATATATCAGCTATAAAACACCTTCACACATTAAATGACATATCGCCATAAATCTTGGTTTTTTGTATTGTATACTGTACACAGATTTAGTGCAATAGTGTGATCTTCTATAGATTTTTCCCACCTTTCACCTATTTACAAGAAATGGATATTTTGTTTTTTATCATTTTGATTTGTTTATCATTGTACACTCCCTGATGTTGCAGCAGATTTCTCATTGATACTGTATAGATTATTGTAACATGAACGAGTAGCTCTCTTTATTGTTGTTTCATAGTCAAGTATTTAATATACATCATTCAAATATCACTTGTAATGTCAATAAGTAACATGTATCTCAGACTTTATTATTTTGCACAATACAGAATTAGAATAAAATTCATGTATTTACTTTAAATATTATTTGTAGCATAGCATTATAAAATTTATAATTCATGTAATATTATGTTTACACTTACATGCATGCCTGAAAGTTGAGGCTGACCTTAGTGTAAGAAGTAATAAGATCTGTCTGTACATACAGTAAAATACATGACAATATGCCGTCCTGATATGAACTTGGTGCCTGGGACATCCCCAGAGTTACCAACAGGTAGCAAAATTAACAAACTTTACATGTCTTATATGATATAGAGCATGTATGCCAGTCATAAATGTCACAAATTTGCTACGAGTGTCACAAAATTCAAACAAAAATAAGATGGGTTATTCCTCAGTGGTGGATTTTCATACTGTACAGACTTTCATATTTCTTATGTGATAGAGACAGCTGTGAATGACTTGTGTACATTTGTCAGTTCTATATCAAGACCACACAAGAAGATTTATTGCTAGTGCCAATGAGCATATCAATTTCCTAAGGTTCCTTCAATTAAAGTCAAGATTTTTTCTTCGATTTTGAGGTTTTGAAAACTTAGCATTTTAATCTCAATCCAAACTGTTTAACAATTTCTAGAAGTATGAAAGAAATTAAGAATTATATTAATTAGTTAATATTTACTTCTATATAATTTTTTGTTGAGGATAGAATGTTTTAAGTGCCATGTTGCTTGGTTTAACGCTATAATTGAGTTTACTGTGACAGGATAGTCAGTATGAGAAGTTTATGAAGATCCTATTACTTAGTAGTAAACAATTTCTTCATATGATTCCCCTTATATAAACTGGTTCAACACACAAAAATATGACATAACAAATAATATACACAGGCTACAGACATGGACAGAACAACAGATTGCTTTGCCGAAGAATAGACTTAAAAAAAATTAGATTTTTCTTTCTTTCTGAGGGTCCCTTTAACAAGCAGTTTCAAATACAGCATAGGAATTGGCATAATGACTACTCATTTGTTGTATTTATTAAATGAAGTACACACTTTAAGCACATAATATATAACTCTGATAATTTGTTTTTAATTAAAAAGAAAATAATTTTTTTTATCTTCATTCTGTCTTTGCTCACCTTCCTGTAATTTAAATAGTTGTGTTAGCTTACAAATTGCGGAAAATTCAGAGTAAAATTTGAAATCTGTATTTCACCCTCATGTCTAAATTGGTCATTACTGAAAACTTATTCTGGTGACTTTCTTAAAATTTGAACATTTGTAAAATTTTTAAAAAAATGTCTTTATGCTGCCTTTACTCACATTCCTAACTTTATTAATTTTTAAATAGATGTTTTAGCTTGTATGCAGTTAAAATTAATTCAGAATAAAAGTTTAAATCTCAGGTTCAGACTGGCCATTCTAGTGAATTTCTTAAAAATATAAAAATTTATGAAATTTTCTGAAAACTAAAAATGTCTAGGTTTACAGTAAATGGGATACAATTGACAGTTTTCAAGACTGATCATATTTTTTGTAGTATTAAAAACCTGACATATATGACATGATCCCTTCAAGTTTGATTGAGAGCTTCAATAGGCCCCTCATATAAATGAAAATGCATTACATGCTCATTTATCATTTATATTGGCTTGAGATGTCATAATGTTTTTTTGGGACAGAAATTTAAGGTAGTGAACAAAGCACAAAAGAACTTAAATGATAAAAGAATAAAATTGGATGAAAATTGTTTAAGACTAGGGGACATACATGTAGATTACAATCACATTCCAAAGATGCTGGTATGTTATAAATTCTACCTGTCCAATTATAAAATATATATTATATAAACTGGTATGCCCCAAACAGAAGTGATGCCAAATGTCTGATATTTTCATCTGCAGCAAATTGGTAAACTCTCTAAGGGATATAAAATACAGTCTGAATTAAAATTAAAGAAAATTTTAAGAGTGGCACTCTTAAAGACTTGAACATTGGCAGTTTTCAAAATATTTGCATAAAAAGTACTCATTAATAAAGATTAGTCTGTAATGGTGAAACGGCACTTGATTAGAAACACTTTGGCCTAGTCAGTAAGATACTTGCTGGGAACACACAGGGCATGGGTTCAAACCAAGGTACAGGAAGATACATAATGGCCCACTCAAAATGACAGTCCTCTGTAATTGGGTTCTACAGGCAGTGTCAGGTTAAGGAACGTCAAGGACATTGTAAGTCTGTCTTTTAGTTAGGGGAATGGCTGTTACTTGAGATCTTGGGCTATACTTCTACAGTAAGGATGGGTCAAGTGATGCTTTAATTGAGTGCTGTAGTACAAGGAGTTACTGTGTTGAGTATAAACATTACAATACTCAAGGCAGCTCTGTCCATAATTACCAAGTAGGCAAAAGTACAAATTGTAATAAATATGGTGTGCTTCACACAGTGTTGATGTGAATTGGGTGCTAATCCGAACATGTGCAGTATCTCTGAAATTTACAATAATTTCAAAGAGAGATCAATGAACAAAGCTGCCTGTCATTATAACTCTGTGTGTATTTTGTCTGAAAGCAGATGTGTGAGCAGAGAGATAGTCATTTTTTAACTGTCAAAGCTTTTCATTGATTTAGGTTTGTGTCAGTTTTTAGGATGAATCATATTGTGTAGCCTTTATTCCTCTGTTTTGTCCTTAAATTGCAGATATTTTTGTCAGCTTCTTAAACATTTTCCTTTTATTCACATATAATACACTGATTGGGTTTTTATAATTATGTTGCATCACAACACCTTAATATTTCACAACAGAATGATTATTTAGGTTGGTGAAGAAAGGGATTCATTGCCTCTGATAGCTAACACAGATGGTTGATTCCTGTAACTTCAATCCTAGTTTTTTTTTAGTCTAGCAGATAATGACTGTGATGAAAGCAATGTCCACTCAAGAAAAGCAGAAAAAATAATAAAAAAAAAAATTTTTTTTATCTTCATTCTGTCTTTGCTCACCTTCCTGTAATTTAAATAGTTGTGTTAGCTTACATGCGGAAAATTCAGAGTAAAATTTGAAATCTGTATTTCACCCTCATGTCTAAATTGGTCATTACTGAAAACTTATTCTGGTGACTTTCTTAAAATTTGAACATTTGTGTTGATTAAAAAATTGTCTTTCATTCTGCCTTTACTCACATTCCTAACTTTATTTTTTTTTTAAATGTTTTAGCTTGTATGCAGTTAAAATTAATTCAGAATAAAAGTTTAAATCTCAGGTTCAGACTGGCCATTCTAATAAATTTCTTAAAAATTTAAAAATTTATGAAATGTCTAAAATGTCTAAGTTTACAGTAAGTGGGATACAATTGACAGTTTTCAAGACTGATCATATTTTTTGTAGTATTAAAAACCCGATATATATGACATGATCCCTTCAAGTTTGATTGAGAGCTTCAATAGGCCCCTCATATAAATGAAAATGCATTACATGCTCATTTATCATTTATATTGGCTTGAGATGTCATAATGTTTTTTTGGGACAGAAATTTAAGGTAGTGAACAAAGCACAAAAGAACTTAAATGACAAAAGAATAAAATTGGATGGAAATTGTTTAAGACTAGGGGACATACATGTAGATTACAATCACATTCCAAAGATGCTGGTATGTTATAAATTCTACCTGTCAAATTATAAAAGATATATTATATAAACTGGTATGCCCCAAACAGAAGTGATGCCAAATGTCTGATATTTTCATCTGCAGCAAATTGGTAAACTCTCTAAGGGATATAAAATTCAGTCTGAGTTAAAATTAAGGAAAATTTTAAGAGTGGTACTCTTAAAGACTTGAACATTGGCAGTTTTCAAAATATTTGCATAAAAAGTACTCATTAATAAAGATTAGTCTGTAATGGTGAAAAGGCACTTGATTAG
Source organism: Sabellastarte sp. h YS-2021 (assembly GCA_964017235.1). Lineage (NCBI taxonomy): Eukaryota > Metazoa > Annelida > Polychaeta > Sabellida > Sabellidae > Sabellastarte > Sabellastarte sp. h YS-2021. Next base: position 50,742,515 of record OZ024936.1, on the reverse strand, counting down.
AAACACTTTGGCCTAGTCAGTAAGATACTTGCTGGGAACACACAGGGCATGGGTTCAAACCAAGGTACAGGAAGATACATAATGGCCCACTCAAAATGACAGTCCTCTGTAATTGGGTTCTACAGGCAGTGTCAGGTTAAGGAACGTCAAGGACATTGTAAGTCTGTCTTTTAGTTAGGGGAATGGCTGTTACTTGAGATCTTGGGCTATACTTCTACAGTAAGGATGGGTCAAGTGGTGCTTTGAGTGCTGTAGTACAAGGAGTTACTGTGTTGAGTATAAACATTACAATACTCAAGGCAGCTCTGTCCATAATTACCAAGTAGGCAAAAGTACAAATTGTAATAAATATGGTGTGCTTCACACAGTGTTGATGTGAATTGGGTGCTAATCCGAACATGTGCAGTATCTCTGAAATTTACAATAATTTCAAAGAGAGATCAATGAACAAAGCTGCCTGTCATTATAACTCTGTGTGTATTTTGTCTGAAAGCAGATGTGTGAGCAGAGAGATAGTCATTTTTTAACTGTCAAAGCTTTTCATTGATTTAGGTTTGTGTCAGTTTTTAGGATGAATCATATTGTGTAGCCTTTATTCCTCTGTTTTGTCCTTAAATTGCAGATATTTTTGTCAGCTTCTTAAACATTTTCCTTTTATTCACATATAATACACTGATTGGGTTTTTATAATTATGTTGCATCACAACACCTTAATATTTCACAACAGAATGATTATTTAGGTTGGTGAAGAAAGGGATTCATTGCCTCTGATAGCTAACACAGATGGTTGATTCCTGTAACTTCAATCCTAGTTTTTTTTTAGTCTAGCAGATAATGACTGTGATGAAAGCAATGTCCACTCAAGAAAAGCAGAAAAAATAATAAAAAAAAAAATTAATTAAAAAAATACATTCAAATTTTTTATGTTACATGCTCGTGACAAAAAAATTCTATTTCAATATGTACAGAGAAAAGAATAGTCTATGAAATAAGTTCAATAAATTCATTGCTTCTGAAGTGATAATTTTAAACTTTGCCATGGCATGTAAAACTCACCCATGTTGAAACTATAGAGTTTCAGTTTCATTTCAACCCAAGGGAATACCCTAAATGTCATATATATAATGTAATGAAGGCAATGTCAAAATCCAAAATAAATACAAAATGACGCTAGTGATAAAATTGGATATTACTATATAGAGAGAACAGAATAGTCGACAAAATTAGTTTTTAAAATTCATTGTTTCTAAAGTGATACATTTAATTTTTGTGTCTTGTGAAACTCACCCTTGGCCTTGGGGATACTAGAGTTTCATTTTCTTTTTCAGCATTGAGGAATACATCTTAAAAATAAGATAAAAGAAGCAGCATTCACCGAAATGTTGTAGCAGATTTAATTAACTGCTTGTCTTTGTTATGTGGGTGTTCCACCACACGACTAAGGCTCCCGATTAAGGGTTTTGGGGGGTCGGTTTGAAATATTTGCTTAGTCCCAGGCTTCCTGTAAGGATCGGTTGTGGTCGGTTGAGGCCGTGTGAAAAATCAAACATGTTTGATATTTCACACGACTACAACCGATTCCTATTTCCCGCCGTCAACAAAATGTCCAGTCCCAGGCGTCCTGAGGCCTCCTCAGACCCAAATTTACACAGTCGTGTGTTGTCCCAGGCGTCCTGCGACCCTTAGTCCCAGACCTCCCTAGCTTAGTCCCAGGCGGCCGGTTGTTAATCCCAGACTCAAATATGATGCGTATGAATTTCATGCGTCTGAAAGTGAGTCGGTTTCATTAGTCCCCGGAAGCCTCAGACCGTCTGCGGTGTCCTGCGACCCAAAAATCAAGGTCTGGGACTAAGAACCGACTAAGGGTAACCGACCCTAACCGATCCAAACCGGCCTCCCCAGGACGCCTGGGACCACGCATTTTCAGTCTGCGGCGTCCTGAGGACGCCCCAGGCAGCCTGGGACTAACAACCGATTAAGAACCGACTGTTTTCCGCGCGTCGGAAATTAAAACGAGGCAATGAGGGGGTCTGGGACTATATAAGCGACCGCGCTCACTTTGTCGTTGTTACTGACTGTTTGGCTACTGAGAGACGTGTGTCACTGATTTGTAGGGGTTTTCAATTTTTATTTTACATTTTATATACTTGAGCTTAAGGCAAATTTCACAGTTAGGAGACACATTTTACTATTTTTTTATTATTTTGTCGACTGGATCATGAGAAAAGAGAAAGGAGGGAAGAGAGGAAGGAAAAAGATGGATGAGAGGGAGAAGGAAAGTCAAGTAGAGGAGAGGAGTGAAGTTATTACAGAAGAAGGAAGTGAGAGGAGAGAGGAGGAGGAGATTCAGGAAGATCCAGCTATTGGGGAAGCTGTGGCAGAAGAAGAAGAGAGGTGTGAGGAAGATCCGGAGTGCCATTCTTCAGCCAAGAGAGCCAGGGTGTGTGCCACTTTTACAGACAGTGATGAAGTTTCCATTGTAGAATTCGTCAAGCTGCACCCTGAACTGTATGACAAGGAACATTCACGTTTCCACGACAGGAACAGAAGAGAGGCTCTCTGGGCAGAAATATCTGCAGAACTTAAGCTCCAGCCCTTTGATGTGAGAAGGTGGTTTGAGTCCCAGCGAACCCGTTATGGAAAGCTGTCTAAGCTCCAATCTGGCCAAGCCCCGAGGGAGATGACCAAGAGACAGTCCTGGGTCTACCAACAGATGGGTTTTCTTAAAACCCACATCAGAAGAAAGGGGGCCAATAGAAGTTCAGGTTTTGAGGCCAGTCCTAATACCAGCAAGCAGGACGAATCACGTGGGTCAACTACTGACACAGAACACCTCGAGTCCAGTGTCCTGAGGGAGAGGAGTCAGTCCATCATTACATCAACACCCGTTTCAACTACAGACTCCAAGATTCTCGAACACTTTGAGCAGATGAGGACACTTATCTCAGGTTTTCTGCATCAGAAGTCAGACAGGCAGCCCTTCTTTGACTACGTGGCATCAGAGGCCGAAAAGATGACTCAAGAAGAATTTGAAGAATTAAAGGGCAAGATATTCAGAGATATCGAAAATATTAAGAGTAACCGCAGACGTCAGCCATTGCCCAGAAGATCAGCCACTGTTACCACGGAGTCCCAGAGGGTCGGCCTACTGCCAACAACCACTCCACAGGCGTCAAGTTCCACTCAAGCAGCAGCTAGCAGCAGTTTTGTGTACTATACACCAAGCCCCATTGGCTTCAGCAACCCTACATCTGTCCTAACTGTACAGGACGAAGGGAGCAGACACAATCTGAGTGGAATCTTAAGCCAGCTACCAGATCTGACATCAACACAGATCGTCGAGCAGCCTCAGCAGCAGCAGCAGCAACAACCGCAGCAGCAGCTCTTTACTATCACCACTTCAGCACCGCCTCAACAGCAGCAGCAGCCTCCTCAGTAGCCATCCAGTCAGGGCGGGTCTTTGACCTGCCAGGCCCTTTTCAGGGCCACCAAATCTTCCAAAAACAATTATTCAGCTACGTGTTCTTCCAATTCCCCTCCCAAAACAAAAAAGTTCAGTACAAATACTTATCACAAGAAAAAAAAAATTAAAGTCCAACACTTACACCACCCCAAACATGAAACAAATAACCCATGGTACTACACATAACCAAAAAGGCCACATAAAAAAAAATATTAAAAGTAACTCCCAATATGGCCATTAATCAGCCCATTTTTAGATTAAAATCCATGGGATAGTTTAAAATCTGTAATTGAAAAGTCCAACACTTGCACCTTCCCTAGAGTTAAAAGGCATAATTACATACTTACCAACCCACAAACAGACAAACCCAATACCAAACATAACCCCCAAACAACAAACCCAGTACCAAACCTAATACCCAACTACCCCAAAAAAACCCAACCCCAGTAACCACCAACCAACAAACACCCAAACCCAAAAGTAAATAGAACCCATGCCAATGAACTGACAAACTATTTAGCAAACACAATCCCCCATTATTGAAAGCAAAACTAGTTCCATGGTTATATTTTCCAAATTTTTGTGATTAGAAATGAATATTTAAAATTGAATATTTCCATAAAAAAATTTCTGCTACAAATAAGTTTCCCAGCCATGAAAAAAGAAAAATGTTTAAATTATGATGTGGATTTGAAAATATATAAAATACCAATAATTCAATTTAGGATATTATGTGTGACTTTGTGTTTCGCTTTTGTTTAACAGTGGGTTTGTCTGTTTGTTGGGTGAGTAAGTTGTGTTTGTCTGTTTGTCTGTCTGAACAAGTTATGTTTGGCATGGGGTTTGTCTGTTTGTCTGTCTCAACAAGTTATGTTTGGCATGGGGTTTGTCTGTTTGTCCGTCTGAACAAGTTATGTTTGGCATGGGGTTTGTCTGTTTGTCCGTCTCAACAAGTTATGTTTGGCATGGGGTTTGTCTGTTTGTCCGTCTCAACAAGTTATGCTTGGCATGGGATTTGTCTGTTTGTCCACATAGCTGATTAATTGTTTTTGGAATATTTGGTAGTCCTGAAAAGGACTGTTATAGTTAGTCCTGAAAAGGACTGTTTACTGCAACAGGACTTATATTCTGCCATCTTGCCAGGCCACTGCTCCCTCATTATTGAAGTAGTCCTTCAGGTAATCCCTCTGTCTTTTGGCCTCTCTAGCAGGGTTTCTGTCTTGGCCACCACCAGCAGCACCACCAATCAATCCACAATCACCAGGCACATCATCATCATCATCATCCCCCCCCGGCTGCTGACCAGCAGGTTGACCTTGATACTGGCTTCTGAGTATATTGTGCAGAACCACACAGGTCATGACCACTTCTCTAACTGTTTCTGGGGGTAGTTCAATGGTGGTCCTCATGACTCTAAATCTTGACACAAGGATGCCAAAAGCGTTCTCCACAACTCTCCCGCCCCTTGATATTCTGTAGTTGGCAATCCTTTCCTCCCTTGTTAACAGCCTTCTGCCATAGGGTTTCATGAGCCAGGTCTTCAGGGCAAAGGCATCATCTGCCAAAATGAAGTAGGGGACATCTCTACCACCCTGTGTTATAGGAGCTGGGTCAGGGAAGCCTATCCTGCCATCTTCAATCCTCCTCTTCAGCTGAGAGGCATTAAATATCTGGGCATCTGAGCAAGACCCTTCTGTACCCACATCCACCCGTCTGAATTTGTACTGCTCATCTACCAAGGCCAACATGACAATGGAAAAGAACCCCTTGTAGTTGTGGTAGAGGGCTCCAGAGTTCTTGGGTTTCTTCAGGGCCACATGCTTTCCATCCAGGGCTCCCAGGGCATGTGGAACATTCCACCTGATCCTGAATTCCCTTTCCAGTTCTTTCCACTCATCTGGAGTAGTAGGACATTTGAGGTACTCTCTGGTGAACTCATCCTGGATGGCCCTGCAGACCTCTGGTAGAAACTTGGAAATGGTGGATCTGCCAACCCTGAACTGACAGGATAATGATGTGTATGACTCTCCAGTGGCCAGATATCTGATGGTGAGGGCTAACTTCTCCCCAACACTGATAGGAGCTCTGTAGTTGGTGGCCTGCCTGGCTAGACGTGGTTCCAGTCTGGTCTTCATCATTTCAAAGAATTCTGGGGTCATCCTCATGTAGTTGGTGAATCCTGGAATGTCTGTGGCATACAGATCAGCCATAATGTTGTGGTAGGCCCCCCTCTCCTCTCTCTGCAGTAGCCATGGCCTGACCCACATGTTGTGCCTTCTTCTAGGTCTCTGTATGGGTGCTGGTGGTGGTGGTTGCTGTGCTTGACGTAAAAAATGGAAATACATGATTATTTGTAACTGAATAAAAACCAAAAAAGCCCTAAGTTGTTGTTGAATCTGTCTTCCATTAAAAGGTGGCATCCTGGTGTGTTCCTAGAAAAGCAATGATGATTAGATCGCAAATTTTATATATATATACCCAGAAAATCCAGCAACTTTGCAAAACAATAATCGGGGATCCTGGTCTGGGGAGGCCTGAGGAGGCCTGAGGACGCCGGTAGTTAATCGTGTGTTAGTCGGCTCTTAGTCCCAGGAGGCCTGAGGCGTCCTGGGACCCAGTCGGTTTGTGTCCGACAGGATCGTGGTTGAAACCGACCCGAAAACTGGCTTAGTCGGTTCTTAGTCCCAGACCAGTCGGGGACTGTCTGCGGCCGCCTGAGGCGTCCTGAGGTGTCCTGAGGCGTCCTGGGGACGATCTGTTCTTAATCCCAGACTTCAGTACCGACCCAGTATTCCCGCCCATTTTTGTCTTTTTTCAACCGACTGTGCACGATTAAGGGTCGCCGACAGGATCGGGGCTTAATCTTTTGGTGGAACAGGCCCATTAGCTTGTTTGTCTGCCACTGTGGTTTAATGGTTAATACACTTGCCTAGGAACACAGAAGATCTTGGTTTGATTGCAACTACTGCCAGATACATACTGGGCTGGATAACCATTAAAAAATAACAGTCCCCTGTCAAGGCTGTCATTAGGGCCTATCATCAGGAACCCAGAGACATTGATAAATGCAACTCCCTGAGACTATCCCTCCATTATAAATATGTGACACAAGAAAATTAGACATTCTCCAAACTTAAAGACAGGGTATCGGGGATGACCATTTATCAATGTCCCATGGGTTTCTTAATCTGCCACAGTCAGCAATGACATAAAACTTCCATTTTAAGTGGTAAGCTGAGCCACTACCTCTCTGCCTGCACCTGGGATTGAACATATGTCTTCTGTGTTCCAAAGTGATTGTTACACACTGGGCCATAGTGGCGGATATAATAATAATAATAAAAATAACAATATTAATAATAATATAAACAAACAATTGTTGTTTTTTTTCATGGTGAGTGTGACATTTCTTGCTCTATCAATGCAAGTTATCAGAGAGAGAAGTGCCAAGTGTTGATGCAATACAGTGATGTCTTCATTAACAGGCTGTCACACTGTATGTCTGCCACAAAGGGTTGAATGAGAAAAATCAATAAATTAATTATTATGACAGTTACAGAAAGCGGACATTGACATAAACCTGACAAATAGTGGAACTGTGATGGTTATTTTGAAATACTTGTACATTGGTTGTGGCAGTTAATAGAGAGAGAAGTACAAAATATGTTGTTAATGAGAATAAACATGTGGAGGAATTGCTTTAGAAAAGAATACCTCAATTAATCTCAAACGATATTATGTCATCAAATGTTTAGCATCGTTGTGCCATAACATTCTGGATTGTTTAAGTGAAGATTTTATTTTTTAATGTATTGTATATATTACAAAATAAATATTTTTTTCCTAATTTTAAAACTGAATTTGAGCAGAAAGTGGAAAACAAACAAAAAAAAAACCAAAAAAAAAAAAACTGGATCATATAGTATTTAATACATTAAAATGCAAACTCAGTGAATATTACATAAATATTAGGGTGTGTACTTTTAATAAAATGGTTATCTGCAATACAGAATCTCCCATAACAAATGTCTTTTCAAAAGTGTGTCAATTGACACATAAAAGCGTTTGAACAAGACTCAATGTGGGCACGTGGATTTTTAATGCAAAAACATTGGCAGTTTGATGTAATAATTATAGTTCTTACCTTGGTAGTTTACAGTATCAAGTCACAGGATATTGAGGGTAATTATGTAAAAATATCTTATCAATTTTAATTTGAGTTCAACTTTTATATATTAAGCTACTTAATGTATTTGAGTTGGCATTATAACCAGTAACCAGTTGCCAAACAGTATAATATTAATACATATATAAATGACACCTTCACTGTTTACCATTTTCTTTGGTTTGAAGAGGACTGGTATCAAAATTAATTATATTGTGATTGGACCAGGTTGCCAGGGGACTCAAACCCACAACCTCTCACTCACAATGCCCACACTCTACCAGGTTAGCTATAAGGGAAATTCATACTAGCCATGCCAGTAGTAGTGATTTTATCACTATTTGGGTTCTCTCACAATATGGAATTGTATCAGATCAGTCTAGTGTGTACAGACCTTTAGGACATGGTGGATGAATGCAGGTGTAAAGTATAATGTATATGTTGTAACTATAGTTTTTGTATTGCAGATGACTGTGGGTCACACCAGTGTCAGAACAATGGCACCTGTAAGGACTTGGTGAATCGGTACAGGTGTATCTGTCCACCTGAATTCACTGGGGAGTATTGCGAGGTAAGGTAGAGAGGTTCCCCTGATAAGTCAAGTCAATTTACTAGATCAAAAGATGGGTTTAGCATTGCTTTAGTGTATTGTATATGTTACAGTCAATCTGTGAAATCAGTCATTACGCGTAATTACTGAAATTTTCAGTCATTTCACGTAATGACTGAATTGTGATAAATAAGTTTAAATACTTGCTTTACAAAAGATGAAATTGTCTGGCCTCACTTAGTAATTTAAATTACATTCTCATGTGATTACTAAAGAGGGGTAATGAAATTATCACTTCAGATTTGAATATATTCTGACATGATTACTGATTGATAACATGGGTAAATGATCAAATTATCAAACTCTTCTGCAGTTATTTTAACTAAGCCTCACTTCTTTTAATTCATGTCATAAAAATGACCTTCATATATATGTACGCCCTTGTAAAATATGACAGGGGACCCAATGGATAGGTATCATTCCTAACAAATGGGGACCCGATCTATAGACTTGCACTAAAATTTAAAGTTCTGTGTAACATGTATGTCCAACTGAAGAACATAGGGTAAATCAAGTATCTTGAGGGTTATTTATAGTTACAATGGTGCTCAGGTGTGAGTTATAGCTCTAAGTTATCCTACTCAGGCTTTAATAACTGTTAAAAGAATGGATTATGTTGTCCCAGTTATTTTAGAACATTAAAGATCAACTCCATCTTTGATAAACAGGCTCTTTGTGTGGAGAGGTCAAACAACAGTAACAAGGTCTGAACGAACAAAACAGGATAAAAGAGCTGCATTGCAAATACGACAAGAGTGGACAAGATTCACTTCAAAAGCTTCATGGTTTCTTGCTTCATAACAACCTGCTACAATAGAACTGAATCTTTAATTAATATCATAAAAGGTAAAATGCATTATAGGTTCGATCCCCGGCATGGCCTCAAGTGGGAAAGCTGGTAGTTGCTTGCCGTTGGTCGGCAGTTTACAGTACAGAACCCTAACGAACTATATGTACTGGTTTCCTCTGCCCTTCCAACTACCCGTCGTGATATGACCTGTACAGTGTTGAAAGCGACGTAAAACCCCAAATAAATAAATAAATATAAATTATGATGGATAAATGAGAATTAATCTTCAAACAAGACATAAATTTCATTGACAACAAAGAGGTATTTTCATTCTATCACAATGAGTTTAGTTTTAAAACTGCAAATATGAATTTAGAATGTATAACATTTAAAATGTAATTAGATACATGTAACTTCAATATTTTAATAATATTTTTGAAAATGACAATAGAGTCTATTACACAAGTCTGCGTTTAGGTTTGAATATTCTCGCTATAAATTCAGGAAGCATGTGAGAATTCCAAAGTTATTTATTTGATTAAAATAGTTTAATGTTCTCAAGCACAAAAATTTTCAAAATGCAGGGGAACAAATTGTAAAAAGGTTCTGAATAATACAAAGGGTGTGATGAAAAACAATTCTAAATCAATTACACATATTGACTGAAATTAATTCAGTCAATCTGTGTAAAAATGAACCATATATTTCAGTCATTACATGAAATGACTGAAAATTTTAGTCATTACACATAATGACTGGTCATTTCAGTCATTACGTGAAATAACTGAAACTTTCAGTCAGTACGCGTAATGACTGGTTTCACAGATGGACTGTAACATATACACTACACTCTGGATTTTATTATTGCTCTTGTGTGTTGTATATGTTATAAACAGTTTTTCTTGTACAGTATTTTATGTATCTCTAGCTAATTGAAAAGGAAGGAGTTGTCTCTTCTTTCTCATCCAACTCTGTATTTGCTTTTGTGTGATATCTATCTGGAGGCACATTCAAAGCAAGTCCCACTGACTCACTTATGGCATGCTGTGCTATTCATCCCCTTCTGTACACTGAGTGAAAAGGTTGATAAGGGATATCAAGATGTATTTATTTCTTTTCATTAAGGGCTATGCCTACAGTAAATCTTCTTGTAGGTAAACAATTCAAACAAGGACATTTAAATTTAGGTTCATGGAAGTGGATCCTTCTGGAAGTAATAGCTCACATTCTGCTTACAGTTTGATACTGCAACTGCTACAGTTTTAGAGTTTTTAGATAATCAACTTTTTCATTAGATACAAAACACAGTAAAGCTTATGTTCTGCTTACAGTCTCATAATGATTTTACTACAGCTTTATTTACCCAAGTCTCCATTTGGGATGCTCGTTTTTGTCAGCAAAAACCTTTTTCTAGTTTATTACTCTTTAACAAGTACCTGAGAACTCTTAAACATACCTGTTTATAAGTAAGACAAAATAATTAAAATATATGTAAATTTTGCAAAGGCCTAATCAAATTAGAAATGTGTCAATAATTTTGCCTTACAAGTCAAGGACACACCCAGTAAACATTACAAACGTTTATAAACGTTTATAAACCTAACTATCAACGGTTTAGATTAGGTTTAAAATGATGGGTCCCTAAGCGTTTGCCTATAAACGTTTATAAACGTTTAAGCATAAACATTTATAAACGTTTATATATAAACGTTTATACATGTGTGTTAAAATCTGGAGAAATATTTCTGAAAGTATATCTTGCTGTATCACTGTTGTTTGAAGCCATCATTATATTCTTAGTAGATATATAGAGGTATATAATTGGATGATATTATATACTTTTATATATCTACTTATAATATAATGATGGATTCAAACAACAGTGATACAGCAAGATATAGTAACAGAAATATTTCTCCAGTTTCTCTCAAAATGGCTGTGCTGATGTCATTATCCCAACTGAAAGTGAGGTTAAGATATTTTTAACCCTTTGTAAAGGTTTAAAACGTTTATAAACCAAACCAATGTTGCTGAAACGTTTATAAACCCTTAATATTGAATAATTGTCAATATTTAGGTTTATATTTGGTTTAAAAAACGTTTATAGGTTTACTAAACGTTTATAAACGTTTGTAATGTTTACTGGGCAGAAGAGGGTTTTTCTCATTTGCGTTTGTCATATATATTGTGGCCAATTTCACTTTCTTACTTTATCACTGGTTTACAGTAATGTTGTTGGTAATTTTTTTATCCTTAAAAACCTTTTTTGAAGAATTTTTTTGAAGGCTGTTTATACTGATTAGTCATTATTTAGCACTGTGAATTGCATGTCACTGGTAGATATATCAAATTCACCATTCAGTGACTTCAGCAGCATCATCCACTGTCTAACCAATTGTGTTTTGTAACACACTTGACTAGGAACACAGAGGACCTAGGTTTGATCTCAGATAAAAGCAGATACATAATGCCTCATATGACCCCATAAAATGGCAATCCTGTGTCATTGGTTCTCTCTCCAGTGCCTGGCTACAGACATCAGGGAGGTTGATAAATGGCCATTTCTGAGCCTCTATCTTTCACTTACTGGAATGTCAGTCTCCAGTACTTGGACTGAACTTGTGCAATCGTATGTATCAAATGGAGCTTTCATTCCTGTATTAATGGAGATATTAGAGTAAGAAATCTAAAATTCGCCAGGAATCTAAAATTCGCTTCCTGTAAAACCTTAGTTAATTTTATGAAGAAAATGATGTTTTGCCTTAAAATTGGTCTTTTTCAGTTCAAAAAGCCTTACTTTACTGTACATTCAACAAATCTCACCTGAATTCATTTATTTTATTAGTATTTCCACATGTGGCGAATTTCAGATATGTGGCGAATTTTAGATTTCTTACTCTATGCTGAGTATAATAATATACAATACAATACAATGCATAAAATTCACCATTCAAAGGATCAGAGACATGGAGTTCACCTTTCAATGGATTACACAATATAGAATTTGTGATTAGTATAATGTGATATGGATGCCACTGATGTGAAATTAATTATTCAATGAATTATTTCTTCAACTTTTTCTTTTTATGAAAAAAGACTATTCTTGTTTATTGACAGGTGGATGTAGATGAGTGTGCCTCCAATCCCTGTCAGAACTCTGGTATCTGTGTGGATGATGTGGGCAGGTACAAATGCTATTGCAGAAATGGATTCACAGGTAATACATAGGGTTGTTAAGGAGTATTCTAAATTGAGTACCCGTTAAAAGAGTTAGAATAATAAATCATTCGGAGTATATTTAAATTATGAAAATAGTGGTAGTGTATCAATTTTACGCTATATAAATTTTTCCTTTCTATTCTATTCTGTAATATTGTTATAAAGTGGATTGATTTCTGTTACATCACAAAGAAAAATGGTATATTTTTTTTTACTTTTATGCCTGTAGTATTCATTGAACATCAGAGTAATGGTGAAGAAGGTTTTGTGTATAAAACTTACTACTTGTGGCAGTCATAGAGTAAGAAATCTAAAATTCGCCAGGAATCTAAAATTCGCCACCTCTAAAACCTTAGTTAATTTTATGAAGAAAATGATGTTTTTGTCTAAAAATTGGTATTTTTCAGTTCAAAAAGCCTTAATTTACTATACAGTCAACAAATCTCACCACAATTCATTTATTTTATTAGTATTTTCACCTGTGGCGAATTTCAGATATGTGGCGAATTTTAGATTTCTTACTCTAACAGTATAATAAAAGTACATAAGAGTTTATAATATTGCTCAAAATTGATATAAATCCTCCAATGTGCTGGAGTTCAAAAAGGGAAAGACCAAAACCGAGCAAAGGTTATTACCCAGTAAGTGCACCAGGGATGGGTGAATATGCTTTTGTGTATGCCAGTCTGAACAGATAGGTCTTGAGTTGGCTCCTGAAACCTGGGATGGTCTGAAAAGAAGACGATGTTGATCTGAATTCTGTTATTCATTATATTATCATCAATTTTATGTACTCACTTCTACACCCCCAAAATTACATTCTTATATAATAGATTTAAATTTGAAGTATATTTGAATATATTTCATGCTCACTAATTCTGCTTCTAGTTAGTGGGCCAATTCCCATTGAAGAATACTAATTAACGACATGTACAATACATTTTTGATGTTATAAAGGGCATCTTACTCATGATGCATTTCTTATATTTTTTTCAATTTTTCAGGCACCCACTGTGAGAATGATTACAATGAATGTTTGAGTTCTCCCTGCTTAAATAATGGAAACTGCACAGAAGGAGTGGGATCTTTTACCTGTACCTGTGATACAGGCTGGTCAGGTGAGAGATTTACCTGTATTGTATATGGTATATTTACCTGTGATACAGGCTGGTCAGGTGAGAGATTTACCTGTATTGTATATGGTATATTTACCTGTGATACAGGCTGGTCAGGTGAGAGATTTACCTGTATTATATATGGTATATTTACCTGTGATACAGGCTGGACAGGTGAAAGATTTACCTGTATTGTATATGGTATATTTACCTGTGATACAGGCAGGTCAGGTGAGAGATTTACCTGTATTGTATATGGTATAATTATGTACCTGTGATACAGGCTGGTCAGGTGAGAGCTTTACATGTATTGTATATGTTATATTTACCTGTGATACAGATGGGTCAGCAAAGAAATTTACCAAAATCTGTGGATTAGTGTTTGTTAAGCTGCAGCTACACACAAAAAGAATAATTACCTCCACCAAGGAGGTTATGTTTTTGCCTGGGTTTGTTTGTGGGTTTGTGACTTTGTGAGTTTGTTTGTGAACAAGATAACTCAAAAACTTATAGACGGATTTGGATGAAATTTTTAGGATATGTCTGAAAAGGTAAAAGGAAGAAATGATTCAATTTTGGGAGTGATCTGGATCACTATATGGATCTTCTAAATCCATGAAATGTAATTTTTAAAGACTGATAACTCAAAAGTTATGGATGGATTTTGATGAAATTTTCAGGATATGTGCTCCCTTGGTGGAGGTTTGCGCTCTCCGAGTGCTCTTGTTATTGTTCTCTTAGAAAATAACTAAACCAGCTAGCTAGCTTCATCAAACTTTTAGGATATTTTATCATTGGGTAAGTTTGTCTGCAAGTAAATTTAGCCAAATTTTCAAGAAAAAGAGGGTCACCCCAGGCTTTCCTTGAAGTTTATGTACCTTTCCTACTGGCTGGCTCTCATCAATAGAAATTTGAATCTTTTCATTGATAATATATGTAACAGCCAGCAGGTAAGTATCCTTGTAACTTGCTTGTTATTTGTCCTAGAAATCGTTTCAGATGTGAAACCAACCTTTAGTAAATCATGGTCAGATTTGACCTTTGCCCCTCCCCCCCCCCCCCCTTCAAGGTCAAGTGAGTTGCCAAAATTAAAAGTGGCTGAATCTGGCTTATTTTTGTTAAGAACACATTTATATGGTCCTAGCACAGTTGCTAAGTAAACTGCTGGTAACTAGGGTACTTGGTCTTTCGAATGGTTTCAAAGATTAGTATGTACAGTTGAACAATGTGCTCTGTCTAGTATGACTGTTATTTAATGAAAAGCATATCAAATGTACCAGACTAATTAATACACTTTGCTGTTGACTGCTAGCTGACAAATAAGATCCTGAATAGACTGTAAAGAAAATTTAGTGTCCTTTAAAGAATAGATTAATGAAATATACTATAAATTAATTTGGAGTATACTTTACTATACTTATAATATTTCAGGATTGACGTGCGAGATGAACATAAATGAATGCTCATCGAGTCCCTGTTATAATGGTGCCACCTGTTCAGATCGCATCAATGGATTTGACTGTAATTGTCCAGAGGGATATTCTGGTAAGTAGAGTAAGGAATCTAAAATTCACCAGAAATCTAAAATTCGGCACCTCTAAAAACCTTACTTAATTCTATGAAAAAAAAAAATTTTTTTTTCTTAAACTTTGTATTTTTAAGTTCAAAAAGCCTTAATTTACTATACAATGAACAAATCTCACCTCAACTCATTTATTTTATTAGTCTTTCCACATGTGGCAAATTTTACATTTCTTACTCTAATAGTGCATAAAGTACCTGTCAAACCTCTCAGCTCCCAGAGGAGTATAAGGTGAGGCCCCTGTCTTTTGTTACTGTTTCAGCACTCACTTATCCTGACCCTCCCATTTCCTTCTTCTAACTAAATTCTGCTAAAACATCCTTATTTCAGTTTTAATAACAATATAGTTTCAACCATAGTATTGACCCTGTTATGTCTACAGAATTATGGTTACTCAATTAGTTTCTGGTGTTGTGGCTTTGAGTTTGCCTTGTACAGAGTTTAAACGTTATAAAAGTCTAGAATATTATGGAATTTTTGTGGAATTTTAGGGCATTTAAAAGACTAGTTTCGACATTTTGGGGGTTTCTAGTTTAAAATGAGTGTGTATCACATTTTGGTATGTTTTATTATACTACTCTAGTTATTTTGATATTTTCTTACTCTGATCTAATGTATTTAAACTTTTATAGCACTTAATATCTGTACAAGCAGATTCAAAGACATAAAAATCTGCCCATGTGGTGTAGCTTGATCAGCTCCAGTCGGGTCATGAAAAGTAATCAACTGGTTGGGTGACCATCTGAATTCTGGGGCAAGTATGGACAGATGCATTATGACTTGGATGATTACTAAAATGGAGGTCCTGTCGAAATATAACTAAAACAAGGTTACCACAATAGGCGTGACATTAAATAAATCAATTAATTGAAAATACAAAAAAATTATCATAGTTTAGTATTTACATACAAAACCCTCAACCAAGGTCAACCTGTTTACCTAAGAGAATTAATTCACCCCTACACTTCCATCAGAAATACTAGGCGTAGTACCCCAAAACTCAAGTTCCTTCATACCCCCACTTTTGACCATAGAGTTTATAAATCAATTAAACACTTCTCTAATTCTTTAAGTCACTACGCCCCAGTTCTTTGCAACTCTTTCCCTTTCCATATAAGAAACAGTCGCTAGCTCTGTTGCATCTCTGAGGAAACACCTCAAAAACCACCTTTTCAATGCGAGTTTCCCAACTTAGTCTCGTTCCCTCTCAGTCTCGCCCACAACTCTGGAACACTGACCTTGAAAGCCCCTCGACTCTCCTTATTAAAAATGATTTTTGTTAACTAGCGCACTGAGTTCCCCTTAGTGGGGAAGATATTGCACCTGCAAAGCAGTACATTAGATTAGATCAGATTAGATAAAGTTACCAGAGATGCATGGGTCGTAAAACAGATGCCAGATGAAATGTGATTATGTTTTACCTGTGTATAGAGTACTTCAGGTAAGGAAAAAAGAATCTGCAAATTACTGTAGGAAAAACGAATAAAGAAATTGATTGACTGTTTTAAACAATGATCTGTAGAGTAAGAAATCCAAAATTCGCCACATATCTGAAATTCGCCACATGTGAAAATACTAATAAAATAAATTAATTATGGTGAGATTTGTTGAATGTATAGTAAATTAAGGCTTTTTGAACTGAAAAATACCAATTTTTAGACAAAAACATTATTTTCTTCGTAAAATTAACTAAGGTTTTAGAGGTGGCGAATTTTAGATTCCTGGCGAATTTTAGATTTCTTACTCTATATGACAGAGAATATTACAGTGCAGGCTTTTTAAATATGTAGAGTAAGAAATCTAAAATTCGCCAGGAATCTAAAATTCGCCACCTCTAAAACCTTAGTTAATTTTATGAAGAAAATGATGTTTTTGTCCAAAAAATGGTATTTTTCAGTTCAAAAAGCCTTAATTTACTATACAGTCAACAAATCTCACCACAATTCATTTATTTTATTAGTATTTTCACATGTGGCGAATTTCAGATATGTGGCGAATTTTAGATTTCTTACTCTAAGTGATGAGAATATTATTGCAAACATTTTCTTTTTTGGCTGGACTGTTTTGGACACAATGCAATTACTTTGTTGAGTTTAGTTCCACTACTTGGTTGTGGCTCAAATATCCAAGGTCTCACCATTTCTGCTATGTTTTTTCCCAGGTAAACGCTGTGAAATTGAAATTGACGAGTGTGAATCCTCTCCTTGTCAAAATGATGGTTCTTGTCGTGATATGATTAGTGGTTACATCTGTGACTGTCCTCGGCCATACACAGGAAGTGAGTGTCAGCTGTTACCATGTGACCTCAACCCGTGTGGTAACCATGGCGATTGCACCAACGAACTGGCCCTATTACCACATGGATTTGTGTGTACTTGTTCAGGCGGATATACTGGTATGTTTAAAGAATGAACTTAAAAAATTTATACAGTGGTTGACCTTTTATCCTGAACTATGTTGTAGAGTAAGAAATCTAAAATTCGCCAGGAATCTAAAATTCGCCACCTCTAAAACCTTAGTTAATTTTATGAAGAAAATGATGTTTTTGTCTAAAAATTGGTATTTTTCAGTTCAAAAAACCCTAATTTACTATACATTCAACAAATCTCACCACAATTCATTTATTTTATTAGTATTTTCACATGTGGCGAATTTCAGATATATGGCGAATTTTAGATTTCTTACTCTAAGTTATTCTACTTTTGTTAATCAAAGCCCTGGGTTTAATTCATTTATTTATAAACAACATCTTTGGCTGTTCTTTGAAGTATGTACTGTCAAGTTATGTTGAAAATTAAGGATTGACTAAGTAAATAATGCTGCAAGTATGAAATCAAAATGGCAACTGAAGTTTGCTGGGAAATGACAAAGAAACTTAATTGACAAAAACTGAAACTATTTAGTAAGTACCTAGTTAAGTCTAAGTTAATGTTAAGGTTTGTTCACAGTATTACATAAAATAAAATTTTAAACAAGAGCACTCAGAAAATTTTTGCGCAGGGCATTAAATAAATGGTTTCATTGATTTCTACGGTAATGTAATTAATAAAAAAAATTGCTCCAGAATCAAGGAT
Organism: Sabellastarte sp. h YS-2021; assembly: GCA_964017235.1. NCBI lineage: Eukaryota > Metazoa > Annelida > Polychaeta > Sabellida > Sabellidae > Sabellastarte > Sabellastarte sp. h YS-2021. Next base: position 50,724,497 of record OZ024936.1, on the reverse strand, counting down.
ATTGATCCAGTCATGCCCAAATTTAAATCAGTTATTCCTTGTAAAAGTTCTGGTCAGCTCTCTAAAAATTGCATAATGATTCGTGCAGTAGTTTTGGAGTTATGCTGTGAAAAAACAAACAAAACTGAGTGATATTCTTTGCAAAAGTTTGAATAAATAGTTTGGAAAAGGTGAACTAAGACACAGCACTAGTAAAGAATTGTGATATTGTTCCTTTAATTTAATAAATGCTGTTCTTTAACATTAAAAGAAGAAAGTTAGGTGAAAAATATAAAGATTGATTAATATGTTAATATAATACTGTCAAGTACATAATTCTCTTCAGATAGAACAATAAATACACTTTATTTAGACACACTTTGGATATCAAGTTTACTTAATATTTTCAAAATATAAAATTTTTCAGTAAATATAATCATACAACAAGGAATTTTAATACTTGGGTTAAATTGCAAATATAATTTATAAAATTACTTTTTATTTCGTTAATACATCCTATCCAATGGACAATTGCTTATCCGGTCGGCGCAGACCGGCTCGCCAAACGCCAGAAAAAGACGTCCTGTGTTGCCACTGGCTGGCCGGTCCGTAGTACTGTGCACTCCCCAGATGGCGCCTCGTACTTCCTTCCTGTCTAGACAACCTGACGTCATAGCATCTTTTTCGTTTGGCGTGTGTACTGTGCAGACGTGTTTTCAACATCTCCAGAGTTTTAAAGGAAAAAGTGTACATTATGACGGATTTTCGACCTTAATTGGGAATATTTTAGTGTAGAAATGTTATCTTCATATCAAGCATGGATATACCTTAAGAAATCTGCTGGAAACGCTCCCTAGCTGACTCAATTTAGTGTTGATGAAAGGGCAGTTATCGACGAGAAATATGAAGGCAGCCATTTTTTTCTAGTTTCCTCCCATTCAGCCATGGTGTTGTTAGGGGCAGATCGACAATATTAAGGAAATAATGGATATACTACTTACAGGTATTTTTATCGGTGTCGTTTGTTGAATGTACCTTCTGTAACTTTCCAGTTCAATCACCATAGAAACGTCTTTTCTAGTACTACGAATAGAAATCACGGACAACTTCAATCTACGTAGTTTTGAACACTGCAAATAGAAGGAGGTGCATTCTTCAGAGCGCACTGGTACCGACTTCTCTGCTGTAAAGCATCAGTCACACCAGCCTAGCTGGAGTATTTAGTGTTTTTTCATCAGAAGCAATAGGTGAATTCTTCAGATTTCTTCAGAGCGCACTGGTCCAGACATCTTTGCTTTAAAGCATTAGTCGACCGGTAAGCTTGTATATATATATATATATGTACATCAGCAGCAAGAGATGAATTCTTCAGATTTCTTCAGAGCGCACTGGTCCAGACATCTTTGCTGTAAAGCATTAGTCGACCGGCAAGCTCATGTTCAGCCGACCTCACCTAGTATTTACATAGAAGGAACTTCATCTTTAATCACACTCAGTCCCTCCCTTGTGGACCCGGCACTTGTGTTGGTAGTAAGGGAGGTGGATGGCCAGGAAACTGGTTTGAGTGTACAGCCGGCTGAGAAGAAGAATCGACTTCAGACCGGCCAGGACTTCATCTACAGAGCGCACTGGCCCAGGCTTCTCTGCTTTTAAAGCATCAGCCGACCGGCCAGCTCAAAAGAACGCGACCTCTGACGTCATATCCAGTCAGCCAATCGCGCGTCCTTCCGACCAATCACGAAGCAGGTCACGTGTTTTCACCGACCAGGAAGGTCGGAAGTGCATTCTTCAGAACTCACGTCTACTGTGACTACAGTCCCTGCTTTGCAGACCCGGCCTGGTTGTCAGTAGTGGGGTTTTGTGGACTGTAAAGTTGCCGGTAAAGCATCACACAAAGAACGCGAATACTGACGTCATCTCCAGTCAGCCAATCGCGTGTCCTTCCGAACAATCACGAAGCAGGTCACGTGTTTTTCACCGACCAGGAAGTTCGGAAGTGCGTTCTTCAGAACTCACGTCTTCTGTGATTCCAGTCCCTGCCTTGCAGACCCGGCTTCGTTGTCGGTAGTGGGGTTTGTGGATGAGCAGAATACTGCGCATTTGCATGTTTAAGTATCACAAAAGAACGCCACATCTGACGAGCTCCAATCAGCCAATCGTGTGTCTTCCGACCAGCAAGCTGGTCACGTGACACACCGAACACCAAGTGTTTCTAAAAATAGTTTGCAAGGGCTTTCCCTGCAACTGTCAAATCTACAAATAAGACGTACTTTTAAGAAATACTTTAATTAATGGAGGAAACCTACAGCAAGCTGAATTCAACACACAAGATAGTTGTAACTGTTACAATGCTTCAACAACTGGTTACAGAGTGTACCGGCTGGTACTGGCTACACAGCCTTGTACACTTGCTTCAACAGCTGGTTACAGAGTGTACCGGCTGGTACTGGCTACACAGCCTTGTACACTTGCTTCAACAACTGGTTACAGAGTGTACCGGCTGGTACTGGCTACACAGCCTTGTACACTTGCTTCAACAGCTGGTTACAGAGTGTACCGGCTGGTACTGGCTACACAGTCTTGTACACTTGCTTCAACCTACCGGTTACAAAGTCTACTAACAGGGTGCTGGCTACACAGTCCTTACTGTACAATGCTTCACCCCAACTGGTTACATAAAAAAAAAAAAAAAGCTGGCTAAATGTAGCCCAGTAGCCGTCTAAATTCATTGGTGACCCCAGCCTGCCAGTTTTTTGTGCCGGTTACAGAGATTTACTGTTTACAGCGAGTTACCGGTTATGGAGTCTTGGTACCGGACAGAGTTGCCTAATGTAATTTGGTTACAGAGAATTCTTAGACCGGTCAGTGGTCTTGGTGATATGACAGGGATATGACAGTGTCCCAAGCTACTGCCAGGCAACCTTCCCTTATCACACCTCTCAACAACCTGTCATCGGCGCTGGACTTGACTGGAGAGATAATAAATTTTGTCATCATGTCCGGCCATGGGTCAGACGTCTCACAAATGACAATTGCTCTGTAAATGCTACACCTTGCAGGCTGCTGGCCCGGGGCGACGAGTCTATTAAGGTGAAAAGTTGAGTCAGCCCCACCGGACCGCAATAAGAGCAGGGAGACTGTTAACCTGGATCATTGTCACCAGACCGGACCAGTGTCCGGAGGGACAGAAAATGTTTGTCAGAATACCAAATGTCCCAAATGTGGCACACAATCTGCCTATAGGATCCAGACTAAGCCCTTTTTGGGAACGTAGGAAGCCTTGGGGGCTGGACCCTAGGTAGTACAACTGTTGAAGGAGGGATACCTATGTCCATATACCTATACAAGAACAATCCAGGAAATGCCTGAGATTTCACATCCAAGGTCAGGCATACCAGTTCAAGGCCCTGCCATTCGGTTTGTCCACAGCACCTTTGGAGTTCACCGTGATACCAAAGCAGGTGAAATTGATGGCCATACACAAGGATTTAAGAAGCCACCAGTACCTAGACGACTGGTTGGTGAGAGCCAGATCCCACCAGGCTTGTCTCCAACATACACAGGAACTAGTAAATAATGTGTCAGCAACTGGGTTGGCTGATGAACTTAGAGAAATCAGAGCTGGAGCCCAAACAAAACTTCGATTTTGTAGGCTACCAGTTTGTCTTCGGGTCTGATCGGTTCCGACCGACTCTGGACTGGTGACAGAGCCTTCAAGAGACTGTTAAAACTGCTATCCCTACTGGCTTGCCCGGTCCGGGAATTCATGTCCTTGATAGGTTACTAACATCTACAGAAAAGCATGTTAATCTAGGCAGACTTCATATGAGACCCATACAGTGGCATCTCAAAAACAACTGGAGGGTACCAGAATCACTGGAAAAGGTGATCCAAGTCCCCAGGTCCCTGCACCCCCATTTACAATGGTGGCTGAAGGAAGACAATCCACTTACAGGCCAACCATTACACCCAATAAAACATGCTCTGCAAATATTTACAGACGCATCAATAGAAGGGTGGGGCGCTCACTTAGATGAGCACTTTGCAAGAGCAACCTGGTCCCCTCCGGGAAGCAAGTTGTATATAAACTATCTAGAACTCTAAGCAGTTTTTCTGACTTTAAGAGTTCTAAGACCTTTGCTCAAACAAGATAGTACTTGTAGCAACTGACAACACTACAGTAGTGTCATACATAAAGGAAGGAGGAATGAGGTTGGGCCCACCTTGTGCCCTACTATGGAGAATCTTGACCTGGTGTACCAGGAAACAAGTGACTCTAAAGCACGACACATTCCAGGCCGGCCTAATGTGGTAGCAGACAGGCTGTCCAGGCTAGGCCAGACCATCCAAACAGTGGTTTCTCCTTCCAGAGGTCTTCCACTCTATGCAGTAGGTGGCACCGGCCCAAAATAGACTTATTTGCCACAAGGTTCAACAAGTCACCTCTGTTTTGTGTCACCGGTACCGGTTCCCCTGGCCACAGCAGTGGATGTGCTCAGTCGGCCATGGTAGGATCTAAAAGGATACACCTTCTCACCATCAGCCATATTGGGCAAAGTGGTGGAGAAGTTACAAGACTCCCCATGTAAGAGAATCATTCTGATTGCTCCGGGGTGGCCCAACATGCCTTGGTTTTGGGATCTAGTGGCCATGTCCAGCCACATCCCGCTGAACCTGCCCAATCTGCCCAGCCTGTTCACAGCCATTCAATCAGATCCCTCACAGAAATCTGACAAATCTTAATCTCCATGCAGGGCTCCTAGAGCCTCAGCAATCGAGGAGCAGGACTTGTCTGAGGCAGTGGCAGCAAGAATTGAGGCTCCTCAAAGGGGGGTCAATCAGATCAGTCTATGAGGCAAATGGGTCATTTTTACCAAGTGATGTATCATTCATCAGGTGGACTTCGGGCACCACCTGTAAAGTCAGTTGTTGACTTCCTTAGGTACCTGCTTCAGGACAGGAAGTTGCAGCCCAGTACCATTGATGGTTACAGGCCAGCCATTGCTGATAGTCTGGAAAATTTGCCCATCAATGTTAGTAAGGATGAAAATCTCACTCGTCTCCTGGATAGCTTCCACTGAGACAGACACAAAGGCCGGAGGGGAACCCCCTCCTGGAACCTCTCCCTGGTTTTTGCACCAGTTGACAAGGTTCATTTTGAACCAATTATAGGCCTCCTTGAAGCATTTGACCTTCAAGGCAGTTTTCCTCTTGGCCCTGGGGTAGGGCAAGCGTAGAAGTGAGATACATGCTTGGCAAACAGCCCAGCACCATTGATGGTTATAGGTCACCCATTGTTGATAAACTGGGAAATTCACCCTTCAACATCAGTAAGGACGGAAATCTCGCTCGTCTCCTGGATAGATTCCTCAGAGACAGACCCAAAGGCAGGAGTGGCATACCCTCCTGGAACTTCTTACTGGCCGTGCACCAGCTAAGACCCCATTTGATCCAATCAAGGAGGCCCCCTTGAAGCATTTGACCTTCAAGATGGTATTCCTCTTGGCCCTTGGGTCGGGCAAGTGCAAAAGTGAGATTCATGCCTGGCAAAACTGATATATTGGACACCAATCCGATTGGTCCAAGGTGTCCCTGTATCCATCACCCAGCTTTCTATCCTAGAATCAGCTGGCCATAGAGTGTCCAGTGTTGGTCCCTGGGGTTATAACAGCCCTGGCCCCGACTCTGGATAGATCCCTCAAGTCTGATAGGTCCCTCTGTCCGGTCAAAGCATTGTGCTACTATTTGGACAGGACCTCAGACATTAGGCAGAATAAGGAGGTGGTTTTTGTCTCCTTTAAGAAAGGTTTCAACAAAGACATCTCACCTGCCACTATCTCCTCTTGGATCAAGCAGACTGTGATCCTATGTTATGAGCTCTCTGACCAGGAGGCCCACTTTTTACATCAGGTTAAAGCCCATGATGTCAGGGCCTTGGCTGCTTCTAAGGTCTTCCAGTCGGGAGTCTCCTTAGATCCAATCTTGTCAGCCCGCCACTGAAGTCAATACCTTCACACAGTTCTATATGAAGGTCGGGGCTTGGGCTGATTCGGAGCTTTACCAATTGGGCTAGGTAGTGGCTGCTCAGCAGATCCACAAGTGGCCCTTAGATTGAGGAGATTTGTATAGGTGCATAACAGTTCTTCATGTACATAAGAATTAAGTGTGGCGTGCTTCCTTCGGGAGGTTTATTTGCATTCTGGGACTGAACTCATCCCTCTCTTCCCCTACCTCAGAGCAGGTCTGCAAAAAGGGGGGGGGGCGATGGCGGTATAGCCCCGGGTAACCGGCTGCTGGCAACCGACCATGGCCTTGCAGGCTTTCCTGACCTTAAAGTCAACCCAGGCCTGGACCTATAGGTCTTCTGACGAAGTCAGCCTAGACCGTAGGTTTAAAATTTGCTATTACTTGTGAGTTCACATAAGTCCCTAGTAACTTACCTGCCGACCAAGCAGTATTTATTCAGCAATTGTCCATTGGATAGGATGTATTAACGCAATAAAATTGCAAATTTAATAAGTAAATTAAATTTTTAAAAGTTAATACCCTATCCAGTGGACACACAAGACCCTCCCACCGACCCCGCTATCAGCTTACTAGGGGTCTAATAGGTTTAGACAACGAAAAAGATGCTATGACGTCAGGTTGTCTAGACAGGAAGGAAGTACGAGGTGCCATCTGGGGAGTGCACAGTACTACGGACCGGCCAGCCAGTGGCAACACAGGACGTCTTTTTCTGGCGTTTGGCGGGCCGGTCTGTGTCGACCGGATAAGCAATTGTCCATTGGATAGGGTATTAACTTATAAAAATTTAATTTACTTATTAAATTTGCAAATTTGAACAGGTTTACGTTGCCAAAGTAACATTGATGACTGTGTGTCAGCTGCGTCAGCAGTTGAAGGTGGAGCCTGTAGTGGGCGGGGCTTTTGTGTAGACCTGGAGAATGCATACAAGTGTTACTGCGACCCAGGTTGGAAGGGACAGGACTGTGAACTGCCCATAGACCAGTGTACTGGACAGGACAGGTGTAGAAATGGAGGCACGTGTGTCAACAGGTGAGCTACTTACATTGTGTTATAAAAAGTGAGATGTTACATATATAATGATTGTCACCTTGTTTGGAAAGCATAAGACTTTAAATTAGATATAGACTAGTGTAATGGACATGGCAGCTACTATATAGATGTGCAATTGGTGAGTTATGACAGGTGCTAAAAGGCATTTACTTGGACAGGTGAGTTATTACTAGGGCTGGGACGGGTGCAAAAAAATGGCACCGAGTACTCTCTCTCTGACAACTGTCCCGAATTCGAGTAACCGCAAGATTTAGTACCTACCATTAGAAGTCTTCTGTAAACAAATAGTCGATTCCGGAAATGAAACTTTTTTGAAGAAAAACGTCTTCTATTTAACCAGATATTATAGAATATGGAGTAGATTATACGTTTTCAAGTGAAAACAACAACTTTAATTAATATTATGTCACAGAAATGCTCAAATGCAGCATATTTTACAGAAGTGTTTCTTTATGTGGGCGATAATATAATACTTCACGAATAACCGAGTACTTAAAATGGACTCGAGTACTAGCCAAGATAGACTCATCTATCGAGGCAAGATTAATCGTTCGCAGCCCTAGTTATGACAAGACGTGTAGAAATGCAGACATTTGTGTGAACAGGTGAGTTATTACAGGTGTAGAAATCCAGACATGGAAAAAGTGAACTACAGCGCAGCACCAGTAAAAAATGGTGTTATTGTTTAGATGTGTGAACAGGTGAGTTTTTTCAGGTGTAGAAATGCAGACATCTGTGTGAACAGGTGAGTTGTTTCAGGTCTGGCAATGCATATGTGCCTGTGTGAACAGGAAACTTACTACCAGTGTAGAAATGCAACCTGTATGATCAGGTGAGTTATTACAGGTGTAGTAATGCATGTGCCTGTGTGAACAGGAAACTTACTACCAGTGTACAAATGCAACCTGTATGATCAGGTGAGTTATTACAGGTGTAGTAATGCATGTGCCTGTGTGAACAGGAAACTTACTACCAGTGTACAAATGCAACCTGTATGATCAGGTGCCACTGCCACTGTGGCCTAGCGGGTAACACACTTGTCTAGGAACTCAGAGGACGTGGGTTCAGTCCCAGGTACAGGCAGATACATAGTGGCTCAGATGACCACTTAAAATGGCGGTCCTCTGTCATTGGGTCTTATCCCCAGTGGCAGGTTAAAGAACCTCAAGGACGTTGATAAATGGTCATCCTTGAGCCTCTATCTTCCAGTTAGGGGAATCTCAGTTACTTGTGAGTTGGGGCTGTACCTGTACAGTCAGATTGGTTAAATAGCGCTTTGAGTCCTGTAGTATATGGAGATATTGCGCCGAGTATAAATACATAACAAGATGCACTCAGAGAGAGCAAAACGCTCGACTCTTAGTGACCAGTCTCTCAAGTGATATAAAGTATTGTATGGAAGACAATAAAATAAAACCAAACATGTAAATTAATCTTCATAGAAATATCAAGTAGAAAGCTAAAGTCATTAAAAATACATTGAAATGGGACCTCTAAAAAATCATGATTTTTTTGTATCCAAAATAAGATTCAGATCTTTCTTTTAGTACCTTCTTCCTTCAGTCAGGTCCTACCCACAAATTTTTAAATAAAGATCTGTTCATTAGTTCTAGAGTAATGTAAACACACACACAAAAAAACAAAAACAAAAAACAAAGAGACAAACAATTAGCACACAAAAATATAAACTGCTGGTGGAGGTAAAAATATTGCTTAAAGATCACTTCTTGGTGAAAATCATGCATGGTAATTTTTTGTGATGGACTGTCAAGGTATTGAAAGAAAAAAGAGAAAATAAAACAGAAATAATAATTAATAAAAATAATGAATATATCACCTCCCTCTTTATTATGTTTATGTCAATTTCAAGCCATAAAATGAGAAGAAATATTTTTACTTAAAGTCAGCAAGTATCACAAGCTAGGTTTGTGACCTCACAATGACAGTTGCATTGTGACATCACTGAGTGATGACATCATCAGAAAGTAAAATATTGATTTTTGACGTATGTGATGAAGAGAAGCAGTTTCACTGTGATATCCCTATTAAAAATAAGAAAAACTCTCTCCTGGCTTTAATTTTCAAGCAAATTACACCAAATTTGGCAGAATCTGTCTGTGCCCCATGAAATACCTTCCCACCAAATTTGAGATTGATTGATGTTGTAGTTTTTGAGTTATAAGGGAAAAACAGTGCACAGACAGGGAAGCAGATTTCACTGTAAAAGCCCAATTACAAATAAGAAAAACTCTCTCCTGGCTTTAATTGTCACACAAATTACACCAAATTTTCAAGAATCCGTCTGTACCCCATGAAATATCTGCCCACCAAATTTGAGCTTGATTGGTGTTATAGTTTTTGAGTTATAAGGGCGAAACGGTGCACAGACAGACAGACAGACAGACAGAAACAAACTGATCACAATAACCCTCTCCTATCGTCGAGCGTTAATAATAATAATAATAAAAGGAGAGTTATTACAGCTGTAGAAATTCAGGCACTTGACTGTGTAAAGAGGTGGCTGGTTCTTGGTGTAGAACAGCAACTCTATGAACAGGTAATTTACTACAGGTGTAGAAACACATCTGCATTAACAGGTGAGTTATTACAGCTGGGCAAATGCAGGCACCTGTGTGAACAGGTGTGTTATTACAGGCGTAATTGTAAAAGTTTATTAGTAATGATTGTAAAGGTGTACTACTTTTCCTTATCAGAAAGAATTTTGTTGCTTTTATAAGAACATTGTTTGTTACCTCCGCCAAGGAGGTTATGTTTTCGCCTGGGTTTGTCTGTCCGTCTGTTTGTTACTTTGAAATCTTTTGATTTCGAAGTATGTTGGTCAGTTGGTTCGTATGTTTGTTTGTTTGTATGTTTGTTAGCACGTTCTAGGCCACAATTTTGAAGCTAGGTTTCTCATTTTTTCTCTATAATATTGTCAGGTGTCAGAATAGAGACGAACCGAATTTTGACAAAATCGGTAGCATTTTCACATAGCTATGGCCATTTTAGCTACTCTGAGTAAATGACTTATAACTCTGAAACTATTACATTTAGGGTATTTCTGTAAAATTTGTTGTTGAGGTACTTTACCTTTACCTATAAGATGGTGCAATTTTAGTTTGGAGCTCTGTTGCATTAGCTAAGCGAGTAATAGCTACTTCCTGATTTGTAGCACAATTTAAAAATGAGAATGTGTCAAATTTCTTTGAAAGTATCACACATAATGACTTTCTTTGAATACATAATTCACTATGTTGGGCTAAGTTATGGCATAATGAAGTTGCAGACCTGTAGCTCATTCCATAGCTGAGCAAAAGCTACTTTCAAGATCTCACTGTTGAGTAAATCACTTGTAACTTTAAAACTATTGTATTTAGAATATTTTGTTGAAATATGTTATTCTGCTACTTTTGGATCAGCTATAACATAATGAAATTGCAGCCCTGTAGCTCATTTCATAGCTGAGTAATAGCTACTTTGAGGTTCTCACTGTTGAGTAAATCACTTGTAACTTTAAAACTATTGCATTTAGAGTGTTTTGTTGAAATATGTTATTCACCTACTTTTAGGTCAGGAGTAACATAGTAAAATTCCAGAGCTATATAGCTCATTCCAGAGCTGAGCAATAGCTACTTTGAGTTGGCCAAATTTGGACACAATGCCAAAGATGTGTAGTTGAAATCTTGTAATGCAGAAAGTTATCAGTGGATTGCAGCAAGACTTTGAAGTTACCACTCAGCCGCGGCCTGAGTGCTTGTTTGTTTTTGTTTGTTTGTTTGTGAACAAGATAACTGAAAAACTTATGGACGGATTTTGATAAAATTTTCAGGATATGTCCGAAATGGTAAAAGGAAGAAATGATTAAATTTTGGGAGTGATCCGGATCACTATCTGGATCTTCTGGATCCATAAAATGTAATTTTTAAAGACATATAACTCAAAAAGTTATGGATGGATTTTGATGAAATTTTCAGGAAATGTCCTAAATGGGACAAGGAACAAGTGATTAGGTTTTGGGAGTGATCTGGATCATCTGGATCCAGGCTGCGAGATACTTTTAGAATGGATTTTGATGATATTTTTAGGATATGTTAGAAATGGTAAAAGGAAGAAGTGGTAAAAGGAAGAAATGATTCAATTTTGCGAGTGATCCAGATCACTATCTGGTTCTTCTTGATCCATGAATTGTAATTTTTAACGACAAATAACTCAAAAAGTTATAGATGCATTTTGATGAAATTTTCAGGTAATTGTCTAAATGGGACAAGGAACAAGTGATTAGATTTTGGGAGTGATCTGGATCACTGTCTGCATCATCTAGATCCAGGCTTTTCTTACAGGAAGTTATAGGCAGATAATTTTAGGGTGGATTTTGATGATAGTCCAGGAATTGAGCTCCCTTGGCGGAGGTCTGCGCTCTCTGAGTGCTCTTGTTTTAAACAGTAATAATAATGAATTTTGTACAGTTTAATTGTTCTTTTGATTTTGTCATCTGCAGACCTGATGGTTTCATGTGTGAGTGTACACCAGGTTGGGATGGAGAATTCTGTGAGCGTAACTATGACGATTGTGAAAGCTCTCCCTGTAGATTTGATGCCACTTGTGTCGACCTGTTCAATGACTATCAGTGAGATTTTTTGCATGATTAAGTCAGAAGGTTTTAATATAAATATTTATCGATTTATTAAATGTTGTATGTCATAATTTGAATTGAACAAGAAAGACGCAGTGTCTGTCACTGCGTAGTTTTCAATGTATTTTAGATAATTGTGTCTACATTATGGAAATAAACACCAGGTTTATAACACCAGTTATGTTGCAGTATGAATGTTATAATATATTTTATATCACAATATATTTTAATTGTCTGATACATTTAAGTGCCTCCGTAGCCTAGGTTGTAATGGGTAAGTAGTGCCAAGAGAATGAAACCCTTTATGTATTTATAGTTAATGTATATAATATAACAATATATAATATATATGTCAATTGTATTACACATTTACACAGCTCATTCATCCTTTTTCATTGGGTGAACATTTTAAAAGAAAATACTAATAATGATGTATCTGTAGGTATAGTTAGAAGAAAACTGAAAGTCGAATTATAACTAATTACACTGACAGTATTATAATTCTAATTCAATCTAATCTAACTTTTATAGTGTTTAATCTCCATCATTTAACAAAATCTAAGATGCAATGATTCAAAAACCTGTTTGATGAAAGTTAAACCATTAATATAGCCTGGTCATGCTACAAAAACATATTTGGCTGAGGTGGATAGGCTTGTGCAAATAAGCAAGTTTAAGCAAGTTTCTTTCTCAAAGAGGCAATAGAGAGGGAAGTATATATATTATCAAACAGATCCTTCCAGATTTTAGGTACATCAAAGGCAAAACTGTGGCCCACTAAGGGGTCATTGTTTTAAATGTAACAAATATAAAATGTATACAGTGTACAAAATTGTCCCTGTCCAAGACTGGTAACAATTCTTACTGACCTGTATCTTTCTAGAGATACAAGTCTGGATGTCTTGTAACTTAAGAAAACTGTGCATATATTATTAATCAATCACCAGAATTATTTTGGGACTATGGTTACGGCAACGGACATTTTTCATAGAATATACAGAGGGGGGTCACGTTATTGAACGGGACATCCATAGCAAATGGCAATCTACCATAACATTAAAAAGATAGATAGCAGTGGCACAGGGTTCCAACACCCCACTTATTTTAATATAATATGAATAAATACATGATCATCTAACCACTGGTGAACCCTACCCCCCTGCTGTCTATTGTTTCAAATGTCACGGTAGAATGCTGTTCGCTATGGATGTCTCGTTCGCTAACGTGACCCCCCCCATATCCTAAAACCATTTAGTCTTTAGCACTTGCAACCCTGTCAGTTTTGAAACTCAATATTGATTTAACCCACATTCAATTACAGACTGACAACTTTTTTGCTATGGACCCGTAACATTTTTGAGTTGCAGATCTGGTAGACCCAGAGTGTTTGCCATTAAACTTGTACACTATAATATGTTTGATAAAGAGTTAGACCATTAACTTAGCCAGGTCATACATGAATGGCATGGGGGTGGCTAAGGTGGAAAGACTTTTACAAAGAGGTAAAGGTTTAAGCCTGTCTCTGAAGGAGACAACAGAGATGGGAGTATGTATGTCATCATGAAGTACATTCCAGATTATGAGCTTAAAAGTGGAACTACCCAGTACTTTCGGTCACAGGTCATTTTATTAAAAATAACAATATATAGTGTATACCATAACAATACACAAATTTTCGTTTAACAATGTTACATTGATTGTATTTCACACACAGGTGTCTATGTAGTCCTGGTTGGATTGGTAAGCAGTGTACAGAACAGATTAATGAATGTCTGACCAACCCGTGTGGAAACCAGGCCACTTGTGTGGATCTGGTCAACAACTTCACCTGTCTGTGTCCCCCACTGTACACAGGGAGACTTTGTGAGGTTTGTATTACTGTTGTTATTGGATTACTGGTATTTTTTCAAGAGAAACCTCATAAAGAAAATGGAGTGCAGAAGAAAGGGATTAAGATCAAGCGAAGATGATTTAATGCTGAAAGTTCTACTTTCTGTTAAGAAAACTTCGGCCTCTTCATCATTCAGTGTTTCTAGACCAAATTTGTAGTATTTGTGGAACAAACTGCTGTACACAATATTAGGAGTCAAAATACATCTGTTATAAGAGCTTATAATATAGAAATAAAAGACATATTCAAGTTCTTTATGATGGTTTTAAACTATCGATCGGCTGAATATTAAAGCCACGATCTGCTTTAATACAGCAGATTGATAGTTTAAAACCATCATAAACCACGAGAATTTGTCTTTTATTCCTATTCTAAAATGGTTACATTGATATTGTGTTCAAAATAAGGGGTAAATCTTACACAAAAATCAAAACAAATCCAATGCCATGTTGGCTGTTCCATTAACTAAATATGCATAGTGATGGATGTGCAAACGGCCTTTTGGTTAAAATATTGTTAGGAAATCCCCAACAGAATTCCGTGATCTCATAAATATTAATGAGTAGTCGATCTTTAAATGAAATACATGTATTGATAAAAATCCCCACTGAATCATTTGACTCTATATTTGCTGCATTTAATTTACGTTTTATTTTACCGCTCGTTGTTTACATTTGCACACAAAGGGGGCGATGCACGCACAATTCAATAGTGTTCTTTTATTTACCATAATGATTCTATATTCGCGAATCCAGCATTGTGCAATGCTGTTTTATGTTTTATAGATGGCCAAAAATAGGATCCATTGGGATGTGGTGTAATGTTGGTGATTTATAATCCTTTTGTGGATTCCTAATTTCAGATGTTTGAACCAAACTTCGAATTCTGGGCAGTAAACAAGCAAACTGTCGAACTTCTACAAACATCGTCGCAGCACTAATATATACAAGGGTCTTTCTTTTAACCATATGTCAGTATGAGTGATAAGTGAATTATTACCATATTTGGTTTGTTCCTTGAGAACTAATTTCAGTTTTGTCCAACAAATGAACTACTTTTTTGTGCATGAAATAAGCAATGTAAAATTGAACTCTGGGTACACCTGTTATAATTATTAGCAGAAATTTACTAAATTTTGCTTTGCTGTTTAGCAATTTTTCTTTTTATTGTAAAAATAACCTGTTGTTGCACAGTATATATTATGTACATTTTGTTAAATTGTTAAGTTTATTGATGCCCTTTGTATGACCAGAAATAATAATGAAAAATCTGTTCTTGCACAGATTTTATCGACTTTGTTGAAGTAGTATTGACAGGAAAAAGTGTGAACATCCTTTCATCTTTGCTAATTGCAATTTGTGTGTGTGTTTGTAGAGTACATATGATCCCTGTGCCAGTGAGGCTACACAGTGTCAGCATTCAGCAACCTGTTCAGTAGCCAGTGATGGGACATATAGCTGTGACTGTGCACCAGGTATTGACTGTCTGTGTTAAATACCGTATTTTTCCAAAATATGGTCCGGGCGTTTATTATTTTCAAATGGCATCAGACCAGGCGTTAAATTGAACCAGGCGTTCTTTTGAAATACAAAAAAACAGTGTTATAAATTGTGTGCAAACAGTGTGCTTGGTACCAGGCGTTAATTTGAACCAGGCGTTTATTTGAACCTGAGCGTAATTTTGGAAATTTACGGGAAGTAAAAACCAACAAGAAGAATATTTTCAAATATTATTAAAAGTACTTGAAAGGAACTATTCTGTGTAAAACTTAGTTGCATGTAGAAGACATAAGAAGACATGAAGTAACATTTATATGAAAATACTTCATTTTTTTAGATTGAAATATATTAAAATATTGGGATTTACTATGAAACTGAACAAATTAAAAAAAATTTTTAGAAACCGGCATTCTGTCCACCCTGCCCCAAAACCGGCCAACATTTTGTCCACCTGTGTAATTTTGACCGGCATTTGGTCCACCGGCATTATGTCTATTGGCATTTTGTCCCGGATTCATTAAAGGTTAGATCATTTGTACAAGAGTACTCAAATACAAAGAACTTATTATTGGTTGAGTTAAATGAAATACAGTCAATAAAACCAGTTTAACCACTGATTTCTATTTGTTATAAGACAGTTTAAGTAGTAATTAAAATGTTCATAAATTAAGTGGCAGGATTTGTGTTTACTATGTATTTACACATACAAATTGTTTAATGTTTGTGCAGATATGGGCTATATATGTTCCCTCTGAGAAAACCTACATACTTTGTGGCAAATTATTGTAATGCCACATGGCATTCCTAAATGACTTGAAAGATGTCGGATCCACGTGAATAAAATGAAAATGCTTAATGGACTTGGAGGCTCAGTGGATAACACAGTTGCCTAGGAACACAGATGACCTGTGTTTTCTATTCTATTGACAGGCAGATATATAGTGGTTTTTGGTTGACCACTTATTATGGTGGTCCTCTGTCATTGGGTCCTGTCCCCAGTGGTAGGCTAAAGAATCCCAGGGACTTAAAGAAAGGGTCATTCCTGAGACTCTCTCTTTCAGTTACGGGAATGTAAGTAACTAGAGATCATGGACTGTTCTTGAGCAACTGGGATTGGTCAAATAGCACTTAGAGTCCTTTAGTAAAGGAAATATGCTGATACAATGTAATATAGTTGTTGATAGAACAGGATTTAAGCATAATTTTTGACAACATAGTTTAAAAATTTCAGGAAAAGATTAATTCATATTGATATATTGTTCCCTGAGTGTACAAGTTTACATCAGTTCGGGATTCTACTGCTGGGTTAATAATTTGTCTGGAAGTCATTAAAACTTGACTTGTTTATATGAACAATAATTATTATCTTTCTACAAATAAACAAAATTAATGTTAAAATATCTTACACTTTTTTTCACAGTTTTGATTGATCAAAATGATGAATTTAAGTCTCACCTTTCTATTATGTTTTTGTTTGCCCCCAGTTTTATAGAAAGTAGTCAAAAAATCCAGAAATCCCTTGGTATTGCAATGCAGTGTGTTGAGAATTGATATCAAAGGGTAACATGCAGTATTAACACCTTGACACCTTATGCATCAATCAGCAGTCAACCAGCTGTTTACATCCCTGTATAATGGTTATTTTACATTTTCTTAACGCTGTGGAATTAAAATATGTTATTCAAAATATTTTGCGCATTCAAAGACATTTGATGATGACAAGGAACACTTGTGGATTGTGTTTTAGCAATTTAAACTGTCTGCAAGCTCTTTATCCTGGAACTTATTTTGGTATAGTCCAATATTACCCCATTGCTGCCTAAGGGGCGAATTTAAAATCTGGCTTTTGTTTTATGATTGAAGGGTACACCGGTGTATACTGTGAAGTGGATATCAACGAGTGTGACCTTGACCCCTGTGTGAATGCTGCTCCTTGTGAAGATTTAGTCAATGGATTTTTGTGAGTATTACCTATAACCTATGCTAATCAGTGCTTATTGGTGATGGCCATTAAAAAAAATTTGAAGTAAACAAGGTGGTCATGTGACCTATTCTTGGAAGCACAGACTACTGTAACTCATTGGCCTGGTTAAGGTTGTTGTGCAGCTTTAGATTCACAGCAGTGTCATGTTAGAATGTCAGTTTGAGAGGTGAAACAATTAATATGATTTTTACATTTGAGTTCCTATAAGTAAAACTCTTTCCATTTTGAGAAGAAGTAAATATAAGATTCTAACATGACATGGCTGTGTCCGTCATTTTGATTAGCTAATCGAGGAAAAATATCATTGGCGAAATCAGCATCACCTATGGTTTGTATTATTGCTCATTATGGCAGTCTTGACAATTAATCAAAGTTTGTCATAAACATATAAATAATAACTGATATTTATGTCCACCCCACTGGGGGGTGGACATATTATTTTAGCTTTTTCCGGCGTCCGCCATCTGTCACGCTTGGTTTCCGGTCATTTCAAGGAAAAGTATTTATCCTATCTTTACCAAATTTGGTATGGGTGTTTATTGGGTTAATAGCTTGCATGGGATTGCTTTTGGTGATAGGTTTATAGCTGAGTAATAGCTACTTATTTACTTTTGTGTACTTCTTTGGTTTCCGGGCATTTTAAGGAAAAATATTTGACACATCTTTACCAAATTTGGTATGAGCAATAGTTAGGTCAATAGCTTGTTTCAGATTGCTTTTAGTGATAATAGCTGTATAACTGACTGAGTAATAGCTACTTAGCTACTTTTAGTAGCTTTTTTATTTTAAGCATTTTAAAGGAAAAGTATTTCACCTATGTTCACAAAATTGGGATGGAGGATTATTGGATTAGTAGCTTGCTTGGGATTTCTTTTGGTGATAATACCTTTAAAGCTAACTGAGTAATAGTTACTGTGCTATATAGCTATTATGCTATTTTGAGTTGATTTTTTTTCTAGACATTTAAATGAAACAATGTTTTCTATCTTCACCAAAATTTATATGAAGGATAATTGTGTCAATAGTTTGGCCAGGAGTGCTTTTGGTTGATGATAGCTTTGTAGCTATAGCTAACTGAGTAATAGCTACTTAGCTACTTTTGTGTACTTCTTTCGTTTCCGGACATTTTAAGGAAAAATATTTGACATATCTATACCAAATTTGGTATGAGCAATAGTTAGGTCAATAGCTTGCTTGGGACTGCTTTTAGAGATAATAGCTGTATAACTGACTGAGTAATAGCTACTTAGCTACTTTTAGTAGCTTTTTATTTTAAGCATTTTAAAGGAAAAGTATTTCACCTATGTTCACAAAATTTGGGATGGAAGATTATTGGATCAGTAGCTTGCTTGGGATTACTTTTGGTGATAATACCTTTATAGCTGAGTAATAGCTACTGTGCTATATAGTTATTATTCTATTTTGAGTTGACTTTTTTTCTAGACATTTTAATGAAACAGTGTTTTCTATCTTCACAAAAATTTATATGAAGGATAATTGTGTCAATAGTTTGGCCAGGATAGCTTTTGGTCAATGATAGTTTTGTAGCTATAGCTAACTGAGTAATAGCTATTTAGCTACTTTTGTGTACCTCTTTCGTTTCCGGGCATTTTAAGGAAAAATATTTGACATATCTATACCAAATTTGGTATGAGTAATAGTTAGGTCAATAGCTTGCTTGGGATTGCTTTTAGTGATAATGGCTATATAACTGAGTAATAGCTACTTAGCTACTTTGAGTAGCTTTTTTATTTTAAGCATTTTGAAGGAAAAGTATTTCACCTATGTTCACAAAATTTGGCATAGAGGATAATTGGATCAGTAGCTTGCTTGGGATTGCTTTTGGTGATAATACATTTAAAGCTAACCGAGTAATAGCTACTATGCTATGAGTTGACTTTTTCTGTACATTTTAATAAAACAATGTTTTCTATCTTCACAAAAATTTATATGAAGGATAATTGGGTCAATAGTCTGGCCAGGATAACTTTTGGTCGATGATAGCTTTGTAGCTATCTGAGTAATAGCTGCTTTGCTACTTTGAGCCTACTCTGAATTGCATTGCTGTTTTCACTCTTTTAATGGAAACATATTTAACTCATCTTTTTAAAATTTGGTGTGAAGGTTTATAGTGTCAAATTGCTTGCTTGATACTGTTGTTGATGGTAATAGCTTTAACCTCCTGAGTAATAGTTACATAGCAAAAAACATAAATATGTCTATCTCCTAAACCGTGCGAGATAGAGCGATTTCGTCGAAATTTTAGACCCACAGGGTATCTAAGCAATGTACTCTTGGCAATGTTCAAAAAAATTTTACTCTCCCCAAAAATGGCGGCCATTTTAAATTTTTGAATTTTTTCCAAAAATGGAAAAACACAAATTTGCTTCTATCTTCTTAACCGTGTGAGATAGAGCAATTTCGTCAAAACTTTTGACCCACAGGGTATCTCAGCAAACTACTCTTTGCAATTTTTAAAAAAATTTCCTCTCTCCCAAAAATGGCAGCCATTTTGAATTTTCAAATTTTTGCAAAATTGCAAAAACACAATTTTATAGCGAAATACCCTTACCATTTCCTAACAGTAGCTATTTGTTGGAGCCATCCAACCCAATGGCCAACGCAGAGATGCGATTTTTTAAGGTTATATAACAACCTTAACCAAGCCATTGGGTTACAGTAGTCCGTCCTCCCGCCAATTAGGTCACATGACCACATTGTTTACTTCATTATTTTTGTTGGCCATCATCAGTAAGGACGTCTTTGGAAATTAGGAGAAGTTTTGTCAAGGTTTTATTTATTTTTTGAGATTTTTCAGTCAATCTCACTTCTTATTTTACATGTATATCATACAGAACTTATACCTTTGTTAAATCTTCGAAGATATGCATTCTATTATGAAATAAAGGACTATTGAATGGCGACTTCGAGGTTTCATCGTTTTCAACCTCGAGGAAATAAATCAACATAAAGAAGGTCATTATGCAACAATAATATCTTTTTATAGCTTGCCAGTCGTTCGGTTCAGTTTGCTGGACGTTGGAAGCTATAATTTTGCAGCATATATATATATAGAAAGAATGTACTGTTCAATAACAGAAGCGATATGGACGACGCCATCTTGGAGGAGAATGTCAATTCGAGTGGCCGTTATTGCTGTTGACGTCGGGTTCTAATAGCCAGGCGTTGAAAGCAATTTTTTGATCAAATTATACATCCCAGTCGAATAGATTGTCGACGAGTCAGTAGAAGGAATCTCCCTTGGGGGCAGCCATTTACATTGCCATGGACACGGCATCGTGGAGGAGTTTTGAATGCAGGAAAGTTTACTTCTTCGGAAGACACTTCCGTCGAGGTCCATTCAAAACATTCACCAGGGGAAATACCTGTGTGAGGTCATCCATGTACAATCGAGTATTCTATACCTCTCAGAAGGTCAGAATTCGGGTTGTCAGATGTCCGAGAGTGTCATTCATATCTACAAGGAGAGGCTTTTCATTCTATGGTTTGCACTAGAATTTAGTACAATCGGGTTTCTATACCTCTCAAAAGGTTTGAATTTAGGTTGTCAGGAGATGGATAGGGTTTCATCTCAAGAATACAGGGAACCTAGTACTTATTTTCAGTGATTTGATTGATTGTGATTGAGTGGCTAGGGATTGATTTAACAGGCACAGACTCTGTGAATGCTCCCATTGTTTTGTCACATTTACCTACATCAAGAAGTCTCCACATTCTTGGGTTTACAACCAGTTCTGAATGTGCCCAATAGTTTCAAGAGCTTCTAAAGAACAGTCATGCAGGAGGTCTTTGCTTGGACTTCTTTACTTCTATCAGTTTCTTGTCATCTCCTTAGTTGCAGGAGATCTACTGTAGGAGATTGTAGGTGAGAGCAAACCTGTTTTGACTCACTTTCTCAGTTCAGGTCTAATTTATAGGATCTAAGAGATCAGCATGATATGCTATAGACTTCAATAATGCCTTGGACAGTGTGCAGTGTGTTTGCATTTCCTGTCCATAGTCGACTAGTGTGTGTTCAAATCTTCTGAGTTTGACCATGTCTAAGAACATGTGACTCAAAAGGAGGGATGTAGCCTAGAATGCCTTTAGCAACATACAATGCATTTTTCACTCCTAATGAGGTTCTCTTGCTGGACATATCAGATGTTCAGAGGATTTTCATCTAGTGTTTTCATGGAAGTAAGGATGATGAATAAGTCTAGAAGTGAGCAGGCTCCTAGTCTTGACTAATAAAGGAACATCAGGCCTCAGAGGGGATTTTTGTCCTTACCATGACAGTTACCCTGGAATAGAGTTACAAGTGCCTCCTACTCCTCAGTTAAAAGGGGAGAGGATGTACTGTTACAGGCCCTATGGAAGCAGGGATGACAGTTGGCTTCCTGTGGTTTCAGGGAACCTTTGCCCAATTGTTGGTAGTATACAAGTCTTGGAAAAGGAGAATGTTCAGCCAGACCTTTTACAAGTGAGGTTGGCAGAAGTTTGGCAGAATTTATGAGTGTACAATAGTACACATAATTCACCGATTTGCCCAGCTAACTTCATTCTTCGCTTCATTGGAGGCTACAGATTCTACCAGTTCACTGCCTTATCCTTCAGTATTGCTACAGTTTGTTCTCGAGTTCACTAGGGTAGCAAAAGGGTTGAAGCTGATGGCTCTCGCAGAAGGCATCAGTATTCGCCAGTAGATAGACGGTTGGTTAATGAAAACTAACTGAAACAGCAATGCCACCCACTGGGGGTGCATCTTGTTGAAAGCCTGGGTTGGATCACAAATTTAAAAATCAGATTTATTTCCAACTGCACTAATCAAATTTATGGTTACAATTCGACCTCAGGATAGATCTACTCTTCCCAACTCAAAGGAAATCTATTGTCTTCTTGGCAAGGACAGTTACCATGTTGGAAGCTTCTCATTTATCTCCAGGGAAGCTCATGTCACTTTGAAAGCATGGCTTCAATGGAGAATACCATACCATTGGGTTATCTGAACATGAAGGCACTCCAATGGTATCTGGAAACACTGCTGATATCTTCAGTCTCTGCATGTCCCATTTCTTGGGTTTTTTGGTTCAGGGATCATCTTCAGTGGTGGACCAATAGTTTAATTTTGAAGGAGGATTCACCACTCCTTCAGGAGCACAGTTTCTCTCCGTTCACAGAAGCTTCCCTAATGGGTTGGGGTGCTCTCTCGAGTCATCCACAGCCATTGGTCTGTGGCATCAGGAAGAGTCAAGACTCCTCATAACATAACATTATACACCTGAAAGCAATGTTGTTAGCTTTAAATGATTCAGAAATCAGTTTTGAGTTGAAATCAGTTGATTTGCACAGACAATTCTTTAGTGGTTGCCTATATGAACAGCCAGGGAGGCATCCACTCAGGGAATTTGTACCTTAATCTGTAGAGTCATGGGTTAGTCCAATGCCAGAATGATTCAGATTCAGGGAAATTCATTCCAGGGAATCTACATGTTCTAGCAGATTCCTTGTCTAGGAAGATAAAAGCAAAAAAGACCAAAGCGGTTATGAATCGCCAGGTTTTCAATCAAATTAGACATTGCTGCCATCAATCAGTGGTTGATGTGTTTGCAACAAGATGACTCACAAGTTTCCTAGGTAGGTCTGCTGTCAGGCTTGGGAAAAAGGTGCTTGAACACCTCTTGTGATAGTCTGGACAGACGTGTATTTTGCCCAGGGTCTTGGTCCTCATGTCTCATGTCCCAGACAGTCGGGCTTGGGGAACAGATGCATGGAATGTCTTTGGGGAGGGTCTGGTCAGTTATGTCCAGTGGCCCTCATCCCTCATGTGATTCAACAGATGACCACCTACAGGTATAGAATCATCATATTGTACCAGGGTGGCCAGGGATGTCTTGGTTTTGGGTCTGGTGGATCTGTCCACAAAACCCCTTCTAAATGGGTGAATCTATTGACTCAACAATTTAGTAATAGACTTCACTTGAATCTTCATGTTTGGCATCTGAAGTCAGGCATGAATATTATGGAAGATTTCCAGAGGAAGTGGTGAATCATGAAGGAGCACTCCTCTAGGAGAATCTGAGAATCAATGGTTTTTAAATCCGCCTAGGCGAAATCAAAATTGTAATCTCGCCTAGGCGAAATTAAAATTGTGATCTCGCCTAGGCGGATTTTAAATCCGCCTAGACCAAATTAAAATTTTGATTTCGCCTAGGCGGATTTAAAATCTGCCTAGGTGGATTTAAAATCCGCCTAGGTGAAATCAAAATGATTTTATTTTGACTCAGTTCAGTTAAACTGAAACTTTGACTAAATCTGTTGTTTCTTAAAACACAGTCAGTACATGCAAGTAATTTATTAATGTTTGTATATTTTCAAATCACGAATACGAACACTTAACATTATAAACGGTAAAA
Source organism: Sabellastarte sp. h YS-2021 (assembly GCA_964017235.1). Taxonomy (NCBI): domain Eukaryota; kingdom Metazoa; phylum Annelida; class Polychaeta; order Sabellida; family Sabellidae; genus Sabellastarte; species Sabellastarte sp. h YS-2021. Next base: position 50,701,018 of record OZ024936.1, on the reverse strand, counting down.
TTTAAGCAGAAACAGCTAGTAATTAAGACTACTTTAATATATAACATTTTAACAGGTAAAGTTTAAGAAGAAACAACTAGTTTTTAAAGCTACACACTAAAGCGATAACTTGTGAATTAAATCGTATATTCAAACATTACATTTCCATTAGTTTATTAACACTGGTTAATTTACATCTTGAGGAGAGATTACTGGAACAGTAAATAAAAGTTCAAAACTTGTTTTGGCATAGTCCAACTACAGAAGTGTGACACTTTGTGGAGCACTTTAACTGAGCCTTCTTGCATCTGCACCTGTTGGTAATACAGCTTCCCTTACACGAGCAAACCGATCCACTTGGTGCTGCTGTCCACCTCCCATTCTCCCTGCTGGCTTGGATGACTGTGGTTTCACCGAGCGTATCAGGATCAACTTCTTCCAGTGCGGGAAAACGAACTTGCTGCATGCTGACTAGGTCCACTGAGGTGTAACGTGTCTTGAGGATCCCACTGGCACAGTATAGCTGGTATGGGGTTGACTTTGAGGAGTCTATGCTTAGTACCTTGCAAGGGAGAAGCTTAGCATCTGTGTTGGTACGATCTGCCTGGTGAATCTTAATGCCAACAACATCCCCCACATTGTAGTCCTGAAACACCTGTCTATTTTGGTTTGTATATTGAATCTGTGAGTGCCTTGCTGTTTCCAAATAGTTATCCCTGGCTTGCTTACGGATCTTTCTGTGAGGTGTTTCCATGTCCATCTCTTCAGACAACTCATCAAGTTTCCAAGCAACAAACTGACCCACCTGAAGTGGTTCTTCAAATGGGTTATTTTCACCTGTTGCCAAGTCACTGCCAATCACACTGGTTATTTCTATAACTGTGTGTGTGTTCTGGTCTATTTCTTGGCCATGTAGTTGAAGCCTGTTTGGTTGTTGGACACCTGTTGCAACAACCTGGTGGTCCTGTAAAAGTTCAAAGGTTCTCCCTCTTTTGCCTAGCCTCTTGGGTGTACACGCATGGGGTGCAGTGCCAATGTCTGGTTCTGGTTGGCCGTCTTCATCCTCCACTTGTGATGGTTCATGTAGTTGTAGTTGATGGTCTTCATGTAGTTGTCCCTGATTAGCCAGCTCCTGCAGTACGAAGAAATCTTTCCTTGGTCTTTGTCCAAAGACAACCTCATATGGGGTGGCTTTTGTTGTTGCTGAAGTGGAGATGTTTATTGCATGTGTGACATACTGTAAAGCTGAGCTCCAGGTACCACCATGCTCATCCAGCCACTTCCCTAGTTTCACCTGCAGATCTCCATTGCCTCTCTCAACACAGCCTTGTGTTTGTGGTCTACGTGGACTGCCATGGATTATGAGAAGACCAGGCCACAAGGTGGTGATATTGTTGATGACTGAGGCCACAAACTCTTATGTGGCTGACATAAAAGCAACACTGACTGAGGCCACAAACTCTTATGTGGCTGACATAAAAGCAACACTGTCTCCTTTGATCAAATTTCCACAGTTATAAATGTCCCTTTAATGTTTCAGTGAAATATAGATATAAAAACAAACAACTCAGTCCTGAGTACAAATAAAAGGAAAAGAATCTCTGTAGAAAACCTTTGAGGATTATATGTAAAACCTACTGAATGGCTCCTGAGCATAAATAAAAGAGAAAGTACACCTCACAAAAATCTTTGAAGATTAAATGTAAATGCTTCTTACTCACTCCTGAGCATATTTCAAAGACTATCATATAAAAGTAAGAGGCTACCCTATTACAGATGGCCTATTATGCAATACATGTGCAGTAGACCAATGGCAATTGCAATTACTGTGCCCAGCTGTCAGTGTGGTGGGGCAAGACATGGGGGGAGGATTAAAACAAAGGTAACTATTAACTGTTCTTGAATTAATAATACTAATGAAAGGGGGTATAATAATAAATAAAGAAACTTGTTTAAAGCCAGATTAGTCATGTTAATATGTTTCAATATTTAAAATAACTAAAACTTAAAGTATATCATTGACTGTAAACAAATTGATTAAAATGATGACATTGCTAAATCAGTTTCACATTAACCTAGTAAAAACCTATTTAACTCACCACAGGATAAAAACCGACCTTGAGACAAATCCAAGTTTTTAAAGTGCACCAGTGTCTCATTAAATGTGTAAAATTCAGTCAGAGTCTATTTCAAATACCCCATTTATAAACCATAATTGTTTAATCTCATGATATTAATTTACATTTCAACTAAATCAAATTTTGAAATCCACCAAAACAATACAAATAAAATTATAATTTTGCCTAGACCAAATTAAAATTTTGATCTTTCCTAGGCAAGATTAAAATTGGATAAAAATCAGCTTATACAATTTTAATCTCGCCTAGGCGAAATCAAAATTTTATTTTGGTCTAGGCGGATTTAAAATCTGCCTAGGCGAGATCACAATTTTAATTTTGCCTAGGCGAGATTACAATTTTGATTTTGCCTAGGCGGATTTAAAATCCGCCTGGATTTTAATTTCGCCTGTGACATATACATCTCAGACCCCACTATTCCACATTAGCAAATTTCCTGAAATACTAGTTCAAGGAGACATACCCAAAGGCCTAAAGGGTCAAGAAGTATCTAAAAGTTGAGATAAATAATAGATTAGCAACTTTTAGTAAGAGACAAACCAATAGTTTTGGATTTTGTCATTGGTCCTTCATGCTCTTATCAAACAACCTTTTAGCTTGTGAGGAAGGATTTCTTGAAGTTATTACCTTTCAAGATGGTCTTTGGTTTTGACTTTAGGTAAAGTAGTGAACCCTTCCCTTAGTTATAGGGAGGATTGGTCACAGGTAACTTTGGCCCAGTAACTGCCTTTTGGCCATGAACCAGTTGGCTTCAGATGAGCCTACTGTGATTACTGCAATTGAGTCAGTGATCTTTGTCTCTGTGGATTACAGAATCATGATAAAGGAATGACATTAATGCTTGGACATATTCTTCCTTTAGTTAAGGAGAATGAGTCACAAGTAACTCTGGTCCCTTCAATTGCCAGAACCAGTTGGCTTTGGATGGGTCTACTGCAATTAAGCTTGTGGTCATGCCAGCTTTTAGCCTCTTGGGACTACAGTTCAACTCAATATGGGTCTCTCTGTTCTTTGGTGATCAAAAGGTTTGGGATGGGGCAAATCTTTTGTTTTACTGCCATTGAAAGTTTTCTTACAGACTTATCTCTTGGCAACTATTTCATCTTGATTGAGTCAAGATTGAGTCACAGAAGCTATTGATGTATGTTTTGATTGCATCTTTAGCTTTTATAGATGATTTCCTTACAGGAGTTTTCTTGATACATGTTATTGGAAATTCCATTGTATGTATACCAATTTCTGTCTGAAAAACCTCTGTTGTCTTAGGGTCAGATTTGAAATTGGGTCCTACGGTTGCAGTTATAGTTTGTTACTTCATAATATGATATCTTCAGTCTCTGGATATTGTATTACAGTAGGTATTAATGTTGCCTAAATCTTGCTTGGGAAGGATTAGGCATTATGTTGATGACACTTTCAGTTTGGTTTGACCTTGTCTTGAGGTCGGATGTTACAATGTAGATGGGATATCTATGTATGACATCCTTTTGCAACACCAACATTGTCAGCAGTTGTGAGAACTACAACTACATACTTTCAGTTTTTTGGGAGTTGTATGTTGTGATTGTTGGAAGTTTATATGTTATTAATACCTGTAAATTCCATTGTGAAGTTCTCATGTTGTTTAGTTGTAGGTTGGGTAGTGGTTTTTCTTAAAAGAATTCCCTCCATCCTACAAGGCTGAATTCAGCTACTGTTAGGAAATGGTAAGGGTATTTCACTATAAAATTGGAAAATTTAATAGTAATTTAAATTTTTATTAGAAATACTTACCATTTCCTAACACTCATATTTCCCTCCCGCCTCCCCGCAAGTCATTCTTTTACTTGCAACAAAAATAATGAAGTAAACAATGTGGTCATGTGACCTAATTGGCGGGAGGACGGACTACTGTAACCCAATGGCTTGGTTAAGGTTGTTATATAACCTTAAAAAATCGCATCTCTGCGTTGGCCATTGGGTTGGATGGCTCCAACAAATAGCTACTGTTAGGAAATGGTAAGTATTTCTAATAAAAATTTAAATTACTATTAAATTTTCCAAATTTGCTTCTATCTCCTTAACCATGCGAGATAGAACGATTTCTTCGAAATTTTCCTTCCATAGGGTATCTCAGCAATCTACTCTTGCCAATTTTGTCCAAGTTTTAGAGCAAAACTCATGCTTCCCTTTGGGTGGACATTACGCATGCCAATGCATCCTATTTCTAGTTATAAAATTTATTACACTTGTCATGTTTGAATAGGAACAACCCCCTCCAAAGCCATGGTATATGCAGAATTTTACCACGGTTTGAGGCAATAAAACATGGTGAAATTCTGCAAATACCATGCTTTGGTCGGGGGTTATTCTTGTATCCTTCCAGGGTCTTTTACTGTGAAATTTACCCTGTTAACTGAGATTCCTTGAAAAATAGAAGTATTTTTTCTGTTTCTGTCATATTTGACTTATGTCACTGTTCTATTGTGGACTTTTTTAGCATTTAATCTCTGCACAGGGCAGACTCTAAGGCGCAAAACCAGAGAACAGTCCAATAATCATTAATTCCATCGTTTATGTGGTAAAGTGGGAAAGCCCTTTTAGCTTTTTTTCTAAAATGGACAAGAGTAGGGACAGAATGAACTTCATCAGGTACATCATTCCAAGCTGTGGAAGCGTCAAAAGCAAAACTGTGACCAACATGTTTTTTTTTATTTACATACAGATGGGTATAATTGAGGAACATGCAAGAACATGGTTATATTTTTTGCCATGTCTCCTAGAAGAAAAGCGATTAGTGTGAAGTAGTGTTGTGAAATGGTTTAGAATGTTTGATGTTCGGTATCTTGACAGACTAGTAAACTTTAATCTAGTTCAATCATCTGACCAGTGCTTTCAATACTAGTAAAATTAGTGGTAAAGACGGCAAACCGGATAGTTGGTTTCTATTCGATTCATATAAACGTAAACGAAATCTGGTGACAAAGTTCAAGAACTGGTTCCCGAAATGTCACATATTAACACCTCAAACGTATAAAATATTGCACAAAAACGCTTAAATACATGTACTTGTATAATATTTTGCCAATATACAGTGAAATAATATCCAAAATGACAGATTTTATCAAAAAATAAACCGCATTTTAGTTGAAGTAATTGTTCATGTACGCGTGCAGAAGATTTTACAGTGTGACTACAGTTTGGTGTATACTAATTCGAACGAATCCAGTTTCCGCCGAATTTTTGTTTTTGGGACCCGGTTTCCAGATTTACTTTCGATCGTAACACTAAGTAAAATACAGAAATCCACAATAAAATCTTGTAACTATGATAAAAATCTGGTAAAAACATAACAGCTATAGATATTTTGGAAAAATTTATCTAGTACATTATATTCTGAAAAACATGAACTATGTTTACAGTTGGTCAAATTAGAATCATTTTGTGTATTGTTGGGGATTGCTAAATGTTTTTTTTGAGTCTGAATTGCAAATATTTGAGATGTAATTCATTTTTGGGGGGGGCAGTTATTGAGCAAACTATCAGACTTCTACTTACTAGACCTTAAATAACCAAGCTGTTTCTGTATTCACTCCCCAGGTGTCACTGTCAACCAGGATTTACAGGAGACACATGTAGTGTGAACATAGATGATTGTGAGACTCACTCCTGTCAAAACAATGCCACATGCAAGGATCTAACTAATGGGTAAGGAAGATCAAATAGTATTAATTTTTACAAATTGCAAAATAATTAAGTGTCCCTTGAAATGGGCGCTTATTTATTTTGGGGTCAAGTGTCCCCACTGCCGCTGCCATCACATTATCATCTCTCATGAATATCCCCCAATGGCATATTAGTGGACGTTTTGTAACTATTTTGGGCAGTTATGTACTATAGGCATTGGAAAATTTTTGGCTGATTTTTGGACCATTTTAAGTCTATTTTACTTGTTATTTAACCCTTTCGCTACCATGTATGTCGACTAGCAGTCGACATCAATGTTTATTACAAGGGACCATGTCTGTCGACGGCAATAATATATATTTCTTCTTTCCCTTCAGTGTACTGTTATACGTTTTCTTTGGTGTATCAGTATTAAACCGATTTTTTAAGTATTTTATATGATAGTTATGCTATATATTTTTTAAAAAATTCACCATTTCACCTATTTTAACTGGTTTCTGTAGATATTGCCATATTTACCACATATAGCTGCATATTGTTTACTCGTGGTTATTTTTATTTGGGAAATTCCCACAAATTTTCCCATTCGACTTTCATCAATTCCTAATGAAATATACTGAAAAATACCGCAAATAAAGTGTATAAGGTAGTGAGTTATTATTTTACTTCATTGGCGCTTCTGACGTGATATGATGTCATATGGCTACAGTCCCATGGAATAATGTTCCTTCAGTAGCGAAAGGGTTAAGCTTTGACCTTCATCAAGGCCACGAAAGTTGGTAGCTTCTTACTGTTGGCTGGCAGTTTAGAGTACAGAACCTTGACCAACTGTATGTACTGGTTTCCTCTTCCCATAAAACTACTTGTTGTGATATGACCTACACAGTGTTATCAAAGTACAATATACTTTCCAGTACCATCAAAGTCTCAAGCTTATAAGGTTTTGGGAGTGATTCTCCTATTTATCTCCTTATCTGTTGCATTTGGAGCCTTAAAATGTATTGGGAGATAGCAGGAAACCATATGCAGAAAGTCTAAAGAGCCGCTCAGGTTTACCCCCGTTCCCCCTTCACACTCACGTTTAAAACTTTTGAATGTATTGTGAGGTAGGAGGAAACTCTATGCATTGAGTCTACAAAGCCTGTTAGATGCCATGACACACCTCACTGAAATTAAATGCATAGTGTTGCAAAATATCTGTTTTACAGTTTAGTATTTAACAATAATTTCACAGAAATGTGTGTGATGATTATTTCTGTTTGAGGATATTTTTGACAGCATACTTTTCCCTTTTCGATTTGTTTAAAATTTAATATGTTTTCATTTTTCATTGGAACACTACGTTTTTGTCTTCAAAAGCCTTTTTCTAGCTGTTAATGAAATACAAAATTCATAGGTCACTGTTCAAGTTTTGACCCTCGATGCCCAACTATAAGGATGAACATGAGCCCAAAATAAGGTTAAAGTTTACAAAAAAATAACTCGGATAATCTTTGGGTTAAATTGATATTTACTAAGTTTAGCTGATTTTTGGATCAACGACAGAAGATTTGGTTATATTTGATCCAAGATGTGTTCTAGCATATCCCAAATAGGTCTGCTAAAGAGGAAGTGATGTTCATGAGAACAAAACATGGCAGGTTTGCTCAAAGAAATCATCATTGAAGTCTTAAAATCTACAAAAATATGAGATAAAATTTTACAGTTTCTTCAGATTAAGGGTTTGTTTCCAAAAATATTGTTACTTTTTCCACACTTATGTAAGTGTTAACAATTGAGAATGCATTTGACAATGTAAAGGGGTATCATGGCATTTCAGTAAAATGGTCTCAACACTGTGACAGTCATGCTCTTGTTTCCAATTCTGCCCTGTTTAGGAGACAAGGCTGCTTATCACTGCCTTATCAAGAAACTTAAGTCTTGCATCAATTATCATTTTATGTACAATTACTAGATACTTCATCACAACAATAAGTGGACTATTTGTAGTTACTAGGCCACTCATAAATGTTCAATCAGCCAATTCACAGCAGGTGTTTTATTTATAAACTACAAATACTGCTAAGAAAATGTGTGTTTACCAGATAAAAATGTGAAGAAAGCATTTTATTTTCTTGGTTGTAGTTACTACTGTGAGTGTTTAGATGGGTGGACTGGGGTATATTGTCAAGAAGAGGTCAATGAGTGCAGTTCAGATCCATGTCAGAATAATGCAGAATGTGAAGACCTTAATAATGGTTATAAATGTCACTGTCCTCCATCCTACACAGGTGAGTTAATTAAAAAGTTCATGTATATATGTAAATATTTTTTTTAAAAAAATCCAGTTCAGATAAAACATATTTTACAATTTTACATGGTTATTTAATATTTATAATTTTGATCATTTATATTTTATCCCAGGGAGATCATAATAACAGCAATCATCTTGTTACCGCCACATAGGAGGTTATATAATACAATATGTGATTGTTGGATTCTGTTTGTTTGATTCTATGTTAAATACTTAGCAAGATTATAAAAAATAACTACCACACAAATCTGAATGAAATTTTCATAGTAGGGTGGATCTAGCAAAGAATGACCCACAACCAATTCTGGATCCAGTAATTTTTAAAGGACTTATTTTGTCTTTGCACTTATAAACAAGACTGGAGGTGTTGAGCTTTGGCAGAAGTTTGCACTCTCCAAGTGCTCTGGTAATATTAACATTTATATTAGTCACTATATATCTTCATTGTGTAAAATACACTTACCTTGTAATTTCCTGCTGTCAAGTACTTGATGTAACAAATGGTCAGTTCCTTTGTCATCAAAAGTCAGAACTTATGCTGTAAAAACCTCTCTAAAGGCAGCAGAAGATAAGGCACTTTTAACTTTATCAAACTTGAAGAAATCTAAAAACAAAATAGCGTGCTAGAAATCACTCTTACCAACAAAATAATTGTAGCAATAGTGAGGATAAGGTAAATATTTAACTTACAAAAACTTAAATTGCAATAATGTTTTTTTTTACAATGTACAGGAGTCAACTGTGAGGAGTCTGTAGACCAGTGCACACCAAACCCTTGTGTTCACAACTCTGTTTGCAAGCCGGTTGCTGACTTGGGATACACCTGTTACTGTGCCGTAGGTTATCAGGGAGCCAACTGCGAGACTGAGATAGACGAGTGTGACTACAACCCTTGCTTAGGCAATGGAGAGTAAGGGCCTATTAGTTTTATTAAGAGAATATTGAGGTCCATCGTGGCCTAGTTGTTTAGCAGGTTTGGCATCTACTCACAGAATGTCACCTTTGTGTGTGTTCGACTCCCACGAGTAACAAATGCGGTGGGCCTTTCCCGAAATTGTGTTAATGAACTACACTGTATCTTGCAAAGAAATTTCTAATTTTAAATTATAACATAACACATGATTTTTATATAGCGCTTATCACTTAGTATGTCTCTAAGCGCTGGATTATGGTTTATATAATTAGGCACTTTAAGTCTTGCACATATGTCAAATAGGAACTTTAAAAGATCACAGTTTAATTATAGTAGACCCCAGTCCCATCAATATCCACAGGATTTAATTCCAGTAAATTACCACTTAACTGTATAAAAATACTGAATTTTCTCATGTTGGTATCTTGAAATAGATTCCACTTACACCTCTCTTCTAAGTACATAAGCTCTACATAATATATAGAATCTATTGTGTATCATAATTTATTGTCTTCTGGGCCCAGTTTCACAAAGGCCTACTATCTCCTTAGTAGGCTGCTAAGTCCTAGTAGTCTACTAAGCCTATACTATCTGTTTCACTGAGATGGTTTTTTTTACTGCGGTAATTGGTAGGCTGTCCTCTCTAGAAGCCCTGCTGTCTCAGGTCCCAAGTATCAGCTCAGTGGAACACTTTTGTAGTGGCTACTAAGGGCCTATTAAGATCTAGCTTCAATAGCATACTATCTTCTGTATTTAGTAGGCCTTTGTGAAACTGGGCCCTGGTTACTAAGCTATTTTGTTTTATTATCCACCACGGGTCGTATTTGACCCATATAGGGAGCAGGATATATTTCATTGGTATACAGTGGTACCCCTTACCATGGATAAGTAGTGTCAGTAGCTTCTGGTTTTTCAAAAATGTCTAGAAAAATAGATAACGTATAAGTATGTAATATACATCATAACAAAGGTCTTTTTATAGTGCTTCGGCTGGTGTCTGTTGCATAAAAATCCATGCAGAAATGGCTGAGAAATCGCAAGTAAAAGATCAAGGTTTTACATTAACAGGTTCCCCTTTATAATTATATGAAACCCTTTTTCATATTGATTTATTTAGGTTATAAAACATGCAAAATGGTGCATAATAAAAGTAAAACATCCTTCTTTAGAAATATACAGAAAAAATATATCACTCATGAAGATTAACATTTCTATAGAATACTCGTGCTGTGCACTCATATAATAGTATTATCTTCATTCATGATGTATTTTTTCTGTATACAGTAGATTTGGTATAAGTAGAACTGCCATAAGTAGAATATTGCCATAAGTGGAAGTAGTTTCTAAGTCCCAACAATTATTAGTGCAAAATATAAGGATAAGTAGAAGTTTGACTTACAGAAAATGGCCATAACTAGAACCTAATTTGATGCACAAAGTGTTACTTTTCAATAGGAATAACAAGGTATAAGTAGAACCTATAAATGTTGCGTGTACAGAAGTGTCAATCTCCACAAAAGTTGTGACAAAATAGTATCATTGTGACACTCTGTACCTGATTCTTCACTTTTGTATTTGTAAGTCTGACCAGCAAACAAATAAATTCCAAAGTAGAGTGATCACACAAGTGTTAATTATGGCAAGAGACTTAAATTACATGGTATCTTTAGTACATATATTTCTCAAAGTGGGTATAACTAGAAGTTGCCATAAGTAGAAGTAAATGGCTGACATTTTGCAACTTCGACTTAGAAAAATCCACTGTATGTCATTTGGCAAGTTTTTTTATTGTATAAATTTCTATTGTCTTCTCACCTTCCAGCTGTACAGACCTGGTGAATGACTATACTTGCACATGTCACGCTGGTTGGAGTGGCAGGAATTGTTCAGAAAATATAGATGAGTGTGTGTCTTCACCCTGTCAAAATAATGCTACTTGTGTGGACGGGGTGAATGGGTACACTTGTATATGTGTACAGGGATATGCAGGTAAAATTAATAGAGATAAATTAAAAATGTATAATTAGTAAATAGGTTTTTTTTTAAGCGCAAGCTCATGCTTCTAGAGATCACTTTTTTGGTTTATTTTTTTTGTCCCCGAACTTTCATAAATTGTCACTAAAGTTAAGCAGCAATGGACAGGGTGTATCCAGTCATGGAAAACCTTGAAAAGTCATGGAATTCTATTATTTTTTTCTAGGCCAGGAAAAGTCATGGGACATTGACACTAGGTTTTGGAAAATTCATAAAAAGTCATGGAAATTAAAAGGTATCCTTTCGCGAAACGGCAGTGTTTCTTTCTTTCATCCAGCATTTCAAAGATACATTTTATGATCCTACAATCATATCAAATTTTGGTGTCTTCCACATCTTCCTCTACTGTAACTGAAACTTGTGAGTGGTTTTCAAAGGCAAAACTGGCGGGAGCTTGTGGCCTCGGTACATGTATCTTTCATGCCACAAAGCATGTAAAAGGTCCTTAATTTTAAAACTTTGGTCATGGAGAAGTCATGGAAAAGTCATGGACTGAATGGACTACATTAGTACCTGCATGGGTGACCATCTAAGTTCTAGGCCATATGTATGAGATGTACCTGATTCCGATTTTGATTTTGTTGCCACGCTTTCATAAATTCTGGTGCACTCTTCATGTCTTTAAAGGCTTTGTAGCTCTTGCATGTAGATGGAAAGACCTTTTAGCCTCGTTTATTGCATAAAATAACCTTCCGTTGTTCACTCTCACATTCTAAAACAAATATGAAGGATTATGGTGAACTAGAGACACAGTATGTGCAGTGTAGTACTGATAATTATATTTTAAATATTGAAGTTGGTTGTTGGTGTTTGCTTTCGCTAACATATAGCACAAAAACGTAACTTACAAAAAGTTAAATTACAATTATATATATTTTTCAATTTCTTAGAAATTTTCCTTAACTCAGCCCCTAAGAATGAAATTCATTTTGACTTTAGACTTTCATGATGTTTATCTGCCACTGTGGCCTAGTGGGTAACACACTTGTCTAGGAACTCAGAGGACGTGGGTTCAATCCCAGGTACAGGCAGATACATAGTGGCTCGGATGACCACTTAAAATGGCGGTCCTCTGTCATTGGGTCCTATCCCCAGTGGCAGGTTAAAGGACCTCAAGGACGCTGATAAATGGTCATCCTTGAGCCTCTGTCTTCCAGTTAGGGGAATGTCAGTTACTTGTGAGTTGGGGCTGTACCTGTACAGTCGGATTGGTTAAATAGCGCTTTGAGTCCTGTAGTATATGGAGATATTGCGCTGAGTATAAATACATAATAATAATAGTCTACCCCTTAAATTTTAAAGAGAAATACCCTTACCATCTCCTGACTATGTATTTCTTTGTTTGAGCCATCAAACTCATTAGCCAATGCAGGCATACAAATTGAAGGTTTGATAACAATTCAAGTTAAATCATATTTGGTCTCTGTTACCTTGTGGTTGGTATGTTGGACTTCAGCATGAAATCCCTGGGGTTCAATCCTTTGTCTAGTCATGGAGATAGTACCCATTGACAAAGGTTGTTTTGCACACACACACTAGTTGGGGAAGTATATAGAGTAAGAAATCTAAAATTCGCCAGGAATCTAAAATTCGCCACCTCTAAAGCCTTAGTTAATTTTATGAAGAAAATGATGTTTTTGTCTAAAAATTGGTATTTTTCAGTTCAAAAAGCCTTAATTTACTATACAGTCAACAAATCTCACCACAATTCATTTATTTTATTAGTATTTTGACATGTGGCGAATTTCAGATATGTGGCGAATTTTAGATTTCTTACTCTACATGTGATAGGTTGGCATCCTGTTGAGGGGAGTAATGTTACTTTTGAGTCACTTCAAGCCATGAACTGGAAATTAATACTGGCCATATGCACCATTAGTGACTTTTAAATTACCTTTATTACCTTTACGGTAACCATTACCTAACAATTATAGGTATTATTTGGAGTCATGCAACTCGTTGGCCAATGCAGACATACAGGTTTTGAGGCTTTATAAGTAATTTAAGTGAAATTCTAATGTATTCTGTGTCTATAGGTATGAACTGTGAGTTGGAATTTGACCACTGTGATCCCAACCCTTGTCTTCATGATGGCACTTGTCAGTACTTGGAGAACTCTTTCACCTGTGACTGTCTGCCAGGTATTTTTGCATTGAAACTTTTGTGTATTTTATAAATTACATCATTTTCCAAGACTTTTTGACAATGTAGATAATTTCTGTATAATAATTATTATGTTGTCTAGCTTTAGGATTCAAATCTCTTCACTTGTGATTCTTTCTAACATTTGCATTTAAGTTTATTTTTGGGGGGTATTTAGTACATTATATGACATAGTTTGTATTATTTAAACAATATGAAACTTTTTTGTTCATATCACTGTGTATATAATATGAATGCACTGAAATGATTAATGTAGAAATAATCCACTCGTGATGATGGTTTTACACGGCATTTAACCATGGCACTTCCGGTAATAATTTTACGAAGCCGAAGGCCGAAGGCTGAGTAAAATTAATTTTTACAAGGAATAAATTGTTTCACGTAGGTTTGTTTACATTCTGGTGACCTTAGCAACCAGCTCTTCCATCCATTGTATTTTGTCAAAATATGTACGCAGAATGAAAATAAATAACAAAACAAAAAGAAAAATAAGAAAACAAAAATAAATAAAGTAATAAATAAATAAAACCAAAGTAACAAAACAAAACAAAGCAACAACACAATATGTACGCAGGATGGAAAAGCAGTGCGATTGTTGTCGGATAAATGTGTGCGCATAGAACTAAAACTCGTTTCTGCGCAACTCGTCATGTTAGAATTTTATTTGACTGTGACCTTAGATTTAGCATGCATTTTCTTGGTAGTTTAAAAAATGTTCAAAATTGTAACTATACTTGACATTTATTTCATTAACGCAGTTTACATGAAGTGTCACACCTGCTCTTTTAATATAAGTGTTAATTCATGCCAAAATATTACCACATGAATATGAGACACATGTTTGATCAACCTTAACAAATATTTTAAAATATCCTAATTTGTTGAATTTTTCACAGGAACAACAGGCTATCAGTGTGAAACTGATCTAAATGAATGTGAAAGCAATCCTTGTGAAGATAGAGGCATTTGTCGAGAATTCAAAGCCGGTTATGGGTTCATGTAAGAAGACATTTCTATTAATCTGTTATCAAATGATTCAATTCTTAGAGAAATTTATGCTTGCATTTTATTTTTGCATTATTGTCATTTAAAATTTATTTAAGAAGAAATTTGTAAAAGTACATTTGAATATTTTAAGTAATCTAATCTGGTTTAATATGAATTAAATTAATTTAACACCTTAAAGACCTTATCTGTTGACTAGCAGCCGACAGCAATGTGTATTCTACAGTACCATGTCTGTCGGCTAGCAGTTGACACCCCCATATGATATGCTAGCTTTCCTTCAGTACTGTAGAATTAAACGTCTTGGTATACAGAAATACGTTATTTAAAGTATTATGTACGAGGACGTTATGGATCACAAAAAAACGCTTGTGGTGTTTGTATAATACAACTTAAACTGTCTGTAAACTAGTCATCCCAGATTTTTCTTCAGTATAGAAGAATACTGCTCCATTGGTGGTGAAGGGGTTAAGTACATGTATATCAGATGTTCGTTAAGATTTTGTACAAGTTGCAACCGTACAAAGAGCCTGTAAAAGTTGCAACTTGTACGAGCAGTTTGTACAAGTTGCAACTTGTACAAGATTAGCTGTACAAGTTGTAACTTGTACAGAATTTCACCATGAAATAAACCCAAATTGTACAATACTGTTGGACAAGTTGGATTTATAAAGAATTTTGGTTAAACTTAACAATTTTATTGAAAATATTTCTAATCTTATGTGTGTAAATATCCAAATTAATGTGAGAATGTCGTATGTATATAATTTTTCCAGAAAAATTAATCATGAATTTACAGGAAAACCTTGAAAAACTTAACACTTAACACTTAAAATACAAAAAAAAAAAGTTTTTAATATATTAGTATATAAAGTTGGTACTTTAACACTCATGGTGAAGTTATGTACATTGTTTATCATGCAGAAAATATTAAACTTTTGTGTGAAATACTAAGTTCAGCTTGTGTGCATTTCCATATTAATGCTTGTAAGACTCCAGCTTTGTTCTCATCGCGGTTATGGAACTGTGGACTGGGGTCTTTTTTTTCCTTTTAAAAAGACTCAGGTGGAAAAACATTAATAATAACAATCAGTCTTCAAAGAAAAAACCTTAAAAAGTATTAAATCAGAAATAGAAATCTTCTAAATGCAATCAACGGTCATGATGTGGCTAATCCTATAGCACTAATGTGATTTACCTCTAAGCAATAAATTAAGATCACAAGTGGGTAAGGGAAAGCATCAAAGGACAGGTGATAGTATATGCAAAATTGCAGTTGACACATGCTTTTCATATTAAGTAAAATCCTTGCATATTATTAAAATTCGGATGTGGATTTATTATCCTAAAATGTTTATTAATATGTCTTTGTTTGAAATAAATAAATTTAGGATAAGATTTGACAGAAAACATGATTATAAATCATAAGGTTACCAACACCAACAAGCCCGAAGTCAGATACAAGCTTCAATTATGCCAGTGTGACTAAAACTTTTAAACTGATATAAGTTATGCATTAAAGGTTTAGAAATTGTTGATAAAATTATGAAAATATACAGGTCAACAGTTGGCTTTTGTCATCTAAGAGATATAATTTACAGTGAATTTGTCATTTATGAAGATCAGATCTGTTGACTTGTGTATTTTAAAGTACAAATTCAATAAAATACATTGTTCAACTGATAAATATAGAGCTTGTACAAGTTGCAACTTGTACAAGTCCAAAATTTGTACAACCAAAACAGGTCATTGCTTTTTTTTGGGAAAAAGTGATCTAAAATTTAAATTAAAAATTAACAACATCTGGTTAACACTATATTTATGAATCTATGTCAGCCAATTTTAATATCAAATTGTGTTATCAAATTCTGTAAAATTTAACTAAAGCTTGTGTAATCTTTACCTTACACTTTATGGAGACATGTGTTGGAACAAAATATAAAAGCAAGAAATTTCTATGTCAATTAATTTCCCAGGTGTCTCTGCAATCCTGGCCTTGGTGGTGATCTTTGTGAATTGAATTATGATGACTGCACACCCAACCCTTGCCACAATGGCGCCACCTGCCAAGACCTCATCGATTCCTTCTCTTGTATTTGTATTGATGGCTTTACTGGCGACCATTGTGAAGTACAGTACAATACAACAGAACCACCAACAACAGTACCAACACCAAGCAGCACTATGTCAGAAGTCATTTCGTCTTCAAGTCCAACAAGTCCTCCGGTTACAAGTATGAATGTTACTTTTATGCATGAAACATCATCCGTTAGAAATGAAGTCACAAGTGTGGTAGATGGGAATGGTTTACTTTCTAGCTCTTCCACTGTTACATCATCATTATTGAGCACCTCACAAGGTGAAGGTCATTTATCAAGCCTGAAGGTCACATCTGATCACCAATCACAAACCACAGAGTTAATGTCACATGATCAGTCTTCTCAAGACAATTCACAGCCTGGTATCACTACGCCCATGTCATATAGTTCTAGCTCTGATGTGTATGTTAGTTTGGTGGAGAGTTCTGTTAAGTTTTCTAGTACAACTGGTGAAGGTGATTTTATTTCTAGATCTTCTGAAGAAAATACAGATTCCAGTTTGTCAGGTAATACTTTTAGTACATCATCAAGTGAGTTGACCAGGCACTATGGCATTTCCACTGACAAAACATCAGCTTTGACAAATGATATGGAGAGTTCCAGTACAGTTGTAGAAATGGTAACATCTAGTCCTGGACCAACAGATGACACAAGTGGAGTGTATGGTTCTTCAGTAGGAAATGAGGCTACAAAACAGCCTAAAACAAATAGTGAATACAGCACAGCGGTGACCTCTGAAATGATGACCACTGAAACTCCTATGGCTACTTTAATGACATCAGATGCAATGGAAATATCAACAGATGAAACAACTGAACAAGGTAGTAATGTTACAAAATCAAAAACAACATTAAATGATGTTACCACTGGACATCTAGCTTACACTACTTCAGATAGCCAAGAAACTACAAGAACATTTAGTACAGAGAAACAAATAGATCAAACAACAATGGTGAATCATACCACAGAGCTATCTGCTGGGAAAAGTACAAACTATGTCGATAATACTATGTCAGAAACATCAGAGGGTTCATATGAAACAGAAACACAAACATCTATGTTTTTAACATTGGGAGATGAAACAGTGTCAGATGTACCCGATACTACTGTAACAGTGTCAGAGACAGATAAAACTGACCTAATTAGTACACTGGACACAACTGTATATGAAGAAAAGACAAGTGTCAAGGACACAAAGAACTATACTACAGCATCATCTGAGTTTGAAGGTACAGGAAGTACTTTGGTGTCTAGTACATATGAAGATGTTTCAACTTCTGAATCAAAGGTTGCCTACACAAGTGAACCTACAAGTGTGATGGACACTAATACCTATATTCAAACAAGTACATCTGAAAGTACTGGAAATATATTGATGTCAACATCTGAAGCAGAGATTACTAACACAACTGAACATCTGGTGAATATTTCAAGGGACATTAATACAGGTTTCAGTACTAGTGAACCTACAACCAAGATGACAGAGGTAGAAACAGGTGTCAGCCAGACTAGTGAGGATTTAACTAGTGATATAACATTAACAACAGAGATTAGACAGGTAACAACAAGTAATAACATGACAGTAACTGCAGAAGAAAAGATATCCACAACAGAGGCATCGATGTCAAGTACTTCTGCAATGTCATCATCGGAAACTACAGAATTAGGGCTTAGTGATACCTCTACTCAGGGAATAACCACTGGAATTACTACGGGCCAGTCTGCCAGTGAAGCATCAACAGAAATACAGCTGACAAAGAGTGTAACTGAGAGTTCATCAGCAGTTATCAGTACAACATATGAAACAGTAACTAAATTGCCTGAAAGGACACCAATGGCTAATGAAACAGGTATACAAAGTACCATTACAACAGAAGACAGTTTATCAGGTGTAACTATCACTACTGATGACTTAGCAGGAAGTTCCTCTGATACAAATACAGAACAGTTAACCATTACAACTGAAACAATAGTAGCATCAAATAGTACAACTGGTCTAATTGGAGGCGATTCAACATTGGTTAAAACATCCGCAGAAATTGCAGGTACTATGTCTATGTCTACTACTGTGAATGAATTAACAGAGTTAGTGCAAAATACTTCTGTAAAATCAACTTCAGAACTAATGACCAGTACTGCTGAAAATGTAGAAGTATCTATAAATGCTTCATCTTCAGGGTATTTTGAAACTAGTACACAAAATGAAACTGAGCAGTTTAATGACACAACTACAATGTCTACTTATGGAACAGATGTAATATCTCATCTTTTACCAAACGACACAACCACAGAAGTATTGAATACTATGCCAGAAACAACAGTAAATACATCAACAATAGAACAGCAACCTTCATCCACTGTCGATGTAACTGATGCAGTCACTCCATTTGAAAGTACTGGTGAAAATATGACAGGAATTATCAGTACTATTACAAGTGGATTGACAAATACATCTGTTACAATTGAAAAGAGTAAGTGTAAAATCCCATTTTAAAGTCAATATTCATCTTGTTAAGCTAATATCATTTAACAAGGATTTTTCCTTTCAATTAGTTGAGATGAATATCAGTATATCAAAGATTTTCAAGAGTATCATTTCACAATACTGTGTGCATGTATTATGTTGTTTATAAAATGAAAAGGTGTGATGTTTGTGAAAATTTGTGTTACAGAAGGTTATAGTGTAAGAAAGGGTTGACAAATTATGTTGTTGTGAAGTTGTCCAATTAGTAAAAACAACTGAAATGAACACCTCATAATGGATAGCAAAAAAAAATTGCCTAACTATGAAGCAGATAAAATAGCTTGAATGTATGCATTGTTACTTTTCTGAGTATACTTCTTATTTGTATTTATTGATATACCCCCGGACTTCTAACTTGTCTGTTTAGTGGACACTCCATTTTTGTTTAACCAAAATCTTCATCTATATACATAGTTGATAGTGAGTATCATGTAGAATAGACCAGTAGTTACTATTATCTGGAGATGTATGTAGATATGCTTTAATTTTGCTCAATGTTTTTAATATGTATATTTTTGGAGAAAATATTTTCTATAAAATTGACTTTATCTGCAGTGTATAATATATAATATTACTGTTCATTACAGGAGCAGTGTATATATTTCAGACAAATATGTTTAATTTTTCACATACACACATGATGTAAATAATAATTATGTCATTTTTAATTCTTTTCAAACATTTCAGGATCTTCCTCTTCTAACTTTTTCACCAGTAGAACTGACTCTATAGAGAATATCACTGCTTCATATCTTGATAATTCCTCTGCAGTAACTACAGAACCTTTTTACAATGACACTGTCCACAACAAGACTACTGTATCTGTAACTAATACAGAAACCTCTTTACCTCCAGTAGTAACCATGACAACAGCATCTATTCATAACCAGTCTGTTGCTATGTCTACTGATCATGTGACTGTTGTAAATAGTACATCCTCCCCTCTTACCAGTTCTCCGTCCACAGAAGACTTGTACAGTTATACCACGCCTGCTATGATTACTGATAGAAACGTCACCACCGGTGATGATTTATCTAATAATGTTTCTATGGTTTCATCATCACAAAACAGTCCAGATACTACAGTGGCAACAGTTAATGGAGAGAATTTGACTGCTTCATATACAGTAACTGCAACACCTGCAGATTTGGCAAATGAAACATCTGATATTACCGCTGAGATCTCCAGAAATGAAACCGATATCGTAACGACTGGAATGTTGAATGTAACAGAGGAAGATAGCACAGAGACTGTTACTATGGTACCTAGTAACCAGACAACCCATTCAGCCAATGAAACAAGTGATACCATGTCTACAGTAATTGCCAAGACAACAGTAGGTGTTGAGATGACAACTTCACTTCCTGGACATAATGCAAGTGAGGGAATTGATCCAACAAGTTCAACAATATTGGCCAATAGCCGTGAACCTGTGACATCTGAAGCTTATATGACAGAAATCAATAGTACTGCAAAATATACTGAAATTTTCAATCAAACAGAGAGGACAACTGAAGGTTATTATACTTCCAGTGTAGTAAGTGAGTCTAATAATACAGCTGTGATAAACCTTACTGTGATAACTACTGTAATGGAAGATATAACGACCAATAATAACCAGTTAAATGAAACAACTGAGCTCCCAAACATGACTTCCAATATTACTCCAGAAGCAACAACTGGAGTCAATGATTCAACTTACCATGTCTCAGATGGTGTGCAACCTGTAACTACTGTAGATAATACAACAGACACTGAGTTGTCCACTCTGGGTTATGTGTCAGAAAGTGTGTCAACTCCTGTCATAGATTCTTCTACTGTAAGTGGTCCTGCCAATGCCACTAATATGTCAGATATATGGAATGTAACTGACACCGACACGACGGCAGCCACAAGCTTTATATCAGAGATTCAGCATTATACTACAGGTTTGTCAAGCAATGCGGCAGAAAACTGGACAAAAAACTTTACCAGAGACAGTGAGAGTACTTTTACTAGTGTATCTAGTCTAATGAATGTTACAGAAATTGTACCAACATCAACCACAGATTACAGTGAAAATACAACAGGTTTGACTTCTGTTGAAGAATCAAGTCCAGAGAATATTACCACTATCATGCCAACAATAGCCATTTCATATAATGCTTCTACAGTGCCAACTGTTGAAAATATTACAGAAATAATGCCAACAAATTCTACGCCAAATACTATAGAAGTTACCACTGTCCAGACTAGTGATGGAATGTTGTCAACTGATAGCTCAAATTACTCTACTGATGTTTCTGGTAACATTCCTGAAGTGCCACCTGTAACAGATATAGTAACAGATACAGTACCAACTCTTGCCATAAATGAGACTACTGCTATGCTTGATAATACTTCTGATGTATCAACTGTTGGTAATACCACAGAAACAGTATCAACAGTGACAGAAACAACAGGTAACTCTGAAAATATGATAACGTCTGATAATGTAGGAGAAACTACATTTAGTTTTGATGAAACTTCTAGACTTTTTAATGGTACTGATGCCACTGTGAATGTTACAGAACTCCTAGTTATAAATGCTACAACGGATGCTATAGATAATTTATATAATGTAACTGCCTTTCAAAATACTAGCCAAAGTGTTCATACAATACCCACAACTATGTCAACTGGATTTGAGAATGTATCAACTTTTGACAGTGTGACAGAGATGACTATCAGTACTACTCCAGATGTTACAGATGGGTTACGGAATTCAACTGACTCTCAGAATATCTCCCAAAGTCTTTCAACACCTATTACAACATCTGTTTATAGCATTGGGAACAACACCTTTCCAGAAAATGCCTCTGAAAGTCTTCCGACTATGACCACAACAAGTGGTGATAGTTTTGATAATGTATCAACAGTGGACATGATTACAGAAACTACCTCATTATTAAATATAACTGTCTTTATAGACAATATAAATGATGGATCAAAAATGCAAAGTGACACAGTGCTTTCAACTAGAACAACAGATGTGACTCAAAACCAAACTTTGTCAGCAACATCAAGTAGTCTACAAAGTGAAACTGGATCAACTGAAGTTACAACCATGACCAGACATCTGCAAAATGAAACTGACACTACTGAAATTACTACCACATTTAGTAGCATCCAAAATGAAACTGAAACTACAAGCATTCCTAGCCATCTACAAAATGGAACCACAATCATACCTGGCCATCTGAAAAATGAAACTGAAACTACCAGAGTGCTGGATCATACAGTGACAGAACCATCCAGTTTCAGCACAGAAGAGGTGACATCACAGTCAGACAACACATCTGACTCCCTGACAGTTTCCGCAATGTCACAAACTTCACACATAGTCACAGAGGATCCTAATTTCACGCCTTCACCGGATTCACTCATCACAGGTTTTTTATGTTTCTCCTAGAGTAAAAAATGTGAAATTGGCCACACATGATTATATTTCAAATTTTGTAACTGAAAATACCCTTATTTTTCTTTGCATTATGAGAATTTCTCTATCAAATTTATAGTTTTGTGACTATGTTTTGACGTTAATCTTAAGTAATGCCAAGTTTTTGTTAATTTGGCTCCATTTATAATTGTTCATGGACTTGCCGGTGATGAATTTCATATATTGTGGCACATTTTACATTTCATTCTCTATATTTTCATTGGAGCCCACTTTAGAAATTGTCAGATTTTACGCTTAACAGAAGCACTAGTTTTCCCATGCTTATTCAATTATTAATGGTGTAAGGTTTTCATTTCATCAGCAATTTTTCTTACTATATATCTACCTGTTGTTGGCATTTCTAATAAATTAATCATTTTTAACCAAATGAAAGATATTCAGAGGCTGGTACAATACTAATGGTAATGAGAATTATAATAGAATCCAAATCAAAGAAGGTGTTTGGATAAATTCTTTGGCAAATAATTGTAACAATTTTAATGTAATTTAACTTTTTGTAAGCTAAATTCTTACCTTATTCTCACCAGGATAAGGTAAGGCTACTTTAAGCAATACAAATATCCTTTCTCAATATTCTCTATATTGTATTTAATTTATAACAATTAGAGTAAGAAATCTAAAATTCGCCAGGAATTTAAAATTCGCCACCTCTAAAACCTTAGTTAATTTTATGAAGAAAATGATGTTTTTGTCTAAAAATTGGTATTTTTCAGTTCAAAAAGCCATAATTTACTATACATTCAACAAATCTCACCACGATTCATTTATTTTATTAGTATTTTCACATGTAGCGAATTTCAGATATGTGGCGAATTTTAGAATTCTTGCTCTAATTGATTGCAAATATTAAGCTACAGAAATGCTTTATATAAATGTGGGTTCCAGTGAAGATATTAATGGTGATTTTTGTAATTAAAATTCAGCCATTTTGCTCTTTTTTCTTAATTTTAATTTTTCTTCACAATTTTCTGGGTATTATAATTCATATATATTTACCTCTTAATTTTTCTGCAAAAAGTAAATCTTCTTTTTTAGAACTTTTGGATTTATATCTATCTTGCTTGGGTGAAAGGGACAGTACCTTATTTCCTTTCTCAAAACTTCACTCACATCTTGAAAAAGTAAAATTTAAAATTACATTGAGCAAGGTTAATCATTTTATCTTTCTGTACCTCATAAATAGCCAATGAAGTATATACATGTAATTGAAATCACATTTTTCCTTATTTAATATATTTTAACAAAAAAAAAATGTTTTGTCAGGCTTAATCATATCATATATCATTCTTTTATTACTTTGTTATTAATAGACAGACATCCTTCCATTATAAGATGAAGATAGCCCCAAACAAACACTTTGACATAATCGTTATTGTTTTATTTTATTTATATTTGCAGACATGATTTAAATTTTTTTTAAAAAGTGAACAAATTATAGTAATCCAGAAAATCGCTTAGAAAGTGCAAAACATCCTCCGAGGCCCCATACTTCTAATTGTGGCATAGGATTGCAATGACAAGAAATCTTTTAAACCATTCCTGCATCTGGATGTACATGGATCATAAATTTCCAGTCCCACTGTTTACATGTCCAAAAAATTTCATTAAAATCCATCCAGTACTTTATGAGTAATTTTGCAAGCCCCCCCCCCCCCCCCCCCCCCCCAAGCAAAAATACAAATAAAAAAAAAGCTGCCAATTACATATGCATCTTTGTCAGAAATAAATTAATATAAATAAAAACTGTTAAATATTAGTTTGTTATTTTAACTTTTTGAGTAATTTTGCAAACAGAAAAAAAACAAAACAAGCAAAAGCGGCCCATTAAGTGTACCTCCTTGTAAGAGGTTAATAAATACAGGTAAAATGGATCAATTCAAAGCCATTTTTCAATGTACCTTTCAATAAGTTTTCTAAATCCTGGTTCATTAGTTGATTATTTTGTCTAGTGGCTTTAGATCTAACTTAACTAGTATAATTAACTGTACATTAATAATTTATGATAAAAAAAATTAAAAATTTCTTATTATAAATAAAGATTCATCTGCTGCCTCAGACCAAACAACGTCACTAGAAATGAAGGAGACAACTACTAGCAGCAGTGAACCAGTTACTGGGTCATGTGATGAGAGCACCTGTCAAAATGGCGGAGTTTGTGTGAACATCAGTAATGATGGTGCACAAGGCTATAGGTGTGAATGCAGTATAAAGTACTATGGGAGTCAGTGCCAGTTTGGTGGGTGTTTAGAACATAACTAAATATACTACAGAAAATTAAATATTAATAGTACAAGATGGTTTATTCTAAGTAGGAATTTTCACATGATTTATGTTTTCACATTATTTATATATTTTATTTGCCAAATGGGTACACCATTTTAAAATAAGACAATCAAAATTTGTGCCAATTTCACATTGGGGAGATCTAATGTCATCACATAGACTCAATATTGTCACAAAAAAATCACAAGTGTGTGAACAGTTTCTCACAAGTCTAGGAAATAGAAGGGGAGTTTCTCACTAACAAATTTCATATCTCACACTAAGTCTTGTTTCTCTACTTTGTCTTTCACCCCTCAAGATCCCTGTCTTATAAGCAGGGTGAGTTAAGTTATGATGCTAAGATCACCTAGTATTTATGTCTTGTGTTTTGATACATTACAAGTTGATGTGATATTTGACATGAGTAATTTTGTTGATTTTATAATAAATAGACAGTTTGATTTTTTCAGTACACAGTTTCAGTGAGCTGAGCTTCAATGGCAATGGCTATCTGGCTTTTCCTGCACCTGTGGTTGCTAGTGACAACATGATAGAAATCTCATTTCAAACCATTCAGGTAATTTGTCTAATAATTATTATAATTATTTGAGATAAATCTACCAAATATTTAATTACATATTGTGCCAGTTCCAAACTATAGTAATTTTTTTTTACTTAATTTACTGTAATCTGTGTAATAATAGCTCTTATCTTAATAAAACCACCCCCAGCTTTTGATAATAATTCCATTAATTTGTCTTTTACATTATTTAAATATAATGCCAAAAAATTGACCTGATGATTGCCTGCTTCATAGTTAAGTTGAAAATGATAGATTCATGATAATTAAGATAATTTCTGTAATTATGTCTCCTGTCTCTAATTATTGCCCTGCATAGTTTTGATGACACTTTTAAAGTCATCCTTTAAGGGTGAGGAATTTAAGCAGTAGTGAAAACTCAGCAATAAATAAGTAATTTTTTTTTCAAACTTTTAGTCTGGATTTTATTATAAAACATAATGAACCAAAAACTTTAATAAATATTACTAACTAATATGTTTTTATACAGTCGCTATACATAAATATAAGGGAAGAGTATTACAATTACATGAAAATACCTTGCATTATTAATTTTATCCTCCAATTGTTACATATATTGTCTGTGTTATGAATTAATGCATTTTTCTGAATAAAATTTAAATGACAATAAACTTTGTTTTAAAGACTTACTATTGTTGTAAAACTTATTTTTATTGCGAAAAATACACTTACCATTTCCTGACCATTGCTATATGTTGGTGCCATCCAACTCACTGGCCAACGTTGAGAAACGTTTTAAGAAACCTTAAGAGGCCAGTGAGTGAGTGTGAACTAGCATGTCCCCCTAGTGGTCATGTGACCACGCTAGTAAACAACCTTCATTATTTTTGTTGGCCATCCCAGAGTGTGGACGTATTTATTTTCTATTGGGATTTTTATTAAGTTTGATGGTTTTTTTTTTGAGTTCTGTGGTAAGACATCTGTGTTGATAATGTCTTCTCAGGACGAAATTAAAGAAGCACAGAGGGAAAGTGCTTTTGTGGACATTTTATGGTGGATTGAGCGCCACTATTTGTAAGATGGCGGCATTGATGTTTCTTTTATTTTTATATATTTTTGTCCACTAGATTGAAGATTTACAACAATATACACTGAAACTGTCGGCAGTCTTACTAGCTCCGGCAGGGACAGTTTACAGGTTGCTAGGCAACCAAGGAAGTCGCCATGAAAAACAATTCGATTGTTTTAAAACCTGATCACTCGTCGGGTTCATGTAACCAGGCGTTTGGTAGCTAATATCTCACCACGTCATTCTCTGCCGAATGGGTGACTGGATGGAATCCCCTATGGGGGCAGACATCAAGTTCCTCTTGGATGCTGCATCGTGGCCAAGTTCCGAATGCAGATTTGATCTGTTTCTCCATTTATTTCTTCCGATGGAGTTCAGTCGGAACTTTTCACGGAGGAAACTACCTGAATGACGTCATCCGAACACAATCGAGTTTCCATACCTCCTCAAAGATCTGGAATCGGGTTGACAGATGACCGGAGTTGTGCTTCATCTCAGCAATTGGCTTTTCATTCTGTGGGTTTTACCGGTTTTTCTGCTGGAAACCGGCACCGGTACATATGACTAGTACCCATTGTCAAGTTATTATTCAAGAGTACAGGTTCTCTGGGTCTCTGCAGCAGCTAGAGAGCAGGTCAAATCTTGGATAAGAATTATTGGAAGTTGTCTAGCAGCACCTCTGGCAGGACTTCTTCAAGGATCTATAAGGATTAACTGCATCTCATAGAGTATCAGTAATTTCTTGGTTTGTGACATGGGTATTTGCAATTACTTTCCTCAAAGAAAGTGGGAAGTGCTTGCCCAGTTCTTCAAATTGTTACTCATCAGGAGTGTTACAGGTCTCTCATTGCTCTAACTTATCTCTATTTTTAGTCGGATAAGGAGTGATTTTTTCACCGTTTAATATCCAATGAGGTTTTTCTTGGTGAACACATGTCAGGTGTCCTGAAAAGCTTCATTTTGTAATCTCATGTGTATTGAGATTCTTATGTTTACAAAGGAGCAAACTGCTACATATGACTGGAAATGCCATAAAAGGCACTAGAACTCTTATGTTTGTCCCTTTTATGACAATTCTTTCACTTACACTGCTCCTCAGTTACACATAGGGGAGTTAGAATATACTTAGCAATGTTTTAATGGAGTAATCTTTTGGGAGGAATGTATGTCCAGTTTTTCACAGATATACAACTCCTTACTTGTTCAGATATTAACAGGACAATTTTCAACCATATTTTTCACAGAAGCGGCAGTAGCAGGAGATAATACTTATCCATATGCCCAAAGTATTTGTGGACATGTGTTTTGAAGCTATTTAAAAAAAAAAAAAATGCGAGAGACAATTTTGATAAAAGCTGTTTATGAAATGATCGACTAAGGGCGATAACACCAGTGAGATGGTGATATCGCTACAATTTTACAGTTTATCGGTTGTCATAAGCTGGGAAGAGATGGCTACCACTAATAGTTGAGGTCAGGTAATAAACCTTTACATGTACCTTAATTTCGCATAGTTGGGATTTTCGCAATTGTTACTAGTAAGTGAATGGGTGTGTCAACTCGTTTCCTTACAGTTGCATTCTTTCGTAGCCGGATTCACGCAATTTTATCATTTCCGTGTTGTTGACAGTTCACACCAGTTCACTGCCTGTTTGCTGTTACTACATGGTGAGTTTGTGGGATCTATAAGAACGCATCTTGATTTATCACTATATAGACCATTTCATTGCCTTGCTCTTGGAAATGGTTTATTTGCGACTTACTATTATATCAACGGATAGTGAACCTGATGGCTGCAGTAGAAGGCATTGGGTGTCACCATTTGGTACACAGGAAATTAAAAAAAAAAAAAAAAAAAAAAAAAGCAGAGTTGTTTCATGACTTATTACATCAGATTAAGTTCCACCTCCAGGGTTTTTAATTTGGATTGCAGATTCGATCCTATGGTAGGTCTTTCATGCAAAGCAAAGCAATTCTTGACTTAATGGTTTCTAAGGAAGCCATGTCTTGGGTTGGCAGCATGGCTTCATAGGAGAAGACAGTTTATCAGGTGACCACAAGGCTTTCTGATAAGGTACAAAGGATATCTTCAGTCTTGTGATATCCCAGTTTCTGTTCTCAGATTCTCAGGGATCATCTTCAGTGGTGGACCAACTTTTCAAGTTTGAAGGAGGTCCCACTACTTCATCAGAAGGAGCACAATCTCCTTGCGTTATTAGATGCTTTCTTTAAGGGTTGGGATGCATAATTATGGCATCAAACAGCCAGTGGTCTGTTGTATCATGAGGGGTCAAGACTCCACATTAACAGGGCTACTACCTTTAGAATCATTTGGAGGTCTGATTCGGATTCTGAATCTGTTGATTTCCCCAGATATTTCTTCAGTGGTTTTCTATCTGAACAGGTAGGGAGGTACCCACTTTCAGGAATGTGTTTCCTTATCTGAAGAATCATTCCTTGGACGAATGCCATGGGTTCAGATTCAGGCATATCACTTCCCAGGGTATACAAATATTCCAACAAATTCATTGTTCATGAGAGTCAAGATGATTCAAATTGAATGTGTTTTTGGATGACTTTTGAATCTTCTATTCTGATTCAGGTGTTCAATCAAATCTGTCTTTGATTACAATCACCAATGATGGATTTGTTTTGCAACTAGTTTGAACCCCCCTACCTCCCCGCAGATTCAGTACTAGGGGAGTATTTTCTGCAACAAAAATAATGAAGGTTGTTTACTAGCGTGGTCACATGACCACTAGGGGGACATGCTAGTTCACACTCACTCACTGGCCTCTTAAGGTTTCTTAAAACGTTTCTCAACGTTGGCCAGTGAGTTGGATGGCACCAACATATAGCAATGGTCAGGAAATGGTAAGTATTTATCTAATAAAAATTAAAATTACAACAAAATTTTTCAAGTCTCCACCTATAAACTAAAATTTTCATTTAATTTATATTTTTGTTGCAATTTCACTGTTTAATTACAGGAGGAGGGTCTATTATTGTATGCAGCCAAAAACCTTGTTCTGTCTAATCCAATGCATTTCATCAAGCTTTATATTGAAGAAGGAATTCTCAAGGTACATTGACTTTTTCATTTCTTTCTTTCAAATAATATCAGCAAATGTATTTTTATGTTGCCAAAGCCAAAACAATACAATATTTTACTCAATTCCATTGCGAGTCTACCATGTACTCCAAGGCTATATTCATTGAAAAACTTAAACTCAAATATAATCTATATAATTTAGCATATATTCAGTGGTAGAATTTTACATGATGGTGCAAAATTTGAGTTTCATAAAAATTAAGGTAAGTTGTTGTTAATGTTTCAAAAGAAATCTCAAACTAATTCTTAAACCGAGACAAACTGATAGTCTGAAACTGAATCTTAGTCTTAAGGATAAACCTCGGTTCAATAATTTTATAAAGTGAAATTCTACCCATGCATGAATGGTGAACATCATATTTGAAAGTTAGATTTTAAAAATCAATTATAAAGTTGTTACCCTGATTTAGAAGGATTGTGTTTGAGATTGAGATAGAAATTTTTAATAAATACCACAATGAAGTTATAGTTGTCCCCTCCCCCTTGCCATCTAGGTGATGGTAGTGTTAAAGACAGCAAACTGCATAATTGGTTTCAATTAGATTCATATAAATGTAAACAAAATCCAGTTACAGACGTCAAGAACTGGTTCAGTAGTTGTGTTTATGTTAATGTGCACCATTAGAAGATTTTACAAATTCAAGAATCTAGTTTTTGTTGAAATTTTGTGTTTGGTACCTGCTTTCCACTGTATCAGAGGTCTCTTTTTTTCCATATTTACTTTCAATCTTGACACTAGGGAATGGTTAGCCTGGGCCAGGATTCACAAAGATTCTTAAGCAAGAATTCTTACTTAAGTACAACATTTGTGGTAAAATTTAACCACAAAGGTTGTACTTAAGTAAGAATTCTTAGTTAAGAATCTTTGTGAATCCCGGCCCTGACCTTCAAGGCTGTCTGAAGCATAATGCAAATTTGAAATGTTTTTACCATAATGCACACTGTATCAGAGGTCTCTCTAGTCTGGAAGTTGTTCTCAGCCAGCTAGGCTTAGTAAATATATGAGAACATTATGAAAAATAATTACAATGCAATCCAATAGTTGTGTCTATATTATATCAATGCCTGTGGCAAGGCTAGGTTATGGTGAAGTGGGTATAGAATTTGTCAGTGCTCTACCATGCAGACCCATGCCAGGATTGTACCGGCAGACTAGGATTCCTTCCTTGACTGTTTTTTGCTATAAACTACAATTTGTGAGATAAATTGTATGGATCTTTATATGGATATGTTGACAACAATCATATGTTTTTGTTACAGTATTCCTTCTCATGTGAGGTGGAGACATTTACTATTAACACCTTAATCAGGGTCAATACTGGGCAGATGTTTAACATCACGATACAGTAAGCTGATTTTTTTTCATAAATATTTTAGCAAATTAATATTAGTGTGTATTTTATAGATGAAAATAATTGATACCAAAGATATGCTTTGATGGTCCAGTATGGATACAGTGTTTCATTTAATTTTGAAATTCTTTTTTTCAGAAACCAGTATCCATAATAAGATTGATTAAATATAAGTTATATATTTTCATCTCCATTGAAAAAGCAAACTTTAAGTTGACAAAAATGTGCAAATTTAAATTTCAAAACCCAAGGCCAAAAAATTCCTCCATTAACTTATTAATCAGTATTAAAAATAACAGATGTAGAAGGAATAGCAATATAACTCATGTCAAGTATGTAATTTCAATATTTTTATTATAAAAAATAATATTTATTGCGTTAATACTTCTTACCTAACAGACGATAGCTATACTCCGGCGTGAGCCGATCCTGCCAAACACCAGAAAAAGATGTTCCGAGTTTCACCTCTGGCAGGACCGGTACACTAACATCCACTCGCCGGGTGGCCTGGTTCCTGTTTCATTCGCCAGAGGGACAGGACATCATAGCATCTTTTTCGTTTGGCGTGATTTGAAATTTGTGTTTTATACATCAGTGTTAAAAATTGTGGATATTTCCTTAATTTTGATTGGTGATTAGTCCCAGTGTTATCAGTATATTGCGGAATAATCATGGTATCACCTGGACAACGTAAAGGGGTGTCTGGGCACATTATGGCCTCCTTTGATAAACATTCCAGATGTGCATGATGCCGGCACAAAGGTCAGGGAGAGGATCCATGTATCAAGAAACTGCCTTGTGAGTTCTGTGATCTGTTGACCCCTGAACAAGTAATTCAGTTATCAACCCCCACATAAAAGATCCGAAAGGAGATTAAGCAGAAGATTAAAGATACTCTTGTAGATCCGAATTCTGTCACTGTGTTGTCACATGTTGAACAGGAGGACCCGGACAATGCTTCTTCCTCCCATAATACTTCTGTAGACCTTTCTTTGCCACAGCCATCTTTTCGCAAAGAACTTCAAGAGTTGGATGAAAAATCGTCTGTCAGAATGGCCAGGTTAGAGGCTTTGCTCACGTTAGGACAATGTTCTACTCCACAGCCATCTATCTCACCGGTCAAAGCACCGGTTCCTCATAAACCACCGGCTGGAGCTTTGTCATAAGCCCCCTTCCTGATCTCTCCCATTCCTTCCGGCCAAGCCGGCCTGGCTTCTGGCCGGAATAGAACCCAAATGTCTATGGACATGTCTTCTCATGAGAGAACTTATATCCTGAAACTGAACCTGACCCGGAACCGGTGTTTGCACAGCCTGGTCTGGTCCCTGCTATTGATTCTTCTACTGGCCCTCTATCAGCCTCTGCCCGGGATTACATTCCACCGGAGCAAGTTGAAGAAGGTGAATTATCTGACCCGGATGACCAACCGGATCCAGAGGCCGGAGATATAGACAAAACTTTGATTGAGGACCAGAATTATAGAGAAACTGTACGAGGGGTACGTGCTTTTATGGGCTGGAAGCATATACCAGACTTAGAATATTCCCCAGCTTCCAGAGCAGACAACCCTTGGATTGGTCATCGCTCCCAGCCTGTAGGGAAAGTCTCTGTGCTGCTACCCCCGGAAGATTGGCTTTGCAAAAAGCTAGAAAATTTAAACCTTGTTTTGATAGGAGGCTACCCTTCAAAATCAACTGAACCTAGAGGTCTACACATGGATCAATTTCTGCGCCCTCTGAAATCACAAAGT
This sequence comes from Sabellastarte sp. h YS-2021, assembly GCA_964017235.1. NCBI lineage: Eukaryota > Metazoa > Annelida > Polychaeta > Sabellida > Sabellidae > Sabellastarte > Sabellastarte sp. h YS-2021. The sequence continues at coordinate 50,668,639 of OZ024936.1, read as the reverse complement.
CGTTTGTATTGCATCTACCCTACTGAGCCTAAGGACCCCACTAGGCCAGGAAAATATGTAAATACGTGGCCTAACAATGCAGCAAAGTTGAATAGTGCCTTTTCAGGGATTGCCAAGCCATCTATTGCCACTTCTCAACCACCCTCCCATCAATGGGAAAAAACTGCAAAAGAAACATAGTTATATTTGCAATCAGTCTGCAGGTTTTAATAGGCACATCACGAAAATTCAGGACAGTGTCCAAGAACAGCTCAAGACCCTGCAATCTAAACTGGGTAAAGTCAAGTCATTTTCAAAAGCTCAAACTGCCTTGGAAGAACTTCACCACCTTACCACCTTCAACCAAAATTTTTATTGCGTTAATATATCTTACCTAGTGGACAGATGCATTTGTCCGGCGCGCTGCTGGTCCCGCCAAACGTTAGAGAAAAACGCCTCGAGCTGGGCTCTGGCCCGGACCGGTAGTGTCCTGTTTACTCGCCAGGTGGCTGTATAGCCTCCCTGCCAGTGCACTGCGCGTGCGCGCGCATGCGTACTTCCTCCTTTTGTTTGGCGCGAAGACGAGAGGTCGTCTGTTTTTTGGAGAAACTTTTATTTTATTTTATATCTGTTACAGGATATATTTTGATAAATTCTTTGTGTAGAAGTGTTGTTTAATAACTATGGATTCACCAGGACAAAGGCGGGGATCGTGCGGCCATAAAATGGCTGGATTTGATATGCATGAGAAGTGTGCTCGTTGTCGAGACAAAGGTCTGGGTAAAGATCCCTGCATTGTGGGAGGTGCGATATGCAAGATTTGTGACAATTTTACAGCAATTCAGCGTGAGATGCTGGCCACTCCACAATATCAAATTCGCAAGGACAAGAAAGCAGGTTTGCTAGTATCACCACGAGATGTAACTGTGCTGTCTCCAGTTAATTCTTCTCAACAGCCAGCTAGTACTGCGCATGCTCAGCAGACGATTTCTGAAGATGACAGTGCGCATGCGCAGGACCTCCCTGGGGGTAGTGATAATATGAGTTCTTCAGATTTTGTTTCCAAAAAAGATTTTGACAAATTAAGTGACCAGTTAGACGAGAAATTCTCTCGTTTTGAAGCACTCTTATCAAGAGGCAATATATTTGCTACCCCCAAAGTACCGGTTCAGGTTTCAAACCCACCGGTTTCTGATCAGCCATTCATAGATCCTGCCTCTGCCCGAACCACCGGTCCGGTGCGGTTTCTGGCAGTACAGGCTAGTACAGGATCAGATGGCAAGAAAGATTCAAAGAAGAAGCACAAGTCTTCTCATCATAAATCTTCCAAAGCAAAACCGGTTCCGGTTGAGGAAAATACCGGTCTGGTACAGAAAAAGCCCTCTGACACTGCACTTCAACAACCTAAACCGGTACCGGTTGGGGAGATGACCGGTCCGGTCAGGGCATACCAAACTGACACTTTTGTACCCAAGGAACCGGTTCCGGTTGTGGATGGATCTTTTACCGGTCCGGAACCGGTTGCACCGGCTGGGGAGCCGTTTATGAGAAACCTTGCTTCTGCTGGTGGCTCAGATGATATGTCCAATGTTGAACACCCCTTAACAGATGTCTTGCCTGTGGCTTCAGATGAACCACTCTTTGGGGATCATACATCAACAGATGTTGTGGATAGGGATCATACATCACCAGATGTTTTGGATAGCGAGGATGGTGAACTTTCTGAATCAGACACTGATAAACCAGAAAAAAATGAAGAAATGAGTTACAGGGAAACGGTTCGTTCCATCAGGGCCTTTATGGGCTGGAACTTTATCCCAGACTTTGAGTTTGAGTACAGTGACCCGGATAAGTCCAACAATCCGTGGCGTGGAAAAAATCCTAAAACAAGTTCAAAGGTGTCAGTAGCCATGCCAGCAGATGATTGGCTCTGTCAGAAGCTGGAGAGGATTAATCTGACTGTAGCTGAGGGTTACCCTTCCCGAAGTCAAGAAGCAGGTGGTTTGCGTACTGACCAATTCATACGCACCCCTAAACCACAGGATAAATGGTATCCCATGCATAAGTTAAAGACAGATGGTCCCCAGCGACCAGGTAGAAAGCTGTTCAACTGGCATGGTTCTGAGGCGAAACTAAATGCTCAATTCTCAAGAATTGTCAAACCAGCTGCATATCTCGCAACAGGTCCCGTGTCTCGTCCCATATCGCAAGAAGTACTACGCAGATGGGAAAGGTGCGCCCGAGAGGGTACTTACACAGTGAACCATGCAGCTGGTTTCAGCAGATGCACTAGCGAGATTCAAGATCAGATGGCACATCACATAACTTTCCTACAGACTCATCTCAGTAAGGGCAAGTCAGCCAAGGAGGTGTCTGAAGCACTTAAGGAGTTAGGGGATTTATGTGCTTTCCACCAGTATATGTATCCGTCTCTCTTGGGACAGCTCTACAGCACCTGGCTGATAGCCTTTTTGTGCAGCTGGGGAACTTCATTCTGATGCGTCGGGACTCTTATTTAGATCATGTTCGTCCCGGTATGAAGATGGACACTTGGAATGAACTGAGAAATGCTGCTCTTTTTGGATATGGGTTATTTCCCGATGCGGCCTTGAATGTCATGGAACAAGATATCAACAAGTTTGAGACACAACATGTGTCGGTCCAGTCTCGAGTTGGTCCCCAGCACCAACAGAAGACCAAGTATCGCTATAAACCGTATGAGAAGAAGGAGTCTAAGACCATGGTTCAGCCGTCATCTGCTCCTCAACAACCTTGGCGACAGTTTGGGTCACGAGGTCGTGGCCGTGGGCGTGGTTCTACTAACCACCGTTTTTCCAAGTATGCCCGGGGTGGCAAAAGTTATAAATGACAATCATTGTACAAACCCACGCAACCAAATAATTCCAAAAATAGTGGGTCAAAACATCAGCTCTCAAAACATTTCAAAGACTGTATACTCAAGAACTGCTGTAATTCCTGTTCCTATTGTTGTCGGTCCCGGGCAGCCGCAAAAGAAAGGCCTAAGTCCTGATCTTTGTCAGACAGAAATAAAGCATGTCAAAAGTGCTTCTTTTGTCTCTCCTTGTCGTTCTATCCCTCATGTACCAAATGTCCACAGTGTTGCAGAAAATCATCCTGTAGGATGCAGGTTGCACAGGTTTTGGGAAACATGGCTCAGCCTGGGTTCAAATCCTCGGGTAGTCTCCATCTTGAAGGACGGTTACAACCTCCCTTTCAAGATGAGGCCCCCATTGACCAGGTGTCCTCTGATAATCAGCGGATACGCCAACCCTCGCAGAAACAAGTTTTTGAAGGAGGCGTTGCAGTCCCTGATTACAAAACAGGCCGTAGAAAAAGTAGTGGTTCGGGCTTCTCTGGCCTTTTACAACCGGCTGTTCATAGTTCCCAAACCAAACAACAAATGGCGTCCAATCTTGGATTTGAGCAAACTCAATCTTTTCCTCCACTCGGAAACCTTCAAAATGGAAACTCTGGAGACCATCCGGCTATCCCTTCAAAAAGGCGAATGGGTCACATCGCTGGATTTCAGCGATGCCTATTTCCACATTCCCATCAACCCAAGGTCGAGGAAGTATCTCCGGTTTCAACTGCACGGTCAAACCTTCCAGTTCAGGGCTCTGCCGTTCGGCCTAGCGACGGCTCCTTTGGAATTCACAAAGGTGGTGAAGGAGGTGAAATTGATGGCCCAGTCCAGGGGTATAAGGATCCACCAGTACCTAGACGACTGGTTGCTTCGAGCTCCCTGTCGGGAGACTTGTGTGAACCAAACACGGACCCTGATGGCTCTGTGTCAGCAGTTGGGATGGTTAGTCAATTTGCAAAAGTCGGAACTTGTTCCCCAACAGGAGTTCAACTTTGTCGGTTATCATTTCGACCTCTCCAGGGGTCTAGTGAAGCCGACTCAGGAGAGGTGGCAAACCCTAACTCAAAAAATAAAGATGCTAATGAACAGAGGCCATTGTTCGGTCCGAGAGTTCATGTCTCTCATAGGTTTGTTGACAGCCACAGAGAAACAGGTGTTTTCGGGGCGCCTTCACATGAGACCGATTCAGTGGCACTTGAAGAATCACTGGCACGTGCCAGAGGTCCTAGAGAAGGAGATTCCTCTTCCCAGATCTCTATACCCTCATCTGCAGTGGTGGCTGGACGAAAACAATGTGCTCAGCGGCCAACCTCTTCATCCTCTGCAACATGCTCTGCAGTTGTTTACCAACGCCTCAAACGAAGGTTGGGGCGCGCACTTAGGAGACCACACGGCAAAAGGAGTTTGGTCGGACTCAGAAAGCCAGTTGCACATAAACTTTCTCGAGCTAAAGGCGGTCCTTCTGGCCCTCAAGAAGTTCGAGCAACAGTGTTGGGGCCAGATCATTTTGATAGCCACGGACAACACAACGGTTGTCTCATACATCAACAAGGAGGGGGGTATGAGATCAGGCTCACTTTGTGCCCTCCTCTGGAGACTGCTTTCCTGGTGCAATCGCAGACAGATAGTTCTAAGGGCCAGGCACATTCCGGGAAGGCTGAATGTGATAGCAGACAAATTGTCCAGGAGCACTCAGGTTATTCAGACAGAATGGTCCCTCCTGCAGGAAGTCTTCGACCACTTATGTGCCAGGTGGCACACTCCTCGAGTGGATCTCTTTGCAACAAGGTACAATCACAAACTACCCAAGTTTGTGTCCCCAGTACTAGTGTTCTCAAAATACTCTTTTTGGTGGGACCGGGTAGGTATGGATTTCAGCGGGCGGGTACCCGGGTACTCGTGCCGATGGGCGATAATAGGAGATTCTACAAAAATCTCCACATTTACAAACTTAAAACTTACACAAATAACAGGATCCAACCATTTGCTTTATATCTCGTCGGTCACGTGTGTGGCATTCAAAACAGTACGACACAGAAGAAATGTTAACCAAGAAAAGATTTCTGTACATTCAAAACACGGTGGTTTATTGCAGTGTCCATAAAAGTGGGGTCACATGACCTGTCAGTAAAGCATTCACTGTTGCTCGAATGTAGTTTCGGAATTGAAACTTTATTTTTTTAGGCAGGTATATGAACTTTATTAATACTAAATTATGAACTACTGTTTAAAGATATCGTACTTTTATTTATTTAAAGTGTGCATGTCACTATAGACAATATATACAATATTTCATGTACTCGGAATTACATAACTGTGTTAATATACTGACGATTTTCAAAGGGTATCGGCATTTGACAATGCATAAACAACCAAAATAAAAGACAAATTAAATACTATAAATGGTGTACAAGGGTGAGAAAACATTACTCTTGTGCATTTGAATTAAATAGTTTAATTTTAGGTGAATTTATGAAGTCGAGATATGCCTGTAGTACTCGTCAGCCAAAGTGGGCGATATTGACAATAGTTTCGGGTACTCGGGTATGTGATTTCGGATTCGGGTAAATATTCAGGGTTCGGGTACCCGGGTATCCGGATACCCGTTGAGATCACTACCCAGTACCCGATCCACAGGCATGGAGAGTAGATGCTCTCAGCCTGAATTGGGAGAATATGGATGCCTACGCGTTCCCTCCTGTGTCTCTTTTGGGCAAGGTGGTATCCAAGATCCTAGATCAGGGAGTTCACAGGTTGGTCCTGATTGCTCCAGGGTGGCCCAACATGCCTTGGTTCTGGGATCTGGTCAGCATGTCTGTTCAGATTCCTCTCTCCCTTCCAAACGTGGAGAACCTGCTGACCCAACCGTTCAATCAGTGTCCCCACAGAGATCTCCTAGGGCTCAACCTCCACGCCTGGCTCCTAGAGCCTCTAGCATACAGGCACAAGGATTCTCTGATGAAGTGGCAACGAGAATTGAGGCTCCTCAAAGACAATCAACCAGAGCCATCTATGAATCGAAGTGGTCCATATTTATCAAATGGTGCGAGTCACACAAGGTGGACTTCGGGTCACCTTCTTTAAATCAGGTAGCGGAATTTCTCCTATTCCTTTTCAAGGAGAAAAATCTTCAACCTAGCACCATAGATGGATATAGAACTGCTATAGCCGACAAAATCGGGTGTGACAAGGTTAATTTTGGTAAAGACGAAAACCTTACCCGCTTGCTAGACAGTTTCCATAGAGATAAACCCAAGGGTCTTCGAGGAGTCCCTAGCTGGAATCTGTCTCTGGTCTTGCATCAATTAACCCAGTCCCCCTTTGAACCCCTTCGAAAGGCGTTTCTGAAACATCTTACCTTCAAAACGGTGTTTCTCCTGGCTTTGGGCTCGGGCAAAAGAAGGAGTGAGATTCATGCCTGGGTACACAGGAACATTAGACATCAGGAAGATTGGGCTAATGTTCCTTTATTCCCTTCTCCTTGTTTCTTGTCCAAGAATCAGTTGGCTAAAGAAGGGCCTTCTTCAGTAGCTCCGGTAATTATTCCGGCCTTGGCCCCTACGTTGGATAAGTCTCTCAAGGAGGATAGAACCTTATGTCCAGTTTGGGCTTTGCGTTATTACCTGGACAAGACCAAAGACCTCCGTTCCGGCAAACAGTTGGTCTTTGTGTCTTTCAAGAAGAACTTCAATAAGGACATCGCTCCTGCTACGATTTCTTCTTGGATTAAACAAACCATCTTGTTGTGCTATCAATTGTCCAATGAGGATGCACAACAATTGCATCAGGTCAGAGCTCATGATGTGCGGGCCTTTGCAGCTTCTAAGGCTTTTCAAGGAGGTGTGTCCTTGGACCAGATCCTCTCAGCCTGCCACTAGAAGTCGCACAATACCTTCACCCAATTTTATTTGAAGGATGTAGCATGGGCGGATGCTGACCTGTACCATTTAGGACCAGTGGTCGCAGCCCAGCACATACGCGAGTAACTGGTATCCTTGAAAGGATAACTTGTATATAGTGTAAAGCGTTTAGAAGGAGTAGTGGGTTGTTTTAGTTGGCTCCTTCTTTTTTAGTTATCATGTTTTGAAACCCCAGCGCGCAGTTCTCAACCGGAAGGGCTGGTGTGGGGTATGAGTTATTTCTATTTTATCCTGTTCTGCTTCCTCCGGAATCCTTGGGACTGAACTCTTACCTCCTCTCTCCTATAGTCCTAGCCCAGGTGGCTCGGTAGACGGCGAAAAAGAGGGGGGGGGGGAACCAACTATGGTGTAGGGTATGGGAAGGATCCCTAACCCTTGGGCCGGAGGCCCACAGTTCTGACAAGAGTCCCTGTTGAGTTTAGCTGCCCTCCATCCAATGGGTAGTTATTCTGCATCTGTCCACTAGGTAAGATATATTAACGCAATAAAATGGAAAATTTAATAAGTAAATTAAATTTTTATAAGTTAATATCTTACCTAGTGGACAGAGGGATTCCCACCCTGCCTTCCCCGCAACAAACATTCCCAGGGGACTCAAACAGGGTGCAAACAAAAGGTGGAAGTACGCATGCGCGCGCACGCGCAGTGCACCGGCAGGGAGGCTATACAGCCACCTGGCGAGTAAACAGGACACTACCGGTCCGGGCCAGAGCCCAGCTTGAGGCGTTTTTCTCTAACGTTTGGCGGGACCGGCAGCGCGCCGGAGAAATGCATCTGTCCACTAGGTAAGATATTAACTTATAAAAATTTAATTTACTTATTAAATTTTCCAGTTAGTTTTGCAGTTGGAAAGTCCCTTCAGCACCTCTCTGACTTCACGTTCATTCAAATGGCAAACCTCACCCTCATGTACAGAGAATCGTTTTAGAGCACCTCAAGCAAGGAGTTAAACCTGATATATTCTCAGCCTTGAGGAATTGTCCATTGAACGGATATGCCTTGTTTCCTGATGCAGTGATTAGAAAAGCAGAAGATGAGATAGCCCAGTATGAAACTGCTAAGCATACTCCCCAGCCCGGCCCAGGCCAGGGGGGGTTCGCCGGTGGGCATAAGAAACTTCAACAAAACAGATACCAGCCTTACTCGACCGGGTGGAAGAACCAGGAAAGTTCCAGATCATCTGGTCAGGCTGGAAAAGATATGCCGGCCTGGAAGAGTTTTGGGGGGCGCGGCAGATCCTGGGGTAGGGGCTGAGGTGGTCAGCCTGGACGCGGTACACCTAAGCTCCAAAGACAACTCACAGTATAAATGACAATTATTGTGTGATAGACCCGGTGCCAGTGGCCCGGTCTTTGAATGTTGTGGAAGGTGTAAAAGACAAAAACATTTCTGTCAATGCTCAAGTAAATGTATCTTGTCCTGTTGTCTGTCCTGTACCTTCTGCAATAAGTGTCAAAAGGCAGTAAGATGTAAGACCTCTGTCAGAAACAAAGAAAGAAGTAAAATCTGTGAAAAGTATTTCTATTGTAGATCATTGTGTTTGTGCCCCAAATGTGTTAAATGTCCCCAATGTTGCACATGTTCAGCTAGTGGGAGGTCGCCGGCAAAACTTTTGGCAGAAATGGTCCCTCCTGGGCGCAAATCCAAGGGTAGGGTCGATCTTAAAGGACGGCTACATTCTTCCATTCAAACTCAGACCTCCTCTAGTAAGAGATCCGTTGATAGTCAGTGGGTATGCAAACCCCGTCAGGAACCTCTACCTGAAGGAAGCTTTGCATGCACTGATTCACAAAATGGCAGCAGAGAGTGTGAGGGTTCGAACCTCTCTAGCCTTTTTCAACAGGCTATTCATAGTTCCAAAACCAAATCAGAAATGGGCCCAATCTTGGATTTCAATGCTCTGAACAGATTTTTGAGCGTAAAAGCATTCAAAATGGAGACCCCAGAAACAATCCGAATCTCCCTACAACAAAGGGACGCCTACCTCCACATTCCAATACACAACCGGTCCTGGAAGTTCCTCCGGTTTCACTTCCAGAACCAAACTATCAGTTCCTCACTCTTCCCTTTGGCCTCTCAACAGCTCCTATGGAGTTCACTTGCGTGGTCAAGGGGGTCAAGTTGATGGCACAATCTCGAGGTATAAGAATCTACCAGTACCTAGACGACTGGTTGATTCGAGCCCCCACCAAAAAATCCTGCAGCCAGGGTACCCAGTCCCTCCTCGCCCTTTGCTAGGAGTTAGATTGGGTTGTGAATCTCCAAAAGTCAGAGTTGGAACCCAAATAGGTCTTCAAATTTGTGGGTTACCAATACGACCTCTTACATGGCGGGTTAGGCTGACCCAAAAGCGTTGGAGTCAATTCTGCAGAAAGTGTCATTCATCCTGTCCAATCTGACTTGTTGGGTCAGGAAGTTCATGTCTCTGATAAGCCTTCTCACAGCAACGGAAAAACAGGTGCCTCTGGGCAGACTTCATATGAGACCCATTCAGTGGCGCCTCAAGAGACATTGGAGGGTTCCCGAGTCACTGGAAAAGGAGATCCCAGTCCCAAGGACTCTTCACCCACACCTTCAGTGGTGGACCAAGGAAACAAATGTGTTACCAGGTCAGCCCCTGCACCCGTTGTGTCGTGCCCTTCAGGTCTTTACAGATGCCTCAAGAGAAGGCTGGTGTGCTCACCAGCCTGGTGCTCACTTAGGCAACTTCACAGCAAGCGGCACCTGGTCAGTTCCAGAAAGTTGGTTACACATAAACTATCTGAATTAAAGGCTGTCTTGCTGGCTCTGAAAAAGTTCCAACACATAGTACAGGGTCAAATTGTTCTGGTTACCACAGACAACACTACAGTTGTGGCATACATAAACAAGGAGGCAGGTATAAGGTCAGGCTCACTTTGTGTCCTTCTATGGCGAGTCCTGTGCTGGTGCAATCTGAGACATATTGTCCTAAAGGCCAGGCACATCCCAGGCCGTCTGAATGTGATTGCGGACAAACTGTCCCGACGAGGTCAAATAATTCAGACGGAATGGTCCCTTCATCAGGAAGTGTTCGACCTCCGGTGTCAAACCTGGCACCATCCACAGGTTGACATGTTTGCAACCAGCTACAATTGCAAACTGACCAAGTTTGTGTCCCCAGTCCCGGACCCAAACGCTTGGATGGTGGACGCTTAACAGTCTTCTGGGAGGACTTGGATATGTATGCATTTCTCCCAGTGTCCCTGCTGGGAAAAGTGATCAGCAAGCTGTCAGATCACCTGTGCAAGAGGGTGATCCTGATAGCTCTAGGTTGGCCCAACATGCCGTGGTTCTGGGATCTAGTGGATCTGTCGTCCCAGATACCCATTTTTCTCCCCAACCATCCTAATCTGGTGACTCAGCCATTCAACAGGGCACGTCACAGGGATCTGACCAGTCTCAATCTTCACTGCCCAGCAGATCCACCACTGAACCTCCTTGGCTCCTGCCCTGTATATAGTGCATATAATGGTTAGGGTTTTTGATTAGTATAGGTCCAGCTTAGTTATGACCTATTCCATAATTAAGTTTTTTTATCTAGGCGCTAGGTGCACAGGGTATGAGGCCTTATTCCACTCTTGCTAGGGGTTTACGTGGAATCTCTAGGACTGAACTCTTCTTCTCTTCCTTCCCTCAGAGCAGAAAAGAAGGGGGGCAGGGGCAAGTTAGGGCTTAGGATCTATTTTATGCCTATCCTATCAACTAAGCCAGAACATGTTGCCCATATATAGAGTTCCAATTAGTCCTAATTAAGCTGCCCTCCATCCACTGGGTAGTTAATCTAGCTATCGTCTGTTAGGTAAGATGTATTAACGCAATAAAATTGCAAATTTTAATTAGTAAATTTTTTTTATTAGTTAATATCTTACCTAACAGATGGGAGATTCCCACCCGGCCTTCCCCGCTTTCAGCTCATAGCGGATTCAACTCTGGAGGAACGAAAAAGATGCTATGACGTCACGCCCCTCTAACGAATGAAACAGGAACTAGGCCACCTGGCAAGTGGATGTTAGTGTACCGGTCCTGCCGGAGGTGAAACTCGGAACGTCTTTTTCTGGCGTTTGGCGGGACCGGCTGGCACCGGAGTATAGCTATCGTCTGTTAGGTAAGATATTAACTAACTTATAAAAATTTAATTTACTAATTAAAATTTTCAAGTTTGTGTGTTATTGTTAATATTCTTTGTTCTGTAACATGTGAGCTTTACAAGTTCAAGGTTGTTGTAGGTGTAATAATGTATGGATAGCATTGAAAAAGCTTTTATCATTCTAATTAATGTCTAACTCTATATTGCTTGCCTACAAATTGTATTCTTTTCATGTTTATTTCGTAAATAGCCTTATCTTATCTTCTCAAGTGCTTATTTTGGTTATGTGGAGCAAAACGTGTTGAACAAGTATGTTTAGAAACTTTTTCCTGTTTAAGAGGTGACCCCTTGTCTGCACATATGGGTGCATGCACACAGCTCTTTGGCGACAATACTATGTCGAGAGATCTTTACTACAGGGTTCACCTTCCTGTTGAAGGCATCAGCCAGTACTAAACGTCTATTTTTCTTGGACGTTGGCCTCCCGTCTCAGATAGCATTCAGTTCCACTTAGTAAGCTTGTAACTTATAAAAGCTACATTTAAGTAATTAAAATTTTCAATTTTTTTTTTCAGACAGAGTAACCAGTGTAAGGCATTTCTGTCTATTGAAGCAGAAACAATTGCTCACCAAACCACAGAGCAAGGATTAACTGACACTCCTGTGGAATTCTTATTCACCACATTACAACGGCTTTTCATTGGTGGAGTTCCAAGTCATGTGACTCAGCAGCAAGATGTTATCAGTAATTTGATTGGTTGTGTCAGTCTTGTGGCTTGGAATGGAGATTTATATAATATTAGTCAAGCAGAAGATGGGGTGAGTTTGTGTGAATTTATTTTTTTTTTTTGAGTGGTTAACTCTGCAGTTATGACAAAAATGCAATATTTACTGTGTTCACAGTAGTTTTTTTTGTCAAATGTATATTTTGTTGCAAGTAACCTTTTAAGTGTTTTTAGGATTAATTACTTTGTATTATTTTGTATTATTTGTAAACACACTGACCATACCTATATATATTTCACTTGGTTGTAAAGTGGATCATTTAGTTTAAGATATAAATTGTAGTGAGTACTTTTGGCTTAATGTGGAAGAGCTAGGTAAGAACTAATAACTGTTGTGAATTGACCAAACAGGCTTATCAGAGGTTTTGTAGTTACAAAATTTGTTCTCTTTTGATGTAGCTATTAGAGTAAGAAATCTAAAATTCGCCACATATCTGAAATTCGCCACATGTGAAAATACTAATAAAATAAATGAATTGTGGTGAGATTTGTTGACTGTATAGTAAATTAAGGCTTTTTGAACAGAAAAATGCCAATTTTTGGACAAAACATCATTTTCTTCATAAAATTAACTAAGGTTTTAGAGGTGGCGAATTTTAGATTCCTGGCGAATTTTAGATTTCTTACTCTATGTCAATGCAAGATATAAATGATTTAATATCAGACATCATAAACATGAGATTTACTTGGTACCTTTGAGAAATGTTTGGATGTCACAAAAATATTCACTCTTTTTCTATAAAATACTTGTTAGGGTTGTGTTTTGTGACTATTTTATTATGAAGATATTTCCTTGCAAAATACCACAAAAACTCAGTTGAAATAACTGTACTGGACAATTTTTCCCATATATTGCACAAATATACTTTTTTCATATGGGCTTTTCCTAGCACCAAGTATAATGAGTGTTTGCACACCAAACTACATTATATGAACTTTCTGTTCCAGCAAAATGTAGAGCAATGTAGTCAGGAAACTTTTCCCACATCACCCCTAACACCTCACCCAACTTGTGCTGATATAAATTGTTTGAATGGGGGCACCTGTCAGAATGTGGCGACACCTAGTGGTGGAATTCGCTACCAGTGTAATTGTCCAATTCATTTTGCTGGTACTCGCTGTGAAGAAGGTAGGTTGATGGTCAAACTAAACAAGATGACATTAATTTTTATTATTATATTGTAACTTTAAAGTTAGCTTTGTAACACATCTTATAATAAGTGAAATTTACTTAGCTTAAATGAATATATAATATCAGAATAATTATACTATTGATTGAATATCATTTATTCTAATATTTTAAAATGTAAAAATTTTCTTATAATATAGGCATTTTCTGATAAAGAAATTCAAGTATAACTGTCTGAGAATAAAAATTTTAATGAGTAAAATGAAAAATACAGTTCACGATGCTTGTTGTTGATTATTTTTACAGAGATTGTAGTTTTCTTCCCGAGATTCTCTGGAAATTCCTATCTCCAATACAATGCCATTGACTTAAATGGCCCCTCGAATAACCTCTATTTGACCTTTAAAACTTCTCACACCGATGGTACCTTAATGTACACTGCTGATGAGAGTGGGAAGTTCATACATCTGTTTATAGAAGAAGGAATTTTGAAATTTCAAATGACATGTGGAATGTCTGGGATCATCTACATGAACTCACAAACTTCAGTGGACATAGACCAACTAGTGGCAGTTCAGCTGAGGTGAGACTGAGGTAGTTTTCAATAGGGATTGGTCAGTATGAAAAATATGTACAATCGGGAGGCCGCCAATGCAAAACCATACCGATTTTGGGACTTTGCATTTTAGTACACCAAACATGGACATTTCCTCTTAACGACATCGCAATAAAAGTCTCCAAATGTACAAAATATGGGAAAAAAGTGTGTTATTTCTTCAGTTTTCTGGGGTTTTTTCCCAAAATTTTAAGTTTTCCTTCCATTTAATGTGTTGACAAGTGAAATTGAGGTTATAAAGTGTCGTAACCAAAACATGGCATTTCTGCTCAAGTAATCGCAACTGATTATAAAAGTCTGCAAATGCACAAAAATATGGGACAAAAGCTTATGATTTCTTCAGATTTTTGGGAATTTTTCTAATATTTCAACTCTTCCTTCCATTATATCTATTGGCAAGCGAAATGTCGGTTTTAAAATCTCGTCACGGTATTTCAGTAAAATGGTCTCGATACCGAGACACTGGGCCTACTGACCCATCCCAAGAATGGTCAGACTTTGTTAAGACACCAACTGTAAAGATTTTAATATGAAAGAGATGAAGTGTTGATGGTTGATCATATGTAAGATTGAGGTTGATTATGTGTGTACGGTTGTGATTTACTGTGTGTTTACATAACCAACTATTAGCAATGTTATTGCAAAAATTAAAACTTGCCTTGAACTAAACTAAATCTAGTATTTGGTGTGCATTGTAGGTGAACTGCAATTTAAAGTAAGAAAGTGCACTGCAAGACATAATGTTTGTAAATATCATTTACGTCATCTTCATTTTAAAATTTTTAGTACTTTACCCAAATCAACATATATACACTATAGTAGACATTTTACCCCCTTTTAGGTAAAAGTTTAAACAATGTATTATTTAAAATACTAAAAAAACATATAAATTGAATGAAAATTATAGAAAAAAATTCTTCTTTACAAGGAAGGGACAGACCATTAAAAATACTTAGCTTTCTTCCTTGAATGTTATTGCACAGTAAATCAGTTGAAATATCAATAGTTTTACAAATAAAACTTATGTGGATTTTTTTATTTCTTTTATACAGATGGCAAGTATCAGAGCTAGACCAGATGTGCTTTGTTTCCATGGCAATAGATGATAATGATACCAGAAACTCCACACTCTACACATCCATAGCACCTGTCTCCATGGCACCCAGCAACCTATATCTGGGAGGTGCACCTGTCTCCATAGCAACTGTTTCTCAGGCTACTCCATTCACTGGATTCACTGGCTGTATTAGACATCTACAGGTTAGTATTGATTATTGTATCCACCGGACGCATCCGGTGGATACTTTGGTTTAGCGTTCGCAGAGATTTTTGGCGTTAACGCAAATTTGCAGGATATCTTTATTGGAGGGTAAGCTTCTCTGGGACTGAAATTAGCCTCATTCTGAAAAACAAGATGGTCGCCGCAGGCATTTCTTTGAAAATTATATACATTTTACTACTATATCTCCCTTATTATTGGTCCTAGAGGTTTGGGATTGTAAACCAACCTATAGGAAATCATGGGCTGGGAATCTTTTGGTGTGGTCGGATTTGACCTTGGGCCCCTCCTTCAAGGTCAAACGAGGATAGCCAAACTTAAAAGTGCTTCCAACTCGCTTATTATTGGTCCTAGAGGTTTGGGATGGTAAACCAACATATGGGAAGTCATGGGCTGGGAATCTTCTGGTATGGACTTAAAAGTGCTTATAACTCACTTATTTTTGGTCGTAGAGGTTTGGGATGGTAAACCAACCTAATGCCCCTGTTCCACCAAAAGATTAAGCCCCGATCCTGTCGGCGACCCTTAATCGTGCACAGTTGGTTGAAAAAAGACAAAAATGGGCAGGAATACTGGGTCGGTACTGAAGTCTGGGATTAAGAACAGATCGTCCCCAGGACGCCTCAGGACACCTCAGGACGCCTCAGGCGGCCGCAGACAGTCCCCGACTGGTCTGGGACTAAGAACCGACTAAGCCAGTTTTCGGGTCGGTTTCAACCACGATCCTGTCGGACACAAACCGACTGGGTCCCAGGACGCCTCAGGCCTCCTGGGACTAAGAGCCGACTAACACACGATTAACTACCGGCGTCCTCAGGCGTCCTCAGGCCTCCTCAGGCCTCCCCAGACCAGGATCCCCGATTATTGTTTTGCAAAGTTGCTGGATTTTCTGGGTATATATATATAAAATTTGCGATCTAATCATCATTGCTTTTCTAGGAACACACCAGGATGCCACCTTTTAATGGAAGACAGATTCAACAACAACTTAGGGCTTTTTTGGTTTTTATTCAGTTACAAATAATCATGTATTTCCATTTTTTACGTCAAGCACAGCAACCACCACCACCAGCACCACCAGCACCCATACAGAGACCTAGAAGAAGGCACAACATGTGGGTCAGGCCATGGCTACTGCAGAGAGAGGAGAGGGGGGCCTACCACAACATTATGGCTGATCTGTATGCCACAGACATTCCAGGATTCACCAACTACATGAGGATGACCCCAGAATTCTTTGAAATGATGAAGACCAGACTGGAACCACGTCTAGCCAGGCAGGCCACCAACTACAGAGCTCCTATCAGTGTTGGGGAGAAGTTAGCCCTCACCATCAGATATCTGGCCACTGGAGAGTCATACACATCATTATCCTGTCAGTTCAGGGTTGGCAGATCCACCATTTCCAAGTTTCTACCAGAGGTCTGCAGGGCCATCCAGGATGAGTTCACCAGAGAGTACCTCAAATGTCCTACTACTCCAGATGAGTGGAAAGAACTGGAAAGGGAATTCAGGATCAGGTGGAATGTTCCACATGCCCTGGGAGCCCTGGATGGAAAGCATGTGGCCCTGAAGAAACCCAAGAACTCTGGAGCCCTCTACCACAACTACAAGGGGTTCTTTTCCATTGTCATGTTGGCCTTGGTAGATGGGCAGTACAAATTCAGATGGGTGGATGTGGGTACAGAAGGGTCTTGCTCAGATGCCCAGATATTTAATGCCTCTCAGCTGAAGAGGAGGATTGAAGATGGCAGGATAGGCTTCCCTGACCCAGCTCCTATAACACAGGGTGGTAGAGATGTCCCCTACTTCATTTTGGCAGATGATGCCTTTGCCCTGAAGACCTGGCTCATGAAACCCTATGGCAGAAGGCTGTTAACAAGGGAGGAAAGGATTGCCAACTACAGAATATCAAGGGGCAGGAGAGTTGTGGAGAACGCTTTTGGCATCCTTGTGACAAGATTTAGAGTCATGAGGACCACCATTGAACTACCCCCAGAAACAGTTAGAGAAGTGGTCATGACCTGTGTGGTTCTGCACAATATACTCAGAAGCCAGTATCAAGGTCAACCTGCTGGTCAGCAGCCGGGGGGGGGGGGGGGGATGATGATGATGTGCCTGGTGATTGTGGATTGATTGGTGGTGCTGCTGGTGGTGGCCAAGACAGAAACCCTGCTAGAGAGGCCAAAAGACAGAGGGATTACCTGAAGGACTACTTCAATAATGAGGGAGCAGTGGCCTGGCAAGATGGCAGAATATAAGTCCTGTTGCAGTAAACAGTCCTTTTCAGGACTAACTACAACAGTCCTTTTCAGGACTACCAAATATTCCAAAAACAATTAATCAGCTATGTGGACAAACAGACAAATCCCATGCCAAGCATAACTTGTTGAGACGGACAAACAGACAAACCCCATGCCAAACATAACTTGTTGAGACGGACAAACAGACAAACCCCATGCCAAACATAACTTGTTGAGACAGACAAACAGACAAACCCCATGCCAAACATAACTTGTTCAGACAGACAAACAGACAAACACAACTTACTCACCCAACAAACAGACAAACCCACTGTTAAACAAAAGCGAAACACAAAGTCACACATAATATCCTAAATTGAATTATTATTTTATATATTTTCAAATCCACATCATAATTTAAACATTTTTCTTTTTTCATGGCTGGGAAACTTATTTGTAGCAGAAATTTTTTTATGGAAATATTCAATTTTAAATATTCATTTCTAATCACAAAAATTTGGAAAATATAACCATGGAACTAGTTTTGCTTTCAATAATGGGGGATTGTGTTTGCTAAATAGTTTGTCAGTTCGTTGGCATGGGTTCTATTTACTTTTGGGTTTGGGTGTTTGTTGGTTGGTGGTTACTGGGGTTGGTTTTTTTGGGGGTAGTTGGGTATTAGGTTTGGTACTGGGTTTGTTATTTGGGGGTTATGTTTGGTATTGGGTTTGTCTGTTTGTGGGTTGGTAAGTATGTAATTATGCCTTTTAACTCTAGGGAAGGTGCAAGTGTTGGACTTTTCAATTACAGATTTTAAACTATCCCATGGATTTTAATCTAAAAATGGGCTGATTAATGGCCATATTGGGAGTTACTTTTAATATTTTTTTTATGTGGCCTTTTTGGTTATGTGTAGTACCATGGGTTATTTGTTTCATGTTTGGGGTGGTGTAAGTGTTGGACTTTAATTTTTTTTTCTTGTGATAAGTATTTGTACTGAACTTTTTTGTTTTGGGAGGGGAATTGGAAGAACACATAGCTGAATAATTGTTTTTGGAAGATTTGGTGGCCCTGAAAAGGGCCTGGCAGGTCAAAGACCCGCCCTGACTGGATGGCTACTGAGGAGGCTGCTGCTGCTGTTGAGGCGGTGCTGAAGTGGTGATAGTAAAGAGCTGCTGCTGCGGTTGTTGCTGCTGCTGCTGCTGCTGAGGCTGCTCGACGATCTGTGTTGATGTCAGATCTGGTAGCTGGCTTAAGATTCCACTCAGATTGTGTCTGCTCCCTTCGTCCTGTACAGTTAGGACAGATGTAGGGTTGCTGAAGCCAATGGGGCTTGGTGTATAGTACACAAAACTGCTGCTAGCTGCTGCTTGAGTGGAACTTGACGCCTGTGGAGTGGTTGTTGGCAGTAGGCCGACCCTCTGGGACTCCGTGGTAACAGTGGCTGATCTTCTGGGCAATGGCTGACGTCTGCGGTTACTCTTAATATTTTCGATATCTCTGAATATCTTGCCCTTTAATTCTTCAAATTCTTCTTGAGTCATCTTTTCGGCCTCTGATGCCACGTAGTCAAAGAAGGGCTGCCTGTCTGACTTCTGATGCAGAAAACCTGAGATAAGTGTCCTCATCTGCTCAAAGTGTTCGAGAATCTTGGAGTCTGTAGTTGAAACGGGTGTTGATGTAATGATGGACTGACTCCTCTCCCTCAGGACACTGGACTCGAGGTGTTCTGTGTCAGTAGTTGACCCACGTGATTCGTCCTGCTTGCTGGTATTTGGACTGGCCTCAAAACCTGAACTTCTATTGGCCCCCTTTCTTCTGATGTGGGTTTTAAGAAAACCCATCTGTTGGTAGACCCAGGACTGTCTCTTGGTCATCTCCCTCGGGGCTTGGCCAGATTGGAGCTTAGACAGCTTTCCATAACGGGTTCGCTGGGACTCAAACCACCTTCTCACATCAAAGGGCTGGAGCTTAAGTTCTGCAGATATTTCTGCCCAGAGAGCCTCTCTTCTGTTCCTGTCGTGGAAACGTGAATGTTCCTTGTCATACAGTTCAGGGTGCAGCTTGACGAATTCTACAATGGAAACTTCATCACTGTCTGTAAAAGTGGCACACACCCTGGCTCTCTTGGCTGAAGAATGGCACTCCGGATCTTCCTCACACCTCTCTTCTTCTTCCGCCACAGCTTCCCCAATAGCTGGATCTTCCTGAATCTCCTCCTCCTCTCTCCTCTCACTTCCTTCTTCTGTAATAACTTCACTCCTCTCCTCTACTTGACTTTCCTTCTCCCTCTCATCCATCTTTTTCCTTCCTCTCTTCCCTCCTTTCTCTTTTCTCATGATCCAGTCGACAAAATAATAAAAAAATAGTAAAATGTGTCTCCTAACTGTGAAATTTGCCT
The DNA here is from genome assembly GCA_964017235.1 of Sabellastarte sp. h YS-2021. Lineage (NCBI taxonomy): Eukaryota > Metazoa > Annelida > Polychaeta > Sabellida > Sabellidae > Sabellastarte > Sabellastarte sp. h YS-2021. Next base: position 50,649,295 of record OZ024936.1, on the reverse strand, counting down.
TAAGCTCAAGTATATAAAATGTAAAATAAAAATTGAAAACCCCTACAAATCAGTGACACACGTCTCTCAGTAGCCAAACAGTCAGTAACAATGACAAAGTGTGCGCGGTCGCTTATATAGTCCCAGACCTGCTCATTGCCTCGTTTTAATTTCCAACGCGCGGAAAACAGTCGGTTCTTAATCGGTTGTTAGTCCCAGGCCGCCTGGGGCGTCCTCAGGACGCCGCAGACTGAAAATGCGTGGTCCCAGGCGTCCTGGGGAGGCCGGTTTGGATCGGTTAGGGTCGGTTACCCTTAGTCGGTTCTTAGTCCCAGACCTTGATTTTTGGGTCGCAGGACACCGCAGACGGTCTGAGGCTTCCGGGGACTAATGAAACCGACTCACTTTCAGACGCATGAAATTCATACGCATCATATTTGAGTCTGGGATTAACAACCGGCCGCCTGGGACTAAGCTAGGGAGGTCTGGGACTAAGGGTCGCAGGACGCCTGGGACAACACACGACTGTGTAAATTTGGGTCTGAGGAGGCCTCAGGACGCCTGGGACTGGACATTTTGTTGACGGCGGGAAATAGGAATCGGTTGTAGTCGTGTGAAATATCAAACATGTTTGATTTTTCACACGGCCTCAACCGACCACAACCGATCCTTACAGGAAGCCTGGGACTAAGCAAATATTTCAAACCGACCCCCCAAAACCCTTAATCGGGAGCCTTAGTCGTGTGGTGGAACACCCACATATAGGAAATCATGGGCTGGGAATCTTCTGCTGTGGTCGGATTTGACCTTGGGACCCTCCTTCAAGGTTAAATGAGGATGTGAAACCAAATTATCGGATATCATGGCCTGGGAATCTTCTGATGTGGTCAGATTTGACCTTTGGCCTCTCCTCCAAGGTCAAACGATGGTGTACTGGCTTTGGTGAGTTGTCTTTCCGGTGGATACAAATTTGTATTTGTTCTCCGATGCGTAGGTCTCGTTAGAAATTGTTTAACATTGATTTAAACTCATTGTATAGGTTATGTCACGACTAGGGCTGTGAACGGTTACTCGAGCCTCGATAGATGAGTCTGTTTTTGCTACTATTCGAGTCCATTTTCACTACTCGGTTACTCGCAAATCATTGTATTATCGCCCGCGTAATGAAACTTTTATGTAAAATATGTTTCATTTCTGCATATTCGTCACATAATATCAGTTGAAGTTGTAGTTTCCGCTTAAAAACCTACAATTTACTTCATATTCTATAATATCTGGTTAAATAGAAGACGTTTTTCTTCAAAAGTTTCGTTTCCGGTTTGTTTACAGAAGACTTCTAATGGTAGGTACTAAATCTCACGGTTACTCGAATTTGGGCCGGTTATCAGTGGGCGAGTACTCGGGGCCTTTTTTCAGCACCCGTCCCAGCCTTAGTCACGACCTGTAGTTAGGGCAAAATAAACCAGTACATACTAATTAGTCAATATTCTTCACTGTAACTGATGGGCATCACTAACCAAATGCCAACTTTCCCACACAAGGTCAGGTCTGGTGTTCAAACTGTCGACCTTAGAGGTGGAAGGTGAGTGCGTTACAATAACACTACTGAACATCCTGAAACTGGTTCAAGGACACCCCTGCAAAATGGAGATCATGATTGACCATAAAGTGCATGGTGTTTGATGATCAACCATGGATATCCATGAATGACAACATCAGATGAAATGTGAAGTTAATAATATGTAAACTATGTAGTTTTCTTTCCATACCTGTGTTGGATTTGAACTTTTTAAAGAAAGATAAATGGAACCTCAGAATACAGGTCACATTGGAATAGTGTTTAGATGCCCTAATAAAAAAATTGTTTTTACATCCATACAAAAATAACACATATTCATAAATTTTGAAAGTTAAGGAAATTATGGAAGTAATTGTTAAAAATGGCCTTGTCAAGAAACATTGAGTTAAGAGGTTACTGTAAATATAAAAACAAACTCATAATTTTTTGAAATACTGACTAATAACCAGTAAATCGTAGGGAGTTGGAAAAATACTAACACATCTCACTAGTACAACAGATTATAATGTATTAAGTTTTGTTATCTTTAGGTAAATGAAGAAGAGCTGCGTGTTTTCCATGATGCCACTACTGGGGTGAACATAGCGCGCTGTGAAGTGAATGCCTGTAATTACCAGCCCTGCATGAATGGAGGTTCTTGTGAAGAGTGAGTATTTTATACTTGGTTGTTTTTTCTACATCACGCACAGTACCTTAGTATCAGTATATTGTGATGGAAAGTTAGAAGGGTGGAGGAAACCAGTACATATAGTTGGTCAAGGTTCTGTACTGTAAAGTGCCGATCAATGGCAAACAGCTACTAGCTTTCCCACTTGAGACTTGGCCAGAATTTCAACTCCGATCTCAGAAGTGGGAGGTGAGTGAAAAATAAGACAAAATGGAAGCCTTTAAGCAGAATTCTGTTGAGTGTAATTACCTTTTAAGTAGAAATAAATATTAGGTGCTTCAAGACATTCTTTATTGTATCCCTGGTAAGATTTTGTTTCATAAGAAATAATGTTAAAATGTTTAATGTAAACCTTTCAAATTTGGTATGTGGGTATATGGGTAAGGCCTCAGACCCTATTGTTTTCTACTATAAAACGAAGGTGGCCTTCTAAAGGTTAACTGGTCAAGGCAATAACTTAAAATTCAATAACTTAGAAAATATTTTACATAGACCTTTCAAAAAATATTTGTATGAATATTATATGGGTAAGGCCCCAGAACCTATTGTTTACCTCAAACTTCCGTAATACAACCAGTTGCAGCTTTTTAAAGTTCAAGGACATAACTTGAAAGGCAATAACATTAAAAATGACCTGTGCAACCATTGTGATGCCTATACAACCATTATGATATGACTTATACAACCATTGCGATATGACCTTGTTACGGTCACGGGCAAGCGCGGTAGCAATTACCGGTTGTCTTTAAGTTGTAACAGAAAAAGCAAAAAGTTAAACTTAACAAATTTATTTAATAGTCAACAATAATGATTACAGTCAACTGGTATGCCCTTAACCAAACACACAAATACAATAATAAGATCTAGCTGACCTGACCACTGAGATTAAGAATAAGTTTATCTGCCGTATCCAACAATCTGTTCTGTAATCCGTCCTGTGGTATATTCTGTGATTGGTCCAATGTCCTGTGATCTGTCCCGTGATCTGTCCAGCGTTCACTCACACACAGATATCTATATCCTGTGACCTGTCCCACACTCAACAACACAAAAGGTGCTTGTCCTGCTATCCTTTATATATCCAGTCACACAGAAGGTCTGTCTGGAGATTTTTAGAGAGTTAACACAATTGTACTGTCTGCTCCAAGATATGGACAATGTCCAAAATGCAGTAAATCCACTCTCTGTTATATATCTGTACAATATCCAAAAATATCCAAAGTGCAATAAATCTGTCCAGACAATGTATCTAGTTCACTCCAGTAAAAGTTCACAGCAACACAAGTTATATTATATTCCAAAACACAATAGCTCTCCTTATAGCCAGCGAATACAAAGTTCTCTTGTGGTCAGATGTACATTCCTTATATACATTCACAGATTCCTCTGGAATTGTACAGAACCAACTCAAAAGAAGCTTGAACCATCTAGGCCAAATGAGGAAGTTCTAGAAACTACTGGCAATTGGGTTTCCCCAAATCTAACATAACCACTGAGGGGGGGGATTTCCCCCAGTCTGTGAACAGATCAATAAACACTAAAACACAAAAATCAATAACTCCCTTACTTTAAATGTTAACACACAAAAAGAACCAACAACATAATTATCTTTTATGACAATGTATAAACATAAAGCTTAAATTAAACAATGCACTAATATAGTGCCTAATATATGTAGTATACAATGTACTAATATAGTGTCCAATATATGTAACAACCTATACAACTATTATGGTATGGCCTACACAACCATTGTGATATAACCTGTACAACCATTGTAATATGACCTGTACCACCATTGTGATACATGTACTACCATTGTGATATAACTGATAAAACCATTGTTATATGACCCATACAGCTATTGTAATTTTACGTATACAACCATTGTGATATGACCCATACAACCATTGTGATTTGACCTGTACAACCATCATGATATGACCCATACAAATATTGTGATTTTACGTATACAACCATCATGATATGACCCATACAAATATTGTGGTTTAACCTATACAACCATCATGATATGACCCATACAACTATTGTGATATGACCCATACAACCATTGTAATATGATTTACACAATCATTGTGATATGGCCTATAGAACTGTTGTGATATGACCTGTATAACCATTGCAGTATGACCAATAGAAAATGTTGAAACTAACCAGTATGCAGTGCTTTGCTCCATACATGTACTACCCATTGTAATATGATCCATGCAATAAATCAAAGTGTTGTCACATGCATAGTATATGGCCTTTCTTCAGTGTTGTTTCATGGCATATTTTAGCACTGGGGAGTCTTGGTACTGTGAGTGTATGCCAGGTTATACTGGTACTTACTGTGAGAGAGACACTTGCCATTTCCAGCCGTGTGAACACGGGGGCACCTGTTTACATTTAGAAGACACTGGAAATTATCTCTGCCTCTGTCCTTATGGTAGACATGGAATTAACTGTTCTCAAAGTAAGTCGTACAGAGATAATACTCTGATATTCCATTGCAAAATACCAATATCATGGTCTGACAATAGCTATTTGTTGGAGCTCCAGTTCATTGCAAGCCAAAATAGACATGCAAATTCATGAATGTAATGAGGTCCTTGGTGGCCTATTGATTAGCATCTTTGGCATTTAATCACAGGCTGTCAACTCTGTGTGGTTAGACTCCCACAAATGGAAATGCTGAGATCCTTTCTCAACCTGGCTGTTGAACAGGATGTAAAACCCCCATTTTAAAATTTTATGGAAACCTTAGCAGAGCCAATAAGTTACAGTAGTTCATTTTGCCAATAAGTTACATGAAAAGGCTTGCTCACTTCATTGTTTTCTGTAGTTTTTAATAAAAACATTTAAATTAAAACAATTAAATTTTCAGATTAATAGTTAAAGCCAATTTTGGATAAAGCTTACATTTTGATTTGAGTATTTAATATATTAACACTTTACCTCACCATCTTAAGAGATTATGTCATTTAAAATTTTGAAACAAATTAACTTTCAGTGTCTCACTATCAAGAGTCACAAGCTGAAATAGATAAACTTAATGCCAATTGAAATTTTTCCAAAGCATATACATAATGGTAAATACTAAAAATAATATAACACAATAAATATATATATATGTGTGTATTCTTCCTTTTTGTAATTTTAATAACATACATAGTGTATATATTCTTGCTTTTTATTAATTTACTTGCAGGTATATCTGTGTTTCGTCCCAGTTTTAATGGGATTCAGTATGGCTACCCATCCTTCATGGCTTACCCCAGAATACGAGCCATTGATCATGTGATTGACATTCGGTTCTCCTTCTCTCTAGCAAAAGATGAAGAACTCAACAAAAATGCTTCAGAGAGTTCACTGATGATTTACACTGGTCAAAAAGGTACAATTTAGCTTAGTTGTTTTGGAATACTGGTAATCTGACTGTTGTTTGGTTGTGATAAAAACAAGTGAAAACCACTTGACATGATCGTGAATAAAATGGTTCTTGAAAACATGTATGTTAATAATTTTACACCTACATTTACACTAATATTTCACCAAAATAAACACAGAATTTAAGTCAAGTAGCTCACAAAATTAAATAATTTGGAATAAAAAATTTATAAACTATTAAAATGTTTCATGGTGCCATTTATAGCTGCTTAATTACATTGACGTCAGCATTTTCACCGTATCAGTCACAAACATAGGCTAAGGAATGTAAAATTCGCCTCATATCTGAAATTCGCCACATGTGGAAACACTAATAAAATAAAGTAATTGAGGTGAGATTTGTTGAATGTATTATAATAGTAAATTAAGCCTTTTTGAACTGAAAAATACTAAGTTTAAGACAATACATCTTTTTTTCATAGAATTAAGTATGGCTTTTAGACAAGGCGAAATTTAGATTCCTTACTCTACTCGATTTCTTTTGGTTGAAGGCCCCTGGAAACTGATTTCAATTTTCACAAAGATTACACTATGAGTAAATAGTTATACATTTTATGTTTAAATACAGTAACTTTTGTTTCTTTACAAATAAAAAAGTTATTTTTACTGGATTATTATGATTTAGGCTACACTACTGCAGCCATTTTGCATGTTTTAGTTTCTGTATTTTAACATTTATTGCTGTAGTAATTAAACTTATCACAAACTGTGCTACTGTGCTAACTATTTGAACAATACTTTACAACCCGGCACATGCCAAATGCTTATGTTTGTTTGTGTGTTACCTAGGTGATGGTAGTCAAGGGTCTGACTTTCTAGTGGTGGGTTTAGAGGCACATCATATTGTGTTCAGATTTGACTGCGGTTCAGGTGAGTGAACAAATATGTGTATCAAACCTATAAAATAGAATTTATTATTGTATTAAAACCAGGCGGTGTAAAAGTTTCTGATAACATAATTTCTACTGGAAATTATTATACCTCAAGTGAGTTTCAGCCAATCAGATTGCAGTATTTGTGGGCAGTATGACGTGATATTGTCTTTTAAGGATAAAAAATATCACATCGATGCCCTTTTCATCTCGTGATCGTCAAAGCCTATATGTTGTGAATGTAAACAAACTTAACTGTGGTCACATCACTGTCATTTCACATAATGACATACATGTACTTAGAAAAGATCAATACACGATCAACATGCATGCAAAACTACAGTTTAATGCAAGAATATGTACTGGTACATACTTTTACAGGAGTTAATTAATAATTAGTATGTAGATATTGCTTCCATTCTCATCTTTGTCTTCAGTGTGCTGTACCAATAGTAAAATACATCAAAAGGAATTTGTCTGTGATGTCATGTTAGATACATGCATTAACTTGGTTTGCGATGTCACATATTTGAAGTAATTGGAGGGATTTACAAGAAATAAAAACAAAACTGTAAATACTTTTTGTACAATAAGTAGAATAAACACTTCTTTCTGGGAACTATTGCATTTATGAAGCCCGACTGCAAGTGATATTGCCCGAGGGCCTATAAATCACAATATTGCTCAGAAAGAAGTGTTTTATTCTGTAATAAGTGCCCTATTGTGGCACAATTTGTATACAGAAAGTCCTGAAGATATTTAATTCATTTCTGTTGTCATTTCAACTTCCTTATTTGACATGTGAAACTGCACAAGTTTTACCAATGGCAGACCAATGTTAGTAAGAAGTCTATAGCAGTAAATCTCTTGAGGTTGGACTTGACTGGGATTAATTGTATCTGCTGCTATTGGATTTACCATTGGGATAAAATAATATAAATAAATATGCATTTACTAGCTGCTACATTGTTTATCAATATTCGCAATATTTAGTGCTTTGGGACATAGTTACTGATATCAATGTGCAAAGATGTACATTTTATGTGTAGCTCTAAACTTACACTGCAAATATTTGAAATAAAACCCTGAATATGAAGAAATTGTCAGCTTTTAGTTTGTATTTGTTATCCCCCAGCCCAATATCAAATGATATTGAAATATTTTTACATTCAGTATTGATGTCCACACTATGAAGCTATATACCCACTAGTATTTACAGTCACTTAAAATATCACACATATTTCAGGTATGGCTGAAGTCAGAAGTTTGTATCCAATCAACAGCCAGCTTTCAGTTCATAAAGTGGAATTAGGCAGAAACAAGAAACTTGGTTGGCTGAGAATAGATGGCCAAGCAGAAGTCATGGCAACAAGCCCTGGAACTTTAACTGGCCTTAATGTGGACTCCATGTTTTATGTTGGAGGTCATGATTACTATGGAAACACAAAACACATGTTACCTGAAGGAGCCAGCTTTATGAATACCTTCCATGGTAATACATTTCAGAAATTTATATCTAATAATGTTGGAATCAAATAATATTTTAACAGTATTTTTTCTCTCCCATTTCGACAAGTATTTTAAGTCTGCTACTTTAGATAGCTTAAGTATTGGTAAATTACGGTTTTAAATTTTATATCAGTGGGTTTTTCACATCAGGAGTAGTTTTTGTGTTGATTGATGAGATTTTCTGTTTTTATTGACATTTTTTGTGCCAGTGGTATGGGGTTAACAGTGATATGAAAAGTATGGTCTCTATACTTAGTCTAGTATGGTTGGATATAAACATCAAGGCTCATATCCTCTACCATTTTTTTCTTAAAATAAGACTTTTCTCACAATAAAAGGTACTTTCTCATAAAAAAAATTTGTAGAATGAGATTAACTTCTAAGATTAAAATTTTTCAAAATTATTATCCATAAAAAGTCTATTTGCAATACTTTTTCCCTACAACTGATAACTTAATGTTGATCAACAACTTATTATAAGCACTAAATGCTGCCTCTTTCTACACAGTCATTGCACCCAGTATATCATTCTTACCATTTGCTGAGTATTTCATTAGAACTTTATTTTTTTCCAAGAATTACAAGTTACTGTTGATGATTATAAGAATAAGAATATTACCGGTAGTAAGGACCATGATGTGGAGCCCAATCAATTAAGCAAAGCAGGATTGAGATCTTAAAATTTGTTTTTCATCGGGTTTGCAGGCTGTATCTTTGACCTGGAAGTACGAGCCAGTCGGTATGGTGAGTGGTCAGTTCCCGGTCAAGTGACTAGTGGAAGGAATGTCCAGCAGTGTGACCAAAGCCAGTGTGAACTCAACATCTGTCAAAACGGAGGGACATGTGTCGACTTAGGAGCTTCGTATGGGTGAGTCAATTTTAAGGCTGAAACTGTAGTAACCAAACATTATTATTATTTTTTTTTTATTTCAGATTAATTTTATTACAATATAGTTACAGTCACCATAGGGTGAACAGTCTCAATATACAGAGTGACAAATAAAACATACTCAGATTATTTTTTATTAGATTACCAAAGTACTAGTTAGTGCCAGTATTATTGGACCAGCTAATGTTTTTATGTACATCACCGCAAAGGAATTTCACTATACTTTACATATTTCAAGTCACACCCTAACAAGGTGCCAAATTGTTATCTTAAAAAAATGTAAGACAAGATATTTATTTGGAAATTGTGCTGCAACTTGCATGAATTGTCTACTTTTCTAGCACCTTGAGATCTACCATATTGTTTTTTGCTTTGGTTACATTCATGGTGCATGCGTATGCACTGACATTCTATATTTCTTCAAAGACACTATACAACACAAAAAGTGAACTGTTAGTTGAGAGCTGAGGCAAGCAGTTACTTGGTTACCAAATCAAGCTAATCATATCAGCCTATTAAGTAAGTCATTTTCAAAATAACACATACACATGGTATTCATGGCTTAGTGGTTAGGGGTTGGACTTCACAGAGGAAGGTCTGGTGGCTTAATTCATGGAAAATGGACATTGTATCCTTGGATAATGTACTTTACACATGTGCCATTGTGTATTTATTTGACCTCTGTATATGATGGTTCACCATTTGTGTGTATCAATGTAACATATCAAACATTTCAATTGAAGTTTTGTGTGCTGTTTTGCAAGACTTAGTGTAATTGCTGTGCTGGTTATCATGATCTGTGGTGTACTGACTTGACCTCTGTGTATAATGGTTAATTAATTAATTTATTTATTTGGGGCTTTACATCGCTTTCAACACTGTACAGGTCATACCACGACGGGTAGTTGGAAGGGCAGAGGAAACCAGTACATACAGTTTGTCAGGGTTCTGTACTGTAAACTGCCGACCAACAGCAAGCAACTACCAGTTTTCCCACTTGAGGCCATGCCGAGAACCGAACCCCGGCCTCAGAGATGGGAGGCGAGAGTGTTACCACTCTGCCACCATGGCCCCCATAATTGTTAATCATTCAATGATTTAAAAAAGAAACTTATCACATTAAAAACTTGAAATGCTTATATTTTTTTTTCATTCTTTTTACAGGTGTAAATGTAGTGCTGGTTATTATGGTCAGTTGTGTACTGATTTGACCTCTGTATGTGATGGTAACCACTCCTGTATAGGGGACTCAGTGTGTGTACCACTAAGTGAGGGCGGATATGTATGCGACTGTCCTCTTGGTAAAACAGGAGAATACTGTGACCAGGGTGGGTACTAAAGGCTTTTTATTATCCACCACAAGCCATGTATGGCCTATATAGTCAGATATACAGAGTGTGATATATTTTTATGTATATACAGTGGCACCACCTTGCCTTGGATAATCAACTGGAATGCAAGCCTTTTGTTTATTGTATTAAATGACTTTATCTTTTTGTCAATCGTATTTATTGATTTTTATATCTCTTATAAATTTATTCACTTTTTACATATTTTTTTTTGTTGAATTGGAGAAATTGCATATACACTCATGCACTTCTCTTTTTTGTTTATATTCAGAAATCGCTATTAGTGACCCAAGTTTTATTGGAGAACGCTCTTACATGGCTTTCCACACTCCCAGGAACATTCGAGAAAATCTCGACATCAAAGTCCAGTTCAAGTCTACAAAAAGCTCAGGTTTATTACTATACATGGCTGAGACGTTGAGTGAACGTACAAGTGACTTCCTGTCTGTAGAACTTGTTGATTGGTTGGTTGTGTTGAGGTATAACACTGGTTCTGAAAACCCTACAGTACTGACCAGTGAAAATAAGGCTGACCATGGATTTGGAGCAGGTGAGCTAATTATCATCCCCACTCATCAATAGACAAATGCCTTCATATATGCACAATTCTCAATTCTTGCATTATCACCCATATGCTTTCTTTAATTTGCTATTATGCAGGTATTATATCATAAATATTAAAAACTATAAAAATACACTTGAGGATTATAATGTATCAGAAGTATATACTTTCTTTCAAATTACAGATACACAGAAAAATTTATAATTGGTAATCTTAAAAACTATGGTTATAACATACAAGAAAGATCCAATATACTTTTAGATTACAAATTATGATTGTAAACTAAATGATTATCCATTGCATATTATTCCATTTGCATCAAATTACAAAAATTTTTGTAAATTGGAGGGTGATTATCTACTATAGATACCAACTGTACATTAAAATTAAAAACTGTTATTGTAAACTGGAGGATTACAATCTACTGGAGATGTCTACAGACTATACTTTCAACTTAAAAAGAATTAATATAATCTAGATTATTATTATCTATTAGAGATAATCCACTGTATTTTCAGATTATTGGTATACTTTATACATCGGACGGAACATCAGTCATGCTTACTTAAACCTGGATGGTAAAGAAGTCACTAGCATTGCAGAGCCTGGCATGACTAACCTGGATATTAGTACACTGGTGTATTTGGGAGGTCTACCCGATCTCTCAGTGGTCAGCCCGTATGCTGTGACACAGGATGTGGTCACTTTTGAAGGATGTGTGAGGGAATTGGTGGTCAACCATGTGGAGTACAGGTTAGATAATACAGGTACGTTTGTTTCAGCTTTTTTCCAATGTTAATCTTCTTGTCAATGATTTCTTAGGGCCAATGCTGGGTTTCACACAGAATCCTGTGATAAGGAGCTCCTTAGCTAAAGGAAGATAAATTTTGCACCTTAAATGGGACAGCCTTTAAAAGAGCTGTTAAATTTATACAGTGAAATCTGGTTTATCATTTGGAACAGTTATTTGGGTTTATGCACCCTGGAATCTGCTGCTATAGTCACTGCTGCTCAGCGATAAACTGATAACCTGATGATCAATTGGTAAATTAAATACTGATAAATTGATAAGGTTCCGTGGTGATCAATTGGTAAAATAAATACTGATAAACTGATAAGGTTACCTGATAATCAATTGGTAAAGTAAATACTGATAAACTGATAAGGTTACCTGATAATCAATTGGTAAAGTAAATACTGATAAACCGATAAGGTTACCTGGTGATCAATAAGTAAAGTAAATACTGATAAACTGATAAGATTACCTGGTGATCAATTGGTAAAGTAAATACTGATAAACTGATAAGGTTACCTAATGATCAATAGGTAAAGTAAATACTGATAAGGTTACCTAATGATCAATAAGTAAAGTAAATACTGATAAACTGATAAGGTTACCTGGTGATCAATTGGTAAAGTAAATACTGATAAACTGATAAGGTTACCTAATGATCAATTGGTACAACTAACAAATTATTGAGTGGTAAGCTTATAAGCTATTGATTGATTGGTAAGGTGAGTTGATATTCACTTGGTTAAGTTGTAGATGTCCTCAATAGTGTACTTCCAAGAATGTTATTTACATTAATTTTAATAATAAATAATAATTATATAAACACTGAAAAACTAATTAGCTTTTACTAATCTTTATTTCAGGTGCCGTGGAAGGTTTAAATGTGGCAGATTGTGATGAAACTCGGTGTGGCTTTTCAACCTGTGAAAATGGAGGGACTTGTCAGTTAAACGGCACTGGTAGTTTCACCTGTCAATGTGTGGAGGTGAGTCAAGGTGTATTGTTAATACAATACCAGATACTGGAATTTCCTTTTTTTGAATGGGCATCCATAGCTATATAATGACAGTCTATCTGAGAATTGGAATTTAAATTTTTTTAACTCAGTCAAGTTACAGTAATAAATCAGTTGAGTAGAATACTTCTTTAAACCCAAAAGTTGAGCGGTCAAAAGCAATTAAAATCACCCATTCCCCTGATAAATTTGATGCTAGAATAATTTCATAAAATCCACATGGCAAGTACCACAAAATATTATTTTATTACGCTACAATAGCTTACCATGTGGGACTTAATGCTGTTCTCGGGTTGCCACACCCGGGGCCAACGTCTTAGAAAAAAAGATCGTTCTTGTTAGCCACGGGATATACTGGTAGTTGTCGTCACATGATAACTTCTGACCAATCGCCCTACTTTCTCGTTGGGCACGATTGACTGGTAGCAGTTTGTAAATATACAGACATTTTCATTTATTTCTCAGACTTTACTTATTGTTGGAGGCTAATATTTGCATATTTCTTGTAATATATATCATAGATCATTCTGTAAAATTTTAATTTTCACAGCATAAGTATTTTTCTTGCTTCCGCGTGTTTTGAGCTTTCCTCGGTTCACCCATTTTCATAACGTCTTTTTTATTGCGTTAATACATCCTATCCAATGGACAATAGCTTATCCGGTCGGCGCGGACCGGCCCGCCAAACGTCAGAAAAAGACGTCCTGTGTCTCCACCGGCTAGGCAGGCCAAGTGCTGTGCACTCGCCAGATGGCGTGTCGTACTTCCTTCCTGTCTAGACAGAGTGACGTCATAGCATCTTTTTCGTTTGGCGCGTGGCTTGTGCACAGGAATTTTCTTCAGCCAGATATTATTTTATTTCTTCATCAGCCATTTTGTTTAGAAGCTTTTATATTGTGTTCAACAGGAAGTATTATCATCATGTCTTCTCCAGGACAATGCAGGGGGAGTTGTGGACACGCTATGGCTAGTTTCGACACTCATTTGTATTGTGCACGCTGTAGGGAGAAGGGTAAGGGCTCTGACTCGTGTGTTAAAGAACCTCATTCAGACAATTGTCAGATATGTAAAGCTTTTTCTGAGGAACAGCGTCAACAGTTAGCTACACCTTCGTATAGATTAAAGAAGGAAAAGCGTGAAGCTAAGAAAGTCATCCCTACCCCTCCTAACGAAGCGGAAGAATTAGTGGACCCAGCTAATGTAGCTGTCATAGGGGCAGTCGATAACCAAGGATCTGTTAAGTCACCTAACCCTGCCCCTCCACCAGAGAAAAAGCAAAAGAAAGATGGTAAAAAGGACACTAAGAAAGACATATCTTCCCCTGCAAAAGCTTCTACTTCTTCAAGTCAAAGCAGTGCAGACACGAAAATTGCCGAACTGGATAATAAATGGGCGGAACGTTTTAACCGCTTGGAAGCTTTGATTTTATCAAAGAACTTTGAACCATCATTCTCTGCTAACGTGAAGGTAACACCGACCCATTCACCTCCATCTTCGGTTGAAAATGTGTCTGAGCCGTTTATCCGACCTTCAACTTCCAGCACGCTTCCTGGCAATGGCTTCTCTGCTGAAAAGCATCAGCCTACCAGTAAAGCAGTGACCGACAAGCAGACTTCTTCAGCTAAATTTCCTGGTACAGGCTTCTCTGCTACCCAGCATCAGCCGGCCAGTAAAACTAAGTCCAGCCGACCTACCTCAACTGTCAGTCGACCGACCCCAGTCTCCAAGTTTCCTGGACAAGGCTCCTCTGCTTCTGTGCATCAGCCTGCCAGTCAAACTGTTAGTAAACGACCTACTCCCATGCTGGACTCTTCTCAGAGCCGACCATCTGTCACCGACCGACCTCTGTCTACCGAACCGGCCGACACCGGCTCTCCTGCCCTTCATGCCTCTAGAAGGGATAGTATTTCCAGTCTTTCTTCAGACGCAGACAGTGTCCAGTCGGACCGACCTCCATTAGATTTATACACTGAGGAGGGCGAACTTTCTGAAGATCCGGATCAGACAGTGACGGAGCAGGACCAACCCATTTCAGAAGAACAGAACTATAGAGAGACTATGCAGGGCATTCGCTCTTATATGGGTTGGTCCCACATTCCAGAAGTCGATAACACAACAGCCACCTCAGACGATAACCCCTTCGCAGGGCCTAAGACTGTGACACCTGGAAAAGTATCCGTTAAAATGCCAACAGAGGAGTGGCTCTGTAAAAAACTGGGAAAACTAAATCTGACACTCACTGAGGGTTACCCCTCCCATGGCTCAGAAGCCGGTGGTTTGGCTAAGGATGTTTTTCTCCGACCTCCCCGTTCACAGGCAAAATGGTACGGGCTCCACACCGACTCTCAACTAGATCTGGATAAAGTTACTACCTGGAGTACCGACGCCTCCAAGCTCAACAGCAGTTATAGCCGGATTGCCCGGTATACCGGCCTGTCATCCACTCCACCAGCTTCACGCAGGATTGCCCAGGAAACATTGCGCCGGTGGGAGAGGTCGGCTAGGGAGGCTTCTATAGTGTGTAACCAAGCAGCTAGTTTCAACCGGTGCTTGTTTAGAGTGCAACAGAACATGAAGGATCACATCAAAACTTTGGCCTCTGAGAATAAAGGGAAGGGCTCCTCAAAGAGTTCGGTGGCTATTGACGAACTTAACTACCTGCTTGACTTCAATTCAAGTATCTCACAGGCAGCCGCAAAGTCAATGGAACACTTGTCTGAATTTGTGTTCATAACAATGGGAAACCTCACCCTCGTCCGCAGGGACGCGTATCTTAGCCACCTCAGGACAGGCATAAAGCAAGATACTCTCACAGCCTTGAGAGCTGCCCCACTACACATACCTACACTCTTCCCGGACTCAACTATTAAGCGGGCAGAAGAGGAGATCGCACAATTTGAGGCAAAAGGTCACACTGCACCTCAGCAGGGTAAAGGTCGGTTCCACCCTTATGAACGGCCGGACAAGAAACACACCAATAAAGACACCAGACCTGAAAAGCCGGCTTGGAAAACCATAGGCAAAAAGCCGTTCAGGAAAGGGAAGGACGTTCTTCATATTACTCATCCCGACCGGCCAAGGGCCAGCAGTCATATAAATGACAGTTACTGTATGACACCATTGCAGAACAGACGGCTGGCCAGGAGCCTTCCACAGACTGTAATTCCTCCTGTAACTTCAAATGTAAAAGTTCATGTTGTCACAAATGTTCCTACTGCGCCCGGGCATTCACAAAAGAAAGAAATAAGTCCCGGGCCAGTAAATTGTACTTACAAAGATTACACATTAAAGTCTGTGAAAAGTGTTTCTTGTGTCATTCCATTGTCTTGTGCCAAATCTGTAATAAGTGTCAAACATGCTGCCGGAAATCTGCCTGTAGGGGCCAGACTACAAAAATTTTGGAAAACCTGGTTGAATCTAGGGGCCAGTCCGAAAATAGTTCAAATCCTGAGGGAGGGTTACACCCTCCCCTTCCGGACCTGGCCAAATCTTACAAGGTCACCAACTGTCGTAAGCTGCTATGGCAATCCCCACAGGAACAGCTACCTGCTGGAGGCATTACATCAGCTTATAGACAAAAATGCAGTAGAGCTGGTCAGAAATCAATCATCTCTGGGGTTTTTCAACCGACTCTTTTTGGTCCCAAAACCAAACAACAAGTGGAGGCCAATTCTGGATCTGAGCAAACTAAATCTCTTCCTCAAGGTGGAGAAATTCAAGATGGAGACACCGGAAACCATCAGAACATCTCTCCAACAAGGGGAGTGGGTCACCTCAGTAGACTTCAAGGATGCCTACTTCCACATTCCAATACAGGATCAATCCAGGAAATACCTAAGATTTCATGTCCAAGGCCGGACTTACCAATTCAAGGCATTGCCCTTTGGTCTGTCCACAGCGCCCATGGAGTTCACTGTTTTGGCAAAGGAGGTGAAACTGATGGCTATAAACAAGGGTATAAGAATCCACCAGTACCTAGACGACTGGTTGGTGAGAGCCAGATCCCAAGACACTTGTCTCCATCACACCCAAATCCTGGTCAGGATGTGCCAGGACCTAGGTTGGCTGGTGAATTTAGAAAAATCAGAGCTGGAACCCAAGCAGGTCTTCGACTTTGTAGGTTACCAGTTCGATCTCAGGTCCGGCCGGGTCAGACCGACCCCGGACCGGTGGCAAAGCCTTCAGGACAAGATACAAGTACTTCTGTTATTACCGGCCTGTCCGGTTCGACAGTTCATGTCCCTGATAGGCCTCCTAACAGCCACAGAGAAACAAGTTCACCTCGGCCGACTTCACATGAGACCCCTACAGTGGCATCTCAAAAACAATTGGAGGGTACCAGAATCTCTAGAGAAGATTATTCCCCTCCCGAGAACCCTACACCCTCACTTACAATGGTGGCTAGACGAAGACAATGTACTTCAAGGTCAACCATTACACCCAGTAAGGCATGCTCTGCAGATATTTACAGACGCATCAAAAGAAGGGTGGGGCGCTCACTTAAACGAGTTCACTGCAAGAGGGTCCTGGTCAGTGCCGGAAAGCAAACTGCACATAAACTATCTGGAACTCAAAGCAGTGTTACTAGCCCTCAAAGAGTTCCAAGACCTCTGTGTAGACAAAATAGTTCTAGTGGCAACCGACAATACTACAGTGGTAGCTTACATAAACAAGGAAGGAGGCATGAGGTCAGGCCCACTGTGTGCCCTACTGTGGAGAATCTTGACCTGGTGTTCCCAGAGACAAGTGACTCTAAAAGCTCGGCACATCCCAGGCCATCTCAATGTGATAGCAGACAAACTATCCAGGCTGGGTCAGACCATCCAAACAGAGTGGTCCCTCCTTCCGGAGGTTTTTCAACAAATATGCAACCGGTGGCACTGGCCTCAAATAGATCTCTTTGCCACGAGATTCAACCACAAGTTGCCTCAGTTTGTCTCTCCAGTACCGGACTCCCTGGCTGTGGCAGTGGATGCACTTACCCTGCCATGGGACGATCTGGATGCATACGCCTTCCCACCGACCGCAATATTGGGCAAAGTGGTGGAAAAGCTATTGGACTCCCCGTGCAAGAGACTCATTCTGATTGCCCCGGGGTGGCCCAACATGCCTTGGTTCTGGGACCTAGTGACTATGTCCAGCCAGGTCCCTCTCAGCCTTCCCAACCTGCCCAGTCTACTAACACAGCCTTTCAATCAGATCCCTCACAGAAATCTGACCAATCTAAATCTCCATGCCTGGCTCCTAGAGCCACAACTATCAAAGAACAGGGCTTCTCTGAGGCAGTGGCAGCAAGAATTGAGGCTCCTCAAAGAAGATCTACCAGATCAGTCTATGAGGCGAAGTGGACCATTTTTACAAAGTGGTGTGTCACTAATCAGGTGGACTTCAGGGCACCACCTATAAAGTCGGTAGCTGACTTCCTAATGTACCTCTTTGAGGACAAGAAGTTACAGCCCAGCACCATTGATGGATACAGATCTGCCATTGCTGATAAACTGGGTCCTACAACAGTCAATATCAGCAAAGATGATAATCTCACTCGTCTCTTGGAAAGTTTCCACAGAGATAGACCCAAAGGGCGGAGGGGTATTCCCTCCTGGAACCTTTCCCTGGTGCTACACCAGCTGACAAAGGCTCCTTTTGAACCTCTTAGAGAGGCATCTCTGAAGCACCTCACCTTCAAAACTGTCTTCCTTTTAGCCCTAGGCTCTGGCAAAAGAAGGAGTGAGATCCATGCTTGGCAGCACAAGAACATCAGACACCAATCCCGATTGGTCTAAGGTGTCCCTTTTTCCATCTCCCAGCTTTCTTTCTAAGAATCAGCTGGCCAAGGAGGGTCCAGAGAGTGTAGCCCCAGTGGTCATACCAGCCCTGGCTCCTACTCTAGATAGATCCCTCAAGTCTGACAGATCCTTGTGTCCAGTCAGAGCTTTGCGCTACTACTTGGACAGGACGTCAGACCTCAGACAGAGCAAGGAGTTAGTCTTTATCTCCTTCAAGAAAGGTTTCGACAAAGACATCTCCCCTGCCACTATCTCCTCATGGATCAAACAAACTGTGATCCTATGCTATGAGCTCTCTGATCAACAGGCCCACACCCTACATCAAGTTAAAGCTCATGATGTCAGGGCCTTTGCGGCTTCTAAGGCCTTCCAGTCGGGAGTCTCCTTAGAGCAGATCCTAGCAGCCTGCCACTGGAAATCTCATAATACCTTCACCCAATTTTATCTGAAGGATGTGGCTTGGGCTGACTCAGAGCTCTACCATCTCGGACCAGTTGTGGCTGCCCAGCAGATCCACCAACAGACTGGCTCCTAGAGGAGAAATGTATATATGTAAATACTGGTACATATTTGTAAATATTGCACATATAATTAAGGATTACTTATTAAATTTGCAATTTATTGCGTATAAAATGTCTCTTCATCAAGCAAATAAAGACAAACCGAGAGCCCTCAAATGCCGCCACTTTTGCTTCAGCTTTGACTTACACAACTACTGCCCTACCTGTAGGGAGGCTGGCAAGGGAGATGACCCCTGTGTCACCTTTGAAACTCCCTGTCAAGTGTGTACATCTTTTTCTGATGAACAATTAAAGAAAATTCAAAATAGGAAACGTTACCTAAAAAAGCAAAAAGCGGAAACTAGCTTGAAAGATGATGAACTAGATCTCTTGGGTAAAGCGACGGGGACTCCTTCACTGGTTCTAATGCAGACCTCGAGAGTGCTGCTGATAATCTGTTTACCTCACCCCCAATCCCCCCCCCCCCCCCCCCCCCCCGCCGTCCTCAACCTCTCGCCTTCAGTTCATTGTCTTTAAAGACCCCAGCCAAGTCTGTTCCACCCACCCCAGGTACAGCTTTGCAAAATAAAATCCAGAAAAATCTTGAGAAATCCCTGGGTGATTCCTTAAATATACACTTACAGCAGCAAATGGGTACCTTCCAGGCATCCATGTTGGAAGCGTTTCAGTCGCTCCGAGAGGAGTTGGCTACACAAAAAAAAGTCGAGGTAGAATCCTCGCTTCCTGCTTCCAAACCTGGCTCGTCCAGTAACAATGCTGCCCCTCTGGATTTGCCCCCTCCGAGGTCCAGAACTAACATTCAGAGCGAGGCTATGGATGTGGACTATGGTCCAGCACTCCCTCCTCGCCTAGTACTTAACCAAGGTTCCTCGGATCAGTATGTTGCCCCCTCTGAGGGTCATCCCGAAGAGGTCTCGTACTCTCATAAAAAGCAAAGCCATAGGCAGCCAGTTGAACCGAGCTCTGCCTCGGACCAACCACATGAGGATTCCGATCAACCTCAGATCCCTTCTTCTAGACCTAAGAAACACTCTGACAAGAGCAAGCATAAATCAAGGTCTAGATATGTGTCCTTTTCTTCAGAGGAAGATCAGTCCCCTGTAGCTAGACACAGGTCTCCTAAGCCCTCTAGGGCTCAGCCCTCAGGAGCATTTTCTGATCAAGACCTCCCACAACATGATCCAGACCCACCTTATTATAGGGAAGTAGCTCTGTCTGACATTCCCTCACAGTACTCTGAAGAAGTAGACACCTTCAGGCGTATTCTCTCCCTCCCTGACCCCAGGGAATCTATGCCTAGGTCTTCTACCTCAGTATTGGGTCTAGATGATGAAAAAGGCCGTCAAGAGCTCAGGCCTAGAGGTCCTTCCTCTATTCTACCTCTTAGCTCAGTTATCAAGGACGCCTTTGACAAATTTCAACATGACTTTAAGGCTGCCAATTTATCTGAGGGCAAATATGTCAAGCCTCCTCCGTCCACTTCTAAGTGGTACAAGGTGGGACAGCCCACATTTCAGGATAAAATTCAGGAGTTGAATACAGACTTTGCTAAGATCTGTATTACTCCTAGACCTCCTGGGGCCCCAGTAGCCAAAGTTCCCCTGCCAGTCCTCAAGGAGCTGGAAAACCAGGCTAGACAAAATATCTCAACCCTCAATTTCACCGCTGCATTTGCCAAAACCTCCTCTTCTTGGCCAATGCTTCCTTGGAAAAATGCCAACATAGCATTAAATCAACTGTCAAGAAGATTAAATCTCAGATTCAGAAAGGTGCCAATCCTGAGAAAGCAGCAAAGCGCGGATATGAGGAAGTCGCTGAGTACATGGATTTTTGGAACAAGACAGTTCTTGTTCAACACAGGGCCCTCACATGTCTCAGCAAGTCTCTAGCCCATATTCTCCAGAGGGAGCTATACTCTATGGCAAATACCGGCTTGCTCAGGCGCGAAGCCGAGATGACTCTATTACATCCACAGTTAGGAGAAACGAGACTTCAAGAACTTAGGAACTCGTCCTTTTGGGGCTCTTCCTTGTTCGAGTCTCAACTCCTGAAGGAAGGTGAGGACTTCCTTCTCAAAAAAGGCACCTCAAAAGATTCTCAGGGTTTCGCACCCTACCAGAATAAGCCCTTTCGTGGTCCCCACAAGAAAAGAGGCTCCTACAGGAAACGCTCCTATGGGGGCAATACCTCTCAAAGCAGTAACCAATCCTTTCCCTCGGGAAGAGGAAAACCCAACTTCAGAGGCTCCAGGGGTCGTTTTCGACCCCACAATAGGGGAAGGGGGCGTGAAAACCCCCCTTCCCAATGACTCCTCCAAAGCCTCACTCAGTCCACCAGTAGGAGGTCGCCTCCGTTCTTTCAGGAGAGACTGGCTAACAAACAAATGTTCTCAAAACGTGTTAAACATTATCACCAATGGCTACGTTCTGCCATTCCATTCAAAGCCAAACTTGATCAGATTTCCTCTGATTCTGTCAGAGTACAAGGCCCAACAAAAGACCAAGCCTTGGCCACTTGTATCCAGTCTCTCCTGTCAAAGAACGCTATCGAAAGGGTGGAAAATGTAAAATCTCTCGGGTTTTACAGTCGCCTGTTTCTAGTACCCAAGCCTCACCAAAAGTGGAGGCCAGTCATAGACCTAAGCAGGATCAACACTTTTCTACACGTAGAAAAGTTCAAAATGGAAACTCCAGAGTCCATCCGGACTTTCCTGATTCCAGGGGAATGGGTATCGTCGATAGATCTGTCAGACGCTTACCTGCACATCCCCATCCACCCAACCTCAAGGAAATACCTAAGGTTTTGCTACAAGGCTCAGGTGTTCCAGTTCACCTCCCTCCCGTTCGGGCTGGCCACAGCCCCCCAGGTCTTTACAATGATTGTAAAGAAAGTGAAACTAATGGCCCTCTCAAGAGGACTCAGAATTCACCAATACCTGGACGACTGGCTGATCAGGTCCCAGTCTCAGGAGGAAGCCCAAGTGAACACACAGGCAGTGGTAGACCTAACCCAGTCCTTGGGGTGGATAATAAATCAGGAAAAATCAGAACTGAAACCTACTCAGGTGTTTTCGTTCGTGGGCTACGAATACCACCTAGATTCAGCCCTTGTAAAACCCACTCAAGAGAGATGGCTCAAACTTCAGGATTTGATCCTACGACTCAAGTCAAAAGGTGTTTTGACTGCAAGATGTTTGATGTCTCTAATTGGGTTGCTAGCCTCAACCGAGAAAATGGTCCCGGAGGGACGCCTTCACATGAGGCCCTTTCAGTTTCATCTCAAGGAGCACTGGAGATATCCTCAGTCGCTGGACAACCTCCTTCCCTGGACAGAAGCCATTGCAGCCCACCTAGATTGGTGGCAAAATCCCTCAAACGTGATGACAGGCGCAGACCTTCATCCCAAAGACCACAGTATCCAACTCTTTACCGACGCCTCAAACGAAGGTTGGGGCGCTCACTTAGACCAAAACTCTACAAAGGGTCTGTGGTCAGATCGGGAAAAAAGGCTACACATAAATGTCCTAGAATTGAAGGCGGTCTCCCTGGCCCTTCAAGACTTCAAGGACCAGTGCCAGAATCAAACAGTGTTAGTTGCGACGGACAACTCAACAGTGGTAGCCTACATCAACAAACAAGGAGGAACACACTCAGTAGAGATGTGCGCTCTCCTGTGGAAGATCATGACCTGGTGCCATCACTACCACATAATATTGAAAGCCAGGCACATTCCAGGGTGCCTGAATGTGATGGCCGACCTACTGTCCAGGTCCAACCAAGTGCAGTCAACAGAATGGTCTCTGCACCCACAGGTGTTCAAACAGATCTGCCAGAAGTGGTTCACACCTCATGTAGACTTATTTGCCACTCACCTGAACCACAAGCTCCCACTGTACGTGTCTCCTATCCCAGACCCAAGGGCCTGGGACATAGATGCTCTAAACATAAACTGGACCAACCTCACAGCCTATGCGTACCCTCCTACGGCCCTCCTTCACAAGGTGATCCAAAAGATCAGGCAATGTCATTGCCTGATCATAGTAATAGCCCCAGGCTGGCCAGGGATGCCCTGGTTTTGGGACCTAGTGCAGCTCTCAACAGAGATCCCACTACAACTCCCAGTGTCAACGACCCTACTCAAACAGTCCCACAAGTATGTGTTCCACAACAACCCCCAACACCTGAACCTCCACGCCTGGTGTCTAGGAGCGGACAACTCCAAGAACAAGGCTTCTCTGTGGAGGTGGCAGAGAGAATTGCTGCCCCTCAGCGGTCATCAACAAGGACCATCTATAAGTCAAAGCGGGCCCTTTTTGAAAAATGGTGCAGAGAAAATTCGGTGGATTTCTCCACTCCATCTGTGAAACAAATCTCAGATTTTTTCATGTACCTGTACCAAGACCTAAACAGGCGCCCCTCGACCATTGATGGTTACAGAACTGCAATCGTTGACACTTTGGGCCCATCGGCCCAACATATTGCACACAATGCAGACCTTCATAGGTTACTCTCCAGTTTTCACAGGGATCGTCCCAAAAGTTCCAGAAACTTACCCAAGTGGAACCTTTCTGTTGTCCTCAACGAGCTCACAAAAGCACCATTTGAGCCCATGAAAGACACAGACCTCAAACTTCTCACTCTCAAAACTGCTTTCTTGCTAGCTTTGGCCTCCGGCAAGCGCCGCAGCAAAATCCATGCCTGGGTCGCAAACAAGTATCTTAATCTAGGCCAGTGGGAAAAGGTCGACTTGTTCCCCTCTTCTGATTTCATAGCCAAAAACCAACTAGCAAGAGAAGATTCTCAAAGTGTGTCTCCGGTGACTATTCCTGCTTTGACTACCATTGTAGATAGACAATTTAAAGAAGACAGGACCCTGTGTCCGGTACGGGCCCTGAGGTATTATCTGGACCGACCCAAAGACCTGAGAGGCCCTCCTTTTTATCTCCTTCAAGAAAGGACATACCTCAGACATCAGACCCGCTACTCTCTCTTCCTGGTTGAAACAAACCATCCTACTTTGTTACAAACAAGCAGACCAACAAGGCTTGGACTTGGTCCAAGTTAAAGTGCATGACATCCGGGCCTTTGCGGCCTCTAAGGCCTTTTACGGTGGGGTATCGGTGGACCAAATCATGCAAGCCTGTCACTGGAAAGCTCACAACACATTTACAAATTTTTACCTCAAAGACCTTACTTGGTCGGACACCGACAACAATATGTATCTGGGACCCGTAGTGGCGGCACAACAAGTCCTAGATCCTTCCCCTCAGACCAGTTGTCCTCAGAAAGAAAAAAGGGGGGGGGGCCGCACATCTACTACAACCAAGTCTTCAGAAGTCTCTCCCAGGATCTAGGTATTCCTTTACCTTCAAGATGTTACAGGTAAGGTCATTTTATTTTTTAGTTATCAAGTAATTTCTATTAAGGACTTATTTAGTTGTCATTAATCTCATATTCAAGGAAAAAATTTATGATATGCCCAACCACTGGGTTGGTCACTTACACGTGAAGGGCCCTCAGGGACCCTTAGACCTCGAAGTGAGCACTCCGGCACTTCCGTCCTACAATCAAACATCTAGACAGTTTTAGCACTGTCTCTCATTTTACTTAGGTTTTTGGCTCGTTACAGGCCTAGTCTTCGAGATCGGGGCACTGTAAATGGGACTCAGACTGGTATTTCTGGCACTATTCTATACATATAATTAAAAAAAATGACATATCTTCCAGTCTCAGCTGTAATCCCTCCACCGGGCGGTTGGATTCAGCATTAAGTCCCACATGGTAAGCTATTGTAGCGTAATAAAATTGAAAATTTTAATTACTTAAATGTAGCTTTTATAAGCTACAAGCTTACCATGTGGGACTTAGGAGAGTCCCACCCTGCCTCCCCGCTGTTTACAGCTGAGGGGTAGGTTTTAGAAAATTTCAACGAGAAAGTAGGGCGATTGGTCAGAAGTTATCACGTGACGACAACTACCAGTATATCCGGTGGCTAACAAGAACGATCTTTTTTTCTAAGACGTTGGCCCCGGGTGTGGCAACCCGAGAACAGCATTAAGTCCCACATGGTAAGCTTGTAGCTTATAAAAGCTACATTTAAGTAATTAAAATTTTCAAGTTAGTGTTTATACTTGTCCAGAAAATAAACACAAGTCTAGCTCTTTAACACACCTGAGCTAAAGGGGAATCCTCGGAAGCCCAGGTGTTAACAGAACTGATATATGTTAGGGTATTAAAACTGTGGTGTAGTGGGTAAGACACTTACCTAGAAACGCTGAGGACCTGGGTTTGATGCCAGATATAGCAGATACATTGTTGTTCAGGTGACCACTTAAAATGGTAGTCCTCTGTCGTTGGGTCCTGTCACAAGTGGGAGGCAAATGGATGTTAGGAACATTGATAAATAGTGATCCCTGAGACTGTGTCTTTTAATAAGGGGAATGTCAGTCACTAGAGTTTGTGATGTACTTTTGCAGTTGGAATGTGTCAAATATCACTTTGAGGCCTGTAGTAAAGGAGAAATTGTATTGAGCATAAATACACAATACGATACAACCCAAAAAGCTAAATCTCTGTGAGGCACATACAACACATCGGATAAATAGTCCAAAATAAAAATTAGCGATTAGACCCACATTTATTAAGTTCACAGCACTTAAAGTGGTAAAAATTTAAGTGCAGGAGATAAATTTTTAGGTTCCTGCAATTGAAGTCGTTAGAATATTTAAAATAAATTTACCTTCAGTACAAGCAGTGAGCATAATGTTTTCTGCTCTATATATAAAAAGATGGAGTAATGACAGACCTAGAAGCCGTAACCGCTATTCCTAAAAATAGTCATAAAAATGACATATTATCTTTGCATTTCAGCCAGTAACATTCACAGATTGAAATAAGGTAAAAAGGTAAAATGAAAAGTTTGATTTTATCTGACCCAAATGTCAAATTGGAGAGATTTGTACTGGATTCATATAATGAAATATTTAGATCAAAGAAAGACAGTTAATTACAGTTATAATGTATTATGTCTATATTCCAGCCATATACAGGTACAACATGCAGTGAGTCTGTATATTGTATCAACAATCAATGCGATGCTGACTCAGTGTGTCTACCCCATGAAGTACAGAAAAACTACAGCTGTCTGTGTCCATTGGGAAAAGCTGGGTTCTACTGTGACCAGGGTAAATATTTTAAATATAAATAAGTGTAAAATAGGAAAACTTCCCGAATGACATATACAGAAAAAATATATCATGATTGAAGATAACAATATCATACGAGTAGCAAAAAATATGTCCTATACATACATGCACAGATGACTTTAAAATCTTGAATTTTTAACTTGCGATTTCTCAGCCATTTCTACATGGATTTTTATACAACAAAAGGGAACAGAAGCACAGTTAAAAGGACTTTCTAATGACGTATAATACATATAGGTTACATAGTTTCCGAGATATTCATGAAAACCTAAATTTGTTGACACTAATTATCCATGGTAGGCACCAGTGTATATGAAACAAAAAATATATCCCACTCTGTATATCCCCATATATGGGTCAAATACTGCTTGCGGTGGATAATAAAACCTAACATTACATCTGCCCTAAGAATAACATACCCTGAAGGCTCCTCAGTTGTACTTAGGATGCTCTAACACGCGAGACTTGATGTAGTGCAATGGCTGGGGAATCATTCTAACAAGGATGATTGTGGGTAGGTGTAGAAAATAGTATCACAAGTGTACTTGGTAAGTCTCAACCATTGCTTTTTTAGGCATCACTATATATTCTGTATTTATCATTATAAACACCACCTCTCTATTAAACGCCCCCTCTCCTCCTCTGTACCTAGTATGCAAAGATCATTATTCCGGGTTTTGCATCCCCGTCAACAGCCACAGCTTTGTGATTCCAGGATTCCCAATAAATATATGTCTTAGTACTTCCCCAGTCGAAATTAGCACTATAAAGGGAAACAAAGGAAATCAAAATATAACATGGCAGTTTTGACCTAACACAACTTAAACTGATAAAATCTACAAAAATATGAGATAAAAGTTCATAATTTCTTCAGATTAAGGTTTGTTTCTTATATTTAAAGTTCTCCGACAATTGTACATCCTGGTAATTGAGAAGAAGGCTGTAAACTGTCCATTATTGCCCTCTGCCACCGGACTCGAGAGTTGTGTTTTGTGCCTGTAATAGTCCCCCCCTCCCCCTTGTAGTGTGAAAGGGGTATAAGAATAACATACCCAGAAGGCCTCAGCTGTACTGAGGATGCTCTAACACAATGAAACTTGGTGTAGTACAACGGCCATGGGAAATCATACTAATCAGAATGTTGGGAGTAGGTGAAGAAAATATTAATTCATGCATACTTAGCTTGTCCAACCTGAATATTTTGAAAAAAAAATATTCTTGTTTGTAGATCTGAGCTTGTAAGCACTGGACATGCCCAAAGTCCCTAATTCCTTCTTCAGTACTTGCATTAATTTTGATAACAGAAGAGCTATCATCTTTGCAAATATAGAGTAAGGAATCTAAAATTCGCCACATATCTGAAATTCGCCACATGTGGAATCACTAATAAATTAAATGAATTGAGGTGAAATTTGTTGAATGTATAGTAAATTAAGGTTTTTTGAACAAAAAAATACCAAGTTTAAGACAAAACATCATTTTCTTCATAGATTTAATAAAGGTTTTTAGGGGTGGCAAATTTTACATTCCTGGCGAATTTGAGATTCCTTACTCTACCCATTCACCATCAACAGAGCAATATTCTACTACACCAAAGGAAATTCTGGGATGAAGAGCCTGCTGACAGTTAAAACTACTAAAACACAACAAGCATTCATCCATTATGTCCTCATGTATATTCTTTTAAACAAACATATATTTCGGTACACGAAAAGTTTTATTTCTAAAGTAATGAAAGAAGATAAAATCAACATTTAGAGATATCGACTGCTGGTCAACATATCTGGTCTTTAAGGGGTTAACTGTTTCTTCAGAGATTAATTCCAACATGGCCGAGGCCAAATTTAGATCCCTACAGGACAGAACTTGCTTCTGGTTGCCCTCACTTAATCCGTGATTTATTGGGGCAAAAAGAAAGGTTATGTTGTGTTTGGTTCATTTATTGCTCCTATTTTGGTATAACTCTATATAACAATAAAAAGGAAAGAAACTAAAGAAGACATATAAGTGTGTACTACTGGTGCCATGTTCAAAAATAGTCAAGCATGATTTTTGTGTTTTCATTCCTTCAAATGGTGATGTTAAGTTACTTTTCATAGAATCATCTCTGAGATTAACTCTGTATGAGATTATGAGGGGAAACTTTCTTTTTCCACAGAATTAATTTTTAATTATGGATTACTGTAGCCGCGCTCTGTATCGCTCATGCTTTTGAAAGCTCCCATCTACAATGTTACATTATCGCTTATAAATTGCTAATATGTTGTTTTGAGGTAAACTTTCTCCATAACTACCCAATAATCGGTGAAATTTGTTTAATTTATAGCCGTTTCCAACAAAATTGTCCATATTTTAGTAGTTATGTCACCTTTTATTGCATCGAGATTTGTTTACCAACCGCATATTTTACTTCCAGTCGGTGTGTGCTAAAACGCAGTTTCCCCAAATTTGGGTTATTTCTTCGAAACGCCCGACTTATTTTTGTTGTCCCATGGGCACTACAGAGCACGGCTACAGTACTTTCAAAAATTAAGATTTTTTATGATGCAACCTGAAAACTAATTTCAAGTCCAAGAGTGAGTACTTCATGCCCACTATAAAGGACAGTACATCTGGTAGATAATGATTGAGAGCGGAAGCACAAGTCCATTGTGCCAGAAGTTCTTTCTTTTATAGAGTTCATAAAGTACAAGCTTGAGGTCTTAATTTCTATTATAAAGGTCGGTTTCATGTAACTGTACATAATATAATTATTTCTTTTGTATCTTTTTGCTGCATATACTTCTGTATCGTCAATAAAAACACAAATTGCAATCTTGTTTTAATAATAACCCTTACCTTATCCTCACTAATGCGACCAAAATAAAAGTGAGGATAAGGTAAGTATTTAACTTACAAAAAGTTAAATTACAATAAAATTTTTACAATTGTTTCAATTATTTCATTTATATTTTTACAGACATCACAATCAATATCCCCTACTTCTCAGGTAGCAATACCTACATGTATCTCCATGACAACCCAGATATAGATGCATCAGTGACTGATATGGCTTTCAGTTTCCTTACAGTAGAATCAGAAGGAATGATTCTATGGAATGGAGAGGTGGGTTTTGCTTTCTTAATTTTCTTGTAGCGTGAAATTTATCCTCAATTTACTCATTTTAAATCATCATTCAGATTTGTCATATTGGAATCAGAATCATTCTGTGAAATGGAAATGGATATATGACAGGGTTCCCACATCCTTGAAAATCCTTGAAAAAAATTGTTCCATTATCAAGGCCTTGAAAGTCCTTGAATTTGGCCAAAATTGAATAAAATTCTTGAAAAGTCCTTGATTTTATTGCGCTACAATAGCTTACCATGTGGGACTGATTGCTGTACACGGATGGCCGCAAGGCATCATGGCCAACGTCTAAGAAAAATAGACATTTATAGTTGGCCGTAGCTTCTGGTTGTCGTCTCGCGGTACACTCTCACATTCGTCTCCTTTTCTCGTTGGCCGCATGATTTAGCAATGCTTTATCTTAGAAGGAAGTTTCTTCTTTTTTTACAAGGATATACTTGTCGTTGGATATGGAAACTACATCAGTTTCTTAATTTCATTACATAGAATCATAATTCGGTGTCTTTTCATAGTTCAGATAAGTATTTATAGCATATATTACAACTGAAGTCCACTTCCGGGTTCACGTTGTAAAGAAACAGCGACTCGTTTATGTGGTTTCTAATACAGGATATATATATATGCCTGTCGGTACAATAAAATAAAATATTTAACCCCTATCTGCTTCATTATTCGACCGTTTTTGGGTTTTAAAAATATATAAATTTAACCCAAACGAGTCCTGGTCGAGTCAAATCATCGGAAACAAGTTCCGTTTTTTTGTCAAGACAGCAATTTCTTGTAATGCATGTTTCGTGTTGGTAGTTTATATACAGGAATATATGCCTGTTGAAATCAAATAACATAAATTTCTTTATGATTTATCCCCGTTCTTCAACAGTATTTGTCCATTTTAAGGGTTAAAAATATTATATAAAGCATGAAACTAACTTGGGGAATCCTCGGGGAAACCCCTGTGATGACGTCACATCTAGACAGCATGTGCTGAGAGACGCGTGTTTCTTACAGTACGTTTACCAATAAAATAAAATAAAATTGAATAAAATGAAATAAAATATTTTATCCCTTCTTTCCTGTATTATTGACCATTTAAAATGTTAATTCTTAAATAACAGGAATAGAATCCTTCCTCAAATCGTCTAGACAGTACGTGCATCTTCAAACTAAGTTAACTTTGGTTTGTCCTTATTTTAATTCATCCAATTTTATAATATAAGAAATATTATACTTGCCTTTTAGATTCTATGTTATTTAATAAAATTCTGTGTAATTATTGCTTTCCTTGTCTCACAACTAGCCCTACCTGCAGTAAGGCGGGTGGGGCAGATGACCTTGTGTCTCTTGATTTACATTACGTAAATCCAGTTGTGTAGTTCTCTTCAAAGAACCATTTAAGGAAAGCTTACATGGAAATTATAATATCCAACTCCTTTCCAGCCAGGGTGGATCAGATCCCTGCTTGAATCTGAAGCCAGATCCGATCTTAGTTCATCCGAGCTTTTAATTCACCCGAGAATCGGATGCATTATTCCCAACTTCAGTCCACCCGAGTATGATTTGATACTCGGATTTTCATTGCATCTAGATCCGATGCTCAGATATCAGATCCGATGATTGGATGTCTTCTACTCCCATCCTATGCTCGGATGATCGGATGTTACATTAAGTTCTATGCTTGGATGATCTAATCTTAAATCCGATTCTCGGATGATTGTATCTAGATCTCATCCTCGGATGATCAGATCTTAAATCTGATGTTCGGATGATGGTTCCAGATCAGAACTCTGAACAATCCTAACACACACTTGGACTAATAGTTCACAAGCCTGGCAGTAAATATTCCTTATTGGAGGCTTCGGTGCAAGTCCAAGTCCTCCAGCCCTTCTGTCCTGACTCTGTATTTTTAGGGAAGTAGGTTGCCTGACTTCACCCTAACCATTTTCTGAGGACATTGAAACTTAGGCAGTTTTTGAACCTCCTTGTACCCAGGGAATTTCTGCCTAGATCCTCCACAGTCTGGACTCTGAATGATTTACCAGGCCAACAGGAACTTAGGCTGCTAATTTCCCTTAAAATGGAACAACCTTGTTTTGAACACAATTACAAGTTTTCAAATCTTGTATCTCCCTAGGCGCCTCCTTGGGTAAGCCCCCTCCTCCTTCTGGTCATCAAGAGTTGAGCTTCAGGCTGCTCTTCACTAGGTTCCCCTGAATACAACCTGGTTAATATGGATATTTGTTAAGACAGTAGCAAGGCTACTATCAGACAGGTCAAATTCAATTTCATGGTGCATATAAGTAGTCAGAAGGGGTATGGTGAATTCAGGTGAGATACTGGATCTTTAGCTCTTAAAGTTCCCCATTCACATCTAGTTTAGGAGGGACAGGAGTTCCTCATCAAGGCACCTGTAATAACTCTCAGGGTTTAGGCCCTATTAATCAGCCCTTTCCATTCCCCACAATGGGGGTCATTCCATTCCAAGCAGTATCCATCGTTTTCCCCAGGTAGGGGGAAATCGAGTAACAGAGGCTCCAAGGTCGTTTTTGACCCCACTCCAGGGGACGAGGGCATGAAAACCCTTTCCCAATGACTCCTCCAAAGCCTCCCTCAGTCCACCAGTAGGAGATCGCCTCCGTTCTTTCAGAAAAGACTGGCGAACAAATCCTGTCATTCTTTTCAAATCCAAGTCTGGTCAGATTCCCTCTGATTCAGTCAGAATACAAGGCCCTTCAAAAGACCAAGCTCTGGCCTCTTGTATCCAGTCTCTTCTGTTAAAGAACGTAATAGAAAGGGTGGGAAAAGGTAAAATCTCTCGGGTTTTACAGTCGCCTGTTTTCTAATCTCCAAGCCTCACCAAGGTGGAGGCCAGTAATAGACTTAAGCAGGCTCAACACTTTTCTACACATAGAAAAGTTCTAATGGAAACTCCAGAGTCCATCAGGTCCTCTCTGACTCCAGGGGAATGGGTATCGTCAATAGACCTATCGCACGCTTACCTTCCCCCCA
Source organism: Sabellastarte sp. h YS-2021 (assembly GCA_964017235.1). Lineage (NCBI taxonomy): Eukaryota > Metazoa > Annelida > Polychaeta > Sabellida > Sabellidae > Sabellastarte > Sabellastarte sp. h YS-2021. The sequence goes on along the minus strand of OZ024936.1, from coordinate 50,616,985 downwards.
TCCAAACGTACTCAAGGAAATACCTAAGGTTTTGCCTCAGGTCACAGGTGTTCCAGTTCACCTTCCTTCATTTCGGTCTAGCCACAGCCCCCCAGGTCTTTACAATGATTGTAAAGGATGTGAAGCTGATGGCCCTCTCTAGAGGACTCAGGCTTCACCTATACCTGGTCGACTGGCTGATCAGGTCCCAGTCTCAGGAGGAAGCCCAAGTGAATACTCAGGCAGTGGTAGACCTAACCCAGTCCTTGGGGTGGATCATAAATCAGAAAAAATCAGAACTGAAACCTACTCAGGTGTTTTTCGTTTGTGGGCTACGAATACCATCTAGATTCAGCCCTTGTAAAACCCACTCAAGAGAGATGGCTCAACTTCAGGATTTGATCCTAAGACTCAAGTCAAAACATGTTTTGACTGCAACATGTTTGATGTCGCTAATTGGGTTGCTTGCCTCAACGGAGAAAACGGTCCCGGAGGGACGCCTTCACATGAGGCCCTTTCAGTTTCATCTCAAGGAGCACTGGAGATATCCTCAGTCGCTGAACAGCCTCCTTCCTTGGACGGAAGCCATTGCAGCACACTTAGACCGGTGGCAAAATCCCTCAAAAGTGATGAAAGGTGCAGACCTTCATCCCAAGACCACAGTATCCAACTCTTTACAGACGCCTCAAAGAAGGTTGGGGCGCTCACTTAGATCAGGTTCTACAAGGGTCTGTGGTCAGACCGGGAAAAAAGGCTACACATAAACGTACTAGAATTGAAGGCGGTTTCCCTGGCCCTTCGAAGCTTCAAGGACCAGTGCCAGAACCAAACAGCGCTAGTTGCAACGGACAACACTCGTGGATGGTCCCTCAGGACCCTTACACTCCTTCAGTGAGCATGCCTGCACTTCTCTCCTACAATCAAAACATCTTGACAGTTTTAGCACTGTCATCCATTCTATTCAGGTTTTTGGCTCTTTACAGGCCCGGTCTTTGGGATTGGGCCACTGTAAATGGGACTCAGACTGGTATTTCTAAACATCCATTCTAATCTATTACTTCAAAATCTAAGAAAAATTGACATAGCTTCCAGTCTCAGCTGTAATCCCTCCACCATGCGGTTGGATTCAGCAATCAGTCCCACATGGTAAGCTATTGTAGCGCAATAAAATTGAAAATTTTAATTACTTAAATGTAGCTTTTATAAGCTACAAGCTTACCATGTGGGACTGAGAAGAGTCCCACCCTGCCTCCCCGCTGTATTACAGCTGAGGGGGTATGGTTTAACTTTGCATCGAGAAAAGGAGACGAATGTGAGAGTGTACCGCGAGACAACAACCAGAGGCTACGGCCAACTATAAATGTCTATTTTTCTTAGACATTGGCCATGATGCCTTGCGGCCATCCGAGTACAGCAATCAGTCCCACATGGTAAGCTTCTAGCTTATAAAAGCTACATTTAAGTAATTAAAATTTTCAAATTTGTTATTGCCCAACTTCTGCATCATGCAGTTTTACGGCTATGGCAGACTAAGCAAAGCAAGTATGATCTAGTCTGAACAAGCTTTATGTTAAAATATTATTAGATGTGTTAACTAGCATTGTTGTAATGAGTTTATAAAATGTTAAAAATCATATGACAATAAAGAATTTTGTGGGAGGAACAGATGGCTAGAAGGTGAGGCAAAGGAGGCCGTTGCCTTAAAATATATCCTTGAGAATTGTTGTTGACCTTAAAAATCCTTGAAAAGACCTTGAATACAGTTGTCAAAAGTCTGGGAACCCTGTATGAAGTTCTCAAGTGACTGACGTTCCCCTAGCTGACAGAAGCTCAAGGATAGCCATTCATCAATTATAATAGTCCCGACCTTCTTTAGCCTGTCACTGGAGATAGAATCCAATGATAGAGGACCATGATCTGTGCACCATATGTATATGCCTGTACCTAAGTTTGAACCCACATCCTCTTTGTTCCTAGGCGTTAGTGACAGATGTATTTATAGTTATTTAGTCACCATATTTACTCTTAGACTACTAATTACTTTGAGTTGGTTCATACTTTCATGCTGCCATCTATATCCTGTTCTGTTTTTCTTCTGAACTCACACACCTATTAATTTGTGTTTTCCTACTTTTCAGGTGTATTCTGACAAGGATGACTATCTAGGTGTAGGAATAAACAATGGCAGACTACAGGTGTTAATTAGTTTAGGCTGGTGGGAGAGGGATGAACTGTCATCACTGAAAACAGTCAATGATGGCTTCTGGCATACTGTGGAAATACAGAGGTAACAGAACATATATTGGCAGATGCCTAAATTTGGCAAAAGACAAGAGCAAAAAGTTCATGTATGCATGTATTCTGTGATAAGCTAATATAAAATCAGGCAGGATGATAAATTGCAAGTCTTTATTTGTTTCCATTAATTTTCTACTGTTGTAAAAGTAAATATATCTTCCCACAAATAAGTAAAAAAAATGAGCACAGAATTAGTAAATATTTTTTTTCTATAAGTATATAACTACAGTAAATATTCATACAAAGGAAAGAAAATGTGTAGAAGTGTGCTTTAATTGTTACTAATATCTTTCCAGAAAGTGCTTAAAAACATACTTAATCTGCAGGGTCCCTATTTAATTAAAAATCACAAAATGGATCAAGCTCAAGTTGAGTAAAAAAAACTTTTGTTGTAACTTTGATCAAATCCTCAAAGAGTTAAATTTTGAATCAAATTTTCTGTAGTTGATCTGAAAAAAAATCAGCTTAACTTTGGACACTGATTTAAGTAAAGATTAGCTCAATGATTTCTGTAAATTTCAATCTGATTTTTCCCTCAGCTTCTTTGCGAGTACAGCTCCAGAGGTTTTGTACATCAATATTACCACATTTTCTTAGTGTATCTGGTTTACAATCCATTGCATGTCCAATGGCTGGATGTATAATCTAGTGAACTATAATTCAATTTCTGCACCTTTGAGTCCATTTTGTAAAGACATTAAAAATATTTTTAAGGAATGTTTAAATTAATATTAATTTGGTACAAAGCTAGAAGATATATCAATGTTTACTTGTGTGCTTAATTTGCCTGGTCTTCAAGTCAGATTACATCTAGTTGTCCCACAACCTTTAAAGGCTGTGTGGGTATTGTTTTCCCCCATGGCATCCAGAAGGACAGACGGTTGTCAGGCGGAGCTGATTGGGCAGTAGGCAAAAGCTTGTCCAGGCTGTATCTCAGAAACTGTGCAGTGTAGGTTGATACTTGATAGGGACATTGGTTAGGAGTGTAGGTGTGCATATTCTTAGTGTGACATTGATTTGACCTTTGGCCTTGCTATTGTGACGTTGACCTTTAAAATCTTGTCCAGGCTTTATTTTGGAAACCATAAGTTGTAGGAGGTTGAATCATGGTAGGGACATTGGTTGGTGGTTGTAGGTGTGCAACATCATGGTGTGACTTTATGTGACCTTTGACCTTGCTGTAGTGACCTTGACCTTTAAAATCGTGTCTAGGCTATATCTCGGAAACCGTAATTAAGGTGTAGGAAGTTGATACTTGGTAGAGACATTGGTTGGGGGTGTAGGTGTCCAATGTCATGGTGTAAAATTGGTGTAACCTTTAACCTTGGTTCTTCCACCATGTTTCTACTGCCATGTTTGAAATATATTTCACCTCTCACCAAGATATATGGATTGCTGCAACTGATGATTAAATGTACTTTTACCTTTATGTGATCCATTGACAGATTCACTTCAGTGAATAAATTTTACAGCCATTGGTCGGCACTTTACAGTACAAAGCATCAACCAACTGTATGTACTGGTTTCCTCTGCCCATAAAACTACCCGTCATTATATGACTTATACAATGTGTCGAAAGTGACATTAAAACCCAAATAAATAAACAAATAAATCATAACATTTAACTTAGTAATACTTATTAATGCTGTCAAATTGCTATTCAATTGTCTTGTTTTGGTACATGTACTTTATCTTTACATATATTTTGTCTCCATCAAGTGTTATTTCTCCTGAACCTTGCATAACTTACTTTGTAAGTTCTATATGTAATGGTGTCCAATGCATTTTCTCCTCAGCCTATGGGGTACAAGGCATCTCTTATGTTATTTTAATATCATATGATGGCTAATAACACCAGTACAGCGCTATTAGGATCTTTGGGGGTAAATGTGTTACATAAAAAATTAAAACAAAAGTCTGACCTTTGACCTACCCAATTTTGTAGAGATGGGCGTGTCCTGACCTTGATAGTAGATGGAGTGATGAGTGTGGCTAGTATCAGTGGATCATTCTCTGAACTTAATACATATGGACACTTTTATTTAGGTGAGTATTGTCTGTAATTATATTTTACTTTAATTTTCAGTATCCAGCATTACACTTTGTATTTTAAGGAAGAATATTTTACATATCTCAGCCAAATTTTAGTATCAAGACTTATTGGGCTGATATCTTGTATGGGATTCCTTTTCAGCCATGTGCAAAATTTTTGGTGTTGCCACAGCAAATATTAAAAAAAATACTTAACACTTAGTTTCCAGTCATTTAAAAGAAGATTATTTCAGATATCCAGCTGGAAACCCCAATTGGAATCCCCACTTGTGGAATCACAGGTTCTCCAAAATCAGAGTCTCTACAGTAACATATACAGAGTTTGTTGATGATCTTGCTACCTCCAATAATGTATTGATTTTTTTGAGGAATATAACTATATTATAACTCTACATGATTCAGTAATTATGCACCTACCTTATAGTATGAGTGACGGTTTAGAACCACTCGGGCTTTGCCTCTGTATCACTAAACTGCCAATAAGAACGATATAATTGGTTAAAGGGAAAGGGGGAGCAGTCCATTCACAAGCTAGTCCAAAATGACTGACCCGCAATCTGTAAGGGGTGATTGCATTAAGAATTGTGTATGATGCTCACCCAGTGATGGATCATTACCATATTAGGTAAAATATCTTTTATAAAATATGTGATGTAGAGTAAGAAATCTAAAATTCGCCAGGAATCTAAAATTCGCCACCTCTAAAACCTTAGTTCATTTTATGAAGAAAATGAGGTTTTTGTCTAAAAATTGGTATTTTTCAGTTCAAAAAGCCTTAATTTACTATACAGTCAACAAATCTCAACACAATTCATTTAGTTTATTAGTATTTTCACATGTGGCGAATTTCAGATATGTGGCGAATTTTAGATTTCTTACTCTATTGGACGTTGAATTCTTATGTTTTCAGGTGGATTTGAACACGGAGACACTGTGTATGACAAGACTAATGGACATTTTTCTTCAATGTATGTGGGAGCTTTGGCAAATCTCAGACTCTATAGAGAAACAAACTTGGTAGATTGGAAATCAACTGATATACAGGGTTCCAACATAGTGGATTATTTAAGCAGAGAAACCTAACACTAGAGAAATATGAGATCTGCCTTTCTCCACTCCATCCCAATAAACCCTACCAACATATAAACCTCGGTTACTTTGAAGTATATGATATTCTTAGCATCTAAGAGATTTCTCTGACAAATTTATGCCATTTATCTAAGCTGCTGCAAATTGTCATGGAATTTATTATTGTGAATGAAACTTCTGTTTCCCTCCCCAAGAATACTTGCACAATCTTAATTTACATTAAATTATAGGAGAATTTTTCATTATCCGTGTGATTTCCATGACAAATTGGACAAAATATGACAAAATCTAACTCTACTGCAGAATGTTATGAATTTTGTTTTTGTAGTTGTTGTTTTATTTATAAGGTGACAATGGTCATCCAGACATGACAACTTGCATGTTTTTTACCAATATGTAAGGCTGTGATAGGTTAAACCTGATTACCTGAAAACAGTGTGACTCTGTATAGAATTTGAGTATAAAGTACCAGGTTGTGTACTGCAAAAACTATAAAACTAAAATATAGTTTAAATCTATAAATTAATTATGTAAACTTTGATATTTAGTCAGATGTGTCTTCCTGGATTTTATTTGTTTTTTTTTTGAGATAATATTCTTTAATTTCGCAGATATTTAGCATTTTATATTCGATTATTTTTTTCACGTCATCCGCCATGTTTGCTTCAGTGTTATTTCCAGTTGGTTAGCTGTAAAAAACATGGTAACCTGGATTTGGGTTAATTGTTGCTGATTGCTGATTACCTTATTCTCTCTCTGATGCACAGCATTAGTTCTTGTAGCCTAAGGTTATGCAAGAATATAATCATAATTGGACATAAAACATCACTTTCCTTTGCTGTTTCTCTGTGTTTATAAGTGATGAAATCATTAGTATTTTTATGGTTAAAATATCCATATTAAATATAGGAATAATCCCCAACCAGACCATGGTATACGCAGAATTTTACCATGGTTTGAGATTATATTAGGTTTATTGCCTCAAACCATGGTAAAATTGTGCATATACCATGATTTTGGAGGGGGTTATTCCTATTCTAACAAATGATTTTAAAATGAATAATTATAGCAAATTTTACAGTAAAACAGTTATTGCTACGACAGCCATAATGAATGATAATTCGAAGCTACCAAGTTATGTTGATTTTACCCGTGAAGTATTTTGTTGTTTAGCCGATCAAATTCACAGACACAGCCGTTTCATGTTAGAATTGATAGTTTTAACAGTGTAAAATTGGATTTAATTTTAGACCCCCTCCTAAAATCAATTAAAGGATTTACAAAATTTAGTATGGAAGCATGTCCTAATAGCCAATAAAAGATTGTGGGCAAAAAATCAAATGTCTATATATCAATTATCAGCATTTGCTTGTCTATATCTGACAGGAAAATCTTCCTTTATTTTGAATGAATGTTGTAGATATATTTTATTTATTTATTTTAATTTATTTTACGAGGTTTACATGGTGTATATATAGATTCATAGTGGAATATGACAATTGGTGAAGTGTATAAGTTTATGTCATTGTACAAAGTGTTATTATTTTGTTGCTTTTTAAAGAGTTTATATTTCTTGCAATTTAGGAATAATTGCAAAAATGTTGAGATTGTGATACAAAATGTTGTTATTGTTCAAAATAGCAATATAGTGTTTATTCCAAATGTTTATCATTTCCCCAGCTCTATAAGGTTAGAGTAAGAAATCTAAAATTCGCCAGGAATCTAAAATTCGCCACCTCTAAAACCTTAGTTAATTTTATGAAGAAAATGATGATTTTGTCTAAAAATTGGTATTTTTCAGTTCAAAAAGCCTTAATTTACTATACAGTAAACAAATCTCACCACAATTCATTTATTTTATCAGTATTTTCACATGTGGCGAATTTCAGATATGTGGCGAATTTTAGATTTCTTACTCTATAACTATTACCTTTGCCAAAGAGGTATTATTTTCGTGACTCTTTATTGAAGATTGGTCTTGGCGAAACTCATTAAATTTTGCGAGTAACCTGCATCACTGTCTGGATACAAAAACAAATCCAAGTTTTCCCGTTTACTTATTATTACATGCGGTGGCGTAGGTATGCACTCTGTGAATGCTCCTGTTGTTTTCCTTCCAAAAGTTTGATACTCCACCAACTATATGACAGGGTTCCCACATCCTTGAAAATCCTTGAAAAAAATTGCTTCATTTTCAAGGCCTTGAAAGTCCTTGAATTTGGCCAAAATTGAATAAAATCCTTGAAAAGGCCTTGAATTTGTTATTGCCCAACTTCTGCATCTTCATAATCTAGTTTTATGGCTATGGCAGACTCAGCAAAGCAAGTATTATCTAGTTTGAACAAAGTTTATGTTAAAATATTATTAGATTTGTTAACTAGCATTGTTGTAATGAGTTTATAAAAATTCCATGCAGTATATGTTAACATTAAACTGTTTTCCATATTGTATTTACGAGAAAGTCATTTAATATATGTTGACATCATTGTTAAATAATGTCACCTTTGAGCATTTGGTTCACTCAAAAATAAGGCCTCAAGAAATAGTTGGGTAATCACGATTGAAGAATAGAGTAATGAATTTTTTAGAATACAAAATTTAAAAAATAGAGTTCTCCTTAGTCCAAAATCAGTTTACATTTTAATAAAAGTTTCTAGTCTCATTTTGGGCACTGCTTAGGGAAAATAATGCAAATTGTAGCTGTTACGGTTGCTTTCACATTTTGTGATGAATTCAACACGTCTCACTCCAGCTATTATTCTGTGACACTCTACACATGTTCAATTGCAAATGATTTAAGTGGTGTGTAAGTGATCTGTTCAATTCGGTTGGTGCCTTTCATGTAAATAAAATCATTACATCAAGTGAGGAAGTGAGAAAGACCGATCACTTTGGGCATGATTTAACTGATCGAAGTGGTTACAATCGAAGACACGTTCTGTCTATGTATTTTTTTTCATTCTGTGTTGTGTTCATTTATGTAAAACCTTTGACAATGTAATACTTTAACAGTGTGAGGTTTAGTTGTAACATTATAATGTAATATACAGTAGACATGTTCACATAGTGGAGAATTGGATTCGTAACATATTTTCCATTTTGGTATCCTGCCAATGCAAAACTGTCTTGATTTTAGGATACCATTAACAGTTGTGTTTTAGTAAATCCCCAATCAAATAGGCCCACTAACAGGAAGTGAAGCTCAAAAAACTAAAACATCGCAGGTTCACTCTAAAGGAATTTTCCTTTTAGCCAGTTGGTTATAAGGGCAAGAAAATTGAAATTCATCACAGTATGTGAAATGTGCTACTAAGGAACCCCCCTCCCCCCCTTCTGTTTCCATGACTCCTGAAAAATTCTTTACACAAGTTCATTATTTTTGTAATTTCATTAGACCTTTAATCTCTCCTTATACATAAACGGCAAAAGCTTTAATTATTTTGTGTTATTTTTAAGGGTGCACCCCATGGTAAATTCTACATACTGTGGTGAAGCACACGTTTCTTTACTGAATTCATAAGTTACTTAATTGCTTGTTAAAAGCAAAAATGATAAATACCCCAGTTTTTTTATCACCAGTTTTTGAAATTTCAAAAGAGAGACTGATATCATTTGATGCTGTTTCATCAGTTTAGAGAATCATTTAAATACAGTGTACAAAAAAAATAGAAATTTGGCCTTTAAAATTATAAATAAATATAGAAAGTATGCGAGGTGACCATAATTGCTTGGAAAGCAGGATGCCTCTGACTATTGTGTTTCTTTTCAAATTATTTTGTGCTTGCAAAGCATTATATACAAGTCTGATAAATGATACATCTTTACAGTAATAAACAAAATATATGATATACACAAGTATCTGTAATATTTGGGTCAAGTACTTACCGTAAATGACCTATTTAGCGCACAGTGCGCTAAGGAAAGACTATTTTATTCAACATTTGGTGGGAATAAGTTCCCCTTTTAGCGCACCCAGTATGAAACACTTTCCGGGATGAAGTATAGGTCAATCCGGTAAGAATAACGGTGTTCCGACATTTAGTATCTACTAAAAATACCCACTTCCTGTAAATATGGCAGTAGATGTAAACAAACTCGAAATTCATGGCAAAAATGTCAATTCATTTAGTAAAAATACGTACAATATATAAAAAATATGTGGATATTGTGCACTGTCACCGACGATATTGCCGTGACAAAGAGATAGGGTGCGGTTACAAGGGTGGATGCACTAAATAGGTCATTTACGGTATTTTCCATTATGAATTGTGTATTTGTCATTTGATTCACTATATAGACCATTTTGGCATTTAAGATTTTTGACTGAAATCCATTATAACTGTTTTTCTGGATTCTTTCCTCTAACTATTTATATAGATATAGTGATAGATCGACTAATATGTCTGTTTTTGTATATGCATGTGAGACAAGCCCAGGATTGATTAACCAATCAGAGATGAGTAGTTTATTTACACTCTCAATAAATAGAACTTAAGTGTTAAACAATAATTTAAATATCATTGGGAGCAGTTTGGTTAGATCCTAGCAAACGTTAGGGCCCATTTTACAAGGATTCTTAAACCTGTACTTAGACTCAGACAAATGGCCTCTATTTTGTCTCACCCGAGATTATGTTGAGAGTGATATTTCAACAGTTATCTAATGTGAGCATAAACTCAACCTTGAGTGTATGGCATTGCTTAAAGGTTACTTATCAAAAGCACAGTCCGTACTCATTTTAATTTCCGATTTTAAAGTTGTATGTTTTCAGGGCCAATGTTTGTAAATTTACACACAAATGTCATGGAGAACTGGAGCAAAGGAAAGAAGACAACCAAGTTTTGCCTTTGAGTTTAATTAAACTCTGAAAATGAGTATGTGTGAGTTTTAAGATGAGTTTAAGTTTAAAAATTTCTATATTGTGAAAATTATGAGTTTAAGCATAAACTCACAAAAATGAATTTATGGGTGAGTTTTAAGATAAGTGTAAGTTTAAGAATCTTTATAAATATGAACACAGGAAATGCAGTCTTTATTATGTTGGTGTAAATGGAGGTTAGCTGTAGCAAGAAACATATTTTATGGATATTGGAAGCTCTGGTTATTTACAGTTGACTTTGTTAAGTATTGGATAATAGATTTATTATACAATAGTATTGTTTGTAATGCAAGTGTTTAGTGTAAAATATACATGTTTTTTACTTATTTTTAATCCAGTGTATTTGTAATTACATTTGTTCTTACTTTTTTGGCTACCAATTGTACTGTGAAATCGTTTGGAATTTTGGATGATTAATATCTGTACCAGTTAGCAAACTTCAATCTAATTTTATCTTCAAGACACAAGTTTTCAAAACCAGTGACCATACAGAAATCCAACATCAAACCTTATCACTTTGTTGAAAATATGGGCAAAACATAAAATCCATAGATATTTTGACAAAATTTAACATATTCTCAATCCAAGTGCAAGTTTTATAGATGGGTGAAAATAGCAGAAATAAAGTTTTTATATTAACGAGTGCCAATTGCTACAGATATGTTATGGAGCTGATTTTTCCTGAATACAATGAAAGTACAATTTCAGGTATTTGTGGACTTATTTTTTTACTGATTGTTCAAAGTTGTGGATAATAAAAGTAAACTAACACTTGTGAAGTACACATGTCAATAAATCTGTAGAAAATACTTCTGATATAATTTTAAAGATATATGTTGCTGGAGTTATTTTCCTGTTGTATGTTTGTCTGTCTTTGGACCTGTATTTCATCAATTGGTAAAATCAGTGAAAAAAACGTTCTTGAATTTATACTTTTATTGTTGACACTGTTCGTTTTGACTTTGTGGATGTGTGAATTAAGTTTTTAAAACTTTTATCAGAATGGTGTTTATAAAAAGCCTTATTAGTTATGATTCAGTTTGTGATACAGTTTGTGTCCATTAAATAGTGCATTCTAGTTTAGATTTTTATTGTGGTAAGAAAGGACAATATGTTTCATGTATACAATTTGTAACATTTCTGTTTGCATGGAGATAAAAAGCCAGAAAAGTAGAAATAGGTTAAAATTAGTGTAGGTAATTGAAGAATGTATGAGGACTGAGAAATACTATCAAATCATATAAATTGATTGATGCCAAACTTACTTCATTACTGAGTATATTAAGCTGCTCTTTCATCCCAACATGTTCTTATGGGCTGGCCATGGGGAAAAAATGGGTCTCACAAGAGACACAAGTGAAAAAGCACTGGTCTTCTGTAGGTATTTTTGAGCCCATGAGCCCATTGAAAGCACACTATGGTTTGTGAATGGAAATTGGAATGCAATTTAGTTTTTGCATGGTCTCAGGAGTAACTTACACTCAACCAGGCCACAAGATTCACTTGTTCTTTTTAGGTAAGATACACTTGCAAAGATCTAGTTCCACCACATACTAGCCAAGCCTGAAAATTACATAAAAATTGCAGGGCCAAGCATGTGCTAACCCATATGGTGGGATGTAAGAGTAGGTATATATAGCTAAAATTGTAAAGTTTGTTGCAATTGAAGTATTGGAAATAAAATCACAGGAATTTCCTCCCAACAGATAAAGACACGCTTTTGTATGTGACACTTTTATGATAATTAGGACATATTTTAGAAAGTATAATTAATATTCTTTTTGGAATGAATAAAATGTAGAAATGCATGCTTAAGCCATTCTTTAAATAACAGGTTCTTGCTTTTTTTACATCAGTGTGTGCAATATTTATACAGAATATATATATTTTTATAATAAAATATCACCAAAAAAAAACAACATTTTGTTTCAAATATTTTCCCTCCTCCTCCTACTCTAACCCCTTCACAATCCTAAAACAGTTTTAGCCTAGAGTTGAAACACCAAAAGCCATCAAGTCAAGTCATCAAAGTCCATCCCAAACCCTAAATATGTGACCAATTTATTCAGTCACTGATTGCTTGTTATTATGTCTGATGGCATACTAATTAATGTGACACAAAAAATTATTTGTGGCATCCAGATCCGCAGAGTCAAAGTCAAGTACCAGTCACTATTTGGCCATTTTCTATCTACCTGAGTGAGAAAATATTTGAAAGTAATAAACAGCAATTGTATAAGGTGAACTTAATATAAAATATTCAAAGAATTTGGTTCTACAGAAGCCTAACTTCCACTTATTCTCAACTGGGTCCCTTTTTTTACTGAAAACGAACCCTCGCATTATAACCACAAGGAAATCCAGGAAATTTTGTGAACTATGTTTTGTTATGTTTATATATATCTATTGGCCATATATTTATGTAAATGGATAAAAATATATTTAATATCTATTGCAATACATATTTAAGTATGTCTGTTGTAAGATATGTGCAAGTTGAAGTGTAAGTAAATTTACACATACAACCGACTGTAGATACCACAGTTTCTGAGAGAGATGAGGATTTTTTGAGAGAGAAAAATCTTGCAAGTGAATGAATTTGACTTGTTCCAAGAAAAATACTGCCCTTTCAGATGCTGGAACCTTGAAATTGGTTCATTTTTACCTATATCTCCATCATGTGATAGACTTAACAAGGTGCAACTACTGCATACATTAACATATTGAGTAAGAGTTGGACCATTAACATAGCTAGGTCATACTAGAGAAGACACAGGGAAGTGGGGTGTCTGGTAGATAAGCTTTTGTAAATGGGTAAGTTTTGAGCTCTATCCTAAAGGACAGAACAGAGGCTGCATTTTGAATGTTGTCAGGTAGGTTATTCCAAATCTTAGGAGCATCAAAGGCAAAAAACTATGATCGAAATGTTTGACTTGTGAAGTGACAAACAGGTGGAACTGCTAAGTACTGCCAGTCAGGCAATATCTCAGGTGTTATAGGAGCAACTGCTCCAAGCTAAGCAGTAGTTGAATAGAGACAAATAGGAAAATTCTGATCTTTTGTTTCTATATACAGTAGCATCAGTGTGACCCCACAATAGATCATAATACATAAAGTTGACTTCCCACACATGGATACGTGATGGGCCACAGAAGGCTTTCATAATTGTTGAATATACAGCAAGAGAGTAATCTATAGTGTATGGTTCTTCGCCAGAATAAATCTAGCATATAGATAGCCTTACAGTAGGAAATATGCCAACAACATCTGGAATCCGACTGGCCCTATCACATACCAAGTAGTAAAACATGGTCAAGAGGGATAATCTTGGATAAAAACTCCATTTCATCTAAAAAATACCAGATGCAGTAGCCCCAAATTTAAGTCCATGCTTTTGATAATAAAGTTCACAAATCCCATAACATGAAGTCTTTTAACCATAATGCACCTACTTTCTAGAACCTTCCTAATATGGCTGTTCCACTTATGTGATATATCATAAACTCGTACTCCCGATTGTGGAATTTGGGGAATCAGGAAGTGAATCTTTTTCATCTTTTTCCTCATAAACCGATAATTTCAAATGGTTTGAAAATCTCACAAACTATTCCCAATTCTTAGCTATTGAAAACCTATCGTGCCAATCAAAAGTCCATCTTTTCAGTCGTACAGCAATCTTTTTAATCATAAACCTATCGGGAACCTTGAAATCATTTACCAATCGTAAACCTTTAATTTCCCCACATTTAAAAAGATTTGTATCTGGCCACTCGGACGGCCTCCCCAACTGCCATAAAAGTATGCGATGTCAAAAGATTCCACCACAATGGGGTTTACAATGAAATGATTTAGATAGAATTAAAATGATGGGTGTACAATGGGATTTTGATGGCTTCCTGATGGGGATGGGATTAAAAAGATGACATCCAATGTACACGATTCTCTACATAGACCTTCCAGTTCATTCCTCAGCATTCATTTCATGGCTAGAAATGGAATACGCTGTTAAGTTTACCTTCAGAAATTGCTAAATTATCGCTCACAAACATACTTATGAACAGTTTTTTACTTCACTGCTATTCTAACATCAACCTCCATACCCCCTCTCCCACAAAGATATAAGTCAAATTTTGTGTAAGTCAAACCAAATTGCCTGGATTTTTGACATTCCACTTACATAGAGTCAACTGTAGTACAGACACTTGTGTGATCAAATTGGACATGTTTTCATTGGACTTAATACTCTGCAATACTTTGGATATCACTTGGTGGCATTTCTGTTACTTTTTTAGTTGAATTTTTTCATAGGATGTTAAAAGTTAAAGTAATCTCAAAGCGTTACCAAAGAAGAAGTAAAAGAGAATGCCTGCTGCAACAGACAGACAAGATGTAGAAGCCCAAAGAATGAGAGTGGAAGTGTGGCAAGAGATTCAGGCGGCTGCTGGGGGTGAGACTACACAGTAGACTGCTATGGAGGCTACATAAGAGGCTACTGTGGAGACTACAGAGTAGGCTACTATGGTGGCTACACAGAGGGCTACTATGGAGGCTACACACTCAGGAGGATACTACTATGAGGGCTACAGATGAGAGCAAGAGGACAATTAGCCCACAACCACTTTTACACAGCAAATCACACAGCCCAATCAGCATGTACACCACATCCAGAAACAGATGTCACCGCCAAAGCAACAGATGCAGCAGCCTGTTTAACAGCAGATGCAGCAGCCTGTTCAACAGCAGATGCAGCAGCCTTTTTAGCAGCAAATGCACCAGCCTATTCAGCAGCAAATACAGCAACCCATTTAACAGCAAATACAGTCACTTTCACAGCCACAGCACGACACACATCTACAGACCCCAACAACAAGCCACCTATCATCCCTAGGCCGAACCACTGCCCATACCTTCCACAGCCTCATGCCATCATTCCTATGGACCCCCCATCAGTAGCCTCAGCAGACACAACCTTTGGGTCACTCATCTCCACCTTGCCCCAAACCTTAGTAGATGGCAGCTACAGCAAACTCAACACCCCCAGCAACTCCTGCCAGAGACCAGCTGAGATGACCGTGGACAGGATGACCAGCAGCCAGCATTCAGCTTTTAGCTGAAAAATGTTTAGGTCCTTTTCAGGACAGCCAAATCTTCAAAAAGCAATTCATCAGTTATGTGTCAAAATAAAATAAAAAACATTCTCAAACTGCCACAGAAAAAACCCCAAAAATTATCCCCAAAAAACCAACACACACATTCAACCTCATCTAAGCCATAACTATACAAACTAAGTGAAAGAGACAACAGTCTAATTCAAACCTTTCGCCATTATAGTTAAACAAAGGGGGCCTAACAGTTTATTGCTCCCCAACAACAGAAATAAATTAACTTAATTCAGGGTTCAAACCCTCTTCCATTATATTAATACAAAATGTTAAGCCACAGGGCCTAGCACTTTATTCCTCCCCAACCAAAAATTAATTCAGGATTCAAACTCTCAGCCAAAATTGTTGTGCCACATTCCCCCACAAAAATTATTATGAACAGTCCATTGTTTAAAAAGTGGCACCATCTTTATAAGCCCAAGTCCAAACAAGTTTAAAAGTTTGAAGTTCAATGATGGAGGGTTAAAACCCTCACACCTTTCTGTCAGCAAAAGTCCAAACAAGCTTCAACTTCAATGGTGGAAGGTTCAAACCCTCACACCTCTCTGTCAGCCAAAGTCCAAATAAGATAAAAGTTCAATTGTACAGGGGTAAAAGTTAATTCAATTAGATTAAATTTATTTTTTATACCACACAAATATTTATTAATATAGTACAAAACAAGACTGAAAGGGGTTTCGGCCTACAAGTACAAGTGCTAAGCCATCAGAGACACGAGTAGTACATCGAAGCGGTCACCCATCCCAGTCCTAACATAGCCAATGCTGCTTAACTTCAGTGAACAAACGGATACTCATAACGCCAGGCCACAATCTATGAAAGTCCAAAGACTAAAAAAATAGCATCAGAGATGTCCATACCCCACAGCCCGGGGAAATAATTTTCAACACCATGAGATACAGTACAAATAAAAATAGTAACTAGTAATAGTAAATAGTACAAAGATTGGGATACTTTCAAAGCAGTGTCAGTTACATAAAGGTCCAAATAATTTTTAAGTGGAGAAAATAACGTATAAGAGAATAAAATGTACGTTAAAATAAAATATTAAAATAAGACAATTCAATAGCAAGATGACAGGTTTAATCAGTAAACTAAAAATTATGAAGCTGTAAAATTTATTAATTGGAGAATAGCCGCTGTCAATGGAAGTAGCACAGTTATGTAAAATAGCATCAGAGATAATAGAGTAGAGAAAATAATGTCTCAGAGAAAGAAAATGTATGCAAAGATGAAGTATTAAAACAAGACAATTCAATAGCAAAATGACAGTATCAATCAGTAAATTAAAAATTATGATGCTGTAAATTTTATTAACTAAAGAAAAAGTATTAATGGAAATAGCACAATTATGTAAAAGTACATATCATAATCAGTTGCAGCAATCCATATATCTTTATCATAATAGAGACATGTCTCAAGTATGGCAGGTGAACACACTTTGGCAGAGCCAAAGCTGAAAGTTACACCATGATGCACATCTACACCCCCTAACCAATGCTCCTACCAAATGTCAACATTCTACATCTTACAGAATTCAAGAGCCCATACAAGATTTTAAAACTCATGGTCAATACAACAAGGTCAAAGGTCAAATCAAGTCCACACCATGATGCTGCACACCTACAACCCCCAACCAAGGTCCCTACCAAGTATTAACTTGCTACACTTTATGGTTTCTGAGATATAGGCCGAACAAGATTTTATAGGTCAAGCTCACACCATGACGTTGCACACCTGCACCCCCAAACCAATGTCCCTACCAAGTATCAACTTCCTATACCTTACGGGCTTGGAGATATAGCCCGGACAAGATTTTCAAACTGAAGGTCACTACGGCAAGGTCAAAGATCAAATCAAGGTCTCACCATGACGTTGCACACCACACAGGCTGTGACTATCCACATGACAACACCATGTTCTTGCTGCATGGTGGTTTGCAGGGGATTCACTGATTCTGATGGACTAACAAAATAACAGAAGACTTCCAATCTTGAACAGATGCTTGGACTGATCACCCAGTGGGTCCCACACTACCTTGCTAATGACATAATCAAGCAGAGCACGTCCATAGACATCATTTGTCTATTCATCCAAAAATACTATGGCTTTCAACAGTCAGAAACACAGTTTATGAAATTCTCATCCATAACTTGGGAGGAGGGAGAACGGCCAGAAAAATTATACCAACGCATCCTAGCTCACCTCCAGGATAACTTGCTGTAAAAAGACTCAAAACTCAAACACAATGATCGCAACCCCACCAAAGATGAAGATCAGCCCCACCGTTGAGAGGCTAGCCGTCTTACGCTGGATGGAGCTCATTCACCCTTCTCTCCCAGCTTTGGTGCAGCGCACCTTTGCCTACGATCTACAGAGTATGACTCTGAAAGATTTACAACCACAAATTGCTGATGCCCTGGATGGATTCCTAGAAGAGTTGTGTCATGATGATATTAAAACTGCTCGTGTCTTTACTCCATTTAAGCAGAAGAAACCATTCTCCTACAAAAAGCAAAACTCTAAACTTACTTCTCAAGCTCACCAAAAAGCTACTCCTAAACTACAGTGCAGAGTTTGTCAAGCTGAAAACAGACCTTATATTGGACACTCGATCTCTCAATGTGATTACATCTCTAGGGCAGATAAGTGCACCATGATACAGTCATTCAAGGTGGATACTGACACCCAACTGGAAGTAAGCGCTGATATTTCAGATGAAGTCGATCAAC
This sequence comes from Sabellastarte sp. h YS-2021, assembly GCA_964017235.1. NCBI lineage: Eukaryota > Metazoa > Annelida > Polychaeta > Sabellida > Sabellidae > Sabellastarte > Sabellastarte sp. h YS-2021. Next base: position 50,598,794 of record OZ024936.1, on the reverse strand, counting down.
TGAGCATATCTGATGATGAATGACTAGAACCCTCCCCAGATGACGCTCCAACTTCCGTTAAGAAAGTAACAACAGCTGCCTCCCCATGTTTCAGTGCATTCTATAACCATAACCCTGTTAGCCTTACGTGTGACTCTGGGGCTACATCATCACTCATACGACATGACTTTGCAACCAAACTACAGATGCCTATCTCCCCAACCTCTCATTCTCTCAGCCAGGCTGATGGCAAGACTCACATGAGGGCCTGCGGGGAAGTCCATGTCAAATTAGCTAGAGGTCCACTGTCTTTCTCTCTGCAATCTGTTGTTGTTTCTGACCTGGACTGTGACATACTTGCTGGTGTCCCATTTATGAGAGACAATGATATTCAACTTGATATTCCCCGCAACTGTATTATCATTCAAGGTAAACATAAAATCCCATACAACCCTGGACCTACACCTCGGCTTAAAGTCAGACGTACCCAGTCATTTTGGTTGAGAAGCCCCACACATGAAACCCTGTTCCCAGGTGATTTCCTTGAGGTTGAAGCCCCTCATGAGCTTTCAGACTTTACTAACCTAGCTGTAGAGCCCAGATACGATTCCCATTCCAACTCATGGATCCAACCTGACATCACTTCAGCTGTGGACGGCAAAATCCGCATCATAAATTCATCCCCTAATATGGTGGCTGTCCGCAAACATCAACACATAGCTCAAGCACATTACTTAAGAGAGGGCCACCATCTCCACAACATAAACTACTCTTCTACAGACTGCCCTGGTCTTTCACAAAACCCTCATGTCACCTATAACCTACACTGTAGTTCTATTGCCATTAACCCTGACAACCAGCTATCACATGATGACAGATCCCGGTTCAGGCGTCTCCATAAGCAATTTAATGAAGTGTTCAATAAGCGTATTGACAAATACAATGACTACTCTGATCGTGTGCGAGCCTTTATCAATATGGGTCCTGTTGACCCTCCCCCCGTGAAGGCCAGACTCCCTAGCTACAACACTGAAAAGCTTAGACTTTTACATGAAAAATGGATGAGCTAGAAGACCTAGGTGTCCTTGCTAAACCAGAAGATGTAGGTGTGAAAGTAGAATATGTGTCCCCCAGCTTTTTGGTAAAGAAAGGTGACCACGATTTTCGACTTGTCACAGCCTTCAACACTATTGGTATTATGAGCACATTTTACAAAGATCCCTAAAGAACAACCTTCGTCTCTCAGCAACTAAAACTGTTGTTTGCCCTGTCACCATGACCATATTAGGTTGGGTCTGGTCCTCGGGAAGAATACAAGCCTCTCCACACAAAATCACCCCACTCCTGAAGTCACCTCTACCACGGACAGTTAAGGCACTGCGATCATGGTGCGGTGCCTTCAAACACCTCAAAGCCAGTATCCCACAGTATTCCCAGCTGCTAGAAACAGCCACCGCTGGCCAGGACTCCTCCAGCATTGTCAATTGAACAGAGGAACTTTCATCAAACTTCTCAGCTGCCCAGAAATCTCTCAATGATATCAAAGCTATTGTCATCCCTTCCCCCAGTGACATCCTAATAATAACCACTGATGGCGCCTCCTCCAATGGAGGCATTGGGTCCATCTTGTACGTCCTACGAGATGGGGTAATGCATGTTGGTGGATTTTTTTCAGCTAGACTTAAGCAGCACCGAGTCAACTGGTTACCCTGTGAAATTGAAGCTCTTGCTATCAGTGCATCCATCAATCATTGGTCACCCTATATCTTAGAATCTACAAACACAGTCCAAATTCTCTCCGATTCTTGGCCCTGCGTTCAAGCCTATGACAGATTATGTCGGGGTCAGTTTTCTTCAAGTGCACGTGTGTCTACATTTTTGTCAGCCCTTTGTTGCTATAAAGTTTCCCTGCAACATATCTCTGGTGCTGCCAATCTTCCTGCTGACTACCACTCATGACATCCAATGGAATGTGACACTCAAGATTATCAAATCTGTCGCTTTATCCACAGCTCAGCTACAATTACTGTCCACAAGCTCTGTATCTCTGACATACTGGATGGCAAATTTAACATGCCATTTTTATCTCGGACAGCATGGAAGGCTACACAGCAGGACTGCCCCTCACTCAGAAGGACCTATGCTCACTTGGCCCAAGGAACCAGGCCAAACTGCAAAAACACCACCATTAAACTTGTTAAGCATTACCTCAGAGTTGCTACATTGTCACCCGATGGCCTACTTGTTGTGAAGAACATCCCTTTTACTCAGACACGCTCACTCATCATTGTCCCCCAGCATGCCTGAGCTGGTTTACTCAATGCCTTACACTTCAAGCTCCAGCATCCCAGCAAAACCCAACTTTCTGCATTCTGTCACAGATACTTCTTTGCCCTTGACATGGACAAAGAAATTGCTGATATCACTTCACATTGTCCCCAGTGTGTGGCCATTGCTTCACTACCACGTGAGTTGGAAGAATTCTCCATTACACCATCTGCTTGCCACCCAGGTGTCCAATTTGCTTGTGATATTTTGTGCCGTGCTCGACAAAGAATATTGCTCATACGCGACTGCTCCTCTTCTTTCACAGCAACCAGACTCATCCCAAATGAACAAGCCATTTCACTGCGAGCAGCAATTATTGAAGCTATAGCAGAGCTAAAAGATGCTTCAGGCTGTATAATTCGCGTTGATGGGGCATCTGCATTCTCCAGTCTCGGCCGGATCAAAAACAAGAACAAAAACCCTATTGCTGAAAAGGCCATTCAAGAGTTAGAAAAGGAATTAAAAAGGGCTTATCCTGAAGGTGGTCCTATTACTCCACCACAATTGGCACTTGTCACAGCTATGTTAAACATTAGAGTTCGTGGGCTAGCAGCCAAGGAAATTTTATTTCAGCGTGACAGTTACACCGGTGACCAGTTAAACATCTCAGATAAAGCCCTAGCTAATTCTCAGTTTGCCAATCGTCAGGCCAACCACTTATACAGTGCTCGAAGCAAAGCTCCAAATGCCCGGCCTGGTGCCAAAGCCAATGTGAAAGTGGGTGATCTTGCTTTTGTGAAACAAGATGGCAATAAACACACCACACGAGAAAAGTACCTTGTCACAGCATTAAACCAGAACCGCTTATGGGCAAGGAAACTCACTGGCTCTCAATTCCGTGCCAAGACATATGAATTAAAATATTGTGATGTTTACCTCGTACCAACATCCCAGGTACTTCTATGCCCAAATAAATCCTCAGATCCCTACGCAAGTGATACATCAAGTGATGATGTTTCAATACCTCTAACCACCGATCCCACACATTCTGACTTTGGTGACTCATCAGAAGTTAGCATGTCTGCAGGCACCAATGCTCAACCATCCACCTCAGGCTCCAATTATCCTGCCTGTAATGAACATGTGGATACCACTGAGAGCACTAACACCATGCCTGTTGTGTCATCCCAGGGCAGCCTCACACCAGATGTCCGCACCCCTCGCACTCGACGGCATAGACACCCGCCAGAATACCTGAATGACTATATTCTGTCTTAAAAACTTAATTGTGTCTCACATAAACATTTGTTTAAGGTTAGCTTAATCGAGAACATTTATTTGTTTTAATTCCTTGAATGACCATATTCTCTCTTAAATACTTAATTCTGTGTCATATAATCGTTTGTTTAAAGTTAGCTTAATTGAGAACACTTATTTCTGTTTTAATTCCATCTTTACAACTTTGCTGGCACATGACATTGACCATATGAATAACTTCTGGTGCCAAAAGCTGTGCCGTATCTATTATTCACCACATTGTGTTAACTAATCATATAACAGGTGTTACCATTTATGTGTATCTAATGTGAATCAATCATTACCAGTATCTGTAAGATATTGTATTATGTAATAATTCTTAAACCAAACCTTTGCTTCCAGTAAACACATTAATACCTATTAGTAATCTTCACAATCTTTTATTTCTCTTTGATCATTCACTACGGTTGTAATCTTCAGTTTTATCGCTCTTTTGTTCATGAAGAACATAGAAGGTACTGCACCTCGATAATATTCTGTTATTTAATAATGTAATTTGTATGGTGGCTGTGATGTATTTCTTTTTCATTTTTAATTCTAAAAAGTTAGTAAAACACAGAAACAAGCATTGCACCACGCTGTTTGTTATTGTTTTGATAATACCTTATTTCATTATATGTTTTGTTTTACTTCTGTGTACATGAGCCATAACCACCTCACTTGTGTATTATTAAAGACCACAGTGCATGAAATTTTTTTTTGCATTATTGTACAGATTATGTGTGTAACAACACACCTGCCAAGTCCCATCTTCAAACTCCCACTAGAAAGCACATTAAAAGCCAGTTAAATCTGACAGTTGGAAAAACAAAACAGATCCCTCTCTGAAACTGTGCCACGTCACACAAGGAGATTTCCCACTCTGATTTCTGTGTGTCCAATACAAAATAGTGTAAAATGAAGTGAAATTAGTGTTTTATAAACTGGCTTGGAAAGGTTCAGCTTCAGTCAAAAAAAAAAAAAATTTTTTTTCCTACACTTAGTGCAAAGATTCTTCTATCAAATGAACTTGGAATATTGTGTGGTCACACACAAATAATGCTCTGTTTTTAAAATAATTAACACTACAATTTAACTGTAACTTGTGTTCAAAATAGTGAACAAGTGTGCAGCTTTTAGTGTAACAATGCAGCTTCTGATAGTGTGTCAGTTTTTAAATAAACTGATAAGCAAGTTTTTCACCCAGTTCTTGTCCACATTTTCTCAAAATGTGATAAAATTTTAAGGCACCCTTGATTATCCAAACTCCTTATTATCAGAACAGAAAGAGTTAGCCCCAAAGTTCAATAGTATTAGGGAGAAGAAGAATCATTTTAATTACTATTAATTGTTTAATTGATCTTAGTAAAATTAATCAGTAAAATATAGATCTGAAATACTTTCAAACATCATAAGTATACTTATGATATACAGTAGATGTCAAAATAGTTTATATGTTTAGGTAAGATGCATGCATTACCATTTATACAAACATCTCTCTTCTGTTTGTGCTTAGTGTGTGTTAGTGTTAGCATGAAGTTCATTTGCTTGCTGTCATTCACAGCACATACTCAGTGTTGTAAAATATCATGCCATCCTAAATATGCTGTGTTTATAAGACTTGTCATAGACCGATGTTACTTAAATCACTTCTATTAACATAAGCAATCAGAATAATTAATTTCTAAATGAAATAAAAGAAATAAGCCAGTACATCTATAATCCAGGGTCAATATTTAGTAGAAATATTATGACAAATTGTTCTGTGTAAACAGTTGAATACAAATGTAGTTATTAATCAAGGGTTCATATGTTATAACAATCAGTGTTTTATATGGTGCATTTTAATTACTTATTCTTAGTTCCAGTAATTAAAGTTTACATTTTGTTACAATATCAAAAGAACTCTGGTCATTTTTATATAAGTTAGAAGGTTATACAAGTACAGGGAATGAGAAGCATGGCTTCATAGCTTAGGAATCCAGACACAGGAACATCTTTCCATATTTAGAAATGAGTTTGGCAAAATATGAGGTCACATGACATTCTCAAGCTTAAGAACCAGTCTTTCCCATAATTCCCTGCTAGTCACATGACCCTCCATATTAGGTACTGTTATCTGCAAAACTCTTAGATAATAGGTCACATGACCACCACCAGTTCTTATTCCTTGGTCACATGGTTACCTGCATTTCTTATGAAGACAGGTCACATGACCCCTTATGGATCCTTTTTAGGCAATGTTTTGGTCACATGACCAAAATGTATATAAGAATTTACTAAATTACTAAAATCCTTGATCATGTGACTTCTGTATTTGGACATCTTACTGAATTATGTGAACATGTGACCATTAGTTCCTGTAGCATTCCAGAGAGAGAAATGTTTGTGACTCAGGGCTTGCATTCCACAGTTTGTTATAAAAAGGGCCAGTTTAGCTAGAGAGGCAGGATTTTTCATCAGAGAGACTTTTGACCAGAGTAGTGAACAGAACAGGATTATAACTGAGGCACCATCAAAACACTTTGTAACTTTTTTGTGAAAAATAACTTTGTTGAAATAAAGAATTATTTGTTGAAAACTACATCTTGTATATTTTATTTGAATTCAACCAATTGTCAAGTAGACAACCCAGGAAAAGCAAGAAGAAAACAAACACTACAAAAAGACTAACCATCCTCTACTTGACAATTTTGGAGGCCCTGCTGGGATCAACTTCAAGAGAAGCTGAAAAAAAAAAGCCAGAAAAAAAAATGGGACCTAAAGTAAACCCCAAACACAACGAACAGAATGATGGTGCCTCAACCAGTGGACAGGGAAATGCAGATCAGCCTCCACAGCCTCAACAGCAAGAAATACCAGTCAGAAACTACACCCCTAGGTACAACATGCCCCTGCCAAATAAATTTACTGGTACAGAGAATGTGAGGACATGGGTTCAAGATTTTGAATCCTACTGTAACCTAGCACACATTGACAACAATGACAGGGGGTTGCTGATGTACCATAACCTTGGCGGCCTTGCTCAAGCCTGGGCAAGAAGTGATGCAGTAAATATACAGGACTTTGCCATCTTTTGCCAGGCCTTATTGACGAAGTTTGACACCAGAAACAGCCAGAGGAGAAGGAGGTATGAAATCCATTCAAGGAAACAGGGGCCACGGGAAACTGTGTTCCAGTACACCAGAGACATGCTGGAACTGTTTTCCACAGTAGACCAGGCAGAGGATGAACGTATCCAGATATATACTGATAACCTCAGACCAGACCTCAGGCAATTTGTGTATGGGAGAAACGTAAACACCCTGGATGAAGCAGAAGAGGCAGCCCTTCTGGGGGAGAGTCTGTTCCCCAACTCCATTGATACCAGCCTGCGGGAAGAAATATGTGAGTTGAAACAATGTTTCCAGCAGCTACAAATGGTAAACACCCCACCACCACCGCCACCACCATCAACATCCAGACAGGAAGTGACTGAGCTGGTAGAATTGGTCAAATCCCTCACAAATAGATCAAGCCGTACAACTGATGGCAGGTTGGTATGCTACAACTGTGGGAGACCAGGCCATTTTGCAAGGGAGTGCCGAGCACCAAACAGAGCACGTCAACAAATGAGACACCCAAACCAGCCACAGCAACCACAGCAACAGAATTTCAACTACAACCAGGGACCTTATTGTAGTTATTGTCAGATGTCAGGACACAGTACAGATGCATGCCTGAAGAAGAAGGGAGTTGTGTGCTCTTTTTGCAACATTCTGGGCCACTACGAGGCACAATGCAGAAGGAAAGCAGAACAACACCAGTTCCAGGGAAGAAGAAGTGGAGAGCAAGTTCCTTTAAACTAGAAGGTGCCCCATCTCATTCACTCAACCAGATGGGGCAACAAAGTGAAGATCCACCAATTACAGAGACAATAAGAAAAGACATTGACAAAGCAATGACAGGAACACAGATCAAACCAAGAGCAGTACCAAGAGGGACACAGACAGAACAGGAAGCAGTGCTGACAGGGACACAGACAAGAAAGGAAACAGGACTACCAAAGACTGTAAGTGGAAAAATTCATGTTATACCATTTGTAGGTTCACATAGTAATGTTGTTACAGGAAAGTTGTTTGGTAAAGATGTAAAATTTCTTTGTGATACTGGAGCAACAATATCAATTCTAAATGAAGCAGCTTATAGAGAATTGTGTAAACAGAGCAAGATAAATTTGAATACTGACACTGATAGGTTGGTTGCAAAAACGGTAAATGGTCAAAATCTCCAGATCCATGGCAAGGTTATGTTGAATTTTAAGCTGGGCAGTAAGGGTTTTCAGCACACATTTTATGTCACCAACACCAATCACCCTGCCATTTTAGGGTTTGATTTTCTTACAAAACACCAGGCCAAACTAGACTGCTCCACTGGTATTCTGCATATTAAGGGTCAAGATGTGCCACTAGGAGAATGTGCTTCACAGGAAGTATCCAATTCAAATAGCTTTGAAGTAGATTTAGTTGTCAGTGAAACAGTTACCATTGAACCATGGACCAAAAATGTCATTCTGGTTGATTGTGACCACCCAGATGTAAAAATCTTTGAAAACAAAACTGGTATTGTACAACCAAAGTTGCCAAATAGGTGGAATATGTTAGCAGGGGATGTCTTGACCAAAATCCAAAACACACAGGTCCCTGTCCTCATAGTGAATCCTGGTGATACAAGTGTAACAATGCACAAAAAGACTAAAATAGGGAGATTTTCAGGAGTCAATGATGTTGACATTTGCAGTGTACAAGAAACAGGTGACATGGGTAGTAAACCACCAAACTTGAATATCAACCTAGACAAAACAGATTTGAACCCAAATGAGAAAGAAAAGCTCACAAATTTGATACATGAGTTCTCAGATATATTTGCTGAAGATGCCAGTCAATTGGGAAGAACTTCAGTGATAAAACACCACATAGATACAGGAGATCACCACCCAGTAAGGCAAAAACCATACAGAGTTTCACCTTTTAAGAAGGGAATTATCACTGAGCATGTTAAGGAAATGGCCAAAAACAACATAATTAGACCCAGTTGTTCACCATGGAGTTCCCCAATTGTTCTAGTTGGGAAAAGAAGTGATGATGGTGCAGTAAAATCTACCTTTAAAAACACAGAAAATGTGAACCCTACTGATGTTTACAAACAATACAGGCCATGTATTGATTATCGCTACCTGAACCTTCTGACGAAAAAGGACAGTTACAGGATTCCAAGAATAGATGACACTCTGGATGCCCTGTCCCAGAACAATGGTAGTGGACCAGGTATTTTCACCACCCTAGACATGTTCTCAGGCTATTTCCAAATAGAGCTAGATGAAAAGTCCAAAGAAAAGACAGCATTTTCAACACCTCATATGGGATTGTGGGAATTCAATGTGATGCCTTTTGGCCTAACAAATGCACCCTCAACTTACCAAAGACTGATGGAAAGTTTATTCAGGGGATTAGTACCATCCATTTACTTATTGTACATTGATGATCTGATTTGTCATTCAATGAATTTTGAGGACCATCTTGGTCACTTAAGGAAGATTTTTGAAATCCTGAGAGTTGCCAATTTGAAGCTGAAGCTCACAAAATGCAATTTTGCACAACCATCAGTAAAGTTCTTAGGTCATATTGTGTCAAAGGAGGGTATAAAACCAGACCCCAATAACATTAAGGTTGTGAGAGATTTCAAAACACCAACTAAGGTTCATGATGTTCAAAGCTGGTTAGGCCTAGCAAACTACTACAGAAAGTTTGTCAAGAATTTCAGTGAGATAGCTAAACCCTTAACCAATCTCTTAAAGAAGGGCACACCATTTATTTGGGATGAGAAATGTGACAAAGCATTCACTGAGATGAAACAGAGGTTAATAGAACCACCACTCCTAGGGTACCCAAGTTTTGACCATCCATTCACATTGTACACAGATGCAAGTGGATTTTCACTGGGAGCAGTGCTCTCCCAACAAATAGGTGACCAGCCAGAGAAAGTTATAGCCTATGCAGGAAGGGATCTCAAGCCAACTGAACTCAAGTATTCTACAACAGAAAAAGAATGCCTAGCCCTGGTAGATGCAGTGAAAAGATTTTCACACTACCTAGAAGGAAGAAGATTTACAGTAGTCACTGACCACCACAGTTTGAAGTGGCTGATGCAAAACCAAGACAATAATTCCAGATTGCAAAGGTGGGCATTAAGACTGCAAGCATATGATTTTGAGATCACATATAGGCCAGGGAGAGTCCACCAGAATGCTGATACACTTTCCAGGACCACACACAACTCATATGTCATGCAATGTGATGCAGAAGAAAATGTAAAACTAGAGGAACTCAAAAGGGCTCAAGTAGCAGATAGTTGGGGCAAAAACATATTGCAGTACCTTGTGCATGGACTTTTACCAAATGATGCAATTGAAGCTAAAAGGGTAGCAGCAGAATCACACAAATATGTGTTAAATGATGGTGTCCTCTATTATGTCCAGAGTCATGGTTTACCCAAACCCAAAGTAGAAGAGAAGCTATATGTTCCAAAGTCCATGAGACACCAGATTTTAGAGGTTTTCCATGATAACCTAACAGGTGGGCACTTGAGTATCAACAAGGTTTACCCAAAATTAGCAGCCCGATACTTTTGGCCAGGAATGTATGCATACACTAAGGAATGGATTGACACATGTGCAGACTGTGCAACCAAAAAGACACCAACTCAAAAGAAAAATGCCCCATTGGTCAACATGCCAGCTGTATCGGAAGTTTTTGAAAGGGTCGGAGTTGATATCTGCGGCCCATTTGTCAAAAGCAACCAAGGTAATAAGTACATTATTGTATTTACTGACTATTTGACCAGATATGCAATGGCATTCCCACTTGAAACCACTGATAGTGTAACAGTAGCCAATGTTCTAGTTGACAAGGTTATTTTTAGATTTGGGGCAATGAACCAATTACTCAGTGATAGGGGAAGCAACTTCCTGTCCAAAATAATACAAGAGACCTGCAAATGTCTAGGTATTAAGAAAATAAACACTACAAGTTTCCACCCCCAGTGCAATTCCCTGACAGAAAGAATGAACAAAACTTTGGTTGAGATGATGAGCATGTACACCAATTCAAAACACACAGACTGGGACAGGTATCTTGATGCAGTGCTATTTGCTTACAATACTTCAGTATCCGCAGGGACTGGGTTCACACCATTTTTCTTGATGCATGGATATGAAGCCAAACTACCAGTGGACCATAACATATTGTCAAGGCCAAAGGAAACAATTGAACTACATGAGTTCATGGGTAAATTGGAGGAGAAACTTACTCAAGCTAGGAGTGAAGCCAAACTGACATTACAACAAAGCCAAGTGAATTCCAAGGAGAGATATGACAGAAATACTGCAGCACCTACATTCCAAGTTGGGGACAAAGTATGGGTATTCACACCAAAACCAAAGAAGGGGTTGACCAAAAAGTTGCTACATTTCTGGCATGGACCTTATGAGATTCTTCAAAAGACATCCTCAGTGAATTACAAAATTGTTCACCACAGAAGAGGAAATCCCTTTTTAGTGCACAGTAATCGCTTGAAACTGTGCCATACTGCCCAAAGAACTCTTGATGAAAAAAGTGTGGAAAATGACCAAATAAATGACCGGTGCACAGAGAACGGCAGACAAACAAACAACCTACCTGAAGCATCTGATGATACCACTGAATCCACCATAAACACAGACATTGTTGATGTTCTTCCTGACAGTCATACTTCACACAATCCACAATCAAATGATCAAACAGAACACACGCAAATTATTCCTGAAGGTGGAGATATTTTCTACATTGAGAAAATTCTTGGTAAAAAGATGATTAAGGGGAAAGCTCATTATCTGATTAAGTGGCAAGGCTTTAGTGACAAACACAATACTTATGAGCCAGAGGAAAACATATTCAATAAGACTTTGATACTGAATTTTGAGAGAAATCATTTCAAAAAGGGAGGTGGTACTGAAAAATCACTTGTAAACAAACACTAAGGAATGTGCACTGAACTGACCCACCCAGACTTTTCTCTCACTTTCTCACCCCACACACAACCATCCCAAAGCATACACACATTGAGTCTTATCCACTGACAAGGTCTGTCATTTCCATGAAATGTATTTTAAATTGTTTGCGGAGGCCCAAAGGCGACACTTTAATCTGTCATAACACAGGTTTCAATAGATTGATAAAAAGATTCCAAGATTGCTTGAAAATTGCTAAATAGCTTGTAGTGTATCTGAGTTTGACCATTTATTGTTTTTGAAGATATGTTGTATTTTATTAAATAGTATCAAAACAATTGTACTCATAAAAGATGGTTGTATGTGTATTCTGTACTTAGTCAAAGTGAATGTCTTATTGCTGAAATGCTGAAATATGAATAAATAATGTCTACATGTAAATATATTGCTTGCATTTCAGTCATGATTGTTAATTCTGTGTATTATGGATTAAACTCTATACATATTTTACATTAATTAGTTTAATCTTCAAGCGAATGATTTATTTTGTTCTGTATCTTTGTGTCCAGTTATAAGCTTGTGCAGTGCTAAGTTGTTTCAATTTGTCTAATTACATCAGTATATGAACTATTGTTGATGTGTAATATTGTATTTTGGTTTCACTCACCAAGTTTTCATGTAATGGTATCCAACACTCTCATATCCAGATCATTCAAGAATAAACACAAAAAGACTATTATATATTTTAATTTAATTTTAATCATCACATTCATCCACTAAATTGTATTTCAGTTTGTTTTTAATTGTCACTCTTCTGGCCTCACTTTCTGCAAATAATCTGTACCCTGAAAATAGACAAGAATGACAGATACATAACTGTTTGCTTGGATATCATTCATGAAATATTACTGCACAAAGTTACATACAGTACGACTACAAAATAACCTTATCATATTTGTATTCATATTGTAAAATTACATGCTTGAAAAATAACTGTATTAGATTTTTATAGTTAATTTCACATTTTTGCATTTCTTTTCAAAGTATATTAACTTAAAAAGTAAAACATCCATTTGTTTACCGTAAAAAAAAAAAAAAACTCACCAAAAACACCTCCTCCACCACATTCAGAGCTTCTACTATGATGGCATCATCCCCAGGCAGGTCAGGCAGTTCTCCTGAATTCTGAAGTTATAATAAAATAAACCTACAATTTGCTTTGTGTGTATCATAGATGAAGCACTATTGTACAGTGTTGTTTAATGTTTATATTTTAATGTTTCTGAAACTGCTTTAAAAACCTATGCTTGAAAACTGTTAAATGCTTTATTGTACATTTTTGTTCCTATTATTAATGTCATTTTTTTTTTCTTTTTCACAATATCATATTCAAATGAAAAAAAGGGGAGAGTATGCTTACCACAAACACTTCATACTCAGCTAGGGCCTCATCCACTTCATTCTCATGTCCAGATCTTTCCCCAGTTGTCCTATAATTAAAGTGAAAATTGTGACTATCTCAGACAGTAGAAACTTTTATTTTCAAAAAAAAAAAAAAAAAAAATACTATTTTGTTTTATAACTATACCAATAACACTGATCCATCATCAATACATTTTTATTGTTTTTGTAAGGACAATTAAATATACTTGCCATATAATAAATAAATAAAAAAAAAACACAAAAAATTAAATTAATTTTGCAAAGAATAATTCTACTTACTGATTTGTAGTCTCCATGTCTTTTTGTTGTTTCTTTTTTTTTTTCCTTCTCTTCTTTACTGTTCTGACCGAAGCTATGTAGACCAAGGATTTTATACCCCAGCTGTGCCATCTTCCAAATATTCATACGCTTCAAAATTATTAAAAATCCTCAAAATCCACTTGCATCATCAGACCCTGGATACTGTCCTACATCTCCAAAAAAGGCAAGCCTTTCCATGTTACTGACATTATGTTCCTCCAGGTCACTTAATATCACCAGCCTCATATAGAAATTTGGTTAATATTATTGAATGAAATTGGTTTCATAATAAAGTGTTTAAATATTATTGACATCAATCTCCCTTTTATTTATTAATAAGTTATATCTTGGACCTATACTTTATTCTATCTATTTCCTGCAAATACAAACCTGTCATTCCAGGCTAAAATAGTCCCTTTCCACATTTCCTTCCAACCCCAAATATTCTTCCAGGTAATGACCTTCAAGCTTGATTTGTATTTCAGGAATATGTAAAGTATATCTACATTTCTGTTTTAAGTTCTTATATGCTTCACATTTATTGTTTTATTTAATGTGCCACTAAGTCTGCTGTCTGTTTGAAGTTTATAGTGTGTCAATCAGCTACAATGTGGTTTAACTGTAATTTTGGGGTTTATTACTTTACACTACAAATATGTTAGTTCTGTTTGTATTTTCATGTAGTTAATTTAGTACTCAGTTATCTCTTATGTTTGAACTAAGTCATGAGGACATGACTTCTGTTGAAGGGGGAGAATATTATTAGGGAGAAGAAGAATCATTTTAATTACTATTAATTGTTTAATTGATCTTAGTAAAATTAATCAGTAAAATATAGATCTGAAATACTTTCAAACATCATAAGTATACTTATGATATACAGTAGATGTCAAAATAGTTTATATGTTTAGGTAAGATGCATGCATTACCATTTATACAAACATCTCTCTTCTGTTTGTGCTTAGTGTGTGTTAGTGTTAGCATGAAGTTCATTTGCTTGCTGTCATTCACAGCACATACTCAGTGTTGTAAAATATCATGCCATCCTAAATATGCTGTGTTTATAAGACTTGTCATAGACCGATGTTAATTAAATCACTTCTATTAACATAAGCAATCAGAATAATTAATTTCTAAATGAAATAAAAGAAATAAGCCAGTACATCTATAATCCAGGGTCAATATTTAGTAGAAATATTATGACAAGTTGTTCTGTGTAAACAGTTGAATACAAATGTAGTTATTAATCAAGGGTTCATATGTTATAACAATCAGTGTTTTATATGGTGCATTTTAATTACTTATTCTTAGTTCCAGTAATTAAAGTTTACATTTTGTTACAATATCAAAAGAACTCTGGTCATTTTTATATAAGTTAGAAGGTTATACAAGTACAGGGAATGAGAAGCATGGCTTCATAGCTTAGGAATCCAGACACAGGAACATCTTTCCATATTTAGAAATGAGTTTGGCAAAATATGTGGTCACATGACATTCTCAAGCTTAAGAACCAGTCTTTCCCATAATTCCCTGCTAGTCACATGACCCTCCATATTAGGTACTGTTATCTGCAAAACTCTTAGATAATAGGTCACATGACCACCACCAGTTCTTATTCCTTGGTCACATGGTTACCTGCATTTCTTATGAAGACAGGTCACATGACCCCTTATGGATCCTTTTTAGGCAATGTTTTGGTCACATGACCAAAATGTATATAAGAATTTACTAAATTACTAAAATCCTTGATCATGTGACTTCTGTATTTGGACATCTTACTGAATTATGTGAACATGTGACCATTAGTTCCTGTAGCATTCCAGAGAGAGAAATGTTTGTGACTCAGGGCTTGCATTCCACAGTTTGTTATAAAAAGGGCCAGTTTAGCTAGAGAGGCAGGATTTTTCATCAGAGAGACTTTTGACCAGAGTAGTGAACAGAACAGGATTATAACTGAGGCACCATCAAAACACTTTGTAACTTTTTTGTGAAAAATAACTTTGTTGAAATAAAGAATTATTTGTTGAAAACTACATCTTGTATATTTTATTTGAATTCAACCAATTGTCAAGTAGACAACCCAGGAAAAGCAAGAAGAAAACAAACACTACAAAAAGACTAACCATCCTCTACTTGACAATAGTCAATATTACAATGTATTAGTTATTATGAACAAATCAATATTCATTACTAGTTCTAGTTGACCATTAAGAACTGACAGTGACAATTCAGGGGCAGATCCAGCCTTTAAGTAAGGTGGGGGTTCACATCAGACACACCATAACTAAGGGGGTCAGAGGGCTTGACCCCCGCCTGGGAAAAAAATTAATTATTGGTAAAAATATAGTGCATTTTCTGTAAATTTAACACCACTCTCAAGAATTAATTTTGTACTTTGGGTTGAACCCCTTTACATTATTTTTCAAGGAGGAGGGTTCGAACCCCCTGAACCCTCCTGGATCTGCTAGTGCAATTTGTAAAACCAGCCTCAAAACACACTGTAAAAGACTCGGTGTATTAGGCTCTTTTATATTGGGCTACACTGCTGCCAATATTAAAAGTAAGCAGGCTGAAATGACCAAATGTTTAAGCACTCTGGTTCAGGATGTAGACTTTAATACACTGGAGATCTGAACCACATTCTGACGTTTTATTGACAACAGTGTGTCTTTCATGACATCTACTTTTAATAGCTGTGTAGGGGTCAGATTGCATTTTTCATTTAAGCTTGCAATTGAAAGTTAGCACTTTTAAAGTATGAATTTTTTTTTCATAAACAATATTTTATTGAAGCAATTAGGCAAAATCGACAAAGCCTTCTCACAGGACGAACTATTTACAAAAGCATATGAATAGATGATAATGATGATGAAGTTGTGGACATGTGACTAATATTAAACTATGAAAACCACCCTGATTCCTTAAAAAATTCTTGTACTGCTTCAAAAACTACCTTTTTTTGATCAAAAGTCAAGTTATAATCTCCATTAAATGAAAATCAGTGGTTATTGTCGGTAAAACTCGTAAACATTGACTGCCTATTTTGAGTATGTAGTCTGTATTCTAAAAGAAAATAAAAATTGTTTTCTACTGAAAAGCCACAGTCACAAGTTGAATTTTCTATAACATGTAAATTATGTGCAAGATGTTCTTTAAGAGGACTACAGTTTATTCCCACTTTTGAGTGTATCAAGTTCCAATGTCTATCACCTGTACTAGATAATGTAGTTACGCGTTTAAAAGAATCATCTAATGTATTCCATAATTTTATTCCAACAGGAAAGAATGAATTTTGATGAAATTCTTGTTTGTCATAGAGAAGAGTAGTGTTACATTTTAATGTACTTTGGTCGAATTGTATGCAAGAAATAACCAAGTTAAAGACTATACTCAAAAATTTCATTGAACGTTTTACAACCCAAGCCAAAAGAAAAAAAAACTAACACTTTATTAACAAAGACTGGTACACATTAATAAATGTATGACTGTAACCCAAACAGCTCTTACAATTACATTACTTATGGTTAATATTTAAAATGTTATCTGTACAGAATCCTCACTCTATCAATGACAGTTTTAGATGGAGTCTGATTGAGAGTTTTCATATTGAAGAATAAGTGCTAATTATCATATAAAATTATAAAAACTTTTCAAACAAGATTATCCTTGTTCAGTTAAAGTTAAACTTCAAAAAAAAAAGTCACTTCCAAATGCAATTAAATCAGCTACAAAGTCAGTTACATCCATTTCTTCCCAATACATTTACAACAAAAACCATGGCAAATTTACTGCTGTGTACCTTTTGTGTCATCACAACACCTCCACACATGTTTTCAGGGATGTTATTTTATATGCCACTTTGAGAGGCTGTATCTCAGTGGGGGATGCTCTGATTGATGTCTGGTTTTCTTTACTGGGATTGTCTTACTCTCTGGCACACACTTACAAATTTTTAAAGAAACTTTTTTTTTCTTGGACTGTGGACTTTAAAATAAACATATCTAGTTGTGGATATAGTTGTGTTACTTACTTTGTAAATTACCTGACGCTATATACAGGGATTAAGGGTGAATATGAAGGAAATTTGCGAAATCACCAGGAGGCATCATCAAGATCTCATTAAGCAATCTTTTCAATCATTTGCATGGTATACCCAAACTTTTACATCGTATACATCACGACTATCATAAATCCAATTGGGCATGTCTTATTCCTATTCTAGAGGACACATAGCTATTTTTTGCATTTCTGGCCAGATCAGGATCCAATTGCAAACCTTATTGGGAGCAATAGTAGCGATCGTTAACCACAGAATTAGATCAGTGAGTGGATCATAAACCTGACAAGGTCCCAGCCACCGAGTCTCCAGTCACAGAAACTTTTCCCTCATTCCCACATTTTCACAATCAGGAGCAAGGTTTATGATATGGCGAAGAAATGGAACTGCCCCATTTAATAAGGACCAGTATTTCATTAACATCTTTCAGCAAGCATCTTTAGTTAAGACCTCTATTAAGTTTCCCAACCTAGTAATTTTTTCCTTCATTCACACCAACAACCCGGAATTATTGACAAAGAATGTCCTGTTCTCATTTGTGCTCATTCTTTTGTCACACTGAATTCCCCCTTTAGAAGCTATTGTGTAGACTAGGCAAGAAAAAAGATTGTGGGTCATCATAACAGCTGCATTGGGGGGTCCATTAATGGCTAAATCATGACAATATTTTACATTATTTAAACCCTTATGCATCTCTCATCAGTTGCAGTCTCGGTTGTCAAGTGGCTAACAAGTGTGGTATTTTATCACCTGACTCTCACATCTGTGGTCACTGGTTCAATTTACTTATTTATTTATTTATTTGAGTTTTAACACCACTTTCAACAATGTATAGTTTAGGGCTGGGATTCACAAAAGGTCTTAAGTCTTAGACAATTTTTTTTGCTTAGACCAGTCTTAAAGTTATGACTTTTGTCTTTGCTAAGATTTCTCTTAAATTGGGATTCACAAAAAGTGCTTAGCAAAATCTTAGCTGAGACAAAATTTGTGCAAAAAGTCTAAACTACTTTGAATTCAAATTAACAAATTTTAGTAAAACAAAAACATTTTTCATCGATAAATATACCAAACATGCTCTTCAAAATTATACAACAGATTTGTTACTTTTTTGGGTAAAATTATGTAAAAAATAGTAGTCTTTGTGTTTTATTGTCAGCTATTTTTATGACAATATTTTTACCACAACAAGGTAAAATGTCGAAATTTATAGGTAATTAAATGGTGTAAATTTCTATTACAATCCACAGAAATTACTTTTATAGGAAGTATAGATCCCCATCAAATATTTTTGTGACAAAATTCTCGCACAGTTAAGACTTTTCTCTTAAAGTTAAGACAATCTTTTGCCTAAGACCTTTTGTGAATCCTGGTCCAGATCATGATGGTTAGATTAATGGGCAGAGGAAACCAGTACATTGTTTGAAGTCCAGGGCCCGTATTCACTAAACCTCCTTTAATCCAAGGAACCCTTAAAAGTAAGCATTTCCTTTATTTCTTGAACCTTTCTTTGTTTTGGTATTTATTAAACTTCCTCCAAACAAAGGAGCCTTACTTTTTTTGCTTGAATTTCAAGGAAACCTTAAAAATCTAGGAATTCCTTAATTTTCAAGGAAATCTTTAGTTTTGGTATTCACTAACCTTCCTTTACTGATGAATCCGTGCTTCTTCTCCTTAACTTCCTAGGTAAGCATGTGACTACCTTTATGATAAAGGGGAATTTTGGTGATTTGACTTTTTAACTAAAATGAGGTTATTGGCGAGGTGTTCTGATATTTGCTAAAAATAATTAAAAAACTGTTCTTACACCTGTTTTCTCCATGTTGTATCATTTATATCGCCATACTTCTTTCTTTAAAATGCATGGGATAATTCATTGACTGGCATCAAACCCAATGAATTTGTATGTGATGGGTGTGTCACAATATCTTTATGAAAAGTGGCTAATACCACAGTATAGTATGCAATACAAAAATCTTCAAAAGCTAGGCATTTATTTCCTAAAATATAAAATATCACCTTAAACGGCAATAGAAAATACATTATCACACTGATCTTACACAGAATAAGTAATAAGGAAAGAACAAAATGCAAAAGTAAGGGAAAGATAAAGATGCCTTTGTGAAAAAACGTTTTTAAACAATCAGATGAATGAATACACTCCTGTAATAAAGGATCCTTTATTTAAGGTCTCCTGTGGTAAGGAAACCACAAAGGAGGTTTAGTGAATAGCATTTTAAAGGTCATGCACTTACCACTGGAGATTTTTCACCTTCCTTTAATAAAGGGACCTTAAAATTAAGGAGGTTTAGTGAATACGGCCCCAGTTCATGGAAATATTTGAGATGCACTGATGGGCCTATCATGAAATAAACATGACAGGATTGTAAAAAAATATCAATTATAATTTCATCATCCAGCAGTTAACTACACATGTACTAGATTTTTAGTTAGCATTGGCCAGGCAAAAAGAATAAGAGCTGATAAACTGTATGTTTTTAAAAATTTATTGTTATGAATTTCATTCATATTTGGTAGGTGACTAATATAGACTTTCGTTTTGAAGTGAGTTAAAATCCCAGTAATGGCTAACCTTAAGTTTACCATTTCAAGGATTAATGTTTTAAAAGTTGCTGAATGATGACCTTAATATTTTAATCGCACTAACTTTAACATTGGTGAATTTCTTCTCTCATTAAGCCTAGTCACATTTGGAAGCTCAATCACTATGACTGTTTAAATATCTTCTTTTTTCTGTTCACATGATTACAGATTATTTTATTGTCATATAGACTTTACCCTCATCCTTACAATTACTTTCATCTTTTGCAAGCTGAATTAGGTCGTCTAACAATGAATTGATTATGATAATGAATATTTTGGGCTATTTACACATACAGTAGTAGATATAATTTCTTGCAACAGGTAAAATTTGCAACTGGTGACATAATCTTAAAATTATATTAATCAACAAGCAAAATTCAGTAAACATGTGCAATTATAATATGAATGGCTCAAAATTGTTATAAGAAACATGGATTTGGCAAGAATTTCCCACAATTAAAGGTATATTTCTGCTTTCACAAAATTCACATTTGAAAATGCACTTCAAAAGACAACCACATTATTAATTTATTGTATAACAACGACTAATCTCCATGGACATTGACTTTCACAAGAGAATATATCAGTATAAGAGGAGACATCTAAGAACCATGCATTAAACTAATTTAAGTCTTTCTATTCTGTTTTGTAAGGAAGAAGTTTATCAGTACTGAAAATATCAGCAATAGCGTTGACAATATATGTACATTCGAGTTGTTAAACAATGGATAAGCCCAAGAATAAGAGACTTGTTGCGGAGAAAACTAATGAACTGAAAACTGTGATTGAAGATTATCCAGATATACCAGATGGAGGGCTTGTGGTGAAGGTACTTCTAACAATAAAGATAAGTAATCGTACAGGTAGAAATTTTAGCTACAAGAAAGCTTCACTAATTCTTCAATAGTCAGAAAATAATTACTGGAATTAATTTTCACTAATGGCTACGTTCTACTTAAGAGATTAATACAGGTTTAAAATTTGACTTGAAATTAATTTTACTGTCCAAACTTGTCAGCTGAAATAGCTGATATTAATGGCTAGTGAACATTTCAACTTATACAGTAGTTGGAAAAGTATTAAAACATTAAAGGTTTAATGACACAGGGTTTTTTTTCACTTCAACATCTTTGGCTGTCTTTGATCTCCATGGATAAAGACACCTGCTACTTCAGCGCAGAGCAATTATGGATCAATGATTTTCATTTCATGTAAATAAGAATCAGCTAGTACAAGAATTGGGGGGTACCCACAGGGGAGTACCCTGTAAAAGTAAACAAAAAAGGTGAAAAGACCAATCATTCAAAATTTGTACCTATTCATGCTACAGGTGGTATACCCCATGGTTAGAAGTTTTGCTTGGCGGCAGAACTGCCTCCCAGGGGATGCCCTCATATCTTCAGAGGTTTGGAGTATCCATAAGGTATACGGGACCACTGACTGGACATGGTGTATAACTGTAAATAACTAAATCTAAATCTACTGCTTTGCAGGCGCAATATCTTCCCCAAGGGGAACTCAGTGCGCTAACTAATCATGTATAATTTCCAAGTCATAGTGGGGGACGTGTCCAGGTCTGTATTCCGATGGTTGTGGGTGTGAACGTGGGGAAGAATCTAGGTCGGAAAAGCAGATTTAAAAAGGTGAGTTTTCAGGTGCTTCCTGAAGGATGTGACAGATGGACTGGTTCTTACATGGACAGGAAGTGAGTTCCAGAAAGCAGGTGCATGATGGCTGAAAGATTTGGTAAGATACTTATGAGACTTATGTATTTTAGAGTCAAAAGAAGGAACTTGAAGGAATTTGTATTTTGGACTGCTACGTCTGGTGTTCCTTGATGAGGTATATGGATGAAGTTTATCCTTGAGGTACACAGGTTGACCATACTTAAGGACTTTATATGTGATCAACCCAATTTTGAAAAGAACCCTGTATTTGACTGGTAGCCAATGTAGTTTTTCCAGATGTAGAGTTGTATGAGTGTACCTCGAGGATCTAGTGACTACTCGACAGAGGGAGTTCTGAACACCCTGCAACCTAGTAAACAACCATGGTTTTAGATTTCTGGCGCATTTCATCTGCACATGCTCACAGTTCCAAATCCAGAGGTAAAATTTTTAACATTTGAAAATTCCCAAGGATGCTCAGGAGTTTGACGGTTTGCCACTGTGTCACAAGCTCACATACAGATGTCAGGTGGTAGTTGAAGAACAGGGGCATTTGGCCCAATGCGTACTAGCACGGGGTATAACACCTATAGTGTGAATGGGGTATAAAGTAGTCAGATAAATGACAAATCGGGTCATTATAAATAATTTTTAATATTTAACTCATAACCAAACAATCTGGAACCAGATATTGGCAAAAAAATTCCTGATAAAATTCTAGAGTACTAATGTGGATCCAAGTCAGGGGTAGAGTAAGAAATCTAAAAATTCACCAAACATCTGAAATTCGCCACAAGTGGAAAATAGTAATGAAATAACATGAACTGAGGTGAGCTTTGTTGAATGTATAGCAGATTAAGGCATTTTGAACTGAAAAATACGGAGTTTGAGACAAAACTTTTTTTTTTCATAGAATTAAGTAAGGTTTTAGAGGTGGCGAATTTTAGATTTCTGGCGCATTTTAGAATCCTTACTCTATATCCCACCTTGTGTGAAAATAAGACCTTGATGTGGGTTTTAGAACACAATGACAACAACCAATGTTAATAAATAGTAATTAGCATAACTCCGTGCAATGTCAATTCTTTTCATACATTATTTTGCCATATACTATTTGTTAGCTATTATAATGTATGTTTTAAATTCTTCAATTCTTTACAGATACTGTGTTATAAATGAAAATTCACCTCTTCAACAGTCATTTAAAATGATTTAACCACAAATAATGTTTCAGAAACATATACAATGTCTAAAATATATAAATGTGTTTATTTTCTACAGGTTCTAATGTGTGGAATTTGCCACAGTGATGCACATTTCTACAGTGAAAAGGAGTACAAGCACTTTCTCCCACGTGTTTTGGGTAATCCCAACCATATTGGCATATTCTTTACTCACACTGAAATATTTAAATTTTTAAAGGACAATTACAAGTTGAAAATATAAAGTTTTTGTGTTTGCAACATAGTGATAAGGCAATCCGTAAAGTTCCTTTTTTATATAAAAGTCAACTTATGTAACTGGTTATTTAAGTAAAGTGGTGGATAATAAAAGTCAAACAACCCTGGTATATATTTTTTTAATTTCATCACTATACTGGATTGTTTAATTTGTCTTGCTTAGGAATATAGATTTTCACCAAGTCCTTTGTCTTTTGTGTAATATATTATATGGGTACTCTATGGCATTTGGAGAAACAGGCAGACTTTACAAAAATTTGTTTTTTTTCCCAAGCTATCTTCCTTACTCTAGAATAGTTGTGGTATAATGGATTCCTGTACGTTTCCATTTCAAGTTTATCTATCTGGGTTAATGATGGATACAAAAACAAAGACTTGGAGCAAGTCTGTTAGAGATAAAAAATTTAAAATATTTACAACTACTCAGGTTGTTTTCCCAGTTGAATACTAGTATGTTAAGCTTCTTCTGTACTGGAAACAATAGTAACTACCAAGTTAATTATATAACTCCAGAGAAGAAGCAATACTCAGATCATTTTCCTCCATCCCCTTAACTATACATTGTGACATACCCGTTATAATTCGTTGTGAGTAACATGAATGTTGAACTGGAACCAACCCTTTCCCTACTCTTGGGTCCATTTGCAAAGTATCAAGCATGTTTGATATTTCACCAAACCTCCTATTCTTCATCCCAACTGTAGCTCTGCCCACCAGCAAACTGGCCTGTCTTTGTCTGTGTACAGCTTATCGTGGTCACTCCCAATCCAATCCTATAGTGTTACTATCTTATTGGGAATCACTTTTCCAGCCTCCCGTATACAAAGTACCCTGGTCTCACACCATGACAAGCTGTAGAACAATATTGACGGTACTTAAAGGAAACAGACCTGTCCTAATCTACCAAGACAAGACTTTGTGGCTTCACATCAAGACAGAAGGCTCCCAGGCCCGCAGATTCAGTTTCTTCACAGTATGACAAGCTGGGAACACAGGAGGATGAGGTGTAACAAGAAACTGACATGGCAGTTAAAGCAACAGACAAGCCAGGAAGTATATAGGACAGGCCGGTTTCATGTCTTTCTTTCATGTCTTGTCGGTTATGGGATCTGTGGCTATAAAGGGCAAGGCAGCACACAGAATACATTGGATTTTCAACACCAACAGATGACAACAAATAGTGTTGAGGTAGGCTTTTGTTTTATTGGAAATAAAGTTAGGATTTAGTGCACCAATAAAACTTTTGCTAGCTAGCAGATAGGCTTTTTGTTTTTTAAAACGCCACTGTGAAGTGCTTTATGATGGCCCGTAAGAAAGCAAAGAAGAGTACCAGGAAGATAGAAGTCCCTGCAGACACACCTACAAAGTTTGAGTTGGGGGATACAGCTGCTGACATCTAGAGGAGTAGGGCGAAGATGGAGTAGAGTGAGTAGAGGGAAAGAGATGAAGCTGAGAGGTTACAGAGGGAGAGGAGGAAAGGGAGAGATCACAGACGGAAGACACAGAGGAGGAAACTTGCAAGCCATAGAGGGAGGAGACAGAAGAGGAAAGGGACAGGGCACAGGAGGAGGAGGCACTACAAGAGAAGAGACAGAGGACAGAAAGAGTTGAGATTGAGGCTTCAGAGCTGTGAAGCAGGGGAAACATGTCTGATGAGGTGATAATTGATTTTGTGAAGGGCCACAAGGAACTGTATGACAAGATCAATAAGCTATTCAAGAACAAGGCAAGGAAGTATAGACTCTGGGAAAGCTTCACCAGAGGACACAAACTCTGCAAGATATGGTGCGAGTCCCAAACAAGATGCCATGGCAAGCTCACATAGTCAAAGTCTGGCCAGAACCGAAGGAGCTGACTGATAGCACTGGATACAGGACAAGTTTCAGTTTTGCATATCACACATCAGAAGGAAGAGCATCAGCAAGTCCTCAGGGATCGAGTCATCACACAGAGGACTCAGTGTCAGTGCAGGCTACACGCATGACTTATCCAGAGGCTCTACAGACACAGACAGCATAGAGACCAGCATTTACTCTGACACACACCAGTCATCCATTTCCAGCACTGCCAGTACCAGTGTAGTGTCCCAGCCATCATCAGTAGACCAGGAGGTCCAAGATAATTTTTCACAGATGAAGTCAATGAAAAGCTCTTTTTGGGGCCAAGACAGGAGACTACCAGAACAACATTCTATAACTACCTGGTAACAGAGGTGGAGTACTTGGACAAAAAAACTTTTAGACTTATAGTAATGAGACTAAAACAAGGCCAAAAGGTGTTTTGGTCTCCTAGCGCGAGCGCAAAGCCATCAGAGACATGAGTAGTGCATCTTCGAAAGTCTCGTGACACAAAGTAATTCCAAGTTAGATACATCCCACAGCTGGTCCCGATCTGAGACGGTCACCCATCCAAGTACTAACATAGGCCATTGCCGCTTAACTTCAGTGGGCAGAGAAATAGTTATCACTCTGTGCCACAATTCATGAAAGTCCTATGCAAGAAGGACATATGTATGGGAAAAAGTCAAAAGGACATGTGTCCTTTTAGCTATTGGAGGGCAAGAGAGGCAAATTCAGAATGCACAGGTGTTGTCAATTTCATCAAAGTCCGGAGACGTAAAAAAGTGATCTGTAGAAGCGCAAGCTCTAACGGGGCTCATGCTTAAAAACTTGTGGGATACAGAGCAAGGCAGAGGAGAGGGTCCACCAGTCACAGCAGAGTACATTCTGAACACCAACCAGTGTCACTTCAACCTATGTGCCACAAACTCTCTTTACTCAGCAACAACCACAGCAACCTCTCCAAGGGAGTACATCCTGACAATACCTGAAACACAGATGATTCAAACATCACAAGCAAGTCAATTCCTCCAACCAGTAACAGTCCAAAGTGTCAGGGACATCAAGACAGTTGCATTTCACGATGAGTCAAAGAAAGACTTTCAACCCACAGTCTTACTCAGCTGCCATGGGAAAAGAAGCAGCACATATCATCTCAGGCCTGTCAAGCCTCTGTGGGAACAGTCACTCACCCATTCATATTTTGTATTTGTGGGTGAAGGGGATATGTTTAGTGTGGAACAGTGTTATGTTTTTGTTTGGTTTTGAACATGTAGCTTATTAACTGTTTTTGAGAGGGACCTGTGAATTAGCAGTGGTCCTGGGAAGAACCTTTAAAGCAGCAGTGGTCCTGAAAGGGACTGATGGGTACTGGCAGTGAAGGTTTTGCTGCAGCTGCTATAGGGGCTGTGATGAATGCTGTGGTCGCTCTTGCTGCTGGATGGTGGGAGGGGAGGTGGTGTGCTGATGTTGGTCAGCTGTTGTGTATGATTGTGGTATGTCTGTCTGCTGGTAGCCTCATAGGGCGGGCTCCTCCTCTTTGATGTGTCCTCAGGATGTTGTGTGACACAACACATGTTAATACCATGTCTCTAACAATCTTGGGTTGTTGCTCTGTTGTATTGAGTAGGACCCTGAATCTTCTCATTAATATTTAGTCATTTTCTGCTGTATGGTTTCACTAGCCATTGGGTTCAGGGTGAAAGCATCATCAAGAAATAGTGCAAAAAATAGTGTAAAAGAAGCCCTCCCCCCTTAAGGGTTCAGGTGGTGGAAGCCTCAAGGTGCGATCCTCATCCTCTATTTTTGCCTTCAACTTGCAGCATTGAAAGTTTGTGCAACTGACAACGATCTACAGTCCCCAACATCTACTCAAATGAATCAGTATTTAGTGTCAACCAGGGCTACCAGAAACAGGGAAAAGAAACCCTGTAGTTGTTAAATTCACTCCAACATTATTCTTCAGAAGTGGTGGAGCATGCAAATACTCTTTCTGGAATTCCGCTAGGATGGCACGGCAGACTTTAAGGACAAATTTACATATGGTGCTTCGTGCAATCATCCAGTGATAGGCCAAGGACTTGTAGTTTGTTTTCCAATAGCCAAATATCTGAGTGTTACTGCCAGCTTTATGCTAGTGGCTTCCTCTGTCAAGTGGTGATGTATGCGCTCTTCAGTGAGGTTGAAAAAGGGGTATCCTCATAAAATTCTTGTTAACTGGAATGTCAGCTTTATTAACTCAGCCAAGAGGTTATTTGACAGACTTTATCATTCCTTTGGCAGATCCATGGCTTCTTTCGTCTCTGTCTGGGTGGTGATGGGGGCTGTGATGAAGGTGTTGGTTGTATGGCAAGTGCTGGTTCTGGGTTCAGACATGTCAGTTTTTTTCTTTGCAAATCAGAATGAAAATCAAAAATTTAACTCAATAAAACCAACAAGGCCCTAAGCTTATGTAGGAAGATACTGAGGTGGCATCTTTGCAGTTTTAGATGATTCTTTTGAAAATCCTTTTTAAATGTACTTTTATAACAGGCCATGAAGCTGCAGGGATTATACATCAAGTGTCTGATCATTGTACTGACAGTGAGTTGTTTAATTTAACCTCTTCACACACAATATGATGAATCTTGTCCCAGTAGAATTTATATACTTAATGCCTCTATTGCACCACAGAAACTATTGCCAACACCTATACTTTTTTTTTGGTATAGCACTTCATTCATCTATGGACTGCTAGACTTGTCTCATACTGTGACATTCTGTACTACCCATGACTTCCTGTATGTGACTTCTGTGTGTACATTTTCCCTAGTACTTTGCACGATCTTTGGATGCCTACAAACAAAGAAGTGTTGCATGTAGTGTTAACGAGGCATAAGGTGCCTATCTGCCAGACTTAGTATAACAGTAAATTACACAGCATACATTCTACCTTTTCTGTGTCTTAACATTTCTGGAAAAAAAATAATAAGATATTATATTTGGCTGTGAAGGGTTAATTTTGGATATTTGCATTGTTTTGAACACTAATGCACAACAAAGTATGGGTCTAATGTCATCCCATGTGCTCTTCTTGTAAAGTTTATCAATATTTTAGGCTGTGCTGATAGATTTTTCCAAATGTCTATCCCACTGAAAACGACTAACTGGCAGCTCTTTGAAAAAACAAACTTCAGACATTTGTCCAATTCGTTGGTGCAATGGATTAATAAACTGAAAATATTTGGATGTACAGTGAGAAACACCCCCACCTT
This sequence comes from Sabellastarte sp. h YS-2021, assembly GCA_964017235.1. Classification (NCBI taxonomy): domain Eukaryota; kingdom Metazoa; phylum Annelida; class Polychaeta; order Sabellida; family Sabellidae; genus Sabellastarte; species Sabellastarte sp. h YS-2021. The sequence continues at coordinate 50,570,605 of OZ024936.1, read as the reverse complement.
CCATCTTTGTAGATTTAACAGCCCTGGTCTTAAAAGTGTTTTACTGGAAGAATTTTAATCAACAAGTTGGCACTGGGTTCTTTCAAAGTCAAAGTTAGGATTTTACCTTCAACAGTCAAGATCATATTTTGACAGGTGCTCAGCATTGTCACTTGTGGGAGTCGAAGGTATATTCCATGTCTACAGCTACCCATTGTGAAATGATTAATGCAATTAGCTGAATGCAACGTTAAACCTACACAAAGTAAATTCTGAATATCCCTGCCATAACTGATATATACAACCTTTTTGCTCGTTTAAAGTGTTATAAAGTTTCAGTGTTTTAACGGGTGATAATACAAATTCTGTTTTGTGGTCAGTGCCCCAAATTGGCACAAATACTCATGAAAAATTCCTGAAACATTAAATTTACTTCCGTCATCACTTCTCCTTTCGTTGCCTCAACACCATATACGATATGGTACATTTATAGAAATAGAGTGTTGTTGATGACAACTAACTTTTTATTACTTTTTATCCCCATCAGGGGGTTATGTTCTTGAGTGCATTCATTTGTCTCTCTGTCTGTTTGTTTATGATAACTCCAAAAGTAATGAACACATCTTCCTGAATATTCTTTTTATTTCAGAAAATTTGTCCATTTTCTTTTGGAGTTATATCAAACAGACAGATGAACAAATAGACAGACAAATGCATCCAAAAACATAACATCCTGGTTGAGATAACAATGAATTGTATTTTATATACTAGAATCTCTGTCAGCTGGGGACAAGGTTATAGTGTTCAGCTGGACTGCATGTAGACAATGTTCATATTGCTTGGCTGAAAATGTCAACTGTCAGAATTATTACAACCCAGATGTTATTAAGCATGTCTACGGTGTTAGAAAAGATGGCGGGTATGTGAGAATACTGGCTTATGAGTAAGATAAGTGAGAATACTGGCTTAGAGTAAGAGAATAATGTAAAATTTGCCAGTGTGTGAAACAGTGTAAGAATACTGGCTTAGAGTAAGAGAATAATGTAAAATTTGCCACAGGGTGTGAAACTTGTCAGTGAGAAACCCCCCACCCCATAATCCCCACAACCCCTTGTATTTCATTGGTTTGGAGGGATTCTAAATTCTATCGACATAATTTGAAATTCAGTCGATGACATTTGAAATATTTTCAAATGAACAAATGAAATTTAATTTAAGTTTTAATTACACAAAAGGACATTTTGTGCATATGTGATATAACTATAATGAATATATAATATACATGTCTTCTCCGAAATTTCAATCAATCAGAATGTCAAATTCTGATACCCAAGAGGACATTGTGGTATCAGAAACTCCAACATATTGAAATGTCGAGATATATTAAGTTTGATATATGTACTAAGGTATGATACTTGTAAATTTGTTCGATTTTTGGCCACAAAATGGCTATGTTATGTAGTTTATCTTTTTAGGTTTCAACAGTATGAGGCAATACAGCATCCTTACTCTGTGATCAAAATTCCTGATGATATTCCCATGGAGGTGGCATGCTTAGTACCTTGTAGTGGCATCACTGCTTATAATGCTGTGACCCAGTGCAAAGACAGCATTGATATTGAGATACAAATCACAGGTTACTAACTTCTCATACATTGTTAAAGCTTTCACAGTTGCATAAAAAACAGTTAGATTTAATATTCCTCTCAACTGGTTAGACCATATTGGGAGAGATCATCAGTATTTTTATATACAGTCATTGGCTTGGAATTGCACAAACCTCTAAATGCAACTCAGTCAGCCATGAGACAACAGACCTCCCAGTTACCTCCTCATCAACCTGATTTCTCTGTTATTGTTCTCTGTAGGCATGTACATCTTTTAAAAACATTTTGATTGTGTAAATTTGAAAATTACAGGTTACAATTTATTATATTTTATTAATCTCGAATATTTTTGTGTGTACAGTATCTGCCCAAATAATACTTGAAATTTTGGGTGGTGCCAAATATAGTCAAAAAGTGTCTGTGTGAAACATGATTTGATACTGATCCTGTGGATTCCTCTTCATCTTCATCTGTTAAAGTACCAGTTACTTTTAAAAACTAAATTGGCCTTTGTCCCTTCTATTGTGTCAGGTCTCTATTATTTTGCATAACGGAGAGTTAAAACTACATTATTTTATAACAATGTAATATAATTTATAATGGTTCTGAGGGCAGCTTGCAAAGGACAAAAGTGTGGTTCCCATTGAAATGATCCTCAGTACAGTGCATTTAATACTGAATTGGTTTCACAACTTCCTTTCAAATTAATTAGTTCAGTGGGTACATTTATAATGTGTCTTTTAATTCTGTGTGAAATCCACACAGTATGGAGCCCCTTTTATGACGTTCACAAAAAAAATCTTCCAATAATTTGATAAATGGTGATCACCATCTGAAGTGATACGAACCACTTACTTTCTTGTGATCACAACATCATCTGGTGCTCATGACTTATTTTTGTATGATCACCAGATGATATGCTAATTGCAACAATTTAAATCATGGTCACTGCATCATCTGGTGATCACTTAGTTTGTACTGATCACCAAATGATGTGGTGAGCACCAGATGATGTTGTCAATATGTAGTGCTAACAAAGTTGGGCCAAAGTTGGGGTTTTACGTCCCGTTCAACAGCCAGGGTCATATTGGGACAGGTCCTCAGAATTGCCACTTGTGGGACTCGAACCCACAGAGGTGACAGCCTATGATTAGATGCCAAACTTGCTAACCACTAGGCCACTGAGGACCTCTGTAGTGCTAACAAGATCTTCAGGTAATTACCACATAATCAGTTGTGTTCACAAGTTAATACATGTTAAAATAAAAATCAGTGTACTCAAAGGGCCTCCATAAGATGGTGATGGTGGACCGATTCACGCCCATGTACCTATTCATGCCCATCCTCAATTTTCTAAAAGATTTATACTTTTTAATAGAAAAGATGTTCACCACATCATAAATTATCACATTTATCATATATATATTATGTACAAGTTGAGATTTTTGTTCAAGTTGCAACTTGTACAAAGAGCCTGTACAAGTTGCAACTTGTACAAGCAGTTTGAACTAGTTGCAACTCGTACAAGATTAGCTGTACAAGTTGTAACTTGTATAGAATTTCACCATCAAATAATCGCAACTTTTTACAATACTTGTACAATATATTGGTAATTTATTGTTTAACTACTAGTGGTGGTGGACCAGTTCACGCCCGGGTACCAATTCACGCCCACCCTCAATTTTCTTGAAGATTTATGATTTTTCATAGAGAAGATGTTTACCACATTATAGATAATCATCAAATTGATCATATACATTTGTAATATATTGTTTAACTGTGATTATTTTGGATAAATTTAGGGGTGGGCGTGAATTGGTACCCGGGCGTGAACTGGTCCACCACCACTATATTTTTGATAAATGTAAGGGTGGGCATGAATAGGTACAGGGGTAATTCACGCCAATGTACATATTTACGCCCACCCTAATAATCTCAAAGATTTGTACTTTTTCAGGGAAAAGATGTTTACCACATCATAGATAATTATCAAATGGATCATATACATAGGTAATTTATTATGTAACTGTGATAATAGATACACGGGCGTGAATTGGTCCACCACCACTAGGCACAAAGAAAGATACAAAATGCAATTCTAATGAAATCTGAACACTTCATCACAATAAGAATAAAGACAAGAAAGAAAAACTAATTTTCTACTCTGTATACTAGTACTTTCAACACATGAAACACAACAATAATGTTTTTTTTAAATATGAACAAACAAAAAGGTACAGTATAGTAACATTGAAAAACTCACCATAACAAATTATCCACAGTGTGACCAGTGTTATGTGAACAGTCAAATTTTTTCCACAAAAAGCTTGCTGTACTTGACAGATCTCTATTTCCACTGTTACTATTCATATAATTCTATATATCCGTGGTTAAACTTTTTGTCAGCAAAAGTACATTCACAATTTTCAAGCTTTATCCAAAATTAAGTTTGTTTTTCCAAAAAAAGAAAATCAGTGTCACGCAGGGTGAGACAATATTGATACTGTATTGAAATTAAAAAGGCCACAGAACTAATTTGGTTAAAGCCAAGTATGACGTTAAAAACCAAGGTAGAACTAAATGTTTCATTTTCTGCACATCTTAGCATATCTTTTACCACATTTATACTTGTAACATTCATAATGAAGATAAAATAATTGACTATATTCTAATATGTCAATACAACCCATTGTTGAAATGGTGTAGATTATTCTAACAGCAAATAACAAATACATAATTGCAAGATCATTATTTTTTATCAAAAAAATGAAGTCAAAACTTATGTTTTAAATCAACCTTGTGAACAAAAACTTTAACTAACAATCCTCAGAGAGGCTAAACATTGTTGATCTGACGAATATTACATAGGTTGACTATTTAGTAAAATTTGTTAAATTATTCAATTAATTTAACTGGTTTCAATTCACATGTATATTCCTTTATAATAGATAATTCCATCATGGCACTTCTTTGACGGGCCTGATTGGTCATTCAGCTTACAAAATGGAATGCCATTTAGCCGTTTCCAATATATTATGGGCAAACCAAAAAGCTCCAGGGATGCAACTCAGCTGAGACACAGTAATTTGCAATGTTGTCTGATGTAACAAACAGTCTCCACAGCCTTGGAACCACAATAACAAATATGACCTGGACCCGGTTTTCACTTCTTCGACCACAAATTCTTTGTTGTACCCAAGTGACCTGTTTGTTCAACCCATGGAGTATTCTATGTGTTTACACCTATAATTATACATCAAACACGCTAAAGTTTTCATAATTGAAATACTTGAAGACACACCACTACACAAACAACTTGACCAAAATAGGCTCATAATTTGGTCAGTGACCTTGAGTTACATTCTATATTTATAGTGCACTTGAAACAGCTGGGGGTTCAGTCAAGTGTTACTTTTTTTTCAAAATAGACCCATAAACTGATTCAAGGGTTTTCATCAATTGGAGACAGAAAAAATAATATTTTTAATATTTGCATAAATATTAAGGGATTAATATTTGGCACAGTAATAAAGGGATAACACACCTATTATTTAAAGTATTATCATTGAAGATATATGAAATACTCTTTGTGTTATTGAGGTTCAAACTAAAAAATTCACCAAAGTTAGACCCATAAACTGATTAATGCTTCTACATTTGAATTTAATCATCTATTTCACTGGTAACACATGGAGGTATCTTAATATTCATAAAGCTTTTTGGGGGGTCTTACAATGGTTCAGTTTTGTATCATCTGAAATCAAAAACATATTATTCAGCAATTATTCTAACCTAGTTTTATTGCCACAAAAGCATATATCAGTGCTCCTGTTGCACTCGGTGTGACATACTTTCTAGCTCAAATAACGTTTCTGAGATGGATCGATTCTGCAAATACAATTTTGTTAATTTGATTATAAAGAGAATAAAGTTTGCAAAAGAAAATCCAATTTAAGTGGAACGTCAAAGAGTATTTGTGGCTGCCGTACATGTCACCTTTTCATCAATGTGGTAGTTGCCTGTTCTACATCTGCATGTGCACCTCCACCAAGTATTGATTTTTCATCATTTAAGCCATATCAAAATCAAGTTGTTTGTATATTGTTGGTATTTACACTCCTCACAATTATCTCTTTTACCACAGGATTTAAGGTGTAAGTTGACCTATCCTGACTGCACAAGAACAGCCCAAGCTTCTGATTGACATTCCCCTAACTGAAACTTGGGGGGTGACCAATTATCATTATCACTCAGGTTATTTAGCCTGTCACTGAGGATAAGATCCAATGACAGAGGACTGCCATTTTAGTTGTTCATCCAAGTCAATATGTATTTGCCTGTACCTCGTATAAAACCCAGGGCCTGTATTCACGAAAGGTCTTAGACTTAGCCAGGTCTTCGGCTTAAATCCAGTCTTAAAGTTAAGACTTTTGTCTCAGCTAAGTTTTGTCTTAAAACCGTATTCACAAAGGGTGACTTAGCTAAGTCCAAGATTATCAAATAACCACAGTGGTTTTCTGTGTCATGTGACCTTTCTTTTCTATTTCAAACTATACTATTGTTGACATATATCATTTATTTAATGCATTTTATCAAAGGAAAAGTGCTGTTTTGAAATGGAAAACCTTGTTACCACATATAAACGTCCCAAAGACTGCTTTAGTGAGATGTTCTGTATAATTATACTTTATTTACAACCATTTCAAATTTTGAAGTGGAGAAAAGTTTATTTCAGCCATATTTAAGTCCTCTTTACAAAATTTAAGCCCACTACGAACCAGTCTTTAAGTTCAGCCCTTGGCTAAGCCTAAGACTGGTCTTAAATTCTTGGTGAATACCACTAAGCCTAAGACAAAAAGTCTTAGCAGTTTTTGGGCAGAAACTTGAGACAAAAGTCTCAACTTTAAGCCAAAGCCCTGGCTAAGACCTTTCGTGAATGTGGGCCCAGATGTTCTGTGTTCTGAGGCTAGTATGCTGCACAGTTAATCACAGTTGCAGATATGATCATATGAAACAGGAAATTCTCCACTGAGGCAAACCTCTCTCTTTTTTCAGAATTATGGGAGATTCCTATTTTTTAAAAAAGTAAATTAGTCCAATTACTCTGACGATATCCAAATTTAACATGCCAGTTTCACACTTCTTTTTTATATGAAAAAGACTTCATACTGACATATTTTTATGACTATGGTCTAATACTTTTAAACTAAACTCTGTCTTAATGGTTTATTTTATCCAAGAATTTCATACAACAGTGCAATAAGTCTACATTCTCGACAGCAGAAGAAGTCAATCTAAGTGTTAATGAATAAGCCTATATTTTATAAGGTCAAGCCAGAGTGCTGATAATGGGTCCAGGTGGCTTGGGTCAGTGGGCTGTAGAGTTTGTGAAGGCACTGTATGGAGAATCTGTTCTTGTGTGTGCTGCTGATGTCTTTGTGAGTACATCTGTAATGTTACATGGAGAAACCACAGGCATTTCTACTACAATAGCTAACTGTAGTCATTCAAATTTATTACAATGTCAACTGGGTCGTTCAGTTGATGTCTTGTATTGCATAAATATTTGTAATTATATACATTTGTTGCAAAGATCTATTGTAATGTTTGCTTTGTGTACTAGCAGTGGATTTAGTGGTTATCAGTTTTGGAAAAATGATAATTGGCTCTTATTTCACCAGTTCTATGTTGGAATCCAGTTCCCCTCACAATATGATTCAGGGTATTGATAGGGATATGAAAACCCGATAATGGTTTTGATTTTAATTCTAACTGGATTATTATAATGCTTAATCTCCCCTTTACAAGGGGATTCTAAGGCACAACATAACCAAAATAGTCAACCATTATCAGGGACATCCAGGGACAGAAAAGGGTCAACTTTGACATTAACAGCTACTACGAGTTTGATGAATTGGCAGACGCCTCAACTTGGAACAAAAATGAATCATCTGTCCAATTTGAATCACTGAGACAAGTATCACATTGTGTAAGCTGTGTTTTGATTGGCCATGTACCATTTTTGGATTGTTAGCTCACTCACAATTTTAGCCTTAAGAAATGTAAATGGTTAAAATAATGTTTGTGGGTAAAGTAGATTTATGAACTGTGCCTGGGTAAATACACATATTAATAAAAACAAATGCACTTTATAACACTTAAAACAAACACACATACAGATTCTGTGATCAATTTATTACAAGTTTTGTCAGCGAATATTTAACTCTTACAAAACTTTCTAAAATAAAGTATCAGCTCAAAATGGGCAGCATTTTTATTTAAGGAGGAAAAGTTGGAACAAGCTAAAGCCGCAGGAGCAGATTTCTGTGTCAAGACATCAAAACAAGGTAATGTCTGAGGCCTTTTCTAACTTGAGTGACAGAATAGTATAATGTATAATTCTGAATCAACTCCCTAAATTCAATTCATTTTGTTAATTAAGAAATTACTTACACATGGACTAAACAATTAAAAAGGGGAATTTTATTCAATATGTTACAATACAAATACAGTTGCTTCTAAGATTGTTATGACAATGTACATTTTGACAATTGTAGTTTATATTCATGATTTCATTTAATTTTGTTAAATGTATCTGACTTTTTGACTCAGTTAATTTTAAATAAATTAACATATTAATTTCTATATATGCCAATACAGATGATGCTCAGTCTACTGCTTCAAAAATAGTGACTACTGCTGGTGGAAAGATGAATGCAGCCATTGATTTTGTCAACATTCCACAAACCATGGAAACATGTTTAAATTCATTGGCTGCAGTAGGTTTAAAGTTATTGGCCTCTGTAATTTGATTGTATTTCTACACCAGGTTAAATACAGGTGTCTGCATCTTTTGTTAAGCTTTCTTGGTAAGGTGGTTCACGTCCTTACCTGTAATCTTTATAGCTTTGGGTTCAAATATCACTAAATTATTCCTTGTGGGTATATGGACAGTCACACACTTACTAATAGATTTGCTTACATCAAACTTATCAAGCTTCATAAAACCAAAGCTCTCTATATTTTTTCTTCCCTCAGGTAAAGTGGTCTGTCACTGCACAAGCTGCTGTTGGTATGACCACCCCCATAACCTCCCTTAAGTATGATCCCCTTCCAACTATTCATGTCAACATAGACACCCATCCACCCTCTTCCTATTAGGAATCTGTCTCTGAATAATCAAATAAACTTTTTTTAAATGACTGATGATCATAACAACTCAAATACTATTCGTTGAGAGTCATGTCATATTTTGATTGTCTGGCTGAAGCTTTAGCAGGTGAATATAAGGGAAAATATCCAGGCCATGTCATCAGAGCCCTGACATTCACTTGGCTATTATATATTCCTTGCTCAGGCAAGTCCTGCTAAAGACTGTATCAGTACACCATGATCACTATATGTGACTTACAAGTGGTAGAACTTATGAGACACCTGCCCCATGTGATACACTGGGGAATCAGATCAGAACTGAACCACATGTTAATAAACTTTGCTAAAGGGAGTTCAAATGGATATAGTGCTAGAAGACAGTAGAGCACGCAATGTAACAGTTAACACAGTATGTGAAATTCATCAGTTAGAGAATGCTCTCCTTTTTCTTTAGAATAGAATAAATAGAATAGAAACATTTATATAGCGCAAAATTGATATAACATCCTCTAATGCGCTTGAGATCAAAAAGGGAAAGTCCAGGGACGTTTCAGATCGAGATCCAAATTAGCAACCACTGGGGAGATGTACTGGTGGAGGATATGCTAGTCTAAACAAATAGGCTTTTAGCTGGCTTCAGAAACCTGTTATTGTGTGCTGTGATCGGACTGATTGTGGGAGTCTGTTATACATTTTATACATTAGTGATTTTTGTGTCTACATTAGGCCTATAATTTCGACTGTTTCAAAGTTGACACAAAGTTTCAGTATTTTATCTTACATTTCATACGGTGCCCCTTGATGGTAGCTTTCTTATACTGTGATGAATTTTACACCTACTACTGTACATACCTCTGTACATACTGTTGATTAAGCACTTGCATCACTGGAATTACAACAACAAAATTTAGGCATCTCCACCACATAATAAAACTGTGGCACCAACGGAAACCAAACCACCCACTACTTAGGTTGACCTTATTCCCCAGTCACACTGCAGTTGTTATTGCTTATGTTTATTGGTATGTTTTATGTAATTCCTCAGTGTTCAACTCCATGTACTTCCACACTTGTATCACTTAATTTAGCATACTGTTACATTCCGTGCCTTATGTGGCCACAAACATGGAAGTTTTAACATTTTCAATTATTTTCTTACCATATATAATATCGACTTCTGTAGAGTAACTGTAGGGTGTCCTGTCATCCCGTAGCCCATCTTCTGCCTTTCCTGCCAATTCTATGGTATTCTGTCAATTTCTGTTTCCCACAGTGAAGTTAAATTTTTGCTGTAACATTACTGTATATTTTACAGTACTAGTATCTTCACAGTATCTCTTCTGTGATTCGAACTAAGAACCATAGAAGTGAATGTTAAGAGGTTATATTATCCATTACTGATGCCTCAGCTAGTTCCTGAGAGTTTAACTTTCTGGCAGATCCGTGTTGTGACAGTGTTGATATATATTGGGATGTAGGAAACTTTATGGTGATCAATTGATAAACTATTTTTTTTTTCAGGGAGGGACCCTGGCAGTGGTTGGCATTCAAACTAATACTTTTCCAGCTGTCGATTTACAGAGGGTCATATTTGACAGCATACGTATACAGGGCATCAGCGTTGGCCAGAAACGTCATGTATTTGATGTATTTCAACTACTTTCTACAAAGAAGGTAAGTATTTTCATGTACAAGTATATATCATAGGTATATATGCTAGCTAATATATTTGATGCATGACATTTCATTGTTTAAATGGCTTTTTGATACTTAAAGTGTGTTTTAAATATGTAGTGCATTTTCATATGTGTATTAATTAAACTGAAAATACGCACTGGATGAATAATTGTTTCATTGGAAGGGATACAGTAAATTCTTAAAAAGCCCTTTAAAAAGTGTAAGGTAGCCCATCACCCATTCTGAATGTACAGTGCATTTAGGATATACTAGTTAACTATCACTACACTTTGTCATGTAAAGTCTTTTTTGCATTGCATAAGATCTGAGGCCAAATCTAGTCACCTATATCAAAAACGTGTAAAGAGTTTTACACCAGAGACAGAAATGTAGGTGTTTCCTCGCTGGCGAATTTAATATTTGTTACTGTAGATCTTGATATCCTACAATTACTATTTTATAAATAATAACATTTCTCATAATATTTAAGCATACTGAATCTTAATTATCTTTGCTGTAGCTTAGTATCATCTGATAATACCTCTTTAAAATAGAAATTTCTTTTCTCCATTCAGAATATCACGATATCTTCATATTTAATTCACCAGTCTGTCTATGCGTTTTTTAATTATCCGTCTATGCGTTTTTTAATGATTACCCATGGCATCATTATTTGAACCAGACATTTACTTGAACCAGACATGTATTTGAACTAGACATCTATATAAACCAGGCATTTATTTGAACCAAAAATGTATTTTAACCAAAAATGTATTTGAACCAGACATTTATTCGAACCAGACATGTATTTGAACAAGACAATTATTTAAACTAGGCATTTATTTGAACCAGACATGTATTTGCACCAGACATTTATTAGAAACAAGCATTTATTTGAACCAGACATGTATTTGAACCAGACATTTATTTGAACGAGGTATTTATTTAAACCATTTATTTGAACCAGGTGTTTATTTGAATCTAGTGTTATTTGAACCCAAACTTTAAACATATAAACTGTTTACTTTCAGGTTAAAGGTCCGGCAATCACAAAAGTGGCATTTGAAGACATTGGTATCGTTCTTGATAAGATGGCTGCCAGGGACTTTCTCAGTGGACGTTATGTGGCTAAAATTGCTTAATTAAAAGCTTCATTTGATTTTGGTACTTTCGGAGCCCCTAACAGGACATGGCAAAATAAAAATTGCACCATGTATTAAGTCGTGCGCACAAGATGATCTCATGATAACGAGAAAATAAGTCATGATAATGAGATGATCTCATTATAATGAGATAATAAGTCGTGATAACAAGATCATCTCATGATATCAAGATGATCTGGTCATAATGAGATCATCTTATGAAGAAAATAACTTGTGATAACGAGATGATCTTGTTATCACAAGTTATTTTCTTGTGATAATGAGATCATCTCATTAGCACCACTTGTTTTCTTGATATCACAAGATCATCTGGTGCTCACCAGATGATCTTGTGCTCACTAGATAAAGTGGTGATCACCAGATGAAGTGGTGATAACGACTTAATAAGTGGTGAGCACTAGTTGATGTGGTGCTCACTACTTATTTTCTTGTTATCACAAGATGAAGTAATGATCACCACATAATTTAGTTATAACCAGATCATCTCATGCTCACCACATCATCTGGTGATAACAAGAAAATAAGTAGTGAGCACCACATCATCTGGTGATCACTAGATGAAGTGGTGAGCACAAGATGAACTAGTGATAATAGAATGATCTGGTTAGCACCAGATAATGTAGTGCTCACTACTTCATCTGGTGATAACAACATAATAAGTGGTGATCACCACATAAACTAGTGCTCACTACTTATTATGTCGTGATAACTACTTTATCTGGTGATCACCACTTTATCTAGTGAGCACAAAATCATCTGGTGAGCACTAGATGATCTTGTGATATCAAGAAAACAAATGGTGCTAATGAGATGATCTCATTATCACGACTTATTTTCTCATTATCACGAGATCATCTTGTGCGTACGACTTAATACATGGTACAATTTTTATTTTACCATGTCCTATTAGGGGCTCTGTAGGTACTGGTATATTTGTGGTCTATAAATGAATATTTGTATTATAAATGAATATCTGTAAGAATCGTCACATGTATGTTTTTTGGTTCATTCAGTCCCACATGTTGTTATTTTGCAGAATAGCTTACTGTATTATCATGATATTATTCTGAAAAGTCTCTTTGTTCTGATATGTTCACACATTCCTTTTTCATAATTTTCTTTTTTGTTTCCTGTAAACTGCTCCGACTCTACTAAAAGATCTGTTTTTGATTTTAAATCATATTTAGTAACTTCAGCTTGAGTATATTAGCAGACAATATGTTGGTGTCTCATGGTGGTTACTACAGATGCATTTTAAAGTGGTGTTTTGGATATATACAAGTAAATAGTGGTTACGTGTGACACCAAAATGAACCAGTTTTAATACAAGTATTTCATGCCAATTGCTCCACTCACATCTGCAATTTTCTCATTATTTTGTATGGTTAATTTTAAGGGCATCACATCATAACAATGCAGTGCATATTCCTTATAGAAGGACTTATGATTGTAATGTGCTGCGTTACTGGTGTAATTCTGTCCTCCCTTGGTTTAATTAGTCTATATTCAGCGGTTCCTGAATAGGGTCAGGTCAAGGGTTTGAACCTCCAACCTTGGAAGTGGGAGAGGGGTGTGTTACCCATAGACACCATCTAAATATTGAACTATCCTTTCTTGGACTGCTGGCTCTTTACAGCATATTCACATCAATAAGACAATCTAAAAATTTGATTCAATTTAAATACATTAGTTATCTGTTTGGGAGACAAATCATTATGGCATACACATGAATTTACCAACGTGATATTTTTTCCTTGACACTTTAGATAGTCAGTTGTTGTATTCTGCTTTTTTCAGTTATAATTAAAATATTTTTCACCTGAGGCTGTATTTAAGAACCATCAAGCTAAGGCCCAAAATAAAGGATCCATATTCAAGAACAAATATCAACTTCGTTGTAAATGCCAAACCTTGATCTTGATATACCATATAAAATGAAAACTTTGATCTTGTTTTTAATTTAAACTGATTTTTGGGTTCCACTTTTACTGCTCCATTTGGTGAATACATCCCCTGAAACAACAATTGTTATTCATGCAGTGTTTTTATATCCGTGGGAGAAACTGCTGATGAAAGACTTGGATTGTATACAACACAATGTATCTAGAAAACATTCTATTGTCAGCTAAAATAAAGAGACCTCAGGGGACGAGTGGTGGCAAGTTTGCCATTTGATCACTTGTGGTTTTGGGTATGAATCTATGGCAAAAAGGTATTAAATAGTAAGAGCTATATATCCTGATATGACTTTAAACTGTAATCTTTATCATCTAAAATGAACACAAATAGATTCAACTTGCCTTATCCACATATTAACAATATTTACCTCCGTCAAGGAGGTATTATTTTCATGACCATTTGTTTTTCTGTTTGCTAGCAGGATTACACAATTTTTTTTTCTGGTTGGAAAAAACTTTATGAAAAAAAATCAGAAGATGGGTCTTAGTTCAACTTAGATCCCATTAAATTTGGACACTGATCAGGGCCCGCATTCACAAAGATTCTTATTCTTAGAATTAGTCTTATTCTTAGAATTTTTCTTAGAATTGTCCTTTTTTCTGAGAAACATTCTAAGAATAAGAATTTTCCTATTCACAATGATTCTTGTTCTTAGAATCACAGTTATTCTTAGAATTTTTCTAAGAATGGCTTTTATTCTTAGAATTTTTCTAAGAATATGAAATTGCTATATGCACAAAACTCTTTTTCTTGAGACCAGAATTACATCCAAATACAGAAAGTCACTTCTGGGCCTGTATTCACAAAGATTCGTAGAATTTTTCTTTGAATTACACTTAGTCTAACCTGTGCACACATTTATTTTTACTTATTTTCTTAGAATTATTCTTAGCTAAGAATTGTTTTGTGAATAGGTTTTTATTCTAAGAATAAGAAAATTTTTCTTAGACTTAAGCGTAATTCTAAGAAATTTTCTAAGAATCTTTGTAAAAACAGGCCCTGGATCATCATTTGGATACAAAAAAATCCGGATTTTCCCATGAATTTATTATTAGATTCCAAGGCTAGCTCTGCTGTTTATTGGGAAGGCACAGAACCAAGGTGATTCGAGCATATAAACATCGAGAAGTTACAATGCAATTATTTATATGTCCCAACACCTGGGTGACATCAACATATTGAAAGACTGCTTCACAAACCTATTTGTTCCCAAGGTAAAGGTGCATCAGTTGGAACCTGGATCTTGCAATTCGTACAAAATAGCTGTCATCTCACATGGAGTTTTAATTGCATAAAAAACATGCTTAACAAAATGTGTTTCCTTGTCTTTTGTATAAACATACACACATGGTATTAATTACTATTGTCTGCATCATACATCCAATTACACGTTACAGTGATGCAATATAAATATCTGAAAATTTTACGTCCATTTACCTCCACTCGCCTTATGTCACCGTGTTACACCAAAAGCTGACCGAGTCATAACTTTATATACAAAGTGAACCACATCTTCAGTTACCGTAGCAAGCAATTCATCTGCACAAGCTCAGAATCATCTGTACATGCTCTCGGTACCAAATTCAGAGGTGGAATTTAATTATTTTTAAACTTTCATAGGACACTTAAGGTAATGGATGGTTCGCCACTGACTTGCAAGTTTGCAATATATACATTGTATTTATTTCCTTTATTTCACAATGTTTTTATGTTCATAGTCACCATTTAACTTTGACAATTCTACTTAAATGAGCCACATATCTGATGTTTCTGTAACTCTACAAAACACATTTTGTTAACACAAATTCCACTTCATTGCTTATATGTGCAGAAATTTATTATTGTTTACAATACTCGAATTTAGTTACAAATAGATTTTGTGAAACTTACTTTGCCAAATGGAATTGTATGAAGTAGAACTTGTATGAGAATTTTATGTTGTTTCCATGATGTTTCCAAATGTCTTTTCCAATTGAATTTTGTTAACCAGCCTCTCTAAATGTGGGCTGTGCATAGGTTTATAAACCCTAGCTATTTTTTCTCCGGAACAGCGTGTTGGACGTTCATTGGTTATTCGTTAAGTTTGTGGCTTAGGTGTGCCAGCTTCTAGCGTGTGGGCTGTCTATGAAATATATGTCTGTATTTGGAAGCACCTTGGCAAAAATAGTGGTACCCAATTACCGTAAAGATGCGAGAAAAAGCCATCTTTACATGTCAGACAGTGATCATAGGACAGGGACATTTCACCAAATGCTTATAACTGCGGACAATATCGCTTGTAGTGTGAAAGGGCTATTAGGAACAGCAACTCTAATGATTTTCTCAATTTTGCTCTGTAAATACTCATATTTAGACTTCTAAAAAAATGATAACTTAAACACTATATTAGAGAACTAATCAATTTTTTTTCTCTAAATTATATCAAGGTGTTAACTTTGAGGTAGGACATGATTTAAATAGCTATCTCAGAAGATAAGTATAATTATGTGCAGATAAGTATAATATTTATTTAATTATTTAATTTAGATAAAATCAAATTACAGATGTCTAGAGGATATAATTGTGTTCCGAATGACTTACTACTTTAAAGATCCCAGTTGTTCAATGTCCGCATTATGTCAGATAAGACAGCCGAGTGTCACTCCTCTCACAAAAACTAAATAATTTAGGACATGCCAGTCAAACCTTCAATCACAATTAACATTATTTGAAAAACAAAATTAGTTTGAAAACGTGACATAACACTTTGCACAAAAGTTGCAATATTTAAAAAAAGTTAGCTAGCCATTTTTGCAACACAGCGTCCACTGATGAGCTCTCTGGCAGCCATCTTATCCAATATAGAGCCAATACCTTCAAACGGCACAGTGGTTATTGGAGGGCCTTTCACCTGAATTTACAAAGATATATACTAGCTACATGATACATCACGTTTAAACTGCATTAAGACAGCAAAAAGAAGGCAATGCACCTGTAACTTTTCTTGATATTGTCTGCATTATATTTAAATATAACTAAATTGTAATATTTCAAGACACATTGATCATTTAAATATAACTAATCTATAATCATTCAAGACACATAGATTATTTAAACATAACTAAATTATAATCATTCAAGACACATTGGTGATAGAAGGATCAATGAAGACTGAGTTTAACTAAATGAAAAATAGTATATCAGATACGAATTACTTAAACTTGCCAGTCAAACAGAACATCTCATAACAACACATTTTGTATTTAAATGGCACCCTGCTTTATAATCTTTGCCAAAGAATGTCATTTTTCGGTAATTGTGTCTTTATGAATGGGTGCCTTTCTTTTAGCAGGGCAGCTTTAAATGTAAGGGATAAAGTTTGACTGTGTTTTTGCAGTTAGGTCAGTTGAAAAAGCTAGTTCAACACAGATTATCTTTACCAGCAAATTATGGGAGTAGACAAATTCTATTTGGAGCTATCAGATGGTTATTGCTTAAGGCTACCAGATTACACACGTAGAAACTAGAGACATAAAAATATGATGTAATAGAAAATGTCTTGTTTTCCCTAGTAAAGAATGAAAAGTTGAAAGTAGCCATAATGGTTTCTGAAAGATATAGCTTTTTGAGTTCACCACAATTAACTCCAGAATGTCATACTAACTACTGCCTCGTGTGCTATTATTGTATTATTTGTAACTCGCAAGACTTACCTTTTTGTCCCAAAGAAGCTTGAAAATGTCATCAATGTAATGTTTGTGTCCACAAGACACACCTTGTATACGTATATTGCTGAATATAACCTGTTGTAAATTGACCGGTGGGAATTTGGTATTCTGAAGTCCAACCACTGCCAGAGTACCTCCCTAAAATGTGTAAATTTAATATGGTTATTCTTTTTCTGTATATCATTACAGCCCCCACAAAAGAGGGCGAAATTATTTTGTTTCAATGGCTAGAATTGAAAACACACTACAGGTTCTACATGGGCACTTTCTTTTTCAGTAGACTCTAATATCACCATGAAGAAAAGCTGAGGTAAGCAGAATGCAAAGACAAAACGTCCTTTCTAGTAAGTGAAAACATAAGGACAAATATCATTGGCTGAATTGCAGGAAGGGTGGATCCATTTCACCGGAACATACCAAGATGACTGTAACGCTATCAGAAGAAGTGTGATTGGAATTGAAGTATTAGCAATCAGGCCTAAGTATATGTAGAACCTCGAAACTCTGTAAGTGTTAAAAGATTAAGAACAAAAAAAGATCACTAAGTCACTTGAAGCATTTGCAAAATTTGAAATTAAACACTTAATTACTGTGTTAGGGCTGGGGGATGCTATTTTCACTTAGTATACAAGTACATATTTATTTGATTTTGATTTTAAGTGTGTGGGTTTGTTAACTTGCAGGTTAATCAAAGATTATATAACTCTCAATGAATGTTGCCTTAAGGTTTAAAATTAGAACCTTACTGTAGCCAGTGATTTCAGACAAGTCTCCATGGTAGAGGGTATATTAACAAAGTCAATGGCTGCATTGATCTTGCCACCTGAAGCAGCAATCAGCTTGGAGGCAGCAGTCTCAGCATCATCTGATAATGCATTGACAAATATATAGCATTGATATGGTAACTTGGGACAGCTTCAACAACCCAAATAAACCTTTGCGTCTCTATTTGCCTTGTGAATTAATATCAAACACTGCTTCAGATTTTCAAATTGAAATTGATACTTTTTTGTTGCGACTTTGAGTCTGCTTTTCAGTGGACATTCAGCACTAAAGAATTAGAATTGGTCTTTGATTATTTTAGTAAAGATGGTTCTGAAGTTTGACAAATGATTACCTTGCTTTGATCTTTCTGGTTAACAATCCTGGCCTCCAACTCCTGGCAACATTTAGTAAATACTGATAACCTGTCCCCAACATAACCCTTGTTAAGTTTATACGAATAATCCTGTGAAAAACACTGGTTCAGGAAAGAAAGGGCCTCTGTGGCTTAGAGGTTAGCAAGAATGGCATCTAATTCCAGACTGTCACCTCTATGTGGGTTCAACAGCCAGAATGTCAATGCTGAGGGGCTGTAACAAAACCACATTGGTGTTTTTTTCTAGGAAGAAGCAATTATTCAACCATCACTAAATCAAAACATTTTTCAAATTCTTTCAGTCTTTATGCATCAGCTCTCTGGAACCTTTCCCCCCTCGAAATAAGAAATAACATGTCTGTCACATCCTTCAGGAAACATTAGAAAACTCATCTATTTAAATCAAGTTTCCTGACTTAGTGTCCTTCCCTTTAGTCACACCCCAACTCTCCTAATGGTAAATATTTTTGTTAACTTATCACACTGAGTTCCCCGTCCAGGGACAGATATTGCGCCTGCAAAGCAGTAGATTAAATTAGATTAGATTGGATAAGCAGTGAAGGTATAAGGACCGAGGCCCAGAGTATTTTCACAATCCTAACAATTAAAAGGGATATAAATACTGAAACTTTGACTTTAATAAAAATAAGTTGATACAGGCAGAACATCAAGTTGAACTGCAATGCAATATAATAACCTTTGACTGATCTGTCTGACTGTGTCGTTTACAAAATATTTTTTGGCTCTTTGATATTAAGTGAGAAAAACTGGAATGTCTGTTCTTACCTATGCCTAACTCTGTATTTATTTATTTGGGGTTTTACATCGCTTTCAACACTATACAGGTCATGTCACGATGGGTAGTTGGAAGGGCAGAGGATACATGTACATACAGTTGGTCAAGGTTCTGTACTGTAAACTGCTGACCAACGGCAAGCAACTACCAGCTTTCCCACTTGAGTTTGGGCCGGGAAGTAAACCCCGATCTCAGAGGTGGGAGGAGAGAGTGTTACCACTCTGCCACCGTGGCCCCCCAACTGGCTGATGTTTGTTATGGTGAAGGCAATTTTAAGATTTTCCCCAGATATGAGGGATTATTATTATTGTTTATTTATTAATATTTATTGTTAATATTATTGTTGTTTATTATCCAGAATGTGATGTTACCTGCAAATAGGTATATAATTTGAAAAAGGCGTTTTTGCGAAGTTTCTGTTCGATTTGTTGAATAAAATCCATACAGAAATGGCCAAGAATCTAAAGTTACAAATTAAATGTTTTTATATTTACTGGTGCCCTCCTATCCCACTATAAATACCTTTCAAAGCTTATTTCCTTTTGTGGCCTTTTGAAGTTGAAACAGACTCATCTCACTTATTATTCAAACAAAATAGTCGATGATGTTTTTTAAAG
Organism: Sabellastarte sp. h YS-2021; assembly: GCA_964017235.1. Taxonomy (NCBI): domain Eukaryota; kingdom Metazoa; phylum Annelida; class Polychaeta; order Sabellida; family Sabellidae; genus Sabellastarte; species Sabellastarte sp. h YS-2021. The sequence goes on along the minus strand of OZ024936.1, from coordinate 50,550,810 downwards.
GTTATCTCTTGAAAACACAAATATAAATGAATATATATTGCCTTTAAGCAATCTTTTCATAATCTTACCTTCTTTGGATGTTTTCACCCAGAAATCTGCCCCAGCAGACTCAGCTTGTTTCAACTTTTCATCCTGGTGAATATACAAAAGAAAATGATAAATCAGTGTGTGGAAAAAACCTCCTTCATTAAATTTGATTTACAGCAATTAAATGTAATTGTTATATAAATATAGTGGAATATATAAATATATGAAATTATAGTTGACAATATTAGTTTTCCATACTTCAAGTGAATTTAACAGTATGCCCCAGCATAGTAAACAAAATTTGGTGATAAACTGTATAAAAATATGGATTTTTTTAAATTTCTGTGAATGGTAAGTAATGTTCTGCAATCATTTTCTGAAAAAAAAAATTGGGATAGGAAACACGTTAAGAAGGCAAATTTATAAATTCTTAAAAATACAAGCTTTGTGAATTTTTTTCAAACGTTCTACATGAAAAATGAGAACAAACCCTCCTCCAAATATCCAGACAGTGATCCAGATAAGCACCAAAAATTTAATCACTGGTTCTTTAGTACCATTGTCTACATTTCTTTAAAAATGTCATCAAGTGCTGTCTATAACATAAAAATCTATCTATAACTCGAGTTATTTTGTTAACAAGCAAACAAATGCTCACAATTACATCAGTCTAATTGGAATTTAGACAAATATCTCCATACCAAAGGTGAATAAGATTATTCCAAGACAAAGAAGGTTAGTACTTTTGGACCTTTTACCCTGTAAATACCTTAGTGATTTTCTCCTGCGTCTCATCTGAATGGTGACTGGCCTGTCTATCATGGTTTTTAAGTGCGAGGTTTGACAAGGGTTCATATATAGATAATGGCCAAGTGGCGCTCCATTATGTAAACTTAATGGCCGAAGGATCATTAAGTTTACATAATGGAAGTGCCACGAGGCAATTATCTATTATAAAACCCTGTAAATTAAAACCAATTTATTAATTTAACACCTTGTACCAAATGATCAACCTACACAATCTTTGCAATGTTTCCTTTGGTGTGCATACCATATGGGGCTTTCGTAAATCAGTTCTATGGTTGTTGTTTTTTTATTTCAATACACAGTCAACATTGTTTCACCATGTGTACCACTGGTGTTCCTTTATGGGAAAATATAATTTTGGATAAAGCTTGAAAAGTTTTAATATAACCTGACTGCCACAAAGTTTAACCATGGATAATGATAATCAATAAAATATGGATCTCTGACTTACAGAAAGCATTTTCCAGAAAAAAATTAGACTGCTTATTTAACAATGCTGTGGATAATTTGCTGTGAGTGTATCAAGTTATTTTATTAATTTGTGCTTATTTTAAGACAGTATAAGCTATTATCTTTGTGTTTCAGTCATTGAAAGTACTTGAAACTGGAGAATTACTTACTTGTTTTATTTTGTGTTGAAGTTTTTGGGTTTCTCAAGATTTTTATTTTGTGTGCTTCTTTGTCTTTTAATTTGGAATCAAGGAAAAAGTCCCCCTGGAAAGATTGTCTCCTGGAAAAAAAGCCTCATAGAAAGAATGCCTACTCCACATTTTGTATTTCAGTAATACCTCCTATGAAAATGAATCCACAACATTAAGAACAAAACTCATTTCAACCACAAACAGTGTATCATTTTAGAAGTATATAACAAACTGTAATAAGGTAAATTAAAATCTTTGTTTTGAACTTAAACACATTGAAAATTTAAATCAAATTTAACCCCAGCAGTAATGCATTTCAGTACTGTATTTTTGCAATACAATTTTTTTTCCATTTTACTTGAGTAAAAGCCACTAAAAACACTCCTTTTAAGATAGTATGCTGGGTAGATTTTCACAGTGAGTTTGTTTGAAAGTTATCTTCTCCTTCGAATAAGTTCACAGAAGATTATTGTAAAGTCAGATTGTAAAGAAATGCAAAGAATTAAAAAATATCCAACTTTATGAATTAAATTGCTTTTGTATTTGTCAGGAGGTATTTTTTCAAGGTAGCATTTTTCCATGAGGTATTTTTCTTTGAACTCTGAATGTCATTCAGAATTGAAAAGACTTTGTAAATGTACCCACTGAACTAATTAATATGAAATAAGTTGTGAAAACATTTCAATATTGAATGCATTGTGCTGAGGATGACTGGCAAATACTGATTAACCTTTTGTTCTTGGCAGACTGGCCATTGAACTAAATCACAATCCACTGTTAGAAAATAATGTAGTGTTAACTCTCCATTATGCAAAAATAATGGAGAGTGGAGACAATGGTAGGGTCACCCGTCTGGGTTTTATCTGAAGTTAAGCAGCAATGGGCTATGTTAGTACTGGGATGGGTGACCACTACTGTGCACTATTTCTGTCTATGATAAAAACTTTGTGGCTCACTCTAGTAGACCGAAACCCCTTTTAACCTTGTCAGTGCAGAAGTTTAATTGTCTAGTCCCCTAAACTAACGATCATAATATCAACTATACAATATGTTGACAGTAATGTTCAACCCAACCTATTGCCTGGTAACTGCACTCTTGAGAAATTCTTTGTCTGGGTGCAACTGCATCAAATCACAAAACATATACTTACAAACAAATCTGCAACACACACCAGAGCCTTGTCTCCATAGATGACTTTCACAAATCCTGTGGCCCAAAGACCCAAACCCCCCACACCCACAACCAGGACTCTGGCTTGACCTGAAAATTTACAACTAGTTTTGGCTATTGGTTTGATATGGGAGAGCAGTAGACTACAAATTGTGAACTTCACCAAACTAGAATGTCAAATTAACCACGAGGAAATACATTTAAAAGAAAGACTAAATAATCAAAATAACACATATTATGATTCACAAAAAAACATTTATCATCTGTTCAGAATTTTGTGGATTTTTTTGTATTTACATGTCATATGATCTACTGGTCTGTTGTTATGCAGTCATATAAAATTGTCATAAAGGTGTTTCAAAGTAAAAAGATGTACCTCAGTTAAGCTGATACAATGCTTGACATTTTTCCCAAAATGTTTGAGACAACATTGTATCAGTACGAAGTATGAGGTCAAATCTGAGGCCAAATTATATGGTGGATCAAACTTTTCTGTCTTTTTCTGTTATTCTTAATGAGGATGTTCAACTGGAGCCGACTCTAGGGTTGGTTACAAAAGTCAGGAATGAGGGATGAAAATCCAGAAAAAGAGGCACAAAAAACTTGGGTCTGTTTCACATCTCCAATGTAGTAAGCCTTGGCTTGTCTGGATCTAGATCCTGACCTGACTTGGGGTCGGGGTCTTTTTCTCCACGACAAGACAGTATCTACCAGGACAAGCCATAAATCCCTAACAGACAAGCTGGATCATATCGACTCTAATTCTAATTGGACTTTTATAGCACTTAATCTCCCGATATAAAGAGGACTCTAAGGCGCAACACAACCAAAAAGCATTCAACCAATTTCAGAAGCCAGAGACAGAAGAGAAGGTCAAGCACCACAGAGAACGCCAGGGGATGATACAGGCTACGGTGGGTATGCTTTGGTGTACAGGTAGGTTTTAAGCTGCTTTCTAAAAGAGGCTAGGGAGGGTGAGGCAAGAATCTCATCTGGGAGAGCATTCCAAATACTGGGAGCATCAAAAGCAAAACTATTACCAAACTGTTTTGACAGATTTATGAACAAACGGGTGGAACTTTGGTATGGCAAGGAAATTACCACCACTTTGACTGCGCCTGGTACTATAAGAACTGCTGTAGGAAGAAAGATATGGAGCAAAATACTGAGGAAAAGCTGTGTGAAGATATCGAGACAAGCCAAAGGGACAAAATGACAGGACTGGACCAGTATCCCCACCCATCCTGACTGGACTTTAAAATTTCAGGAGTCTGGTTGCAAGTCGGGATCAAACCCACACTATATCAGCCCTTTCCGGCTGCTGTAAATAATTATTTATCACTGCTAGTAGGCCAGCTACTCCAGAGAGACTTTTTACAGAAGCTTAGGGTACCTTGATTTTTACTGAGTTTAATATTTTGATTTCCATTATGATTTACAGATAGAAAAGGACATATCTTGAACCCAGGACCACCACCTGCCCTACAGCCAGCACCTTCACCACAGCCCCCGCCACCACCCAGGAGAAGAAGGAAGCCACGAAACCCTTGGGTCATGCTCTGTATCCTACAAAGAGAAATTGCAACAGAAGCTTCCTGGCTGACCTAACACAGACTGATTTCCCAGGCTACCAGAATTTTGTCAGGATGCCACCTGCATTTTTACGGAACACATAAGCCACCACATCAAGAAGTCACACACCAATTTCATGGAGGCCCTTAAAATTTAGACTGAAACTGGCAAAAACACTGAGACATCTGGCAACAGGGAAAATTTACACATTCTTGCAGTATGATTGCCTATCACAGGCAAGATAAAATACCTTAGTCAAGTTGGCCCCCAGGAAAATGCCTTTGTCAAGGCGCATGCTGATTTGGTGATTTTGAGTCAAAATGGGCATCAATGTGATAGCTTAACAAATGTTACCTGACATTTGTATCTCGGTATCAATACTATCTCTGCTCTGTTGCACTGCACTGTAAGCTGTGATTCCACCACAGGGGACAAGACATGCCACTTCTAAAGGAATGCCTTCAGGTACTTTCACAACAGATAATGGATTCCTCACTGCCTCGTATTGCTGGAAACTGTAAGAACAATGTGTTCCCTTTCACGGTTTTTGATACATTTATATATAAGTTTAGTTAAGCATTATCAAATGTGAACTAAAACACAACTAGTACCAACTCACATATATCCGCATCAACTGGAATAATAGCCCAAAAGTAAAAATTAAGAGTAATTAAAATAGAAAATTACCATTCAAATTATAATGGAAATCATAGCCGAAGCTCTGACTTATTTTATTCTATAACTTACTACTAGTTTGGTGTAAAAATAATAATATTTGTCAGAAAAATGCATTTGAATAAAATTATCAGTGTGAAGTAATAATGAAAATTAAATTAACACGATGATGCCTATCATCAATTGAAAATTCAACCCAGCGACAGGTGCATGGAAAGAAATGTGAAAATCATCAGAGTATGTGAAATTTTTTTTTTTTTTTTTTTTTTTTTATTGATATTTTTGATATTTTACATTATATATATAAACATGTATATACAGAACATGAAAATCACAAGGACAATAACAAGAAAGACACGGACAGAGACGTATTCACTAAAAGGAAAGCACAAACCTGTTTATAACCGGTTTACAATACTGAAGTTATATCATTTACTTGTTTTTTCTTGAAAAATATGCATTACATCTTAATGTTCTCAGTAAAAACTGAAGTACTGCTCTACATTTTCCAACTGGTATCCATCAGAGAGAAATATTCAACTATTGAGTGTCATTTTTTAGAATTTTACACCAACGAGACCAAGTCTTTTCAAATCTTTCATTTGTATTATTGACCCTTGATAGCATCTCTTGTTCAAAGAACTTTTGTTTCATTGTATTCTGAAGGCAGTATATGTTTGGGTCTTGATTTTTATGTGCACAAGTAAAAATATAATACCTAGTAATAGTTAAAAAAAAGTTTAGTGGCCAGAAAAAGTTATCCTGTTCAAGATATCCCAGAGTTTTTGATATCTTATCCAGATGAAGCTTTATTGATATTTTTGTTTCTATCCAGGATACAACATTATTCCATAATGCATTTGTGACAGTACACTCAGAAAATAAATGGGTTAGCGACTCCACATGGCAATGACATAACCTACACGTATCATTCTCTGCATTTTCCATTTTAACTAATAGCTCATTTACGCCCAGGATACGATATAGTATGCGGTATTGAAACCAAATGTATTCATTATCATTTATAGCACAGAAACAGATCTTATAAACTTGTTTCCAAAAGTCATTATCCTGTACAATGTCTAATTCTAAGCACCATTTTAATTCATTTTTCCGTGGTTTATTTATTTTCTGCTGTAGCTGAAAATAAACAGATTTATGTCCACGTCCTGGAAGTAGCGAGTCTTTTATATGAAATGGGATAAATGGTCTCTGAAAGCCGAATGTATTGCTCTGCTGGTAAAGTGTAATAAAGTTTTGAAGTACTTTCTTAACTGTAAAGTAGTTAAGAAAGTTAATTGAAAAGTTATACCTATTCTTCATTTCTGGTAGACTTAAAATGTTTCCATTTGTATGAATAATATCTCCAATACTATATATACCGTGCTTAAACCAGTCTGGAAAGAAAAGATTGTCAGTACCAATGTGAGTGTTGAACCATAGGCTACTAGAGACGATATCTTGACGAGAATGGACTTTTACTTTTCTACATAATTCCATAAAATATGAAAATACGGTTTTCCAAAATGGATTTAAATTTGATATTCGATGATTGAGCCAATCCCCTCCAAGAAGGGCCAGCTTATTCAGGTCTTTAATTTCATGATTTAATAAAGTCAGCCATGCACAGTTTCGGCCAGAAATGATATGCTTTACCCATCTTATTTTAAGTGACCTTTCAAAGTTGTACACATGGATCATTGCAAGTCCTCCATCTGAGATTTTTTTACAAATTTGTTGTCTATTTATCTTATCTGGCTTGCCATCCCAAACATAACTAAATAGCAGTTTATTAAGTGTGTTGATCAAATGAGGAGGGGTTGACACAGACAAAAATAGGTGGGTAAATTTTGATAAAATCAATGTTTTAATGACTGTTATTTTTCCAATTGGTGTTAAGTAACGGTGTTGCCATGAATTAAGAGTTTGTTTTGCTCTTAGTATTGCCTTTTCATAGTTTAGTTCTGGCATTTGTGTTAGTTCAATCGAAAAATCAATTCCAAGAAGGTTAAAGTCAGAATCCCCCCAGTGCAGTTTAGATGAAACATTTAACTTTTCTTTGCAATGTTTTTTACTACCAATCCAGATGAGTTTAGTTTTTTCAGTGTTCATTTTTAAACCTGAGATGCTCCCAAAGGTTTCCAAGACATTAAGAGTTGCCTGTAAAGACTTGGTACTCCCGTCCAAAAAAATAGTTGTGTCATCTGCAAATTGTGTAAGCTTGTAGTTATGTTTACCAATTGTAATACCTTTTATTGATGAAGAATTTTCAATTATACGACTCAAAATTTCAGCAACCAATAGAAATAAATAAGGGGCAATTGGGTCTCCTTGTCTGCAGCCCCTTTTCACTGGTATTGGGTCAGACAGGAATCCACATTGAATGACATACGCGATAACATTATTATTAAAAAGCTTTATCCAATTAATAAAGTCATTATCAAAGCCAAAAAAGTCTAGCACTTTGTAAAGAAAACTCCAAGATACAGAATCGAATGCTTTCTCAAAATCTATCAACATTAAAAGTCCTGGAATTTTATTTTTTTCTGTGTGGCTCATTAAATCATATACAAGCCTTGTTGAGTCTGCTATACTTCTGCCAGATAGAAAGCCAGACTGATGACTCGAAATAATATGCGGTAGAGTGGATTTTAACCTTTCAGCTATAGTGGCAGATGCCAATTTATAGACTACCGATAACAGTGAAATAGGACGCCAGTTCTTTAATAAATTTCTATCTTTTTGTCCCTTAGGTAGACATGTTATCACTGTCTGCCTCATAGATATTGAAAGGCAGCCTTTGAAAAAACATGAATTTATCGCATTGGCTGTAAAATGCTTTAATTTACCCCAGAATACTTTGAAAAATTCTGATGACAGGCCATCTATCCCAGGAGATTTGTTGTTTTTCATTTTTTTAAGAACAGCACCAAGTTCCATGACAGAAATGTTTTTTCCTATATCATTCTTTTGATTTACTTTATTGCCTGTAATATTTTTGGCAAGGTTGAAATCAGAAAATGTTTCCTTTTCTTTGAAAAGATTTGTATAATATTTCTGTACTTCTTTTAAAATCATCTTTTGGTCATTGATAATAAAGCCATTGTCAAGCTGCAGTTTCCTAATGGTCTTTTCTGTAAATTGTTTACTTTCTAGTTTACAGAAGAAAGAAGTAGGCTTTTCGCCTTGGTCAAGCCATTGTATTCTAGCTCTAGTGATATACCCCTTAATTTTTTCTTTTCTAATACTTTCCAATTCAGCTTTCTTGTCATCTAATAGTTTCATATTACTTTCATTTACATTAGATTCCAACCAGGCTATATCATTTTTCAAATTTGATTCAAGTACCTTTTCCTTTTTTTTTAGGAACTTGGAAAATTTTACGGTTTCTCCACGGATTCTTAAAAACAAAGTTTCTAGGAAGATATCATCATCAACTGAGAAAGTAATATTATTGTCCCTAATATAGTCTAAATTATACACAGGTAATGCATATTTTAATTTTTCTTCTGTGATTACTTTATTGATTAAATTTAGATAGTCTTGGTTGTTTAGCAGACTGTTGTTAAATTTCCAAATCCCACTGCCTTGTACAAATTTATTAGTATTTATCTGCATTTCAACAATTGAGTGATCAGATCTATACCCAGGCTTGATATCAATTGTCTCAACAATATCTGTCAATGAATTTGGCACCAAAAAGTAGTCGAGACGGGCCTGTTTAACAGGATTTTTTTTCCTCCATGTATATCGTTTTTCATCAGGATTCATATGGCGAAATATGTCTACCATTTCTAGTTCGGCCATTCTTTCTATGACTTTTAATCTAGCTTTTGGGTTGTTGATATGTTTATAATTAAAAGTATCCTTTATTGGATCCAGAACAAGATTAAAATCACCACATAGTACAACATGATCAAAACCATCGTAGCTGACAGCTTCAAAAACTTTTGTGAAAAATTCTGGTTGATCATTGTTAGGTGCATATATATTGATCAAATTTATGTTGAGTTCATTGCAACTTACAAGAAGTTGCAAAAAGTTTGCACCATCATCCTTTATTACTTTAGATACCTTGAATTCAAAATTATTGTTTAACAGGATAGCCACACCTCGAGAATTTGTTTTACTCCCATTTATATAACATTCGTGCCAAATTTGTTTCACTGAAGCCAGATCAGTATCCAGAAGATGGGTATCCTGTAGACAAATGATAGAGGCATTTGTTTCTTTAAGGTAGCTGAGAACATCAACGCGTTTTTGTTTATCACGAAGCCCTTGGCAATTTGCAGATATTAATTTTATTTTATTTTGAATAATTTTTAATTCAGATTATAACACAATATTTGCAGTATGCACCCAAGCCATACGGAGAATGCAAAGCAGTATCTCAAGCCATAAAAGTATATTAAACAACATAAACTGATACATCTTTTCCTTTCCATTGGTAGTAGAGACAAAACTATTGTGGCAATTACAAACAAGATTGTTGCAGTCAATGTAGAGAAATAAACACAAAATGTACATAAAACAACGTAAAGACAAACACGTACTATACACAAACAGCATGAAAAATAGAACATAGAATACAGATAATATAAAGGTGTTACAAAACAACACAGCATGATGTAGATTTAGTTACTGGAGACCTACTCATAAGTAATTTTTTCATAGCTAGGCATATGCCTTTTTACAGCTTTGTAGATAATTAATTGTATTAGTGGTAACATATTTGTTCTTCAATTATTTTAATCCACATTCAATTACCATACCAATATAACAGGTATTACAATAGGACTCACAATGATAATAGCAACAAAATTTGTATTGACATGTTATAGATACATATCACTTGCAGATATAAATCTATTAAATGATGGTTGAGTATGTGAAATTTGCTTGTGTGGAAACCACCCTTCTAATTACTTATGGCAAATTCTGGACACATTTATAATCTTTATGGCAACAGAAGTTCTCTGGTCTCCCCTGATGCAAAATTTGCTAAAATTTAGATTATTTTGCCTCAGTTAAGGTGGTGCCCCCAACCTAGTGATAAATTTCATGTATCTTAATTTTCAACTTACCCTCCATCCACAGTCAAGCCGTATATATGTGCATCTTCATCGTCTCTGTACTGACAAAACTGACTCCCAGCCAAACAGTAAGTACATTTCCTGCACCAGGTCCAACTGAAGACTACTACTTTATCGCCCACTGACAGGCTCTCTGTATAAATAACTTGATTAGATTAATTAGTTGAATTGAATTCTATTCATTCAGGGTCTGACATTGTTGTTATCAACATGCGGTATAAGCCATATTACATCTTTGAAGGGAGGGAGAAAAAATGTATACCAGCCAGTTAAGATTGTGCACAGTAACCAACAATCCCACTTGAAAGATTTGGATGATGTTTAGACCCAAAACCTCAGAGGTGAGAGATTATTCTATTCCCCCCACATTGCTATATAGTCAGTTATAATTATTTAACTTTACTTAGAGAAGACACCAGCAAAGGACAGAATCACTTTTTGTCACTGTAAACTATTGATGATATACTTGATAAACTGAAGCCTCTCAGCTCTGGCGATGAGATTTGAATCTCGGACAGGACTGGTAAAAAAGTTTGACCTCAATTCAATCCTCTGAATCAGGATGGTTTACCTTGCAGGAATCGTGACCACTTAAGCTTCATTTATTTTCAATACAAAGGAGAAAGAGCGGTACCATGGGTATCACACTTGCTTCCCGTCTCTTAGGTCCAGTGTTCGATTCCAGGCCCTGGGAGAATTAGTAATTGCATGCCAGAGCTCCATGATTTGAAGACCCCAATGATTTTATAGAATCCTAACTAACCACTGATTATCATATATATTTAATGAAGGATTTCCTCTTTGGCAATAAAATCATCTATACTTATCCGTTGTAGTACTCTTACACTGACGGGGGTTTGGATTTGGATGTATTTTTAATGAATATGTTTTGACCGTTTCTCCTCTGTAAATCAAAAACGATGAATCACATTAGTCTACTCATGTTCCTTTTGAAACAATCTGGATCTGTATTAAGATATCTAGTTCTGGATCACTGTGTCAGGGTTTGTGCTCCCTCGCAACTGTTTGTTATAATTATAATTTCAGTAGTGTTTACTGTCAAGGATATCCCATTGTGAAAAAGGGCAGTTAAAATTTAAAAAAAAATGATAATGTTGGAGGTAATGATGGCCTTGGCTAAAACGAGAGCACAGACCTCCATTGGAGGATATTTCTGAAAACTTGGGATTTTTTGGGGTATTCAAAATATTATTTGATTTCTCCAAAAATGTAATAACTTCTTCTTTTGAACAGGGTCTAACCAGATAAAAAAAAATCATGAATACCACCTCGTCATTTTTGGAATAATGTCATATAAAAAGGTATTGAAATTCACTAACAACACTTTAAGATGGGATTTTTTATTTTCTATATATATATTCAGAATACGACTGGATCTTGACCAAAATTTAATCACTTCATCCCTTGATCAGGCCTTACCCCTATGTAATAATTGAGAAAAATCTGCTCAGCAGTTTTGGATTTATTGTGGAACACAGACAAATAAACAGACAATGAAAGCGCCCAAAAATATAGCCACCCGGTAGAGGTAATATTAATCCGAATAGTGACATATTTCCAGATATTTTACTTCAGACATAGAGTGCCCAATTACAGAAAAAATTCCTTTCATCAATGAAGAATAAGTTATCTTAAAGTTAAAATAACTATTGTTCAGCTGAGTGACCGGAACAGCTTTCATGATTTATGTGGGTGCTCCACTGTTGGCCCACCTATTGGTAACTAAGCATTTTTGAGGGTCGGGAGAAATTTTTACATAGTCGGTTAGGGTCGGCTGTATTTTCCTGGCTTGTCCCAGTGGGTCAGCAAAATGTCAAACATGTTCAATATTTCCCCAACCCTCCCCGACTCTTTTTAAAGACCAAGTCTCCACCTTCCTGGTAACCGACTTGTCTTATTCACTTCCTGTCTTGCCTTATCCCTTCCAAACTTGTCTATATCAATTCCAGGCCTGGCCTATCATGAAACCAGCTTATCTTTTGCAACTTAGTACTGCTAATTTTCACCCCATTTCCAGCATGATGTAAGGTGAAAATATGTCTAAAAATTATGGTATGAATGACACAAAACAGTGAAAATGATCATAACTTTGAAGTTTACAGATGGTAAAGGTGTACATGTATGCTGTAATTAACTAATGTGGGTGTTCCACCACACGACTAAGGCTCCCGATTAAGGGTTTTTGGGGGTCGGTTTGAAATATTTGCTTAGTCCCAGACCTTCTGTAAGGGTCGGTTGTGGTCGGTTGGGGCCGTGTGAAAAATCAAACATGTTTGATATTTCACACGACTACAACCGATTCCTATTTCCCGCCGTCAACAAAATGTCCAGTCCCAGGCGTCCTCAGGCCTCCTCAGACCCAAATTTACAGAGTCGGTTGTTGTCCCAGGCGTCCTGCGACCCTTAGTCCCAGACCTCCGTAGCTTAGTCCCAGGAGGCCGGTTCTTAATCCCAGACTCAAATATGATGCGTATGAATTTCATGCGTCTGAAAGTGAGTCGGTTGCATTAGTCCCCGGAAGCCTCAGACCGTCTGCGGTGTCCTGCGACCCAAAAATCAAGGTCTGGGACTAAGAACCGACTAAGGGTAACCGACCCTAACCGATCCAAACCGGCCTCCCCAGGACGCCTGGGACCACGCATTTTCAGTCTGCGGCGGCCTGAGGACGCCCCAGGCGGCCTGGGACTAACAACCGATTAAGAACCGACTGTTTTCCGCGCGTTGGAAATTAAAACGAGGCAATGAGCAGGTCTGGGACTATATAAGCGACCGCGCACACATTGTCGTTGTTACTGACTGTTTGGCTACTGAGAGACGTGTGTCACTGATTTGTAGGGGTTTTCAGTTTTTATTTTACATTTTATATACTTGAGCTTAAGGCAAATTTCACAGTTAGGAGACACATTTTACTATTTTTTTATTATTTTGTCGACTGGATCATGAGAAAAGAGAAAGGAGGGAAGAGAGGAAGGAAAAAGATGGATGAGAGGGAGAAGGAAAGTCAAGTAGAGGAGTGAGGTTATTACAGAAGAAGGAAGTGAGAGGAGAGAGGAGGAGGAGATTCAGGAAGATCCAGCTATTGGGGAAGCTGTGGCAGAAGAAGAAGAGAGGTGTGAGGAAGATCCGGAGTGCCATTCTTCAGCCAAGAGAGCCAGGGTGTGTGCCACTTTTACAGACAGTGATGAAGTTTCCATTGTAGAATTCGTCAAGCTGCACCCTGAACTGTATGACAAGGAACATTCACGTTTCCACGACAGGAACAGAAGAGAGGCTCTCTGGGCAGAAATATCTGCAGAACTTAAGCTCCAGCCCTTTGATGTGAGAAGGTGGTTTGAGTCCCAGCGAACCCGTTATGGAAAGCTGTCTAAGCTCCAATCTGGCCAAGCCCCGAGGGAGATGACCAAGAGACAGTCCTGGGTCTACCAACAGATGGGTTTTCTTAAAACCCACATCAGAAGAAAGGGGGCCAATAGAAGTTCAGGTTTTGAGGCCAGTCCAAATACCAGCAAGCAGGACGAATCACGTGGGTCAACTACTGACACAGAACACCTCGAGTCAAGTGTCCTGAGGGAGAGGAGTCAGTCCATCATTACATCAACACCCGTTTCAACTACAGACTCCAAGATTCTCGAACACTTTGAGCAGATGAGGACACTTATCTCAGGTTTTATGCATCAGAAGTCAGACAGGCAGCCTTTCTTTGACTACGTGGCATCAGAGGCCGAAAAGATGACTCAAGAAGAATTCGAAGAATTAAAGGGCAAGATATTCAGAGATATCGAAAATATTAAGAGTAACCGCAGACGTCAGCCATTGCCCAGAAGATCAGCCACTGTAACCACGGAGTCCCAGAGGGTCGGCCTACTGCCAACAACCACTCCACAGGCGTCAAGTTCTACTCAAGCAGCAGCTAGCAGCAGTTTTGTGTACTATACACCAAGCCCCATTGGCTTCAGCAACCCGACATCTGTCCTAACTGTACAGGACGAAGGGAGCAGACACAATCTGAGTGGAATCTTAAGCCAGCTACCAGATCTGACATCAACACAGATCGTCGAGCAGCCTCAGCAGCAGCAGCAACAACCGCAGCAGCAGCTCTTTACTATCACCACTTCAGCACCGCCTCAACAGCAGCAGCAGCCTCCTCAGTAGCCATCCAGTCAGGGCGGGTCTTTGACCTGCCAGGCCCTTTTCAGGGCCACCAAATCATCCAAAAACAATTATTCAGCTACGTGTTCTTCCAATTCCCCTCCCAAAACAAAAAAGTTCAGTACAAATACTTATCACAAGAAAAAAAAAATTAAAGTCCAACACTTACACCACCCCAAACATGAAACAAATAACCCATGGTACTACACATAACCAAAAAGGCCACATAAAAAAAATATTAAAAGTAACTCCCAATATGGCCATTAATCAGCCCATTTTTAGATTAAAATCCATGGGATAGTTTAAAATCTGTAATTGAAAAGTCCAACACTTGCACCTTCCCTAGAGTTAAAAGGCATAATTACATACTTACCAACCCACAAACAGACAAACCCAATACCAAACATAACCCCCAAATAACAAACCCAGTACCAAACCTAATACCCAACTACCCCAAAAAACCCAACCCCAGTAACCAACAAACACACAAACCCAAAAGTAAATAGAACCCATGCCAACGAACTGACAAAGTATTTAGCAAACACAATCCCCCATTATTGAAAGCAAAACTAGTTCCATGGTTATATTTTCCAAATTTTTGTGATTAGAAATGAATATTTAAAATTGAATATTTCCATAAAAAAATTTCTGCTACAAATAAGTTTCCCAGCCATGAAAAAAGGAAAATGTTTAAATTAGGATGTGGATTTGAAAATATATGAAATAATAATTTAATTTAGGATATTATGTGTGACTTTGTGTTTGGCTTTTGTTTAAGAGTGGGTTTGTCTGTTTGTTGGGTGAGTAAGTTGTGTTTGTCTGTTTGTCCGTCTCAAGAAGTTATGCTTGGCATGGGGTTTGTCTGTTTGTCCGTCTCAAGAAGTTATGCTTGGCATGGGGTTTGTCTGTTTGTCCGTCTCAAGAAGTTATGCTTGGCATGGGGTTTGTCTGTTTGTCCGTCTCAAGAAGTTATGCTTGGCATGGGGTTTGTCTGTTTGTCCGTCTCAAGAAGTTATGCTTGGCATGGGGTTTGTCTGTTTGTCCGTCTCAAGAAGTTATGCTTGGCATGGGGTTTGTCTGTTTGTCCGTCTCAAGAAGTTATGCTTGGCATGGGGTTTGTCTGTTTGTCCGTCTCAAGAAGTTATGCTTGGCATGGGGTTTGTCTGTTTGTCCGTCTCAACAAGTTATGTTTGGCATGGGGTTTGTCTGTTTGTCCACATAGCTGATTAATTGTTTTTGGAATATTTGGTAGTCCTGAAAAGGACTGTTATAGTTAGTCCTGAAAAGGACTGTTTACTGCAACAGGACTTATATTCTGCCATCTTGCCAGGCCACCGCTCCCTCATTATTGAAGTAGTCCTTCAGGTAATCCCTCTGTCTTTTGGCCTCTCTAGCAGGGTTTCTGTCTTGGCCACCACCAGCAGCACCACCAATCAATCCACAATCACCAGGCACATCATCATCATCATCATCATCCCCCCCAGGCTGCTGACCAGCAGGTTGACCTTGATACTGGCTTCTGAGTATATTGTGCAGAACCACACAGGTCATGACCACTTCTCCAACTGTTTCTGGGGGTAGTTCAATGGTGGTCCTCATGACTCTAAATCTTGACACAAGGATGCCAAAAGCGTTCTCCACAACTCTCCTGCCCCTTGATATTCTGTAGTTGGCAATCCTTTCCTCCCTTGTTAACAGCCTTCTGCCATAGGGTTTCATGAGCCAGGTCTTCAGGGCAAAGGCATCATCTGCCAAAATGAAGTAGGGGACATCTGTACCACCCTGTGTTATAGGAGCTGGGTCAGGGAAGCCTATCCTGCCATCTTCAATCCTCCTCTTCAGCTGAGAGGCATTAAATATCTGGGCATCTGAGCAAGACCCTTCTGTACCCACATCCACCCATCTGAATTTGTACTGCCCATCTACCAAGGCCAACATGACAATGGAAAAGAACCCCTTGTAGTTGTGGTAGAGGGCTCCAGAGTTCTTGGGTTTCTTCAGGGCCACATGCTTTCCATCCAGGGCTCCCAGGGCATGTGGAACATTCCACCTGATCCTGAATTCCCTTTCCAGTTCTTTCCACTCATCTGGAGTAGTAGGACATTTGAGGTACTCTCTGGTGAACTCATCCTGGATGGCCCTGCAGACCTCTGGTAGAAACTTGGAAATGGTGGATCTGCCAACCCTGAACTGACAGGATAATGATGTGTATGACTCTCCAGTGGCCAGATATCTGATGGTGAGGGCTAACTTCTCCCCAACACTGATAGGAGCTCTGTAGTTGGTGGCCTGCCTGGCTAGACGTGGTTCCAGTCTGGTCTTCATCATTTCAAAGAATTCTGGGGTCATCCTCATGTAGTTGGTGAATCCTGGAATATCTGTGGCATAAAGATCAGCCATAATGTTGTGGTAGGCCCCCCTCTCCTCTCTCTGCAGTAGCCATGGCCTGACCCACATGTTGTGCCTTCTTCTGGGTCTCTGTATGGGTGCTGGTGGTGCTGGTGGTGGTGGTGGTGGTTGCTGTGCTTGACGTAAAAAATGGAAATACATGATTATTTGTAAGTGAATAAAAACCAAAAAAGCCCTAAGTTGTTGTTGAATCTGTCTTCCATTAAAAGGTGGCATCCTGGTGTGTTCCTAGAAAAGCAATGATGATTAGATCGCAAATTTTATATATATATACCCAGAAAATCCAGCAACTTTGAAAAACAATAATCGGGGATCGTGGTCTGGGGAGGCCTGAGGAGGCCTGAGGACGCCTGAGGACGCCGGTAGTTAATCGTGTGTTAGTCGGCTCTCAGTCCCAGGAGGCCTGAGGCGTCCTGGGACCCAGTCGGTTTGTGTCCGACAGGATCGTGGTTGAAACCGACCCGAAAACTGGCTTAGTCGGTTCTTAGTCCCAGACCAGTCGGGGACTGTCTGCGGCCGCCTGAGGCGTCCTGAGGTGTCCTGAGGCGTCCTGGGGACGATCTGTTCTTAATCCCAGACTTTGAAACCGACCCAGTATTCCCGCCCATTTTTGTCTTTTTTCAACCGACTGTGCACGATTAAGGGTCGCCGACAGGATCGGGGCTTAATCCTTTGGTGGAACAGGGGCATTATAATAAACGTGAAAGCGTGTTTTATTTGGTATAATCAAATTATCACCCTATTTCACCAGAGCAATTTCTGGGATAAAAGAGGATCAAGTGTTGACCAATCAACAAATCGAGAAAATTAGGTCAAGGACAGTCTATTAACTATTTGGATCCCATCACATGTTAATTTTTCTCACTGTAAAACCCATATGCAAATTCTGGGAAAAAGAGGGATCAAGTGTTGACCTATCAACAAATCTAAAACTAGGTCAATAGTAAATATTTGGATCCCATCATGTGATCAGAATTACATAGGGTCTTTCCAAGAAGCTCGAAATTGAAGTACAAAGGGCAGCTACAAGCAAGAGGGTTTTCATTGTCACATGACATATTGTCAGAAGTACATCTCCATGTTCTTGTTTGCACAGTTTCTTTCAGTTTTAATTAAAATTTGCTATTTTATGTGGATTTTTGGTAATAATCAGAAGCAGCCATACATTGCTATATTTCATATAAAATATTACAGCACCTGGAAACTATAATTAAATTAAAAAATAATAAATTTGGACATTCTGATCACGTGATAGATCCAAATATTCAGCCTTGACATAGTTTCAGATTTCTTTATTGGTCGGCACTTGATCCTCTTTTTTCCCAGAAATTCATCAAAGACTGTAATGGCAATACCGACTGCAAGACTGGTCATGGTGATTCTATATGTTTCTCTAGTCCTGTGTGTCAGTACAGCTTGTTGGGACCTGCTATGGCTTGTCTGTCTATGGGTTTAGGGCTTGTCCTGGTAGTTTCAAGACTAGTCCTTACAAAAAATCCCGACCCCAAGGCAGGTCGGCCTCTAGTTTTAGACAAGCCTGAATGTATCAAATCCTGTCGGGGAGGTGAAACAGACCTAGATTTTCTCGCCCTTTTTTATGGATTTTTGTCCTTGACCCCTGACTTTTAGAGCCGACCATAGAGTCGTAGGGTCATCTGTAGGGTCAGCTCCAGTGGAACACTCTCATTACATTTCAAATTATAAATGAATTTTCAAGTAATAAAACGTGATCTTACATGCTATTTCAGCATTAATTAAATGATAGTTGAAAAGATCAGTTATGATAAGAAAATTATGCACAAATTTTACCCACAGTCTTGATTTCTCAGTCTTCTGTGGATGCCAATTGAAAATATGTATCTGGTTTTTATGACCAGTAAACCATTTATTAAGAATCCAGAGGAGGCTATGAGCAATTTAGGACCAAACCATTCTGTTATAATACTGAGACTGATAGAAACATAAATCAATACTGGCACTTGTGTGCAATGAATATGCAAATTAACCACAGATCACATGACACCGAGTTTATTGTTTTACTACTGTTTTTAATGTCAGACAGATCCTTAATTATCAAGATCTAGGATAGGTATTCAATATATTTTCAGTGTATTTCTTCTATTACTCAAACATATTTACCTTGATATTTTTAAATTGTATATTCTATACTGAAATTGGTGGAACTCGAGGTGTTTCAGGGAGTTTATCAATCATGAAGGATTCATTGTCAAACCTACCTTCTTACCATAAGATAGAAACGTAAGAACTCACTGTCAGAACAATCATCTGAAATTTGATCAACTATCCCAGCAGTCTCATGACCTGATAGACAGAAACAAACAGGTAAACCTGTTTTATTCACAATAAATAAATGCATTGCACTTATAACTACGCTGCAGTTAATCTTGTTCAACTACTTTCTTGAGCTTGTCCTAAACTGGTTGGTGAACTAGCTTTTACTTTGACAAGTTTCATGAGCTAACTAATAATACATACTATTACATAGGCAACATTTTACCACACATATCAGTCAATATACTGCATTTGTGTTGCATTTGGCTACAATTATAATGTGCTAAAGAGTTGGGTATTTTGACAGTTATTTTTAGTGTCCAAAGGGCTATTGTCTTTCCATCTTACTTTGTTCATTCTCTTCACAAAGCAGATTAGGGAAAGATATGCCAAAAATAGCTAAAGTTAATCAAAAAAATGGATTAGGATTAAGGTTGGTATTCACAGAGAAGGTAAGCTAATTTTTGGATTAACTTTTGGATTGCGTGATTTTGACCTTTTTTCAATGAAATAAATAGTGCTGTAACGATGTGCACAATCTTGTCTCACACAGTACTACCTGAAATAGTTGATCAGTTTGCTAGTATATGTGTGACCATGGCTTTAACTCAGTCTCGTGTCAAGATTGGCAGTGGGCTGAAGGTTTTTTTATATTTGATCTTAAATTCCCAACAACTCTGAATAATGTTTGGTCATGAGAGTATGCGTGCACTGTAATAATTATATTAAACAATTCTAGAAGTAATTAGATAAAAAGATTCTACAAGTGTACACAAGTAACAATTAGCTGTTGTAAAAATTTGGAATTTCTTGTAGCAAAAACTTCTTGCACAAAGTCATATATTTTTGTCGTGACTAGTATTCGTTAACATGGGTTAAGATCAGAGCAAATCAGATTCAATATGCGACAGCACATGAATCGCTTCAGCTTAAAAATATCATTTTTTTTTATCTGTCTCTGTAGTGGCTTTTTACAATATCCACTTTCTTAAGAGACATCTTCTGTCAACTTGAGCTTGATCCCTTTGTGAATACGGCCCCAGAAGATGAGATAAATATAATCAATTGACTTTCACTCCCAGTATTCATGCGTTTCGACCCTAGTCCCTGGCAATATGTAAAATTCAGTCAAAGTCTCTTCTGATAAGATTTTAGCTTATACAAGAGTCTAGCCTGGCCTGCCAGGCTGTCTGAACCATAATGCACACTGTATCAAAGGCCTTTCTAGTCTGGGGGGGGGGGGGGGGGGGGAGGGGGTTCTCCTCAGCAAGCTAGGGTAAGTAAGTATATGAGAACATTATGAAAAATACTTATAATGCAGTCAAACAGTTGTGTCTTCTTTATACATATAAACACCTGTGGCAAGACTAACAAGAGTCATAATACAACTGCAATTTTTATCACTGTTTCTTTCTTTGGTTCGATACAGTTAAACCTCTATAATCAAGACCTCTACATTTTTACTGCAATAACAGAGGTCATATATTTTTGTTGATACTGTAGTGGGTTGTGATTGAGATGGACTATAACGTTCACAGTTGAGCATTTTACCACACATTAGTAGGTCATAGTGATGAAGTGCTTAACAACTCTAGGTTCTAATTATCAATGTTTTTGATTGCCAATATTTAAAAAAAATGATATGGAAATATGGTTTTATACAGAAATTATCTGAGTTAAGTGTTTGACTTTTTGGCAGTCTGGTTTTTTTTTTCCAAATAAATAGTGCAGTATAACAAGCGGTGTACCTAACACTCTTGGCAAAATGGAAGCATTTTCTTCTTCAGCATAGAAATGTGCATCACTGTGACATATTCCACAAGCAACAACCTTGTTAAATGATAAGTACTAAATGATACATAAAGTTGACATAATGTATAATTTGTCACACATATATATGTTACAGTGAATTTCTGTAATCAGGGAATTCACGATTTTTTTTTCTTATTTTGGGGATTTCACGAATTTGTGAATTCCCTGATTATACAAATTCACTGTAGCATATATACACTGATAGAGAATATATGTGTATAGCAAACCTTTCTATTCTGACAATATAAAAACAAACTGAATACAAACCTGATCTTTTATAGTAAATCTTTCATTATTTTTAGTACCTTGGGACATAGTGGCCATGATACCTGCCTCCCAACTACTAGGCCCTTGGTTTGATTTCTGGCCCCACATAAACTGGGAAAGTTGCTTGCCACTGTCTGATGATTCTTTGTGTAGAATCTTGACCAACTTATATGCAATTCTTTCCTCTATCCCCTCAACTAAATGTCATGAAATATCCTATGCACAGTGTCGAAAGCAACATGGAAGTTAAACAAGAGCACTCGTAGAGTGCATACTTCTGCCAAGGTGCGTAATAATAGCTAAATGGGAAAAATCCATATTTTTTTGTATCCAGTGATCCAGATCACTATAACAATTAAATGGGATCAAACTTTGACCTACACTCAAATTCTGATTTTTAAGAAGAGCTCACCAGTAGTGTTTGAGCAATCCTGCAAACAGACAGACAAACAGTCATGAAAATAATAAATGCTTAGTGGAGGTAGTGGGCCAATGATATGAAAATGATTGTAATGTATATATATTGAAATACTGTAAAGTTTCTCACCTTTATAATTAGTCCTCCTGCTGGTAAATCTGGATACTTATCTGTGGCAGTTATTAATTTGTTAGTCTTTTCTGCAACAAGCTTCTTATTGGTGCGACTATTTGAATCCATTATGTTAACTGACACAAAATGACTGCTGAAATATATTTGTATGTGATACTTATAGCAGAACTTGTTTTACCTTGCAAAGTATCAGACGCTGAAATCCTTGAAGAAGTGAGATATATAAACTTATTTTATATCCGGATTTTATCAGAGTTGAAAGTCCAAGAAGCTAATTACAGTTTATGGCAATGATTCACTTTAGCTTGTTAAGTCTATTTAATATGCAAAAGTTCTTTTTTACTTCTTTATTACAATAAATTATTGTATTTAGAAAACAAACGCTAGTTTTTAAAATATTTTTGTAGCCTTTTTACCATTTTCAAAATATACAGCAGAGATAACTTAATGTTAGTTTTTACCCTAAATTCATGTTGTATTTTTGTGACAATACGTCTTCAGTTTTTTTCTACATTAATCCTCTAGAGATGTTAATAAGTTTTTAGACATAAGTGCTTCTGATATTTGTTCAGACTGCCTTGTATTTGTGAAGTTGTTTATTTATTTGGGGTTTTACGTCGCTTTCAACACTGTACAGGTCATATCACGACGGGTAGTTGAAAGGGCAGAGGAAACCAGTACATACAGTTCGTTAGGGTTCTGTACTGTAAACTGCCGACCAACGGCAAGCAACTACCAGCTTTCCCACTTGAGGCCGTGCCGAGAATCGAACCCCAGCCTCAGAGGTGGGAGGCGAGAGTGTTACCACTCTGCCACCGCGGCCCCCTTGTGAAGTTGTATGTACAAAGACAGATTTAACTGATTTTAGTATGAGCTCGCATTTCCCATGACTACTGACTTTGTTTGACTTTGAAAAAGCCTTTGCGTTGATAGGATGGTCTTTCCTCTTCAAGTGTCTTTAAAACTTTTGATTTTTGGTGATAATTTCACAGCAGTGGTTAAATTGCTGTAGCCTAATAACAAAACCTGTGTTACAAGCAATGGAAAATCTGTGGAGTTCATAAATTGTATAGAGGTGTCAGACAGTGATACTGCTTATGGGGGTGTTCCAATAGAGCCAACCCAAACCCAAGCTTACCAACTCTAGGTTCAGTTAGTTGAGCTGGGGAATGGGGCCATTTTGGGTTGTGAAATGAAGAGTCAGTTAAACCTCCGCGACAGGATATATTATATCCTAGCTTGTCTGTATCCACATCCCGATCTGACTTGGGGTCAGGCTTCCTGTACGATTGAACTTGAAAGCCCTAGAACAAGCCCTAGGGCACAATAGACCAGAAAAAATAAATCAATCTATTTCTGGTTATGACAAAAGCCCACCTAAAATAGAAAATTTTCATTACCAGTATTGCATCAGAATATTTCACATGACAATGAGAACCGTCATGCTTGTTCCTGGCTTTTATACTCCAAATTTGGACTTCTGGGAAAGCCACCTTCAAAATTTTGTCTCTGTGAGCAACGTCTCTACACATTTATAACAAACAAATCCTAGCCTCTGGGAAAGACCCAATTCTGAACATAAGGGTAAAACATACTATAGTTCTGGTCATGTGATGGGATCCAAATATTATATTGACTGTCTTTGACCTGATTTTCTTAATTTTTTGCTCTACTGACGTTAGGCTTACAATTTGATTATTATGTGACCAAATAAAAGCACTTTTTTCGGGTATCTTAATATTTACAACATACATGAGGATCTTTTCTACAAGGACAAGCCGTTTTCATTATAGGACAAGACAGAATGTGTATAGGACAAGACAAGAAGTGAATAGGACAAGACGAGAAGTGATTAAGTGATTAGGAGAAGACGGGAAGTGACTAGGACAAGACGACAAGCGAGTAGGACAAGCCGGTTTCCAAGTGGGGAGGTGTTACATTTAATGAATAAATGAAGACATTAAATCGTATATGGCATCCAAAATTTTAATGATTACTATATAATCAACAATATTACTGACGCCAGTATATCTGGAATTTATTAAGTCTGGACTTCTGTAAATTTATAAAGTACTCAAATCAGGCTCCCACTGTATGTATATCAGTCCTTGGTGATAATAAGGATGCAGGTAGAATGTGTGAATTTCTGACAAAGGTTACTGACAAATAATACGGAATACAGAAGAGATCTGGCTAAAGTGATCCATCCAGGTCAGTGTAACATAAGTTAACCTTTCAGGTATGACATATTAGCATCCACACCTAAACAAAGAATATGAACTTCAATTTAGTAGTAAAGTGACACATATATTGTTGATGTAGTAAGTGATGCAGTGATAAACAAATACATTAAAGATAGTAGCTGGTAAATAACTGGTAAGTAGCAGATCACAGGTGATGCTCACAATAGTCACAACATAAGGTAACTGAAATATATGTTATCTGAAGCCACTTAAGATTATAAATAGTAGCATATATAGCATTGTTATTTCATGATACTTTACTTCAGAGATTTAATGAACCATATGGTACTTAATTCTAAATTAACTCTCTAAAACACTAGGGATATAACTGAATAGTTACTACTATTAATGAATTTATCAGAAATTACTTATAAACTATGATTAATTAATACCAAATCATTCCAACAGCAGACACTTTTCAGGACAGAAATAAAACATAGTCATTTACTTATAATATTCATGTATTATTTACTTATATATTATATATTCAGGTTTCTTCAAAAAGATAAAACAACATTATTTAGTACTTACATTATTCAGCCAAACAATATATTGAATGAAACACAACTTGTGATCCCTATCTTCCAAAAAACATGTGAGACTGGGCATACACTAACACATGGGTCCTTGCACACTTAAATATAAAACCAATATCACCAATAGCTGGTATCAGAGCTTATTGCGTTTTGTACAACATCCCCACTACTGGCTTCAGGCATGAAAAAATTCAAATGTTTATAAAATCCTTAAAAATTAACACACCTTTGGCCATCAAGAACGTATCTGTTCTTACACATGATATGTTATTACAGATCCTGGAAGTCACTGAAACTTTAGAGGACCCACAAGTATTCAGGCCACTCTATCTGCTGGCCTTTTTCTCATTTTTGAGACTCTCTAACTTGGTCCCCCATACTTTCAAAACATATGACGTGTCCAGACACCTGGCTAGGGCTGATATTATTTTTTCCCATGATATGGCTATCATCATTATCAAATGGTCTAAAACCCTTCAGTATAGGGACACAGTAACACGTGTTCACATCCCAGTGTTGCCTGATTCAAGATTATGCCCTGTTGCTGCCCTAAAACATATGTTGCATATGACCCCAGGTTCTGAGAATGATCCTTTATTTTCCATATGTAGGCAGGGCCAGTGGCTTCCCCTGACTGATACTATTGTCAGAAAACATTTGAAACGAATTATTTTCAAGCTGGGTTGGGACCACTTGCACATCACATTTCATACGTTTAGAAAATCTGGGGCCTCTTGGGCCTTCCAACATGGGGTCCCCATTGATGCAATTAAAAAACAAGGTACTTGGAAATCCGATTGCGTATGGCGTTACATTCATACACACTCCACAACTCCTTCTGACCCTCTTCTACAAGCTTTTCGACTACACCTACCTCAGTGATGGGTGTTTGGGTGAATTTTTACATATTTTATTGTCATGTCTATATTGTAGTAATGTACTAAGTAAGAAAATTCAGGGGATATTACCCCTGGGGCATTTCTGGGGGGTTTCAGCTTATCTTCATTTATTTACTTTGATATCACCCAAATGTAACTTCCTACTTGAGGTTAACCTCTCTGTGTTTCACACTTAAAATTGGGTCTTGGATTGCCAACCCTGGTTTCTAGAAAAAAATATTTTCATATTATATGGTGTTGTAGTCATTGTTCATATAATGAAGGTTGGCACTATATTAGGGCTTTATCTAAAAAATGTTAATTATATGAGTACATTTTACTTCAGCTCTCTGATTAAATTTTCTAGTGAGGGAGAGTATGATTGTGGTTTTAAAGAATGTTCTTGTTTCTAATGATATTGTGTCTTAAAAGAAACTTTTAGTCATAGCTTGTGTATGAGTGTATAATCGTGTTATTGTATAATAATAAAAATTTAAAACCCAATTGGGTACTTCCTGTCTTCAAATGCATCTCCTTAATAGCATCAGAGATGAACTTTGACCTTCTTTACCTTTGACCTCATGATTCATATGATGTATGTCTCATCATTCGCATTTGACCTTGAGGCGATCTGACCTCAAGGCCTCTGTAGCTTTATTGCCACATGGTTAGATTTGTAAATCTTATGAACCTGCCTGGATGGCTTGGGTAGTAACTCTAGGTTGGCTTGTGGTTGATTCATAATGTGATTGGGCTGATACTTTGACCCCATGACCTTTTGTTTGACCTCACCTGTAAGGTCATGGGCTGGGGTGACTACATGAGGTGGTCAAAGAAATTGTAATTCTTAGAACACTTCTCAGTTATCGGTCTTCATAATCATGGGTACTCTTGTCCAGTGGTCACTTTGACCTTTTGACCATCACTTTTGGGGTGGGGGAATGTTGTGGGTTGGCATTTAGGTGCCAACCTTAATCATTCCTTCACCCCCATATATTGAAACACCCCCATATTATAAATGGGTTACTGGCCACATGGTCGTTTCTGATTGGTCACAGGTTTGACCCTTGCTATGGTCAAGGGGAGAATGGCCAGATTTGAACTGGCAGTCGACAAGACAAGACCTGAATTTTAATTTTTAGAATTTATTTGTTTTTTCACCCACCCTAGTGTCATTAGTTCCCCCCCTTTTCTATGAATATGTAGGCTGTGTGCTAACTGATGTCTTTAGTTGTAGTGAGCCACTTGATGGTGGCAGTGTACCATTCTCTGCTGGAGGGAGATCTTGTCTGCGGAGCTGGAGCTTACGACGGATTGGACCTTCACAGGGTTGTCTTCTACTCGAATTGACCACGACTTCAGAAGTTCTCAGAGACTTTTGTTTGCTTCTCTCCAGTGTTGTCGTGACTATATGTTATGGGCTTGACCCTGAAATATTCTGTATGAGCATTAATAAGTAAGAATTCTTTTAATTGCTGCTATGAACTGCCAGTTAATCTAATTTTTGCTGCAGCATTTTTAGTTTTTTATTATAATTACTTCACGTTGCTATATGCAACTGTGTTATATGGCTATGTTATAAGTTCACAGTTTGTGACTTTGCTGTATATTAATTTTTGATGTGGGCAACTTGGTAAACAGTTCACCAGTGTCAAATGAATACATTATTATTGGTGTACATATTACTTCTTGGTTGTAACGTATTGACATATGGCCTGCATATATGCCTAATTTTTTCTATGGCTACCGTATTATTATAGGTCACTTGGTGACCTCTTACAGTCATTAGCTATCTTTATTAGCCGTAGTCGCGTCTATGGTGTGATAACAATTCTTTTAAATGTTTTATGGGGTTTTCCCTGCGGTTCTAGTCATTGGGTGAATTTTTACATATTTTATTGTCATGTCTATATTGTAGTAATGTACTAAGTAAGAAAATTCAGGGGATATTACCCCTGGGGCATTTCTGGGGGGTTTCAGCTTATCTTCATTTATTTACTTTGATATCACCCAAATGTAACTTCCTACTTGAGGTTAACCTCTCTGTGTTTCACACTTAAAATTGGGTCTTGGATTGCCAACCCTGGTTTCTAGAAAAAAATATTTTCATATTATATGGTGTTGTAGTCATTGTTCATATAATGAAGGTTGGCACTATATTAGGGCTTTATCTAAAAAATGTTAATTATATGAGTACATTTTACTTCAGCTCTCTGATTAAATTTTCTAGTGAGGGAGAGTATGATTGTGGTTTTAAAGAATGTTCTTGTTTCTAATGATATTGTGTCTTAAAAGAAACTTTTAGTCATAGCTTGTGTATGAGTGTATAATCGTGTTATTGTATAATAATAAAAATTTAAAACCCAATTGGGTACTTCCTGTCTTCAAATGCATCTCCTTAATAGCATCAGAGATGAACTTTGACCTTCTTTACCTTTGACCTCATGATTCATATGATGTATGTCTCATCATTCGCATTTGACCTTGAGGCGATCTGACCTCAAGGCCTCTGTAGCTTTATTGCCACATGGTTAGATTTGTAAATCTTATGAACCTGCCTGGATGGCTTGGGTAGTAACTCTAGGTTGGCTTGTGGTTGATTCATAATGTGATTGGGCTGATACTTTGACCCCATGACCTTTTGTTTGACCTCACCTGTAAGGTCATGGGCTGGGGTGACTACATGAGGTGGTCAAAGAAATTGTAATTCTTAGAACACTTCTCAGTTATCGGTCTTCATAATCATGGGTACTCTTGTCCAGTGGTCACTTTGACCTTTTGACCATCACTTTTGGGGTGGGGGAATGAAATATAAAACCAATATCACCACATACAGCACACTAGGCATTCTGTGCATACACAGAAGTTTGAACTTCAATATTCTAGTGATAAATCCTAGAGCCAATAAAACACAAAAGATATCACTATAGACAATTCTGAGCAGAAAATCTTAATTTTACAAGATGAGCAATCAGTGGAACTAGTATTTAACTGACTTGATATAGATCTACTTGGTGAGTGTTCAGGCTAAAATTTAATAAAAATAAAAAAGAAATTATTGCCCTTGGAGGCAATTTAACTTGTGATAATTGAATAAGAATTTTTCAAAAGAACTGATTTTATTTGATTTATGTCAAGTGTGTTAAAGTGTGTTTATTTGTCAGATTGGTAAATTTTGCACATAAATGGTGTCACCATGCAAAGAAAGTGCTAAGAAAACCGACAAGGAAATTTTCCTACAAAAGACGAATGTCCATAAGGCCTTTTTGACTCATTTACTTTGTTTCTACATCCAGATACTACAATGCCGGAATCAGGCATAGAGTAACTTCTCCTTCATATTTAGATATCCTTGAAGAGAAGCTTTGTAGCAATACATTATCCCAAGTTGAGGGAGTTTAACTGTTTGACAAAAATGTAATGTATATCTGGTTTGCTAATACATCCATAAGGTACTGTCTTCAAATAATATTTCTGTAATCTTCATCATGAAGCATTTACTCATCAACAAAAATTATATGTTGTTGCCTCTGTATAGGAAATAGTTATTTTACCACGTCCTGTGATAAGCTCGCTGGTGATCATCTTGTAAAGAATAGATCCAATATCTTCAAATGGTACTGAGGGGCCACGGTGGCAGAGTGGTAACACTCTCGCCTCCCACCTCTGAGGCCGGGGTTTGATTCCCGGCACGACCTCAAGTGGGGAAGCTGGTAGTTGCTTGCCGTTGGTCGGCAGTTTACAGTACAGAACCCTAATGAACTCTATGTACTGGTTTCCTCTGCCCTTCCAACTACCCGCCGTGATATGACCTGTACAGTGTTGAAAGCGACGTAAAACCCCAAATAAATAAATAAATAAATCAAATGGTGCTGTGGTTATTGGAGGGCTTTAAACCCGAATAAGAAACATATATTATAGCCACAACAAACATCACATTGAACATTAAATCTTGCAAGAAAGCACCAAGGTGTCCATGATATTGCCTTGAATCTTTAAAAAGAATCAAAACATTGAATGCTATGTCAATGCTTACCCAGGCACTTTATGTTATGTCTGTTAGCTTTGCAAATCCATATAATCTTCAAGGCAATTTTTATGATCAGTGGTTGTATCCCAGGTTGTATGAATCAATTGATCCATCACATTCAATCAATCACACAGGTCCACACATGTTTGGGATTTTATGACAGGTTATACATTCATATGAATCAATCAAGAAATCAATCAATCAAGCAATCACACAACTCCATACATGTTCAGGCTTTTAAGACAGTTTATTTTTTTTTTCAGTATCCATTTTCCAAAGATTATTAACTACCAAGACACATCCTGTTCTTCAGAAAATTTATATTTCTGTCTGACAGCAGCTTGAATATGTCCTCAATGTAATACCTATGTTCAACAGCTGCACCTTGTATACACAAGTTGTCAAATATGGCTTGCTAGAAATTTACAGGTGGGAATGTGGTAGTCTGAAGTCCATAAGAGTACCTCCCTCTTATTTTCAATTGGGCATATACAGAGAAATCTGATTCTCTTCATCACATATGTAAATCAATATTTTGCTTTTTGATGATGTCATTACTTAATGATGTCACAATGCCAGCCATTGTCATTGTGAGGTCACAAACCTAGCTTGTGATACTTGACGTCTTTAAATAAATATTTCTTCCCATTTTATGTCATGAAAGTGACATAAAGATAATAAAGAGTGAGATTGTGTATTCATCATTTTTATTTATGTTTTCATTTTCTTTTTTTTTCTTTCAATTTCTTGACAGACTATCACAGAAAATTTACCCTGGGTGATTTTCACCAAGAAATGGCCTGTAACCAATATTGTTACCTCCAACAGGAGTTTATGTTTTGTGTGATTGTCTACTTGTCTGTATGTTTTAGATGTGTAGAGAACTCCACAACTAATGAACAGATCTTTATAAAAATTGGTGGGAAGGACCTGGAAGAAGTTACTAATTTTTGGGAAAGATCTGGATCATATTTTGGATACAAAAAATCATGAATTCTCATTTTCAATGTATTTCAAATGACTTTGGCTTTGGACTTGATATTTCTGCAAAAGTAATGAACAAATTTTGATGTTAAATTTTTAGCAGGAAGGTACTAGCCATGGAAAGATGTGATTGCATTTTAGGAAAGATCCAGTTAGTATTCTAGATACCAATAAACCTCATAAATTTTTGAAATGTTACCGTGGTAAACATATGTGCTCAGTAGTTCCTGCCACACTTTTATTGGGGTTTGGCTGGTGTAATTTCTTTATTTCATTTGAAATCACCATGTCTTCAATTCAAATATTTACTTAAATTAGTGCTTTACTGGCATAGGGTCACTTACATTATGTACTATTATACATTTTCGTCAAATCTTTTAGGTTGTTTAACCTCCTTTGGTTAAGGTCACCTCAAACTGTCATTAGTTTAAGGTGACCCTATGCCTGTATTGTATGGATGCAAGTTGTAATGAATTGTAATGATTGTAATGGATTGTACATATGCAGTAGAAACATATATACATTATTAAATAAAAATTTTATATCCGCAATGCTTGTTAACCTTTGACCTTTGGGTCATTAGTTGTCCAACTTAACATGGACCTTGGGGTCAGTTGTCCAACTTCTGGTAATCCAGGAACTGATATGCTCAGTAGTTCCTGGCACACATTGTGCCCATTTTATCAATTGGCATTTATAATAATGTCAGCTAGAGAGTGAGCAACACTTTCATGAACTCACAAAATACCCACAAAAAGTTATCCATTGTCTGGATATGTGTGTTCAGGTATGCATGTATTCCTCAGTGGGGAGAAATCCACTGAAAATTAATTGACATGTTTGGTTTTGTCTTCCTTAAAAAATTTTATAACACTTGGCGAGACTGGTCACATCGAGTCGAGTGTTTTGCTCTCTCTGAGTGCATCTTGTTGAACTTTGCAGAGAACAATGTAAAAAAATGCTTCGTGGCTTTAATATTCAGCCGCTCGATAGTTTAAAACCATCATAAAGCACTCGAATATGTCTTTTATTCCTATAATAAAACATTGTCAGTATATATGCTAAAACGAATTTAAATTATACATTGCGCTGACTTTTGATTTTCACACACAAAAAACATTCACAACTTAGGTACAATGGGTTAGTTATTGAACTGTGGATTTCATAATGGATGCTTCTTTGAAAAAAACAGGGATTACTGTCAAAATCTTACTGTAGAGAGTGATTTCAGACAAGTCTTTATGGTGGAAGGAATGTTAACAAAGTCAATGGCTACAGTCATCTTTCCTCCTGCAGCAGGAACCAACTTGGAGGCAGCAGTCTGGGCATCATCTAAAACTGCATTGGAAAACAGTGGTCACTTATATTGAAACTTTGGACATTTTGAAGAAAAACAAGATTTGAATTTCTACTTAGTAATCAACATCTGGTGGATTCAGTTCATGGGAAAATGTGGGACATACTAGTAGCCAGTCCCTATATTACCACAAAAATTTTAAAAGGTTAATAAAACCCCAAGCTTGATAAAATGTTTAGATAGGAAAAACTTAATGTCTAACTCTTTTGAAAAATTATGTTATACCAATATTCAAGAGATTCTTTTTTATAAAACTTTCTGTTTCAAAGTTAATTTGCTGAATGTCTTAAATTAGCACAAATTCTGTGTTTCTGATATCCTGATATGTTTATCTTCTTAATTTTTGTGTCAAATTTATGGCAAATGCCACATTAGCTCCCAAAACACTATCCTGGTCTTGTAAATTTTAGATATTCTCTGAGAAATGAGTAATCATTATATCCTCGAAGAAATGATAAGAAAATTTTCGAGGTGACATATTTTTTGTATTTTATCTGCTTGTGTGATAAAATTTAAAAAATATGCATCACTAATGACGTTTTATAAAATATTTTAACTGGATTTACCTGCCACTGAAAAAAGAAATAAAGCAAAGCTCTGTAAAATACCATTTTTATTGCACTACAATAGCTTATCATGTGGAACTGAATGCCTTCTCAGGAGGCCGCAGTCATCCGGCCAATGTCCAAGAAAAATAGACGTTCAGTAATGGCTGAATCACGTGCTGAGAGTGTACCATAACAGTGTAATCCCGCATTTCACCCTTCTTCTCTTGTTCGCCACGTGACTAACAAGCGCTTAAAATAAGCTTACTTTATTTCACTGTTTTCTCAGGATATACATATTGTTGCATGTTACCATTCAGCCATTTGTTTTATTATATGTCATAGCTTATTCTGATAAACTTTTAATTGTGCAAGATAAGTATTTATTTAAATATTTCTTTGTTGTGAGAGTTCCGGTGCTTACTGCTCAGATTTATTGCTGTAAAAAAGTCCTCCCACCAAATCAGTTCTAACAAGCCCAGATCAACCAAATGAAGATATTTTTGATTCATTTTTGATACCCATAACTACTGTCCTATGTGCAGAGAAGCTGACAAATGAAAAGCCATGCAATATTTGCTCTGGTTTTACTGAAGAACAGCTTATTAAAATCAAGCACAGACATAGATATGTTAGGAAGCAAAAAGTGTCCGATACCTGTAATACTTCTAAAGATGATGATCACATGGTGGCTTTTTCTGGATCTCAAGCAGCCCTTGAGCGTGCTGCAGAAAACTTATTTTCATCTCCTCCATGCCCCCAACCCTTACGTTTTGAGTCTTTGCCTTTAAGGACACCTCAAACTGTCCCACCCAACCCAGGTACAGCTTTACAAAATAAGATAGAAAGTAAACTAGAAAAATCCCTGGGTAACCAATTCAACATCCAACTCCAACAGCAAATGGGGCTCTTTCAAGTGTCCATGCTGGAGGCTATAAAATCTCTTAGAGAGGAAATGCAATCTATCAAAAAAGCCTCTGAAGCAGAGGTAGATAAGACCTCCACTTCAACTTCAAAAGCTGGACCTAGTAAACAGTCTGACCCGAACATATATCCAAACCCTCGGACTTCCGATCACTCAGATGCTCAACCTATGGAAACGGACTTTTGTGGTCCTTCTCTTCCACCACGGTTCGGCCAAAGTGTACAGTCCGATCATGGCTCCAAACACTCAGATCTTCATTCCGAACACTCGGATCCTCAGTCCAAACATTTGGAACAACCAAAGGGTGTGTTCTTCTAGAGCCAAGAAACACTCGGACAAAAAGAAACACAAGGTTCGGGCAAAATACTATTCACAGTCTTCATCTTCAGAGGAGGATCAGTCCTCTGTCCCTGTTAAAAAGTCTACTAAGCCTCAACAGGCTCCTTCTGAGCAAGACCAACAACAAAATAACCCAGACCCAGTTTTTTACAGGGATTTTACAGGTAGATATGTCTGACCTCCCTTTACAGTACACAGAGGAAGTTGAGACTTTTAGTCTTGATCTCCCTGACCCCAGGGAAACTATGCCTAGGTCCTCTACCACTGTGCTGAGCTTGAACTATGACAAAGGCCAACAGGAGCTCAGGCCAAGAAGCCCTTCAGTTATGCTCCCTTTAAGTCCATATCTCAAAGATGCCTTTGAGAAATTTGAGCAGGACTTCCTGGCCTCTAATTTACCTGAGGGTAAATATATAAAACCTCCTGCTGCAACAGCAAAATATTACAAGGTGAGACAGCTTTGTTTTGAGGACAAACTACAGGAGCTTAATTCAGATTTTGCCAAGATCTGTATTTCTCCTAAACCGTCTGGGGCACCTATGGGCAAGGTTCCCCTACAAGTTCTAAAGGAACCTGAGCACCAAGCTAGACAGAATCACTCTACCAACTTTACAGCTACTTTTGCAAAGACTGCTTCTGCTTGTTGCACTACTATGTAGAAGTGTCAGCACAGTATTAAGGCTACCTTTAAAGAGTTAAAAGCCAGATTCAGAAGGGTGCCAATCCTGAAAAAGCTATGAACACACCTGTGAATATTTTGAGATATTGAATAAGAGAATCCTTATTCAACAGAGAGTCTTAGCCTGGCTAAGCAAATCCATAGCCCAAATTCTCCATAGGAAGCTGTATACCATGGGTAACACTGGCCTGCTAAGATGCGAGGCTGAGATCAATCTATCAATTAATCAATCAATCAATCAGTTGTCCAAGTGCTTAATCTCCGTAGCTACGGATTCTAAGGCACACCATTCAGTTTGTAAGGCATAAATCATTGAGTCATCAGACATGTTCCAAGTTGTACCCAGGGAGTCGATCCGGTGTTCGGTAGTTAGAAATTATGGTGGAAATGATTTCTGAAATAGGTACATTTTTAGTCGACTTTTGAAACACAAGAGATTTGGAGCACTGCGGATATCATGTGGAAGTTCATTCCATAACTTAGGGGCATCATATGAGAAACTATTGTTGAAGTGGACATTGGATTTATGTATGGCAGCACAATAATGAGGAACCTGGAGGAACAAATTTTTGGGGTTGGAACGTCTTGTATTCATGGCAGACTTGTACAACGGGAGATATGGTGCAAAATACTTAGGCTGGCCAGTGGTGAGGTACTTATAAACCCAAACTAGGGTTTTGAAGATGATACGTTGTCTGATGGGTAACCAATGAAGTGTCCTCAGGGTGGATGGGATGTGAGTGTACTTTGAAGCACCAGTGACAAACCGTGCAAGAGCATTTTGAACATACTGAAGCCTTGTAGCATTACGAGATGACAAACTGCGAAATAGAGAATTGCAATAATCCAAACGACTACTGACCAGAGCATTTGCAATCACCACTGATGTATCAACAGAAAGAAACCTCCTGATACAATGAAGATCCCTGAGGCTAATAAAACAGGATTTGACTATGGAATTTACATGATTGGTAAAACAAAACTTTGCATCAAACAGAACACCCAAATTGCGTACAACATCTGTGGGAGAGAGAGAATTACCCAGGATATTGACAGGAAATGAGTCACTGAGCCATTTGTATCTGTCTTTGGCACCAAAGACTATGAATTCTGTTTTATCAGGATTTAGCTTGAGTTTGTTTTTAGACATTCAGACCTGAATATCATTCAAACAGGATTTAAGACAGTCAAAAGACTTGGGACTATCATCAGGGGATAAATGAATGAACAGCTGAGTATCGTCAGCATAGAAGTGGTATTTGACTCCAGTATATTTTCCGATGACTTGACCAAGAGGTGTTGTATAGAGGGAAAACAGAAGAGGACCTAAGCCAGAACCTTGGGGGATGCCAAACTTCAATTCAAACAAATTCGAAAGACTGGAACCAATCTTGACTGACTGAAAACGATCCTGGAAGTAGGATCTAAACCATTTTAGTGCAGATCCAGCAAAGCCAAACCTAGCTGACAAACGGGATAGGAGTGTGTCATGATCGATAGTGTCAAAAGAGATGACCCTCCTTCAACCACATCTAGGGGATTCTAGACGTCAAGAACTCAGGAATTTGCCTATCTGGTCTACTTCTCTGTTCAGGTCACAATTAGTCAAGGATGGAGAAGACTTCCTCCTTAAAAAGACACCCCTAAAGATTCACAGGGTTTTGAACCCTATCAAAATAAGCCCTTTTGTAGTCCCAACCACAATAAGAAAAGAGGCTCCTACAGGAAACGCCCCTATGGGGGCAATGCCTTACAAAGCAGTAACCAATCATTTTCCTCAGGTCAGGGGAAATCAAACAACAGAGGCTTCAGAGGTCGTTTTCCACCCTATTCAAGGGTATGAGGGTGTGGAACCCCCCCCCCCCCAATGACTCCTTACAAGCCTCCCTCAGTACACCAGTAGGAGGTCACCTCCATTCTTTCAGAAGAGACTGGCTAGCAAACAAATGTTCAGACAATGTGTTAAACATTATCACCAATGGTTACATTCTTCCATTCATCTCAAAGCCAAATTTAGTCAGAGCTCCCCTGATTCGATCAGGTTACAAGGCCCTTCAAAAAGAACAAGCTCTGCCCTCTTGTATCCAGTCTCTTCTGTCAAAGAATGCAATAGAAAGGGTGGACAATGTAAAATCTCTCGGGTTTTACAGTCGCCTGTTTCTAGTCCCCAAGCCTCACCAAAGGTGGAGGCCAGTAATAGACCTAAGCAGGCTCAACACCTTCCTATTTATAGAAAGGTTCAAAATGGAAACATCAGAGAACATCAGGGCCTCTCTGATTCCAAGGAAATGGGTGTCATCGATAGACTTAGCAGATGCCTATCATCACATCCCCATCCACCCAAACTCAAGGAAGTACCTACGGTTTTGCCACAAGTCACAGGTGTTCCAGTTCATCTACCTTCCCTTCAGGCTAGGCCACAGCCCCACAGGTCTTGTGAAGTGAAGCTGATTGCCCTAATAAGGGGAATCAGACTTCACCAGTACCTGGACACTGGCTTATCAGGGCCCAGTCTCAGGAAGAAGCACAAGTGAACACTCAGACAGTGGTAGACCTGACTCAGTCCTTAGGGTAGAAAATAAATCAGGAGAAATCCGAACTAAAACCTACTCAAGTGTTTTCGTTCGTGGGCTACAAATACCATCTAGATTCAGCCCTTGTAAAACCCACTTATGAGAGATGGCTCAAACTTCAGGATTTGATCCTACGACTCAAGTCAAAACATGTTTTGATTGATTTTTGTTTGATGGGGCTAATTGGGTTGCTTGCCTCAATGGAGAAAATGGTTCCAGAGGGACGCCTTCGCATGGGACCCTTTTAGTTTCACCTCAAGGAGCACTGGAGATTTCCTCAGTCATTGGTCAGCCTCCTTCCTTGGACAGAAACCATTTCAGCACACCTAGAGTGGTAGCAAAATCCCACAAAAGTGATGGAAGGTGCAGACCTTCATCCCAAAGACCACAGTATCCAACTCTTTGCAGACGCCTCAAACGACAGACAGGGAAGAAAGGCTGCACATAAATGTTCTAGAGCTGAAGGTGGTTTCTCTGGCCCTTCAAAGTTTCAAGGACCAATACCAAAACCAAACAGTGTTGGTTGCTATGGACAACTCAACAGTAGTAGCCTACATAAACAAACAAGGAGGAACCCACTCGGCAGAGATGTGCTCTCTCCTGTGGAAGATCATGACCTGGTGCCATCAGTACCAGATAACCTTAAAATCCAGACACATTCCAGGGTGTCTGAATGTGATGGCCAACCTTCTGAACAGGTCAAACCAAGTCCAGTCAACAGAATAGTCACTGCATTTGCAGGTGTGATCCAAAAAAAAATCAGGCAATCCAGTTGCCTGGTCATTGTAATAGCCCTAGGCTGGCCTGGTTTTGGGACTTAGTGCAGCTCTCAACAGAGATCCCACTGCAACTACCAGTGTCAAGAACTCTTCCTACAACTATGTGTTTCACAGCAATCCTTAAAATCTCAACCTCCACACCTGGTGTCTGGGAGTGGACAGCTCCAAAAACAAAGCTTCTATGTGGAGGTGGCAGAGAAAATTACTGCCCCTCAGAGGTCATCAACAAGGACCATCTACAAGTCAAAGTGGGCCCTATTTGAGAAATGGTGCAGAGGAAATTCGGTGGACTTCTCCACCCCCTCTGTGAAGCAAGTCTCAGTCTGCTTCATGTACCTGTACCAAGACCTAAACAGGCGCCCTTCGACCATTGATGGTTATAGGATGGCCATTGTTGACACCTTGGGCCCAGTGGGGCTACCAATTTCCCAAAGTTCAGACCTTAACAGGTTACTCTCCAGTTTTCACAGGGATCGTCCCAAAAGTTCCAGGAATCTTCCTAAATGGAACCTTTCTGTTGTACTTAATGAGCTCACAAAAGCACCTTTTGAGCCTATGAAAGACACAGACCTCAAACATCTTACTCTCAAAACTGCTTTCTTGCTAGCTTTGGCCTCAGGCAAGCGCCGCAGTGATATTCATGCCTGGGTTGCAAACAAAGTATCTAATCTATCCCAATTGGAAAAGGTTGTTTTGTTCCCTTCTTCAGATTTCATAGCCAGAAACAAACTAGCAAGAGAAGGTTCTCAAAGTGTGTCTCCGGTGACTATTCCTGCTCTAACTATCATTTTAGATAGAAGATTCAAAGAAGACAGGACCCTGTGTCTGGTGCGGGCCCTGAGGTACTATTTGGATCGAGCCAAAGACCTAAGAGGGTCTCGATCCCTTCTCTTTTCTCAGACATCAGACCCGCTACACTCTCTTCTTGGCTAAAACAAACTATCCCACTTTGTTACAAACAAGCAGATCGGACCAAATCATGCAAGTGTGTCACTGGAACGTTCACAACACATTTACAAATTTTTACCTAAAAGACCTTACTTGGTCAGACGACAACAATATGTATTTTGAGATAAGTAAATAACAATTTTTGAAATAATTTTGAAAACATGATCTAAATTCTAAAATAGTATGAAAGAAAAGTGTAACACCTACTCTAAAATTAAATATAGCCAAGTACAGTATGTTAACATATACCTCAATGTACATTTGTGTTTTTAATTAAGCCATTGTAAGGCTACATAAATTTACTGCATTCATGCAAAAGCCATTTAATCATACAGATTAAATTTCATCAGGGCGAATTAACTAAATGAGTCCAAAACTGCTCCTGGTATGATGTGACTTATGGGCTTGGGTTTGGACAAAGAAAAGTTGGGGAAACACCAGTTTTTGTTAATCCTTGTTTTGTATACTAAAAGTTTGACACCAAAAGTATTGGAATTATACCTGAAGAGTGCCAGAGAAAGTAAGTGTTTGCATATTAATCATATTATAATTACATAATGTAAAGCTTGGTAAATTTATGTTTTAATTCTCTTTAAATCTAAGTTATTTAAGCTATGTTTTTTTCCTGGAAGTATTTTATGAGACTTTATTGAATCTATCTTGCTACATGTATGTTTTATGTAATGTATTTAGTATTAAAAGTAATACTATTTTAAGAAGTTTTATATTCTATTCAATAGTGGTAGATATTTTCTGGTATTTAATCAAATTGAAGATGTTTCAAGCTGTATTTGACTACGTTAAATTTTTGGCTTATAATAAGTCCATATTGTGTTGATGAGTCTGTAGATATATTCCTGAAGTCAATTCTTCTAATGTTGAATTGAATTGATTTGTTACATGGGGTACACATTACAAGCAGTCTTCATTTGTTCTGTTTTATTACAGTCAAACCATCAATCATGGGTTTCATCAATTGGGTTTCATCAATTGTGTCATCAGTGGTTTAATCAAACATCAATGGTTTCATCAATTGTGTCATCAACTGTTTCATCATTGTGCCATCATTAATTGTTTCGTCAATGGTTGCATCACTTGTTTCATCAGTGATTTAATCAAACACCAAGTTTGCATCAGGTTTTCATCAAACATCAAGTTGTTATCACGTTCACATTAAGTATTTATCAAATGTACCTCAAGTTGACAGCAACCTTGCATCAAAGTTTCATAAAAATCAACACCATTTTCAACACCAGCAGTGAAGTCACATCTACTTGTATAACTGAGTTAATAAACTTTGAATTAATTGATACATATGATATCTGACACCATAGGCTTACCATACCCCAGGACATACACTGTAAGACATTTATACCTCAAGACATTTGTACCTTTGTTTTTACACTGAGTGTGTAACAGTTTGATTTCTCTAACATTGGGAGCTACAGACAGTTTGACTTCTCTACCATTGGGTGGCTGAAGCCAGTGTGATTTCTCTAACAATGGGAGCTACAGCTAGTTTGATTATACCACAGATTAATTATACCTCAGGACTATCTATACCACAGTATACCACTGTATTCCACAGTATACCACAGTTTTCTACAGAATACGACAGTATTCCACAGTATAACACAGAATACCACAGAATATTTATACCAGCGATTCATTTTGGCCTTGGATGAGAGTACCCAGGCAAATGGTTTCATCAATTGTGTCATCAGTGGTTTAATCAATTGCTTAATCAGTGATTTCGTCAAACATCAATGCTTTCATCAATTGTGCCATCTACTGTTTCATCAATTGTTTCATCAATGGTTGCATCACTTGTTTCATCAGTGATTTCATCAAACATCAAGTTTGCATCAAGTTGTCATCAAACATCAAGTTGTTATCACGTTCACATCAAGTACTCATCAAGTGTACCTCAAATTGACAACAAACTTGCATCAAAGTTTCATGAAAATCAATACCATTGTCAACACCAGCAGTGAAGTCACACCAACTTGTATAACTGAGTTAATAAACTTTGAATTTATTGATGTGTATGATATCTGACACCATAGGCTTACCATACCCTAGGACATACACCTCAAGACATTTATACCTCAAGACATTTACACCTTTGTTTTTACACTGAGTGTGTAACAAAAAGACTATGATTACTGAAATCCTAATAATAATTTATGTTCATCAACACTTCATGAAAAGATCCATAAAATGATTTTAGCATTTTATGCTGCCAAAATAAAAGTCAAAGGTTAAAAAGATTGAAATTACAAATGAAAGTAAATTTAGAAGTATAAACTGCTGACTTTTGAATTATTTCATTAAAATCCACTGTGATAAAGCATGTCTATTTGAAAGATTCATAAATTCTGCAAATAAATGGTGCTACCGTGCAAAGAAAGTGTTAAGGAAACCACCAAGGAAATTTTGCACCAAAGACATAGGTCCACAAGGCCTTTTTTGACTCATTTAAGTAATTTCAACATCCAGATACTCTAATGTTGGCATCAAACATACAGAGTGATTTCCACTTCATATTCAGATATCCTCCAAGAAAAGCATGGCAGCAATACTTTAATCCAAGTTGAGGACAGAAAATGGGAATTATATCTTGTTTGCTATTACATCCACAGGGTACTGTGTTCAAATAATGTTTCTGCAAATTTCATCATAAAACATTTACTCATCAACAAAAATTATATGTTGTTGCCTCTGTACAGGAAGTAGCTATCATTTTACACAATTAAGCTATTTTAGCTACATAACGTCCTGTGATAAGCTCCCTGGTTATCATTTTATTCAGAGTGGTTCCAATATCTTCAAATGGTACTGTGGTTATTGGAGGGCCTTTCACCTGAATAAGAAAGATATATTATAGCCACATTTTATAACCACATCAAACATCACATTGAACATTAAATCTTTGCAACAAAATACCAAGGTGTTCATGATATGGTCTTGAATCTTTAAAAAGAGTCAAAATATTAAATGCTGTATCAGTGCTTACCCCCGACGCTTTATGTTATACATGTAAGCTTTGCAAATTTATATAATCATTCAAGGCAATTTGTATGATCCGAGGTTGGGTCAGACTTGAAATGGGAAAGTTGGTAGCTGCAGGTACAAGATGATTTTCAGTGCAGAATCTTGACCACTGGCTATGTACTGTTTCTCCATCCTCTATACCCTCTATAGCTTACTGTGATATGCCCTACACCGTGTATTAAAAGCTGTATCAATCAATCAACCAATCACATTCAATCAATCACACAGGTCCATACATGTTCAGGGTTTTATGACAGGTTACACATCCATCTGAATCAATCAAGAAATCAATCAAGCAATCACACAACCCCATGCTTGTTCAGGCATTTATGACAGTTTATTTACATTTTGTCTGTATCCCTCCATTCTCCAAAGATCATTCACTACCATAGCACATCCTGTACTTCAGAAAACTCACCTTTTTGTCAGACAGCAGCTTGAATATGTCCTCAATGTAATACTTATGTCCAACAGCCACTCCCTGTATACGAATGTTGTCAAATATGACTTGCTGTAAATTGATTGGTGGGAATGTGGTAGTCTGAAGTCCAATTACTGCAAGAGTACCTCCCTAAAATGTACATATACACTGTCATGTTTAAATACAAATAGAACATACAAGGTATGTAGTTAGAACAAAACTAAATGTTTAAACATGAATGTTTAAATCTTGGTCCTAACCAAAACCGGGATAGCTGTTTATCAACAAAAGATAATGTACAGTGCTGAGTATGGACTAGTTTGCAATGCTTGCTGACAACCTTTCATTTATCTGTTGCGAAGTGACTCATGTAATGGGTTGAAATTCTGTGGGAAACCCCCCAAATGGTTCAGATCACATTAATAAAATAAATGATAAAGTTATTTATTTATTTTATTTTATGCCACTAGAACATCATTACAGTGTTTACACAAGTTCTGTTACAGTAGTGTTGAGGTTGTTTTGGGCTTATTAGTGACAATATAACCAACTATATATTGGAGTTTCGTATCACATAGTGAAATGTTGACTGTCTTCATTCCTCTCCCTGAAAGAAGGATAAAACTTGAAATTGCTATGAACTTAGCGTAGAACAATGTAAGATAGACTTTCCCCTACAAAGTTTAAATGTTCTCTTATTGAAAAGAAATTTGTTTTTGTTGTGTTAATATATCTTACCAAGTGGACAATTAGCTATACCGGTTGGCACCGGCCAGTCTCGCCAAACACCAGAAAAAGACGCTCCTTGTTTAAAAAAATTTTGAAATTATATATTACACCAGTGACTTTAGATTTAAAAACGTGAGTTTGATTCACAACTTAAGAAAAAATGGGTTAATGATTGTGCCTTGAATGTGATGATAGATTCTCCCTCCTAGATTAATGTGACTCAAAACTCAGCAGCATTTACTATCTTAATCTTACTGTAGCCAGCAATTTCAAACAAGTCTCCATTGTAGAAGGAATGTTGACAAAGTCAATGGCTGCGTTCATCTTTCCACCTGCAGCAGCAACCAGTTTGGAAGCAGTAGTCTGAGCATCATCTAATAATGCATTGGCAAATGGTCATTACTCATACTGTAACTTTGGACAGCTTCAACAAAAGTTGAATTTCTATTTGGTTTATATACTTTTAAGAAGATTTTGTTTTTGAAAAGTAGAGTTCAGCAACATCTCTACTATTGTGAGTTCTAATCCACTAATGATAACAATGTAGGAAATACTGGTAGCCATTCCTTATTTCACCACAAAAATAAAATAAATTTTTAAAACCCCTACCAGATGTTTAATAAATAATGCTTTGATATAAATAACTTAATGCCTGACTGTATAAATTTTGTTTCACCATCCAATTAAGACTTTCTAAAAGGACTTTTCTATAAATAAATTATATCTTTTTCAAAATTAATTGAAAAATCAGCCAGTGTGTAGATATTTATAGCATCAATTATCTACTGTAATTATCTATAGTCAGGGGGATAATTTCCAGGGGCCAACTTTAACTTTTGAATACAAACATAGCCAACTTTAACATAAGATTTGGCTAAGACCTTTCATGAATACAGCCTCAGGTATTTAGGTCGAACATATTGGTAGATATTAAACAAAATGATATTTGG
Organism: Sabellastarte sp. h YS-2021; assembly: GCA_964017235.1. Lineage (NCBI taxonomy): Eukaryota > Metazoa > Annelida > Polychaeta > Sabellida > Sabellidae > Sabellastarte > Sabellastarte sp. h YS-2021. Next base: position 50,507,354 of record OZ024936.1, on the reverse strand, counting down.
TTATTCAGTATTTTACCTTTGCTATAAACCTTACCTTCTTTGGATGTTTTCACACAGATATCTGCACCAACAGATTGGGCTTGTTTCAACTTTTCATCCTAACAAAAAGTAGGAAAGGATAAATTTGACACTGTATGTTCAGTTCATAGCAAAGGAAACCTTGTTTCCTTTGGCTTATGGGGAAAGTCTTATGAACTCTATGATCTGATTACAAATTTAGGCCATGTAATTCTAATACGCAAACTTTACTCTGGATGATATGTAAAATTTATTTACTTTATCTGTTTAATGTTTTGTGTCACACCTAGAACCATTGTATTTGTAATATTGTGGCTTGTAGTTGTAAGGATGGAAGAAACCTGTACATACAGTTAATCAAGGTTCTTTACAGCAAACTACCAACCAGTAACAAACAATAATCAGAGGTCGAGTCGGGCTTTAAACTCAGATCTTAGAGATAGGGGATATAGTGTATTACCACTGTATCTTATTTAGTGTATTTTCTGAAATTAAAGAACCACTTTCAAGGTTCTAGTGATATAAAAAAGGTACAACCAAAGTTTCAAAATATCCAGGACCGTGGAAATGCCAACAGACCTTTGAGAGCAGACAATGTTGAATTTGAAAGAGGAACCAAGAAGGATGCGTTATCGTGGAAATCTAAGGGAAAATAATGAACCAGCTAGGTCTTGTCAAAGCATTGTCTTATGTCCCGTTTAACAGCAAGGGCCATATTGGCACAGGTCCTCGGCATTGTCACTTGTGGGGGTTGAACCCACACAGAGGTGACATCCTGTGATTAGATGTCAAACTTGCTAAGCGCTAGGCCACTGTGGATCTTGACTAACACTTGTCCCATTGATTAAAAGTAACAGACACCCAAACGGAGCCTATTGTTGTTACCAATGTGAAAGGGACCTGGAGAACATCCCCAATGCACCTGCAGAAGAACGCCTTGTCCTTTTAATTACTGCCGGACATGTGTCAGCAAAGTTTACATACTGTGGTGTTCCCCATTTTCTGTGACAATGTTTTAAAATATTTAACATTTCCACCTTCCATAGACAGTATGATGTTCTGTTTGTTGTCTGCAGAGTGTCCCATCATTTGTGTAGCTCTTCCTCCTACAAATTTTGTGTCATTCTGTCTTTTTCAGTAATTTCAATGTATATCTTCTGTGCCAACCAGCAGCAAATGTGCTTCCCGATTCCAATTTCCTTCTGTAGTAAAACTGTAGCATTCACAGGAGGTACAATATTCCATATTTTTAACTGCCAGATATACCATATGTGTACTGTTTCTGATTTATATATTTAGTGTTTTACGTCGCGTTCAACAGCCAGGGTCATATTGCGACGGCTAGTTTACAGGTGGAGGAAACCACCGGGCATCGGCAAGTAACTACCAACTTTCCAACATGAAGCACCCAGCCCAAGATTAGAACCAGCGGAATCAGAGGTTGGAGGTGAGAACTCTAACCGCTACACCACCGAGCCCCCCTATGTGTACTGTTCCTGTGGCATAAAGGAAGCAACAGAATAATGAACGTGAATGGGATTTTGTAGAGCTGGCTCCACTTCACCAACAATGGACTCAGCAAGCAAGTATTACAACTAAAGATGGTTTTGTGATATTTATACTTCCCATTAATGGTTTGGATATGACATGGCAAACGCAAACACAGAAAATGTTCACTTACAAATACATCTGCCACACACACCAGAACTTTGTCTCCATAGATCACCTTCGCAAACTCTATGGCCCATAGACCCAGTCCTCCCACACCTACAAGCAGGATTCTGGCCTGACCTGAAAATTTACAACCACTTTTAGGGGTCATATAAAAAACCTTATGGGGGTGTTCCAATGGAACCGACTTGTCGGTAACTAGGTATTTTTGGAGAGTCGAGACCAATGCTTGATATTTCCCTGTCACTCCATGACTCTGCATCTGGACTGTGGCTGTGCCCACCTGGAAACCGTCCTGTTGTGGATCTCTACAGTTTGTAGGTTACACTTCCTATCTTGTCCTATACTGTTACCGTCTTGTCTTGAAAAACTGGCCATCCTGTCTTGATTAAGTACCTGGACTCCACCTCCAGACTGGCTGTGAACACTAAACGACTGTACTTTAACGCAAACAGGCCTGGGAAGTCTCCGGTAACATATCAGCAGGACCAGCCAGGAAAACATACAGATAAGCCGTAAACACAAACGGACAAAGCGGTTACAGCAACAGACAATCGGGAACTATGTAGGACAAGCTTAAGTTGGCTTCATTTTTACCACCCATGGCCTGTCTGCTGAGGAAATCTCTGTCTATATAAGGCAAGTCTACTTGCACAATGCATCATTTGGAATCTGGCATCTTACGGATTACATCTGGAGGCATTTCAAGAATAGGAATTTGTTTTTTTACAATTATCTAGGGCAGTGTTGAGTTGAAGCTGACTGTCTTTATATTTTAGGATTTTGTTTTTTACAAAATGCTGCCTATTTAACAAAGAAAGAAGAAGAGGCACTGAAACAAGACTAATGAACATTTCAAGGACAAAGCAAGGAAGAAGTGTCTCTGGGAGTGGTTTGGCAACAGTCGAAACCTGTCTGTCAAGGTGTGCAAGACCTGGTTTGAGTCGCAAAATATGCGTTACATCAAGCTGATGCAATCAAAGTCTGGACAGGCCCCAAAAGATATGACAGAATGTCAGAGCTGGATACAGGATAAATTTAGATTCCTGAATTCACACATTAGATGCAAGGGACTCAGCAATCATCAGACTTCAAGTCCCAGGTCAGAGGGGCCAGTGCTTCAGCTGCTTTAGCACACGACATCTCCAGAGCTTTAACTGACACAGACAGTATGGAGATCAGCATATGATCAACAGACATCACATTACAGCCTCAACAAGTCACAAGCCTCACTGCAGCTTCAGGGTGCTCTTTGGTCGACCAGCAGATCATGGACCAATTCACACAGATGAGAACCATGCTGTCATTATTCCTCCAGCAAAAGCAGGAGTCAACACTTACAGCCTTCTGCAACTACCTGGCATTAGAGGTGGAGAGATTAGAAGAGAAACACTTTCAGACATTTAGAAACGAGGCCGTAAAGCTTCTTAGCAGCATCCAAAGCAGGGTAGAAGAACACAGTTATCAGCCCCAGCAACCACAGCAACAGACACTTTCATGAAGCTCAAGTGCAACTTCAACATTTGTGGGACAGACATTTCAACAGCCCCAGCAACCAGCACCAGCTACATGGGAATACATCTTAACCATATGAGATATTCAGATGCCTGCAAGCCGGGTTATCTAACCCACTAAGCAGAGCCCAGTGGCAACCAAAGGACATCAGCAGCAATCCAGAGGGCTGACTTCCTTCTTAGTCATTTACGACCAACAGGCTGCACCTTCAAGACCACTTACATTCATATTGATGCTGCTATAGGTGAAGAAAGCTCAAGCTTCTTCAGAAATATTCCCTCAGTGCTGAGCTACTAGCAGGTCGACACACTGCAGCCATTTTCACCAGATGACACACAACCACCAGCTGCCTCTCCTCTAACCATCACAGTGTCACAGCAAGAACATCAGCAGCTACCAGCCCAGCCTCAGCCTCCTCTGCAGTCAGCTGACGGCAAACAGCAGTAGCAGTAGAACCACTCCCATAGCAATCAATCAGTCCTTTTCAGGACCACTACTGTAAACAATTTAAAGGTCCTTTTGAGGCCCACCCGAATCTTCCAAAAACAATTAATAGCTTTTAAAAAATAAATCCCAAGCAAGAAGCATTACACCGCCGCACACAATGCACTTTGGTCCCAAACACAAAAAATGAATGAATGAAAAATTTGAAGGTAAAAAAGTTTTTCAAATATCATATAAACAGATTTTGAACTTAGAGAATAAATTTCTTCGTTTAATAACTTATACAAAAACATTTTTAAAAATAATAAAGAACTGTTTAAAAATTGGCAAAAAGGGGGAGAGGACAAAGGCAATAAAATTTTTGCCTGCCCCAAAAATTAAAAATTTTAAAAAATACTTAGACTTTAAAGAAGGCCAGACATTAGGGGGAAGTATTTTGTCCTTTGAATTTCACCTTCTGACCTTTGAACCTATTAGAAATTTTTTAATTTCCCCTAAGATTTGTCTGATGTTGAAATTTAAAAATATCTTGCAAATTTGCAAAAGAATAACTTTGAAAAAAAAGAAAAATCTAAAGGTTTACAAATTTTTTGAAGTAATTGAAGTAGTCTTTGAGTAGTTCTCATTGATATTTGGCCTCCATCGAAGGATTCCTATAGTTCTCATTAGTCACATATACCGCCTCTTCATGTTTTAGTGTTGTTGTGCAACACCATACATGTAAAAACAATGTCTCTGACAACCCTTGGCCTTTGCTCCAGGTGCCCAGTAGTACCCTGAACTGGCTCACTAAGATTCCAAAGATGCTTTTAACCATCCTCCTGCCTCTGGAGATCCCTCCCCCAGTGATTCAGGTGCCAGAAACCCCAAGCTGCCATCCTCGATCTTCTCCCTCAAATTGCTTCTGTTGAAAATCGATGCATCTGAGCAAGAACTATTAGACACACAGTCTATCCACAGGAATCTGTATTCTATGTCGACCAGGCCTAACAGCACCAGGGAAAAGAAGCCCTTGTAGTTGTAATACTCACTGCCTGATTTCTTCATAACAATATGCTTACTGTCTATTGCCCCTACAGCGTGGAGGACAATTCATCTGGTTCTGAACTTTACCTCCACCCTTTTCACTCATCAGGGCTATCACGGCAACACAAATATTCATCCTGGAATTCAGCAAGGATGGCTCGGCAGACCTGGGGGACAAATTTGCAGATGGTGGTTCGGCCAACCAAACAGTGATACTGCAAGGAATGGTAGGTCTCTCCAGTGGCCAGGTGTCTTAGTGTTATTGCCAGTTTCAGTCCAACTTCTAATGGCTTCATGAAATTGGGGACTGATTTCTTGATGCAGTGGTGCATGCATTCTTCAATGAGGTAAAAAAGGCAGGTGGTATCCTGACCAAATACTGGTATCCTTGGATGTCATTGTGTATTAGTTTGGCCAGGCGGTTGCTGTAGCATCCTTTTTCTTGTGTTTGAAGAATCCAGGGCATTACCCAGGGGTTTGGTGGCCTTTTTCTTCTTCTCCTGATGGTTTGGCTGTTAGGGGTTTACTTGTCGCAGTACTTTCCTGTCCTGTCATGAAGTAAATAATCCCGACCCAAAGTCAGGTCGGGATCTGGATCCAACCAAGATAATATGTACTACATCATGTCGGGAAGATGCAACTGACCCAGCATTTTCATGTGCATTTTTATGTTTTTTCGTCCCCAATTCCACAACTTTTGCAACCAACCCTAGAGTCGTAGAGTCTGTTACAGAGTTGGTTACAGTGGAACACCCCCATAAAGGGCCTGTACACATGAAACTGATCTCATTCGCCGAGCCCCCAAAACGGTAAAATATTAAGATTATAAACTTTATTATACAATGATTATACAGATTACTAAAATTCTATTAAAATATTCAAGTTACATCATAAAGCACACCAGTATGTACACTTGTATATATGTTAAGTGAAAAAAACATATTAAAATAATAATAATAATAGTAAGGGTCAAGTTAGCGTATACAGTTCCTATATAGGTCAATGGTCATGAGGTGCGAGTACCACAGGTCAAGGTCACACAGTAGAAAACATTAAAAGCAAAACAATCAAAGCAAAATCTTCTACACATGGTTACGCAGACAATGCAAATCTTCACCAATTGTCTTCAGTATATTTTTGAAAAATAGGCTTGTCTTTCTTTTTTCTCAACGGGCAAATAATTCATTGGAGGGATACTCTCCAAAGGAAAAGTACAAAAAAATGGCATACAGAATGTTACAGATTAAAGTTTATTTCATTATCACTTCATATGTTATCTGTTTTTTTTTCTGAATCACACAAATTACTTTTATTATGTAAAATGCATTTAAACCACTTGAAAAAGATTTGTAGTTTTCTTAGCTTTCTGAATAGTTTCTGCTCTGCCCCCCTAGGCCCTGGAGGTCCAAGGTAGCCTAGTGGCTTAGCAGATTTGTTATCTAACTACAGGCTGTCACCTCTGTGTGGGTCCAACTACCACAAGTGACAAAGCTGAGGACCTATCCCACTTTGACCCTGGCTGTTAAACGGGATGTAAAATCCCAACTTCGACCTTCGTCCTAGGCTGGGGTTTTTTGTAACACATACAACACAGTCACTCGGCTTAAACCCCTTGGGTATTTGTTCAAAGTCAGATCTTGTCCTGATATGGCGTTAGCTTTACATGGTGACATAAAACCCCATTTTGGACATTTAAAAAATGTTTTAGAATTACCTGAAATTTGTATCTCGGTATCAATGCTGTCCTTGCTTTGTTGCAATGCACTGTAAGCTGTAATTCCACTACAGGGGACAAGACATGCCACTTCTAAAGGAATGCCTTCAGGTACTTTCACCACAGAAAATGGATCCCTCACTGCCTCGTATTGCTGGAAGCTGCAACAACAATGTTACAATTATAGTCTTTTGTATAATCAAATATGTACTGAGTCAATACCAAACAATGTAGACTAAAACTATGCAAAACGGAATAGCCATAAGTAAATTATAATCATATAGTAGTAGTAGTAGTAGTAGCAGTAGTAGTAGTAGAAGTAGTAGTAGTAATAGTAGTAGTAGTAGTAATAGTAGTAGTAGTAGTAGGCAGCAAATTATTTTTCAACTGCATTTTAAATATAATAAAAATTATGGTTGTAACTTAAAATAAATTAGACCTTAAAAACTGTCAGAAATTTGATGTGTATTGTCACAAAAAGGGTTAATCTAAGTCCGTACATATTATCATAATTAAGTTACTTGTAACTTGTCATTGATTGAAAATTCAGTGACACATGTACCACTCACCCTCCATCTTTGGATAACCCATACAGATGTGTGTCTGGTGTATATCTGTCCTGACAATACTGACTTCCGGCCAAACAGTAGGCACATTTCCTGCACCATGCCCAGCTGAAGACTATTACTTTATCACCGACTGAAAGACTCTCTGAGGTAAACAAAATTATTGATTGAATCACTGTTTGATATTCTACCACCACCAGGAGGTTATGCTTCTGGTGCATTCATTGGCCTGTCTGTCTTTATATTGTTTTGTGGGCAGGGTCTAACCAAAGGGAAAAGTGATTGCATTATGAAAAAGATCCAGATTATATTCTAGATACAAAAAAAAACATCCACATTTTAAGGAAGGTTCCCCCTGAGGACGTCTGAGCTATATAAGTAATTTCGTGTTTGTTAATATACCAGTTCTACTCTTATGAGTTTACCTCCTGATAGCCCTGATTATGTAGTCTCAAGCATAATTTATCCTTTTATTTGTACTACCAGATCGGGAGCAAAGAACGCCTTTCTGATTAAGAGTTACAACTTACCCTTGAGTGCGCCAAGGCTTATATTTATGGTTCTATAACTTATCTTTATGGTGTTCAGACTAATCTTGAACATTTTTCAGTGAAAATGAAGCCGCGTAACCCAATACAATAAGAAGATAAGTCATAAGTCTATTGATTACTGTACAAGAGTTATTGGGGCTTGGTGACAAGATTTCTCTTTATGAATCCAAACAAAGAGGTCCTCCGTGGTTAGCAGATTTGGGAACTAATCATAGGCTATCACCCCTGTGTGGGTTCAACTCCCACAGGTGACAGTGCTGAGGACTTGTCCTAGTATGACCCTGGCTGTTGAACAGGGTGTAAAATACCAACTCTGACTTCGACCTAAGAGTCACATGCACAACCTGTCTCTTTACTGGAGCCAAATCACATGTTTTGTCAGTTTTCCAAGAGTTTTTTTAAGACAAGTTGAGGCAACCTCCAAAGTTATTAATCAACTAGCTCTTACGATAGGAGGAATATATGGCATTGTGGACATATATAAATTTGATTAATTTTACAAATACTAAATAACTGATATTACAACAGGCAGCTTGAGGGTGGCAGAGGGCAATGTATAGTTGTTTCCTTATCAACTGTACTTGCTTTTTAATTGAATTTTAATTCAAGATAGTGACTATGAACGATAGAATGTTAACCATTTCAAATAAATATAAATGTAGAAGTAAAAAATCTTGATGTCACATGCTATGTGAGTATTCAGCTTTAAGCATTTCGTTCATTTAAACTGTCAAATGTAAAAATTGCCATTTGCAAAAAAAAAAAAAAAACAAAAAAAAACATATTGGTTTGGCCTCTCACGGGCCTACAGATATAGTAAGTACTTCAGGTGTTTATTACAGAGGCTTGTAATGTATCAAAGGTTATACTGTTGTAACCCACTTTTCACAATACTTAAGATAGTGAATGATACAAATGTAAGAACTCACTATCAGAACATTGATCCGACACTTGATCAACTATCCCAGCAGCCTCGTGACCTTAATGACAGGGAAAATAAAGCAACATAAATAGCTTAATATGATAGTGTTACAACAGATGCATATAGTATACAAGTATCTATGAAACAATCACAAGTAACTTTTTAAATCCCATTTTAACCTAATTCTTAAGTTGCTTGCAACATTCCTTAGTTTCGTGAATGTTTTTAGATATAAGTGAATATTATTCAACAAATTAACATAATATAATACTATGTACAACATGTAATTACTATTTTTGCTTACAAAGCTTGTCAAAGAGTTTTAATCTGAAACAACTATTGCTGCTGTGGAAAAGGAGTTAGTAGAAGTAATTACTTATTACATCTAAGCCCTCTTGAATATTTAGTTATTTACTATTATTACTTCCAGAGCATTTTAACAAACATGTTAATATAAATACAATGAGTTTTTTTTCTTTTTTTATACATTTATTAATATACATTCTTGTATATTAAGAGCATTTATTTCAACCATAACCATATAACATTATTATTTTTGTCAACAGCGGCTTGAGTTTTATACACTTCAAAAATATGTTCCTTTAATTGTTAATCGCAAAAAAAAAATTCTTTAATTTTTAACTCATGCATAGGCCGACATTTTATCACACTTTGGTGCCAGTGTAAACTCTGAAAGTATACCCCCCCCCTCATTTGATCCCCCGATAGATTCTGGGAGGCCGCCAGAATCTACCCCAACCTCCCAGATTACCCCCCTGGGGTAAAAGCCATGATTTACTTCAAAACACCAGGGATGTTTTTGTCATTGCATTGCACTCAAAAGCAATAGTTGAGGTTCTGGATGTGTTCTCAAAGTGCTATTGCTTTACTCCCGTTATTTTACTGTCTGAACAACAATCAAGCAGAATAACTGACATACCTAATACTCTTGGCAGATAGGGAGCATAGTTTTCTTCTGCATAGAAGTGTGCATCACTGTGACATATTCCACAAACAATTACCTTGAAGAATGTATGTAAAGTACAAAATGATATAACATGTTCAAATTTTATATGTAAGGTCAAAGTTAGGTTTTTAGCCCCGTTCAACAGCCAAGGTCACATTGGGAAATAATATATAAACATTATATATATAGTTTGTAACGTAAATAGATTTATGTTGACCCTTAATTGCTCTTTTCTCAATATTAGCTTATTTCGAGTTTATGTGGCATAAAGTAACTCAGACTATGTCTTCTTCCCTGGATAGAATCCCAGCCTGTCATAGATTTTCTTCCCCAACTACTGTCTGTACCCATTTGTACTCTAGGGTAAGTAAGGACACAGATATGTAAAGTACCCCAAGGGTACAAATATACAGTTTGTATGTTTACAAATATTTAATTTTGAGTAAAGACTTTTGTATGGTTAATGTGTACTTTGAACACGTCATCTTGTGGTCCCCCGAAAAAAAGCTTCATTAAAAAACTTGGTTTCAAGTAACCTGTAGGACTTACTATTTTAATGTCATACTTCTGTTTCATTGGTTAGTATCATGCTAATTCTGATCTAAAAATGTGAATATTTTTTATTTATATTTTGACGACATTATTTTTACTTATATTTTTGGGAACAAATTATTTAGCCCCCAAATGCTCTTACAAATCGCATTACACACCTGATATTTTGTATTTTGGTTAAATGTGTTACAAATATAAAATGATCAACTAATAAATTTCTCAATTCTCTGTTTGAGTCTGTCAAGTTCCTGTAGTTACAGTCCACTTCAATTATTTTTTGCCGGATACATTCAATGTAACAGAGAAACAGTATATAATTGTATATATCATACGTATAATCAATTTTCTAACCTTTATAACAAGTCCTCCTGACGGTAAATCTGGATACTTGTCTTTGACAGTTATTAGCTGCTTAGTTTTTTCTGCAACAAGTTTCTTATTTGTAAGATTCTTTGTATCCATTATTTTACTAGTACAAATTGGCTGCTGTGTGTAAAAATACTATAATATACACACAATCTGTGCATCCAATCCAGTATTAATACTTGAACTGCTTGAAGAGGCAAGATACAGATGCGACTGATCAAAATAATTGCCCCCTAAAATATTTGTTTCTTGTAGATGTATGAGTCCATATGTAGAGGATTACCTAGATTTGTTGTAATTATCTTTATTTATTTTCTATTAAGTTTTTATTATTAATATTGTCAAAATACAAGAGCTCACCTTCACTTTTCTCCAGAATAGATTACAAAGAGTTATATAGCATGACAAAAACCCCTTGTGTGTAAAAATATTCTTGACATAGCTGAGTTCAAGAAGTATTTGATGGCAACCAAACTGTTGCAAACTTCATAGTAAAATCTTTGCTTTTTTGTCAAACTTGATTCACACAAGAAACAATGACTATCTTGGGGTTCGGGAACAAACTAAAGCCCTGACTTTTCAAACTAGCATACCCTTCACCATGGGTATCTCTACCTGGTGTGTGCTCACTGGGAAACAACTTCTTCTCAATTTTCAGCCTTAAGCACATTAGAGGATTCTTCTCAGTTCTCACTATATGCACTATGATATACTATCAGGTTGCAGCCATGCCTGCAGAGATCAGCCACAGGCACCTCGGGACACAAATACCCACAAAAGTTTTTAAGTATGTTGAATATTTTCGATGGCAATCTAAGACTGCTCCAATTATACTTCTAATTCTATGCTTATTCCAATACAACTTTTATAGTGCTTAATCTCATCCAAAAGGCAGACTCTGGAGCGTAAGAACCTGGGCCCGTATTCATGAAAGGTCTTAGTCAGGGCTTAGGCTTAAAGTTGAGACTTTTGTCTCAAGTTTCTGCCCAAAAACTGCTAAGACTTTTGTCTTAGGCTTAGTGGTATTCACAAAGAATTTAAGACAGGTCTTAGGCTTAGCCAAGGGCTCAACTTTAAGACTGGTTGGTAGTGGGCTTAATTTTTGTAAAGAGGACTTAAATATGGCCGCCATAAACCTTTCTCCACTTCAAAATTTGAAATGGCTGTAAATAAAGTTTAATTATACAGAACACCTCACTTAAGCAGTCTTTGGAAGTTTATATGTGGGAACAAGGTTTTCCATTTCAAAATAGCACTTTTCCTTAGATAAAATGCATTAAATGAAGGATATATGTCACCACTAGTATAGTTTGAATAGAAAAAAAAGGTCACATGACACAGAAAACCACTGTGGTTATTTGATAATCTTGGACTTAGCTAAGTCACCCCTTGTAAGACAAAACTTAGCTGAGACAAAAGGCTTAACTTTAAGACTGGATTTAAGACTAAGACCTGGCTAAGTCTAAGACCCTTCGTGAATACCAGCCCTGATTTATACCACTGTGAAATCTTTAGGAACAAAGCTTATCTATTGTGCAAGCTATTGAAATGACTGGAGTACTTTCAAGTACACAGTTTTACTGTACTAAATAATAGTTTCTTGTTTGGATTTCTTGTTTTGTGTTTTACTTTTCAGGACCCGTATTCATGAAAGGTCTTAGACTTAGCCAGGTCTTAGGCTTAAATCCAGTCTTAAAGTTAAGATTTTTGTCTCAGCAAAGTTTTGTCTTAAAACCGTATTCACAAAGGGTGACTTAGCTAAGTCCAATATTATCAAATAACCACCCTCTGTGTCATGAGACCTTTCTTTTCTATTCAAACTATACTATTGGTGACATATATCCTTCATTTAATGCATTTTATCTAAGGAAAAGTGCTGTTTTGAAATGGAAAACCTTGTTATCACATATAAACCTCCCAAAGACTGCTTTAGTGAGGTATTCTGTATAATGATACTTTATTTACAGCCATTTCAAATTTTGAAGTGGAGAAAAGTTTAAAGTCTCTTTTTACAGAAAATTACATAAAAACAAAACAGATCAGGAAAATATGACATCATAAACATTTTAGCAATAAAAACTTGAGCATTATGGATTGAGATCTTTGTCTAAAGTCCTCTTTACAAAATTTAAGCCCACTACCAACCAGTCTTAAAGTTGAACCCTTGGCTAAGCCTAAGACCAGTCTTAAATTCTTTGTGAATAACACTAAGCCTAAAACAAAAGTCTCAGCAGTTTTGGGGCAGAAACTTGAGACAAAAGTCTCAACTTTAAGCCTAAGCCCTGGCTAAGACCTTTCGTGAATACCGGCCCAGAAGACACATTATAACATCATTGACTTTGATCGGTCAGTAAATAAAAACTATATATAAATGTTTTAGTTATGTTAATTTATACCACCTGAAGGGAATCTAAAGTTTATCTGATACTTTCTACTGTGCTGGTTAATAATGTGCAACCAGCATGCTTCATGTCTTGGTTATACTGAAAAGTCTGACTTATAATTCGTCCTCTATCCACTGGTCCAACTCTTAATGTAAATTTATTACCTATTTTTATTGTTTATACTAGTACCAACTTTCAAATAGATTCTATTTATAGTTTACATTTATACAAATGTAGCAATGACACATAATTAAGCATTGTTTCAGTAGGTTACAGTAACTGAAGGGTCAAGAACTCTGTATACAGAATACTTTGAATACAAGGGAACGTCAAACTGTATTTCTGTTGTTAATGTAATAACAGTGCATAAAGGATAACCAAAAAGAAAATAAACATGAGTAGGACAAATAAAATGTTGGTTTGTGAAGAAACAAAGAAGCTGAAAACAGTGACTGCTGACTTGCCTGAACTGCCACAAGGAGGGCTGATGGTTAAGGTTGTTTTCATATATTTTTTTCACCTTTACACAACTTTTACTATTTACACATCTGTAGAACTAAAGGGCGGCTTAGATTGGGAAATATATATACATATATAATTTTGGAAATGGTCTATTTCCGAATATCTCCCCATTATTTTGGGAGCATTTATTTTTGAGAACAGTTCTAAAGCTCTCACAAGCTTCTGAGGGAAATGGTATTTGTGAGTCACATGACTAAAACAATGGCTGAATGCAGGGGAAAAAAGGTGATTGTATTATTTTATTTTGTTGTAGGCTCTCATTAGACAGCAATATATATTTTAAACATATAAAATTTGGGGGTGATGCTATTATAGATGATGTTAATTTGTGTGGTTACCAGTTAAACGAGTTATTTTATTAGAGACTTAAATGTTTCTGTTTATTAGCTTGGCATTCCTACTTTTTCTATAAAAGGAAAGATTGTCTTTATTTTCATTAGATTCAAAACAGTTTATTTTCGGAAAAATTCTGTTACCGGAAATAGATTGTCTCTATTTATTCCACCCAAAGGACTAATGATGGGGGTTTTACTCAAGTCATATCGGGAGAGATCATCTGTGGATTTCACATGTTGTTATAATTTGGATTCAAACTCAGGACCACAGAAGTGAAAGGCAAGAGATTAAATGCCTGGCCTGTATTGTCTAAAATCTTCATAATTTAATCCGGTTCACCTTCACATTTTATGCTTATAGCAGTTTGAACTTATAACACATAGTGAAAACAATCTCCTAACTTAAGGTCAATCTTATTTTAACTATTCCATTTTCACAACCTGTGCAGTTTTTTGTACAAGCTGCTATTTGTATGAAATCGCAGCTTGTGCGAGGCATACAAAACGTATTCATTGCTAAGATCAATTTTCATTTATGCACACACAATAAACGGTCCCTTGATGCTGTTGATAAACCACTTATGCTGTAAGTATCATCTTTTTTTATTTGAAATGCTTCTTACTGCTTGAACTTTAATCTTTGAAGCCACATTGCCATTGCTAAAACTTGCACATAACTCGCACATATTTCCTTGCAAATTGTATATATATATATATCTGTTTGCAGTATAATGTAATCAGATATCTGTAGCACCTAATCTCTGTGTAAAATCAGATCCTAAGGCCAACAAAATTCAAAGAAATCACTTTTCAAAAATAATATAACTAAGGGAGAAGTATCTATTGTTACCAATGGAGATAACACATACTGTCAGTAAATTGTGTGGATTATGTTCTCTGTTATATTATACTGTAGCTGTGGACATAGCTACCTTGTAATATTGTTATACATTGTATTTATCAAACATGTATGAACATTTGCAATGCGTAACCTGGTAGAGTATCTTCGTAGTTATCAGACAAAATTGAAGTTAGGGTTTTACATCCCATTCAACAACCAGGGCTCATATTGGGTCATGCCCCCAGCACTGTCACCTGTGTGATTCGAACCCAAACATAGGTAACAACCTATGATAAGGTGCCAAAAGTTGATAGCCACTAGGCCACCGAGACATGCATGTACATTTGTATCACATAATATATTGCTTTATTAATGGTTTGAAACGAATGTACATTTATATAGTGTGTCATCTACCCAAACAGTTTTACATGTGTTCTTAGACATAAAACTTCTACTTTATTTTTGTGTTGTATGCAGGTGGAATACTGTGGAATATGCCATTCTGATGCTCATTTGTATTCAGAAGAAAACTACTCAATCTTAATGCCACGAGTTCTTGGTAAAATCTATATTTTATTTCAATTTAATGTATGGTTATATAACACTACGTTCATATTACTGGAAGATACCCAAACATAGGCCTAGTTCTATCCAAACTCTCTCACACAAACCACCCAAGATGGCTTCCAACTGTCTCAGAGACATCATTGGCCTTCCTAATGGTTTTACAAATGACTACATGGCAATGACGCCAAGTGGGAGTAAAACACTCGCCTATGACCACAGTGGACCAAGATTATATCCCAGATACAGGTAGATAAATAGTGGCTCGGAAGACCACTTAAGAGTTTAAAGAACCCCAGGAATATTGATATATGGTCATCCATGAGACTTCGCTAGAGACTGTGAGTGTGCCGTTCGGATGGGTGAAATAGAGCTTTGAGTCTTATAGTAAAATGAGTAAAATAAACAATTTGAAATCTGAATCATGGCAATGCCTCAATGCTTTCAGGAATAAAAAGCCTACAGTTACAATAACCTTCAATCCTGTCTCATCAGTAGTGACTCTTGTGAAAAAAGGCAGATAACTTGATCATCTGGGGGATAATAATACTATCTCTAAATCCCAACAATGACTCAAAAAAGCTCTTCTCCTAAAACTTTAGAACTGACATGACGATTAGCTATATGCAGCATGAACTACCACTATACAATTACTAAGGAATTTTTTTTAAGAATATCTTTTATATTTGGGAATTCTCTCACCATATGGACTTTTATCGGTCTGAGAGATATCAGCAGCATGCATTATACAGTTTCTACAGGGCCATTCAGTGTATACAGTATTTAGCATACAAACATACAGTATACAATCTATGGAGACCAGGAAGGGTCATAGAACTGGGCCATGCAGTGTATACAGTATTTAGCATACAAACATACAGTATACAATCTATGGAGCCCAGGAAGGGACATAGAACTTCTTTTGGCATTTTTTATCTCGTTCCCACGAGATAAGAAGTTGTGCCCACAAGTTAGCACCCCATTACCACAAGTTAACAACTCATTACCATGAGATACTAAGTCATTACCACAAGTTAACAAGTCATTCCCACAAGATAGCAAGCCATTCCCATAAGTAAGCAAGTCGTTACCACAAGAAAGGAAGTTGTTCCCACAAGTTAGCAAGTCGTTACCACAAGAAAGTAAGCCATAACCACAAGATTATAAGTCATTCCAATAAGTTACTAAGTCATGTTTTGATGCCAATGTACAGGAATCTCTTTGTCTATGATACCTAACTTATATAGAGGTCACCCATCTACTAGCATATCATTCAAGTTTACAAATGCATGTAGGCTTTTAGTGACCTTCAGAGGTCGCATGTTTCCTATTACTTTACATGTCCAACTTTTATACCATTATGGTTATCATTTTAGCAATTTTAATGATTATTCTTCTTAGTTACCCACTTAGTGACCTTCAGAGATCACCTACTTAGGGGGAACCACACCATTATGTGCTCATGTATGTTAAAGTAATTTTTCTATTTGTCTTTTATCTCGTAACAATCTTAAATGAATTGATATATTAACTAGTTTCAGTAAGAATGTTAATGCTGTCAAGTTCTTAGTAGTCACTGTTATAACTGTTATGTATAATAAATAGTTTAACCCCTATTTGCATATTATTGGTCCCTGGAAATGAGTTACTAAGTGGTGGGAACGACTTAATAGGTGGTGGGAACGAGTTAGTAAGTTCTGGGAACAACTTGATAAGGGTGGGTATGAATCAAAACAATGATTTACTATCTTGCGGTAACAACTTAGTTCCCATGACTTAGCATCTCATTTCCATGTCTCATTACCACAACTTGGTATCTCATTACCACGACTTACTAAGTTGTGGGAATGACATAGCATCTTTTGCTAACGACTTGCTAACTCATGGGAATGACTTAATATCTTTTGGTATGAAAAATCATATTCTTAGACAATCTTTTACATTATATTAGCATATAATTATTCACCATCATTGTCATCAACTGATCTATCCTCTCCAGACGTGAACGGGTTAAGTGAAGCTTTAAGCATATTGTTCAGGTCATGAAAGGTTTATAGAAGGCTGAAGTAGATGTTACCGAGATTTCTTGTCCTCATAAGTGGTAATGGTTAAGAATTTGCGACCCAGTCTACAAAACTGATATGGTTGAGAACATTTATTTATATATTTATTTGGTGTTTTACATCATTGCTAGTGCCTTTGTATTGGTTACATTGCGATGGGTAGTTAGAAGGATGGAGCAAACCAGTACGTACGGTTGGTCAAAGTTCTATAGTACAAACGGCCTGCCGGTGGCAAGCAACTACCAACTTTTCCATTTAAGTTAGGGCCAAGATTCGAACTGCCATGTAAGAGAGAAGAGTGTATTCCCACAATACTACCATGGCTCCTTTTAACAATCTCCTAGTGAACATTCAAAATTCATATGATAAGGACGATTGATCAGTCACTGAAGTACATTCAATGTTGGAGAACATAGTAGTGCTGTACATACATACATGGAGACACAATTGCCTTATACCTCTGATGTTCTGGGGTAAAATTTAATCAATTATCTGTCATGATATGACCAATAAAAGTGACTCGAGTTAATGGTGTTTTGTAACACAAGAACTCAAGAGGAATTGGCATTATGGTCCTTAGAGATAAAAGTGTTTTACCTGTAACTAAAACGATGCATTTAGTTTGTGTTGGTTCATTGTCCACATATTATTTCAAATATTTTCAAAAATGCTTCCTGCATCATTATATCATTTTTATTGTAGGCCATGAAATTGCAGGAACGGTAAATCAAATAGATACAGATTGTAAAGACAGTGAGTATTCAAAATGCAGCTATGATTTGCCTTTGTAGTATAATATACTTCACTTGGTCCAGCTTTGTCTCTGCGTAATCTGGGTGTTCCACCACCTGACTAAGCTTCCTGATTAAGGGTTTTTTTGTAGTTGGTTTCAAATATTTGCTTAGTCCCAGGTGTTCTGTATGGATTGGTAGTTGTCAGTTGTGGCCGTGAGAAATATGTTTGATATTTCTCACGACCCAAACCGATTCTTGTTTCCCGCCGTCAACAAAATGTCCAGTCTCAGGCTTCCTCAGGCCTCCTCAGACCCAAATTTACACAGTCCTATGTTGTCTGAGGCTTCCTGCGACACTTAGTCCCAGGCGTCCCTAGGTTAGTCCCAGGAAGCGTGTTTGTCAGTCCCTGACTCATAACAGATCTTTGAAGTTTCATGCGTGTGAAAAGGAATCGGTTTCATTAGTCCTAGGAAGCCTCAGACCATTTCAGGTGCCCTGGGGCTAAGAAATTTGGGTCTGGGACTAAGCCTCGATTAAGAGAAGCCAATCCAAACTGATCCAAGCCAGCCTCCTCAGGACACCTGGGACCACACAAATTTAGTCTGTGATGGTCTGAGGACGTCCAGGAGGCCTGGGACTAAGTACCGATTAAGTACTGACTCTTTTCTGCGCGCTTGAAACCAAAAAGAGGCAATGAGGGGGTCTGGGACTATATAAGTGACTATATAAGCACACACTTTCTGTGTTTACACTGGTTGACTACTGAGAGACGTGTGTCACTTACTGCTAGGGGTTTTCAGTTTTTTACATTTCACATTTTACTTGAGTTAGGGCAAATTTAACAGTTAGGAGACAGATTTCAGTTTTTTTTACTTTTTTTGTGATATTCACTGGAGTTATGAGGAAAGAGAAAGGAGGAAAGAGAGGAAAGAAGAAGATGGAGGAGAGGCAAGAGGAGAGGGAGAAGGAAGATGGAGAGGTGGAGGATAGGACAGAGGAAAGGACAGAGGAGAGGACAGAGGAGGGTACAGAAGAGAGAGAAGAGAGGATAGAGCATAGACAGGAAGGTTTAGAAGTTACTGAGGAAGCTTGCGAAGAAGATGAGAGGTGTGAGGAAGAATCAGAGTGCCACTCAGCAGCCAAGAGAGCCAGGGTTTGTGCTACATTCACTGACAGCCAAGACAATGCCATTGTTGAGTTTGTGAAGGAGCACCCAGAGCTGTATGACAAGGAGCATAGACGTTTCCACGACAGACATAGGAAGGAGGCTCTCTGGGCAGAAATCTCTGCAGAACTGAAGCTCCAGCCCTTTGATGTCAGAAGGTGGTTTGAGTCACAGAGAACTCGTTATGGCAAGCTCTCCAAGCTACAGTCTGGCCAAGCCCCAAGGGAGATGGCCAAGAGACAGTCCTGGGTCTACCAGGAGATGGGTTTCCTTAAGACCCACATCAGACGCAAGGGGGCTAACAGAAGCTCTGGGTTCGAGGCCAGTCCCAACACCGGCAGGGATGAAGAATTGCATGGATCTACTACTGATACAGAACATCTTGAGTCCAGTGTCCTAAGGGAGAGTAGGAGTCAACCAACATTTACATCTACACCAGTTTCTACAGATTCAAAGATACTCGAGCACTTCAACCAGATGAGGACACTGATCTCAGGTTTCCTGCAGCAAAAGTCAGACAGGCAGCCCTTCTTTGACTACGTGGCATCAGAGGCTGAAAAGAGTTTGAGGACCTCAAGGGCAGGATTTTTAGAGAACTTGAAGCAGTAAAGAACACTCATAGACGTCAAGTTCTACCCAAGAGATCAGCCACTATTACCAAAGAGTCACAGAGGGTCGGGATACTGCCAACAACCACTCAACAGGCGTCTAGTTCCACCCAGGCAGCAGCAGGCAGCAGTTCCAGCAGTTACAGCTACTATACACCCAGCCCCATTGGCTTTGGAAACCCTCCATCAGTGCTCACAGTACAGGACGAGGGCAGCAGACACAACTTAAGTGGAATACTCAGCCAGCTACCAGATCTAACAACAACACAGATCATTGAGCAGCCTCAGCAGCCACAGCAGCAGCTCTACACCATCACCACCACAGCACCGCCTCAACAGCAACAGCCTCCTCAGTAGCCAGCCAGTCCGGGTGGGTCTTGTACCACCCATAGGCCCTTTTCAGGGCCGCCCAAATCTTCCAAAACAATTACTAAGCTGCAAGTTGTTTAAATTCCAATCCCAAAACATAACAGTTTAGTACAAAAAAGCCCAACACCCACACCACCCCAAACATGAAACAAATAACCCATGGTAATACACATAACAACAGAAGGCCACATAGAAAAAAAAAAGATAAATAAACTCCCAATATGGCCAATAATCTGCCCATTTGTAGTTTAAAATCCATAGGATTGCTTTAAATCTGTAATAAAAAAGTCCAACACTGACACCATCCCTAGAGTTAAAAGATATTATGTTATCACATAGCCACCAACCAACAAAGAGACAAACCCAATACCAAACATAACCCCCCAACCAACAAACTGACAAACCCAATAGCAAACATAACCCCCAACCAACAATCTGACAAACGAATTTGCAAACTCCCCACAATCAACAGACAGATAAACCATACTGTAAAGAAAACAATTTGGGTGGTTATATTTTCTAAATTTTCTTGAAGTGGAATAAAAAATTTTAATTTTGAGATTTGCAATAAAGGAAAAACTTTCAGTTTCAGTTATTTTTCCAGACTAAAAACCAAATGTAAGGGAAATTAGGGTGTAGCTTTCAAAATATATGCAATATTTATTCCATTTAGCAAGCTATGTTTGGCATTGGGTTTGTCTGTTTCTCAGTTGGGTGACTTATGTTTGGCATTGGGTTTGTCTGTTATTTATGGGAATTATGTTGGGCATTAGGTTTGTCTGTTTGTTTGTTTGTTGGTTGAATTATGTTTTGGCATTGGGTTTGTCTGTTTGTCTGTTATTTGTGGGAATTATGTTGGGCATTGGGTTTGTCTGTTTGCTGGTTGGTGGACTTATGTTGGCATTGGGTTTCTCTGTTATTTTTTGGAATTATGTTTGGCATTGGGTTTGTCTGTTTGTCTGTTTTTTTGTGGGAATTATGTTTAGCATTGGGCTTGTCTGTTTTTTTGTGGGAATTATGTTGGGCATTGGGTTTGTCCATTTGTTGGTTGGGTGACTTATGTTGGGAAATGGTTGTGTTATTTGGAACAAGCACAGCTGATTAATTGTTTTTGGAATATTTGGTAGTCATGAAAAGGACTGGTTATTAGTCCTTAAAAGGACTGGTTACTGCAGCAGGAGTTATATTCTGCCATCTTGCCAGGCCACTGCTCCCTCTTATTAAAGTAGTCCTTGAGGTAATCCCTTTTGGCTTCTCTGGCAAGGTTTCTGTCATGATCACCATCAGCAGCACCACCAATCAAGCGACTATCACCAGGCACATCATCATCATCATCCTCACCACCAGGCTGTTGACCACCATGTTGACCTTGATACTGGCTTCCCAGTATGTTGTGCAGAACCACACAGGTCAAGATCACATCCCTGACTGTTTCTGGGGGTAGTTCAATAGTGGTCATCATCACTCTGAATCTTGAGACCAGGATGCCAAAAGCGTTCTCAACAACTCTCCTGCCCCTTGATATTCTGTAGTTGGCAATCCTTTCCTCTCTGGTTAACATCCTTCTGCCATAGGGTTTCATTAGCCAGGTCTTCAGGGCAAACACATCATCTGCCAGGATGAAGTAGGGGACATCTCAACCACCCTGGGTTATAGGTGCTGGGTCAGGGAAGCCTATGCTGCCATCATCAATCTTCCTCTTCAGGTGACTGGTATTAAATATCTGGGCATCTGAGCAAGATCCAGCTGTACCCACATCCACCCATCTGAACTTGTACTGTCCATCAACCAAGGCCAACATTACTATTGAAAAGAATCCCTTATAGTTGTGGTACAGGGCTCCAGAGTTCTCGGGTTTCTTCAGGGCCACATGCTTGTCATCAAGGGCTCCCAGGGCATGTGGAACATTCTACCTGATCCTGAATTCTGTTTCCAGAATCATCTGGAGTAGTAGGACATCTGAGATACTCTCTGGTGAACTCATCCTGGATGGCCCTGCAGACCTCTGGTAGAAAATTGTAAATGGTGGATCTGCCAACCCTGAACTGACAGGATAATGATGTGTATGACTCTCCAGTGGCCAGATATCTGATGACGAGGGCTAACTTTTCCCCAACACTGATTGGAGCTCTGTAGTTGGTGGCCTGCCTGGCTAGACGTGGTTCCAGTCTGGTCTTTATCATTTCAAAGAATTCTGGGGTCATTCTCATGAAATTGGTGAATCCTGGAATGTCTGGCATACAGTTCAGCCATAATGTTGTGGTAGGCCCCCCTCTCCTCTCTCTGTAGTAGCCATGGCCTGACCCACATGTTGTGCCTTCTTCCAGGTCTCTGTCTGGCTGGTGGTGGTGGTGGTGGAGGTGTTGCTGGTGGTGGTGGTTGTGGTCGACATATAAATAGGAAATACATCAGTATATGTAACTGAATAAAAACTAAAAAAGCCCTAAATTGTTGCTGAAACTGTCTTCCATTGAAAGGTGGCATACTGCTGTGTTCCTAGAAAAGTAATGATGATTACATCTCAGAATTTATATATATACCCAGAAAATGCAATAATTTTGGAAAACAAGAATCGGCCATCATGGTCTGAGGAACACTGAGGAGGCCTCAGGACGCCTGAGGAAGGCGGGACTTAATCAGGGGTTAGATGGGGCTTAGTCCCAGGAGGCCTGAGGCGTCCTGGGACCCAGTCAGTATGTCTACGACAAGATCGTGGTTCAAACTGACCAGAAAAATGGCTTAATCGGTTCTTAGTCGCAGGACAGTCGGGGACTGTGTGGGACCACCTGGGGCCTTCTCAGGCTTCCTGAAGCCGATCTGAACTGAATCCCAGGCTTTAGTACCGATTCAGTTTTCCCGACCATTTTACCTTTTTTTCACCGACTGTCCACGATTAAGGGTCGTGGACAGGATCGGGGCTTAGTTCTTTGGTGGAACAGGGGCATAAAATTTCTTTGTATTGGCATGTTAACACTTAACAAAACTATCGACACTGTCATAAAAAAGTATCACTTTAAATAAAACGATTTAATATTAATGATAGATTGAATCACTGTGTAGATTCAGATTTCAATATGCCAACAAGATAATTACCATGGAATTAATTACCACTGTCCATATAGTATATTTAAAGTCCTAACCTTGGCACTGTATTGTAGAAAACATTTCAGTGGGAGACAGGGTTGTTGTGTTCTGTTTTGGTGGCTGTAGAAAATGTGAACAATGCTTGGCAGGTTACAATACCTGTGAAAATCCAATGGGTCATCATTCTCACACATATGGACTCTGGAGAGATGGAGGGTAATAGACTTTATATACAACTCTCTTTTAATTTTAACTGATTCAGATCCACTGTGGGCTAGTGGATAAAACACTTGTCTAGGAACACAGACGATATGGGTTTGAACCCATGCAGATACAAAGTCGCTTGGATGACCACTTAAAGTTGTGATCCTCTGACATTGGGTGCTATCTCTAGTGGCAGGCTAAAGAACCTCTAGGTCGTTGATATATGGTCGTCCTTCAGTCTCTGTCTTTCAGTTAGGGAAATGTCAGTCACTTGGGAGCTTGGGTTGCACTTGGGTCAAAATAGGGAGATATTGCACTAACTATAAATATACAATACAAACAATACATTTCAGCAACTTACCTGGAAGATAGTCTTCTTACTCCATATTTCAACAGAGGTTTCATGATAAGTTGGTTGGTGGATCAGCAGCAAGAAGGGTCATTCTCCCAACTATGTCCTCTGGGGATAATGTTGTGATATAATAAGGCAATAAGTTTGATGTATTCATTGATCCTAATGATTCAATAGATGGTTACAATATATAAACAAATCTGACTTATGTAGCTAATCCCAGATGTTAAGATGCAGTATTCAGAGTGAAACAGTTCCTCTGCAGACTTTTTAAGTGTGCGTTTTAAGTGCATTACTCATTTCTCGGATGGCTTTGCAGTTCACGCATGCAGACTGAAAGACTTTTCAGCCTTGTTTTCTCACATGTTACTTTACATTGCTCTCTCAGATACCAGCAGTTTATGGCTGTGGAAGATCCCTGGTCTGTTGTAAAAGTACCAGATGACATCCCGCTTGAAAAAGCCTGTGTGGTCCCTTGCAGTGGTGTCACAGCTTACAATGCACTGAAGCAGAGTGAGGATGTCATCAAAAAGGCCCAGAAAGTCTATGGTAACTCACGTAGATAAATATAACTAGCACTAGATCCCTTGGGAGTTTACCTCCTTATCACCCTTATAATGTAGTCCTACCCATAATCTTATTTGCTATGCAATATCTTTCTTGTGTTATGTTGCAAAACCACTGTACGGATACCTAATGAATTTTTCAGGGAGCATCACAGCTGTAACAAAGAAGAACTGATTCAAATTGACTGTCTTTGGTATATTTGATTTGCTTTTGTTTGATTGCATTTTGCATAAATGCGATATTCACATTAAGTACACCTAGGTTTCCTCTGTTAATCTACAACTAAAACTGCACTTTAAATACAGCTACACGAAAGGTGAAGCTTAAGGGACCTATTTTCAAAATTCAACAAAAAATTTATACATCATAAACTTCAGATTGTCTCCACTAAGAGGATATGTGAATTTATTTGTCTGGGTTTTTCTTTTCAACTGTGTATGCCATTACTCCAAAAGTAATGAATGGATCTTTATGATTTTTTATGTGGGTAGGGGCTGAAAGGAAGGAAGAAAGACGGAAGAAGTTATTAAACCTTTGAAATGACCTAGATCACATTCTAGATACTAGAGGTTTTCACTCAACAACTACTCGCTAGATATTAGCCTGATTTTTTTTGTAATTGTTAACAGGAAAAGCTAAAGTTCTTGTCACTGGTGTTGGTGGTCTTGGATTGTGGGCAATAGAGTTTGCCAAGGTTTTTTATGGAGATTCTGTGATAGTTGGTGCTGTTGATTTATTTGTGAGTATGAATTAGTGAATTATCTGTCATTGGTACAATAAACACTTGAATGTAAAAAAATACAAATGTATTATTGTAGAAATAAAGTCCTCAGTTTTGTGATTTATAACCCTAGATAATTCACAAATTTCCAGCGAATAACGGACTCGCGCGTAACATAGCACGAGTCCATTATTCGCTGGAAATTTGTAAACTGTAATACATATGGCTACATAACCTTTTTTGTGTTGCACACTATTTTTCCTGTTTTATTGTTTTGGCTGTTCCACCTTGCAAACATGCATGGTGACACATAAACGAGAATCACTAAATCTCTCAAACTTTATTTTACTATTTGAACACTTTAACTGTAATACATTCAATATGCTTTTTTATTATTTTACACAAACTGTTACATTAAAAAAAGAATTCTGATTCAATAATTGTCTATTTTTCATGCCACGTTTCCCAGTGCAGGGTAAATAATCACTTAACGGAATGGCCAGAGTACAATTATACGTGTATAATTTCACGGAAACAATGTGCGCACTGCAGGGATTTTCGTTGTCTGCGCACTTCCGGTCTTTATAATGATATATATTTCAAACAAGAGGTATTATACAGTCATATACAAGTAGCAAATGCAGATCAATGCAGAATTTGTAAATTTTCAGTTTATCTGATCAACATTTTATCTTTAAATGTAAAAGATAAACTATGTTTATGTGCAATGCTATCTATAAGTTTGATGCATAATTTTACCTTAAAATATACACCAAGTACCATTAATATTTTGGTTTTAACACTTGTTTTTAGCAAGACAAATTGGACCACGCAAAAATAACTGGTGCTGATTCAACTGTGCTGCTTGCTAAAGAAGGTCACTCATTCATATGATTCTCCAAACAGTTAAAGTATCATCTCATTGTTGTTTTCTGTGGAAATATGTGATACTATGATATTGCAACTATTTACTATAACTGCCACTTAGATCTGAGGACTAGGAATTCTTGATTAACTCAGTCTTTTTAAATCAGTTTTTACTTAGTAAAACTGATTGCTCATCACCAAAATGGGCGTCTAGTTGACTAATTGACATCTTTTTGTTCTGTTTTATTTTATGTCAGTTTTTATTATGGATCTTTGTTTAATTATTTTAATGCAAGCTCCAAAATGGGGAGATTCCTGCATATCCATATATTTATTTTAGATGATGAAAACACTACAGTAGAAAAAATTAAAGACACCATGGAAGGAGCTGTTGACGTTGTGATTGATTTTGTTGGTCTGCCCTCTACAATTATCACCAGTCTCAAAGTCTTGAATCCTGTATGTTGTAGTACTTGTATACTGAAGATACACTAAGTTATGAAAATACTGTCAGATATTCAGTTATTTTCATATACAGTCTACAAACTATAAATAGCTTTATGTCACCTTTAAAATATATGTCATTGTGTTATTTAGATTTATTTGTTGTTTTACGTTGCGTTCAACAGCCAGGGTCATATTGCGATGGGTAGTTTACGGGTGGAGGAACCAGTGCATACTAGTTGGTCAAGATTCTGCACTGTAAACCACTGGGCATCGGCAAGTAACTATACCAACTTTCCATTTTGAAGTGCCCGGGCTGAGAGTCATTGTTTTATATAATGTGCAATGATAACAATCTAACCATGGATCTGACCATAAGTTGGCCATTATATAATGATGTAACATACAAAATTTTGAACAATTAGCATGTCCTACATCCCCCTGTTGTCACATAACTAATGTAATGTGTTCGGGAGTTTAACGTGGCTTCCAAGACATATTTTATAGGTGAAATCACAATGGGTTGTTGAGAAGATGAAGGAAAGTAATGCGTACTAAATGATCAAGATTCGAGGACTCGCAAATAACTACCAACTTTTCATCTTCATGTCAGACCTGAAAGTGAACCCAGGACCTTAGAGCTGGGAGACAAGTGTGTTATCCACTGTACCATCTTGCCATGAAAGGTCAACTAGTGTGGATTGATGTTCTCCACTTCTCAACTACCTTCGTGTGATATTAATGAAAACAACATTAAAGCTAGATATTAAAATACTAAAAGATAAACTGTGTAATACCTTCACTCACATTATTCATTGTTAATATCGACAGGGTGGTACCCTTGCTTTGGTTGGTTTGGGAAGTCAAACATTTCCTCCTGTGAAACTGGGAGCACCTATTACAGCCAATTTACGGATTCAGTTAGTGTATGTTGGACATAAATATTTCATTCCTGAAATATTCAAGCTGCTTTCGTCAAAGAAGGTAAACCACAAGTATATGCTTATATTTTTTGGTAGCAGATGGCTTGACTAATCAAAGTAATGTAGCTTTACTTCACTTTTTGAAACATAAAAGAGTTCACCTAACACCATGAACGATATTTTTAATATATAAATTGGTAAATTAGCAGCTAATTCTGAATCTCACGCTTTATGATCTACAATAGTTCTTCTTTAACTAAATTTAAACTTTTGTTTAAATTATAATCCATGTATACCTTTATGTTGTTTCAGGTGAAAGGCCCTCCAACTAAAACTGTAAAATTTGAGGAAATTGGTCCAGTGCTGAACAAACTTGCCAACAGAGAACCATTTAACGGTCGTTTTGTTGCAAAAATATAATGAAAAGTATAAAGAAATGAGTAAAAACCTGAGTTAGATATTCCATTCCCCTGAAGTTTTATTCAAAATAGTCTAGCACTACTGGCTATATGTATATTAATGAAATATATCAGACAGTTTTGCCCTATAATGATTGATAATTGCAGCAGTATTCTTTTCACCAAAGTTTTTTACCATTAAAGTGGAATGTGAAAACTATTTAACCACACATTTAGACCATAGCATTTTGTCATTTAGATATTATTTAACATCTCATAAAATATTTTATTGGTGTTCTGTCTTGGAATAGATTAATTATTGAGAACAGTGATACTATTGATAGGCAAAACATTTTGAAAACTTCAAGTTAAAAGGAAAAAAATCTTGTATATATCTATATATAATTTTACCACTCCTTTTGCATTCTACTGAATGAACATATGTAATTGTCAATGGGTTACCACCGGTCAAAGCTATGGGACTCTTTCAATCTGATATGCTAAGCTTATTGGCAACTCATGTAAGTTTTCATCCCTTTCAACAGCTAAATGAGACCAGGCCCTCAGTGATACAGATCAGTGATGATGAGATGTGATACAGCCTGCAGATTTATATCCCAAGGTCCCAGAGGAGATAGTCATAGAAATACTAATAACCATGGCTAAGGCCTCCAGAACATGTTTTAATTGTGCTGTTCTACTTTTGCAATCAATGAAAAGAATTAGCTGGTTTTAACTTGGACCATGTTGTAAGCTATTCTTGAAAAATAAAGGTGAGAAAATGGTAACAATCCAATAAAACATTGTTGCATTATGACTGAGAGGACGAATCATATGATATACCCTGACTAGAACTAGTAGTTGGCATGATAAGATATAAAGTCGTCTTGCCTAGCAAATATGCACCTGACCAGTTTAAGTGAGGGCCATCAGACAAGAGTACTAAAACGAGACTGTGCTTTGACTAACCAACTCAGAGGGCTGGATGCCCAAAGGAGCTGTATACAAGAACAGATAAAATACACAGCCTTGGATAAATGGACATGAAGCACATAGCAATAAGAAGACCCAAACATGGAAGAAGCCCAGATAATCAGCTGGTCAGCTGAATAGCAATATTGAAGATGGATCCATTAATCTCTATCTTAAAGACAGACTCTAATTGCATAATACAGAAAACAGACATCCATAATCATATAACCAGAGACCTAGCAGGGTCGGCGCCACAGAGAAAGACTGTAGAAGAGAAGTGGCTAAACATACATCAACGGGCAGATCATTTAAAATCGTTGAGCATTATATGCAAAATTATGGCCAAATTAGCTTAGCAGACTTATATTCTGATGTGGAAAAGTGTGGGACCACAACAGCAATTCACTACACTCAAGCCTTCTATGCTGGGCCTTAAGCCAGCAGAGATCCCCATGTTGACTCCTTTTCTTCTTTTTTACCAAATGTGTTACAGATGCTGAGGAAGTGTTGTGGAATTTTAAAGAGCCTGGGTTAAAATATCCCTGGAAAGTTGCACCTGACTTCTGTGGAAATAGTTTTCCTAGATGGTATCGTAGAGTAAGGAGATATAGCCTGGAGATATACTGGAATAACCTGTTGTTATTCATATACGATGGTGGGTTGTTGTGATTGTAGAATCTGGTGTGCTGACTGACTTTGTTGTGTTTTTGTGACTGGTTAGCCTGTTATTTTTGCTGTGAAGTCTTTGGTGTATGGGGCCTCTATGAAGTTTGCTGTGATTGATTGTTACAAAGACTCTCTATGGTTGTTGGGATAACCATCTAGGTGATTTTATGTGGTACAAAGTGCCAATCCCAGGCGAGTATGAAATACTAGGCCGAGACTGGTAAGTGGTAATTCTGCTGGGACATCTGCTTGATTTTTTTTTCATACAGCTGTGTGATAAAGCTGAAAGCTTCTAGTTTGAACGTGACCATTAATAAAGCAAAGTCCTCTTCATCGACCTTGTCCAGATTTAATGTTAAGCAGTTTATAAAAACTGCAATGGGATTTTTCTTGACTGAGGGACCATGCCGTGATTCCATGGAAAATTAATCTGTGTTTGAGTAACATAGATTAAAACCTTGGAAAAACATTAAGAATAATTTGCAAATTTAAAACATACCTCAACATTATTTCACCCATTGGATTCAACCTAATTTCACTGGTTGGATCCAACTAAAATGGTTTGCAAAATCTACATGTATTTCAACCAGAATTCACCCTAGTTTTCAACCTGATTTCACCTGTTGATTTCAACATGATTTCAACCATTTGATCCAATTAAATATAGTTTGCAAAATCTACACATATTTCAATAGGATTTCAACCATTGGTCTCAACCTGATTTCACCCGTTGGTTTCCACATGATTTCACCTGTTGGAGCCAAACTAAAAACAGTTTGCAAAATCTACAAGTGTTTCAACCGGATTTTACCGTTGGATTCAACCTGATTTCAAAGTTGTGTGCCTGCTGGGGATAGTCTCAATATGCAGCATTAGAACCACTTGGCTTAAGTAATGTTCTGATGTTGTGTAACTTTTCAGTGAAAGGCATTAATGCTAGTTGAAATTAGCGAAATCCTAGTATTTCAAAATTTTAAAATAAGTGAGAAATCTGGCTCTCACCCTTGAACAGGGAACCCTGTGTTGTTGCAAAATCAGTCACTTTCCTTAATCTGACCAAAACCCTCTTCAAAATGATATATACTCCAAACGATAAATGTCTGCATAACTATTATTTCTATTTCAGTTCCACTGCTCCCTGACTACAAACTTGCTTTGGGTTAACATGTCATTCATGCATGGTTCTGTTTTGACCATACCTACTTATTTACCTGCTCGAGGTCAAGCTTCCTCATCTCATAGAATTGGAAAATTTTATAGTAATTTAAAGTTTTATTAGAAATACTTACCATTTCCTAACAGTAGCTATTTGTTGGAGCCATCCAAAAACAATGGCCAATGCAGAGATGCGATTTTAACGTTATCAAACAACCTTAACCAAGCCATTGGGTTACAGTAGTCTGTCCTCCCGCCAATTAGGTCACATGACCACATTATTTACTGTTTTGTTACCAGCCATTGTAGATGGCTTGAGATTCTTTTCCTTAAACAAGTAGTTGAGGAAATTTGCTACATCTGGAATAGTGGGATCTGAGATGTCCACCTGACTCTCTTCACGCCACTTCCCAAAAATAGGCCACCTTGATTCATAGATTCTACTGAGGAGTGCCTCTGAGGCTATTTAAGTCACTTTTCGACTTCCTCTAAGAATCTCCCTGAATGTTTATGACTGACTCCAGATGCCAAGCATGATGATTCAATTTAGGTTGATTTTAGATTGTTTAGATTGTTGTCAAACCTGTTGTTAGTAGTAGCGATTTACTACTGTTGTGGAACAGCTGAGTCATCAGATTCACCCACAAGGGAAGCCTTAGAGGGAGCTTTGTGGACAGATCCACCAGATCGCAAATCCAAGTCATCCCTGGCCACCCTGGTGCAATCATGATGATTCTGCACCTGTAGGTGGTCATCTTTTGAATCACTTGAGGGATGAGGGCCACTGGACAAAACATATAGCCATCCAGACCCTCCCAAGAGATGTTCAATGCATCTGTTTCGCAAGCCTGACTGTCTGGGACAGGAGACACATACTTTGAAAGTTTGTGATTCAACTTTGTTGCAAACAAATCTACCATTGGTTCATGCCAGCAATGGCAGATTTATTTGAATCCTTGATGTTTCAACGCCCATTCCGTTTGAATCACCTGTTTTGACTTTGCTCTCTAGACAAAGAATCTACTAGAACATTGAGATTCCCTGGGGTGTGTTTTGCCCGAATCTGAATCCCCCTGGTATTCATCCAAGACATGATCTTTCAGATTAGGGCACACATTTCCTGAGAGTGAGTGCCTCCCTGTTTGTTCAGATAGGCAACCATTAATGAATTGTCTGTGGAAATCAACAGGTTTGATTCAGAAATTGATTTTTGAATGATTTTAAAGCTAGAAACACTGCTTTTAGCTCTAGAATGTTTATGTGGAGCCTTGATTCCTCCTGATTTCACAGGCCACTGGCTGTTTGATGTTTTAAGTGAGCACCTAAGCCTTTTAGGGAAACATCTGCAAACAGAAAGATTGTGCCCCTTCTGATGGAGTGTTGAGCCCCTCCTCAAATTTGAAGGATTGGCCCATCACTAAGATGATCCTTGAGACCTTGTGACACAGGAGCTGGGATATCCAGAGACTGAGGATATCTCCAGTGTGTTTTCAGATACCATTTGAATGGCCTCATATATAGTCGACCCAATTGTATTGTCTTTTCCATTGAACCCATGCTTCCAATCAGTGACATGAGCTTCCTTAGAGATGTGTGATGAGATTTCAACATGGAAACTACTTTCTCAAGAAGACGATCGATCTTCTTTTGAGTTAGAAAGACTGGCCTCACCCTAGGTCGAATTTGTAATCAAAAAATTCGATTTCTTGTGGAACTAAACCTGACTTTTCGAAATTTATGATCCAACCAAGGCTTTTGACAAGATGAATCAACCTGTGGGTCTTCTCTCGGCATTGCTGTTTTGACTTTGCTTTCATTAGCCAATCGTCTATGTACTGGTGAATCCTGCTGCCTCCTGCGAGAGCCATAAGTTTCACCTCTTTTGCTACCATGGTGAACTCGAGAGGAGCCGTAGCCATTCCGAAGGTAAGGAAGTGAACTGGTAAGATCTGTCACCTACATTGAAGCTTAGATACTTCTGAAACCGTGGGTGTATTGGTATGTGAAAGTATGCATCTGTAAGGTTGAGTGAGGTTCCCCACTCCCATTGCTGTAGCGAATCTCGAATATTTTCTGCAGTTTCCATTTCGAAAATTGGTACATGCAAAAATTTGTTTACCACATTCAAATCTATCACTGGTCAACATTTCTTTCCCAGACTGTAAAATCTCAGGGATGTAACCTTTTGAACTGGAGTTATCGCTATTTTGTTGATCATCTGATAAACCAATTTTATCGGAAACAGTTGTTTTTCCCGATCTGAATACTTGCTCCTTATTACAGGATAATTTGTCAATGGAGGTTGAAATCTAAAATTCAGATAATAACACTCCTTCAAAATAGTCACAACTCTTGGATGTGCATTCCATGCTTCCCATACCTGCCAAAATCTGGACAGACGGCTTCCTGGGCACCTGCATGCAGTCACTTCCTCCTGCCACCCCTCTCTCTAAAAGGCCTGGAAGAGTGGGAGCTTCTCCACCTAGTACCAACTGAGGAGGAGGTACTGCTTTTGGTTGAACTTGAGGATGTATTCTCATGGTAGAGGCAAAAAGACCAATTCTGAGATCTATTATCCCTTTTTCCTCATGTTCATGAATCCCTGTTAACATGAGACCATTTAATAAAGTTCCTTTGAACTTCAGATAGAGTATCCACAAGAAAAGCCTTATTGGAAGTGAAAGGAGCATTCTTCAACCTACTGATGTCATCCTCAGTGACATCCTTTGAACAGTTCTTTAAATAATTGTCTCTCTTGCTTAACAACATACATGCATTTGCTGACATAGTCATAGCACTCCCAAGGAATGAATCTAAAGCCTTCCCCAAGGACTGATTCACTGAAGACTGTAATTGAAGGCACTCCTGCACATATTCCAAGGCATCGTTGAAATCAGTTTCATTCTGTGCAGACATAATGATGGCAAACTGCTCCATCTCCTCAGTGGCTTTGCAGTTGGCTGAGTTAAACCAAAAATATGGTTTAAGACATTATTTTTTTCTCTGTTTACAGTCTCTCACAAGGTAAACTGCTTCCAAGGAGTAGCAATGGAAGATGGCATTTGAAATTGAGATGAGGTGGTGTTCCTAAAAGTATCTTGCAACTTAGGGGCTGTCACTGCCTGTGGTGTGGAAAGATGTTGTACCACTTCATAGGAGGTCTGTCAAAGCGTAAAAACTGCCCCCTGGCCAAAGGATTTCTTCTAGAAAACTTGGTTTTCAGGGAATCATGTTCCCTAGAAATACACGAAGCTTCATATATTCCTTAAAATTCAACAAACTGACCATATTCTCAGCAGGAGGCAAGGCCAAAGAGACCTCTGCAGATTTCTTCAGTTTTGAGGCTTGAGAGAACACAGGAGAAATGATAATATCTGTCTCAGTAATATCAATGTCTAACCACTTTGTAATGGTAACCAAAGTATCTGAATATGTTGGAACAGGTTGCTTTTTCTCCTGTGAAGTATCATATTCCCCGTCTTTAGACTCCACCCTCTCACCCTTTTTAATTTGGAGGTATCCACGATCGATTGTCAGAAGATGATGTCATGGAAGGGTAGTGGACTGTTTTGAATGAGATTCGTCAGAAAAATCCATAGTAGATGCAAGTCTCTTTTTTGCATTGGGAACTCACCTGTGGTGTAGCTTCCCTAGAAACCAAGATGTCTGCCCTTGTAGGGGAATCTTTCCTCTCTATCAGAGTAATTCTATTCAATAGGGTAGTAACCTGTGATAAAATTACTGCCAATGCCTGGCTATTTAAAATTTGAACCTGACGACTAGCCAACGACTACAGACTGAGAAGACATCCCAACCAAATAGTCTTCATCCAATATGGAATCGTCTATTTTGTTTTTTTTTCCTTTTGCAAAAAGGTTTCCTTAACTGACTTCTTACCTTTTGAAAGCTTACTACTCAACTTTTGCTTTTGATCTTCAGAGAATGCCACACACAGTAGACAGTCCTTCCTGGGCATACAAAGATTGTCACCTTTAACGGCTTCTCTACAATTGAAGCAATATCTATGAGTATCAAAATTCAGCATGCTTTTGAATCTGATGAATCATTATTATTCGCCACGATTCACATAAACTCAAGAAGAAAAATGAAAATTAATCCCTGTAACTCAAACCAATTTCCAAAAATGTCCTCACTGTTGATGGCTAACTAATGAAAGTAAAACAATGTGGTCATGTGACCTAATTGGCGGTAGGACAGACTACTTTAACCCAATTGCTTGCTGAAGGTTGTTAGATAACCTTAAAATCACATCTCTGCGTTGGCCATTTGGTTGGATGGCTCCAGCAAATAGCTATACTGTTAGATGTAAAAGGCACCCTACAGTATATGTTTTTTTTCTGTGTGTCCGTGTAAATTATAACATTTCAAAGAGACAGAGGCTATCTTTCACAAAAATTTGTAAAGTTTTGAAGAATGATAATGAAAGTCCACAATAGACGATATTGGCTTTGCAGCAACTGACAAGAAAAGTCACACAACGAAAATGAATTTGTTCCTGATCACATAATCAGGGTGGTCACTCATTAAAACTCAACTATATAAAAATAGTATTTTTTCACTTCTGATAAGTTAAATTTGCGTAATAAAACATAAGCAGCTTTTCTGTGAGCATACCACAAAATCCCGGGACATTATGCTTCCGTATTTATGATTTCTTCGATATTTTATAGTGGAGCGAAAATATAAATAAACATCTTTCCAACCTGTTTCATAAGTTAATGGAAAACATAGAAATATGCGAGTTGATTGACTTTAAAAGACCTGACAGTCCAGACAAGTGCTTATTCGTTACAATATCAAAGCCGCAAAAAATAAATGACAGAGAAGAAGAGTGTACCAAATTACTGGTACAGTAGTTCTGACACTCCTGGCCACGATACCACTATAAATGTCCATGAAGTCATAATTGCCCTTTATATCATCTATTGTCTTTGGCAGCATGCGATAGTTCAACAGCCAATATAAGAAAAATATGCCATAAAATATTTTGAGTTTTGAATGTTATAAAATAATCGATACCCATGCTCATTAACATAAAATCACATCCCTAATTGGTCCTGACACAAAATGGAAGAAACGGCCTTCAAATAAAGAAGCTGCTTATTGAAGCGGTGTGAATACATAACCAATGTTATATATGTATGAATTAATATTAAAGGACCTTAATGTTTGTTTAATGGCTAAAAAAGAGACATCCGTTTTGTGACAGCATGTTTCAGTTTGTATCGTATAACGATATCATATATAACCATGTTTCTAGCAATAAAATGAAAGGATATACACAACAACCAAACATAGCTGACAGTGGATCTGTACGCTTCAAAAGACAACTCAGAAATATTTCTAAGAAATTCAAACTTTCAAGTTATTCATTTTCACTTATAAATTCAACTCCCGAATTAGCCCTTGTTCCTGGCCAGGCTATTACCACAGCATGGAGCTATAATTACTACATTGAGGCCAAATGGACAAGATTGTTAACAAGTATAGTTTTATTTTAGAATTGAACCCCTTTTGTGATGTTTACATAGATCACCCACTGCACACTTGGTATATTTTGTAATTATGTGTAAGTTATGAAATACTTTCTTCATTTCACATGATTATATATTTTTTCTTCACTACAGAGGCCCCTGTTGGGATATATTCATGGATGTTTTCTTTACCATGAAATGCAAACGGTTAAATGTCAAATTGTGTAGTTTATGGTGTAATTTGTCCAGATAATGTGATAATAACATTTCACATGACCTAGCTAATGTTCCAGTGAATAACAGTAGCCTGAAAAACATGGAGACAGTATGGCGATTCAATCAGAAAAAGATTGTCTTGAAAACTGTCATATAACATTAGCAGAAAAACTTCTTTTTTAGGCTGCCAGTATTTTCATCCACTTTCAAGGTAAAGTGGAGCTTTTCTGACACTTTTTAATATGTGAATAACATTGCACTACCACACAAACTTCTAGATTCAACAAATGAGCATTTCAAAAATATTTAAGGTATATGTTTTCTTGACAATCCTTGTACCTACTACAAATACACAGACTTCTCTAGTCAGTCCATGAATATTAATGAGGAATTCAAATGTATTTGTGGCATATTTGAAATAATTATGCTGAGTGCAGACCCAATTTAGCAGTCCGTGGATATTCATGAGCAAGTCAGATATATTTGCTTAGAGGGCAGGATTAGGATTTACATAATATTGGAGTCAGACTATCAGTAAAATGACATAGAAAATCTATTTAGAAAAAAATAGGAAGTTGCAAAAGACATGGTTTTATAAATGTTTTATTTTTTTACCTTTACACTATGATACAAGTCAATATGATACAAGTTAAATTGTCTGGATTCAGTACTGGCTGTATACTACACATCCATAATTATACCCACATCATACTGGTGATCTTAGCCACTCTTAGACATCATTCATTATTAGAATGATTCACCTGAAACAATTTCACATCACATTGGGTAATTAATGACCACACTCTGTTCTCTCAATTGATGGTTCTTTGATGGTTATTTAATAAAAGGATTAAATTCAAATATTTGTTGAAATAAGGATAGTGTACTGCAAACAATTTATTAATATTTTAGTAGTGTAGGAAAAATGGTCATGGTGTTGTGAGTTATGATTATTTTGTTTCTTGTTCCCGACAAATCACCTTTTGTGCTAGTTTTTGTGTTTGTTGTGCCAACCCAGGAGCCATTACCTTTTACTGTTTTACTTTTGTAGAAGAGGTTAGAAGATCAGTTTGCTGCTTATGGATTGTTATATGAAGTAAATATTGTTGATTCTGTCAGCACCAACTCTTCTTCAGGTAAGACTGAACAGAAAGAAGTGTGAAACTGAAAACCATCTTACATTGATTACTGCTGTCAGTCTTAAATTTAGGCAGCATCAATTAAAATTGATGTAACTTTTGCATAAGTAACACAGCGTAGTCACAAAATTTCTATTTTTGATGAAAATTTACCCCAAAAAATAGGTTTTTTAAATGGAAGATTTTACATTTCTTACTTAGGGTTGTTTAACTGTTGATTTGAACATTTAAAAAATTTTATTATTACTCGTTAGTCGTTAGATATACCTGAACTAGTGGCCATTTGCCAAAGTCCAGACTGATTTTCTGGGGCAATGAAACAAATGAAATTCATTGTTTAGTTGCTTTTCGCTGGTTTGGTGAAATTAAGCCCTCACGTGCAGGAGTCATAGTTTTGAAGTCAGAATTGTCTTTGTTAGAGTTAATAAACTTCTACGTAAATATAATTTATAGGTTTTAACAGGTTTTTTATTGATTTGATGAAAATAAAATAAAATGTTGATATTTTCAAGCATTGGTTCTTTGAAATGCAAAGCAGTCTTTTGTTTCTAACACAAGTGAACAACAATTGGCTGAACATTGACTGAAAACTACAGAAGAGTAGAAGGGCCAACATGATAAATTTTTTTATCTCGATTTATTGACATAGTAGAAACAAAGGGAAAGTGACCAAAAAGCTGCAACATATTCTTTCATGTAACAATTTGACCTTAAGTTTCAATGTTGGTCTGCTCATTATATTTATCCTTGAGCAGATTTGCATAATAAGCTGTGTGTATGCACGCACTTGCACTTACAATACTGGGTCATTTTTCAAATGGGTATAATTTTTCAAATATTCTTGTTGGTCATGTTCATTTGCTTCCAAAGAAACCAAAAGCACTACGGAGGAGATCAGAGTCCAAATGTAGTCACAGAAATCAGCAATGTGTCACTGGTTTCGCAAAAGTCAGGCAAATAGAAGGGGTTTCCTTACTGGTGAATTTACACCTACTGCGGTAAATTTCACATCCTTGCTCTTCCACTTGGTAAAAAACTTTTGTTGCATTCTTGAGAAAACCCCAAATTTTAATTATGTGCATTATATTTGTGACTTTGTATATATTAGGGATGGGTCGGTAGGTCCCGTATCTCAGTGTCGAGAGCATTTTACTGAAATACCGTGATGAGATTTTACAACCGCCACTTCGCTTGTCAGCACATATAATGGAAGGAAGAGTTAAAATATCAGAAACATACACAAAATCTGAAGAAATTATAAGCTTTTATCCCATATTTTCGTCCATTTACAGACTTTTATAGTGCACTAAGCGATACGTTGAGCAGAACTGCCATGTTTTGGTTACGACACTTTATAACCTCAATTTCGCTTGTCAACTCATATAAATAAAGGAAAACTTAAAATATTGGAAAGAAACCAGAAATATGAAGACATTATACGTTTTTATCACATATTTTGTGCATTTATGAGCTTTTATTGCGATGTCGTTGAGGAAACATCCATGTTTGTTTGGGGTGAACTAAAACGCGGAGTCCCGAATTCGGTACGGTTTTGCATTGGCGACATCCCGATCTACATATTTTTCATACCGACCCATCCCTAGTATATATATAATGCAGTACTCTACAAAGTAAACCCATGTAGGTTCTTTAGAATGCAATGGAATGATCTTGTGCAAGTCATAGCATTCATCAAACTAATCTGTATTGACCTAATGTTATACATTGATTAAAACACAAATGGGCTTTTATTCAGTTATTTTTATTTTACTCTTTTCATTTCATGTAATGCAAGGAAAACCTATCTTCTTAACAGGTAGGATAAAAACCTTGACTTAATATGTCATTATAATTATGTGTAAGAACAGTAATGTGAAAATGTTATAATTGACAAGTATTATGCCTTGTGAGGAAAACCTTGTCTTTCCAGACTGGCCTAAAAACCTCACTAATCATGATAACCACTCCTGTTTTCAAACTGTTATACAAATATAAAAGAAACCTACATTCTCTAAACTATTTAAACTTGTACACTAATGTGACTAACCCATAATATAACAAAATCTTCTCATCACAAATCATTTAACAGTCACAAATACATTTAAATCTCAAATGTCCCAAGTGAAATATGTTGACAGTGTCAAAACTGGATGGCAGCACAATTTGTCAAAGTATGATACTGGTATGTTTAGGTAAAGTGTTCCATTCTGTAGCCAAGTTTTCAAATGAAACGATGTAAAAGCTGACACAACATTGCTCTCTTCACACATTGAGTATGTGATCCATCAGTTCCTTCCAACTGTGTGTGTGGGCATTCTGAAACATAATGGAAAAATACATTTATAGAAAGCTCTAGATGTATATAGTTTGGTGAATATAATTACATATATGTAACTTTTAATTACATTCAGAAATATATACAAGTTTGTCCATAAAATATATTTTATCCTATTCAGAGTAACAGAAGTGTTGAGTTGATATTATCTCTCCATCCACTTCTTTATGAAAGTACCTTTCTGAAGAACTGTAATATATTACTAGTCTGACATGAAATGTGTTGGGGGAACTCACAATTGCAAAAAAAGGAGGCATAAAGTGTTCTACTTACACGTTTGTGCATAATGAAGATGTATTTTCTTGTGTTTCTCCGATGTCTGGGTCTCGTATCACCACATGCAGGAATCAGCAGGATAGATTTATGACTTAGGTCTTTCTGTGGCAAACCTGATGAATTGTTAAGTACATTACTTCAGATACTTTAGCATTGTGTAATATATTTTAATCTTGTGTACAAAAGTAAAAAAAATCCTTAGAAATACATAAATATAAAAATACAATGCAATACTTAAAAAATATTTAGTATTTACCTCCACCTAGGAGGTTATATGATCATTGGATTCGGTTTAAAATTTTAGCAAATTACGAAAAACATAGTGCACAGATTAAAGTCAAATTTATCAGAGCTAGGTAAGTCTTGCTCTAATGCAGTACTGATTTTTGAACATCAGTAATTAATCATAATTTTGATCGTCTATTCATGTCATGGCATTTAACTTACAATATGACTTTTCTTTCATGTGATCAAGCAGGATGGTTAGTACAATTAATTCTGCTTAAACACCGAGTGTCCCTAAACAATTTTGACATATTGAAAAAAACTCAAAATAATATAATTTGAAATATACTAAGATTAGCTGTACCTACCATTCAATTTGCAGTTCTGAGTTGTCTTAAGATGAGGTGCCATGCATTTTAAATCTAGGCTTTTAACCAGTCAGACGAGGTAGATGTTTCTGTTCTGGCAAACCTAGTAAAATTTACACAGACATGGTAAATTATAGAGATGTATGCATTTACAGAGAGAAGCAATATTTAACTGTAAGTGAAAAAAAATGATGTTGAACAAATGCATGATCTTAGGCAGGTGCTTAATTGTTAATATTTTAATATTATCTGTGGTTATTTTTTCTCAGTGCATGGACGACTTTACTAACATTCTGTTCAAGTGATTCTCTACTTCGTGCATGTCAAGTGATACATTCCACTCGAAAAATAAAAATTTGTTACACCTACCCATCTTTCTTAACCAAGATATATTGGTCATGATAGGGTAGATCTTCACCTTCACATTTTCTTGTGTTGGAAATCTGGTAAATACAGAATAAATAATTAGATAGTTTGAAGAGATATATAATTTAATCATAGAATATTATTTATGACATTCTTATTTGATTTACTTCTGGTCTTGTTGATAACTGGAATATTGTGTAGTCCTTGTCAGTTATGGCATTGTATCTCCTTACATAAATATCTGAATAGAATTTCCGAAGATGTGACATTTTCTTGATTGAATTAGCAACCAATAATACCACAGGTATGAACATTGAGGGTGTAAATGGAAAACCAGCTTATCTGGTTTTAAGTTGATTTTGTTATAAAAAACCACAACCCGTTATAAACTGTTCAAAAGCAGTTCTTCTTTCAAACTTTCAATAAAATATTATTGGAGGTTGTAAAAGGCTTAGCTTTTATAATTATTAGGAAAAGTCCACAAATTGATGAAACTGCATGTTTCATTTGTAATTTTCGAAGAGATTTTTCATACAATGTTAAAAACAGGTATCAATCAGTTATTGTCTGTTTTTTAAAACCAACAAGTGGTTATCGAAAGTTAAAATTAACTGGAACTCAAGTGAACATAAAACTATTAGACCTACCCTCAAATCCTGGATGTTGAAAAGCTCTGTGCTGTTCGAAGTTTTGAGTCATCCAGACTGGGTACATCTATGAACATGGCTCTTTCTGCTGTAATTGTGTCCTATCCAGGCTGCTTTCAAAGTTAGTTGGGGTTATTTTGTTAGAGTTAGTTATTAGTTAGAGTTAAGTTATTAAAGATTAGTTATTGTCTAGTGGTTAAATCCTACAACTAATGACAATATTATCAAGTTTTATAAAGTATATGAATAAAAATTATCAAAAGCCAAGGTAAAGTAGCCATATAAATACTTTTTGCCCAGCCATGGTGGCTTACTCAATAGTGTCTTGCCCAGCCACGGTTGCCTTCTAAATACTGTGTTGCCCAGCCACGGTGGCCTTCTAAAATACTGTGTTGCCCAGCCACGATGGCCTTCTAAATACTGTGTTGCCCAGCCATAGTGGCCTTCTAAATACTGTGTTGCCCAGCCACGGTGGCCTTCTAAATACTGTGTTGCCCAGCCACGGTGGCCTTCTAAAATATTGTGTTGCTCAGCCATGGTGGCCTTCTAAAATACTGTGTTGCCCAGTCACGGTGACCTTCTAAAATACTGTGTTGCCCAGCCACGGTGACCTTCTAAAA
Organism: Sabellastarte sp. h YS-2021; assembly: GCA_964017235.1. Taxonomy (NCBI): domain Eukaryota; kingdom Metazoa; phylum Annelida; class Polychaeta; order Sabellida; family Sabellidae; genus Sabellastarte; species Sabellastarte sp. h YS-2021. Next base: position 50,465,417 of record OZ024936.1, on the reverse strand, counting down.
TACTGTGTTGCCCAGCCATGGTGGCATTCTAAAATACTGTGTTGCCCAGCCATGGTGGCCTTCTAAATAGTGTATTGATCTTGAAAAACCTGAAAAGCACCACTTGTTGCCCAGCCACGGTGGCCTTCTAAATACTGAATTGATCGTTGAAAACCAAAAAAGTACATGTTGCCCAGTCATGGTGGCCTTCTAAATACTATATTGATTCCTAAAAAGTACATGTTGCCCAGCCACTGTGGCTTTCTAAATAGTGTATTGATCCTGAAAAAACGGAAAAGCACAAAATGTTGCTCAACCATGGTGGACTTTTAAATAGTGCATTCATCCTGAAAAACCTGAATTAGTTAGTTAAAAATTAAGGTACAAGCAAACCTTAGTGTTATTCTGCACCAATAAATTTAACAAATACTAAACAATATATACAACATGAACAAACATACAAAAAACTAGTGACTAGACATACACTGAACAAGAATGACAAGATAAGATCATAAATACTGACTAGACCATACAACAACAAAATATACAGAAACAAATACCCAAATACAATAAAATAAATACAATCCATAAATAGAATTCTCAAAAAGTGGAAAATATATAAATGAACAAAAAACAAAATAAAAATTTATTCTGTGAAATATAATCAAGGTTAGTGTCTCCTCCAATTAGTCGCCTCTTACGACACGCAGGAGGACACGTTGGGCCTATTCTACTTCCCCGGACCCACAGGGGGTTGAAAAACCTGAAAAGCACAACATTTTGCCCAGCCACGGTGGCCTTCTATATACTGTATTGATTCTGAAAAACCTGAAAAATACATGTTGTTGGTGGCCTTCTAAATACAGTATTTATCCTGAAAAACCAAAAAAGTACATGTTGCCCAGCCACAGTGGCCTTCCAAATACTGTATTTATTCTGAAAAATACATGCTGCATAGCCATGGTGGCCTTTGAAATACTATATTCTGAAAAACCTGTAAAGCACAACATGTTGCCCAGCCATAGTGGCCTTCCAAATACTGTATTTATTCTGAAAAATCCAACATGTTGCCTTCCCATAGTGGGCTTCTAAATAGTGTATTGATCCTGAAAAACATGCAAAGTACAACATGTTGCCCAGCCACAGTGGTCTTCCATGTACTGTTTTAAATTTTTTTACTAAATATTAAAAACCTGAAAAGTACATGTTGCCCACCCATGGTGGCCTTCTAAATACTGTACTGATCCCGAAAAACCTGAAAACCACACTATGTTGCCCAGCCACAGTGGTCCTCTAAATAGTCTGTTGATCCTTATAACCTGAAAAGTACATGTTGCCCAGCCACGGTGGCCTTCTAAATACTGTATTTATCCTGAAAAACCTGAAAAATACATGTTGCCCAGCTATAGTGGGCTTATAAATAGTGTATTAATCCTGAAAAACTTGAAAAGTACAACATGTTGCCCAGCCAAGGTGGTCTTCTAAATACTGTATTGATTCTGAAACACCTGAAAAGCACAACATGATGCCCAATCACGGTGGCCTTAATATTGTATTGATCCTTAAAAATCTGAAAAGGACAACATGTTGCCCACCCATGGTGGCCTAAATACTGCATTGATCCTGAAAAATCTGAAAACCACACAATGTTGCCCAGCCACGGTGGCCTTCTAAATACTGTATTTATCCTGAGAAACCTGAAAAGTACATGTTGCCCAGCCATAGTGGGCTTCTAAATAGTGTATTAAACCTGAAAAGTACAACGTGTGTTGCCCATCCAAGGTGGTCTTCTAAATAGTGTAGTTATCCTAAAAAACTTGAAAAGTACATGTTGCCCATCCAAGGTGGTCTTCTAAATACTGTAGTGATCCTTGAAAACCAGAAAACAACAATATGTTGCCACGGTGGCCTTCTAAATAGTCTATTGATCCTGAAAAACCTATAAAAAAACTATAAAAGTATAAATATAGTATATTTCTCAAGATGAGTAAAATAACACCAAACATCAATAAAATCCAATCATGGTTAGAATTATAATGTGACATTAACACCTCCATTTAGTCGCCTCTTACGACACGCAGGAGGACACGTTGGGCCTATTCTACTTCCCCGGACCCACAGGGGAACAGACACCATTTCACTTGTAAATGCTAAATTGATCACAAAAGTCACATGTTATCCAGCCAGTCGCCTTCTAAATATTTGATTGATCTTGTAAAGTCTGAAAAGTACAACATGATGCCCAGCCACAGTGGCCTTCTATATACTGTATTGATCCTGAATAGTCTGAATAGTACATCATGTTTCCCAGCCACGGTGGCTACTGTGTTGCCCAGCCACGGTGACCTTCTAAATAATACATATTGATCCTTAAGTGCCTGAGATTTAATATATGTTGGCCAGCCACAGTCACATTCTAAATGCTATGTTACCCAGCCATGGTGGCCTTCTAAAATACTGTGTTGCTCAGCCACGGTGGCCTTCTAAATAGTACATATTGATCCTTAAATGCCTGAGATTTAATACATGTTGGCCAGCCACAGTCACACTCTAAATGCTATGTTACCCAGCCACTGAGGCCTTCTAAAATACTGTGTTGCCCAGCCACAATGGCTTTCTAAATACTGTATCGATCCTGACAAGCCTGAAATGTAATACATACAGGCCTTATAAAATACTGTTTCCCAGTCATGGTGGCCTTCTGAAATACTGTTTTGTCCAGCCACAATGACCTTAAAGTTCTGTTGATCCGAAAAAAATCTTGAAAACAAAAACATGTTGCTCAGCAAAGGTGGAATTTAAAAATATGATGACACAAAAACAAAATAAACAAAACATAAAAATAATAAAAAACCTTGTACCTTTCTACTTACACCTCGCTTACACTAACTTACTACCCATAACTCCATAACAGCATTCTGAAAGGAAAAGAACACAATCAATTTATGCCTTAATAATCACTGCTAACTTAACATTTACTTTTTTATTTGCTACAAGCCATTGTTATAGAAGCTATTTAATATTGTATATATCTAATATAATTTACTTAACATCACATTCACCAAATGCTTTACATGTATAACTACACATTTTATTTTGAGAATAAACAGTGGTCTTTAATTGGCACCAAACCAACCGCCATACAGCTTTGTTTCAATGATTCTGATTGGTTAAAGTCTGAATTTACAATGTTAATTTAGTGAGTGTACTGCATTATTGCCTTAGACCAAGTTATTATAACTGTCAATTTACATTTTCTATTTAGTGTTTATAAGAGTAAACGGAAAAAATGTTTGCAAACAATTTGGACTGCAATTTATCCAGGTGATATTTCCAGTTGACAGTAACAATTCAAATGTGATACTGATATCACTTAACCTGTTTTCTATGAATTATTTATCAATAATAGAATGTAAATATATGTAACTTACATTGAGGTGACTTCCATGTCACTATTTTAATATTGTTGCTTCCCTTTCTATAAGCCACTGGTCATTTTGTCTGAACAGAGAGAAACAAATTTAGAGTTATAATATTCTGGATGTCACACTGTTTTCACTACTTCTTATCATTAATAACTTCGCAAAAATTTATAACAATTTATGACAAGTTTGGACATTATAAGGATCTCAAATGTTTTTCACCAGATATTGTTACAATACTTGATATTGTGTTTACTGATAAATATCACTGAAGTTAAAAGTACTTATGTACTTTAATGAACATCAAATTTAAAAATTTGAAACTTACATTGAGGTAACATCCTTGGGAGTATGACTAACCCATGTCCTCTGTTCCAATAGGTAATGATAGTAACAATTTCCAATTATCAATGAATTTGGACATTTTGAAGTTGTCAAATACATTTCATCAGACTTTGATGCTTGAAATTTTGCCATTACTAGTGAAAAACAATCCCATTAAGTATTATTAAATTCCCATTAAATAATTTTTCTCACATCAGTTATAACTCAGAACTTACCCTGCCCAATTTTGTTAAGTTTGAATCTTGTACAATAAAATTCACAAATAATAGAAAATTTACAATAACCTTTGAATTTTCAGTATATAGTGAAAGTATTCTATGAATATTTGAATTTTAATCAATAAAAATTTAATGTAATATTTGTAACTTACTTTTTTTTTAAACTAACTTACATCAGGATGAGTTCTGTGACACTATGTTTATTATGTTTGTTTCCATTTCCATGACACTGTCAACCTACCAGAGAAACAATTGTAATTATGAAAAATGTTCTTGATGCAAAACACTTTATTCACACAGTATATTACCTGCCAATAATTAACAGTAGTAAAAATAATAATCTTTCAATCATTATAAAATTTGGTCAATAAATGTGCAAATGCATTTTGCGATGCCTTGTTAATTCTTGATATTTCGTTGACTCATAAACACAGTCCAGTTAAAATATACTCTGAGATATGCTTTCTGTTTTAACATCAGCCCAAATTTTATGTTACATCAGACATTGATGAATCATGACTCAGAATTTATCGTACCCAGTTTTATTATCTTAGAATCCTGTATAATACTGACTGCTAAACATATCAAAATTGATGTCTGTAGTTTGAGTAACATTGACAGTATTCTATGATGATAGGCATTTACAAAAGTTATATTTTAATGACTTGCAAAAAGTAAATTGTTGTAGCTCACAGTGAGAGGGCTTCCATAAGACTGGTTTAAATGGACTCGTTGCTGTGATCCCCAGTCCTTCCAGCTAGAACAGAACAAAGCAAAAGAAATGCATAATAATAATAATAATAATAGTAAATAAATGATGATAACCTAAGCATTTATGAATGACTATTGGCCAAACATTGTGTGAAAGTACATATTAGGTTATTATTAAGAGACTGATAATGAATGCTTGATTGTGAATGTACCCAGTTTTATTTCCTTAGAATTTTTGTATTATGTTGTATTATACTGTTTACTGTCTATATACAAAATTGAGGTCTGAACTGAAAATAGACATAGTAGTATTCTATAAACTTCTATCATCATATGAATTTATATGAATTTGTGTTATAATGATAACAAAACATATCACTGAAGAAGACAAAACAAATTGTCTTTGACCTTCAGAGGCAAATTGTACTAAATTGTCTATTCTGGCAAGAAAATTTGAAGATGTGTAACAAGCGGGTAATTTTTCTTGTTTACCTTACACTGAGATGACTTTTATGAAACTGTATTCAATGCTTCCATTTCTGTGTCTCCCACATCTGTCCAGCTAAAACAAATACAATAAGTTTTCACAGTTTAATTCTTTTGTTTAACTAATTGTTAATAGTAACAGTAGAACCTCTGTAGGGCTCAAATGTATACCATATCTTTTTCAAACGTGTACACAGATATTTTGTATCCATAAAGCACTTATACAGGTTATGGGATATAACTTGTTTTGCAGTGTGCTGATAAGAAATCCAGTATAAAAAGGAGTACATTATATAAACTGGGAATTCATTATCTGAACTAATTAGAACAAAACTTGAGCCTTTAGCAAGGCTACCCTTCAGATTTCCTTTAGATATATACTTAGGATATATGCTCTCATTTCAGCTGTAACTCACTCAAAACAGTGATCAATCCCCTGCCCAAAGCGTACCCTGCCCAGTTATGAATTAACAAAAAATAATATTACAGATAAATATTGAAATTTACACCCACCAATAAGTCTTTTATGTTGAAAACCTCAGCTTAGGTGCAGATCAGCCACACTGGGTAGATCTCTAACATGGGTTTTTCTGTTGTACTTTTGTCCAATCCAGCATACCTTCAGAGTGGAATTATTGTGTTATTGTAAATTAGTTGTTAATAGTTAATGTATTAGAGATTAGTTGTTTAGATTATATATTAGAGGATAAATCCTGCAAAAATAGGAGCATTAATTTTAAGATACTTGTCTAACTACCATATTGATCTTGAAAAGCCCAAAATATAATGCATGTTGCCCAGCCATGGTGGCCTTCTAAAAATACTGTGTTGCCCAGCCACAATGGCCTTCTAAAAATACTGTGTTGCCCAGCCACGGTGGCCTTCTAAAAATACTGTGTTGCCCAGCCACTGTGGCCTTCTAAAAATACTGTGTTGCCCAGCCACGTTGCCCAGCCACTGTGGCCTTCTAAAAATACTACTGTGTTGCCCAGCCACTGTGGCCTTCTAAAAATACTGTGTTGCCCAGCCACGGTGGCCTTCTAAAAATACTGTGTTGCCCAGCCACTGTGGCCTTCTAAAAATACTGTGTTGCCCAGCCATGGTGGCCTTCTAAATACTGTATTGATCGTGAAAAACCTGAAAAGTACAACATGTTGCCCAGCCAAAGTGGCATTCTAAAATATTGTGTTGATCCTGAATAGCCTGAAATGTAATACATGTTGCCCAGCCACAATGGAATTCCAAAAAATACTTTTTTGTCCAGCCAAGATGCCCTTCTAAATACAGTATTTATCCTTAAAAGCCTGAAAAGCACATGTTGTCCAGCCATAGTGGCCTGCAAAATGCTGTGTTGCCCAGACACTGTTTCAGATAGATAGATATTAGATAGATATTTAAAATTTTTAGTGCAAAAACAATAATGTGTCATACTGCACTATAAAAACATTAACTACTATAAATACATTAACTAATATTCACAAATATATACATAGAAATAATTAAAAATACATGAACAAATATACAAATAAAAGTAAAACATCTGACTAGATACACATTGTAAAAAACAGAGAGACATTAAACAAACAACACATGAATAAAACATATGGACAAGAAAAAGAAGGGTTACAGACTAGTAATACTTTAACAATATGTATAACATGATAAAATATACAAAAAACAACAACTCATGACTAGATATACAGATAAATTTGACAAGAATATACAGTAAACATTACAGAAACAATAAAACAGTTACAAACTATAAATAGAATATATTTCTCAAAAGGAGTAAAATAACACAAAACATCAATAAAATCCAATCATGGTTAGAATTATACTGTGACATTAACACCTCCATTTAGTCGCCTCTTACGACACGCAGGAAGACACGTTGGGCCTATTCTACTTCCCCGGACCCACAGGGGGACAGACACCGTTTCACTTGTAAATGCTAAATTGATCACAAAAGTCTGGAAAGTACATGTTATCCAGTCAGTCACCTTCTAAATATTTGATTGATCTTGTAAAGTCTGAAAAGTAACACATGATGCCCAGCCACGGTGGCCTTCTAAATACTGTATTGATCCTGAATAGTCTGAATAGTACATCATGTTTCCCAGTCATGGTGGCCTTCTAAATACTGTATTGATCCTGAATATCCTAAAAAGTACAACATGTAAAATATATGTTGCCCAGCCACACTGGGCTTCTAAGATACTGTGTTTCTCAGCCACAGTGCCCTTCTAAATACTTTCTTAATCCAAAACAACCTGAAATGTAATATATGTTGCCCAGCCACGGTGACCTACAATAGTGTATTTAAAATATTGTGTTGTCCAGCCGCCATGGCCTTTTAAATGCTAAATATTTATCCCTAAGTTCCTGAAGTGTAATACTTGTTGCCCAGCCACAGTGGCCTTCTAAATACTGCATATTGATCCTTAAGTTCCTGAAATGTAATACATGTTGCCCAGCCACTATGGCCTTCTAAAATACTGTGTTGCCCAGCCATGATGACCTTGTAAATACTGTATTGATCCTGAAGTACCTCAAATGTAGCTGTGGCCTATTGGGTAACACACTTGCCTAGGAACACCAAGGACGTTAGTTGAATCCCAGGCAGATGCATAGTGGCTTGGATGACCACTTAAACGGGCGTTCCTCTGTCATTGGGTCCTATCCCCAGTGGCAGGTTAAAGAACCTCAAGGATGTTAATAAATGGTCATCCTTGAGCCTCTGTGTTTCAGTTAGGGGGTCAGTAATTTGAGAATTGGACTGTACTTGTACAGTCGGATGGGTCATATAGCGCTTTGAGTCCTGTATAAATATAAATACAAAAAAAAACCCAGTAAAATATGTTGCCCAACCACGGTGGCCTTCAAATATACTGTTGCCCAGCTAAAGTACCTGAAATGTAATGAATGTTGCCCAGCCATGGTGGCCTTCTTAATACTATATGTTGATCCTTAAGTGATTGAAATGTAATACTGGTACATGTTGCCCATCCACGTTGGCCTTCTAAAATACTATGTTGCCTGGCCACAGTGGCCGTCTAACTACAGTGTTGCCCAGTCATCATGTGGCCTTCTAAGTACTGTGTTGACCAGCCACAATGACCTTAAAGTTTCATTGATTCTGACAATTCTGAAAATGAAAACATGGTGCCCAGCCACGATGGCCTTCTACATACTGTATTGGTCCTGTACAACATGTTGCCCAGCCACAGTGGCCTTCTAAAATATTGTGTTGATCCTGAATAGCCTGAAATGTAATACATGTTGCCCAGCCTTGGTGGCCTTCCAAAAAAATACTGTGTCGCCCAGCCACGATGGCTTTCTAAATAATGTATTGATCCTTAAAAGCCTGAAAAGCACATGTAGTTCAGCCATAGTGGCCTGCAGAATGCTGTGTTGCCGAGCCACTGTTTCACTTGTAAATACTATAATGATCCTAAAACCTGAAAGGTACATGTTATCCAGCCACAATTTTTGCCATTTTAATATTTTATTGATCTTGTAGAGCCTGAAAAGTACATGTTGCCCAGTCATGGTGGCCTTCTAAATAATGCATTAATCCTGAATACTCTGAAAAGTACATCATGTTACCCTTCTATATATGGTATTAATCCAGAAAATCCTGAAATATAATCCATGTTGCCCAGCCACGGTGGCCTTCTAAATACTGTGTTAATCCTGAAAAGCCTTAAAAGTATTGATCCTGAAGTGCTTGAAATGTAAAACATGTTGCCCAGCCATCATGGCCTTCTAAATACTACATATTGATCCTTAAGTTCCTGAAATATAATATATGTTGCCCAGCCTTTGTGGCCTTCCAAAATACTGTGTTGCCCAGCGAAAATGGCTTTCTAAATTCTGTATTGATCCTGACAAGCTGAAATGTAATACATGTTGCCCAGCCACGGTGGCATTCTAAATACTGTGTTTAAAATAAGTGTGTTGCCCAGCCACTGTGACCTTCTAAATACTGTATATTGATCCTTAAGTTCCTGAAATGTAATACATGTTGCCCAGCCATGGTGGCCTTCTAAATACTGTGTTGCCCAGCCACGGTGGCCTTCTAAATAGTACATATTGATCCTTAAGTGCCTGAGATTTAATACATGTTGGCCAGCCACAGTCACATTCTAAATACTATGTTGCCCAGCCACGGTGGCCTTCTAAAATACTGTGTTGCCCAGCCAAAATGGCTTTCTAAATACTGTATCGATCCTGATAAGCCTGAAATGTAATACATGTTGCCCAGCCACGGTGGCATTCTAAATACTGTGTTTAAAATAAGTGTGTTGCCCAGCCACTGTGACCTTCTAAATACTGTATATTGATCCCTAAGTTCCTGAAATATAATACATGTTGCCCAGCCACTGTGACCTTCTAAAATACTGTGTTGCCCAGCTACGATGGCATTCTAAATACTGTGTTTAAAATACTTTGTTGCCCAGCCACTGTGGCCTTCTAAATACTTTATATTGATCCCTAAGTGCCTGAAATATAATACATGTTGCCCAGCCACTATGGCCTTCTAAAATACTTTGTTGCCCATCCACGATGGCTATCTAAATACTGTATCAATCCTGACAAGCCTCAAATGTAATACATATTGCCCAGCCATGGTGGCATTCTAAATACTGAGTTTAAAATAAGTGTGTTGCCCAGCCACTGTGGCCTTCTAAATACTGTATATTGATCCTTAAGTTCCTGAAATGTAATACATGTTGCCCAGCCATGGTGGTCTTCTAAATACTGTGTTGCCCAGCCACGGTGGCCTTCTAAATAGTACATATTGATCCTTAAGTGCTTGAGATTTAATACATGTTGGCCAGCAACAGTAACGTTCTAAATACTATGTTGCCCAGCCATGGTGGCCTTCTAAAATACTGTGTTGCCTGGCCAAAATGGCTTTCTAAATACTGTATTGATCCTGACAAGCCTGAAATTTAATACATGTTGCCCAGCTACGGTGACATTCTAAATACTGTGTTTAAAATACTTTGTTGCCCAGCCATTGTGGCCTTCTAAAATACTGTGTTGCCCAGCCACGATGGCTTTCTAAATTCTGTATCAATCCTGACAAGCCTGAAATGTTATACATGTTGCTCAGCCACAGTGGCATTGTAAATACTGTGTTTAAAATAAGTGTGTTGCCGAGCCACAGTGGCCTTCTAAATAGTACATATTGATCCTTAAATGCCTGAGATTTAATACATGTTGGCCAGCCACAGTCACATTCTAAATACTATGTTACCCAGCCACGGTGGCCTTCTAAAATACTGTGTTGCGCAGCCACAATGGCTTTTTAAATACTGTATCGATCCTGACAAGTCTGAAATGTAATACATGTGGCCCAGCCATGGTGGCATTCTAAATAGTACATATTGATTCTTAAATGCCTGAGATTTAATACATGTTGCCCAGCCACGGTGGCATTCTGAATACTGTGTTTAAAATACTTTGTTGCCCAGCCACTGTGACCTTCTAAATACTGAAAATTGGTCCTTAAGTTCCTGAAATGTAATACTATGTTGCCCAGCCATGGTGGCCTTCTGAAATACTGTGTTGCCCAGCCATGATGGCCTTCTAAATACTGTATTGATCCTGAAGTACCTCAAATATAAAATATGTTGCCCAACCACTGTGGCCTTCAAAAATACTCTTGCCCAGCTACAATGGCCTTCTAAATACTACATATTGATCCTGAAGTACCTGAAATGTAATGCATGTTAACACCAAACATCAATAAAATCCAATCATGGTTAGAATTATAATGTGACATTAACACCTCCATTTAGTCGCCTCTTACGACACGCAGGAGGACACGTTGGGCCTATTCTACTTCCCCGGACCCACAGGGGAACAGACACCATTTCACTTGTAAATGCTAAATTGATCACAAAAGTCACATGTTATCCAGCCAGTCGACTTCTAAATATTTGATTGATCTTGTAAAGTCTGAAAAGTACAACATGATGCCGAGCCACAGTGGCCTTCTATATATACTATGTTGATCCTGAATAGTCTGAAAAGTACATCATGTTGCCCAGCCAAGGTGGCCTTCTAAATATATTGATCCTTAAGTGCCTGAGATTTAATACATGTTGGCCAGCCACAGTCACACTCTAAATGCTATGTTACCCAGCCATGGTGGCCTTCTAAAATACTGTGTTGCGCAGCCACAATGGCTTTCTAAATACTGTATCGATCCTGACAAGTCTGAAATGTAATACATGTTGCCCAGCCATGGAGGGCTTCTAAATGGTGTATTGATCCTGAATAGCCTGAAAAGTACAATATGTTGCCCAGCCACGGTGGCCTTCTAAATAGTACATTTTGATCCTTAAGTGCCTGAGATTTAATACATGTTGGCCAGCCACAGTCACATTCGAAATACTATGTTACCCAGCCACGGTGGCCTTCTAAAATACTGTGTTGCCGGGCCACAGTGGCCGTCTAAATACAGTGTTGCCAAGCCATGGTGGCCTTCTAAATACTGTGTTGACCAGCCACAATGACCTTAAAGTTCCATTGATACTGAAAATTCTGAAAATGAAAACATGGTGCCTGACCACGGTGGCCTTTAAAAAATATGATTAAACAAAAAGAAAATAAATAAAACATAAAAATAATAAAATCACCTTATACCTTTTTACTTACACCTCACTTACACCTTACACCAACTTACTACCCATAAATTCTCCTGTGCAACATTCTGAAAGCAAAAGAATAGTTTATAGTGTAATGGAATGTAATATAAATTATTCTTTCTAATTACTAATTGCTTAGTTAACATTCACATATTTTGTCACGAAGTCATCATTTTCATAGCATCCATTTAATATTGCATCATGTCATTTTTTCATTGTCACATTTATATTGAGGTTTTTAAAAGGGTGGAATTCTGTTAAATTTAAGAAAACATTGGCATACCTTCATAACTCTAAACGTCTTCTGGATTTAAATAGTGTCATGGTTTCCTCATCTGAAACAGAAATAGTCCAGCTTTATGGGAGTCACACAATCATAACCTAAAGTACTAAGCTCACATAATTACAGGTAAAAATAAATTAGTATATCAAAATGTAAGTTAAATAGTGTTGACTGTCGAATGAGGATTTGTTTTTTGTATTTTGTATTGGGAATTTGTCAAATATATATTGTAGATTTTGATTGCATGTTTAACATAAATATTTTAAGTGTCTATGGTGACAAATAACTTTACATTATCAAACTGTGGAATTTTAAGTAACATCAGTATCATACCTGTGTGGGTTGATTCAGCTAGTGTGGTTATAATTTGACTGGCTTTGGATGAATCATCACTTCTTGGAATCTGTCCCTAATGTAAGAACATAATGAAAACAAGAGATCAAAAACAACATACAGAAGATCAAACATAGAAGAAAATATTACAATTATACATTTGTACAGTTAGTACAGATTGTAAGACAGATGTAGAATATTTCAACAAACAATGGACAGTGTTTTAAAGAATATTTGAATTGATTAACCAAAGACTTTCAACTTACAGTAAAGATGACTTGTAGTTGTGAACTGTTGTGTAGTCAATATATTCCATTTAACTTCTGTAACCTGGCCAAAATAAATGGAATTGAATAAAAATACCATGAGTTTTACATCCATTGTACTTGTAGGGTCTGATTTGGTTATTGAGACAAATTGAACAATTCTTCATTGTAGCTTTTATATGATTTAGCTTCAATACTTTTCAATAAAATATGCTGTACAGCAATTTTTTTGTAATAAGTTGTAACACAAAAATGCACAATAATGTAGTATTGTAGAAATATAGGAAAAGGAAACAGAGAATTAGACAGTTCTTATAATATCTGGCCTTTTCTCACTGGTACCAATGAAATTAACAGGACAGTGTACAAAGTTTAGTTGCAGTTAGTTGAGCTGATATGACCTAATCTATAATTACTAAAGGAAAGTTTTTAATATTATCTTTCAACAAAATTTAACTTTAATATTTTCTTAAACCTCATTAGGGACTTGCACTTCTCAAAATATTGAAACAAACATTGATTAACCGTGTTTGTATATTTAACTTGTCATAAAGAAATTTAGCTTTGAAATAACCTCATTTACAATTTATAAAGACAGATTTGGTACAATTCACTTAGTAAATCTTTACTTTAAAAATTATATGATATTGTTGTGATAAAACAATTATTTTAAATATATTATCAATGTTGCATTTAAATTAACTTACTAAGTGTTTATGAGAGCTGTGTCTTCCCAACAATACCCAACCCAAAATAATGGCAAAGGGCATTTCATTACTATTCTGTTAAATTACTGGATTGTAGTAAACCTTTGACAACATCAGAAAATAAATATGAAACCTTAATATTTAAATGTTGCTACAAAAAATCTTTACTAGATAAAACATTATTCAGGCAGTATTTGAATTATTATAAATACTCATTATTACATTTACTTACCTTTAAAACTTCATGTAGGCAAATCCAAATTTTAGTGTAGATATCCAAAAATATTAACATATCCTTATGTGACATTTTAACAGCAGTGACACTTTGAAACTAAAGATGGCTGCCCAGGGGTTAGCTTTTATACCAAGATGCTTTAAAAAGCACTGGCAAATGAGATTGTTCTAATGGAAAAATTTGAAAATGAAAACAGAATAACTATAGAACTTAAAGTCACTTTCTAATCACTGAATTTTATTATTGAAGTTTGTATTCATGTCGAATTTTTAAGAAAACTTAAACATTGAGTGTATTTATTTTTTGGTGTATTTAAATGCATTTCAAAATGTATCACTAAAAAGGCTAGAACTTTATTTAAATAAAATTTAAGGCCACCATTTAAAGTTTACAAAATTTGAGAAAATGGAATGTCCAATGTGACACAGGTTGAGAAAGTTGTGACAATTTGCTGAGTTTTATGTCCCACAAAGTTCATAAAGTGGTCACACTTGTGTTTTGATAGTAATTAATTATGTCATTATGGTCTTATTGTGAGATTCATTGTTGTTTTTAGTTCTAAAGTATTGTGAAAAGATAATTTTACCAATACATATTTTATTCACTTGAAAACTTATATTTCTGTTTTATTTTAAAGAATGATGCTTGTTGATTAGATTCCAAACATTATCCATCCATTACATTTTTAGCAATTATACTCACACAGGTGATATTAATAAAAAACTTGAGACATATAGAGCTTCAAAAGGTAAAAAGCTCATTAGTTTTAAAATTTAAACACAATTGTTGTAACATATATATAAAATGCCCATTAGCACATTTGTTTTGCTTGTGATAAATATACCTATTGCAGTTTGATATTTCAGTAGACACTTGACATGAAGTATTTCTGCCATTTTATGCATAAATTAAGGAAAATTTTCCCAGCATAATCTTAATATTTGCTCAGCAAAAACTCACACAAAGTTGACCAAAGTTGTGGTTTGCCCTCCCTTCCAACACTTAAGGTATGAATTTTGCAATACCACCTTTTGATTGTTGTGCCTTAGATTCTGCCTAAATGCATAGATTAAGCACTATAAAAGTCCAGTGCCCTGAGTTTCAGTTAAATATAGACTAGTTTTATGTGAAAAGAAAACTTTGCCACAGTATGTGAAATTTGCCAATGGAAGTATCCCACTTAAAACAATTGAAAATTATGGTAATTTTGCAACAGGCAAGATCAGTAGCCTAACATTGTCTAAAAATCACAAATATGTGAAGAATTTCCCACCAGTCAAAGAAGAGGAAAAAGAGGGGGGGGGGGGGGGGGGGTGTCACATTTTATGTACTCATATTAATTTCACATCTCTAATTCATTCATTTCATTCATTTTATTTTATTATAGTGACATGTATTATACTGTAACAAAAAGTATTACAAAACATAAACAAAAGGAAATACCCAGCCCTCTTTTGGGCTTATAAGTCACTTTAAATATAAAAGTTCAAAGTATGATTGGTTTGATTAGTTTAAACTAGGAATTTATATTAAAATATGAAGATAAATGATAATAACCACAAATACAAAATTACAATCCAAAAAATGTATCATATTTAAAGGAGAGAAAAAAAAACACTTACAAAAACAAACTTAACTTAAAACAATGTTTTTTCGTATGTTCCATATTTTCTCAACAAATTTAGCAAGATAGTTTGTATCAAATGACATAACGGCAATAAATTTTTCATTCAAATTCCAAGAATCAAAATTTGGGTAAACAGTTTTTAATTTTCTGTACAACTGTTCTCTTTCTGAATTATATGCTGTACAGCAACAAAGAAAGTGACATTCGTACTTCTAATACACTAAAAGTATTTAAAGATGTCTGACTCGGTGACACTATGATTGGTCATTGTAGATTTTTGTGATTTTACGATATTTTGGCAATTTGAGGATTTCAATTTCATGTTCAACTCAAGGCTACAGTTTCAGGACTGTAATGAATTTTATCTGTTTTGCAGCCACCTTGGATTTCTACAGCTTTAGAGTTGTTTTTTTTTTTTGAAATTCATAAATATCTTAGAAACAGTTAGAGAAAGAGTCATTTTGATATTGACCAATCACTGGGCAGGTTTGGCCACATTCCTGTATTCTATCCATTTAATCAAATATGTCAAAAGCTGCTTTCTGGACTTCTCAGCTAACACAGTGCCAGTGACGGGTACTCTGTTCTTGTCTGTCAGGTGCCCTTGAAATCGAATAAAATATTAGTTATAAATAAAATTATACATAATGTGTGTTGATCATTAAAACCCATCATTAAACCCACATCTATAAATCAGAAAGTTTCTTTAAAATATCGGACATTGTAGAGTAAGAAATCTAAAATTCGCCACATATCTGAAATTCGCCACATGTGCAAATACTAATAAAATAAATGAATTGAGGTGAGATTTGTTGAATGTATAGTAAATTAAAGCTTTTTGAACTGAAAAATACCAATTTTAAGACAAAACATCATTTTCTGCATAAAATTAACTAAGGTTTTAGAGGTGGCGAATTTTAGATTCCTGGCAAATTTTAGATTTCTTACTCTATATAGGCCTGGGCCATTTCTAGTGTGATGTTGTTTGAAATAATTTAGAGTTTAGATTACTTAATATAATGTTAATTTCTTGGCAAAGAGGCATCATTAGTTTTATCTACCACTGTGACCTTGTGGGTCACACGCTCACCTAGGAGCACAGAGGGCATGGGCTCAATCTCAGACACAGGGATAAACATCATAGCTGGCTCAGATGACAACTTAAATTTACAGTCCTCTATCACAAATACATCCTGAGGGCTAGTGATAAATATTCATCTTACTGAAAGGCACTCATGGATGTCAGGAATGACCCATTTATCAATGTCCCTGAGGTGATGTAACCTACAGCTGGGCATGGGACCCAGAATAGTGATCAGTGGCCCAGTGGATTAGCAGGTTTGGCATCTTATCACAGGCTGTCATCTCTGTGTGGGTTCCACTCCCACAAATGATAATTCTTAGGACCTGTCCCAATATGAACCTAGCTATTGAACCGGTCGTAAAACCCCAATTTAGACCTTTAAGGACCCAGCGACAAAGGACTGCCATTTTATGTGATCACGTAAGCCACTATATATCTGCCTGTGTATCCCTAGGTTAGTGTGTTACCTACTAGGCCATAGTATTTAAATCACTAATCTATCAAACATATTATGTCTGACACTTCTGTTTTCCAGATGCTTACTGGTATGGATTTATACGTTACTACAGCAAACAAGATGCAGTTAATGCCAAGAAACAGTGTACAGGAAGACTATTTATCAACGGTGGCTTGGCTAAGGTGATAATTTTAAGTAACTTTTTCAAGAAATTAGTTATCTTTAAATTGTCAATACAGTTGAAAGTACTTGAAATGTGATGTTATTGTTATCTGGGACTGCAAGAAATTTTGATGGTTTACAGGTAGGCCCACTTGTGAATTAAAATTAATTTTTACCACTTTTTCAGGTCAAATTTTCATCAAGGAATAACGATGAAGAAAGCCCTCCTTTGTACTTGCATGCCTGCTATGAATTAGCCAATCATTTCCTGGGTTTCAATGGTTGGTCTGTTCAGATACTCAATGTAAGTTTATTATTATAGTAATAATAAATCATTTAGTGGACTTTATGCAGAATTGCAATTTGCTTACCAGTTTAATATTACATAAGCTTCTGTTTGGCAGTTTAATATTACAAAAGTGAAACTTGAGTGGTTTTATTTTCACCATGTTTCTCTTGCAAGAAATAAAAACAGTTGGTTGTGTCATCAAGTTAACATTGTTGTCTTGTGTTTGTGTTCATGCTACTACTTTTTTCACATTGTCATTTTTCATATACCAAAAAATAGTCTTTCATTTGCGAAACTGATACTTTTTAATGTGTGTTCTATTAGAATATATTACATTAGCTAGAATTGTCATAATGATTGTAAAACACATTTTTAGCACTGATCAGTGTGGTACATAGGATAATATTAGTCAGCAAAAGGTTCTCTGCTTCAGAGTACCATATTTCTGTGTACATTAGACAGCTCTATAATATCCTTTTGTGTATCTGTTCTGTTAACACCTAGATTTCTATTGTTTGATCCTAGCTACAGACAGATATGGATTGCCTCATATGACCACTTAAAAATGGCGTCCACTGTCATAAGGTCTTATCCCCAGTGGCAGGCTAAAGTACTCGAGGCATGTTGACAAGGTTGTCATCCCTGAGACTTTCTCCTTCAGTTAGGGGAATATGAGATTACTAGAGTGCTTGGGCTGTACTTGTGCAGTGGTAATGGGTTGAATAGCGCTTTGAAACCCGTAATAAAACTATAATAAGTAACTTCAGTTGGGTTGTACTTGTACAGTTAAGTTAGATGGGTCATACAGCACTTTTGAGTCCTGTAATGGATGGAGATATTGCACTGAGTATAAAGACACGATACAATACGATACAATAACAAAGGAAGTGTTGTGCTGAGTATAAATAGAGAGTTTGCGAATGTTTCACAAACGCTCCTTGCAAAAACACGCAACATAATTAATCAATACAGGAGAAAGCCATTAAAGGGGGGGTTTTGTTTGCGAACAGCGTTTGAACTAGGTCTTTTACAAGCATTTCTTTTAAATAAATTGGGAATTATACAAGTCAATAAAGATAAATACACTGGTTTCAGTCATCTACAGTACTGAATGAACTGGGTACTGATATATATTACAAACTTTATTGGCCCAACAACCAATAAACCCACAAGTTAAATAGCTTATAAAACACACATACATAAAACTTTGGAGGATTGTGTTCATTACTTCAAAAAATTTATGACAGGGGATGAAAAAAGGGTGGTCGTTGTACACTTGGGTTTTTCAAA
The DNA here is from genome assembly GCA_964017235.1 of Sabellastarte sp. h YS-2021. Classification (NCBI taxonomy): domain Eukaryota; kingdom Metazoa; phylum Annelida; class Polychaeta; order Sabellida; family Sabellidae; genus Sabellastarte; species Sabellastarte sp. h YS-2021. The sequence goes on along the minus strand of OZ024936.1, from coordinate 50,446,864 downwards.
AATTGACAAAGTTGCTAAAAATAATCTACAGTCTCTCAAGAACTCTGTACTGACCTGTATAAGCCATTTGCCACGTGAAAAACGTAACCTTGTGCAGTTAAAACCTCATGAAATTATGTCACAAACAGAAATCAATGACGTGTAACATAGCGGAAAGTAGATACGGGCATGAAAAACATTGTTCGCAAACTCTCTGTTATTTGATATACAATACAAACTTAATGAGACACACCTGTGTTTATTCCTGTGTGCAATCCCAATGGCATTGGGATTAAATACCAACAGAGGTGTGATAAATTCCAATTTACATAGTAGAAAGCCTCAAGATTTTCCCATCTCATAGCTACATGGGTTGAAGAGTAATAATGTGTTGATACATAACCCTGAGGCCATATTCACCAAAAGTCTTAGACAAGTCTTAGGCTTAACTTTTGTATACAAATATAACCAACTTAACTCTGAGATTTTTGCTGAGACCTTTAAGAGAGAGCCTCAGTATTTCCCCTTTCACAACCAAATGATTTGAAGAGTAATAATGTGTTCATATAAGACCTGAGGACAGGCCTTCCTTGACTAATGTTGGGGTTTTACATCGTGTTTAACAGCTGCGGTCATATCAGGACAGGTACACAGCAGTTGCCAGTTTACAGTTCCATAATTTTTATTTTTGTAACTCTTGATTTCTGTCAGATCAAAAAAGGGTTTTATCTGGTCAATTATTGTTATTTCAGTTGACCAATGAGTCAGGATCAACAAATGGAACAAATGAGTCAGTGGTCAGTTATCGTTGTGTGGTGAGGTTAGAAATTGTCAAGCATGGATTGCACACAAGTGGAGTTGCAGTGTCTCAACACACTCACACCAAAGGTGTGTTGACCAGATTTCTTCCTGACATGGTCCTAGCATGATTAGACATCCTGTATAAAAAGTGGAGTTGAAAGGACTACAGTTTAACTCTTTTAAGTTAAAAATCTTAAGAAGCCAGAAAAATAATTCAACTCAACCAAGATTTCCATATAACAGGGTAAATTGCAATGGAAAAGGTCTGCCAAGAACCCACTATTCACTTCAAGACATACAATAGGAACACTTCCCAAATGACACATACAGAAAAATATATCACAAATGAAGATAACTATATTATACTGTATTTTATTGTAAATCTTCATGAGTGATGTATTTTTTCTGTATATGTCTTATGAGGGATGTTTTACTTTTATTATCAACCATTTTGTATGACATGGGTACCAGTGAATATGAAAACTTCAATCTTTAACTTATTATTTATGTATGAATTTTTATGCAACAAAGACGAGCAGAAGCGCCGTAAAAAAGACCTTTCTAGTGATATATAATACATATTTGTAGGTTACATAGTTTCCGAGATATAAGTGAAAAACCGGAAGTTATTGACACTTATTATCCATGGTATGGAGGCATCGTTCTATACCAAAAATATATATCCTGCTTTGTATATCCCTGTATATAGGTTATGTATGGTGCAGGGTGGATAATAAATTCTATTACTAGAAGGTCTGTTGGGACTGTTACATCCATTTTTGACAAGTGGTCACTTAAAAGTATTTTTAACTAAAATATGACTTATCGGGTCATGGCACAAGGGCGCCCCTGGTGAGTGACTTAGGAACTAAATGTGAAGATGTCTTCTCACCCTTTAAAGGTAATTCTAAGGGGCTCAGCGGTATCTGCATTATTGTATGCATCCGGTGGATACTTTGGTTAAGTGTTCGCTATGCCGCTGCACATAGAGAGATTTTCGACACTAACATTTTCAGTGGAAAGCTACACCAGCTAGTTTCACCAAATTTGCAGGATATCTTCTTTGGGAGGTAAGCTTCTCTGGGACTGAAGTTAGCCTCATTCTGAAAAACAAGGTGGCCATGGGCATTTCTTTGAAAAGTATCTACCTTTTTCTACTGGCTGGTTCTCATAAGTATAAAGTTGAATCTCTTCATAGGTGATATGTAGAACAGGTATACATGTCCTCTACAACCTTGCAGACATTTGACCTTCATTTAAGGTCATTCAAGGAATGCCAAAGAACCCCATATAGCAGACTTTAAAAGTGCCTATATCTCCCTTAGTATTGGTCCTAAATGTTTGGCCTGTGAAGCTAACCTATAGGAAATCATGGGCTGAGAATCTGAAGCAGTCAGATTTGACCTTGGGGCCCCTCCTTCAAGGTCAAACGAGGACAGCCAAACTTGAAAGGGTTTATAACTCATTTATTATTTATTATGATTATTGAGAGGTTTGCAATGTGAAACCAACTTGCAGGATATTGTGGGCTGGGAATCTTCTGATGTCAGATTTGACCTTTGGCCCCTCCTTCAAGGTCAAATGATAGTTCACTGGCTTTGGTGATTTGTCTTTCCGGTGGATACAGATTTGCATTGGTTTTCCGATGCATAGGTCTAGTTGGTTCTAGAGTTTGTAATGTGAAACCAACTTATAGGAAATCATAGGCTGGGGATCTTCTGATGTGGTCAGATTTGACCTTGGGTCCCTCTTTTAAAGTCAGACGAGGACAGCCAAACTTAAAAGTGCTTATAACTCACTTATTATTGCTCCTAGAGGTTTGCAATGTGAAACCAACTTCTAGGAAATCATGGGCTGGAAATCTTCTGATGTGGTCAGATTCGACCTTGGGCCCCTTCTTCAAGATCAAATGATGGTTCACTGGCTTTGGCGAGTTGTCTTTCCGGTGGATACAAATTTGCATTGGTTCTCCGATGCGCTAGGTCTAGTTTGATATTGGTTTTTCACACTGCAATTTTATTCATTGAAATAATATGAACATCAGAATTAATGTAAAAGATGAAAGATACTGTAGTCACCAAGTTTTATGAAATATTAATGGAGGGAAAATGGAAAATAAAATGAACTTAACACTTTATAACTGTTTTTATAACAATTCTTTGTTGAAGCAAATTCCACCTAACTTTTGTTTTTTTAATTAGAAGTATTAGATCACAGATTTTGTCTTCAATTTCAGCTTTATGGAAAAGTTGGACACAAAATAGGTGCAACTCAACAGTTTAAAACATAAATGGAAGTCTGATATCAATATAAAAATTTCAGTTCAAAACAAACATCACTGCAATACCAAAATGCGTGATGTATTTTTTCCTTATATCAGTTGAAAATGTAGGGTTGTAAAAGAGTACTGGAATATGGGTTAGAGTAATGGGTGATTTGGAGTACAGAATTAACAAGAGTACTTGAAGAGGGCATACCTCTGCTAAAGGCATTTATGATTTTTAAGAACACCTAAATCATAAGTAAATGGGCAAATTTAGATCTTTGATATTTTTTGTATCCAGACTTTGATCCAGATCACTCAAAATTTAATGGGATTCAAGTTGGACCACGATCCATCACCTCATTTTCGCATGAAGATACGACAGAGTATTTGTGTAATCCAGCGAACAGACAAATAAATGGTCATGAATTTAATACCTCTTTCTGGGGATAATAAAAAGAGTGTCATCATTCCCACCTGAACAGTTTTTATTAATTTTCAAAGAATAATGTCATATTTTGGTGCTTTATTTTTAAATTACTAAAAATTGTGTTAATTGAAGGTAAGAGTAATGTTAAAAAAGTACTCCAGTAGAATAATTACCACTCATGCCAGCTCTCAAGTTAACATAAATATTGCTTACTTTTCAGAGGCGTCTTCCAAAGCAGTGGCAATCTGTAAAGCCAAGAAGATCAGTTATCAGGAAGCAGTGAGAAATGCTTTCCAGAAGGTGGTTATTGTCAGGCTCAGTGATGGCAGGGTCTATGTGGAAGTGAACACAACAATTGAAGAGACCTTACATTTTGATGAAGATATTGACACAACTAAACTAATTAAGGTAAAGTTAAAGGTGTGGCTCTGTATTCAAGGATTGTTGAGACAGAGGCCACAATAATAGAATTCGGGGTGGATAAGTGGCCAATATTTGCCAAAGTACCAGGAAACTACAAATGCATGCCAATTCTTCAGATTTGACTAGGAGCTATCCAAATTTACTGGGAACCTATTCCAACCAATCATCTAGTCCCCAGGACTTAAAATCCTGACCCATACAATTTCAGTACAATGTTAACACAGTTACAGATATTACCAACAAGACACGATGGGTTCAGATCCCGGACCAGACCGATCTGTTGCCAATAAAAATAAAAATGAAGAGAGGGCAAGCTTGTGGCATAAATTTGGTTAAAATTGGGTGTAGTAGGTCACCACTATCTAATTAAGGAAAATGTTCATAACTTTGGATATTACCACTGGGTCATGGAAAATTTACTCTCCATACTCCTTGTTTGTAATGATGCACTCAAAATGCAGAGTTCCTGTTGAAGAAGGCTGGCAAACACCAAAAGAAAAGAAATAAAACCTTCCAATTCTTATGAAAGCATGTCGAATTCTTTTCAAAAACATCTCCTTCCCTGCCAGCCATGTTGAAATTCTTCACAAACGAAGATTGTGTCAAACGAGGTTTACTCCCTCACAACCAAAATCAAAGTGAGGCTTTACGGGGTTCTTCCGGTGTACGCGCATGTGCGGTCATGCGTATACATACTGGTACCGACCAGAATATTTATTTTAAAAATATTCTCGTTTGGTCGTCCATGTTTGCTCCGGCCAACACGTAAGCACTAGTGAGGATAAGGTAAGGGTATTTTACGCAAAATAAAAATGCACAGTACAAACTTCATTTCTTGACCAAGTTCATTAGGTAATAGAAGGGTCATAAAGTAATAGATTAGTATAAACCAAAATGCAAAAACTTAATTTGAGTGGAAATGAGGTAATTAAATCAGATATATAGACAATAGAATTGTGTGGTGATTTATCTGTATACTGCACAACCAAAAATGCATTAGAAAGGGTTTTTTTTAACCAGAGCCCAATGATATGAAACTTAAATAAATTCATAGTATACAGTATACTGTAGAACAAAATAAAAAATCTTTTAGGACAGTTTATTGTGCGAAATGCACAGAACCGATGCACTTTTATAGTCACAAATTTATTGAATACTTTTTTTCACCTAAAACTGGAAGTGACCAGTGACAAGTGCTACATTTCTTGTCACCCTGAAAGGGAGGGACAAGGATATTGTAATAAGGTTTGCTTGTCAAAAAAGTATACTTCTGATCTCAGTCATATATTTTACACAAGGTTGGTTCTATTCATGGCTTGGTCCTTCTCAAAGTTGGTCTGGATACGGATCTGGATTGTGAATCCAGAAGTTTTTTCTCAGCACAACTCTTGAAATAAGGGCTTGTGCAATGGGAGACACTGCTTGTGTTTTGTAGGTTTAAAACTAGGACTAGTACCAATGCAGTACTAGCATTGCTCGTTTTTTTGATTCCCTTAAGTATTCCTTACATTGTAATTGTCGAGTTTGTCAAGAAATTGTTTGTTTTCAGTAACATCCCTTGTCTGACCTTCCATTATCTAAATATTTGATTTTACAAACCCATAGAGTAAGAAATCTAAAATTCGCCACATATCTGAAATTCGCCACATGTCAAAATACTAATAAATAAATGAATTGTGGTGAGATTTGTTGACTGTATAGTAAATTAAGGCTTTTTGAACTGAAAAATACCAATTTTTAGACAAAAACATCATTTTCTTCATAATATTAACTAAGGTTTTAGAGGTGGCGAATTTTAGATTCCTGGCGAATTTTAGATTTTTTACTCTATCAGCCCTTCCAAATTGGTATTTTTTTTTTGTCTCCGGACTTTCATCAGTTCTGGTGCAGCGTGATGAGTATTTGTTTGCTCACTGAAGTTAAGCGGCAATGGGCTATGTTAGTACTTGGATGGGTGACCGTCTGAGTTGTCGACCAGCTGTGGGATGTTATTCAGTTTGTGTCCCCAGACTTTAGTAAATTTTAGTGCACTACTCATGTCTCTGATGGCTTTGCACTCGCACTAGGGGACCAAAACACCTTTTGGCCTTGTTTTTACAAAATTTCTCCTTTATCATCCCTCCGACCACGATGTTACCCCCCCCCCCACAGCATGCCCGTACAATAGATTATTTACAGGTGAATGACCTTGCTGAAGCACCTGCGACAAGCTCAGATGAGGAAGATGCAAGTGTAGAGAATGATGAACTGAATAAACTCATCTTACAAGAGCTCGCTCAAGATGAGGACTTTTAATGTGTGAAAACAATCGCCAAGTGAAAAAGACCTAAAACTGCAGTTTGATCAAGTGTTTCACAGCAGGATTGTTTTGAAATAATTTTTGCTCAAAAATTCCTTGTGTTTAAAGTAATAATACTTTTAATGCGTTTGTCATTGTTTTCCTTTTCTCACACTGAGTGAGATGGTGATCTCAAGATATGCCTGTTAGTAGTATTTGTGGTTATGTATGTGGGAAATTTGTGGTTATTCATGCCAGGGCCCGTATTCACAAAGATTCTTAGAATTTTTCTTAGAATTACACTTAAGTCTAAGAAAAATTCTTTGCTAAGAATTTTCTTATTCTTAGAATAAAATCCTATTCACAAAACAATTCTTAGCTAAGAATAATTCTAAGAATAGAAGTAAAAGGAAATGTGTGCACAGGTTAGACTAAGTGTAGTTCAAAGAAAAATTCTAAGAATCATTGTGAATACAGGCCCAGAAGTGACTTTCTGTATTTGGATGCACTTTTGGTGTCAAGAATAAGAGTTTTGTGCATATAGAAATTTCTTCTTCTTGGAAAAATTCTAAGAATAAAAGCCGTTCTTAGACAACTTCTAAGAATAAGCGTAATTCTAAGAATAAGAATCTTTGTGAATAGGAAAATTCTTATTCTTAGAAATTTTCTAAGAAAAACAACAATTCTAAGAAAAATTCTAAGAATAAGAATCTTTGTGAACGCGGGCCCTTAAGGAGAGGTTGATAATTATTATAAAACCCGGCAGTGCGCAGTAAACAAATGTGCTTCTGTGGGCATATAATCAGGGGGCCTAAATAGAACAACAAATGCCTGCTCAAAACTGGAAGAACTGTTTTCGAATTGCTTGATCGTCTGTTGCTAGTAAAATCATCAGTTTTTACAAGAGTGGTCATGTATTCAAAACAATATGGCTGCTTCCTTGTTTGTGTCACCTCATAAAAATAAAGTGATATTTCTTGAACCCGGGTAGGTCGGTTTTTATAATAGTAATAAATACCTCATGCTCAGGCATTTGTTACACTTTCTTTCATAATGTCCTTGCACCCCTCACAGTGCTCATGCATTATTTGAATTTTTGCCAGCCATAAATAGTGTATTCTAACATGACACGGATGTGTCCGTCGTTCTGATTGGTCGAGAGCGATTTCTAAGCCGTCTAAAATTCAGCATCAATAGTACGGCTGTTAACATGGCGGCGATAATTGGATAATTTTGTAAGGTTACAAGTGTTTCAAGTATTTTATTGTCAACAGTCATGTTAGAATAGGAATATAGCATTCAAAAGCCGTCTAAACGCAGAATTTTAGACGGGTTGACATGATCTAAGCACTCAGGCTTCGCCTTCGTGCTCATACCACGCCAACCCGTCTAAAATTCAGCGTTTAGACGGCTTTTTCATGCTATATTCCTATAACAAATGCCGTCACACTCAGTATTTATTCCTACATAAAAATGTTCATGTTAGTGTTGTTGCGGTTATGTAGTTAAAAAAACTGTGGTGATTCATGCAAGTTACCTATCAACATGGAAGGAGATGTTGAAGAGTTTAAGATACAAGTACTTGGAAATTTGAACTGCTCCTACACCTTTATGTTTCAAAAGGAGACTTAAAACCCATCTGTTTCAGGAGTCTTTCCCTCTCTAGTTTTTCTGACTACCGACCATCAATGACCCATTTCTAATTTTGTGCATTATGATTTGGATGGTGTGCCTTAGAATCCGCCAGTTCGAAGATTAAGCACATGGATACCTAATATCTGTTACGTCTATGGCATATGAAACAGAAGATGTCACATTTCCCATTTCGTCAGATTTTAAAATTTCAAGCTACAAGCACAGCATGTGAAATCGTCATTCTAGACATTGATAGAAACCTTGTGTGTTAAAAGTTCAATTTTCAGAGTTAAAACTCACTTTTGACTGTAAATGCTTCAAGCAAATGCATATTAAAATATCGTAAATCATATATATTGTGTGAAGGTTTATTGGTTTTCTTTGTTAATATTATTTCTTGCCTTTGCTACATAATACTTGTATCTGAGAAAATGCAAACATGAAACATGGGTGCTTGTAGATTTTGCAGTACATGCCAAAACGCGAGTCTTAAACTGTCTGTTGATTTCAGATGTACTTTTCTTGGTAGTGGTTATATGGACAAGACATTTGTGGTTATACATACAAGTTGCATGAAGCTTTGTTTAAAAAGGCGTTTTCCTAAACAGAAATGGAAAATTTAATAGTAATTTCAATTTTTATGTCAGCTGACATGGCATCACTCTGCGGCATGGACGTACGCGTGAGCGACTTCTCCGACGAAACTACAAGGCCCAGAGACATGCTGTTTTTATTTTTTAAAAGGTAGCTTATCTACCTAGCATGAAAAAGTGTTCAAGGCATGCATATCTGTTTGTTCGTCTGTTTGCTAGAGCCATTATAAGTGAGGTACCCCCCACCCTAAGTATGAAAATTTTAACACCTTATCACAATTTTCTCAGTAACTATTGCAGGGATTTCTCTAATATCTTGCACATGTGTACTAGGTCACAAATAAATTCCCTTGTGTGAGTGTCAGACCTGGATCTTTCTTAATTATTTTTTTATGAATTTTTTAAATAATTTTTAATGCATTAAAATTAATGAAATCATGCAATAAATCAATTATAACTAGAAAAGTATTGCATTTAGAGCATTTTGTTAAAAATACGTTATTCAGCTACTTTTTTCATAGCTACAACATGGCGAGTAACTTGGGTGTCTATCTCAATAGCTAAGTGAGTAATAGCTACTTTTGGACTTTTCAGTAACTTCCATCATGAGTAAAATCACTTGTAGCCTGAAAACTATTGCATTTAGAGAATTTCGTATAAATATGTTATTCAGCTACTTTTGGGTCAGCTATAACATAGTAAAATTTCAGACCTGTAGCTCATGGCATAGCTGAGTAATAGCTACTTTTAGGTTATCACTGTTGAGTAAATCACTTATAACTTGAAAACTATTGCATTTAGATTATTTAGTTTCAGTATGTTATTAACCTATTTTGGGGTCAGCTATAACGTAGTGAAATTAAAACTATTGCATTTGCAATATTTTCTTTAAATATGTTTTTAATTTACTTTTTACACCTGAACAGTGATTGAAGATTATACAAAATAAATTGTTGAGCTACTTTTCTATTTCACAGTGTGTATTATGTGAAAAAATAAGATCGTATGTATTAGTGCTGAGATTGCTTAGAATATCGGTTTCGATGTTTGGTATCTGTACAAGGCAGCGAACTTCGGTCTAGTTCAATCTTCGAAATAACATTTTTAAAACCTGTGAAAACGCTGAAATCTCACACGAAATCTTGTCACTTAGTTCAAAATATAGCAAAAATATAAAAACCATGTATATTTTAAATAAATTCTGCCCATATTTTCAATAAGAAAACAAGTTTTATAGATGGGCGATAATAGGATCCATAGGGATGTGGTCTGATCTTGGTGATTTCTAAACGTTTTGCAAAGTTCGAATTTCAGACGTTTGAACCGAACTCTGAAATTGGGGCAGTAAACGAGCGAACTATCGAACTTCTTCAAACATCGTTGCAGCACTAGTATGTAATATGTGAAGAAATAAGATCTTGTTTGGGCAATTACAAGTTCTGTTGAACAAGATGTTTTAAGTTAATGGTTTGATGTCAGTTTTTCTTAAAATCACTATCTTGTGACATAATGCTCCTTCCAAAACTTTGTTCTAGTTATACGTCTGATAAAACCCAAGTTAATTTCACCTATGGCATCTTTGAAGGTGTTATGTGAAAGAATAAATTATCATCCGGACAAGCACACCCCTTAAAAACAGCATCTTAAAAATAGCATTGGGGATGCCTGTACCCCACAGCCTCGGGAAATTATTTTCAAAACCACAAGATATAGAAGAAGTGAAACTTTACAAAGAACAGGAGACATTCAGAGTAGTGTCAGTTATGTAAAGGTCCAAATATTGGTACAGAAAATTATGTTTTAAAAGTGGGAAAATGTATGTAAAGATAAAGTATTAACACAACACAATTCAATAGCAAGATGACACCATCAGTAAACTATAAATTATGAAGTTGTACAATGTATTAATTGAAGTATAGCTGTCAAAGGAGATAGTAAAATTGGGTTGAAGTACATTATAATCAGTTGCTCCAATCCATATATCTTTGTAACAAGAGAAATATGACAGGTGAACACACTTTAGCAAAGATTAAAGGCCACACCATGATATAGTATACCTGCAGTGCCGAACTAGTGACCCATCCAAGAATAAACTTCATACACGTTACAGTTTCTGATACATCACAAAGAAAAAATTTTAATGGTTGAGGTCACTTTTTTAAGGTCCAGACAAGGTCACATCACAACGATGCAAACCTACATCTCCTAACCAATATCTCTACCACATATAAACCCCTTGCTGTTTCAATAATATAGCCCAGATAAATTGTAATGGTCAAGGTCCTTACAGCAAGGCTGTTATACGCCTACACCCCTCATCAGTGTCCCTACCAAGTATCAATCTTCTACACCTTATGGTTTCTTAGATATTGCCTAGACAGGAGTGTAAAGGTTAAGGTCATTACAGCAAGGTCAGATGTCAAATCAAGGTCACACCATGCTGTTGCGCACCAACACTCCCAGATCAATGTCTACCAAGTATCCTCTTCCTATGCCATATGGTTTCTGAGATACAACCTGGACAACATTTTAAAGTTCAAGTCATTACAGCAAGGTCAAAGGTCAAATCAAGGTTACACCATGATGTTGCCCACCTATACCCCCTAACCAGTATCCCTATCAAGTATCAACTTCCTACACCTTACGGTTTCCGAGATATAGCCTGGACAAGATTTTTAAAGTAAAGGTTACTATGGCAATGTCAAATCAAGATCACACCATGATGTTGCACACCTACACCCTCACCGATATCCCTACCAAGTATCAAGATCTTCTGGACAAGCTTTATTCCACCACCTGATCACCCATCCGGATGCCATGGGTAAAAACAATACTCGCACAGAACTTAAAAGTAGAAGCTGACCAGAAAACAACTACTTTGCCAGGATTTCTAGATCACAGGGAAAATATCAATGGAATAGGCAGACTCAGGACTGGATATTTATTGCCACACACAGAAGCCCAACTCTACATAATAAATGCAGCTATACAGGTCTATTTTAATACACATTTTTTGTATCAACAAAACAATGGAAGATTAAGAAATGATCTGACTTTCAGGCATTAATATAGAATTACGAAGACAACTAACATAAACTTGTCAATTACACTTCTCTTATTTTATCACTGTTGCAGGAATGCTTTAACATCATTATTAACATATCCAGAATACAGTGAAATCCAGTGGAACAGAGCATTATATTTAACCAATAGCCAGGAATTCAGTGACATAACAAATTTTAATGGATAAGGCCCTCATAGCACCTGGGGTTGTATTAACAAAAGGGAATAGCGAAAAATTAAGATAATCAAATGGTGAGCAATACCAGACATTTCTTTGCCCCAAAAAGAGGAGACAGGAACCAGACATCCAGTCTTTGAAGTTTGAAATCGCTATGCGGAAACATTTTTGAGTTAGAGCCTAGAAACGAAATTTCAAGATGGCATCCTTGGTGGTCATCTTGTTTTTTCAAATGGCACCAATTTGATAGCAACCTAGCCTAGGTGATGCCCTACTGCAGAAGCGTCTGAGTTAGAGTATGGAAACAAAATTTCTAGGTGGCAGCCATGGTTGCCATATTGTTTTTACCAAATCACACCAACTTTGAAAGCATCCTAGCCTAGGTGGTACCCTTGATAGACAGATGTCGGACACATCAATCTAATATGCGGGTTGGATACATGCAACCCACCCAAAAATACTGTATGTTTTCTTATGCACAAGTTGACTACAGCTAGAACCGAATCATGTGGATATTGAAGTTACAGACTCAACTACAGGCATACAGAGAGGAAGTTTAACCAGAATAAAATCTCTGAATTTTGGATTAATCTATTTATACAAACCCCTAATGTATATACTGGTAGTTAGCCATGATAACTAAAACCAAAATCCTGTGAATAATGGAGATTCTAGTTATACAGATCCTGCTATATATACAGGAAGTTAGCTATAACTAGAATCAAATCCATAACAGAATCCAAATCCTAATTATATCATTTTTTCTGTACGTATGCCCATTGTATACAGTAAAATAATTCAACAAGTTCAAATTAATAATATAATAAACTAAAGGAAGTCTATTTAGTAACAAATACAAAAAATAGCAACTAATTAGTAATTTACTTGACAAAAGTATGTGTCAAAAGATATACACACAAAAAATACATCCACAGAATGTACATTTTATCTAACCTACCAATAGAACTTTATCCAAAAGTCTACGTTATTCTACTCGCACCTTTTTACATCTATCTAATGAACAGAACACTTTTTCCAATTAAAATATTTCAATTATTTTTCTACAGCTTATTGATTCAAACAGCAAGTATTATTACTACATCAGATTGTGGGTTTGTAACATAGCTCCTTGGCTTCATGTATAGATGATATTTAACTGAAACAGGTAGCTGGTTCTGTCTTATAACTACAGGAAGTGGAGGGTTGATGTAACATCTAACCTTAACAAACAATGTAACAGTAATCAACATCTTTGTTACTTCTTCATTCATAATTTCTGTGGTACTGTATAACAATATGATTATATAACAATATTAAACTGGTTTTTTTTTTAACCTTCTATATCGATCGATATGGAAATATTGGAGCATTATATTTTTCAAACAGAGACATTTTTTCATATCTTTTAGTAGTTTCTTTAAATGTAAACAAAAACACAAATATGGTGGTAAGCAAAACAGTATTAACATCTAATGTAGTTTTACTTGATTTGAATGAAAAACATTAAGGGTTGCATCTGTGAGGTCACTATATCAATATCAACATCTTTAGCATGAACTATCAAATACTTCAATTAGTGGTGGGACCGTTTACAGAAATCAAAACCGGTTACCGGGGCTTTAAAATGAACAAAATCCAGTATTTCGTATGCTTTTTAATGTGCAGAAAAATTATCCGCACGGCGTACATGAGGCAGAACTTACAATTGGAAATAGCTTGCGCGAGAAATTATCAAGTACGTAAACATGATTTTTGCTCAATATAATGTAAAAATGTGACGTATTTTACAAAATATGTATATTTTTGTCATTTTGAAGAAGTATCAGCCATTAGGTGGTCTAAAATGATGACGTTTTCAATTACCGGTTCCCAAATATTTGCAAATTTCATTATTTTTGCCAGAAACGAACCAAAAACCAGTTACCGGTTTATCGTTCACTCCACTAACTTCAATGACAATAAACAATACCGACACCAATCATAATCCATCAGCAACTGTCCCAGACATTTTAATATTCTGGTTTAGAATTTTCAAAAAAAAAATCTCAGCTTTTTATAAATGCACATCTACTTGTTCATCGTTGTGCACAAACAAGGCTGAGAGGGATTTTAGTGTACTAGCATGAGCCACAAAGCCATCAGAGACATGAGTAGAGCACTGAAGTGGTCCCCCATCCCAGTACTAATGTAGCCCATTGCCACTTAACTTCAGCAGTGAGGAGACTGGCACTCCTTATGCTGGGCAACAATTCATGAAAGTCCAGAGACAAAAAAAAAGAAGTGATCTCTAGAAGTGCAAGCCTCACTAGAGCTGGCCTTTAAAAACTTTCCATTGAAAAACTCAACACTTCAGATGTTTCAAAAACTCCTTGGGTGAAATATAGGTCCTGAGACAATGTCCACTCCAGTAAGAGGTGGTCTGTTCTGCATCATAACAATAGGAGGAGGAGGGTTGCTGTTATCTCGTGACTGCGATGAATGGGAGACGCTAAAACTTGGGCCAACTGTTCCAATCCCACCCAGTTGATGAACTAATGTGGGTCTCGGCTGAGTGATAAACTAAAAAAAATAGATAAAAGATTTGTTAATAATTTTTTTGCTATTTTAATTTTAACTAGATACTGCACAAATGTGGGTCTCTGCTGAATGATAAAGTGTGAAACAGAAATAAACATTAATGAGGAATAGATGTCATTTTCCAAAAATATAGCAATCAAAAGACCAACTATTTAAATGCTGTCTAGTTACTGAACAAATATGGGTCTCAACTGTTTATAAAGTAAAAATAGATAAAAGATAAGTTTGATCAATAATAATAATATTTTCACAAACTTTGAGGACAGGTGAAGGTTTCTTCCAAACTCTACTGGCTGAAAGTCTGTTTTCATCTTGTATATGTACTAACTAATCTAAATCTTACTGGACTAAGTGTAATTAACTTTGAAAAAGGAAGATAAAATAGACAAGTTCACACTATATTAGGACTTCTATTATTGGACCATATTGGTGGGGCAAAATTTAGACTGTATAACAGAAAGGTCATCAAACAGAAGACAATTTAGTGTTACAATATTTATTTACTTGGGTTTTAATGTCACTTTCAACACTGTACAAGTCATATCACAATGGGTACTTTTATGGGCAGAAGAAACCAGTATAATTAGATGATAGCAGACATTAACAAGTATTAAGAAATTCCCTACAACCCTATTACACTGGAGGTAGAACTAGAAGAATGTTTTTGCTGACAAAAACGAAGTGGCCCTGATGAAAAAGAAGTCGCCCATAAAAGATGTCAACATATGCATCATAAGCAATGGAAACTGAACTTTATTGCATTGTGTATGTTACTTGTCCCTATTTTCATCTTTAATAAGTGTGCACAATTAAAGTGAGGTCAGCTGAACAATACAATAGCTGGAGATTAAAAACTCCATAATTTCACTGCAAGGTGGCCATAACTTCATTCATATTGGGACTTTAAGGTGACCATAAAATATGAATGTCCCTTTTCTCATCCTTTATAAGTGCATAAAGTTTAGCTCATGTCAGTTGAACAATAAGATAGCTGAAGGCTGAAACTTCCTTTTTCACTGTAAGGTGACCATAACTTCATTCATATTGCGACTTTAAGGTGACCATAATATGAGAATGTCCCTTCAATATCAATATATGTTAGATATGGAAAAAGAAAAGAGCCAGACGGCTTTATTCAAATGTTATGACTTTAGGGGGCCAAAATTATATTAACAGTTTAAGGTCACCTTAAAGTCAGGGTAACCCCTTGGTTTGCCATCCTTTATAGGTGTGCAAAGTTTAACTGGGGTCAGTCGAACAATAAGATACTTGGAGGCTGAAAACCCCCTTATTTCACTTTAAGGCGGCTACAACTCCATTCATACTGAGAGTTTAAGGTGACCATAAGTATTATTTTTATCTACTTTAATACCAGTGATAATTTCAATATAAAAAATGGAAAAAGAAAGGAGCCAGAGGATTTTATTCCAATTTGATGACTTTAAGCAGGCCATATGTCCATTAACATTTTGAGTTTAAGGTCACCATAAAGTCAGGATATTCCTTCAGCAAATCTTAATATATGTGCCAAGTTTGGTTGAAAAAAGTGAAAAACTAAGTGAACTGGAGGGCTAAAACCCCCTTTTTGACATTAAGGTGACCTTAAGATTGCAGATACAGGGCTAAAACTTCGGCATGTGAAAAATTATCAAAAAGTAGCTGAATAAGTTATTCCAACAAAACGCCGAAATCCTAACCGTTTTTGAGATACAGACCAAGTACCCATTTTTAAAAAATTTACAAAAATAAAACTCCTCCCATTCAGGTATCTATGGTGCGATTGATGAGAAAATCCTTTCCGACATTGGAAATTTGGTCTAGAATGTACCAGATAAATTTTATAGCACAGGTGTGTGTGGTTTTTTCCGAAACGCGATGACGGGGTGTTTTGGAGTTATGCTTAAGGTTACCTTAAGTAAAGCTTAAGGTCTGCGCAAAGTATCCCCAAAATTTTTCCCGCCCCTATAGTTTTAAATAAAGATAAGAAGGAAAGAAAAATTTGAAAGGCTAAGAAGTTATTCAAGGGAGACCATAATCTGGCGGCGGCGGTGATCAGTCGAACTTGGGTGAAAACAAATAAGCGTCCCTGACGGGCCGCTTAATTAATTGGGGACATCTTTAAAAAAGTAAATGGTATATGTCTTGCACTCTTTGGATTATATAGTTTAATTCTTCTTTGTTCATTCTTGCTCTTTCTTTGTTTCATTTTACATTAAAAGTGCTGTCAAATACATAACTTAATCTGAAACTGTATATTTATATTTTAGTAATTTTATTAACTTTACATGAACTGAATCTTGCTCTCCTATTTCTTTCAAACATTAGAAGTATCGATGAACTAGACCAAGGACGCATCTGTGGCCAGATGCAAGATGTATCCACTGGCAAAGGCAAAAGTAGCTATTACTCAGCTATGCCATGAGCTAGAGGTCTGAAATTTTACTATGTTACAGCTGACCCAAAAGTAGGTGAATAACAGATTTGCACAAAATTCTGTAAATGCAATAGTTTTCAAGTTACAAGTGATTATACTCATGATGGAAGTGACTGAAAAGTAAAAAAATAGCTATTACTCACTTAGCTATTGAGATAGACACTCAAGTTACTCACCATGTTGTAGCTGAATAACATATTTTAACAAAATGCTCTAAATGCAATACTTTTCAAGTTATAAATGATTTAGTATTGAGTAAGAACCTCAAAGTAGCTATTACTCAGCTATGCAATGAGCCACAGGTCTGGAATTTTACTATGTTATAGCTGCCTCAAAATAGGTGAATAACATTTTGAAACTAAATAATCTAAATGCAACAGTTTTCAAGTTATAAGTGATTTACTCAACAGTGATAACCTAAAAGTAGTTATTACTCAGCTATGCCATGAGCTACAGGTCTGAAATTTTATTATGTAATAGCTGACCCAAAAGTAGATGAATAACATATTTGCACAAAATTCTGTAAATGCAATAGTTTTCAAGTTACACATGATTTTACTCATGATGGAAGTAAGTGAAAAATCCAAAAGTAGCTATTACTCACTTAGCTATTGAGATAGACACCCAAGTTACTCACCATGTTGTAGCTATGGAAAAAGTAGCTGAATAACATATTTTAACAAAGTGGTCTAAATGCAATACTTTTCAAGTTATAATTGATTTAGTGCATGATTTCATTAATTTTAATGCATTAAAAATTATTTTAAAAAATCATAAAAAAACTTTAGCATGTGAAAGCTCTCCAAAATGTAGGTGAATGAGTTATTTGAGAAATACTGGTTATCTGCAATACTTTCAGTGATAATAGGCATTTACTCATTTTGAGTAGGTGAGTAATTAGCTACGGATCTGAAAATTCACTAATTGAAAGCTCTCCAAAATGTAGGTGAATGAGTTATTTGAGAAATACTGGCTATCTGCAATACTTCTAGAGATAATTCGCATTTACTCATTTTCAGTAGGTGAATAATTAGCTACGGGTCTGAAACTTCACCAAGTGAAAGCTCTCCCAAAAGTAAGTGAATGAGTTATTTGAGAAAAATTGGCTATCTGCAATACTTTTAGAGATAATTCGCATTTACTCATTTTGAGTAGGTGAGTAATTAGCTATGGGTCTGAAACTTCACCATGTGAAAGCTCTCCCAAAAGTAGATGAATGAGTTATTTGATAAAAATTGGGTATCCGCAATACTTTTAGAGATAATTAGCATTTACTCATTTTGAGTAGGTGAGTAATTAGGTACGGGTCTGAAACATCACCAAGTGAAAGTTGTCTCAAAAGTAGGTGAATGAGTTATTTGAGAAAAATTGGCTATCTGCAATACTTTTAGAGATAATTCGCATTTACTCATTTTGAGTAGGTGAGTAATTAGCTATGGGTCTGAAACTTCACCATGTGAAAGCTCTTCCAAAAGTAGATGAATGAGTTATTTGATAAAAATTGGGTATCCGCAATACTTTTAGAGATAATTAGCATTTACTCATTTTGAGTAGATGAGTAATTACCTATGGGTCTTGAACTTCACCATGTGAAAGCTCTCCCAAAAGTAGGTGAATGAGTTGAGAAAAATTGGCTATCCGCAATACTTTTAAGAGATAATTAGCATTTACTCATTTTGAGTAGGTGAGTAATTAGCTACAGGTCTCAAACTTCACCAAGTGAAAGCTCTCCCAAAAGTAGGTGAATGAGCTATTTGAGAAAAATTGGCTATCTGGAATACTTTTAGAGATAATTCGCATTTACTCATTTTGAGTAGGTGAGTAATTACCTACGGGTCTGGAACTTCACCATGTGAAAGCTCTCCCAAAAGTAGATGAATGAGTTATTTGATGAAAATTTTCATGTTTCAACAGAATACTCTTCTACTGCCCCACGGGTCCAAAATTCTCTCGAAATCGCTCTATCTCCGACGGTTTCAGAGATATTTGCGATTTTTAATTTTCTGCAAAAATTCAAGATGGCCGCCAAAAGTTGTAAAAATTGAAAACTTTCATGTTTCAACAGAATACTCTTCTACTACCCTGCGGGTCCAAAATTCGCTCAAAATCGCTCTATCTCTGACAGTTTCAGAGATATTTGCCATTTTTCATTTTCCGCAAAAATTCAAGATGGCCACCAAAAGTTGTAAAATTTGAAATTTTTCATATTGCAACCGAATACTCCTGTACTACCCTGTGGGTCAAAAATTCACTCGAAATCGCTCTCTTACGGTTTTTGAGATATTTGCACTTTTTGTATTTTGTAAAAAAAAACATCTAAGAAACACCCACAGCGGCCATCTTGTTTTTGTCCAGATATCCAGAATAATTCCCAAGGAAGCTTTGACCATGATGAACATATCCTGCAAATTTGGAAAGTGTACATTGCATGATATACTGGGGCAGCAAAAGTCCCTAAAAATTTGAATGAAACGGCCGTGGCGGCCATCTTGTTTTTGGAAACAAGGCCAAAAAAACTCGCAGGCAAGCTTTTGTACCATTGAACCTATCCTGCAAATTTGAGGCCTCTACTGCTAATACTTTTGGCTGCAGAGGGGTAACGAGAAATCATCTACACACTGCGGCAGCGTACCCCCGCGAAAACCATGGCATCCACCGGATGCATCCGGTGTATACAATAATAATACAAAACATGCAACTTGTGAAACAAAATAGGAAAATGGAAACTAACAGTTTGGAAAATCTATTATTGTCTTATCATGCTTGCTTAAAATTTATGTGTTACAGTCACCACATGCAGATTATCAACAATGTCATGCTGTTAGGCTGGAATTCTAATATTTCGGGTAATTAAAATTTGATGCAATTTATATGAACTTTAGGTATAGTAAGGAATATACTTTTTTTTAAGTATGGGCTTACACTATACTTATACTCTGCCATAGTGCTATTTGGTAAATTACCAGTAGCATTAAATTGTTTATAATTTTAAATCTTCCCCCAAACCCTCCCTCCAGTGATCTCTTACCCCATGGATAGGATATTGGACTTCAGAGCAGAAAGTATGAGGTTCAATTCTTGGCCAGGTCATAGAGATAGTACCCTTCGACATAATACTTAATGTCTTTATGTAGCCACCTCCCAGTTACAAAGCTTGAAACAACATGAATGCATTGGTTCTCTGACAGGGAATTAAGCCCCAGCATTAGGAGTGTCAAGACATCATTGCCACAAAGAAATCTTTTTAACAACCAGTGTTTACTAATATACCACTCTGATGCTGATATGCTAAATTAACCTTAAACTCCACTTCACCTGACATGGTCACCTGCAGTGTGTGAAGGATATACATGCATCCAAAAGTAACATGAAATTAGCTCTGGAAACCTGACAATAAAACTTCTTTGAAATAAAATTCGAGAACCCTGAAATCAAGGCAAGATTTCAGGAAAGTTGCACACATATTAGTCATTTGAACTTAGTTTCTCATTAAATTTGTTGATGCAAAAAGTCAATTATCGAAACTAAAGCTGGCAATTTAATTCTTGTTCTAATTCTAATTGGACTTTTACAGCGCTTAATCTCCCCTTTACAAAGGAGACTGTAAGGCACAACAGCACTAAGACAACCCTATTTTAGGTTAAAAATGTTAAATTATTAGTAAAAACAAGGTATAAAATAAAACCAACAGAAGATAAGTAATCAAAAATAAAGAAAAATATAAAATACAAACTACAAAACATGGGAATTGTTCTCTTAGGGTTGAGCATAATCATTAACTAATGACAAAGTAACAGAACACAAAAAAATACATGATTATACAACAAACTATTTAACATGGAAATTATTCTACAGGGGATTCAGCATAACTGTCTGACTACGGAACCTATGCTTTACCTGCGGTGTTGCGGGGACCACAGATGTGGGTAGGGAAAATCCCTGATTTGCTATGATCTGTGCAGATGGAACCACTGTACTAGCAGGTGTATACAATGGAGAAACGGCCTGTTTACTCAAAACATGGGCCAGATTTTCCCTAGCTTTTTCTTTCCAGGAGTCCACCTATTGGGGAAGGTGAGAAGGATATTGTAAAAGTAAGTATTCTCATGGGTCAGTTTCACAAAGGGTCTTAGACTTAGCCAGTCTTAGCCTTTTTATCTAAGTTAAGTATTGAGCTAAAATGGAATTCACATAGATCTGAGCTTAGACTGACGAAATAACCACAGTGGTTTTCTGTGTCATACGACTATAATTACAACGTACTACTGATGACACACATCCTTTGTTTGACATATTTTACTTTTAATTAGGAAAAATTTTGTTTTATAATGGGAAACCTGTTAACACATACAAACTTAAAATACTTGGTGTTCTGTATATTTATACTTTACTTTCAGCAGTTTTGATTTTTGAATTTGAAAAATTCGTGTTGGGCATATTTAAGACTTTCTTGGCAAAAGTTAAGCCCACTCCCAGGTAGATTCAATTGCAAGCCAAAGCTTTGTGAAATACATTAAATCTAACAAAGTTTAAGACAAATTTCTCAACTTCAAATCTATGTCTGGAATAATTCTTTTTGTGAAACTGACTTCTGGTTAAGCAGGAATAAAAGATTGCCAAAAGTGGGCACAGTGTCATCTGACTTACAAATAGGGAAGGAATCACTTATCAATACTGTTTTATTGATTGAAAGTTTGGGTCACTTCTCAATGCTAGAGATGTTTAGTACAAGGTTTAAAGGCATATAACGTTAAATAATTTCTGTAAGAGACACGCTATGTTTTAAGCAGTGCTGTGAAATCGCTTCAAATACTGGGTTCAATGTTTGGTATCTGTACAAGCTAGCAAACTTCGGTCTAGATCGATCTTCGAAACAACGTTTTCAAAACCAGTTAAAATGCAGAAATCTCACATAAAATCTTGTCACTTTGTTGAAAATATAATGAAAAATATAAAATCCATGTATATTTTAAATAAATTCTGCCATATTTTCAATAAAAGAAATTTTATAGATATTGGGTGATTGTGATATTGGGTATTTCTAAACGTTTTGCAAAGTCCGAATTTCAGACGTTTGAACCGAACTCCGAAATTGGGGCAGTAAACGAGCGAACTATCGAACTTCTTCAAACATCGTCGCAGCACTAGTTTTAAGTGGATGTATTTGCTATATTAGGGTTTAGCAATATGCCCTATGAAGGAATTTAGACCAAAATAGTTTCTTTGATGTACTAAAATAAACAAACATGCTTTGTAAGCAGGCCTCTGGTATTTATATGGGAAATATAGTGAACTGAAACTTAAGCAAAATGTGCTGTACTCTTTTATCGGCATATAGAGCTGTGATATATTTATTTATGTCTTGCAATTTTTTTAATAAAATAGGTAGGGGTGAATGAACTTAAGGAAGCTACCCTTTACATGTAAAACGTAACGTAATGGGTCTCCAAAACATTAGAAGTAGAGTAAGAAATCTAAAATTCGCCAGGAATCTAAAATTCGCCACCTCTAAAACCTTAGTTAATTTTATGAAGAAAAATGATGTTTTTTGTCTAAAAATTGGTATTTTCAGTTCAAAAAGCCTTAATTTACTATACAGTCAACAAATCTCACCACAATTCATTTATTTTATTAGTATTTTTACATGTGGCGAATTTCAGATATGTGGCGAATTTTAGATTTCTTACTCTTTTGAAAAGTATGATTTATGTTCAAATAACCCTCATTTAAACAAATGAAGAACCACCCAAAGAATCTATGCATTGAGTTTTTATTTTTTACAAAAGCAATTTATACAAACACTGCACTAAAGATAACTTCTTGAAGCATAATTTATAATTACACAATTTGGCAGACTATTTGATTGGGGGGGATATGCCAGATTACAACCTTTTGGGTATCCCAGAATCAAAACAGTTTGTATTGGCTGGATACCAAAAATTTAAAATATGCTACTAACCCTTCCCCATTCAATCTTAACTTTAATATGTTGTTTCAATATTTGAAAAAAAAATTTTTTTGAAGAAGAAAAATTTGAAAGTGGACAATATATTTTGTCCGATATGTTGACATGATATCGATGCCAATAATTGTTAATTCTAAACTGATGCCAAATATTCCTGCTCTATTTGTAAGGTAATTTAGGCCTTGCTTGAATCAGATTGAAGCACTTGGGTTTATAGTAGGGCTGCAACGATTCTTCGGTTACTCGGAAACGAAACGATTCAGTGGAAAACTCGAGTCAAGAAAAGTAAACCGGGTCTTCGAAAACAACTAAAAATAGGCGTAAAAACTACCACAAAATTTGATCTTTCTTTAAAATATAAGAAGATATAAGGTGTTTCCGTTTTTAGTTTTTACTTTTAAGTATTTGCAGACGTTAAATGTGTGTGTAATAATGCTTTTATAAGATGGTATTTTAGTTTAACGTATTTCGAAGACGCCTCAAATCTCGCAATATAAAGATGGTTAAAGTTTGCTGTATTTTGCATTATAAATGCTTCTTTATTCCGAAATTCCATGAAATATCAACATACTTTCCTTTTGTGTACATTTTAATTGTTTTATAAGGTGTAATATATCATAATATGATGAAGTTTATTTCGTGGGCGATAATCAAGTGATTAACAGAGTCCGAATCGGTCCTTTAAAAACGAGGAATCGAGGCGCATTTTCGGGGTCGCTTGCAGCCTTAGTTTATAGGGATGGCCCTTTCAGAACACTTATGTCATGGTGTCATTTTGATCAATGTCTCATGGAATTGAGAGGATTTTTTGGTATAATCGTGATAAAATACATTGCATGGTAAAACAAAGGACAACTTAAAGAAACACATACAATTTAAACTAATCACACAAACAAAAAATAGAATCAGAGATGCCCATACCCCACAGCCTGGGGAAATAGTTTTCAACACCATGAGATATATAGAAGTAGTGAAACAGTACAAAAATCTGGATACTTTCAGAGCAGTGTCAGTTATATAAAGTTCCAACTAATATTTAAGTAGAGAAAATAACATCTAAGAGAAAGAAAATATATGTAAAGATAAAATATTAAACAAGACAATTCAATAGTAAGATCACAGCATTAGTCAGTACACTAAAAATTACGAAGTTGTAAAACTTAGAAATTGGAGAATAGCTGTCAATGGAAAAAGCACAATTATGTAAAAGTGCACATAATAATCAGTTGCAATAATCCAAATGTCTTTGTCATAAGAGAAAGATGTCTCAAATATGGCAGGTTAACACACTTTGGCCGAGCCCAAGTGTCACCCCCCCTTCTACACCTTATGGAATCAAAGAAATAACCCAGACAAGATGTTAAAACTCATGGTCACTATGACAGGGTCAAAGGTCAAATCAAGGTCACACCATGACGTTGCACACCTACACCCCCTTACCGATGTCCCTACCACGTACCAACTTCCTACGGCTTACGGTTTCCGAGATATAGACCAGACAAGATTTTATAGGTCAAGGTCACCACGGCAAGGTCAAAGGTCAAATCAAGGTTACACCATGACATTGCACACCTACACTCCTTAATCTATGTCCCTACCAGGCATTAACTTCCTACACCTTATGGTTTCCGAGATATAGCCCGGACAAGATTTTATAGGTCAAGGTCACTAGGACAAGGTTAAAGGTCAAATCAAGGTCACATCATGATGTTGCACACCTACACCCTCCTAACCAATGTCCCTACTAAGCATTAACACACTACACCTTATGGTTTCCGAGATATAGACCATACCAGATTTTATAGGTCAAGGTCACTACGGCAAGGTCAAAGGTCAAATCAAGGTCACACCATCACCGAACGCATGTCCTTTACAAGTAACAACTTCCTACATTTTATGGTTTCTGAGATATGACCCAGACAAGATTTTATAGGTCAAGGTCACTACAGCAAGGTCAAAGATTAAATCAAAGTCACACCATGACATTGCACACCTACACCACCAAACCAATGTCCTTTACAAGTAACAACTTCCTACACCTTATGGTTCTAAGATACAACCCAGACGAGATTTTATAGGTCAAGGTCACTGCGGCAAGGTCAAGGATCAAATCAAGATCACACCATGACGATGCACACCTACACCCCCTAACCAATGTCCCTACCAAGTATCAACTTCCTACACCTTACGGTTGCTGAGATACAGCCCGGACAAGATTTTATACAGTCAAGGTCACTACGGCAAGGTCAAATCAAGGTCACACCATGTCATTGCACACCTACAACCACTAACTAACGTCCCTACCAAGTATCAGCTTCCTACACCTTGACGGTTTCCGAGATACAGCCTGGACAAGATTTTATAGTTCAAGGTCACTACAGCAAGGTCAAATCAAGGTCAGACCATGATGTTGCACACCTACACCCCCTACCTAATGTCCTTACCAAGTATCAACTTCCTATACCTTACGGTTGCTGAGATATAGCCCAGACAAGATTTTATAGGTCAAGGTCACTACGGCAAGGTCAAATCAAGGTCACATGACGTTCATGACGTTGCACACCTACACCCCCCAACCAATGTTCCTACCAAGTATCAACCTCCTACACCTTACGGTTTCTGAGATGCAGCCCGGACAAACTTTTTCCGGCCGCCCAACCGCCCACACGGCCGCCCATCCGGACAACATGGGTGTAAACAATACCCTGACAGTAGTTAAGGGCTGTGGGGTAAAAACAGAAGCTTTACACAAAGCTGATTTAAGTTTTTTTCAGAATTTGTCGTATGCCCTTGTAATACTTTACGCATGCTACACAATTAACATTGACCATGGAAAAACTTTATTGTTTCGATCATAAATAAGTACTAGATGAACTGAAATATAAAACTTCATTTAATCAGTAATCTGTTACTAGCTTTAATACACATCGCCCTAATACAACTGCTTCAAGGGCTTTATATACAATGAATTGGATCTCTCACACTTTACTGCTCACCTGGACTATTACTATAGTTCCCATATTTTGTCCTATGCAGTTATCTATTGGCCTTTTAATGTTTTTTACCAACTGTCCTCTCACCTCTTTCTTTATCACTAAACTCTCCTTGTAATTTTATGTATACTCACACTTATCCACCCACAGCACAAACTATATTATCTAAATTTTTATTACCCAAATGTTTGATTTTATTTAGTTATGTTTTCTTTTTGTTTTATACCAAAACAGCTCTTCTGCTCTACTCAACAATCCTTGTAAAAGGTCAAGGTTGGGGGGTTTTACATCCCATTCAACAGCCAGGGTCATATTGGGACAGGTCCTCTGCATTGCACCTGTGGGGCTCAAACCCACACAGAGGTGACAGCTTGTGATTAGATGAAAAACTTGCTTAACCCACTAGACCACTGAGGACCTCTGTTCTACAATGCTTCTATCATCAAAATACAATTTTACTCTAAAGACTGGACAATAGAGATTCTCCTATGTATGCATTATGAGTACCTGGGCTGTTACCGCGGTGCTCTGTGCCATGTTTTGCTGGTTACTGTGTGTTGCCGGGTGACTGTTGCCATGTGTTGCCGACTGAGTGTTGCCGGGTGACTGCTGTGTGCAGGCAGTCATGTGATTAGGCCAGTGTTCTTTCTGACAGGGGAAGTCACAGTAGCTTGTGTTCCAACAGCAATAAAACACTGCCTCATCCCCACAGTTTGCACACTAAATAAACATTATAAGAATATACAAACAGGTCATATCTGGGTTAATGTTCACTACAATTCCTATTCTTCAAACTTTTCTTATTCTTATATTTTTTTTCTAAGAAAACAATCATTGCCTAAGAAAAATCTCCTGAACAACAAATAAACCATTAACAAATGAACTTAGAAAATTTATTTATACTGTAATGTAAACTAACAGTTTTTCAAAATTAATTCCAATGTTTTTTTAAAAAATTTTTTATCTCAAAACAAGGATATTTTCAGAGATTTCTCAAGTATTTATTAAATTAAAATTCTGATAATAAAATTTGTAGGGTAATGTTCTAGTTTGTCTGTCCCCTATTATCACTCGCCCATTTTGCGTATCCATCGCCACATTAACTCATTGTTTGGATTGCACGGGTTAAGAGTGTAAATAACAAGGTTTCTACTGTAAAGTTGGGATGGGTATGAGATAGTGCTGCGACGATGTTTGAAGAAGTTCGATAGTTCGCTCGTTTACTGCCTTCGACATCTGAAATTCAGACTTTGCAAAACGTTTAGAAATCCCCAACACCACACCACATCCCAACGGATCCTATTTTCACCCGTCTATAAAACTTGTTTCTTTTGTTGAAAATATGGGGGAATTTATTTAAAATATATATGGATTTTATATTCTTGCTATATTTTCAATAAAGTGACAAAATTTTATGTGAGATTTCTGCGTTTTAACTGGTTTTGAAAACGTTTTTCAAAGATCAAACTAGACCGAAGTTCACTAGCTTGTATAGATACCAAACATCGAACTCGATATTCGAAGTGACTTTACAGCACTAGTATGAGAGCATTTTACTGAAATACTGACGACACTTTATGACTGCCATCTACACTGCTGACACATATAATCGAAGGAAAGCTTAAAAATATTGGAAATAAACCTTAAATCTCAAAAAATTGCACACTTTCATTACAAAAATTGGTAGATTTTATTTCTTTTATAGCGATTTCTTAAAACAGAACTGCCATGTCTTGCTTTCTTGAACTTCACTTCTTATTAGTGTTCCTATTTAAATGGCGATGTACCATAATGCACCATTTTTCAGACTCCCAGAATCAGACCGATTTTGTATTTGCAGCCTCCAAATCTACATATTTATGATACTGACCCATCCCTACTGTAAAGCTACTGGGCTACTATTCATACAAATAATCCACAAACAAATCAGCTTATGTATATGCTAAAGTTTTACACTTGACTGGTTAATTTCTAGGCTCAGTTTTCACTGATCACTTTTATGAATATGGCTCTGGCTGGATAACCTACTTCAACTATTCCCTATTATCACTCACCCATTGTTTCTTCTTGGTTTCCTTGACAGCAGCATCCTTTTCCTCCACCAGTTTCTTGTGTTGATCTGTTATTGCTTTTTTCATCATTTTATCAAACGAAGATTTCACCTCGGCAACATTAACAGCTGTGAAACAAAGTAAACTAGAGGATCGCTCACAAAAAAAAGATAATGTTTTTGCATAGCAAAAACAAAGCGTCCCGAAAAGGATATAAAGGTGAGTGCTAAAGTATTAAGAAAATGCTTCGTTTCTAGCCTTATAATGTTGTGGCAACCAAAGTCAGCGCAGTCTGCTCTATCTAGCACGGTTTTCAAGATATAAGCATTTTTGTGTTTTGCAAAAAATAAAAAAATAAAAAATGTCCGCTATATTTGGCGAGACAAAAATATTTTGAAAATTGGCATGGCTACTCTGCAGAGATACCCAGCAGGTCCAAAATTTTGTTGAGTTCACTCCATATAGCACGGTTTTCGAGATATAAGCATTTTTGTGTTTTGCAAAAACTTTGAAAATTCAAAATGGCCACCATTTTTGGGGAGACAAAATTTTTTGTCAAGACCACTACCATGGTGTGTATCTCCCGCCGAGCATTAAAGCAGAAGAAATAGCTTTTCCGAGATATTCACAATTTTTCATTTTCATGTGTGAAAGGTCTTCCAAAAGTAGGTGAATGAGTTATTTGAGAAAAATTGGCTATCTGCAATACTATTAAGAGATAATTCACATTTACTCATTTCGAGTAGGTGAATAATTATCTATGGGTCTGAAACATCACCAAGTGAAAGCTCTCCCAAAAGTAGGTGAATGAGTTATTTGAGAAAAATTGGCTATCTGCAATACTTTTAGAGATAATTCGCATTTACTCATTTTGAGTAGGTGAGTAATTAGCTATGGGTCTGAAACTTCACCATGTGAAAGCTCTCCCACAAGTAGATGAATGAGTTATTTGATAAAAATTGGGTATCCGCAATACTTTTACAGATAATTAGCATTTACTCATTTTGAGTAGGTAAATAATTAGCTATGGGTCTGAAACTTCACCATGTGAAAGCTCTCCCAAAAGTAGGTGAATGAGTTATTTGAGAAAAATTGGCTATCTGCAATAATTTTAGAGATAATTCGCATTTACTCATTTTGAGTAGGTGAGTAATTGGCTATGGGTCTGAAACTTCACCATGTGAAAGCTCTTCCAAAAGTAGGTGAATGAGTTATTTGAGAAAAATTGGCCATCTGCAATACTTTGAGGTAATTCGCATTTACTCTTTTTGAGTAGGTGAGCAATTAGCTATGGGTCTGAAACTTCACCAAGTGAAAGCTCTTTGGGATAGCTGCTCTGCAGAGATACCCTGAAGATAAAAAATTTCGTCGAAATCGCTCTATGTAGCACGGTTTTCGAAATATTAGCATTTTTGTGTTTTGCAATTTTTGCGCAAAAATTCGAAAATTCAAAATGGCCGCCATTTTTTGCGAGAAATTTTTTGTTTGAAAATTGGCATGGCTACTCTGCAGAGATACCCTGCGGGTCAAAAATTTCGTCGAAATCGCTCTATCTAGCAGGGTTTTTGAGATATAAGCATTTTTATGTTTTGCAATTTTTGCGAAAAATTCGAAAATTCAAAATGGCCGCCATTTTTGGCGAGACAAAATTTTTTTGAAAATTGGCATGGCTACTCTGCAGAGATACCCTGCGGATCAAAAATTTTCGTCGAAATCGCTCTATCTAGCAGGGTTTTCGAGATATAAGCATTTTTGTGTTTTGCAATTTTTGCGAAAATTTCGAAAATTCAAAATGGCCGCCATTTTTGGCGAGACAAAATTTTTTTGAAAATTGGGAAAAGTACTCCACAGAGATATCCTGTGGGTCAAAAATTTTGTCGAAATTGCTCTATCTAGCACGGTTTTTGAGATATAAGCATTTTTGTGTTTTGCAATTTTTGCGAAAATTTCGAAAATTCAAAATGGCCGCCATTTTGGGCGAGACAAAATTTTTTTGAAAATTGGGAAAACTACTCCGCAGAGATACCCTGCGGGTCAAAAATTTCGTCGAAATCGCTCTATCTAGCACGGTTTTCGAGATATAAGCATTTTTGTGTTTTCCTTATTTGGAAAATTCGTAATGATTAATTAATCATTAATTACTCGGCCATTTCTTGACCAATCAATGCCAAAATCTAATGATTTCCAGATTTTAATAGAATGAATGTATTTGCCAAGTTTCAGGTGAATTGATAAAATTCCTTTCAAGTTATCATCCGGACAAGCTTCCCCATCGAAAAAAGACATTTTTGGTCATGTGACCTCTCTGATTGGTTGAAATGTCACTGCAGCATATTCAAAAAAAATCCCCAAGGCTACTGCCTAAACCTGCCAAATTTGAAAAGAATCCGCCTAACGGTTACAGAGTTATAAGGAAAACAAAATGCGGAGCCGGCGGAGCCGGAAGCTCTCCCATACACAAACAAGCGTCCCGCAAGGGACGCTTAATTAGGACAATTAGAAGGAGTGAGCTAATGACTACTGGTGAGTTAGGAACACAACCTTTACTGAATAAAGAAGAGTAAACTCAAACTTGGCGACTTGCAAAGTATGAAACATCTCTTTTACAAGCAGTTATGACAACTGAATACATGAAATTATGCACTACCCTTTCTTCATTTGATAGTTAATCAAAGTGTAGATGAAAAGTTATAAACAGTCGAATAATTTACAGAAACCTTATTTTGTTATAAATAACAATATATCGAGACAATTTCATCATATTTTGTGTGTTTCTGTGACAAACTGATGGATTTCTTTTGTTTACTTTTTGCGCAGCATTTGTGGATACTGCACTAACCTTTTAGTATTTACATATTTACAATTTAAAATTTTACAAAAATAAAATCATCCTCTCCAAACAAGAGGACATACTCAGGGGCGGATCCAGCTTTTATGTAAGGTGGGGGTTCACATTGAGTAAGGTGGGGGTTCACATCAGACATATTATAACTAAGTGGGTCGGGGGGCATGCCCCCCTGGAAAAACATTAATTTTTGGTAAAAATAGAGTGCATTTCCTGTAAATTTAACACCACTGTCAAGAAATAATTTTGTACTTTGGGTTGAACCCCTTTACATTATTTTTCAAGGGGGGGGGTTCGAACCCCCTGAACCCCCCCCCCCCCCCCCCCCCCCCCCCTGGATCCGCTAGTGATACTGCATCTTACCTGAATTGTGTTTTATTTCCAGGAGTTCTTGTTCTTGTTTCCACTTTAGCTTTTCAATCTCCAATTTAAAAGAAGACTTCAGAGCCTGAAACATACAACAGCAAAAAAAAAACATTGAAAGAAGGCAGTGCCTGAGAATGCGCAAACCCTTGCTGGCGGATATTGCCAAGACATCATAAAAATAACAATTCTGGGTTTGAGATCAGCATCCCAAAAGTCATTGAGGACAGAGATGTGTGTATACCTCACCTTGTGTGAAAGTACAACCCCTATCCGGTTTAGAGTTTTCAAGTTATACACAAAGACAAACAGAAGACAAATGGACGTGATTCTAATAGCTAGGCATTGTACCTTTGAAGAATATAATGGCATGGATGCTGTAAGCCCAGGCTTTTATATGTCAGTGATTTAGTTAGATGACATAGCGGAAAGGATGGAAGAGTTTAACATTCTCAATCTTTCAGAGAAAATCTATGCATCCTTGACGATATCTATTTGTATACTAACTGCCAATGAATTGGTGTTTTCCTGCTAATCACATTATACAAATAATCTGTATCTAAAACTTATGTTACTCTAGTAAAAAGACTAGACGAAATAGGTTTTGCCTAATAAAGGAATGATAATTACAGATAATATAATATACCCCATAACAGAATATAAAGACAATTATATTAACCTTCTATTGCCCAAACACTCCCTTGTTATTTTACAGCTATTCAATAACAGAAGTTCCCGAGTATTTAAAACACTGGTAACCATGGTAATAGTACCTCTCCTGCTTGTTTTGCCAACAGATCCTTAGCCATGGTTGCCATTACATCTCGAACTGAATCCATCATCTGTAATAAAGATAAAAACATGACTACGTAATCAAGTTATCAATGACAACAAAAAATCAGTTAAATTTCTGGAATTCATATTTGAGATGTCAGCAGCAACTAAAATATTGCACAAAAGATACCATATGAAAGAAAAAAGTTAACAAACAAGAACAATGAAAAAGAAACAGCTTGTCACCATACTTAAAAGGTCCTCTTCCATTGTATAAAACAACTGGAAAATTACAGATTTTATTGTTCACAATCATATTTAAACAATCTAAAGAAACCCAGTCAGAACATGTCATCTGAGTAGGGATCGGAGAGTAGCATATTTCCCTTTAGTGTATCCCATAAATATAAAACCATTCCAATTCTAATGTTGCGTTCAAAGAGCCCGTGCACACGACGCGTGAGTTGGTACGTACCAGTGGAAAGTTTTGACTGTTCTTAACAATCCACTGCCTGTGTGTTTATGTGTATATGTAAACAAACACAAATCACAAAGAGAAAGAAATAAAAGAAATCACAATATTTCGCTATCCACCATGCAAAAGATATATTTCATTTATTATTCTGTTCGTTTTCTGAGGTTATTTATCAGAATCCTGAATACCGAAACATTTCATTTAACATGTTTTTTTATAACAAAAGCACGTGCATTCTGCATCTTTGTTGTCATTAGAGGTGAAGGTCAAAGTTTTGAAAGTCTCTGGAGGTACCCAACTCACCAGTCATATATACCACCTGTGAGACCGTTCTTCACAAATCTACAGGCTGTGAGGTCGTGTTTATGGCCGGTAAGAACGTTGCATAAGATACCAAAAAGCCTGTGTTTTAGTGTTGCCCAATCACTCACTCATGAAGATTAACAATATAATACTCGAGCCACGCACTCGTATAATATTGTTATCTTCATTCCTGATAAACTTTTTTCTGTATATGTTATTCAAGAAGTTTTCCTATTATATCTTTAATGGAGATACTCATTTTCGTGAGATATAAAATGACTCTCCTGAGCTGTGTACTTATTTACATGAGCTGTGTACTTATATATCTGAGATATCTACTTAGTTACCTGTGCTGTGTACTTGTTTAGGTCAAATACACTATCAGCAGTATTGATGGGTTCAAAGGTTGGCATTTCCACTCCAGACAATATCCCTGTGTCTTTAGTTACTTTTTCACTGCTAGATACTGGTTCAGTCACTGGAGAATCCTTTGTGACTCCTTCATCAGGTAATGATTCTGAAAACAATAAACAAACTTGTTAAAATGGGGTTTTACTTGAAAATTGGGGGCGTAAAAATTCATTGGGATAATTAATTGACAAAAAATCTGTATCCGTAGTAGTTTTGGAGAAACATCTGCCTGACACACTAATGCACACACCCCTACACACACACACACACGCACCCACATGATGCATTTTATAATCTCCCTCCCGGCCTAAAGCCCAGCAGAAGATAAAAATATGGAATAAAATTTTGCACTCAAAATACTGTCAATTTTATAGGCACAAATAGACATTCTTGGGAGGAGACAAGTGGGTACATCATTCATCAATATTGCTGATATTTATTGCTTTGGGACAGGTTTAACCATAGCAATTTCTAGAGATGTATATCAATATTGCCATTTTAAGTAAAACTGTAAACTTAACACTGCAAATATTTGAAGTAAAGCCTAAATCTGAAGAAATTGTACACTTTTATCTTGCATTTTTGAAGTTTTCAATGTGTTTTTTTGATGAAAACTGCAATGTATTGTTTTGACAAATTTTGCTTACTGTTAAGCGGTTGGGGATATACTAGAACAAAACATTTGGGTATCCGGGATTCGAACTATTTGGTAGACAATAAGACCTCTGATATCGGACCGATATTGAAACATTTTTACATTCAATATCGATATCCAAATGATTTACCCACTTGAGGATACATGAAATAAAAACAAATATCAACAGTAAAAATCTTTTGGGTTAACAACAAACATCGAGATTGTACGTGTAAAGAGACAGAAGTTACCGTGAGCTGTGGGTCTGTTATTTGCACTGTCTGGTGTGAGAGGTTCAGTGGTTTGCTTCTCTGCATTTTCAACACTACTGGTAGTTTGTGGTACTTTTTCAACTGCATCGGAATCCTGCAATTTGAGAAACCTAAATAATTGCAACTTGTATTTTTATGAATATAAATACTAAACAATTCTAATAAACCTTTCCGACAATAAAACATTAAGATTTCACAATAAAGTACTGACCATTTACATTTTAATTAATTTGGGTTTTGTGTCAGTTTTCAACATTAAAAAAGTCACAGAGTAAGATATTTGACATTCGCCATAGTATAAGAAATTTGTCATTAATCAAACCACTGAAAAAAAGTCAATTTAATTATAATAAATAAAGACAAATCAATAGTCTACATTACCTTGTCAGTGTTTGTTACTGACTCTTGTCGCACTGTTTTCTCTGGCACTATATCAGGTGCTGATACATCCATTTCACATTCCCCCTCTTCTACCTGCGAGGCTCTCACGGGATTTTTACTTACACCCTCTGCATTATTTGCTGTTCCAGACTGGTGACTTGTACCCTCTACACTATCTGGTTTTTGTTTGGAGATATTTTCTGTAGCTTCAGGGCTTTGGATTGACTTGACTGTTCCCAATTCTCTTACAACTGTGGGATAAAACAACGTGAAAACAAGAGCACTCGTAGGGCACATACCCCGGCCATGGAATGAAAAATTATAAGTAAATGGGAAAATCTGGAATTTTTTTTGTATCCAGACAGTGATCCACATCACTCAAAATTTAATGGGATCTAAGTTGGGCAAAGACCCACCTTCTCTCTTTTTTATAGGAAGATTTAATCAGTAGTCTTTGCGCAATCCTCAGATAACTAACAGACAAATGGACAAACAGGCAAACGTTCATGAAAGTAACACCTCCTTGGTGGAGGTAACCACAGATATGGCCAGTACTGTGAGATCATTTATAAAGTTTGGCTTTGACCCTTGGTCCCTATGCTGACTAGAAAACTTTGACCATAAAATCCTGTAACAATGGTAAAAATACAATAAAAATATATCCATTATCTGCATGCTGTTTTACCTGAGTTCATTTAATTCCTTAATCTGAGGTTGGACAGTTGGCAGTTACTTATCAGGGTTGAATGTATTCTGGGCAGAATGTTGACCAACTACTCTGCACTGTTTTCCTCCATCCTTTCACTTCGCTTTGTGGTGTGACTTATATAATATGTTCAAAGTTATGTAAAAGTGAAGTTGGGGTTTTATTCAACAGGCAGGACCATATTGGGACAGGTCCTCAGCATTGTCACTTGTGGGTGTCAAACCCATTACAGAGTTGACAGCCTGTGATTGGACGCCAAACCTGCTAACCACTAGGCCACTGAATCGATCAATTTAAAATGCAGTCTACCACTACAGGTGAGTTTTATTATTAGAAAAACCATTTCTCAACAAGATGGGATCAGATACATAAAAAGGTTTCTGGACCAACGGAAATGAAACCACTACAGTACCCATACCTCTAGCATCACATTCTTCTGGCATGATATCAGAGCTGGGTCTTCTTGGATTGTTTTTCTGCTGCAATGATAGCGGGTTGTCAAATTTTTTAGGTGAAATGACGGTGATCACGCTGTCGTCTACCTTGTTTTCTCTGTCACTGCTCACTCTTCTCCCTGTGTGGAATGAATTCGTTACATTTCAAAGATTAAAAAATAATTAAATAAATATTACAATTTTGCTGTTCTTACTTATAACAGTCAAAGCCATTAAACAGATTTTTTCCTTGAAAGTAACAGTAAATGTTATTTTCACTGACATTCTCATCTGAAAATTCTGGTTAAATAAAACTACATGATACTATTCTGGTCCTTTGTACTTAATTAAAGTACGGGGTGTCTTCTGTGTAAAACTTCAGAGAAATGTTCATTCTTCTTGCTCTAACTAAATTGATGTACTGATTCAGTATTTGTGTTTTAGATTACAGTTTTAGATATAGATTACAGTCAAATTACACATGTGAGGGCTCTGATGTAGTGCCCGAGACTTCAAAAACAAACTTAAAGTGGCAAAAAAACTGAGTACAAACTACGGAATTGAATATTCTTCATATTATAAAAATACAGCTCATTTTTTTCCCATAAGTAACATGAATGAACCCTAACTTTTCTGTCAGATTTGTCTACCTCATATTTTAACTTACTTTTACACATATTATGGCCTTTTTATTTTCAATAATTTGTTTACACCAGCCAACATACTTGTTTTAACTAGTACTTCATGACAGTTTCAATCAAAAGACAGGTCCCTGGATTCTGACAGTCGTTTTGTCATTTTAAGCTCCCTGTCATAATAATTGAGGCCTGTCTTTTAAAACATATCAATACTATTACTTACCTATTTTACATATGCTTTTAATTCAAATTGAAAAATAGAAATGATTTAACTGCTGAACCGTCTTTCAGAAGTCCATATTAGAAATACACATAACATATGACTTTTAAACAATAATCTGAACATGTTACACCGGATATTCAATATGCATTATGTTTCTAGTTTCTCCTACTTACCCGGGGTGGTTTTCTGGTTACCCATGGCAACAACCTCACTGGCTGCAGGTTTGGATGTTGGTTTTTTCAATGGGCTCTCCTCAACATCACTTGAATACAAAATAAAAATATTCACTCATAATTTAGTTGAACCATTTTGGTCTTATGTACATTTTGTGAAAACTCAGCTAAGCCAAGGTTGAAAAATTTACTGGTATTAAACACACACATCTTAATATTTCTGATAAAATTAACATCATTTTAATATAATGTGGCATACTTTTCACAGAAACATTCAATTTGACCCGAGACAATGTGTGTGAAGAAGTACCCATAAGTAGAATAAAATAGAAGGGGATTTTCCAACAAGTAACTTTCAGATACTGTGACCAATATCACACTTCTTACTACACTCACTCAGCCTCCTGAATCCTCTCCACTGATTTCTCCATGTCTAGTTTATAGTTCCTCACTTCTTCATCACTTTCACTGCTGCAGTGTAGTGGATCAATAGGCTCCTCCCCACTGCTGTCAATCATTCTAGTATTGACTTCTTTGTCTCCGCCCTCTGTGGGTTGTACATCCGAGTTTTCAGTGTTGGTTTGTTTATCACCAATAATCCCTCCAGTGACTGTGTAGAAATAATAAGTGACAAGACGATGGTTAATCATCATAAACTACAGAGACCATATCCACATACTCAAGTGTATGAACTCATATCTTGATGGTGTTAACGTAAACTGGTATTACGCTTCTTGTTTAGTTTTGGAAGAAATAACCAAAACTGAAGAGAACATCTTAGAACTGGCAAATTAGTAGTTCCCGGGCTGGTTCCAAAAAACAAAACCCATCTCCAGGGCCTTGAAAGGGAAAAAATCTCCAGCATTTCAGATGCTTGCAACTGATAGAGTAAAAATAAAACACAAATGTATATGAGTCATACTGCAAACAGAAAGTGCATTAAATTTTGTGACATATTTTGAAGTTAATATACTTCATTTGTAATGAATAGCAAGTAAAAATGTGATATATTTAGTCAAATTTATATTTTTCTTATTCTTCTGACAAAGAATTAACCAAAAGAAAGTCTAAAATAATTCTGTTTTCAACAACTGGTTCTTAAATAATCCTTACGGATTTTGTCATTTCTACCTAAACGAAACGAAAAGTGGTATACCAGTTTACTGTTAAAACCAATACTAAGTAAGTCTGTTAATTAATTTATTTATTTGGGGTTTTACATCGCTTTCAACACTGTACAGGTCATATCACGACGGGTAGTTGGGAGGGCAGAGGAAACCAGTACATACAGTTAGTCAAGGTTTTGTACTGTAAACTGCCGACCAATGGCAAACAGCTACCAGCTTTCCCACTTGAGGTCAGGCCGGGAACCGAATCCCGATCTTAGAGGTGGGAAGTGAGACTGTTACCACTCTGCCACCATGGCCCCTAAGTACCCTATTTTTCCAAAATATGGCCCGGGCGTTAATTATTTTCAAATGGTTATCAGATCAGGCGTTAAATTGAACCAGGCGTTCTTTTGAAGTATAAAAACAGTGTCATAAATTGTAAACAGTGTGCTTGGTACCCAGGCGTTAATTTGAACCAGGCGTTTATTTGAACCTGGGCGTTATTTTGGAAATTTACGGTAAATATGTTTACAAGACTGCTGTACATATTTCAATACATAAACCGATAATTGAGCCAGTAACTGAACTACTCACCAGATGGAGTTGGTTTAGTTGGCGTTACTTTATCTCCTGGTGCCTTTTGGGAGTCCCTCCACGATGGATTCTTTAACTTGCCAGCAGCTTCTAACATTCGTAGCTGTCCTGAAAAATCCAAGGAATAACGAACTCAAGTGACCACTGACTTATATCATTTTCTTATAAACTACTTAATATTTGTCTGTCTTTAAAGTCCAGGGGCCGTATTCATGAAAGGTCTTAGCCAAGTCTTAGGCTTAACTTTTGTATAAAAATATAGCCAACTTAAGCCTAAGACTTGGCTAAGACCTTTCGTGAATACGACCCCAGAGTAAGAAAATTAAACTTATGCTCATAATTCAGTAATCTATGCTAAAAAAAACTATGTATAATGTTACATGCAATATAATGTAATTTGTACTGCAAGATAATGTGCAATATCCTATTTAATGTTGAATGTGAATTAAATGTAATGTGTAATGTAATATGATGGACTGCTTTATAGAGCAACATTCCGATATATTTTTATAAGAACTGTGTGTACAGGAATATCTCTAGGTTTCAAGTTTCAACAGTTCTATTTAAAACTACGCATGATGTTTTTCTCTACATAAGGAACAGATTACAGAGTTCTTATATCTTCTCACAACTTGTTTATTTCAACAACTGATTTATAAAGGTATTGTGAATACCTCTACTTTTGACATTTACCTTCAAATTCAGTACAATTTGTATTTATACTCAATATCTACATGTAGTACCGGACTCAAAGCGCTATATGACGCATCCGACTGTACAAGTACAGTCCAATTCTCAAATTACTGACATTCCCCTGACTGAAAGACAGAAGCTCAAGGACGACCATTTATCAACGTCCTTGAGGTTCTTTAACCTGCCATTGGGGATAGAGGACAGAGGACCGCCATTTTAAGTGGTAATCCGAGCCACTGTGTATCTGCCTGTACCTGGGACTGAACCCACATCCTCTGTGTTCCTAGGCGAGTGTGTTACCCACTAGCCTGCAGCAGGACAATAAGGTATTTTTTTGTATATTTGCTGACTGGTACCGTCTTGCAGTTAATGAATCATTACCTTTACTGAGTTTGAGCGTCTCTTTGCCAGTGCTGATCTTATAAACATCTCGTACACTTTGCACAGTTTGAGATTTATATAATCCTGAACCGGGCATAGAACTGAAAGAAACAAATTAGGAAGACATTTCACACATAAAATCAGCGTTATGCTGTATATTTACCAAGATAACTGGGTATTAGTCATGGTAAGAACAAAATTGGCGGTTTTTCCTAGGCCACAGATAAACTCCATTGTACAAATGAAGATAACAATAATACATCAGTGTGTAGTACAACGTTTATTTTGTTAATCTTAGTGATCAATATATTTTTTCTGTATATGTCTAATGATGGCGGTTTTACTTTTATTATCCACCATTTTGTATGATTTATGAGTTAAATAAATGAATAATTAAGGAATGTGAAAGAGGCTGTCCAAAATATAGGGAACAGTGAAAATGAAAACTCGATGAAAAATGAAAAACGATAACTTGCAATATCTCAGTTATTTTCACATCAATTTTTATACAACACACACTAGAAAAAACACTGTAAAAAGACCTTTCTAATGATATTACTACATGTTTTGTAGAGTACATAATTTCTGAGATATTAGTGAAAAACCGGAAGTTATTGACACTTATTATCCATGGTATGGAGGCGGTGCTGTTGTATACAAAATATATATATATATATATGTATCCCACTCCATAATTATATCCACCAATATGGTTCAAATAATGCTTGTAGTGGATAATATATACAAATAAACAATGCATGAATGAAATCCATAGTACAATGTTTCACAAATATTGACCATCACAGCAGAAATGTTAAAAGTTACTACAATTCAGTAATATTTAGGACTTTAAGGTTACCACATAACAGAAATTTCCCCAAGGGCCTAACTATGTCCATGAATGAAACACAAATGAAATACTTACGGAATATCGGCCGTTACACTGGCAACATGAAAATCACTATAATATCATCTTTGGGATTTTAATGTTACCCCCAAATTGACATCTTCCCTGTCAATCTGATTTTTGTTTTTCATATAATTTCATACACTTTCCAACAAGAAATTTCTGCATACGCAGAGGCGGATGCAGATAA
Source organism: Sabellastarte sp. h YS-2021 (assembly GCA_964017235.1). Taxonomy (NCBI): domain Eukaryota; kingdom Metazoa; phylum Annelida; class Polychaeta; order Sabellida; family Sabellidae; genus Sabellastarte; species Sabellastarte sp. h YS-2021. Next base: position 50,406,695 of record OZ024936.1, on the reverse strand, counting down.
TGACTGTGCATGATCCATAGTATCCCCGATATTTGGGGATACAATAAATACTTACTGCTAAGAAATGGTAAGGCTATTTCAGTATAATTTTCACACTAACCTTCCTGATTTTCTCTTGACAATCTTTCCAGTTTTGGGCGGAGTCAGTTTTCTCTTTTTTCTCACCTCACTTAACAAACCAGGTTCTTGTAAAGCTAGCATTGAGGCATTTAATCTAAAAAGCAAAAGATTGTGAGAAAAAAATTTAAAAATTGACAAAAAGTAACAGTAACTTTGAGACTAATTAACAAATACCGGTAGCAAAATAAATCATTACCAAGTAACATATTCAACAAATAGCAGATCCAATTACTCAAATAATGACATTTCTATTTGTTTTCAGCCTGATATCCAACTGGTATATAACAATTATTGATGCTGCATTCTTTGAGAGCTGTGAGCTGGCGTTTACCACTCATGGGTTCATGTCTACTGATGTGAAACTTCTGCATTGTTTAATTATTCATGAACTGTATGTTTTCAGGTATTTGTAACCAAAAAGAAAGAACAAAGACCAAAAAATAAAAGCAATGACAAAGATTTGCTATCCACCATGTAAAACATACATATTTCATTTATTATGCCTTCTGAATTTGTATATCAATATTCAAAGTATTAAAAAACTTTATTTTATGTTTTTTCCATAACTGAAGCACATGTATTCTGCATATTTGTTGTAAGGACAAAGGTGAAGGACACAAATTGGAAAGCTTTGAAAATCTCCAAAAATAAAGAAAACCCTGAAAAAACTTCTTCTAATTCCCAAAGACGTCCTGACTGTTGATAGCCAACAAAAATAAAAAATAATGAAGTAAACAATGTGGTCATGTGACCTAATTGGCGGGAGGATGGACTACTGCTACTCAATGGCCTTGTTAAGGTTGCTATATAACCTTAAATTTGCATCTCTGTCTCAGCCATTGGGTTGGATGGCTCCAACACAAAGCTACTGTTAGGAAATGGTAATGGTATTTTGCTATAAAATGGAAAGCTTTGGTAGGTTCGCCACTCATGAGTGGCAAATACCACCTGTGATATCATTCTTTGTATTTTCACTGGTCATGAACTCAAAAGTATCATCAAAGGACTTACTTTGGACTGGTTTCCATGCTTTTCTCTAAATCTATCACCAATCTATCTGACTGGGAAGAATCTTCATCCACTGAGCAGCTGTCAGTGTCTGAGTCTACCACTACTGTACTCTCCCCTTCAATTAGACTGGTACCCTCATTCTCACTTAGACTGGTTCCCTGGCTAGGAGTTATAGCAGTTCCCCTTGCAGGAGTAAGACTGGTGCTCTGACCTGGACTTACACCAGTTCTTTGCGTAGGAGTTAAGCTAGTCCCCCGAACTGGCGTTAGACTGGTAACATGTGTGATAGTTAGGTTAGTTCCTCGCGCGGGAGTTAGACTGGTTCCCTGTGTTGAGCCGAGACTGTCAGGAGCTGGTTCTTTTTCAGCATCAGGTTTTCCTTGATTCTTCTTTGAATTTTCTTCATAACATATTAATAAGCAACTAAACAATGTGGTCAATTGAGTAACAATGAAAATTCTGGAACTTAACATATAAAGGCATACCGAGTACCGAGTAGTATCTTTATAATAACTATAATCAATAATAAAAAATTGCCTAAACCCTGTTATACCCCATTCAAACTACAGGCAGTACATCCCACAGTTAGAAGTTTTACTCGGCGGCGGAACCGCCCCCAGGTCGCCCCATTTCATCCAAGCTGTTCACACTACAGGCAGATGGCCACTGATTGGGCACAGTTTTTTAACTGTCAATAACAGAATGATGACAGTACTACAAACGTTGGTCACCGAGAAGCAACCTCTATCAACCTCAACTCACTTTCAGTAGCCGTTGGATGACAAATACCTTAACTCACCTTATGTCCCCATATTACACCAAAAGACAACCAAAATCTCAACCTCATGTTCACCATAGACAACACCTTCCATTACCGTAGTAAGAAATTCATACGAACATGCGCAAAATCGTCTGCGCATGCTCACAGTACCAAAATCAGGGGTAAAAATTTGCAACATTTCAAAACTGGCATAGGACTGGTAAGATAATGGACGGTTCGCCACAGACTCACAAGGTCACATACAGAAGTCTGGCGGTGATCCAAGGACAGGGACGTTTCACCAAATGCGGGTTATCACGGGTGATACCGCCTGTAGTGTGAAAGGGGTAGAGTAAGAAATCTAAAATTCGCCACATATCTGAAATTCGCCACATGTAAAAATACTAATAAAATAAATGAATTGTCGTGAGATTTGTTTACTGTATAGTAAATTGAGGCTTTTTGAACTGAAAAATACCAATTTGTAGACAAAATCATCATTTTCTTCATAAAGTTAACTAAGGTTTTAGAGGTGGCGAATTTTAGATTCCTGGCGGATTTTAGATTTCTTACTCTATAAACAACGTACCAATACTATAGTTATGTCTCAGTTATACCACTGAATGGCACACATATTTATGTGAAGACAAAACTCAGGTGTCAATTTAATTGCTGTCTTAAACATCTGGTGATATTTCAGAGATTTATGTTTTTGTTGGGAGCTAATGTAATAACATACACTTGCTTTAAATTAAATTAAACAGTAAAGTGGATAGTATTGTACATAGTCAAAGTAATAGTAATACATGATATGCAACACTAGTAACAGACGACACTTAAATATGCAAAGTAATAGTAACAGATGACATTAACAGACAAAATAACCCTAATAGATGAAATGCAATACAAATAGTAAAAATAGCATCAGAGATGCCCGTACCCCACAGCCTAGGGAAATATTTTCAACACCATGAGATACAGAAGTACTGTACCAGTACAAACTTCAGGATACTTTCAGAGCACTGTCAGTTATATAAACGTCCAAACAATGTTTAAATGGAGAAATAATGTTTAATAGAAAGATAATGCATATGAAGATGAAGTACTAAAACAAGATAATTCAATAACAAGATAACAGCATTAATCAGCAAACTAAAATTCAACACTCTTTATCTACACCTGCATGGCCCAATTATGGTTTAGATGGTTTGAATATTATCATGCATACAGAAGTGGTAATACATTTAATGAATGCTTATGTGTGGTGTTGGAGCAAAATCTGTGGCTCACTTGATGAAATTCTATCTCTTACAATGGGAAGTTATGAAAGTAAAATTCTTAATAAATTCTAATATGACTTTAACAGTGCTAAATCTGCATCAAAAAAACAGACTCAAAGGTGCAACAAGATTTTATAGGTCAAGGTCACTACAGCAAGGTCAAAGGTCAAATCAAGGTCAGATCATGACGTTGCACAACTACACCCCCTAACCAATGTCCCTACCAAGTATCAACTTCCTACACCTTGCGGTTTCCGAGACATAGCCCGGACAAGATTTTCGAACTCAAGGTCACTACGGCAAGGTCAAAGGTCAAATCCTTGTCAGACCATGACATTGCACACCTAAACCCCCTAACCAATATCCCTACCAAGTATCAACTTCCTACACCTTACGGTTTCTGAGATATAGCCCGGACAAGATTTTATAGGTCAAGGTCACTACGGCAAGGTCAAAGGTCAAATCCTTGTCAGACCATGACATTGCACACCTAAACCCCCTAACCAATATCCCTACCAAGTATCAACTTCCTACACCTTACGGTTTCTGAGATATAGCCCGGACAAGATTTTATAGGTCAAGGTCACTACAGCAAGGTCAAAGGACAAATCAAGGTCACATCATGACGTTGCACACCTATACCCCCTAACCAATATCCCTACCAAGTATCAACTTCCTACACCTTACAGTTTCTGAGATATAGCCCGGACAACATTTTATATGTCAAGGTCACTACGGCAAGGTCAAAGGTCAAATCAAGGTCAGACCATGACGCTGCACACCTACACCCCCTAACCAATATTCCTACCAAGTATCAACTTTCTACACCTTACGGTTTCCGAGATATAGCCCGGACAAGATTTTATAGGTCAAGGTCACTACAGCAAGGTCAAAGGTCAAATCAAGGTCAGACCATGATGTTGCACACCTACACCCCCTAACCAATGTCCCTACCAAATATTAACTTCCTACACCTTACGGTTTCTGAGATATAGCCCGGACAAGATTTTATAGGTCAAGGTCACTACGGCAAGGCCAAAGGTCAAATCAAGGTCACACCATGACGTTGCACACCTACATCCCCTAACCAATATCCCTACCAAGTATCAACTTCCTACACCTTATGGTTTCTGAGATATAGCCCGGACAAGATTTTCAAACTCAAGGTCACTACGGCAAGGTCAAAGGTCAAATCCTTGTCAGACCAGGACGTTGCACACCTACACCCCCTAACCAATGTCCCTACCAAGTATCAACTTCCTACACCTTACGGTTTCTGAGATACAGCCCGGACAAACTCTTTTCCCGCCGCCCGCCCACCCACCCGCCCGCCCGCCCGCCCATCCGGACACCATGGGTGAAAACAATACCCCAACAGCCCTTAAGGGCTGTGGGGTAAAAACAACTTGCAAGAGACACAGTAACAGTAATGAATAATATATAACTGATAGAAGTAATAGTAACAGATGTTATCCTTAATAATCTTATGCAAATGTTTGAGAGGAGCTACTGCATGGGTTTGATAAGAGAATTATTTGTAACACAGGCTCTTTTCATAATGCTCAGAGTTGCTCCTAATCAGAACAACAAGGGAGAATTTTTATAAACTATATCGCACAGATTTTAAATTGCATCTTACCTATGTTAACAATAAAGCTTCCTAATTCATCTGTAACAACCTTGTGTGACTGCTTAAGGTGAGCCACCGCATGGGATCGGTGAGAGAATTCTTTACGACACATGGCACACTGGTATCTCCTCCGTGGTGGGTGTTCTGCCGAAACATGAAAATTCACTGCTGCCTCAGAGGTGAAGGTCACTCCACAGTAAATACACACGTTTGACCCCACAGTGGTAGAGGTCACCAAGTGGACATCATCTGCAATTGAAAGCAAGATTTCTATAAGAATATTTCGTATTTGATTAGAATAGTTTGGAATAATTTATTACATAGCACCAAATTGCTATGAACATCAGGAATCAGGTATCCATGTGCTTAACCTCTGAAATATTAAGGATTCTAGGGCACACCCCATAAAACATAAATCATGCATAAATCATGCATAAATCATTGCATAAATCAAGTGATGAAACATAATAACGGTCACAACCCGGGAGACCATTGGTGTTTGGTAGTTGAAAAGTAGGATGGGAAAGACTTCTGAAACAGAGAGAACATACTCTAAGGTACTAGTTGTCCAAGAACAGATAAGTGTGATAAGAGGAGCAGGTCAACACCACACAAACGGCATCCAGCAGGGGAAAGGCAGTTAGCTTCACCGGAAGGCAAGTCTGAAGGCAGAGACTTGAATGAGTGACAAATCAATCTAGACATCTTCTAAGGTGCTGATATCCAAGAACCTAATGTATAGTCTAATTGCCAGAAAAAGTCCATATCCATGTTAGCATCTGATGGAGGAGAAGACTATGGCAAAGGATAGGCTATCTGAATAGGAAAGTAACACACTCACCTAGAAAAACAGAGTAGGTGGGTTCAAACCCAGGTACAAGCAGATACATAGTGGCTCGGATGACCACTTAAAATGGGGGTCCTCTGTCATTGGGTCCTATCCCCAATGGCAGTTTGAAGAACCTCAAGGACATTGACAAATGGTCAACTGTCAGCCCCTGTCTTTCAGTTACGAGAATGTCAGTAGCTTGAGTGTTTTACTGTACTTGTACAGTCGGATGGGTCATACAGCGCTTTGAGTCCTGCAGTACATGTAGATATTGCGCTGAGTATAAATACACAATACAAAGTATTCACCAATCGTCTAAATCCAGTGACACAATCCTGGGTTCTTGAGGGAGGGAGCTTGTTACATTCAGTAGGAGCAGCTACTGCAAATCTGCACATCCCCATGCATTTGTTGGGTATAGCTGAGGAAACTGAAAGAGGCTTGCCCTGTGTGAGGTCACTGCATTTAATTTAGAGATGAGAGATATGAGAGTTGATTGAAGTTTATTGCCTAAGTAAATATATCTTTAGTTTGTTTCTATAAGAAGTCATGATTGTTGTTGATTGTATTCTACTCAGAGGCCATCACTACTGCAAAACTCTGGATCCTACCTCAACTTACTTGTGTGTACGGCCACCATAAACTGACAATCTGTGACTGCGTTAGAGGTCCTCAGTGGCCTCGTGGTTAGCAAGTTTGGCATCTAATCACAGGCAGTCACCTCCGTGTGGATTCGATCCCCACAAGTGGCAACACTGATGACCTGTCCCAATATGACACTGGCTGTTGAACAGGACGTAAAACACCAACTTTGACCATGACTGAGTTTACTGGAGTTTAACCCATTTAGTGCTAAAGACAGGCTTGAACTGGATTTCAGAATGCAACTGAAATAGAGATATCAATTTTGAGATTGTACCATCAAGGAAATGTCATCAAAGTATTCTTCATATAAAATGTTTTTTACCCATTCTGTGATAAGTGTACTTTTTATACTGTTAACAAGATGCACTCAGAGAGAGCAAAACGCTTGACTCATTGTTTATTGTTTATTTGGGGTTTTACGTCGCTTTCAACACTGTACAGGTCATATCACGATGGGTAGTTGGAAGGGCAGAGGAAACCAGTACATATAGTTCGCTAGGGTTCTGTACTGTAAACTGCCGACCAACGGCAAGCAACTACCAGCTTTCCCACTTACGGCCATGACGGGGATCGAACCCCGGCCGCAGAGGTGGGAGGCGAGAGTGTTACCACTCTGCCACCGTGGGCCCCCACTTGACTCATTGTGACCAGCCTCAAAAGTGTTAAAAAAGAACTGCATTATCGACCAGCTATTGTTTATATATGAAGCTATGTTGGAAGATATTAAAATGAAACCAAAAATATTAATTAATTTTCAGTGGATTTCCCTGCACTGGGAAAAACATGCATACTTGAACAACACACATCCAAGCACTGAAAAATTATTTTGTGGAAGTTTAGTCTGTTCCCAATAGCATGGCTCATAGTTTAGCTGACATAATTATAAGTGTTAATTGGTAAAATGATCACAAAGTGTACCAGAAACCTCTGAGCACTCACATCTATCACAGTAGTGTTTTCCATAATTTTGAGGTTTATTGCTATCCAGAATATTAAGTGGATGTTTCCTATAACGTACAGTAAGGAATCTAAAATTCGCCAGGAATGTAAAATTTGCCACCTCTAAAAAACCTTTGTAAATTCTAGGAAGAAAATTATGTTTTGTCTTAAACTTGGTATTTTTGGTTCAAAAAGCCTGAATTTACTATACATTCAACAAATCTCACCTCAATTCATTTATTTTATTAGAAATTACACATGTGGTGAATTTTAGATTCCTTACTCTAATTACTTCTTCCTTTGACCTGGCGATTCCTACTAAAAATTCATCATCAAAATTTGTTAATTACATTTGATGAAATATCAAATAGGAAGCCAAAGTGACTGAAAATACATTGAAAATGGGACCTCAGAAAATTCATGATTTTTTGTATCCAAAATATAATCCATATCTTTCCCAAAAATTAGTACCTCTCTTCCTTTGGCCAGGGCCTTCCAACATAAAATTTTTTTATAAAGATCAGGGGCCATATTCAACAACAATACTTTGACCATTTCTAACTTAGATTTTAAGTATTATTTCTTAGATTTCAAGTAAAAAATGATGAAACTGAACATTCCTAATTTTTGAATATCCTAACATCAAATCCAAGAAAAACTTAAGTGAAAAGCCTTCCCTTACTTAGATCTAAGGTGACCTTATCTAAGTAATGTTGTAAAATATGGCCCCTATTCTGGAGAAATCTAAACATACAAAATAGCTAGCCTCGGCAGGCAAGAACCGCAGCCCGCAGCTACAACTAAATGGGCAACAACTTTGAGATTTGGAAAAATCATATGAACAACTTCATTTGTATGAAGTGTTAAGAATCCATGAAATGTTGTCAGATCTAAGCTTCACAGGCCATGATTATTTACATATTGTTTTCATATTTTGAAGTCCTAAAACCAATTATAAGGGAGATATAAGGCCCCTTTAGCATGATGACCCTACATGACCTTGAAGCATGGGTCAAAGGTCAAGTCTGACACTTGCAAAAGATTTGCAGAACTCGATTTCCAAGAAGTTTTTTATCTTTTCAAAAAAATCTATGCATCAGTTTAGGCTGTGGAACACCCACAAACATTAAAACCCAAAAATATTCAAAGCATTGCCATGGCAACAGTTGCTACATGATACCCAAAAAAACAGCTCTAGATCCTCTTGGGTAAACTTACCCTGAAAATTTGGTGAAAATCAGTGCATGGGTTTAGGCTGTGGAACACCCACAAACTTGAAGACACCAAAATCTTAAAAGGTTGCCATGGCAACAGTTGTTGTCAGATATCCCCCAAAACCTAATCAGCTCTACATCCTATTAAGGCTTTGCTCATATCAAGTAGTTGTAGATTAATTTCATATCCGCAGGATGTGATTGCTTTTTCTGCCAGGGTTTGAACATAAAGACAAGTTCTGTAGCGCTTCTGCCAGGTAGATATGCACATTGTGAAACTGATAGTATCTTGTCACACACTTTTTCTCTAATACGACAAATGGCGAGGATTTTTCTTAATGTGGAGAGAAGCACTGCTGGTCTTAAATTTTCTGGTAGTCCTTTTGGCTGGTTTCTTTTCTGCAAAGGTGTTAAAAGTCCAGTTTTTAGTTCCTCTGGATATGTTCCAGGTTCTGCTACTGTATTTAATATGCTTGCAATATGTTGGTGACATGATGGAGTATATTTAATGTTTTCTGCACTGCACTTTTGTTGTTTTTTAAAAGATTTGACTGCTTTGCTTATTGTATCCCCGGACGAAAGTCGGGGATACTTAGGATTCAGTACGGTCACGCCGCCGCTGCAGAGATTTCCTTTCAGACACGATAACTTAAAACATATTTTAGTTAGACCTTTCAAATTTGGTATGTGGGTACATATGGGCAATGCCACGAACGCTATTGTTTTGTGACCTTGACCTTCAATTACAAGGTCACTGGTGGCCTCTTAAAGGTCAGATTTTGGCCATTTTTTCACATTTTGGCCCAGTTCTCATATACAGAAAGTTAGATCATCCTATGGCTGGTATATATATAATACATATATATGTCCTCTGTAAGCATGCAGAAATTTGACCTTGAAGCTCTTCACTGAAGGTCATCCACAGACCGCCAAAGTACCTCACCGAGGCCATTTTTGGCCTTTTTGGAGATATTTTCTCCCTTATTATTGGTCCTAGAGGTTTGGGATGGTAAACCAACCGATAGGAAATCATGGGCTGGGAATGTCCTGATGTGCTTAGATTTGACCTTGGACCCCTCCTTCAAGGTCAAACAAGGACACCCAAACTTAAAAGTGCTTATAACTCACTTATTATTGGTCCTAAAGGTTTGCAATGTGAAACCAACTTATAGGAAATCATGGGCTGGGAATCTTCTGGTGTGGTCAGATTTGACCTTGGACCCCTCCTTCAAGGTCAAATGAGGATAGCCAAACTTAAAAGTGCTTATAACTCGCTTATTATTGGTCGTACAGGTTTGGGATGGTAAACCAACTTATAGGAAATCATGGGCTGGGAATCTTTTTATGTGGTCAGACCTTGGACCCCTCCTTCAAGGTCAAACAAGGATAGCCAAACTTAAAAGTGCTTATATCTCGCTATTATTGGTCCTAGAGGTTTGCAATGTGAAGCCAACCTATGGGAAATCATGGGCTGGGAATCTTTTGGTGTGGTCAGATTTGACCTTGGACCCTTCCTTCGAGGTCAAACGAGGATAGCAAAATCTAAAGTGCTTATAAATCGCTTTTTCTTTGTCCTAGAGGTTGTAACGTGAAACCATGCTATAGGAAATCATGCACTAGGAATCTTTTGATGTGATCAAATTTCAGCTTTGGCCCCTCTTTCAAGGTCTAATGACAATAGCCAAAATTAAAAGTGCTTATAACTCGCTTATTCATGTTCCTAGAGGTTTGCAATGTCACACCAACCTATTGGAAATCATGGGCTAAGAATCTTTTGATGGGGTCAGATTTTACCTTAGGCTCCTCCTTCAAGGTTAAGTGATGGTTGATTGGCTTTGGTGAGTTTTCTTTCTGGTGGACACAATTTGCATCAGTTCTCCGATGCGCTACTTCTTGTTACATTTGTATCTTTCATTAAGCAAACATTTTGTTTACTTAGTGTCAGTAAAGTTGCTCCCATAAACACTTAGGCCCCCTCCCCACAGGGGTATATTTGTGTCAACCATAATACTCCGTATGTTACGCTTCAACCATGTCCCGTCTGGGGATACACTGCGTCGAGATGCAATCTCTAGTTTCTTCTGTTCTTTCAAATTCTCTGGTCTTATGTTCTCTATTTCTTTTGCATTTTCTGTTTGGAAGCATCTTTTGAAATGTTCGCTAATTTCTTTGATTTTTGTGTTGTTTAGAACTTTGTCATCTTTTTAAATAACAATATTTTCTTTTTAAAGTTTACCTTGGATAATATTTAAGGCTTTAAACATGCGATGAGAGTCTTCTTTTGAATTTTTAATTGCTTCTATTAAATTTTCTAGATATTTTTTCTTTTAGATCTTCAATTATTTTCTGTTTCTATCTTGCCATTTCATTTTGTTTTCAGTCTTTGTCTTTCTTCTTTGCTGTTACATTCATCTATTTCTTTATTAAGTTCTCGTTGTTTTTCACTTAGTATTTCTAAATTATTGTCTTCTTGTTTTGGACTTTTTCATGCTTGTCATCTTCAGTAGTCTTGGATGAATTTATTAATATCTTTTACCATTTCTTCCAATATTCTTTTGGTTCTTCATTTTGTAAGTTTGCAGTTTCCAATTCTTTTTCTACTATTTCATTGTATATTTCTTTTCTTTGTTTTATGTGTTGTACATTTAATTGTTTTTTGGAAGTTTGTCAATTTTGTGGCTATATTTTTCTCCGGCTGTTGGTTTCTATTTTAAATCTACTCAGAATTATTTTTTAGCCAGTGTCGATCAAAAGTCTGTTTGTTGCTTTGGAGTCAAAATTTAGGCTTCTTAAATTCCTGCTTGCTATAATGTAGTCAATTTGACATCTGTTCTACTTTATGTTTTAAAAAGGTATTACATGCATAAAGGTTGTTTTTGAGTAATAATCTTAAAAAACGGGTATTATCTGATTTCTTTTGAGTAAAGTCCAATTATATCTGGATGATCTTCATGATATTTTCCAATTTGAGTGTTAAAATCTCCACACAAAATCACTTCTTTCTTGTTTACTTTGTTGATGATACTTTCTATGGTGTTGTAAAAATGTTCAATTTCTGTAATAGATGAGTTCAATGTTGGTGCATAGGCATTACTGATATTCAATGGATGTGTTCTCCCATTGTTGTATTCAATATACACTGTTAGAAGTGCAAGCCTGTTTGAAAAACTTTGAAATTTACAGTTCAAACTGCTTTTGGTAATGAAACACTATTAACCATGAAAAGAATTATTGCATTTACCTCTGAAGAAACTGGATCTTTTTGTAAATCTTTTTGTAGATTGTTTTGTAGATTCACTTCCTAGTATTGTATTCCATGTGCTTTCTGTCCAAACTCCATTTTCTGGTTGTACTTGATCTGTTTTTTCTTCTCCATTTTTCTTGGTTTCTTGAACAGCTAAAATGTTTATTTTGAAATGTTCTATATCTTGGCACAGTTGTTGTACTTTTTCTCTTTTTGCAAGACAATGACAATTCAGGGATCCAATAAAGAGATTTCTTGATTCTTTAGATAGCAAAGTATGTTGCTGAAGATGTGTGTTGAGCATTTAAAAATAAAATAAAACTTTCCATTTTCATTGTTGACGAGCCACCGTCGATTTCGGTCACATTCCGACTTTAACTAATGACAGCAGGTTTGTGACCTCACAATGACAATTGCACTGTGACATCATTAAGTAATGACATTATCAGAAAGCAAAATATTGATTTATATATGTGAGGAAGAGAAGCAGATTTCTTTGTATATGTCCAATTGAAAATAAGAAAAATAGATGCTCATATCCCACAGACTGGGGAAATAGTTTTCAACACCATAAGATATAGAAGTAGTGAAATAGTACACAGATTGGGATACTTTCAGAGCAGTGTCAGTGTCCAAATAATGTTTAAGTAGAGAAAACAACATTTAAGAGAAATAAACTGCATGTAAAGATAAAGTATTAAAACAAGACAATTCAGTAAACTAATAATTAAGAAGCTTTAAGACTTCTCCCATTTTGATATTCATTTGTATGGTCGAATTATGGTTTGAATGTTTTGAATATTACCCATACAAACAGATGTGGCAATATATGCTTTTATGTGGAGTCTGGGGCAAAACTGTGGCTCACTTGATGCAATACCATCTGTTACAATAGGAAGTTGCAAAAGTAAAATGGTTAATGAATTCTAATAAGACTATAACAGTGCCTAATTTACATCAACAGACACCCAAAGGTGCAACAACCAAGATTCAACTAAAAAGATATGAGAGATATAAGAGAGATAAAATAGTATCAGATATCCCCGTAGAGATAAAATAGCATCAGATATTCAAGATCAAAGGTCAAATCCAGATCACACCATATATATTGCACACCTATAACCCCAGACTAATGTCCCTAGCAAATATCAACTTCCTACACCTTATGGTTTCCGAAATATAGCCCAGACAAGGCATTACAGGTCAAGGTCACTACGGCAAGGTCAAAGGTCACATCAAGGTCACACCATGACGTTTTACATCTACACATCCTAGCCAATGTGCCTACCAAATATCAACTTCCTACACCTTACGGTTTCCGAGATATACCCCGGACAAGATTTTATATTTCAAGGTCACTACAGCAAGGTCAAAGATCAAATCAAGGGCACACCATGACGATGCACACCTACAACCCTTAAACAATGTTCCTACTAAGTATCAACTTCCTACACCTCACGGTTTCCGAGATACAGGCCGAACAATCTTTTTTCCGCCACCCAGCAGCCCGCCCGCCCGACTGCCCACCCATCCAGACACCATGGGTGAAAACAAAAAACTATGTCCAGAGTTTTCACTCAACTTTCACCAAATTTGGAGGAATCCATATATAGCCCATGCAGTATCTCTCCACCAAATTTGAACTTGATTGATATGGTTTTTAAGATATAAGGGGAAGAAGGTGTACAAACAGGATAGAAAGACAGATAGACTGAAACTGATTACAATAACCCTCTCCTATCGTTGAGCATTAATAAAAAAATAAATAAATAAATGATATATACATATAAAACACAGACCTAAATGGGATTTTAATCCAGGCCCTTAAGATCACAAATCCAGAAATGGGGGAGAAATCGCAAATTAAATAATCAAGTTGTCATATATGTGACAAAGAGAAGCAAATTTCTCCGTATACACCTAATTGAAAACAAGTAAAACTAGAAATAGGACGCCCTGTTGATAGTAGCTGCGACATATGAATAGAAACAGGATAGCATAGAAGAACACACATTATCATGTGTAATGTCCACCCCATGAACCTTTTGCCAAAATTGCACAGTAGTCTTACAAGACCCTGTTTCATTTGTGAAATATATCAATGATGGTTAAATATTTATTAGTGTACATGTAAATTATTTCAGCTTCATGCCTTTTTGCATTGGTTGGGTCGAAAATTTTGACGAAATCACTCTATCTTGCACGGTTAAGAAGATAGAAGCAAATTTCTGTTTTTCTATTTTTGGCAAAAATTTGAAAATTTAAAATGGCCGCCATTTTTGGGAAGAGTAAAATTTTTTGAAAATTGCCAAGAGTACATTTCTTAGATACACTGTGGGTCGAAAATTTCACCGAAATAACTCTATTTTGCACGGTTAAGGCAAATTTGTGTTTTTCCATTTTGGGCCAAAATTCGAAAAAATCTCGCACGGTTAAGGAGATAGAAGCAAATTCGTGTTTTGCCATTTTTGGCAAAAATTCAAAAATTCAAAATGGCCGCCATTTTTGGGGAGGGGAAAATTTTTTAAAAATTGCCAAGAGTACAATGCTCAGATACCCTGTGGGTCGAAACTTTTGACGAAATCGCTCTATCTCGCACAGTTAAGGAGATAGAAGCAAATTTGTGTTTTGCCATTTTTGACAAAAATTCGAAAATTCAAAATGGCCGCCATTTTTGAGAAGGGGAAAATTTTTTGAAAATTGCAAAGAGTACATTCCTCAGATACCCTGTGGGTCGAAAATTTCGACGAAATCGCTATATCTCGCACAGTTAAGGAGATAGAAGCAAATTTGTGTTTTGCCATTTTTGGCAAAAATTCGAAAATTCAAAATGGCCGCCATTTTTGAGAAGGGGAAAATTTTTTGAAAATTGCAGAGTACATTCCTTAGATACCCTGTGGGTTGAAAATTTTGACGAAATCGCTCTATCTCGCACGGTTAAGGAGATAGAAGCAAATTTGTGTTTTGCCATTTTTGGCAAAAAATTCGAAAATTCAAAATGGCCGCCATTTTTGGGGAGGGGAAAATTTTTTACATTCCTTAGATACCCTGTGGGTCGAAAATTTCGACAAAATCGCTCTATTTCACACGGTTTAGGAGATATATGAGCACATTTGCCTTTTTCAGTATTCAAAATAGCCAATTACTCATTTATTTAATTAATTACTCACTCATCTATGAAGCACTTACCCCCAAAAGCAATCCCATACAAGCCATTAACCCAATGAACCTCCATACCAAATTTCAGAAAGATAGGCTTAATAGAATTCCTTAAAATGTCTGGAAACCAAAGAGATACTCAAAAGTAGCAAAGTAGCTATTACTCAGTTAGCTATAGAGCTATCATCACCAAAAGCAATCCCATACAAGCTATTAACCCAATAAACCTGCATGCCAAATTTGGTAAAGATAGGATAAGAACTGTTGCCTAAAATGTCTGGAAACCAAGTGGGACGGCGGACGGCGGAAAAAGCAAAAATAATATGTCCACCCCCCAGTGGGTGGACATAACTCTCCCCTGACTTTAACATCAATCAAATTGCACCAAATTTGGAGGAATCCATCTGTACCCCATGAAAAATCTGCCCACCAAATTTGAGCTTGATTGTTGCTATAATTTTTGAGTTATAAGCCTTAGAGTGAAAAGGTGTACAGACAGAAGGATGAGACAGAAAAACAGAATCAACTGATTTCTGTTTTCACAGAAGAAAAGAATAACAAAATACAACAACCAGCCTGAAAGACTTATTGGTGAAAAATTGCTAATGAAAACTATATACCACTGACGCAATTTACTGAAAAAGAAATATAACTAGAGTATCGCTTGCAAAGAAAAGGTAATGTTTTTGCTGAGCAAAAGCAAAGCGTCCCAAAAAGGATATAAAGGTGAGTGCTAAAGTATTAAGAAAATGCTCTGCTTATAGCCTTATACTGTTGTGGCAACCAAAGTCTGTGTAGTTTATTAGGTATTGAGCAATCACAAAAATGGCATATATTGATATATGGCCACCTGTATGTCAGACATGTAATACAGAGGAATGACATGTACTGAACTGTTGTGATAACACATTGTGTCTAAGGTTTGTAGGGAGGAAACTACTGTGTATATTTTTGGCTGGATGATAGTTATTTGCCTTGGTACTGTCCTCTGAATGGATATTCATTTTCTGCTTTTCTTAAGCTACAGAAAAGCAAAATTGTTTGTTGAAAGGGTTAATCATTATTGTCCATATGATAAAATATTCCTGATTTAAGAATAAAAAAATAAATATCAATAATGGGAAATTTTTTGAAAATTGGGATGGCTACACTGCAGAGTTACCCTCTGGGTCAAAAATTTCGTCAAAATTGCTCTATCTAGCACGGTTTTCGAGATACAAGCATTTTTGTGTTTTCCTTATCTAGAAAATTCGTAATGATTAATTAATCATTAATTACTTGGCCATTTCTTAACCAATCAATGCCAAAATCTAATGTTTTCCAGATTTTAATAGAATGAATGTATTTGCCAAGTTTCAGGTGAATAGATACAATCCCTTTCAAGTTATCATCCGGAGAATCTTACCCATCAAAAAAAAAGACATTTTTGGTCATGTGACCTTTCTGATTGGTCGAAATATCACTGCGGCATACTTCCCCAGGGCTATTTCATATACTTGCCAAATTTGAAAAGAATCCACCCAACGGTCACAGAGTTATAAGGAAAACGAAATGTGGAGCCGGCGGAGCCAATGGAGCCGTGGAGCCTGATTTCCTCCCATATACAAACAAGCGTCCCTTGTGGGACGCTTAAAAATAGCCAGCCTCGGCAGGCAAGAATTCCAGCCTACAGATACAACTAAATGGACAACAACATTGAGATTTGGGAAAATCTTAGGAACAACTTCAGTTGTAAGAAGTATACAGAATCCACCAAATGTTGTCAGATGAAAGATTCACAGGCCATGATTTCTTAAAAGTTGTTTTCATATTTTGAAGCCCTAGAACCAATTTTAAGGGAGATATAAGGCCCCTTTAGCATGATGACTCGACATGACCTTAAAGCATGGGTCAAAGGTCAAATTTGACACTTGCAAAATATTTGCAGACCATGCTTTTCAAGAAGTTGTTTTCTCATTCCAAACCCCTAGGACCAAGGATAAGGCAGATGTTAGGACTTTTTGATATGCCCCCTGCCCCCCATTTGACATGACAGATGTGATATGGCCGCCATTTTGTTTTCAAAACAAACCCCAAATTACTCTCAGGCAAGCTGTGCTAGCCATATACATTTAGTGTAACTTGGACACAGCTAGCTGCAATATTTTTAATTTTGGAACATATCAATGATTTTCCTAGCAATTAGCTATGGCGGCCATGTTGTTTTTTTTTAAACGAGTACCATCATTTTTACAGACATGTCTTCACAGCCATAAACATTCTCTGCAAATTTGGTGAAGATATCTTCATAATTGAATGAGATATAAAGCTTGATTTAAAAATGTGACAAACGCACATATTGCTGCACACACGCCAAATGCACAGAAGGTAGTGGTCAGACCGGTTCTGAAAATTAAAACCGGTTTCCGGGGCTTTGAAACCGAACGAAATCCGGGATTTCGAAAGTGTGCACAGATATGGTAAAAAATTTTACGCGAGCGTACATGAGCAATATTCCCAATAGGAAACATGGATTCGCGAGATATTTTGAAGTTTGTAAACTTCATTTACCATAATATAAAGTAAAAATGTAAGATGTTTCCTCAAATATATACGTTTTTTATTGTTTTGATGAAGTATTAACCAGCAGAAAGCCTAATATAATGACGTTTTCAATTACCGGTACTTAAATATTCTTTGCGGATTTCGTCATTTCTACCAAAACGAAACGAATTGCGGTATACCGGTTTACCGTTCACACCACTAACAGAAGGCGTATCATACTCTCCCAAGACTGGCATTGTCAGATACCCTCCCAAACCTACTCAGCTGTAGATCCTGTTTCAGTTAACATATCCTGAAAATTCGGTGAAAATCCATACATTGGTTTAGACTGTGAAACACCCACAAACGTTAAACCCAACAATATTCAAAGCTTTGCCATGACAACAGTTGTTACCAGATACCCCCCAAAATTTAATTAGCTCTATATCCTCTTGGGGTAAACATATCCTGAAAATTTAGTCAAAATCTGTGCATGGGTTTAGGCTGTGGAACACCCTACAAGCTTTATGCCCGCCGCATTGAACCTACGTCCTCTTGTTTTCCTAGACAAATGTGCTACCCATCAGGCCACAGTGTGAATGTTGCAAGTTTTGGAACGATTTTACAAACAGAATTTTGGACAAAGTGGAAATTCGATGATTTGCTCTACACAGTACATTTCTAAAAGATTCCATTAATTTATTCTAAACACCTGTTGCTAGCAATATTTCTAGTATGATCATTTTTATGTTCATTTATTTTCGTTAATCTTTACAGACTTAATGTGTAAAGTACCTTTATCAGATGTATTTTCTTTGTTATTTTCAGGTGTTTCTGTGTCACTAATTTCTTCTTCATCTGCAAGTGAAAGTAAAGAGTGTTTTCAGTGCATTTCACGCAATATTTCACTGGATAGCACAGCAAAACACACTCAAGAAAATGACCTTTATGAATCAAATTTGATCTTGATTGGGGTGGGTCAGGGGGCAAATTGGAAAAGTATTTCAGAATTGCAGGACATGGTTTCCTGTTACCTCCCAATACATTCTAAAATTCTAAGTCTTATAATACAAAAGATATATAACATTAACTTTTAAAATCTGATCCATTTGTGGTTTCATAAAACCTGAAATTGAAAAAGTGGCAAAAAGGTCACATCTTCAGGTCTGAATAATCCTAAAGAACAACTGTAGGAAGCTTCATAGCATTCCAGGTTACAGTTTACTAGATACACAGGAAAGTGAACTTTATGACCCCAGTTTGACATTTTGAATCCCAGGCAATAGTGTCCTGTTACCTCTAAATACATTTCAAAACTCTAAATGCAATAATAAAAGAGATATTAAGTAATAACTGAAAATCTGAAAATTGACTTCCAAAGACAACAGGGGGGCAAAAAGGTATACCACTAGGTCTGAACAGTACTGAAAAGTAATTTAGTATTGTTTCATAGGATTCAAGGCAATATTTTCCAGGCACATACACTGCAAAACACATGAGAGTAGGAAGAACTATGCGACTTCTGTGGCCATTAGGAATTTGCTTCCCTCCTTAGTTCTCAACTACCAAACACCAATGGTCTTCTTGGTAAATGACCTTATCACATTTAATGACTTCTGATTTATGTCTTATGTTTTTGGGTGGTGTACCTTATAATCTGCTAGTTCAGAAATTAATCTCTTGGATACCTGATACCTGAATAGTCAGAGTAATAGCAGATGACGTGAAAGAAGTCATTACAGATTTAGCAATAAGCAGTTTAAAGTTACTTAATATCTGAAACATATAATTGATGTAATACTTGACAACTTTTCATTATTTACTAATCCTTTTATATTTTCATGTGTTTTCACAGAATGTGCAAATATTTTTAAAATTTTGCAACCAACACAAATTTTTATAAATACAATCTCACCATCAACCATTTCTTCTTGAGATTTTTCAAGGATTTCTTCCTGTAAAATAAAAAGATGTCTTCAATAAAATTAAAGAAAAAAGAAAACTTAGTACACAATGTAAAGTTGGATTTGATATAATGCATGAATATCTAAAAAGTTTTGTATTGGGTTCAATCCCAGGTACAGGCAGATACATAGTGGCTCGGATGACCACTTAAAATGGCGGTCCTCTGTCATTGGGTCCTATCCCCAGTGGCAGGTTAAAGAACCTCAAGGACGTTGATAAATGGTCATCCTTGAGCCTCTATCTTCCAGTTAGGGGAATGTCAGTTACTTGTGAGTTGGGGCTGTAACTGTACAGTCAGATTGGTTAAATAGCGCTTTGAGTCCTGTAGTATATGGGGATATTGCGCTGAGTATAAATACATAATAATAATAATAATATTAGGCAAAGTCAAAGTTGGGGTTTTACAAATCATTCAATATCCAGGAAACATTTACTAGACACCGATGACAGGTAAGAAAACATTTGAACATAAGAAATACATAAAGCATGTGTAACAAAGAGATTACATTTACACAAAAGATAGATAATAATTCTGCATACTCAATCAGCAAGTCATATAAAAATATACTTTATTAGCCTGGTTTAGCATCACATGCTGAACAGTGAAGAAATAATTTCTATTTAACATGGTATGTAGATTTATTTATGATGCACATTTTTACAATCTGTAAAATATTGTTCATTAAAAAAAATCCTAATATCCAGGTCCAACATTCAGGAAATTGAATAAATTACAAGTTTATTATCCGTTGAAGTAAGTACAAATATTTAATTAAATTACACCACATGGAAATGTGTGATAATGACTTTATCAGTCAGATTTAGATTTACTTTATGTTTTACGTCACGTTCAACAGCCAGGATCATATTGCGACAGGTAGTTTAAGCGTGGAGGAACCAGTGCGTATTAGTTGGTCCAGATTCTGCACTGTAAACCACCAGGCATTGGGAAGTAACTACTAACTTTCAAACATGAAGGGCCCAGCCGATATTCAAAAAGGCAGCCTCAGAGGTAGAAAACAAGCACTCTAACCGCTACATCACCAAGTCCCCTTTAACAGTCAGAAGAAAAAAGGAAAATAAGAGATATTTACAAAGCATTTTCCTTTGCCAAAAAAATCAAACATACCTCATCTGATATCCCTAACTTCTCTTTACATGATTCCACAAGCTTTGCCAGAAGTGGGTTCTTCTTGGGATCGCTTTGCAACAATGAACCTTGATACCCTTCCAACTTTCCTTCTTGTGGTTTTACATTCATAGGTTCACCATCCTGATTTACCTCGCCTTCATCTTGGTCAATTTTCTTGGTCAGGTTAAATCTATCTATATCATCTTTCTGCATCTCATTATCTATTTGTTTACTGTTCCCTATGCCAGACTCTTCTGCTTTGGTACCTTCAGCTTCTGGATTTGGCGATGCTGTCTCACTTTTATCTAATTCAATCTTTTTTGAATTTGCCTCATCAAGAGAAGAATTTACAACATCATCGCTATCTATGGAAATCACTTCACCTGATGAAATATTGATGTTTTCTTTATTAGCAATCCCAGAATTCTCTGCTTCATCCTCTATAACAATAGCTTCCTGTTTTTTATCATCTTTTATCACATTCTCTACATGCTCAATATTTTCCATCACCACATCAGAGTCTGCATCTTCATCATCATCCAAAGCTTCTTCAAAACTGGCTTCAACCAGATCAGAACCGGTTTCTCCAAGTTTAGCTGCTGAACTGGGTGAACTTCCTTTGGCTTTAGCCAGTCTTGTTGTGATGATACTTTTTCTGTTGTACTTAGATTTCAATGCAGATGCAGTCCTGTACGCTATAGACTGCGTTTTTTCCACTGGTTTTCTCATACCTTTTCTCACATTTGTTTTGGCACCTCGCCCCATGCCAGGTGTTTTTCTAGGGACACCCGTAATATGGATATCCGACCCAGTTTCAAAATCTTTATCTTCAAGCATGAATCCTTGCACAGAGTCACTGTCTTGCTCACTTTTTACACTACAACTGTCGCCATCTTTGCTCTTCTGATCAAATGACCCTTTTTGAGTGTCACTGAAAGGTGTGCGGACTGGGGCGTATACAAAAGATCCAAATTTGTCCCTTGAAAATGAAACAAAAGAAGAGTTTTACAGATAAAGAAATACACTTTCTTTCATTTTTCAAGACACCGATATTAACAAAAGAATCAAACTTGCCGCAAAAAGATTGAAACAAAAAAAAAAATTCACAAAAAAGGAAAAATCAAAGTTTGTATGAAATTTCTTTTCTAAGTACAAAATATAAACAGAACTGAGGATGTTTTGTTTCCATTTTCCAAAAAATTCATCGAAAGTTGCAAAAAATTAGCAAATTTGATATATTTTACAGTTTAGGGAGATACGCTTTCAATTTACTTTATAAATTTAACATTTTAATGACCTTTCAGAGCATTTGACATAATATTAGTTTAATTTCCATATGTTCAGTGGTTATTCGATACAACGCGTACAATACTTGGCAATTAGCCGGCATGAAATATTTGGGGTCATAACATTGATAGTTTAAAAGGTGTATATTGTATCATTACTTGATTCTCTTGATATGTAAATTCACTTCCTCCATGGACAAATCAAACCCATGTGTCTTCTTCTTAGTGAGGACTGGACATTCTTCTGACAGCAGAAATACAGAGGACACATGGACCCATGCTCTGAAAGTATGACATCAAATACCCCAACAGGGCTATTAAATAATACTTTAAGTACTCGTTAAAGAGTAGAGTTATTAGCTCATGAGAAGAGTAGCAGACATTTAAAGTACAAAATTGAGAAAACAAAACTATTTTCCTTGTCAAACAGTGGTACTTCTTCAAATATATATGTAAAATTGACTTAAAATAGGCTATTTTCTTTTGATGACATTTCTATCATTACAAATCTGCCTATGTTGTGTAGCTTGATCAATCACCACCTAATCACTGAAGTTATGCAGCACTGGGCTTGGTTAGTACTTGGATGGGTGACCGTCTGAGTTCTGGGCCAGGTAAGGGCAGAAACGTAGTGACTCAGATAATCACTTAAATGGCCGTCCATTCGCTATGCAACTGAAACAAGGTACTAGCCATGAGGTTAAATCAACTTAATTTATCATAAGAAAGGTAAAAAACTGAGTACATTAGTTAAATATTAGTCAGCTTTGATAGGCAGGAACCCCAGCCAACAGGAATAACTTCAAAAGGCAAAGATTACAATGTTGGCATGTCATAGACTATGGTGATGTGAAAACAAGGAACCATCACATTTCAAATGCTACTTTATTATTTATATTTATAAATCGTTTAACATTGGAATATAAAACCCATTTTACCTGTCATGCTCTCCAAAGAATCTGCAGTCCACTTGATCCTTGACCGTTCGTAAGGCTTTGGCTGGCCAGAAAGGGTACCCTCGCATCTTGGCCCAAACCAGAGGGTGGGGGACTCTCTACAAATGCATACTCAGTTTGTTGACTCTTCAAGAGAAATATCAAAGCCAGCCAATAACTGGTTCTTCCTCAGTTTGAAAATTTTTAACATGCAACTTCAAACAAGGGTGATTAATTCTGAAATATATGCTAAAATTGTTACACCAGCAATGCATAAAGTTAACTTCAAACAACATCAGACTTAAGCATGACAGAGTCTGCAAAAGGTGCAATTTAACCCAGGTAAATTAAACAGTATTACAATACAGCAGTTAATAAAAACAGCATCAGAGATGCCCGTACCCCACAGCCTAGGGAAATGTTTTTAACATCATGAGATATAGAAGTACTGTATCAGTACAAAGTTCAGGATGCTTTCAGAGCACTGTCAATTATATAAAGGTCCAAACAATGTTTAAATCGAGAAAATAATGTCTAAGAGAAAGATAGTGCATGTACTCTTTATCTACATCTGGCATGGCCGAATTATGGTTTAGATGTTTTGAATATTACCATGCATACAGAAGTGGTAATACATTCAATGAATGCTTAT
Organism: Sabellastarte sp. h YS-2021; assembly: GCA_964017235.1. Classification (NCBI taxonomy): domain Eukaryota; kingdom Metazoa; phylum Annelida; class Polychaeta; order Sabellida; family Sabellidae; genus Sabellastarte; species Sabellastarte sp. h YS-2021. The sequence continues at coordinate 50,383,371 of OZ024936.1, read as the reverse complement.
GTGTGGTGTTGGAGCAAAATCTGTGGCTCATTTGATGAAATTCCATCTGTTACAATGGGAAGTTGTAAAAATAAAATTCTTAATGAATTCTAATATGACTTTAACGGTGCTTAATCTGCATCAAAAGACAGACCCAAAGGTGCAACAAGATTTTAAAAGTCAAGGTCACTACGACAAGGTCAAATCAAGGTCACACCATGATGCTGCACACCTACAACCCCTAACCAATGTCCCTACCAAGCATCAACTTCCTAAACCTTACGGTTTCTGAGATATAGCCCGGACAAGATTTTATAGGTCAAGGTCACTACGGCAAGGTCAAATCAAGGTCAGACCATGACGTTGCACACCTACACCCCCTAACCAATGTCCCTAGTAAGTATCAACTTCCTACACCTCACGGTTTCCAGTGTTAGTGCTGGGATTTTCAAAATCGAGTCCCTGGGACTCATTCCCAAGAGAAAATTGAGTCCCTATTCAAATCTGTGAGTCCCATAATTTGAGAAAGTAATATATACTAAATTTATTTTACTTCATTTTTATTGAGAAATATCTGTTAAACATGCTTACTATTACTAGGTTACCCATTATGCCACAGCAACAATGAAACAAATGTTCAAATAAACCTAAAAAGTAGTCTTTGTTTGATTAGTTTATTTGGGTTTTAACATCGCTTACAACACTGTACAGGTCATATCACGACAGGTAGTTTTATGGGCAAAGGAAACCAGTACATTCAGTTGGTCAAGGTTCTGTACTGTACCAAGACCTAATTTTTGTTTTTTTTTTTTTGTTTTTTTTTTTTTGATTTTTGATAAAGCTCTTTTGATCCACCAATTTTTTCTTCAAATCCTGTAGACAGTTAGACAAACAGACACGCAATAGTGAAGTCAGAATCTCCACACCCTTTTGTGAAGCCATTAGCTTGCTTTGCCTTTTTACAGAACATGCAAAACATCTTTCTTTAATGAAGACATTTTCTAAATTCAGGATGGCAGAGGTCAAATCAAGGTCAGACCATGACGTTGCACACCTACACCCCCTAACCAATGTCCCTACCAAGTATCAACGTCCTACACCTTACAGTTTCCGAGATATAGCCTGGACAAGATTTTATAGGTCAAGGTCAATACAGCAAGGTCAAAGGTTAAATCAAGGTCAGACCATGACATTGCACACCTACAACCCCTAACCAATGTCCCTACCAAGTATCAACTTCCTACATCTTACGGTTTCCGAGATATAGCCCGGACAAGATTTCCAAACTCAAGGTCACTACGGCAAGGTCAAAGGTCAAATCAAGGTCAGACTATGACGTTGCACACCTACACATCCTAACCAATGTCCCTACCAAGTATCAACTTACTACACCTTACGGTTTCTGAGATACAGCCCGGACTAACTTTTTCCCGTCGCCCGCCCAACCGCCCATCTGGACACCATGGGTGAAAACAATACCCCGACAGCCCTTAAGGGCTGTGGGGTAAAAAGATAAGTTCTTTGGTATCTGTAATTCTGTGTCAGAAAAAGCATTAAAGCATTGCTCGAATGTAATGTCAGAATTAAAACTTTATTTTCTTCAGGTTCTTAAGTTTGTTAGATTGATGCAAAACTTTAAAATACTTAGTTAAAACATTGTAGTTTTATTTGAAGTGTATGGGTCACAATAGAGCTATGACATAGCCTTTTATGTATTTGGAATCGGATAACGATTTTAAGAAGCTGATGATTTACAAAGGGTTCCTGTATTCGATAATGCATAAACAACCATAATGAAAGATAAATACGACACTATTAACAGTATACCAAGGTGAAAAATTTACATTATTGTAAATTTTAATTACATAGTTTCATTTTTTGATGGAAGTTTAACAGGTCGACAAATATCTGTACTCAGTCAAAGGGGGTGATATTCAATATAAATTTGCAAGGGTGACTGACAGTTCAGAAGAACCTCTATTATCTGACCCTCTTGGGGGAGTAACAATTAGGTAAAATAATTGAAAGGCTGGAAAATACAAGGCCTAAAATAACAGGTTTAAATGGAGTTGGGAGAGTGGGTTTGAGGTTGGAAAATTGAAAATTTGTATAACAGAGGGTCAGATAAGAGGTTCTACTGTACTAGTACAGTCGAACCTATATTATCGGACACTCTTGGAGGAGTAACAATTAGATTAGATAATAGAAAGGTTGGATAATTGAAAATTCGGATAATAGAGGGTCGGATTATGGAGGTTCTACTGTATTTGTATTTCTTATTCTTTTCATTTACTTACACAGGGTTCACAGAACCAGTTGTCTCCTCTTTTTGTGCAGGAGTTGAAGTAACAGTCAGGGCAGATCTCTATCTCATTCATCTGAATAAACGAGTGAATTTAACAACATTGACAGTCTCCCAAAATACTTTATTATCCACCAAGTGATTTACTTGACCTAAATACCTGGGAATAAAGACCGAGGGAGAATTAGCATTTACAAAGTTGTAAACAATTGCACAGTTTTTTTTGTTGGTATTTTTCAAAAAGATGTAACCTACAAATATACTAACAAAATAGGTAAATACAATTAAATTCTTTTGGTTATTGTTAAAGAAAAATAATGGATAACAAGAGCAAATGTAGGGATATGAACCATTGACTTGGATGTCATGTTTTTGTCTTTACTTATGATATTACAGTTTCCAAGATATAACTTTTCCGAGATATTCACAATTTTTCATTTTCGTGTGTGAAAGCTCTGCCAAAAGTAGGTGAATGAGTTATTTGAGAAAAATTGGCTATCTGCAATACTATTAAGAGATAATTCACATTTACTCATTTTGAGTAGGTGAATAATTATCTATGGGTCTGAAACTTCATCAAGTGAAAGCTCTCCCAAAAGTAGGTGAATGAGTTATTTGAGAAAAATCGGCTATCTGCAATACTTTTAGAGATAATTCACATTTACTCATTTTGAGTAGGTGAGTAAATAGCTATGGGTCTGAAACTTCACCATGTGAAAGCTCTCCCACAAGTAGATGAATGAGTATTTGATAAAAATTGGGTATCCGCAATACTTTTACAGATAATTCGCATTTACTCATTTTGAGTAGGTGAATAAATAGCTATGGGTCTGAAACTTCACAGAGTGAAAGCTCTCCCAAAAGTAGGTGAATGAGTTATTTGAGAAAAATTGGCTATCTGCAATACTTTTAGAGATAATTCACATTTACTCATTTTGAGTAGGTGAATAATTAGCTATGGGTCTGAAACTTCACCAAGTGAAAGCTCTGCCAAAAGTAGGTGAATGAGTTATTTGAGAAAAATTGGCTATCTGCAATACTTTTAGAGATAATTCGCATTTACTCATTTTGAGTAGGTGAGTAATTAGCTATGGGTCTGAAACTTCACCACATGAAAGCTCTCCCAAAAGTAGGTGAATGATTAATTTGAGAAAAATTGGCTATCTGCAATACTTTTAGAGATAATTCGCATATACTCATTTTGAGTAGGTGAGTAAATAGCTATGGGTCTGAAACTTCACCAAGTGAAAGCTCTCCCAAAAGTAGGTGAATGATTAATTTGAGAAAAATTGGCTATCTGCAATACTTTTAGAGATAATTCGCATTTACTCATTTTGAGTAGGTGAGTAATTAGCTATGGGTCTGAAACTTCACCAAGTGAAAGCTCTCCCAAAAGTAGGTGAATGAGTTATTTGAGAAAAATTGGCTATCTGCAATACTTTTAGAGATAATTCGCATTTACTCATTTTGAGTAGGTGAGTAATTAGCTATGGGTCTGAAACTTCACCAAGTGAAAGCTCTGCCAAAAGTAGGTGAATGATTAATTTGAGAAAAATTGGCCAATTTCGTGTGATTATTTGGTCTTTACTCAACTTCTGCATGAGAATGAGTATGTCTGCGCCGACCGGATTAGCAATTGTCCATTGGATAGGATGTATTAACGCAATAAAAATGACTTTTCACACGTTATCTCTGACATAGTTTTCAATTATTTTTAATAAATATGCCACTGGGATATCTTTCCTATTGTATTTATACTATACCAGGTTAAATTATGTGAACTGGAATCATAAACTTGTAACAAATGCCACAAGAGTTTGTAATAACTTGTAGTTTAACAGAGTATGTCAAAATACTAACTTTAGAGTGGAAAATTTGGAGAAATTTGGAATTATAGCTGTAAATTGCCTGTGTGTATCCACAAAATAATATACATATAAACAAACAAGGTAATAATTATGTTGTAAACGTTTAAACATCTTTCAGACAAACTCTATAAAGTTTTTTAATGTTAGTGAGACATTAAACTACAATATAAACATTTTTGCTGAAATGTTCTTACGTACCTCATGTCTTGCTATCTTGATGATAGTTTTGGCAACAGTTGTCAATTTGTGATGTTCTGAAATATACACAAAGCAATAATTTATAACCCTTACTGAACAATTTCACATGTTACTTTAATCAGTTCTAGCAATAATGAATAAAAAATGCATTACTTACTAGTGCTGCGGCGATGTTTGAAAAAGTTTGATAGTTCGCTCGTTTACTTCCCCGATTTCGGAGTTCGGTTTAAACGTCTAAAATTCGGACTTTGCAAAACGTTTAGAAATCCCCAACATCACACCACATCCCAGTGGATCCTACTTTCGCTCATCTATAAAACTTGTTTCTTTTGTTGAAAATATGGCAGAATTTATTTAAAATATATATTGATTTTATGTTTTTGCTATATTTTTAATAAAGTGACAAGATTTTATGTGAGATTTCTGCATTTTAACTGGTTTTGAAAACGTTGTTTCGAAGATCGAACTTGACAGAAGTTCGCTAGCTTGTACAGATATTCGAAGTGATTTCACAGCACTATTACTTATTACACTCAAGTGAAAAGTACTGAAACACATCAAGAGGTTTGAAGTAAATTTGATCTTCTGTGACTTTAACACGCTTAGTATGATTGCTGTACCTATTTCCAGTCTATTACAAAAGTGTGCAGTCTTTTTTAGCTTAACATTTGAAACATTTTAGTGCACTTTTCTTACCCCACAAAACTGTTTATATAACTAACAATATTTCTATTTTAAGAATATATAGTTTCCTTTGATTTTTTTTGCAAAACAAACATGCATAAATCTGACATTAAAACTGTTTAGACCAGAATATAGTACAAACTGGATTTTGGTTAATGAAGGATAAAAAAAAAAAAAAAATGTGGTATTTCTTGCTGGAAGAAAATACAAATGTGACATTACAAAACATCCGAACATCTTGTGATGAAATTTTGCATTTTTTAATAGTAGAAAGAAGTTCAATAAATAGTGAATATCAAAACCCCCAAATTGATACTTTATCAGACTAGAAATACTTTTACACTGTGAAGATATTAGGGGGTAGCATAACACTGTACAGATTGGTCTTAAATTTGATTTTCTTTTTTCTTGTTTCAAAACCTTTGCCAAAATACCTCAGAAAAATCAAATTTTCATGACTTGGGAAAGCAAATATGTGATATCAAGGAAATAAAGTCCTCAGGTTTATATTTTGTGTGCACTATAAATGGATAGCACTTCCGCCCAAATAATGGACAAGCACAGTAGCTTTAATTCACGTTATAAAGATATATAATTTGACACTGTCCTGTCTTTAAATGTATTATTATCTAACTCGGTTTCCATTGAAAATAGATTTGTATCATATGTTGAGACACTGTACTGTGTTTAGTTCTATGTTACTTTACTCACTTCCATTGAATATGATACAGTTATGCAGGATCCACTTGGTATCAGCAAGAAAAGCCTCTGTACTGCCATACATCTTCTTCTTTACATTCTGTAGGAAATTACCACGAATACATTGTTATTACTGTGGGTAACACACTCGCCTAGGAAGACAGAAATCCTGGGTTTGACCCCAGATGCAGGGAGATACATAGTGACTCGGATGACAAATTGAACTAGAGATTGCGTCTCGACGCAGTGTATCCCCGGACGGGACATAGTTAAGGGGTGAATGTGTCGGGCTTGAGCCTGTTTCCTGGAGCACCAGGTCAGGATTCTCCATAGTACCAGATTACTTCCAAAAGCTAATCACTAGTTGTTTCACTTATATCTGTCTTTAAAAATTACATTTCATGGATCCAGAAGATCCATATAGTGATCCGGATCGCTTCCAAAACTCAATCATTTCATCCTTTTACCTTTTCAGACATATTCTAAAAATTTCATCGAAATCCATCCATAAGTTTTTGAGTTATCTTGTACACAGACACATCTGGCAGCCTGGATCCACATGATCCAGACAGTGATCCAGATTACTCCCAAAATCTAATCACTTGTTCTTTGTCCCATTTAAGACATTTCCTAAAATTTCATAAAAATCCATTCATGACTTTCTGAGCTATTTGTCTTTAAAAATTACATTCACGGATCCAGAAGATCCAGATAGTGGTCCAGATCACTCGCAAAATTGAACCATTTCTTCCTTTTACCACTTCTTCCTTTTACCATTTGTAACATATCCTGAAAATAGTAAAATCCATTCCAAGATTATGTGCAAGCCTGGATCCAGATGATCCAGATCACTCCAAAAATGTAATCACTTGTTCCTTGTACCATTTAGGCCATTTGCTGAAACAATCCATCCATAACTTTTTGAGGTATCTGTCTTAAAAAATTACATTTCATGGATCCAGAAGATCCATATAGTGATCCGGATCACTTCCAAAATTCAATCATTTCATCCTTTTACCACTTCTTCCTTTTACTATTTGTAACATAGCCTAAAAATATCATCAAAATTCATCGTAAAATCATGTTACAGGCTCGATCCAGATGATCCAGACGGTGATCCAGATTATTCCAAAAGTATAATCACTTGTTCCTTGTACCATTTAGGTCATTTGCTGAAAATGTCATCACAATCCATCCATAACTTTTTGAGGTATGTCTTATTACATTTCATGGATCCAGAAGATCCATACAGTGATCCGGATCACTTCCAAAATTCAGTTATTTCATCCTTTTACCTTTTCAGACATATCCTGAAAATTTCATCAAAATCCGTCCATAAGTTTTTTTGCTACAATGTACACAAACACATCTGGCAACCTGGATCCAGATGATCCAGACAGTGATCCAGATCACTCCCCAAATCTAATCACTTGTTCCTCGCACCATTTAGGTCATTTGCTGAAAATGTCATCACAATCCATCCATAACTTTTTGAGGTATCTGTCTTATTACATTTCATGGATCCAGAAGATCCATATAGTGATCCGGATCACTTCCAAAATTCAGCCATTTCATCCTTTCACCTTTTCAGACATATCCTGAAAATTTCATCAAAATCCGTCCATAAGTTTTTTTGCAACAATGTACACAAACACATCTGGCAACCTGGATCCAGATGATCCAGACAGTGATCCAGATCACTCCCCAAATCTAATCACTTGTTCCTCGCACCATTTAGGTCATTTGCTGAAAATGTCATCACAATCCATCCATAACTTTTTGAGGTATCTGTCTTATTACATTTCATGGATCCAGAAGATCCATATAGTGATCCGGATCACTTCCAAAATTCAGTCATTTCATCCTTTTACCTTTTCAGACATATCCTGAAAATTTCATCAAAATCCGTCCATAAGTTTTTTAGCTACAATGTACACAAACACATCTGCAACCTGGATCCAGATGATCCAGACAGTGATCCAGATCACTCCCCAAATCTAATCACTTGTTCCTCGCACCATTTAGGCCATTTGCTGAAAATGTCATCACAATCCATCCATAACTTTTTGAGGTATCTGTCTTTAAAAATTACATTTCATGGATCCAGAAGATCCATATAGTGATCCGGATCACTTCTAAAATTCAACCATTTCATCTTTTTATCTTTTCAGACATATCCTGAAAATTTCATCAAAATCCGTTCATAAGTTTTTGAGCTATATTGTACACAAACACATCTGGCAGTCTGGATCCAGATGATCCAGACAGTGATCCGGATCACTCCCAAAATCTAATCACTTGTTTCTCGTCCCAATAAGGACATCTCCTGAAAATTTCATCAAAATGCACCCATAACTTTTTGAGCTATCTGTGTTTAAAAATTAAATTTCATGGATCCAGAAGATCCAGACAGTGATCCGGATCACTCCCAAAATTTAATCACATCTTCCTTTTACCAATTTGGACATATCCTGAAAATTTTATCAAAATCCGTCTGTCAGTTTTTGAGTTATCTTGTTTACAAACAAACAAACAAATAGAGGGCCCAAAATGACCCTCGGTCAGGTACTTTGGCGGTCAGTGGATGACCTTCAACGAAGATCTGTACCCGGTCAGCCTGGATGCTGGTACTCCGTCATGTACTGAACTTCAAAAGCCATTTTCAATAGTTTCCACGCAATGTAGTCAGCATTAAGTGTGAAAATATCTCCAAATATGCCAAAAATGACCCTTGGTCAGGTACTTTGGCGGTCAGTGGATGACCTTAAATGAAGATCTGTAACCAGTAAACCTGGATGGCAGAAGTCCATCATGTACTCAACCTCCAAAGCCATTTTCAATAGTTTCCATGCAATATAGTCAGCGTTAAGTGTGAAAATATCTCCAAAAAGGCCAAAAATGCCCCTCGGTCAAGTACTTTGGCGGTCAGTGGATGACCTTCAATGAAGAGCTTCAAGGTCAAATTTCTGCATGCTTATAGAGGACATATATATGTATTATATATACCAGCCATAGGATGATCTAACTTTCTGTCTTGGAGAACTGGGCCAAAATGTGCAAAAATGGCCAAAATCTGACCTTTAAGTGGCCACCAGTGACCTTGAGATTGAAGGTCAAGGTCACAAAACAATAGCGTTCGTGGCATTGCCCATATATACCCACATACCAAATTTGAAAGTTCTAACTAAAATATTTTTTAAGTTATCGCGTCCAAAAGGAAATCTCTGCGGCGGCGGCGGCGGCGTGACCGTACCGAATCCTAAGTATCCCCGACTTTCGTCCGGGGATACAAATACTGGTCCTCTGTCATCAAGAATCAGCATAAAAATATAATAGCATGCTGAACTATTAACATCATCAATTGTCATAGTAATACCCAATGACTCATTAAGTTATACAAAATCGTCTTTTCTTTTTACAATTTGTACACTATGTACAAGAGTTAAACAACATATATTATTTTAGCTTAAGATTCTACTCAGTCAGACCTTCATCAAAACAACCATGTTTCTTTTAATAAAAACCAGTTTCCCCACATATTTATTATTTTAACATAAGTTCACCAAAATATTCAAATACAATAAATATTTTACAGTATTTTGAAATATTGTATCAACATATCAGACGTTTTGTCCTCAAAAGTCTTCAAAAAGCACATAAATATTCATTACTTATGTCACTTATAGCTCATGTACGCATTTGAAAACTTATGTCTTGACATTTTTCGCCAAATTTCCACTTTTGGTTACCAGTTTTAAAATTCGCATTCAGTCGCAACACTAACCTTTTCCAATGTACTGAGATCCAAAGGGTTGAACACAAAGTCAGAATAGTTGGTCACTTGTGATGTGTCCACTGGCTTCATAAAAGGCTCACTCTGAAATGATGAACACAAAAGGACAAAATAAAGAAAAGCCACTCGTTAATATTATTACATCTTCAGTGGTATCACCTTCTATCCAGTGTTTGGCCAGGGTTGAATCTTTTATGGCGTTCATGAAACATAACCAGAACTGAAATATGGTTTATTTATGATCAAAATTTGAAGTTTCGGATATTACTTGATAATTGTATTTTGACAAAATATAACACGAGCACACATTACTTTGCGTTTCCGTGCAATATTTTACACTTTTTATCCTTAAACCTGTTCTTGATGTCTGCAACCTGATTCTGTTGACACTGATATTAACTCAATTGAAACCTATTGTATGGTTTGCCATTTTTAACACTAGCTGAATGGTACAACATAGTACGAACAGTCTAAAATTATATTAAAAAGAAGTGCAGGTGCCTTTAATTAAAAAAAAAATTTGGTTTTAAAACCAGTTGTGAAAATAAAAACCGGTTTCCGGGGCTTTGAAACTGAAAAAAATCCGGGATTTCGAAAGTTTGCACCGATATGGTGAAAATTTTAGCAAGTGTACATGAGCCATATTTTAAATAGGAAATATGCATTTGCGAGATATTTTGAAGTTTATAAACTTCATTTACCATGAATATAAAGAGGAAATGTAAGATGTTTCGTCAAATTTTATGTTCTTTATCGTTTTGACGATGTATTAACCAATAGAAAGCCTAATATAATGACGTTTTCAATAACCTGCACTTCAAATATTCTTTGCGGATTTCGTCATTTCTACAAAAACTAAACGACATACGGTAAGCTGGTTTACTGTTCACACTACTAACCAATAAGCTTGTACAAATTAGTCTTCAAAAATATATTAAAACAATATAAATGGAGCATGCAGCTTCACTAACATGGAGAAGCTTTGCAACAAATTTTGCTGAAAACAAAGCCAAAGATATAACACTTGACCATCTTATTAAATAGCTTGTTTCCTGTTACTTTGTTTTGTTGAAATTTTGAAAGAATACTTGAAAAGAAAAGGATATGTTTATGATGAGAAAAATGTCTAAAATTTAACAATTTATACTCAGTTTTTGGTTTTTAAGATCAAAACAACTAATAACCTGATAGTCCAGTTTTTCCATTTACACTCTTATTTTAAAGTCAATTACTGCGAACATATATTCTCCCACAATGCCACAAGATAAATAAAGATGAACTCTCTGATCAAAAGATAATAACTGCCTCTAGGAAGCTCTCTTATTCATTGTTGAAATTTTGGGACAATTCTATTGTGACAATTTTAAGCCATTCTTTTAACCTCTTGCAAAAATTTTAATTAAGTTATTTTCTTATTATGCTTTATTTCAAGACAGGGTGACTCCAGTGGGATATTTCACAGTATTATCATGCTGTTGACATACCCCAGAACATTTCATCCTAGTCAGAGAATACTTCAGCAGTAAACAAAGCTGATCCACTGTTATCATGGAGAGAGACTGAGATCTCGTGTCCACACACTCAGCCCGCATTGTTCTCTGTATGGAAAAAAAAAACATAAAAAGGCTGTAACCCAGGACCTTAAGGATGGTAGGGTCAGTCTACTAAGCACTACGCCACAAAAACCCTTAAAGAGTACTTAAGTACACATCTTAAAATAAAAGTTTTGCAACAAAATTACAAAAACAGTACTATTTTCTTGTTAAATATTACTATGTTGTGCAGATGTTCTCAGAATATGGACTCTAACGGAGTCACTTTTTGTAACTCTGAAAAAAGTCACACATATTCTGGCTATTTTCATTCTAAAAAGTGCACTCATTAATGGGCAAGGCTGAAAAAAGTACACAGATACAAGAATTACCTCTATTATCTGAACACGCTGGCAGAGCAAGATTTTGTGGGGGAAACAGAAGGTTCAAAACATGGAAGCAGCATTTTATTACAAAGCAATATAAAAACTACAATATGGAAGACTGGAAATAAGTTCATAAAACTGAATGTTTGGATAAAAGTCAGATAAGAGAGGTTACAGTGATGCTGTTCAATTCTATTGTGTTATATATACTAACAAATGTTTATTTAACCATCAATTTCACATAAAGGCCCTCCAAGGATCTGACTTTAGTAATTTTCCTAAAAGGAAAATTTCAGTTCTTTTTATACGTGCCAAAAATCCAGGATTTAAGTACACATCTAACCCTGTGTATTGAGCCCATAAACTACCCACCTGGGTGACTTTTTCACAACATTTTTTTTTCATATATTTTACCTTATAAGTTTAAACTGGCAAGTCTGGTCAGCCTCAAGCCTTATTAAACATAAATGCTATGTGCGATCTTTGTGGGAAGTTTGAGGTCTGTACGTTTAAGTTAAGGTCACATTAAGGTCTCTAAATTTCCCAAAACCGAAGTTCCAGTTTCCCAAAACATTGGTAAAGATTTTGAAAAATGTTGTTATAGTATCCATACAAATGGTGGGAAACTATGAATTCTGGACATATGAGCACAAAAAAGTCAAGTTTAGGAAGGATAACCTTATTATGCATCCATGCAAAATAACCAACACACCCAAGAAATGCAACTTTTTATCTTGTTAGGTTTCTGAGAAAAAGTGAATAAGAAATGGCTGCTAGTCTTGTGGCCAAAATGTGAACAGACTTTATGTTTTCAAAAATTTCTTTTAAAAAGTGTCACAATGTAAACAAAAACATTTATCATAAACACACAAAAACAAAACATAACAAAAGAAGTATCCAGAAGCAGTGGAATTTTTTTAAATAAATATCATTATTTTTAAAATTGATCTTAAATACACATTTTTTGTAATAGCTTACCTCACACTCAGGACAAATCCAGTCTTCATTGGGCTCTTTCTCTATCCCAAGACACTTGGTGTGATAGACACGGGGACAGAGTTCACAGGCAATAGCCTGTCCTTCACTGTGACATTGCCAGCAATAAGTATCATGCTTACTATCCTGGTTACAAACAAGAATGTCTTTAGGCAAGTAAACAGTGACAATTAAAATGGGCAACAATGATCAATTAAATTGGAGACAACACCAGACAAGTACAAATTGTAGCTAGAAGAGTATTTCACTAATTTGTCACTTTTTTAAGAAATTTACTAGAATTAATTGTCACTGATGTCTAGCTTTTACTTGAAATATCACTACAGATTTAAAATTTCACTAGGAATTAATTTTACTATCCAAGGTCATTAGCTAAAATTAATGCCAATTGAAAATTTCAGATTATACTCAAATAACCAGCAAAAAGTGGTCGAATAAAATGGACATATATCTCAAGTCACAAGTAATCAGTGATGACATAAAATGGATAAAAATCTCATATTACAAGTAATCAATGATGGAATCAAAGGGATAAATATCTAAAATTACAAGTAATAAGTGATGGGGCTGGGTTCTCTGGTTTTATTATCTTGTAATACATGCCATATATGGGCATTCTATCTATTTTATAGTTAATTAAATTAAATTTATTACACTCATTTTGCCAGTTTTCCTCTTCTTTGGAGTGGGTACAGTTTCACTTGAAGGTTCTGACTCAAGACTTGTAGAACGTTTTCTTAACTTGCTGGTTTCTAGCAAAAGATAAAAAAATTAAGCGACAAAAATAAAATACAAAGAAATATAGAGTAAGAAATCTAAAATTCGCCAGGAATCTAAAATTCGCCACCCCTAAAACCTTAGTTAATTTTATGAAGAAAATGATGTTTTTGTCCAAAAATTGGTATTTTTCAGTTCAAAAAGCCTTAATTTACTATACAGTTAACAAATCTCACCACACTTTATTTATTTTATTAGTATTTTCACATGTGGCGAATTTCAGATATGTGGCAAATTTTAGATTTCTTACTCTACATGTATATAAAAGTAACCACAGTGACTGTTTTCAATTTTTTGTTTCTATAAAATATATAATCTTTAATCTTTACTAAAATTAACTAATTAATCAACTAAAATTTAATACAATATTTGTCAGAAAATAAAAATTTGCTCTGAGACTAATTTCAATCAAAATTTACTAAAATTTACACTGATTCCATAAATAATCAAAGATTTGTTGGAATTTTGGGCCAATTTTTACGGGTTGAGACTCCAAGATAAGTACACCTGGGGACCGCTTAGCTTTTGGGAACAATTACTTAAAGGGGAAAGTTTTCGACCCGGGATGAAAATCTCCTCAAATTACAAAGATCATACACTTAAAGTCTTTATATACAAATATCAACCAACACCACAGCTTACTGGGATATAACATATCACCTTTGACAGCACTGATAAACTCTACCTTCCAGACTAAAAGGGTGTAAGTTCTCAAGGAATTTTGTTACTTGATGCAGTTTTTTTCACTCTTTTAAAGTACAAAAACTTTATTTAAATTTTCAACAGCAGATTCCCACCAAGTCCTTTTGTACACGGCAGTTGTTAATTATCTGAGATAAGTGTATATTACAATGCACTTTCCATGGAACATTAGTTTGTTTATTTTAGCATCACAATTGACAGAGGAATGAAGGTTCTTAAATGCTCGTTGACCCCTCGACTTTGGGCTTTAAATATAGATACCATATACACTTTTCTCTACTTGAAAATTAGAAGTGGCTGATAATAAAGTATAATACAGGGAACATTTACCGAAAGTAATTTTGAACGTTTAAGCTTGGTCTTAGCTAAGTCACCCTTTATGAAATCCATTTAAGGCTAAAACTTAGCTTAGACAAAAGGATTAGATTTAAGTTCATGACTTAGCCTAAGACCCCTTGTGAAACCATCCCTGTAGTTTTCTCTGTGACAGATTTTACATAATATGGCAACTTTCATATTTCCCTATATATAGCTACCAGTACATACCAATTTTACTTGTGACTGGTTCTTTCAAACTGCCAGTTGACAGTCTAGTACTGTGCGTTCTCCCTGTAGAGGTTTGTTTTGAGGAAGATTCTATATCAAATACAGTGTAGCATTAAAATATATATACTGTTATATTTTTCTGTTAAATTTGAATAACAAAATCTTAGGTATTTAGAAATGGATAATAATCAGTACTAAGACAACTGAGAATATACAAACATGCTTTCTTTGTAATATGGAGGGTAGGAAGTGACCTGGGTAAAATTCTTCACAAAATATGCATAAAACTGGAAACCTGATTATATATTTACCATAACAGTATCTTGTTAACTTGAATCAATAAGTAAAGTTTATTTTCATTCAAAGTATAAAATGAGCAATCTGAAATTTCCCAGTTTATTATTTAATTTGATTAACTGTTATTAACATGACAGGTAGTTGGAAGGGCAGAGGACATCAGTACATACAGTTGGTCAAGGTTCTGATCTCAGAGGTGGGAGGCGAGTGTTACCACTCTGTCACCTTGCCCCTCCCCCCCAGTTTATTAAATGCACAATTTTTACAGTCTGTGACTAATTCCACATTACTGACTGATATCACCAGATCATACCTTTTCCTGTTGAAGATGAAGTACTTCTAGTGCCAATAGAACCACGTCTCTTGTAAATCAAATTGCCCTCAGCATCTGTCAATGAAATTAACTTAAAGTAATGGGAAATTTCAAAAAGTATGTGACATTCAGCACTGGTGTAAACCCTTTATTAGACAATATAATTAAAATCTGTAACAATTTTGTATCACAGGTATAATATAGTAACAGAAATCATGAGAGTCAAGAAAATAGAACATGGGCCCTCACACTGGTACATTCAGGCCTGGGGTATTCGTATTCATATTCATAAGTATTCAAATACATTTTTCTGTATATTCCTATTTGTATTCAAATATTTTTTGAAAAATGCAAAGTATTCATATCCGAAATACACTTCAAAAGTATTCATATTCATGAATACTTTTATAAATACATTTAATATTTTTCAACTTTTGTTTATTTTTTTCACCCTGTACTGACAAGTTTTAGATTTAAAAATGAAATTTTGCTGTCTATCATTATGTGCCTAGGAAAACTAACAACACATTTAATAAATACTTTTAATCAGTAAATGTTATATAATAGGAAAACTTCCCGAATGACATATACAGAAAAAATATATCACGAATGAAGATAACAATATTATACGAGTGCGAAGCATGAGTATTATATTGTTAATCTTCATGAGTGATATATTTTTTCTGTATATGTCTGATGAGGGGTGTTTTACTTTTATTATCCACCATTTTGTATGATTTATGGGTTAAATAACATGAATCTTTAATGAGAGAATGTGAAAAAACTATCAAAGACCAGTAGCCACAGTGAATATAAAAACTTCAATGTTTAACTTGCAATATCTTAATTATTTCTTCATGGATTTTTATGTAATTCACATGAGCAGAAGCGCGGTAAGAACACCTGTCTAATGATATATTATACATATTTGTAACTTACATACTTTCCGAGATATTGTTGAAAAACCGAAAGTTATTCCCACTCATTATCCATAGTACCGGGGCACCGGTGTGTACAAAAAAAATACATCCCGGTCTGTATTTCCCCGTATTTAGGGCAAATACGTCGCATCGTGGATAATACAATATAATAATGACAATGTCCTATTGGAGCAAAATAGTTATAGGATTATAACTTAATATTTGTATTCATGGAAATGAAAAGTATTCGTATTTGAATACTTTTGAAAGTATTCGCCCCAGGCCTGGGTGCATTACAAAATCTTTATTAAAAGACTTATGAACAACATAATAGATGCAACAGAAAACCCACAAACACTCCAACAGTATAGACCTCTGCTGAGACAGCCAAGTATCCCCATGTTGTAATTTCATCCAAATACTGTTTTTTTTTATCTTAGTAGTAATATCAACCACTAACCCAAAATCAATGAAAATTGAAATATTGAAAATTCAGGATTTTTTTATCCATATTACGTTGCAGCTCTACCCCAAAATATAGTCACTTCTTCCTTTTTTCAGGCCCTCCTCACATAAAAAATTTCATGAAGGTACTTTCATAAGTTCTGAGTAATCACAATCACATGCAGACAAATTAACGCACCCAGAAACATAATCTCCTTTTTTGGAGGTAACAATAGAATCCATTAGATAGAACTGTGTGGGACTGTGAATAAAGACTTGCTACTCATTAAATAGAACTGTGTGGGGCTGTGAATAAGGACTTGATACTCATTAAATGGAAATATGTGGGGCTGTGAATAAGGACTTGATACTCATTAAATAGAACTGTGTGAGGCTGTGAATAAGGACTTGATACTCATTAAATAGAACTGTGTGGGGCTGTGAATAAGGACTTGTTACTCATTAAATAGAACTGTGTGGGGCTGTGAATAAGGACTTGTTACTCATTAAATAGAAATATGTGGGGCTGTGAATAAGGACTTGATACTCATTAGATAGAACTGTGTGGGGCTGTGAAATAAGGACTTGTTACTTATTAAATAGAACTGTGTGGGGCTGTGAATAAGGACTTGATACTTATTAAATAGAACTGTGTGAGGCTGTGAATAAGGACTTGATACTTATTAAATAGAACTGTGTGAGGCTGTGAATAAGGACTTGTTACTTATTAAATAGAACTGTGTGGGGCTGTGAATAAGGACTTGATACTCATTAAATAGAACTGTGTGAGGCTGTGAATAAGGACTTGATACTCATTAAATAGAAATATGTGGGGCTGTGAATAAGGACTTGATACTCATTAAATAGAAATATGTGGGGCTGTGAATAAGGACTTGTTACTCATTAAATAGAAATATGTGGGGCTGTGAATAAGGACTTGATACTCATTAAATAGAAATATGTGGGGCTGTGAATAAGGACTTGTTACTCATTAAATAGAAATATGTGGGGCTGTGAATAAGGACTTGATACTCATTAAATAGAACTGTGTGAGGCTGTGAATAAGGACTTGATACTCATTAAATAGAATTGTGTGAGGCTGTGAATAAGGACTTGATACTCATTAAATAGAACTGTGTGGGGCTGTGAATAAGGACTTGATACTCATTAAATAGAACTGTGTGGGGCTGTGAATAAGGACTTGATACTCATTAAATAGAATTGTGTGAGGCTGTGAATAAGGACTTGATACTCATTAAATAGAACTGTGTGGGGCTGTGAATAAGGACTTGATACTCATTAAATAGAACTGTGTGGGGCTGTGAACAAGGGCTTGATACTCATTAAATAGAACTGTGTGGGGCTGTGAATAAGGACTTGTTACTCATTAAATAGAAATATGTGGGGCTGTGAATAAGGACTTGTTACTCATTAAATAGAAATATGTGGGGCTGTGAATAAGGACTTGATACTCATTAAATAGAAATATGTGGGGCTGTGAATAAGGACTTGTTACTCATTAAATAGAAATATGTGGGGCTGTGAATAAGGACTTGATACTCATTAAATAGAACTGTGTGAGGCTGTGAATAAGGACTTGATACTCATTAAATAGAATTGTGTGAGGCTGTGAATAAGGACTTGATACTCATTAAATAGAACTGTGTGGGGCTGTGAATAAGGACTTGATACTCATTAAATAGAACTGTGTGGGGCTGTGAACAAGGGCTTGATACTCATTAAATAGAACTGTGTGGGGCTGTGAATAAGGACTTGTTACTCATTAAATAGAAATATGTGGGGCTGTGAATAAGGACTTGTTACTCATTAAATAGAAATATGTGGGGCTGTGAATAAGGACTTGATACTCATTAAATAGAACTGTGTGGGGCTGTGAATAAGGGCTTGATACTCATTAAATAGAACTGTGTGAGGCTGTGAATAAGGACTTGTTACTCATTAAATAGAACTGTGTGAGGCTGTGAATAAGGACTTGTTACTCATTAAATAGAACTGTGTGGGGCTGTGAATAAGGACTTGTTACTCATTAAATAGAACTGTGTGAGGCTGTGAATAAGGACTTGTTACTCATTAAATAGAAATATGTGGGGCTGTGAATAAGGACTTGATACTCATTAAATAGAAATATGTGGGGCTGTGAATAAGGACTTGATACTCATTAAATAGAACTGTGTGGGGCTGTGAATAAGGACTTGTTACTCATTAAATAGAACTGTGTGGGGCTGTGAATAAGGACTTGTTACTCATTAAATAGAAATGTGTGAGGCTGTGAATAAGGGCTTGATACTCATTAAATAGAACTGTGTGGGGCTGTGAATAAGGACTTGATACTCATTAAATAGAAATATGTGAGGCTGTGAATAAGGACTTGATACTCATTAAATAGAACTGTGTGGGGCTGTGAATAAGGGCTTGATACTCATTAAATAGAACTGTGTGGGGCTGTGAATAAGGACTTGATACTCATTAAATAGAAATATGTGGGGCTGTGAATAAGGACTTGATACTCATTAAATAGAATTGTGTGGGGCTGTGAATAAGGACTTGATACTCATTAAATAGAACTGTGTGAGGCTGTGAATAAGGACTTGTTACTCATTAAATAGAAATATGTGGGGCTGTGAATAAGGACTCGATACACATCCAGTCCTAAAAAAATAAGTAGTGTTTCAGACGTATATCACCAGATTATGATAAAATATTTTTGCAAAAAATGTTTAAGCAAGATTTTTACCAGATTTAATTTTCATCATAAAATCAATTTCATGCAATGCAAATATTGGTTTACAATAGAGTAAGAAATCTACCATTCACCACATATCTGAAATTCGCCACATGTGGAAATACTAATAAAATAAATGAATTGAGGTGAGATTTGTTGACTGTACAGTAAATTAAGGCTTTTTGAACTGAAAAATATCAATTTTAAGACAAAACATCATTTTCTTCATAAAATTAACTAAGGCTTTAGAGGTGGTGAATTTTAGATTTCTGGCGAATTTTAGATTTCTTACTCTAATCCATTCCTACAGTCAATGTTAATTTACTTTGCTTTATTTTCTTGGTTTAGTTTTGTTTCAATATAGAACAGTCACTGTGAGTGCTGTAAATTATAAGTACTCATATTCACAGTATTTTCCATGTTCAACAACCAGGGTCATATGGACCAGGCCCACAGCATTGCCACTTGTGTGGGTGTCAAATTCACACAGAGGGCAAAGACTTTGATTTGATATTAAACTGGCTAACCACAAACTACACAGGTTTTCACAATTGTGTGCATGTTATAATACCATGCATTTCTGTTTAGAAATCTATCCACCAATACTTGGTCATCAGCATGTAGAGTAAGAAATCTAAAATTCGCCACATATCTGAAATTCGCCACATGTGAAAATACTAATAAAATAAAAGAATTGTGGTGAGATTTGTTGAATGTCTAGTAAATTATG
Source organism: Sabellastarte sp. h YS-2021 (assembly GCA_964017235.1). NCBI lineage: Eukaryota > Metazoa > Annelida > Polychaeta > Sabellida > Sabellidae > Sabellastarte > Sabellastarte sp. h YS-2021. Next base: position 50,363,462 of record OZ024936.1, on the reverse strand, counting down.
GCTTTTTGAACTGAAAAATACCAATTTTTAGACAAAAACATCATTTTCTTCATAAAATTAACTAAGGTTTTAGAGGTGGCGAATTTTAGATTCCTGGCGAATTTTAGATTTCTTACTCTAATATTTTATTGAATTTTCATTCAATTAATCATTATTTTGCTTGAGTACTTTATTTTCTGTAATATGAATCAATAGGTTTCATAATTACTTTGTTGAATATTGACACACAGAATTATCACACACACGGTATTGTGACAACCTTGTGTACCTGTACTAAAGTACATGAAAAATAAGCTGTACTCATGAGACCATTATGAATACATTTTTCTAAGAATAATATTCTTTGAGAGGCAAGTATAAAATTTTTTTTTTCACGAGTTGTGAAAACATACCTTTCTGTAGACTAGTTGCTTTCTTTGCAGATGTTCCGCTTGCAGTACCTGTAGCATTGGCTGCAGTTTTCTTTTTACCAGATCCAGTATCTCCTGACAAAGGAAATACCAGAAAATACAATATGGAATTTGCCATTGGGACACCCTTTCAAAGGAACACAAAATGATCACATTTGTGCCAAGTTTGCATCAGATATGAGGCATAATGTACAAAAGAACTAGATTGGGCCAACTCGGCGCCAACATATCCCCAGACAGGTCATCACTCACGCCACAGGTTTTGATCGGGAATTTTTTAAAACATAATTACCCATTATTATATGAACTTCAGCACATCAATCTACTCTGTTTATATCTCCCCAAGGAAGATGGTGTATCCCCAGACGCCGAATACATAACTCAAATTATATTTTCAATCTTCCTGCAATGATAACTCTAAACCTATTTTCCAAGTATTTAAATGATTGATGATTGAATGTCCATTCTAAAATAATAATCCCAAAAGAGCATATCTGTTTCTATATTTGTTGACAAATAAAATATTATTTTTAACTCAACTCATCATATTTTTCAATCTTCCTTCAAAGTATTTAAATGATTGATGATTCAATGTCCATTCTAAAATTCATAATCCCAAAAGCGCATATCTGTTTCTATATTTGTTCACAAATAAAATATTATTTAAAAAAAAATTATTTATATTATTATTTTATTATATTATTTTTAGAATTTGCAAATTGTTTTCAGTTATTCATTTCCTCTATACCTATATATGTGGTCCATATATATGCAACCTAAATATGTGACACAATCTCAGTTCTGACTCCCCTTTGTGTTATATGTAATGAAGCCCACCACCTCCCACCCCCCCCCCTCTCCCCTTCTCCACACCTCTCTCACTATTACACAAGATCTGCAACCCCATTGAGTTCTTTGTTTCTCATCTGATATCATTAAATACCTTTGTTTATTTAGTGTCACTCAATATAGCTGGAGGTCCCAGAGGTGGGTGGGGGGAATCCGGGTGGGGGATGTGGGTTGAGCATAAATGGTAAACAAACAATCTATATAAAAGGGGTACTCAAATACAAAAAGAATTGAGAATTTTAAGTATGTGATTATCAACTGAAATGAGTTCATAACTGTAGGAGCTGTGCCAAAATTAACTGAGGCAAGCTGAATAAAACTGGGCTAGTTGAGGGTTAAAAATCCCCTAGTTTTACTACATAAGGATATAATTTCATTAATATTGGGACTTAAAGCTCACTTAAAGTGTCCATTTTGTCTACTTGAATATGTTTAACCAGTTTCATTTTAAAAAGTGAAAAACTCAGCAAGCAGAGGTATAACACACAAAAATAAGTTCTTAAAAGACTAAGATAGCCATAACATTATTAATATTCAAAATTTAAATAGACAGGCATTTCCTTTTAAAAATTCAAAGATTTCAGCTCTATAACCCACATAGTTTGACAGTTACTGGGCTTTAAAGTGGCATAATATCCATAAATTGGGTTTCTGTGGGCATTTTACAATTGTTAAAGAGACCTTAGCAATTAAACTACAGATCTGAAACTTTTTGGGGGACATACATAACAAACAAAAATTATATATAATACAGTTTAAGACTTGTCACACTAAGCATTTCCAAATAACAGGGCAAAATACGGAAAAAATGTCAAAAAAGGCACTTGGGCGAGTGTCTATGGCCCTCATACACAGGTTAAATGTCTACTAAAAACCTTGATTTTCGGCATATGTAAAAAGGACATAATAATGCATTCCCAGATGGGATTTCAGCTCCATCAATCACATAGTTTAACAGTTACAGGGCTTAAAGGTGGTAAAAAGTCCAAATATTGGGTCATTGTGGGCCTTTTAGAGATCTCGATGTGGCTTTCAAATTAAAGCTTCAGATTTAAAATTTGTTACATACTAAGATTACACATAGAATATGTATCTAATAAAGTTTGAAACTTCTCAGACTTACCATTTCCAAGTTACAGAGCAAAATATGTGAAAAATGTCTTAAAAGGGTCACTCAGGTGGGTGTTTAAGGTCCTCATACACAGGTTAAATGTCTACTTGAAGCCTTGATTTTTGGCACATGTAAAAAGAACATAATAATGTATTCCCAGATGAGATTTCAGCTCTATCAGTCACATAGTTTAACAGTCACAGGCCTTAAAATTGGCAAAAAGTCCAAATACTGGGTCTTTATGGGGCCTTCTAGAGACCTAAATGTGGCCTTCAAATTAAAGCTTCAGACTTAAAATTTGTCACATACTAAGATTACACATAGAATATGCATCTAATACAGTTTGAAACTTCTTAGACTTACCATTTCCAAGTTACAGGGAAAAATATGTGAAAAATGTCTAAAAATGGTCACTCGGGTGGGGATTTATGGTCCTCATACACAGGTTAAATGTCTTCTTAAAGCCTTAATTTTTGGCACATATAAAAATAACATACTAATATCTTCTCAGATAGGATTTGAGCTCTATCAGTCACATAGTTTGACAGTCACAGGGCTTAAAAGTAGCAAAAAGTCCAAATATTGGGTCTTTGGGAGCCTTTTAGAGACCTCAATTTGACCTTCAAAATTAAAGCTTCAGACTTAAAATCTGTTACATACTAAGATTACACACAGAATATATATCTAATACAGTTTGAAACTTCTCAGACTTACCATTTCCAAGTTACAGGGAAAAAGATGTGAAAAATGTCTTATAAGGGTCACTCGGGTGGGTGTTTATGGTCCTGATACACAGGTTAACTGTCTATTAAAGGCCTAAATGTTGGGGCACATATAAGAAAACACATAGATATATTCCCAGATGATATTTAACTTAGATGAGAGACATAGTTTGAAAGCTACAGTGCTTGAAAGTGGCAAAAAGTGCATAAATTGGGTCTCTGTGGGCACTTTTGAGACCTTAAGTCGACCCCTTTGGGTAAACCTACAGCCCTAAAATTTTCTACAGACAAGGATTACATATCAAAGTTATACCTAGCGCAGTTTGAGACTCATCAGAATTATCACTTCCAAATTATAGGGCAAAATATGTGTAAAGTATAGCAAAAAATCCCTAAGTGGGGGTATTTATGGGCCTCAAACACAATTTTCTCCTCAACTTAAAGTCATGATTTTCGGCACATGTACTAAGAACATATTAATGTGTTGTCAGGTAAAATTTCAGCCAGCTGAGCATCATAGTTTGTGACCTACAGGGCTCTAAGTGGCCAAAAGTCCAATTTCTGACCTTAAGGTGGCCATAAGTTCTTTTTTACTGGGAGTTTAAGGTCACCTTAAAATAGGGATCTTCCTTTGGGCACCCTTAACATGTGTACCAAGTTTGAAAAAAAATATTAATTTGTTTTTGAGTTATCGCGTCCACAAGGAAATTTCTACGGCGGCGGCGGCGGCGGCGGCGGCGGGACGGACCTGAATCCAATATATCCCCGACTTTCGTCTGGGGATATAATTAAGGAGAGTATAAATTACATGAAAGGCACAATCTCTATTTAATTTAAACATGAAATATATTTAATCATTTGAAAATAAATTTTTTTTTTGATAATTTCAGAATTCAATCAAATACATAATTGTGAGATTATTTTATAAACTAGAGGATCGCTCGCAAAAAAAAAAGATAATGTTTTTGCATAGCAAAAACAAAGCGTCCCGAAAAGGATATAAAGGTGAGTGCTAAAGTATTAAGAAAATGCTTCGTTTCCAGCCTTATACTGTTGTGGCAACCAAAGTCAGCGCAGTCTGCTCTATCTAGCACGGTTTTCAAGATATAAGCATTTTTGTGTTTTGCAAAAAATTAAAAAATTAAAAATGTCTGCTATATTTGGCGAGACAAAAATATTTTGAAAATTGGCATGGCTATTCTGTAGAGATACCCAGCAGGTCAAAAATTTTGTTGAGTTCGCTCCATATAGCACGGTTTTCGAGATATAAGCATTTTTGTATTTTGCAAAAACTTTGAAAATTCAAAATGGCCACCATTTTTGGGGAGACAAAAATTTTTGTCAAGACCACTGCCGCGGCGTGTATCTCCGCCGAGCATTAAAGGAGAAGAAATAGCTTTTCCGAGATATTCACAATTTTTCATTTTCGTGTGTGAAAGCTCTTCCAAAAGTAGGTGAATGAGTTATTCCAGAAGAATTGGCTATCTGCAATACTTTTAGAGATAATTCGCATTTACTCATTTTGAGTAGGTGAGTAATTAGCTATGGGTCTGAAACTTCACCATGTGAAAGCTCTCCCACAAGTAGATGAATTAGTATTTCATAAAAATTGGGTATCCGCAATACTTTTACAGATAATTAGTATTTACTCATTTTGAGTAGGTGAATAAATAGCTATGGGTCTGAAACTTCACCATGTGAAAGCTCTCCCAAAAGTAGATGAATGAGTTATTTGAGAAAAATGGGCTATCTGCAATACTTTTAGAGATAATTCGCATTTACTCATTTTGAGTAGGTGAGTAATTAGCTATGGGTCTGAAACTTCACCAAGTGAAAGCTCTCCCAAAAGTAGGTGAATGAGTTATTTGAGAAAAATGGGCTATCTGCAATACTTTTAGAGATAATTCGCATTTACTCATTTTGAGTAGGTGAGTAATTAGCTATGGGTCTGAAACTTCACCAAGTGAAAGCTCTCCCAAAAGTAGGTGAATGATTTATTTGAGAAAAATTGGCTATCTGCAATACTTTTAGAGATAATTCGCATTTACTCATTTTGAGTAGGTGAGTAATTAGCTATGGGTCTGAAACTTCACCATGTGAAAGCTCTCCCACAAGTAGATGAATGAGTATTTCATAAAAATTGGGTATCCGCAATACTTTTACAGATAAGTAGCATTTACTCATTTTGAGTAGGTGAATAAATAGCTATGGGTCTGAAACTTCACAGAGTGAAAGCTCTCCCAAAAGTAGGTGAATGAGTTATTTGAGAAAAATTGGCTATCTGCAATACTTTTAGAGATAATTCGCATTTACTCATTTTGAGTAGGTGAGTAATTAGCTATGGGTCTGAAACTTCACCATGTGAAAGCTCTCCCACAAGTAGATGAATTAGTATTTCATAAAAATTGGGTATCCGCAATACTTTTACAGATAATTAGTATTTACTCATTTTGAGTAGGTGAATAAATAGCTATGGGTCTGAAACTTCACCATGTGAAAGCTCTCCCAAAAGTAGATGAATGAGTTATTTGAGAAAAATGGGCTATCTGCAATACTTTTAGAGATAATTCGCATTTACTCATTTTGAGTAGGTGAGTAATTAGCTATGGGTCTGAAACTTCACCAAGTGAAAGCTCTCCCAAAAGTAGGTGAATGAGTTATTTGAGAAAAATGGGCTATCTGCAATACTTTTAGAGATAATTCGCATTTACTCATTTTGAGTAGGTGAATAAATAGCTACGGGTCTGAAACTTCACAGAGTGAAAGCTCTCCCAAAAGTAGGTGAATGAGTTATTTGAGAAAATTGGCTATCTGCAATACTTTTAGAGATAATTCGCATTTACTCATTTTGAGTAGGTGAGTAATTAGCTATGGGTCTGAAACTTCACCATGTGAAAGCTCTCCCACAAGTAGATGAATGAGTATTTCATAAAAATTGGGTATCCGCAATACTTTTACAGATAATTAGCATTTACTCATTTTGAGTAGGTGAATAAATAGCTATGGGTCTGAAACTTCACAGAGTGAAAGCTCTCCCAAAAGTAGGTGAATGAGTTATTTGAGAAAAATTGGCTATCTGCAATACTTTTAGAGATAATTTGCATTTACTCATTTTGAGTAGGTGAGTAATTAGCTATGGGTCTGAAACTTCACAGAGTGAAAGCTCTCCCAAAAGTAGGTGAATGAGTTATTTGAGAAAAATTGGCTATCTGCAATACTTTTAGAGATAATTCGCATTTACTCATTTTGAGTAGGTGAGTAATTAGCTATGGGTCTGAAACTTCACCAAGTGAAAGCTCTCCCAAAAGTAGGTGAATGATTTATTTGAGAAAAATTGGCTATCTGCAATACTTTTAGAGATAATTCGCATTTACTCATTTTGAGTAGGTGAGTAATTAGCTATGGGTCTGAAACTTCACCATGTGAAAGCTCTTCCAAAAGTAGGTGAATGAGTTATTTGAGAAAAATTGGCTATCTGCAATACTTTTAAGAGATAATTCGCATTTACTCATTTTGAGTAGGTGAGTAATTATCTATGGGTCTGAAACTTCACCATGTGAAAGCTCTCCCAAAAGTACATGAATAAGTTATTTGATAAAAATTGGGTATCCGCAATAGTTTTTGAGATAATTAGCATTTACTCATTTTGAGTAGGTGAGTAATTAGCTATGGGTCTGAAACTTCACCAAGTGAAAGCTCTCACAAGACAAAATTTTTTTGAAAATTGGCATGGCTACTCTGCAGAGATACCCTGTGGGTCAAAAATTTCGTCGAAATCGCTCTATCTAGCACGGTTTTCGAGATATAAGCATTTTTATGTTTTGCAATTTTTGCGAAAAAATTTGAAAATTCAAAATGGCCGCCATTTTTGCCGAGACAAATTTTTTTTGAAAATAGGCATGGCTACTCTGCAGAGATACCCTGTGGGTCAAAAATTTCATCGAAATCGCTTTATCTAGTATGGTTTTCGAGATATAGCATTTTTATGTTTTGCAATTTTTGCGAAAAATTCGAAAATTCAAAATGGCCGCCATTTTTGGCGAGACAAAATTTTTTTCAAAATTGGGATAACTACTCTGCAGAGATACCCTGTGGGTCAAAAATTTTGTCGAAATCGCTCTATCTAGCACGGTTTTCGAGATATAAGCATTTTTGTGTTTTGCAATTTTTGAGAAAAATTCGAAAATTAAAAATGGCCGCCATTTTTGGCGAGACAAAAATTTTTTGAAAATTGGGATAACTACTCCGCAGAGATACCCTATGGGTCAAAAATTTCGTCGAAATCGCTCTACCGAAATCTAGCACAGTTTTCGAGATATAAGCATTTTTGTGTTTTCCTTATTTGGAAAATTCATAATGATTAATTAATCATTAATTACTCGGCCATTTTTTAACCAATCAATGCCAAAATCTAATGATTTCCAGATTTTAATAGAATGAATGTATTTGCCAAGTTTCAGGTGAATTGATAAAATTCCTTTCAAGTTATCATCCGGACAAGCTTCCCCATCGAAAAAAGACATTTTTGGTCATGTGACCTCTCTGATTGGTTGAAATGTCACTGCAGCATATTCAAAAAAATTCCCCAAGGCTACTGCCTAAACTTGCCAAATTTGAAAAGAATCCGCCTAACGGTTACAGAGTTATAAGGAAAACAAAATGCGGAGCCGGCGGAGCCTGAAGGTCTCCCATACACAAACAAGCGTCCCTTGCGGGACGCTTAATAATACTTTCAGAGCTTAATCAAGCAACTCAAACTGCCTTGTTAGCCATATTTTTCAAAAGAAATATAATTTATACCCTCTTATTGACTGATCTGTTCATCAATCTATGAACCAAAGTAAAAAAGTACTCCTGTTCAAATTAATTTGTAATTTACATGTACATTTTTGTAGATATATTTGAGGTGTTTAAACATGTCTTTTTGTCACACTGCTAGAAGTCTAGATGAAAATAAAGACATCACATTTGAATTTATTTCGGTTCTTCAAGTTAAGAAGTTGTGTGAAGTACATCAGATAACAAGTGAAAACAAAATCTTCCTGTATAATCAAGAAATCAAGATTTCAAAATCAATTAACCTTGCATTACTTGAATGAAAATGTTTTAACATCATTTTTTCTGTGTGATCTGTTTGGTACAAACAGAAATTGAAACCCCTATATTTTAAATACCAGTACGGATACACTAACAAAGCCTGACAAAGACTTCAGCATCAATAACATAAAGAATGGTTTGTCACACAGGCTGCAACATTTTAAGTGAGAAATATCTTAACAAGTTAAATTTTAACGCTTATTTACTGAAAGTTGGAAAACAAAATTCTTAAAATATTAAAACAACAGTGGCAGAAATGAAACAAAACAAGAACAGCAAACATTCAGACCATGACGATCTATTTAAAAATATATTTCAAGACTACTTACAACAGAGACTGACTTCTAACTGTCAACAATATATTAAACAGTATAATCAAGAATAAAAAATAGCATCAGAGATGCCTGTACCCCACAGCCTGGGGAAATAGTTTTCAACACCATGAAATATAGAATAGTGAAACAGTACAAAGATCAGGATACTTTTAGAGCAGTGTCAGTTATATTAAGTTCCAAATGATGTTTAAGTAGAGAAAATAACATCTACGAGAAACAAAATGTATGTAAAGATAAGGTATTAAAAGAAGACAATTCAATAGCAAGATGACAGCATTAATCAGTAAACTAAAAACTATGATGCACACCTACAACCCCTAAGCAATGTCCCTACCAAGTTCCAACTATCAACTTCCTACACTTTACAGTTTCAGAGATATTGCCTGGACAAAATTTTAAAGGTCAAGGTCACTACGGCAAGGTCAAATGTCAAATCAAGATAACACCATGATGTTGCACATCTACAACCCCCAACCAATGTCCCTACTAAGTATCAACTTCCTACAAGTTATGCTTTCTGAGATATCGCCCGGACAAGATTTTATAGATTAAGGTCACTACGGCAAGGTCAAAGGTCAAATCAAGGTCACACCATGATGTTGCACACCTACACCCCCTAACCAATGTCCTTACCAAGTATCAACTTCCTACACCTTACAGTTTCTGAGATACAGCCTAGACAAGCTTTTATAGGTCAAGATCACTACAGCAAGGTTAAAGGTCAAATCAAGGTCACATCATGACGTTGCACACCTACACCCCCTAATGAATGTGCCTACCAAGTATCAACTTCCTACACCTTACAGTTTCATAGATATAGTCCAGACAAGATTTTATAGGTCAAGGTCATTACAGCAAGGTCAACGGTCAAATCAAGGTCACATCATGACTTTGCACACCTACACCTCCAAACCAATGTCCCTACCAAGTATCAACTTCCTACACCTTACGCTTTCAGAGTTATAGCCCAGACAAGATTTTATAGGTCAAAGTCACTATGGCAAGGTCAAAGGTCAAATCAAGGTCACACCATGACATAGCACACCTACAACTCCTAACCAATGTCCCTACCAAGGATCAACTTCCTACACCTTAGAGTTTCTGAGATATAACCCCGACAAGATTTTATAGGTCAAGGTCACTACAGCAAGGTCAAAGGTCAAATCAAGGTCAGACCATGACGTTGCACACCTACACCCCCAAACCAATGTCTCTACCAAGTATCAACGTCCTACGCCTTACAGTTTCCGAGATATAGCCTGGACAATATTTTAAAGGTCAAGGTCACTACAGTAAGGACAAAGGTCAAATCAAGGTCACACCATGATGTTGCACACCTACACCCCCTAACCAATATCCCTACGAAATATCAACTTCCTACACCTTACGGTTTCCGAGATATAGCCCGGACAAGATTTTATAGGTGAAGGTCACTACGGCAAGGTCAAAGGTCAAATCAAGGTCACGCCATGACGTTGCACATCTACACCCTCTAACCAATGTCCCTACCAAGTATCAACTTCCTACACCTTACAGTATCCGAGATATAGCCCGGACAAGATTTTATAGGTCAAGGTTACTATGGCAAGGTCAAAGGTCAAATCAAGGTCAGACCATGATGTTGCACACCTACACCCCCTAACCAATATCCCTACCACGTATCAACTTCCTACACCTTACAGTTTCCGAGATATAGCCCGGACAAGATTTTAGAGGTCAAGGTCACTACGGCAAGGTCAAAGGTCAAATCAAGGTCACACCATGACGTTGCACACCTACACCCCCTAAACCAATGTCCCTACCAAGTATCAACTTCCTACACCTTACGGTTTCCGAGATATAGCCTGGACAACATTTTCAAACTCAAGGTCACTACGGCAAGGTCAAAGGTCAAATCAAAGTCAGACCATGACGCTGCACACCTACACCTCCTAACCAATGTCCCTACCAAGTATCAACTTCTTACACCTTACGGTTTCTGAGATACAGCCCAGACAAACTTTTTCCGGCCGACCGCCCACCCGCCCACCCACCCATCCAGACACCATGGGTGAAAACAATACCCCGACCATTGCTCATTGATTTTTATGTCTCTATGTTTAGATAAATTGCAAAAGTGCTAGTTTGTAACAAGATTAGTATATCATTATTTATTTCTTAAAAACGAGTTAAAATTGCATAAACCGATGTGATCCCCAAATATCGCCCACTGAGTTATGACTCGAGTTTCGGTCAACTTGTTATAGCACTACTATAAATAGTTACATATTTCTGGACAAAGTCTTTTTTTTTCTTTAAGTAGCAATAATTACATTCAAGCTTCCTTTTTCATTATCCACAAAGACCTGTATTTGATCTTTACACTAAAAAATGAAGACTGGGGAATAAAACCTTGGAATACTTATTTTTTAATCCACTTACTATGGACAATAAGCATAACAAATTTGTCATATGAAATACAAAAAAACAAATTTGTCAACTAGAGGGGTAACAGGAAAATTTCTACACACTGCAGCAGTAGTATGCGATTTTCTGACCCCAGATTGACCCACAAAGTGGGCCGGGGGTAAATTTGACTGCCTTTCTAGACTCTCTGTATATGGTTTCCTATGACCTCCCAATACATTCAAAACCTCTAAAAGCAATAAGAAAAGAGATAAAAGCCAAAAACACAAAATCTGCAATTTTATGACCCCAGTTTGACCCATAGAGGAGGGGACAGGGAGTAAATCTGACCGGCTTTCTAGACTCCCTGTATGTAGTTTCCTATGACCTCCCAATACATTCAAAAGCTCTAAAAGCAATAATAAAGGAGATAAAAGCCAAAACCAGAAAATCTGTGATTTTACGACCCCAGTTTGACCCACAAGGGGAGGCAGGGGGGAAATCTGAGCGTTTTTTTTTAGACTTTGTGAAAATGGTTTGCTATCACCTCCCAATACATTTTAGGGCTCTAAATTTAACAGGTGAGGAGCAGATAACGGGGTGGGGGTGCTTTCTGTTGAATTTAAGCTTTCTGATTACTACCTGGTATAAAAATGCCCAGAAATCACTCAATTATGGTCCACTCACACCAAAAATCTAGTATTGACATATATTCAAAATAACACCCCACTACGGTTAGTAGTTTTGGCTGAGCGGTGATAACAAGTGGGATATTTTTGATCATGTGACCTTGCTAAATTAGGGTGATATTCAAGGGAGACGATATTGTGAATGGTTGCAGTTATGTCCCTTTTCAATGAAGTGTTAAAGTGGCATGGCCATGTAAGGGTTGTGAAATCAAATCTATGCCTGTACCAAATAGGATGACTGGTAGATGCTTACTGATGTCTAGTGGTTGATGATTAACATGTATGCACTGTTTTCCTCCACCTCATCAACTACCTATTGCAATTTGACTAACAGCAATTGTCAAAAGTAAAAAAAAAACAGTAACAGTAATTTTTTTTTCAAGAAATATAGACAGGTTTTATTCTACCTTTAGTTGATCTGGTTCTCAGGACATGTGGAGATGGAGTGCTACTGGCTGGAGACCTAGAATTAAGACAGAGAATGAGAAACGGAAAATGTTGTCAGCTTAAAAATGGTTAAAAAATTTAAGATACACTTTTCAATCTGATTAAATTGGATTACAGTGTGATTTTTTTGTTGTAATATTTCACTGTAATAAGAAATCTGAGTCTTCTTAAGTATTAAATGATATACACAAGGTTACATGTAAAAGGGAATAGTAATTAATTAATAATTAGTAGCAATTTCTGTCAAATATATCTTTGCTGTTAATTGATCTGTTACTGTCATCTTAGCCCTTCGTAAAAATAATAAGTTGGAAAAGATCAGATAAGAATTTAGTTAACTGTACAGTATATCATTTTCATAATCACCATCGAAATCAAACAAAACATAATCCCCCCTATAAAATACAGGATACTTACACATGGCCTCTTAGACTTTTTCTTGGTGTTCCTTGTTCATCCATGTCTGAAAGTTAAGTTCAAAAAACAATGATCAATTGAAATTGTGGATAAATCACAACCAAGAATTGTTATTAATTACCTACTGTCAGCAATTTACAGTTTTTTTCCAACAAGTTACACAAAAGCTGTTAAAGTAGTAGCTGGCAAGCAATTCATGGCTTTGCAACCATTCTTATCATGTGTCTCTTGGCATGGGAAATACACCAAGCTTATAGTAAAAATAGTGAACAAGAGGGTCAAAGATGTCCCAAAAGGCGGGTTGCACAGGCAGCAACACACCAATTTCGAAAGCAACTTAGCTAGGATGGTGATCTATCTCCCTGTCAAGTTTGAATTTGATTGGACAAAGCATTTTCGAGTTAGAGTCCGGAAACAAAAATGTTGACAGACGGATGTCGGACACATCAATCTAATAGGCAGGTTGGTTACATGCAACACACCTAAAACGTTCCTTTGAATTTAAAAGTACTGTGAAAGTCTAATTCCAACTATTATAGTGCTTAATCTCCACCATAAAGCAGACAAGATCAATTTCCAATTGCAAAAATCCAACCAAGAACAATGTCCGATTAAAAAACTTGGGAAGGCAAAAAAGGCCAGCACCATGCAAAATCAGAGATGCAGGATCGACAAAGAAACTTTGGTGGATAGAGAAATAGAAACTAGAGTATTGCTTCACAAGAGAAAAAGAAATTGTTTTTGCACAACAAAAACAAAGTGTCCCAATGAGTATTAATGAGTTTGTAGAAATGACCATCTTCCTGTGTTTAATAAGTTTTTCCATTTATGACAAAATGCAAGGTTTCATAGAGGAATCTGGTTTGTTCATTGTTTTATTTACTTATTTGTTTGTTTTTTTGCGTTTTATGCAGAAATTCAAGATGGCCGCCAAAAGTAGCGGGAAAACGATTTTTGCGAAAAGTTACCAGTAGACTCTGCAGATACCCTGTGGGTCAAAAATTTCGTCGAAATCGCTCTATCTCGCTCCGTTTCCAAGATAAACGCATATTTGTGTTTAACACAGAAATTCAAGATGGCCGCCAAAAGTGGCGGGAAAACATTTTTTGCAAAATAATGCCAGTAGACTCTGCAGATAGCCTGCAGGTCAAAAGTTTAGAAATCGCTCTATCTCGCTCCGTTTCCGAGATAAATACATTTTCGTATTTTACACAGAAATTCAAGATGGCCGCTAAAAGTGACTTTTGAGAAAAGTCGCCAGTAGACTCTGCAAATACCCTGCATGTCAAAAATTTCGTTAAAACTGCTCTATCTTGCTCCGTTTCCGAGATAAATGCGTTTTCAGCGTTAAAAAAAATTGTGACGTTTAGTTAATCGTTAATAAGTCAGCCATTTTGTATTGGATCACTTCCAAAAGTTAATGATTTCCAGACATCTATATATCGAACCTACTTGCCAACTTTCATCTCAATAGCTGAAACGCTTTTTAAGTTATCCGGACAAGCACACCCTTTTGAAAAACATGTTTTTGGTCATGTGACTTCTCTGATTGGTTGAAATCTCATGACACCATAATCAGAAATGTTTCCCAGGGCTACTGCATACACGTACCAAATATGAAGAGAATCCGCTTTATGGCTGCGAAGCTATTGCGAAAAGAAAATGCGGATCCAGTGGAGTCGCTTCTTCCATATACAAACAAGCGTCCCTCGCGGGACACTTAATGACTTTCTGAAGGAAGCAATAGAGTGAGGCAGCACCAAAACCTTCATGAAATGAAAGAAATATAATGAACAACAATGATGCCATTACAAACTAATGTTTTTGAGTACCAATGAATTGTCATTAAACAGCCATACATTTGTGTGATAAAATCTTTTATGGTAACAGTAACTCAATCAACATTAGAACATTCTGGTACATATAATAAATATGGCATATTACTTGAGCCAAATTATTTTTTAACATGAAAGAGATATTTCTAATAACTAGAAATAGGACGCCCTGTTGATAGTAGCTGCAACATATGAATAGAAACAGGATAGCATAGAAGAACACACATTATCATGTGTAATGTCCACCCTATCAACCTTTTGTTAAGAAGATAGAAGCAAATTCCTGTTTTTCTATAAACAGTTTTATATAAACAGTGATACTAAGATTAACTTGAAAATTTTTAACTAATTTAAATTTTATGACTTGCATATCAATTCTGGTGTATAAAACAATGATTTTCTTGTAAATTATTCATGTTTAAAAAGTTTTATGTATTCATTTCTGCTTTACGAGACTTGTTCCCTTCGTCATTAAAAGTATAATAAACTGACACAAAATTCTGTCAACTCTCTCCTTGACAAAAGTGCCCCCTTTTTAATTGTATAAACTAGGCCCCTTACTCACTTTATATGTACATACTTAGTGTGCACCTCAAATAAGTTTAACTTCTTGTATTTATTTAAATATTTTTAATTTAAATTAAACTAGAAATAGGCCGCCCTGTTGATAGTAGATGCGAATAGAAACAGGATAGCATAGAAGAACACACATTATCATGTGTAATGTCCACCCCATGAACCTTTTGCCAAAATTGTACAGTAGTCTTACAAGACCCTGTTTCATTTGTGAAATATATCAATGATGGTTAAATATTTATTAGTGTACATGTAAATTATTTCAGCTTCATGTCTTTTTGCATTGGTTGGGTGGAAAATTTTGACGAAATCACTCTATCTTGCATGGTTAAGAAGATAGTTCTGTTTTTCTATTTTTGGCAAAAATTTGAAAATTCAAAATGGCCGCCATTTTTGGGAAGAGGAAAATTTTTTGAAAATTGGCAAGAGTACATTTCTTAGATACCCTGTGGGTCGAAAATTTCACCGAAATAACTCTATTTTGCACGGTTAAGGCAAATTTGTGTTTTTCCATTTTGGGGAAAAAGTCAAAAATTCAAAATGGCCGCCATATGTGGGGAGGGGAAAATCTTTTGAAAATTGCCAAGAGTACATTTCTTAGATACCCCATGGGTCGAAAATTTCAACGAAATCGCTCTATCTCGCACGGTTAAGGAGATAGAAGCAAATTCGTGTTTTGCCATTTTTGGCAAAAATTCGAAAATTCAAAATGGCCGCCATTTTTGGGGAGGGGAAAATTTTTTTTAAATTGCCAAGAGTACAATGCTCAGATACCCTGTGGATCGAAAATTTTGACGAAATCGCTCTATCTTGCACGGTTAAGGAGATAGAAGCAAATTTGTGTTTTGCCATTTTTGGCAAAAATTCGAAAATTCAAAATGGCCGCCATTTTTGGGGAGGGGAAAATTTTTTGAAAATTGCAAAGAGTACATTCCTTAGATACCCTGTGGGTCGAAAATTTCGACGAAATCGCTCTATCTCGCACGGTTTAGGAGATAGAAGCACATTTGCCTTTTTCAGTATTCAAAATAGCCAATTACTCATTTATTTAATTAATTACTCACTCATCTACGAAGCAATTACCCCCAAAAGTAATCCCATACAAGCTATTAACCCAATGAACTTCCATACCAAATTTCAGAAAGATAGGCTTAATAGCATTCCTTAAAATGTCTGGAAACCAAAGAGATACTCAAAAGTAGCAAAGTAGCTATTTACTCAGTTAGCTATAGAGCTATCATCACCAAAAGCAATCCCATACAAGCTATTGACCCAATAAACCTGTATGCCAAATTTGGTAAAGATACAGGCATCCCAGTGAATTTTAACGGAAAAAAGGTTTTTTAAAAGGCTATTTTAGAAGAAAAAAAGGTTTTAAATCTGAAAAAAAGGTTTTTCCCCCTCCCCCGATTAATATTGCACTCACGTTGTTTTGAAATAACAATTCTGAAAGATCAATTCATTTTATTAGTTGTAAGGCCATAAGTATAATTTTTGAAAGAGATTTACCTTCCACCAATAACAACTAAATTGCAACAACTTGGCACTAACAAATATCAAGACAGACCATCTCTCACACCACAGACATTCATTGAGTATTTTTGTAGCACTAACTTTGTGTGATGCACAAGTACTATAAATAATTTTTCATGATTTTTAGTCAATCTTCCTACAATGATAAGATTGATCCTTAAATGATCCTATTTCTATATAATCTAAAACAGTGGAAAAAAGTTTTGTGGGGATTGTATGCCTTTAATATATTGGTGGAGAGATGAAATACCATAAAATACTGTGATTAGACTTCAGAGGAGATTGACTGTAGCACTAACTTTGTGTGATGCACAAGTACTATAAATCATTTTTCATTATTTTTAGTCAATCTTCCTACACTGATAAGACTGATCCTTAAATGATCCTATTTCTGTATAATCTAAATCAGTGGAGAAAAGTTTTATGGGGATTGTATGCCTTTAATATATTGGTGGAGATGAAATACCATAAAATACTGTGATTGGACTTCAGAGGAGATTGACTTATATCTGAAGAATTTTGGATTTCTTTCTTATTAACAGAAAAAAGGCCAGCATCAGCAGGCAAGAACCCCAGCCCACAGGTACAACTAAATGGGCAACAACACTGAGATTTGAGAAAACTTTAGAAACAACTTCAGTTGTAAGACTACAGAACCCACGAGATGTTGTCAAATGTAAGATTCACAGGCCATGATTTCTTACGAGTTGTTTTCACATTTTGAAGCCCTAGAACCAATTATAAGGGAGATATAAGATTTGTTTAGTATGATGACCCTACATGACCTTGCAGCAGAGGTCAAAGTTCAAATCTGACACTTGCAAAAGATCAGCACACCACAATTTTCTACAAGTTGTTTCCTCATTCCAAACAGCTAGGACCAATGATAAGGGAGATTTTAGGCCTTCTTGATATGACACCCATGATTCGGCCCCATTTGACATTAAAGATGTGATATGGCAGCCATTTTGTTTTCAAAACAACTCCAAACTCTCAGGCAAGCTTTCCTAGCCACTTTAGCTATTTTGTGTAACAAGACCACTGCTGCGGCATTTACGTCCCACCAGATATTAAGACAAGGGTGCAGTGGCTGGCTTTCTGCCAACCACATAGTCGAATCTTAGGACAGCACTGGGTGTTGAAATCTGTAAACTCGGCCATATTATCGCCCGCATTTGGAAATCGCTTTCGAGATGGGTATTTGTAGTGACGTGAGGTGAAGGTTTAAAAATATAAAGGGTCTGTACAGTACCGTAGATGCGCAGTTTGAAATTTGATTTCGAAGTGAGAAGACATATTTCTTTTTTTAGCGTGGATAAACGTGTAATAAAATAAAATTACATAGCGAACTGGTTTATTTTGTAAATATAAAAGAATTTGGAAGATATGGATATTTTACAGAAGCAAACTGTAAGTATTTTAACAAAATATTCGTGCGATAGCCGTAATGAGCGATAATAGGGACTCAGAGGTTATGCTGTATTTTACCGATGAAGTATTTCGTCGTTTAGCCAATCAGAATCGAGGACACATCTGTGTCATGTTAGACTGTAGAATAAAATAAGATTAGCGAACTGGTTATTTTGTAAATATACTGTAAAACAATTTGGAAGACAACTTCTTCTAAAATAAGAAACGGATTGACAGAAAAAAACGAAATCACATGATAACTTCTAGGAAATGGAAACCCAAAGCGCCTTCGAGTGGTTGAATGTAGAACTACGGGGTTTTGCATATTTTCATTGTCTCTGCCAGATGTGTCCTCGATTCTGATTGGCTAAACGAAAAATGTCTAGTACTACCGTGAGGTTACTTCATTCATTAATTTCTTTGCGGTTTGTTTGACAAATATTTGAGTACACGTAGATGCGCAGACAACAATTTTACATTAACAGTGACTGCGTGATAAACCAGCAGACGAATAAATTAATTGGGGTTTCACGTCTAGAAACCAGCAGACGAAACCGTTAAAAAAGACTCGTTCGAGTAGGCCATCACAATAGCAAACACAATAGTTTCTAGGACATCCGGGACCTTACAGAAAGCCAGACGTTAGTACTAGACAAGCTTTTTACTTTATAAAATATAACTGAATAAAAGCATTAAAAATCTTCAAAATGGCACAGTGTATAATATGCACCTTAATGTACCGATATGTGAACAAATATTATGCAGAATTTGATACTTAACGGTTTAAACGGCCAATTTAAAATCATGGCCACAACTCAGTACATAACTCGAATCTACGATTCGACTAAAAAGGTGGAGGCGGTCTGACCATGAAAAGCCAAGGGAGCAATAATAAGGGAGATAAAAGGCCCCTTCAATATGATGACCCAACTGAACCTTGATGCAGGGAACAACGATCAAATCTGACACTTGCAATAGATTGGTAGGACATGATTTCCTATGGGTTGTTTTCACATTTCGAGGCTGTAGAACCACCTCGTCCCACTTCCCCTCACAGTTTATGCAAACAGAAGCACCACTCATTAAGGGATATATCTTGAAGGAATATGCATACCAAAATACAGTTTAATACAAGGGGGAAAGTAGATATTGAAAGGAAAAGGCTGCCAGAAAAAAGCTGATATTTGTCACAGTACACAGGTCAAATTCTGGTTTAAATTTAAATACCCCCAATACTCAATAAGTATTACAGCTAAAAAGCTTAGATTTTAATATGTTTTACATAAAAAGTGGCTGGGCAACTTCACTTGCGAAATAGCTTAATTTATGTTAGTTTAGAAGTTATGAGCAAGACAAAACAAAAATAGGAAAAATTTTACATAACTAGATAATTAATCACTTTCCAAATAATCAAAACATATGAAAAATACAGAAAAATAAGTTACCAGGTGGCATCTTTATGGACTTTAAAAATTACCTAAATGTCAACTAACTTTAAAGTTGCCATATATGAACAGGAACAACTGTCCCCAGGTGAGATTTTTGCTGGGTAAACCGCATAAAAGTGGTAAAGAGTGCCGAAAATGGGTACAGGTGGGAATGTTTTAGAGACCTTAAGGTGACCTTAAAATTTAAACTACAGAGCCAAAGGTCACATATACAAGTTATATTTAACAAAGTTTGAGACTGGTCAGACTTTTCATTTCTAAATTAGAAAGCAGAATTTGTGAAAAAAAAACAGAAAAATTTCCCCGGATAGGGTCTTTATGAGCATGATAAACAGGTTCAATATCAATTTTAAGCCTTGATTTTTGGCATATGGAAAAAGAACATGTTAATATATTATTAGAAAAGATATTAGGTGGGTGATGGACAGAGTTTGAAAGCTATAGGGCTTAAAATGGAAAAAAGTTCATAAAATTTGGACATAGCTTATATGGAACTTATGTTTACTACAGTTTAAGTCCAGTTAGACTTGCCATTACAAGGCAAAATGTGAAAAATGGAGAGAAAATCTGCAAAAACTTTATGGGCCTCAAACACAATTTTTACCTTAATATAAATTCTTGATTTTTCGACACATGGAAGAAGACTTAGAAGAATATATTAATTTGTTCTCAGAAAAAAATTAGCCATATGAGCCACATAGTTTGTGACCTAGAGGGCTTTAAGTGACCAAAGGTTCACCTCTGCCCTTAAAGTGGCCATAACCTCTGTATTATTGGGCGTTTAAGGTCACCTTAAAATTCGGTTCATCTCCAAATACATGTGTGTGCCAAGTTTGAATGAAATCCATAAAAGTGTTATCGGACACACAAAACGCACAGCAGCAGTGCAACAAACATGAAACCATGATATCCCCAACTTTCTGCTGGGAATATAACAACTGTAGACCTTCCTACTTTTTAGGTTTTCTTGGAGACTGATAACTGCTGTTACAGACTGCTAACTCCTCTCAGACCAAACATTTTTGTTGGTATCACAATGTCATCTTCACTGTATGATATAATCAAAAGTCAAACAGTCTGAAATACTCAATTATAGCTGTATATACAATTAAATGTATGCACAATAAAATTTAATTTTCATCGACAAATTTGACTGCTGGGAAAAAAAGGTTTTAGCTTGAAAAAAAGGTTAAAAAAGGTTAAAAAAGGTTTTTCTTGAAAAAATGAGAAAAAAAGGTTTTTTTAGCAAAAAAAAAGGTTAAAAAAGGTTTTTCTTGAAAAAATGAGAAAAAAAGTTTTTTTCAGCAAAAAAAAGGTTAAAACCTTTTTAAAAGGTTCCCCTGGGATGCCTGAAGATAGGATAAGAACTGTTGCCTAAAATGTCTGGAAACCAAGTGGGACGCCGGACGACGGAAAAAGCAAAAATAATATGTCCACCCCCAGTGTCCGTATAATTAAAGCTGACTGACTATAAGCCATAATTTATTTGAATTGGCAACTAATAGGGACCTGGACAATAGAAGACGTTGCTAATGAATGGGTCCCATTTAATTTTATATGCAGATATGTCTATAAGTATGCATCAACTAGCACTTTAATTTGATTGGATGATTATCTCAATTGCTTAATTAGTTAGTTGGTATTAATTGATGAAACTGTCAGTGTGGTTTGCCAGACATAGTACATTGCATCCAGACATGATTGCTAACAAGGGTAAATGATCAATTCAGATTTGAACTCATTCTGACTTGATTGCTAACTGGGATAAAGTATCAAATCATTAAACTCTGAAACTATTTTAGCTTCACCCCACTTCTTTTAATTCAGCGTTTCTAAACAAATGGGACCCAAATGATAGACTCTGGCTTATTTATATGACTCAATAAACATTAGAGATTGACTTACATTAAATTTTGTAATTATATTGGAATTCATAAATTGAATGCTTGACTATTAGAGAATGTCAACTAAACTTCTTCATTAGACAAATGCATCAAAATGCGTAACAAAATGGGAATTCACTGGCCTTTAAAGGAATAAAGATCAAGTTGAGCCAAAATCAACCCCAATTTAGTTTAAACAATTGTCAACTTGAGCTGATTTTTGGGTTCATGTTGAGCTTGATCCATTTTGTGAATATGGGCCCAGTGTAAAAACAGCTGATTATTGAGGTTCTGAATATATTGCTTTAAAGGAACCAGCATGAAATTTTACAGAACTATTCCAAAAATAGTATGGCATTTGCCGGTTTGGTTCAATAACAATACAAGCATTCTGACGCATGCATTTATCTCCTGCCATATAAATTAGATGTACTAAAGAGAACATATTTTAACAAGGTGCTCTAAATGTAATACTTTTCAAGTTATAATTGATTTAGTGCATGATTTCATGAATTTTAATGCATTAAAAATTATTTTAAAAATTCATTAAAATAAAATTTAGCATGTGAAAGCTCTCCAAAATGTAGGTGAATGAGTTATTGGAGAAATATTGGCTATCTGCAATACTTTTAGTGATAATAGGCAGTTACTCATTTTGAGTAGGTGAGTAATTAGCTATGGGTCTGAAACTTCACCATGTGATAGCTCTCCCAGAAGTAGATGAATGAGTATTTGATAAAAATTGGGTATCCGCAATACTTTTACAGATAATTAGCATTTACTCATTTTGAATAGGTGAATAATTAGCTATGGGTCTGAAACTTCACGAAGTGAAAGCTCTCCCAAAAGTAGGTGAATGATTTATTTGAGAAAAATTGGCTATCTGCAATACTTTTAGAGATAATTCGCATTTACTCATTTTGAGTAGGTGAGTAATTAGCTACGGGTCTGGAACTTCACCATGTGAAAGCTCTCCCAAAAGTAGATGAACGAGTAATTTGATAAAAATTGGATACCCGCAATACTTTTAGAGATAATTAGCATTTACTCATTTTGAGGAGGTGAATAATTAGCTACGGGTCTGAAACTTCACGGAGTGAAAGCTCTCCCAAAAGTAGGTGAATGAGTTATTTGAGAAAAATTGGCTATCTGCAATACTTTTAGAGATAATTCACATTTACTCATTTTCAGTAGGTGAGTAATTAGCTACTGGTCTGGAACTTCACCATGTGAAAGCCCTCCCAAAAGTAGATGAATGAGTTATTTGATAAAAATTGGATATCCGCAATACTTTTAGAGATAATTCGCATTTACTCATTTTGAGTAGGTGAATAATTAGCTACGGGTCTGAAACCTCACCAAGTAAAAGCTCTCCCAAAAGTAGGTGAATGAGTTATTTGAGAAAAATTGGATATCTGCAATACTTTTACAGATAATTCACATTTACTCATTTTGAGTAGGTGAGTAATTAGCTACGGGTCTGGAACTTCACCATGTGAAAGCTCTCCCAAAAGTAGATGAACGAGTAATTTGAAAAACAAGAGGAGAGTGCCCGTGAACGGGCACTGTGTCAGCTGACTGAGTGCTTTTGATTTGTGAAGGTGATTAGAGGACAGAATAATTATCAGGAAAAGGGCTGTACAGAAATACAGTAAATGGTAACTGAACAGCAAGTTCGAAAGAAATTCCGAAGCTGACAGAAGAAAAGGATAAAAAAGTTGTGCCCTGTAAATGGTATTATGAAGGAAAATAACAAGGTAATTGTTTAAGTGTAAAAAATAGGTTAAAACATATTTAAAGAAATACTACAAATGCAATATCCTCGTTCGACCTTGAAGAAGGGGTCCAAGGTCAAATCTAACCACACAAATACATTCCCAGCCCATGATTTCCTATGGTTTACCATTCCAAACCTCTAGGACCAATTATAAATGAGTTATAAGCACTCTTAAGCTTGGCTGTCCTCATTTGACCTTGAAGGAGGGGTCCAAAGGTCAAATCTGACCATACCAAAAGATTCCGAGCCAATGATTTCCTATGGGATGGTTTACCATCCCAAATCTCTGTCACCAATAATAAGCGAGTTGTAGGCACTTTCAATTTTCGCTATCCTCATTTGACCTTGAAGGAGGGTTCCAAGGTCAAATCGGACCATATCAACAGATTCACAGCCCATGATTTCCTGTCTTTTTACCATCCCAAACCTCTGGGACCAATAATAAGCGAGTTATAAGCACTTTTAAGTTTGGCTATCCTTGTTTGACCTTGAAGGAGGGGTCATTGAAGGTCAAATCTGACCACACCAAAAGATTCCCACCCCATGATTTCCTACAGGTTGGTTTATCATCCCCAACCTCCAGGATCAATAATAAGGGAGATATAAGCACTTTTCATGACTGACAAAAAACACCTGTGGCGGCCATCTTGTTTCTCAAAATGAGGCCAAAAATATTCCCAGACAACATTTTATGGTTATTAATATATACTGCAAACTTAAGAAAGGTAGCTATAATATTTTTTTTCATCAGAGCAGTAATGGTGAAATCTCTCTCTACACACTGCGGCTATCCAGTGGATACAATGATTTACTCAACAGTGAGAACCTGAAAGTAGCTATTGCTCAGCTATGCCATGACATAGAGGTCTGCAATTTCACTATGTTATAGCTGACCAAAAATTCTGTGAATAACATATTTAACAAATTACTCTAAATGTAATAGTTTTCAAGTTATAACTGATTTACTCAACAGTGAGAACCTCAAAGGAACTATTACTCAGCTATGCAATGAGCTACATGTCTGAAATTTTACTATGTTATAGCTAACCCAAAAGTAGGTGAACAACATATTTAAGCAAACTACTGTAAATGCAATAGTTTTCAAGCTACAACTGATTTACTCAATAGTGAGAACCTGAAAATAGCTATTGCTCCGCTATGCCATGAGCTATAGGTCTGTAATTTCACTATGTTATAGCTGACCCAAAAGTAGGTGAACAATATATTTTAACAAAATACTCCAAATACAATATTTTTCAAGTTATAGCTGATTTACTCAACAGTCAGTACCTGAGAATAGCTATTGCTCAGTTGTGCCATGAGCTATAGGTCTATAATTTCACTATGTTATAGCTGACCCAAAAGTAGCTGAATAACATATTTGCACAAATTTCTGTAAATGCAATAGTTTTCCAATTATAACTGATTTACTCAACAGTGAGAACTTCAAAGTAGCTATTACTCAGCTATGAAATGAGCCACAGGTCTGAAATTTCACTATGTTATAGCTGACCCCAAAATAGGTGAATAACATATTGAAACAAAATACTCTAAATGCAATAGTTTTCAAGTTATAAGTGATTTACTCAACAGTGATAACCTAAAAGTAGCTATTACTCAGCTATGCCATGAGCTACAGGTCTGAAATTTTACTATGTTATAGCTGGCCCAAAAGTAGCTGAATAACATATTTATACGAAATTCTCTAAATGCAATAGTTTTTAAGTTACAAGAGATTTTACTCATAATGGAAGTTACTGAAAAGCCCAAAAGTAGCTATTACTCACTTAGCTATTGAGACAGACACCCAACTTACTCACCATATTGTAGCTATGAAAAAAGTAGCTGAATAACATATTTTAACAAAATGCTCTAAATGCAACACTTTTCAAGTTATAAGTGATTTACTCAACAGTGATAACCTAAAAGTAGCTATTACTCAGCTATGCCATGAGCTACAGGTCTGAAATTTTACTATGTTATAGCTGACCCAAAAGTAGCTGAATAACATATTTATACGAAATTCTCTAAATGCAATAGTTTTCAAGTTATAAGCGATTTACTCAACAGTGATAACCTAAAAGTAGCTATTACTCAGCTATGCCATGAGCTACAGGTCTGAAATTTCACTATGTTATAGCTGGCCCAAAAGTAGCTGAATAACATATTTATACGAAATTCTCTAAATGCAATAGTTTTTAAGTTACAAGTGATTTTACTCATAATGGAAGTTACTGAAAAGCCCAAAAGTAGCTATTACTCACTTAGCTATTGAGACAGACACCCAACTTACTCACCATATTGTAGCTATGAAAAAAGTAGCTGAACAACATATTTTCACAAAATGCTGTAAATGCAACACTTTTGAAGTTATAAGTGATTTAGTGCATGATTTCATGAATTTTAATGCATTAAAAATTATTAAAAAAATTTATTAAAAAAAAACTAAGACAGATCCAGGTCTCATACTCACACAAGAGAATCTACCTCTGGCCTAGTACATATATGCAAGATATGAGAGAAATCCCTGCAATAGTCACTGAGAAAATTGTGATAAAAAGTTGAAATTTTCACACTTTTGGTGGGGGTACCCCCCTTGTAATGTCTCTAGCAAACAGACGAACAGACAGATTTGCATGCCTTGAATAATTTTTCATCCTCGATAGATAAGGTATCTTTTAAAAAAAACAGCATGTCTCTAGGCCTTGTAGTTTTGGAGAAGAAGTTGTTCACGCGTACGCGGACGCGTACGCCCACGCCGCAGAGTGATGACATAATGTCAGCTGACATAAAAATTGGATATCCACAATACTTTTAGAGATAATTAGCATTTACTCATTTTGAGTAGGTGAATAATTAGCTACGGGTCTGAAACTTCACCAAGTGAAAGCTCTTCCAAAAGTAGGTGAATGAGTTATTTAAGAAAAATTGGATATCCCCAATACTTTTAGGGATAATTCACATTTACTCATTTTGAGTAGGTGAGTAATTAGCTACGGGTCTGGAACTTCACCATGTGAAAGCCCTCCCAAAAGTAGATGAATGAGTTATTTGATAAAAATTGGATATCCGCAATACTTTTAGAGATAATTCACATTTACTCATTTTGAGTAGGTGAATAATTAGCTACGGGTCTGAAACCTCACCAAGTAAAAGCTCTCCCAAAAGTAGGTGAATGAGTTATTTGAGAAAAATTAGATATCTGCAATACTTTTACAGATAATTCACATTTACTCATTTTGAGTAGGTGAGTAATTAGCTACGGGTCTGGAACTTCACCACGTGAAAGCTCTCCCAAAAGTAGATGAACGAGTAATTTGATAAAAATTGGATATCCACAATACTTTTAGAGATAATTAGCATTTACTCATTTTGAGGAGGTGAATAATTAGCTACGGGTCTAAAACTTCACCAAGTGAAAGCTCTTCCAAAAGTAGGTGAATGAGTTATTTAAGAAAAATTGGATATCCCCAATACTTTTAGGGATAATTCACATTAACTCATTTTGAGTAGGTGAGTAATTAGCTACGGGTCTGGAACTTCACCATGTGAAAGCTCTCCCAAAAGTAGATGAATGAGTTATTTGATAAGAATTGGATATCTGCAATACTTTTAGAGATAATTATCATTTACTCATTTTGAGTAGGTGAATAATTAGCTACGGGTCT
Source organism: Sabellastarte sp. h YS-2021 (assembly GCA_964017235.1). Classification (NCBI taxonomy): domain Eukaryota; kingdom Metazoa; phylum Annelida; class Polychaeta; order Sabellida; family Sabellidae; genus Sabellastarte; species Sabellastarte sp. h YS-2021. Next base: position 50,336,870 of record OZ024936.1, on the reverse strand, counting down.
GAAACTTCACCATGTGAAAGCTCTCCCAAAAGTAGATGAAGCAGTTATTTGAGAAAAATTATGTCATTATTTTGCCACAAATAAGAAAATAGCTATTACTCACTTATGGCATGCAATAGAACCCCAAACTATATGCATTTACCCTACAGTCACAATTTCAAAGTAGGTATTACTCGGCTATCCAATGTGCAACAGGTCTGAAACTTTACTATGTGATAGGTTATCAAAAACTAGATGAATAACATATTTGAAAATATTTCCCTAACTTTAATACTTTTGAAGATATTTGACATTTACTTATGTTGTTATTTTGCTACAAATAAGAAAATAGCTATTACTCACTTATGGCATGCAATAGAACCCCAAACTATGTACCATCTTATAGCTAAGGACAAAGTAGCTGAACAACATATTTTAGGAAAATACTCTAACTGCAATAGTTTTGGAGTTACAATGGCTTTACTCAACAGCCAGAATTTCAAAGTAGCTATAACTCAGCTATCCAAGGTGCAACAGGTCTGAAACTTTACTATGTTATAGCTTACCAAAAAGTAGATGGACAACATATTTGAAAAGATTTCCCTAACTTCAATACTTTTGAAGATATTTGACATGTACTTCTTCTGTTATTTAGCTACAAATGAGAAAATAGCTATTACTCACTTATGGCAAGCAATAGAACCCCAAACTATGTACCATCTTATAGCTAAGAACAAAGTAGCTGAAGAACATATTTTAGGAAAATACTCCAACTGCAATAGTTTTGGAGTTACAATGGCTTTACTCAACAGTAAGAATTTCAAAGTAGCTATTACTCAGCTATCCAAGGTGCAACAGGTCTGAAACTTTACCATGTCATAGCTTACCAAAAAGTAGATGGACAACATATTTGAAAAGATTTCCCTAACTTTAATACTTTTGAAGTTATTTGACATTTACTTCTTCTGTTATTTAGCTACAAATGAGGAAATAGCTATTACTCACTTATGGCAAGCAATAGAACCCCAAACTATGTACCATCTTATAGCTAAGAACAAAGTAGCTGAACAACATATTTTAGGAAAACACTCTAAGTGCAATAGTTTTGGAGTTACAATGGCTTTACTCAACAGTAAGAATTTCAAAGTAGCTATTACTCAGCTATCCAAGGTGCAACAGGTCTGAAACTTTACTATGTCATAGCTTACCAAAAAGTAGATGGACAACATATTTGAAAAGATTTCCCCAACTTTAATACTTTTGAAGATATTTGACATTTACTTCTTCTGTTATTTAGCTACAAATGAGAAAATAGCTATTACTCACTTATGGCATGCAATAGAACCCCAAACTATGTACCATCTTATAGCTAAGGACAAAGTAGCTGAACAACATATTTTAGGAAAATACTCTAACTGCAATAGTTTTGGAGTTACAATCGCTTTACTCACCAGTCACAATTTCAAAGTAGCTATTACTCAGCTATCCAATGTGCAACAGGTCTGAAACTTTAGTATGTGATAGCTTACCAAAAAGAAGATGGACAACATATTTGAAAAGATTTCCCTAACTTCAATACTTTTGAAGATATTTGACATTTACTTCTTCTGTTGTTTAGCTACAAATGAGAAAATAGCTATTACTCACTTATGGCATGCAATGGGACCCCAAACTATGTACCATATTATAGCTAAGGACAAAGTAGCTGAACAACATATTTGAAGAAAAAGTTGTTACTGCAATAGTTTCTGAGTTATGAGCCCTTTACTCAAAGTAGCTAAGATTGCTATTACTCACTTATCTTTAGGCCTAAGTCAATAAAACCAAAAAAAATTTTCAAGGGCATGAAAATTCATTTGGACAATTAATTTACAAAAAATCTGTAGCTGTAGTAGTTTTGGAGAAATCTGCGTGACTAACGCACGCACGCACACACGCACGCACGCACACACAGACATCATTTCATAATCTCCCTCCCGGGTTAAGCCCGGCGGGAGATAATAATCTCTGGAATCATAATCTCAGCCGGGAAATGCAATAAGCCTATTGGAGTTCCGAGTGCACATATGCAGCAATTAGAGCTGTTATCATTAGCGATTTCTGTAGATCGACGATCGCCTGTTAGATGCGAGTTGAACTCAAGTTGAACTCGACTAAATGACACAAATATAAATAAAATAACATTAACGTGTTTAGTACCACTTTATTGCAAGGAAATATATTTTGTTGCCAGTTAAATTGTGCAGATATGTCCTCGCACGTCCAATTATCAACCACATAAGCGGGAAAATTGCCGATAAATAATATGAAATAACACACCTTTGCAAATATCCAGTTGATTATTGTCATATTATGTTATCTATGTATTGGCATGTATACATCCTGTTTTGATACAATATTTTGCACAGAAATGATTGTTTTTCTTAGGTATGTCACACTTGCTATACAGGAAGCCTCACTTCCAATTATCAATCACATGACTAAAGGTTGCACCTAAAGCTAGAAATAGCAGACTTAAGGTTGTAAGGTTAATAAAAAGTACTATTGAGTACAGAATATTGATAAAAGTATAAAATTTATTGTATCAGCATACACAAAATTGTAATAATTAGGATCTGGAATATCTTATGTTTGGAGGGCTGATGCATCACTACTTTTTTATTCACAGTAAAGAGAAAAGTTTCAAAAACTTGGCTGCACCTCTACTTGAGTAAACTTCCTCAAGCACAGCTTACAATTATGCAAAGATCAGATGATCGGCATCATGAAGGGTACACTTTTTGACAACATAGTCAGGATTTTTCTGCAATAATATGCCACAAAACCTTCTTTTAAAATGAAGTAAAAGAAATATTTGAGAAACAATTTTTAACTTTTCTGGGAGAGGACCCATAAGGACCATATCACTCTCTCAGGTTTAGTACACATTATTCTGAACAATTTAGACCTATTTATTGGTTTGGATCAAAAATAAACAGAATTCTACAGTAGAGAAATGAACTTAGTGACAGAAACATTTATAAAATACTTCAAAATTAAAGATTTATAAATTGTGAAAAACGGACATTAGTGTCTTAAGCAATTATCACATACACTTTTTAACTTTAAAAATTTCATACCTGCTCTGACCTCATCTTTTTGAAAGTTTTGTGAGATATTATTTCAGAAATTATTTACATTCAATTCTCTGATAGGCAAATTCGAAACACAGTCATGTTGCCTAAGAAAGATGATATTTGTTCCCGATCGATAATAGGAAGTGGTCGATAACGGGACGTGCGACAATGTATGAGCACTTTATGAAACAGCCACGTAAATAAGGGAAATAAAAACAAAACGACCATTGCTCATTGATTTTTATGTCTCTATGGTTAGATAAATTGCAAAAGTGCTAGTTTGTACCAAGATTAATATATTATGATTTATTTCTTAAAAACTCAAGTTAAAATTGCATAAACCGATGTTATCCCCAAATATCGCCCACCGAGTTACGACTCGAGTTTCGGTCAACTCGTTACAGCACTAGCGGCAATCCTGTTTACAAACGAGAATGTGGAAAAACAATGGCCACGTGCGAACAAGAATATTCATTACTTACCCGGTTAAAAAATATATGAAAAATAATTTTTTTTTTTAAATTTTAACAAATTGTATGGTCGATGATCCAGTTTTCGTGCTAGCACTAGTTTTCGTGTGTTTGCAACACATTTAACAATATCTCAGCCAAAACAAAACAAATTTTCTTCAAATGAAAACCATCAAAATCTACTATTATTTGTCTTTAAAATGATACATTTGTCATTTCTGTGGATGAATTAGGTACTTGGATATCACTTATCAAACTCGTTTAGTCCTTATTTTGGATTCAAACCATACTTTGTTTGCCAATAAATTTTTATCCATACAATGTGAAATTTTTTAATCTTTAATTGCTTGTAAATCTGTCAATATGTTATCAATTTTTACAATTAAAACACCATTGAAAAGGTTATTATGTGAAGAGTTTAACACTTATTTCTTTTTTGTATATTATTGTATGAAAATTATTTAAATTTTAAAGTTTCTGAAACAGCCAACAGATAGCATGAAAACTAGGTCAGTAACCCAGTGACATAAAACCTTTGACAATCACAATTAAATGATTGAAACAAATATTTTTCAGCAGTTTAGTTGAAATTTCCTTCATAATTTGGCATAAATAATGCCTGAAGTATTTTATAGTTATGGAAAAGCTAATGTATATATGTTTTATCACATACTTTATTGGTATTTTTGATTAAGTAGCATGATTACTAGTGCAGCCGACATACATCATTTTGAAGCATAAAATACACAGAATTTAATTTCCTGTTGTGTTTTTATGGTTTTGTAGTGAATTTGTGATGATTTTGGTCCTTACTTTAATATACTTTACGGAAGAAAATATGAATTCTTGTAAATGCATTTGGATAGTCTTTAATGTAAAATTCTATTTAAAGCCTGGACATATGCATATACATTTTTGAATATGAATAATGAAATAATTAGATCAGATTTTATTTTAATACATATTGTCAACTTAAGTATTTTAAAAATTGAAAAAGATAAATAATCATTGTATAGGTGTCATGTCCATATGTTCATAAACCAGCTTTCAAATGCTCTGGGATAATGTCAACCAATATGTCTTAGGCTTAAGCTTTTTTGTTTTACAAGTTTGGCCAGGGGCCGGATTCACGAAAGGTTTCAAATCTCAAATCTGAGATTTTGGTCTCAAATCTAAGATTTTTCTTAGATTTTTCTCAGATTTGAGACCTTTTGCTCAGCTGGGATTCACAAAAGATCTCATGCTAAGATTTTTCTCAGATTTGGTCTCAAATCTGAGACTGCCTAAGGAGTGACTTAAGTTTTCATAAAATAGAGTACATGTAATAAAAAGTCACAAAACAAAATGAAAATAGTGAAGTATGACATATTATTTAACTTGTAACACAAAATATGAATATATATTAAGAGTTTGTACAAAAACAACAGTAAACATTTACATTACAAATTTCCATGAGTGGTTTGTTTTGCAGTTATAATCAGTTCTTTTGAATGTCAGTACAAATTATAGTAAAAAGCCAATGATTTGCTTGATTGAAAATATTCTAAAATGTGAGTATATATGGTAGAGTGGTAAAATATAAATGTGTATACTTTCCACTAATCTCAACAAAATGTTACATCAGTTTTGATTAGTCCAGACACTAAACTTGGCTGAGATTTTGGTCTTAGCTGAGATTCCTTTCATGAATCTCAACTTAAGCAGAATCTCAGCTGAGACAAAAATCTCAGATTTGAGCAAAATCTCAACTGAGATTTGGCTAAGACTTGAGACCTTTCGTGAATCCGGCCCCTGGTTAAGCCTACATGTATAAATTATAAGTGTAGACATATATATATATATTTATAAAACGGATACCATTTTGTAAATTATTCTGCATTGAATGAGGGACACAGCATGCAGGAAGCCAGGTAGGTAAACACTGTCTAACACATTAACATCGATGTGACTTTACCTTCTATTGAAAAGTCATGGCTCAAGTGGGAAAGGTGGTGGTTGCTTATAGAAAATATTGATATATATGTAACAATGTATCCTCTCACTATTTGTGGTATAAATGTACATGACCATATTAAATGTATGAGTGTTTCATATAAACTTACATATATGGGACTGTGTATGTGTAATTATAAATAAATTTAACACAAGCCAATTATTCTACACAGGATTGACCTTTGCGCCAAATGCAGGATTCCCCGTAATCATGCTGAAGATGCATCATTGAATATTCAGTGGTATAATTGCTCTACATGTCAAAGATCATGGCATCGTCACTGTCTACCCGATCTTCCACTTGCTGACTTATCAATCATTGAAACTGATTCTTTCCAGTGTCCAGCATGCCCAGACATGCCAGTTTGTTGTGTATGCTTTTGCACTTGTTCAAACTTAGAGGCTGCACAGTGTCAAGTGTGCTTGGGTCAATATCATCCAACCTGTTTGAGTCCACAAGATCAAATTGAGCTCAGTATTCATACCGAGAATGGCAGACCATGGTTTTGTTCAAGATGCCATGAACAATAAAAATGTGACTTTCAAATTGTACAGTTTGCAGGACTTCTTCCTTTTAAAGTTATTCATTAGCTTTCAATGCATTTACAATGGCACCACTCATTTAAATTATCTTATATCTTCATAAACTGTTCTAACTGCATTAATAAAATAAAAGTTTGTTTTAAAAAATATTCTTGTTCCCTTCAGCTTGAAGACACAGAAATTTATTCTTCAACGTTTATCTTTTTTGGTGGATGAATAAAATATCACCTAACTACCTGTAAAGCTTATTCTTTGTTATGTGCTTATATAAACTGTGCTAACTGCATTAAAAAATAAAAATTGTGTTTTAAAAAGATGTTCTTGTTCCTTTTAATATGAAGACATGGAAAGTTATCCTCTAAAGTTTCCTATTTTCGGGAGAGAAAAATATTTCCCTAATACTATTGAAGTAACACTTATTTTAACTGTTTTACGGTAGTGAAAAAAGTCGGCAAATAGCATTTCTTCTTACAGTGTCCCGAGTTAAAAATAGAAAGGGAAATCCCCAGAAAGCATGTTTATTGTTCTTCAGTGTACACGGAGGCAACTTTTGTGGAATACTTTTCTGTGATTGTTTATCAATCACTGCTCTTTACATATGATCAAGGTAAGTAAACATTCTATTCTTTGTTTCTGTATATTTGTACTGCTTTCTATAAAACCGTCCCGAGTTTGCAACACGGGTGTACTTAATAGAGAAACTAATGTACGCTATTCCAATCTACGAACATGGTTGCGCAGCATAATCTTGAAAATAAAATTAAAAACAAACAAAATCAGTGAACATTGGATAAAACATCAATAATCGTTTTATAATAGAAATAAACTACTTTTGCTTGGACTTTATTGGTGATTCAATCACAAAAATACCCTCTAGAGGTTATTTTTGTGATTGAATTGCCATAACATCCGTGCATACGTAGTTTATTTCTACAATAAATTTTAAAAGGTCAACAGATTTGCAATGGTAACAGAGTCATGGGAAATAATTTAGGGTGCGAGTTGTGTGTGAGTTGCTGGGTGCCAGCCGTTTTGGTCGCGATTTGCACACATAGTACCGAATTCAAATCAAATCAAAGTTGGGGTTTTAAGTCCTGTTCAACAGCCAGGGTCATATTAGGACAGGTCCTCAGAATTGCCACTTGTGGGACTCGAACCCACAGAGGTGACAGCCTATGATTAGATGCCAAACTTGCTAACCACTAGGCCACTGAGGACCTTCATAGTACCGAATTGCGGCATGGTCAATTTCTGGTAGATGATTGCAAGTAACACAATTTCAAAACCTGATTATGACAGCGCCTGTTTATTAATGCTATTAGTCTGTGACTCAATGGAAAATCCTTTTTGTCAACAAATGCTGCAGGGCTGATGATGGGCGATAATACATACCCAGACTACAAATTTACCGTTTTTCGATCATCTACTTATTAACTAAGGAAATTGCGCTTAATTGGCATATTCTCTATTTATTATTTTGGCATATACCATTCCTTATGCTTTACTTAATTTGAGCTAATATTAGGGTGTCTTTAAACCAAATTAACCAACCTATTACCGAAATTGGCCAGTTCACCAGATAATTGGAACATGACAACTACAGTTTAATTATTCATAATTTATTGGTATGAAATAAATGGGACTGCCCCCCCTACCAAACATACGAACTAAGGCAAGATTGTTGGGCGGCTGGAAAAATCTTTGCCAACCTTTCAAAACAGAAGGACTGACTTTACTACTCATCCATTTACCATTAATACTATAAATAAACCGACAAAACCTCATGGATATTCATGAAATAATACAAGTTATAAACTAATGAAACAAATCACCCTGCATGTTTTATTATGAAATGATTAAAAAGGTTCTTACATGTGTTTTCATTTCCCATTAACAAGTGATGATTTTTTGTAAATATTTTAAACAATAGTTAACCTACTTATACATTCTATATATATGATTGAGAAGATATTTTACAATGCCTTTTCTCATATTTATTTTATCAAATTTATGCAGTAATAATTTCAATAAGATATATTGTGTGTTGAAAATTTGAAGTAAGAGTAAAATATTGGATGCATAAACAAATCTTAGATTACATCAGAAGCCAATCAATAACCCTCATTTTACTAGCTGAGAATGTGTTACTTAAGGAATAACACACGACTAGCATGGGGTTATGCAGGGTTTTTGAATAGCGATATTAGTAACATGAAGGCAAAGCCTGAGTGTTTCTAATGAGCTAAGAGTTGTAAAACCCTGCATAACCCCACTCTAGGAGTGTGTTATTCTGACTCTAACATGACATTTTATATTTTATTCTGTTTTGATGAAGATTTATAGTGCATATCCTTCATAATTTGACTTTTTAAAAATTGAAGTGGCATTATTGCCTACCTATGTAAAACTAGCCATGAGGTTATGCTCGGTCCTACAACAGTGATTGACCAGTCAGAATTGCGGACACAAGCGTGTCATCTTAGAATAGAAGATTATCACCACAGAATTTAGTCTATGAAAACACAATATTTTATGGCTAGCTGGTCCGTGGTCCAATAATGATTATTATTATTGACTGGGTTCTGACATCACCAAGTATTTGTTTACAAATATTATACCCTCACTTGAAATTATAATTAAACTTACAATATCTCACTTATTACTGAACAGATTTTAACCAATCAAAACCGAGAAAAAGCAGTGTGAAAATATATTTTCAGTGATATACAGAATGCTTTGTAGGTTAACTGCTGATATGAAAAAAGGCACTTATACATATAAACAAACACCCAAGAACCATTTTAAAACAAAACATCATGTTGACATATTTTTATAAGTCTCTACCTATATGATGTCATAACATTTTATACATATTTTTTTGACTAGCACAGCATCCATTTATATAAAATTCAGCTAATAATAATGGTAATAATTATAAATTAAACGAGATTTACCTGTAAGTTGAAGTTTGATTGTAGTTCTGTTGAGCTGTAACCAGGACCGAAGAGATTACATGAGATAAGGAGTGTTCATAACCAGTCAGTCTTGAACAACAGTGGTTCCATGAATCACCATATTAGGGTGGGTTAAAATAATAAGTGGTGGGCATGTAATCCCTTAATTCGGTCCTGGTTAGAGCTCAACAGAACTACAGTCAAATTTCAACTTACAGGTAAGTCTCGTTTAATTTATAATTCTGTCTCACTATAACCAGTCCCTACAGGATCACATGCGATTTGAAAGCAATGAAATGGAACCACTTCAATAATAAACATGTAAGAAATTTAGGAATGTTTATTGCGGACTATCTCATAAGTAATATTCTTATATGCAAGTTCAGCAAATATATCATTTAAAAATGATACATCAATCATGTTTAAATACATTATCCAAGAGTTCTTTGCTAAAAACTGGTTTGAGTTTGAGTTGTCTCAATAGGTTTGTTGTAAAAACTTAGCAAATGTTTTTGCAAGATGTTGCATGCCGTCAACTGTCACACAGTTCACAATTTATTAGAGCCTTCTCTTGAGGAACCAGGTACAGAGCCCTTCTCATTATTTATGGCACATCCTTCAACTGACATGTAAGCTAATTCAAAGTTTACCATGAATATACTTCAAGCTGAGCTAAAACTCTAGCTTTTAAATGAAGTGTGTACACATGCACAAGCTGAGCATTACTCTAGCTATTAAACGGCATGAATATAAATCCTCTGACTGTCCATGTTGCAAAGAAATCCCAAACACAAATATATCTCTAAAGCTTTTTTTGTCTTTACTAAAGTATAACTGTTTATTGTAAATAAGGTAACCAAGAATTGTTAAAATTATATCCAAAACAAAACAACAACACAGTAATAATCCAATTGAAAAATGTACATGTACACTGAGAAAGAAGAAAACACAACTTGACTGGTCAACAGCTAATCCAACACTGACTGGTTATCAACACTCCTTATCTCATGTGATCCTGTAGGGACTGGTTATAGTGAGACAGAATGTAACTTTTACGGGCAATATGCTTGGCAAGCCTCGAGCACTGAGGAATGTATCAGGCTGATAATCATTGATGAAGGTCCATTTCTACAGCATTTTGCCCTATAAAATTACATTATTGTACTATGAATAGACTATGGACAAGCTAGCATTAAAATACTGTGTTTTCAAAGACTTTATTCTGTATTGTTAATTTCCTAGTAATACATGCTTGTTCATAAAATCTATTTGGCACCCTTTCCTTGTAATGGCCAAACTATATAAAATATTTTTTTTAAAAAAGGTTTTTTGAAAATGTACTTATGTTAGATTATCAAACATAATGCAAGTTGTTTATAAACTTTTGAAAGTCAAAAGGTAAACTGAAATTACTCAAAAAACAAGGTCTGTCCTTTTATAGAGATGTGATATAAAATCATTGAACTTTTACATTTTCTGGTGATTTAAGCATGTAATGCAGCTTTTAAAATACTTTTGATGTTCTCTTTTTGTGGAAATGTGGTTCCTGTCACATATGCAAGTAATTTAACGGTATTCTTTTTCATACTTTTAGTATATTTCACTCAAGTCATTAGCCTTGGCTTTGGCCAAAGGATTTATAATCAATTAAGCAATAGATCTAGAAGTTTCTGTGTTTTTTTAAAATAATTTTACACTCAATTTTTAATTCTTGTATGGACTTCTGTGATGTAATATACCCCATGAATATTATATGAATGTATAACAAACATTTAATGATATTTGTTACATTTCTCACAAATGTTAGTGAAACAGTTATCATTTTTGTTTACATGAAATATGAAGTTTTGATAAAAGTAAAGTTAAGCATGTAACAGCACAGAAAGGTGATATTGAAATTCTGATGTTGTTATATTTCATCTAGCTCTAAGCTTCAAACTGTCTTAGTTTTGCTTCATTTTTACTTTTAACGGGATATATGCTTATTCTATGATCTTAACAATTAACTTATCTGTCACAAATGCAAAAGAAAAAAAACTGCGGCCATATTCTACCGCAATACTTAGATCGTTTCTAACTTAGACTATAACTATATCCTAGATTTCCAGTTAGAAATGATGAAACTGAACATTCCTATAACTTTTGTTTCATGAATACAAATTGCAAGAAAAACTTAAGTACAAAAACCTTCCCTTACTTAGATCTAAGGTCACCTTATCTTTGTAGGGGCCACGGTGGCAGAGTGGTAACACTCTCACCTCCCACCTCTGAGATTGCGGTTTGGCTACCAGCCTGACCTCAAGTGGGAAAGCTGGTAGTTGCTTGCCATTGGTCTGCAGTTTACAATACAGAACCTTGATCAACTGTATGTACTGATTTCCTCTGTCCTCCCAACTACCCATCGTGATGTGACCTGTACAGTGTTGGAAGCAACGTAAAACCCCAAATAAATAATCTTATCTATGTATTGTTGTAGAATGCGGCCCAGGACTTGTTATTTTATTAGATAACTAAGAATATTTATTTCATATTTTTTTAGTAACTAGAACAATGAAGTATAAAAAATTTCTGTTAGAAATAGCATATATTTCTACTTAGCACACTAAGAAATCTTTGCTGTTGTTATATTGGGTTGTGTATTAACAACTTTTAATATTGTAAGAAAAAAAACAATAAAAAAATTATAATTTGTAAAAAAATATTTAGAAGATATAAAGGATATCAACAACATAACAAGGAAAATCAAATTGTAATAATATTCGCTGGAAAAAAATGTCATTTTCTTCATTCAAACAAAGATTCACGCACACGGATGACATCGTCCTACGGAGTATCTATAAAATTTAGATGCCGAACAATATTTCGGTTATTTTTTGGGTGATATGGCAAACAGTTAACCAGTCAACAGCCTTGACCCTTTGAAAATTTCTTTACTGTGCTGCTGTAATTGCTGTCAGAATGAGCCTCCGTCTTTATCGTTTGTCAAGTTCCCTTAGATCCCTTTGGTATGCAATTGTAATAATCTTGCGAGCAATTTTTGTAATGCTTTGTTGAGTGTCAGACAATTTTGAAAATTGATACAGCACTAGAAATTTGTGACCTTGGTTTTCAGAAACCCCTTCCCACCCCTGCTCACCTTGTGTTTACACTGATCACCTGCGTTTAAAACAGTACTGTAATGCATTGGTACCAGTTATCGCCGTGTAGAATATTAATGAGGCAGGTCCGTGAACAGGAAATATGCTGGTAGTTTTCATCTTAAACCAGCCTTTCTATTTATAAAATATTGTCAGGAAACCCCTCAAAGAACTGCCGTGACCTTATATTTGCTCATTAATATTAATTATGCAGGTCCGTGAACAGGAAATATGCTGGTAGTTTTCATCTCAAACCAGCCTTTCTATTTATAAAATATTGTCAGGAAAGTGAGGAAACCCCAAAGAAATTCCGTGATCTCACATATTTACTCATTAATATTAATGAGGCAAGTCTGTGAACAGGAAATGCACTGGTATTTGATCTTAAACCAACCTTTCTATTTGTAAAATATTGTTTGGAAATGTTCCTAGATTGACCGCGAATATTCCTAGATTGACCGTGTATATTCATAGATTGACCGCGTATATTCCAAAATTTGTATGCGAAACTTCCTACCGCATATATTCCTGTATTCCTCCATAACACCACCACATGTTGTGGTAAATATTTCAGCCAACCTTGTTCTGCTGTGGTGGAGTTTACTATATGTAAACAGGGGATAAATGAGAAATAGCACTAAATAAACAAGGTTTAAACTTCACAGAAATGATTTTTTTCAAATCTTCTATAAAGGAAAAGTTCAAAACCAATCTCATGAAATGCTGCACTTATATGCATAAAGAAAATCTGTTAAAACAATGTCATATATTGCATTGTGCTTTTAACTCTGCCCCTTCCAACTACCTGTCGTGATATGACCTGTACAGTGTTGAAAGCGACATAAAACCCCAAATAAATAAATTTTAACTCTGCCAATGGGAATTTCATTTATTTTGTTTCTTTAACAGGTTGTAACTCTGTTTAGAAAAGTAAATGTAATAAATACAAATTTTATACCTGCATATTCTGTACAAACATTACATTCTATGTTACTGCTCAGCTACCCAAGTTTGTTGCCTACCCAAGTTTGTCACCTGCATCTATTTTTAACAATATTTAAACCTATTAGCAATTATCTTTCTTTGTAGAGTAATACATCAGTGTTATAATTACCTGTTCCACTTGTTTCAGTATGAACATTGCTTGTCCTTTTCAGTTTTTAAGGCAAGTGACACACAAGGGTAGGCAACGAACTTGGGTAGCTGACCAGTAATGAGCCTTGGCATGGATTATTACTTTGTCTTTTACAAAATATTTAATTGCTTTGTTGTAAAGATTTATAATTTGCATAATTTATGCAAATTTATGAATGTTACAAATGACATATTTTATTTTGCTTTCAAAATTAATATGTTATTTCACGTAACAAAATCAACATTTTACTGGACCATACATAAAAAAACCTTATTTTAACAAATGTAAAAAAAATATTTCAGTTTAGTGGCTTGCTATATATTTTAAATTAATTTGTTATTTATTATATCCCCAGACGAAAGTCGGGGATATATTGGATTCAGGTCCGTCGCGCCGCCGTAGAAATTTCCTTGTGTACGTGATAACTCAAAAACGGATTAATATTTTTTTTTCAAACTTGGTACACATGTTAAGGATGCCCAAAGGAAGATCCCTATTTTAAGGTGACCTTAAACTCCCATTAATAAAGAACTTATGGCCACCTTAAGGTCAGAAATTGCACTTTTGGCCACTTAGAGCCCTCTAGGTCACAAACTATGAGGCTTATCTGCCTCAAATTTTACCTGAGAACACATTAATATATTCTTAGTACATGTGCTGAAAATCTAGACTTTAAGTTGAGGAGAAAATTGTCTTTGAGGCCCATAAAGACCCCACTTAGGACTTTTTTCCTATATTTTTAACTTATTTTGCCCTATAATTTGGAAGTGGTAATTCTGATGAGTCTCAAACTGCACTAGATGTAAATCTTATATGTAATCCTTGTCTGTAAAAAATTTAAAGGCTGTAGGTTTACCTGTTAGGCCGACTTAAGATCTCAAAATTGCCCACAGAGACCCAATTTATGGACTTTTTGCCATCTTCAAGCACTGTAGCTTTCAAACTATGTCTCTCATCTAAGTGAAATATCATCTGAGAATATATCAATATGTTTTTCTTGTATGTACTCCAAAATTTAGGCCTTTAATAGACATTCCTTATTTATATATTTGATTTTATTTTAGTGATAAGATTAACTGAGCTTTTTGTATTTGATTACCCCTTTTATATTATAAGTGTTTGTTTACCATTTGTGCTGCAGCACTCCATCTCTTTGTGGTCCCACCCCCCATCCCCCACCCACCTCTGGGACCTCCAGCTATTGAGTGACACTAAATAAACAAAGGTATACAGATCTTCTGTAATAGTGAGAGAGGTGTGGAGAAGGGGAGAGAGGTGGGCTGGGGGTGGGAGGTGGTGTTTGCTTCATTATCTAATTATCTAAGACAAAGGGAGTCAGAACTGAGATTGTGTCACCTATTTAGGTTGCATATATATGGACCACATATATAGGAATTGAGGAAATGAATAACTGAAAAACAATGCAAATTCTAAAAATAATATAATAAAATAATAATATAAATAATATATGATTTTTATATCAGCTGGCTTGTCAGTCAGCTGACATTATGTCGTCACTCTGCGGCGTGGGCGTACGCGCACGCGTCCGCGTCCGCGTGAACAACTTCTCCTCCAAAACTACAAGGCCTAGAGACGTGCTGTTTTTTTTAAAAGATACCTTATCTATCGAGGATGAAAAATTGTTCAAGGCATGCAAATCTGTCTGTTCGTCTGTTTTCTAGAGACATTACAAGGGGGGTACCCCCACCAAAAGTGTGAAAATTTCAACACTTAATCACAATTTTCTCAGTGACTATTGCAGGGATTTCTCTCATATCTTGCATATATGTACTAGGCCAGAGGTAGATTCTCTTGTGTGAGTATGAGACCTGGATCTGTCTTACTTTTTTTTTAATAAATTTTTTTAATAATTTTTAATGCATTAAAATTCATGAAATCATGCACAAAATCATTTATAACTTGAAAAGTGTTGCATTTAGAGCATTTTGTTAAAATATGTTATTTAGCTACTTTTTTCATAGCTACAATATGGTGAGTAAGTTGGGTGCCTGTCTCAATAGCTAAGTGAGTAATAGCTACTTTTGGGCTTTTCAGTAACTTCCATCATGAGTAGAATCACTTGTAACTTAAAAACTATTGCATTTAGAGAATTTCGTATAAATATGTTATTCAGCTACTTTTGGGTCAGCTATAACATAGTAAAATTTTAGACCTGTAGCTCATGGCATAGCTGAGTAATAGCTACTTTTAGGTTATCACTGTTGAGTAAATCGCTTATAACTTCAAAACTATTGCATTTAGAGAATTTCGTATAAATATGTTATTCAGCTACTTTTGGGTCAGCTATAACATAGTAAAATTTCAGACCTGTAGCTCATGGCATAGCTGAGTAATAGCTACTTTTAGGTTATCACTGTTGAGTAAATCGCTTATAACTTGGAAACTATTGCATTTAGCGTATTTTGTTTCAATATGTTATTCACCTATTTTGGGATCAGCTATAACATAGTGAAGTTTCAGATCTGTGGCTCATTGCATAGCTGAGTAATAGCTACTTTGAAGTTCTCACTATTGAGTAAATCAGTTGTAATTGGAAAACTATTGCATTTAGAGAATTTCGTATAAATATGTTATTCAGCTACTTTTGGGTCAGCTATAACATACTAAAATTTCAGACCTGTAGCTCATGGCATAGCTGAGTAATAGCTACTTTTAGGTCATCACTATTGAGTAAATCAGCTGTAACTTGAAAACTATTGCATTTACAGTATTTTGCTTAAATATGTTGTTCACCTACTTTTGGGTCAGCTATAACATAGTAAAATTTCAGACCTGTAGCTCATTGCATAGCTGAGTAATAACTACTTTGAGGTTCTCACTATTGAGTAAATCAGTTGTAATTGCAAAACTATTGCATTTAGAGAATTTAGTGTAAATATGTTATTCAGCTACTTTTGGGTCAGCTATAACATAGTAAAATTTCAGACCTGTAGCTCATGGCATGGCTGAGTAATAGCTACTTTTAGGTCATCACTATTGAGTAAATCAGTTGTAACTTGAAAACTATTGCATTTACAGTATTTTGCTTAAATATGTTGTTCACCTACTTTTGGGTCAGCTATAACATAGTAAAATTTCAGACCTGTAGCTCATGGCATAGCTGAGTAATAGCTACTTTTAGGTTATCACTGACAGTGATTCACTGTTGAGTAAATCGCTTATAACTTGGAAATTATTGCATTTAGAGTATTTTGTTTCAATATGTTTTTCACCTATTTTGGGGTCAGCTATAACATAGTGAAGTTCCAGACCTGTGACTCATTGCATAGCTGAGTAATAGCTACTTTGAAGTTCTCAATGTTGAGTAAATCACTTGTAATTTGAAAACTATTGCATTTAGAGAATTTAGTATAAATATGTTATTCAGCTACTTTTGGGTCAGCTATAACATAGTAAAATTTCAGACCTGTAGCTCATGGCATAGCTGAGTAATAGCTACTTTTAGGTTATCACTGTTGAGTAAATCACTTATAACTTGAAAACTATTGCATTTAGAGTATTTTGTTGCATATGTTATTCACCTATTTTGGGGTCAGCTATAACATAGTGAAGTTCCAGACCTGTGGCTCATTGCATAGCTGAGTAATAGCTACTTTGAAGTTCTCACTGTTGAGTAAATCAGTTGTAATTGGAAAACTATTGCCTTTACAGAAATTTGGGAAAATATGTTATTCAGCTACTTTTGGGTCAGCTATAACATAGTGAAATTACAGACCTGTAGCTCATGGCACAACTGAGCAATAGCTATTTTCAGGTACTGACTGTTGAGTAAATGACTTGTAACTTGAAAAATATTGCATTTGGAGTATTTTGTTAAAATATGTTGTTCACCTACTTTTGGGTCAGCTATAACATCGTGAAATTACAGACTTATAGCTCATGGCATAGCTGAGCAATAGCTATTTTCAGGTTCTCACTATTGAGTAAATCAGTTGTAACTTGAAAACTATCGCATTTACAGTATTTTGCTTAAATATGTTGTTCACCTAATTTTGGGTCAGCTATAACATAGAAAAAATTCAAACATGTAGCGCATTGCATAGCTGAGTAATAGCTACTTTGAGGTTATCACTGTTGAGTAAATCAGTTATAACGTGAAAACTATTACATTTACAGTATTTTGTTTAAATATGTTATTCACATAATTTTTGGTCAACTATAACAGAGTGAAATTGCAGACCTCTATGTCATGGCATAGCTTACCAATATCTACTTTCAGGTTCTCACTGTTGAGTAAATCATTGTATCCACTGGATAGCTGCAGTGTGTAGAGAGATTTCACCATTACCGCTCTAACGAAAAAAATATTATAGCTAGCCTTCTCAAGTTTGCAAGGTATATTAGAGGGTGCACCACAGTATTCTATTGGTAGGCTTTATGTCTAAATTAGGCCTGTGGCTAAATTACTTGCCTACTAAAAATGAGTAATTCTGCATTTTCTCTAAAAGTATTGCAGATAGCAAATTTTTCTTAAATAACTCATTCACCTACTTTTGGGAGAGCTTTCACATGCTGAAGTTCCAGACCTGTAGGTAATTACTCACCTACTCAAAATGAGTAAATGCAAATTATCTCTAAAAGTATTGCAGATAGCCAATTTTTGTCAAATAACTCATTCACCTACTTTTGGGAGAGCTTTCACTTGGTGAAGTTTCAGACCCGTAGGTAATTACTCACTTACTCAAAATGAGTAAATGCGAATTATCTCTAAAAGTATTGCAGATAGCCAATTTTTGTCAAATAACTCCTTCACCTACTTTTGGGAGAGCTTTCACTTGGTGAAGTTTCACACCCGTAGGTAATTACTCACCTACTGAAAATGAGTAAATGCAAATTATCTCTAAAAGTATTGCAGATAGCCAATTTTTGTCAAATAACTCCTTCACCTACTTTTGGGAGACCTTTCACTTGGTGAAGTTTCAGACCTGTAGCTAATTATTCACCTACTCAAAATGAGTAAATGCTAATTATCTCTAAAAGTATTGCAGATAACCAATTCTTATCAAATAACTCATTCATCTACTTTTGGGAGAGCTTTCACATGGTGAAGTTCCAGACCCATAGGTAATTACTCACCTACTGAAAATGAGTAAATTCGAATTATCTCTAAAAGTATTGTAGATAGCCAATTTTTCTCAAATAACTTATTCGCCTACTTTTGAGAGAGATTTCACTTGGTGAAGTTTCAGACCCGTAGCTAATTATTCACCTACTCAAAATGAGTAAATGCAAATTATCTCTAGAAGTATTGCAGATAGCCAGTATTTCTCAAATAACTCATTAATATGAAAACAACTTATAGGAAGTCATGGGCTGCAAATCTTTTCATGTGGTCAGATTTGACCTTGGGCCACTCCTGCTTATTATTGGTCCTACAGGTTTGCAATGTGAAAACGACTTATAGGAAATCATGGGCTGCGAATCTTTTGATGTGGTCAGACTTCACCTTGGGCCCCTGCTACAGGGTCAAATAAGGGTAGCCAAACTTAAAAGTGCTTTCAGCTTGCTTATTAACGAAAAATGCTGTTTATCTTCTAAACTATGTTAGTTGGCCTTTGTCGGTGGATACATCCAGCATCTGGCCACAGATGCGTCCTTAGTCTAGTTGAAAATGAATAAGTTCTCTTTTTTTCTCCTCCAACTTTGTATTTGCTTTTGTGTGATATCTATCTGGAGGCAGATTCATGGCAAGTCCAACTCTCTCACTGATTGGGCAGTGATGGCCCATGGTGCTTTTTATGTTAACATCTGTGTCTTGCATAATGTGTGCACACTGAGTGAAAAGGTTGATAAGGGATATCAAGATGTATTAATTTCTTTTCATCAAGGGATATGCTCACAGTAAATCTTTTTGGGAGTAAACAATTCAAACAAGGACATTTATCTTTAGGTTCATGGAAGTAGAGCCGTGTGGAAAGAATGCCTTTGTCTGTTTTGAGAGAATGGAAAACGCCTTAATAATATGTAACCACCTTGGGCTTTCATGATATTCAGCTATAGAGTCATGTATGAATTAAAAATGTTAACAATAACATCTGACAATATGACTTTGTTGTTTTTGTTGTTTTTTTTACAATGGAACAATAAAGGATTTCGCAAATACGATTATCTTAAGCATATTTGTCTTATAAAAATATTAAATAGCAATGAATTTTCAGAGGCATAAAAAGCCTCAAAGATATACAACATATGAATGTCCCTATCTGTAGCCAATTATAGTTTACTACAGTGTATCTTTATCATTATAAATCTAGGATTAAATATCTCCTGGAAAAAATATACGATCCCAAATTTACAGCAAAAATGTTAGCAAAAACCTTTTTCTAGTTTTCCTTATTTATACAGATATTTAACATTACTTTTTGTAACGTTTTGTTTACATCATCCGCCATGTTTGCTTCTCTGCTACTTCCACTGGGTGATAACTAAAACACGGTTACCCGAATTCAGATCAGTTCTTTCGAGGTGAATGCCCGGTGTCGTTTTTCTAAGGAAGTCACAGCCTTAGTAATTAGATCTTTTGTAAAAGACAAATAGATTTATAAGATTTATTTAAAAAAAATAAAATACCATGCATTTTAATCACTGACTTAATTTTAATAATTTGTCACTGACCGCATATGTTAGTTCAGCAGCCAATATAAGAAAAACATGCAGTAAAATATTCAGATCTTTTGATCATTTAATAAAAATAAACCATGCCCAGGCTCATTAACATATAATAACAGTTTTCAAAAACTGGCAACACTGCTGACAATATTTGGCAAGGCAGACTGAAGGAAGAAGTACAGAAATAGTTTCCCCATTCAAAGTTATAGGTTAGGGGATTAAAAATACTCACATTCCCAGTTTTGCAAGTATTTTCAATTAATAATAATCTATTATATTATTGAATGGATCTTCCAAAGACATGTTTACTTATACTTGTCAATGTAGCATGAACAAAATATTTTAGTCACATTCACAATTATTTTTAAGAGCGAACAAAAACAGTTTATACTCATACATTATGGTGCACTATAAGCATCTGAAAATAAAACGATCTGCAAATTTTCCACTAAAGCTCAGTGCCAATATTTATTAATAAATCTATGACCTGACGTGGAATTTTTGAGTCGGTTCTCCACATATAGAATGATTCTTCAGAACATGCACTGTAGCATTAATCTGACAAAATCTTATATTTGTCATGGTGTTGACTTTGTTGTAGCCAAGTGCGAAGAATGTCAGACAGTCAACAACCAGGTTGGGGGAGTGGAGCTGGCTCGGGTGGTGGTGCAGGAGGATCTATAAGGTAATATTTTCATATTCATTTCAACCCTATCTTAAAAAATAGGGCTGTCATCTTGAAAAAAAAGTAATGCTTATTTAAAGGAAAAAGAATTTCAGGTGTTTCCAAATATTATGTAGAGGCCAAATATTCATTTTATTAATAGCCTATTTGATGTTGATTTTTGGTCCTATTTTGAAAAAACAAGATGACTGCTGTGGCCACTATTCTGAAAGGGGATGCCACTCATTCAAAGGGGAATAGTAACTGTTGTTTGTTTCTTAGGATATACATTCAAGCTTGCTTGGATAACATTGATACATTGTGTGTAGAAAAGTCCTCTTTGATATACAAGTGGGATATCACCATATTTTTCCAGACTGTATCACAATATACCGTAAATGATCTATTTAGCACATCCGCCCTTGTAACCGCACCCTATCTCTTTTCAAAGCAATATACTTGACAACTTCTAGTGGGTGGACGATTAGACAGTGACAGTGTATAATCGCGGTTGGTTACAAAAGGTTACTAATGATCGATTATTCAGCTTAAATCTTACCTTTCTTAATTGTTCTCAATATCCATATATTTTTTAGATAATTTACGTATTTTTACTTAATAAATTGACATTTTTGCCATGGATTTCGAGTTTGTTTTTATCTACCGCCATATTTACCGCAAGTGGGTGCTTTCGGTAGATTCTAAATGTCGAAACACCGTTATTCTTACCGGATTGACCTATACTTTATCCCGGAAAGGGTTTCATGATGGGTGCGCTAAAAGGGGAATTTTTTCCCACCAAAAATTGATTAAAAATAGACTTTCCTTAGCGCACTGTGCGCTAAATAGGTCATTTACGGTATCATAATTATATGTGGTGAAATATTTGTGACTGCCAAGTAAAAAAAGAAATTAAAATTTTTGAGAAAGATATTCACACAGACTTTAATAACATTTGGCACATTTAAGCTATGTTTATAGTGTATACATACTCCCTGAATATACTATTTGTATAAAATATAAACTTTTGAGTATTTATGATGTTAAAATTTTGAAATTACAATCATGATATGCCTCGTGTTCATAAGCCATAATGGGTTTCATAGTCAAAGATAACATCCCTAATTTGAGTATTTATGCAATATACATTGTGGCATTCTGTGAATAAATGGCCTCAGATCAGCAGGAGGGGCATTTGGAGAAATGGAAGCAGCTCACGAGGAGCAATACTTCAGGCAGAAGGTAACTTTGCAAAAAAAAAAACCCAAAAAGCACATGGTTGTTTATGTTTATTAACTCTTATTTAAGTCTTATAAACAGAGAAATGCTACATGTATATTATGAAGGCTGTTTTATGTTATTCACATACAATAGTTAGTCTGTAATTAAGTATAGTTGAACCTCCAAATGGAACACGGATCCGTAATCTTCCCTTGAATGAAAGAGTAAACATGAGAATTTTTTTGGCTAAAATTTACCTTGTTATATTGAAATATTGGCAAATATAAGTGTTTTTTCAGGTTCCTTGACATTTGAGGGTTCAATTGTTATTTTTGTTTATTTTTAAAATTTGGAATTTATTTCGGCATATACGTAAAGGGTGTACACCATTTGAAGTTAAACACAAGAACATAAGAATGTGCTAGATGTATAGAGCAGTAGATTTAAGAAATAAATAATGATCACAAGTGTAGTTATTGCTGTGTTTAGGCAATAATAGAATTTAATTAATGCACAAGTGTGCAACAGTTTCATAGAACTATCATGGAAGTTTTATAGTCAATACCCAGGATTTTACAAACATAACACCTACAATCTCAGTTCCCGAACTTTCTGTTGCTGCAAACCAAAGCCTTAGGCCAGAGAATGTTTTATAGATAATTACTTGAGTGTTAATTATGTCCACCCCCCTGGGGGGTGGATATATTATTTTTGCTTTTTTCGCCGTCCGATGTCCGCCGTCCGATGTCCGGCGTCACGCATGGTTTCCGCTCATTTAAAGGAAAAGTATTAGAGCTATTGTCACCAAATTTGGTATGCAGGCTTATTGGGTCAGTAGCTTGCTTGGGATTGCTTTTGGCTGTTGTACCTCTTTTGCTTACTGAGTAATACTTAAGTACAGCTATTTTCAGTACCCATTGGTTTCCGTGCATTTAAGCCAAAATAATTAAAGATATTTTACTACAATTTTGAATACAAGATTGTTATGTCCATAGCTCGCTTGGTATTAAGCGTCCCGCAAGGGACGCTTGTTTGTGTATGGGAGAGCTTCAGGCTCCGCCGGCTCCGCCGGCTCCGGCGGCTCCGCCGGCTCCGCCGGCTCCGCCGGCTCCGCATTTTGTTTTCCTTATAACTCTGTAACCATTAGGCGGATTCTTTTCAAATTTGGCAGGTTTAGGCAGTAGCCTTGGGGAATTTTTTTGAATATGCTGCAGTGACATTTCAACCAATCAGAGAGGTCACATGACCAAAAATGTCTTTTTTCGATGGGGAAGCTTGTCCGGATGATAACTTGAAAGCAATTTTATCAATTCACCTGAAACTTGGCAAATACATTCATTCTATTAAAATCTGGAAATCATTAGATTTTGGCATTGATTGGTCAAGAAATGGCCGAGTAATTAATGATTAATTAATCATTACGAATTTTCCAAATAAGGAAAACACAAAAATGCTTATATCTCGAAAACCGTGCTAGATAGAGCGATTTCGACGAAATTTTTGACCCGCAGGGTATCTCTGCGGAGTAGTTTTCCCAATTTTCAAAAAAATTTTATCTCGTCCAAAATGGCGGCCATTTTGAATTTTCGAAATTTTCGCAAAAATTGCAAAACACAAAAATGCTTATATCTCAAAAACCGTGCTAGATAGAGCAATTTCGACAAAATTTTTGACCCGCAGGGTATCTCTGCAGAGTACTTTTCCCAATTTTCAAAAAATTTTTCTCTCGCCAAAAATGGCGGCCATTTTGAATTTTCGAAATTTTCGTAAAAATTGCAAAACACAAAAATGCTTATATCTCGAAAACCGTGCTAGATAGAGCGATTTCGATGAAATTTTTGACCCACAGGGTATCTCTGCGGAGTACTTTTCCCAATTTTCAAAAAATTTTTGTCTCGCCAAAAATGGCGGCCATTTTGAATTTTCGAAATTTTCGTAAAAATTGCAAAACACAAAAATGCTTATATCTCGAAAACCGTGCTAGATAGAGCGATTTCGATGAAATTTTTGACCCACAGGGTATCTCTGCGGAGTAGTTTTCCCAATTTTCAAAAAATTTTTGTCTCGTCCAAAATGGCGGCCATTTTGAATTTTCGAAATTTTCGCAAAAATTGCAAAACACAAAAATGCTTATATCTCGAAAACCGTGCTAGATAGAGCAATTTCGACAAAATTTTTGACCCACAGGGTATCTCTGCAGAGTAGTTATCCCAATTTTGAAAAAATTTTTGTCTCGCCAAAAATGGCGGCCATTTTGAATTTTCGAATTTTTCGCAAAAATTGCAAAACATAAAAATGCTTATATCTCGAAAACCCTGCAAGATAGAGCGATTTCGACGAAATTTTTGATCCACAGGGTATATCTGCAGAGTAGCCATGCCAATTTTCAAAAAAATTTTGTCTTGCCAAAAATGGCGGCCATTTTACTCACCTACTCAAAATGAGTAAATGCGAATTATCTCTAAAAGTATTGCAGACAGCCAATTTTTCTCAAATAACTCATTCACCTACTTTTGGGAGAGCTTTCACTTGGTGAAGTTTCAGACCCATAGCTAATTACTCACCTACTCAAAATGAGTAAATGCGAATTATCTCTAAAAGTATTGCAGATAGCCAATTTTTGTTAAATTAATCATTCGCCTACTTTTGGGAGAGCTTTCACTTGGTGAAGTTTCAGACCCATAGCTAATTACTCACCTACTCAAAATGAGTAAATGCGAATTATCTCTAAAAGTATTGCAGATAGCCAATTTTTCTCAAATAACTCATTCACCTACTTTTGGGAGAGCTTTCACTCTGTGAAGTTTCAGACCCATAGCTAATTACTCACCTACTGAAAATGAGTAAATGCGAATTATCTCTAAAAGTATTGCAGATAGCCAATTTTTCTCAAATAACTCATTCACCTACTTTTGGGAGAGCTTTCACATGGTGAAGTTTCAGACCCATAGCTAATTATTTACCTACTCAAAATGAGTAAATGCTAATTATCTGTAAAAGTATTGCGGATACCCAATTTTTGTCAAATAACTCATTCATCTACTTGTGGGAGAGCTTTCACATGGTGAAGTTTCAGACCCATAGCTAATCACTCACCTACTCAAAATGAGTAAATGCGAATTATCTCTAAAAATATTGCAGATAGCCAATTTTTCTCAAATAAATCATTCACCTACTTTTGGGAGAGCTTTCACTTGGTGAAGTTTCAGACCCATAGCTAATTACTCACCTACTCAAAATGAGTAAATGCGAATTATCTCTAAAAGTATTGTAGATAGCCAATTTTTCTCAAATTAATCATTCACCTACTTTTGGGAGAGCTTTCACTTGGTGAAGTTTCAGACCCATAGCTAATTACTCACCTACTCAAAATGAGTAAATGCGAATTACCTCTAAAAGTATTGCAGATAGCCAATTTTTCTCAAATAACTCATTCACCTACTTTTGGGAGAGCTTTCACTTGGTGAAGTTTCACACCCATAGCTAATTACTCACCTACTCAAAATGAGTAAATGCGAATTATCTCTAAAAGTATTGCAGATAGCCAATTTTTCTCAAATAACTCATTCACCTACTTTTGGGAGAGCTTTCACTTGGTGAAGTTTCACACCCATAGCTAATTACTCACCTACTCAAAATGAGTAAATGAGAATTATCTCTAAAAGTATTGCAGATAGCCAATTTTTCTCAAATAACTCATTCACCTACTTTTGGGAGAGCTTTCACTTGGTGAAGTTTCACACCCATAGCTAATTACTCACCTACTCAAAATGAGTAAATGCGAATTATCTCTAAAAGTATTGCAGATAGCCAATTTTTCTCAAATAACTCATTCACCTACTTTTGGGAGAGCTTTGACTTGGTGAAGTTTCACACCCATAGCTAATTACTCACCTACTCAAAATGAGTAAATCCGAATTACCTCTAAAAGTATTGCAGACAGCCAATTTTTCTCAAATAACTCATTCACCTACTTTTGGGAGAGCTTTCACTTGGTGAAGTTTCAGACCCATAGCTAATTACTCACCTACTCAAAATGAGTAAATGCGAATTATCTCTAAAAGTATTGCAGATAGCCAATTTTTGTCAAATTAATCATTCGCCTACTTTTGGGAGAGCTTTCACTTGGTGAAGTTTCAGACCCATAGCTAATTACTCACCTACTCAAAATGAGTAAATGCGAATTATCTCTAAAAGTATTGCAGATAGCCAATTTTTCTCAAATAACTCATTCACCTACTTTTGGGAGAGCTTTTACTTGGTGAAGTTTCAGACCCATAGCTAATTACTCACCTACTGAAAATGAGTAAATGCGAATTATCTCTAAAAGTATTGCAGATAGCCAATTTTTCTCAAATAACTCATTCACCTACTTTTGGGAGAGCTTTCACATGGTGAAGTTTCAGACCCATAGCTAATTATTTACCTACTCAAAATGAGTAAATGCTAATTATCTGTAAAAGTATTGCGGATACCCAATTTTTATCAAATAACTCATTCATCTACTTGTGGGAGAGCTTTCACATGGTGAAGTTTCAGACCCATAGCTAATTACTCACCTACTCAAAATGAGTAAATGCGAATTATCTCTAAAAGTATTGTAGATAGCCAATTTTTCTCAAATTAATCATTCACCTACTTTTGGGAGAGCTTTCACTTGGTGAAGTTTCAGACCCATAGCTAATTACTCACCTACTCAAAATGAGTAAATGCGAATTATCTCTAAAAGTATTGCAGATAGCCAATTTTTCTCAAATAACTCATTCACCTACTTTTGGGAGAGCTTTCACTTGGTGAAGTTTCACACCCATAGCTAATTACTCACCTACTCAAAATGAGTAAATGCGAATTATCTCTAAAAGTATTGCAGATAGCCAATTTTTCTCAAATAACTCATTCACCTACTTTTGGGAGAGCTTTCACTTGGTGAAGTTTCACACCCATAGCTAATTACTCACCTACTCAAAATGAGTAAATGCGAATTATCTCTAAAAGTATTGCAGATAGCCAATTTTTCTCAAATAACTCATTCACCTACTTTTGGGAGAGCTTTCACTTGGTGAAGTTTCACACCCATAGCTAATTACTCACCTACTCAAAATGAGTAAATGCGAATTATCTCTAAAAGTATTGCAGATAGCCAATTTTTCTCAAATAACTCATTCACCTACTTTTGGGAGAGCTTTCACTTGGTGAAGTTTCACACCCATAGCTAATTACTCACCTACTCAAAATGAGTAAATGCGAATTATCTCTAAAAGTATTGCAGATAGCCAATTTTTCTCAAATAACTCATTCACCTACTTTTGGGAGAGCTTTCACTCGGTGAAGTTTCAAACCCATAGCTAATTACTCACCTACTCAAAATGAGTAAATGCGAATTATCTCTAAAAGTATTGCAGATAGCCAATTTTTCTCAAATAACTCATTCACCTACTTTTGGGAGAGCTTTCACTCTGTGAAGTTTCAGACCCATAGCTAATTACTCACCTACTCAAAATGAGTAAATGCGAATTATCTCTAAAAGTATTGCAGATAGCCAATTTTTCTCAAATAACTCATTCACCTACTTTTGGCAGAGCTTTCACTTGGTGAAGTTTCAGACCCATAGCTAAATATTCACCTACTCAAAATGAGTAAATGTGAATTATCTCTAAAAGTATTGCAGATAGCCAATTTTTCTCGAATAACTCATTCACCTACTTTTGGGAGAGCTTTCACTCTGTGAAGTTTCAGACCCATAGCTATTTATTCACCTACTCAAAATGAGTAAATGCTAATTATCTGTAAAAGTATTGCGGATACCCAATTTTTATCAAATACTCATTCATCTACTTGTGGGAGAGCTTTCACATGGTGAAGTTTCAGACCCATAGCTAATTACTCACCTACTCAAAATGAGTAAATGCGAATTATCTCTAAAAGTATTGTGGATAGCCAATTTTTCTCAAATAACTCATTCACCTACTTTTGGGAGAGCTTTCACTTGGTGAAGTTTCAGACCCATAGATAATTATTCACCTACTCAAAATGAGTAAATGTGAATTATCTCTTAATAGTATTGCAGATAGCCAATTTTTCTCAAATAACTCATTCACCTACTTTTGGAAGAGCTTTCACACACGAAAATGAAAAATTGTGAATATCTCGGAAAAGCTATTTCTTCTGCTTTAATGCTCGGCGGGAGATACACACCGCGGCAGTGGTCTTGACAAAAATTTTTGTCTCCCCAAAAATGGTGGCCATTTTGAATTTTCAAAGTTTTTGCAAAACACAAAAATGCTTATATCTCGAAAACCGTGCTATATGGAGCGAAATCAACAAAATTTTGGACCTGCTGGGTATCTCTGCAGAGTAGCCATGCCAATTTTCAAAATATTTTTGTCTCACCAAATATAGCGGACATTTTTAATTTTTTTATTTTTTGCAAAACACAAAAATGCTTATATCTTGAAAACCGTGCTAGATAGAGCAGACTGCGCTCACTTTGGTTGCCACAACAGTATAAGGCTAGAAACGAAGCATTTTCTTAATACTTTAGCACTCACCTTTATAGCCTTTTCGGGACGCTTTGTTTTTGCTATGCAAAAACATTATCTTTTTTTTTTGCGAGCGATCCTCTAGTTGCATTTGGGACTGATAGCTTTGTCAGTACATGAGTAATAGCCATTTAGGTACTTCATTGTGTATTTTCAGTACTACTTTTGAGTAATTTGCTAATATCTCAGAAACCGTAAGAGATAGAGCGATTTCGACAGAATTTTTGACCCACAGGGTATCTAAGGAATGCAATCTATGCAATTTTCTATCTCCTTAACCGTGCGAGATAGAGCGATTTCGTCGAAATTTTCGACCCACAGGGTATCTAAGGAATGTAATATTTGCAATTTTCAAAAAATTTTCCCCTCCCCAAAAATGGCGGCCATTTTGAATTTTCGAATTTTTGCCAAAAATGGCAAAACACTAATTTGCTTCTATCTCCTTAACCGTGCGAGATAGAGCGATTTCGGCAAAATTTTCGACCCACAGGGTATCTAAGGAATGTAATATTTGCAATTTTCCAAAAATTTTCCCCTCCCCAAAAATGGCGGCCATTTTGAATTTTCGCCAAAAATGGCAAAACACAAATTTGCTTCTATCTCCTTAACCGTGCGAGATAGAGCGATTTCGTCGAAATTTTCGACCCACAGGGTATTTAAGGAATGCAATCTGCAATTTTCCAAAAATTTTCCCCTCCCCTAAAATGGCGGCCATTTTGAATTTTCGAATTTCCTTCTATCTCCTTAACCGTGCGAGATAGAGCGATTTCGTCAAAATTTTCGACCCACAGGGTATCTGAGCATTGTACTCTTGGTAATTTTTAAAAAATTTTCCCCTCCCCAAAAATGGCGGCCATTTTGAATTTTCGAATTTTTGCCAAAAATGGCAAAACACTAATTTGCTTCTATCTCCTTAACCGTGCGAGATAGAGCGATTTCGTCGAAATTTTCGACCCACAGGGTATCTAAGGAATGCAATCTTTGCAATTTTCAAAAAATTTTCCCCTCCCCAAAAATGACAGCCATTTTGAATTTTCGAATTTCCTTCTATCTCCTTAACCATGCGAGATAGAGCGATTTCGTCAAAATTTTCGACCCACAGGTATTTGAGCATTGTATTCTTGGCAATTTAAAAAAAAATTTCCCCTCCCCTAAAATGGCGGCCATTTTGAATTTTCGAATTTTTGCCAAAAATGGCAAAACACAAATTTGCTTCTATCTCCTTAACCATGCGAGATAGAGCGATTTCGTCGAAATTTTCAACCCACAGGGTATCTAAGGAATGTAATCTTTGCAATTTTCAAAAAATTTTCCCCTCCCCAAAAATGGCAGCCATTTTGAATTTTCGAATTTTTGCCCAAAATGGAAAAACACAAACTGGCCTTAACCGTGCAAAATAGAGTTTTTTCGTTGAAATTTTCGACCCATAGGGTATCTAAGAAATGTACTCTTGGCAATTTTCAAAAAAATTTCCTTTTCCCAAAAATGGCGGCCATTTTGAATTTTCAAATTTTTGCCAAAAATAGAAAAACAGGAATTTGCTTCTATCTTCTTAACCGTGCAAGATAGAGTGATTTCGTCAAAATTTTCAACCCAACCAATGCAAAAAGGCATGAAGCTGAAATAATTTACATCTACACTAACAAATATTTAAGCATCATTGATATATTTTACAAATGAAACAGGGTCTTGTAAGACTACTGTACAATTTGGGCAAAAGGTTCATGGGTGGACATTACACATGATAATGTGTGTTCTTCTATGCTATCCTGTTTCTATTCGCATCTACTATCAACAGGGCGGCCTATTTCTAGTTTAATTTAAATTAAAAATATTTAAATAAATACAAGAAGTTAAACTTATTTGAGGTGCACACTAAGTATGTACATATAAAGTGAGTAAGGGGCCTAGTTTATACAATTAAAAAGGGGGCACTTTTGTCAAGGAGAGAGTTGACAGAATTTTGTGTCAGTTTATTATACTTTTAATGACGAAGGGAACAAGTCTCGTAAAGCAGAAATGAATACATAAAACTTTTTAAACATGAATAATTTACAAGAAAATCATTGTTTTATACACCAGAATTGATATGCAAGTCATAAAATTTAAATTAGTTAAAAATTTTCAAGTTAATCTTAGTATCACTGTTTATATAAACCTTTCAAAGCATTTTGACAATGTAATCTTTGTGGATGTCCAATACAGACTTTTATCAATGTCCAGCACTTACCTAAAATGGTGTTTGCGTTGCCATCCAGCGCAAGTGAAAAATAAATGTATAGGGATGATAGTTTCTGGAATTTCATGGGTATGACTGGGTAGTAGTGGGTGCTTTAGAGCAATTGGTGTGAATTTGTCACAGAATATAAAATTTACTGCTGTGAATAAGAAGTATTATTTAAGGAAGAAGAAACCAAACTCACTGAAATACCAAATATGCCAGTGGATACTTTTGCTGTATATTTAAGGTTATTGATATTATTTTGAGTTATTTCAGTTAATTCCTCAGGTCATGGCTGAGAGACTTCTATATTTTTCAAAATATCAGTAAATGAGATTTGAACTATTTTATGTATGATACAGAGTGTGGATAAAAATGTAAAAAAAAATATTTGAAGGTCAGATGAACTTGTGATAAACACAGTGTTTATTTAAATAGGAAACTGGTCAACTCGGACCTTTGCCAACCTCGCCAACTTGGACTTATCAATACAAACTTGGCCCCTTTCCATTAGAAATTCAAATTGACATAAAATCTTTATTTGCGGATGGATTCTGACAATCTAGGTATCATTGTTTACCGTTTTTAATCATGGATATAATGGTATGACATAATCTGGAATCAGGTTTACATAGAGGACACGGGTGGACACAAAGTGGTATAAACAATAAATGACACACAGAACAAAATGCATTTAAACAAACCTTAACATAACATCTGCTAGTTTATGCAATTTTGTTCTTTACATCACCAAGCTATGCAAATCAATGAAGACCATTTATCTTTATGTAGATCTAGTCCTTAAGTACCCAGCTACACTTCTTGGACCAACTTTGTGGGGACAAGTTTTTGATGGAGGCCGTATTTGCATCAAAATGGGTCTGAGTTGGCAGGGGCCGAGTTGTCCATGATTCTTTAAATAATCAGTGTTAAATGGTACTGTTCACTTTCAGCCCTGATACCTTGGTGTAAGCTACTTAGAGTAAGAAATCTAAAATTTGCCACATATCTAAAATTCGCCACATGTGGAAATACAAATAAAAATAATAAATTGAGGTGAGTTTTGTCAAATGTATAGTAAATCAAGGTTTTTTAAACTAACATATACCAGATTTTAAGACAAAGCATCATTTTCTTCGTGGAATTAACTAAGGTTTTAGAGGTGGCGAATTTTAGATTTCTGGCAAATTTTAGATTTCTTACTGTATACCTTGTTCACACTGTTCCGTACTGGTCTCATGAGTTACATATGAGCCTAAAATATGTAACTTATCGGGGACTTGTTTGTCACTCAATGTGTGCTTCTTATTTTAGTAGAGTACCCATTAGGTGTCACAAGTGTACATGAGTCAGGATTTGTATTTAGGTAGGGCACATTTGCCACCTGGGGACAGTGTTTCCAGCTGATATTTTTGAAATGTTTGAAAAACCGGCCACTAGATCTCTTGCTTAACTAAAATATACACGCCAGAGTGTTGGGAATATGGTTTGGCTATATGGGGTGGCTCATCTTTAAAAGTACGCTAGCAACATACAGGGCAATAAGGACAAGTTGTAAATTAAAATTTAGATACAAATTGGTACGAATACATGGAACTTTGTGAACAGGCTTTAACCTGGTGTTTGTTTCTTTATTTAACTATTTTATATTGGTGTTATTCTTTTTTTTCATATTTAAGAGAAGCTGGGGGTACTTTTGGTAAAATGGAGGCCTTCCAAGAAGAAGATTATTTCAGAAAGAAGGTAGAACCATAAAATAAGACCCAGGTGTTAAAAAAGACCAAGGGATATTTGAAATAATAGAAAGTTCTCTTAGAATCCAGACTTCCACCCAAGCAGCAGAGTAGCCAGCATAACCATGATAATCTTAACCTAACAAACCCAAAAATCATTGAAAATGGAACTGTTAAAAATTTGAGATTTTATTGTATTCAGAGTATGATCTAAACCTTTCCCCAAATTTAATCACTTCTTCCAAATTTAATCACTTCTTCCTTTGAACAGGCCCTTACCCGTATGGATAAACTGGACACAAAGATAAACATATTTCAGAATTTTTCAAATATATAAGCGGTCAAAACATAACTGCACAAACCAAATAAACTTAAGCAAAGCTTATCAAGACATTCAGTATTTATTTTGTACAATGTAATTACTTATACCACTAAGATAAGCCAAGCTCTGAAGACAGTTTATCTTCTTGTCTAGTTTATCTTTGTGTCCACCCATGTACCCACATAAAAATTCACAAAGATGCATTCTGTGGGTGCTTTGCAGTCCAACCTCCTGCATGTATTTTTACAAAATGCTCAGTATATGATTATCCAAAAATTAACTGGAGCTGGTATATTTTGTTTAACATTTGGCAACAACTGTCCCAATGGCAATACTTTTTCTGGCTTTTAAATTTGTACTCTGCAGTCAAACTCATGCGTGTAATTTAATAAACTGTACTCTTACATTTAAAATTGTGACTAAGTTCCCCACTGGCTGTGGTACTGTTCAGTTGTACCTGTGGGCTGGGATTCCCACCTGCCAAGGCTGGCTATTTTATGTTTATTTTTCACACAATTCAGTTTAAAAATCTACATCTCAGAGAGCAAGAATGTGGTTCTGACTCGCTACAGTATTCTCACAATTTCTGTTTTTGCATACAA
Organism: Sabellastarte sp. h YS-2021; assembly: GCA_964017235.1. Lineage (NCBI taxonomy): Eukaryota > Metazoa > Annelida > Polychaeta > Sabellida > Sabellidae > Sabellastarte > Sabellastarte sp. h YS-2021. The sequence continues at coordinate 50,303,612 of OZ024936.1, read as the reverse complement.
TGCTTCAAAGAATAGAAGATTGACCTCCATCCCAATTTGGATGTGGCCACTGTGGCCTAGCGGGTAACACTTGTCTAGGAACTCGGAGGATGTGGGTTCAATCCCAGGGTTCAATCCGAGGTACAGGCAGATACATAGTGGCTCGGATGACCACTTAAAATGGCGGTCCTCTGTCATTGGGTCCTATCCTCAGTGGCAGGTTAAAGAACCTCAAGGACGTTGATGAATGGTCATCCTTGAGCCTCTATATTCCAGTTAGGGGAATGTCAGTTACTTGTGAGTTGGGGCTGTACCTGTACAGTCGGATTGGTTAAATAGCGCTTTGAGTCCTGTAGTATATGGAGATATTGCGCTGAGTATAAATACATAATAATAATAATAATTGGTAGAGGCTCAGTTTGATGCAAAAAAAAAAAAAAAATGTTTCACACACTCAGTCTGATGGCTACATGTCACAGAATTTGCACATATTATAGAACATAAGTTTATTAAACCTATTCCACCTTAGCCACCACACCTCCAGTGTCTTAGTGGTGATGAGGAAAGGAGGGTCAGTGGACTGTCGGGCACAATTGTAACATGAAACACTGCATTAATACCGGTTTAGTATTATAAATTGTATGATGTAAATATCCAATTGTACTATTGATTTTTTTATTGAACATATCAATTTTTAAATAAATAAATAAAATTAATAAATAAAAACATCTTAAAGAAAAAGAAAGTGGTTTAATCTTAGTATCACATTCTAAGACACTCTGCTGGTTTTTGTAGCAAGCCGAGCAGTTAGCATCTTTGAAGGAACATCTTCACGATGAAATTGCCTATCATGAGAAAGAGATCAAGGAACATTTGGTAAGTAATATTTTCATTGTATCCCTAGACGAAAGTTGGGGATACTTAGGATTCAGTATGGTCAAGCCGGCGGCGGCGTAGAGATTTCCATTCGGACGCGATAACTTATCAGATATTTTAGTTACACCTTTTAAATTTGGTATGTGGGTACATGTGGGCAATGCCACAAACGCTATTGTTTTGTGACCTTGACCTTCAATTTCAAGGTCACTGGTGGCCTCTTAAAGGTCAGATTTTGGTAATTTTTTCACATTTTGGCCCACTTCTCATATACAGAAAGTTAGATCATCCTATGGCTGGTATATATAATATATATATATTATATATGTCCTCTGTAAGCATGCAGAAATTTGACCTTGAAGCGCTTCATTAAAGGTCAGCCACAGACCGCCAAAGTACCTCACCAAGGTCATTTTGGCCTTTTTGGAGATATTTTCACACTTAATGCTGACTATATTGCTTGGAAACTATTGAAAATGGCTTTGGAGGTTGAACACATGATGGAGTACCAGCATCCAGTTTGTTGACCTTGGCTATTGTTTTCAAGGTCATCTTAGGCCTGCTAAAATGACTCAAAATGGTATCTTTTACTGCATATATATGCCTCTATAAGACTGTGAGGCCATATACCCCCTTTATTATTGGCTGTATAAATTACTGGCTCTTGTTGATTGTATCCACTGGATAGCATCTGATGGATACTTTGGCTTTTGCTTCGTTACGCCACCACTGCAGTGTGTAGAGAGATTTCACCGTTAGCGCTCTAACAAAAAAAAATTTATAGCTAGCCTTCTCAAATTTGCAGAATATATTCATAACCATAAAATCTTGCCTGGGAATATTTTTGGCCTCATTTTGAAAAACAAGATGGCCACCACGAGCGTTTGTCAGTCTTGAAAATGCTTGTATCCCTTATTATTGGTCCTAGAGGTTTGGGATGGTAAACCAGCTTATAGGAAATCATGGGCTGGGAATCTTCTGATGTGGTCAGATTTGACCTTGGACCCCTCCTTCAAGTTCAAACGAGGATAGCCGAACTTAAAAGTGCTTGTAACTCACTTATTATTGGTCGTACGGGTTTGGGATGGTAAACAGACTTATTTGGAAATCCTGGGCCTGGGAATCTTCTTGTATGGTTAGATTTGACCTTGGACCCCTCCTTCAAGGTCAAACGAGGATAGTCAAACTTACAAGTGCATATAAGTCGTTTATTATTGGTCCTAGAGGTTTGGGATGGTAAACCAACCTATAGGAAATCATGGGCTGGGGATCTATTGGTGTGATCGGATTAACCTTGGCCTCCTCCTTCAAGGTCAAACAAGGATAGCCAAACCTAAAAGTGCTTACAAACTTAAAGGAGCCTATATCTCCCTTATTATTGGTTGTAGAGGTTTTGGATGTGAAGACAACTTATAGGAAATCATGTGCCTCGAATCTTTTGGTGGGGACAGATTTTACCTTAGATCCCTCCTTCAAGGTTGAATGTGAGCCTTGATACTTATAATGGCCTTTATCTCCCTTATTATTGGTCGTAGAGGTTTTGGCAGTAAAGACGACTTGTGGGAAATCATCTGCCCTGAATCTTATGGTGGGATCACATTTGACCATCGGCCCCTCCTTCAAGGTCGAATGTGGTCCTTGATACCTATAATGGCCTATATCTCCCTTACTATTACTCATGGAGGTTTTGGATGTGAAGACAACTTATAGGAAATCATGTGCCCAGAATCTTTTGCAAGTGTCAGATTTGATCTTTGACCCTTGTTTCAAGGTCAAGTTGGGTCCTCATGCTAAAAAGGCCTTATATCGCCCTTATAATTAAGCGTCCCTTGAAAAGGGGACGCTTATTGGTTTCACCCCCGGTTTTTAGTCAGCCGCCGCCACATTATCGTCTCCCTTGAATATCTCCCTTGTTATTAGGACTATCCAAATGATATTTGGCAGTTATCTTCTGTGTGGAAAAAATTTTTGACAGGCATAAATTTGACCTTTATCAAGGTCACATTATCAAAAATTTAAAAAAAAACATTTACTTCATTTTCACCAGATTTAATTAGAAAGTACTGGGTGTGGGTCAACCAAATTTGGTATGCACATTCCTGACAGAAGAATCTAGGAGCCAGTCGATATTGGGATCAATCGGACCATAATTGACCGATTGACGGGCGATTGATTATCGGGTCATAAAAAATTTGCTAAGATTAAGCCTTGAACTCGCTTATTATTGGTCCTAGAGGTTTGGGATGGTATACCAACACATAGGAAATCATGGGCTGTGAATCTTCTGGTGTGGTCAGATTTGACCTTGGGCCTCTTCTTCAAGGTCAAACGAGGATAGCCAAACATAGAAGTGCTTATAACTTGCTTATTATTGGTCCTAGATGTTTGGGATGGGAAACAAACCTGTAGGAAATCATGGGCTCGGAATCTTCTGGTGTGGTCGGATTTGACCTTGGGCCTCTTCTTCAAGGTCAAACGAGGAAAGCCAAACATAAAAGTGCTTATAACTCACTTATTGGTCCTAGAGGTTTGGGATAGTAAACCAACATGTAGAAAATCATGGGGTGGGAATCTTCTGGTGTGGTCAGATTTGACCTTGGGCCTCTCCTTCAAGGTCAAACGATCATAGCCAAACTTAAAAGTGCTTATAACTCGCTTATTATTGGTCCTAGAGGTTTGGGATGGTAAACCAACATTTATGAAATCATAGGCTGTGAATCTTCTGGTGTGGTCAGATTTGACCTTGGGCCTCTCCTTCAAGGTGAAACGAGCATAGCCAAACCTAAAAATGCTTCTTCTACTTTGCAGCTGAAAACACACAGTCAGCTGATACAGAACCTGTTCACAGGCACTGATTGCTTTTTTTCATTTTAAGGTCACTCTTTTGACCCTAACATGGTCCTTTCAGGAGAATTTCTCTTCACCAATAACATTTACCTCTTCACATTGGACCTTTAGCATTTTATATGAAACTTAAAAGCTGTAGGGACGCTTTGTTTTTCTGTACAAAAACCTTTTGTCTAGTTGGTTTTAGGGGTTCAAAATATGAATCAACTTGTAAGAAATCATGGCCTGTGAACCTGTATCAGATTTGACCTTTGACCCCTGCTTCAAGGTAGAGTGGTGTCTTCATACTAAAACAGCCATTTTTCTATTATATATTTGTCCTTGGGCTTGGAACTCGCATCATGAATGAATAAAATATGTAAGTTTTCCCTATTCTTCAACTAAATTAACGTTCTTAAATCTGACATCTCATGGATTCTGCATACTTCTTACAACTGAAATTGTTCCAAAGATTCTCCCAAATCCCAATGTTGTTGTCCATATAGTTGTACCTTTCAGGGGTTCTTGGCTGCTTAGACCTGACCGTTTTTATCTGAATATGCAAATTGTGGTTACATTTATTTCCACACCTAAATGAGTACTATTTATGTAGTAGAGTGACAAAAAAAAAGGATAATAATTTGTCTACGTGAGTGCTCTTTGTTTTAGGATATTGAATTATAGAGTCATTCCCAACTACAACATAGTTTGAACTCATCTTTCTTTACTGAAGAGTACCGACACAAGTATGGGAGGTGAACCCTATGACAGGCTGGCATCATGCGTTGCTTCATACCAGATAAATCCTCTATATTTATAACATTTAAGTATTAAATTCTTTATTACTTTTACAGGAGGATCTTCAAAGACATAAAGACAAACTAGAGAAACTGAAAAGTTTACACGCAGATGACAAGAAGTGAAGAGCTATGGGACTCGAGTGATGTTGGAACCTTTGTTATATACTGTGAAGATTGATGCAACACTCAGCGTGTGTTTATTAGTGGGAATAAGATACTTTTACAAGTGGTGGTGTCTCATTTGTGTACAATAGTGCTTTGAAAGTTGACATGTCAGATTTGAAATAAATAGCATGACTTGGTTTTGATGGATGTTTACTGTGTATACTTGTTGCAACATTTCATGTATACCAACAAAATTGTGTCAGAAAAATAGTCGACACATTCCTAGCACCTGCAAGTAAAATGGGATGAGAAAAAAACTTAACTTTTCCTTATTGTTATCACTCATTTTTTCCATCACAATCAGTCTTAGAAAAAGTTATAAATAAGCAGTTTGCAAATGTTTCTAGATCAGTTACAGAGTTATAGATCACAAATAGTGTAGGATTTTGCAACTTGAAATATTCAGTAAGGGGAGTGAATAAAAGCATACTTTATATAACAGATTGCCTTTGAAATCTCTATGAATATAAATAATTATTCGTTTATTTTAGGGCTGTTAAAAAGTACTCGAGTACTCGTTAAAGATTAGATTACTAAATAATTTGGAGTACAAAATGAACAAAAGAGTACTCTTTTACACTCAGAGAGTGGCCTTTTATAAACCATTCTTGATAAAAGTGACATAAACTGGGTAAATTTCTGTTAATTTTCAGGGGGAAAATGGCACATTTTGTTGTATTTATCGCTAAAAAGAGTACTCGTTTTAGAGTAGAGTAATGTTGAGAGAGTACTCGAGTACAAAATCTGCTACTCGTGGCAGCCCTAGTTTATCTTCAGAAAAGATAAACCAATAACATTACCTGTTTTTAGATCATATTAACTGTTTTTCTCGTTTATACGTCCGTAACTGTTTAAATGACATATAAAACCTTTACTTTGACCTCTCCTATATACATACCTAGACATACAAATTACAAAAGTTTTTATTTCAGAAAAAAAAGGCCTTGGAACAACATTTTTTGAAGCTACAAATGAATAACTCTCAAGTAGCTGTGGATACTGTTATTTGCTTGCCACTCTACCATGGCTGTTGGAAATGAACAAACCCTAAAGTGGTTACAGTTTGGTTGCCATTAACACAACAGAGATAATGATTTCAGGCTCATTTTGAGTATTTCAAAATTAAATTGGAATTAAAAATTCTATTTTTACAACATTACTGTAGAAGATCCACATAGCACAGTCAGGTTTTTATTTCCCATTAAACAGTCAGGATTAGTTTATTTGGGTTTTAACGTCACTTTCAACACTGTATATGTTATGATGGGTGGTTTTATGGGCAGAGGCAACCAGTACATACAAGCGGTCAAAGTTCTGTACTGTAAACTGCTGAGCATCGGTAAGAAACTACTATCTTTCCCACATGGGATTCGGGCTTTGAACCACCAACCTCAGAGGTGGGAGGCGAGTGTGTTAATAGTTTGTTGGCCTGGAATAAATAAGCATACCCAGGTATTTTGTCAAAGTACAGTTCAATTTGAAACCCAATTTTTCACAAACCTTCAACAGATTCCAATCACTATGATTTTCAAAGCCAGGTATCTCAATAGGATTACACTCGCCAAGGAATTACTGAAATCAATAACATAAACCCTGTAGATGATTGGATGCAAGGTCAAAATCAGGTTTTATATGTCTTTCAATTGCCAAGGTCAAAACAGGAGAGGTCATCAGTACTTTTACACACATTGGCATCTGTTTTCTTCAAACCAGCTACTACAGAGGTTACATACTTACCCAAACTTGTCACTTGCATCACTGCTGAAGCCTTGCCAAACATGTTATCCGCAGTGCCTCTGAAGCCTTGCCAAAGCTAACTACTGCTTTGCCAAACTTGTTAACTGCATCACTACTGAAGCCGTGCCAAACTTGTTATCTGCAGTGCCTCTGAAGCCTTGCCAAACTTAACTGTAGTGCCTCTGAAGCCTGATCAAAAGTGTTAACCACAGTGCCACTGAAGCCCCGTCAAACTTATCTGCAGTGCTTCTGAAGCCTTGCCAAACTTATCTGCAGTGCCTCTGAAGCCTTGCCAAACTTATCTGCAGTGCCTCTGAAGCCTTGCCAAACTTAACTGTAGTGCCTCTGAAGCCTTGCCAAACTTAACTGTAGTGCCTCTGAAGCCTTGCCAAACTTAACTGTAGTGACTCTGAAGCCTTGCCAAACCTAACTGTAGTGCTTCTGAAGCCTTGCCAAACTTAACTGTAGTGCTTCTGAAGCCTGATCAAAAGTGTTAACCACAGTGCCACTGAAGCCCTGTCAAACTTGTTAACTACACTGAAACTTTATCACTGGATTGCAAGTAAAACAAAAGTTTTAACAAAAACTGGTTGTAACATATATTTTATCAAAGTGATGAGAGATACACTGTACATCAAGTTATGTTAATACTTAAAAATATTAACAAAAACACCATAAAATGTAGTCAGAAAGAATAACAATTTGAATCAACCATTTACATTTTTATCCACAATTATTACTGTAACTATTAAACACAGTAACTTTTCATTTGAAATTATCAATGAACAACCACTGCACGTTAGTACACTCCCCAATGATTAATTGACCCCATGACAAGCTGAACCTTACTATAATGATAGACAAGTTTTTGTGGATACTGGAGATTCTAGTGGTTATGTAGAGTTTGATGTGTACATACTCTTAAATATTGAATGAAGAATGTAAAAGTCTGTACTAAATAATTGCAGTATTGTGTTTTCAATTTTAAGCAATAACCCCAGACACCAAATTAACAAATTTCTGTATTCCATTTTTCCTAATCTACAACCAAGATATTATGTAAACCATGAAAAGAATTGGAAATGCATAATATTTACAACCAAAATCAAATAAATAAATGGAATCTTTGTACTTTAACGACTGCAACTAATTCTACAATATATATTTACACATATGGTCATTTGTACTAAATTAACAAGGATAGCACAACACTTCTACATAGATCCCTGATGTTGACATAACTTACTAAATGTGGTTTGAATACAGGAATTATTAATATTGCATACAGCTCAAGATTTCTGTAAAATTTTATAATGTTGCTTGCTTTCTGAAGCAAGCATTCAAATGTTATTTCCTAAATCCAGCAGAACTTCAACTAAGGTATTCATAGTGGAAAATGTTGTTTTAAAATGATAGCTGGGGCCAGTTTCACGAAGCCCCCTTAAGATAAAGGTCCCCTTAAATTCAAGGATTTCCTTGAATTTCTCCGTCCTTTAAAAGCTTCCTTCCTTAAAGGAGACCTTGAAAACTCCCTTAAATTTCAAGGAAGCTAAGGACCTACCTTAAATTTAAGGAAGTGTCCATCAAGGAATGTTGATTAACTTTAATTAACATTTGCTCCCTCCTTTCCAGGAAGGCCTTTGGTAAGGAGAGTTAAAGGGGCTTTGTGAAACTGAATTTTAAGGTGGCCTTCCCAAAGGAATAAAAATGACCTTCCTTCACTAAAGGAGGTCCTTTCCAAAGGAGACTTCATGAAACCGGTCCCAGATTCATAAAATAATTCAAATCAAAACAGCAGGAAACTAGTTCTGACAGAACAGGAAGGAGTGCATAAAACTGAATATTCAAATTATATAAGTTTTGATAATAACAGAATCCAGTGTAATTTGAGTTTAAGCTTATTATAAGCAAGGGCTACACCCACCCATTTGCCACACATAAAATTAAATCGATACAGTTATTTTGTATTTTTCATCAGTGTCCGTAATCACTAACAATGTCACTTTCAGAATACTTTTATTATGAGAACCTTCAAGAAAAATTTGAAATTTTAAAGAAAGATTTCAAAAAGTACAAAGAAATTCTGGAATAAATTTCAGGTATCTATTAATGATTGACAGAAGATCCTGTCTGACCTTGAAGCAGGGGTCAAAGGTCATGTCTGATTCCATAAAAAGTTATTATTTTTAATTATCAATCCCCAATAATAAATGACCAATAATAAGCCAGATAAAAGGCATTTTTGGTAAGTTAATTTTGGACCTTACAGCTGGGGTCAATGGACATATGACCAATGGGTTCAATGTTAAGGCAGTGGATTTCAATACTTATGATTGTTTCAAGCTGAAATGCAAATCTGAATGACTTTCATTAAATATCCACACAAGTTATACAAAAGCAATAGGGTCTTGGTGGTGTCTTTTGCACTGTCTGGGTAACTTTAAATTAATTGAAGGTCTAATTTTGAAGGTTTATATATATCTGTAAATAGATCTTAACAAAAACATGATCAAAACTTTTGGTCAAAATGTGAAAAAAAAGTAAATGATTGACCTCAAGGTCACCTTTGAATTGAAATCAAAAGTCAAGGTCAAGTTTAGGCTTATTGCCTTGCCTATAGATTACCCACATAATGATGGACATTAATATAATTGTGTTATTTTACGTACAGTAATAACAAATCCACAGTGCTTTACAAAGATTAACATTAAATTGAGTCAAATGTCTTATTGAGCAACATACTAAATTTATAAGTTCTGGATCATATCTCTCTCAAGTCTTCATGTCTAAAGGGAAATTGCTACAATTGCTGTGGCATGATGAGCTCAAAATCAATATATATACAACTGTCTTCCAGAGATATAATGCTTAGCATGTTTTCATGAACATGGGTCCTGGAAGTGAAAAGAAGGAACATACCAACAAATAAAGGTAAACTTAATGTTCTTCAAACAGGCAATACAAAAACTCATTTAGTGGACAGCACACACTTATGTATCTATAGTTGTTCCAGAAAAAAATGTTACTTTTCACAGTGTTTAGAACATATCAAGACTGGTTTCCAATCAACATTTTCACACCCATAGAATATCACTGAGTGACTGCCAAATTGTGGAACTCAAGAAAATTAAATATGAGCAAATAAAACTGTACATAGTACTTTTCAGTTAAAGCCTGTTCAAACTATTCTGTACAGTCGCATCAACATGTATTTGAATTTCACGAACTTCACCTTATTACTCCATAAATAGACCTTATATGTGGATAGAACATGTTCAAAAACAAGCTGCCCTGTATTTATTTATCTGGGGTTTTACGTCTCTTTCAACACTGTACAGGTCATGTCACGACGGGTAGTTGAAATGGCAGAGGAAACCAGTACATTCAGTTGGTCAAGTTTCTGTACTGTAAACTGCCAACCATTGGTAAGCAATTACCAACTGTCGCAAATAAGGTCCGGGGTTTGAACCGCTGACCGCAGAGGTGGGAGGCAAGTGTGTTACCACGGCGCCACCATGGCCCCCATAAGCCGCCCTGTAAAGCGATCCCTTCCCCAATTCATCCCTCTGGCCTGCAAAGTTTAGTTTAACTTGTGAGAGCTAATGAGAGGTTTTTCATTCATTTTTTAAAAGGTTACGTCTGCAGGAAGTTATTCCCTGTTGAATGTGTCCTACCCAAATACGAATCCCAACTTATTGCAACAAGTGGATACTACTAAAACACAAAATGTGTCCAACCACAAATGAGCCCCGACAAGTTAAAATAGACATTGCGTCTCAACGCAGTGTATCCCTGGACGCGACATGGTTGAAGCATGACATACAGAGTATTATGTTTGCTGGATGGGACATGATGGACCTCTTATATATTTTGTACTTACAGTAGATTCCTTCTATTTTACACCAGCAGTATAAGATTCAGGGTACAGGATTTTGTGTAAGATGTCTTGACATGTTAAAGCTGTGGTTACAATAATAAGGAGATCCCAGCCATTATAAGTGTGAAAGACCATATTCAACCCTGTAGGAGGGCCCCAAGGGCAAATTTGACCCACTATGAAAGATTTGGGGCACATAATTTCTTATAAGTTGTCTTCACATCTCAAATGTCTAAGACCACAAATAAGGGAAACATAGGCCCTTATAAGTATGAAGGACCACATTCAAGCTCGAATGAGGGGTTCACCATGATAATGACCCCACCAAAAGATTCGAAGCACACAATTTCCTATAAGTTGTCTTCACAACCAAAAGCTACAATCTATTATAAGTGAGACACAGGCCACTATAGATATCAGGGACTAAATGCGACTTCCAAGGAGGGGTCAAAGCTCAAATCTGACCCCACCAAGAGAATTGGGGCACATGGTTTCCTGTAAGTTGTCTTGACATCCCAAATCACTATGCCAAATTATAAGGTGCGACCAATAATAAGCGAGATATAGGTCATTACAAGTATCAAGGACCACATTCGACCTTAACGGAGGGGTCGAAGGTCAAATCTGATATCAACAAAAGATTTGGGGCACATGATTTCCTATAAGTTGTCTTCACATCCGAAACCTCCATGAGTAATAGTAAGGGAGACATAGGCCATTATGGGTATCAAGGACCACATTCGACCTTGAAGGAGGGGCCCAAGATCAAATGTGACCCCACCATAAGATTTGGGGCAGATGATTTCCCATAAGTCGTCTTTACCGCCAAAACCTCTACGATCAATAATAAGGGAGATAAAGGCCATTATAAGTATCAAGGCCCACATTTGACCTTGAAGGAGAGATCTAAAGTCAAATCTGACCCCACCAAAAGATTCAGGGAACATGATTTCCTATAAGTTGTCTTCACATCCAAAACCTCTACAGCCAATATTAGGGGAGATATAGTCCATCATAGGTATCAAGTACCACATTCGACCTTAAAGGAGGGATCCAAGGTCAAACCTGACCACACCAAAAGCATGATTACCTATAGGTTGGTTTCACATCGAAAAATTAGAACCAATAATAAGCGAGTTATAAGCACTTTTAAGTTTGGCTATCGTCATTTGACCTTGAAGGAGGTGCCCAAGGTCAAATCCGATCACATCAAAAGAATTGCAGCCCATGATTTCCTATAGGTTGGTTCCACATTGCAAACCTCTAGGACCAATAATAAGCAAGTTATAACCACTTTTAAGTTGGCTATCCTCCTTTGACCTTGAAGGAGGGGCCCAAAGTCAAATCCAACCACATCAAAGGATTCGCAACATACGATTTCCTATAGGTTGATTTCACATGGAAAACCTCTAGGACCAATAATAAGCGAGTTATAAGCACTTTTAAGTTTGGCTAACCTCGTTTGACCTTCAAGGAGAGGCTCAAGGTCAAATCCGACCACATCAGAAGATTTGCAGCCCATGATTTCCTATAGGTTGGTTTCACATTGCAAACCTCTAGGACCAATAATAAGTCAGATATAAGCACTTTTCATGACTGAAAAGAAACGCCTATGGCGGCCATCATGTTTTTTTAAAATGAGGCCAAAAATATTCCCTGTCAAGGTTTTGTAATGAGGAACATATCCTGCAAATTTGAGATCTCTACCTATAATACCCTTTGCTCTAGAGGGCCAACAAAAGTCCTTGCTGAAAGTAAAAAAACGCCCGTGGCAGCCATCTTGTTTTTCAAAATGAGACCAAAAATATTCCCAGGCAAGATTTAATGGTTATGACTATATCCTGCAAATTTGAGAAGTCTACCTATAATACCCTGGCCTCTAGAGGGGCAACGAGAAAATCTCTACACACTGTAGCAGCGGCAGCGTACTCATGCTTAATCCATAGTATCCACCGGATGCTATCTGGTGGATACAATAATCAACATGAGCCAGGAATTATACAGCCAATAATAAAGGAGGTATATGGCCTCACAGTCTTATATAGGCATATATATGCAATGAAAGGTACTATTTTGGGTCATTTTAGCAGGCCTAAGGTGACCTTGAAAACAATAGCCAAGGTCAACAAACTGGATACTGGTACTCCACCATGTACTCAACCTCCAAAGCCATTTTCAATAGTTTCCATGCAATATACAGTCAGCATACAGTAGTCAGCATTAAGTGTAAAAATATCTCCAAAAAGGCCAAAAATAGCCTCGGTGAGGTACTTTGGCGGTCTGTGGATGACTTTAAATGAAGAGCTTCAATATTAAATTTCTGCATGCTTACAGAGGACATATATATTTATTATATATACCAGCCATAGGATGATCTAACTTTCTGTATATGAGAAGTGGGCCAAAATGTGGAACAATGGCCAAAATCTGACCTTTAAGAGGCCCCCAGTGACCCTGAAATTGGTCAAGGTCACAAAATTGAAAATTTTAATTACTTAAATGTAGCTTTTATAAGCTACTGTTCTTGGATGGCCGCAAGGCATCAGGCCAACGTCTAAGAAAAATAGACATTTATAGTTGGCCGTAGCCTCAAGTTGTCCTCTTGTGGTACACTACGCAATTTCTTCCTACTTTCTCGTTGGCTGCGTGATTTAGTAGCGTCTGTCGTTTACACAGATATTTTCATCTATTTCTCAGCACATACGTATTGTTGGATGTTAATTTTTGGTCACTTCATTTAATATATATCATAGTTTATTCTGCAGAATTTCCATTTTGACAGGATAAGTATTTTTCAATAATTTTGCGTGTTTTGAGTTTTCCTCGGTTCAGGCTTTTCCTACATCTTTATGGTCACAAAACAATAACGTTCGTGGCATTGCCCATATATACCCACATACCAAGTTTGAAAGGTCTAACTAAAATATTTTTAAGTTATCGTGTCTGAAAGGAAATCTCTGCAGCGGCGGCGGTGTGACCGTACTGAATCCTAAGTATCGCCGACTTTCGTCCGGGGATACAATAATTTGCACTTGTTTGTGTGACTCGTGAGACCAGGATGGAATAGTGATAATAAGTATTACAGATTTATACAATTTGCTATACCCACAAAGAAAATAGTTCCAGATGTTCTTTTTGAAAATTTAAAAATAAGTTCAACTGTCTAATGCACGCATATGTTGTGGATACACAAACTACTCACTTTTACCTATAAAATAAAATGAACCCAAAAACCTCCAAAATTTAACAAGTGCACCATGTTGGCATTTCAGTTGTATGTGAAAGAGAGGAAAAAAAAATTAATCATCAATAAATGAAAATGGGTCAAAAGTGCAAAATTTGGATGATTACGTTGAACAGAAACAATAAGTTTGCATCTTGCAAAGGTGAGTATGTCTTTAAATATGATAAACAAAAACAATCCTGGTTAGACTAACATATAAAAGAGTGAAAACAAATACTATATGATTATTCATTTGAATTGAAACATAACTTCATAAGTTTGCATTGTTTATAAACTACACAAAAATCATAGTAATCTTTACTGAAATAAGTCCCCTAGTCATTTTGTGGTAGAAAAACAAAATCTTTACAGCTACAGAATACTTTGAACTTTTTATCAGTAGCACTAATTCCAGTGAACACCATTACTGGGATAAGCTTGTACCAACTCGAGTCACACCTCCTGGTCGATATATAATGATCGCATCAATCTATGCAATTTAAGCTCAATTTTTAAAAAAGTAAATGATAACATGTGATCACTTAGTTAGAAAATGTCACTCGAGGAGCTTATGTAAAATAATTGAAATATAGAGTAAGAAATCTAAAATTCGCCAGGAATCTAAAATTCGCCACCTCTAAAACCTTAGTTAATTTTATGAAAAAAATGATGTTTTTGTCTAAAAATTGGTATTTTTTAGTTCAAAAAGCCTTAATTTACTATACAATCAACAAATCTCACCACAATTCATTTATTTTATTAGTATTTTCACCTGTGGCGAATTTCAGATATGTGGCGAATTTTAGATTTCTTACTCTAACTCTTTTATATTCACATGACCTGCCTGGTTCTTGCATGACACACACATATTAATAGATTGCAACAAAATGGTACTAAATACCACCAATTGTAATACTTGGATTATCATCATAATATTTTCTATTCAATTTTCTTGATTTATTTAAGTTCAACTCGCTATTTGTAGATCATGCTCGATCTGCAGAAATCGCCAACAATCCCAGTGCAGGTGAACACCTGGTGAAAAGGAACATTTTGACCCATATTCACTAATATTGTTATACCTCAGTTCCATTTTCACAATCAATTCTATGACCTAGCTGATTTAAACTTCAGTGGCAAGATGGAGGGGCTACTAACACTGACCATGTTAAAAAACGTAAAAATTGACAGAATGCATGATATGTCCACAGTGAAATCATTCCTTATATGACCTATGATAAGATCAGTCTATATCTCCATATACTATAGGACTCATTCCAGACTGAACAAGTACAGCCCAAGCTCTCTAGAGATTGACATTCTCCTAACTGAAAGATAGAGGCTCAAGCATCATCATGTATTGATGTCCCTGAGGTTCTTTAGCCTGCCACTAGAGACAGGACCAAATGACACAGGAAGGCTATTTTAAGTGGTCATCTGCCTATACATGGGTTTAAACCCATATCCCCTGTATTTATAGGTGAGTGTGCTCCCCACTAGGCCGGAGTGGTAGATAAATTGATCACTCTTGATAAGTAATAAGCAGACTGAAAGTCTAGGTCTACAACTGCCATGATTACCCTATTGACCTTCAAAAAAGGTAAAAGATAACTCATGCAGCCTAGCGGGTAATACACTTGCCTAGGAACTCAGAGGATGTGGGTTCAAACCCAGATAGAGGCAGATACACAGTGGCTCGGATGACCACTTGAAATCGCGGTCTTCTGTCTTTGGGTCCTGTCCCAGTGGCAGGCTAAAGAACCTCAAGGACGTTGATAAATGGTCGTCCTTGAGCCTCTGTCTTTCAGTTAGGGACTTAAGAGCTTTGGCTGTACTTGTACAGTCGGATGGATTAAATAGCACTTTGAGTCCTGTAGTATATGGAGATATTGCGCCAAGTATAAATACAGAATACAAAATACCGATACAATGGTTAGGATCAGGACTACAAAATCAGGGAGGTCAGGAAGTAAAATCATGACAGTGGAACAGTGGCATTAGTCTTAAGAAAAATAGCAAGCAGGCGGCAACATCAACCCTCAGGTACAACTAATTAGGCAGCAACATTGAGATTTGGGAAAATCTAACGAATAACTGCAGAACCCATGAGATGTTGTCAGATGTAAGAACTTCCATGTAGTTGAAGCAGGGAGAAAACTTACAGATGTTATTCGTTCTGGGGATGAACAATTGTGTATGGATTTTACCTGTAGAGTACCGACAAACTTTAAGAACCACAAAAAAATTTAAAAGGGTTACTCCCCAAAATCTGATCAACTGTAGATCATCTTTGGTTAAACATATTCTAAAAGTATGGTGAAAATCCATACATGGGTTTAGGCTCCACACACCCACAACCTTTATGCTTGCCTCCAATACCTACATGGCGCAGGGCATGACTATAACCCCAGGCTTTATGGATATTAAAGATATATTACCCACAGATTTCTCAAGTGACATGATGATACAACAGGTGACACACTCATCTCCTATCCTTCAGACCTTGGGTTTAATTCTCGTCAAAACCTGAAGTGGGAACATTGATTGCTGCTTACCAATGAATGAGGGTTATATCACTGCAGAATGTTGACCAAATAGTATGCACAGCTTTCCTCCATCCTCTCAACTATACTCGGATATGACCTATATAATGTGTTGAAAGTAATATTTGTCCCAGAATAAGAAAACTTGCAATGAAAAAATAAAACTTCCACTAAAAAGGATTTCATACAATTTTTTCCCCAAATAACAGCTTCATGCTTTTTTATACGTTTTTTTTTTACAAAGCTATTGTACTCAACTTGTCAGTATTATTTTTAGAATTCTTAAAATGGTCACGAACACAATCACAAATTTCTCCACTTTTTTCTTAACAATTATTCTTGGAATCAAAAAGATAAAGCATGCCTCTGGGCCTTGTACTTTCGCAGAAGTTGTTCACATGGATGTCAGCACAGACGCTGCGGAGTCTGCTTAGGATTTGGTGATTTTCTGTGAATATTCAAACAGTAATTGTTGGAGTAACAGTATTAGTGAATATAGCCAGGTTCAATTGTATTCTCTCTACGTCTACCAGTTTCCAATAACAGCAAAGGCAAGACTCAAAACTTCCACTTCAATATCAGGTCTTTGACATCCTTTCAGAATTTCTTCCAGTTTATTGAGAAACTCAGTGCGATTCTGTTCTAGCTGATTGTTATGATCAAGCAGATTATGGACATGAGGAAGTTTCATCATTTGCAACAATTTCGCCTTGGAAGCGGCCCGAACTATCTTGAAGCAGGACTCCTGATTGAACACATTATCAGCAAAATTGACCCCTTTAATATTTTTCCAGTGTTTTGAAATCGTTTCACAGATCTCGTTGCATTTGGAGTCGCCGATCTGATTTTGCTGGAGCTGTATCACAGAAATGTTGGTAAAGTATTTCAAGTTTCTCACTAAACAGGAAGACGTCACGGCAAAATCGTCATCCGGGAACAACCCACAAATGTGCGAGACATTGAGATACTTCAGAGACCTAGCATGCTTGGAGCTCGCTAAATAGTCCATGTCTACATCAAACAAGTCACAGTCTTTTAGATTCAAATATTCTAACGGCAAATGTAAACTCTCCAATACTTCCTGTAAACAACCCGCAAACGTGTTCTGCGTCAAGTCTAACCTGGTTAAATACGGGAAACCAGCCAAGGTGGAAGTAAGCTGGAACCTGGTTCTTGTCCTGATGCGAGTCCTTCCTTCTTGAAGGGCGATATTACAATTAGGAATACCAAGAGCCTGAATGTTTGTGTAAGCTGCCAAATCCTTGTGAACTATGAAAAACACATTGTCCTCCAGATTCCCCAACCATATGCCTTTCAAAGTCTGTGAAAAATAAAAGGTACTAATTAGTGGGTACACTTCATTAGTGTGGACATTGAATGTAAGAATATTTCAATATCTTTTGATATTGGGTGTGAGTCGGACATACCAAAAAAGTTTTGTTCTATCATATGCCAAACTGCCAACAGAAAGTGAAGTTTATCAAGACAAAACATGGCATTTTTTATCAAACATGTATTAAAACTAAAAAATACAAAAAAATAGCATCAGAGATGCCCGTACCCCACAACCTAGGGAAATATTTTCAACACCATGAGATACAGAAGCACTGTACCAGTACAAAGTTTAGGATACTTTCAGAGCACTGTCAGTTATATAAAGTTCAAAAAAATGTTGAAATGCAGAAAATAATGTTTAAAAGAAAGATAATGCATGTAAAGATGAAGTATTAAAACAAGTCAATTCAATAACAAGATGACAGCATTAATCAGTAAACTAAAATTCAACATTCTTTATCTACATTTGCATGGCCGAATTATGGTTTAGATGTTTTGAATATTACCATGCATACAGAAGTGGTAATACATTTAATGAACGTTTATGTGTGGTGTTGGAGCAAAATCTATGGCTCACTTGATGAAATTCTATCTCTAATATGAATTAACAGTGCTTAATCTGCATCAAAAGACAGACCCAAAGGTGCAACAAGATTTTAAAGGTCAAGGTCACTACGACAAGGTCAAAGGTCAAATTAAGGTCACACCATGATAATACACACCTATGGCCCCTGACCAATGTCCCTACCAAGTATCAACTTCCTACACCTTACGGTTTCGGAGATATAGCCCGGACAAGATTTTATAGGTCAAGGTCACTACGGCAAGGTCAAAGGTCAAATCAAGGTCAGATCATGACGTTGCACAACTACACCCAATAACCAATGTTTCTACTAAGTATCAACTTCCTACACCTTACGGTTTCTGAGATATAGCCTGGACAAGATTTTATAGGTAAAGGTCACTACAGCAAGGTCAAAGGTCAAATCTTGATCAGACCATGACATTGCATACCTACACCCCCTAACCAATGTCCCTGCCAAATATCAACTTCCTACACCTTACAGTTTCCGAGATATAGCCCGGACAAGATTTTATAGGTCAAGGTCACTATGGCAAGGTCAAAGGTCAAATCAAGGTCACACCATGACATTGCACACCTACACCCCCTAACCAATGTCCCTACCAAGTATCAACTTCCTACACCTTACGGTTTCTGAGATATAGCCCGGACAAGATTTTATAGGTCAAGGTCACTACGGCAAGGTCAAAGGTCAAATTAAGGTCACACCATGACGTTGCACACCTACACCCCCTAACCAATATCCCTACCAAGTATCAACTTCCTACACCTTAAAGTTTCCAAGATATAGCCCGGACAAGATTTTATAAGTCAAGGTCACTACAGCAAGGTCAAATCAAGGTCAGACCATGACGTTGCACAACTACACCCCCTAACCAATGTCCCCACCAAGTATCAACTTCCTACACCTTACGGTTTCTGAGATATAGCCCGGATAAGATTTTCAAACTCAAGGTCACTATGGCAAGGTCAAAGGTCAAATCAAGGTCAGACCATGACGTTGCACAACTACACCCCCTAACCAATGACCCTACCAAATATCAACTTCATACACCTTACAGTTTCTGAGATATAGCCCGGACAAGATTTTATAGGTCAAGGTCACTACGGCAAGGTCAAATCAAGGTCACACCATGACGTTGCACAACTACACACCTTACCAATGTCCCTACCAAGTATCAACTTCCTATACCTTACGGTTTCCGAGATATAGCCCGGACAAGATTTTCAAACTCAAGGTCACTACGGCAAGGTCAAAGGTCAAATCAAGGTCAGACCATGACGTTGCACACCTACACCCCCTAACCAATGTCCCTACCAAGTATCAACTTCCTACACCTTACGGTTTCTGAGATACACCCTGGACAAACTTTTTCCCGCCCGCCCGACAGGACGCCCGCCCGCCCATCCAGACACCATGGGTCAAATATCTGCAATGTAACTTTATAGGTATACATAAAATGGAGATATTGATATACGTCTCTGTAATATTGATATTGGCAACTCTAGCCCAAAACAATAAATATCGGCAATATCGATAAACCATGTACCCACTTTAACTGATACGATTGTGAAAACATTTACATGATATTTTAGTGTTTCCTTCTACTTTAATAAAAATTCTACAATTGCTTATTTAAAATAAATTTTCAACCTTTACATCTTTATGCATATGGCCTCATATTCCTTGGAGTAAAGTTAGAGATACTTTAATATCATTTTTACATTACTTCTACAATAAAACCTCTATTATCCAAAATTTTATAATGCAAATTTTCAATTATCTGACCTCAAACCAACTCTCCCAGCTCTATTTAAACCTGTTAATAAAGCTTTCTATCACCAATCTTTCTATTATCCAATCTAACGATTTCTCTCCCAAGAGGGTCTGACAATAGAGGTTTTACTGTATTTATAATTTTACTTTAATAAGTAACAGACCACCACAAAATGATGCTCAACTGTTGGTTGTGTTAACTATTGTGACAGATTGCATGGATACTCAAATACAGGCTGACAACGTTGAGACATCAAGTGCTCATGTTAAAACCATTACAAATTTTAAATACTGCTTATTTCATTAAATAACACGGATTATACCTTTCTTTTAGTCAGATATATTTTTTTAACATAATTTCACTCATTTTCAGATATCTGACATTTGACTTCAGATAAATATGTTCACATTATCTGCTATATTAGCTTTACTGTCATTATCAGTCAGTTACTACTATGTAACACAGGGCCCAGTTTTACAAAGGCCTACTAAATATAGAAGATAGTATGCTATTAAATCTAGATCTTAGTGGGCCCTTAGTAGCCACTACAAAAGTGTTCCACTGAGCTGATACTTGGGACCTATCAAGTTCCTGAGACAGCAGGGCTTCTAGTGAGGAAAGCCTACCAATTACTGCAGGTAAAAAACCATCTCAGTGAAACAGATAGTATAGGCTTAGTAGACAACTAGGACTTAGCTGGCTACTAAGGAGATAGTAGGCCTTTGTGAAACTGGGCCCTGAAACCCATGTTTGGGCCTGTAATTACTATGGCAGCGAATCCCCATCAATTCTCATGGTCCATTCCTTGTCCATTTTTCTGACCGTTGATACGATTATTTTACTCCATTATAGGTCATTCATGAAACACTTTCCGGAATGAAGTATAGGTCAATCTGGTTACAAACAATGGTGTTTTGACATTTAGAATCTACCAAAAACTTCCTGTAAATATGGCGGTAGACTTAAACACACTCGAAAATTTTGACAAATCTGTCCAAATTTATTAAATAATATTTAAAAAAATACCAGCATATTGCGATACATTTAGAAAGGTAAGACTTAAGGGGCTATCAACGTAACACATATTTCACGCAGTGCAGAAACCTTTTCTCACAGAGAGCCATGTATTTTCTGTGGTGTGAAAGTTTATCAACTTAAATTCACTGAATTTAACTAGAGGATCGCTCGCAAAAAAAAAGATAATGTTTTTGCATAGCAAAAACAAAGCGTCCCGAAAAGGATATAAAGGTGAGTGCTAAAGTATTAAGAAAATGCTTCGTTTCTAGCCTTATACTGTTGTGGCAACCAAAGTCAGCGCAGTCTGCTCTATCTAGCACGGTTTTCAAGATATAAGCATTTTTGTGTTTTGCAAAAAATAAAAAAATTAAAAATGTCCGCTATATTTGGCGAGACAAAAATATTTTGAAAATTGGCATGGCTACTCTGCAGAGATACCCAGCAGGTCCAAAATTTTGTTGAGTTCACTCCATATAGCACGGTTTTCGAGATATATGCATTTTTGTGTTTTGCAAAAACTTTGAAAATTCAAAATGGCCACCATTTTTGGGGAGACAAAATTTTTTGTCAAGACCACTGCCGTGGTGTGTATCTCCCGCCGAGCATTAAAGCAGAAGAAATAGCTTTTCCGAGATATTCACAATTTTTCATTTTCGTGTGTGAAAGCTCTTCCAAAGTAGGTGAATGAGTTATTTGAGAAAAATTGGCTATCTGCAATACTATTAAGAGATAATTCACATTTACTCATTTTGAGTAGGTGAATAATTATCTATGGGTCTGAAACTTCACCAAGTGAAGGCTCTCCCAAAAGTAGGTGAATGAGTTATTTGAGAAAAATTGGCTATCTGCAATACTTTTAGAGATAATTCGCATTTACTCATTTTGAGTAGGTGAGTAATTAGCTATGGGTCTGAAACTTCACCATGTGAAAGCTCTCCCACAAGTAGATGAATGAGTATTTGATAAAAATTGGGTATCCGCAATATTTTTACAGATAATTAGCATTTACTCATTTTGCGTAGGTGAATAAATAGCTATGGGTCTGAAACTTCACAGAGTGAAAGCTCTCCCAAAAGTAGGTGAATGAGTTATTTGAGAAAAATTGGCTATCTGCAATACTTTTAGAGATAATTCACATTTACTCATTTTGAGTAGGTGAATAATTAGCTATGGGTCTGAAACTTCATCAAGTGAAAGCTCTGCCAAAAGTAGGTGAATGAGTTATTTGAGAAAAATTGGCTATCTGCAATACTTTTAGAGATAATTCGCATTTACTCATTTTGAGTAGGTGAGTAATTTGCTATGGGTCTGAAACTTCACCAAGTGAAAGCTCTCCCAAAAGTAGGTGAATGAGTTATTTGAGAAAAATTGGCTATCTGCAATACTTTTAGAGATAATTCGCATTTACTCATTTTGAGTAGACGAGTAATTAGCTATGGGTCTGAAACTTCACCAAGTGAAAGCTCTCCCAAAAGTAGGTGAATGATTAATTTGAGAAAAATTGGCTATCTGCAATACTTTTAGAGATAATTCGCATTTACTCATTTTGAGTAGGTGAGTAATTAGCTATGGGTCTGAAACTTCACCAAGTGAAAGCTCTCCCAAAAGTAGGTGAATGAGTTATTTGAGAAAAATTGGCTATCTGCAATACTTTTAGAGATAATTCGCATTTACTCATTTTGAGTAGGTGAGTAATTAGCTATGGGTCTGAAACTTCACCAAGTGAAAGCTCTCCCAAAAGTAGGTGAATGAGTTATTTGAGAAAAATTGGCTATCTGCAATACTTTTAGAGATAATTCACATTTACTCATTTTCAGTAGGTGAGTAATTAGCTATGGGTCTGAAACTTCACCAAGTGAAAGCTCTGCCAAAAGTAGGTGAATGAGTTATTTGAGAAAAATTGGCTATCTGCAATACTTTTAGAGATAATTCGCATTTACTCATTTTGAGTAGGTGAGTAATTAGCTATGGGTCTGAAACTTCACAGAGTGAAAGCTCTCCCAAAAGTAGGTGAATGAGTTATTTGAGAAAAATTGGCTATCTGCAATACTTTTAGAGATAATTCGCATTTACTCATTTTGAGGTGAGTAATTAGCTATGGGTCTGAAACTTCACCAAGTGAAAGCTCTCCCAAAAGTAGGTGAATGATTAATTTGAGAAAAACTGGCTATCTGCAATACTTTTAGAGATAATTCGCATTTACTCATTTTGAGTAGGTGAGTAATTAGCTATGGGTCTGAAACTTCACCAAGTGAAAGCTCTCCCAAAAGTAGGTGAATGAGTTATTTGAGAAAAATTGGCTATCTGCAATACTTTTAGAGATAATTCGCATTTACTCATTTTGAGTAGGTGAGTAATTAGCTATGGGTCTGAAACTTCACCAAGTGAAAGCTCTCCCAAAAGTAGGTGAATGAGTTATTTGAGAAAAATTGGCTATCTGCAATACTTTTAGAGATAATTCGCACTCATTTTGAGTAGGTGAGTAATTAGCTATGGGTCTGAAACTTCACCAAGTGAAAGCTCTCCCAAAAGTAGGTGAATGAGTTATTTGAGAAAAATTGGCTATCTGCAATACTTTTAGAGATAACTCACATTTACTCATTTTCAGTAGGTGAGTAATTAGCTATGGGTCTGAAACTTCACCAAGTGAAAGCTCTGCCAAAAGTAGGTGAATGAGTTATTTGAGAAAAATTGGCTATCTGCAATACTTTTAGAGATAATTCGCATTTACTCATTTTGAGTAGGTGAGTAATTAGCTATGGGTCTGAAACTTCACCAAGTGAAAGCTCTCCCAAAAGTAGGTGAATGAGTTATTTGAGAAAAATTGGCTATCTGCAATACTTTTAGAGATAATTCGTATTTACTCATTTTGAGTAGGTGAGTAATTAGCTATGGGTCTGAAACTTCACCAAGTGAAAGCTCTCCCAAAAGTAGGTGAATGAGTTATTTGAGAAAAATTGGCTATCTGCAATACTTTTAGAGATAATTTGCATTTACTCATTTTGAGTAGGTGAGTAATTAGCTATGGGTCTGAAACTTCACCATGTGAAAGCTCTCCCAAAAGTAGATGAATGAGTTATTTGAGAAAAATTGGGTATCCGCAATACTTTTACAGATAATTAGCATTTACTCATTTTGAGTAGGTGAGTAATTAGCTATGGGTCTGAAACTTCACCAAGTGAAAGCTCTCCCAAAAGTAGGTGAATGAGTTATTTGAGAAAAATTGGCTATCTGCAATACTTTTAGAGATAATTCGCATTTACTCATTTTGAGTAGGTGAGTAATTAGCTATGGGTCTGAAACTTCACCAAGTGAAAGCTCTGCCAAAAGTAGGTGAATGAGTTATTTGAGAAAAATTGGCTATCTGCAATACTTTTAGAGATAATTCGCATTTACTCATTTTGAGTAGGTGAGTAATTAGCTATGGGTCTGAAACTTCACCAAGTGAAAGCTCTCCCAAAAGTAGGTGAATGATTAATTTGACAAAAATTGGCTATCTGCAATACTTTTAGAGATAATTCACATTTACTCATTTTGAGTAGGTGAGTAATTAGCTATGGGTCTGAAACTTCACCAAGTGAAAGCTCTCCCAAAAGTAGGTGAATGAGTTATTTGAGAAAAATTGGCTATCTGCAATACTTTTAGAGATAATTTGCACTCATTTTGAGTAGGTGAGTAATTAGCTATGGGTCTGAAACTTCACCAAGTGAAAGCTCTCCCAAAAGTAGGTGAATGAGTTATTTGAGAAAAATTGGCTATCTGCAATACTTTTAGAGATAATTCACATTTACTCATTTTCAGTAGGTGAGTAATTAGCTATGGGTCTGAAACTTCACCAAGTGAAAGCTCTGCCAAAAGTAGGTGAATGAGTTATTTGAGAAAAATTGGCTATCTGCAATACTTTTAGAGATAATTCGCATTTACTCATTTTGAGTAGGTGAGTAATTAGCTATGGGTCTGAAACTTCACCAAGTGAAAGCTCTCCCAAAAGTAGGTGAATGAGTTATTTGAGAAAAATTGGCTATCTGCAATACTTTTAGAGATAATTCGCATTTACTCATTTTGAGTAGGTGAGTAATTAGCTATGGGTCTGAAACTTCACCATGTGAAAGCTCTCCCAAAAGTAGATGAATGAGTTATTTGATAAAAATTGGGTATCCGCAATACTTTTACAGATAATTAGCATTTACTCATTTTGAGTAGGTAAATAATTAGCTATGGGTCTGAAACTTCACCATGTGAAAGCTCTCCCAAAAGTAGGTGAATGAGTTATTTGAGAAAAATTGGCTATCTGCAATACTTTTAGAGATAATTCGCATTTACTCTTTTTGAGTAGGTGAGCAATTAGCTATGGGTCTGAAACTTCACCAAGTGAAAGCTCTCCCAAAAGTAGGTGAATGAGTTATTTGAGAAAAATTGGCTATCTGCAATACTTTTAGAGATAATTCGCATTTACTCATTTTGAGTAGGTGAGTAATTAGCTATGGGTCTGAAACTTCACCATGTGAAAGCTCTCCCAAAAGTAGGTGAATGAGTTATTTGAGAAAAATTGGCTATCTGCAATACTTTTACAGATAATTCGCATTTACTCTTTTTGAGTAGGTGAGCAATTAGCTATGGGTCTGAAACTTCACCAAGTGAAAGCTCTTTGGGATAGCTGCTCTGCAGAGATACCCTGAAGATAAAAAATTTCGTCGAAATCGCTCTATGTAGCACGGTTTTTGAAATATTAGCATTTTTGTGTTTTGCAATTTTTGCGCAAAAATTCGAAAATTCAAAATGGCCGCCATTTTTGGCAAGAAAAATTTTTTTTGACAATTGGCATGGCTACTCTGCAGAGATACCCAGTGGGTCAAAAATTTCGTCGAAATCGCTCTATCTAGCACGGTTTTCGAGATATAAGCATTTTTGTGTTTTGCAATTTTGCGAAAAATTCGAAAATTCAAAATGGCCGCCATTTTTTGCGAGAAATTTTTTGTTTGAAAATTGGCATGGCTACTCTACAGAGATACCCTTTGGGTCAAATATTTCGTCGAAATCGCTCTATCTAGCAGGATTTTTGAGATATAAGCATTTTTATGTTTTGCAATTTTTGCGAAAAATTCGAAAATTCAAAATGGCCGCCATTTTTGGCGAGACAAAATTCTTTTCAAAATTGGGATAACTACTCTGCAGAGATACCCTACGGGTCAAAAATTTCGTCGAAATCGCTCTATCTAGCACGGTTTTCGAGATATAAGCATTTTTGTGTTTTGCAATTTTTGCGAAAATTTCGAAAATTCAAAATGGCCGCCATTTTTGGCGAGACAAAAATTTTTTGAAAATTGGGAAAAGTACTCCGCAGAGATATCCTGCGGGTCAAAAATTTTGTCGAAATTGCTCTATCTAGCACGGTTTTTGAGATATAAGCATTTTTGTATTTTGCAATTTTTGCGAAAATTTCGAAAATTCAAAATGGCCGCCATTTTGGGCGAGACAAAAATTTTTTAAAAATTGGGAAAACTACTCACAAAAATTTCGTCGAAATCGCTCTATCTAGCACGGTTTTCGAGATATAAGCATTTTTGTGTTTTCCTTATTTGGAAAATTCGTAATGATTAATTAATCATTAATTACTCGGCCATTTCTTGACCAATCAATGCCAAAATCTAATGATTTCCAGATTTTAATAGAATGAATGTATTTGCCAAGTTTCAGGTGAATTGATAAAATTCCTTTCAAGTTATCATCCGGACAAGCTTCCCCATCGAAAAAAGACATTTTTGGTCATGTGACCTCTCTGATTGGTTGAAATGTCACTGCAGCATATTCAAAAAAATTCCCCAAGGCTACTGCCTAAACCTGCCAAATTTGAAAAGAATCCGCCTAACGGTTACAGAGTTATAAGGAAAACAAAATGCGGAGCCGGCGGAGCCGGAAGCTCTCCCATACACAAACAAGCGTCCCTTGCGGGACGCTTAATAACTCTTGCTTTTTTGACTGTTGACAGATTGTTCAAAAAGAAACTAACTATCAAAAGAATAGTTTATTATAAATTTTTTTTGTTATATTTACTAAAATGATGTAATAAAAATTTTAACAAATGCAATGAAAGTGCTCAAACTTTGGTCACCTCAAAAAGAGACATCCTTCACAAATGTGACAAAAACTGCACGCAACACAAGATCAATACTTATGTTTCAGGTATGTGTGTAAAGGCAATTTTCTGGGCTAAAATTTGAATGAATTTGATTTTACATTTAAAGTGGCATTTTTATATTGTTGTAACTTTTTAATAAACAAAGATTACTGGTTTCAATCACTGTTACATATTTGTTAGTTAAATGCACAGTGTCCTCATATATAACTTCTAAGTATTTCTTTTTTGTCTCGATAGACTGGTGTGTCTCTGTTGCTAAGGGAGCAATATCTGCCAGTACTGATGGCAGTGAGAGAGCGTATTAATCTATATACATTTTTTTAAAAATTACTAGTAGATGTATCATGAAGAGAAACATTGGTTGTGAAATTATAAGATAAATGGAAAATAGGAAATAAATCTTGAGAATCTATCTGATGCAAGCAAAACAGTGCAGTTACATGTAAATAAATCCCTTGTCCTTGGAAGGTAAATAAAGACACGTGGCTTTCCGTTGATACTTAAATTCTTCACTCTGTTGTTATATTGCACAGTATAAAAACAAAACCTGTCCTATCACTGTAAATTTACAAAACAAGCTGAAATATGTGTGTGCTGTTGTTTATGTAGATTAATGTATAGATACATTTGAAATATAAAAGGACATGCGTAAATGTACTAGCCTTGCTGTGTGATGTAGTTCAACATATTTGTAAACACTACAAATAAGTCCGTGCATAGCAACGAATATGTGCTTTCTATACAAGCCACCTAGCGAGGACTACACTAACTAAATATACGTCACTACGTTGATAGCCCCTTAAGCAGAGTAATCGATCATTAGAAAGCATCAGCGATTAACCGCAATTGTACACTATCACCGACAATTAATTGAGCACATGTCTAATCATCCATCCACAAAAACTTACAACAGGAAACTCTCGACCCTCTCTCCCCCTACCCCTACCCCCCTGCCTTTACATCCCAACATGTAAATATCATTACCTCAACTGCATGACCTCTGAACACAATGAAAGGGGCAAGGGAGTCTAGTATTTCATCCCCCAGGTTCAGATCTGACCTAGAGACATTCAAATATAAAGCATTATTAATACAGTATTGTCAAGTTAAGCATTTAACTACATCAATACTCTGATTTAAATGCTCTTAGACAATAAGCATTCCTGTTTGTTTTTCAGCAAACAGCTTAAATAAAATGCACATATTAACACTTCATAAAATCAGTGTAAACATTTTAAAACTTTGTCGTAAAGGGGTAATGTTTTTCTCCAGTAATAGGTTCCACACCCAAAATATTATTTTACCCAACTCTTTTTAGTGCAGACAAATACATGTTATTTATAAGTTAAAAACCTTGATATTTTCACACAATCAGTGCCTATAAATGTGAATAATCTTATTCTTAATGTAAGAAATTTCTTAGAATATTATATGCATTTTCTTAGCATATAAATTCTTAGAATAGGAAAAAAATTTTTTTTTTTTCAAAATTTCTATAGAAAGCTTATATGCAAAACAATTTTTTCTGCAAAAACTACTTTCATATTAATGAACAACTAATACACTAATTTGCTACTTGTTTTTGGAACACTTATGCCTCCAATTTGACCTTATTACACGTACAAGTCTAATAATTTCCATAAATTTAAAAATTCTTATTCTTGATGAAATTCAATGTTTTTCACAAAATTGGTTGTTTTTCTTTTAAAAATTCCAAAAATAGGAATAGTTCCAACAATAGGAAAAAGGTATATTCAGTTGTTAAAGCATTGTGCACTTTTCACATCTATTGACAAAGATTCGTTTTCAAGTAGCAAACTTTCATGTGTACTGTTATTTTTGTCGTTGTCATGATTTACATACATTATACACGGCTCACAGTTTGTTAACAGATTTTACTGTTAACTTCTCACTGCATACATCTGTCATACGCAAAAAAAAAAAAAATGCATAAAGAAAAAAATTCAACCAAATCCGCCAAAAGTTTAATCTGATTCTTTTACCTGATGAGAACATTTGAGACCTCAACATGAAGTGGAGTGACACTTCGCAGGCAATGAGTTATAAGGTAGTCCATGAAAAATGTTGTCTGTGTAGTGAATTCAAGTTTATCCACTTTTACAACCATTTTCTTCCCTGGTGAAAACAAAGAGCACAAGAAGAAATGTCACCGGAACTATTTAAATTGTACAACACAGGTTTTACTTGGATGGATAAATTCAGCACAATTCACATAATAACCCTCAAATGATGTACAAGGGCTACTGTCTGAAGGTAAGGTATTATCATTTGATCTTAAGGGAAACATCAAAAGTAAAATCTTACAGCCTCAAAACCAATGATTTTCTGTTAATTGTTTTCACATTCTAACAATTTGGACCAATAATAAGGGAAACAGAAGGTCTTTTATGTGAGTCCACCTCGTATGACCTTGCAGCTAAGATGAAAGACAAAATTTGATCACATAAAAAGATTTGCAGCCTAGACATTGTTCTAACATTTCAAACCCAAAGGACCTGTAATAAGGGAGATTCAAGACCTTTACTTAAATATTAATACTTATGGTTTTCCAAAGCTCCATTGCAAATTTAAAATGGCTTCCTCTGCGTTTATCCAAAACTAAAAGCTAAAACATGTCAAAAATGGCTCAAAATGGTCTCAATGGACTTATTACAGTGTACAACAAGCAAAATTCTGTAAAACATGGGTAAAAAAACTATTTTCTTGAGGCCGCCACAGACCTTGAGATTTAAGGTCAAGGCTGCCAACATTTTGTCAATGCCCAAATATACCAAAAATAAATATGCTAAATCTGTAAGCTCTTGGTGAAATACCTATCAAATTATCAAAATTGAAAGCAAATTTCCGCAACATCAAAACCAGTGTTTATTTAACTTTCAAACAGGATACAGTTAGATATTTTTGTTGTTGGGAAAATAAATATTTATTTATTTATGTAAATAGTATGGTACATTTATCTTTGGTTTTCCCATAATTGTGGGCCAGTTGGCCATTTTCCAACTGAGTAACATTTACAAAGAGTAATGCAAGTGTAGTTCTCAATCACTTATAACTGGTTCTGTATGTGACTGGCTACTTGGGGGCATAAAAAAGAAATTGGAGATGTGGGTGTATGTTGAGAAAAAGAGTATAAAACTTATACACCAGGTATTCATAAAATCATCATAAAGTTACAACCTTACTTTAAATTAGCTAATAAGTCGATATCTTTTAAATTACTGAATTTTATGAGGCATACATTGTCAAGTATTCTAAAATTGTCGCCAAATGAATTACAAATTTTAGAAGAATTTTACGTTATCTCTCTGTAGTTTATAATCTCAACACATTTATGTTTTTTATTCATCTCTAGAAATGTCAACACAGTATTTAATACACAAGAGTACTGAATCTTTACCCACAGATCAGATAGCTGGCCTAAAATTCCCCAAATTTAAAGTATAATAAGAAGGGTCCTTCCTCACTGGAGGACTTTACATTTTCCCCTATAAGTCATATTCTCAACATATTAAAGACTTTAATTCACCTTGGGGAATGTTGATGGAGTACTTATTATGCAGTGGAAGAGCACGTTCATGACTCAGCATGTCTTTGATAATCTTTGGGATGATTTCTTGAGCAAGGCGATTGTCTTTCTTTAAATCTACAACACAAGTATTTATCTCAGATTATAATATTTGGGAGTATCTTTAGAGCAAGATGATTGTCTTTTTGAAGTCTGCAACACAAACGTTTATCTATCATATCATTTCTACTTACTAGATGATGCAAAGTAACAGAAAGTAATAAAAGTAACAAATGACAATATAGTAGTAAGAGTGATAGAGTAAAACATTTGGCATGGAATTGTAATTGTAATAGGTGGCACTGTAAAATTAATAAACAGCATGTAATATACTCCATCCCTGATCGAATGAGAAATAAAAGATAAAATCTTTAGTATGACCTACTGAGCACGGAAATTGTCTTTCTTTAGGTTAACACTACAACACTTACATTTATCTATCAAGTGAGAAAATTAACATAATATAACCTTTGGTATGATCACTTCTGCAAGGTGACTGCCTTTTAGTTAGTCAATAACCTTAACCTTTATTTATCAAACTACAAACATAAGAAGAGATCAAGTATTCTGTTAGTTAAGTAAAGGCCCCAATGGCTCAGTGGGCAATTATTTTGGAGTGGCTGCACCCAGCTAACTGTCAACAGAGACCTTTGTACCTGAAACTGTCACAGATTTATTTTATTTATTTATTTATTTGGGTTTTAACATCGCTTTCAACACATTGTATTGGTCATATCAGTACAGGTAGTTTTATGGACAGAGGAAACCAGTACATACAGTTGGTCAAGGTTCTGTACTGTAAACTACCGACCAATGGCAAACAACTACCAGCTTTTGCCACAGGTAGATAAAGTAGCTTTAAATGGATAATAATTGTGAATATTATCAATCGTGGTACTTTGTTTTTCACATTTAATCTTACTTTAAATGATCAAAACTACCTTACTTCTGGTTTAATTTTATAATCATTTCACCATTGTGTTGAGTTTAATAAGCTGAAGTGTTCCCAAGCAAATTATACAAACTGTAGAAGCAAATAAAGTAAGAATAAAAATATATCCAGGTACCTATCCATCAAAGTTGAGTCCTTCAATGTTAACTATTTCAAAGCAAAATTCTATCAGTTATTACCACTGGCAACTGAGATATATAGATGTGGCTCTAAATCTGTCAATGACAGTAGCTGAACCACTTCTTAATTGCTGAGTTATGACTTTACTATGGCTAACGACTGTCCATTTTTGGTTTCCAGCGCATTAGACGATGTTCATCAATTTTGCCATATATAAATGCTTGTACTATTATTATTATTATTAATTGTGGAGGTCTGCACTCTACAAGTACTCTCTAGTTATTTTATAACATTAAACTTAATCAATTAAATAAAAAACTTAATCAACTAAATAAAGAATGAAAAAAAATACAAAATGATATTACCTGCTTCCTGCAGCACCATTTCTGTCAACTTTTTAACGTTTCTGTGTCTCTTCTTTAATGACAAGATTGGCCACATTTGTATGACTAGTTTAATAAATGTAGGATCTGAAAAAAAAATATGACAAGGTACAGTAGATCTAATATAAGTAGAAAATTGCTACAAGTAGAAGTACTTTCTAAGTCCCAACAATTATTACTGCAAAATACAAGGATAACTAGAAGTTCCACTTACAGACAGTGGCAATAACTAGAACCTAATTTGATGCAAAGAGTGTTTACTTCTTTTCAATGGAAATAACAAGGTATAAGTAAAACCTATAAATCTTGGGTGTACAGAAGTGTCAAAATCCAAGAAACAAGTGACAACATAGTACCATTGTGACACTCTGTACCTGATTTTTCACTTTTGTGGTATTAAGTCTGAACACCATACCAGATATCTTATGTTTCATATTCTAAATGACAATGAAAATGTTAAATATGTGTAATAAATTGAAAATCTATATCCATAAACTGTAAATTCATTAAATTTGCTTTTTTCCTGTGACTTCTTGTGTATTTTTCTCATACAGGAAGTGGGCGACATAAGAGGTATATGGTACTTCTGGTTTGCGTTGAATGCATAAGCAATATAGAAAACATGAGTGTTACTTGATCTTAACTTATTTTACTTGACAATATGCAGCTATTTGATTCAGACCTTGTCATATTTTACTTCATCGAGTCGGGTCATTAAAATATAATACCAAAAAATAACACTATTCCAACTGTCATCAATTAGACATCTACTTGTGACATCATCTGTAATTGCATCCAATCTGTCATTACTCCTTACAACCTTTAGAGGTCTAACAATTCCCACGGGTTTAGAAATTCTTATTAATATAATTTTTTTCTTTTTCAAAGAATTATTCCTAGAAAACAGCATCAGATGACAGCATTAATAAGTAAACTAAAAATTATGACACTGTAAAATCTATTACCTGGAGAACAGATGTCAATGGAATTAGCACAACTATGTACAAGTACATATAATAATCAGTTGCAGTAAACCATATATCTTTGTCATAAGAAAAACATGTCTCAAGTGTGGCAGGTGAACATACTTTGGCAGAGCCAAAGTTAAAGGTCACACCGTGATGGTGCACACCTACACCCCCTAACCAATGTCCCTATTAAGTGTCAACCTTCTACACCTTACAGAATTCAAGAGCCTGGACAAGATTTTAAAACTCATGGTCAATATGAAAAGGTCAATTCAAGATCATACCATCATGTTGCACACCTACAACCCCCAACTAATGTCCGCACCAAGTATGAAACTTCCTACACCTTATCATTTCTGAGATACAGTGTTGATTCTAGGAATTTCAAAAAGTGGGGGCGATCCCCCACCACTACACAAAATGTGGGGGAGGGGCTAAAAATTCTGGGGGACGACTTTATGATAAGTTTAAACTAATAAAAAATACATTTTCAGTTTATTTAGGCAATTTTAACAGTGGACTTCTATTAATTAGTGGTCAATTTTTATTGTCTTGCCCAATAAAAATAAACTTCAAGGCTAGTGATAGAATTTTAAAAAAATACTGAAAATGGTTATTTACATCAAAGTGGCTCCTGTCATGGCATTATGGTTTTAAGTTTTCATCTGAAGTCATGGCATCACAAATTCAGTCATTACACCATGAATTCATACAAATATGTTGGAAAACCCCACAGAATACCATGACCTCATGAATAGTAATGAGTAGTCCACAAATTCTTCAAGTAAAATATTGCTAAAAAATCCAATGAAATCGTCAAATATTTTTTACGCATACATGAGCTCTGTAGTCCTTCTAGTATTTGATCTTAAATCAGAAAATATTAAGAATTAAAACCACCACGAAAATCTGTGACCTCATTAATATTAATGAGTTGTCCGTGAATTTTGATCCAGTAAAATATTTTTCTAGGGAATTCCGACAGATACGTAGTAGCTTTCTACCAGTGAACGCCCGCCTACCAGTGAACACCCGCCTTATGTATCTTTATTAGAGGTCAAGGACAAATGCTTCTATTTGCAAACAAAAATGTAAGTTTCGTTTTTCTTCCAGCCATTTTTTATATAATCATCCACTTTCAGCTTAATTTTATATTTTTGGGTATAATATGTCCAAATACTGCCTGTACCTCATAATATATTTGAGTTTGTAAACGATCACGAAACCAAAATCGTCTACAGGCATTATTCGAAGAACGTTTCGACGGAAAAAATCAAAACCTCGACAAACTCTCGTTCCACGCATCGTTTCGATTTCTTTGATCTCTCGTCTTTTCGCTTCGTATATATATCCCGCATTGCCTTGTGCTGAATGCGTTCTTTTACAATCTTGTCCCTGCATACTTCGATGAAATCCGCGAGCAAAAGCAAATTAATGTGAGATATCGCAGAAAACGCATCCTAGAAGCAACTCTGGGGATATATATGTTACAGTCAATCTGTGAAACCAGTCATTACGCATAATGACTGAAAGTTTCAGTCATTTCGCGTAATGACTGAAACTTTCAGTCATTATGCGTAATGACTAAAATTTTCAGTCATTTCATGTAATGACTGAAATTGCAAATTTAATAAGTAAATTAAATTTTTATAAGTTAATACCCTATCCAATGGACAATTGCTAATCCGGTCGGCGCAGACCGGCCCGCCAAACGCCAGAAAAAGACGTCCTGTGTTGCCACCGGCTGGCCGGTCCGTAGTACTGTGCACTCCCCAGATGGCGCCTCGTACTTCCTTCCTGTCTAGACAACCTGACATCATAGCATCTTTTTCGTTGTCTAAACCTCTTAGACCCCTAGTAAGCTGATAGCGGGGTCGGTGGGAGGGTCTTGTGTGTCCATTGGATAGGGTATTAACTTATAAAAATTTAATTTACTTATTAAATTTGCAATTTTATTGCATTAATACATCCTATCCAATGGACAATTGCTGAATAACTACCGCTTGGTCGGCGGGTAAGTTACTAGGGACTTATGTGAACTCACAAGTAATAGCAAATTTTAACCTACGGTCTAGGCTGACTTCGTCAGGAGACCTATAGGTCCAGGCCTGGGTTGACTTTAAGGTCAGGAAACCCTGCAAGGCCATGGTCGGTTGCCAGCAGCCGGTTACCCGGGGCTATACCGCCGTCGCCCCCCCCCCCCCTTTTTTGCAGACCTGCTCTGAGGTAGGGGAAGAGAGGGATGAGTTCAGTCCCAGAATGCAAATAAACCTCCCAAAGGAAGCACGCCACACTTAATTCTTATGTACATGAAGAAACTGTTTATACATATATACAAATCTCCTCAATCTACGGGCCACTTGTGGATCTGCTGAGCAGCCACTACCGAGCCCAATTGGTAAAGCTCTGAATCAGCCCAAGCCCCGCTCTTCATATAGAACTGTGTGAAGGTATTGACTTCAGTGGCAGGCTGACAAGATTGGATCTAAGGGGACTCCCGACTGGAAGGCCTTAGAAGCAGCAAAGGCCCTGACATCATGGGCTTTAACCTGATGTTAAATGTGGGCCTCCTGGTCAGAGAGCTCATAACATAGGATCACAGTTTGCTTGATCCAAGAGGAGATAGTGGCAGGCGAGATGTCTTTGTTGAAACCTTTCTTAAAGGAAACAAAAACCACCTCCTTATTCTGCCTGATGTCTGAGGCCCTGTCCAAATAGTAGCATAATGCTCTGACCGGACAGAGGGACCTGTCAGACTTGAGGGATCTATCCAGAGTCGAGGCCAGGGCTGTTATAACCCCAGGGGCCACACTGGACACTCTATGGCCAGCTGATTCTAGGATAGAAAGCTGGGTGATGGATACAGGGACACCTTTGACCAATCGGATTGGTGTCCAATATATCAGTTTTGCCAGGCATGAATCTCACTTTTGCACTTGCCCGACCCAAGGGCCAAGAGGAATACCGTCTTGAAGGTCAAATGCTTCAAGGGGGCCTCTTTGATTGGATCAAAAGGACTCTTAGCTGGTGCACGGCCAGTGAGAAGTTCCAGGAAGGTATGCCACTCCTGCCTCTGGGTCTGTCTCTGAAGAAACTATCCAGGAGACGAGTGAGATTTTCGTCCTTACTGATCTTGAAGGGTGAATTTCCAGTTTATCAACAATGGGTGACCTATAACCATCAATGGTGCTGGGCTGTTTGCCAAGCATATATCTCACTTCTACTCTTCCCCGACCCCAGGGCCAAGAGGAAACTGTCTTGAAGGTCAAATGCTTCAAGAAGGCCTCTTTAATTGGTTCAAAATGACCCTTGTCAGCTGGTGCAAAAAACCAGGGAGAGGTTCCAGGAGGGGATTCCCTTCCGGCCTTTGGGTCTGTCTCAGTGGAAACTATCCAGGAGACGAGTGAGATTTTCATCCTTACTGATATTGACGGGCGAATTTCCCAGTCTATCAGCAATGTCTGACCTGTAACCATCAATGGTGCTGGGCTGCAACTTCCTGTCCTGAACTAGGTACATAAGGAAGTCAGCAACTAACTTACAGGAGGGGCCCCGAAGTCCACCTGATGAATGATACATCACTTGTAAAAATGGCCCACTTGCCTCATAGACTGATCTGATTGATCCCCTTTGAGGAGCCTCAACTGTTGCCGCCACTGCCTCAGACAAGCCCTGCTCCTCGATTGCTGAGGCTCTAGGAGCCCTGCATGGATATTAAGGTTTGTCAGATTTCTGTGAGGGATCTGATTGAATGGCTGGCAACAGGTTGGGCATATTGGGCAGGCTCAGTGGGATTTGGCTGGACGTAGCCGCTAGATCCCAAAACCAAGGCATGTTGGGCCACCCCGGAGCAATCAGAATGATTCTCTTGCATGGGGAGTCTTGCAACTTCTCCACCACTTGCCCAATATGGCTGATGGTGGGAAGGTGTATGCTTTCAGATCCTACCATGGCATACTGAGTGTATCCACTGCTGTGGCCAGGGGATCCGGTACCGGAGACACAAAAAGAGGCAACTTGTTGTTGAACCTCATAGCAAATAAGTCTATTTGAGCCGGTGCCACCTGCTGCAGATTGAGTGGAAGACCTCTGGAAGGAGAGACCACTCTGTTTGAATGGTCTGGCCTAGCCTGGATAGCTTGTCTGCTACCACTTTCAGCCGGCCTGGAATGTGTCGGGCTTAGAGTCACTTGTTTCCTGGTACACCAGGTCAAGATTCTCCATAGTAGGGCACACGTGGGCCCGACCTCATGCCTCCTCCCTTGTCTATGTATGACACTACTGTGGTGTT
Organism: Sabellastarte sp. h YS-2021; assembly: GCA_964017235.1. Lineage (NCBI taxonomy): Eukaryota > Metazoa > Annelida > Polychaeta > Sabellida > Sabellidae > Sabellastarte > Sabellastarte sp. h YS-2021. Next base: position 50,266,434 of record OZ024936.1, on the reverse strand, counting down.
GTCAGTTGCTACAAGTACTATCTTGTTTGAGCAAAGTTCTTGGAACTCTTTTAAAGCCAGGAAGCCTACTTTAAATTCTAGATAGTTATGTGCAGCTTGCTTCCCGGGAGGGACCTGGTTCCTCCTGCAGTGTGCTCGTTTAAGTGAGCGCCCCACCCTTTTATTGATGCATCTGTAAATATTTGCAGAGCATGCTTTCTTGGGTATAATGGTTGGCCTGTAAGTACATCGTCTTCCTTCAGCCACCATTGTAAATGGGGGTGCAGGGACCTAGGGACTTGGATCACCTTTTCCAGTGATTCTGGTACCCTCCAGTTGTTTTGAGATGCCACTGTATGGGTCTCATATGAAGTCGACCTAGACTAACTTGCTTTCTGTAGCCGTCAGTAACCTATCAAGGACATGAATTCCCGGACCGGGCAAGCCGGTAGGGATAGCAGTTTTAACATAGTCTCTTGAAGGTTCTGTCACCAGTCCAGAGTTGGTCGGAACCGATCAGACCTGAAGTCGAACTGGTAGCCTACAAAATCAAAGTCTTGTTTGGGCTCCCGCTCTGATTTCTGTAAGTTCATCAGCCAACCCAGTGGCTGACACATTATTTACTAGTTCCTGTGAATGTTGGAGACAAGCCTGGGATCTGGCTCTCACCAACCAGTCGTCTAGGTACTGGTGGCTTCTTAAGTCCTTGTGTATGGTCACAAGTTTCACCTCCTTTGGTATCACAGTGAACTCCAAAGGTGCTGTGGACAAAACCGAATAGCAGGCATTACCTGGATTGTTCTTGTATAGGTATATGGGAGTAAGTATCCCTCCTTGAACATTTGTAATACCTAGGGTCCAGCCCCCAAGGCTTCCTAAGTTCCCGAAAAAGGGCTTAGTCTGGACCCTACAGGCCGATTGTGTGCCACATTTGGGACATTTGGTATTTTGATAAACATTTTCTGTCCCTCCGGACACTGGTCCGGTCTAGTGACAATGATCCAGGTTAACAGTCTCTCTGTTCTTATTGTGGGCTGGTGGGACTGACACAACTTTTCATATTAATAGACTCTTCGCCCCGGGCCAGCATCCGGCAAGGTGCAGCATTTACAGAGCAATTGTCATTCGTGAGATGTCTGACCCCTGGCCGGACATGACAAAATTTATTATCTCTCCCGCCAAGTCCAGCACTGATAACAGGTTGTTGAGAGATGTGATAAGGGAAGGTTGCCTGGCAGTAGGTTGGGACACTGGCATGTCACATCACCAAGACCACTGACCGGTCAAAGAATTCTCTGTAACCAAAATTAACCTTAGGCAACTCTGTCCGGTACCAGGACTCCATACCCGGTATTTAACTGTAACCAGCAATTCTCTGTAACCGGCAGAAAACTGGCAGGCTGGGGTCACCAATCAATTTTGACAGCTACTGGCCTATATTTAGCCAGCCTCTTTTTTTTTTTTTTTTTTTGTAACCAGTTGGCTCGCAGCATTATTCAGTAAGGACTGTGTAGCCAGCACCCTGTTAGTAGACTTGTAACCCGTAGGTTGAAGCAAGTGTACTAGGCTGTGTAGCCAGTACCCGCCGGTACACTGTGTAATCAGTTGTTGAAGCAAGTGTACTAGGCTGTGTAGCCAGTACCAGCCGGCACACTCTGTAACCAGTTGTTGAGGCAAGTGTACACGGCTGTGTAGCCAGCACCAGCCGGTACACTCTGTAACCGTTGTAGCCAGTAATAAAAAACTGTAACTGGCAAGAAACTGGCAGGCTGGGGTCAGCAACGAATTTTATAGCCGGTACCGGCCGGTACACTCTGTAACTAGTTGTTGAGGCAAGGGTATAAGGGCTGTGTAGCCAGTATTAGTCGGTACACTCTGTAACCAGTTGATGAAGCAAGTGTACAAGGCTGTGTAGTCGGTGCACTCTGTAACCCATTGCTAAAGCAAGTGTACAAGGCTGTTCAGCCGGTAGGTACACTCTGTAACCAGTTGCTGAATGAAGTTTACAACTATCTTTGTGTTGAATTCAGTTTCCTCCATTAATTAAAATATTTCTTTTAAACACACGTCTTCTCCGTAGATTTGACAGTTGCTGGGAAAGCCCTTGTGAGCTATATTTAGAAACAATTGTTGGTCGGTGTGTCACGTGACCAGCTTGCTGGTCGGAGGGACAACGTGATTGGCTGATTGGAGATGACGATCTGCTTCGTGAACTGGTCAGTGTATCACGTGACCAAGTTCGGGGATATGCCCTCACTAGACGCGTTCTTTCCTTATATTACAGTAAACATAAGCTTATTGGTCGACTGATGTCTGTAGCAGAGAAGTCTGTACTAGTACGCTGGAGGGATTACAGGAACTAAAAAACTGGAATCACAGTAGACGTGAGCGCAAAGAATGTACTTCCGACCTTCTTGTTTGGTGAATCACGTGATAAACTTCGTGACTGGTCGGTGAAAACACGTGACCAACTTCGTGAAGACACGCGATTGGCTGACTGGATATGACGTCAGAGGTCGCGTTCTTTTTTGCTGGCCGGTCGGCTGATGCTTTACAAGCAGAGAAGTCTCGACCAGTGCACTCTGTAGATGAAATTCCTGGCCGGTCTGAAGTCGGTTCTTCTTCTCAGCCGGCTGTACACTCAAACCAGTTTCCTGGCCATCCACTGCCCTTACTACCGACACAATGGCCGGGTCCATAAGGGTGGGACTGAGAGTGACAAAGATTCCTTCTGTGTAGTAAATACTGGAGAGGTCAGTTGAAGAGATCTGAAGAATTCACCTCTTGCTTCTGATGAAAATATACTCGAGCTAGGCTGGTGTGACTGATGCTTTACAGCAGAGAAGTCGGTACCAGTGCGCTCTGAAGAAATCTGAAGAATTCATTGCTTCTGATTAAAAAACATCAAAAAACTCGAGCTGGGCTGGTGTGACTGATGCTTTACAGCAGAGAAGTCTGTACCAGTGCGCTCTGATGAAGAATGCACCTTTCATGGGGAATCCCCTTATTTACAGTGCTCAAAAATACGTAGACTGAGGTTTTCCGTGATTTCTAAGATGTTTCTATGGTGACTGTAGCTGGAAGGTTATAGATGGTACATTCAAAACAAAAGACACGGATAAAAATACCTGAAGTAGTATATCCATAATTCCTCAATAAAGTCGATCTGCCCCTAACAACACAATGGTTGAATGGGAGGAAACTAGCAAAATGGCTGCCTTCATATTTCCCGCCGATTACTGCCCTATCATCAACAAAAAATTGAGTCAACTAGGGAGCGTTTCCAGCAGATTTCTAAAAGTATATCCGTGCTTGATCAGAAGGTAACACTTCTACACTGAAAATATCCACATATAAGGTTGAAAATCCGTCATAATGCACACTTTTGCTTAAAATATCTGGAGATGTTGAAAACACGTCTGCACAGTACACGCGCCAAACGAAAAAGATGCTATGACGTCAGGTTGTCTAGACAGGAAGGAAGTACGAGGCGCCATCTGGGGAGTGCACAGTACTACGGACCGGCCAGCCGGTAGCAACACAGGACGTCTTTTTCTGGCGTTTGGCGGGCCGGTCTGCGCCGACCGGATTAGCAATTGTCCATTGGATAGGATGTATTAACGCAATAAAATATATGGTTCATTTTTACACAGATTGACTGAATTAATTTCAGCCAATATGTGTAACTGATTTAGAGTTTTTAGAGTTTGTAATTGATTTAGACTTCACACCCTTAGCATTATTCAGAACCTTTGTACATTGTTCCCCTGCATTTTGAAAATTTTTGTGCTAGAGAACATTAAACTATTTTAATCAAATAAATAACTTTGGAATTCTCACATGCTCCCTGAATTATAGCCAGAATTTTCAAACCTAAACGCAGACATGTGTAATAGACTCTATTGTCATTTTCAAAAATATTTTTAAAATATTGAATGGTTACATGTATCTAATTACATTTTAAATATTATTTACAATCTAAATTCATATTTGCAGTTTTAAAACTAAACTCGTTGTCATAGAATGAAAATATTTCTTTGTTGTCAATGAAATTTATGTCTTTTTTGAAAACTAATTCTCATTTATAAATCATAATTTATAATACATTTTGCCTTTTATGTTATTAATTAAAGACTCAGTTCTATTGTGGCAGGTTGTTAGGAAGCACAAAACCATAAAGCTTTTGAAGTGAATCTAGTCCACTCTTGTCCTAATTGCAATGCAGCTCTTTCATCCTGTTTTGTTCTTTCAGGCCTTGTTACTGTTGTTTGACCTCTCCACACAAAGAGCCTGTTTATCAAAGATGGAGTTGACCTTTAATGTTCTAAAATAACTAGGACAACTTAATCCATTCTTTTAATAGTTATTAAAGCCTGAGTAGGATAACTTAGAGCTCTAACTCACACCTGAGTACCATTGTAACTATAAATAACCATCAAGATACTTGATTTACTCTATGTTCTTCAGTTGGACATTAATGTTACACAGAACTTTACATTTTAGTAAGAGTCTATAGATTGGGTCCCCGTTAGGAATGCTACCTATCCATTGGGTCCCCTGTCATATTTTACAAGGGAGTACATATATATGAAGGTCATTTTTATGACATGAATTAAAAAGTGGGGCTTAGTTAAAATAACTGCAGAAGAGTTTGATAATTTGATCATTTACCCATGTTATCAATCAGTAGTCATGTCAGAATATGTTCAAATCTGAAGTGATAATTTCATTACCCTTCTTTAGTAATCACATGAGAATGCAATTTAAATTACTAAGTGAGGCCAGACAATTTCATTTTTAGTAAAGCAAGTATTTAAAACTATTTATTGCAATTCAGCCATTACGCGTAATGACTGGACCTTATTTTCAGTCATTACATGAAATGACTGAAAATTTTAGTCATTACGCGTAATGACAGGTCATGTCAGTCATTACGCAAAATGACTGAAACTTAGAGTCATTACGCGTAATGACTGGTTTCACAGATTGACTGTAACATATATACCTCGGACAAGATTTTATAGTTCAAGTCCACTACGGTAAGGTAATAGGTCAAATCAAGGTCACACTGTTCAGTAGCATCACTACAACCCCTAACCAATGTCCCTACCAAGTATCAACTTGCGAAACCTTACGATTTGCGAGATATAGCCTGGACAAGATTTTCAAACTCAAGGTCACTACGGCAAGGTCAAATCAAGATCACACCTTAATGTTGCGCCACCTACACCCCCAACCAATGTCCTTAACAAGTATGAACTACCTACACCTCATGGTTTCTGAGATACAGCAAGGATTAGATTTTATAGGTCTATGTCAAAACAGCAACGTCAAAGGTCAAATCAAGGTCACGTCAGGATGTTGCACACCTACAACTCAGAACAAATGTCCTTACCAAGTATCAACTTCCTACACCTTACAGACTCTGAGATATAGCCCGGAAAAGATTTTATAGGTCAAGGTCACTACAGCAAGGTCAAAGGTAAAATCAAGGTCACACCATGATGCTGCACACCTATACCCCCAACCAATGTCCCTACCAAGTATCAATTTCCTACATCTTACGGTTCTGAGATACAGCCCAGACAAACTTTCCGTGCCGTCCGCCCATCCGGACACCATGGGTGAAAACAATACCCCAACAGCCCTTAAGGGCTGTGGGGTAAAAAAACTGGTTGTGTTCTTAGAGAATTTAAAAAAAAAAACAGAACTCACTGAGTTCGAGACCTCTGAGATCCATGGTGAGAAGACGACACTTATGTTTCCTGCCTGCCACACCCTTGAATACGAGCAAATCCACAAACATTTCCTCCTCAAATATACGCAACCGCTCCTCTGGCAAAATGTCACGGAAACTGAAAATAATCAAAAATATTGAAAACAAGCATTCTGACGCATGCATTTATCTCCCGCCGTATAAATTAGATGTCCTAAAGATAGTGGAATATAAATTTTCCTGCGAGATGGAGGCACATGTAGAAGTGACAAGTTTAATGTTTGATTGCAATACTTTTAAAGACAAAAGGCATTTACTCATTTTAGTAGCTATTACTTTGCCATCCAAAGAGCTACAGTTCTGCCACTTCATTATGCAGATCAACTCAAAGTAGGGAAGCACGTCTTTAGAAGAAATGGCCTATGTGTACTACTTTTAGAGATACAAGACATTTACTTATTTTAGTGGCTATTACTCTGCCATCTAAAGAGCTACAGTTCTGCAACTTCACTATGTGGTAGATCACCCAAAAGTAGGTGAATGACTTATTTAGAAGAAACTGCCCACCTGTAATACTTTTAGAGACTAGACCAAGGATGCATCTGTGGCCAGATGCAAAATGTATCCACCGGCAAAGGCAAAAGTAGCTATTACTCAGCTATGGCACGAGCTAGAGGTCCGAAATTTTAGTATGTTATAGCTGACCCAAAAGTAGGTGAATAACATATTTGCACAAAATTCTCTAAATGCAATAGTTTTCAAGTTACAAGTGATTTTACTCATGATGGAAGTTAGTGAAAAGCCCAAAAGTAGCTATTACTCACTTAGCTATTCAGATAGACACCCAAGTTACTCACCATGTTGTTGCTATGGAAAAAGGTGAATGACATATTTTAAGAAAATGCTCTAAATGTAATACTTTTCAAGTTATAAATGATTTAGTGTTGAGTAAGAACTTCAAAGTAGCTATTACTCCGCTATGCAATGAGCCACAGGTCTGGAATTTTACTATGTTATAGCTGCCTCAAAATAGGTGAATAACATACTGAAACTAAATAATGTAAATGCAAAAGTTTTCAAGTTATAAGTGATTTACCCAACAGTGATAACCTAAAAGTAGTTATTATTCAGCTATGCCATGAGCTACAGGTCTGAAATTTTACTATGTTATAGCTGACCCAAAAGTAGCTGCATAACATATTTGCACAAAGTGCTCTAAATGCAGTACTTTTCAAGTTATAATTGATTTAGTGCATGATTTAATTAATTTTAATGTATTAAAATTTATTTAAAAAATTCATAAAAAAACTTAAGCATGTGAAACTTCTCCAAAATGTAGGTGAATGAGTTATTTGAGAAATACTGGCTATCCGCAATACTTTTAGTGATAATAGGCATTTACTTATTTTGAGTAGGTGAGTAATTAGCTACAGGTCTGAAACTTCACCAAGTGAAAGCTGTCCCAAAAGTAGGTGAATGACTTATTTGAGAAAAATTGGCTATCTGCAATACTTTTAGAGATAATTAGCATTTACTCATTTTGAGTAGGTGAGTAATTACCTACGGGTCTGGAACTTCACCATGTGAAGGCTATCCGCAATACTTCTAGGGATAATTAGCATTTACTCATTTTGAGTAGGTGAATAATTAGCTACGGGTCTGAAACTTCACCAAGTGATGGCTCTCCCAATAGTAGATGAATGAGTTATTTGAGAAAAATTGGCTATCTGCAATACTTTTAGAGATAATTAGCATTTACTCATTTTGAGCAGGTGAGTAATTAGCTATGGGGCTGAAACTTCACCATGTGAAAGCTCTCCCAAAAGTAGGTGAATGAGTTATTTGAGAAAAATTGGCTATCTGCAATACTTTTAGAGATAATTAGCATTTACTCATTTTGAGCAGGTGAGTAATTAGCTATGGGTCTGAAACTTCACCAAGTGAAAGCTCTCCTAAAAGTAGGTGAATGAGTTATTTGACAAAAAATGGCTATCTGCAATCCTTTTAGAGATAATTAGCATTTACTCATTTTGAGTAGGTAAGTAATTAGCTACAGGTCTGAAACTTCACCAAGTGAAAGCTCTCCCAAAAGTAGGTGAATGAGTTATATGAGAAAAATTGGCTATCCGCAATACTTTTAGAGATAATTAGCATTTACTCATTTTGAGTAGGTGAACAATTAGCTACGGGTCTGAAACTTCACCAAGTGAAAGCTCTCCCAATAGTAGGTGAATGAGTTATTTGAGAAAAATTGGCTATCTGCAATACTTTTAGAGATAATTAGCATTTACTCATTTTGAGTAGGTGAGTAATTAGCTATGGGTCTGAAATTTCACCATGTGAAAGCTCTCCCAAAAGTAGGTGAATGAGTTATCTGAGAAAATTGGCTATCTGCAATACTTTTAGAGATAATTCGTATTTACTCATTTTGAGTAGGTGAGTAATTAGCTACGGATCTGAAACTTGACCATGTGAAAGCTCTTCCAAAAGTATATGAAGGAGTTATTTGAGAAAAATTGGCTACCTGCAATACTTTTAGAGATAATTAGCATTTACTCATTTTCAGCAGGTGAATAATTAGCTACAGGTCTGAAACTTTACCAAGTGAAAGCTCTCCCAAAAGTAGATGAACGAGTTATTTGAGAAAAGTTGTCTATCTGCACTAATTTTAGAGATAATTAGCATTTACTCATTTTGAGTAGGTGAGTAATTAGCTACGGATCTGAAACTTCACCATGTGAAAGCTCTTCCAAAAGTACCTGAAGGAGTTATTTGAGAAAAATTGGCTACCTGCAATACTTTTAGAGATAATTAGCATTTAGTCATTTTCAGCAGGTGAATAATTAGCTACGGGTCTGAAACTTCACGAAGTGAAAGCTCTCTCAAAAGTAGGTGAATGAGTTATTTGAGAAAAATTGGCTATCTGCAATACTTTTAGAGATGATTCGCATTTACTCATTTTGAGCAGGTGAGTAATTAGCTACGGGTCTGAAACTTCACCAAGTGAAAGCTCTTCCAAAAGTAGGTGAATGAGTTATTTGAGAAAAATTGGCTATCTGCAATACTTTTACAGATAATTTGCATTTACTCATTTTGAGTAGGTGAATAATTAGCTACAGGTCTGAAACTTCACCAAGTGAAAGCTCTCTCAAAAGTAGGTGAATGAGTTATTTGAGAAAAATTGGCTATCTGCAATACTTTTACAGATAATTCGCATTTACTCATTTTGAGTAGGTGAGTAATTAGCTATGGGTCTGAAACTTGACCAAGTGAAAGCTCTCCCAAAAGTAGGTGAATGAGTTATTTGAGAAAAATTGGCTATCTGCAATACTTTTAGAGATAATTAGCATTTACTCATTTTGAGTAATTAGCTACGGGTCTGAAACTTGACCATGTGAAAGCTCTTCCAAAAGTAGGTGAATGAGTTGAGAAAAATTGGCTATCTGCAATACTTTTAGAGATAATTCGCATTTACTCATTTTGAGTAGGTGAGTAATTAGCTAAGGGTCTGAAACTTCACCAAGTGAAAGCTCTCAATTAGCTACAAATGAGAAAATAGCTATTACTCACTTATGGCATGCAATAGAACCCCAAACTATGTACCATCTTATAGCTAAGGACAAAGTAGCTGAACAACATATTTTAGGCAAACACTCTAACTGCAATAGTTTTGGAGTTACAATGGCTTTACTCAACAGTCAGAATTTCAAAGTAGCTATTACTCAGCTATCAAAGATTCAACAGGTCTGAAACTTTACTATGTGATAGCTTACCAAAAAGTAGATGGACAACATATGTGAAAAGATTTCCCTAACTTTAATACTTTTGAAGATATTTGACATTTACTTCTTTTGTTATTTAGCTACAAATGAGAAAATAGCTATTACTCACTTATGGCACGCAATAGAACCCCAAACTATGTACCATCTTATAGCTAAGGACAAAGTAGCTGAACAACATATTTTAGGAAAACACTCTAACTGCAATAGTTTTGGAGATACAATGGCTTTACTCAACAGTCGGAATTTGAAAGTAGCTATGACTCAGCTATCAAAGGTTCAACAGGTCTGAAACTTTACTATGTAATAGCTTACCAAAAAGTAGATGGACAACATATTTGAAAAGATTTCCCTAACTTTAATACTTTTGAAGATATTTGACATTTACTTCTTTTGTTATTTAGCTACAAATGAGAAAATAGCTATTACTCACTTATGGCATGCAATAGAACCCCAAGCTATGTACCATCTTATAGCTAAGGACAAAGTAGCTGAACAACATATTTTAGGAAAACACTCTAACTGCAATAGTTTTGGAGTTACAATGGCTTTACTCAACCGTCGGAATTTGAAAGTAGCTATTACTCAGCTATCAAAGGTTCAACAGGTCTGAAACTTTACTATGTGATAGCTTACCAAAAAGTAGATGGACAACATATTTGAAAAGATTTCACTAACTTTAATACTTCTGAAGATATTTGACATTTACTTCTTTTGTTATTTAGCTACAAATGAGAAAATAGCTATTACTCACTTATGGCATGCAATAGAACCCCAAACTATGTACCATCTTATAGCTAAGGACAAAGTAGCTGAACAACATATTTTAGGAAAACACTGTAACTGCAATAGTTTTGGAGATACAATGGCTTTACTCAACAGTCGGAATTTGAAAGTAGCTATTACTCAGCTATCCATGGTGCAACAGGTCTGAAACTTAACTATGTGATAGCTTACCCAAAAGTAGATGAATAACATATTTGAAAAGATTTCTGTAACTCTAATACTTTTGAAGATATTTGGCATTTACTTCTTTTGTTATTTAGCTACAAATGAGAAAATAGCTATTACTCACTTATGGCATGCAATAGAACCCCAAACTATGTACCATCTTATAGCTAAGGACAAAGTAGCTGAACAACATATTTTAGGAAAACACTCTAACTGCAATAGTTTTGGAGATACAATGGCTTTACTCAACAGTCGGAATTTGAAAGTAGCTATTACTCAGCTATCCACGGTGCAACAGGTCTGAAACTTTATTATGTGATAGCTTACCCAAAAGTAGATGAATAACATATTTGAAAAGATTTCTGTAACTGTAATACTTTTGAAGATACTTGGCATTTACTTCTTTTGTTATTTAGCTACAAATGAGAAAATAGCTATTACTCACTTATGGCATGCAATAGAACCCCAAACTATGTACCATCTTATAGCTAAGGACAAAGTAGCTGAACAACATATTTTAGGAAAACACTCTAACTGCAATAGTTTTGGAGTTACAATGGCTTTACTCAACAGTCAGAATTTGAAAGTAGCTATTACTCAGCTATCCAAGGTGCAACAGGTCTGAAACTTTACTATGTGATAGCTTACCAAAAAGTAGATGAACAACATATTTGAAAAGATTTCTGTAACTCTACTACTTTTGAAGATATTTGACATTTACTCCTTTTGTTATTTAGCTATAAATGAGAAAATAGCTATTACTCACTTATGGCATGCAATGGGACCCCAAACTATGTACCATCTTATAGCTAAGGATAAAGTAGCTGAACAACATATTTGAAGAAAAAGTTGTAACTGCAATAGTTTTTGAGTTATGAGCCCTTTACTCCAAGTAGCTAAGATAGCTATTACTCAGTTATCTTTAGGCCTAAGTCCATAAAACCAAAAAAATTTTCGAGGGCGTGAAAATTCATTGGGACAATTAATTTACAAAAAATCTGTAGCTGTAGTAGTTTTGGAGGAATCTGCGTGACTAACTAACGCACGCACACACGCACGCACACACAGGCATCATTTCATAATCTCCCTCCCGGGCTAAAGCCCGGCGGGAGATAAAAATATATACAAAGTTGAAAAATAAAAGGAAAAAACTTTCAAACAGTTTTTAAATGCATAAAACTCCACTCATTTGATATATAATTAACCAGGTTTTAGATGATATCATAGAAGTGAAAAATTGTTCAAACATATACACATTAAAGACAGAAATCTATTGAAAGGTTTCAGTTGAATGTCACTTTCAAAATATTTTACAGTTTTAGACAGATAACTGTTGGATTAAAACTGTATACTGTTTCTTCATCAAGCTTTTTGACAATAAAAATGATAATATTACGCCAACTGGGCTGAAAAAAGAAAAATTCTTTTTCGATTATGTACTGTACCAATCAATACAAGTTGTAACTTGCACCAGTCCATGTGTTTTGGCTGGCTTCAAGAACCTTCAATATTTAGTATCCACTAAGAGTTTGGACAGATGAAATGAATGATATTAAATTGTCACTAATATCACCACTTTAATAATAAGCATTAGTGATGTAATAATACACAAAATTAAAATCGGTGAAAAGTGAAATATCAGTATTCCATAAACAAGACTTAGTAAGATTACCATAATTCAATAGGTCACTTAAGTAATTTACGTGGAAGGCCTCAGTATTCCATATACAAGACTTAATAAAATTACCATAATTCAATGATGATGTAGTAATACACAAAATTAAAATCGGTGAAAAGTGAAATATCAGTATTCCATAAACAAGACTTAGTAAGATTACCATAATTCAATAGGTCACTTAAGTAATTTACGTGGAAGGCCTCAGTATTCCATATACAAGACTTAATAAAATTACCATAATTCAACAGGTCACGTAGCTAAATTAAGTGGAAGTGCTTAGTATTCCATAAACACGACTTAATAAAATAACTATAATTCAATAGGTCACTTAATTAAATTAAGTGGAGGTCTGCCACTGTGGCCTAGCAGGTAACACACTCGCCTAGGAAGACAGGACATGGATTCAATCCCAGGTACAGACAGATACATAGTGGTTTGGATAACCACTTAAAATGGGGATCTTCTGTTATTGGGTCCTATCCCCATTAGCAGGTTAAAGAACCTCAAGGAGATTGATAAATGCTCATCCTTGAGCCTCTGTCCTTCAGGCAGGGGAATGTCAGTAATGTGAAAGTTGGACTGTACTTGTACAGTCGGATGGGTCATATAGTGCTTTGAGTCCTGTAGTATATGGAGATATTGCACTGAGTATAAATACAGAAAGAAAAAGTCCTCAGTATTCCATAAACAAGACTTAATAAAATAACCATAATTCAATAGGTCACTCAAGTAAATTAAGTGAAAGTCCTCAGTAATAGATAAACAAAATTTATTAAAACTAGAGGAATGCTTTTGCTAACAAAAGCAAAGCATCCCTGAAAGTTTAAAATGCTTTGTGGTTTTAATAAGCATGCTGTAAAGCTAAGAATGCACAAAGCTGCGCCGTATGCTTTCCCAATACCTCTTAATACATTCTGAAGCTATAAAAGCAACAATAAAGGAGATATAAGGCAAAAACTCCAAAGCAGCTATTTATGACCCCAGTTTGGCCCATAATGGGGGGTCGGGGGGTAAAACTGACCAGCTATTTAGACTCTCCACATATGCTTTCCCAATACCTCTTAATACATTCTGAAGGTATAAAAGCAACAATAAAGGGGATATAAGGCAAAACTCCAAAGCAACTATTTTATGACCTCAGTTTGACCCATAAGGGGGGGTCGGGGGATAAAACTGACCGGCTATTTAGATTCTCCACATACTTTTTCCCAATACCTCTTAATACATTCTGAAGCTATAAAAGCAACGATAAAGGAGATATAAGGCAAAAACTCCAAAGCAGCTATTTATGACCCCAGTTTGGCCCATAAGGGGGGGTCAGGGGGGTAAAACTGACCGGCTATTTAGACTCTCCACATACGCTTTCCCAATACCTCTTAATACATTCTGAAGCTGTAAAAGCAACAATAAAGGAGATATAAGGCAAAAACTCAAAATCAGCTATTTTATGACCCCAGTTTGACCCATAGGGGGGGGGGGGGGGGGGGGGGGGGGGGGGGGGGGTAAAACTGACCAGTTATTTAGACTCTCCACATATGGTTACCTATTACCTCCCAGTACATTTTATGGCTCTAAATGAAATACTTAAGAAGATAATAGGGGGGTTGACCTAAATTTAAGGCCTTCAGGTTGGAAGGTGTCAGAAAATCACTCATAAATGAGATATTTTTTAAGGGATTGCTCCCAAAATTTAATCAGCTCGCGTTTTCGATAGTATGAACAGGTGTGTCAAATTATAAGGCTGTGTAGCAAGTAGTTTTTCCTGAACTGCGATGATGGGGGGGTGTACTTCAAAAAAATTGTTTTTGATCATGTGACCTTCATAAAGGTCAAAGGTCAAATTTAAGCATGCAGAAAAATTTTCCCACGCCTAAGGTATATAACTGCCAAATATGGTTTGAAACCTTCTAATAATAAAGGAGATATTCAAGGGAGACCATAATGCGGCGGCGGTGGCGAGGAAACTGAGGCGAAAACAAATAAGCTTAATTACCATAATTCAATAGGTCCGGAGTGAAAAAAATTCAATTATTTTTAACTGTACCATAGTTCTTCCAGAGGCCAGTGGGCAATCATTGGCACAATAGCCGATGGCTCAACATCCACAAAAGCTTCTCGTAGTAGCACTGGGGCAAGATGGCCAGGTGCTGTGGTGATAGCCTGTCCACAATACTTCTCTCCCTATGACACAGAAAAAACAAGCATTCTGATGCATGCATTTATCTCCCGCCGTATAAATTAGATGTACTAAAGATAGTGGAATATAAATTTTCTTGTGAGATGGAGGCACATGTAGAAGCGACAACAAGTTTAATGTTTGATTGCAGTACTTTTAAAGACAAAAGGCATTTACTCACTTTAGTAGCTATTACTCTGCCATCCAAAGAGCTACAGTTCTTCACTATGTGGTAGATCACACAAAAGTAGGTGAATGACTTATTTAGAAGAAATTGCCTATGTGTAATATTTTTAGAGACAAAAGACAATTACTCATTTTGGTAGCTATTACTCAGCTATCCAAAGAGCTACAGTTCTGCAACTTCACTATGTGGTAGATCACACAAAAGTATGTGAATGACTTATTTAGAAGAAATTGCCTACCTGTAATACTTTTAGAGATAAAAGACATTTACTCATTTTAGTAGCTATTACTCAGCTATCCAAAGAGCTACAGTTCTGCAACTTCACTATGTGGTAGATCACACAAAAGTATGTGAATGACTTATTTAGAAGAAATTGCCTACCTGTAATACTTTTAGAGATAAAAGACATTTACTCATTTTAGTAGCTATTACTCAGCTATCCAAAGAGCTACAGTTCTGCAACTTCTCTATGTGGTAGATCACCCAAAAGTACGTGAATGACTTATTTAGAAGAAATTGCCTACCTATAATACTTTTAGAGATAAAAGACATTTACTCATTTTAGTAGCTATTAGCTATCCAAAGAGCTACAGTTCTGCAACTTCACTATGTGGTAGATCATCCAAAAGTACGTGAATGACTTATTTAGAAGAAATTGCCTACCTGTAATACTTTTAGAGATAAAAGACATTTACTCATTTTAGTAGCTATTACTCGCCTATCCAAAGAGCTACAGTTCTGCAACTTCACTATGTGGTAGATCACCCAAAAGTACGTGAATGACTTATTTAGAAGAAATTGCCTACCTGTAATACTCACCAGTCACAATTTCAAAGTAGCTATTACTCAGCTGTCCAGTGTGCAACAGGTTTGCAGCTTTACTATCTGATAGCTTATCAAAAACTAGATGAATAACATATTTGAAAATATTTCCCTAACTTGAATACTTTTGAAGATATTTGAAATTTACTTATGTTGTTATTTTGCTACAAATAAGAAAATAGCTATTACTCACTTATGGCATGCAACAGAACCCCAAACTATATGCCATCTTATAGTTAAGGACAAAGTAGCCGAATAACTATTACTCAGCTATCCAATGTGCAACAGGTCTGAAACTTTACTATGTGATAGCTTATCAAAAACTAGATGAATAACATATTCGAAAAGAATTCCCTAATTTTAATACTTTTGAAGATATTTGAAATTTACTCATGTCGTTATTTTGCTTCAAATAAGAAAATAGCTATTACTCACTTATGGCATGCAATAGAACCCAAAACTATATGGCATCTTATAATTAAGGACAAAGTAGCTGAACAACATATTTTAGGAAAATACTCTAACTGCACTAGTTTTGGAGTTACAATGGATTTACTCAACTGTAGAATTTCAAAGTAGCTATTACTCAGCTATCCAATGTGCAACAGATCTGAAACTTTACTATGTGATAGCTTATCAAAAACTAGATGAATAACATATTTGAAAAGAATTCCCTAACTTTAATACTTTTGAAGATATTTGACATTTACTTATGTCATTATTTTGCTACAAATAAGAAAATAGCTATTACTCACTTATGGCATGCAATAGAACCCCAAACTATATGCCATCTTATAGTTAAGGACAAAGTAGCTGAACAACATATTTTAGGAAAATACTCTAACTGCACTAGTTTTGGAGTTACAATGGATTAACTCAACTGTAGACTTTCAAAGTAGCTATTACTCAGCTATCCAATGTGCAACAGATCTGAAACTTTACCATGTGATAGCTTATCAAAAAGTAGATGAACAACATATATGAAAAGAATTCCTTAACTTTAATACTTTTGAAGATATTTGACATTTACTTATATCATTATTTTGCTACAAATAAGAAAATAGCTATTACTCACTTATGGCATGCAATGGGACCCCAAACTATGTACCATCTTATAGCTAAGGACAAAGTAGCTGAACAACATATTTGAAGAAAAAGTTGTAACTGCAATAGTTTTTGAGTTATGAGCCCTTTACTCCAAGTAGCTAAGATTGCTATTACTCACTTATCTTTAGGCCCAAGTCCATAAAACCAAAAAAATTTTCGAGGGCGTGAAAATTCATTGGGACAATTAATTTACAAAAAATCTGTAGCTGTAGTAGTTTTGGAGAAATCTGCGTGACTAACTAACGCACGCACGCACAGGCATCATTTCATAATCTCCCTCCCGCCCGGCGGGAGATAATACAACTACACATGGAATGTTACAAGGCTTCATTTTTTTCTGGCAAATGCTTCTGATTTTAGATAAGAAGACCTCTAAACTGAACACAAAAATGGACAAACATGGGTGATTTTTCATAACTTGGAGCAAATATTTAAAAAAGAAAAACACAAACTTGCAAATTTAAGAATTAAGATGAACTTTCTTAAGTTAATACCTTACCTAATGGACAATTTGCTATACTGCAGGTGCAAGCCGGCCCTGCCAACAAAAGACATTTTGTGTCTCCACCTGTGGAGCCAGCTACAAGCCCTTCACTCGCTAGGTTCACAACCTACTGCCTTCTTGGCGTGAGAATAATAGCATCTTTTTTGTTTTCATTTTTCTAACCTTAGATGAGCCCCTAGTAAGATGAATGCAGGGTGGGTTGGGAGGGCCTCTCAAGCTATTAACTTATAAAAATTTAACTTCATTCTCAAACTTGCAATTTTATTGCGTTGATATATCTTATCTAATTGGCAATTAGTTTGAATAACTATTGCTTAGAAGGTGTGTAAAATAATACTATAGACTTAAGATTGAACTCAAAAGAGACATTAGTCAGTCCCAGCGGAACATAAGCTGCTCCCATTGGCCGGTTGCTGGTGAAATGGTGGCCAATACCAACCAAATTTGCAACCTCCTTCTGTTTTACAGACCTCCTCTGAGGTAAAAGAAGAGAAGAAAGGTGTGAGTTCAGTGTGAGTGGAATTGGTAGAATCTGAACAGGACCTACCACCATGAGGAACCTGTTGGGCAAGGTGACAGGTTGTTTAAATGTATTTGGGCTGGTGATAGATCTGCTGGATAGCCACCACCGGGCCAAGTGAAAGAACTCTGAATCAGCCAAAGCCACATCCTTCAAGTGAAACTGTGTAAAGGTGTTGTGGGATTTCCAGAAGCAAGCGATTATAACGGTTCTAAGGAGACTAAGGCCTTATAAACAGCAAAGGCCCTAACAGCATGGGCTTTAACCTGACGTGGAGTAAGGGCCTCTTAATCAGACAGCTCATAGCATAGAATCAGTCTGCTTGAGCCATGATGAGATAGTGGCAGGAGAGATATCCTTGTTGAAGCCTTTCTTGAATGAGACCCAATCCAGATTGTAGCATAGGGCTCTAACTGGGCATAGGGACCTGTCAGCCTTAAGTGATTTATCCAAGGTTGGGGCCAGGGCAAGAACAACCACTGGAGCCACACATTCTGGACCCTCACTGGCCAGTTGACTCTTCAAAAGAAAACTGGGTTAGAGGTAGAGAGGCATGTTGGACCAGTCTAACTGGTTTCTGATATTTTTGTGGAGCCTAAACCCAAAGCTAAGAGGAAGACAGTCTTGAAGGTCAGGTGCTTCAAGGAGGTCTCTTTAAGGGGGGTTCATAGGGATCCTGTGTGACCTGATGAAGTCCCAGAGAAAGATTCCAAGAGGGGATGCCTCTGCGACCCTTAAGACTGTGTCTGTGGAAGCTATCCAGGAGAGGAGTTAGATTTTCGTCCTTGCTGACACTGATGGGCAAATTACCCAGTCTGTCTGCTATGGCTGATCTATAGCCATCAATTATACTTGGCTGTAACTTTCTGGCCTGGAACAAATACAGCAGGAAGTCAGCTATGAATTTGATAAGTGTAGCCCTGAAGTCCACCTGATTACTTTGGGATCATTTTGTAAAAATTGTCCACTTCACTTCATAGACTGATCTGGTTAAGCTTCTTTGGGGAGCCTTAATTTGTGCTGCCACTGCCTTAAAGAAGCCTTGCTCCTTGATAGCTGAGGTGCCAGAAGCCAAGCATGGAGATTAAGGTTGACACATTCTTGTGTGGAATCTGATTGAAAGATTGAGTCACCAGATCCAAAGAACCAGAGCATGTTGGGCCACCCTGGCGCTATCAGGATTACTTTCCTGCATACGGAGTCCCTGACCCTTAGTTTCGCCACCACTTTGTCCAGAATGGCTACTGGTGGGAAGGCACTGGGGTCCAGATCCTCCCATGGCCGGCTGAGATCATTAACTACCCAGGCTTGGAAGTCTGGAACTGGTGAAATAAACTGAGGTAACTTTTTGTTGAACCTCATTGGAAACAGGTAAACCTGAGGTAGGTGTCACCTGTTGTATATCATATGGAACACCTGTGGAAGGAGAGACAATTCTGTTTGAATGATCTGGATAGCTTATCTGCTATCATACTCAGCTGGCCTGGAATGTGTCGAGCCTTGAGAGTCTCCTGATTTCTGGAGCACCAGGTCAGGATTCTCTATAGTAGGGCACACAGTGGGCACAATCTCATGCCTCCTTCCTTATGTAGGCAACGACTGCTCTGTTGTCGGTTGCTATAAGAACAGTTGACCGAGTTGAGGTCTTGGAACTCCAGGTAGTTCCAGGTAGATTGTGTGTAATTTGCTTTCTGGCAGGGACTTTCTGGCAGGGACTAAGTCCCTCTTGCAGTGAGCTCCCCTAAGTGAGTGCTCCAGCCTTCTTTTGAAGTGTCTGTAAAGATCTGAAGGGCGTGGCTGTGTAGTGTAAGTGTAGTGGCTGACCTTGAAGGACATTGGCTTCCTAGAGAAGCCATTTTAAGTGCAGATGGAGAGAACTTTGGTATCAAGATCACCTTTTCTAGTGATTCTGGAATCCACCAATGATTTTTCAGAAGCCACTGAATCGGTCTCATTTGGAGCTGACCAAAAAGGACTTGCTTCTCTGCAGCTGTTAACAGGCCTATCATGGACTTAAGCTGCTGGACACGAAAACAGGGGTCCATTTAGCAGTTTTTGGATTTTCTGGCTAAAGGCCTGCCAATGTTCTAGGGCGGGTATGACCTTGCTCATTCTGAGGTCGAACTGGTAACCTACAAAATTGAACATCTGTTTGGGTTCCAGTTCTGATTTCTCCATGTTTACTATCCAGTCCAGATCCTGACACATACATAATGTGTCTAAGTGTGCTAAAGACAACTTTGGTGGGATGTGGCTCTGACATCAGCAAATCGTCTAGGAACTGGTGGATTCTTATAACCTTGTTTTAGCCATTAGTTTGACTTCCTTGACTATCATGTCAGCAGTGGACAGACCAAATGGTAGAGCTTTCGATTGGTAGAATTGACCTTGGATGTGAAAACGTAGATATTTCCTGGAATGTGGTTTATTGGGATATGGAAATAAGCATCCTTGAAATCTATGGATGTTACCCATTGGCCTATTTGCAAGGAAATTCCAATTCTTTCTGGTGTCTCCATTTTGAGGTTTTCTGACTTCAGAAATGTGTTCAGTGCACTCAGATCTAGGATAGGACCCCACTTGTTGTTGGGTTTTGGAAGCAGGAAAAGTTGGTTGAATAAAGCCAGGGATACTTGATTTTTTTACCTTTTCTGTTGCTTGTTTCTGCATAAGTGCATGTAATGCCTCCATCACCTAGCTGTTGCTGAGAGAATGTACACAGCTACTTATGATTATCGGAGATCTTGTCAGAGTTTGCCTTTTCTGGAAGGGAAGGATGTAGCCTTCCTTGAGAATTCTCGAGCTGGCCCCTAGGATGGTATGTGTTTCCCAAAACTGGTGCAGTCTGGCCCAGGGTGTATCGACTAAATTTCCATATTTTTCCATGACTTCTCTATGACCATAGCTTTAAAATCAAGGACCCTTTATATGCATCGTGGCACGAAAGAGGTATGTACCGAGGGCACAAGCTCCCGCCAAGGCCACAAGCTCCTGCCGGTTTTGCCTTTGAGAACCACGCACAAGGTTCCAGTCACAGTACAGAAAGATGTGGAAGACATCAAAATTTGATCTGATTACATAAATGTATCCTTGTACTGAAATGCTGGAAGAAAGATACGAACAGCGCCATTTCGCAAGAGAATGCCTTTTAATTTCCATGACTTTTTATGAATTTTCCAAAACCAAGAGTCAATTTCCATGACCTTTCCAGGCCTGGAAATAAAATTGCAAATTTAATAAGTAAATTAAATTTTTATAAGTTAATACCCTATCCAATGGACAATTGCTAAACCGGTCGGCGCAGACCGGCCCGCCAAACGCCAGAAAAAGACGTCCTGTGTTTCCACCGGCTGGCCGGTCCGTAGTACTGTGCACTCCCCAGATGGCGCCTCGTACTTCCTTCCTGTCTAGACAACCTGACGTCATAGCATCTTTTTCGTTGTCTAAACCTGTTAGACCCCTAGTAAGCTGATAGCGGGGTCGGTGGGAGGGTCTTGTGTGTCCATTGGATAGGGTATTAACTTATAAAAATTTAATTTACTTATTAAATTTGCAATTTTATTGCGTTAATACATCCTATCCAATGGACAATTGCTGAATAACTACCGCTTGGTCGGCGGGTAAGTTACTAGGGACTTATGTGAACTCACAAATGATAGCAGATTTTAACCTACGGTCTAGGCTGACTTTGTCAGGAGACCCATAGGCCCAGGCCTGGATTGACCTTAAGGTCAGGAAACCCTGTAAGGCCTTGGTCGGTTGCCAACAGCCGGTTACCCGGGGCTATACCGACGTCGCCCCCCCCCCTTTTTAATAGACCTGCTCTGAGGTAGGGGAAGAGAGGGATGAGTTCAGTCCCAGAAAGCAAATAAACCTCCCGAAGGAAGCACGTCCCATTTTATACTATGTGCATATACAACTGTTTACATTATGTACATACATACAAATCTCCTCAATCTAAGGGCCACTTGTGGTTCTGCTGAGCAGCCAACACTCAGCCCAATTGGTAAAGCTCTGAGTCAGCTCAAGCCACACCCTTCAGATAGAACAGTGTGAAGGTATTAAGTGACTTCAGTGGTACACTGACAAGAATGGATCTAAGGGGACTCCCGACTGGAAGCCCTTAGGAGCAGCAAAGGCCCCGACATCATGAGCTTTTAGCTTGATGTAAAAGGTGGGCCTTCTGGTCAAAGAGCTCATAATATAGGATCACAGTCTGCTTGATCCAAGAGGAGATAGAGGCAGGTGAGGTGTCTTTGTTGAAACCTTTCCTAAAGGAGTCAAAGCCATTTCCTTATTCTGCCTGAGGTCTGAGGCCCTGTTCAAATAGTAGCGCAATGCTCTAATCGGAAAGAGGGACCTGTCAGACTTGAGGGACCTATCCAGAGTTTGGGCCAGGGCTGGTATAACCACTGGGGCCACACTGTCTGGACCCTCTTTGACCAGCTGTTTCTTGAAAAGAAAGCTGGGTGATGGATACAGGAAAACCTTTGGTCAAAACAGATTGGTGTCTGATATTCTGTTTTGCCAAGCATGAATCTCACTTCTGCACTTGCCTGACCCAAGTCTTGAAAGTCAGGTGCTTGAAAGAAGCCTCTAGGATTGGTTCAAAAGGAGCCTTAGTTAGCTGGTGTAAAACCAGGGATAGGTTCCAGGAGGGGATCCCCCTTCTACCTTTGGGTCTGTCTCTATGGAGACTATCCAGGAGACGAGTGAGATTTTCATATTTGCTGATGATGACAGGTAAAAAACCTAGTTTATCAGCAATGGCTGACCTGTAACCATCAATGGTGCTGGGCTGTAACTTCCTATCCTCAAAAAGGCACATAAGGAAGTCAGTCACTGACTTTATAGGGGGTGCTCTGAAATCCACCCCATTAATGATGCACCACTTTGGATCATTGACTGATCTGATTGATCCTCTTTGAGGAGCCTCAATCCTTGCTACCACTGCCTCAGAGAAGCCCTGTTCTTCCATTGTTGTGGCTCTAGGAGCCATGTATGGAGATTCAGAATTCCCAGATTTCTGTGAGGGATCTGATTGAAGGGCTGTGTTAACAAGTTGGGCAGACTCAGTGGAATCTGAACTGGATATGGCCATTAGATCCCCAAACCCAGGCCTATTAGGCCTTACGGGAGCAAACAGACAGGTCTCTTGCATGGGGAGTCTTGTAACTTCTCCACCACTTTGCCCAAGATGGCTGCTGGTGGGAAGGCATACATGTCCAGATCCTCCCATGGCAGACTTAGCGCATCCACTGCTGTGGCCAGGGGAACCGGTACCGGTAACTCAAACAGAGGCAACTTATTGTTGAACTTCGTGGCAAATAGGTCTATTTGAGGCTGGTGCCATCGGCTGCATATTGTTTGGAAGACCTCCTGAAGGAGAGACCACTCTATTGGATGGTCTGGCCTAGCTTGGATAGCTTGTCTGCTACCTTATTAGCCGGCCTGGACTGTGTCGGGCTTTGAGAGTTACTTGATTTCTGGTGCACCCGGTCAAGATTCTCAGTAGTAGAGCACAAAGTGCGCCCAACCTCATGCCTCCTTCTTTGTTTATGTATGACACCACTGCGATGTTGCTACAAGTAGTATCTTGTGTATGCAGAGGTCTTGGAACTCTTTTAAGGCTAGAAGGTGCCTCTTGCAGTGCTTTTGTTTAAGTGATGACCCCACCCTTCGTTTCATGTATCTAAAAAGATTTGTAGAGCATGTTTTATTGGGTGTAATGGTTAGCCTGTAAGGCCAATGTCCTCTTGCCGCCACCACTGTAAATGTGGGTGCAAGGACCTTGGTATTATAATCACCTTTTCTAGTGACTCTGGTACCCTCCAGATGTGTTTGAGATGCCACTGTATGGGTCTCATATGAGGTCGGCTTAGGTGAACCTGTTTTTCTGTGGCTGTTAGTAAACCTATCACAGACATGAACTGCTGGATCGGACAAGCCAGTAGTGACAGTATTTCTAGTATTTTGTCCTGAAGTTCTGCCAACAGTCCGGTGTCGGTCGGACCCAACCGGCCCTGAGGTCAGACTGGTAACCTACAAAATCGAAGATCTGCGTGGCTCCAGTTCCGACTTTTCCAAATTCACCAGCCAACCTAGTTCTTAGCGTATTTTTTACCAGGTCTTGGGTATGCTGGAGACAAATGTGGTGGGTTACAGCTCTCACCAATCTGTCATCTAGGTACTGGTGGATTTAATATTCTTCTACATGACCATCAGTTTCACCTCCTTGTTATTACAGTGAACTCCAAGACTGCTGCGGACAGACCAAAAGCAGAGCTTTGAGTTGGTATGCCCAACCCTGGACATGAAATCTCAGATATTTCCTGGACTGTTCCTGTATTGGTATATGGAAGTAGGCATCTATAGAGGTAACCCACTCCCCTTGATGGAGGGAGGTTAGTCTGATGGTTAACAGTGTCTCCATATATATATATATATATTTTTTTTTTTTTTTTTTTTTTATTATGATGTTCATGGTCCTTGTCAAGCCTGGCCTGGTCTGGCAAGGGGGGGGTGACTGGCCCTCCTTCTAATTTTACTACCTAGGGACCAGCTCCCAAGGCTCCCAGAGGTGATTTAGTTTGGTCCCTTTAGGTAAGTTTGGTGCAACCTTTGGTAGACAGATAACATTTACTGTCCCTCTGGAACACTGGTCTGACCTGGTGAAATGATACCAGTTAACAGTCCATCTGTTCTAGTTGTGGACCAGCCCGGGTGGGGCTGACACAACTCTTCACATTACATTGACTCTTGACCCTAGACAAGCCGCCTGACAGGTGCAGCATGTAAACACTGTCATTTGTATGATAGCTGACCCCTGACCGGACACAGTGAAAACTTGTTCGACTGTGAACCACATTTTTTGTACTGTAACCAGTAAAACTGGCAGGTTCGGCTGACCACTGAATTTAGTTAGTGGCCTACTAACTAGGTAGCCTCCAAGTGGTCTGCTGGTCGGTTCCGGTCCTCTGAAACCAGTATTGAAAGGGCAAGACAGCAATTGCACCTGATAGCAGCTCAGTAGTATCTGTAACCAGCTGGTGTGAAGCAAAACTGCTCAATGAAAACTGTATAGCTGGAAAACGGTTGGTGAGCTCTGTAACCGGTTGAAGCAGTTTCTGTGTAGGAAAAAACTTCCTGTCAGAAACCACACATCATTAGGCCTGTCATCAGTCTTAGGCCGGTGAATAGGCTGCTGATGAGGACTGGTCAGATGGTAGAAGACCTTGGGTTGGTGATTCTTAGTGCTGGTTGGTAATAGGCAAAAGGGCTTGTAGCTGGGTAATATGAAGCAAGCTGTTCAGTGCAGACTGTGCTGCCTGTAACCAGTCGGTACACTCTGTAACCAGCTGACAAACTGTACAAGGCTGTGTAGCCGGTACCCTGACGGTACACTGTAACCAGCTGTTGAAGCTACTGTATAAGACTGTGTAGCCGGTCGGTACACTGTAACCAGTTGTTGAAGTAACTGTACAAGGCTGTTTAGCCGGTAGTCGGTCTGTACATTCTGTAACCAGCAAGTGAATACGGCTGTGTGGCCAGTACTGGTCGGTACACTCTGTAACCAGTTGTTGAAGCAAGTGTACAAGGCTGTATAGCCGGTACTGGTCGGTAAACTCTGCAACCGGTTGTTGAAGCAAGTATACAAGGCTGTATAGCCGGTACTGGTCGGTACACTCTGTAACCAGTTGTTGAGGCAAGTGTACAAGGCTGTGTAGCCGGTACCTGGGTCGGTACACTCTGTAACCAATTGCTAAAGTAATTTTACAACTATCCTCTGTGTTGAATTCAGCTGGATGTAGGTTTCCGCCATTAAAAAAGGTATTTCTTTAAATCTCACATCATACTGTAACCAGTTGTTGAAGTAAATGTACTTCCTCCATTAATTAAAAAACATTTCTTGAACGCACGTAGATTTGACAGTTGCTGGGAAAGCCCTTGTGAGCTATATTTAGAAACAAATGTTGGTCGGTGTGTCACGTGACCAGCTTGCTGGTCGGAGGGACGTGATTGGCTGATTGGAGATGACGATCTGCTTCGTGAACTTGTCGGTGAATCACCTGACCAACTTCGGGGATATACCCTCACTAGACGCGTTCTTTCCTTATATCAAACTGAAGGCAAGCTTACTGGTCGACTGATGCCTGTAGCAGGGAAGTCTGTACCAGTACGCTGGAGGTGGATTACAGGAACTAAAAACTGGAATCACAGAAGACGTGAGTGCAAAGAATGTACTTCCGACCTTCTTGTTCGGTGAATCACGTGATAAACTTCGTGACTGGTCGGTGAAAACACGTGACCAACTTCGTGAAGACACGCGATTGGCTGACTGGATATGACGTCAGAGGTCGCGTTCTTTTTTGCTGGCCGGTCGGCTGATGCTTTAAAAGCAGAGAAGCCTCGACCAGTGCACTCTGTAGATGAAATTCCTGGCCGGTCTGAAGTCGGTTCTTCTTCTCAGCCGGCTGTACACATTTCCTGGCCATCCACTGCCCTTACTACCGACACAATGGCCGGGTCCATAAGGGTGGGACTGAGAGTGACAAAAATTCCTTCTGTGTAGTAAATACTGGAGATGTCGGTTGAAGAGATCTGAAGAATTCACCTCTTGCTTCTGATGAAAATATACTCGAGCTAGGCTGGTGTGACTGATGCTTTACAGCAGAGAAGTCGGTACCAGTGCGCTCTGAAGAAATCTGAAGAATTCATTGCTTCTGATTAAAAAACATCAAAAAACTCGAGCTGGGCTGGTGTGACTGATGCTTTACAGCAGAGAAGTCTGTACCAGTGCGCTCTGATGAAGAATGCACCTTTCATGGGGAATCCCCTTATTTACAGTGCTCAAAAATACGTAGACTGAGGTTTTCCGTGATTTCTAAGATGTTTCTATGGTGACTGTAGCTGGAAGGTTATAGATGGTACATTCAAAACAAAAGACACGGATAAAAATACCTGAAGTAGTATATCCATAATTCCTCAATAAAGTCGATCTGCCCCTAACAACACAATGCTTGAATGGGAGGAAACTAGCAAAATGGCTGCCTTCATATTTCCCGCCGATTACTGCCCTATCATCAACAAAAAATTGAGTCAACTAGGGAGCGTTTCCAGCAGATTTCTAAAAGTATATCCGTGCTTTGAACCGAATGTAACACTTCTACACTGAAAATATCCACATATAAGGTTGAAAATCCGTCATAATGCACACTTTTGCTTAAAATATCTGGAGATGTTGAAAACACGTTTGCACAGTACGCGCGCCAAACGAAAAAGATGCTATGACGTCAGGTTGTCTAGACAGGAAGGAAGTACGAGGCGCCATCTGGGGAGTGCACAGTACTACGGACCGGCCAGCCGGTGGAAACACAGGACGTCTTTTTCTGGCGTTTGGCGGGCCGGTCTGCGCTGACCGGTTTAGCAATTGTCCATTGGATAGGATGTATTAACGCAATAAAAAATGGAATTCCATGACTTTTCCAGGTTTTCCATGACTTCCAAGCAGATTTAAAGCAAGTGTGGACATTTGTGACAGGTTGGACAGAAGGCAACTGATCTACACAAGAAACACCTTTCACAGATTTTATTAACTTTACAATGAGTTTTATTTCTTAAACCTGTCTTTTGCGGCAGCCTAGCAATGAAAGGTACATGATTCACAGCATGACAATTTACTTTTAAAGTCTGAACATTTTGTACATTTATAGCAGTGTTTGCACAAGGTAAAAGTTTAGCATAAGGTACAAAAGTCTTTCTTATCCTGGCTCATCTCACAACACCCCTGTGGGTTATACTGTAATTTATAAGATGACTGAGCCTTGGCTGGTCAGTATGAATATTTGGAGACCTTGCCCCAGCCCTTCCTGTTCTAGCCATGCCAGTTTTCCATGCTGGTGGTCCAGATTTGCGGCCAGTGTCCTGTGCAGTTTTAGAAGACTAAATATGGGTGATAACGTCCCAACTTCTTGTGCAATCCACCCAAGTAGCATTTGTCATCATATTGAGCGATCTCATCTTCAGCTTTGTGAATGGCACTGTCTGGGAACAGGGGAGCCAAATGTAGGGGTGCATGCCTGAGCATAGCTAGAATGTCGTGCTTGATACCAGACTTAAGATGATCTAAATAACTGTCATGTGTGGCAAGGGTGAAGTTGGCCATAGTTACAAAAACAAACTCTGAAAGGTCCTGCATTGTCCTGGCCATATCAAAGGTGATGCACTGATTAAAGTTAATAAGCTAGGAGCGTTTCTCACTAGCACGATGTGCTTTCACCAACGACTTTCCCATTTCTTCCTTTATAATTCTTAGTTGAGTGGCCATGTTTTTCTGTATCCTGGTGAGGCATTGACTGAAGCTGGCAGCCTGATTACAGATGAAAGTGGACTCTTTGGCTGTTTTCTCCCATTTCCTTTGGGGATAGGATGGGAAGCCGGTGGTGTAGATGAGAGCCCTGACTGCCTGGCAATCTGGCTGTATGCACTTTTTAACTTGGTCGGCGCAATGTACCACTAAAAGACAGTGGAGCTGGAAGTGTCCTGTCTTTTTGAAGTGAATGTCATACCAATTACTCTGTGACCGGGGAATCTTGACAAACTGGTTTCTCTGTAGATCACTTGCTAATGACTAGAGTAATGTTCAACTTTTCCAGCTTTCTGCACAACCACTCATCAGTTGGAAGCTTTACACAGATCTTGCCGGTTGGTTGAGATCTGGGTCCAGCAAAGGAGTAGTCATCAGCCGACGATGTGGATGCTTTTTGTCCAATATAAACCTTTAGTTGAGCATATGTGTACAAACAGGCAACAGCGAAAATTTATCATCTTTTGTGCATCTATTGATTAATGGCCATGCTAGACCCTTAATCCCATTCCCATTGTATAGAGGTGTTTTGTGTCTCGGGGAATAATTTTAATGGTCGATGGTCACAAATGAGCAGTGTCACTCTACAGGGGGTTGGTTGGTGTCTAAATTACCTTAGAGGAATAAACCTAGACACAACAGATAAGTAGTGGTCACTGGTTGAGAGTGGTCATATGTACAAGATTGACTGTTTTTGCATATATTATAGTTTGAAAGATATTGCTGCTTTGAAAGGATTTTGGGTTAAACAGGTTCAAGGTAGAATTGTGCGATCTGGATACTTTAAAAAATTGCCAACTCTGTGGAGAAACTGGATACAAACAAGACAGTCATGTACCCTAACACTATTAAAATATTACTGATTTACATAAGTAAAAAGGCTAAAACTTGATATTAAGTAATATTTGTGCATCATTATTTTTTGATAGGCATATATGCATATTTGCTTGAAGGGTGCCTTTCTGGTATATGAATACCCAGACCTGTTTTTCACCTAAACTACTCACTACCTTGTATACATCAGCATAATTCACATAGATGGATCAGCTATGATTTAATTTAATGGATAAACTCACCAAATGGCATATTTTCCGGGCACTCTGCACTTCCAAGGAAGCAGCATTATACACAGACACATCCCCTCCTTGTTGAGCTTTTAGCCTTTTCTTGTTGAGGGCCAACCTGATACAAACACAAATTTTATGAAAAAATGCATACATTTGCAAATTTAATAAGTAAATTAAATTTTTATAAGTTAATACCCTATCCAATGGACAATTGCTTTACTGGTCAACGCCGATCGGTCCCGCCAAACGCCGCAAAAAGACGTCCTGTGTTATCCACTGGCAGGACTGGTCGAGTAGTGTGCATCTGCAAGGTGGCGTATCATACTTGCTTCCTGTCTACACAGCATGGCATCAGTTCAACTTTTTCATTGTCTAAACAAATTTAGACCCCAGTAAGCTGATAGCAGGATCAGTTGGGGCCTATCAGACTTGAGGGACTTATCCAGAGTTGAGGCCAGGACTGGCATAACCACTGGGGCCACACTGTCGGGACCCTCCTTGGCCAGCTGATACTTGGAAAGAAAGATGGGTGCTGGATACAAAGTTAGTGAGAACCTCAAAGTAGCTATTACTCAGCCATGGAATATAATACAGGTCTGAAATTGTACTATGTTACACCTGGTCTAAAAGTAGGTAAGTAACATATTTCAACAAAATACTCTAAATGCAATAGTTTTCAAGTTACAAGTGATTTGCTTAACAGTGAAAACCTCAAAGTAGCTATTATTAAGCTGTGGAATGAACTACAGGGCTGCAATTTTATTACGTTGATTCAAAAGTAGCTGAATAACATATTTCAACACAATACTCTAAATGCAATAGTTTTAAAGTTACAAGTGATTTACATAGTAAATTATGTAGTCAAAGAAAGTCACTATGTGAGATACTTTCAAAGAAAATGGACACATTCTCATTTTTAAATTGTGCTACAAATCAGGAAGTAGCTATTACTCCCTTAGCTAATGCAACAGAGCTCGAAACTATGGACCATCTTATAGCTAAAGATAAAGTACCTGAACAACATATTTAACAGAAACACTCTAAATGCAATAGTTTCAGAGTTGTAAGTCATTCACTCAGAGTAACTAGAATGGTCATAGCTATGTTAAAATGCTACCAATTTTGTCAAAATTCGGTCCTTCTCTATTCTGACACTTGTCAATATTATAGGGAAAAAATGAGAAACCTAGCTTCAAAATTGTGGCCTAGAATGTGCTAATAAACATACATACATACATACAAACAAACCGACTGACCAACATACTTCGAAATCGAAAGATTTCAAAGTAATAAAGAGATACTCTGTAAGGGAGACATAAATTTACACCCATGGACAGTGAATCAGTCGAGACAGTTAAGTTGGATACCAATGTAAACTGCACTAAAAGCCCCTTAAAAAGTATAAATACATAATGTGAATGCCAGCATCCTTTTATGTGTTTTATATTGTTGTTGGAGACTTTTATTTCATTTCAATACTAATATTCAATAAAAATGCATCTGTCACACTTTTATGTTTGTGTCCAACTGGACTGTCCTGTCCGTCTCAATGTCCATGGGTGTAAAAGACAAAATGGTCAACATGGACAATGGTCAAAGAGAGACAGAAAAACGAAAGGTCCTTCTATGCTTAATCTTCTTTTACTTGTACTAAAAAAAATCGAGAAAAGAGAAATATAAAATTCACCACTGGGGGGTAGAGTAAGAAATCTGAAATTCACCAAATATCTCAAATTCACCGAACGTGGAAATACTAATAAAATAAATGAACTGAGGTTGTGATTTGTTGAATGTATAGTAAATCAAGGTGTTTTGAACTGAAACATACTAAGTTTAAGACAAAACCATCACTTTTTCATACAATTAAGTCAGGTTTTAGAGGTGGCAAAATTTAGATTTCTGGTGAATTAGATTCCTTGCCCTACCCTTTAAAAATAAGACAAAACAATCATCAAGGGACATAACAGGCCTTATATGAAAAGCATCGCGCAGAAGTCAGGGAAAGAGGTCTTCCCAAGGGCCCAAAAGACTCTGACTTACCTATCATAGTTTACTGGCTGTAAACAATTAATGTCAATTGTTTCAGGGCCCTTGTCATTCCTGACAGCCATCATGTACATGATAACATATTCTTAGTGGAATTCATGCAATCTGAAAAAAACACACAATACACAGTCAGGCTGGATTTGGATTAGAAGGATTTAAATCTATTTTGTAAGAAGTTGGATCTAAATCCTTTTCTTTACATTCAAAATCCTTCTGAACTTCCAAATACATTTCATAATTTTCAATAATTGCTTTCAATATATTTTTTTTCTTCATTTTTCAATTATCACAATTTCAAGGTTCAGAATCACTCACTTCTCCAGACAACATACTTGGGACAATTATCAAACCAAATAAGTGATTTGATGTATGTAGTTCCTTGGTAATATAACCTTAATGTATTTAATTTGTAAATTTAATAAGTAAATTAAATTTTTATAAGTTAATACCCTATTCAATGGACAACTGTTTTACCAGTCGGCATGACCGGTCCTGCCAAACAACAGAAAAAGCTGTCCTGTATATAATACCGGCAGGACCGGCGACTGAGTGTACACTCGCTAGATGGCGCACCATACTTCCTTCCTGTCTAGACATGCTGACATCATCATGTCTTTTTTGCAGTCTAAACCCAGTTAGCCCCAAGTCAGCTGTCTGTCCATTGGATAGGGTATTAACTTATAAATATTTAATTTACTTTTTAAATTTGCAATTTTATTGCGTTAATACATCCTATCTAATGGACAATTGCTGAATAACTACCACTTGGTAGGCGGGTAAGTTACTAGGGACTTTAAGTGAACTCATAAAGACATTTTTCTATGCCTGGGTTGGCCTAAGGTCAGAAAACCATACAAGGCCAAGGTCGGTTACCAGGGGCCGATTTCATGAAAAGTCTCAGTTTGAGACCAGTTTTGGGCTGAGTCTTGGTCTCAAATCTGAGACTTTTGTCTCGGCTGAGTTTTTGGCTCAAATTGATTTCACAAAAGGTGACTCAGCTGAGACTGGTCTCAAGTCATAGTCTCAACTTTTAAATTTCATTTAAGACGCTTCCTTGGTTTGTTTTTTTATGCAAGTGCATTTATTTCATCGTCATTATCGATTTAAATTGCATTAACACTGATAATGCATGAAAAAAAATTGATATAATATTATTGGTAACAAGTCAATTGTTTGAAACTCAACTGAGACCGAGTCAAGCTTTGAGTCCCCTCTTGAGACTAGTCACTTGACAACGATCAAAAAAGCATGTCAATTCCATTGACATTTCTTATTATGAATATTAAATATGTAGTTGTAATCAGTAAGCAAAATAAAAATATAATATTTCAAGGTTCAACAAATTCATTTTCATGCAAATTATATTGCTTTATACACAAGTATTTGGATGACAAACTTTGGACTCAAAATTTGAGACACCTCCTTGGTGGGCTCAAAATTGAGCCCATGACTGAGCCAAATCTCAAGTTGAGCCTGTTTGTGAAATGCTTTGAGTCTGAGTCCACAGACTCAGCAAAATATTTACAATATTTGAGCCCAAAGTCTCAGATTTGAGCCTGAGACCAGACTTAAGTCCTTTCATGAAACCGGCCCCTGAGTCTGAATAACCTGATGTATACCGACACTCAGCCCCCTTTGTTTTTACAGACCTGCTCGGAGGTAGGGGAAGAGAGGTATGAGTTCAGTCCCATAAGACGAAGCTCCCAAAGGAAGCATGTCACCGTCGTTTTTTTTTTGGCTTTTTCTGATATTTTTTTAATATTTATATCTATATATACTATATACAAAGTATATATGTTATATTAAACATGTGTATTTACTGAAATTTTCAGTAAATACGGGTATTTACTGATTTATGACCTGTGTTATTTCACAAGTTTACTGGTTTGACTTTCAGTAAATATGTGAAATGAAACTTTAATGTTCACCGGTTGTAAATATATTATATTGAACTGTAAACCAAAATATATATTATATTGGAACATTTTACTCTATATAATATTAATGGCAGGGGAGATATCTTTATCAAAACCATTCTTGAAGGAGACAAAGACCAGCTCCTAGTTCTCCGACTGGACATATGGACCTGTCACCTTTAAGTGACTTATCCACAATGGGGGCCAGGGCTGGGATTACCACCGGGGCCACACTGTCTGGACCCTCTTTGGACAGCTGGTTCTTGGAAAGAAAGCTGGGTGAGGGGTACTATGACACCTTGGACCAATCTGATTGGTATCTGATATTCTTGTGTAACCAAGCATGGATCTCACTCCTGCGTTTGCCTGAACCCAAGGCCAAAAGGAAGAGAGTCTTGAAGGTCAAGTGCTTCAGGGAAGCCCCTTTAAGGGGTTCAAATGGAGGCTTTGTCAGCTGGTGCAGCACCAGGGAAAGGTTCCAAGAGGGAATGCCCCTCCGACCCTTGGGTCTGTCTCTGTGGAAGCTATCCAGGAGACGAGCGAGATTCTCATCTTTGCTGACATTAATGGGGGAATTTCCCAGCTTGTCAGCAATGGCTGATCTATAGCCATCAATGGTGCCCGGCTCTAACTTCCTGTCCTGAAATAAGTACAGGAAGAAGTCAGCAATAGCATTCAGAGGTAGTGCCCTGAAGTCCATCTGATTACAGTGGCACCACTTTGTAAAAATGGTCCACTTTGCCTCATAGACTGATCTGGTTGATCCTCTTTGAGGAGCCTCAATTCGTGCTGCTGCTGCCTCAGAGAAGTCCTGCTCCTTGATAGCTGTGGCTCTAGGAGTCAGGCATGTAAGTTCAGATTTGTCAGATTCCTGTGTAAGGTCTGGTT
Source organism: Sabellastarte sp. h YS-2021 (assembly GCA_964017235.1). NCBI lineage: Eukaryota > Metazoa > Annelida > Polychaeta > Sabellida > Sabellidae > Sabellastarte > Sabellastarte sp. h YS-2021. The sequence continues at coordinate 50,232,731 of OZ024936.1, read as the reverse complement.
GAATGGTTGAGTGACTAGATTGGGCAGATTGGGCAGGCACAGAGTTATCTGACTGGACATGGCCACTAGATCACAAAACCAAGGCATGTTGGGCAAACCCGGTGCAATCAGAATGATCCTGCTGCACAGGTAGTCCTGCAATTTCTCCACCACTTTGCCTTTGGCTGCTGGTGGGAAGACATATGGGTCCAGATCCTCCCACGAAAGGCTGAGTGCATCCACTGCCCATGTCTGAGGGTCTGGAACCAGTGAGACAAAAAGTAGAAGCTTATTCTTGAACCTGGTAGCACACAGATCCACTTTGGGTTGGTGCCACCAGTTGCATATTGCTTTGAAGACCTCTGGATGGAGGGACCATTCTGTTTGAATGGTTTGGCCCAGTCTGGATAGCTTGTCTGCTATCACGTTCAGCTGGCCGGGGATAACCTGCTTCCTGGCACACCAAGTCAGTATTTTCCACAGGAGTGCACATAATGGGCCCGACTTCATCCCACCCTTTTTGTTCATGTAAGCAACCACTGTTGGGTTGTCTATAGCTATGAGGACTATTTTGTTGAACAGAGGTCCTGGAACTCTTTTAAGGCCAGAAAGACCGCTTTTAGTTCCAGAGAGTTTATGTGCAGTTTGCTTTCTGGAAGGGACCAGCCAAGTCGGTGTCCCCTTGCAGTGTGCTCATTTAAATGAGTGCCCCACCCTTCTTTTGATACGTCTGTAAAGATCTGCAGAGCATGTTTTAGTGGGTGTAATGGCTGACCTGTGAGCACATTGTCTTCCTCCAGCCACCATTTCAGATGTGGGTGGAGTGACCTTGGAATGGGGATGACCTTTTCCATTGTCTCTGGAACCCTCCAGTTGTTTTTGAGATGCCACTGTATGGGTCTTATGTGTAACCGGCCTAAGTGCAGTTGCTTCTCTGTGGCTGTCAGTAACCCTATTAGGGACATTAGCTTCCAGATCAGACACACCAGACCATCCATGAGGTCTCTTACTTTTTGTCTGTAGGGTCTGCCAACACTCTGGTGTGGGTCTAACCCAGCCCTCCTGCAGATCGAACTGGTAACCTGGCTAACCTATGAAGTTGAAAACTTGTTTGGGCTCGAGTCCTGACTTGTCTTTGTTCACTAGCCAACCCAACTCCTGTACTAAGGTTTGTGTATGCTGGAGACAGATTTGGTGGGACCTGGCTCTGACCCACCAGTTGTCTAGGTACTGGTGGATTCTTATACCCTTTTGCAGTGCAAGAAACTTGACCTCCTTGATCACTACTGTAAATTCCATTGGGGCTGTGGACAGGCCGAATGGTAGTGCTGTGAACTGGTAGGTTCTGTCCTGCATGTGAAAGTGCATGTACTTCCTGGACTGACTGTGTATAGGTATGTGGAAGTATGCGTCTTTGAAATCTATGGAGGTTACCCACTCCCCTGCTTGTAGGGAGGTCCTTATTTTCTCTGGGGTCTCTATTTTGAATGACTCTGTCTTTAAAAATTTGTTTAAGTTGCTGAGGTCCAGTACCAAGAATAGCCGGTTGTAAAAGCCTTTGGATTTTTGACCAACTCTACTGCATTTTTGTCTCACAGCTGATGCAATGCCTCCCAACAGGTAGAGGTTCCTGTGGGGATTTATATAGCAGCTTGTTATTGTGGGTGACCTGATCAAGTAGGGCCAGTACTGGAAGGGGACAGTGTAGCCTTCTCTGAGGACTGTTAGTACTATGGGGCTGACTCCTAGGGCTGCCCATTTTTTTCCCAAACTGGTGTTATCTGGCCCCTACAAGCAGTTGGGACATTTGTGACATTTCTTACTCGACTTCTTAATTCAACTGATCTACACAGGAAACATCTTTCACATTCTTTATTTCTGGACACTGATAACAAGACCACTGCCACGGTGTGTATCTCCCGCCAAGTATTAAAGAGGAAGAAATACTGTTTCCGAGATATTCACATTTTTTATTTTCCACTAAAGTCCAAGATGGCCGCCAAAAGTGGCGAAAATTGAAATTTTTATCCTAGGCACAGGATACTCCTGTACTTCCCTGTGGATGAAAAATTCGCTTGAAATCGTCTATCTCTTACCTTTTCTTAGATATTTTCAATGTTTTATTTTCCGCTAAAATCCAAGATGGCCACCAAAAATGGCGAAAATTGAAATTTTTCCCCTAGACACAGGACACTCTTGTACTGCCCTGGGGGTCAAAAATTCGCTCTAAATCGATCTATCTCTTATGGTTTTCGAGATAGTCACACTTTTTCATTTTCCGCTAAAATCCAAGATGGCCACCAAAAGTGGCGAAAATTGAAACTTTTCCCATAGGCACAGGATACTCCTGTACTATCCTGCGGGTCAAAAATTCACTCGAAATCGCTCTATCTCTTACCATTTCCAAGATATTTTCAATGTTTTATTTTCCGCTAAAATCCAAGATGGCCGCCAAAAGTGGCAAAAATTGAAATTTTTCCCCTCCCTATAGGATAATCTTGTACTACCCTGTGGGTCCAAAATTCGTTGCCAGTACATGGCAAGAGGAAACTGATCAACTTAGACCTCTGTCAACTCAGCCCTCGCCAACTCGGCCCCATCGAGATTAAACTCAGGTTTGTCCTAATGCAAACTTTAAAATTTTAAATTGACATAAAATCTTTATTTTTGAATGGAGTTTTATTAACACTCAACAATTGGAGACGGTTATTGTGATGAGTTCATTCCATCTGTCTTTCTGTCCTTCTGTCTGTACACCTTTTCATTCTTACAACTCAAAAACTATACTAATCAAACTCAAATTTGGTGGACATATATTTCATGGGGTACAGGTAGATTCCTCCACATTTGGTGATATTTGATTGAAAATTAAGGTCAGGAGAGAGTTTTTCTTATTTTCAATTGGGTGTACACAGAGAAATCTGCTTGTCTTTGACACATACATGACAACCTGATTGTTTAACTTGCGATTTCACCACCATTTCTGCATGGATTTTTAGACAATAAAAACCAGCATAAACGCTGCAATAATACCTTTCTAACAATAACTTTCTAACTTATTTGTAGGCTACATAGAAAATTATGAAGAAAAAAATTCTGTTGTGATATTTATTTAATATTCACATGTGGGAAACATCATTCAGACATCAGAAACAATTAACTATCACTGTAGCTATGTGTGTAGAGTATTGGATTTGTGCTCTTAAACGCCTAGGTTCAAATCTCATTTGGGTCATGTGTTTTTTATATATATATATATCTTTTATTTATTTATTTTTTGTTAATCCTCTACAATAGGAGAGGGTTATTGTAATCAGTTACGTTCTGTCTTTCTGTATTCTTTATACATCTTTTTGCCCTTATCACTCAAAAACTATACTATCAATCGAGTTTAAATCTAGTGGGGTGACACTGCATGGGGTACAGATGGATTCCTCTAAATATGGTAAAATTTGAGCGAAAAATAAAGTCAAGAGACAGTTTTTCTTTTATTCAATTGGGCATATACAGAGAATCTGATTCTCTTCATCACATACGTAAACAAGATGCACTCAGAGAGAGCAAAACGCTCGACTCCATGTGACCAGTTCATCAAGTGATATAAAGTATTGTAAGGAAGACAATAAAATAAAATCAAACATGTAAATTAATCTTCATAGAAATATCAAGTAGAAAGCTAGTCATTTAAAATACATTGAAATGGGACCTCTGAAAAATCATGAATTTTTTGTATCCAAATTAAGATCCTGATCTTTCTTTTAGTAACTACACCCCCTCCCCCCCCCCCCCCCCCCCCCCCCCCCCCCACACACACACACACACAAAATAATAAATAAAATAAAATAAAAAAAATAAACAATAAGCACACAAAAACATTAAACTGCTGGTGGAGGTAAAAATATTGCTTAAAGGTCACTTGGTGAAAATCACGCATGGTAATTTTTTGTGATGGACTGTCAAGGAATTGAAATTAAAAAAGAGAAAATAAAACAGAAATAATAATTAATAAAAATGATGAATATACCACCTCCCTCTTTATTATGTTTATTAAAATGAGAAGAAATATTTTTACTTAAAGACAGCAAGTATCACAAGCTAGGTTTGTGACCTCACAATGACAGTTGCATTGTGACATCACGGAGTAATGACATCATCAGAAAGCAAAATATTGATGTGATGAAGAGAAGCAGTTTCACTGTGTATTCCCAATTAAAAATAAGAAAAAATCTCTCCTGGCTTTAATTTTCAAACAAATTACACCAAATTTGGAAGAATCCGTCTGTTCCCCATAAAATACCTGCCCACTAAATTTGAGATTGATTGATGTTATAGTTTTTGAGTTATAAGGGCAAAACAGTGCACAGACAGAGAAGCAGATTTCACTGTAAAAGCCCAATTAAAAATAAGAAAAACTCTCTCCTGGCTTTAATTTTCACACAAATTACACCAAATTTGGAAGAATCCGTCTGTACCCCATAAAATACCTGCCCACCAAATTTGAGCTCGATTGGTGTTATAGTTTTTGAGTTATAAGAGCGAAACGGTGCACAGACAGACAGACAGATGGACAGACAGAAACAAACTGATCACAATAACCCTCTCCTATTGTCAAGCGTTAAAAATCAATATTTTACTTTCTAATGATGCCATAACTTAATGATGTCACAATGCAATTGTCATTGTGAGGTCACAAACCTAGCTTCTCATACTTGCTGTCTTTAAGAAAAAATATTTCTTCTCATTTTATGTCTTGAAATTGACATATTGATAATAAAGAAAGAGGTGGGGTATTCATCATTTTTATGTATTTTCTGTTTCATTTTCTCTTTTCTTTCAATTCCTTGACAGTCCACAGAAAATTTACCCTGAGTGATTTCACCCAGAAGTGGCTTTTAACCAATATTTTTACCTCCACCTGGAGTTTATGTTTTAGTGTGCTTCTTTGTCTATTTTCTGACTGTCTGTTGTTTTTTTTTTTTTTTTTTTTTTTTTGGTGTTTAGATTACTCCAGAAGTAATTAACAGATCTTTATAAAAAAATGTGTGTAGGACCTGGCCAAAGGACAAAGTTACTAATTTTTGGGAAAGATCTAGATCATATGTTGGATACAAAAACTCATGAATTTTCAGAGGTCCCATTTTCAATGTATTTTTAATGAGTTTGGCTTTCTACTTGATATTTCTTCAAAAGTAATGAACAAATTCCGATGTTCAATTTTAGTAGGAAGGGGTTAGCCATGGGAAGAAGTGATTACAGTTTAGGAAAGATCCAGTTAATATTCTGGATACCAATAAACCTCCAGTTTTTTTGGAAATTCCACCATGGTGGACAGGTATGCATGTGTTCCTATGTGGGGAGAATTAATTTACATGTTCAGTTCTATTTTACTGTCTTCCTTACAATACTTTATAACACTTGCGAGACTGGTCCCATTGGGTCGAGCATTTTGCTCTCTCCGAGTGTATCTTGTTATCTAAGTGACATTGTTTCAGTTTTTAATCTAGATATGAGATCATCTTAAATTAGATTTACATTGTAACAGTAATATAGATATGTATCCGATACCGGTGTTACCGACCCTGCCCTAGTCATTATTAGGGGTGCGACTGAGCAGTCGACACTCGCTGAGCGAGGCAAATTTCATGAAAATGTGTGTTTGTGTATATATAACAACCTATAGAACCGGTTATGTTTTTTGGTCAATAAAACAAAATTAACATACCGTACTTTCATCAAATCACATAATCCACCATTTGTAACATAATATTATTGATATTATGTGCTGACAATAGCTAATTCAAGCGATTCAATGCATTTTTCTTTATATTTTTTTCATTTACGGGAGCCGCCATATTGGATGTCGTTTCCTGTTATGGTGGATACTAAATGTTGCGAGGGCTCAATGATGAGTCGAGTTTTTATCTGCGAGCAATCGACCCGAGTTATTTGTACTCGTCACACCCCTAGTTGTTTTTTCTGGTTATGACAGTAATCCATGATTTTATTGGAGTATCTTTGGGCAAGGGCTATTCCACTCTTAATACAACAAAGATGGGTACTCAAATTTTATTATCATTGTATCTAGCATTGGGAACCATCATTTGCACTGAACTTTTATGAGTGTTTGAAATAATTATTGGATCTGACACCACTGTCTTTATTTTTATGGCTTGTGATAAAAATAGCAGCATTAAATTATATATTCAGTAGAATACATGTGAAAAGACATTAGGTGTCATTATCTACCTTAGTTTTATTTAATATTCATGTAGTTTTTATATGTACATCATAAGCTGCTTAGTACAATGAAATTGGATAGGAACACCATACATACAAAAAGAAGGCTTTGTGTAACTACATGCTCAACTTCATGCAGACAGGTTATAGAAGGGGTCGAGTTTGCATAAGAATCGATCAAGTTGGGAGTTCGAGCTACCGACCGTGGCTTTCTACCAGTAAACGCCTGCCTACCAATAGACATGGTTACCTCAGCTCTACTTTACCTGCGTGACCCCATGTGCCAAGAGCCAAGGTAACCACATCCAGCCTACCAGTGAACGCCCTATGCACGTTTTTCTTATATTTGCTGCTGAACTAAAGCATGCTGTCAGTGAAAAAATTGAGATAAAGGTTAATAATTTTAAAAAGATGGCGTTTTATTTTTAAAAAAAAATCTTATAAAACTATTTGTCTTTTACAAAATATGTTAGAACAGTATTTTAACAGGATGAATTTTGCATATTCCACGGAAATTTATGAGTGTTACCAATGACAACCATATTTTATTTTGCTTTGAACATTCATATTATATTTTACCTAACAAAATCGGGATGATACTGCACCACGTAATAGAAACTTTATTTTATAAAATTCAAAACAACATTTGAATTTAATATCTTGTAACATTTTTAAAAATAAGGTCATTATATTTATTTATTCATTTTTTACGGACAATAAAAGCATGTGTACAGAACTACAATGTATTAATGCGCAGCCGTCGATAATGGACGACCGTCGATAATAGAGGACACAACCATAATATAAAGTTGTTCATATAATTTTATTTCAAAATATTAATCACAGCATTAGCATTTACTGTTACATGGGTGGTCACTGAGATAAACGGTCAGAGATAAACGGTCTTCAGAAATTGCGACACTAAAATCATAAAAGGGTTTTAACAACAATATAAAACAAACCAAAAGTCATGGTAGGAACTGTTTAAGTAAATGTGGATATTTAGTTTGTGTGGTTTTATGTTCACTACTTAAATTTGAAAGCTTTGAAGACCGTTTATCTCTATGACCGTTTATGTTACACAGGTGGTCACGAAGATAAACGGTCACGAAGATAAACGGTCTTCAAAGTTTTCAAATTTAAATAGTGTAAATAGCAAAATCGCAGAAACTAAAAAACAAAATAGACTTAAACAATGCTTTTCATGATTTTGGTTTGTGTTATATTGTTGTTTAAACCTTTTAACTGTTTTTATGTGAGCATTTCTGAGGACCGTTTATCTCCGTGACCGTTTATCTTAGTGACCACCCGTGTAGTGACCACCCTTGTAGGTAGCCACTAGCAAGAGACTGTAGAAATATGGGCGATAATAAAGATATTTGAAAAGACCTGTCTTGCCCAAAAAATAATACTTGTGAGTGTCATCATAATATTAACTAATTCTCAAATAAGTGGTTATGAAAAGGTTTAACTGGTAACCTCACTTGTTTGAAAGAAGTAGAAGTTTTCTTTCGCGACTCTCGCTAGTATGTAGCTGAAACATTCACATTACCAGCCGGTTATTCTTTGATAGGAAATTCTTAAGAAAAACAGAGCAAGACTTGACCTTCTTTGTAAAATGTCAACCAGGCTTCAAGCCAAAAATAATGTGTCATGTTTCAGCAGACCTACATCATTGCCACTTTTAAAAGTCGAACAAACATAGAAGTGATAGCCTGTAATTGTATGCCAAACTTCTTAACCACTATGTAAGTCACTGAGAAACTCTGTAATTCTAATTCTAAAATTCTAATAGCACTTTTATAGTGCTTAATCTCTGTCAAAAGACAGACTCTAAGGCGCATCACACAAAAACATTGTTCAATATTAAAAAACCAGAGACATTGCAGGGGTCAGCACCGCGGAGGAAGCAGAAAGGAGATTGGAAATTTAGGGTGGGTATGATTTTCCAAAGAGGTATGACTTCAACTTTGACCTGAAAGAGGCAAGTGAGTTTGCAGAGCGGACCTCATCAGGAAGGTCATTCCAAATCATAGGTGCGTCATACGCAAAACTGAGTCCAAAATGTTTTCGAGACTTGAAAATTGAACCAAAGTGGGGAACCTCAAGAAATATGCCATCAGATTGACTTCGACGAGTGTTATATGCACTATGTCTGGGAATGAGGAAGGGTTCAAAGTATTTGGAGTTACCACTGTGTAGGAACTTATATACCAGCATGGCAGTCTTAAAGATAGAACGGTACTTAATTGGCAACCAATGTAGTGCTTTTCTAACTGGAGTGATGTGTGAGTACTTGGTGGTGTTGGCAACAATTCTGGCAAGGCTATTCTGAACACATTGAAGTTTGCGCAGATCTAGAGCTGAGAGACCTCTGAACAGAGAGTTACAGTAATCTAGTCGACTTCCGACCAGAGCATTGGCAGCCATAAGAGTAGCTTCATGTGTCAGATGTCCTCGGAGTCGCTTAAGATCCCGGACATGAGCAAAACAAGCCTTGCAGACCTTCCTAACATGGCAAGAGAATGAGAAATCAGAATCAAACCAGACACCAAGGTTCCTAACTGCATCTGTTGGTGATATGAGATTACCAAGTATGTTGACCGGGAAGGACTGATTAAGTTTTTCGCGCTGAGACTTTGAGCCAAACACAATGAATTCGGTCTTATCTGGATTTAGCTTGAGCTTATTTGTGGAGAGCCATCTCTTTACGTCTTCAAGGCAGTGTGACAGCTTATCAAGGGCCGAGGCAACATTTTTATGTGTGAGGTGTACATACAATTGTGTGTCATCAGCGTAGAACTGGAAACTAATACCAGGATGATTCTGTATGACATTACTCAGTGGAGTAGTATAGAGTGAAAAAAGGATTGGCCCCAGGACAGAGCCTTGAGGCACACCATACAATAACTTTTTGGCATCAGACAAAATTGACCCAATCTTAATGCACTGAACACGGTCTGAGAGATAAGACTTAAACCAATCGAGGACAACCCCGCTCACACCAAACCAGGAGCTAAGAGAATTAAGTAGCGTATCATGATCAATAGTATCAAACGCTGCTAATTGATCCAAGAGAACGACAGCAGTAGCCTCACCTTTAGCAAAAGCCAAATGAACATCATTCTTAATTGAAAGCAATGCAGATTCAGTTGAGTGACCTAGTTTGTAGGCAGATTGCCTGACATTCTTAAGTCCATTCAAACTAACATGGTCATTCAACTGAGAAGCAACAACACGTTCAACCAGTTTGGATATGAAGCCCAACCCAGAAACAGGTCTGTAGTTTTTTAAGTCATTGGGTGGTAGTGATGACTTTTTAATCAATGGGGTTACAATAGCCTTCTTGAACTCATCAGGTACAACACCTTCTGACAGCGAGCAGTTAACAAGCCTGGTGATAGAGGGCAGTAAAATATCAATACATTCCTTAACAAGAAATGTAGGCCATGGGTCTAACAAACAAGATTTGGTAATAGCAAAAATACTTACACATCTCAACTTAATCTTAAGTCCTCATTAATTCCTAAACAAAATATTCCTCAGCAAAAACAAACAGATCTAATTATTTCTGAAAAAGAACAAAATACCAAATACTATATGAAAAAATTTTTATGCGATTACTTATTTATCCTCTTTTCTCCTAGTGGAGCATAAGGCCGAACACATATCACTCCACTTTTGCCTGTCTTTTCCTGCCCTTGCTGCAGCCTCCAGTTCTTCTATCCCATTTCATTCAGTTCTCTCTTGGCAATCCTTCTCCAAGTTTCCTTGGGTCTACCTTCTTTCCCCTTCTCCTCTGGCATCCATTGTAAAGCTATCTTTCTGTTGTCATTTCTGTCTCTTCTCAAAATGTGCCCAATATACCTCCATTTTTTTCTTTCTTTTATGGTTTCTTCTATTGACTTGATATTTGTTTTTTTTTTACTCAGTTTACTGATGCTTATTTTATGGGCCAGAAAATTATCATAATTATCATTATTCTCTTGAGGCATTTATATTGGAATGTTTCATACTTTTGTATCTCATTTTTTGTCATTCTCCAAAATTCTGATCCATAAAGCAGAACTGGTCTTACATTGCTTCTAAATATCCCGACTTTGTTTGTTTTACTAAATGTATTAGATTTTATGTTATTGAAATATACCACAATATATCCCTGGTGATGGTGGATCCAGCAGTGTTTTTTAATTTTGTGTCATATTAGTTCAAAACTTAAACTGTCACTCACCATTTTAATGCAATATGGAAATATATATTCTTTTGAAATATTTTTATTATTTCCAGCTTAATTTGCTTTGTCATCTGTGTATTTTTGCATTGATTTACACATACCTATTCTGACAAATTTAGACTAAAGTGGACAGTAAAACCAGCAGATGAAATAACATTACTCCTGAATATTCATGAGTAAGATTTGCAGGTCCTTATATAAATTTGAATCAATACATGTTATATGCCAATTTGTGCAAGCATGCATTCACCAATTCTTAAATTCGATTGGTTAATTATTCTCAATAGAAAGTATGTACCAAGGGATACATTTGATGAAGGGTTTTAGCCTGGTGTAACACTAAAGTTAATTTTTTTTTGTTTATTTATTTATTTGGGCTTTAAGGTATCAAATATTTACTTTTAGACAGTATAAAGTTATGCCTGATGCAAGGCAATGCAGTGAGCCACACTTTTCTGAACTTGCAAAGCTTATCAGATTGATTTGATTCAGTAACTCATTGTATGTGTGTGTACATGTATGTGTGTTAGTTGATTAGAATTACCCATGTCAGAATCTGATGGCCAGATATGCAGTTTAGCTGGGGATTAGTTTTACAAAAACAAAGGCCAGTATTGATTTTGTTTGTTTGGCAGTGTGTATGGCTCCATGAATGCTTTCTGGGATAGGGTATTTCGCAAGATGAAGATTAAGTTAATACTATGAGCTCATGGATATCAGTATTCATGTAATGTATACGTACTGTTGTGACGCTGCTACAGCAATGACATTTAAAGCCAGTGGTGTTTAATACTAATGACATTTAGAACTTATGACGTTTTGGGCATCTTGGTTTTACCATGTGTACTGAGTGTATGTGGCTTTACATTAAATAATGGGCTTGGCATGTATTTAGTGTTTCTCAGTATCAATAGCTTGTTGTACAGACAAATAACAAAATATGGTGACCCAGACTTGTGTTGAATAATTCCTGATTTAACAAGTTGTGGATTTATACACCTAGAGCTCAGTCAGTTAATGTTATTATGTATCATGCGTGATATTAGAGGCAAAGCTGCATAACTATATAGTAAGGATGCATGTAAATGTCAAAAGGAGAACCAAACAAGGTCACACAGTACTGTTTGTAAGTGAAAGCATGGGCTTTTAGCTACAATCTGCAGATTCGTGTGAGGACGACATTAAAATTAAGTATATTACAAAAGCTGGTGCTGGGGCCTAAATGAGGATATTATTAACTCTGCATTCGATAGCTTAGAGTCGATAAACCAAAAGGATAGACCAGTCATTCTCATATGGTTGAGTACCTGTGACCTGACACAAAAGAAAGGCAAGTTCTTGACATTAAAAATAATTTATCTTTTTAAATCAACATGCTGTCTGAATTATATGCTACTATAAAAGCAGAAATACTTGCAAAGTGGCCAAACTGCACAGTGCTATTTTTACCATGCCCTGAATATTCACTCATTGAATGAAACAAATCAAAAGGACACAGTCACTTGCAGGCACGTCCGCATGGTGTCACTGGTACAAATATGAAGACTTATGGCAAGGTCTATGTAAAAGTGATGTGTAATAAAATCAGTCATGAAATCGAACTCCTGGTGAAGAGCTTGTATCAGAATTTATTTTAGGTCTCAAGTTTTGCAAGTTATTCAACTTACTGGCAGTTGCTGATGTTTTGTATGTAACAACAGATTAATATTGACATTGAAGCCGTTCACATAACTAGTAAAAATGAGTTTGATTACACACCTCTAAAAGCCAATTGGGAGGAACACTTACTGCTTGGAAAAAAGACAGGAGAAGTATTTAAAGATCTCACTCTCATAATCCCAAGTATCTTGATGGTAAAATTGGTCTTTTCAAGAGTGAAGTAAACTTGAAAACCACCAGATGCTAAGCCTGTACAAGTGCCTTCACTGAATCTTATGCCAAAGCTAAAGGCATAGTTGGATAGGACGGAAAAAGAGGGAATCATTTGACCCTGTCCGGAAACCACAGATTGGGTTCACAACATTGTAATTGTTTAAAAAAATGGCAACATCAAAATTTGACTGCACCCAAAGAGTTTAAATAAATACCTCATCAGAAGTACCCACTGCACATCATTATATGGGAGGATGCAAAAGGTACTTTCACACATGACCAGTATTTTTTCAACATTGGATGCTAAGAGTGGGTAATGGACAAAAATGTTGAGCGAAGATAGCTAGCTTCTTACAGCATTCAATAATCCTTTCAAAAAGAACTGTTTCCTCTGACTGCCATTTGGACTCTCTGCCTCTTCAGAAATATTCTCTAAACAAAAGTGACGCAGCCTTGGCCGGGATTCCAGGTATATTCCCTTGTGTAGATGATGTTAAAATTCAAGGATCTACTAAGGAGAAACACTATGTACACCTTCTTGAAACTGTCCAGAAAGCTACTAAAACAGGAATTAAGCTAAACCCTAGCAAATGCCAAATTAAGAAGCACAAAACAGAAAACTTTGGTAGGAACATTTCATTTGAGGGTATATCTCCTTGTCCAAAGAAAGCAAACGCAATACTGAATTTAGCTGCACCCAACAGCAAACAGGAACTCCAAAGCTTTTTTGGTAAATTGCACGGTAAATTTCATGTCAGCCTTTGTTCCCAATCTCTCTAGAAAAACATATCTAATGCGTAACCTCTTGAAGAAAGACAGCCATTTTGTGTGGACAAGTGACATGCAACTTGAATTCGAAGAAGTCAAGATGTCTATTGCTAGTTTCAGTCCAACTAATACATTTTGATCTGACCAAGCCATCAGAAATTGAGACCGATGCATCAGTCAAAGGGCTTGGAGCTGTGCTCATTCAAAGTGGAAGACCTGTAAAATTTCTCAGAAAATCACTGACACAAACAAAAGCAGAGTACTCTAACATTGAGAGTTTTTGGCTGTCCTCTTTGCTTGTGAAAAGCTTCACAGATATGTGTTTGGGCACACTGTCACTATCAGTTCTGACCACAAACCATGTGAAGTTGTATACAAGAAGGTGATTAGTCTTGTGCCATCTCACCTGCAGTGAATGCTCCTGAGGCTCAGGATGTATGACTTAAATGTGAACGATATTGGGGCTAAGAGTATCCTTTTACCTGACACTCTCTTGAGGTTGGTTAAAACAGGGCCAAGTCATACAATACCAGATCTGGATGTACATATTGCACAGGTAATGTCTATTAAGCACACCCATCTACAGTCACTTCAAGCTGAAATGAAAGCAGACCTCACTCTGTCACAGATTATTGATTACAATGAGCGTTCACCAGGGGAGTAACTTTTTTTTGTCTATACATTTTACGATATGCTTATATGTTGCTTCAAAAAAATTGTCATTTAGTGTGAGATACACTATTAATTCATTTTCACCAGCTTTTATCACAGTTTGTACTGTTTTATCACCTTTTTATTCTATGCCATTACCTTTACCTTCGGGTATATTCACTGACCCACAGGTATTATCATCCTTACTTGTCTTCTCTCACATACTGCCAGTTATCATTTTGGTTACAAATTTAGTTTGAATTATCAGTTTGGTGAAATATTATGTTTACAAACAATTACTCTCATTTAATATATAACTTTACTGTCTACACTTTTGAGTTGGTTTCTCAACAGTCATCATACACATTGTCAGAGAAATACATTTACTTCATTTTGTTTGTTACTCCTTCCTGGTTGGTATTCGTGTTTCTGGCCCCTCTGAATCTTCTTGTTTTTGGCTCATCTTTGTTTATCTGTATTCCCTTGTCATCGACCCAGTCTTTCACTTTTGAATCTGACATTTAATCATGCATTAACAGGATTGCTCATGTACTTTTGGCATTGCAGGGCTACATGCATATGGTCTCACACTCATTCAGGAAAGTGAGTCCATGGGTGTCCTTTTTGCTTGTACTTTCTGGCGATGTCAGCCTCAACCCCGGCCAAGTTTCGAGAAACTTTACAGGATGTCTCCTTTATATTAGACCAACCAGGAACAAGTCTGGAGCTCTTGTTGATTTTGTGAACACAAAAAGATTGACCTGATTGCACTTACTGAAACATGGCTCATGACAAATGACACTGATAATTTCATTGCAAGTTTTACTCACCCTGGTTACAAATTTTCCCATCTGCCTCATACTACAGGGAGAGGTGGTGGAGTCAGTTTCTTTATTTGGGATGACGTATCTTTCAAATTACTGCAGCAACCATGTTTTCATTCATTTGAAAGCATTTCAGTTATTAACTAGAAGCACCCAGGGGATTACTTTTCCAAGTTCTGAAGGCCCAGTTTCTTGATGATTTTGGGTTATTTCTTGAAGGGGCGTAGTTACCATACAATGTTGGGAGACTTAAATATTCATCTTGACAAACAAGACTCTTGGTCAAAACAATTTAATGATGTGCCAAAACAATACAGCTTTGCTCAAATCATGAATTCGCCCACCCACATCCATGACCATATTCTTGATGTTTGATGCATTAGGGAATCTTTTATCCTGGAAGTCTGATCACAAGTTACAGATGACCTATCTGACTATTTTGCAATAATTTTTTCTGTGAAAGTACCTGTTAAGGAGCCTTGTAAATTTCCGTGTGTTA
Source organism: Sabellastarte sp. h YS-2021 (assembly GCA_964017235.1). NCBI lineage: Eukaryota > Metazoa > Annelida > Polychaeta > Sabellida > Sabellidae > Sabellastarte > Sabellastarte sp. h YS-2021. Next base: position 50,217,667 of record OZ024936.1, on the reverse strand, counting down.
GAATTTGTAAAATTCATAAAATTAATTCCCAAAAGTTTAGGGAACACATTCTATATTCAGATCTTATCAGTTGTCCTCATAAAGCAGCTAGTCTTCTCAGTCATCAAAATTTCACCACTTTGTGCAACCTTCTTGATGAGCATGCTCCAGTGGAGAAGAAGGGCATACCAAAGCACCCCCACACTGGCTTGATGAATGTTGATATCCTTGCTGCTAAACATTTCAAGAGGAAATGTGTGAGAGCATGGCAGCTTAAAAACTCAGCCAAGAATCAAACTAGATATTGTGCGGCTGTAAATCGTTACAATATCCCCCTTAAACAGGCCAGGAGCAGTTATTTTTCAAGAATTGTGGCTGAAAATGAAGAGAAACCGAAGTCATTGTGAAACAGTTTCCAAAGGATCCTGCATAAGTCTTTAATGCAATATTACCAGGCATAACAATCTTGTCAACCCGGCAAATATGTTTGGACATTCTTTCAGTGAAAAAATTTTCAAACATAGATCTGGCTTCCAATCATCATCTCCTATCATATTCATCAGACCCAGTCCTATTAAAAATACCCTGTCTTCCTTTACCTCTGTTAATGAGGATGCAGTGCCAACAAAATTTTTCATCCTCTGAAACTAAAACATGTTCCCTTGATCCTATTCCAACCTCATTGGTTAAGGAATGTGCTGATGTACTCAAAACTCACATTAGTAATATTAAACATTACTCACTCAAGGAGGGCAGTTTTCTAAATTGCTTTAAAACTGCTTATGTTACTCCCCTTCTCAAAAAACCAAGTATGTATAGAGATGTTTGGAAAAATTTTAGACCTGTGTCAAACATCAGTTTTATATCAAAATTAATTGAGAAAATTGTGGCTAAACAGCTAAATGACTTCATTAGCCAGGAGACCTCCAATGTTCACAAGTCAACAGACAGGACTTTTCACTCAACTGAGACAGAACTCCTCAAGATCCAAAATAATATATCTACTTCTTTGGATTCAGGGAAGGCAGTTGGTCTGACATTGTTAGATCTGTCCACAGCTTCAACACAATTGATCATGCTATCTTACATTATTGTCTAAAAGACTGGTTTGCAGTTGATGGTACTGTTGAGATGAAATAGATTCTTACCTTAACAATCACAGGCAGAAAATTAAATTAGAGGACAAATTTTGTGAGGCTTTCCAACTCCCTTTTGGTGTCCCCCAAGTCTCAGTTCTAGGTCCCCTTATTTTTATGCTTTATAATACTCCCCTTAGTCAAGTCATTTCAAGTTTTAAGGTTACACACCATCTTTACACCGATGACACCCAAATATACTAGGCAATAGACTCAGGGAATTTTGACTGCAGTATGACACAGTGGACTGAGTGCCTTGTTTCTGTTCAGGAGTGGATGAACGGTATGAACTTGAAACTTAATCCTGACAAGACTGAATTCATTATCAGTAGCAATAAACAGAGAGTCACTTATACCAAAATCTCCTGTTAAATTCTTTCAAAGCTCTATAACACCAGCAGAGGGAGTAAAAAACCTAGGTGTTACTTTTGACTCAGAAGACACCTTTGACAGTCAAGTAGGTAAGGTTTGCCATGCCTGCTATTATCACCTTAGGGATTTGTGACATATCCATAAATTCATTACTATTGACACTGCAGTTCTTCTGGCAAATGCTATGGTCAGTAGTCGGTTAGACTATTGCAATTTCTTACTGTATGGGGCCAGCAAAGGCAGTGTTGCTAAACTTCAGAAAGTCCAAAATGCAACTTTGTTTTGTTTTCTAATTGGACAAAATGAGTCATGTCAAACCTTACCTAGAAAAACTCCACTGGTTTCCCATTTCATATCGTATTATGTTCAAATACAACCTCCTTATTTTCAAAGCAAGAAACCTCTCAGAATTCCCTATTTGGCATCCCTAATCAAGTCTAGTAGTGTGACACATGGAAATAGACTATCAGTTTCCTCAGTCCATCCCAGGAAAGCCAAAGGCAGATGTGGTTTTGCCATTGCTGCGCTGGTGGAATGGAACAGGCACCCATTTAGTGTCAGATTACAACAGAACATTTCAAGTTTTAGAAGCCAACTTAAGACCTACCTGTATAGACTAGCTTACCCACATATCCTGACATATTCTGCTACATGTAAAAATGAGAAAAAAATACCTTTCACAGGTCTGGCTTCATAACAGATGTGTCCAGTTTTTTGGTGATAGTAACAATTTCAATGAGTTATAAGGTTTAGTACGTGACTAACCATAGCATTACAAAGATATCTTTACAATTTCCCACTTCCATATGTTTTTCTGCATTACTAATGTTGTATTTGATCACTCTTTTATCAAGATTATAGTACCGCTTTAACATGACAATAAAATTATCCATATTTAGTACTGAATTACTAGCCTTTGTGACAAAGATGTATCTTTTAGCTATTGTAAACTATCAAACTATCTCTGTAATCTCCTGAAACTTATCCTAACAGTACATCAATGGCTCCAAGTCCCTGATTTACCTCCTGTGTTATAGTAAGTATTTCAAAAACCTTGAACCAGAAATTCCTGATGATCTGACAAAACCATAGAAAGTGTTGAATAGTTTCTGAATTTTCATTACAATAAAAACATAGGTCACTTTGTACTAAACAGCATTTGAACAAATATGAATTTGTAGGTAAAGTATGCAGCAGGATACTATATTGAAAGGATCTAAGGAGGAGTTATCTATCCTCCTTACAACAGATGGATTAAGTATTCACCTGATCAACATTTACGCTCCAAATTCAGACTCTTCTGGCTTTTTAAATAATATGTGGAGATTTCAATCTTATACTTGACACTATAAAGACTCCTATAATTACAAACGCCTTAACCCCAGAGCATGGAATATTCTTACATAATTTATGAACTCTTTAGGTTTTTTGGATCCTTTTTGATATGAAAACAAAGACTTTTTTCATACACATGGCATAGAAAGAATTCTGTTCGACAGCCTCACTTGGATTACTTTATTTATGGATGACCTTATTTGAGACAGGCGAAAGGTCAGTTCTTGTGTAGTAAAACCAGGATATCATTCTGATAATTCTATTGTTCAACTTGAAATAACAATATGTGACTTTAAGAAAGGAAGAGGTTTGTGGGAATTCAACTCTTCTCTTTTAAAAATAAAAACTACACAATTTGCATTAATAACCTGATAGACAAACAAAAACTGAACTATGCTTTGCCAGTGTATAATCCGGTTATAGTAAGTAATTTACCTAACATTAACTTTACTATTACCGCCAGCCAGGTCCTTGAAGTTTTGCTTCTCTAAATAAGAGGAGAAACTGTAGAAGTTTCTTATGTCTTCAAGAAATGCTTGAAAAGGAAATTGAATCTCTAGAGAATTAAAATGATACAGTAAACTTTGTTCAGTTGAAAGAAAAAATGAAAGCGGTAGAAATCTTATGTACTGAAAAAATTAAAGGTCATAAGGTCCTGAGCACAATAGCCATCTGAAAGTGAGAAACCTTCTAAATATTTCTATACATTAGAGAAACACTTATGCTGAGAAAAAAATACAAAAATTAGTTACTGATGACGGTAACATCATACACGACCAAATCAAATATTAGAAATAAAAAAGTTTTACCAGAATGTGTTTGGAAAGAGATAATACAATGATTCTGTACTTTATTTAACCAATTTTGAATCTTTAAGTTTGAATAAGCTTTCACAAAATGCAGTGGAATCTCTTGAAGACCTACTAACTCTTAATGAAACAAGTCACTCTTTAAAACTAATGAAAATGATAAATTGTCTGGCAATAATTGGTTTTCATATGAGTTTTTTTGGGCCAAGTTGATATTTTTTGTATTGGGATCTTTAAATGAAAGCTATAGAACCGGACAGCTGCATTGTCATTAAGGCAATGTGTCATCTCATGTCTCCCAAAAGGAGACAAGCCAAGTCATTTTCTCAAAATTTGGAGGTTTATCTCGTTCCTATCAGCAATTTATAAAATAGCTTTACCAGCTCTGTCTGCAAGACTTAAAATATGTACTAGAAAATATTTTTTCACCAACGCAGTTTTTTTTTGCTAATCATTTCACTGGTGAAAATAGAGGTTAGAGAGCTCATAACATAGGATCACAGTCTTTTTGATCGATGAGGAGATAGTGGCAGGTGAGATGTCCTTGTCAAAGCCTTTCTTGAAGGAGACAAAAACTAACTTCTTGCCTGAGGTCTGAGGTCCTGTCCGAATAGTAGCCCAGTACTTTGACTGGTCATAGGGACCTATCAGACTTAAGTGACTTATCCAGAGTAGGGGCCAGGGCTGGTATTACCACCGGGGCCACATGGTCTGGACCCTCTTTGGTCAGCTGGTTCTTAGAAAGAAGGCTGGGTGAGGGGTATAAGGACACCTTAGACCAGTCTGCTTGATGTCTGATACTTTTGTTTTGCCAAGCATGGATCTCACTTCTGCATTTACCAGAACCTAAGGTTAAAAGGAAAACAGTCTTGAAGGAGGCTTCAAGGAGGCCTCTTTAAGGGGTTCAAAAGGAGCCTTGTCCGCTGGTGTTACACCAGGGAGAGGTTCCAGGACCCCGGGATTTTCATTCTTGCTGACATTGATAGGGGAGTTCCCTAGTTTGTCAGCAATGGTTGATCTCTAACCATCAATGGTACTTGGATGTAAGTTCTGAAACAAGTGTTGTTAAGAAGTCGGCTATTGACTTAAATGGGGGTACCCTGAAGTCCACCTGATTAGTGAGGCACCAATTGGCAAAAATGGTCCACTTTGCCTCATACACAGATCTAGTTGATCCTCTTTGAGGAGCTTCAATTCGTGCTCCCATTGCCTCAGAGAAGCCCTGCTCCTTGATAGCCGAGGCTTTAGGAGCCATGCATGGAGATTAAGATTTGTAAGATTTCTGCGAGGGATCTGATTGAAGGACTGTGTAAGATGTGGCAGGTTGGGCAGACTCAGAGGGATATGGCTTGACATGGCCAATAGATCCCAGAACCAAGGCATGTTTGGCCACCCTGGGGCGATCAGAATGATTCTGTGGCAAGGGTGATCCTGCAACTTCACCACTTTGCCCAAAATGGCTACTGGTGGGAAGGCATATGTGTCCAGATCCTCCCATGGCAGGCTGAGTGTGTCCACTGCCCAGGCCAGGGGATCCAGTACTGGTGACACAAATTGAGGTAACTTGCTGTTGAACCTTGTGGCGAATAGATCTATCCGAGGCCAGTGCCACCTGCTGCATATTGACTGGAAACCTCTGGAAGGGGAGACTACTCTATCTGGATGGTCTAGCCTAACCTGGATAGCTTGTCTGCTACCATATTCAGCCAAACTGGTATGTGTGAGGCTTTAAGAGTTACTTGTTTCCTGGCACACTAGGTCAAGATTCTCCACAGTAGAGCACAAAGTGGACCCGATCTCATGCCTCCTTCCTTGTTTATGTATGATACGACTGTGGTTTGTCGGTTGCTACAAGAACTATCTTGTCTGAGCAGAGGTCTTGAAACTCTTTCAAAGCTAAAAACCACTTTTAGTTCTAAATAATTTATATGCAGCTTGCTTTCTGGAAGGGACCAAGTTCCTCTTGCAGTGTGCTCATTTACATGCGTGCTCCACCCTTCTTTTGATGTGTCTGTAAAGATCTGCAGAGTATGTTCTAGTGGGTTCAATGGTTGGACTTGAAGCACATTACTTTCTTCTAGCCACCACTTTAGGTGGAGGTGCAAGGACTTGGGGATGAGAATGACCTTTTCCAGTGATTCCATTACCCTCCAGTTGTTTTTGATATGCCACTGTATGGGTCACAGCCTAGGTGAACTTGTTTTTTTTTTCTGTGGCTGTTCGCAGACCTATCAGGAGTAGTAATAGATGTAGTGAAATCGCTCCACGGATGTGATAGGGAATTGATCTTTAATGTAGTCTCCCAACTAAGGTCAATGGAGATCCCAATCACCTCCATATGGAAGCAGGAACTAGCATGTTATTATTTTACATATGTTACTATTTTACATATGGAAGCTTAATGTAAACTATGTGAACTGCCAGCTATCTAAATGTAAATGCTAGTTCTGGCATATGGAAAGTATATGTATACGTGGAAGCCAATAGGGAAATATTTTTACCCCATATATGACATGTAACTCATATATATACATACATCTGTATATTCATATAAGCATATGTATACATTTTGGTGACAACAACAGTTCTAAATATGGAAAGAGTTAACATATATGATATATATCTCCATGTGAAGAAAATGAATTTAAAATCACCAGATGTTTTCCTCACTCTTGTTTTAAAGGAATTTGAAATTATAAATTGTGGTCGATTTTTTATGTCTGTATTTTATGTAACCTGTTTTCTATGGCATTATCCTTCACATAGTTTCTCAATACTGAAGGCGGTTTTTAATGTTATTTATTTTAAAATAAGAAATATCTTCAACAGATTCAACAGATGGATGGAATCATGGCACACATATTCACCATATGCCGAAAGATTGAGAAATCAAATTCACTCAGATATAGATCAAAATTGATCCTAAAAATCTATAAAATGGATGTCACATCAGGATTCTACCAATTTTCAAAATGAATTATAAATGTTCTTACTGTAATTTTTCTATGCTTAAACCTAGTAACTTGGTTAAGCATGAGAAAATATGTACCTTTAATTCTAAAAATAAGAGGGGCCACGGTGGCAGAGTGGTAACACTCTCGCCTCCCACCTCTGCGGCCGGGGTTCGATCCCCGTCATGGCCGTAAGTGGGAAAGCTGGTAGTTGCTTGCCGTTGGTCGGCAGTTTACAGTACAGAACCCTAGCGAACTATATGTACTGGTTTCCTCTGCCCTTCCAACTACCCGTCGTGATATGACCTGTACAGTGTTGAAAGCGACGTAAAACCCCAAATAAATAAATAAATAAATAAATAAATAAATTCTAAAAATAAGAAGAAATGTGTCAGATGTGATGAAGTGTTTTATTCATATGATGACCTATTTAAACATTCCAGGACATGTGGAAAGTATATGTGTTTTCAATGTGATGTTCCATTTTTATCTACAAACGCACTAGATTATCATATTTTAACAAGACATAGAAATTCAGAAGATAAGAAGAAAACTTACAAATGTGCAATATGTAAAAAAATTTGTAAAGATCGAAAGGAATTGTATTCTCATAGACTAAACCAACATGGGGGAAATGGTAATAACAATCAGGATCTACCTCCATTTATTCGTGATCATGGAAATGATGAATTATCAGAGGTTTATAATACCAACAGGAAATATATTTTTGCAGAAGATGAAACTGGAGAACTTAAGAAAATGTATAACTTTACTACCAATGACCTTCATAGAGGATACAGGGAAATTAGAGAACATTTTACAGAAATATACAACAAGCAAACAAATGCCTATAGAATCAATTTTTCTTTTGGAATGATACTGCAGAACAGTAATACCCAGGAATATAGATACTATATACCTTATTATAATAACAAAGTGTTATATTTTCCATTTACAATATCTAATAGAAACAGTATAAATTTTTTGATGCATAAATTAGCTAGAATTGATGTAATTCAACAAGCAAGAGCAGTGAGACCTTCTACTAACTGGATTCTAGTTGCCATAACCAATGTACAATATACAATATTTTTAACGGATTTCCCGCTTGGAATTGCAGAGGAACTTCCCTCCTACCTGAAGACTAATAAACATTTAAAGACTTTATATATTAATAAAAGGACAAATGAACCCTATAAAGATAATTTATGTTTTTTTAGATGTTTAAAATATCATTTTATGAATATTAATAATGTACTTTATTATCTGAATAGATGGAGAACGTATAATTGTTTACCCATATTTTCAAATAATAATGTTAAATTTAATGGTGTAACATTGGATGATATCTCTCAACTTGAAGACTGTTTCAATGTTAAAATTAAGATATTTAATATGAATCTTAATGGTGCTGTAAATCTCATTTTTGATTCTATCAATGAAAATAAAGATGTAATGTATCTTAATATTTCTGATAGTCATTTAAGTTACATAACAGATTTAAAGAAATTTATTAAAAAATATGAATGTGAAAAATGTAGTAAAATGTTTAGAAATGAATGGAATCTGAAAAGACATTATGCATCATGTTATGAAAGGACGAAATATATATTTCCTGGTGGTTTTCATAAAAATGACCAGACTATTTTTGAAAAATTAGAGTATCTAGATATTTTTGTACCTTTGAATCAAAGATTTTATCAGAAATTTTCTGTATGGGATATGGAAGCAATATTACTTAAATTAGATCAAAGTGTGACAGAAAAACTTCATTGGATCTCAAGACATGAACCGATAAGCGTGAGTATTGCCTCAAATGTAGACGGTTATAATAACCCAAAATGTTTTGTCGATTCATCTTCTAAAAATTTAATTACAAAAATGATGGAATACCTGAATCAAATAAGTGAAGTAAATGCCAACAATCAAAAATATGAATATAAATATGTTTTTGATGCCCTGGATCAATTGATCGAAAGGTATTCTGATACCAATGAAATCGAACAAGATCAAGAAAGTAATGAAATGGATATGTCCGAAAATATTCATCCTAAAATTACCTCTCATTTCATTTTAACTATTAATGATATCAGAAAGAAATTCGAGAATTATTTATGTCAATTACCTGTTGTAGGGTTTAATTCAGGGAAGTATGATATAAATTTAATAAAACGGGAAATTATGCTCTTTATTTCCGAAAAATAAAAGATAATGAAATATTCACTATTAAAAAAAATAATTCCTACATATCTATATCAACACCTCACCTGAAATTTTTAGATATATCCAATTTTCTAGCACCTGGATGTTCTTATACTCAATTTTTGAAGGCCTATGGATCTGATATCAGTAAAGGTGTTTTCCCATATGAATGGTTCGATTCTCATGAAAAATTATCTTACCCCTCTCTACCCTCACCTCAAGATTTTTATTCAAAAGTTTCTAACTCAAACCCTATCAAATCTGATGAGGACTACTCAAAGCTTTTGCAAATATGGGAAAAAGAAGGCATGCAAACATTTAAGGACTACTTAATTTATTATAATAACCTAGATACAGGTCCTTTCTGCATTGCCCTTAAAAATTTTATTGACATATATTCATCTCAGGAGGTAGACATTTTTAAAGACTTCGTCACTCTACCAGGAGTGGCAAGGAAAATGTTATTTAATTCCTCAGATACTAAATTTTCGCTAATTAATTCAGATAATGCTGATCTTTATTATGCTCTCAGAAAAAATATTGTGGGTGGTCCTAGTATTATTTTTTCAAGATACCACGAAAAAAATGTAACGAATATTAAAGGTATTGAAGGTAATAAATGTAAAGCTATTGTAGGTTATGATTGTAATGGTCTATATTCATATGCAATTAAACAGGAAATGCCTACGGGCGTATATGTCAGAAGATTATCCTCCACAAACTTCAAACCAGAGGTGAGTGAAAAATACATAGAATCTTATGTTTGGATGGATTTCCTAATGAAAAAGGAAAAAAATTAAAATTTTGCATAAACTAAATAATCAAAGAGAAATTAGAATAGGAAACTATTTATTGGATGGATTTTGTATTCAAAATAAAACTGTATATGAATATCATGGATGTTATTATCATTACTGTTCTGAAGATTGTCCAACCGTGAAGAAAATTAAATCTCTTAAATGGCTTGAAAAAATTAAGAAAGTGCAAAGGAAAGACCTGAAGAAGAGAAATTTTTTGATAAATCTCGGTTATAAATATGTATCCATACAAGAATGTATCTTTAAACGTGATATTAAAGAAAAATGTGATCACTTATATGATTTATATTTGCCATCATATTTTAAAAAGAACCGATCAACTTTGACCACTGAAAAAATTATCAAAGATATTAAGAATGGAAGCCTCTTTGGAGCTGTTGAGGTCGACATTAAGGTTAAGTCAGAATACATTCATAAATTTAAAGAATTCCCTGCTTTCTTTTGTACCTGCAACGTTCCAATGGATGCTATTGGTGAACATATGTTGGAATACTGTAATCAAAATGGCATTTCCTTTGACTATAAAAGACTCCTAATTAGTACCAATCAAGCTGAAAGAATTTTAATTGCAACACCATTATTAAGATGGTATTTAAAGAATAATTCAGAGATCAGCAAAATATATCAAATAATTGAATATCAACCTAAAAAATGTTTTAAAAATTTCATTGATAAGGTTACTGAATTTAGAATTGAAGGAGATAAGAATCCTGATAAAGCCATCATTGGTGATACCTACAAATTATTGAGTAATAGTTCGTACGGATCAGTATTAATGGATAAAACGAAGCATACTAATGTTAAATATTTGACAAGTAAATCAAAAATGACTAAAATTATAAATTCCCAAACATTCAAGGCTATGGAAGAATTGAATAGTAATATTTTTGAAGTAGAATCTTATAAAACTCGCTTAACCCTAGATACCCCAGTTCAAATCGGATTTTTCATCTTACAATATGCCAAATTAAGGATGTTGGAGTTCTATCATGACTGCATAGTTAAATATTTCAATCCTAACTCTTTCGAATTAACTGAAACCGACACTGACAGTATATACATGGCAATTAATAAAGAAAATATAGATGAATGCATAAAGGTAAAATATAAAGAAAAATTCAAAAATGAAATTTTTCACTCTTGTCACGATCTTAGCTATACCCAATGGTTTCCAAGGAGATGCTGTGCTACTCATATTGCATCGGGAAGGCGTGAGGTTGGAAGATTCAAATTAGAATTCGAGGGTACAAAAATGATATCATTGTGTTCAAAATCTTATATAATCGAAAATGAGGAAGGAAAACAAAAAATTTCATGTAAGGGTGTCTCAAAAAAAACCCTTACCAATGCAATGGAAAAATTTGAGCAAACTTTAACTAGTAAAAATGTCACCAAATCTAAGAATATTGGTTTCAGGATTAACAAATCCATTATACATACATATTCACAGGAAAAGATAGGTTTCAATTATTTTTATTGCAAAAGAAAAGTCCTCGAGGATGGGGTTACTACAGAACCTCTAGATATAACAGTGTCACCATGGGAGGAAAAGATTGTACTGGTAGATGATATTCATAACCCCCTTTCAAATTTATATCAATGCAAACTGTCATATGATGGCTTTTGTTTTCATTCCTCCGAACACCTTTATTTTTTTTATTATCTAAAGATGCAAAGCAATATGAATTGACTAATCAGGTTTTAGATGAATCAGATCCCTTTGAGTTAGAAATTCTTATGAAAGATTTTAATAAAAGCTATCAAAAAGCAGATGATAGAGAGAGAATTATGAGATTTGCTGTTCTTCATAAATTTACTCAAAATCAAAAATTCAGAAAAAAACTGAGGGAATGTTCCAATGGCTACATAGCCTATAAACAGAGCTCATTAAGAAAAGAAGATATATCCTTTTGGGGTGTAACTACATCTTCAAGTCTTGTTCCTGTACTAAAACCATCATCTTTATCAGGAAATAATCTTTTGGGAAAAATTTTGATGGATTATTCCAAAAAAATAGTCTCCCTAATGTAATTTTTCATTCCTATTGTAAATAAAACATTGAAATATGGAATACATTCAAAATTTTATTCTATACTCTCTGTATACAATTATATTGTTAGAATTATACATTCATTTAATATGATGTTAAATTATCATCATTTAAAAAGAAGGATTATTTTGTTTATTTTTTCATTACTGCAATTTCGAATTTTTTTTTAAAAAATAGTCAGTATAAAATTTTATTACAATAAATTCATTTTCTTTGTATGTGTCACCGAAACGGTCAAGTACGGTAATCATATCCTCATTACGTGCACTGTAGTAACTATAAAACAAACAGAATAATCCACAGGTATTAGTATACAATGACTGTAATCTTTTATTGTTATATTTATATGTTATTTTTTTCTTGAATAAAATGCTAATTATATGTTCATCAGGTTTTCTTCCTATTGAGTCAAAATGTTCAACAATATGATTTGAAATATAATGCAAGACAACCCAATGACTTCCTTTCTTTTCAGAACTATCTAGATTAACTACTATAAGGGATGGATAATCTAAATTTTCTGGAAATAAATCAATTGGATACACTCCTTAAAAATTTTTTTTAATTTTTTGATCTTTCATCATAAGATTCATTATTTCACTAGTATCCATTGTCTTACTGAATATTGACGTTTCTTGTATGATCTATTGTTAATATCTCAGGAAATTTTCCATATACTAAAACATTTATAGTTTCTGCTAAAGCTTTTGAAAATCTCATGCCTACCTTAAGGTGTCTTTTCATTGATTTACTCATAATCTTACCACTTAGATAACTCTGCACATCAAAGAGAAATAATGTATAACCCTTGTCATATTCCAGTAGATTAATTACCAAACCTTTCTTTTTATTGTACTCATTATCTAATAAGCTAAGATAAGACGAAACAAAATCACCAGCCTCAAAATTTGGACTTAAGGCTCTATTTGGGACTGACTGACCATCTACTGTAACCTCTAAATAATTTAAATTCATATGATTGAAGAAAAAAGGATTTTTGTCATAACTACCAGAATATGCTGAATTTGAAACTAATGCTATTATTAATTTGCTAGGTATTTTACCGTGATATATATTGTCTGTCATGAAGCTTAATGAACCTGCAGCCACAGTGAAACTTTTGATGTCACTTCTCCAGAAGGGATATAGTGCAGTACTAATTTTTAATGCCTCGTTGTGAGCAACTATCATTTTTGGGTCTAAAGAAATATGACATACTTTTAGAATCGCATCTGTAATTTTTAATTTATAAGCTTTTGTTCCATTTCTCAATAACCTGAAAGGATCTGTAGATTGAAAAAATTTGAAATTAATTGATACTCCATTTAAAATAGCCCTATTCTGACCATTTGAAAAATCTGAAAAAAGAACGCCCTCAATATGCGCCTCCTCTCCATCTTTTGTGGGTCTAGATCTTTCAGAAAATCCAGTATTCCCCCCTAGATATGTGGCAACATTGAAATAACCTGGTAAATCCTTAAAATAGAATGCAGCCTGTGCCTGAGAATTTAGCATATCACTACTAGATTGTAATAATAAATCTATCATAGCCTTATATGGGTAGTTTACTCCAACATCCGCAGAAACTATTTTTTGATTTAAGGATAAATCAATCTGACGAAAAATTGAATGCAAAGTAAAATTTACAGGTCCTACTTGGTCACTATTTGCAGTTGGATGTCCATTTAGATCTCTTTCATCTTTAATTTTTTCTCCATTTGGTCCTGTAATTACATATGTAACATGAAGTTTACTTTTTGCTAAATTTATGTAATCCATAGAGGTACCTGGTATATTAAATTCAATTATTCCATTTTCTGAAATCGCAGCTACAGGATTGTACTCAACCCAGTATTCCTTAGTTATGGAATTATCAATTGGAGGAGGACTAAAAATAGATACAGAAGTTTGAACTACATCCATATTGTTTTGTAGGTACTTGAAACTTTAGGTTTCCTCCTTTCCTTTGCTTTTATTTCAGCTTTTTTCCCTATTTCTTTTTTAATTTTTTTATTTCCCTTTCATTTTTTCTTCTTCTTATATTTCCTCTTTTTATTGTTATTCACATCTCCCCTACCTCCGGTTTGATCAAATTTCCTTTTTTTAGCTCTATTTATATTTGTTTCGTGTTTAACCTCATTTTTAGCTTGCCCTACAGCCTGTTGAGTGGGAGTTACAACAGTTACATCTAAATTCTTATCCCTGCTATCATTCGAAGTATCATATCTCTTATCTAACACATAAAATTTCTTCTGATAAGGTATTTCTCCTCGTATACATTTTTTACAAAAATTAAGGTAGTTCATTATGCTCGTTTCCTGAAATGGAGTGTAACGGACACTGTAGCAGTAAGAGTGGATAATAACTTTAATTGGTTATCCTTTATATATATTCTTATTCGACTTAAGCTGTTAATCTTTATTGGAAAATAAAATATTTTAGGAAAAATATAGGTAGATGAGGCGTTTGATGGCATGAGGCTACGTAGTAATGGTTCTAAAGAGTTTCTAACATAACTGTAATCAGCTATATCAGAGAATATATAACATTTTTCTGGTATAGTTTCCGAGCAGAAAAAGTCGCATATTCCAACCTCCCATTCACCAATTAACTGGACTCTTTCTTTAAGTTCTACAATAAAATTAAAGGGTGCATTGTCTTGATGATAAGATAAAGAATCCTCGGAAGATAAGAAAATGAAGAAATCCTTTTGTTCCATTTTTCCCTTAAAAGATTTTCTATCCAGTTTATTTTTTTATAGATTCTACAGTATCTTCTAAAATCCACGAATTGAATTTCTTCGGCCAACCTTTCCACTTCACTAAAATTTCCTTTTTCTTATTTCTTGTCCTTTTTTAAGGATTTTTTCTATCTTATATACTATATCATTATCAAGATACGCTATTTGAAGTTTGGGTTCATAGAAATAACCCTCTATGATATCGTTATTGTAATCCTTTAGTTGGTACATAGGTTGATTTTGGTTAATTTTACGATCAGTAATAGTAAAAATTTCTCCACTCCATTTTTCTGAGTATTCACGGTCAAAAGTTTTCTTTATGTAGGGAATTTTAACTCTATCTGATATATTATATTTAAATTTCTTTCTTCCTCGGACACCACTGATTAAGTTTTTTTTAATTTTTTTGTGCTGAGAAGTAAGATTTTGGATAACTTATAATGGCATATTGATTTCTCCAGAGCTTATAAGGATCTGATTTTTGTGCTTCCTCAGGTGTCATCTTAATACTTCTATGTGTTGATTTATTATATCCATCTGTTAGATCTGATAATATATCAATCCATCAAAAAGTTTCCCTGTTTGTGAAATACTTAAATATTTTTAATTTAATTGTCTTTATAACACGTTCTGCATAATTTGCCTTGGTTTCGTATTAGGTGAAGATATGAACAATATTTTCTTCCTCAAGTAACCTCTCAAAATCTTTATTTTTATACTCACTTCCTTGATCAGACCTCAGTTTCTTTGGTTTAACCCCTTTCTCATCTATTAATCTTTGGAAATTTTTCGTCATCTCATATCCCGAAAGAGTTTTTAATGGAAAACTATATAAAAATCTGGAAAAAATATCAATAAAAACTGCAAAGTAACTGTATCCATCATTGTAATCTTTATATTTAACCATATTAGCCGTATCACTATCCCACTGGTAGTTCAATGAAAATGCCAGAACTCTAGGTCGCTTAAAATCTCTGATAACTGGATGGTGTGATGTATATGATTCCTGCATACTTAACCATTTCTTTAAGTATTTCGGAGTCACTTTAAACAGTCCATCCCTTTTTATTTTATAATATATTTTATAGAAACCACTGAATGATACTGGACTTGTAAGATTGTAATAAAGATTATGAAGGTAGCTATTCACATCCCCATTTTTAGAATTTTCTTTGCCATTCTTGTAACCAACCGGGTTTTCTTCCTTTTCTTCTACCCCCTTCTCCTCTCTGCTGTCCATTTTGAATTTTTTGGATTACTTTGCTCTCTGGTAAACCTGGAGGTGGAAGAATCTTGCTATTTTTTTCATTTATAAAAGATTCTTCATCAGAAAAATCTCTTTTATAATCTTTATCAGATGCAACTTGCTCAATGAAATCGTCAGCTTCTTTCACAGTCATTATCTGCGAAGGATTTGTCGAATCACTTTTAACTTTATTTTCCAGTAACTTAGCATTTTCATTATTGGACCTCATGAATGCTTTGTACCTCTCATATTGCTCGACAGGAATCATAACGTACTTATTCATTTCAAAATTTTATCTAGGTATTTTCTGAGAGTAAATAATAGTTCACCTATTTCTCTATGATGTAATCTCGCTAATCTTCTTCGTTTTTCCTCGAATTTGATGAATTTCTTTAGAAATTTTAACCTCTGAAGAAATAGTCCTTTTCTTTTCTTTCCTAAGGGTAAGCGAAATATGTTGTAAAAAATTTCTGCTATTGCTTTTAAATTTTGATCACTGGCATAGGTCAGTAATTGCTTGTTTAAAGATTGATTTTTTTCTAACAATAAATTAATGAAATTTTTAGATCTCAAAAGATTTCTAGACATAATGCCTCCTCGTCAAAATATATATTTTGAAAATCTTGAGCTCAGAATCTTATTTATATATTACCGTATCTTCAAATGGAAATATATGGGATCTTAACATGAAAGTGCCGTCACCCTTTGGAGACAAATCAATCAAGAGATAAGAAAAGGGCAATAATGTTGCATCTTCATACACAGACCTAAGTTTATTCCTAATTCCTAATTGTGTTCCTAGGTATCTTATTTGTTGACAATCTCTAGGATTCTTAAAAAGAATGAAGTAATGACTATTCAGAGAAATATCCCTTGCATACTTTCCTTGGTGAAATAAATTTTGTAATATTAAAAATATTGAGAGATTTTTATGATGAGATTCGCGAGAAAAAAGATTAGCAATAAATGCATCATTGAGTGCTGTTATCTGCATGTCGTCTATAATAATTAAATTGTGATCACCATTACTTAAAGAATTTATTCTTTCTTCTGTAGGTAATTCCTGTAGGTAAACCATTTGTTCTCCCATAAACTCTTCAAAAGAACTCTGCCAAACTGCATAAAAGTAATATATTTTGTTTATACTTTCAGTAAACATCTCATCTAAATGTTTCAATAAATTAAGTGTGAAATAAGTCTTTCCAGATCCAGTAGGTCCTGAAATTATGGCTGTACATGGTGCATTAAAACGTAAACCATCCATATGAAGTGGAAAGAGATTTACAACACCTTTGATGACTACAATATCTTTACTACCCTGTTTCCAAAATAAACAGACTGCACTCCAATGTTTGCCAGTATTTATACCTATTGACCAGGTTAATCTATTAGTTGCTGGCAAGGTAGTTTTCACAGACATTTATACGCTTTGTACAACAGGCTGTGAAAAATACCTAAGTTATTTTACCAAAAATTAGATGAAAAAAGGGATTGAAAGATATATGAAATATGGCAATGATATTCATTTTTATTCTGAGCATTACAATTATTGGAACTGTTAAAGGTTACAGCTGTGACCAGGGACAATGTTACTGTTTTGACAATCGGATAACCTGTATAGATATGACAGGACCAAAATTCAGATACAGACTGAATATCAATATTTTATACATGGAGCAGGTTCAAATTTTGGATTTTGAATCAATTATTAAGAATCTTCCTAATCTAGAATATCTTACAATGATGAACATGAGATTCTTCAGATGTGAATGGTTAAAAGTCATACCATCAGGGATTAATTTATATACAAATATGTGTGTGTCTCATCCTACGTCTGAGGCTACTAGTGCTACTGAATCTACTACTGATGCATCTTATTGGACTAGCAGTGGTGAGTATTTTCATGATGATTTATTTAGTCAAAATTTTTGAGATGTATTAGGTTTTGAATGACTCCTATTGCTTCCAAAATGTCCTATGTATAATTTTTTTTTTATTATTATTAT
This sequence comes from Sabellastarte sp. h YS-2021, assembly GCA_964017235.1. Taxonomy (NCBI): domain Eukaryota; kingdom Metazoa; phylum Annelida; class Polychaeta; order Sabellida; family Sabellidae; genus Sabellastarte; species Sabellastarte sp. h YS-2021. Next base: position 50,200,023 of record OZ024936.1, on the reverse strand, counting down.
AGAGAGAAAATTTATCACTAAAACGACTTCTGCAAACACAAAGGATGATTACTCTTCTACCTTAACCACTAGAAAAGAAATTAGTGAGACTAGAGATGAATTTTCAACTACGACTTTCTGGTCCAAGAAACCCACAGATCCAGTCTTATCTTCAAAATCGGATATCTCAATAGATCCTACTTTTACTGCAATGATTAAAACAAGTTCTTCAAAATCAAATGATGGTCATTACTCCATCTTAATCTCTACAAAAGAACCTAGTGAGGCTGGTGATGAATTTTCAAGCAGTGATCCCACCTTATCCTCAAAATCGGATATCACAATAGATCCGGTTCTTACTACAATGTCGGATCATAATCCTCAATCCAAAGAACCTAATTTCTTTTGGATCTTTATTCTGATCCCCTCAATCTGTCTGATATTAATTTTAATGGCAGTAATTGCATGGATATTTATCAAATGCATTATGAAAGGGACATGTTCAAGAGAAAGTCAAGTGAATAACAGCTCTAATGAAGATATTGAAATGACAAGCGTTTTTAATGAGCATTTTCAGGAGACTTCCTTTGATGGAGCGAGGTAAGATTTTAAAAGAATGTTATAACTGATTTACTTCTGTTTAATCAAACTTAGTCTACCTTTTATATCTCCCTCCGAAAGATATATTTTCCTTCTTATGGAAAATATAAGCGACTTCCGATTATTGTCTCAAACGTTCATTTTTGAAGAATTTTTTTTTAGCAATTACATGGTACCACAATGTTGTCTACATAGAGAGGAATTCCGAAATACATCAGAAATATCATCATTTCTAGGTAATTCTATCGAATTTTTTCCTCGTAGAATATTAAACATGAGGGGGGGGTTAATGTCATTTTCATTGATCAATATCGATTCTACGCATACAAGGTCAGATAGTTCATTATAGTACTAGAAGACAAGTATTTATTCGAGGATATTTTCTTGACATCACAGCATTGAATAATATCAAATCAGTCGCTATATTTTTTTTGTAAATATAAAAACTCTGCTAAATATGGGAAAAAATATTGTATTATTCACAACTTTGATACTGTTCTTGAGTGTCTGCTTTCTGAGAAGGGAATGTAGCAATGTAGAATGTCAGAAGGACGGAATATATGGAATTGCAATAAAAAATTTCCAGGGAGCGATGGCTCTCAAGGAAAATTTCAGATTTTGTTCCAATAACCAGGCTGTGGTATTAACTTTTAAATATTGTAAGGTAGAGCAGTTTCTCATCTCAAGGCAAGATTTAAGGATATTCTATCCAAAAGTTAGAACAATTTCATGGCAATGTCTTGGAAAGTGCTTATTAGAAGAGAATGAGGATATTGTTAACATTTATGGATGTCAAAAAGGTAAAATAATTATTTATATCCTTCTTATATTTTCATCTATATATATACAAGGTTCCAGTTTCGATGATCAGAACCTATATGAGGACTTTATCATATTACCATCGGACCAGATCTTTAGGAAAAACAAGATAGTATGTATTCATTAATATTGAACTCAGATTAGCCAAAAAATATGAAAATGAAAACTGATTCTCGCCTTATAGTTTTTCTGTTTTAATGTCAATAATATATGTCAATGATATGTAACTCAATGTTATATCATTCTTTAAATTTCCAGTCCAGAAGATGGAGCCAGTGACTGAGGGAATCAGTAACGACCACAGTATCAGTGTAGATACGACAGATAATGTATCATATTCTTCAAAATACCAGTATAAATTATTCAGTCTCTTTGTCATACCAATATGTGGTATTTTCCTCGCTGTTATAATGACAAATTTAGTGAGGAGAATTTCAAATTATATTATGGATATAAATCACCAGAATTTTGCTGACCAATCGATTCACACATCCACCTCTGTGAATGAAATGTTAGATGGAATAAGTACGGAGCCTTATGGAGATACTAGTACCTCAAGCCTAAACTGGGATCCTCGTTTTCCTGTAGATGCTGAAATTGTGACTCAAAATATTAATGAGATAGCTGCTGATTTATCAATTTCATCTCAGAATGGAATATTCATGAATGATCAGATGACTCAAACCTCTGACCATTCATTCTCAATTGACAATGCCTTCAATGACAGTATCATTGGGATTAACCTCAAAACTGATTTATCCCCAATTGAAATGTACCCATCATTTACAGCTGGAATACAGTTAGATTCATCAGATTACGATGAGGACCTTACTGAGCCAAAAAAATTAGTAAAAATACTGGAACATGATATGAGTAACATTGCAGATAACCAAAGTGATATGAGTAACATAGGAGATAACCAAGATGAAGTTGTTGATAGCAGTCCAAATGCAGAGTGTCAAAATGGAACAGTGATTTCAGATGAAGATATGAACGAGGTCATTGTAGAAGGACATAGTTGTACAAGATCGGGGCTGATCTATAAATAGTAAAAAATATCTTTGTAATACAGCATTGTAACAGATGAGGAGTATACACGACTTTAAAAAAAAAAAGAAAGGCAAAACTTGAAAATAATAGTAGTTTATTAGAATACCAGAATTTTTTCATATTATTAACATTATTTTTATTATCACAAACATATATTAATCCGTGTCTATATGAACTGTTTATTTCGTTTGACATACAGATATGTTTTAAATTTATGATAAAGTAAAGAAATGTTACTAAATATACAGAATTTTTTACAGAATTAAACTTACATCATGTTATAACATTCTTTCTTTGTTTACCAGTATGTACGGGTTAAATTAAATGCATGTAACCTCCTAGATATATATATTACTCTGAAAAGAAACATGTGATTCTACATTTAGACTTTCATGTTAAATAATACTCCATTACACTCTAAGGAGGAGACAAAGATTGCATTACCGCATTTCAATCAAAAAATCGAGGTGAAATATTTCAAAGTTTATGTACTATATCATAATGCACTCCTTCAAACTAATGATTCTTATAATCATTGCGGTCTCATGAATATTAGTTCATTAATTCCTGTTTCTATTATATTATTACATTCAACACACCTCATGGGTGAGTTTCTCGGTTTATTCAGAAGGAAGGATGAGCAGATAGTGCAAGAAAAATGTCCACATGAGGCCATAAACAGCTGTTCATTCGGAAAATGGGCCTTACAGGAGCAACATCTCAGACTCCCCATTTTGTTGTTATAATATTCCTTCCATTCAGCACAAAGTAAGCTTTGGGCATCTGTAGGAGGGGAATTTAACATAAAAGCACATTTAAATGCTTCTGCAAGGTCATCATTAGATAAGGCAGAAAGAAGGTCATTTTCATAATCTTTTTTAAGATAAACAATGATAGGTACCCAAACGAATAACAATGTTTTTGAATGTGAGGACATGTTGACAATATAAGGCTTGGTAAATAAATTTTGAAGAAGTAGGACCCTACAACAAGGACATTTTTTTCTTATCTTTTCCCTCATCCTTCCACAACCTATATAACTTTCCTGAACATTGTGAACATAAGAAATGTGAACAAGGGTTTGTGAGAACTATTTCCTCCTTTTCTAGTCCTTCTTTACAGACACAACAGCTTGCAGATGACAGTTCTTCAACCATGTAGCTGACAAACTGGGGAAATTTGGTCCTATAAAAAATATGGGGAGGTGTTTTAGTCTTCCTATTGCAATAAAAAATCATAATTACAATGAGTAATATTACAGTTTTCAAACAAACTTAAAATCCTGCTGGATTAGACATGAGACTAAGTTCAGAAATGAATGTATTGATTTTGAAAAAAATTACTTTCTTTAACTAGTCTATCCAATGAAAACATGAGAGCTGATATCTTATGACATATAAAATTTAAAAAATTTTGTACTCACATTATGTAGCTTGGAATCGTGTCGTTGAGAAGAAGAATCACTGTCATCCCTTCACGAAAGGAACCCTCCTCAATCAAGGAGACTAAATTCAACAAGGTGGCTGCTGTCGAAACTATGAGGCTGGGATAGTAAGCCGCAAATTTTTTGCCAAGGAAAGCATTGATAAAAGTCTCCATTGTGTTATACTCCTATTTTTTTTCTTTATCCTAATGCACTTCTTAACTTTGTTTTAAAAGAAAAATTTTTCTTTCCTTCACCCAGAGATTGTGATATTAGATTATAGCTACAGAGTTTGCATTTATAGCATATTTTAAGAATTAGATGTAAGTCAAAAGTGTGCAGTATGTTATCATTATTCTGTTACAATAGGTGATCTAATTTATATTAAACTACCTCACAACTACCTCACATATTTTCATTAATTGTTCGACTTAATGGTACAATAAGATTTTGAGGTTAAAGTGGGATTATTATATCTACCTCACCTAATGGTGGCATTTCTAAACTAATGCATTCCTCGCATGTAGTCTTATCATGTCCCTCTATATTCTTATCTATAAGGCAAGATGTAGCGGTGTAAACCTCTTGATGAGACAGAAAAATTTCGTCAAAAACTCTCAAGAGTTCAGTCCATTCAGGGAATTTTAAAGATATACCTTTTTGAGTGGGAAAAATTTTCCCACTCAGGGATTTTTCCCAAAGTCTTATCCCTACATTCTTATAAGGACTGTTACAAGATATATGATAACCCGCACCAATGTGGTATTTGACATTAATGTCTTTCTCACCATTATTAATCCTACTTATTGGTTCCTTGATGAAATCTACATAACTTAGTATAACTATCATTTTTGAAATATTTAAATGTACACCCTCATTTATGACCTTTCCGTTTGCAAATTCTTTAATGTAAATATCTGTAATAAAACCTTTATTTCCCCAAAATATTAGATACTTTTGCCCTCCAATGAAAAAAGTTTTTCGTACAACCTCACCGATAGTCTGTTGCAGAATGATAGTCTCCTGGTTTGAGATTGGGTTTGCTGATGGTGGATTTGCCTCTGAAGAACTTGTGGCAGCGGTAGATGTACTAGCTGAGGCAGTGGAAGTCTTCTGAAAGGCTTTCAGTAGAGATGGCTGTGATGTACTACATGTGATGGTAGATACTGGAACTGAAGACATCTGTGTCGTATTAGGTTTCTTCACCCTGGTGGATGATGTTGCTTCATTCTTTCTCTTCTTATTTGAAGTTGTAGTTATTGCTATTGCCTGATTTTTAGAATTGAGATATGCCTCTGCCATAATTTTTCTTTGAAATTTAGATTCTATGTCCTATTAGACAGTTACATACACTTTTGACGATGATCTGATAAATGAGAAGAATTATGAGTTTATATAGAGTTAAAGTTGACACAGTTTTTTCTTGCTTTGATGTGACAATACCATATGTTGAATTATTTTTAATTTATATCACACTCTTGTCATTGTTATATTATAGGTCATTCCATTACTGAAGCATTGGAAAAAGCATTAAAATAAAGTCACAATATGGAGAATGCCTCTTGTGTTCTTCTATTGCTAAATCAAAGGCTTCCCATTCATTCAAACATATATTACACCAAGGACATATGACCTTGTCTCCTTCTCCTGTGTAAAAAAAACCTGCCCTGGCTAGTTGATCCCTTCTGACAGGATGAGCTTTTGGCCATAATTTAAAGGTTGCATATCTATCATCATATTTCCTGAGTGAATTAACATCCATCGACTTATGTAGAGGTCTTTGCAGATTAGACCTTTGTGAGGATTGCTGAGGCTTATCTGTTGATAAGGCGAAACCAGTATGATAATGATGAGTATTGGTATCTTTTGCTCTCGAGAATCCGTTTAATGAGAGCCCACTGCTCGGTTTTGAGGCAGCAGTACATGTTGCTTCATTAGAATCTGTAGATTCCTTATTATCAGAACAATTCCTTGTGTTAGCAAACATTGCCGGTATATATTTGATTGAATACTATGAGGGAGGATTTTCTTGCGATTTTATAGCAATTTTTTGCTGATACATTCATTCCTTTTCCAGGTGGTTAGTTCTACATGTTAGGACATGTTTATGAGATATTCATTGATAGGAAAAATTCTTTGGGTTAATATACATGTCTAGACTTGTTTCAGAAAATAACATTAAAATCAGAGTTTACAAAAATAAAATTATGATTAAAGACGGATTCAATATGCTAGAGAAGGACATGAGTTCAGAGAGTAAGTATACACGTGGAGGTGGACATATGAATCTGTTAATTTTAAATGGCCTTCATGAGAGGAGAGGTAAACATATGTAGCCTTCATGTGTAAATTGGATTAGATTAAATATACAATATTCTATGCTACTTCATGAAGATACAAATAATTTATTCATATATTTATTATATTATCTCAGTAAGTAGATATAGCATTACCATATACATATGTATACATATGCAGGAGATTTCATATGCTGGAGAAAACGAAAAAGAACAGTTCAAAGAGTACAAATAAGGATTACACTTAATGTAGGTTTTGAAGACATATGACCAAAATATGGCACCAAAATATGGAGGAGAGAGACACGTGGGAGTTGGCAATATGGGATCCACTCCTTCAAAATTAAGTTTGATGACTTTTCAGCGTGTGGACTAATTTACTTATACATGTAAATCTTCAGTCATATATGGTGATATTTGTGGGGTATTGCAAAATAAGGGATGAATTAAATGCCCTTCATGAGAGGGGTTGAAGGTTGAATAAATATAAATATCATTTCTCTAGGTAATAAGATGACATATATTCAATTATACCAGACTCTAGTCCACGTGTATACCTTCCATATGTAAAATATTAACATATGCAGGAGTTTCCACAGTTTTCCCAGTCCTTAGTGTAACATAGCTTCCATATGTCATTGCTAGTTCCTGCTTCCATATGGAGGTGATTGGGATCTCCATTGACCTTAGTTGGGAGACTACATTAAAGATCGATTCCCTATCACATCCGTGGAGCGATTTCACTACATCTATTATTACTATCAGGGACAAGAATTTCCAGACCAGCCAAGCCAAGCCTGTATTTTCTATTGAAGGTTCTGCCACCGGTCCGGTGTGGGCCGGGTCAGACCCGGCCATATCTGAGGTCAAACTAGTAACCTACAAACTTAAAAACTTGCTTGAGGTCCAACTCTGAATTTTCTACGTTCACCAGCCAACCCAATTTCTGGCAAATCTGTACTAGTTCTGGAGTATGCTGGAAAGCTTGGTGGGATCTGGCCCTCACCAACCAGTCGTCTAGGTACTGGTGGATCCTTATACCCTTGTGCATAGCCATCAGTTTCACCTCCTTTGCTATCACAGTAAACTCATGGGTGCTGTGAAAAATCTGAATGGCAGTGCTTTGAAATGGTATGTCGGATCCTGGATATGAAATCTCAGATATTTCCATGATTGTTCCTGTATTGGTATGTGGAAGTAGGCATCTTTGAAATCTATTAAGGTAACCCACTCCCCTTGTTGGAGGGATGTTCTGATGGTTTCTGGTGTCTCCATTTTGAATTTTTCTGCCTTGAGGAAAAGGTTTAATTTGCTCAGGTCTAGAATGGGTCTCCAACGATTGTTTGGCTTTGGGACTAACAAAAGTCGGTTGAAGAAGCCCAGTGATTTTTGGTTTTGAACTAGGTCCACTGCATTTTTATGCATAAGCTGATGTAATGCCTCCGACAGGTAGAGGTAGCAGCTTATGATGGTTGGTGACCTTGTCAAGTTCGTCCAGGTCGGAAAGGGGAGGGTGTAGCCCTCTCTTAGGATTTGAACTACTTTTGAACCAGCACCCAGATCCAGCAAAGTTTTCCAAAACTTTTGCAGCCTTGCCCCTTTTGAGGCAGATTTGAGCAACAGTTTGGACATTTGTTACAGGTTTTTAATTGAGCTACACAAGAAATACGTTTGCAACAATTTACAACAACGGGACTTTTGTGAATGCCCTTTTGCAAAAAGTACAGGTGTTACAACAGAAAAGTTTACAACTTGAGTCTGTTGTGTCTAAATGTTTAAATGTCTTTGTCGGTTACTTGCTCCTGGCCAGCAGTCTTTCCTGTAACTTGTCTACACAGTAATTGTCATTTATATGACTGCTGGCACTTGGCTGGTCGGGATGAGTAGTTGTACGATCTACCCTTGCCTTTCCTGTTCTGTCCCTTGTTGCCAATACTCTTCCATGCCGGCTTGTCTGATATCTTATCCAACTTTCTGTCAAAACGTTCATACAGACGGTACCAACCTTTGCTACATGAGGAGGTTGACTGTCCTTTACTTTCATAATGGGCAATCTCATCTTCAGCACGTTTTAACACACTGTCCGGAAAGAGGGTTCCAGACTGCAGTGGGGCAATCCTCAGTGCGGCCAGGTATCCGGTTTGATGCCCGTCTTTACATGTGTCAAGAGTCCCTTCTGGTCAGAGTTAAGTTCTCCATGGAAACAAAAACAAAGTCTGTCAGGTGTTCCATGATTTTTGCCACTGCCTGGGGGATACAGGCATTAGGTTCATGAGGTATTGCAGTTCATTGATGGCTGTCATGACTTTTGAAGTACCTTTGCCTGTGCTTCTAATATCCTTGATCTGGGACTGCATATCGTGCTGGACTTCTCTTGCCGACCTCTCCCACTTACGTAGATTCTGTTGAGAGATGTGATGGGACGTAGGTGGGGTTGAAGATAAACCGGCCTGTCTGGCAATCCTGCTGTTTAAATGTGAGGCATCAGTATTCCAGGTCGACACAGTAGTAGTCACTCTTGTGGTCATAATACAGCCTGTATGCTTGTGACTTCGCTGGTCCATGAAACTGATCCTTTAACAGGCCACCAGCTTCTGAACTTCTGAAAGGATAACCTTCAACCAGGGTGATGTTCAGTTTGTTAAGTTTTCTGCATAACCAATCATCAACTGGCATCTGGACAGACACTTTACCAGGAAATTGCAATTTTAATAAGTAAGTAAATAAGTAAGTTAATACCCTATCCAATGGACAATTGCTTTACTCGTTGGCGCAACCGGTCCCGCCAAATGTAAGAAAAAGACATTCTGTATATACTACTGACAGGACTGGTCGCGGAGTGTGCATTCACTAGGTGGCACATTGTACTTCCTTCCTGTCTAGACATCGTGACGTCACAGCATCTTTTTCATTGTCTAGTCCTATTAAGATATCTGGTAAGCTGATGGCAGGGCCGGATGAGTGGGCCTTGCCTGTCCATTGGATAGGGTATGAACTTATAAAAATTTAATTTACTTATTAAATTTGAAATTTTATTGTGTTAATACATCCTATCCAATGGACAATTGCTGAATAACTACCGCTTGGTTGGCGGGTAAGCTACTAGGGACTGAAGTGAACTCATAAACAAACAAAACTGAGAAGGCCCGGTTTGACCTAGGGTCAGAGAACCCTATAAAGTCTGGACATAGGGACCTATCAGATTTAAGTGACTTATCCAGAGTGGGGGCCAGGGCTGGTATAACCACCGGGGCCACACTATCAGGGCCCTCCTTAGCCAGCTGGTTCTTGGATAGAAATCTGGGTGAGGGGTAGACACCTTAGACCAGTCTAACTGGTGTTTGATGTTCTTGTGTAACCAAGCATTTATCTCACTCCTGCGTTTACTAAAAGTGTTTTAGTGAGGCCTCTTTTAAAGGGAGCCTTTGTCAGCTGGTGTAGAACCAGGTAGAGGTTCCAGGAGGGGATGCCCCTCCTGTCCTTTGGTCTGTCTCTATGGAAACTATCCAGGACACCGGCGAGATTCTCATCTTTGCTGACATTAATGTGGGAGTTGCCCAAGTTGTCAGCAATGGCTGATCTGTAACCATCAATGGTGCCTGGCTGGAACTTCCTGTCCTGAAACAAGTACAGGAGGAAGTCAGCTATGGCTTTCAGAGGTGGTGCCCTGAAGTCCACCTGATTACTGAGGCACCACTTTGTAAAAATGGTCTACTTTGCCTGACAGATCTGGTTGATCCTCTGAGGAGCTTCAATTCGTGCTGCCACTGCCTCAGAGAAGCCCTGCTCCTTGTTGCTGTGGTTCTAGGAGCCAGGCATGTAGGTTCAGGTTTGACAGGTTCCTGTGCAGGGCCTGCTTGAATGGCTGAGTCACCAGATTGGGCAGGCACAGTGGGATCTGACTGGACATGGCCACTAAATCCCAGAACCAGGGCATGTTGGGCCACCCTAGTGCAATCAATATGATTCTTTTGCAACTTCTCCACTACCTTTCCCAAGATGGGAAGGCATATGGGTCCAGATCTTTCCAGGACAGTGCATCCACTGCCCATGCCTGTGGGACTAGAACCGGTGACACAAACTGTGGTAGTTTGTTGTTGAATCTGGTGGCAAACAAGTCCACTTGGGGCTGTTGCCACCGCGAGCATATGGCTTGGAAGACCCCTGGGTGAAGGGACCATTCTGTTTGAATGTCCAGTCAACTGCCTGTGTATGCAGGTGACAGGTATGGTGGGACCTAGCTCTCCCTAACCAGTCGTCTAGGTACTGGTTGATCCATAATCCCCTAATCACTTTTACTTCTTTGGCCACCACTGTGAACTCCATTGGTGCTGTGGACAGGCTAAAGGGTAGGGCTTTGAACTGGTAGGACTGACCCTGGACGTGAAAACGTATGTACTTCCTGGACTGATTGTCAATTGGTATGTGGAAGTATGCGTCCATGAAATCTATGGAGGTAACCCACTCCCCTGCCTGTAGGGAGGTTCTTATTGTCTCTGGTGTCTCCATTTTGAACGACTCTGTGCTTAGAAAGGTGTTCAAGGTGCTCAGGTCCAAGATGGGTCTCCACCAGTTGTTGGGTGTGGGTACCAAAAATAGGCGGTTGAAAACCCTAGAGACTTTTGAGTGGTTACCGGTTCCACTGCATTTATGGTCTGAAGCTGATGCAATTCCTCCAACAGGTATCTGTTCCTGTGGGGATTTACATAGCAGCTTATGACTGTGGGTGACCTGGTCAAATTTGGCTGGGACTGGGAGGGGAGGGTGCAGCCCTCTCTGGATACTGTTATAACCTTCGAGCTTGCCCCAGGGCTTCCCAATTTTTTTCCAAAACTGGTGGAGTTTGGCCCCTACAGGTAGATCTATAGCAACAGTTGGGATATTTGTGACAAGATTTACAGAACTGAAGTGACCTACACAGGAAACATCTTTCAAATATTTTATTTCTGAGTAGTTGTGACAATAATTGGGAATTATGCCTTTCTTTTGTGGCATCAGGGTAACAGAATGAGCATTTGCAACACAATAGTTTACAAGTAAATTTACAATTTCGCTCTTGCTGGTTAGGTCCTTGCTTCCAGCCATCACTGGTGAAGGGTTCAAACTTGTCTTTCCGAACACACAAGCACAGTCCTTCAGTCCTTTACACAGTAATTGTCATTTACGGTTGTTTAGAACCCTTGGCCGGTTTCTGTGAAAAAGTGGAAATCTTGCCACAACCTTTCTTTCCCTGCTGTCGTTCGTGTATTTGTTTCCAAGCTGGGATACTGGACTTCCAGTCCGGTTGATGAGAAGACTTGTCATTGGAAGCATACGGGTGAAAACGACCGGACTTCCTGTATGACTGGCCAGAAGAACGCCTCTCCTCACGTCTAGACACCTCTTCCTCAGCTTTAATGAGAAGCTGGTCTGGGAAAAGTGACTGCAAATGGACAGAAGCAAATACTCTAGGTAGCTGTCTCTACGAAGCAAGGGTAAAGTTTGCCATGCTGATGAACACAACTTCAGTTAAGTGCTGCATTGTTCTGGCCATGGCTTGGGAGATTTAAGTCACCAAATGCTCTAGCTCGTCCACAGCTTGTTGCATTCTTTCAGAGAGCTTGGGAGATTAAAAGGTCACCAAATACTCTAGCTCGTCCACAGCTTGCTGCATTCTTTCACAGGACTGTCCCTTGCCCTTATCCATATGCAAGTTCATCGCATCCGGCACTCTAGTCAGACACCTTGACAACCCAGCAGCCTGGTTGCACATTACAGTTTGTTCTCTGGCGGCTCTTTCCCAGTGTCTCAGGATGTCCTGGCTAAGGGCCCAGGAGGGTGGAGTAGCAGGTAAATTATGTCTCCACCCTGCTGAAGGCACTATTTAACTTTGCCAGTTCTGGAGACCAGGAACACACAGTTGATCTATCCAAGTCTTTCTTGTCTGCAGGCATGTCGTACCATCTAGACAACCTGGGAGGCTTGACAAACTGGTCCCTGAGGAGTCCAGCAGTTTCTGCGTTTCTGGAAGAGTAGCCTTCATTAATGGTGAGATTCAACTTCTCCATCTTTCTACACAACCAGTCGTCTACCGGCAACTAGACAGAGACTTTCCCGGTAGGCTGAACTTGGAAACTGGCAAAAGGGTTGTCATCTGCAGATGAAACACTGTCGCATTTAGGGATCTGATGGCAGCCCATAAAAGATCTCGTGCTTCTGATGGTTTCTCTATAGCTAGCCTCAGAGAGTTCCTGATTAGTAGATTCATCTCTGGTGAAGTCTCTGGGGAACCGTCCCAGAAGTTGTCAACAGGGGAGCCCGGTTCTCTTTGTAGATCCCCATCACTATCAGACCTACCGGTAATATCAACAGTCTTTCCACCGGTAGAGGTCTGTTCAGCATGCAGGGCAGCATTACCAGTACCAGTTAGCAGAACATCAGGACCTGCACTGCCTCAACAGGGTGGGTAGCACTCTTGCTGGAAGCTACACCCACAACAGCAACTTCACCAGTGGTCTGAGCAATACTGGAACCGGTACCCTCAACAGTCACACCAGAGTAAACACTGGTGGAGGTTCCAGGATGAAAAAATAGCATCAGAGATGCCCGTAACCCACAGCCTGGGGAAATAGTTTTCAACACCATGAGATATAGATGTAGTGAAACAGTACACAGATTGGGATAATTTCAGGGCAGTGTCCAAATAATGTTTAAGTAGAGAAAATAACATCTAAGAAAAAGAAACTGCATGTAAAGATTAAGTATTAAAACAGGACAATTCAGTTAACTAACAAGCAATCAGTGCCCGTGAACGGGCTCTATGTCAGCTGACTGTGTGTTTTGAGTTTCAGAGTAGAAGTGACAAAAGAAAAGGACACAAAAGTTGTGCCCTGGAGATGGTATTCACAAGGAAAGTAAGAAGGTAACTGTTAAGGTGTAAAAAGTAAGTTAAAAACTTATTTAAAGAAAATATTGAAAATGCAATAGTTTTCGAGTTACAACTGATTTACTCAACAGTGAGAAACTCAAAGTAGCTATTACTCAGATATGCAAGGAGTTCTGCAATTATACCATTTTTAGCTGACCCAAAAGTAGCTTAATAACTTATTTAAACAAAATACTGTAAATGAAATAGTTTTCACCTTACAACTGATTAACTGAACAGTAAAAATCCTAAAGTAGCTATTGCTCAGCTATGCCATGAGCTACAGGTCTACAATTTCACTATGTTATAGCTGACCCATAAGTATGTGAACAGCATATTTAAACAGATTACTCTAAATGCAATAGTTTTCAAGTTACATCTGATTTACTCAACAGTGAGAAAACTTGAAAGTAGCTATTGCTCAGCTATGCCATGACATACAGGTCTGCAAATTCACTGTTAAAGCTGACCCCAAAGTAGGTGAACAACATAATTATAGAAAATACTTAAAATGCAATATTTTTAAAGTAACAACTGATTTACTCAACAGTGAGAACCTGAGAATAGCTATTACACAGCTATGCCATGAGCTACACGTGTGCAATTTTACTAGCTAATTCAAAAGTACGTGAATAACATATTAAACAAAATACTCTAACTGCAATAGTTTAAATGCAATAGATTAAATCAACAGAGAAAACCTTAAAGTAGCTATTGCTCAGCTATGGAATGACCTACAGGTCTGCAACTTTACCATGTTCTAGCTGACCCACCCAAAAGTAGGTGAACAATGTATTTAAAGAAAATACTCTGAATGAAATAGTTTTCAAGTTACAAGTAATTTACTCAACAGTAAGAACCTGAAAGTAGCTATTGCTCAGCTATGCCATGAAGTAGTCTAAAACAGTTCTGAAGTAGTTTAAACAGCAACCCCCCCCCCCCCCCCCCCCCCATCAAAAAAAGAAAACAAACAAGCAATCGGGCTCTGTGTCAGCTGACTGTGTGTTTTGAGTTTCAGAGTAGAAGTGACAGAAGGACCCAAAAGTAGTGCCCTGGAAATGGTGTTCAGAAGGAAAGAAGGTAACTGTTCAGGTGTAAAAAGTAAGTTAAAGACATATTTAAAGAAAATATTGCAAATGCAATAGTTTTAATTTCACTATGTTATAGCTCACCCCAAAATAGTTGAATAACATACTGAAACTAAATAATCTAAATGCAATAGTTTTCACTTTATAAGTTTACTCAACAGTGATAACCTGAAAGTAGCTATTACTCAGCTATGTCATGAGCTACAGGTCTGAAATTTTATGATGTTATAGCTGACCCAAAAGTAACTGAATAACATATTTACACAAAACGTTCTAAATGCAATACTTTTTAAGTTATAAATGATTTAGTGTTGAGCAAGAACCTCAAAGTAGCTATTACTCAGCTATGGAATGAGCCACAGGTCTGGAATTTTACTATGTTATAGCTGACCCCAAAATAGGTGAATAACATATTGAAACTAAATACTATAAATGCAATACTTTTCAAGTTATAAATGATTTACTCAACAGTGATAACCTAAAAGTAGCTATTACTCAGCTATGCCATGAGCTACAGGTCTGAAATTTTACTATGTTATAGCTGACCCAAAAGTAGCTGAATAACATATACAAAATTCTCTAAATGCAATAGTTTTTAAGTTACAAGTGATTTTACTCATGAATCAAATTTTAAATATGAACTCCGAGAGACTTACGAAGAAAATATTTTTGTCAGACTACGGAAGTAACAGTGGTTGGTGTCAAGAATTAAAACTTCTGTTTGACACTCTAGACATGAAGGACATCTTTGAAAACTTGCATCTATGTGACATTAATTTGGCAATGTTAAAGTTAAGAGGAAATTTTGAAACAAAATGGAAAATTGAGGTGAACAATAAACCAAAATTAAGGACATATAAAACCTTTAAAACATCATTTGAAACATCTAAGTACATTAAATGGAATTTAGAAAAATCTGATAGATCACTACTTGCCCAGTTTATGTGTGGAATATTACAATTAAGAGTAGAGAGTGGTCGTTTTATTAATCTAAAACTTAATGAAAGAATTTGTCAATTATGTGACTTGAATTGCCTTGAAGATGAGTTTCATTTTTTATGTATCTGTCCTGTTTACTCAGACCTTCGCAATGATTTGTACTTAAAATATTCACAGTTATTGAAAAATTTCGATAGTCTGACAGAGGGAGATGTATTTATTTCAATTTTAAAGAATCCAGACCAGACAACTCCTTAAATATTTAAAGTGTTCCTGGAAAGTAAGAAAAGAAAAGTTGTACAAGTGATAAGTCAATGTCTACACTTCACATAAGTATGAGTTTAAATTAATAGTGTTCTTTTATTTCTTCTAAATATTTATTGTATTATTATTATTATTATTTTTAATTTTAAGTGACATATAAGCCCATGGGGGCTGGGTAACTCATTTTGTGTTGTATTATTCGCTTTTTTATCATGTTACATGTCACTATAATAAATAAAATCTTATCTTATCATGATGGAAGTTACTGAAAAGTCCAAAAGTAGCTATTACTCACTTGGCTATTAAGACAGACACCAAAGTTACTCACCATGTTGTAGCTATGGAAAAAGTAGCTGAATAACATATTTTAACAAAATGCTCTAAATACAACACTTTTCAAGTTATAAGTGATTTAGTGCATTAAAATTATTAAACAAGCAATCAGTGCCCGTGAACGGGCTCTGTGTCAGCTGACTGTGTGTTTTGAGTTTCAGAGTAGAAGTGACAGAAGAAAAGGACACAAAAGTGTGTGCCCTGGAAATGGTGTTCAGAAGGAAAGTAAGAAGGTAACTGTTAAGGTGTAAACAGTAAGTTAAAAACACATTTAAAGAAAATATTGCAAATGCAATAGTTTTAATTTTACTATGTTATAGCTGACCCCAAAATAGGTGAATAACATACTGAAACTAGACCTATCGCATCGGAGAACTGATGCAAATTGTATCCACCAGAAAGAAAACTCACCAAAGCCATTAAAACATCGCTTAACCTTGGAGAAGCCCAAGGTGAAATCTGACCATATCAAAAGATTCTTAGCCCATGATTCCTATAGGTTGGTGTGACACTGCAAACCTCTAGGAACACAAATAAGCGAGATATAAACACTGTTAATTTTGGCTATCCTCATTTGACCTTGACGGAGGGGCCAAAGGTCAAATCTGATCACATAAAAAAATTCCTAGCCCATGATTTCCTATAGGTTGATTTGACATTGCAAACCTCTAGAACCAATAATAAGCGAGTTATAAGCACTTTTAAGTTTGGCTATCCTCGTTTGACCTTGAAGGAGGGTTCCAAGGTCTAATCCGACCACACCAAAAGAATCCCAGCCCATGATTTCCTATAGGTTGGTTTACCATCCCAAACCTCTAGAACCAATAATAAGCGAGTTATAAGCACTTTTAAGTTTGGCTATCCTCGTTTGACCTTGAAGGAGGGGTCCAAGGTCAAATCTGACCATACCAAAAAATTCCCAGCCCATGATTTCCCATAGGTTGGTTTACCATCCCAAACCTCTAGGACCAATAATAAGGAAGATATAAGCACTTTTCATGACTGACAAAGAAACACCCGTGGCAGCCATCTTGTTTTTCAAAATGAGTCCAAAAATATTCCCAGTCAAGATTTTTTAATGACGAACATATCCTGCCAATTTGAGATCTATACCTACAATACCCTTTGCTCTAGAGTGCCAACAAAAGTCCTTGCTTTAAGTCGAATAAACGTCCCTGGCGGCCATCTTGTTTTTCAAAATGAGGCCAAAAATATTCCCAGGCAACATTTTATGGTTTTTAATATATCCTGCAAACTTGAGAAGGCTAGCTATAATATTTTTTTCGTTAGAGCGGTAATGGTGAAATCTCTCTACACACTGCGGCTATCCAGTGGATACAAAGATTTACTCAACAGTGAGAACCTGAAAGTAGCTATTGCTCAGCTATGCCATGAGCTGCAGGTCTGAAATTTTACTATGTTATAGCTGACCCAAAAGTAGCTGAATAACATATCTACACAAAATTCTCTAAATGCAATAGTTTTCAAGTTACAAGTGATTTTACCCATGATGGAAGTTACTGAAAAGTCCAAAAGTAGCTATTACTCACTTAGCTATTGAGATAGACACCCAAGTTACTCACCATGTTGTAGCTATGAAAAAAGTAGCTGAATAACATATTTTAACAAAATGTTCTAAATGCAATACTTTTCAAGTTATAATTTATTTAGTGCATGATTTCATTAATTTTAATGCATTAAAATTTATTTAAAAAATTCATAAAAAAATAATTTAGAAAGATCAAGGTCTGACACTCACACAAGGGAATCTACTTGTACATATGAGAGAAATCCCTGCAATAGTCACTGAGATAATTGTGATGAAGTGTTGAAACTTTCACACTTTTGGTGGGGGTACGTCCCTTGTAATGGCTTTAGCAAACAGACGAAGAGACAGATTTGCATGCCTTGAACACTTTTTCATCCTCGATAGATAAGGTATCTTTTTAAAAAAACAGCATGTCTCTACGCCTTGTAGTTTTGGAGAAGTTGTTCACGCATACGCTGCAGAGTGACGACATAAAAATTATGAAGCTTTAAGACTTCTCCCATTTTGATATTCATTTGTATGGTCGAATTATGGTTTGAATGTTTTGAATATTACCCATATATTCCCTATCCAATGGACAATTGCTTTACCGGTCGGCACGACCGGTCCCGCCAAACGCCAGAAAAAGACGTCCTGTATATAATACCGGCAGGACCGGTCAGTAGTGTGCATTCGCTAGGTGGCGCATCATACTTGCTTCCTGTCCAGACAGAGTGACGTCAGTTCATCTTTTTCGTTGTCTAAACAGATTTAGACCCCTAGTAAGCTGGTAGCGGGGTCGGTTGGGAGGGCCTTGCCTGTCCATTGGATAGGGTATTAACTTATAAAAATTTAATTTACTTATTAAATTTGCAATTTTATTGCGTTAATACATCCTATCCAATGGACAATTGCTGAATAACTACCGCTTGGTAGGCGGGTAAGCAGCTAGGGACTTCTGTGAACTCATAACAAAACAAAATAGTACAGGCCCATTTGACCTAGGGTCAGAAGACCCTGACAGGTCAAGGTCGGCCACCAACTCACCGGTTAACCAGGAGTCTACCGACGTTGCCCCCCCCCCCCCCTTTTTTCTTTCCTTCCAGAGTCGGTTTGAGAAGGGAAAGATAGAGAGAGAGGGGCTGAGTTCAGTCCCAGAAGAAATAAACTTCCTATGGGAAGCAAGTCACAGTTTTGTTTTGTTTTTTACAATATGTACATATTTACATATATACAACATCCCCTCACTTCTGGGCCTGGTGGTGCACCTGCTGGGCAGCCACTACAGGTCCCAGGTGGAAAAGCTCCGAGTCAGCCCAGGCAACATCCTTCAAATAGAATTGGGTGAAGGTGTTGTGAGATTTCCAGTGGCAGGCTGACAAGATCTGATCTAAGGAAATCCCTGATTGGAAAGCCTTAGAGGCAGCCAAGGCCCTAGCATCATGGGCTTTAACCTGATGTAAGGTGAGGGCCTCCTGGTCAGAGAGCTCATAGCACAGAACCACAGTCTGTTTGATCCATGAGGAGATGGCAGGTGAGATGTCTTTATCAAAACCCTTCTTGAAGGAGACAAAGACTAACTCCTTATTCTGCCTGAGGTCTGCAGTCCTGTCCAAGTAGTAGCGCAGGGCTCTAACTGGACATAGGGACCTGTCACCCTTGAGTGACCTATCCAGAGATGGTGCCAGGGCTGGGATGACCACTGGTGCCACACTATCTGGACCTTCCTTAGCCAGCTGGTTCTTGGATAGGAAGCTGGGTGAGGGGTACAAAGACACCTTAGACCAGTCTGACTGGTGTCTGATGTTCTTATGTAACCAAGCATGGATCTCACTCCTGCGTTTACCTGAACCCAAAGCCAGCAAGAAAACAGTCTTGAAAGTTAGATGTTTCAAGGAGGCCTCTTTCAGGGGTTCAAAGGGAGCCTTTGTGAGCTGATGTAAAACCAGTGAAAGGTTCCAGGAGGGGATGCCCCTCCTGCCCTTAGGTCTGTCTCTATGGAAACTATCCAGGAGACGAGTGAGATTCTCATCTTTGCTGACATTAATGGTGGAATTGCCCAGTTTGTCAGCAATGGCGGATCTGTAGCCATCAATAGTGCTTAGTTGTAACTTCTTCTCCTGAAACAAGTGCAGGAGGAAGTCAGCAATGGCTTTCAGAGGTGGTGCCCTGAAGTCCACCTGATTACTGAGGCACCACTTTGTAAAAATGGTCCACTTTGCCTCATAGACAGAACTGGTTGATCTTCTTTGAGGAGCCTCAATTCGTGCTGCCACTGCCTCAGAGAAGCCTTGCTCCTTGATTGCTGAGGCTCTAGGAGCCAGGCATGTAGGTTCAGATTCGACAGGTTCCTGTGAGGGACCTGGTTGAATGGCTGAGACACTAGGTTGGGTATGCTGGGCAGACACAGTGGGATCTGGCTTGACATTGCTACCAGGTCCCAAAAACCAGGGCATGTTGGGCCACCCTGGAGCAATCAGAATTATTCTGTTGCAGGGGTAGTCCTGGAGCTTCACCACTTTGCCCAAGATGGCTGCCGGTGGGAAGGCGTATGGGTCCAGGTCCTCCCAGGAGAGGCTGAGTGCATCCACTGCCCAAGCCTGGGGGTCTGGTACCGGTGATACAAACTGTGGTAGTTGTTGTTGAACCTGGTGGCAAACAGGTCCACTTGTGGCTGATGCCACCTTGAACATACAGCTTGGAACACTTCTGGATGAAGTGACCACTCTGTTTGAATGGTCTGGCCAAGCCTGGATAGCTTGTCTGCAATCACGTTCAGCCGGCCGGGGATGTGACGTGCCCTGAGGGTTACTTGCTGCCTGGTGCACCAGGACAGAATTCTCCACAGTAGGGCACACAGAGAGCCCGATTTCATCCCCCCTTCTTTGTTGATATAGGCAACCACTGTTGTGTTGTCTGTAGCTACCAACACTGTCTTATTGAAGACTAGGGTTTGAAACTCTTTAAGAGCTAGAAATACGAAATCACGAGTTTGACCTCTTTGGCCACCACTGTGAACTCCATGGGAGCTGTGGCCAGGCCAAAGGGAAGGGCTTTGAACTGGTAGGACCGACCATGGAGGTGAAAGCGCATGTACTTCCTGGACTGACTGTGAATTGGTATGTGGAAGTATGCGTCTTTGAAATCTATGGATGTGACCCACTCCCCTGCTTGGAGGGAGGTTCTTATTGTTTCTGGGGTTTCCATCTTGAACGTCCCTGTGTTTAAAAGGTGCTCAGGTCTAGGATCGGTCTCCACCGGTTGTTGGGTTTGGGTACCAAAAATAGCTGGTTGTAAAACCCCAGTGAGTTTTGATTTTCCACCGGTTCGACTGCATTCTTGTTTATCAGCTGATACAGTGCCTCTAAAAGGAAGGACTGTTTGGTTGGATTGTGGTAGTTGCTTATTACAGTCGGTGACCTCGTCAAGTGGGGTCTGAACCGGAAGGGGAGAGTGTAACCCTCCCTCAATCTCCAGCCACTGTCTGACCAGTTGGGACCCGAAAGGGTAGGCTGGCTGACTGGTCAGGTAGCTTGACAGGCATTTCACCGGGACCAGTGACTGGTCAAAGAATTCCTCTGTAACCAGTCCTTAGGCTGCCACTGGTTGGCCTAAACAGCTGTTTGGCCTTTAAGGAACTTCTGCCGGTCTGTCAGTCAGTCCTGGAGACCTGCCCAGTACCAGGCCTTAAACGGTTATACGTGAGGCAATGCTCTGTAACCGGTTCCTGGTGGCTCCACAGTTCTGCATAAACTCACCGGAGTTGGCAGAACTGGGTGAACTACTTCTTAGCAAGGATAGGCTCATATGAAGTTGCCTTCTTCCTGTCCACAGTGGTGGTTCAGCAGCTTTTCTCTGCAATCAAGCTCTGTAACTGGTCAAACCGGTAGGCTCTGAGAGAAGGTTAACTGTTGAACCTGTTGTCAGCACTGAATTTGAAGCTGGTTCCTTGCCAGTAAGGATGGGAACAGCAGATTTCTTGTAACCAGCAGCACTACGGTTCCTGAACCAGCAACACTCCGGAACCGGCAAGTCTCTGTGACCGGCAAACCTGTTGTCAGCACTGGATTTGAAGCTGGTTTCTTGCCCTTAAGGATGGGTACAGATTCCTCTGTAACCGGCAACACTCCGGAACCGGCAACACTCAGGAGCCGGCAACACTCAGGAGCCGGTAATTCTCTGAACCAGTAGCCCTGCTGTATGTCACCAGCAACTCTGTGTAACCGGTAATCCTGTTTAACTGGTAGCCCTTGCTGGGTTTCTGTGACCACAACCGGCAGTCTGAACAGAACTGGTGCCGGTATCCCTCATCACTGGCTGGCTAGTGACCCTACCGGTAGCCTGAACAGGACCGGTACCGGTCCAAAATTCTGCACAGGGAAGATAAGGGTCTCAATGGTCACCGCGATTTCTGGTAGGTGAACCCTCTGAGCAGCTGCACCGGTGGTCTGAACAAGACTGGAACCGGGACCCCCAACAGTCACACCAGTGGAAAGGCCTCTGGTGGAGGTTCCAGTATCAAAACAGGGCTGATCACTGGTAACCACTGAAGGGGGGTTCCTTGACAGCTTCACAGGAACATGACTGGAACCGGTACCCCACCAGTCCCACCAGTGGGGAGGCCTCTGGTGGAGGTTCCAGGATCAAAAAGGGGTGATCACTGGCAACCACTGAAGGGGTTTCTTCACAGGAACAGCACCCACCGGTAGTCTGTACAGACCGGAACCGGTACCCCCAACAGTCCCACCAGTGGAAAGGCCTCTGGTGAAGGTTCCAGTATCAACACAGGGCTAATCACTGGAACCACTGAAGGGGGGGGGGGGGGGTTCTTGACAGCTTCACAGGAACATGACTGGAACAGGTACCCCAACAGTCCCACCAGTGGAAAGGCCTCTGGTGGAGGTTCCAGGATCAACAGGGCTGATCACTGGCAACCACTGAAGGGGTTTCTTCACAGGAACAGTACCCACCGGTAGTCTGTACAGACTGGAACCGGTAAAACTCATCACTAGTGCCCCCCACCGGTAGTCTGACCAGAACTGGTACCGGTAAAACTCATCCCTTCTTGTCAGCTGAACCAGTCACGCCTGGGGATTTGCTTGCCGGTAGTTGTGTTGAGATCTGTGAAGTCACAGGACTGGCACCGGCAAAAATTCGCAGAGTTCAATGACCATTTGTCATCTCACTTCTTCAGGCCAACAGACGAGTTGCTGGATTTCCTCTTGCCAGTTAAAAAGTGGGTGTAGAGCAATAAATACTCGTCTTTCCTTCTAAAATTTCTGTTGAAAACATGATTCCTCCATAGTAAATGCGTATCACGTGACCTCCATTGTTGAATGCGTATCACGTGACCAGGTCCGTGTCACGTGGCAAGCATAAGCTGGAAGTGATGACGTCAGACGATGCATTCTTCTTTCCTTCTAAATTCTTCTCGTCGACATACACTCAGTGTTACTCGACTACGAAGAAATAAATGGAGGGTAGATACAACCTTCTGTGCAGAAGAAGGAATGCTGCAGGGACAACACACAACCTCTCACCCACGATTTCCTCTCGACGACAAGTACACAGAAAATCTTCAAAACTGGCTATAAAATGCTGGATAATGCCTCGTTAAAGTCCTGGAGAGGCCCTGATATGTATGTAACACAATATATATATTTTCAGATGAAAATAAGCTTTAAATTCGTAGAATAAACCGTGTTTTCTTCAAACTTGGACTGCACACTACACGCGCCAAACGAAAAAGATGAACTGACGTCACTCTGTCTGGACAGGAAGCAAGTATGATGCGCCACCTAGCGAATGCACACTACTGACCGGTCCTCCCGATATTATATACAGGACGTCTTTTTCTGGCGTTTGGCGGGACCGGTCGCGCCGATCGGTAAAGCAATTGTCCATTGGATAGGATGTATTAACGCAATAAAAGTGGCAATACATGCTTTTATGTGGAGTTGGGGCAAAACCTGTGGCACACTTGATGCAATACCATCTGTTACAATGGGAAGTTGCAAAAGTAAAACAGTTAATGAATTCTAATATGACTTTAACAGAGAAATATAAGAGAGATAAATAAGATTCATACCATGACATTGCACACATATAACCCCCGACCAATGCCCCTACCAAATAACTTCCTACACCTTATGGTTTCCTAAATATAGCCCAGACAAGGCATTATAGGTCAAGGTCACTACAGTAAGGTCAAAGGCCAAATCAAGGTCACACCATGACGTTTTACATCTACACACCCTAGCTAATGTCCCTACCCAGTATCAACTTCCTACACCTTATGGTTGCCAAGATATAGCCTGGACAAAATTTTATAGGTCAAGGTTACTACAGCAAGGTCAAATCAAGGACGTTGCACACCTACAACCCCTAACCAATGTCCCTACCAAGTACCAACTTCCTACACCGTATGGTTTCCGAGATATAGCCTGGACAAGTTTTTATAGGTCAAGGTCATAAGGTCAAATCAAGGTCAGACCGTGACGTTGCACACCTACAACCCCTAACCAATGTCCCTACCAAGTACCAACTTCCTACACCGTATGGTTTCCGAGATATAGCCTGGACAAGTTTTTATAGGTCAAGGTCATAAGGTCAAATCAAGGTCACGCCATGACGTTGCACACCTACACCGCCTAACCAATGTCCCTACCAAATATCAACTTCCTGCACCTTATGGTTTCCGAGATACAGGCCGGACAAACTTCTTCCCGCCGCCCGCCCATCCGGACACCATGGGTGAAAACAATACCCTGACAGCCCTTAAGGGCTGTGGGGGAAAAAGGACTGATTTGGTCACCACTGAAGAGGGTTTCTTCACACTTTGCACAGGCACAGCAAACGTCTTGGACAGCAGCATAGCTTCTAGTTTGGCAAAACGTTTAGACCACTTCTCATCTAGGTCCTTGAGGTCATCAGACCTGGGTTTGCTGCTGGATTTTTTCTTACTGCTGCTTGGGAGATGTCAGACGTCTTCTTCTTGCTAGCAGTAGATTCAACAGAAGAAGATTCCTTGTGTACCCATCCCAAAAGATGTGACCTCTGATGGGCCATGAGAGTGGGGGTAGCACTAGCTGGGGAATCAGATACAGTCTTCTTCTGATCTCGTTCTTCCCTGGACTTGTAGGTAGGGGTGGAAAGTTCTTGGATTTGCGCCGGCGTAAACACATTATAAATATGACAATCCCTCTTCTTCATGCACGGGTCGTTTACCCACCCCCTTCTCTCTGCATCTCGCGCATTTCTTGTGACTATCAAACAGAGCCATAACGTGGCTGCAAGTGCCTCTCCTTTGTCCAGGGGACGACATGATGATCAGTGTTCTAGTAAAATTATGTGTATATAATTAAAAGTTCACAGAGGAGCAGTGGATGTGTCCATGACCGGTATGTGGGACCAACCCATGTAAGAGCGAATGCCTTGCATAGTCTCTCTATACATCTTCTCTTCAGAGGCGGCTTGGTCCTGGTCAGTGACAGTAACATCCTGGTTGTCCGACAACTCCCCTACCTCAATGTATACATCCACAAGGGACCGGTCTGAAAATTCACTCTCTGCCTCCGACTCCAAAGTGGCGATACTGTCCTTCCTGGTAGCTTGCCTGTATGAAGCAGAGGGTCTGGTACTAGTCAATTTAGTAGTTCTTGGTCAGATTGGGGTTGGTCGATCTGAGGTTTGCCGGAAAATTGATGCTTGTCAGCAGAGGAGTCAGTACCGGGCCAACTAGTAGAGGCTGGTGTAGATTGTGTAGTAGGTCGGTCGGCTGGTCTGATGAAAGGGTCAGTAGATTTCACTGCACTGGCTGGTGGAGAGTGAAATGGAGCTACCTTAACCATTTGAAAGGTCAGTTCCTTGTAAAGTGTCCTTGCCATCAGCAATGCCTCCTGACAATTAAAACCGTCTGACCATTTCTGATCAAGTTCTGCAAGAATCTCTGGCCGGCCTGCTGTCTGTAGCAGTCTCACCAGAACCAGGAGACTGCAGCGTCTCCTGGGCATCCACTGCCCCTATTACCGACACTGATGCCGGGTCCACAAGGGAGGGATTTTGTGAGTGCACATTGTCTTTACCAGGAGTAGGAGATAGTTCAGATTCCAATTTCTTAACTTCATGCTTTTCCTTTTTAATCTTATAGGTGGGTGTTGCAAGCCGAGATCATTGTTCTGGAGTGAGAATGTTACAGAACTTTGTCAGTAGTTTGTGGATTCTCCACACAGGGGTCCTTGCCCTTTCTTTTGTCCCTACATATGGCACAAAAAGAATGACCATCAAAACTCACCATAACATGGCCGCATCCTCCTCGCTTCTGGCCAGGTGAGGACATAATGTGATTTTTCTGACAGTTATGCATTAAAACAAAAGAGAAGCTTAAATTCACAATATTCTCACAAATATCCTCCAAAAACTTGACCTCACAAAAAATTAGTGTTACAATCAAAAGTAAATATGGAAACAAGGTCCTGAAAACAAAAATTTGGCGAAAACCGGATTAGTTTGAATTAGTACAGATCAAACTCTAGTCACACTGAAAAAATCTTCTGTGAGTGTACATGAACAATAACTTCAACTAGAAATAGGACGCCTTGTTGATAGTAGCTGCGACATATGAATAGAAACAGGATAGCATAGAAGAACACACATTATCATGTGTAATGTCCACCCCATGAACCTTTTGCCAAAATTGTACAGTAGTCTTACAAGACCCTGTTTCATTTGTAAAATATATCAATGATGCTTAAATATTTATTAGTGTACATGTAAATTATTTCAGCTTCATGCCTTTTTGCATTGGTTGGGTCGAAAATTTTGACGAAGTCACTCTATCTTGCATGGTTAAGAAGATAGAAGCAAATTTCTGTTTTTCTATTTTTGGCAAAAATTCAAAATGGCCGCCATTTTTGGGAAGAGGAAAATTTTTTAAAAATTGTACATTTCTTAGATACCCTATGGGTCGAAAATTTAACAAAATAACTCTATTTTGCACGGTTAAGGAGATAGAAGCAAATTTGTGTTTTTCCATTTTGGGCAAAAATTCGAAAATTCAAAATGGCCGCCATATGTGGGGAGGGGAAAATTTTGGAAAATTGCAAAGAGTACATTGCTCAGATACCCTGTGGGTCGAAAATTTCGACGAAATCGCTCTATCTCACACGGTTAAGGAGATAGAAGCAAATTTCTGGTTTTCTATTTTTGGCAAAAAATCGAAAATTCAAAATGACCGCCATTTTTGGGAAGAGGAAAATTTTTTGAAAATTGCCAAGAGTACATTTCTTAGATACCCTATGGGTCGAAAATTTCAATGAAACTTGAAAATTTTAATTACTTAAATGTAGCTTTTATAAGCTACAAGCTTACCATGTGGGACTTAATGCTGTTCTCGGGTTGCCACACCCGGGGCCAACGTCTTAGAAAAAAAGATCGTTCTTGTTAGCCACCGGATATACTGGTAGTTGTCGTCACGTGATAACTTCTGACCAATCGCCCTACTTTCTCGTTGAAATTTTTTAAACCTACCCCTCAGCTGTAAACAGCGGGGAGGCAGGGTGGGACTCTCCTAAGTCCCATATGGTAAGCTTGTAGCTTATAAAAGCTACATTTAAGTAATTAAAATTTTCAATTTTTTTACGCTACAATAGCTTACCATGTGGGACTTAATGCTGAATTCAACCGCCCGGTGGCGGGATTACAGCTGAGACTGGAAGATATGTAATTTTTTTCTAAGATTTTGAATTAAAAGTATAGAATAGTGCCAGAAATACCAGTCTGAGTCCCATTTACAGTGCCCCAATCCCGAAGGCCGGGCCTGTAACGAGCCAAAAACCTAAGTAAATGAGAGACAGTGCTAAAAACTGTCTAGATGTTTGATTGTAGGACGGAAGTGCAGCAGTGCTCACTTCGAGGTCTAAGGGTCCCAAAGGGCCCTTCACGTGTGACTGACCAACCCAGTGTTTGGGCATCTCATAAATTTTTTAAACCTGAATATGAGATTAATGACAACTAAATAAGTCCTTAATAGAAATTACTTTGATAATTAAAGAATAAAATGACCTTGCCCGTAACATCTTGAAGGTAAAGGAATACCTAGATCCTGGGAAAGACTCCTGAAGACTTGGTTGTAGCGGATGTGCCCCCCCCCCCCCCCCCCCCCCCCCCTTTTTTCTTTCCGAGGACAACTGGTCTGAGGGGAAGGATCTAGGACTTGTTGTGCCGCCACCACGGGTCCCAGATACATGTTGTTGTCGGTGTCCGACCAAGTAAGGTCTTTTAGGTAAAAATTTGTAAATGTGTTGTGAGCTTTCCAGTGACAGGCTTGCATGATTTGGTCCACCGATACCCCACCGTAAAAGGTCTTAGAGGCCCGGATGTCATGCGCTTTGACTTGGACCAAGTCCAAGGCTTGTTGATCTGCTTGTTTGTAACAAAGTAGGATGGTTTGTTTCAACCATGAAGAGAGAGTAGCGGGTCTGATGTCTGAGGTATGTCCTTTCTTAAAGGAGATGAAAAGGAGAGAACGAGACCCTCTCAGGTCTTTAGTTCGGTCCAAATAAAACCTCAGGGCCCGCACGGGACACAGGGTCCTGTCTTCTTTAAACTGTCTATCTACAATGGTAGTCAAAGCAGGGATAGTCACTGGTGACACACTTTGAGAACCTTCTCTTGCTAGTTGGTTTTTGGCTATGAAATCAGAAGAAGGGAACAAGGCATTGGCCTATGAAGAGTAACCTATGAAGGTCTACATTGTGTGCAATATGTTGGGCCGTTGGGCCCAAAGTGTCAACGATTGCAGTCCTGTAACCATCAATGGTCGAGGGGCGCCTGTTTAAGTCTTGGTACAGGTACATGAAAAAATCTGAGATTTCTTTCACAGATGGAGTGGAGAAATCCACCGAATTTTCTCTGCACCATTTTTCAAATAGGGCCCACTTTGACTTGTAGATGGTCCTTGTTGATGACCGCTGAGGGGCAGCAATTCTCTCTGCCACCTCCACAGAGAAGCCTTGTTCTGAGAGTTGTCCGCTCCTAGACACCAGGCGTGGAGGTTCAGGTGCTGGGGGTTGTTGTGGAACACCAACTTGTGGGACTGTTTGAGTAGGGTCGTTGACACTGGGAGTTGCAGTGGGATCTCTGTTGAGAGCTGCACTAGGTCCCAAAACCAGGGCATCCCTGGCCAGCCTGGGGCTATTACGATGTCATTGCCTGATCTTTTGGATCACCTTGTGAAGGAGGGCCGTAGGAGGGTACGCATAGGCCGTGAGGTTGGTCCAGTTTATGTTCAGAGCATCTATGTCCCAGGCCCTTGGGTCTGGGATAGGAGACACGTATAGTGGGAGTTTGTGGTTCAGGTGAGTGGCAAATAAGTCTACATGAGGTGTGAACCACTTCTGGCAGATCTGTTTGAACACCTGTGGGTGCAGAGACCATTCTGTTGACTGCACTTGGTTGGACCTGGATAGGTCAGCCATCACATTCAGGCACCCTGGAATGTGGCTGGCTTTCAATGTTATGTGGTAGTGATGGCACCAGGTCATGATCTTCCACAGGAGAGCGCACATCTCTGCTGAGTGTGTTCCTCCTTGTTTGTTGATGTAGGCTACCACTGTTGAGTTGTCCGTCGCAACCAACACTGTTTGATTCTGGCACTAGTCCTTGAAGTCTCGAAGGGCCAGGGAGACCGCCTTCAATTCTAGGACATTTATGTGTAGCCTTTTTTCCCGATCTGACCACAGACCCTTTGTAGAATTTTGGTCTAAGTGAGCGCCCCAACCTTCGTTTGAGGCGTCGGTAAAGAGTTGGATACTGTGGTCTTTGGGATGAAGGTCTGCACCTTTCATCACATTGGAGGGATTTTGCCACCAATCTAGGTGGGCTGCAATGGCTTCTGTCCAGGGAAGAAGGTTGTCCAGCGACTGAGGATATCTCCAGTGCTCCTTGAGGTGAAACTGAAAGGGCCTCATGTGAAGGCGTCCCTCCAGGACCATTTTCTCCGTAGAGGCTAGCAACCCAATTAGAGACATCAAACATCTTGCAGTCAAAACACATTTGACTTGAGTCGTAGGATCAAATCCTGAAGTTTGAGCCATCTCTTTTGAGTGGGTTTTACAAGGGCTGAATCTAGGTGGTATTCGTAGCCCACGAACGAAAACACCTGAGTAGGTTTCAGTTCTGATTTTTCCTGATTTATTATCCACCCCAAGGACTGAGTTAGGTCTACCACTGCCTGAGTGTTCACTTGGGCTTCCTCCTGAGACTGGGACCTGATCAGCCAGTCGTCCAGGTATTGGTGAATTCTGAGTCCTCTTGAGAGGGCCATTAGTTTCACTTCCTTTACAATCAGTGTAAAGACCTGGGGGGCTGTGGCCAGCCCGAACAGGAGGGAGGTGAACTGGAACACCTGAGCCTTGTAGCAAAACCTTAGGTATTTCCTTGAGTTTGGGTGGATGGGGATGTGCAGGTAAGCGTCCGACAGATCTATCGACGATACCCACTCCCCTGGAATCAGGGAGGTCCTGATGGACTCTGGAGTTTCCATTTTAAACTTTTCTACGTGTAAAGTGTTGAGCCTGCTTAAGTCTATGACTGGCCTCCACCTTTGGTGAGGCTTGGGTACTAGGAACAGGCGACTGTAAAACCCGAGAGATTTTACATTTTCTACCCTTTCGATGGCGTTCTTTGACAGGAGAGACTGGATACAAGTGGCCAAGGCTTGGTCTTTTTGTTGGGCCTTGTACTCTGATAGAATCAGAGGAAATCTGATCAAGTTTGGCTTTGAACGGAATGGCAGAACGTAGCCATTGGTGATAATGTTTAACACGTTTTGAGAACATTTGTTTGTTAGCCAGTCTCTCCTGAAAGAACGGAGGCGACCTCCTACTGGTGGACTGAGTGAGGCTTTGGAGGAGTCATTGGGAAGGGGGGTTTCCACGCCCCCTTCCCCTATTGTGGGGTCGAAAACGACCCCTGGAGCCTCTGAAGTTGGGTTTTCCTCTTCCTGAGGGAAAGGTCTGGTTACTGCTTTGAGAGGTATTGCCCCCATAGGGGCGTTTTCTGTAGGAGCCTCTTTTCTTGTGGGGACCACAAAAGGGCTTATTCTGGTAGGGTGCAAAACCCTGAGAATCTTTTGAGGTGCCTTTTTTGAGAAGGAAGTCCTCACCTTCCTTCACTAGTTGAGACTCAAACAAGGAAGGGCCCCAAAAGGACGAGTTCCTGAGTTCTTGACGTCTCGTTTCTCCTAATTGTGGATGTAAGAGTCATCTCGACTTCGCGCCTGAGCAAGCCGGTATTAGCCATAGAGTATAATTCCCTCTGCAAAATATGGGCTAGAGATTTGCTGAGACAAGTGAGGGCCCTGTGTTGGACAAGTACTGTCTTGTTCCAAAAATCTAAGTAGTCAGCTACTTCCTCATATCCGCGCTTTGCCGCTTTCTCAGGATTGGCACCTTTCTGAATCTGAGATTTAATCTTCTTGACCGTAGACTTAATGCTATGTTGACATTTTTCCAATGAAGCATTGCAAGAAGAGGAGGTTTTGGCAAATGCAGCGGTGAAGTTGAGGGTTGAGATATTTTGTCTAGCCTGAAGTTCCAGCTCCTTGAGAACTGGCAGGGGAACTCTGGCTACTGGGGCCCCAGAAGGTCTAGGAGTAATACAGATCTTAGCAAAGTCCGTATTCAACTCCTGAATTTTGTCCTGAAAAGTGGGCTTCCCACCTTGTACCACTTGGAAGTGGAAGGAGGAGGCTTGACATATTTTCCCTCAGATAAATTGGCAGACTTAAAGTCATGTTGGAATTTATCAAAGGCGTCCTTGATAACTGAGCTAAGTGGAAGGATAGAGGAAGGACCTCTAGGTCTGAGCTCTTGACGGCCTTTTTCATCATCCAGACCTAATACTGAAGTGGACGACCTGGGCATAGATTCCCTGGGGTCAGGGAGAGAGAGAATACGCCTGAAGGTGTCTACTTCTTCAGAGTATTGTGAGGGCATGTCAGACAAAGCTACTTCCCTATAATAAGGGGGGTCTGGATCATGTTGTGGGAGGTCTTGATCAGAAGCTACTCCTGAGGGCTGGGCCCTAGAGGGCTTAGAAGACCTGTGTCTGGCTACAGGGGACTGATCTTCCTCTGAAGAGAATGACACATATCTAGATCTTGATTTATGTTTGCTCTTGTCAGAGTGTTTTTTGGATCTAGAAGAAGGGATCCGAGGTTTGTCGGAATCCTCATTTAGTTGGTCCGAGGCAGAGCTCGGGTCAACTGGCTGCCTATGGCTTTGCTTTTTGTGAGAGTACGAGACCTCTTCAGGATGACCTTCAGAGGGGGCAACGTACTGTTCCGAGGAATCTTGAGTGGGTACTAGACGAGGAGGGAGTGCTGGACCGTAGTCCACATCCATAGCCTCGCTTGGAAGGTTAGTACCAGATGTCGGAGGGGGTAAATCCAGAGGGGCAGCATTGTTACTGGACGAGCCAGGTTTGGAAGCAAGAAGCGAGGACTCTACCTAGACTTTCTTTTGTGTAGCCAACTCCTCTCGGAGTGACTGAAAAGCTTCCAACATGGATGCCTGGAAGGAACCCATTTGCTGCTGTATATATATATTTAAGGAATCACCCAGGGATTTCTCAAGGTTTTTCTGGATTTTATTTTGCAAAGCAGTACCTGGGGTGGGTGGAACAGTCTTGGCTGGGGTTTTTAAGGACAGGGAGCTGAAGGCAAGAGGTTGAGAACGGGGGGGCGAGGTGAAAAGGTTATCAGCAGCACACTCGAGGTCTGCATTGGATCCAGTGAAGGAATCCCCGTCGCCTTCACCCAAAAGATCTAGTTCATCATCTTTGGAACTAGTTGCCGCTTTTTGCTTTTTTAAATAACGTTTCCTGTTCCGAATTTTTTCTAACTGCTCATCTGAAAAAGACGTGCAGATTTGACAGGGTGTTTCAAAGGCGACACAGGGGTCGTCTCCCTTGCCAGCCTCCCTACAGGT
This sequence comes from Sabellastarte sp. h YS-2021, assembly GCA_964017235.1. NCBI lineage: Eukaryota > Metazoa > Annelida > Polychaeta > Sabellida > Sabellidae > Sabellastarte > Sabellastarte sp. h YS-2021. Next base: position 50,167,809 of record OZ024936.1, on the reverse strand, counting down.
AGGGCAGTAGTTATGTATATCAAAACTGAAGCAAAAGTGGTGGCATTTCTGAGCTCTCGGTTTGTCTTTATTTGCTTGGTGAATCGACATTTTATACGCAATAAAAAGACGTACAATATAATTGCCTGTACCGAGGAAAACTCAAAACACGCGAAAATCAAAGAAATACTTATCCTGAGAAAATTAAAATTTTACAGAATGATCTATGACATATATATAAAGAAATATGCAAATATGAGCCTCCAACAATAAGTAAAAACTGAGAAATAAATGAAAATGTCTGTATATTTACAAACTGCTACCAGTCAATCGTGGCCAACGAGAAAGTAGGGCGATTGGTCAGAAGTTATCATGTGACGACAACTACCAGTATATCCGGTGGCTAACAAGAACGATCTTTATTTCTAAGATGTTGGCCCCAGGTGTGGCAACCCGAGAACAGCATTAAGTCCCACATGGTAAGCTATTGTAGCGTAATAAAAAACTCTATTTTGCACGGTTAAGGAGATAGAAGCAAATTCGAAAATTCAAAATGGCTGCCATATGTGGGGAGGGGAAATTTTTTTGAAAATTGGCAAGTGTACATTTCTTCCCTGTGGGTCGAAAATTTCGACGAAATCACTCTATCTCGCACGGTTAAGGAGATAGAATTAATTTTGTGTTTTGCCATTTTGGTCAAAAATTCGAAAATTCAAAATGGCCGCCATTTTTGGGGAGGGGAAATTTTTTTGAAAAGTGCTAAGAGTACATTTTTTAGATACCCTGTGGGTCGAAAATTTCGACGAAATCGCTCTATCTCGCACGGTTTAGGAGATATCAGCACATTTGCCTTTTTCATTAGTCAAAATAGCCAATTATTTATTTAATTAATTGACTCACTGATCTATGAAGCAATTCCCCCCAAAAGCAATCCCATACAAGCTATTAACCCAATGAACCTCCATACCAAATTTCAGAAAGATAGGCTTAATAGCATTCCTTAAAATGTCTGGAAACCAAAGAGATACTCAAAAGTAGCAAAGTAGCTATTACTCAGTTAGCTATACAGTTATCACCAAAAGCAATCCCATACAAGCTATTAACCCAATAAACCTGCATGCCAAATTTGGTAAACATAGGATAAGAACTGTTGCCTAAAATGTCTGGAAACCAAGTGTGACGCCGGACAAAGCAAAAATAATATGTCCACCCCCCAGTGGATGGACAGAATTATTTCACTGTATATTGGCAAAATATTACAGAAGTAAGTATTCTAAAGCATTTCTGTGCAATATTTTTTATATGTTTGACACAAAATATGTGAAATGTCGGGAACTGGTTCTTTTGTCACCGGATTTCGTTTACATTTATATAAATTGAATAGACACCAACTATCCGGTTTACCCTCTTTACCACTACAAAAAATCTGTCTGCACAGCACACGTGCCAGACGAAAAAGATGCTATGAAGTCACGCTGTCTAGACAGGAAGGAAGTACGATGCGCCACCTGACAAAAGCACAGTACTAGGCCGGCCCGGCTGGTGGAAACACAGGACAGCTTTTTCTGTGGTTTGGCGGGCTGGTCTACGCCGACAGGATTACCAATTGTCCATTGGATAGGATGTATTAACGCAATAAAAACATAATTTTTCTGCAGTTTGTGCAATTTGAAAAAAATATGCGAGTCACTTCACAAGTTTCGGTCAATAAATACTGACCAGGCACCATTCAAGATCAAGATGGTAAAACTTGATTGAATGCATGGGTTATACGTGGTTACCTACACAGGTAAAAAGTACCGGAAACTTGTCAGGGATGTGCAACAACAAGTGTCCCATCATAGCTATAGAACAGTTGCAGTAAGAATATTAATTAGAATATGAAAGTAGTTGTAAGTCTTAACTTGGCCATGCTGTGTTTACTGATCATGCTAACTGATACAGAAATAAAACTATGTGATATCATCAACTTAATATAATTTATTGTTAATACATTTTTATTACTGAGGTTTACATTAAAAAACGAAACAAATAAATAAACTGTTTGCAATAATAATCTTGATATCACTGAAAAGTACAATACCTTGCCGCACAACCTTCACACATACTAGATACTTCAAGGTTTAGCAATTTTTCAAACTAGACAGTTATTTAGCCAAACTGTAACACAAATTGATATGTTGTTTTTCAGAAAGTAATGGTTGTCTGGTATTGAAAGAAACATTTGTCATGTTCACGATAGTTTTTCTGAAGACAACAAAAATGTTTTCAAGTTACTGAAATAACACTGAAAACCCCATTAATATGGACAGTTAATTATTATGCATAGAAAAATTATTTGCGAGTACAAAACAAACCACAAAACTATGTGCTATATTAGAGGATATCGCCTTAACAATGCATTATATACATTATATGTCTAGGAAGGCCACATTTCATTGGTTCACCAAAAATATATATATTTATTCCTACAGTGACAGAAAAGAATGCACTTATATGTAATGCAATAGAAAGGAGTCTCTTTACCAATTCACCCATGTCATAACTGCGGTTTTGCTCAATTACTCCCCCCCCCCCCCCCTCCCCCCTCCACTTTTAGATCAAACTAGAGACAAATCACTTCAATGAAAGTTGAACTTCAATTGTTCATCTCTCTAAATCAGCATCCTCCGTAGAAAATTTCCTGAGCAAAATGCCAGAACATAAGGTGAAGAATTTGTATCTGGTTTCCTTACAATATATTTTCGTCAGTTTTAAAATGGATTATGCACAATATATAATTTCCAAATGTTGACATGGCAAACAAGCACAAGAATCAAAAACAGGCTCAAACAATGCAAGACTGAACTTAAATACAAAAGTTTATCAACAAAAGTAGCACTTACTTTAAAATGGGCCTTTAAGACTTGCTTACGAGAATGACACATAAACAAACAGGTTTTACCATGGCACTGCTTAACAAAGAGATAGAGATCATTAAACTCAAGCAGCAAAAAATAATGTAACAAGAAACAGTGGCCTTAAACATGTAACACATACAAGTCCCTTATCCACATTTCTGTCCCACAAAGCAACTTGTAAACATGTAACAGAGCAATAAAAAAATTTAACAAACAAACATGTATTATTGCTGCAAACAGTAAACTTCTACTCTGTACAGGAATTACAATCAAGCGTTGTTTTTTTCACGCTCTTTATCTTTAATCTGGAGGAGTAGCTTTAACTTTGGCCAACCATCTCTCCCCATACTATTAAAGTCTCTCACAAATCAAATTTGCATACATAAACACACAAACACTTGTGACCTATCTTCCTATACCTTCTCTGTTAACACTTATATTACTATTACTACTCAGGTTGCCATGACTACTCTGCTCCACTGTCATCTCCAGCAGACTCCACGTGATTAGTGACCTCTGGTCTGCGCCTCACAGACTTCTCTACAGTCAGCTCTCTGTCATCAATGGTCAGGCCCTGGGGAAAAAAGTCAAATCTTGAGAGTTATGAGATATTCAATTGATTTATAGGAGTTTAATGTTTTTTTAAATACATGCTTGTACAAATCATAATGTGAATTTAAGAGGATGAGAAGTACATTGGCAGTACATTAGTGATTACACCAAAACCCTTTTAACAAAACTGTGCTTAATAGAATTCCTTTTTAAGGAAAATATTGCCATTTATACCTTGCATAAAGGAACTTAAAGAGGTATACAATAATAATTATTCACTGTAATAAAAATGTCACGTTGGTTCTATATCAAAAACAAGAAACAACTTACATATGTCTATGCTGATTTGTAAACAGCATGACAAACTTACAAATTTAATAAGTAAAACAAATTTTTACAAATTAATACCCCAACCAAGGGACAATTAGCTATACTATTTGTTATCCAGAACCGGTCCGACCACTAGTACCTGTAGAAGCTTAATACACTCTTCAGCCTTGTCCGACTCTGTAAACTGCAAGAAAGCATGGCCCTGATTTCCCCTCCACAAGACCCTCAGTGGCTGCACATCATTACCACGCACCTGTCAAGAAATATTACCACAAATACAGCAAACTACAGTTTCCTGGGCCAGTATTCATTAACATGCAATGCATAAAGCCGAGTGAAAAATCAGCTCAAGATCTGATCAAGGAATATGGCTCAGCTGCTCTATGGCTCAAGTCCATATTTACAAAGGAAGGATCAGTTGAGCCAAAAAATCAATAAAGTCAAAGAAAAAGTCAACACAACGACTACCTTGTCAATTTTGCCTGATTTACCTCAAGTTTCATTGAGATTAATTCTGAAAATTGAAACTGATAATTGTATTTTCTTTTTTAAAATAACTTCTTGCCTTGGACTTGAAGTCTGAGATCCTGAGTTTCCTGGGCAGGTTTCCCACATATACAGTGGAGAAGGGCCCCCTGAATCGTCTTCTACGTAACATCTGCTTATCCTTAGCATCTCCCTGACCCTCATCCTGGTCACTGCTGTCAGCCTGAAAGAACAAATTCAAACATTTAAAGTGATAGACGTTAGCAAATAAATAATTTCCATTTCTATTCTGGGTGGTATCATATCCTTCAATAGGCAGGCTATAGTAAGAATACTCCATATCTTGCCTGAGATCTTAAAACGAATTCTGCTTGTCCACTGAAAAATAGGTCACAAGTGGAGCAAGGTGAAATTTGGGTCTTTGAAGTCTTTTGTAATATCTATGGTGATTCTTGATAAATCCTTGGTACATGTTGTCAGGAACTGGATATGAATCTATGAACAAACGTGAGCCAAGCAACCATTTGCCAAAGCTTCTAGCTTCTTACATTTAAAGTAACAAAATTTTTAAAGTCTCAAATTTGACAAGAATTTGCAATAATTCCCAGAAAAAACAGGCATTTTCAACTCCACACACTGTTGGTCATGTGTTAAGACAGTTTTTCAAATGGTGAATTCTATGACATATTATAATGTGTTTATGCTGATTATGTTACACTTCCGACTAAAACCACTGACTTGGCCTCTTCTGTCCATGCGTGGAGGTCTCCTCTGCCTGAACTGCCGCTGGTTTCGAGGCATGCCTTGGTTCCTCTGTGGACGCTGTTGGTTTGGAGGAGATCTGTTTGGTCTGTTCTCTCCTTCACCCAAATCATCCCTGGCAAAATACAACACATGGATCAGTTCTAATTTCACTGGCTTTCATTGTTTCTGGTTTCACTTTTGATATATCCTATGGATCATACTAGGGGTGCGACAGTACCAGATTTTCTAGTTCGGGATTCCGTCAATGTAAAACCGTCCTGATTCTGAGATACTGAAAAAGTTTTAGTTTCAGCATTTCCCCAATCGAATAGACCTACAAATAGGAGGTGATTTTCTGTAGTCCAAAACATGGCAGTTTTTCTCAAAGAAATCACAATAAATTCATTGAAATCTAGTGAAAAATGAAGGAATAGCTTATACTTTCTTGAGATTCAGGTTTGGTATTTAATATTTTACATTTCACAATGATTTAATTAGCTGACATTAGATATCCCGGTTGAAAAAGTAGTCACGGTATTTTAGTATTTTTGTCAGGATGCTGGTACACCACCACTACAGACTCACCCCTAGATCATACCACAAAAGGACAGAACGGTACTAGTGAAAGTAATAAAGCCAAATATGGGCTTGTATTCTCACTTGACTCTTGTAATATTGACTGCCTGGCAGCCAGCATGCCTCTCAGACTTGCCATCTGCACCAATGTCAATTGAATTTTGATATACATATTTTAGCTCTGTCATACTTTCACCATTTTTTAGAAATATTGACAAAATATAAAAAAATTACAATAAATGACAAGGGATGTTTAAATAACAACATTGATTGTTCCAAGTGTCATGCAGGGTACACAAAAAAAGCAAAGTAACTTATTTGGCTTTGTAGAAACAAAAAATATGCTGAATAGTACACTTGGCATGGCCTTACTAGGTCAAAAATTCACTCGACGTTCCTCTATCTCGCTCTATTTTCAAAGTACCATCTATTTTTTAAACATCAGTTTTTGGGTCCTCATATGCCCATATATGGGAAAAGTTTTTACTTCACACATGATGCACAAAAGAATTTAAAGGCTGTGGGGTAAAAACACAAATCTCCCCTGTACCACTACCTGGTGGCAGAAACCTGGATGGCAAGCTGGACAAGATCCTGTCTTATATAGCATTAAACACTTTCAAGAAAAGAGCAACCTTCCCACTTGATATCACAGCCTACAATGTCAGAGTTTTTCAATTTAATCCTTATAGACATGTATGACTCTTAAGAAGTATATATATTTTTTTTTACCTGTTCCTCCTTTCTCCAGTACATTCCTGAACAGACAGGGGGTTGCCATCAATCTCAAAGTCTTCCAGGGCTTTTCTGGCAGCCACGGCTTCCTCCGGTGACAGGAACTGCAGCAATGCGTACCTACTCAAAGGGGACACAAAGTCCACAGGTGCTTTGTATTAAGAATTATTGTAGACTCATCTAATAGAATCCCTTCTTTACTTATCTTACATCAACGATTAATGTCACTTAATCTTCACGTCTATGGACAATCAAAAGGCATCACCTAGTCAACAAGATCACTGCATTCTGCTATTGAATGAGTGTATACTTTTCCTCAACATCACTTAATCTTTGAGTCTGTGGATACTCAAGCAGCAACACAAATTCAACACATGTTTTGTATTATGTAACTGTGTGTGTATATATTCCCTAAATGCCCCCACTTAATCTCCATACTTGTGGCAGTGTTGAGAATCAGGTCCAAAAGTCACCTGATCAGTTGCAACACAAATCTCACTTTTTTTTTTATCAGCCCTGCCATTTATAGAAATCCTCAGAATACTTAAATAAACAGATCTAATCTGTTTCCTTGATGATAGTTAATCTCTGTACTTGCAGCCATTAATTTTAAACAAGTTTTTACTATTGGTCATACTACAAAATGTTTGCAACATATTCTACAAGTTTTTTTATGTTCTTTTCCTTAGAGAACTATTATTGTGGCTCTCAAGATTATGGTATTTTATACCTAATAGGATATTCTATCATCTTACACATAACTCAATAAAATTTGATCAGAACTTGATACTGAAGGGATGATAACAGGGCATTCAGTGGAATATTTTTTTCCAAATTCAAGTCTATCTAATCACCCGTTTCTGGGTCTCCATATCACTCTGATTGGGTTAACGTCATTGCTTCTGACTTGGTTCTTGAACTCGCTAGTTCGCAGACTACGTGGCAAACTGCCGATGAACACACAGTGGTCTGGGTCCATTCTTTTCCTCATTGGTCTTCTAAAACGCCCTAACAAGAAAATAACCAAACTTTTTAACGTCATCTATTCGTCACAAAAATTGCAACTGTCGGAGTGATTTAATTTTTCCCTTGAAGATGAATCCTTAATAACATATATATATATATATACAAATAACTCAAATTCATCATTTCACTTGCACCTATGTGTCTGACGTGTTGTAGCAAATTTGCCATAAATTCCTCCAAACATTCTATTTCTAAAATATTTCATATTCTTCCCAACAGTCCATTTTCCCAAGATTTCTATCTCCTCTCTAATTCCATTCATACACAAATCTAAATTTCCCAAACTTTCATATGCTCCTCTTACCTCAAATTTGAATGTTGAAAAACGTTGTATTTTGCCAGCACATTTGAAATCATTACCTCTATTCCTATCCTCCCCATCCTCTGCTGTGTCATACTCCTCATTCTCACTGGCTTCATTACGACGGCGGTTCTGTCCCATCTGGCGCCTCCTGTTCCTGCGTCTGCGACCTTCGCCTCGCTCATGTGACTCATTGCCACTCTCTTCCGTATGCTCTTGACCTTCACTCTGCCTGCGATGACCTCTGCTCTCAGAAAATTCAACCTTGAAAATAACATTTAAAGGTTGAGGTTTTTAAATAGAGCACAGCTAGGGTTAAATTCCAAATACCATTGATACAATTGCATCGAATTATCTATAACATTAAAGACTTAAGGTTCACTTCTATGCTGGGTTCAGATATGCTGTTTAACAGCAGGGGTGATAAAATGTAATAAGACAGGATATCATAATCTCTGTTTTCATGTTGAGACCCACAACTGCAGACAAGACAGCAAGTGGTCAGTGACTGTACTTGATCATTTTGTCATCGATGCCCCTTGGGAATAAAATTTAAACTTTCATTCTTTGCAGGGGTAGTAACTCTTCTGATCTATTTCTTAATTGTATTTTAACCACTTTATGATATATATATATATGTAAAATCCATATTGTCACAAAATGTATTTCAAATGATATTATCAAAAGAATGAAATTTTACTGAAAAGTAAAGGCCACATTGGTGAAGGGATTATATATATATATCAATACTGAAAGATACATACTTTCCCGATTTCAATTATAAAATAATCTCTGTATTTACTTGTACTTAATGAAGCTTCCCTTACGGGAAAAATTAAGGCAATGGAAAGTAACCGCCAGTGACTCCATTTATATTACCTCACTGAATTTATAAGTTATTGCCTTACCGTTGCCTCCTTCTCATCAAATTTCAATCCCTGCAACATATCTTTGGCTTCTTCACATTTCTCCTTGCTCTCAAACACCAGAAATGCATGGCCATTTCTTCCTCTCCATACGACCTACAAGACCAGCAGGAAACTGTGTTGTAACTTTCCTCATCAGAAATACCACTTGCTTTCAACAATCCGAAAGTCTATATTGTCTGAAGTTCCACGTTCTATAAGCTCACCATAAATCATTTACTAGCGTACTTTGAAAAAACCATCTGCGTCTTACATGTGTGTCATGAATTACTTGTTTCTCAGTGTCTCCCTTACCTGTAGAGGTTCACAGCTCTCCTTCACTTTAGTCTTGAAGTCAGCCACTCTCAGGGTTCTGGGGAAATCACTCACATACAGAGCGGGGTTGTAATTGTTCCTACGGCGAGACAGACGGGAGTAGCGTTGGCGCCTTGGCGGCCTGTAAATACAAGAAAACATACCTGGAAATCAGATTCCTTTTACAACAAAAACAGCTAGAATGTTCATTATTTTATACAGTTTGTTAGAAGACAAAGTTTACCACCCATCCTAAAAGTAAGAAAAATAAAAACTTATTGTGAACAAGTATCTCTTCTATACACCAATAACTTACTGTCAACAAAGTACAGCACATACCTCCCATCGTCCGCGTGCTCGTCCTCGCTGCCCTCCGTGGTGGTGTGTTCTGACCTCTCCAACTCGTTCTTGAGCCTCACGTCCTTGCCTGCCTCACGCTCCTTTGCTCGCAGGACCTTCAGCACTGGAACCTTTTAACACAACCATCACACCAAATTTACCTCAAAAGTCTACAGAAACCCTTCACACACACAAGCAGAAACTGGAATCTTAAAACATAACCATCACACCACATTTACCTCAAAAGTCTACAGAAACCCTTCACACACACAAGCAGTAACTGGAATCTTAAAACACACGGATACCCTAAAAATCTACAAAGATAACCAGCAGTATCATTGTATTTGCTCAGGTTTTATCTACTGAAAATCTGTTCTGCATGTTTCTGTACTGGAACTTACAAGCACACCTTCACAGTGTCAAGTGGCAGTTCCAGTCTCACAAATCATTTGGGAAACTCCCCAAATAGTAGCACTGCGAACGGTTAGTGGAGCCTCGATAGACGAGTCAGTCTTTGCTAGTCCATTTTAACTACTCGGTTACTCGCAAGGTATTGTATTATCGCCCGTGTAACGAAATGTTTGTGTAAAACATGCTACATTTATGCATTTCCATCACATAGTATCAATTAAAGTTGTGGTTTTCACTTTAAAAAGTATAATTTACTCTATATTCTATAATATCTGGTGAAATAGAAGACGTTTTTCTCCAAAAAAGTTTTGTTTCTGGAATCGACCATTTCTTTACATAAGACTTCTAATGGTAGGTACTAAATCTCGTGGCCACTCGAATTCTAGCCGTTTTTTTTTTTTGCACCCTTCCCAGCCCTACCAAATAGCCATTTTTGGAGCAAATTCCTCTTGTTAGACAAACCCTTCGGATTCCCCTGAAACACTTGTTTCACACAGGTAAAAAAAGTGTTCCTGATTGAATCTTGGAAGATCTGCGATGGTATAGAATGAGAGGAAGTTCTTGAAAATCTTTAAGTGACCAGTTCTGTCTGACAGTTTGTGATTTAAAGATTTTCAAATCAAACATACATCACAGTATCCAGATAACAAAGACTTACTGAACACCTCTGAATAACAACTTTCTCTGCAACAGTTCTTGATTTTACCATTTTTGATCCAAAGGATCATCAAACCTTCCACATGAGTTACTGTCACACTACCAAAATTACATTAATGTATTTAACTTGTAATTAACACCTACTCTACTGAATAACATCCAGGGCTCGATGTTTCCAGTGGTCCGGCAGCCCGAGTCTGCCGAAAATTCGACCGGGCTGCCGTTGTACACTGATAGGCTGACCGAAGGGCTACTAGCAAATAAAATACATAAATGCATACATATTTCGATATATTGTAGCTTTATTTTACAAAACAATGGTTGAAATAGTTCTAATTTCACTGTTTACGTCTGCCATGACACTTTTTATTTTCAGCCGTGAATTAATTCGAAGATAATTATTTTCAGCTGCGAATTCATTCGAGTTTTTTTCACGGGGCCTAGAGTGCTTTACGTGATTTTATGTTTTAGTCAAGTTTAACTGGAATTAGCAATTTTAATGACATTGGTGTAATTTTAGTTTAGAGTTAATGGTTTGTGTAATTGCAAATTTTTATTACCAATAAAACAGTGATTCAGATGGTTAACATACTTATTATGACATGTTTATCTGCAGCAGTAAGCCTTGATGAGAACAGTTCGTCATAAAATATTTTGGGCTCTTCCTTTGGCCTCCGGGCTCCCTAACGCCAACTGTAGGCAGCCCGGTGGGCTGCCAGACAATTTTTTGTAACATCTTGCTCTGACATCCCACTTGGGTCTCCAAACAGCCCTCATTCATACCAATATATTTTTCCATGTCAATGCAGCTCTTTTAGTGAATGCATGCATTCCAAAATGTACTATATGGTATATCCAATTTTGGAGGGAATATCAACCTGGAGATTGTACAGAAGCATTTCTCAAAAATTTCCTAAGGTCTAGAGTTATGTTTAACATTTGCAGGGCCAGTGATTATGGCTTATCGGTAGTATAGGGATTGAACTATTGAACAATCATTTAAAGCCACAAAAATGTAGATTGGGAAATTTGGATGCCAACAATGCACAACTATTCCAAGACAAGAATTCTGAAAAAAAAATTATATAAAAAAAATAATAAAAATATTAGCACATCCCCAATGAAATAGGTACACTAACAAGAAGTGAAGCTCATGAAACAAACAAGGCTGTTACATTTTTAAAAATCATAACAAAAGGTTTAAAAATCTACAAAAGTATTGCATAAAAGTGAATAATTTCTTCAGATTTGGGGTTTGTTTCCAATTATTTTAACTTTTCCTTCAATTATATGTGTAGACAAAGGAGATGCTTTTCTTTTTTTTTTTTAAGTGTCATCACAGTATTTAGTAAAATGCTCTTGATATTTACCAAAATAAACATAAAGATCCATAAAATATACACCATTATTTGAAAATGACTGCCTCACGGTATATTCAAAAGCAGTCATCCCTTTGGTACCAATATCGAAATCCAAAATACTGTTACAATCGATATTGAAATATTCGACATGAATCAGCCTACATATGATCCCTTCACTAATACTCAAGCATCTTAAATAATCCATGTTTTATATTTGAAGCATAAATATTAGGGCTGTGACGGGTGCCAAAAAACGGCATCGAGTACTCGCCCTCTGACAACCGGCCCAAATTCGAGTAACCACGAGATTTAGTACCTACCATTAGAAGTCTTCTGTAAACAAATAGTCGGTGCCGGAAACAAAACTTTTGAAGAAAAACGTCTTCTATTTGACCATATATTATAGAATATGGAGTAAATTGTATGTTTTCAAATGAAAATAACAACTTTAATTGATATTATGCAACGGAAATGTTTAAATGTAACATATTTTACACAAGCGTTGGATTACGTGGGCGATAAGACAATACCTCGCGAGTAACCGAGTTTTTAAAATGGACTCGAGTGCAAGACAAGACCGCCTCGTACACTGAGGCTCGAGTACTCGTTCGCAGCCCTAATAAATATAATGGTCACTGCTTTATAAGAAGAAACTTTATTTAAAATATTATACACAAACAGCTACTCAGAAATCTGTCAATTAATCTTCACTTTTTCACAGATACGAGAGTTCTTGGGACTGCTTATATTTGTTGTGGATTGCCAACCCAAGCTGATAGGGAACATATAAAAACTAGATTGGGCCAACTCGGCGCCAACATATCCCCAGACAGGTCATCACTCACGCCACAGGTTTTGATCGGGAATTTTTTAAAACATAATTACCCATTATTATATGAACTTCAGCACATCAATCTACTCTGTTTATATCTTCCAAGGAAGATGGTGTATCCCCAGACGCCGAATACATAACTCAAATTATATTTTCAATCTTCCTGCAATGATAACTCTAAACCTATTTTCAAAGTATTTAAATGATTGATGATTGAATGTCCATTCTAAAATAATAATCCCAAAAGAGCATATCTGTTTCTATATTTGTTGACAAATAAAATATTATTTTTAACTCAACTCATCATACTTTTCAATCTTCCTTCAAAGTATTTAAATGATTGATGATTCAATGTCCATTCTAAAATTCATAATCCCAAAAGCGCATATCTGTTTCTATATTTGTTCACAAATAAAATATTATTTAAAAAAAAATTATTTATATTATTATTTTATTATATTATTTTTAGAATTTGCAAATTGTTTTCAGTTATTCATTTCCTCTATACCTGTATATGTGGTCCATATATATGCAACCTAAATATGTGACACAATCTCAGTTCTGACTCCCCTTTGTGTTATATGTAATGAAGCCCACCACCTCCCACCCCCACCCCTCTCCCCTTCTCCACACCTCTCTCACTATTACACAAGATCTGCAACCCCATTGAGTTCTTTGTTTCTCATCTGATATCATTAAATACCTTTGTTTATTTAGTGTCACTCAATATAGCTGGAGGTCCCAGAGGTGGGTGGGGGGAATCCGGGTGGGGGATGCATAAATGGTAAACAAACAATCTATATAAAAGGGGTACTCAAATACAAAAAGAATTGAGAATTTAAGTATGTGATTATCAACTGAAATGAGTTCATAACTGTAGGAGCTGTGTCAAAATTAACTGAGGCAAGTTGAATAAAACTGGGCTAGTTGAGGGTTAAAAATCCCCTACTTTTACTACATAAGGATATAATTTCATTAATATTGGGACTTAAAGCTCACTTAAAGTGTCCATTTTGTCTACTTGAATATGTTTAACCAGGTTCATTTTTAAAAGTTAAAAACTCAGCAAGCAGAGGTATAACACACAAAAATAAGTTCTTAAAAGACTAAGATAGCCATAACATTATTAATATTCAAAATTTAAATAGACAGGCATTTCCTTTTAAAAATTCAAAGATTTCAGCTCTATAACCCACATAGTTTGACAGTTACTGGGCTTTAAAGTGGCATAATGTCCATAAATTGGGTTTCTGTGGGCATTTTACAATTGTTAAAGAGACCTTAGCAATTAAACAACAGATCTGAAACTTTTTGGGGGACATACATAACAAACAAAAATTATATATAATACAGTTTAAGACTTGTCACACTAAGCATTTCCACATAACAGGGCAAAATACGGAAAAAATGTCCAAAAAGGCACTTGGGCGAGTGTCTATGGCCCTCATACACAGGTTAAATGTCTACTAAAAACCTTGATTTTCGGCATATGTAAAAAGGACATAATAATGCATTCCCAGATGGGATTTCAGCTCCATCAATCACATAGTTTAACAGTCACAGGGCTTAAAGGTGGTTAAAAAGTCCAAATATTGGGTCTCTGTGGGCCTTTTAGAGATCTCGATGTGGCTTTCAAATTAAAGCTTCAGACTTAAAATTTGTTACATACTAAGATTACACATAGAATATGTATCTAATAAAGTTTGAAACTTCTCAGACTTACCATTTCCAAGTTACAGAGCAAAATATGTGAAAAATGTCTTAAAAGGGTCACTCAGGTGGGTGTTTAAGGTCCTCATACACAGGTTAAATGTCTACTTGAAGCCTTGATTTTTGGCACATGTAAAAAGAACATAATAATGTATTCCCAGATGAGATTTCAGCTCTATCAGTCACATAGTTTAACAGTCACAGGCCTTAAAATTGGCAAAAAGTCCAAATACTGGGTCTTTATGGGGCCTTCTAGAGACCTAAATGTGGCCTTCAAATTAAAGCCTCAGACTTAAAATTTGTCACATACTAAGATTACACATAGAATATGCATCTAATACAGTTTGAAACTTCTTAGACTTACCATTTCCAAGTTACAGGGCAAAATATGTGAAAAATGTCTAAAAATGGTCACTCGGGTGGGGATTTATGGTCCTCATACACAGGTTAAATGTCTTCTTAAAGCCTAATTTTTGGCACATATATAAATAACATACTAATATCTTCCCAGATAGGATTTGAGCTCTATCAGTCACATAGTTTGACAGTCACAGGGCTTAAAAGTAGCAAAAAGTCCAAATATTGGGTCTTTGGGAGCCTTTTAGAGACCTCAATTTGACCTTCAAAATTAAAGCTTCAGACTTAAAATCTGTTACATACTAAGATTACACACAGAATATATATCTAATACAGTTTGAAACTTCTCAGACTTACCATTTCCAAGTTACAGGGAAAAAGATGTGAAAAATGTCTTATAAGGGTCACTCGGGTGGGTGTTTATGGTCCTGATACACAGGTTAACTGTCTATTAAAGGCCTAAATGTTGGGGCACATATAAGAAAACACATAGATATATTCCCAGATGATATTTAACTTAGATGAGAGACATAGTTTGAAAGCTACAGTGCTTGAAAGTGGCAAAAAGTGCATAAATTGGGTCTCTGTGGGCACTTTTGAGACCTTAAGTCGACCCCTTTGGGTAAACCTACAGCCTTAAAATTTTCTACAGACAAGGATTACATATCAAAGTTATACCTAGCGCAGTTTGAGACTCATCAGAATTACCACTTCCAAATTATAGGGCAAAATATGTGAAAAGTATAGCAAAAAATCCCCAAGTGGGGGTATTTATGGGCCTCAAACACAATTTTCTCCTCAACTTAAAGTCGTGATTTTCGGCACATGTACTAAGAACATATTAATGTGTTGTCAGGTAAAATTTCAGCCAGCTGAGCATCATAGTTTGTGACCTACAGGGCTCTAAGTGGCCAAAAGTCCAATTTCTGACCTTAAGGTGGCCATAAGTTCTTTTTTACTGGGAGTTTAAGGTCACCTTAAAATAGGGATCTTCCTTTGGGCACCCTTAACATGTGTACCAAGTTTGAAAAAAAAATATTAATTTGTTTTTGAGTTATCGCGTCCACAAGGAAATTTCTACGGCGGCGGCGGCGGCGGCGGCGGCGGCGGCGGCGCGACGGACCTGAATCCAATATATCCCCGACTTTCGTCTGGGGATATAATAAGACAACTGAACAAAATAACATGCCATACCCTATGGAAATTGCCTCATGTACGGTCTTATGTAGCGTGAAAGTCAATTTAATTGATGACTTAGTTATTAATAATTTCTATAAAAATGTAATGTTTGCAAAAGATATAATATTGTTTTTAAAAAAAAAAAAAAATACTCACATAAAATTAGCAGTTTGTATATCCCACTACACGTGCCTAGCTTGCAGGTCACTCGTTTTTATCTCCATAAAACATGCCCAAAGCACACCCACACAGTGAATTACAAAATCATAAGAAAAGATTACAGGAGGGTCTCACAACATTATTATTCTTACAAGTACTACATAAGCCTCAAAACAAAGATTTCCGTCAAAATATGAAATCCTTATACACCAAACTCCCCCTAATTCATACACACTTGTATCTGATAACCTTGATCATTCTTATATTTGTCTTGTGTAAATATATGAGGGAACCACTGATACACATTCACAACCACACAAGCGAATATACACTGAAAAGAATACTAACCTATGCCCCTACCAGAGCTCAAGAATACTTCATACACTTTGCAATACCTTCAATCAGTGGGTATTATCAGGCTTTAACATAAACGGAATGGCAAGTCAAACGAAAAGATCAAGAAATGCATTCATCCTCTGCAATGAATAATAATAAACACCACTACAGAGTAAAAACTTCATGTAACTACAGTTTTACACTGTGGATAATAGAATGCTTACGAAAATGACAAATGTTTGAACAAGTGCTAACGCTGCAGTTTTCCCCCCAATATCTCCAACCCCCTCCCCATAGACCTAGAGAGCATACACATGGGCAGATGATCTAAGACAGATCTATAACTTGATTCCTTTCATTTTTTAAAACTTAGATTTCTTGCAACTTAATGTTCAATGCAGAAGAGCAATTTTGATTATATAAAAGATACATTTTGCACAGAATACAAAAAGTGGAACTTTATTATTTTTGGCGCGCATAGAACAGGCTGGGCAAATACTTACCGCTTGCAAATTTTAACACCGACTTTTTAAAAGAACCATATTGTCCAGATTTTAAGTCATGTGAATCAGTATATGCTGTTTAAAGGTTTTCTGTTTCTCGTATTGATTTGTACAGTACACAGCATGATTTGAACTTATTTTATAGATGTTAAATTATCAATACTTTACCTTTTGCCATGAACATCATTTTGTCTTCAAAACTTACGTCAATAACTATAAACATACAATTTATCTTGCACTGACATGAACATTTCATGTCACATTTAGATTAGTTATTGGCTAAAAACCTCAACTGTTTTTTACTTTTTTAAGTGGTACTTGTACATTACATTTGACATCGTCTGGCTGTGTCATACATTCCAGTTATCAAGTTAAAACAATATAACAAGTACAAAGGCTAGGACAATGTCAGTCACTTCTGAGAAACCAAGACAAATATCACACTATGGGATTTTACAGTCATTGAATTGTAACTTGGTGTCAATGGAAATGAAAACATTCATTTATTAATAAGTGTCGTTATATTGGATCGATAAGTTGATGACAATTTAAAAATAATCTCAGCTTGGGTTTCATTTTAAGAAACAAGAAAATGACAATAGATGCTTGTATATCTTAAGTAAACATATTCATTTTAGCTTTCATTTCCAATGATTTATCAATGTTGACTGTTATTTGGTTATTCCAGTTATTTCCAACTACACTTTAAGACAGGAACTTGATTTTGGGTCAGATTTGATTTAAACATGTTTCATTTGTAGTAAGGCAACAATGGTAAAAAACAAGACCACTGCAGTGGTATGATCTCCCGCTAGGGAGCAAAAATGTGCTGTTTAAAGTTGGTTACACATTCCAAACCTCTAGAACCAATAAGAAGTGAAATATAGGCACTTTTAAGTTTGGGCATCGTTGTTTGACCTTGAACAAGGACATCAAAAGATTACCAGCACATGTTTTCCTATAGGTTGTTTTCACATCCCAAACCTCTAGGACCAATAATAAGCAAGATATGGGCACTTTTAAGTTTGGCCACAGCAGTTTGACCTTGAACGAGGGGTCCAAGGTCAAATCTGACCACAGCAAAAGATTCCCAGCACATGAATTCCTATAGGTTGGTTACACATTCCAAACCTCTAGGACCAATAATAAGCAAGATATAGGCACTTTTAAGTTTGGCCCAAATCAGCTAAGTAGGGTACTTTGGCAGTCTGTGGATGACCTTGAACGAAGAGCTTCAAGGTCAAATGTCTGCATGCTTATAGAGGGCATATATATGTGTTAAATATATGCGTTTTATAATCTCCCGGGCAAAATTTTGCTGTTAAAAGTGATTTACTCAGAGAAACAATCAAAATAGCTATTACTCAGCTATGGACTTACAGCTCTGAAACTTTGCCATGATACAGAACATTAAAAAGTAGGTGAACAACATATTTGACAAAAATCCTCTAAATTTAATAGTTTTGCAGTTATAAATGATTTACTCAAAGGAAAACCATCAAAGTAGCTATTACTCAGTTAGCTATGGACCTACAGGTCTCAAAATTTGCAATTACACAGTACATCAAAAAGTAGGTGAACAACATATTCGATAAAAATCCTTTAAATTCAACAGTTTTGCTGTTCTAAGTGATTTACTCAATGGCGAACCATCAAAGTAGCTATTACTCCGTTAGCTATGGACTAACAGCTCTCAAAATTTGCTATTACACAGTACATAAAAAAGTAGCTTAACAACATATTTGAGAAAAATCCTTTAAATTCAACAGTTTGCTGTTATAAGTGATTTACTCAATGGAGAACCATTAAAGTAGCTATTACTCGGTTAGCTATGGACATACAGCTCTCAAATTTGTCATTACACAGTACATGAAAATGTAGGTGAACAACATATTTGACAATAATTCACTAAATTCAATAGTTTTGGAGTTATAAGTGATTTACTCAATGTTGAAATTCAAACAAAGTAGCCATTACTCAGTTAGCTATGGGTAACTGATTAACATATTTGACAATAATTCCCTAAATTCAATAGTTTTGGAGGTATAAGTGATTTACTGAATGTTGAAATTAAGAAACTTCAAAGTAGCTATTACTCAGTTAGCTATGGACTTACAGCTCTGAAAATTCACGACACAGTACATCAAAAAGTAGGTGAACAACGTATTTGACAAAAATCCTCTATATTCAATAGTTTTTGAGTTATAAGTGACTTGCTCAATAGTCAAATGTTAAACTTAGTGCAGCTATTGCTCAGCTAGCTATGCTGCTACACCTTGGAAACCCCACCATGATATAGTACATGAAGGACTTGTTCAACAACATATTTGAGACCAACATTGTAAGTAACAGTTACAAAGATAAAAGCAACTTACTCATTTTGGTCATTGTTAAAAACAGAAAATAGCTATTTCTCACTTAGCTATCAAGATAGACCCCTAAAAATGGTACCATCTTGTAGGCATGGAGAAAGTAGCTGAACAATGTATTTTACAGAAATGTTTTAAATGCAGTCGTTTTGGAGTTATGAGCACTTTACTGAAAGTAGCCACCATTGCTATTACTCACTTAGCTATGGACCTAGGTCTGAAAAAACAGCATCAAATGAAAAGACATAAGCAATAAAGTCATAAAATATTGAAAAGGCCAAGGAGAAACAACCAGTGTGATGTACAGCCCTCTTTAAAAACGTGACACACACACACAATTTAATCCTTTTGCTCATTTTATTGTGACACAACCTTAGGCATCTTTTATATACTTCTTCTGGTTAATCAGTTTTTTCTTTGTTCAGAAACTTAAAAAACAACTTGATATAACAAAATCTGTTGGTAGTAAGAAAGAAATAAGTAAGAAATGATCAAAAATTCTTATGAAATGTACTCCCTTTATGACAATTACAATAAATTTGAAAATTGATCCAACATCTTACAGAATTTCCCCGAGTTCATTTTGTCTAACTCCTTTAAGTTGTAAATTTGTGTTTATATTTTGTACTTTCACACTTTTTTCACCTTTCAAAATTTACATACATTTGAAATTGTCCGTCATATATTGTGTAAACATGTGTATTTGTACGAGTTTAATTTTATATAACTGCCCCCCTTAGTAAATGTACTCTCACTCAGACTTTCAGATTGTGGCTTCATACAAACATAAAGCAAACTGGACCTGTCATTAACTGGACACCCGTTTCACACTCTTTACATTCTGACCAGTTTCAACTTTCATATTTAATATCATTACTTTTAAAATATTTGTATCAACATTCTTTCTTTCATTACTTCCTTGTTTCAGTTTCTGAAGTGAAAAATCAATTACTTACTGGATTCACTCTGTTCAGTTGAGGCTATCTTGCTGTGCATACACTTACTGAATACATAGTCTGTATAATTTTGTATTTAAAGATTCTTGTCTGGCTTTGTCCTATGCAATCATACTAGCTACTTACTTTAGTTTCTATTCTACCAAAAGCAAATATGTACCTGTCAGCAGGGTTAGGTCTTTGTACAAACAAGAGTACTCAAGAAATGTAGTTTGTACAGTACAAGCTGTCAGGTTTGTAATATAATTGTTTAAATGTTTAAAGCTACAGAATGGACTTTGCTATTTGCATTTCTGCCCAAGCTGTGTTGAATTCAAATAAAGGCCAGAATGTTATATTCGTGTTTGTTAATATTATCAAAAAAAAAAAAAATTTGAGAAGAACAAAAGAAGATTGGTAACTTAGTATTGACTGAAATTTTAATATCAATATAAAACTTCAATGTGACTTTCCAAGTCGACTGATACTAAAATATCCCACTGTTCTGGAAATCTGCTGATGTTTGTGCTGTTTCACCCTACTATAACTTTTATAGAAGTTACACTCTATTTCCCAAGGCTCTGGGCAATATCTCGGAAACTGCAAGGTATGAGAAAGATCTGTGATTTCTTAACTCTGTACCTGTGGCTTTAAAATATATCCCTTCACACCCAATGCACAATTTGCTAAAATCTTGTGTAAGTTTATGTACAAATCACCCAAATTTTCATGATGGATAATACACCTTAAAACAGTAAACTACATCTAGGTTTGCAATGTAAAACCAACCTATAGGAATCATGGGCTGCAAATCTTTTGATGCCAGATTTGACCTTGGGCTCCTCCTTCAAGATTAAACAAGGAGGGCAAACTTGAAAGTGCTTATAACTCGCTTGTTATTGGTCCTAGTGGTTTGCAATGTGAACCAACTTACGGGAAATCATGGGCTGGAAATCTTCTGATGTGGTCAGATTTGACCTTGGGCCCCTGCTTCAAGGTCAAATGAGGGTAGCCAAACCAGTACCTATAATACCCTGGCCTCTAGAGGGTTAACGAGAAGAAAATTTCTACACATTGCGGCAGCGTACTCATGCGTAATCCATAGTATCCACCGGATGCTATCCAGTGGATACAATAAGCGGTCTTCACTAGTGCTGGGAGATCGCCATAATTTTACTTGTCGATGTTCGTATCGGACATTTGTGACCAAACTTCGAAAATTTGTGATTATGGAGTTGAAAGTGTAAACCAGACAGAAAAATCAAATATTAAATGATAAGAAGTATAATACACACAAATTATCACAAATATGACCAAAATATAATCTAAAAGCCATTGACAGACGTCTCCCTCCCTAACAGACCATGCTTGATATATCCTCACTTGTGATTGGCTTGACAACAGTTGGAAAACCCCAAGGTGTTTCTATTTACATTATTTTTATTGCATTCAAGGATAGTTTTGTGATTCTAACTAACGAATATTTCAGATTTTCACAAAGTAATATTCCGATTACTGTTTTATTGTGACCAAAAGGCTACAAAGAATTGAGTTTAGCAAATATCAGTTGTACTTAAATTTTACCAATCATTGATGGGCAATGAGCCAACGAGAGATAATACCGAAGTTTGCAAACATCATCCTAGCATTAGTTTTCACACATATTCTAATGCCACACCTTGTATTACAAGCCCCATAACAGCTAGTAACTAGTTGTCAGAGGCATACTTTATACTGCAGAACACACACTGGTTTTAGTTTGCCTCTTTTTCATTAAGTGCAAAAGGGTTTCCCTGCATGCTTTGTAATGTGCTGTAACTTATCTTTTTCAGATTCCAAATCCTATATTATTATCAATTTTATTTACATCACTTTAGTATTTGCAGTGGTATAAGGAAAGTGTACTGAACTTTCCTTTGCTGCAACAGTTGGCTTTCACTGCAATGTCTTGCTTCTGCATAACTCAAATTGAACAGACAAAACAACATTAATAAAAGAAATTGCTTTACAAGCCTAAACATCTGCAAAACTATGGGACAAAAGTAAATAGTCTCTTCAAATATATGGCTTTTTTTTTAACCTGTCAGGTGCTAAAATTTCAGTAGAATGTTGTCATGTTTTGCTAGGTGTTGAAGGTGTTTGACATCAGAGTGAACAGACACACTTGTGGAGCTCTGAAGAATTTCTTTTTTTTTATGGAATATATCTGGATATACAAACTTAACCGATAACAGTATTAAATAGTGTAAAGTACAGGGAATATAGTGATATCACTGTTGATGAAAATAAACAAGAACTTTTGGATAAAAATATGAAAATATGTTTGTGTTTGTTGTTTTTTTTTTGAAAGTTCAAATCTTGGAATTCTAATCATTTGACAAGAACATTAAACAATCACACCAAGGACAGTAGACATTAATTGGATTAATTAACCACACAATGGCTATGCCCTTTATACCACCTGTGTTCTTCAAGGCAAGGGACATAATTGATTTCACCACACTCGGTGAATATGAAGTGTATGAAAGTGTTGGGAACACTGTTGGCCCTGGACATGTTATTGCATGTCAGAGAATTGGAGGCCTATGGAGAATTTATGTAAAAACAACTGATGACAGAATCAAACTATTATCAAATAAACTGACTATACGAGGTCAAGTTGTGGCAATCTACAATGACAACCCATTTAGACCTGGCCAAAGTTCACCCGATGAAAAGACAATAAAATTAACAATAAAGGATATTCCACTCTCAAGGGAAAATGCAAGTGTTGAAGCTTTCCTTCAATCAAGGGGTGTCACACTTACCAGGTCTATACAGTATGGCAAAATTAGAAACCCCACAACCAAAGAATTGACAGACTGTTACTCTGGAGACAGAATAATGTATGTCAAACCTTTTGATCAGGATATCCCCCGTGTCATCTACATTGGGAGTACCAGAGCAAGGCTCTTCTATGATGGGCAAAAATTACCAAATCGAGACATTCTATGTACAAACTGTTTTTCAACCTCGCACTACAGATCGAAGTGTACCAGCCCCAAAGCCTGTCACCAATGCAGATCCCAGGGACACAAACCTGGAGATGCTGTCTGTGAGGCTATTAAGTCTACCCCGCATAAGAAAGTGACTGCGTTTCAAGGAGCAGATGATGTTCTGAGCAATTTCTATCCCTGTGAAATCAAGTGCCATGGAATCATAGCTAAGTCATCAGAACACGCGTACAACTATGTCAAAGCCATCCGACGTGGATCACCAGAGTTAGCCCAAGCTATCAAAGATGCACCTACAGCACTTCTTGCCAAACAAGTTGCGAAAAAGTTACCTTTTGATCCAAAGTGGAAAGATGAAAAAGTGCAAGTTATGAAGGATATACTGTCATCAAAATATGAACAAGTGCCTGAATTCAAGAAAGCTCTAATTGACTCCAAACAAACCAAACTTGTGGAAGCTGTACCATGGGATTTCTTCTGGAGCACCGGCCTGAGCAAGCAAGACACACTTAACACCAAAAGCAAGTTCTGGTTTGGAAGCAATCAAATGGGATTACTACTGACTGAAATCAGAGACTCTATTCCAGATTTCCAGACACAAAAACAGAAAACTCGTAAACAGAACAAAAAGCAAGGTGCACAGTGTTATGACAGTAAAAGTCATATGTCTGACTCAAGTGAAAGTGAGTGACAGTAATCATACAACTTCTAATTTAGACTTAAAGTTATGTGTGTAAATTGCAATTAATCATGTTAAATGATAATATTTTTAAGCACCAATTTTTTATGTATGTTCCTTTTCGAAAATCTGCACCACTAATATGAATCGTTTATTTATTGGTAGCCTAAATGTACGTGGTTTATGTAACTCCAAATTTAGAGAAAAAACTTTCCAGTGGTTTGAAGAACTGAAACTAGATATTATATTTCTGCAAGAAATATACTGTAAAGAAAATTTTGTAAAATGTTTTAACTCTTCATGGAAAGGTAATATTTTACACTGTGTGACTGATTCAGTACACAGTAGAGGTGTTTGTATCATGTTCAGAAAAAATTTGAATATTGAAATAATAAATTTTAAAACATGTGATATGGGACGCACACTACTTGTGAATGCTAAAATAGGTGAGGAGGTACTTACTCTGGTTAACATCTATGCTCCAAATAGTGAAAAAGATAGAATAGATTTCTACACTAAGGTTGAAAACTGGATAAATGAAGATTCACTAAATACTGATAACATAATTTTGGGGGGTGACTTTAACTGTTGTCACTTAGAAACTGACAGGCAACCACCAACACATCTCAAAGATAAAAGTCGCGAACGATTTAATGATTTAATAAAACACAGCATGCTCCAAGATGTGCAAAATGAATATGATAAAGTAATCAATAAGTTTACTTTTTTTGAAAAACAGTATGGCACAAAAAGTAGATTAGACTATATTTTTGTAAGTCCCAATAAATACATAAATATCAAAAGCAATATTGTAGAGCCTTTTGATTCGAATAAAATTGATCACAAACTTGTCTTTGCAGAGTTAACTCCTAACTTCTGCAAACGGGGACCAAATTATTGGAAATTTAACTCAAATCTGCTTAATGATAATGGATACTGTCAGTACATGAAAAATATCATCAATGAATGCACAAAAAAATACCAATATTTAATGAATAGGCATCAGTTATGGGAAATTTTGAAAGTTACTATTAAAGAATCTACCCTTTCATACTGTTACAAAAGAGTAAAAAATCAGAAATCTGAAATCCAAAATCTGCAGACAAAATTGGATGATCTAATAGAGAAGAGCAATAAGCAAGAACCGAATCAAAATGATACCTTGAAGCAAATTAATGACACAAAAATACAGCTGAATAATCTTTTAGAGACTGCAACACAAGGGTTGTACATAAGATCAAAGGCAGAATGGTGTGAGAAAGGTGATCGGAATAGTAAATTTTTCATGAATTTAGAAAATAAAAGACAAAGTAGTAACACTATTAACCATATTAAAACTTCTAATGGAAATTATGTTTACAACCAAAACGATATTATGAAGGAGTTATCAACTTTTTATGAAAATCTTTTCAAAAGCAACAAGACCAGCAATGAAAATGTAAATCAATACTTTTCAAAGGTGACCATTGATAAAAAACTGGATCGTTGTGAGAAATTATTACGCGACAGTCAGATCAGTCAGGAAGAGTTAGGAAAAGTAGTAAACAATTTAAAATCTAACAAATCTCCAGGCCTAGATGGTTTAACCCCTGAATTTTATAAGTGTTTTTGGAAATCCATAAGCACTCCATTTTGTGATATGGTAAATGAATCTTTCTCAAAGAAAACCCTTCCTGATTCACTCACCACTGCAGTAATTTCATTGTTACACAAAAAAGGCGAAAGATATTTATTGAAAAACTATAGGCCTATTAGCTTAACAAACTATGATTATAAAATCATAGCTTTTGCCCTATCTTATAGGTTACAAAAGGTTCTCCCTTCTTTAATTCACAAAAATCAAACGGCTTATATTAAAAAGAGATTCATCGGGGATAATGTAAGAACAATTGATGATATTATAGCATACTCTGAAAAGTATAACAATGATGGCGTTATACTAAGTCTAGATTTTCAAAAAGCATTTGATACAATTGAATGGAACTTTATGCACAAAGTGCTAGAAAAACTCAATTTTGGCAACGACCTAATATCCTGGATTGAAATTTTATACCAAAACGCTAATGTAGTTATTAAAAATAATGGATATATATCAAAAAAAATTTTCCTTGAAAGAGGCTTAAGACAAGGCTGCCCAATATCTTCTATTCTTTTTATATTGTGTGTTGAGATTCTTGCAATGCATATAAGAGAAAACAACAAAATTAAAGGCCTTCTCTTTGAAGAGACAGAGTTTAAAATCAGTCAGTATGCAGATGATACTGTTCTATTACTTAGGGATTTGGACTCAATAACAGAAGCTTTAAATACTATCAATATTTTTTCAACGGTTGCTGGACCACTATTAAACTTAGATAAAACTGAAGGACTGCTTCTTGGAAACCTAAGGCATTTACAAGTACAAACTTTCCAAAACATTAATTTTAATGAATTATCAGTTAAGTGTCTCGGCATACACATAGGACATAACAAACAAATATGTGATGAGCTTAATTGGAACACCAAATTGACCCAATTTGAAAATACCCTTAAGGTATGGCAAAAGAGAAAACTAAACATATTTGGCAAGGTTACAGTTATTAACTACATTTGCTTTCCAAAATTAATATATCTGTGTTCAGTGACATCAGTACCTAATAAGATTATCGAAAAAATAGAAGAACTAATAGATAAATTTATGTGGAATGGTAATAAAAGTCGTGTCAATAAGACAAGCCTCATAAATCCTATAGACAATGGCGGCGTGAATCTTGTTCATGTGAGATCCAAGATTCAATCCTTAAAAGCCCAATGGTTGGTCAGATGGTTAAAGGACCCTTTATGGAAACCAATCGCTGACTCCCTCTTAAGAAAAATTAGATGCTGTCTACCAATGCTTTTTCACATGAATCTTAAAAAGTTGAAAGATTTTCCAGTATTACTAGAAATGCCAAATTTCTACCAAGACGTGTGGTCTTCTTATTATACTTACAAAAATATCAGACCAATTGCTGCTATGAATGACTATGACTTCCTGACCCAAGTCATTTGGGGCAATCAGATTTTCAAATTTCAAAATAAATGCCTATCTTTTCATAACTGGATAAATGGTGGTATAATTTATGTAAAAGATTTATTTGATGCGAACGGCAATTTTCATTGTGAAAGTTATATTTTGAATAAAATAACTGATAAACGTGATTGGATTAGGGAATATACAATTGTCAAAAAGGTGTTACAGCATCACTTAACAAAGTTTCGCACTTCTTTAGCAAAATATGTCAGAATCAAGGAGCCTTTTAATTATACTCAGAATAAAATCTGTTTTCTAGACTTAAAAAGCAAAGATATATACGATATAATAAGATCCAAAGTAGCAACAAAACACTTTATGGAAGCCAGGTGGGGTACTATTCTCAACAAAACATTGAGCACTAATGATTGGAAACAAATATACAAGCGCAAAATTGAAAATGTGGTATGCAAACGGTTATCAGAGTTTAATTACAAACTCGTTCATAATTTAATTTACACTGGTTATATTCTAAGTAAATGGAAAGTGTCAATATCTAATAAATGTGTTGTATGTGGTGAAACTGACACTGTAAAACATCTCTTGTTTGATTGTAAAAGAGTAAAATGTATTTGGGAAAAAGCTGGAGAATGTCTAAAACTGGATATAACTTGATCTCATATTATTCTTGGTTTGGATGAAATATATGCTAAAGAAATAAATCAGAGTAGAAACAATATAATTTCAATAATATCTTATTCTATATATACCACATGGGTAAAATGTGGAGATAAAAGAAAGCTTTAAATATCAGAATCTTACAGTGTGTGTAAAAAATTGTTTGACATATTATTTGAATTTATTTAAAATGTTTAATTCAAAGCTAAACTACTTGAAAAAATATGATGCATATGTGCAAAGAATATTAGACAATTCATAAAATTTGTAAACAATTGACTTAAGAATAAGAAAAAGCTGTTTGATTTCTTCCGCTATATTTTTTATTACTTTATGTTGACACAGTTAAACTAATTTAAATCATTTTGCCTGTATTTTGTTTTGTTTAATGTCATGTAATTGTCATGTAATGAAATTATCTGATCTGTAAATCAGATGGCACTGTAAAAAAGTCTGATGGTTGGTTCCAAACCCTCGCCAACCCAGATCTTATTGCACTATGTAGGAAAAGGGTAAATAAAAAAAAAAAAAAAAAAAAAAAAAATGTTTTGCTAGGTACTTCAAAAAATTATAATCATGCTAACATTTGAGTAGGCGGTTATGATGTTTCCTTACAATATTTCAGTAAAATACTCAGATTGGATTTTGGCCCCACCAAACTGTCCCTAATTTTATTATTAACAATACCCCAATCATTTAAGATCCTCTAAAATAATAATAATAATAATAGAAACATTTGCATAGTGCAAAATTGATCAAGATCCTTTACCAGCTGGAATTCAAAAAGGCACAGTCCTTAAACCTAGCTAAGTCATAACCCATTAAGTGCCCACCTGGGGAGGATGAATATAGTGGCAGGTAAGCCAGTCTAAGCAGGTATGGGAGGTATGCTGTGAATACCACAGCCTGTAGCAAAGTTCAGCAATCTTCTGAAGACAAACATGAACCCCCCCTATCCCATTCAACTCATAAGTGGTAACTATATCATGTGATCTTAAACATTTAACAGGACTGGCTGATACAAAGACTTTTTGTCTATCTTAAACAAGTCATGTTTAAAATCAGTCGTGATTTTTTTTTTTTTTTTTTTTGTTATTTACAATACTCACCTATTGGAGTTTCTGCCTGTTCAGGCGATGCCACAGTATTAAGACTTAATTAAATCACTCTCCCGTTTCAGTTTCTGCCTGTCTAGTAACAGCCACAATATTACATACTTTATTACAGCACTCACCAGTTTGAATTTCTGTCTGTGCAGTAAGTATTACATACTTTATAACAGCACTCACCTGTATGAGTTTCTCTCTGACCATTAAGTATTACATACTTTATTACAGCACTCACCCGCTTGAGTTTCTGTCTGTGCAGTAAGTATTACATACTTTATTACAACACTCACCTGTTTAATTTTCTGCCTGCCCAGTAAGTAATACATACTTTATTACAACACTCACCTGTTTGAGTTTCTGCCTGTCGAGTAAGTATTACATACTTTATTACAACACTCACCCGTTTGAGTTTCTGCCTGTCCAGGAGGTGCCAAATTATTCCTTCAGGCTTGTTTGTCTTCGGACACTGAATCACACGTGTTGGAGTCACAATCCAGTCCACAGTCACATCGTGAGCACCAAACATCTCATCGGGCAGGTCCATCACCTAGAATAAAACCAGAATGCATTCTTACTCTATTTAATTATTTAGTCGTGCTAAAACCGGTTTATCCCAAATTTACCTCCAGGGATATCTCTTGACTTAACAACATTAGTTTTGTAACAAGTTGACTGTAACTCAATACAGAACATAGTTGGTGACTTTTAGATATCACATCTATTTGTGCAATTTAAGAGTTTTTAAGAAATAAATATTGATATACTAACCTATTACAAAACAGAACTTTTACACACAAAAAAAAGCAATCAGTGTCCGTGAACGGGCTGTGTCAGCTGACTGTGTGTTTTGAGTTTTAGAGTAGAAGTGACAGACGAAAAGGACACAAATTGTGTCCTGCAAATGGTATTCAGAAGGAAAGTAACAAAATAACAGTTTAGGTGTAAAAAGTAGGTTAAAAACATAATAATTATTTAATAAAAATACTGCAAATGCAATAGTTTTTGAGTTACAACTGCTTTACTCAACAGTGAGAATCTCAAAGTAGCTTTTGCTCACCTAAGCAATCAGTTAAAGGGCTGCAATTTTAAGTAGGTGAAATCCGACCACACCATAAGATTCCCAGCCCATGATTTCCTACCAGTTGGTTTACCAATAATAAGCGAGTTATAAGCACTTTTAGGTTTGGCTATCCTCATTTGACCTTGAAGGAGGGATCCAAGGTCAAATCTGACCACACCAGAAGATTCCCAGCCCATGATTTTCTATAGGTTGGTTTGTCATCCCAAGCCTGTACAACCAATAATAAGGGAGATACAAGCACTTTTCATGACTGACAAAGAAATGCCTGTGGCGACCATCTTGTTTTTCAAAATGAGGCGAAAAATATTCCCAGTCAAGACTTTGTAATGAGGAACATATCCTGCGAATTTGAGATCTCTACCTGTAATACCCTTTGCTCTAGAGGGCCAACAAAAGTCCTTGCTGAAAGTCCAAAAAAAATGCCTGTGGCGGCCAGCTTGTTTTTCAAAATGAGGCCAAAAATATTCCCAGGCAAGATTTTATGGCTATGAATATATCCTGCAAATTTGAGAAGGCTAGCTATAATATTTTTTCGTTAGAGCGGTAACGGTGAAATCTCTCTACACACTGCGTCGGCGTAACAAAGCGAAATCCAAAGTATCCGGTGGATACAATTATGCATTACCATTATACCATCATCTGTCCTTTGATGCTTTATTTCCCTTGTCCATTGGTGATCCTAGTTTATTGCCTAGAGGTAAACCACAAAATAACCCTGATGCTGTAGGAAGCCACACCAAGACAATTAGTTGAATTTAGAGGATTTCTATTTCTTACTTATTACTTTGTTAACCTTCATCTTTGAAGTCTGATTCTTATTGCTAAAACTTCTCTGCCTAAGTATTATTAAAAAGACCTCCGTCTACAGTTCCACAACTCCAATTAGAAACAAGAAAATAGCATCCGAGATGCCCGTACACCACAGCCTGGGGAAATATTTTTCAACACCATGATATAGAAGTAGTATAACAGTAGAAAGTTCAAGATACTTTCAGAGCAGTGTCAGTTATCTTAAGGTCCAAATAAATGCTTAAGTAGAGAAAATATCTAAGGAAAAGAAATGAAAAGAAAGATGAAGTATTAAATCAAGACAATTCAATAATAAAATGACCGCATTTATCAGTAAACCAAAAATGGCCAAATTATGGTTTGGATGTTTTGAATATTACCCATGCATACAGAAGTGGCAATACATTCAATGAATGCTTATGTGTGGTGTTGGAGAAAAGCCTGTGGCTCACTTGATGAAATTCCATCTGTTACAATGGGAACTTGCAAAAGGAAATTCTTAATGAATTCTAATATGACTTTAACAGTGCTTAATCTGCATCAACAGACAGACCCAAAGGTGCAACAAGATTTTAAAGGTCTACACAGCAAAGTCAAAGGTCAATCAGTGTCACACCATGACGTTGCACACCTAAAACCCTCAACCAATGTCCCTACCTAGTATAAACTTCCTACACCTTACAGTCTCTGAGATATAGCCTGGACAAGATTTTATAGGTCAAGGTCACTACAGCAAGGTCAAAGGTCAAACCAGCTCACACTATGACGTAGCACACCTACACCCCTTAACCAATGTTCCTACCAAGTATCAACTTCCTACACCTCTTACGGTTTCCAAGATATAGCCCGGACCAGGTTTTATAGGTCAAGTTCACTACGGCAAGGTCAAATCAAGGTCACACTATGACGTAGCACACCTACACCTCCTAACCAATGCCCCTACCAAGTATCAACTTCCTACACCCTACAGTTTCCGAGATATAGCCCGGACAAGATTTTAAAGGTCACTGTCACTACGGCAAGGTCAAATCAAGGTCAGACCATGACGTTGCACACCTACAACCCCTAATTAATGTCCCTGCCAAGTATCAACTTCCTACACCTTATGGTTCACGTGATATAGCCCGGACAAGATTTTCAAACTCAAGGTAACTACGGCAAGGTCAAAGGTCAAATCAAGGTCAGACCATGATGTTGCACATCTACACCCCCAACTAATGTCCCTGCCAAATATGAACTTCCTACACCTTAAGGTTTCTGAGATACAGCCTGGACAAACTATTTCCCGCCGCCCGCCCATCCGGACACCATGGGTGAAAGCAGTACCCTGACAGCCCTTAAGGGCTGTGGGGTAAAAAACTGGAGTCTTACAAGCATCAATAAGGAACAGCTTAGTTATACATTCATGCTGAACTTAGTATTTAACACAAAACCTTTTTTTTTTTTTTTTGCTGTATGATGAACAATGTAAATGATTTTACCCTTAAGTGATCAACATAAGCATCAATTTAATATATTAATAAACATATATTAATAACTTTTCTTGTATTTTAAGTGTTACTGGCAATATTTTTCAAGGTTTTTCTGCATATTCAGTGTTATTTTTTTTGGGGGGGTGGGGGTGGGGGTGGGGGGGTGGAAATGATAAATATATGACACTCTCACTTGAATTTGGATATTTATACACATAAAATTTTCACATTTATTAAATTTAACTGAACTTCTTTTTCAATCCAACTTTTACAACAGTATTGTACAAGTTGGGATTACTTGATAGTGAAATTCTGTACAAGTTACAACTTGTACAGCCAATCTTGTACGAGTTGCAACTTGTACAAACTGCTTGTAAAAAAGTTGCAACTTGTACCGGCTTTTTGTGATCTTCAGAATCACCAATGATAATAGCACTAGACAACATATTTAACATAGTTCTACATGAAGAGATCTGACTGTACAAGATTCCTATAGTGTTGCACTGTTATAAACGTTAATGTTCTGTTACAGTTTTCAAAGTTTTAGGACCATACCTGGCAGTCATGCACAGTGGTGATGACCGGAGTATTCTCATCCACAGCACCCATACATCTCATCATTCCATATTCCAAATCAGCATATCCCTCTCCTTTACCAATACGCCAACCTGATACATACACAATGTCATAAAACTTTATCTCCATGTAAATTAGAAACATGTATGTGTTCACAACAAATATCCTAAAACATACAGGGCAGAACATACAGATATATAATCTGTTGCTTCAAGCCTTAATGTTCAAACAATTCAAGAGGGTTTAGGCTAATCTGAACGGACACCTTTTGTTGATATAACTTAAAGAGTCCTTCTGAGTAATCTAGGTACATATCATTCAAAATAAAATGATTTATACAAAAATAAAACAATACGTACCCTTTGTTGACACTGCCACCGATCCAATAACTATGAGGTCTATTTTGACCTTGCTGTCCAGACCAACAGGTGAACTAAACTCCTTGACACCCTGAGAAAGATACACCTGTACATTATTGAACATATACAAGTACACACCTATCTATATGATTACCAGGTGAATTAAACTACTCGACACCCTGAGATACACCTGTACATTATTGAACATATACAAATACACACCTATCTATATGATTAACAGGTGAACTAAACTCCTCGACACCCTGAGATACACCTGTACATTATTGAACATATACGACTACACACCTATCTATATGATTAACAGGTGACCAAAACTCCTTGACACCCTGAGATACACCTGTACATTATTTGGTGTTGGTGGTAGATTGCATATTTCTTGTTCCAGATAGTGGAAATTTGTTAAAACCGGGTATGTTTGATTTAGTAAGTACCATAAGTTACCAAAATGGTGCACGATATATAATTTGCATACAAATATGATCCACGATGTGCTTTTCAAATACTTTTTTTGACAAGATGGCTAATATATTGACAGAATATAATAAAATACTTGGAAATATTTTTTATAGTAAAATATCTTGGTAAACCTATGTTAAAGTAATGAACATGTGAGGAAACCAGTTATGGTTACATGCAAATGGTTCAGTCGAGAAATAGCTTTCCAGTTTATTGTCTAATACACTAACATTAGTGGGAGAATCATGTGGCTGTGTGGGTAATGCTACTGAATTTTAAAAAGATTTCAATATTGGGGGGTGGGGGGGCAATAATTTCTACTAACTGGTTAAAATCCAGGATACCAAAAATGTTTCTGTTCTGGCATATCCCCAACCGCTAACAGGAAGTGAACTTTACCAAACAAAACACAACAATTTTCATTGAAAATGCACTGAAAACTACCAAAAACACAAGATCAAAGAGTACAATTTCTTCAGATTTAGGCTTTATTTCATACATTTATTTACAGTTTTCCCAAAAATGGTGAGACTGATATTCAGCTTTAGGCACCGATATCAACAACCCTGTCACAAAATAATATACATTGTTCATATCAATAAATGATGTACCCACTAACATTATTGAACATATACATACATATCGATATGAAACATGAAAACTGAATATGGCACCCTGAGAAAGACAAACCTGTGCACTACAACCATAAACAAATAGACACCTTTCTGTATGAACAGGCAAAGTGCATTTTGTATAAATCCTGGCTATTTTTAGGCATTTCAGGAAATTGGCGAAAAGATTAGCCGAATTCAGAAATTATTAATAAAAGAGTGCAACTGGGTAAGGGGTGATATGAGGGGGCATAACCTCATACAAACATGTTGATGCCTGCAGGGTGGAGGGTGGGGAATGCCCAAATACAATACTAGACCTACGCATCAGAGAACTGATGCAAATCTGTATCCACCGGAAAGACCACTCACCAAAGCCAGTGAACCATGGTTTGATCTTGAAGGAGGGGCCAAAGGTCAAATCTGACATCGGAAGCTTCCCATCCCACAATATCCTGCAAGTTGGTTTCACATTGCAAACCTCTAGGATCAATAATAAATGAGTTATAAACACTTTTAAGTTTGGCTGTCCTCGTTTGACCTTCAAGGAGGGGCTCAAGGTCAAATCTGACCACATCAGAAGACTCCCAGCCCATGATTTCCTATAGGTTGGTTTACCATCCCAAGTGTCTTGGACCAATAATAAGAAAGTTATAAGCACTTTTAAGTTTGGCTATCCTCGTATGACCTTGAAGGAGGGGTCCTAGGTCAAAACTGACCACATCAAAAGATTCCCAGCCCATGATTTCCTAGAAGTTGCTTTGCTATCCCAAACCTCTAGGATCAATAATAAGCGAGTTATAAGCACTTTTAAGTTTGGCTATCCTCGTTTGACCTTGAAGGAGGGGCCCATGGTCAAATCCGACGATACCAGAAGATTCCCAGCCCATGATTTCCTATAGGTTGGTTTGCCATCCCAAACCTCTAGGACCAATATTAAGTGAGTTATAAGCACTTTTAAGTCTCTCTATCCTCATTTGACCTTGAAGGAGGGGTTCAAGGTCAAATCCGACCATACCAGAAGATTCCCAGTTCATGATTTCCTATAGGTTGGTTTGCCATCCCAAACCTCTAGGACCAATATTAAGCGAGTTATAAGCACTTTTAAGTCTGTCTATCCTCATTTGACCTTGAAGGAGGGGTTCAAGGTCAAATCCGACCATACCAGAAGATTCCCAGTTCATGATTTCCTATAGGTTGGTTTACCATCCCAAACCTCTTGGACCAATAATAAGCGAGTTATAAGCACTTTTAAGTTTGGCTATCCTCGTTTGACCTTGAACAAGGGGCTCAAGGTCAAATCCAACCACACCAGAAGATTCCCAGCCCATGATTTCCCATAGGTTGGTTTACCATCCCAAACCTCTAGGACCGATAATAAGAGAGTTATAAGCACTTTTAAGTTTGGCTATCCTCGTTTGACCTTCAAGGCGGGGTCCAAGGTCAAATCTGACCACATAAAAGATTCCCAGCACATGGTTTCCTATTTGTTGGTTTCATATTATAAACCTCTAGGACCAATAATAAGTGAGATATAAGCAATTTTAAAGTCTGCTATGTGGGTTACTTTGGCACTCTGTGGATGACCTTGAATTAAGAGCTTCAGGGTCAAATGTCTGCAAGCTTGTAGAGGACATATATATATCTGTTATACATATCACCTATGAGAAATAGGCAGTAGAAAAATGTAGATAATTTTTAAAGAAATGCCCACAGTGGCCATCTTGTTTTTCAGAATGAGGCCAATTTCCTTCCCAGAGAAGCTTACCCCCCAATGAAGATATCCTGCAAATTTGCTGAACCTAGCTGATGTAGTTTTCCTGTTAGAGCGTTAACGCCGAAAATCTCTCTACACGCGGCATCGGCATAGTGAACGCTAAACCAAAGTATCCACCGGATGCCTCCGGTGGATACAATAATTCCTGGCGTTTGTGCCTAGAGGTGGCATTTGGGTTTGACGGATCCCCCATCCAGTGTAGGATATTAAACTCCATGTTTCCTACAGAATGGTTTTTCTGTGAGAAATGTCTAGACACTGGTGTGGATTTTTCTGGTTGGAATTTCTGGACACTGCTGTAGTGTTCATACATTCTATTTCTAATAGGCCTTTTTGTTTCTCCTGTGTATTGGAGGCCACATAGATTGCAATTAATGATGTAAATTACATTAGGTAGCTCACAAGTGACCTTGTGTTTTGGGGGAAGTGACTGCTATTTAAATGTTTTCTTGGCATGGAAACTAGTAATACATGTTCTAGTTTCCTGATTCTAGGGCAGTAGGTGCATTTACCTAATCTGGTGCAGACTGGGATAAATTGGCTTGGTGGGACCAATAGTTTTGGTGTAGGTGGGTATGAAATGTGGCTACTGGTAAGCATATCTTTGAGATTTGGTAGTCTTCTATAGCCAATTAATGATTTGGTTTTGAATATTTCAATGAATTTTCAATGAATTTTTTCCATGACAGTGGTTTTAATGAGGCAGGTTAACTTAGGGATTAACTTATTGTTACTGACACCAATACACTTATTACTCTGAATTCAGAAATTAGTATTTACTACTGCCACAAATATATGTCACGCTTCAGGAAACACCTGAAAACTCCCTTGTTTGATTCCAGTTTCCCCACCTAGTCTCCTTCCCTCTGGTCACACCCATAACTCCGGATTAATGACCTTGACTGCCCCACGACTATCCTTATGACTAATGGTTTTGTACTGTAGCGCACTAAGTTCCTTTTGTGAGGAAGACATGGTGCCTGCAAAGCAGCAGATTAGATTAGATATATGACAGGGCACTATATGGTAATTACCTGCGACATACTACAGATCCTGAGTTGCTCTTTTGTAGCTCCTTCTGGAGGCTCAATCCTGTTGAACAGCCCTTCCCTCAGTCTTGGAGTGGGAACCAGCAGCGTTTTGTGGGCCTTCAATTTACAACACAAATACTGTGTAAAAAGGAATGCAGAAATAAGGTCTAAAAGAACGTTTTTTTTTTCCTGCCATAGACTAAATTACACAAAAATACAAGTTAAAAAGTTCACAATTTCTTCAGATTTAGGTTTTGTTACAT
Organism: Sabellastarte sp. h YS-2021; assembly: GCA_964017235.1. Lineage (NCBI taxonomy): Eukaryota > Metazoa > Annelida > Polychaeta > Sabellida > Sabellidae > Sabellastarte > Sabellastarte sp. h YS-2021. The sequence goes on along the minus strand of OZ024936.1, from coordinate 50,130,925 downwards.
TTTAAGTTTCCCCAAAAGTGTATGTACTGACAATTGAGATGCCAGTTGTTGAGAATCATCACAAAGTATTTCCAGTAAAAGTTATCGACATCAAGAATTAGAAACCTGCTACTGACCCTGCCTTACTTTATAAGTTTATCATTATTTTTCATATTCATTCTTACCTCAAGAACATTGAAGCGAGCCTGCTCCTGAGCTTTGTCTGGGTTGATCTTGACAGTGCGTGCCTTCTGAAATAACTCCAAACCCTTGGCTTGATCAGCTGCTATGTTGGCATCCTATGAAATAAATATTTATCAAGTACTTGGTGGGTTGGACGCTTCAAACACTTGAATGTGCTCAATCACTTTGAATTGTTTAAACTATTTATCCGGAAAGGGGCAACAATGAATGTTTTCATATATCTCAAGCACAGTGAAGGAATCATCTATCAATATCTCAATATCAACTGTTAGAGCCTCTTTAGATTTCAATATCGATACCAAAACAGTAAATATCAATAATATTTCTAATACCTTAATATTGCATTTTAAAACTAGAAATAGGCCGCCCTGTTGATAGTAGATGCGAATAGAAACAGGATAGCATAGAAGAACACACATTATCATGTGTAATGTCCACCCATGAACCTTTTGCCCAAATTGTACAGTAGTCTTACAAGACCCTGTTTCATTTGTAAAATATATCAATGATGCTTAAATATTTGTTAGTGTAGATGTAAATTATTTCAGCTTCATGCCTTTTTGCATTGGTTGGGTTGAAAATTTTGACGAAATCACTCTATCTTGCACGGTTAAGAAGATAGAAGCAAATTCCTGTTTTTCTATTTTTGGCAAAAATTTGAAAATTCAAAATGGCCGCCATTTTTGGGAAAAGGAAATTTTTGGGAAAAGGAAATTTTTTTGAAAATTGCCAAGAGTACATTTCTTAGATACCCTATGGGTCGAAAATTTCAACGAAATAACTCTATTTTGCACGGTTAAGGCCAGTTTGTGTTTTTCCATTTTGGGCAAAAATTCGAAAATTCAAAATGGCTGCCATTTTTGGGGAGGGGAAAATTTTTTGAAAATTGCAAAGATTACATTCCTCAGATACCCTGTGGGTTGAAAATTTCGACGAAATCGCTCTATCTTGCATGGTTAAGGAGATAGAAGCAAATTTGTGTTTTGCCATTTTTGGCAAAAATTCGAAAATTCAAAATGGCCGCCATTTTAGGGGAGGGGAAATTTTTTTTTAAATTGCCAAGAATACAATGCTCAAATACCTGTGGGTCGAAAATTTTGACGAAATCGCTCTATCTCGCATGGTTAAGGAGATAGAAGGAAATTCGAAAATTCAAAATGGCTGTCATTTTTGGGGAGGGGAAAATTTTTTGAAAATTCTTTGCATTCCTTAGATACCCTGTGGGTTGAAAATTTCGACGAAATCGCTCTATCTCGCACGGTTAAGGAGATAGAAGCAAATTAGTGTTTTGCCATTTTTGGCAAAAATTCGAAAATTCAAAATGGCCGCCATTTTTGGGGAGGGGAAAATTTTTTGAAAATTGCAAATATTACATTCCTTAGATACCCTGTGGGTCGAAAATTTTGACGAAATCGCTCTATCTCACACGGTTAAGGAGATAGAAGCAAATTTGTGTTTTGCCATTTTTGGCAAAAATTCGAAAATTCAAAATGGCCGCCATTTTTGGGGAGGGGAAAATTTTTTGAAAATTGCAAAGATTGCATTCCTCAGATACCCTGTGGGTTGAAAATTTCGACGAAATCGCTCTATCTCGCACGGTTAAGGAGATAGAAGCAAATTTGTGTTTTGCCATTTTTGGCAAAAATTCGAAAATTCAAAATGGCTGCCATTTTTGGGGAGGGGAAAATTTTTTGAAAATTGCAAAGATTACATTCCTTAGATACCCTGTGGGTTGAAAATTTCGACGAAATCGCTCTATCTCGCATGGTTAAGGAGATAGAAGCAAATTTGTGTTTTGCCATTTTTGGCAAAAATTCAAAATGGCCGCCATTTTAGGGGAGGGGAAATAAATTGCCAAGAATACAATGCTCAAATACCTGTGGGTCGAAAATTTTGACGAAATCGCTCTATCTCGCATGGTTAAGGAGATAGAAGGAAATTCGAAAATTCAAAATGGCTGTCATTTTTGGGGAGGGGAAAATTTTTTGAAAATTCTTTGCATTCCTTAGATACCCTGTGGGTCGAAAATTTCGACGAAATCGCTCTATCTCGCACGGTTAAGGAGATAGAAGCAAATTAGTGTTTTGCCATTTTTGGCAAAAATTCGAAAATTCAAAATGGCCGCCATTTTTGGGGAGGGGAAAATTTTTTAAAAATTACCAAGAGTACAATGCTCAGATACCCTGTGGGTCGAAAATTTCGACGAAATCGCTCTATCTCGCACGGTTAAGGAGATAGAAGCAGATTTGTGTTTTGCCATTTTTGGCAAAAATTCGAAAATTCAAAATGGCCGCCATTTTTGGGGAGGGGAAAATTTTTTGAAAATTGCAAAGATTGCATTGGTTAGATACCCTGTGGGTCGAAAATTTCGACGAAATCGCTCTATCTCGCACGGTTAAGGAGATAGAAGCAAATTTGTGTTTTGCCATTTTTGGCAAAAATTCGAAAATTCAAAATGGCCGAAATCGCTCTATCTCACACGGTTAAGGAGATAGAAGCAAATTAGTGTTTTGCCATTTTTGGCAAAAATTCGAAAATTCAAAATGGCCGCCATTTTTGGGGAGGGGAAAATTTTTTGAAAATTGCAAAGATTGCATTCCTTAGATACCCTGTGGGTCGAAAATTTCGACGAAATCGCTCTATCTCGCATGATTAAGGAGACAGAAGCAAATTTGTGTTTTGCCATTTTTGGCAAAAATTCGAAAATTCAAAATGGCCGCCATTTTTGGGGAGGGGAAAATTTTTTGAAAATTGCAAAGATTGCATTCCTTAGATACCCTGTGGGTCGAAAATTTTGCCGAAATCGCTCTATCTCGCACGGTTAAGGAGATAGAAGCAAATTTGTGTTTTGCCATTTTTGGCAAAAATTCGAAAATTCAAAATGGCCGCCATTTTAGGGGAGGGGAAAATTTTTGGAAAATTGCAGATTGCATTCCTTAAATACCCTGTGGGTCGAAAATTTCGACGAAATCGCTCTATCTCGCACGGTTAAGGAGATAGAAGCAAATTTGTGTTTTGCCATTTTTGGCAAAAATTCGAAAATTCAAAATGGCCGCCATTTTTGGGGAGGGGAAAATTTTTTGAAAATTGCAAATATTACATTCCTTAGATACCCTGTGGGTCGAAAATTTCGACGAAATCACTCTATCTCGCACGGTTAAGGAGATAGAAGCAAATTTGTGTTTTGCCATTTTTGGCAAAAATTCGAAAATTCAAAATGGCCGCCATTTTTGGGGAGGGGAAAATTTTTTGAAAATTGCAAAGATTACATTCCTTAGATACCCTGTGGGTTGAAAATTTCGACGAAATCGCTCTATCTCGCATGGTTAAGGAGATAGAAGCAAATTTGTGTTTTGCCATTATTGGCAAAAATTCAAAATGGCCGCCATTTTAGGGGAGGGGAAATTTTTTTTTTAATTGCCAAGAATACAATGCTCAAATACCTGTGGGTCGAAAATTTTGACGAAATCGCTCTATCTCGCATGGTTAAGGAGATAGAAGGAAATTCGAAAATTCAAAATGGCTGTCATTTTTGGGGAGGGGAAAATTTTTTGAAAATTCTTTGCATTCCTTAGATACCCTGTGGGTCGAAAATTTCGACGAAATCGCTCTATCTCGCACGGTTAAGGAGATAGAAGCAAATTAGTGTTTTGCCATTTTTGGCAAAAATTCGAAAATTCAAAATGGCCGCCATTTTTGGGGAGGGGAAAATTTTTTAAAAATTGCAAAGATTGCATTGGTTAGATACCCTGTGGGTCGAAAATTTCGACGAAATCGCTCTATCTCGCATGGTTAAGGAGATAGAAGCAAATTTGTGTTTTGCCATTTTTGGCAAAAATTCGAAAATTCAAAATGGCCGCCATTTTTGGGGAGGGGAAAATTTTTTGAAAATTGCAAAGATTGCATTCCTTAGATACCCTGTGGGTCGAAAATTTCAACGAAATCGCTCTATCTCACACGGTTAAGGAGATAGAAGCAAATTAGTGTTTTGCCATTTTTGGCAAAAATTCGAAAATTCAAAATGGCCGCCATTTTTGGGGAGGGGAAAATTTTTTGAAAATTGCAAAGATTGCATTCCTTAGATACCCTGTGGGTCGAAAATTTCGACGAAATCGCTCTATCTCGCATGATTAAGGAGACAGAAGCAAATTTGTGTTTTGCCATTTTTGGCAAAAATTCGAAAATTCAAAATGGCCGCCATTTTTGGGGAGGGGAAAATTTTTTGAAAATTGCAAAGATTGCATTCCTTAGATACCCTGTGGGTCGAAAATTTTGCCGAAATCGCTCTATCTCGCACGGTTAAGGAGATAGAAGCAAATTTGTGTTTTGCCATTTTTGGCAAAAATTCGAAAATTCAAAATGGCCGCCATTTTAGGGGAGGGGAAAATTTTTTGAAAATTGCAGATTGCATTCCTTAAATACCCTGTGGGTCGAAAATTTCGACGAAATCGCTCTATCTCGCACAGTTAAGGAGATAGAAGCAAATTTGTGTTTTGCCATTTTTGGCAAAAATTCGAAAATTCAAAATGGCCGCCATTTTTGGGGAGGGGAAAATTTTTTGAAAATTGCAAATATTACATTCCTTAGATACCCTGTGGGTCGAAAATTTCGACGAAATCACTCTATCTCGCACGGTTAAGGAGATAGAAGCAAATTTGTGTTTTGCCATTTTTGGCAAAAATTCGAAAATTCAAAATGGCCGCCATTTTTGGGGAGGGGAAAATTTTTTGAAAATTGCAAAGATTGCATTCCTTAGATACCCTGTGGGTCGAAAATTTTGCCGAAATCGCTCTATCTCGCACGGTTAAGGAGATAGAAGCAAATTTGTGTTTTGCCATTTTTGGCAAAAATTCGAAAATTCAAAATGGCCGCCATTTTAGGGGAGGGGAAAATTTTTGGAAAATTGCAAATATTACATTCCTTAGATACCCTGTGGGTCGAAAATTTTGACGAAATCGCTCTATCTCCCACGGTTAAGGAGATAGAAGCAAATTTGTGTTTTGCCATTTTTGGCAAAAATTCGAAAATTCAAAATGGCCGCCATTTTTGGGGAGGCGAAAATTTTTTGAAAATTGCAAATATTACATTCCTTAGATACCCTGTGGGTCGAAAATTTTGACGAAATCGCTCTATCTCGCACAGTTAAGGAGATAGAAGCAAATTTGTGTTTTGCCATTTTTGGCAAAAATTCGAAAATTCAAAATGGCCGCCATTTTTGGGGAGGGGAAAATTTTTTGAAAATTGCAAAGATTACATTCCTTAGATACCCTGTGGGTTGAAAATTTCGACGAAATCGCTCTATCTCGCATGGTTAAGGAGATAGAAGCAAATTTGTGTTTTGCCATTTTTGGCAAAAATTCAAAATGGCCGCCATTTTAGGGGAGGGGAAATTTTTTTTTTAATTGCCAAGAATACAATGCTCAAATACCTGTGGGTCGAAAATTTTGACGAAATCGCTCTATCTCGCATGGTTAAGGAGATAGAAGGAAATTCGAAAATTCAAAATGGCTGTCATTTTTGGGGAGGGGAAAATTTTTTGAAAATTCTTTGCATTCCTTAGATACCCTGTGGGTCGAAAATTTCGACGAAATCGCTCTATCTCGCACGGTTAAGGAGATAGAAGCAAATTAGTGTTTTGCCATTTTTGGCAAAAATTCGAAAATTCAAAATGGCCGCCATTTTTGGGGAGGGGAAAATTTTTTAAAAATTGCAAAGATTGCATTGGTTAGATACCCTGTGGGTCGAAAATTTCGACGAAATCGCTCTATCTCGCATGGTTAAGGAGATAGAAGCAAATTTGTGTTTTGCCATTTTTGGCAAAAATTCGAAAATTCAAAATGGCCGCCATTTTTGGGGAGGGGAAAATTTTTTGAAAATTGCAAAGATTGCATTCCTTAGATACCCTGTGGGTCGAAAATTTCAACGAAATCGCTCTATCTCACACGGTTAAGGAGATAGAAGCAAATTAGTGTTTTGCCATTTTTGGCAAAAATTCGAAAATTCAAAATGGCCGCCATTTTTGGGGAGGGGAAAATTTTTTGAAAATTGCAAAGATTGCATTCCTTAGATACCCTGTGGGTCGAAAATTTCGACGAAATCGCTCTATCTCGCATGATTAAGGAGACAGAAGCAAATTTGTGTTTTGCCATTTTTGGCAAAAATTCGAAAATTCAAAATGGCCGCCATTTTTGGGGAGGGGAAAATTTTTTGAAAATTGCAAAGATTGCATTCCTTAGATACCCTGTGGGTCGAAAATTTTGCCGAAATCGCTCTATCTCGCACGGTTAAGGAGATAGAAGCAAATTTGTGTTTTGCCATTTTTGGCAAAAATTCGAAAATTCAAAATGGCCGCCATTTTAGGGGAGGGGAAAATTTTTTGAAAATTGCAGATTGCATTCCTTAAATACCCTGTGGGTCGAAAATTTCGACGAAATCGCTCTATCTCGCACAGTTAAGGAGATAGAAGCAAATTTGTGTTTTGCCATTTTTGGCAAAAATTCGAAAATTCAAAATGGCCGCCATTTTTGGGGAGGGGAAAATTTTTTGAAAATTGCAAATATTACATTCCTTAGATACCCTGTGGGTCGAAAATTTCGACGAAATCACTCTATCTCGCACGGTTAAGGAGATAGAAGCAAATTTGTGTTTTGCCATTTTTGGCAAAAATTCGAAAATTCAAAATGGCCGCCATTTTTGGGGAGGGGAAAATTTTTTGAAAATTGCAAAGATTGCATTCCTTAGATACCCTGTGGGTCGAAAATTTTGCCGAAATCGCTCTATCTCGCACGGTTAAGGAGATAGAAGCAAATTTGTGTTTTGCCATTTTTGGCAAAAATTCGAAAATTCAAAATGGCCGCCATTTTAGGGGAGGGGAAAATTTTTGGAAAATTGCAAATATTACATTCCTTAGATACCCTGTGGGTCGAAAATTTTGACGAAATCGCTCTATCTCCCACGGTTAAGGAGATAGAAGCAAATTTGTGTTTTGCCATTTTTGGCAAAAATTCGAAAATTCAAAATGGCCGCCATTTTTGGGGAGGCGAAAATTTTTTGAAAATTGCAAATATTACATTCCTTAGATACCCTGTGGGTCGAAAATTTTGACGAAATCGCTCTATCTCGCACAGTTAAGGAGATAGAAGCAAATTTGTGTTTTGCCATTTTTGGCAAAAATTCGAAAATTCAAAATGGCCGCCATTTTTGGGGAGGCGAAAATTTTTTGAAAATTGCAGATTGCATTCCTTAAATACCCTGTGGGTCGAAAATTTCGACGAAATCGCTCTATCTCGCACAGTTAAGGAGATAGAAGCAAATTTGTGTTTTGCCATTTTTGGCAAAAATTCAAAATGGCCGCCATTTTTGGGGAGGGGAAAATTTTTGGAAAATTGCATAGATTGCATTCCTTAGATACCCTGTGGGTCAAAAATTCTGTCGAAATCGCTCTATATCTTACGGTTTCTGAGATATTAGCAAATTACTCAAAAGTAGTACTGAAAATACACAATGAAGTACCTAAATGGCTATTACTCATGTACTGACAAAGCTATCAGTCCCAAATGCAATACCAAGCGAGCTATGGACATAACAATCTTGTATTCAAAATTGTAGTAAAATATCTTTAATTATTTTGGCTTAAATGCACGGAAACCAATGGGTACTGAAAATAGCTGTACTTAAGTATTACTCAGTAAGCAAAAGAGGTACAACAGCCAAAAGCAATCCCAAGCAAGCTACTGACCCAATAAGCCTGCATACCAAATTTGGTGACAATAGCTCTAATACTTTTCCTTTAAATGAGCGGAAACCATGCGTGACGCCGGACATCGGACGCCGGACATCGGACAGCGAAAAAAGCAAAAATAATATATCCACCCCCCAGGGGGGTGGACATAACTACTTTATATTTTGATCATTCATATATCATATGTTAGAAATATTTACCCGGGATATTTAAGCAACTTTATACACGTACAGTAGTGTTGAATTAATCAGCTTTGATATGTTCTGCATATTTTTATCTGAGGCTAGAGTACCAGCCAAAACATACTTTTACGATGTGAAACAATAATGCAATACTGATCATTTGCTAAGTCAACTTAAGAGTTTGATATCAAATTGAAATTGTGTTGCAACCCTTATACTACTTAACTACTCCTTTTTTGCACTTGGAATACTTGCATGCCCACTTCTTATAGTGAAGTTAACTTTTTACAACCAAGTAAAACATAAAGATCCTTCGATCTTCTAACCAATGCAAAAGACTACTTGGGCCCAATACTATAAACAACACAAATACAAATTTATTTTATCACAGCAAATTATTAAGTTATTGAAATATTTAGGCAGCATAAAACACTATCTTGAGTATTAACATTTTCATACAACATTTTAATTCTTTTGAGAAAAAAAAAACTGAACTTTATTTCAAGCCTGGTTTATTCAGAAAGTGGTGTTTATATATATTTTAGTAAAGCCACAAGGGCAAATTTTTTACTTGGTCATCTAATGTTACCTTGACATTTGGAATCCTGTTGTGTACAGGCCTTGGAAAGTTGGCTAGGTCTTTCGATTCGATGTAGTCCCACATCTTAGTCCTAACTGCCCACTTGTCATCATCTGTAACAACAAACATTACGATTTCCAGTCAAACCCCCATTAAAAGGATACCTGTTACATGAAAATCTTTTTTTTAAGTGGAAGTGAAGATTTATTGTATCCTTATAACAGCTTTTTCAGTGAAATTCACCTATGATCTGAAATTCCTAGCCAAGTATTTCTCTGGTCCCCACAGATTGGACTAAACACTAGTAAACAGGAACTTCAATCCTAAGTTAATCATAAAGCAGACAGGTGGTGAAAGGAAACGTTTAACAAGAGCACTCTCGGGAGAGCAGACCACCCACCAAGGCATGTAAATATTACTAAATAATGGCAAAATCTGATGATTTTTCTTATTTTTCTCAATTTGAAAAACATTATTCTTATGGAAATGATTTTTTTTTTACCTGGGCTACACTCTATGACTGGCTTCACATCTGCCATGATTTCCCTTCTTTAAGGTGAGTAATACAGCAGCTGAAAGTTAAAGTGACTTTTTATTAAACTGGCATCCTGTATTTAATCATGCAATAAACACATATTTTCTTTGAAAAAAAATGAGTAAAACCAGTACTTGTTTAAGAGTGGGGTACTGGTGAAAGTGTATCAGGGCATAAAAATTAGTACACATGTCGGCCCTCACATTACATTACTGGTCTTTGATGTGATATGTTTTCACCCATACTGGGGTCCTTAATCACCTACACTCCTACATGCCCATGATTTTTTCTGTTTGTGTAATGTTACCTGGTCTTTTACTCATGGATATGGGCAAAAACAAAACTTAGTCAACATAATTTCATCACATATGGAAGAATGGACACTTAGAATGACACAAAAACATTAAATGTTGTCATCCACCTAAAGATAAGTTTTCCGATTAAAGCATCCGATTAAAGCTGCCACGTATACCAAGTATTTAATGTCTGGTGGAATTTTATGGCTGGAGTGCACCACTACTCAGCCAATGAAGTTTGTCACTCCAATCTTGACAATTTTAACATTTTCATGAGCTTTCACCATAAAAAACTTACGCAGTGGATAAATTATGGGACATCCCAATATGTAACTTACTGGCTAAATGTCTGGAAATAATTTCATTGGTTGATTTTTTATTGTTGGTTTTCTATATTGTTAGAAAATCCGGGAAATCTTTGACCTCATATCTTCTAATGAATATTAATGAGCTAATGCTACTGCCGTGAATTCTCGAGTTTAATTATAAGGTATTTGATCTTCATTGAAGCTTTCATTTTATAAAATACTGTTAGAAAAACCCAGGAAATCTATGTCATCATATCTTCTCATGAATATTAATGAGTTGGTGCTACTGCCATGAGTTCTCGAGTTTAAGGTATTTGATCTTCATTGAAGCTTCCATTTTATAAAATATTGTTAGAAAAACTGAGAAATCTGTGACCTCATATCTTCTCAATTTCTCATGAATATTAATGAGTTGGTGAGTTCTCGAGTTTAAAATACATCTGATCTTCTTTGAGGCAGTCATTTTGTAAATTATTACTACACGGGTGGTCGTAATTGTGTCCAGTTCATAATAATGTCCGATTTTTATTGGAGTTTATTTTTAAAATGTTACATCCAGAACTTTGAATATTTTTTTTCAAATTATACTCATTGAGATTGATTTTATTTCATGAAAATGTTAAAAATTGAACTAAATCCCCAAACTGAGTACATTCACATTCAATAAAAAAATTAAAGGACACAATTATGAACCCGACACAATTCTGACCACCCGTGTACAATCCTAAGACAAGGCATCCCATGATGTAAAGCACTTCCCGACATATAGCCAATATGTTACATATCGGGACGTCCCGGGACATAACCTTGCCATATAACTTAAGCTTAATTTACTGCCAATGCCGACTTGCGAGAATAAGACATGCGACACACCAGTTGGACTTTGGGGCTACCATAAACTAACTTTAGAAAAAAATACTTCTTCAGGTGCAGGGTATTAGGAAGGGATAATAGTGCCTTCTCCAGTAAAAACTGACTTGACATATTTTGAGGTGCTGATAAATGATACTGGTTTATTACTCAAATAAAAAGATACACGGATAGTTTGTGATGGGCACAGTGAAGCATGCGAAGTCAGTCCTATGCTCAATACTTCATTTTCTGTCATGCACACAGTAACTTGTGGTTTGAGACCAACTGTTCCCAGAGACAGAATTTTATTCAGCAAAATGGCTACTGTACTGTAGTAGACATGGTTACCTCGGCTCTACTTACTTGCGTGTAGAGCCGAGGTAACCACATCTACAAAATGGCCTACTGCTCAGCTAACCTAGTTCGTCGCCTACCCAAGTTCATCACTTGCATTTTTTGACAATTTTAAAACCTTATCACAATCATCTTTCCTTGTAGAGTTGTACATCATCATTATTAGTATTTGTTTCATTTGTTATTGTATCAATATTGCATGTCCTTAACAGTTTTTAAGGCAGGTGACGAACTTGGGTAGGTGAGCAGTACACTCAGGCAAGGTCCGTCCTGTATACACCGACCTATACATTGGCGATCAAACTAAATCAGATACGTTCATATTACGCCAACCCAAATACAAATAAAGTAGTGTATTTTACAGTAACTTGGGAGCTTTGTTGAATAAAACCGCACGTGTTTCACACCGATTTTGACAACTTCGAAAGAAGAGGAAAAACTTCCCTTTCGATTAAGACAACTATTGATTAATCATAGAACAACTTATTTAGTAGCTAATAAACTGGTTGCCAATTTGATGAAGGGCTTGGTTAACAGAAAACTAGCATTTCGTTAAAATGAATGAAAAAGAAGAAATTTAAACAAGGAGGCCGACATGTTTAATCCGCAGTGACTTATTTTCGAAAAGAGAGACCGCAACTTTCACAATTTAAGGTTGTTTTAATAAAATAAATATTTGCTTTACAGTTCACAAAGTATGTCACAGAGATATAGTAACTTTTACATTGCAACTATTTCTTTTTGTAGCATTTCATGAGTTATCTAATTTTAAAAAGCTGTTGCCTTTTTGTCAAGTTACTTATAAACTTGTCTAACATTTTTCTTCTTTGCAATTTACAGTACTTAAATCAAATGTTTACTTTTGCATATCAACCCCAGTAACTATCATTTCCTAGCTAATGACGCAGTATCAAAACAGATAAGTGATAAATAACCTGAATATGAATGTCTTTGATTTAGGGTTTCTCTTGCAATCATCAATTTCTGTCCCGCTGACAATCTACCAGACAGGTTTGAAAGTTTAACCAAGGCACAGAACCTCAGCGGCTAAATGACTGGCAGTGCTTGTATTTAATTACCTGGCTCTCACTTTTATTGTCATGGGTTCGACTCAAGCTAATGTAAAACATGATGTTAGGATACACAGAGAGTTTGTTAGTCTCCTGAAATGTGACACAGCAAGCATGCAACTTTTGCAATCGGATTGAATCAAACAATGAAATCTGCTTCAATTAAATGTTGCAAAACATTTTTAGTCAGATCTAACAAATGATATCATATAGAAACCAACAGGTGAAATCAGGTAGAGTACAATGTGTAAAATCTATTGAAAAACGTGTGGATTTTGCAAAATGTTTTTAATTGGATCCACCTGAAGGAATATGTGTAGAATTTGCATATTCATTTTAGTTGAATCCAACTTGTGACATCAGACTGAATTCTAGTGGTAGAATCAGGATAAATTGTTTTATTTGGATTCAACTCTGAATGCTATGGTACTCCAACACATACAGGTTTAATTTTATTTCTCATTTAGTAGTTGAAATCATTGCTTTTCGTGTGGCTAATTGAATTCACATATACTACTTGCACATACATAATGGCACATTCATTGAGAATCATTTTTGCATTATGCTTATTTATCATTTTTACTGAGTAATAACAATTAGTCGTTTGGGATATGTATATTCTGATCTTTTATATTTTCCCAGTAGGAATCCATTATTTAAAGAACAAGGATAGACTGAGTGTGAAACACACTAAAATGATCTCAGAGTTAAATAAATTGATTTATGTCTTATCTTATGTGTTACCCCACAGCCACCATTTCCCTCTCATTTTTCCATGATCAGGTCAGGGCTGATGTACTTGAGGGAACACTATTCCATGAGGGATCCGGAGATTACATGTCCTGAACAGAATAACCTGACTCAGTAAAGTTTTAGAGACCCAGGTGATTCTGCAATCCTTAGGTTTAGAGATTGGCAATCCTTTCCTTGAATGAGAACCCTGTCTCGCTTACATAACACATGTGATGTCACATATTTCACAAGTATAAAGGGTAAGTGAAGTTTTGTGAATGTAAATTTTGTGAGAAAAGCAACTTTTAACTTCACTGATTTTAATGATCCCCTGGCACTAGGTGTATTTTTCTAATCTAGCAAAGTAAGTGGGCCTATTCTTTGGGCCACTTGGTTAATAGATGTTTAAGACATCACTGTTTATGTTAGTAAGTTTCTCAAGTTTGGGAGCTTTTTGAAACATAATAAAGATTTGCTCTTGAATGTTTACGCACAGTCATTATGATATTCAATTTTGTTCCAATTCTTATGAATGATTTTTTCATATCTGGGTTAGTGGGACTGAAAGTGGTAGTTATGGCAGGGGTTTTTTCTGCTTGGTTTTTGTCCTCAACCACTACAAGTGTGTGTGTGCAGCAAGGAGCACATATATAATAATTCCACGACTCTTATGACATCACTGCGCTTTTGTGTTCTCATGATAAGATGTTATATTCTGATAATCAAATATTATTGGCTTATTCTGTTCTGTCCAATGACCATATTCCTCAATAATATAATTACCTTGTTTATTACCCTTGTTTGCTTTCATGTCAGATGTCTCTTGATAGGTATTATTTGTGTATGGTTTTGAGAAATGTTTTTAGTTTCATTTTGTCATCAAACCTTTGTAAAATTATTTTTAAAGGCAAGAGTGTTATTTCAGATATTGATGTGGTTAGGTATAAATATATAGGGGACGTGTGAGCTTTAAGTTAGAAGGATTTTTTTTCATTGCAGATCATATGTTCAACATTTGCAAGAATTCTTTGTTGAGTTGCCAGGTCTAATGTATATTAGACAATATTTGACAAATGATAGTGCTGCCCTTCCTGCGAATGCTCTTGTTAGCAATTGTTTTAACTCCTCTTATTCATTTTTCAAAAGTTTGTCCAATTTCAACCAATGCAAACTATCATGCACCCATAACACTTTAGGATTTATCCTATAAGGCCCAATTCTAAACAATCTTTATAGGTTGCCTGTAAGATATCACTGTATCTTGAAGATGGATATACTTATCCACAAGTTTCTCAGAGGTGATCATCCAAGCAACTATAGTCCATTTGTGCTCCCCTGCAGTAGAAAATACAACAAAAGACAAGGAAGACTAGATAGAAGGTTTTCTTGGCAGTTTTTCAGTTTCATCTGTCCTTGCACAAATCTAAGAAGCAATTTGGTCTTGGTTTTGCAAATATGAATTGAATATAGTTTATGTTGCACTTTAGAGTCTACCTGGATGCAGAGATTAAGCACTAAAAATTTTAAAATAGAATAAAAAAGAATGTGACAACAATGTGACCCCCAACCACCCAATTCATTCCACAAGAAGGACTCTGAAAATGACAAAGTAAAAGCAGAAATCTGGACAGATTATCCAAACAACAGAGGGGCATCCTGATGAAGTTCTTCTAGATTGATGACGCATTACTTAGCCAGATGGGTAGAAGAATGTAGACTCTCTCCTATGCCAGGGCCATACCATTTCCATGATCACCCATACATCTAACACTATCCAGGCTGGTGTTACCCTCTAAAACAAAACATTGCTCATTCGACAACTTTCCTACTGTGTCAGAAGATAAACACACTCACACCACACCTTCAAGGCTTGAATCTAGAAGTGAAGTAAAGATTTCATTTAAACAATTTAATTTGCAATTAGACAACAATTGTAAAGGTACAACTATATAAATTTTTTGGTTGAATGAAATAATTACACATGGAAAATAATGCAATGATTGAAATGAATGAGCACAGAACTGGCTAACTGGTGGCATTAGTCATTCAAGAAACACCTAGATTTGTTCAGGAATGTATAGGCTGTATCTATAACAATTAGGTTGTGATTTATGCTTAAGTTGTTACTGCCAAATAAGAATAATTCAGTTGATACCTCTACATAACTTATGGGATGAATGGTATTTGTTAAGCTAGTGTGTATAGTGTTATAAAGTGGGCAAGCAAAAAAAGAAATGCTACATGTCCTCTATTGGGTATCCCAACCTCAAGACTCATGGTCAGTTACATGGATGTTGTTTTCAAGGTGTGTATTAAGTTTGCTACATCCCATTTTTAGACCAGAGTGAAACAGAGAGGAAATTGTCTTGTAATTGGAGGCACAATATTTGACAATCATGAAGGACTTAAATTATTTGCAATATCAAACATCATCTTTACAACATGTATTTCTTTGCCTTTTGATAATGAAAGCATCCAGTTTCATTATGTAGATCAGAGATCTTTAATCTCGCAGGAGCACCTGTTACAATTATCATCTCCTCATTAGTTATATAATCTAGCTTTGAAAGAAGGTGTTCAGAACTTCCAGTGCCCCTGATCAGATGATATCCATATATTTCAAAATTGATTTTATATACAAAGAAACATTGTTTAAAGTGCTGTGCTATTTAGTTTATACTTTAGTTATCTGAGAATTCCGAGATGTCTTGAACACTTGTCAACCAAATTACTGCTGTAAGCATCCAATTTGAAGTTTTTAGAGATCCACGGTCATATGTGCTTGTGGGGTTGTACTGACTGGTGGCATTAGTCATTAAAGAAACACCTAGATTTGTTTAGAAATAAATATAGATGGGCTGCATCTATAATAATTAGGTTGTGATTTATGCTTAAGTTGTTACTGATAAATAATAACAATTCAGTTGATACCTCTACATAACTTATGGCATGAATGGTATTTGTTAAAGGAGATAGGAAAAGAAAATTTATGAAATTAAGGTAATATACCCCAACAACTTGTTTTGTGCACTGAAACACATTTATAAAGCTCTTTCTGTCAGAGAGTACACAATGCAGCAGATAATTAGGTTTTTATCTCTACTGCAGAGAATGTGTGTATACTTCTGTAAAATCCCTCCTCAGTATAACTACGTCACTGTAGATATACTGCACAGTGATCTTGTTTATCAGAGTACAAAACTCTACACTTGTACAAGTCATGTGCAGCCACCCCAATTATTTTTTACATATTGGAATTATTATTGAACAAGAAATGATCAGACCAGTAATGGATAAAATTGTTTTCCTTGTCCCTAAAGGCTTGCAAATATACAAATAGAAGTGAAGTTTACAAAACTGAAGTAAGAATTTTTACTAAATTATACTTCATATAAACTTTACTTCCTTCTCTTTTCACCATTAATAAATCAGCTGGGGATTATTATCTTGATTGCTTTCCAAACATGTTTCATCAAATGTATCAGAAGATTTCTGTGGTTCAAAGCAACAGAGTTTTAAAACTCTATCAATGTTCTTTTGACTATAAGCCTCATTAGAAATCATATTTGTAGCCGTATAAATCCAAAGGCATAGGTTATATGGGTCCAAAATTTTTTTTTCAATTTTTGTTAAATATTTTAAACATAAATCTTACATATTAGCTTTAATGTTTGTTAACAAAAGAAAAGGGAAGTAACTTGTTCCCATGTAGTTTATATCTGAAGGCAGCAGAGATAGATAAATAGGGTTTAAATGGACAATAATTAAGAATCTAAGTAATCATGGTAATTTGTTTTTTTCCTGTTTAACCTCACTTTACATGGCTATAACTTCCTATTTGTGGTCCAATTTTTATAATCTATTCACCACTGTAATCAATTTAATGAGCTGAACTCAACTATAATATGGTTCTTTCATGATCTTTCAACATAGATATGAACTATTACTCAAAAACAAACTCTCACCTTTGTAAATGTATTGATATTAAAGTGGCAGAATTTTGATCCAATGATACCACCAAAGGTGACATTATTGATGTAACAACATTACACTAACATACAATTTCAATATCATAACAATATTTGGAAAATTTATATTTCAAATTGACTGTCTAACAAAAAAACTGTATTTATTGCTACCACGAACCAGAATATATTGTTGTAATTCCATCATTGATGGTAGCCCAGCCAATCCTAAATAATTATAATTTAGATATTCAAATAAAAATCAGGGGCCACGGTGGCAGAGTGGCAACACTCTTGCCTCCCACCTCTGCGGCCGGGGTTCGATCCCCGTCATGGCCGTAAGTGGGAAAGCTGGTAGTTGCTTGCCGTTGGTCGGCAGTTTACAGTACAGAACCCTAGCGAACTATATGTACTGGTTTCCTCTGCCCTTCCAACTACCTGTCGTGATATGACCTGTACAGTGTTGAAAGTGACGTAAAACCCCAAATAAACAAATAAGCCACAATAATTGCAATTATTAATGGCAATGGAACCCCATCTCAAGATGTTTGCCTCAACTCGAGATCTTGAGTTTGTGCAAATACAATCTTGAGATGTTCCCGATCACGAGTTGGTGCTCAACAGATATTCTACCTTAACCTATCTACTTGTGGAGAAAATTTTCTTATAATTGGAGGCACAACATTTGATAAACATGAAAGACTTAAATTATTTGCAATATTAAACATCCTTCTAGCTTTGAAGGGTGTTTAGGTGACCCTGACCAGATGATATCCACATATTCCAAAATGCTTTTATATACAAAGAAAGATTGTTTCAAGTGCTTTCCTATTTAGTTTATACTTTAGTGATCTGAGATTTTCTAGATGTCTTGAACATTTGTCAACCAAACTACTGCTGTGAGTATCTGATTTGAAGTTGTTAGAGATCCACAGTCATATTTGCTTGTGGGATTGTATATTTCATTATCTCCTGCCTGCGGCCGAAGGCCATTGTCTGGAGATTATAAAACGCCTTCCGTCCGTCCGTCTGTCCATCCGTCTGTCCGTCCATCCGTCCGTCCGTTCGTCACGTTTTTGCATAAACCTTAATATCTCATTTATTTATAAAGATATCTTCACAAAATTTGCAGGGAATGTTTATGGCTATGAAAACTTGTCTCTGCAAAATTTTAGCCTCATTTTGAAAAACAAAATGGCCGCCATAGCTAAATGTTTGAAAATCATAAAGGTGCACTAAATCTTGAAATATTCCAGCTTGCTTCATCAAATTTGCACAAAAGCTATATGGCTAGAAAAGCTAGCCTGATCGTAATTTTGACCTAGTTCTAAAAGGAAAATAGCCACCATATCACATATTTAATGTCAAACAGGCTTGTTCTATTAAAAAGGCCTTATATCTCCCCTAATATTGCTTTTAGAGGTTCAGAATGTGGAAGCAACTTGTATGAAGTCATGGCCTGGGAATCTTTTCCAAGTGTTGAATTTGTCCCCTGCCTCAAGGTTAAATGGGGTCGTCACACTAAAATGTCCTCATTTCACCCTTATTATTTGTACCATGGCTTCAGAATATAAAGACAGACCATCAAAAGTCCTGGCCTTCAGATGTTTTGCTTGAAAAACATTTTAGCCTTATTTTGAAAAACAAAATGGCCGCAAAATGTTCCTTGAAATGGTTGCATCTTCCTAATTGCCAATTGACAGATTATACACTTAATTTTATCCAATTTTATCAGATATTAATCACTAATATGGCACTTTGCTATTTCTCTGTTTTGTTAAATTATTCAGAAATTTATCAATTATTGCTCACAGATATTTTGTACTTCTGATAGATTTTATTGTTTTTAGAATATATAACTATGGTTCACTTTCGAAAGGTTTTTAAAATAAATCTAATTTAACAAAACGGAGGCCATTATTTTAGTTTTGTGGATGCCACAGATTTTTTCTACAAAACACCCAATGTTTAGATAACCTACTCGATCCAAATCAATTTTGGCAATTGAATACGAGTTGCTTAAACTTTATTATTGTGGCGACCCAGCAGATATGTCAAGCCTTACAAATAGCCTGTTAACCCTACAGATTGACCAAATCAATATAAAGCCTCGCGTTGTGTTCAAATTTGTATTAGGTTATTTACAAACCGTGACTAACATTAACTCCTGTTGTTAAAGGGACAAATTTGTGGTGTATTAAGAATTTCGCAGCAAATTCAACAATGAATATTTATTCTAAAATATATCAAATTCAACAGGTAATTTACAAAATAAGACAAAATATCACCGATACATAAAGTAACAATTACAAAAGTATTTACTCAAATTCATCAGCTTGAATATAATGTATAGCTTTTAATTAGCACACAAATAACCAATTGTCTTATTTTTGTTTTAATAAAAATACCATTTATCTCTAGTATTTAGCCTACAATCATCTATTAATAAACCCTTATTGCTGCTATGTGTAGTAAATGTCTTACCATATTTGGTTGTTATACTACTGAGCAGTTCTACTATTGAGCTGGTTCATTCAATTGATTGGTTCAACTTTTGGTCCTTCTGGAACTGTTTCAATCCAATCCAATTGAATTGCTCCTTACATCCAATCCCTCCTCACATCATCGTTTCTAAGTGCCTAAAGTACTATATGATGGTGCAATACCGCAATGACGTCAGTACACATTTGTGACGTATACTAGCGATCGCCATTATAACCATCTCTGCACCGTGATAAATATACATATCAAATATGAATATTTGAACTAAAAGGTTTGACAATAAGCTTATTTTATTTTACTGGTAAAAGGCACTAGATTTCTAACACTGTATATATTTTATTTTATAAAACGTTTGCGGTGGGCGATAATGCACCGCATTTACACTAGCGACCGCGAAGACACTTCTTCAACGAACTCGCGGACAAAATACCGAGTTCGCGCATGCGCAGACATAACACGCAAGCGAGGTCATCTCACTACCCCCCTATTTTTTAAAAGGTTATGCAATCATAACACGTTTAAAATATATACATGACTAGATTTGAATACTAATTTCTAACTGCTAAAACACTGGTATAAGTATATTTCAATGTAACTTAAATACACATCAGAAACATGTTTAATACTGTGCAGTTTATGTCATACGAAACTTACCATTCAACATATGCAATAACGTTAACAGTATCCAACCAGAATACTCAAGTGCATAACGGTAAGATACATGTTCAACACTCTGAGGATTAACAACCTCATACAACACATAAATGATGTTGATAGTCCAACCAGAATACTCAATTGCATAACAGTTGAAATACCAACAGCATTAAAGTTTTAACAACCAAAGTAACTACCACAATTAAAACTGCATACTAAGAAATAAAACATGCAATAATACTGAAATATTTACTGAGCAATAATTCAATATATACTATAATTAACATTGCATACTGAACAACAAATATGCAATAATACTGTAATATATAAATATATGCATGTAATATGTAGCAAGAAGAAAAACAACATTTAAAATTGTCTCTTTACTCAAAATTGATGTTGACAAAGTCAATAAAATCCTGTTTCTTAGCTATTTCTGATTTTGCTGTCATTTTGCGAATCTTTGCCTCACTGTCCCGTCTTAGATCTCTTTCTGCTGTTAACTTTTTTTTCAAGTCCCTAATTTTTTTCCTCTGACTGTTTTAAAATTTTAATTTGCTCTGTCATCAGACTGTTTTTGTCTTCATATATTTTTCTCTGTCTTCTCTCCTCCCTGAGTTTATGTTGTAGATCTTTAACTAAAGCATCCTTCTTTTCTTTGTCAAACTGTTCAAGCTGCACCCTAGCTTTTTCCCTCTCCTCAGTCCAAAATCTGAGCTTGGCATCAGCCTTCCTAAGGTTTTTCAGGAGAATGTCGCGAGACGTGGTCAAGACTTCTTCTTGTGAAGCTGCTTGGCTGAGAGCGACCAAAGGTTCCCTGATTTGCCTTGCCAGAGCCTCTTTTGGCACAAATGCCATCTGGCTTGGAGGTACTGTTGGTAGCACTTTCTTCTTGTAGCCGGTTTGAGGTTGAGCAGATCCAGGAGCCAAGTAAAATTTGTTCTGACGGTTTATAGGGATGGCCTTTGCTTCTGCTTGATGCTTTTGCAGAGAATGCCGCTTGACATCTGTGGCCCTTCTAAACACTTTGGTACATCCCTCACACTCGTACAGTGTCACCTGCTGTTCATGTATTTCAGCCCAGTGCCTTAAGAGAGCAAATGGTTTTGCAAAAGCCTTGCCTTGGCAACCTTCCACATTACACCTTAATTTATTATTCTCTTTTCCAGGCATGGACTCATCAACCTCTCCCTCTTCCAGGATATCATCTACCCACTCGTTGTTTTTCTCAATTGCTGCCATGCTTTCCCTTAACTCTTTGTGGAAATCAAAATCAGCATCCTAACAAAAAAAAATAAATAAAAAAAACTTTTGCACTTAACCATTTGTGACAACCATATTTGTACAAGTTATATACAATGTTTAACATGATTTGTCACTATTCTCAGTTTGAACACCAATCTCTTTTACTTTTGGTTCTAACCAACTAGGAGTTGTTTCATGTTCATAACTCTTGATATGGTCAATGTGCAGTGTCAACACTCTTGATTCAGGCTTTTCTTGAACCCTATAGTTTAACTCCCCTAATTTATCCACAACCAAATATGGGCCCTTCCAACCTCTACCAAACTTTTGTTTGTCTGTAGGTAGGTGATAAACCCAAACCCATTGTCCTACTTTAAATGACCTTGTTTGAATGTTTCTGTTATAAGATTTTGCTTGTCGAGTTGCACTCAATTTTACAGAGTCTCTAACCTTGTCAAATGCATCTGCCATCGTTTGTCTGACCCATTCTATATATTCGCTGGGACACTGAGGAACAAATTCGCTCTTATTTGTTCCATACATGATGTCAACTGGCAGTTTTACCTCGTAACCAAACATCAACAAATTTGGGGTACACTTTGTGCTTTCATGTATGGTGGCTCTGTATGCCATCATCACATAAGGCAAGTGTTCATCTCAATCAGATTTTTCAGATTCAGTGAAAGATTTAAGCATTAACTTAAGTGTTCTGTTATAGCGCAGATTGGGGCCTATAACAAGATGTCCTCACTTTCTTCATGTCAAGCAATCCACACATCTCCTGAAACAGTGTGGACTCAAAGTTCCTACCTTGGTCAGAAAGTATCTCTGAAGGTACTCCATACCTACAGATCCATTCTGTTACCAAACAATCAGCAACTGTCTGTGCTGTTTGATCAGGCAAGGCATACGCCTCCACATACTTTATGTAATAATCTGATACCACTAATATGTAATTGTTGTGTTTTTCACTTTCAGGTAAAGGCCCTACAATGTCACAGGCTATTTTCTCCATTGGCGCAGAAATAAAATCCTGCTTGAGAGGAGCTTTCTTTGGCATGTGCCCAGCCTTATGACTACTACAGACCTTGCATTTGCTCACCCATCTGGTAATGTCCTGCTTAGAGATCCACAGTCATATTTGCTTGTGGGATTGTATATTTCATTATCTCCTGCCTGCGGCCGAAGGCCATTGTCTGGAGATTATAAAACGCCTTCCGTCCGTCCGTCTGTCCATCCGTCTGTCCGTCCATCCGTCCGTCCGTTCGTCACGTTTTTGCATAAACCTTAATATCTCATTTATTTATAAAGATATCTTCACAAAATTTGCAGGGAATGTTTATGGCTATGAAAACTTGTCTCTGCAAAATTTTAGCCTCATTTTGAAAAACAAAATGGCCGCCATAGCTAAATGTTTGAAAATCATAAAGGTGCACTAAATCTTGAAATATTCCAGCTTGCTTCATCAAATTTGCACAAAAGCTATATGGCTAGAAAAGCTAGCCTGATCGTAATTTTGACCTAGTTCTAAAAGGAAAATAGCCACCATATCACATATTTAATGTCAAACAGGCTTGTTCTATTAAAAAGGCCTTATATCTCCCCTAATATTGCTTTTAGAGGTTCAGAATGTGGAAGCAACTTGTATGAAGTCATGGCCTGGGAATCTTTTCCAAGTGTTGAATTTGTCCCCTGCCTCAAGGTTAAATGGGGTCGTCACACTAAAATGTCCTCATTTCACCCTTATTATTTGTACCATGGCTTCAGAATATAAAGACAGACCATCAAAAGTCCTGGCCTTCAGATGTTTTGCTTGAAAAACATTTTAGCCTTATTTTGAAAAACAAAATGGCCGCAAAATGTTCCTTGAAATGGTTGCATCTTCCTAATTGCCAATTGACAGATTATACACTTAATTTTATCCAATTTTATCAGATATTAATCACTAATATGGCACTTTGCTATTTCTCTGTTTTGTTAAATTATTCAGAAATTTATCAATTATTGCTCACAGATATTTTGTACTTCTGATAGATTTTATTGTTTTTAGAATATATAACTATGGTTCACTTTCGAAAGGTTTTTAAAATAAATCTAATTTAACAAAACGGAGGCCATTATTTTAGTTTTGTGGATGCCACAGATTTTTTCTACAAAACACCCAATGTTTAGATAACCTACTCGATCCAAATCAATTTTGGCAATTGAATATGAGTTGCTTAAACTTTATTATTGTGGCGACCCAGCAGATATGTCAAGCCTTACAAATAGCCTGTTAACCCTACAGATTGACCAAATCAATATAAAGCCTCGCGTTGTGTTCAAATTTGTATTAGGTTATTTACAAACCGTGACTAACATTAACTCCTGTTGTTAAAGGGACAAATTTGTGGTGTATTAAGAATTTCGCAGCAAATTCAACAATGAATATTTATTCTAAAATATATCAAATTCAACAGGTAATTTACAAAATAAGACAAAATATCACCGATACATAAAGTAACAATTACAAAAGTATTTACTCAAATTCATCAGCTTGAATATAATGTATAGCTTTTAATTAGCACACAAATAACCAATTGTCTTATTTTTGTTTTAATAAAAATACCATTTATCTCTAGTATTTAGCCTACAATCATCTATTAATAAACCCTTATTGCTGCTATGTGTAGTAAATGTCTTACCATATTTGGTTGTTATACTACTGAGCAGTTCTACTATTGAGCTGGTTCATTCAATTGATTGGTTCAACTTTTGGTCCTTCTGGAACTGTTTCAATCCAATCCAATTGAATTGCTCCTTACATCCAATCCCTCCTCACATCATCGTTTCTAAGTGCCTAAAGTACTATATGATGGTGCAATACCGCAATGACGTCAGTACACATTTGTGACGTATACTAGCGATCGCCATTATAACCATCTCTGCACCGTGATAAATATACATATCAAATATGAATATTTGAACTAAAAGGTTTGACAATAAGCTTATTTTATTTTACTGGTAAAAGGCACTAGATTTCTAACACTGTATATATTTTATTTTATAAAACGTTTGCGGTGGGCGATAATGCACCGCATTTACACTAGCGACCGCGAAGACACTTCTTCAACGAACTCGCGGACAAAATACCGAGTTCGCGCATGCGCAGACATAACACGCAAGCGAGGTCATCTCACTACCCCCCTATTTTTTAAAAGGTTATGCAATCATAACACGTTTAAAATATATACATGACTAGATTTGAATACTAATTTCTAACTGCTAAAACACTGGTATAAGTATATTTCAATGTAACTTAAATACACATCAGAAACATGTTTAATACTGTGCAGTTTATGTCATACGAAACTTACCATTCAACATATGCAATAACGTTAACAGTATCCAACCAGAATACTCAAGTGCATAACGGTAAGATACATGTTCAACACTCTGAGGATTAACAACCTCATACAACACATAAATGATGTTGATAGTCCAACCAGAATACTCAATTGCATAACAGTTGAAATACCAACAGCATTAAAGTTTTAACAACCAAAGTAACTACCACAATTAAAACTGCATACTAAGAAATAAAACATGCAATAATACTGAAATATTTACTGAGCAATAATTCAATATATACTATAATTAACATTGCATACTGAACAACAAATATGCAATAATACTGTAATATATAAATATATGCATGTAATATGTAGCAAGAAGAAAAACAACATTTAAAATTGTCTCTTTACTCAAAATTGATGTTGACAAAGTCAATAAAATCCTGTTTCTTAGCTATTTCTGATTTTGCTGTCATTTTGCGAATCTTTGCCTCACTGTCCCGTCTTAGATCTCTTTCTGCTGTTAACTTTTTTTTCAAGTCCCTAATTTTTTTCCTCTGACTGTTTTAAAATTTTAATTTGCTCTGTCATCAGACTGTTTTTGTCTTCATATATTTTTCTCTGTCTTCTCTCCTCCCTGAGTTTATGTTGTAGATCTTTAACTAAAGCATCCTTCTTTTCTTTGTCAAACTGTTCAAGCTGCACCCTAGCTTTTTCCCTCTCCTCAGTCCAAAATCTGAGCTTGGCATCAGCCTTCCTAAGGTTTTTCAGGAGAATGTCGCGAGACGTGGTCAAGACTTCTTCTTGTGAAGCTGCTTGGCTGAGAGCGACCAAAGGTTCCCTGATTTGCCTTGCCAGAGCCTCTTTTGGCACAAATGCCATCTGGCTTGGAGGTACTGTTGGTAGCACTTTCTTCTTGTAGCCGGTTTGAGGTTGAGCAGATCCAGGAGCCAAGTAAAATTTGTTCTGACGGTTTATAGGGATGGCCTTTGCTTCTGCTTGATGCTTTTGCAGAGAATGCCGCTTGACATCTGTGGCCCTTCTAAACACTTTGGTACATCCCTCACACTCGTACAGTGTCACCTGCTGTTCATGTATTTCAGCCCAGTGCCTTAAGAGAGCAAATGGTTTTGCAAAAGCCTTGCCTTGGCAACCTTCCACATTACACCTTAATTTATTATTCTCTTTTCCAGGCATGGACTCATCAACCTCTCCCTCTTCCAGGATATCATCTACCCACTCGTTGTTTTTCTCAATTGCTGCCATGCTTTCCCTTAACTCTTTGTGGAAATCAAAATCAGCATCCTAACAAAAAAAATAAATAAAAAAAACTTTTGCACTTAACCATTTGTGACAACCATATTTGTACAAGTTATATACAATGTTTAACATGATTTGTCACTATTCTCAGTTTGAACACCAATCTCTTTTACTTTTGGTTCTAACCAACTAGGAGTTGTTTCATGTTCATAACTCTTGATATGGTCAATGTGCAGTGTCAACACTCTTGATTCAGGCTTTTCTTGAACCCTATAGTTTAACTCCCCTAATTTATCCACAACCAAATATGGGCCCTTCCAACCTCTACCAAACTTTTGTTTGTCTGTAGGTAGGTGATAAACCCAAACCCATTGTCCTACTTTAAATGACCTTGTTTGAATGTTTCTGTTATAAGATTTTGCTTGTCGAGTTGCACTCAATTTTACAGAGTCTCTAACCTTGTCAAATGCATCTGCCATCGTTTGTCTGACCCATTCTATATATTCGCTGGGACACTGAGGAACAAATTCGCTCTTATTTGTTCCATACATGATGTCAACTGGCAGTTTTACCTCGTAACCAAACATCAACAAATTTGGGGTACACTTTGTGCTTTCATGTATGGTGGCTCTGTATGCCATCATCACATAAGGCAAGTGTTCATCTCAATCAGATTTTTCAGATTCAGTGAAAGATTTAAGCATTAACTTAAGTGTTCTGTTATAGCGCAGATTGGGGCCTATAACAAGATGTCCTCACTTTCTTCATGTCAAGCAATCCACACATCTCCTGAAACAGTGTGGACTCAAAGTTCCTACCTTGGTCAGAAAGTATCTCTGAAGGTACTCCATACCTACAGATCCATTCTGTTACCAAGCAATCAGCAACTGTCTGTGCTGTTTGATCAGGCAAGGCATACGCCTCCACATACTTTATGTAATAATCTGATACCACTAATATGTAATTGTTGTGTTTTTCACTTTCAGGTAAAGGCCCTACAATGTCACAGGCTATTTTCTCCATTGGCGCAGAAATAAAATCCTGCTTGAGAGGAGCTTTCTTTGGCATGTGCCCAGCCTTATGACTACTACAGACCTTGCATTTGCTCACCCATCTGGTAATGTCCTGCTTAGAGATCCACAGTCATATTTGCTTGTGGGATTGTATATTTCATTATCTCCTGCCTGCGGCCGAAGGCCATTGTCTGGAGATTATAAAACGCCTTCCGTCCGTCCGTCTGTCCATCCGTCTGTCCGTCCATCCGTCCGTCCGTTCGTCACGTTTTTGCATAAACCTTAATATCTCATTTATTTATAAAGATATCTTCACAAAATTTGCAGGGAATGTTTATGGCTATGAAAACTTGTCTCTGTAAAATTTTAGCCTCATTTTGAAAAACAAAATGGCCGCCATAGCTAAATGTTTGAAAATCATAAAGGTGCACTAAATCTTGAAATATTCCAGCTTGCTTCATCAAATTTGCACAAAAGCTATATGGCTAGAAAAGCTAGCCTGATCGTAATTTTGACCTAGTTCTAAAAGGAAAATAGCCACCATATCACATATTTAATGTCAAACAGGCTTGTTCTATTAAAAAGGCCTTATATCTCCCCTAATATTGCTTTTAGAGGTTCAGAATGTGGAAGCAACTTGTATGAAGTCATGGCCTGGGAATCTTTTCCAAGTGTTGAATTTGTCCCCTGCCTCAAGGTTAAATGGGGTCGTCACACTAAAATGTCCTCATTTCACCCTTATTATTTGTACCATGGCTTCAGAATATAAAGACAGACCATCAAAAGTCCTGGCCTTCAGATGTTTTGCTTGAAAAACATTTTAGCCTTATTTTGAAAAACAAAATGGCCGCAAAATGTTCCTTGAAATGGTTGCATCTTCCTAATTGCCAATTGACAGATTATACACTTAATTTTATCCAATTTTATCAGATATTAATCACTAATATGGCACTTTGCTATTTCTCTGTTTTGTTAAATTATTCAGAAATTTATCAATTATTGCTCACAGATATTTTGTACTTCTGATAGATTTTATTGTTTTTAGAATATATAACTATGGTTCACTTTCGAAAGGTTTTTAAAATAAATCTAATTTAACAAAACGGAGGCCATTATTTTAGTTTTGTGGATGCCACAGATTTTTTCTACAAAACACCCAATGTTTAGATAACCTACTCGATCCAAATCAATTTTGGCAATTGAATATGAGTTGCTTAAACTTTATTATTGTGGCGACCCAGCAGATATGTCAAGCCTTACAAATAGCCTGTTAACCCTACAGATTGACCAAATCAATATAAAGCCTCGCGTTGTGTTCAAATTTGTATTAGGTTATTTACAAACCGTGACTAACATTAACTCCTGTTGTTAAAGGGACAAATTTGTGGTGTATTAAGAATTTCGCAGCAAATTCAACAATGAATATTTATTCTAAAATATATCAAATTCAACAGGTAATTTACAAAATAAGACAAAATATCACCGATACATAAAGTAACAATTACAAAAGTATTTACTCAAATTCATCAGCTTGAATATAATGTATAGCTTTTAATTAGCACACAAATAACCAATTGTCTTATTTTTGTTTTAATAAAAATACCATTTATCTCTAGTATTTAGCCTACAATCATCTATTAATAAACCCTTATTGCTGCTATGTGTAGTAAATGTCTTACCATATTTGGTTGTTATACTACTGAGCAGTTCTACTATTGAGCTGGTTCATTCAATTGATTGGTTCAACTTTTGGTCCTTCTGGAACTGTTTCAATCCAATCCAATTGAATTGCTCCTTACATCCAATCCCTCCTCACATCATCGTTTCTAAGTGCCTAAAGTACTATATGATGGTGCAATACCGCAATGACGTCAGTACACATTTGTGACGTATACTAGCGATCGCCATTATAACCATCTCTGCACCGTGATAAATATACATATCAAATATGAATATTTGAACTAAAAGGTTTGACAATAAGCTTATTTTATTTTACTGGTAAAAGGCACTAGATTTCTAACACTGTATATATTTTATTTTATAAAACGTTTGCGGTGGGCGATAATGCACCGCATTTACACTAGCGACCGCGAAGACACTTCTTCAACGAACTCGCGGACAAAATACCGAGTTCGCGCATGCGCAGACATAACACGCAAGCGAGGTCATCTCACTACCCCCCTATTTTTTAAAAGGTTATGCAATCATAACACGTTTAAAATATATACATGACTAGATTTGAATACTAATTTCTAACTGCTAAAACACTGGTATAAGTATATTTCAATGTAACTTAAATACACATCAGAAACATGTTTAATACTGTGCAGTTTATGTCATACGAAACTTACCATTCAACATATGCAATAACGTTAACAGTATCCAACCAGAATACTCAAGTGCATAACGGTAAGATACATGTTCAACACTCTGAGGATTAACAACCTCATACAACACATAAATGATGTTGATAGTCCAACCAGAATACTCAATTGCATAACAGTTGAAATACCAACAGCATTAAAGTTTTAACAACCAAAGTAACTACCACAATTAAAACTGCATACTAAGAAATAAAACATGCAATAATACTGAAATATTTACTGAGCAATAATTCAATATATACTATAATTAACATTGCATACTGAACAACAAATATGCAATAATACTGTAATATATAAATATATGCATGTAATATGTAGCAAGAAGAAAAACAACATTTAAAATTGTCTCTTTACTCAAAATTGATGTTGACAAAGTCAATAAAATCCTGTTTCTTAGCTATTTCTGATTTTGCTGTCATTTTGCGAATCTTTGCCTCACTGTCCCGTCTTAGATCTCTTTCTGCTGTTAACTTTTTTTTCAAGTCCCTAATTTTTTTCCTCTGACTGTTTTAAAATTTTAATTTGCTCTGTCATCAGACTGTTTTTGTCTTCATATATTTTTCTCTGTCTTCTCTCCTCCCTGAGTTTATGTTGTAGATCTTTAACTAAAGCATCCTTCTTTTCTTTGTCAAACTGTTCAAGCTGCACCCTAGCTTTTTCCCTCTCCTCAGTCCAAAATCTGAGCTTGGCATCAGCCTTCCTAAGGTTTTTCAGGAGAATGTCGCGAGACGTGGTCAAGACTTCTTCTTGTGAAGCTGCTTGGCTGAGAGCGACCAAAGGTTCCCTGATTTGCCTTGCCAGAGCCTCTTTTGGCACAAATGCCATCTGGCTTGGAGGTACTGTTGGTAGCACTTTCTTCTTGTAGCCGGTTTGAGGTTGAGCAGATCCAGGAGCCAAGTAAAATTTGTTCTGACGGTTTATAGGGATGGCCTTTGCTTCTGCTTGATGCTTTTGCAGAGAATGCCGCTTGACATCTGTGGCCCTTCTAAACACTTTGGTACATCCCTCACACTCGTACAGTGTCACCTGCTGTTCATGTATTTCAGCCCAGTGCCTTAAGAGAGCAAATGGTTTTGCAAAAGCCTTGCCTTGGCAACCTTCCACATTACACCTTAATTTATTATTCTCTTTTCCAGGCATGGACTCATCAACCTCTCCCTCTTCCAGGATATCATCTACCCACTCGTTGTTTTTCTCAATTGCTGCCATGCTTTCCCTTAACTCTTTGTGGAAATCAAAATCAGCATCCTAACAAAAAAAAATAAATAAAAAAAACTTTTGCACTTAACCATTTGTGACAACCATATTTGTACAAGTTATATACAATGTTTAACATGATTTGTCACTATTCTCAGTTTGAACACCAATCTCTTTTACTTTTGGTTCTAACCAACTAGGAGTTGTTTCATGTTCATAACTCTTGATATGGTCAATGTGCAGTGTCAACACTCTTGATTCAGGCTTTTCTTGAACCCTATAGTTTAACTCCCCTAATTTATCCACAACCAAATATGGGCCCTTCCAACCTCTACCAAACTTTTGTTTGTCTGTAGGTAGGTGATAAACCCAAACCCATTGTCCTACTTTAAATGACCTTGTTTGAATGTTTCTGTTATAAGATTTTGCTTGTCGAGTTGCACTCAATTTTACAGAGTCTCTAACCTTGTCAAATGCATCTGCCATCGTTTGTCTGACCCATTCTATATATTCGCTGGGACACTGAGGAACAAATTCGCTCTTATTTGTTCCATACATGATGTCAACTGGCAGTTTTACCTCGTAACCAAACATCAACAAATTTGGGGTACACTTTGTGCTTTCATGTATGGTGGCTCTGTATGCCATCATCACATAAGGCAAGTGTTCATCTCAATCAGATTTTTCAGATTCAGTGAAAGATTTAAGCATTAACTTAAGTGTTCTGTTATAGCGCAGATTGGGGCCTATAACAAGATGTCCTCACTTTCTTCATGTCAAGCAATCCACACATCTCCTGAAACAGTGTGGACTCAAAGTTCCTACCTTGGTCAGAAAGTATCTCTGAAGGTACTCCATACCTACAGATCCATTCTGTTACCAAGCAATCAGCAACTGTCTGTGCTGTTTGATCAGGCAAGGCATACGCCTCCACATACTTTATGTAATAATCTGATACCACTAATATGTAATTGTTGTGTTTTTCACTTTCAGGTAAAGGCCCTACAATGTCACAGGCTATTTTCTCCATTGGCACAGAAATAAAATCCTGCTTGAGAGGAGCTTTCTTTGGCATGTGCCCAGCCTTATGACTACTACAGACCTTGCATTTGCTCACCCATCTGGTAATGTCCTGCTTATACCCCGGCCAGTAAAATCTTTCCCTCGCCTTACACAATGTCCTTCTGACCCCAAGATGACCAGAAGTTTTATGATTGTGTAATTGGTGCAAGATTTCCTGCCGTAATGCTTGAGGTACAACATACTGATTTACAGATTTGTCCTTTGTATCACTAGGAACCCACTTTCTGTACAGTATTCCTTGTCTTAACTCAAGCTGTGAGTTGAGAACACAATGTTCTGACCTCATGACTCTCTTGGCAAAGTTTGGCCTTGTCAAGTATGTCACTTTGACACTTCAATTCTGTTACTTTCAACACAACAGCATCATTCTTTTGTGCTTGCCGTAACTGATCTACTGTGTAACTGTCCGCCCAGTTACTGAATTTTCCTTTAGACCTTTTACTTATCCCCCGTGGACTTTCACCACGATCTTGACTAGTCTCAATGCTAGTAGGGGGATTCTCAAAAGCCTGATCATTACTATGTGAAGGAAGATTTACTCTACCACCAAAACTAGGCGCCTGAGATTCTTGAGTCATCTTGCTAGTATCCATACTAGCTGAACTCATGGATTGACCATTCTGTCCTCGACTCCTACGTTTCTCAGCCTGACCCCTAGTTATAACACAAACACAGTGCTCACTTTCCAATGCACAATCCTCACAGTCACCTCTTTTACACTTTCTAGGTGGCTGTCTAGAAAGACCATCAGCATTAGAATGTATCGCTCCCTTGTGATGCTGTGTTTCAAAATCATAGGAACTCAGTACTGCTAGCCACCTTGCTAACATACCCTCTGGTTCCTTGAAACTGACTAACCACTTCAACGAAGCATGGTCAGTTCTCAGAATAAACCTTCTTCCCCATAAGTAATGATGGAAATGTTTTATGAAAGCCACTGCTGCTAACAGTTCTCTCATAGTTGTACAGTAGTTTTGTTGTGTTTTGCTTAGTGTCTTACTTGCATATGAAATGACCTTTTCTTGACTATTGGATCAGTACAGAGTTTGTCCTTCAATGTTTGAAACGCCTATTCACATTGTTCATCAAATATAAACTTTGCATTCTTCTTTGTCAGAGCATTCAAGGGTGCTGCTATTGTAGCAAATGACCTTATATGTTTCCTGTAGTACGAAGCCAGTCCAAGGAAACTACGAACATCCTTGACCTTTTGTGGCTTTGGCCAGTTTTTGATTGCCTCAAGTTTGTTGGGATCACAAGATATCCCCTCCTGCGATACTACATGACCTAAAAATTCCACTGACTCTTGGAATAGTCTACATTTGGATGGCTTCAGAACTAACCCTGCTTTGCGTAATCTTTCAAATACCAATTCAAGATTCAACTAGGTTTCATCAAAAGTCTTTCCAAATGTTATTATGTCATCAAGGTACAGTATTGCTTTTAACCATTGCAACCCACTTAACACTATTTGCATTAAATGCATAAAAGTGCCTGGTGCATTTATCAACCCCAAAGGCATGACTGTAACCTGCCTAAGACCTCTTCTAGAAGTAAATGCAGTTTTACATTTGTCATCTGGGTGCATAGCAACCTGATAGTATCCCTGTGCCAAATCCATAGTACAGAAGTATTTTGATCCAGATAGAGAATCCAAGCACTCCTGGATTCTGGGCAAAGGAATGGCTGATTTTCTCATGACACTATTGATAGCACGATAATCAACACACACCCTTATATCTCTGGTTTTCTTGGTTGCTATCACCAAAGGAGAAGACCAAGGACTATCACTAGGCTCAACAATACCCTGTGCTTCCATTTTGTCAAGTTCCTTATCAACAAGTTCTTGTTGTGAGAAAGGTAAACGTCTGGGATGCTGTTTGATTGGTACGGCATTGCCTGTATCTACCCTATGTTGCACCAAATTTGTCCAACCAAGATGTCCATCAGGGCTCTTAAAATGTCCTGATATTGATACAACAGTCTGGTAAGTCCAAACAACTCAGTTTCTTTCAGATCACCAGATGTATTTTCAACCAAAGGTTTCAAGAATTCTGGCAACTCAGGTAGGTTCTGTTCTTCTATCATGTTTAAAGTTCCATTTTCAGTGTTTTGAAATAAAGATTTGTCACTGTCGAAGTGTTTTACTTGTGTTACTGGTTCCAGCATAGCTACCACACTATTCTTATTGATCTTGATAGGATCAAGTCCAAAATTAACAACTCTTATAGGTATGGCACTGTCTCCTACTTTCACTAGAGATTTTGCCACTGCAAGACCAGTCTTCTCAGTAACTGAAACCAAAGGTTCAACTAAGCCAGTTGTCCAACCTGAAACCCAATGATTAGATTTCACATGACCACTTACAATCATCTCATGCTGTGGAGGTACACAAAAGTTTTGTTGTGCCTGAATCCGTGCACACCTTGTGCTACCTTTCTTGTGCAATGTTATAAGTTTGTCATTGAATTTCATGGTACCTTTGGCTACATTAAACACGCACTCTTGGTCCTCCATGAAATCCAAACCCAAAATGGTACTCTTGTCACCTAGTGACACCACTTTCACTGGCATCCTAAATTTATGACCTTGAACTTCAAAGTCCAGGTTAGTTACATTCGTGACCTCACCATTAGCATTTTTCAATATCAAATTGATCTTCTCTAATGATGGCTTGTCATTTAATGAATCATAGAACAAACTATCTACTATAGTGTATGTTGAACCAGTGTCTACAAGAAACTCACTTTCATTACCCATTACACTTCCTTCAACATACCAACACAACGAGTTAATAGTTTCAATCACTCCCTCCAGTGGCCCTTTGCAGGTATCTGCTGAGAATGCGGCCCCATCCTCAGCTTGCCTTAGTTTAAATTTTTGGGTGAATTTGAACTACCACTGGTTTTCCCTGCAGCAGTTGGATTTTTAGGACAGTCCCATGAATAGTGACCTTTCTCATGGCACCTATAGCACTCTATGTCCTTGGACTTTTTACCCTTGTCCCATGTTTGAGCTTTGTTTGACCTCGAATCCATGTGCTTTGATTCCTTAATATGACCCAATGCATTGGATAATTGGTTTATCTGGTCAGAGTTTTTCCGAAGGGTGGTCAAAATGTTCTTTAAAATTTGACTTTCTGAATTTTCAATGGCACAAACTTTACCATTGACTGGCTTTGAAAGTTTCTTCTTTGAATTGTTTTCAAAACATTCGTACTCAGTGGCCAGTGAGATTGCTTCATGCAAATTTTTGGGATGTGCAAATTGAACATGTTTTCTAATTTCAGCATTTTCCAGACCATTGATAAATTGATCAAGAATCCATTGTTCTTGTGCATTTAAACTAATTCCTGGGAACGCCTTAGATGCTAATCTCCTCAAAGCATAGCCAAATTGCATTGGGGTTTCATTATCCTTTTTCACCCTATTTCTGAACTCAATTCGGAAAGTGGCCTCTCTTTCTGCTGGATTGAACATATTTTCAAGTTCGGCAATTAGGGCACCATAGTTTCGAGTGTCAATGTATGGGGAAATGTCACTGAATACCCTTTGAGCCTCGCCCTGCAAACTCATTACTAACTATGTACCCCGTTCATAGTCATTCCTCCCATTCCAGTTAGCGACAGTTTCAAAGTGAGTCAAATAATCACTCCATTCAACCGTTTCACCATTGAATTTGTCTGGGTCTCTTGGTCTATGACCATTCCCTGGACCTGTATTGGGGTAGGACACTTGTCCTTCAGTTGGCCTTGACCAAAATTCACTCTGTGGGTACAACCTACCACCATACCCTTGGTTTTGTGGTTGCCTATTTGAGCCGGAATTGAAATCTTTATGTGCCCTGTCACCTTGACATTGAAATCTTGTCCTGTCCTGATTTTTGTTCAAATCAGGATCATAAGATCTCAACTCGGGTCTTGGCAACCTAACTGGTTCATTATCATGAGCTCTACAAACACCTAGGTTACTTGCACTCTTTTTAACCACTCGGGGTTTTTTGGTCATGTAAACCTTTGGTGTTGAGTGAACGATTCCGGAATTTATTTCTTCACATGAATCAATAAACTCATGCTCATTGTCACGTTCATTCTGTAATATGTTACAGTTATTCATGTTTCTGAGCTTATCATCATAGATATCAGGTGGAGCTGTGGCTGCCGATGTAGGTCTTTTGTATCTGATTGGCACAGAATTAAACTGTATTTCAGATTTAGGCCTTGTCTCACTAGATTCTCTATCACGCCTTGGGTTAGGCCATTTAGGAATCCAGTCTCAGACAGTTTCCATCCAACTCCTTGTCCTTTTTCTACCAAAATATGCAAATTACAATATTCAAAATATTTGAAATATTAAAAATATTCCTCAACTCAAATTAATACACCAAATAACCTATCCTGGTCACGGCACCAAAAATATCTGTGGCGACCCAGCAGATATGTCAAGCCTTACAAATAGCCTGTTAACCCTACAGATTGACCAAATCAATATAAAGCCTCGCGTTGTGTTCAAATTTGTATTAGGTTATCAGCAAACCGTCACTAACATTAACTCCTGTTGTTAAAGGGACAAATTTGTGGTGTATTAAGAATTTCGCAGCAAATTCAACAATGAATATTTATTCTAAAATATATCAAATTCAACAGGTAATTTACAAAATAAGACAAAATATCACCGATACATAAAGTAACAATTACAAAAGTATTTACTCAAATTCATCAGCTTAAATATAATGTAATTAGCACACAAATAACCAATTGTCTAATATTTGGTTTAATATAAATACCATTTATCTCTAGTATTTAGCATACAATCATCTAATAATAAACCCTTATTGCTGCTATGTGTAGTAAATGTCTTACCATATTTGGTTGTTATACTACTGAGCAGTTCTACTACTGAGCTGGTTCATTCAATTGATTGGTTCAACTTTTGGTCCTTCTGGAACCGTTTCAATCCAATCCAATTGAATTGCTCCTTACATCCAATCCCTCCTCACATCACCGTTTCTAAGTGCCTAAAGTACTATATGACGGTGCAACACCACAATGACGTCAGTACACATTTGTGACGTATACTAGCGATCGCCATTATAACCATCTCTGCACTGTGATAAATATACATAAATATAAGGCACTCTGTCGCCCCCTAGTGATGGATATTTGAACTAAAAGGTTTGACAATAAGCTTATTTTATTTTACTGGTAAAAGGCACTAGATTTCTAACACTGTATATATTTTATTTTATAAAATGTCTGCGGTGGGCGATAATGCACCGCATTTACACTAGCGACCACGGGGACACTTCTTCAACGAACTCACGGACAAAATACCGAGTTCGCGCATGCGCAGATATAACACGCAAGCGAGGTCATCTCAATATTTTAACAACACTAAAAATATTTGATTTAATTTAATTTTTTTTAACATCGCTTTCAAAACATTGTTTAGGTTATCACGACAAGTAGTGTTAAAAGCAGAGGAAACCAATAAATACTGGCTGATCAAGATCTAAACTGTAAAGGTATCACTAAGCAATTACCAACTTTGCCACATAGGGTCGGGTCCAGGGTTGGAACTGCCAACCTCAGAGGTGTGAAGCCATTGCATTTACCACTGGACCACCTTGCCTCACATCAGTATTAAGAATGTTTACTGATCTCTGCATGATTTTTAATATATCATTAACCTTTACGCTTTAATAATACATTTTTGTTATCTGGGCACAACTAAAAATTGTTTGTACACCCTGTAATATTGTAATAGTCATATCTTGTCATTTCATTGTCCAGTTCCAAAGGGTGGGGTCACCATTGCAAAATTATGACTGAAAAAAGCCTTTCATGTGGAAGAACTTGGCTACCACAAGTGACAAAGCTGAGGAGCTGTCTCCATTCGACCCTGACTGTTGAACAACATGTAAAGCGTGACCTTTGACTTTGAATAAGAACTCTAAAAATAAATTGAGAGAAATAAAGGTTTGGTCCATTGATATGTGGACATAACCCAGTCGAATCCAATGAAACAGTAAAGAGATTAAAACTACACCAGAAGATTATAATGCGTGAACAACATAATTGTTTCAACATTTGGATAACCATTGGATAAGTATGGGCTCTTAAATGGTAAAGGTATTCATAGATGTTATGGGGAAAATCTCTGTTGAAAAATAAAACAGAACAATTACCCCATTGGTACCCATGTTACAATTTTATCACAGGGGAAAAGACAAATCAGAGTCCGATGGTTTGTTTTTTAAAACATGTGCCAAGACGGTTGTTTTGCTTTTTATTATCCACCACTTTACATCAGTAATAAGTAAAATAAGTCCATATTTAACAAAGGAATGCAAAAAAAAAAGAAGCTATGAAACATATATTCATAGCTATGGACAACAGTGAGTATAGAATCTTCAATTTTAATTCGATATTTTGACGCCATTTCTGCACAGGTTTTAGTGAACCCATACGAGCAGAAGCTCTGTAAAAGCAGCTTTTAACGTATGTATATGTTATGGCAAAATCCATTTCTTGAAATAGGCAAGGAATTTGCCCATTTCGTGACATAGGCAACTGACTGCGTATTATTATGTGAAATGGGTAAGATTTGAGTACCCCATTTCAGGTAACGACCAATACCTTGTATGAAAAACTAAGTTACAAACATATTTTAATGCTGTAAACATTAATTCCCACGTTTTTTGATATTCTTGTAAAAACAAAAATACTACTAAAACTCTTTTGTCACGGTTTTACAGGATTAGATCATAAATATGATCAAAGAACTAGTTATACATTTGTAGCCACAAAACTTATAATTACAACCATACCTGAAGACCTGGGTTGCATATGGTATAATGACTGACAGTAATACACTACACATCTTGACCCCCCCCCCCCCCCCCCCCCATAAAATAAATACAAATATAACAAAAAGAGGCCATTCCAGTTTGCTTTTCTCATTTTCTATAACCAGGACATCTAATTTACAGTTGAGCCTTCTATCTAAGATAAAATAATGTACATTTCATAATGGGCATTTTTATTTCATATATTTTATGACAAATTTCTTCTGTTGTTAGATTTTAGGAATGTCAGGGTAAAACCTGCATGGTATTATTTTCATAGGTTGCAGGGAAAGTTGCAAGATGACTTTGGTAACATTTTAAAGCAGGCAGGGAAAGGAGAATGTTCTGTACATAATTTCTGTTTGATTTCAGGGTAAAACCTGTTTGGAAATTTACTTTAAATTATCATGATATTTTAACTGTTTATTTCAGGGGAAGTTGGGGTTTCATTTAATACTTTGCTGCTTGTTGTATTTAACTATGTTTGAATGAATTAATGATGAGGTAGTTTGTATTTATTTCTAGTGGCAGGGTAAAACCTGACAAGAATTGAATGGACTGAAGTGTTATAATTGCATGTGGTTGATTGTGCATGATGTATTGATTTCAGTCATATAATTATAGGGTTCAGGCTGAATGCCGGTGATTTGATTAATGTTTCATGGGGTAAAACCCATGACTAATTGAATTCATTTCAATTCATTTCATTAGGTACTGAATCTACTATGGTACTTGATAAAGGATGGAACCAGTGTTTTGACATAGAGTATGATCCAAGGTCTAAGTGTTAGTAGACAGTAGGTTTCCAGTGTTATGACTTGTTTTCAATTCTTTTAGATGATTCTGGGGAATTATTTGAATGTATATAATATAAATGTGATTACTGATTATTTTTAATACTTTTGTGACATTAGTGCTTGTACCAATTCAGCCCCAGCAATTGCTGGTAAAATACTTGTTATATTTTGTAAATAAATGTTCTCTTATGTGACATAAGGCTTTCTCTTGACATTAGTTCAACTCAAGACCCTTGGCACGTTACACTATTAACAAAAATAACACATTTCAAAATAACTGAGACAGAAAAACATCATGTCTTTAACTTTCTTAATCCTTTATTTTATAAAATAACAGAGTTTCAATATATCTTACATATTTATAATCATTCTAAAACACAATACACTATGGCAAGTTTTGGTGTAAAGGTGCTGGCAAAGTTTTTTTTATTTGTGTAAGAAAGATTTCTTATTTCATAAAATGGGCAAGTCACAATTGAATAAATTGCACATTTCACAAAATGGACAGGTCATGCAGTTGCATATTTCACGAAATGGGCAATTTCGTGGATTGGGCATAACATGTACGTAATATGTTTTGGTCACATAAATTAAAAAATATCAACGTATTTCACTGTCAGGCACATGATCTTGAAAACCTCAGCCGCCAGTTTAATTTGTTTATTCACCAGGATAACACCTATAAATATGCCAAGAGTCAATGAGATTTTCATCTCCGGACAAAAATGTTCCCCTTTAACAACAGCCAGAACATATCCTGGGGCCTCGGTGACCCAAGTGGTCAACAAGTGTGTCATTTACTCACAAGTCTCTTACCTCTCTGTCTGTGCGTTTGAACCTAGCTTTTAACAACATGTGGGAAACACAGACAGCCTGTCCTGATATGACATTATGCCAAGGTCCCACCTCGATGATTTTAAGGGACGGCTGCTTTAACTCTAAAATCCCCATCATATTCACTTAACTCTACATAAGTCTTCTTTTTATCTCCATTTTCTGCAGCATGTCTTTATGCCCTGGGATTTTTTCTTCACTGTTGGAAAATTTCGCTTCTTCAATCCTTGCATTGTGTTCCACTTCTGTTGTAAACCTGTTAAACCTGTTGCAATGTCACCGCATGTCTTATTATTTGTTGAATGGTCATGCTTGATATATTCCGTGTAAACTGGTGTTTTGGTCAGAATATTATTTCACCAATTTTTAAATCTTCAAAAATTCAGGTTCTACTTTAGACATAGACTTGCTTAGACGTCTTCACTTTTGGTTTTTTTTAAAGACAATGAATGAGTGCATTTTATAACAGTATGGCTTTTACACTCTTAATGGAAGTAAATGTTCTTGCAGGAATCATAGTGCACTAAGGAAAGACCTTGCACTAGGTTCACTCTATAGGTTATCACACATGAAAAATTTCTCAAGGAATGAATTTGCATTTTTCATCCAGACAATTTACCTTACATGCCAGTTGTTAATTCATGCAAGTTTCGGCTCTTTGCGGCTACAAATTTATGT
Organism: Sabellastarte sp. h YS-2021; assembly: GCA_964017235.1. NCBI lineage: Eukaryota > Metazoa > Annelida > Polychaeta > Sabellida > Sabellidae > Sabellastarte > Sabellastarte sp. h YS-2021. The sequence goes on along the minus strand of OZ024936.1, from coordinate 50,090,302 downwards.
TCTAAACGTGTTCTTGGAAGACAGGTTTATGACAAAAGCACAAAAAATTTTCACAATTTTGTTTCTTTTGCTGATTCTACTAAATACTGACTTGTAGATTATTGGCTTTACTTCACATGTCATTCTGTATATCAACAAACAGTACTGTGATTCATCAGGACATTACAAATAACCTAATTTTATTAACTGAACACTGGGACAACTTTTTCCAGTTATCATACCAAATAGACCCAGTATGTGTCTTAGACTTAGCACTCTCTTAGGGTTAAGTTTCGTTTCAAATCTATATTCATGAAAAGTGACTTCTCTTAGCCTTTTAATTGTCTGGCAAAAATACATGTGTAGTGTTCAAGATTTGATTTGATTCACTTTGGGTTTAATGTCACCTTCAGCACTCTCAGTCTCTCTTCAGCTCTGTGTAGGCAACATCACGATGGGTAGTTTTGAGGGCAGAAGAAGTCAGTACATACTAATAAATGCTGATTGGTCAAGATTCTGTACTGTAAACTGCAGTACATAATGCCCCATTTACACTTCAGGTGGTACGTCCCTCAGTTAGAGGCAGTTATAGGGACAGAACTGCCTTCAATGACGCCACATACCTTCTGAGATTTGGTGCATCATTAATATTACAGGCGGTATAGCCTGCGGTGATAGGCATCGGCCAAAACACCCTTGTCCATCAGCTACTGTCCGGGGTTTGTATGTAACCTTGTGAAACGTCCATTTACCTCCGTGTAATAATGGACATTTTGCCACTGTGTCACAAGGTTGCATAGGAACCTCGAACGGTAGATGAAGGACAGTGGCATTTTGCGCAACGCTTGTAACCGTGGAATAAACCATCTGAAGTGTGATTGGGGTATAAACAACTATCAGTTTTCCCATGTAGTGTCAGTCCCAGGGTTCAAACTTCTGGCCTCGGAGGTTGGAGATGAGTGTGTTAATGACTGCACCACAGAATACCCCCCTGAGAAGCATTCAACAGGGAACTGTTAATGAGAGTAAACCTGCAGTGACAGTGTTGAAACAGCTGTGTAGCTTGGCCCAGACTTTCTTGTAAAATACCCATAGGATATAAGATGTCTCCTTTGGAATACTGATATTTTACAAATAATTGTTTATGTGCCTGGAAAACTGTCTACCGTCTGAGATTTTGCCTTAAAAAATGTCTTACATGAGGCCTTTCTTCATCAGGTGTGGGGACGAAATGCTGGTGGACAAAACGCCACTGGACAAAATTTTAATGTGTAAAAAGTATGTTTTAATGTCATATAATAATCCCAAGAGATAAGAATGAAAGTATATTAAGTATCTTGATATGACCGGCATTTTGTCCTCCCTGTGCTCTCTCACTTCAGAGGTAGTGGGTTTGAAGTTAGTTCATGGCAACATGTGGGAAAGACAGCTGGTCTATTACAAATATATGTGAACTGGCACATTCGCTAGGCCATTTTAGGGGCCACGGTGGCAGAGTGGTGACACTGTCGCCTCCCACCTCTGAGGCCGGGGTTCGGTTCCCGGCTCTACCTCAAGTATGAAAGCTGGTAGTTGCTTGCCGTTGGTCGGCAGTTTACAGTGCAGAACCTTGACCAACTGTATGTACTGGTTTCCTCTGCCCTTCCAACTACCCGTCATGAAATGACCTGTACAGTGTTGAAAGCGATGTAAAACACCAAATAAATAAACTAGACCATTTTAGTTGGATGATTCTGTGGCGTATGCTGACTATGTAATGTAATGAGCACTTTTGTAGTACTTTATCATATGACAGGCTATAAATGCTAATATAATAAGGTAGAAGGGAAAAAGCAGAACCTTGAGGCATAACAGGCCAATACCAATTGACTCAAAGAAGATGAGAGGTCACTGCTATAGAGGGTATTCTTTACTGAAGAGTTATATCTTCAGTTTGGGTTCAAGAAACCATTGTTCAGATGTCCTAAGGGAACTCATTCCACAAATTTGAGCATCAAATGCAAAGCTGAAGACAAGAACTGTGGAACATTCAGGTAATTTCTGGCAGGTTTGCTGCACCTGATGTTGTAGGTACATGAGACTTGAGTAAAGTAGGGGCTGAAGTACTTTTGAAAAGTACCTCCAGTGTGGAGGTACGTGTACACAAGACTTTTGAAAACGGAGTGGAGTTAAGCATTCAACCAGTGTAGATCTTTAAGAACAGATGAGATTCTACAAAACTTGCTTCTATTTGTTATGATTCTAGCTAGGATATTTTGGACACACTGTAGTTTTGTGACTGTGTTTGGACAGACTTCTGAACAGACCCACAGGAGTGTATTGTGGTTTCACGTGTGAGGTACTTCCTGATATGTCTGAGATCATACATTTAAGCAAAACAGCCACCGCAAACCTTCTTTGTTCACATGGGTACAAAATAAGAAGCCGACGTCAGACCCCGAGGTTTCTGAGACTATTTGTGGGAAATAGCAGGGTACCCAGAATGTTGATTGGAAAATGGGATTCGAATTTGTTTTGTTGATGTCTTCATCCAAACACAAGAAATTCTGTTTTGTCAGAATTGGATAGAAATTGAGAGATTTTTTTCAGATAGATATTTTTTTTCGTTTCTGCTGTGTTCAGACAAGGTTTGTCATATTACTTTATTACTGGAGCTGCACAATGCATAAACACGAGACTTATACAGGACTCTCCTATCCTTGTACACGGGTGGCATTGATTTGGGACGGTCATCAATTTGGGACACTTTTTCCCTTTAGGGATAACAAACTGTTTGTTGACTTGACAGCACAAAAATGAATTTTAGAAGTATTACCTCATTTATAAATATGATTTTATCCCACTGGTACTGTACATTTAGCATTTATATGTGACATTTTATAGAAAAGAAAATTATACACATTCGCCATATCCACCACATGGAAAATGTCCTTGTGTTATCATCAAAGTATGAGGTTAGTCCAGATTAATGACCAGAAAACATTGTTATCATATCTTCTATCTGGACACATAAAATTAATTTCGAGTGCTTTGTAGTTATTGTAAACAAGGCTGTTGCTTCTCTAGTTGACTATACCATTACTTTTCCTAATATGATGGCCAAAATTCTTGTCTCCCATAAAGTAGTTTTATAATAAATGTCTGTTCTGGCTTTTATACAACTCCTACGGCTCATACATGACAAAAGTTAAGTAACTGATGTCTGTTTACTATTTACAAAAATTTGGGGCCAATGAAAGTGCATGTCTTAATTCAGTGGATTGTAATTTGGGGGTGTCCCAGAAGCGTCCCAAATCAATGACCCTTTGTTTTGGGTACAACATTCAGTTTTTGTCTAATTTTGGCTTGTACAAACATAGAAAAATGACAAAATGATTACCACACAATGAAATATTGGTGGTGTTCTGTTTATTAATAAGTATGAAACTGTACTTTTATGTTGAAAAGTGGCAAAAAACGGTAAAAACAGAATAAAACTGTCCCAAATTGATGTACATTCATATTGATATTTAGAAATCCCATTTTAACAGAAAATAATGTTCTGGTCGAGATTTGCTTCAGTTGGGTTCAACTGAACGTGGCAGTGGCAAAAAAACCCAAAAAACAACAACAACAAAACATGACCATCCACATGTAAACGAACACTTCTAAAGATCAGACTTTCAGTAAGGTTTAAAATCAAAGAAGGGGGCCACGGTAGCAGAGTGGTAGCACTCTCGTCTTCCATCTCTGAGGTCGGGTTTCGGTTCACGGCTCTACCTCAAGTGAGAAAGCTGGTAGTTGCTTGCTGTTGGTCTGCAGTTTACAGTACAGAATCTTGACCAACTGTATGTACTGGTTTCCTCTGCCCTTCAACTACCCGTCATAATATGACCTGTACAGTGTTGAAAGCGACGTAAAACCCCAAATAAATAAATTAAATAAATAAATAAAATCAAAGAAAGTTAGTAACATTGTTACAAAGAGCACAGGGTTTTACCTCTCTATCGACAGCACAAATCACACTGGGACAGATACTCAGTAGCCTTGCTAAAGGCTCATATTTGAATATCTTTTCAAACATGCACTCAGACATTTGGTATTCATAAAGCACTCCAACATGTTAAGAGATAGAACTGTATCTGTATGCTGCTGTAAAAGTCAGTACATGTATGAGGAAATTATAGAAACTGAAACACCATTATATGAACTGAAAACTTTTCCGAACTGCAAAGAAACTTGAGCAGTCAGCAAGGCTAGGTACTCAGTATATTATATATGTTGCCATCAGCATTGAATCCATAAAATGAAAGCCATGTCATTGAATGTCAAATCTAAAGCGCAAAGTGGGGATATCAATCATTTGTCATTTTGTGAAATGTGATGCCCAACTAAGGATCCTAACAGAAATACACGGTGCCATATGATAAATGCAACGTGATAAATATGATTTTCATCCTGGAAACAAACAGCAAAAAAGAGGCAAGTTTTCGTTCCGAAACAGAAACCTTGTTAAACTTAACTTTTGTTGTATTTATAATTGTTATCTAGCCTTAACAAAGGCTTGAGTTTTTTGTAATTAGGTCAAACGTACAGTTGAGATAGTTAAGATGCAGTTCATATACGTTTACAGGTGGGGACTGGTACACGTTTGAGCCTTAAGAAAGGCTAAGATTTATCTACAAGAATTGACGAATTCATTTGGTTGGTAAGGTCTGACATACCATCTGTGTGGAAGTGAATTATCACCTGTTCACGTATTAAAACCCTTACATTCACAACAGTGTTACAATAGACTTTCCTCAAGTCCTTTTGTTCTAGGTATTGTATGAGGACTGAATGACTTTTTTCAGAATTGTGGTGCTGTATTTCATTAGAGAGTAATATCCCCACCCATCAGATGGATTCATAATGATTCCATGCATATGTATGTCAGATTTGGTGGAATAAGAAACACAAAGACTTGGAGCAAGTCTAGAGTTATAGCCTGGATATGTGCATTATTGAAATGGCACTTGTTTATGTGTTAGGATATTTGCTTGAGCACCACATTTGACTGAAGAATGAGTGATTTCAAATGCTCTTTGACCTCACCACTCCAGGCTTTAACTGTGGTACAGTTTGTTTCTCATACATATATTTTTTATAAAGTGATAAACTGCTGTGTTGATAACACATGAAACAGGTTCATTAAATACATGTATGTAATTTTTATTCAGACCGTATTTTTCATATTTTCTAATATTTTTATATTGAAACAAATGTTTGTCTGAAACGTGTGCATTTTGGTCCAGTTTTTTTTTTTCAATTTTTATACATTAAATTTATCTGGGGAATCTCTATCTACTGTAGAAAGCATAAAATAAGCAACAAAACTCATACTTTCATGCTTTGATCTTAGACCCATAGTGTCCTATAGTGGTCTCTACTAAACACTCGTTTGTATGTGTTTTTTTCATGATCTATTGAAAATATCCGGGTGAAAATTAGAAAGTAGATTCATGCAGCTAAATCCAGACTGAATTTCCCCTATTAAACACTTGTGACTCTGTATTTTTGGATTCAGGGAGCAGTCTCAGTCTCACCCTCTCCAACTTTCCTTTCTTTCTAAAGAACTTGGTTTGGGTATTGGCATTAATGATATTAAAGTTTGTATTCTTTTGTATGCTGATGATATGGGTTTGATTGAAGACTGCAGAATATAAACTACAGTCAATGTTAAACGTGGCAGTTGAAGCTTAATCGTTAAAAAGAGAAGATTGTTCATTTTAGAGGAAAAGAGGGTAAAACAGCATTAAATTTACATGTGGTAGTAAAACTATGGACATAGCCATATGGTATAATCATCTAGGAGTTATTTTTGATGAGTTTAAAATGTTTAAAATTTCTGCCTCTGAATTTGGTACTGTGGACATGCACAGATGGATATGAGCCTGTGCAGATGAATTTCTTGGTGTATACAAGGTTGTGACTCGGCCGTCTTTCAATATACAAGTGTAATTACAGCGACATAAAGCGAGTTTAGGCATTGAAAGTTTTGCCACTACGTCATAAGATCACAAGCAAACCTCGTACGGTAGTTGACGGACAGGGGCGTTTCACCCAACGCCTATAACCGCAAATTGTACTGCCTGTACTGTAAATGCTAGCCTTGCCTAAGGCTCTAATTTGTATGATATCTTTTTCAAACATGCACACAGATATCCAGTATTCATACAGCACTCATACAGGTTATGAGTTAGAAGCTCCTCTTTGCTGTATGCTGCTCTAAGAGTCATTACATGTATGAGTACATTATAGAAACTGAAACTTCATTATCTGGACTGGAAACTTTCCCTTACTACAAAGAAGCTTGAGCCTTCAGCAAGGCTATGTGAATGCTACACTAAATCTCAGAAGGTATGTGTCGTCCTTGGAGACAGTTCTGCTTCCAAGTAAAAACTCTAACTACGGGACACACCGCCTGTAATGTTAATGGGAGATTAGAGACACTGGGTATGAAACTTTTACAAAGTTATACAGCCATTTTTTTTACATACGAGTCTTGTATTTGGGGACTAAAATATTTAAAGATAATGAAAAAGGTTTTAAGTGTGAGCCAGTGTAATTTTCATTGCAGCCAACTCCTATAAATATGTCCAAAACTGAAATTTATGTTTGATAGGAATTTTCTTGCACGACGATAAACCTTCCTTCTTGAATATTTTGTCTTTCATAGATATATATAAAAAATAAGCTTTGTAGGATGACAAACTGTTGCCTGGATGGGAATGATGAAGCAGGTATTAAAATTTAACTATAACAAGTGTATACCGTGGTACCTAGTGCGGAATGGAAAAAAAAATAAAGTGCAGAGAAGAGGATACATTTTAACAACTTGCCAGACAAAACCTGAACATAAAACTTGGAAGTGAATGGTTTCTGTAACTCATCATTCGCCCCAGTACATGAGGCTTGCCACTGGGGTATCCATTAAATGTAAGACAAAATAAAAATAATTTGGACCAATTTAGCATCAGGAGAGACTATAGCAGTCTAACCTTGCTAAAGGATCTACCATCCTTTTAATTAATGGAAAATATACAGAAAGAAATTATTTTTGTACTCTTACAAATACATGTACTGGATTTTACACAAGCATATGGCCAGGGAAGATTCTGTCTAATGAGCTTATATCTCCTAACATGTATGGCTGCTTAAAAATACAAAAAAAAAACCAAATCTATGTAAATGTGTGGTAATCATGTGTTACAAATTCAAGTCTCACGCAAGGCTATCAGAGACCTAATGTCACCACCAAATATTTATGAACCTGTAAAGACTTTCCCATAACCATAGAAAATTGCTGGTGGTTGTCTCACTAGTCCTCATTTTCCAAGTGCAGTCAAAAATTAATGATTTTCAGCCACACCTCATATGGTTTTTCAACTTAAAAATAAAGAGACAATCTAGGCTTTGATTTAAGTTGAACCAACATGCAGCTCTTGGAGTTGACACGAAGCACAACAATGATGAATCCTCAGCCACATCCGTATGTGTGTAGCCTTGCTTTAAGGCTCAAATTTGTACCATATGTTTTTCATACATGTAAACAGATATTTGGTATTCATAAAGCACCCATACATGTTAGGAGATATAAGCTCAGCAGATAAACGCATATGTTTGTGTAAAATTCAGTAGATGTATATGCTAGAGTACATCATGCAAAGATAAATATTGTAAACTTGCATTAACGGGTTTTACGAATTCGCAAATTCCTTAGTGTCGAGACTGCAATACTTCTGGCAAATGCTATGGTCAGTAGTCGTCTTGACAGTCCAACATAGCTAAACTACAGAGAGTCCAGAATGCTCTTTGCCGCATCATCTTCAGACTTCAGCTCCACTGGCTTCCAATTCAACATCGTATCCTCTTTAAGTATAACCTTCTGGTATTCAAGGCTATCAATCTTTCACAGCCCCTGTATGTATCAGCTTTAATAAGATCAAGCAGTCTCACTCGCAGCAACAGGCTATCTGTCTCCTCAACCCACCCTAAGAAGCATATAAGCAGGCATGGCTTTGCAGTAGCCACATCAGCTGAATGGAACAAGCTGCCACAAACTGTCAGATCTCAGCAAACAATAGATGGTTTCAGAAGCCAGCTAAAGACTCACTTGTTCAGCCTGGCATACCCCCCACCTTAGTTATACCCTTATAGCAAAAGGGGGACAGTCGGCAAAATGTCTGGAGATAATAGGTAGGCTTGATTTTTGTTCGAGAAATGGGATGATGGTCTAGCTGGACAGAAGTGCAGGCTGCAGCCACACACAGACAATGCTGGAGGAAATAGTGCTCTTTCTTATGCTAAATAAGTAGTGAATAGGATAAGCAAATAAATGATTTTTTTAAGTTGCTCCCAAAATCAGGATATTCAGCCCAACTTATCTTAAGTTGCTCCCAAAATCAGGATATTCAGCCCAACTTATCTTAATATAATTAAGTGTAATTGTAGCGGTCAAGATGCACGCCAGACAGATCCTATCATCAATTCGTCAAATTGTATTGTTATAAATTCAGATCGTATAGAACAGGTTTTTGCACCATTTTGAGCAAAATGATAAATTGGAGTGGTTATAAGCTTAGCATCTTTTGGTTTTCATTTTAATTGTGAACTGATTTTGATCTAGACCAGTCAAAGCATATCACCAATGTGTCTAATCTATTGAAATTGTATATGTTGGGCCAAAAGTCTTGGGGACTCGGTGGAGATTGATCCGGGAAGGTTCCTAGATAAATGGGTATGCCCCAAGAGTTCAAATGCATTGGAGTTTTTCCGTCTTTTATGGTAAATTTTTGACACTTTTCTACCCTGACTTTTGCTCATGACCTCTGTCATGCCTTTACTTAATCATGTAACCAGACCATAAATGTCAGTACAAACTCACTTGGCTGCTACAATATGTTATGGCTATGTTTACAAAAATACAGAATTTTTCTGAGTCAAAAGTAGATTCTAATTATGCCTAAATTCAACCTACAGAATTTCTACATAAACAGTCTCCTGTATTTGAATTGAAATTGAAGGACATTCCTACCAAATCTGTTATTTGTTCACAAGTCTATCTTATGTTAACAAACTAGTCTTATATTATTGAAATTATTATAAATATACAGTAGACTATGTATAACTGAAATCTACCTACAAATATAAAATAGTTTTCTAGCTGACTTCCCCCTATACCTACAAATATAAAAATAGCACTCTCTAATATACCTCTAAACTGGTTCCATTTCTGCAAAATTTCTACTTACAGACGTTTTACTGATGTAGAGTCTGCTGTATATGATCTTGAAACAATAATGTCATTTTGTAGGACAAAAAAGTTACACGTCTATCTATAGTATCGAATGTTATACAAGATCCCAGTGAACATTTTTGGTTTTTGCAAACGTTTGATAGGAAATGTTTGGCAAAGGTTAAAAAATGATGGGTACGAAAACCATTTGTAATAGAATGTTTTTAAAATGTTTTATGTATACCGTTTATTAAATGTTTAATGATAAATGTTGCAAAAAACGTTACTAATGAACATAATAATGTCTGAATAATAATGGGGTCAGAGGTCAAATTCAATACATTTTTAAGGTTGCTCACTAATGAAAATATTATTTTATGTCTAAAATTGTAAGATAGTGGCTTAAAATTGTGCCCCCATTCAATTCTTACTTTTAGGGATTGCATGTGGGGCAAATTTTTGACAAAGTCCTCTAAAATCCCCTATTATTGCTCTCTGCCATCTTTGTTTGGACATGTTTGAAGGTGAAGGTTTAATAAACATTCTGAAATATGGGTTAAAAAAACAAAAAAAAAACATTTTATCAATAGTGTTGTTTAAACATTTTATTTCTACCGTTTATCAATGATTTCATAATGAATGTTTGAAAAACATTTCCAGCATAACCTTCATTTCGTTAGCTATTTTACAAATATTTCAAAAAACGTTACCAGTCAAGTTTTTTTTATAAATGTTCAGTAAACATTTTCAGTAAAACATTTGTATATAGAATGATTATAAAATGCTTTCTAAACATTACAGTGTAAACATTTTCTTGGAAACTTTAGAAAACCATAAGATGGGGGTTAAATAAGTTTTAAAAACGTTTTGTAAACGTTTAAACCATTTAAAAATGTTTCTAATGTTTACTGGGATACTATGCACAAGTATTCTGCACTGCGTATTTGGCATTGTGAATATGTGAAATAGTGTTACAATTATAACAATTTTTGAAGCAATAATTTAAAAATGCTATCCCTTTTTTATGTACAAGAACCGAGTTATCACTTCAGTAACTATAATAATTATTGTCTGGTTCCCAGACCTCTTTTCTCTGCAAGAAAGGCTCTGGTATCAGCCACCAATTTGCGTTGTTAGTGTTTGTAGTTACACTTTGCAATTGTGCAGAAAACCCCTAATGTAAAGCGTTTTTTCTCCACGAATATGTTGCACACTTAACTATAATGTCCATTTGTTACTATATAATGTTATTACATAATAATTTAATCAAATTTGTCGTAAATAAAAAATGTGCATCATTTTAAGTGCTCTAAATCTCCTATTATCACTCAAAATACGTTTTTTGTTTTTAAATAATCCGTCAACTGTTTCTTGATTTATGGTTGCTCAGTAGAGTGGTTATTTAAGAAAAGTAGTACAAGAGTCAAACTAGGTGAAGTTCGCCGAAGGTGAGATTAGGCCCCTTTTTTGTAAAAGCTGGACTGGTACCCTGCTGATAATAACATTCAAGTGTTCAGAGTGGCCAACTGAACTGGCAGCATATCTTATATAGAGTGACATTAAGTGAAAAGCGTTGTATAGAGTAGAATGCCATGTGTCAAAATTATTTTCCAAAATATTGAAATTGACACAGACTTTCAATACCATTTAGAGGTGAAAAATGCATTCGTTGTGTTCAGGAAGTATCCTAAATGGCCACAAAAACAACAGTAAGAAATGCAACTTTTTTCCTATTTTTCATTTGTGCAATTTCTTTTATATGATGGCATCACAGTTTACTTGAATTCGTTCTATGTTGCACTGTTTAGGAGTTAAACACTATTTTTTCTGCAGAAATCTGTGATGACTTTTAAGTTTGGCTACCCTCCTATTTGGAGGAGGGTTCAAAAGCCAAATCCGACTTTTTCAAAAGATTCCTGGATCATGATTTCCTATAGTGGATGCATGTACTTATTTATAATTTATAATGCAAATCAAATGAAATATAGGATAAATGGTACGAGTTGTAGTATCAAAAAGAATGCCCAGACAGACGACTTGAGTGCTGGGAGGACATAATTTTTTCTCACTAATGGTAAGGCCAAGATCTTGCAAAAGTGAGATAAGGAATTGATAGGGTTTATGTATATCAACAGGAAGTCCACACAAGATTAAATCATCTATGTAGTTGTGGAGACCTGGAAAGCCATTTTTTGTCATGATAAACCTGATTGAGTCGCTCAGTTTCTGAAAAAATTGATCCCAAGCAATTTCCGAAAGACAAAGAAAGATCCAGATAGTTCTGATCCAGATGTTGGAGGCCCAAGAGATCCAGATCCCCTGGATCTATACGAATGTGCCTAAATGCACAGCTGATATCTATCTTAAATATAGAACAAGCAAGACCCAAATTATTTTAAGTTCGGATAATAGAATCTACAGATGGGTATTAAGTTGAAAATCAGTACCTAAGTATGAATGTTTTCAAACCCCAGCATTCACAGAGTGACCTTTAGGCCAACTTAAGTCAATTATTGTCCTTCTAACATCCGAATCTGCCTTAGGTCTAGTCATGAAAGGCGAGACATGAAGTGGAATCGGTGGAGAGTTAAAGGGGCCCATAATTGCACCATGTTTAAGTTCTTCCTGAATATACTGATCCACATGGGAAGCATATTCCACAGCGGATGCATGATTTCGATGAGTGCAACATAAGTCGACATTCCTGTCAAAATCCAAAGGAAAGCCAAATTGTATGAGGTCCAGTAGCTGTTGATTAAAATAATCAGATAAATGCTTTTTCCAATTGGATACATTAAGGTTTGCTTTTACAGGTATCCTCATACCAAGAAAATTGGGAATTCCACTATCTCGGATCAACCTATGAGCTTGCAATATATCAGGAATATTTTCCCAGCATACATCTGGACCCTGACAAGTGACAAATTTGTCGAGAGGAATACATTCAAATTGTTCACCAATCTGTTGTCGACATTTCTCTTGGACTATATGCAATTTGCTGTCCTGAGTGCCACCTAAAGTATGTTCCGGATTCAAACCTATAACCTCCTTGTTATCCGAATGCTCAGTGTTAGCCATAGAGGTATCACCTACAATCACTGTTGATTTGGCATCAGTAGACATATTGTTTTCGTGAACATCCGGAACCGCAAAAACAGGTTGTGGAATATTTTTCCACTAGTGTCAAGTACTGTGTGGAATTGACCAGCTGTCTAGCTCTGACAAGTATTCATTTGTATCCGTCAATAATTGGAACCTATTTTTTGTGAGAACCGGATTATTTTCACACACATTTTTTGAAAGAAGTTGCTTTGTAACTTCAACACTTACTGGCTTACGTTGTGGAGCAATATGAAAGTCTTTATATACAGGCGGATCCGAAAGTGTATTAGCTTCCTTGTCTGTTGATTTTTCAAATATATGTCTACCTTTCACATGATTCAAACCAACATTGGCAGTATTTTTTACAGATTGACCTTGAATACTGTCTGAATACTGTCTGGCAGTATGTGAGTGCACTTTATGTTGAAATATATGGTTGCTGTCAGACTTACCCGCAACTACTTGTGCATATGACCTATGATCTTTTTAGCAGTTGTTTTACAAACTCATGGGGCCACTTGACTCTATTTTGGACAAAGACCTCAATAAACCCACCCATCTGCGATTTAATTTTTTTGTACCTAGTCTTGCTTGGTCTGCTACTTGCTTTAGTCTGTTTTGTACTTTCAGCTGAATTCTGGCTCCTTCCCTTAGTTTGTCTGGTGAAGGAAGGTCATGATTTGAAACGCCAGAAATGGGAGCCACTTTTTCTTGAAACCCTTTGTGTGTGACTGCAGTTTTTAGAGGATTTGATTTTTGAAGGATCACTAGTCTTCTTGCGGACCTTTTGACTACTTTTTTCAATATTGGTCAACCGTTCACCTAAAGCATTCAACTGTGACAGAATAATTTGGTTGATATCATCCTGAGTGACAGGGTCAGTTGGCCCCCCACCTCCTCCACCCCCTGAGGAACCTGACCCGGTTGTGTAACCTTATTTTGATCAGAAGTATTTAAAAGAGCAGAAATGTCAATGTCGGATCTGCTTAGATCAGACTGATCAGAATCAAACACCTGCCCAGCATGTCCAGAAGCCTCCAGCGACTCCATCAAAAATTCCTCATCTCTGGCCAGCTGCAATTGAATGGGTATGTGGCACTCCCTCTTCCCTGATCTCAAATTATATCTCTCCATTTGGTACTAAAAATCTAAAAGCACTTTACAGAAAATAAGAGAAAAACCTTGCTAAAAACCATGTAAAAATTCTCTTAATATCAATGTGTACTGATCTGCACCCAATGTTAAAGTGACACCACATGCATCTGAAAGACAAGGTCAGGCCAGAAGACCCATTGAGAGGAGGGGTCAAGAAACCATGTCACCAGGATGATACCTAAAAATAATGAGAATGAGACCCCGGACACCTTGATATCCAAGGACAAAAATACATTTTCTGTATCACTGTGTTGGCTATGCAAGTCTAAGATCAAACCAGTCTAGGATCAGTTGCACAAAAAATTCCACAGTTTCCAAATTTATCAAACAATGAAACAATTGTTATAATTGTCAGTTCAAACGTTTTCTTGTTCCTGCATTTGTATATTGTTTATTGCCTGTCACTTTAACAAATAAATTAAAAATAAAATACTCATCCCAAACCAGTATGATCAATAATAAGTCAGTGATAAGCACTTTTGGGTTGGCTAGCCTTGTTAGACCTGAAAAAAGAGTACAAGTTCAAATCCAACCAAATCAAAAGATTCCTAGCCCATGATTTTCTATAATTTGGTTTCCCATTTCATATCTACAGGAGTAATAGCAAGGCAGTTATCAGGACTTTTAAATTTGACTATCCTCGTTTGACCTTCAAGGAAGTGCCCAATGTTTAAACCGACATCAAAACAATCCCAGCCCATGATTCCCTGTGGTTTGGTTTTCATATCCCAAACCTCTGGCACCAGTAATAAGTGACTGTTGATACAAGGACTTTGACTATCTTTGTTTGACCTTGAAGGACCAGTCCAAGGTCAAATCCGACTGCATAAAAATGATTCACAGTCCATGAGTTATTATGGGTTGGTTTCATATGCCAAACCCGTAGGATCAATAATAAATTGGTTCTAAGTACTTTAAGTTTTTGTTGTCTTTATTTGACCTTAAAAAGAGGGGTCCCAGGTTAAGTCTAACACCATCAAAAGGTTCGCAACCCATAAGTATCTATGGACTGGTTTCACATACCAAACCTGTAGGACCAACACAGGTATTTAACACCGAACACAATGATGAAGAGTCTGGACCAGTTTCCCTTCTACACTACCAAGATTGCAATCCCTTTACAATAAATTGATTTAATATCTCTCGCTTATAAGTATTTCACCTGCCACCCAATTAACTCATTTCTATCATTCTTTGGGTTATCCAAAGTAAAAATAGGATGGCCACTTTTTATGTCATAATGTGTTGGAGTTCCAAGCAGGAAGGGAAATCTCGGTAAACTAGTTACAAAAGCCACGTGGCTTTTCGAAAAATTAAAAAAAACATAATAGAAATATCTGTGCCACACCTCTAGCTGTCGCGCCGCTCATATATAACAAGCAGTAAAACAACTTCCTTTTTGCCCTCCTAAAAACGCCCGTTTGATTTGTTTGACTGTATTCATCTGTATTTGTATTGTCTGCACCTTTTTATGTTGGTAGGACCTGAGCAAAGATGAAGATGATTAAAATTTTTGAAAACATCCGGATAATATATTCTGGATTACAAAAAAATCTGAATTCTCGAAGATACTCTTTAAATAATTTTCTAATGACCATGGCTTTCTGGTTGACATTATACTCTAAAATTTATCAGCGAATGTTCGTGGTATTTTTTTATGTCGATAGGGTGTGGCAGAATTGAGAAGTGACTACATTTAGGGAAAGACCCAGCTCATATTCTGGATACAAAAAGATCCCTAATATTTTTTTTGGAAATGCACCCTGATCAAGGTCTGCAGTCTGCGAGTATTTGACTGTTCTGCATCACGCCATGTCACGCCATATACACAAAAAAGACATTGTGGAAAAATACATTGTGGAAAAAATCCCTTGCCTGTTTTTGAGATATGGAAAAAGGCTTGTGTAATGCCCTTGTTCCACCAAAGGATTAAGCCCCGATCCTGTCGGCGACCCTTAATCGTGGGTAGTCTTGGAAAAAATGGAAAAAAAATTGACCAATGGGGTGGTAAGACAGAATCGGTATGAAGGTCTGGGATTAACTACAGATCAGCCTCAGGACGCCCCAGGAGGCCCCAGACAGTCCCTAACTGGTCTGGGACTAAGAACAGACTAAGCCATTTTTCTGGTCGGTTTGAACCACGATCCTGTCGTAGACAAACCGACTGGGTCCCAGGACGCCTCAGGCCTCCTGGGACTAAGCCCCGACTAACCCAGGATTAAGTCCCGACCCCACAAGGTGTCCTGAGGCGTCCCCAGGCGTCCCCAGACCGAGATAGCCGATTTTTGCTTTGCAATGGGACTAAGGGTCGCAGGAAGCCTGGGACTAAGGTATAGAGGGTCTGGGACTAAGGGTCGGCGACTAAGGGTCGCAGGCGGCCTGGGACAACATAGGACTGTGTAAATTTGATCTGAGGAGGCCTGAGGAAGCCTGGGACTGGACATTTTGTTTATGGCGGGAAAAAATAATCGGTTGGGGTCGGGAGAAATATCAAACATGTTTGATTTCTCACACGGCCTCAACCGACCACAACCGACCCTTACAGGAAGCCTGGGACTAAGCATATTTTTGAAACCGACCCTCAAAAACCCTTAATCGGGAGCCTTAGTCGTGTGGTGGAACACCCACAATAAACAAACCTACATTTTAGGATATTTTAACACAACTTTTTCACACACTAAAATCTTGAGTAGCTGTTTAATTTGGGATTTTGAATTTATAAAGTAATAGAGAATAAAAAGTGAGGGGGGTCGGTGGTCTAGTGGTCAGGGAGCTCACCTTCAAACTCTAGCGCCATAGTTCGAATATTGGCCCTGGCACTAGTGGATCCACGAGGGGGGGGGGGGTTCAGGGGGTACAACCCACCCCCCGAAAAATAATGCAAAGGGGTTCAACCCAAAGTACAAAATTATTTCTTGAGAGAGGTGTTAATTTTACAGGAAATACACTATATTTTTACCAAAAATTATTTTTCCCAGGGGGAGCATACCCCCCCCCCCGACCCCCCCTAGTTATGGTATGTCTGCTGTGAACCCCCCCCCCCCCCCCCGCCCCTACTTAAAAGCTAGATCTGCCCCTGCCTGGGGCTTCATGTTGGAAGTTGGTAGTTACTTACTGATGCCTGGTGGTTTACAGTGTAGAATCTTGACCGACTAGTATGCACAGGTTCATCCATCCGTAAACTACCTGTCGCAATATGGTTGTTGAACGCGATAAATCTAAAAATATATAAATCTAAAATAAAAAGTGTGATTACAATTTTTTATAAAGGTAATTAAGTTCAATTTCTGAGAGTGGAATTCATGAGTAGATTATGGAAAATGCCAACTACAATTGTGTTCTTTAATATTATGCCTCTGTTCATGCACACAAAAATAATCCCTATAGAACTTAAATTCTTTGCCCTAAATAGAAAGTATGATTAATGACTTTGCAAAGGTAATTACTTTAAATAAATACATCAACAAGACCTTTTGAACTAGCCCAACAATTCAGTCCTGGGCAAACTTCGGAAGTATTTTCATCGGTGAGCCATCTTTGATAAAGAAATCATCAATTCAATAGAAATTCTAAGCAGGTAAATGAAAACATAACAGTATGTAATAATATTTTGTTCATATTCTGATGTTTCCATTTTAAGCATATTTATTTATGTGAACTTATTATAAAACACCAAGGTTTTTCTGACACAAGGATTTTTCTCATTCTCACAGACAAGGCATTTGTTCCAAAAAGCATTATCTCCACAGGGCTTTTTTCCTGGATTCGAGAGGCATAGGGCTTTAGGATTTTTACTATATGCTGGAAATATGGAAAAAGTGAAACTGAAGTAAAATTATGTATGTTATTTTTAGAATTTACTTTTTGTTATTTATATATTATCTATATAAATTACAGCATTTATTTACATTGCGTACATTTGGATGGTTGGATATGCTAAAGCCATTGGAATTTAGAAAGCGTTTATTAAAATCGATAATTTTGTATCCAAAGAAATCTTGGTTTGAGATTGTACTGTAACTTCCCACTGTTGTGTTTTTTTTAAATTTTGTTATCTGCTAAGAGATGACAGAGAACTGGATAACCTTTGTGATTACCTTTGTTGCTTTACAGGTAAGTATTTGCACAAAGTGGGTGGATCTTTTACGTTGAAAGTTGTTCAGTGGCATACCATTTTCAATACAAGTCTATATCACATGATCAGGTCTTTCTCTTTAAAAATCAATCTTGTTACTTGAAAATGCTGTTTGAGTAGAAATCTTTATTCTGGTCTCATACTGTCGACTTGAGGTTCAGATGTATTAAAACTTGATGTTTACAAAATACTTATTTCTCATGTTAATAACTGGAGTATTGTTGTTTTCCTGCATATAAATAAAAACACATTGTGAAAAATTCACTTTCATTAGTTTTCTTCATTCAAAATGCAGATAATGGACTGAAATAAAATTCTGTAGAAAGTAAAAATTTAGCTTGAAGAAATTTTACTAATTCTTCATTGTTAAGAAACTCACTAGAATTAATTTTCACGAATGGCTAGTTTCTACTTCAGATATTAACAAAGATTTAACATTTTACTTAATTAAATCTGATGCTAATTAATTTTCACTCTCCGAGCCCATTAACTAAACACACAAAAATTAATGCCTAGTGAAAATTTCAACTTAAAAAGTAACTAATATTTTAATAGTTAAACAAAAGCAAGACATTAATATTTTCTTTGAAAAAAAAACTTAACTATAAATTCATGTGTTTGGTCATATAAAAAGCTCCAGAATGTGATGTTGTTCAAAATAATGTGGTGCTATATTTTCTCTAAATGTGCAGGGTTTTAATATAGAAATGGACTGGTTGCCTCATAGATTCAAAAGATACTTAATCTTACTATGCATTAATTAATTAATTTATTTGGGGTTTTACATTGATTTCAACACTGTATAGGTCATATAATGACGGGTAGTTTTGTGGGCAGAGGAAACCAGTACATACAGTTGGTCAAGGTTCTGTACTGTAAACTGCCCACCATTGGTAAGCAACTACCAACTTTCCTACATAAGGTTAAGGATTTGAACCTTCGACCTCAGAGCTAAGAGGTGAGTGTGTTACCACTGCGCCACTATGGCTCCTAAATATGACTGTGGAATAGATATATCAAAATGGATACTAATCGTCTAACAAAATCAAAAGTTTTATGGGACTATGAAGATATTCAATAAAAACTGATGTCAAACGTAAAGAAATTTTAGGTAAACTATTTGTTGGATAATAAATATTATCTAAAAGAAATTATTGATATTGAAAAATCAAAGACCAAAACAAAAGTCTTATCTTGCAGATTTACATGCATGGAAACAAGACCAAAATTAAGACTGTATGAAACTTTCAAAACTGATTTAAAACGAGCAAACCATCTTGCATCCTACATGCCAGGATTGTGCCTTCTCTTCTTTCACAGTTTAGAGCTGGGTATTTTACTCTTACACACAGAAACTTTACGATATCTCCCCACCAAAGACTCACAAACATAAAACAATTATATAAATTTGATGTTGAAGAAAGAATATCTTTTATTGTCCACGGAGAGCTTTTTTTACCTTAATTTCATAGGCTAGGCCTGGAAAGCTATGCAATTGAAGCTTTAAAATTTATTTATGTTTGTTTAAGTTTAACTGTAATACGTGGCAACAAATCATATCTATATTGCTGATTTATATGGGAATTTAAAAGAAGTTAGGATTTGATTGGATATGTTCCAATTCCCCATTCGCTTCAATGTGCCAATATACCTGTTTTTGCTTAAAGCAATTCGCATAATAACAAACCTCACAGCATTAAATCAATAGATTACAATTGATTATCGAATAGAATAGATTTTTTTTTTATTATAGCGACATGCAAAATACTGACAAGTAAACAATAATAAAATAAGACAGAAAACAATTGGCCCAACTACAATACACTTACATGTCACGTTTGTAAAGTAATAGTTTATAATAGTAGTTTCTATGAGAATTATAAATGAACAATATAGAACAGTACCGGGATTCACAAAAGGTCTTAAGTCTTAGGCAATTTTTTTACTTAGACCAGTCTTAAAGTTATGACTTTTGTCTTAGCTAAGATTTCTCTTAAATTGGGATTCACAAAAAGTGCTTAGCAAAATCTTAACTGAGACAAATTGTGCAAAAAGGCCTATCTACTTTGAATTGAAATTAACAAATTTTAGTAAAACAAAAAGATTTTTCATCGATAAATACACCAAACATGCTCTTCAAAATTATATAATAGATTTGTTACTTTTTTTGTAAAATTATGTAAAAATAGTAGTCTTTGTGCTTTATTGTGAGTCAGCCATTTTTATGACATTATTTCTACCACAAGAAGGTAAAATGTGGGAATTTATAGGTAATTAAATGATGAAAATTTTTATTACAATCCACAGAAATTACTTTTATAGGAAGTATAGATCCCCATATTATATATTTTGTTGGCATAATAACAAAGGGTAAAATGTAAATACATGCAATGGAATATTTTAAAAATGACTTAAGTCTGCCCTGCAGTGGTCTTAAAGTTATGACAAAATCTAAGACAAATTTTTGTCTAAGACCTTTTGTGAATCCCATTTTGTCTAAGCAAAAAAAAAGTCTTAACTTTATGACAAAATTCTTGCACAGTTAAGACTTTTCTCTTAAAGTTATGACAAATATTTTGTCTAAGACCTTTTTTGAATCCCGGCCCAGGTTTAGTGGGTGACACACTCGCCTAGGAACACTAGAGGACGTGGGTTCACATGGGCAGATCCAGCTTTTATGTAAGGTGGGGGTTCACATTGAGTAAGGTGGGGGTTCACATCAGACATATTATAACTAAGGGGGTCGGGGGGCATGCCCCCCTGGAAAAAAAATTAATTTTTGGTAAAAATAAAGTGCATTTCCTGTAAATTTAACACCACTGTCAAGAAATAATTTTGTACTTTGGGTTGAACCCCTTTACATTACTTTTAATGGGGGGGGGGGGGGGGGTTCGAACCCCCTGAAACCCCCCCCCCCCCCCCCCCGATCCACTAGTGGGTTCAATCCCAGGTACAGGCAGATACATAGTGGCACGGATGACCACTTAAAATGGTGGTCCTCTGTCACTGGGTCCTATCCCCAGTAGCAGGTTAAAGAACCTCAGGGACATTTATAAATGGTCATCCCTGAGCCTATGTCTTTTAGTTGGGGGAATATCAGTAATTTGAGAGTTGGGCTGTACTTGTACAGTCAGATGGGTTATACAGCGCTTTGAATCCTGAATATATGAGTATATGAAGATATTGCACTGAGTATAAATACAAATACAAACATATAGACCGTCACATTTTTTTGCATATACCAGCGCCACTTACTATGGATAATTAGTGTAAGAAATTCATTAGCAAGTGCCCATTTTTTGCTAATTTTCCTGAAATTGTGTACCCTACAAATAAGTTATACATACGTCATTAAAAAGGTCTCTTCACAAATCCTGTGTTCGCTTTGTTCTATTAAAACCCATGTAAAAATAGTGGGGAAATCTCTAGTCAAAAAATCGAGTTTGTATATTTATTGTCCCTATGTAGTACACAGTTTTGTTGTTGTTTTTTTGCATCATTTCTTTAAATATTGATTTTTCTGCTTATAATTCATACAAATTGGCTAATCATAATGTTAAACATCCTTCCTGCTTGTTTTTGTTGCATTAAAATATATGCAGAAATAGCAGAATAATGTCAAATTCATAATATATTTAATAATGTTCATGTTCTTATTATAATAACAGTGAGGACCTGTCCCAATATGACCCTGGCTGTTGAACGGGACGTAAAACCCCAACTTTGACTTTGACCTTATTATAATAACATAAATATTTAGTTTTTGAAAGCAAAGTATGATACTGAACTTGTATGCTTACGTTTTGGTAAAATAGAATAATAGAGCAGATTTGTTATCCAGGTTGACTAATATAAAAATGAAAGAAGAAAAATAAGGGAATTTAGTCATTGACCCAAAGGGTACAATATGTTCCTGGCCATTCACAACTCTGCCCGTCTTCGAAATGGCCAAATAACAAATTTAGCCATCTCAAAAACTCCCCTTGGTTTAAAAACAGCCTGGCCATTTCAAAACCTTACAAGTCAAACTGCATAAATCTCAGTTGATCTTTCATTAGACCTTTGGACTTGAAAGCATTTTCTTAAATCAGCCTAAAAACTAATGAACTTAGTAGGCGTAATAAAGATTTTTTCTTTTTGTTCAAGTTTGATAACTGTTGATATGCTTCTGTTTATCTCATCTCAACAAACATAGTTTAATTGCACAGTCCCAAATAAATCAAATTCTTTGTGCTCTTTTGAGTAGGTAGTGGGCAATAAGTGAGTATTTAGAAACAGAGAAAGTAAGCATTTTATAATAGTGTTATCTGCATATATTTAAAATTACTTTATACAAAAGTACTTTTAATTAAAAAAAACATTTACAAAAAGACAAGTATATTTATTGCGGTCAACCCATAACTGGACTTATGATGCACTCCAGTCATTTGTTAGATAAAATGTATTTCATTTTCTGTTTCTGAAACATGTAAAAATGTAAAAGGTCAATCTCAACCCTGTTTAATTGATGCATTAAAGCTTTTATACTCGTTTGATTTGGTGCTGAGAGTTCCATTATCATGCTGATTGTTTTAAGTAAACTTTAAGTAAAAACAGGTATATTGGCAAACTGAGTGAATGGGGAATTGGAACACATCTAATCAAACCCTAACTTCCCATATAAATCAGCAATATATGTATGATTTGTTGCCACTTATTACAGTTAAACTTAGACAAACATAAATAAATAAAGCTTCAATTGCATAGCTTTTAAAAGTCTGAAAGCTGTGTGGCAAAATTAGATTTTAAAGATGAAAAGAAGTGTATTTGTAACTATATATATTTGTTGGTTCAAATTTATAACGTTCTAAATTATAGACTCTTGCATAAGTATTGAAAACACCGGCTGGCTGCAACCACTGGGATGGTACTGAAATGGCCAAAACGTTTATTTCGCCATTTCAACATGGCCAAGCCAATTCAAAACCTGGCCAAGGTTTTGAAATGGCCATTAGATTTATGTGACGAACGCGGATCGTTGCGGCCATTTACTTCTGTACAGGCCCCGTTATTTTATTTGTCTTCATTAAAACATCCGGTTTTTGATCAGTTCCTCATGTTATTTTTCGTCAGAAATTGTTTACTTTTTCCCGCTATTTTTGTACTATTTTGCGGTATTTTTTACTTCATTCAGGATGTACATGTAAACCTAAGTGATATCATCATCAGGATTATACCTTAAAATAGAATAAGAGCCAAATAGATAAGCCTGGAGATATGGGATGTTTTGTCCCTCGTCCAATCTCCTTCCTCAGATGATGGGGTGATCATTGCCTGAGGCATCTTGGCCAATCAGAGGCCTAGATAAGGAAGCTGGAGAAATACTCTAGCTTGGGTGTACGGAGCCCAGGAAGGGACATAGAACTGTTTTATTATCTTTTTATCTTGTTACTACAAGTTAAAAAAGTCTTTACCCCAAGATACTATTCATCTCCACGAGTTAGCAAGTTGTTACCACAAAACACTTTGTCATTCCCACAACTTAGGAAGTCGTGGTAATGATATACTAAGTTGTGGTAATGAGATACTAAGTCGTGGGAATGAGATACTAACTTGTGGGAACAAGATATTTTTTTATTTATTCATTTATTATAGAGACATAGTATAATACAGTTTGACAACATAATAATGAAGAACAAAAGAATACCCAGCCCTGATGGGCTTATTAGTCTCTACATACTATTTTAACAACATAGAGGTGGAAATTAGTTACATAAAATATTATTTCTGAGATTTCATAGATACTTTAACAACAAATAAGTGGAAACTAGTTACATAAAATATTGTTCCTGAGATTCCATAGGTCAGCTAGAAAGTTCATTAATAGTTTTACCCTTTTACAAGATGTTATTTCGTAAAACTGAGTTAATATACTATCATTTTGACAAGAACAAATTTTGTTATAATATTTATAGTGGATAGCTTGAATTTTAGGACAAACACACACAAAATCTATTTCATCTTCAATGTCTAATTTACAAAGCTTACAAATTCTGTTTTCAACCTTTTTCCTAGTGTATCTTCCTGTCTCAATTTCTAGGGGCAGTATACCGATCTGAAGTTGGCAAAGAAGTGATCGTTTATACTTGGGGATGTTTGAAAGAATATACTCTTCAGTCTTCATTTCATTTTTGAAAAGTGAATACGTTCTTAGTTTTGGTTTTGATGGCAGTTTGTTGGACCATTCATTGTGCATTATATCCGCAAGTTTGATTTCAAGGTCATTAATGTCCAGCTATTCAGCTATTTCAAAGTTCTCTAGCTTGTTCACTGACTCAAATATGTCGTATATGTTTGATTCCCAAGAACAGACATCAAGGTCCCGTAACTCCATTCAAAGATCTTTCTTGTTAAATGCCCTGCATCCATTTTACAAATTTTGTTCCAAAGACGGATGGCTGAAATATAGTATTTATATTTCAGAATCATCCAACCCATATCACCCTGAAATGCCAGTGCAGGGGCATTTCTATGCAGGCAAGGAAATACTGTATAGCTCTGTTTTGGACCTTTTCTGCAAAGTTAATATTTTGAAATCCCCAGATGCTAGAACGGTAATCCATGATAGGCCAAACACATGCATTGTACAACTTTGTGTATGTTCTGTAGTTGAAGTCTTTGAAATTCTTAAATTTGCCAATAATTTTGCTCAAAGCTCTACCCCCTACCTCAACTAAAGTCCTTGCACATTCCTTGAAGGTCAAATGCTCATCCAAGATCACCCCTAGGTATTTATACCAGGGGACAGTTTCAATTATGCTCCCTCCAAGAGTGAAAACAACTTCTGATTTCTTGCTACTTGTATTCCTAAAATGTACAATACCACTTTTTAAATCATTTACAATAATCCTCCATTTATTACACCATTGGGCTAAGTGATTAAGCATGCTTTGTAGTTTTGATTCTGAGTCGGCTAACAGAACCATGTCATCTGCATAAAGTAATATACATATGTGTGTGTTACCACAATTTAACCCTAATTTCAAATCATTCAGCTCTACAGCAAGACTATTTATGAAGATGTTGAACAATGTTGGTGATAAAGTATCACCTTGTCTTATACCGGGAGTTTGACAGAAACCAGTCTGTATGATTGTTGTTGACTCAAATAATATTAAATGTTTCACTGTATAATAATTTTATTGTGTGATACATTTTCTGTCATATTCCATGAATCACAAATAAAACTTACAAGTTCCTTATCATATAATTTCATAATACCGTCATTATCGTTATCTTTATAACACTTCTCATGACTCCTAGTAAGGCTACCATGTATACTGTTTGCTAACTAGGTTTTTATCTTTTGAGTGAATGCCCTTTTTCTGTGTAATAAGCATTTATTGCTCGAATATATCATATTAAGGTTAAGTGTCAAGGCCAATTTTATGTATTTTTTCTCTGTGTATTTAGCATTTATTTCAAGACAATATTACATTAAGGTTAACATGTCAGTGTAGCTTCCACGTCCCCTTTTTTGGTATATTTAGAATGTGATTCAAAGTAATGTCACATTTGACATCAATTGTTAAAATTTGCAACTATATTTTTCTTTGTACAAAGCATGCAGTTCAAAGCGAAGTCACATTAGAAGTAGACATGCAATGGTTTGTCTCTAATGGAGACAACTGGGATGGGGATCCTTGTGATTATTCATTTTTTGGCCGTGGGCATCAGTGTGACACAAAATTCATATTCTGCTTTGACTCTGGAAATGGGTGAGTATATAATTTTTTGTTGTACGGCATTGATCCTTACAGGCTTTTATAAAATCATGAAATACAATACGGAAATTAAATTTTATAAAAAATACACACTGTAATAATATATCAGAATTGAAATAAAAATTATTTTGAATGTCTCTATCAATATTTTCATACTTTTTTTGGATAGTCTTCAAAGAGTGAGGAATTTATTTTCGGCTTGTGAGCTATTTATATGCCACGTATCCAACAGAATGATATAAGTTCTGCATTAATTATAAGAAGTTTTAAAAAGCCCACCCATTTTTGTATCAAACAACATTTGAACTACTGTGAATCCAGTTTCTTGCTTTTTGGTCAAAAGTTTGGTTAACCCATCTGCACACATGTATCCACAATATTAATGTGATTACAGAAAAAGTAATATTACATTTGTCCGTAGTATGTATACATAGCTAAGTCATAGATTCATTTAAAGCCCAAAGTCAAGGGGTCAAAGAGCATTTATGAACCTTTATTCCTCTGTCAAGTGTGATGCTAAAATAAACAAACTAATGTTGCATGGCAAGTGCATTGTAATATACTCCTATTTCAGATAATTAACAACTGCTGTGTACAGAAGGACTTATGTAGGAATCTGCTGTTGAATATTTAAATAAAGTTTGTGTACTTTAAAACAGTAAAAAACTGCATCAAGTAACAAAATTCCTTGAGGACTTATGCCCTTTTAGTCTGGAAGGAAGAGTTTAACAATGCTGTCAAAGGTGATATGTTATATCCCAGTAAGCTGTAGTGTTTGTTGATATATGTTATATAAAGACTTTTGGCTGCAATGCACACTGTATCAGAGGCTTTTCTCGGCTGGTTCTCCTCAGCTAGCTAAACTACATAAATATACGAGAAGATTATGAAAAAATATTATGCAATCAAACAGTTGTGTCTATACATATTAACGCCTGTGGCAAGGCTACATAGAACCACCACAAAATGAGGTGACTGGATCAGTTGTTCAATAAAGTTATATCCAGCCAAATGTGTGCATTGTTATGGAAGCCTATAAGGGTCACGTTGAAAAAAAAAAAAAGTCGTAATTACACAAGTCGTAATTACGACTTATGAATTTTTTTTAAAACAAGACAAGAACTCCTAAGTCGTAATTATGACTTACTATGTCGTAATTACGACTTATGAAATAAAAAAAAACAACAATATTATCTCATAATTATGACTTACTAAGTTGTAATTACTACGTATGCAAGTTGTAATTACAACATACAAAGTTGTAATTATGACTTACACAAGTCGTAATTACGACTTATGAATTTTTTTTAAAACAAAGGTCGTAATTATGACTTTTTTTTTCAACATGACCCTTATAGGCTTCCGTACATTGTTGAATTATTTTTATAAAATATAACAATGGGGATTTAACTGAATGTCTTTCAGAACCGATGACATGAATGACTGTTTTTATGGATCATATAACACTGGACACTACCAAGAACAGTATAATATCACATTTAGTGCTGACATGAGAGGGCTAGCCAACCCTATCAATATGAGTTTAAGCTCATGGCCAGTAAGTGTGGTTACTTCTAGAAATTGCATAAACATGTACTTATATAATCTAAATTATTCATTATGGTGAGTAATATTCATTATGGTAATAGTCACTGTGTACCCAGGACACATATGAAGCTACTATCTCTGAGAATGATTCAAGGCCTCACAGGACAACTCATCTGTCCAAACTGTGCCTTGTGGGTTGCCTTTCTGAAATGTGTATATCCTCTAATCGAAGAAACACCAACTAAAATACTGCCATTGGGTGAAGGATTCATATTTTTAAACCATCCACCAGAGGGTGCACTTGTAAAGCAGTCCAGTCTAATTTAACAAAATTATTAACAAAACTAGTAAAGTTTACTGATTTTGAACACAAAACACACAAAGTGTATCAATTCTGAAATAGACATGTGTACACTAGGTGGTCACATGGGGAGAAAACAAAGGCGCATCCCCTCTACTGTACCTCCATTGAAAAATCATTGCTAATTGAAAAGGTAAGCAAAAAATTGAGGGGAAAGCAATTGTCTGCTGTAAATGTCCCAGGTATTACTAATCATTTAGAATGAAGTGACCCCCCACACAAGATGTGATCTACCGTGGCTCAGTTTTGCTCAAAGTTTGATGGTAGGGATTCACGCCTCTTCAATAGCCAGGGTCATATTGGGATAGGGGTGCAAGCTTTGTCACTTGAGAGAGTCAAAACCCACACAGAGGTAACAGCCTGTGATTAGATGCCAAACTTGCCAACCACTATGCCACTGAGGACCAGTTTTTTCTCAAAGTTTAAAGTTAGGGTTCTACAGCCTCTTCAACAGCCAGGGTCATATTGGGACAGGGCCTCAGCTTTGTCACTTGAGGGTAGTCAAACCCACACAAAGCTGACTGCCTGTGACAGGCTCAGTGTTCCTCAATGTGATTCAGATCTGGAGCGCGAATCTAGAATTGTTTTTCTTACTTTTTGCCCTTATCCAAATGCATAACTTAAAAAAAACTATTCACCGTATTTGGGTTGTATTTGCAGACAAGGTGGGTTTTACTCACGGCTTGATCCTCCGTAAAGTTGCTTCAGATTGATCATCTGGATCTGGACCTGGATCAGAAATCCAGACTTTTGTCGTCCCCCCCTTTTTTTCAACATTACTGTGGGCCAAGGCGTTGATGCTTTCTTCGGCATTTCTTGTTGTCTAAGACCTGGGGGTTACAAGTTTATATGGCAACATAAACATGTATTCAACGCCATAAAGTGACTAGTAATTGAATGACTTTCATTGTTGAATTTTATATAACAGGAAATTATGTGGAACATATTTTAAAATTTTATTATTATTTTATCATATCAATGCAAACAGAGTACTAAGAATGCCAAAAATTAGTTGTTAAACATATTACAGGGAGCAGTGAATATAAAAATTTAAGTTTTTAGGATTTTTTTCCATCATTTCTGCACAGATTTTATTGTACTGAAAAGAACTGAAGCTCTGTGTGTATATTTTTTAATGATGTATATACATCATATCTGTAGGTTATGCAGTGTTCCCACCGAAACCGACAGGTCAGTAACTATGCATTTTTGGAGAGTCGGGACCAATGTTTACATGGTTGGTTAGGGTCGGTTGCAAGTTCCCGGCCTGTCGGGGAGAGTCAGTTAAATATCAAAGATGTTTGTGTCTGACCCTAATTTCAGCCCCCTAGCAACAGGCCTGTCAGTTAACTTAATGGCCTGTCGGTTACACTTCCCAGCTTGTCGGTAAATCAAACAGGCCTGTCTGTAACAAGTATCCAGCTTGTCCCAAATATGGACTTCAAGACTCTACGTGATGACTCACCGATTGTGCGCGAAGTGTTACAGTACAGTCGGTAACTTTAGCCGGCCTGTCTGTAACTGTTCCCGACAGGCCTGTAAAGTTTACAGGCCAGTCGGTAACTTTAACAGACTGGGTCCTAGAGTCAGGAAAATTTGTAACCGACAGGCCTTAAACTCAAACAGACAAGCCATAAACAACAACTGACAGGCCTGTAACATTAACAGACAAGCCGGGAACTGAAACAGACAGGCCGGAAATATTTTTGCTTCTTACAGCCTGTCGGCTTCAAAATCTGTGGGTATAAAAAGGCGAGTCGGTAGCGTATATTTGGGCTTTGACTTGTCGAGAGACAATTGGTGTGCAGCTTTGATTTTAGGTTTTTTTTTAATTTTTGGAAATACAGCTGAGGATATAGAGAGAAGGAGGAGGGAGAGAGAGGAGATGTATGAGAAAGAGACGATTGAGCAGGAAGAGAGGGACAGCGAGAGGATGGAGAGAGAGAGGAGGGAAGAGGAGGAAAGGGGAGAGAAGAGAGCACGAACTGATACAGATACTGATGCAGAATCAACTCGATCCAGACAGAAGAAGGGCCAGATGAAGTCCATTTTCCTGAGTGATTCAGACAAAGAAGCCATCGTGGAATTCATTAAACAGCATGAGGAACTTTATGACAAGACCAATGACAGTTTCAAAGACAAGCAGAAGAAAGAACGACTTTGGGAGCAGCTAGCAGCTACCAGAAACTTGCCTATCCAGACAGTAAAGAAGGGGTTTGAGACTCAATGTACCAGATATGGCAAGCTCACTCAGACAAAGTCAGGACAAGCAGCTGAGAAGAGCACAGAAGGACAGACCTGGCTGAAGGACAGTTTCAGTTTTGTACGAGGTCACATCAGAAGGAAGGGAGTTTCCAAGTCTTAATGGCCTGTCGGTTACACTTCCCAGCTTGTCGGTAAATCAAACAGGACAGGACAGGACAAGCAGCTGAGAAGAGCACAGAAGGACAGACCTGGCTGAAGGACAGTTTCAGTTTTGTACGAGGTCACATCAGAAGGAAGGGAGTTTCCAAGTCTTCTGCATTCAAGTCACCCAAGAGGCCTTCTGCAGCCACAGCCTCAGCTTCAGTTCCAGATTCATCCAGGGACACAGAATCTGAGATGGAAATCAACATTACATCAGATGTTACTCATCAGCCTTTGAGCACCAGTCCCAAGCGACGACAGCCCCCAGTCGCGATTGCCACCACTTCTGCAGATACAGTCTTAGATCAGTTCCAGCAGATGAGGTCGATGATTTGCAACCCACGTCCCTCCCTCCCAAAACCCAACTTGAAATAAAATGCCCCATACACACTCACAAACAAACAAATGTGAGGCCTAACAAAATATTCAAACATATGAGTGGCAATGGACTGACAAACTGAACAAAAAAAATTTAAACTGGGACTGCAAACCTGTATAATTTTGTCTTGCAAATTTCCAAGCATTTATTTTAAATTCTTGGAATAAAACATTTGCAGGTATTTATTTGGAAACTTTTTTTATACTACTTTGTAAGTCAGTTTTTCTGAGAATAAAGCCAGGTCATGTTGGGGTGGGATGTCAACTTTGTAAATTGAGGACCTGGATTTTAATCTGTAAGTGATGAAATTTATTTTTGTGAACTGAGTTTGGGATGGATTTGTGTTTGTGATGGGGAATGTTTTTGGTGAAATGGAACTTATATGAAAGACTTAGAAAATTGGGGTTATTTTTTGTGCAACACTTTGCTAAATAAAAGTTCTTGGATTATTTGGGTACTCTTGAAAAGGACTGATATATGACAGCATGTTTTCCCCCTTAGTCTTCTTAAACTCTGTCCTCCTGCCCAGCCAGCGCCCCCACGTGATTGAAATAGTCTTTCAGTAGATCTCGTTGATGTTTGGCCTCCCTGGATGGGTTTCTTAAGTTCTCATGATGTTTCTGTACCCCCTAGTCCCCCTGTGGTGGTTGTATGTCATCAGCTGGAGTGGGTGGTCTGTCTCCTCCCCCCTGATGGCTTCACAACATGTTATGTAGTACCACACAATGTTAACACAATGTCTCTCACAACTTTTGGCCTCTGCTCCATGGTAGTCAACAACACCCTGAATCTCTTGGCCAGTATACCAAATGAGTTCTCGACCACCCTACTCCCCCTGGATATTCTGTAGTTGGCTATTCTCTCTTCTCTGGTCAGTTGGCATCTACTGTAAGTCTTGATGAGCCAAGACATCAGGGCAAATGCATCATACCCCAGCAGGAAGTAGTGTAGATCTGGTGCCCCAGGTCCAAGTGGTTCAGGTGGTGGTAGTCCCAAGGTTCCATTCTCAATTCTTCTTTTCAGTTTGCTGCGATTGAAAATCTGTGCATCAGATGATGACCCACTGGCCCCCACGTTGACCCACAGGAACTTGTAATCTGCATCAACTAAAGCCAAAAGTCCCAGAGAGAAGTACCCCTTGTAATTGAAATATTCACTGCCTGACTTCTTGGGCTTCTTGATAGCAATGTGTTTTCCATCTAATGCACCAAATGCATGGGGGACATTCCATCTGTTTTTAAATCTTTCTTCAATTTTCTTCCAGTGTTCAGGATCAGTGGGGCACACCAGATACTCTTGTTGAAATTCTTTCAAAATGGCTTTGCAGACCTGGGGGATAAATTTGCAGATGGTCGATCTTCCAACCCTCCAGTGGTATTGCAGTGAGGTGTAACTTTCCTTTGTGTACAAGTGTCTCAAAGTAACTGCCAGTTTCAAGCCGACTTCCAGTTGCTTCCTGAATTTGGTGATTGACTTCCTGAGGTGGGGGGTGATTCTTTTTTCAATCATATAAAAAATGTTGGCTCCATCCTCGTGAAATTTCTGTAGCCTGGTATGTCAGTAGTGATTAGCTCATCCAAGAGTGTTCTGTAGCAACCCCTCTCCTCTCTCTGTAGTATCCAGGGCAGGACCGATGGATTCTGTGGCTTCCTTCTCTTTCTGGGTGGTGGGGGTGATGGTGATGCTGGCTAGGCAGGTGCTGGGTTTGTCTGTCTTCTGTGTGTTGAAATCACAACATATAAAAATAAATTCAACTCAATAAAAAATAAAAGGACTCTCAAATGATCTATCAGTTGCTCTTGATGTGTTCCTGTCATCTTTGAAGTGTGAAATGAATGGTTTCTGAATTGAATCTTGTAATTCTGAATATTTATGCACCCACCATCGATAAAAGAAAAGAACAATTAGCATTTGCAAATTCTGTCTGCAGCACTTTAGAAAACTATACTGGTGATAATGTTATCATAGGGGGTGATTTTAATATCAGTTTGGATACTTTTCCTGCAGATATAGAATGCAGCAAAAACCTGGGTTACAGTAAAAAACTGTCAGTAATAATGGAGATGCATAATCTTGTTGACATCTGGAGGATTCAACATCCAGACACTGTCCGCTACACACGTCGAGAAAAAACTAAATTCGGTTACAAGCAGACACGACTAGATTACTTTTTCATACGTAGCAGTATGGGTTACATTACAACTCTTACAGATATCAAGCCCAGTATAAAATCAGACCATAGTCTTCTTCATATTCAGTTATCTCTTCTTGACCAACAAAAACGAGGTAAAGGAATGTGGAAATTAAATGTTAAATTATTAACAGATAAAGAGTACATTGAATTTATGAAAAAGGTGTTAAAAGACTCTATTTCTGATGCAAAAAACTTAACACAAGAATCCTTAATTTGGGATTTTATTAAATGTAAAATATGATCAGAAAGCATAACTTATTCAATTAAAAAACGAAAGATACAAAGAAAAGATTTTGAAAACTTAACAAAGCAGTTAAATGAATTGGAAGAAAAAGTATCAATTTCTCCCACAGCAGAAGTGTTGGATGAATACACTCTCATAAAAACACAAGTGAATGAGTATTATGATGAGCTTGCAAAGGGTGCTATGATAAGATCGAGATGCCAACAAATACATGAATCTGAAAAGCCAACCAAATACTTTTTCAGTCTCGAAAAAGTAAAATATAACATAAAACATATTAGATCTTTAAAGCACAACGGTAAGCATCTTTTTGATCCTCAAAAAATTTTAGATTTACAAAAAGTTATTTTTCGCAAATTTATACTGAAACAAGTAATGGGAACACAATGTCTCAACTGGATATTATTTCTTATTTAAATAAGGTTCATGTCCCAGTTATTTCAAATGATAGCAAGTTTCTTTGTGATCTACCTATTACATTTGAAGAAGTTAAAACAGCAGTTAGTAGTATGGCAAATAATAAAACCCCTGGTCCAGATGGCATCCCTGCTGAGTTCTACAAAATGTTTTGGCCTGACATAGGACACTCTGTGTATAAGAGCTTTATACTTGCCTTTAAGCAAGGTGAATTAAGCGACAGCCAAAAGCAGGGTGTAATAACCCTCATTCCTAAAAAAGACAAAGACTTAACAGATTTGAAGTCATGGCGTCCACTTCCTATTTTAAACACACACTATAAAATTATAGCCAAAGTTTTAAGCAATAGATTAAAACCAGTATTAAGTGAAATCATAAGCCCTGATCAAGTAGGATACATGAAAGACAGACTTTGCGGAGAGAATACGCGACTAATTTCTGATATCATAGAGTACTGTAAAATTAACCATCTTCCCAGCATTATCTTATTGGCTGACTTTGAAAAAGCATTTGACACTGTGAAGTGGTCATTCTTGGCAAAAATCCTGGGATACTATGGCTTTGGACACAATTTCCAAAGATGGATTTCAATATTATATAAAAATTCTGAGAGTTGTGTGATCAATAATGGCTATTCATCCCCCTTTTTTAAACTGTCAAGAGGTATAAGAAAAGGTTGTCTGATTAGCGCTTTGCTATTTTTGTTGATAGCTGAAATTGTGGCTCTTGTATTAAGAAGCTCTGATAAGATAGATGGTATAAAACTTAATGGCCAAAGTATAAAACTCTGTCAATTGGCTGATGATTTGACTCTCTTTTTGTCAAGCACCGAGTCAGTTTCAAGTGCAATAGCAATCTTTGAAGAATTTTACAGGTATGCTGGTTTGAAATTAAATAAATCTAAAACTGTTGCTTTTTTGGCAGTAACTGATACCAATAGAGTCTACCAAGACAAAAACATTGGCATTGAATGGACATCCAAACCGTTCAAATCATTAGGTACTTGGTTTTCATCCAACACTTCTGAGGCCTCGCACCTAAATATAAATAAAAAAATGACTGTTATTAAAAAAATCCTAAACTCCTGGTCCCCACGATGCCTAACTCTACAGGGAAAGATAACAGTTGTTAAATCTCTGGTCATCCCACACATTTTGCAACTTGCCTCTTCTGTAACCTTCAGTCAGAAGCTTTTGTCTGACATAGAGAAATTACTTTTGAATTCATCTGGAATAAGAAACATTTGGTTTCAAAGTGCACTTTACAGCTTGGTCCGTGACCTTGGTGGTTTAAAAATGGTATCTGTTAAACATATGGTTGAAACAGCAAAAATCATGTGGGTTAAAATGTATTGTAATGACATCAATGCAAAATGGAAACTTCTAGCTTCAGTATTGATGGGATTGGATAAAAGTAATTTGCTGAAAAAGCAATTTTTTCATAATTTGAGGAAAAATATCAAGACCAGTTTCTATGACAATTTGCTGGACATTTGGTTCCATTTTCTGCTGAAAAACTTAAACAGTATGGATAGCTTTATTCAAGAACCAATTTTTGACAACCCACATTTTTTAGTAGGCAATGCACCAATATCAATTCAGGCCAAACAAAATCCTGGTTTAAGACTCATCACTGTTAGAGATATTTGGGACAGCCAAAGCAAAACCATCAAATCTAAAAATTATTTAGAAGGTTTATTCAATACTACTGTACCATGTATGCTTTATAATCAAATTGTATGTACAGTATCATCTGTATTAAAGTCTGTACGCAAATATGCAGGGAATATCGCCCTTGCAAAAATCATTAACATTCCTAATAAGTGCCTCACTGACATAAGTAAAATTAAAAGCTCAGAGATTTATTCTTATTACTTAGCCCTTGAATATAGTCCTCCCAAGAGTCAAAGTAAATGGATTGAGTATTATCCCTTTTTAGAAACTCTAGACTGGAAACCTGTTTATCTATTACCTTTTAGAATTATGAATGATGCCTACCTGATAACTTTTCAATATAAAATACTTCATAGAGTATTTTCTTGTAACTACAATCTCTTTAATTGGAATATAAGAAATTCCCCTCTCTGTGATATCTGTCAAAAAACAGATAATCTTGAACATTATTTCTACTTTTGCAGTGATTCTAAAACTTTTTGGGCTCATGTTAATAAGTGGCTGAGCCAGTTGTTATCCAGCAAATTTAATTTCACTGTTCTAGAAATTCTATTCGGGGTTATAAATGCGGAGCCAAAATACTGGTTTCCAATTAACTTTGTGTTGTTGACAGGGAAAAACTTTATTTATAAATGTAAAAAGAACAAAGAATTGTTCTTGAACAATTTCTTGCAGAATTTGACTTGGAATCTGAAGTTAGAGGAGGGAATCTTTATCAAACAAGGGAAATTGTCAACTTTTAATGAAAGATACAAAATCTTGTTTTGATTCTCTGACAATTTTATAAATGTCTACATGTGAATGTGCATCTTCCTGCTTTATCTTTATCTTGAGTTTTTTCTGTTTCTTCTCTTTTCTGTTTTCCTTTTAGATTTTTGAAGCCTGAAAGTAAATATTATTGATATATTATGTTAGTCTATTAATTTTTACAGTTTGTGTTATTGTAAACATATGTAACATTGTTTTGTGGCAATAAAAAAAAACAAAAAAAAAAGTGAAATGAATGGCATATCACAGGGGAGGGGGGTTTATACAGTGTGATATGGATCCTGATTCTAGATCCCGACTATAGATACCGACCCACAAAAACAATCAGTCCTGTCAGCAAGGGTCGGGGACAAGCTCCCGGCTTGTCTGTTTGTTTGTGATGCGGCTTGTCTGTTAGGGGTTTAGGGCTTGTCGTAGTACTTCTATGACTGGCCGTGCAAAAAATGTCCCGACCCTACGTCTTGTCGAGATGGCCATTACGTCCTGTCTGTAAGTGTACCGTCCTGTCGGGGATTTCATAACCGACTCTGCATTTTCGCGCTTTTTCTTACAACCCTGCAACTTTTGCAATGGATCCTAGGGTCGTAGAGTCGGTTACAGGGTCGGTTCCAGTGGAAATATTGCATTACATAGTTTAAGAAATACCAACAAAAACTTTGTAACAGATAGTCAGAAGGGCAAAGGAAACGATTATATACAGTTGGTCAAGGTTCTGTACTGTGAACTGCTGACCAACAGCAAGCAACTACCAGCTTTCCCACATGAGATTAGACATGAATTCAAACTCTGATCTCAGAGGTGGGAGGTGAGTGTGAGGGGAAAAGGGCAGGGGACAAAGTGCCCTGATAGAGCAACAAATCCCACACCTTTATTTTTGTAGTCAACAAGTAGCAGGTTATGACTGTCCAGTTTACTATTTTTGTTAGGGGTCGGTTAAGTTCAAGACTGAGGTGAGAGATGATGATTATGGCAATGATGACCTAATAGACAGACTGTACACCACGATTTCAAGTGTCCCTGCCAAGACCAGCAGCCGTGCAGGTTGGAGACCTCATTTAGTTTTTGGAACAAGGAATAGCACAGCTAAGACTGAGTAGGTGTCATTTACTCTGTGAATTTATTGCACATTTGTACATTGAATCAATTGTTGTCATAAAGAATTAAAGGGTGCACCTGAAAAGGGGGTACATTGTAAGGGCATAAACCTAATTGAACAAGTTTGTGCAGGTTTTCAGTGTCTTTCACTGAGAGTTGTCTAGGTGAGAAAAGTTTTGAGGTTATAAATTTTGGACACTTCTGCAGTGTTCTTATATCCTCTGTCTGATTGGTCTGCCCAATACATCAGAGGCAACAGTCAATACAGGTATGTTATGATAATCATATAAGACCATCACATTCTTGGTAAAATAAAAAAACCCATAAAGTTATAACTACATGATTTGAGATATATTCAATGAAACCATTTAGTTACGGTGTAGCTTTTGATACCTCTCCTGTATGGAATGATTTGTTTGATGAGATTGGTTCATCCACCTGGACTGGTGGGACAGAGCATCACTTCATATAGATCTTTCCGTGACTGTTGACTGTCTGACCCTGAAGCTGTACTGGACGGAGCCACCATCACAAAATTTCTGAAGGGAGGGAGTTGGTCCTGGACCTATAGCTTGGACATGAAGGTGTGATAATGTCCCTATTCTTCCCTTCTTCTCAGCCACTGCCTGACCTAATATTGTGAGGCCCTTCTTCTGCCTCTTGGCCCTCCATCTCCTGTAACTGTTTAACGTTACAGAGTGCATTGATCTTTAGCATCTGATGGTGGTGATGATCATAGTGGAGTTGATTATTGGACTTTGCTCCGTCCTCTTTATATAAAAGCCAGTCCGGACCATAAAGAGATTAGAATGACGAGGGGGTGGACCTAAGGTTCCTTAAGCCATATTTTCACTCGTAGAGCGATCATAGAAAAATTGCAATCAAAAAGTCACTTGGAAAGTTTCACATTTGTAAGCTCTCAGATGGCGATCACACTCTTTTTGATTACAATGAAAATCACCCCTCTTTACCCGTGGATAGGTGCTGTAAGTCCAATCCATTTTTTTCCAATTTTTTTTCAATAGGTTTACAATCAGATCGGCATAATGGGACATCCACCTTGCAATCAGTTTATAATACTGCATATTTCTAATGCATTTATGATGGTTTTACAATGACAAATGATATAGTTTGCTTTATGTGGGTGTAAAATACCTTTTCTCCAGATAAGATATACAGGATGTAATTTTGACACCTGCATGAACCAGTCAACTGTAACATAGTAGTGGTTATCAGTAGTGAGTGGCATCCAAACATCTCACAAATGACAATGATTTATGACAGCTTGAAAGAGGTTGTGAAATTTTTGTAATCTTACTGACTCTTAACTAGCCTTGAGTTGACTACCAAATTTTAATTTTTTGTTACAAATGTGGCATAATTACAATATACATGTGCATGTGTATTCGAAGCAGTCACACATGAAAGTGTATCATATATGATTTTTGTGTGTGTCATCATCAAAGTCTTCAATTGGAAGAGCTACAGTGAAAAAGGTTTTTCTAATAACAAAAAAGTGAACTAGCTCTACACAGTGGTTCTCTATCCTTGCTGTAAAACAATGCAGCAGTATGTAAATCGTATCTTTGCAATGGGTTTGCAATCCACTTTCTGATTATATTTTAGGGTTTACAACCACTACAATAGGTTCCCGATAAGTTTTTGTGATGGGATCTCAATCTGCTAGAAAAAGTACCTCTGCAATAGGTATACGATAGCTCCAATCATGTTTACGACTGCCCCAATAAGGTATACAATGAAAAAGGTTGGATAAATGATCCAGCAGGTTGAAAAGATTGCTTAATGATCTCTTGCTGAAGCCCCCTGGTGATCTTCCCGTTTTCCTCACATCCAGTCTGGATATCTATAAATAGGGGTCACTGGCGAGATCGAATTCATTTTCCATTTCAAAACTGACCAAGATGGATAGATTCATAGATGAACTGCTACAGATATAGGCTATACTTCTTCAACTGTTCAGGGAAATGTTAGATTTAGATCATCACAGTAATTTCAGACAGAGAATTCTTCCAAGGAGGAGAAGGAGGATGACCTGAGTGACTTTGGTTAAGCAGTGGCTCAGGAAACAGGAGGATGGGGGGTCAATACCACACTCTGATTGCTGAAATGTATCAAGAAGACCAGCCCACTTTCAGAAATTTTATGCATATGTCTCCAGAGATCTTCCCTCAGAAGAGTGTCGTTTGAAAATAGACTTCCAGAGGCAGGCAACCTTTTTCAGATAACCTCTCAGTACAAAGCTGAAGTTGGCTATTACATTGAGGCATCTGGGCACAGGAGAGAGCTATGTATTCCTGCAGTTCCTCTTCAGAGTGGGGAAGTCAACCATAAGCCACCCTATCCCTGAGGTCTGTGATGCCATTATCACGCACCATGATGAGTTTGCCGCTTGTCCTACCTACCCTGAGCAATGGAAGGAGATAGAGCGGGGATTCAGCAGAGATGGAATATACTCCATGCCACTGGCAACCTAAATGGGAAGCACATCCCGATCAGATGTCCAAGATGAGGGGGAGAGAGTACTTCAACTACAAGGGATTCTACTCCCTTTTTCTAATAGCCCCGGTTAACACTGACTACAAGTTCCAGTATAGTAATCTAATTCGAAAGATACATGATAACACCATTGGCTAACCTCTGGCAAAGTCAAGTGTGCATATAAGGCTTCAGATGGAGTATTTCATCCTCAGGGATGACACCTTCCCCCTCAGAACCTTTCTCCAGCAGAACTTTGGACATAAACAAGTGGGTCTACAATTACTGGATCAGCTGTGGGAGAAGAGTTGCGGGAACACCTTTGGTATTTTGGGCAATAGGTTTTGGATCCTGCCATCCTGTAATTAACCTGGTGTGATTATGTGCATGGCCATTGTCTGTGATGTCCTACATAATTTTCTGCAACAGAGATCGGGCAGGGGCTAATTTCAACCAGAGCACATGGGCTTGAACCTGTACAATGTGCTGCAGGGGAACCATCTGCCTTATCGGGGGAGAAAGCCCAGGCACAAATAAAATGGAGTTAATCAATTGAACTTTGATTGAACATTGAATCTTTGATTGCTGTTGAGTTCTTCTTTTTGGATGAGAGAGGTCTGGCAGGGTTTGGAACCTTCCCCATTTGACTTTAAATTTATTTGGACTTTAGATGAGAGTGGTGTTGCAGGGTTTGAACCCTCCCATTTAACTTTAAGCTTCTTTGAATGATAGAGATGGGTGATATGGCCCACAGAGCAAGTGGTTAAAGGTTACCTTTAAGTTGCAACAGGAAAAGACAGAAAGTTTTACTTAACAGTTTTATTTAACAATTAAAATAACAATTACAGTCAACTAAGGTAATCTTAAGGGTTCTTATAGTAATACAGAAATGAAACCAATCTGACCTGATCACAGTCATATCTACATGATTAACAGTTAAGTTTGTCCACTGTATCCAGCAATCTGTCCTGCTATCCATTAACTGTCCACTTAAACACAATATCTGTATCCTGTGATCCGTTCAGTTTCCACTAACCCAAAATATCTATATCCAGGTGTTCAGAGTGTCTGCACAACTATGCTTTCTGCTCTAAGATGTGAACAATACCTTAAATTCAGCAAATCCACTCTGGTAGATCCACACACTATATCCAGTTCACTGCAATAAGAGTTCACCACAAAATGTTAACAAGCAGTTTGTATCCACTTGACACACTTGACACACCAAGTACAGCAGTTTCAAAGATCTCTGTCAATATAGCACACCAACTCAAAAATGACTGGTGAAGCCTGCACTTTATGTATACTGCTCTGGCTCTAGAAGATCCTGGAGAGAGTGTACACAATAAAACACCATAAGGTTCCAAAAAGAATAATACATAGTGTATTTCAAGGAAAAACAAATACACATAAGGTTCCATAAGCTTAGCCTATAAATAGATCACTCCAGTGGAGAACAAGGACGATCAGCACTACCAGAGCAATTCTGTAGCATACAGAGAAAATCAATAATTCCATGTCCTTATATGGTAAAAGATACAGGCTGAGGGCCCTAATATGTACCAATGGGAAGGCTCTGAACTCTGGACCCTTGAACTATTTTTGGGTGGGGTCTGAGGTAAGGCCTTGTGGCTTAACAGTTTGCATGAGAGTGATAAGGAAGGGTTCGAACCCTGGACAATTGAAGTTTTTGGGGGATGGTGTTTTGTTGTAGGACAGTTTTTATATAATTTGGGCCTGATTGAAGGAAAATGTGTCTTGGAATTGGCTGGGAGTTTTATGGTATGTTTTTTTATTGCGAAAAATACACTTACCATTTCCTGACCATTGCTATATGTTGGTGCCATCCAACTCACTGGCCAACGTTGAGAAACGTTTTAAGATACCTTAAGAGGCCAGTGAGTGAGTGTGAACTAGCATGTCCCCCTAGTGGTCATGTGACCACGCTAGTAAACAACCTTCTTTATTTTTGTTGGCCATCCTAGAGTGTGGATGTTTATTTTCATTTCGGATTTTTATTAAGTTTTTTGGACTTTTTGTGGTTTTGAGTTCTGTTATAAGACATCTGTGTTCACAATGTCTTCTCAGGACAAAATTAAGAGGAAAACCACAGAAGAAAAGTGCTTTTGTGGACATTTCTTCACGGCTTGGTACCATTTTTTGTAAGATGGCGACAGGGATGTTTGTCGTTGGATGAAGAACTTCTGCTGCTCAGAATGCATGTTTTTCTTCATAAATCTCGTATTACTTCAGATGGGACAAGTTCTTTTTTATTTTTTTTATGCTTGAAGATTTACTTCATTTTTAACACTGAAACTGTCGGCAGTCATACTAGCTCCGGCAGGGACAGTTTACATGTTGCTAGGCGACAAAGGAAAGCAATGGAGACAATTCGATTGTCACAAAGCTTATCACTTGTCGGGTTTGTATAGCCAGTCGTTTGGTAGCAAAGATCTCACCACATCATGCTCTGCCGAATAGGTCACTGGTTGGAATCCCCTATGGTGGCAGACATCATTGTTTTTCTTGGATGCTACATCGTGGGCAAGTTCCGGATGCAGACTTGATGTTCTACACCGTTTAATTCCTCCGGTGAGGTTCAGTCGGAACTTTTCACGGAGGAAAATACCTACATGACGTCATCCGAAGACAATCGAGTTTCCATACCTCCCAAAAGGTCTGGAATCGGGTTGTCAGATGACCAGAGTTGTGTTTCATCTCACAAAATAGCTTTTCATTCTGTGGTGTTATGCAGGGTTTCTGCTGGAAACCGGCACCGGTGCATCAAACCTAGTTGTACCCATTGTCAGATTTTGTTCAAGAATACAGGTTCTCTGTGTTTCTTGCAGCATAATCATGTCAAATCTTGGAATATAATAATTTTGGAGTTATTCAGCAGGACCTCTGTCAGGAAGTCTTCTAGAATTTAAGGATTAACAGGAATCTCATAGAATGTCCAGTACTACCTTGGACTGTGTGCAGTAATTTCAATTACAGTCTTCAATCATCCTGGATGTTTTTGTGGGCAGTGCGTTGACCAGTTCAACTTGTTACTCGTCAGGAGTGTTACAAGTCTTACTTTTCTCTATTTTATCTCTTAGATGATTTTGGTAGAATAAAAAGTGCATTTTTCACTCTTAATGAGGTTTTCTCCTGCTGAACTCTTGGTCAGATGTCCAGGGAAACTTCATTTTGTGATCTCGGGTGTATAGTGTTATTCTGTCTGGGAAGGAGTAAACACCTTCACATGGCTAGAAAGGGGATTAGTGCCCCAGGGCAGTTTTTTGTTCCCATTATGATATTTAATCCTCCAACTCTGTTACAAAACTCTCCTCCTCTGTAAGACTTAGAGGGGTTAGGAGTAATCTTTAGGAGGAATGTTTGTCCACTAGTGGCAGATATTCTACACCTTACATCTCAACATAGTAAGAGGATAATTTTTCAACCATACTTTACCTTTCACAGAAGCAACAGTAGCAGGAAGGATTACTTATTCATGTTCCTAAAGCAGTTGTGGACATGTATTTTAAGAATAAATGAATAAAATGCGGGAGATATCAGTTTGCATAAAAGCTGTGTATGAAATGATCAACAAAAGGGCGATAACACCAGTGAGATGGTGATATCGCTACAATTTTACAGTTTATCGGTTGTGATAAGCTGGGAAGAGATGGCTACCACTAATAGTTGAGGTCAGGTAATAATCCTTTACATGTACCTTAATTTCGCATAGTTGGGATTTTCGCAATGG
Source organism: Sabellastarte sp. h YS-2021 (assembly GCA_964017235.1). NCBI lineage: Eukaryota > Metazoa > Annelida > Polychaeta > Sabellida > Sabellidae > Sabellastarte > Sabellastarte sp. h YS-2021. The sequence goes on along the minus strand of OZ024936.1, from coordinate 50,047,580 downwards.
TTACTAGTAAGTGAATGGGTGTGTCAACTCGTTTCCTTACAGTTGCATTCTTTCGTAGCCGGATTCACGCAATTTTATCTTCACTTCCGTGTTGATGACAGTTCACACCAGTTCACTGGCTGTTTGCTATGTTAGTACATGGTGAGTTTGTGGGATCTATAAGAACGCATCTTGATTTACCACTATATATTTATTTTCGACTCAGCTATGGTATCAAAAGATAGTGAACCTGATGGCTGCAGTAGAAGGCATTGGGTTTCACCAGGTTATATACATTTGGAACATATAAAAAAAAAAACACCTTTTTGACTAAAGCCAGGGTTGGATCAAGATTTGTTACATCAGATTAAGTTGCAGCTCCATGGTTTTTATTGTGGATTGCAGATTCGATCTTAGGGTAGATTTTTCATTCAAGGCAAAGCATTTTCTCCAGTTAATTTTTTCTAAGGAAGCCATGTCTTTGGTGGCATGGCTTCATAGGAGAAGACAGTGCCATTGGGTCATTTATTTATCAGGTGACCCCAAGGCTATCTATTAATGTACCACAGATATCCTAAGTCTTGTGATATCCCAGTTTTTCTGTTCTCAGTGGTGGACTGACTTTTCAAGTTTGAAGGAGGTCCCACTACTTCATCAGAAGGAGCACAAGCTCCTTGTGTTATTAGATGCTTTCTTTAAGGGTTGGGATGCACAATTATGGCATCAAACAGCCAGTGGTCTGTTGTATCATGAGGAGTCAAGACTCCACATTAACAGGTCTACTACCTTTAGAATCACTTGGAAGTCTGATTCGGATTCTCAATCTGTTGATTTCCACAGACAGTTCTTCAGTGGTTTCAGGAATGTGTTTCCTTATCTGAAGAATCATTCCTTGGACGAATGCCATGGGTTCAGATTCAGGCATATCACTTCCCAGGGTATCCAAATGTTCTAACAAATTCTTTGTTCATGAGAGTCAGGATGATTCAAATTGAATGTGTTTTGAATGACTTTTGAATCTTCTATTCTGATTCAGGTGTTCAATCAAATCTGTCAAATGATGGATTTGTTTTGCAACTAGTTTGAACCACAAGCTTGTCTTTTTCAACTTTTCTTGGGATGGACTGGACAGTTTGTTTGGTCCTGTGACCTTGATTCTTCAGGTGATGCAGGTGAATCATTTTGGCTTCTTAGGCTCCTTTGATTTTCAACCTGTAGTCATTCCTGCTTTGAAACCTTCTTTAGATTATGCTTTGGTGCCAGATAAGTTTCTTTGTCCAGTGAGAGCCTTGAGAGGTTATCTTGATAAGTCAAAAGATCTCAGGAAAGGCAGGAAAATTCTTTTTGTAGCTATTAAGAAGGGCTACTCCAAGATTTAGGTGCAGAATCATCTTGATTGCATCAGAGTGGCTAGGGATGTCTTATTTTTGGGATCTGGTGGATCTGTTCCACAAAGGTTCCTTTTAGGGCTTCCCTTGCAGGTGAGTTCAATCATTCTGCCATTGGTATCCAACAACCTGAATCTTAAGCTTCCAGTGTATGTGTTTCTTTTCTTAGACTGTGGGGCTTGGGGAACAGATGCATTACTCATTTCTTGGGAGGATCTGGCCAGCTTTGTGTTTGTTCCAGTGGCTCTCATGCCTCAGGTGATCCAAGATGATCACCTACAGGTGCAGAATCATCATGGTTGCACCAGGATAGCCAAGGATTCTTCAGGTGATTTAGAAGATGCCCACCTTCAGGTGCAGATTCATCATGATTGAATCATGATGGTCATGGTGGATGTTCTTGGTTGTGGGACCTGGTAGATCTATGCACAAACCTCCATCTGAGGCTTCTTTGTGGTGAACTTTCAGATACTACTTTTCTAGATGTAGCAAATTTCCTTAATTTTTTCTTTAAGGAAAAGAATCTTAAGCCATCTACTATTGCTGGTTACAGAATAACAATGGTAGATTGCTTTGCTTGAAGGGGAATAAGTCTCTAGAACTCTTCAGCTGTATAGATTGTTGACATATTTCTATAGAGACAATCCAGTAGCCAATAGGTTAAGCCTTCTTTACCTTTTGTCTCTGGTCTTGTTTGGTCTCACCAGACAGCCTTTTGAGCCTTTGGGGAAGATTTCTTGGAGGTTATTAACTTTCAAGACGGTCTTTCTTTTGACTTTGGCATCAGGCAAAGGAAGAAGGGTAATTCTCATTAGCATTGTCTTCCCTTACTTTAAATGAGTATTGCTCACAAGTGGCTCTGGCCACTTATTAGCCAAGAATCAGTTGGCTTCGGATGGGCCTACTTCAGTTAAGCCGTTCGATATGCCAGCTCTCAATCATTGGGACAGCAGTTTTACTCAAGATAGATCTCTTTGTCTTGTGAGGTTTTCAAATACTTTTACTTGGGACAAAGGATTCAATGAGGAATTATTATGTCTTGTCTGTGCCTAGTTAGGAAGGCTTTACAGTAGATATTTTCAGGTCAACTATCTTATCTTGCTGTAGGCAGACTATTATTTTGACTGAGGAGAAGTCAAATTCTGACTCTCAACAGCAGTGAGTCAAAGCAAGAATCTTTAGGTTTTAGGATAGTGTTTCTGTATATGAATTTTAGATGCATGTTACTGGAAACCATAACTTTTTTACCAATTTTCAGTCTCACCTGCTTGGTTTGCTTGTGGTCAGACTTTGATATTGTGTCCTACAGTTTGTTATCTTATAAGTATATGTGTGATACTTATATTGATACTTTACAATGCATTTGCATCTGTATGTCTGTCATACTATCTGTATTTATATTAGGCAAAATTGTTGACTTCATTCAGACTTGGAATTACACAATATGATGATGACACTTCCAATATTTGTGTCATCTGTGTGGGTGTTGGATGTTTGTCTAGATACAGCATTCAACTGTGGCAATAACTGTCAGTTTGTGAGAGCTTCAACTACATACTATGATTTAGGGGATCTGTATGGTATGTGGTGAAGTTTATATGTTGTTGTATGCATGTAAATTTCAATGTAACTTCTCATAATGTTTTAGTTGTTGGCTAGGTAGTGAGTTTCTGTAATGATTACTTCCTTCCTACAACAGCAACAACAACAAGGCTGTGTTGTTTTGTAGTGCTCAACAGTTCCATTGCCTCATCTGGGAGGTGAGTTTGGATCTGAATGCCTATAGGATTGTGCTGTGTATGATAGCTGTGCAGAGTGGTGTACTGGGTCTTTAAATTCTAGTACTGCCCTCCTTCCATGAAGGCTGCATTCAGCAATGGTCAGGAAATGGTAAGTGTATTTTTCGCAATAAAATTGAAAAATTTTGTTGTAATTTTAATTTTTATTAGATAAATACTTACCATTTCCTGACCAGGATAGTCCCCCCCCCCCCCCCCCCTACCTCCCCGCAGATTCAGTACTAGGGGAGTATTTTCTGCAACAAAAATAATGAAGGTTGTTTACTAGCGTGGTCACATGACCACTAGGGGGACATGCTAGTTCACACTCACTCACTGGCCTCTTAAGGTATCTTAAAACGTTTCTCAACGTTGGCCAGTGAGTTGGATGGCACCAACATATAGCAATGGTCAGGAAATGGTAAGTATTTATCTAATAAAAATTAAAATTACAACAAAATTTTTCAAGTTTGTGACTTTCGAGGATTTATTATTTATCTTAACACCTCAGCTGATTAATTGTCTTTGAAAGATTTGGCAGCCCTGAAAAGGACCATAAAAATTTCAGTAAAAGCTTAATGGTGGCTACTGGGTGCTGACACTTTTGGAGTGTCATCTGTACATCTACTGCTTCATGTCTCTGCATTCTTCTTGGCTGGTATTGGTCTCTGGCAGGAAGGGCTGGGGGGTGTTGAGGTTGCCATAGCTGTCATGTACTGAGGTGTGGGGCAAGGCGCGGATGAATGACCAAAATGAAGTGTCTGCAGAGGCTACTGAGGGTGGGTCCATAGGCGATAATGAGCACATGTGACAATGCTGAGGACCTGTCACAATATATACCTGGCTGTTGAACGAGATGTAAAACTCCAGCTTTGATTTGAATTTGAAGGCATGAAGCGGTTGAAGGTGGTTACAGTTGTAAGGTCCGGTGATGACAGGCACCTTGTTCTATGGCTCTTGGGTGGCTACATTTGCTGTTGATCAGGCTTTTGCATTTGCTCTTGCATGGGTGGATCCATCTGCTGTTGCATGGGTGGTTGCATCTGCTGTTGAATGGACTATTGCATCTTCTGTTGGATTGCTATGCATGTTGTATGGGCTGGTGCTGCAGTGTCTTCTGCTGAAATGTCTACTGTGGTTGGTGCTGCAGCTGGACTGGTATCAGCTGATGTGTGTGTATTTGCTGTGTGAAAGAGGCAGTAGGACCAAATGTGGAGCAGATGGCTTGCTAGAGTAAATTTTTGTTGCTCTGGTTACCATCTTTCCCTGTGTTTGAGGTTACGCCAAGGTCACATACTAAAGAGGGTGTTACAGTCATCTTGGCAAATAGAGAAGAGTATAGGAAATTTCAAATTCGCTAGGATTTGCTGAAAAATGGTGGCAAAATGTGGTCACGTGATAAAAAGATGTTCATACTTCTACAATGTTCTGTGATATTCTTTGACTGTTCTGAGATAAAATGGTGACAAAGTGAGATTATACTGAGAATAACCTACAAACTGGTGAAGTTATCTGAAGAATTTTCAGCAGTAAAATAAGAATCAGTTGAGAATAAGGAATACGATTGCCCTACAGCAGAGCTACAATATAGAAGAATATGCTACCTACAGTGGCAAATTGTCATGGGGAACTTAAAATATTAGTGACAATTTTTCATGAAGAATGAAGAGGACTGAAGACAAATAAAGAATAATGAGGCACCGACCAAGAACATTGAAGAATTTGATATTTGCACATATTCGACATTGAAATTTGCCATTGTGTGACCTGGGCATTACTTATAAGTGCAAATATCTGCTTGAAAACCTTCAAAGGACTCATTCTGGATCACCTGGAAAGTCATGCATTCACATGCATTCTAGCTTCTTTTCCAGTACTCCCAACTTCCCGCACCTTTCCTGGGCTTTTAGTTGGAAATTGGCCTCACTTATCATGGGAGTGGCAGACAGATGGCTGCTTTTGTTTATTTGGGAAGAACGGGGGAGACACCTGGCAATCTCGGTGGAATCTCTCTCAAGCAACATCCACTGCCAACTGGAACTTTCTTTATTGAACCTGACTCTGTGAATGGGGGCTGCTTGGACTCCTCTGATGAGCCAGCATTATGTGATCTGGAAACTGTAGCTTCATGGGCTGGTTTGAAAGTACTCTTGGAAGGAAAATAGTACACAATGTGGGTGTTGAGGTATCCAAAGTTCTATTTCAACCACTTCTGTCTGTCAGTCAGATGAGATGCATTTTGCTTAGATTTCATGTGTGACATTTTATCATAGATTGTCCTTTGATTCTTAAACCACCACATGTAAGCAGCCTTGTCCATGTCATTATCTGCACAGAACTTGTTCCATAGGGCCTGCCGCCAGTTTGGGTCTTTATAGTCCATGAGTCTCTTGTTATATAGTGGTACATTGTCTTTAAAAAGCTTGATGAGTATCTCCTTTGAAAACATCAGCACTTGATCTCTTTGCCCCTTTATACTCTTCCTCAGTACAATCTTCCTCATTCAACTCCTTTGTAGCCTCCTGTGTAGCCTCCACTGTTGTCGGTTGTGCAGCCTCCAGTGTAGCCTTAACCTCACCCCCAGAAACTTCCTGAGTCTCTGCAAAATATGTCAATAAGTGGTACCCAATAGATGTGAAAGCTATTGCAAAGCATTAACTCCCATAAATATATGTCCTATTTCATCACACAAGTGTCCTTACTTTCTTGCCATGAAATGAATGCTGATTAATGAATCGGGGAATTTATATACACTATTGCATAGCTCTGATGTTATCTTTTTAATCCAATCCCCATCGGCAAGCCATCATAAACCTATCGTAAAAACCCATCGTTTATTTATATCTTAAACCTTTCCATTGAAGAATTGGAATTATTTCCAGATGGCTTCTATTGTAAACTTTTACAGTATTCAGGGAGGCAGAAAAATTGACTCTTTTCAAATGATGCCGACAATGAGAAAGGTTTACAATAGGTATATAATCCAAAAGTTCTCGACTGGCTTACAACCAAAAAGATGGGTTTAAGATCAATATTTGACCAAAATGATGGACTAACGATCAATATGATAAGTTTACAATAGGTATTTGAATGCATGATCAGATATGAATTGGGAAAAGTTCAAATTGAAATTATCTTGAAGGCTCATGATAGCTACTTGATAAGTTTACCTGAATATCCCTATCCAGGTTTACGATGAAAAAGATAAAAAAGAGCGAGTTTCTGGATGGCAAATATTTGGAATCATAACTCACTTGGGGAGGACAATCGCAATAGTGGAACAGCCCTCTTAGATAATCCTTCTTCATTAAAGTAACCCGTAAGAGTCAAGCATGTGAAATTCACCAGTGAGGAAACTCCTCTTTATTTCTATGGCTCATGGGAAATTGTTCACGTTTGTGATTTTTGTGAAGACATTTAGGCCTCTGATCTCTCTGATGAAAAACTGGAAAAAAATTGCAATTATTTTTGGCTTACACTTAAATGCAGACTTGCTCCAAGTCTTAGTATTTCTTATTCCACCAAAGCTGACATACATGGAATCATAATGAATTCAGCATGATGGGTGGGGATATTACTGTCTAAAGAAATACAAAGACTTGTCTCAGCCACTGGGGATTTCCCTGTAATGAGCTTTAAATACCACATTTAAATTAATGCACACACCCCAGAGGATTCCCACAACATATTAGCATACTTGTGTTTATATCTGAGATGACATGGCTTGGAGTGTGTGTTGGTAGAGATAGTATTAAATTCTTGAAAAAAAGTCATTCAGTCCTCATATAATACCTAAAACAAAAGGACTTGAGGAAAGTTTAACTTAAATGGTACCCCTGTAGAAAAATTCAGATACCTCTCTTTTCAACATCTTGCACTGTTCTAACAATTGCTTTTGGTGCAGTTTAACACTGGGCCATGGGTGGCATTTGGGGTTTATAAACATGTGTAACCTTGTATCTATCATTGCAGGCTCCACTTTATATTCCGAGTATACTGCATGATTTATTACTTTGGATCAGCGTGTGATGTTTACTGTAAAGCAAAGGATGATTCTACTGGCCATTACACTTGTGACTCAAATGGACAAAAAATCTGCAGATCTGGTAACCCTTCAGCTATATTTCTATCTTTCTAAAACATTGTCACTTATTGTAACACCTAGCTGATTTTACAGCCCAAAGTCTTGAGGTCAGCGAGGATTCAGGATCACTCATTTCTCAGTCAAATATAATGTTAAAGTGTTTATCTAACATACACATGACAAGTGCCACGTAATCAATATACATATCAAAGCTTTAACACTGCTGTGGATATACATATTCTGTACATGTCAAAATAGAGTGAAAAGGGTTAAATTTAACAAGATGAATGTCTCCGGGACATAAACTTTTCACTTGAAACTCAGGTGCAACAAAGGCTTATCCTGTCAAAAAGGTTTAAAACTTGGCAAATCATGTGATTTTTTTTCTGAGTTAAAAAAAAGACAAATCATACAATTAAAAAGTTTATTCATATTTCTAGGCAAGAGTTCTAAGTGCATCAACAATATAATTGAGTAAGTTTTTTGGGTCTGTAACAAAACAAATTCCCCTTTAATTTTAATGGAGTGTTTGCTCATTGATGAATATCAGATCTTTCACTCTGGATAACTTATTTTGTAGGCTGGGAGACTGTGTCCAGTGATTGTACAATAAAGAAGGACAACTGTGAGAGTCACAAGTGTCAGAATGGAGCCAGATGTGTGGATGGTTACAACAGTTACACATGTCACTGTGTACCTGGGTACTCTGGTATGCGTGGTTTTCATCAATTATTACATGTGCAATGAATATGACCTTTTTTTATAATATTTCTGCAGTATTTTAATTTATTTGTTAAACACACAACGGCTATGTTTACTAGTTGAACAAACTACTGTAGCTTATTCTATGGATGTTACTGCCTTGATGATGATAATGAACCTTCATTCAATCTGCTCACAATTTTTTTTGTTTTTGGATAATTGCTATGTATGTGAGATTATAGTTAAAGGAAATGTGCCAATGAGCAATATTGCCCTACAGGAACCTGGGCCATCAGAACACACAGTGCTTTTAGACAGCTTGAATATCTACCTCAATATAAGGCTTACAAAATTATTTTTACCAGATATCAGTTACAGACATGAGAGAATTTTTGGGGTATGAATTTGACCTTTGTCAAGGTCACATGATCTAAAATGCAACATCACAAACTCTTCAGTAGCTAGTAGCTTTATGTCATCTTAGTGATTCACTAAATACTTCTACTTAAGATGATTTAATTATGATGTAGATTTAAACAACGGGCAAATAAATTATTATTTGTGTAAAAAATCTTTAGAAAAGTTCATTTAATCAATGGCATTATAAAAATCTAGGGAAATAAAATTTTATAGGTTCACAATTTCTTTGTAAATTCTTGATTAGTATTTTTCACCTTATTTACGATATTAGCTATTAATTATTTCTTGCAGGTAGTAAATATGAAGATCTGGAGAGATATGTGTCATGTTAAACACCCTAAGTTTGGCTACCAATCTTAACTTTGCTCAGACTGTTCCAGTTCATCTTAAAATGGGAAATATTTTGTCAGAATTTTTGCAGTACTTATTAAATTTTTAAGAAATAACTGCATTAGTAAAGTTCATTTTGAATATTTTATTTATATTTTTCTGTTTTTCTATTTTTTTATTCAACAAAATGTGAATTATACATTCACTCCCCTTTTACAATATTTTACCTTTATTCTAGATTAAAAATAAACAAATATATGCAAGGTCAAGCCGACTGATAAGAGCAACAAGGATTAATGTGATAAACTTATAACCTGTTGCTACAGTAACAAATCAATATGAAAGAATGGCTTCCTATTAGCAAGGAACTTGGGGCATAAGGCCCATAGTTATAAGTTTATTTTCTTTAATTCAGGTCTTATAACAAGGGTCCCCCTTCAGTCTTAAAAAGAATCCATGCCTTTCAATGTTGATTTGTTAAATGGCTTAACAGATTAACGGGTTTAAGATCCAATAGCTTCTGGTCGGTCAATATTTTATCAGAAGAACAGAAGAGTAAATATCACAAAAATTTAAGGAAATGGTTGTCATTTTAAATCCTAACCTTATATTACATTATCTTACGCTTATTAAGTGTGCTATTACCCTTGTACATAGGAAAAGTTTCCTGGAATTACATATTAAAATGACATTCAAAGATTTCATAGTACCAATGTATTTAATGAGGTTTATAAAAGTAATGAGATGAAATATATTTAAAACATTTTACATCAAATATCTTGAGACTGGTAGCCAAACTTGGGATCCTCGGTTGGAATAGTGGCAATCAATGACTGTGGAGATCCCTAGTTTGGTTATACCATATCTAATTAAATTAATTTAACCCCATTTGTGGATTTTTCAAGCAGATTTCTTTACTGTTTTTGACCATTTTATTTCCTGTGGGACGCTTTGTTTTTGTCTCGACAAAAAAGGTTTGTTTTATAGTTATAGAAATACATGTATTAGTATATTTGTTGACATATTTGTAATGCTTATTGTGTATAGTAAGTAGCATTAGGAATGTTAAACAAGCATACTGTTAGAAGGTCCCAGTATTGCGTTCAGATATGGCATGATGGAGAATACATTGTCTTTTGTAGGCACCAGGTGTGAAGTGAATATCAACGAATGTTCATCAGTACCTTGTTTAAATGGAGGTAAGTACATTCTTGCGAACATAAATAATTTAAAAATTTACCACAGAATGGTAAGTCCATCACCAAGAAAACCCCGTTATTTTATTTTAGGCTGACTTTACTGGTATAAACCTGGGCAGATTTGTTAGTTCAAAAGATTAGTCTCAATGTCATTTATAGTAGCTGAGTAGTAGTATGTATAGGTTAATGGCCAAGTAAGTGTCCAATATTGGAAAATAATGGACTGTTTACGAGGTCCCGAAGGACACTTACAAGGCTATTAACCTATTTAAATTACACCTCTTCCTTAATTTATATTTTTAAGATACTGTTTAACATCATTACTTTTCATTTCTATATTCCTGGTGTGTATTTTTTTGGTGTTTATGATCATTTTAGTTGAAATAAATGTACAAGGGTTTCTTTGGAAATGTGCTAAAAAGACTTCTATATATGGTCAAAATCACAAAGTGGCCAATAGTGAAAGATATTGGACACTTTTAACAAAAGAAAAACTTTCAGGTGTAATTTAACAGTAGATAATCTTGTTGTGGACACTTCAGACATAGGATTTGTGAATACACAGACCCTAGACCCTGATTTTCGCAAAAAGCCAATTTTCTTTTTCTTTTATTTTGAGGCCATTGGACTTCCAGGTTTAATGGTCATGTTTTAGTTAGGTCAATTACACCAATGAGTTGAATGGTTTGTCCTTCCTTTAGGGCAATGTAGTGACAAGTTGAACCCTTGTCTTTTGTTTTGCTTATTGTTAAAACACCATCAAACCCAAAAAAATAAATTCTATTTGGGGCAGTATACTAATACGTTTAATGATTTGTCTTCTATTTAGGTCAATGCCATGATGAGTTGAATGGGTACAGATGTGAATGCAGTACTGTGTACACAGGCAGTCAGTGTCAGTATAGCATCTGTAATGTGACTGATTTCTGCCAGAATGGTGGCACGTGTTATGATGATTTAATGGGTTCTGTCTCATGCTCATGTCCTGTGCAATTCACTGGGGTGCACTGTGATGTGGAAACATGTGATGTGAGTGTTACTTGTTTCACCAACTATTTCCTGTTTGAAAGTGTTAACTGTTTTTGATCCTATTGATTAGTTAGTTTAAAGCTCCTTATTCTGTTTGATATTCACAATTTTTAAATATCTTGGACCATCAAATCCTTCTGATGAATTTGTTGCCACATCATTATGCATCTGGTGGAATGTGTACTAAACCTTCTCTAGAATGAATACAATGCAACTAACGGTGATGTCACAACTCTATACTGGGGCAGTTGCAAAGGCAGATCCAGTAATAGCAGCAGTGGTACCAGCAGCAATTGCCCCATATGTTGGTACTGCAGAGCTACCTTGTGGACACTCAGAACCTGGAGCAAGTTGTGAAATCAGTGCAGCAGCTCCTCGTTTAAACCCTGGTTCAACAACAGGCTGACCAAGGATTTGTATAACTGAAGAGAATGAAGCTCCACTCCAGAAGACCCCAAAAAGCAGCTGGGCCCATTGTCATCTAGCCGCCTTGAAGCCTCAAATATATATATGAGTTGCCCACTGGTGACTGCAGTGTATTCTATATTGTCTGCTCCTATGACTGTAACACAGGGGTGGACACTGGGACATGTAGGAGAATGTCATACGTTATACTCCTGTAAGTTTCCCTTGTGACACGATAATACATGGTGATGGCAAGTGTGGATCCACTGTTGATTGCCTTTCCTGTAGAATGTGAATTTTTCCCAATCTGGGGAGCCAGTGTGAGCTGTAGCACATGAAACATGTCTTGATCCACCTGATGAAAGTTCTGTAACTTGCAACATCTTCATTTTAGGGGTCTTTCATGAACCTGTAATAATGACTATTTTCCAGCTTTCAGGCAAGCCATGTTTTGGCCCAGAACATCCTGCATCTAAATATGTTCCTTGCACCTGTTAAGCCAAGAAATAATGTACGATCATGAAATTTTTAAGAATCATTCAAACTATTTGTCAATTGTGATGACACTGGGTTGGCACATTTTCATCAGTACGTGTTATTTGACATGAAAAATTATGAAAACTAAAAGCATTATTTTCAATGACCTTGTATGGGAGAGTTTTTAAGAAAAATTTCAATTCAGTAATTACAGAGATTTGTTGTATATATGTTACAGTAAATTTGTTGAATCAAGGAATTCACTATATTAGGTAATTCAAAAGATCTCGAAATGGACCAGATAATTTGCAATTTCCCCCAAAGTTCTAAAGAATTTTAAAAATCTCCAAAATTTCAGTGAATTTTTTTCACAAATTTAGTTTGTATGTATTTTAGGGAATTTGTAAAATAATATTTTTACAAAACATCATTTGTTTTCTTCAGTTCAAATAAGCCAGGTTATTGCAAATGATTTTGTAATTGTCTTTTTAGATAATTCTGTTTGTGGTGCATAAAATAATTATGATTAAGCTTTTTTGTCTTCTTTTTATGTATTAAGAGAGTTTGTAAAAATTTTTTTTCAGTTACTTTGCAGGTTTTGAAGACTGATAAGATTTTGTAACTCGTAGTTTTGGTCTTTCAAAATAATTTTTGTGTGTGGTATGCAAAACAAAAATATTAATAATGATTTTAAAGTTCCTGATTACAGAAATTTACTGCAACATATCAGCATATGCATAGACAATATTCTATTATGTAAGCATCTAAACGAATACATTTTAGATTACAGAGTAATAAGGTGCATGTATTCCTCATACATAAACTGCCTCATTGTTACTACTACTCGAGGTTCGGGTGGAGATTGATCATTTCACATCTAAATTTGGGGTTTTACATCGCTTTCAACACTGTACAAGTCATATCACAATTGATAGTTGAAAGGGCAGAGGAAACCAGTATATACAGTTGGTCAAGGTTCTACACTGTAAACTGCCGACCAACAGCAAGCAACTACCAGCTTTCCAACTTGAGGTAGATCCATGAACCGAACCCTAGCCTCAGAGGTGGGAGGCGAGAGTGTTACTCTGCCACCGTGGCCCCTCTGCACTTTTCTGTAGCTATACAGCTATACTCACCATTAAGCTATATTATTTGGTGTTTTCTTTAGGTAGTACTTTATGGCATAAAAACTTTTGTGAAAGGCAAGAGGAAACCAGTATATACAGTTGGTCAAGGTTCTACACTGTAAACTGCCGACCAACAGCAAGCAACTACCAGCTTTCCAACTTGAGGTAGATCCGTGAACCGAACCCTAGCCTCAGAGGTGGGAGTCGAGAGTGTTACTCTGCCACCGTGGCCCCTCTGTACTTTTCTGTAGCTATACAGCTATAATCACCATTAAGCTATATTATTTGGTGTTTTCTTTAGGTAGTATTTTATGGCATAAAAACTTTTGTGTAAAGTCCTGCATGTCCTAAACTCCATTGTCTTGGCCATTGTTTTTTTCTGCTCAAGTGAGACTTATTTAACCAATTTACATGTTTGCTAGTTTCTAGACCTGAAAGCATGTTTGGAATCAGGCAGTCCTAAGCTGTCACATACAATAGCACCGCCATGTGAATGAATGTGGAACAACATACATTGCTGATTTTCATTGAAATTTCTTGTCACGTGACCAATCTGTAGTACTCCAATTACATAACTTCATTCATATATTTATTCCAGTGATCTTAGAAGATATCACATGACCTTTAACAAGATTTACAATTTACAAAGCATTTGTTATGAACAAATCAAATGGTTTGACAGATGTTTCAGTTTAAATTTCAAGCCATTGGGAGCTTGTATAAAACAAAATGTAGGAGCCACGGTGGTACAGTGGAAACACATTCACCTCCCACCACTGCGATCAGAGTTCAAATCCCAGCCTGACCTCAAGTAGGAAAGCTGGTAGTTGCTTTCCATTGGATGGCAGTTTACAGTACAAAACCTTGACCAACTGTATGTATTTGTTTCCTCTGTCCTTCCAACACAATTTAACTGTTCTACCCGTTACAATTTGTCCTATTGCTTTAGATAGCATAAATCTTGCAAGTATTTCTCTTTATTCAAAAATCTCTTGTGTTTGCTAAACTCTTGTTTCCAAAAGTGCAGTCAATATTAATTATTCAATGTATTGCAGGTACTTGTTTGTTAAAATGGAAGTACTTGTTGTGATGATGTGTGTGGTTGTTTACCTGACTTTATTGGAACTCTGATTTGTATTTTAATCCTGTGTTTATTGTTAATTATTCAATGTATTTGTTGGTACTTGTTTGTTAAAAATGAAGGTACTTGTAGTGATGGTGTGTCTGACTGTTTACCTGACTTTATTGGAACTCTGACTTGTATTTTAATACTGTGTTTATTATTAATTATTCAATATTTTTGCAGGTACTTGTTTGTCAGAATGGAGGTAATTGTATTGATGGTGTGTGTGACTGTTTACCTAACTATATTGGAGCTCCGATTTGTATTCTAATACTGTGTTCATTTATTAATTATTCAATGTATTTGCAGGTACTTGTTTGTCAAAATGGAGGTAATTGTAGTGATGGTGTGTGTAACTGTTTACCTGACTATATTGGAGCTCTGTGTGATGTCTACCTGTGTGAACACATCACTTGTCAAAATGGAGGTACTTGTTCTGCAGGATCCTGTATTTGTCCATCAGGATGGACCGGCCAGTATGTATTAAATGCAGTCCTTTAATTTTTCCCAAGTGGTCTCTGTGTCTTTGTAGCTAGTGTTGAACTTCAGAGCAGAGATCTGGGTTAAAACCTTAGCAGAGCCATGGAGATTTCACCCTGGGACAAAATACTTTAGATATATGTGTCTGTCTTTACGTAAGAGTAGGGTACCAAAAGTAGTTGGGCAGGTGAAGTTGCCACAGAAGGGTAACTTGTTCAGGGGAGAAGTAATAATATAAGATATTTCAATCAAAACTGGAAGTAAGCACCGGTGTAACAACATATTTTACACCCCTGTCCATATTTTACACCCTTTTTTATCTTTCAGGGATGAATTATGTGGTAGTCATATTTTACACCCTAACAATGGGCCACTTGACTCAAAGAATGACTTCCTCCACTTTTAAGTTAACTTTTGATTCTGCAATGAAGAGGTTGCCTCCCATCCAATATTTCTTGTACAGTTGTTTTGTTTATCAAAAAGTTTTCACTTATGGATACTATATCAAACCTTTTTTTGCAAGCTTGCAGATTGCAAAATTTCAGATTCAGTTTAGTTTTTAGTATGGCAGTGGTTTATAGTTCATCCAAAAATTATATTATTTATGTTACCTGTTGCAACACATATTCTACTCATATTTATGTTATCTTTTTATCTGTTTATGTTAAATTTGCTCAAAAACACGACATTAGTGCATATTAGACATTTGCCTAAAATGTAAAGCACTTTCTTTATTACCAGATACTGCCACATTAATATTGATGAGTGCATTGAAAATGAGTGCCAACATGATTCCACCTGTGAGGATCACACTGATGGTTACAATTGCAGGTACAGTAAACCCTCTGATTTTATTTGATTGATTTCATTGAATTGATAAAATAACTTCCAATTGCAGAAATTCTATGTGTGTAAAACTATTATTCATACATACTGTTTAGGTATTCATTGTAGTAGAGAGTCTGACCCATAATTCCTCTCAATTTAAAAAAAAAATTAACACAACCGTGTAACTGAGATGTGGTACTTAACAAGATTTCATAATTTGGTCACATAGAGGTAATTTGTAGCATCATAGGTAGCATTGTAGACAAGTATACGAGATGTACAAAGTTTAATACTGAGGAATTAACTTTTTTTAATGTTGTTGTCAACTGTTGTCAACACATTCTTTAGGCCATATCACAATATGTAGTAGAAGGAATTGAAGAAAGTCATGCATAAAAGTTGATCAAAATAGTTGATCTACATTAAAAAATCATTGGGCATCAGTAACCTCTATTATCCAACCTTCTATATCTGATTATTTGATTTTATGAACTCTTTCTTTCCACTTTCCTAATCTTATATTCCTTTATTGGTTCTTTATCAAATGAAAAATTCTTTCCACCCTCCTAATCTTATGTTCCTTTATTTCTCCTTTATCAAATGAAAAATTATTACTCGCCTCATATGATTGCATAATGGAGGTTGTACCAGATATGTTTTTCCTATAATGGTAGGCCTTAGAGAAAGAATTTTGAAGTTGGTTGCTGGACACTGGATTAAAAAATAGAAATAATATTTTTGTCAATGGAGATCGGAGGACTAGTGTGTTCACAAAAATCACAAATGTGAAAAGAATTGAAGGTAATAGAAGGTCTCTTTTTACAGGCAAATTTCACACACTAAGTCCATATTTCACATTTCTTACTCCATGTCAAGATAAATATGAAAGGTGGGCTTTTAATCCATCTTTACAACTGGGGCCATATCAAAACAAACAATAAACTAATGGCCATGAATAGCATTTCACCATGCTAGACACACACCTGCTTAGTTCCCTGTCATTGGCCACTCTTTGAGCATTAATCCAGAAATTTTGAACCTGTTATCTTAAGTTGAATAATTAATGTGAAATTTATGTTATATTATGTCCTAACATACACTTAAACTAATTTTTGTTTTGTTACAGTTGTCTTCCTGGTTTCACTGGCAAATTTTGTGAGGTGAGATTTACAAACTCTTTATAGTTTGAAATTTGAGATATAGACTATTTGACTGTTCATTACATGTATTTGACATTATTGTAGCTACATAATTATGCAACTACACCTGACTGCCAAAGCAACAATATTCTTGCTTTATGGTAATGGGAAAAAACGTTTATATTCAGACTATTTGACTGTGATTTGATATTGCTTCTAAACAATTGTCAACTAAACACCAATGACAAAAAAACAAATATTCTTGCACTAAATAATTTGGAATCATAATACCAAAACTTTCAGTTCAACTTTTTCACGGTTATCTGATATTACTTTTTTCACAGTCATAGATTAAATTCCAATGACAAACCACCAATATTCTTGGGTCACAGTGTTGTGAATATCCTGATCAGCCATTCCAGAGAATCCCAATCTCAGTGACTGAAATATCAAGTTTTGCTAATGTTCACTGGAGTCTCTGTGACTATAGGTTAAAATTCAGCTCAGAACATGATGTGGAAAACATTGTTGCTAGTTCAATTCTTTTACTATGCAAGTACCATGAAATATGCAGATGACAATGCAATCAAATTGTCATCAAAGCGACTCAGAAACACTAACCATAAATGCAAAGTAGCTAAGCCAAGCATTCACTGAATCAGAAACATCAGATCCGCCCTTATCACTCCACCTTCAGTGTGAGCAGCCCATCATTATGGCATGAGCTACCCTAGAACATCAAGTTAAGAAATATCTCTTTGACAAGTATTACAAAAAGACTTCCAGGTAACTGTACATTTGAAAAACAACTGTAAAAATGTTATGTTTAATGTTACTAATAATACAAATTACAGGTAATTGAATGTAGCTGTATTAATGGTGGTACCTGTGTGGAAGGTGTGTGCCTCTGTCCAATGAATTACACAGGGGAGACCTGTGAGGATCATATCTGTGACATCACATCCTGTGATAATGGAGGGACCTGTGAAGTCGTTGATGGGTCTGCACATTGCCAATGTTTGAAGGGGTTTACTGGCCTGTACTGTGAGGTAGACATGTGTAAGGTAGCAAAAGTTTATATATACTTTCAAAACACAATAGAATCTCTAGTAGCTGTATTTCTTTTATCTGAATATTCTTTACACATTTGCAAATTCTTTGACTACATATATTTTTCTTGAGTACAGATGGTTTATATATTCATTTATTTATAATACGGCATTGCTTAAGAGCAATTATTTGTCCAATGGGTTTCTTCAGAAATATTAAGAAGTCTATAACATATTCTATATTTCCATAGAATGTGACTTGTCAAAACAATGGAACCTGTGATGCAGGATATTGTGTGTGTGGATTGGACTACACAGGCGTTAGCTGTGAGTCACACATCTGTGATGTGTATGGGTGTCAGAACGGAGCCACATGCTCAACAAGCAATGGAGTGGCAACATGTACTTGTACTGACTCCTTCACTGGACCAAAATGTCAGCAGGACAAATGTGAGGTGAGTGTAGTTTCCTATAGATTATGGTTGTTTCCAGAAACAAATAAGATACACTATGCTGGTGGAGGCAGTGTTAAAGTCTCTTTGTCATACAATTTTATATTTTTGTATAATTAAAAGTAAGTTAGTCATAACTAGAACCACATTCTCTGTACATTGGAGATTTTAGCCATACAGATTTTAATGTAAAATATTGGGAGCCATGTTAACCATACAAATTAGCGGTACCCATATTTTGCATACTTGTTTTATCTGATATTCCTTAAAACTCCCAAAGCCAGCTTTGGGCTTAGGATGTCACAAAGAATGTGACATCACAGCAACCATAGTTATGATTAATAACCAACATTGCTGAGGCTGTTAAGTCTGCCATTGGGGATTGTGCACAATGAGAGAGGACCATCTTTAAAGTGGTCATATGGGCCACAGTGTTTCTGTCTGTACCTGTGATCAAATCCAGATTCTTTGTGTCCCTTGGTGATTCTGTTACCCAATGGGCCATAGTGTCAGTATCTTGTTTGTTGATCTTTGTGATGCAGATTTAATTGTATCACTAGGTCAACTGGTGTAACTATTTTCTTGAAAAGAATACAGACTCTCAAAATATAGAATGCAGGGTGTTTGGTTCATGTCTGTAAGATTTCAGATGTTTTCTGAATAACATAAAGCAAGAAATACAGAATTTGCCACAGCAGCTAATTTATATGAAATTTTTTTTTTATTTGTGTAACAACATGAGCCCTCTGATGAAAAATTTTGATTATTTTATCTTACATTATAAAGGGTGTAGCAAATGATAAACTTTACATGACATGATAAATTTTAAACTTCTTACTCTAGATTTGTATCACCTGGTTAACAGTTACCACTATCATATTTTTACAGCAAGTAGACTGTAAGAATGGAGGTACATGTGTGGCCGGTATGTGTCACTGTCTGGAGGATTTCACTGGTTCACTCTGTGATGTAGATCTATGTCACCTGACAGAGTGTGACAATGAAGGGACGTGTAAAGCTGGTGTATGTCAGTGTGTGACTGGATTTACTGGACAGTAAGTCAATTTTGCACAATATGTGAATTTTGTGGGATTTGCAAAATTCGCTACAGTATGTGAAATTTGTCAGTGTGGACTCTCTATCACCTTTATTTCCTTGACTTGTGTAAAATTCTCAATACATTGGGATTTTTGTGACTTAATTAAGCTCCTGAACTTTGTTGATATTTTTGTGACTTTGTTAGGCCCCTAATGTCTGTTGAGATTTATGTGACTTTATTAAGCCTCTGGCCTCTGTTGAGATTTCTGTGACTTTATTAAGTCCCTGACCTCTGTTGAGATTTTTGTGACTTTATTAAGCACCTGACATCTGTTGAGATTTTTGTGACTTTATTAGGCCCCTAATCTCTGTTGAGATTTATGTGACTTTATTAAGCCTCTGACCTCTGTTGAGATTTTTTGTGACTTTATTAAGCACCTGACATCTGTTGAATTTTCTATCACTGACTTTATTAAACCCCTGATTTACGTTGAGATTTTGGTGACTTTATTAAGCCCCTGATCTCTGTTGACATTAGGATAAACGCTCGTAAAGTCAAGCCTCAGGAGATTAATGTCCATATTCACTGACTTCTTATTATTGGATCAGATGCCGGGGAGTAAGAAATGAATAGTCCCATTTTTATTACATTATTGGAATAAACATATTCTACAGCTGATATCATCTTGGGTGTTGTTCACATGGGACGAAAACAAATAAAAGTAGCTTGTGAAGATTTGTACACAGTAAATTAATCAATATCATCATGTTTCAGCTGTTCAAGATTTGAAACTTGACTTAGGATACAGGATAGTACTGTGAGACACCTTCCATAAATTCCTAATATGGCAGAAACCTCTATCCTGCAACACCTTTGTTCACATGGTATCCATATTTGTCTCTTCTTTTGTTTTCAACAACGCTTTGAAGTAAGGTACTGCTCCCATTTTTTAAAACATCAGCACCTTTTATGACAGCGAAACTACAATACCTGCACTAACAGTGGTAACACATTTGTGTGGCATGAAACATTGTTCAAGACATGTCAGTCTGTCAGTTCGTCTGTTTGCCATGACACTTAAGATAACGTAAGCCTTACACAGAAGTTAAAATTTTAGATCTGAAATTGTGGATATTAATTGTACAATGGTGGGACATGATCCCACTTAAGTTACCATTATTATTTTATTTAGGGTATGGTCCAATGTTGAAATTTTTGGTATAATTGAAAAGTACTATGAATTTATATTATTTTGTGTTCAGATTCTGCCATATGAATATCAATGAATGTGAGAGTTCACCGTGTCAGAATGAGGCTGTTTGTGAACATAAGGTCAATGGATATCACTGCAAGTGAGTGCTGTACAACACAACTTCTGTTATCTTACACAGAGAGAGAGTACGATTGTGGCATTTTAACCTAAAACAATGTGGTAATATAAATTTTAAAGAGTAGAAAGGAATTCAAAATATTAAATATTTAATAGAAAGTCAAACAGTAGAAGTTTCTACATGATACAGTTATCATTAATAATGATAAATGTATTATGCAGAAACTTCTGATTCATTATTGGTGATCAGATCGAAGTATAGATCATCAGTGGTCTTATGGTTAGCAAGTTTGGACTGTCACCTGTGTGTGGTTTCGACTCCCACAAGTGGCAGTGTTGAGGACCTGTCCCAATATGACCTGGGGCCGATTTCACTAAAAAACTTAAACTAAGCCCATTTATTTGCTAAGTTAGGGACTTAAATCTAAGACTTTGGTCTTAGCTAGGTCTGGGACTTAAAATTGATTTCACAAAGTTTGAATTAGCTAAGTCAATGCTTATCAAACAACCACAGTGGTTTTCTGTGCCATGTGACCTTTTATCTATTCATTTTATCTTTATCTATTCAAAATATAATATTGGTGCTATGTATCCTTCATTTGATGTATTTTATCTAAGGATAAGGACTGTTTTGAAATGGAAAACCTTGTTGCCACATATACATTTCCCAAAGACTACTTTAGTTAGGTGTTCTGTGTAATTATACTTTATTTACAGCCATTTCAAATTTTGAAATGGAGAAAAGTTTATGGTGGCCATATTTAAATCCTCTTTACAAAATTTAAGGCCACTACCTCCCAGACTTAAAGTTAAGTCCACTGACTTAGCAATTTCATGGACTTAGCTGCTTTAATCTAATCTAATCTACTGCTTTGCAAGTGCAATATCTTCCCCACAATGAGGAACTCAGTGCGCTAATTAAACAAAATCATATGGAAGTCGAGGGGCTTCAAGGTCAGTAATCCAGGATTGTGGGTGTGACCAGGAGGGAAGGAAGACTAAGTTGGGAAGCTAGAGCTGAAGAGGTGAGTTTTGAGGTGCATCCTAAAAGATGCAACAGAGGGACTATTTCTTACATGGAGAGGGAACGAGTTCCAAAGGGCAGGGTCATAGTGACTGAAGGAATTAGAAAAGTGTTTAATTGATTTGTGAACTCTACAATCAAAAGTGGGGGTTTGAAGGAACTTGAGTTTGGGGATACTTTGCCTTGTGTTTCTAAAAGAGGTGTAGGGGTGGATTAATCCTCTTAGGTAAACTGGTTGACCCTGGGTGAGAATTTTGTATGTAATAAGACCAATTTTAAATTGTACCCTGTATCTAACTGGTAGCCAGTGGAGTTTTTTTAGTTGAGGGCTAATGTGAGAGAATTTAGAGGAATGGGTAACAACCTGGCAGAGTGAGTTTTGGACTAGCTGCAATCTCCTTAACTCAAAATCAGTGAGCGATAAGAAGAGTAAATTGCAGTAGTCCGGCCTGCTGCTCACCAAAGCATTCACTAACAGCACTGATTTATTCAGGTCTAGAAGGCAATGAATTCTGTAGAGGTCTCTCGCTTGTACTCTAGTGGACTTAATGACCTGTGACAAGTGGTTTGAGAAAGTGAAATTAGAGTCGAACACCACTCCGAGGTTCCTGACACTTTGTGCTGGCGAGACCTGATTTCCCAGAATATTGATTGGGAAGTGAGGGAGGAGTTGGTTATGATTTTTTGGGAGCCTATGAGAATGAACTCGGTTTTGTCTGGGTTAAGTTTTAATTTATTTGCGAACATGAAATTTTGAATGTCGTTTAGGCAGTTCTTTAGTTTTTGGATAGAGTGAGAGAAATTTTCTGGTGAAAGTGTTATGTATAACTAGGTATCATCGGCGTAAAAGTGGTAGTTGATGCTACTGTGGGAATGAATGATTGAGCCGATTGGGTTAGTGTAGAGAAAGAACAGGATTGGTCCAAGGACAGAGCCCTGGGGTACTCCATAGTGGAGTGCAGCAGGATGCGAGAGAGTACTACCTACCTTGACCGTGTGTGTCCTTCCCGACAGGTATGATTTGAACCAGCCAAGTGCTAGCTCACTGAGTCCACAATAAACATTGAGTCTTTGTGAAATCCGCTAAGTCTGAGACCACAGACTTAACATTCTTTTGACAAAATTTAAGACCAAAGTCTTAAATTTAATTCCAAATCTGGACTTAAGTCCCTTTGTGAAATCGGCCCCTGGCTGTTATACGGGATGTAAAACTCCACCTTTGACTCTGGCAGACCCAGTGATATACAGTATTTTTATGGATATTGGTGAAGGTAACCATAGTGTTATGGTCACAGGGCAAGTGCAGTTGCAATTACCAGTTGATTTTAAGCTGCAGCAGGAAAAGACAAAAAGTTTTACATCACAAATTAATTTAACAATTAAAATAATGATTATAGTCATACTCTTAATATTTCGTGCAATAATAGAATAATGAAACCACTCTAACCTGACCACAGTCCAATCGACATAATTAACAGTTAAGCTTGTCCACTGTATCCAGCAATCTGTCCTGTGACCTGTTCGATGTCCACTAACACACAATGTCTGTATTCTGTGATCTGTACAGCATCTACTAATACAAAATGACTGTATCCAGATATATTCAGAGAGTCCATACAACTAAGCTCTCCACTTCAGGATGAAAACAACATCCAACTTACAGCAAATCCACTCTCTGGCAGATCCACAAATTTTATCCAGATAAATAAAACAATAAAATAAAAACAATATCCAAAATACAGCAAATCCACTATCTGGTAGATCCACACACTATATCCAGTTCACTACAAAATGTATATAACACAGTACAGCAGTTCATATAGCACACCAACTTAAGAAAAACTGTTGTAGTCAGTTTTCATCCCTTTATATACTGGTGATTATAGAAGGTTCTAGAAAAACTGTTAACAATACAGATCGGAAGGTTCTAAAAATAAATCTTAACATTGTAACATTTCCAAGAAAACGGAGAGGGTGGTCCCACCATCTATAAATACATTGATCTTTCCAATTTGCACAAGAGAGGTCAATATAGGAATAACCCGGTGACCAAACCACCATGGTTTGAGGTTTATTGCTGCAAACCATGGTAAAATTCTGCATATACCATGGTTTTGGAGGGGGTTATTCCTATTCTAAGATGACAAGTTATTTTAAGATGAATAATTATTGCAAATTTTACAGTAAAACATTTATTGTTACAACAGCCATAATGAGCTATAAGAGGGAGCGACAGGGTTATGCTGTATTTTACTCATGAAGTATTTCGTTGTTTAGCCAATCAAATTCACAGACACATCCATGTCATGTTAGAATACTAGCTAGACCAATTCTGTGGACTACATTAAATCAATAATTCAATGTCCTTATATGGTAAAAGAACTCTGCACACAACATTGTCCTTGTTAGATTTTTATTTATTTGGGGTTTTATGTTGCTTTCAACACCGTACAGGCCATATCACGACGGGTAGTTGGAAGGGCAGAGGAAACCAGTACATATAGTTCGCTAGGGTTCTGTACTGTAAACTGCCGACCAACGGCAAGCAACTACCAGCTTTCCCACTTACAGCCATGACGGGGATCGAACCCCGGCCGCAGAGGTGGGAAGCGAGAGTGTTACCACTCTGCCACCATGGCCCCTTTGTCCTTGTTAGAAGATACACAGTTAAAGTGCCCTTAAATGTAACACAAGAACCAAATCTTGTGGAAATTGTATGTCTTTCATTGTTTGGTAAATTAGTTGTCTGTTTCAGATGCTCTGAGGGTTACAATGGAACCCACTGTGAAAATAAAATAAATGGGCCTAGTGTTTTAAATGTGAGTAATGGTTAATGTTGTAATTATTTCTGAAAATTAAAATCAGCTTCCAACGTTCTAAGACGGAAGAAAATCCCATATTTCCTTTAAAAATTTGCTGGTCACTGTATATACACTCCTATTTAAGCTTTTGCCTACAAATATTACAAAGTTAAAAAACATTCATTATTTGTGGATATATATTTGGATACTTGTCTCACTATAGAAGTGCCATAATACATAGTTATTTTAAATACAGTCAATTATTGATTGATTGATTAATTGATTGGCTTTGGCATCATTTCAACACATTGTACAGGTTTTATTTCTATAGGTGAAGGGATGAAGGAAAGCAATGCATACTGAAGAGTAAAATTTCTGCATTGAAAAACAGCTACATACTTTCCTCTTTCAGATTTGGGTCCAGGATTAGCACCCATGACCTAAGATGTGGGAGAGGAGTTTGTTACCCACTAGTGCCACCATGTCTTATAAGATACCAAATTCATCAAAAATCATAGCATCGTATATGTTTCTTAGGAACTACAGCCAATTATACTGGTTGTCGGGTTTAGTTTATAATAAATCTGCTTTAGAGTTGAAGTAGAACACACTTTTTGCCATCTATATCATTTTAAAATGTCGAGAGAAAAGATTTACTGACATGTATACTACTACTCAATGCCTGACCTATAGAAAACCTCCCAGTTCTGAAATCACAGATCCAGCATCCCTTAATATATGTCCCATCTAGGTTTGTGGGTGGTTCTCCCTATAAAATATAATGGCCATTTCATAAGCATGATCAAGTGTGCCTAGCTGTTGGTATACTCCCAGGTAAATAATTCTGCATGTATGGTTGACTTTCCACAGGTCCTTTTGTCTTAGCTGTTATGCAAGGTCTGAATGACTTTTTTCCCAGAATTAGGTGCTGTATTTCATTAGACAGTAGGATCCCCAGCCATCTGGTGGAATCATAATGAGTCCATGTATGTCAGATTTGGTGGAATAAGAAATACAAAGACTTGGAGCAAGTCTACACGTATGGTTGTTTTGTATGAAAGAGTATTAGCACCACATTGTAGTGTCTTGGTGCCATATTATGATGTTTTTCAAATATCTCTTAAATTTGGCATGTATCTTAACCTCATCAATGAGCTCTTTTCACCAAGTAAATTGTTCAGTTACTTTCTCATTTATATCATGTTGTGAAAGTTTCAACTCTGTAGTTTCATTATTTTCAAAGAGTTATTTTCTACAGTGTCTAGATTTAGGTTTGTTCTAGTTGTATAAATACCCAAGTCACATCCCTTACTATAACACTCCAAATTATTCAAATGGCACTTTCCGTCATCAAAGATTTCACGGATGAAATCAGATGTCCTTAAGAATCATCAGAAATTTTTTTTCTCGTATTTTTCTTCTTTTTTCTTCACTTTCTTCTTTTCCCTCATTACAACAATAGGTTCAAAATATCATCTTCAGGTTTCCTGTGTTCTTTTCAGAGTAAAGGGGGACAACTTTTGAAAGAAAAAATTTTACGTCTTTTTCCAAGATGGCCGCCACCCATTTTTAAAGCTTGTTTGTTTCCTTTGACCGATTGTCTTCAAACTTTGTACAGTGATTGATATTACTCATGCAAAGAAGCCTATTGATTGTGGGCAAAATTGATTAAATAACACGGCCGCTAGAGGCGATTTTCTAAAATGCAACTTCACTGATGTGGTGCTACCATAAGTACCATAAGACTTGCTTCAAATGTCCCAAAAATGTTCCCTAATGTTTTTCAAATATATTTTATCCCATATAGAACATTTTTGTCATATTAAAAAAATATGACTGTTGTAATATATTTTGACATTTTGCTGACTCAGCACTTGCCAAATCTTAGCATGTCATTACAGCAAAACCATTACACCTTTCAAGTTCAGGTTTCCTGTGTTTATTTTTAGACTTTTCTTTTGGTGAGGATTAAGCACCATATCCTCAATGAAGTAGAGTTTTTTGGCACAGCTATTGTATGCAATTTGAAATTTATTAACATAAAAATTAAGTTCAAAATTCTAATTCTCATACAGTTTGTTTTCTTATTATTAATTTCATATTAAATTTACCTTATAAATTTACCTCCTAAAAGCTGGTAGAGTTAAAGCCAATCCAATGTCGGTGGGCAAGCTGTTCCACTGTCTTGGTCTGTCATAATCAAAACACCCATAAGGGGAGAATCTATAAAATTTTCTTCACATTTGAAGAAAAAACATATGGAAAAAGAAGAGGCACTAGTAAAAGATATTGAATACTTAGAGTCTTTAGAAAAGCCAAACAATGCACAATTGGAAATTTTAACTGATAAAAAGGAAGAGCTTGAAACTATCAGATCATATAAAATCCAAGGACAGGTAATAAGGTCAAGAACACAGTGGTTGATAGAAGGTGAAAGGCCAACAAGGTACTTCTGTAATTTGGAAAAAAGACAATTTGTGGAAAAAACAATAAAAAAACTGGAAACATATGGTGGTAAAATTTTGCAAGATCAGAAAGAAATTTTGAAAGAAATCACTGATTATTATACTAATCTTTTTAAAAATAAAGATAATGAACTTGAAAAAGTTGATTTTACAGTGCTTTTAAAGGATGCAATGATGCCAAAGATTGATGAGGCGGACCTAGGAAAACCCTTGATGACTAAAGAACTAGAAAATGTTTTAAAAAAGATGAAAAATAATAAAACTCCAGGTATTGATGGCATAAGCTGTGAATTTTTGAAAGTTTTTTGGTCCAAACTGAAAAATTTGGTTACTAGGGCTTTGAATCATTGTTTTGAAAAAGGTATGTTATCTACAACATTGCGTAAATGTGTTATAACATGTATTCCTAAAGGGAATAAAAGTAGAACACAACTGAAAAATTGGCGCCCGATATCTTTGCTGTGTGTAACATATAAACTTGCCTCCGGAGCTATAGCAAATAGACTTAAACGAACACTAAAGCATGTAATATCACAATCACAGACTGGATTTATAGAAGGAAGGCAAATAAGTGACAGCACTCAACTAATTTATAATATAATGCATTTTGCAGAAGTTAAAAATAAAACGGGCTTATTAATGATGATAGACTTTGAGAAAGCGTTCGACTCAATATCATGGGATTTTCTCTACAAAGCTCTTTCTTACTTTGGTTATTGTGAGAGCTTTATCAAATGGGTCAAAGTTTTTAACACAAATGTAAATGCTCACGTTACTCAATGTGGTCATCTATCAAATGAAATACCCATTGAAAGGGGCTGCCGCCAAGGTGACCCATTATCACCCTTTTTGTTTTTAATTGGAGCAGAAATATTATCAATGCTTATTAAAATTAATCCAGATGTAGTTGATTTTCTTTTTTATACAGAACAGATTAAGTTAACACAGTTTGCGGATGACACCACACTTATTTTGGATGGCAGTGACCACTCTCTGCAATCAGCCCTAAATGTTCTGGAAATTTTTGGCAACTTTTCAGGTTTAAAGATGAATATGGAAAAAACTAAAGTCATATGGATAGGGAGGAAACGGTATTCAAAAGACAAGCTGAATGTTACTGCACAACTTGATTGGGGAAATGTTGAATTTAATCTCTTAGGAATAACGTTTTCTGTGAACTTAGATACAATGGTAGAACTGAACTACAACAAAGCAATAGATAAAGTTACTAAGGATGTAGTAAAATGGCAAAATCGAAATTTAACCCCAATTGGTAGGGTGACAGTAATAAAGTCATTACTTTTACCAAAATTTATCCACCTAGTTACATCTTTGCCAACTCCAAAATCTAAAATAAAGGAAATAAATAACATTTTTTTAAAATTTTTATGGAATAAAAAACCGGACAAAGTCAGCAGAACAACTGTTTGTATGGAGTATCATGAAGGAGGTCTCAATATGATCAATCTTTTTTCTTTTGTACATGCCCTGAAACTTTCATGGATCAAAAGAATAATATACAAAGATGATTTACAATGGCTTACATTATTAAAACATACCTATGGCGAACTTAATTCCTTGTGTTGTAAGGGCGGTGAATGGTGTAAGAAAAACAATTTTAAGGGCCGCTTCTGGAAAGAAATATTTGATTACTGGCAAGCTTTTTGCAGCAACCTCAAGGTGTGAAATAATTATGACATTACACAGTCTTGTCTCTGGTACAACACTAAATTATCCTCCATGACATTATACTTTCCAGACTGGTATAAACATAATATATATCTTGTAGGTGATGTAATAGATCCTGAAGGAAACATACTAAGTTTTGAGGATATTACAGAGAAATACAATTTTAAACCAAATATCTTGGACTATTATAGATTAAGAAAATTAGTAGGCATTTTTATTAATAAGTATAAAGATAGGGACACTTTTCTGTACATAAGGCCTCCATATCCATTGCACATGAAAAGTCTTGGTAGCTTAAGCAAAGGGTGTAAATCACTCTGTAAAATGTTGCAAGAAAAAGCTGAACCTTTGTATAAAACAAAATGGTCTCAATTAATTAAAGTAAATATAAATGTAAAATATGAAACTGATTTCTTATGGAAACAAATTTTTAAAGCTTGTTTTAAAAGTGTCACGGACCATTCAATCATATGGTTTCAGTATAAAATTCTGTACAATATTTTAGATACCAGGGAATATCTATTTAAATTGAAAATAAATGACTCCAGTATCTGCTCATTTTGTCAAAGCAACCCCGAAAGTATCAGCCACCTTTTTACCCAATGTCCTTATGTTAAAGAACTATGGAAAAATGTCAGTATTTGGATAGAAAAAAAATTACAAGTTGGCATAACATTAAATGATAATGTTAAAATACTTGGCTATCATGTACATGATGAGCACTTCTGGCCCGTGAACTTTGTCTTGATGATATCTAGATACTACATTTATATCTGTTCAAAGAGGCGTTTTAATTTAAATATTTTTCATCTGCAAGAAATGGTCAAAAGAAAATATGAGGAAGAAAAATATGTGTGGGAAACCAAATCTTTAACTGATTTCTTTACAAATCGTTGGCTTATTTGGGAACAGCTTTTCATCAATTAACAAGTTTACTTTCACATGATTATATCTTTAAACCTGATAATCACTAAATATTGTACTATTGAAATTCTTAGTCCTCTATATATGGCATCTTTTGAATTTCAAACATTTGGATCAATGGATCTGATTGAGTAATACAGCTTTCTATATATTAAATAGTCTAACTCGGTAAAAATAACCTTTTTGTACTGTCTATTGTTATTTAAATGTTGTTTAAATACCACCATTGTAAACTTTATTTTTATGCATGAACATGTATGTAACAAAAAGAAATAAAAATATAAAAAAAAAAAACACCCATCAAATTGAACCTTGGACCTATGGACCTTGGGGTGGAATCACTAGATAGCTGTTCTAGATAGCTGTTCCTTGTGTTTCCACACAGACAAAAATGGTCCTTTATCCAAAACAATTCTATATGATGTGCTCATTTATTGTTACATTTTATGTTTTACTTGTGTGGGGATTGAGCACGATATGCTTAATACATTAGTTTTGATGTTTTCTGTTACAGGATTGTCCTCTATCTAAAACAGGCCTGAGTGTGTTAATTGGTGTGATATGCGTCCTGGTTCTCATGGTCTTGTTTCTTGCAATATTGTTGGCAATGTTCAGGTGAGTAAAGTATTTCATGTTTATGTATTCATCATTCCTTTCCTAGATTTGCTACATCCTTCCCTCAGTTATCATCAAGCTCCCTTACGATTAAGGTCATCTTAATAAGTAAGGGTTACCTTCAATTTCTTTAATAAAATCCTGTTTTACAAACCTTTTTCATTGATATTGAGGGAATAGTCAAGTCCTCTAAGTCTTAAGACATTTTGTAAGGGGCGCTAAAGGTTGCTTTATGGAATAGGATCGAAAGAGACCTTCCTAAATGTAAGAGATATACATTTTTAAGGCTTTATAAAGTGTAATTTAAAAGAGGCCTTCCCAAAGGTTTGAATTTCACCCCCATTAAGGCTTTATGAAGTAGAATTAAAAAGAGGCCTTCCTAAGTTTGAGAAATACACCTTCTTCGAGGCTTTATGAAAGGAAATTAAAAGGAAGCCTTCCCAAAGGTGAGAAATACATCGTCTTTCACTTAAAAAGCTTCTTACCAAAAATCGGCCTTGTGAAACTTAGCCTGGGCATTTGATCATTTGGCCTCTGTGATCATGGGTTTGAATTTCGTTCATAAAATCACATGAAATTAAACTAGTATGAGCTTTGATGCACTAACATGAAATTAAAACAAGCGCGAACTTTGACCTGCTGGCATGAAATCAAAACTAGTGTGACCTTTGACTACTGACATGAAATTAAATTTAGTGTGACCTTTGGGCCACTGACATGAAATTAAAACTAATATGACCTTTGACCCACAGTATATTTTGTCTCTGATCAAACAGGATTCGCAGAAACACCAAGTCATCATTATTGGGTGAAGAAGTTCCTGCCGATACCATAGGGTTAGAAAACCCACTCTACAATGGCATCACTAATGGAACGCCATCACCAAGAAAAGCCGGTAGTGTTTCGGCTACCGTGGTAACCCATTGCTAAGAAAAAAAAAACAATGAAGGTGAAGATTGAGAAGGCTCACCCTCTCCTTTTACAATGAAGGATTCAAAGCACCTTCCAGAACATTCATCGCTTCTAGCTGCTTCTCTACATATTAGGGAAGGTTGCACCCACTGGTACTCCGAGTCCATGCATTTTGTCAACTGGGGTTTCTAGGATGGAAAACTAATGTAGCAGTGAGACTGTGCCACAGGAAAAAAATGAATATGATACAAATGTGAGCAAATCGAGAAGCGTGTTTGAGAAGTAAAGTAAGAAATGGGAAGCTGGCCACATTATGTGAGATTTGCCACTGTGACGCACTCTTTAAAAGTAAGACAAAATTGAATACCAATTTTGTTGATTTTTGCATTAGGGCATATCGGTGGCATAATGTAGTCTTAATAATCACAAAAATGTAAAGAATTTCCCCCAATTGAAGGTAAATGGAAGGGAAGTGTCCTTACTTGTGAATTTTACATGCTGTGGCTAATTTCTAATTTCTTAGTCTGATTTAGGATGAAAAGAAAAGTTACAAGGATGGTTTAAGTATTAATGTGTTTTGTAGTGCAAGGATATCATAAATAATATCAAGGAAATAGTTGGTCCGGTATTCAAAAAGAAAATGTGATCAATTTCAGTCATTATATTTGAAAATCTGAGACAGTTTCTGTCTGATGACTTTTAGATTATTTGCCAATTTGACATTTGTATTTAACTGTAAAACCAAGCTTGTGTATAACCTTTTAAGTTAAGAGGTTAAAGTTTTGCAGTCTTTCATTCCTCAGCCATAAAGGTTATGTTGATATTAACAGGATAGCATCTTTACATATCATACATCATCAAAGCTCCTCCAATATTGCTCTTGATTGCAATGATAAAAAACCCTTAAAAATTTGAGGAAATATGAAATGTGTTTTACAAACATCTTAAAACAGTTGCAAAAATATTAAATTTCATTAAATATCTTATTATTTAAAAAAATAGAGCAAATCGTCTGGGTAGACCTTTTCTCCCTAGTCGAAATTTTCATGAACAATTCATGACCCTGAAGGCAATTTTCATGATTCATGCAAACCATTTTTTCATGAATATCTTTAAAAATACCTGTACGTTAAATGGGCCAATCATGAGTTATTAATGAATATTCAAACCCAAAATTTAATAGTATTCTTGATTGCGTATGAAAAACTCATCAGTATATAATTCATGAAATATTCAAAAAAAAAATTTAAGGCCTCTTTGTTCATCAGAATATATGGAAAATTCATTGCCATGTATTCATGAAATATTTATGAGTTATGTTTATGGATATGCTTCAATGTAAGTTTTTATGAATAATACATTGTACTTGAGAATTCATAATATATTCATGATAATGAAATAGAAAATAGAAGGAAATCATTCAAATTCATGAAATTCTGTCTTAAAGACATTGGCTCCCTCAGACATGTCTATCTCTAAAATATAACTAAAATACAGTAGAGTTTGAACAAGCAGAATGAGTGTAATTCAAGTTTATACAAAAAGTGTAACCATACTTAGGTCCTGAGAGAAGAAAATGCTGTATTTTCTGAACATAAATTTGTCATAACTAAAAACCCCCATCTTATGGATAATGATGATACTAGTTGTACAGAGTCTACTGTGTAGTAAATGTAATATTGAAACATTTTCGTGGTGCTTGACCCCTTTCTGTCCCTGGATATTGATATTGGTTGACCGTTTTGGTTGTGTTTCAGCTTAGGCTCTCCTTTTAAATGGGAGATCAAGTGCTATAAATAGTCCAGTTAGTACTAAAGTTAGTAAAACGACTGCTCGAGTGTTATATTTATGTACAAATTTACAGCTGTGATTATGCCAAAGTGTTTTTGCTTTGCACTGTACCATAGACTTATATATTCTACATTTGTATTGATACTCAACAATGTTGTTATACCATTTTCTTAAGTTAAAACCTGATATACTTATTTGATGCTTTACCCCTTTGTAACCATTATGATTGGCTACACTTGGCTACTTTGGTTTAGCGTTCGCTACGCCGCCGCCGCCGCGCATAGAGAGATTTTCAGCATTAACGCTCTAAGAGGAAAACGACAGCAGCTAAGTTCACCAAATTTGCAGGATATCTTCATTGGGGGGTAAGCTTCTCTGGGAAGGAAAATAGCCTCATTCTAAAAAACAAGATGGCCGCCACGGACATTTCTTTGAAAATAATCGACATTTTTCTACTGGCTGTTTCTCATAGGTAGAAGGTTATATGTATAACAGATATACATGTCCTCTACAACCTTGCACACATTTGACCTTGAAGCTCTTAATTCAAGGTTATCCACGGAGTGCCGAAGTAACCCACATAGCGGACTTTAAAAGTGCCTATATCTCCCTTATTATTGGTCCTAGAGGTTTGCAATGTGAAACCAACCTATAGGAATTCATGTGCTGCGAATTTTCTGATGTTGTCAGAATTGATCTTGGACCCCTCCTTCAAGGTCAAACGAGGATAGCCAAACTTAAAAGTGCTTATAACTCGCTTATTATTGATCCTAGAGGTTTGGGATGGTAAACCAACATATAGGAAATCATGGGCTGGGAATCTTCTGGCGTGGTCGGATTTGACCTTGGGCCCCTCCTTCAAGGTCAAACGTGGATAGCCAAAGCTAAAAGTGCTTATAACTCGCTTATTATTGGTCCTACAGGTTTGGGATGGTAAACCAACATATAGGAAATGATGGGCTGGAAATCTTCTGGTGTGGTCGGATTTGACCTTGGGCCCCTCCTTCAAGGTCAAATGAGGATAGCCAAAGTTAAAAGTGCTTATAACTTGCTTATTATTGGTCCTAGAGGTTTGGGATGGTAAACCAACAGATAGGAAATCATTGGCTGGGAATCTTTCTGTGTGGTCGGATTTGACCTTGGGCCCCTCCTTCAAGGTCAAACGAGGATAGCCAAAGTTAAAAGTGCTTATAACTCGCTTATTATTGATCCTAGAGGTTTGGGATGGTAAACCAACATATAGGAAATCATGGACTGGGAATCTTTCTGTGTGGTCGGATTTGACCTTGGGCCCCTCCTTCAAGGTCAAATGAGGACAGCAAAACTTAAAACTGCTTATAACTCACTTATTATTTGTCCTACAGGTTTGGGATGGTAAACCAACATATAGGAAATGATGGGCTGGGAATCTTCTGGTGTGGTCGGATTTGACCTTGGGCCCCTCCTGCAAGGTCAAACGAGGATAGCCAAAGTTAAAACTGCTTATAACTCGCTTATTATTGCTCCTGGAGGTTTGGGATGGTAAACCAACCTATAGAAACTCATGGGCTGGGAATCTTCTGGTGTGGTCTGATTTGACCTTGGGCCCCTCCTTCAAGGTCAAAAGAGGATAGCCAAAGTTAAAATTGCTTATAACTCGCTTATTATTGCTCCTAGAGGTTTGGGATGGTAAACCAACAGATAGGAAATCATGGGCTGGGAATCTTTCTGTGTGGTCGGATTTGACCTTGGGCCCCTCCTTCAAGGTCAAACGAGGATAGCCAAACTTAAAAGTGCTTATAACTCGCTTATTATTGATCCTAGAGGTTTGGGGTGGTAAACCAACATATAGGAAATGATGGGCTGGGAATCTTCTGGTGTGGTCTGATTTGACCTTGGGCCCCTCCTTCAAGGTCAAACAAGGATAGCCAAAGTTAAAAGTGCTTATAACTCACTTATTATTGCTCCTAGAGGTTTTGGATGGTAAACCAACATATAGGAAATCATGGGCTGTGAATCTTCTGGTGTGGTCGGATTTGACCTTGGGCCCCTTCTTCAAGGTCAAATGAGGACAGCCAAAGTTAAAAGTGCTTATAACTCGCTTATTATTGGTCCTAGAGGTTTGGGATGGTAAACCAACCTACAGGAAATCATGGGCTGGGAATCTTCTGGCGTGGTCAGATTTTACCTTGGACCCCTCCTTCTAGGTCAAACAAGGATAGCCAAAGTTAAAGGTGCTTATAACTCGCTTATTATTGATCCTAGAAGTTTACAGTACGAAACCAACTCATACGAAATCTTGGGCTAGGGATTTTCGTATGTTAGATTTGACCTTGGTCCCTCCTTCAAGGTCAAACAGTGGTTCACTGGCTTTGGTGAGTTGTCTTTTCGGTGGATACAAATTTGCATCGGTCTCCGATGCGTAGGTCTAGTTATCAGTTGGCATTATTTTAACTGTTTAAAAATTTTGTAGTCAGTTGTCACTTCGATTTCTGTCTTCAATAATGCTTGTATTGTCTCCTCCTTTCATAGTCAAGCCTGCACATCAACAGTTTTTGTGTCAGTTGTCATAATCTATAGGACAATGTCTGAAGGTCTGAGTGGGTGTCGACTGATATCCAGGCCCCAGTACTATCTTCATGAGAAGCAGAATAACCATGGATTCACTGGTTAGCAATTGCCTTATCACAGTCTCTTGTACGTTGCCGCAATCCACATATATTTTGTATAGGGGAAATATGTCTCAAATATGACAGTAGAAAACATTTTGGCAGAGCCAAGGTAAAAGGTCACACCAAGGTCATTGCACATCTACAACCTAGAACCAATATACATACAAAGTAACAATTTCCTACAATGATTGTATAGTTTCAGAGATATACTGGTGGAGAGACAACTGATTGGTTTGTAATAATTGTTTTTGGTTGTAATAAAATTCACTATATTCTCTGTCATCTTTTATTTTAAAATATCAACAACAAAAGTACAACAAAATTCTTGCAACATGCTGGCTCTAGATGTTTAAAAAATAGCATCAGAGATGCCCGTACCCCACAGCCTGGGGAAATACTTTTTCAACACCATGAGTTACAGAAGTAGTGAAATAGTACAAAGATCAGGATACTTTCAGAGTAGTGTCAGTTATATATAAAGGTCCAAATAATGTTTTAGCAGAGAAAATAAGTCGAAGAGAAAGAAAATGTATGTAAAGATAAAGTGTTAAAACAAGACAATTCAATAACAAGATGACTGTATTAATGACAGTAAACTAAAAATTATGAAGTAAAATTTATCAGTTGGAGAATAGCTGTCAATGGAAATGGCACAAATATGTAAAAGTACAAGTGGTAATAAGTTGCAGCAATCCATATATCTTATCAGAGAAACATGTTTCAAATATGCCAGGAAAACACACTTTGGCAGAGCCAAAGTTAAAGATCACACCAAGATGCACACTTACACCCCCTAACCAATATCCCTACCAAGTATCAAACTTCTACACCTTACAGAATCCAAGAAATAGACAGACAAAATTTTAAAACTCATGGTCACTCATCAAGGTCAAAGGTCAAATCAAGATCACATCATGGCGTTTCACACATACAACCTCCAACCAATGTTTCTACCAAGTAACAACTTCCTACACCTTGTGGTTTCAGAGATATAGCCCAGATAAAATTTTTATAGCTCAAGATCACTACAGCAAGGTCAAAGGTCAAACACACCTACAACCCCCAATTAATGTCCCTACCAGGTATCAACTTCCTACACCTTATGGTTTTCATGGTATAGCCCAGACAAGATTTTATAGCTCAGGGCAGTACGGCAAGGTCAAATCAAGGTCACACCATGACGTTGCACACCTACAACCCCCAACCAATGTCCCTACCAAGTATCAATTTTCCACACCTTACGGTTTCCGCGATATAGCCCGGACAAGATTTTATAGGTCAAGGTCAGTATGTCAAGGTCAAAGGTCAAATCAAGGTAACACCATGACGTTATTCCCCTACAACCCCCAATTAATGTCCCTACCAGTATCAATTTCCTACACCTTATGGTTTTCAAGATATATCCCGGACAAGATTTTATAGCTCAAGGTCAGTACGGCAAGGTCAAAGTCAAATCCAAGTCACACCATGACGTTGTACACCTACACCCCCTAACCAATGTCCCTATCAAGTATCAACTTCCTACACCTTACGGTGTCCGAGATATAGCCTGGACAAGATTTTATAGGTCAAGGTCACTGCGGCAAAGTCAAAGGTCAAATCAAAGTTACACCATGACATTGCAGACCTACACCCCCTAACCAATGTCCCTACGAAATATCAACTTCCTACACCTTACAGTTTTTGAGATATTACCCAGACAAGATTTTATAGGTCAAGGTCACTACGGCGAGGTCAAAGGTCAAATCCAGGTCACACCATGACGTTGCACACCTACATCCCTTAACCAATATCCTTACCAAGTGTTACTATACCACACCTTACGATTTTCAAACTGAAGGTCACTATGGCAAGGTCAAATCAAGGTCGCACTATGTTGTTGCACACCTATAGCCCCTAACCAATGTCCCTACCAAGTATCAACTTCCTACACCTACATGGTTTCTGAAATACAGCCCGAACAAACTTTTACCCACCACCCGCCCACCATCCCGCCCGGATGCCAACCAATCTGGACACCATGGATGAAAACATTACCCCGACAGTAAAAACTCATTTTGATACAAGGTTGCTCCTTCTGTATCTACTACATGGTGTTTCTTCTCTGATCTTTCATCTCTTCTTCTGCTTCTACTACTTGCACTGCTTCGTACTTCTTAGCACTGAATTTTGATTGCATGTGCTGCTACTTTTACAGTGAGCATTGGAATGCCACAGATGACTCACAGTTATTACAACCTCTAGAATGTGTGAGGAAGTGGTGGTCACATGACGTAGCTTCTAGACAAATTTAGAGATTTTACTTGTGCTTCCCTACTTGATGGCTAATAAGTTATGTCAGGTGACCTAAGTTCTATGGAACCTGTTCCTGTGAACCACGGTCTGTATTGTATTACAATAAACTCTACATATTTTAATGATCATGTAACTTCACCATTAAAACTCACACTGAAAACTTGAGATATGTTTGAAAGACAGCAATGCAGACAAATCTCGTAAAATCACACACATACTGAAGTATGTTACAACACTAGTTCTTAATATTAACACATAC
This sequence comes from Sabellastarte sp. h YS-2021, assembly GCA_964017235.1. Taxonomy (NCBI): domain Eukaryota; kingdom Metazoa; phylum Annelida; class Polychaeta; order Sabellida; family Sabellidae; genus Sabellastarte; species Sabellastarte sp. h YS-2021. The sequence continues at coordinate 50,009,796 of OZ024936.1, read as the reverse complement.
TGATATTTATCTGCTCTTTGCTGTGCATCTTGGTTTATATAATTCACGCACGTTCTTTTGAGCATTTTTAAATATCAACATAAATGAAACAAAATGATTAATTATACAATTAACAATACAACATTTATAACAATATAACAGCCCACACAACATTTTAAATTTCAAGTTCACTATGCAAGGTCAAAGTTCAAATCGAGATCACACTATGACATTGCACACCTACACAGTCAACTGATATACTTACCATGTATCAACTTTCTGCGGGGTTTCCAAGATATAGCATGTCCAAGATGTTAAATTTCAAGGTCACAACAAAATTAAAAGTTACATCCAGTTCTCATAATAATGTTGTACATATACACTCTCAACCAATATCGTTGCCTCATATTAACTTCCTACGCCTTACAGTTTCCAAGATATAGCCTAGAGAAGATTTCAAAATGGCACTATGGTCACTATGGCAAAGTTACATGTAAAAATCAAGATCTCAACATGATATTGCGCAGCCACACCCCAAACCCAGTGTCATTAAACATCCACTTCCTACACTTTATGGTTTACGAGATTTTGTCCAAACAAAATTTTAAAGGTCAAGGTCACAACAACAGGTTCAAAGATCAAATCAAAGTGATATCAAGACATTACATACCTATACCCCCAATCGACATCCCTACCAAGTATCAACTTGCTACACCTCATATTTTCCAAGATATATACTAGACAAGATTTTATTTGAAAAATCAAGGTCACTGCAGCAAGGTTAAAGGACAAATCCAGGTCTCACAATGACGTTGTACAACTACACACCCTAATACCCCCATCCAGATTACCGTGAGATTTCGGAGACACAGTCCAAACAAGATTTTTTCCTGCAGACCACCGCCTGCCCATGCACCCGACTACCCAGCTAAACGCCATGGGTGAAAATACCCATGCAGCCTTTAAAGGCCACCTTATACCAAGTGAAAATTCACACTTGTAGTAATATAAAATAATTATTAATTTTGTATATAGGTATTTTATGAGGACGGAATGACTTTTTGCCAAATTCGGTGTTGACTGGTATTTCACCAGAGAGCAGGTTTCCCCAATCACCAAGTGGTTTTACAATGATATTCATGTATGTCAAATTAGGTTGAATAACAAGTACAAATACTTGGAGCAAGTCTGGTAATTTCGTTAAGTCATACAAGCGTCGGGCTATATTTTGGTTTACATGTATTTTAGCAAAAGATTTTATTGGAAAGTAGAAAAATTTCTCTTTACTATGGAATCTCTGTGCTGCTGCTTTATCTCTGTATGAGTAAATAATTATGTATCTACGAGTTATTGATATGTAAACTTGTCACTACCATGGTACTTCAAAGCTTCTGTGCCTCACGTAAGTTTTGTTTTTGACAAACAGTACAAAGTAAGATACTTTGGGACAGGGAAGGTGCTTTAATCGTAACTGAAGAGTGAGAATGATGTTTAACCAAATAGATTTAGCGCCATCACAGTTGATAAACATACAGTGGTTATTAAATGTGATAAATCATCTCCGGTCTTTCACCTCTTTAGGCATGAGTTCGAAATCAACTTGATGACAACCTGTTCCCAAATGGACACCCTAAAATTCATTACTATATCTATGGTATAGAGAGAAAAAATAAACATATAAAAGTTTACTCTATTTACTCTACTCATCTAAAGATGGTCCTCAATAGTCTAGAAGTTAGTGTGCTTAACATCTAATCACAGACTGTCACCTCTGTGTAGGTTCGACGCCCACAAGTGACAATGCTGAGGACCTGTCGTGTGATTTGACCTTGGCTGTTGAACGGGACATAAAACACCCAACTTTGACATTTGTATAGAGTGTGATGCATGTTCATGGGGTATTATCTCCCGCCTGCGGCCAAAGGCCGTGGTCGTACGTGCATGCGTCCGTCCTTTCATCACGTTTTTGCATAAACCTTAATATCTCATTCATTTATGAAGATATCTTCACCAAATTTGCAGGGAATGTTTATGGCTATGAAAACCTGTGTCTGAAAAATTTTAGCCTCATTTTGAAAAACAAAATGGCCGCCATAGCTAATTGTTTGAAAATTGTAAAGGTACTCTAAATCTTGAAATATTCCAGCTAGCTTCATCAAATTTTCACAAAAGCTATATGGCTATGAAAAGCTAGTCTGATAGTACTTTTGGCCTAGTTCAAGAAACAAAATGGCCGCCATATCACATGTTTAATGTCAAATGGGGTTATCCTATTAAAAAGGCCTTATATCTCCTCAAATATTGCTCCTAGATGTTCGTAATGTGAAAACAACTTGTAGGAAGTCATGGCCTGGGAATCTTTTCCAGGTGTTGAATTTGACCTTTGACCCCTGCTTCAAGATTTAAATGAGGCCGTTACATTAAAATGTCCCTATTTCTCCCTTATTATTGGTGCTATGGCTTCAGAGTTTAAAGACAGACCGTGAAAAGCATAGGTTGTGGTCGAGAGATTGTAAATGCCTTCCATACATGTGTCTGTGCATCCGTCCGTGCGTCCGTTTGTCAGGTTTTAACATAAACCTTAACATCTCATTCATTTATAAAGATATCTTCATCAAATTTGCAGGGAATGTTTATGGCTACGAAAACCTGTCTCTACAAAATTTTGGCCTCATTTTGAAAAACAAAATGCCTGCCATAGCCAATTGTTTTAAAAAGTTGTTCTAAATCTTGAAATATTCCAGCTACCTTCATCATATTTGTACAACAGATATATGGCTAGAAAAGCTAGCCTGATAGTAATTTTGACCTTGTTCTAAAACGAAAATGGCCACCATATCACATGTTTAATGTCAAACGGGGTTATTCTATAAAAAATGCCGTATATCTCTCCTAATATTGCTCTTAGAGGTTCAGAATGTGAAAACAACTTGTTGGAAGTCATGGCCTGGGAATCTTTTCCAGGTGTTGAAATTTATCTTTTGACCCTTGCTTCAACGCTAAATGGGATCGTCACACTAAAATGTCCTTATTTCACCTGTATTATTGGTGCCATGGCTTCAGAATATAAAGCCAGACCATCAAAAGTCTTGGCCTTCAAATGTTTTACCCGAGAAAAATTTGGGCCTTATTTTGAAAAACAAAATGGCCGCCATAGCCAATTATTTAAAAATCATTAAGATGCTCTAAAATTTGAAATCTTGCAGCTAGGTTCATCAAATATCCACAAAATACTATTATATATGGCTAGGAAAGTTTTACCCCTTCTTCAATGTCAAGTGGGGTTATCTTACTACAAAGGCCTTATATCTCCTTTAGTTCTCCATTATTACTGATTCTAAGGTGGGAGATAACCGCTGCGGCAGTGGCCTTGTTTATATTTATATTTTGTACACCAGAATTTATCAGAGGTCCTCAGTGGCAAGTTTGTCATCTAATCACAGGCACTCACCTCTGTGTGGGCTCGGCTCCTCCAAGTGGCAATAACTACATAACTGTCCCAAAATGACCTGGCTGTTGAATGGGACATAAAACCTCAACTTTCACCTTGACCAGAATTTGCTTTCAAACTATATGTTATGCACAGCCAGTACATACCCACGCCTATCCAATGTGTGATGATATGCTATACCCTTTTCACACTACACAGTATAACCCGTGGTCACAGGGCATTAGATAAAATACCCCTGTTCTTCTACTACCGTTTGATGTCTGTACAGACATGTGGCACAGTGGCCAACTGTCCAATTCCTTGAACTTCCCTATGGAAGTTTTAAAAATTTCCAAAATTTCCACCTCTGAAATTCTCACAGTCATTCACCGTCAATCCTGTCTCTTTTGCACTCAATATCCATTCTCTTACACGTGTGTCTCCATCCCCGTCCGTCCATCTCAGTGACTTTTTGTTATATGGTAAGTGAAGGTTAAATATGGTATGACTTGCATGGCCGCTGATGGCACACGGTGTGTAACCGTCAGTAACAGTAGTATGAGAGTAGTGCAAATTGTCACATTGACACAATAACCTCCATTTACCCCCACTCACCTTACATAGATATTGGAGAAACACCTGATACTGAAGCAAGACCAAGCCACAACCTTCTGTACCGCAGACACCACCGTGATAGCAAAACACCAAATCATACATCAAATCTCAGAAAATATGGTGCATCCTGAGAGGCGGTTCCGTCGCCGAGTAAAACTTATAGCTGTGAGTTATATACCCCTTCTAGTGTGAAAGGAGCATTAGTAATACCTAGGTCACAACTTTCTGTGCTGACGTCATAAGCTACAAATAAGCTCTTGGTGGGAGGTCTTTGAGCAAATTTCAGTGGGATTCACATTTGGGAGGGGCCACGGTTGTGCAGTGGTAACACCCTTGCCTCCCCACATCTGAGGCTGGTGGTCCAAACCCTGGACCGTATGTGGGAAAGTTGGTAGTTGCTTACCGATGATCGGCAGTTTACATTGCAGAACCTTAACCAACACTATCCGTCTTGATACGACCCTGTATAGTGATGAAAGTGACGCAAAACAACCGAACCATATATGTTTATGTTTATTTGGGGTTTTACGTCGCTTTCAACACTGTACAGGTCATATCACGACGGGTAGTTTGAAGGGCAGAGGAAACCAGTACATACAGTTCCCTAGGGTTGTGTACTGTAAACTGCCGACCAACGGCAAGCAACTACCAGCTTTCCCACTTAAGGCCGTCACGGGGATCGAACCCCGGCCTCAGAGGTGGGACGTGAGAGTGTTACCACTCTGCCACCGTGGCCCCTCCGAACCATATAAGGTAAAAGTCTGGTATGTACTAGTTTCCTCTGCCATCCAAATATCCATCACAATATAAACAATAAGGTACGTAGATCTGACGTAAAACGATAAACAAATAAATAAACATATATGGTAAAAGTTTAAATGGTTTGAATAGTTGAGGTAATCAGTCATTGCCTGCTAATTTTGACAGACAAAACTAAAGCTAGGAGTTTATGTCCCGTTCAACAGCCAGGATCATACTGAGACAGGCCCTCAGGATTGCCACTTGTGTGAGTTATACAGAGGTGATAGGGATTTGGAATTAAACTTGCTGATCACAATGTGTCTTTACAAAATAGACCCATAAACTGACCGCACGGTTTTGAACAATTAGAAACGGAAAAAGTAAGATTTCTAATGTTTGTATGAATATTGGTTGAATATTAACTCACACAATGATAAAGCGATAGCCTTGCTGAAGGCTCAAGTTTCTTTGCAGGGAAGGAAAATTTCCAGTTCAGATAATAAAGTTTCAGTTTATATAATGTACTCATACGTGTACTGGCTTTTACATTAGCATACAGCTGAGAGAAACATAAGCTTATATCTCATAACATGTATGAGTGCTTTATGAATACCAGATATCTGTGTGCATGTTTGAAAAAGATACCATGCAAATTTGAGCCTTAAGCAAGGCTAATAAAAGGATAACACGTCCACTTCTTGTTTGATCCATTAACACAAAAATATATAAAAGACTAGATGTTTTATTGAGGTTCTAAGTAAAATTTCACCAGAATTAGGGCCATAAATTGATAAACGGTGCAAGATGCAAATTATATTCAGGCAAATCTAGAAAAAGGAATTTACGAAAATTGAACAAACGTACGTACGTAGAATTCTGTACAATTAAAAAATAAGCATTTTATTGTTCTCACTAAAAACATAATATATATAGCTCCTGTTTATAGTTATAAAATGACGTATAACATAAGTTTTATATTTTTGTTATCAATTGTCTACACTGTGTGTTTATGTTAAGAATAAAATCTATTTAAGTAAGTAAGCCACATAAAATATCAAAGTGCAGAAACCTTATGTGTTATGTTGCACTATTTAAAAATAATAAATACACTATCTAATCTATATTTACAAATGATTAATCAAACATATACATAGACATAGTAATTGGCAAAACGCCATATAAAATGACTAGAACAAATATGCAAAAAACTGAACATAAACAACACATATATAAAACTTGTACAAAGCACCAAACTAGACAACACAAATACCAAAATATCAGAAAAATAAGTATAAATATCACAGTGTAATTAATAATTAAAACTAGATTGGATAGAATAAGTTAACATAAAGCACCAACCGACATAAATTAAAACCATTGAATAAAATATACCTTAATATGTGTGGGACAGATTCCATAAATACGGGTAGATTCTATGACAACAGAGAATAAGGAAGACTATATGCTAAACTAAGATTTATCTTATCTTCATTTACTACATTGTAAACTGCCACCTAACAGTAAGGTCAGCTCAAGTATATAAATATCATTGATCAGTATAAACCATCGAGGACAAGTGTATTCAGTATTTTATTAAAACAAGGTAAATGTGTAGTAATCTATACTCATTACCATACTGTAAACAGCCACCTCACGGTAAGGTCACCTTGAATATACAAATTTTAATTATCAGTATTTATCACTGAAGACACTTATATATTTTGTATTTGATTATAACAAAGTAAGCATGTAAACATATTGTAATGCATAGTTAACTCTATGAGCTCTGTTATTGTAGATTTTGTCAGGAATCGCCCCATTTAATTGTAGTCATTAGTATATTTATAAATAACACCACGGTTTTCTTGCTCAAAGCGACCACAAAGAGGGTCGCTGTATAAAACTTTTCAGTTGGTGTTCTTCCAAAGAAAACCCTTTTCACATTATTCCGGGAATACGTCCTCATGACTCACTGCTTGGAAATGGGTCACATGGGTTTTAAGACCGTGTCACGTTGTTTTATAAATTGTATCACACGTTTGTTGTTTGAACCCGTTAAAAGATGCACTCAGAGTTTTAAACTTAGTGAAAATAATTTGTGTGCTAACCTTATAACCTATACATGGCTGTTCCAGTTTTTATGTGTGTGGGGAGGGAGGGTAGGTGATACAATATCACATTTCTATGGTTTTTACCCCACAGCCCTTACCCCATGGCTGTCGAGGTATTGTTTTCGCTCATGGTGTCCGGATGGATGGGCGGGCGGCGGGAAGAAGTTTGTCTGGGCTATATCTCAGAAACCATAAGGTGTAGGAAGTTGATACTTGGTAGTGACATTGGTTAGGGGGTGTAGGTGTGCAGTGTCATGGCGGGACCTTGATTTCACCTTTGACCTTGCTGTAGTCGCCTTGGCCTATAAAATCTTGTCCCCCCTATATCTCAGAAACCGTAAGGTGTAGGAAGTTGATACTTGGTAGTGACATTGGTTAGGGGGTGTAGGTGTGCAACGTCATGGTATGACCTTGATTTGACCTTGCTGTAGTGACCTTGACCTATAAAATCTTGTCCGGGCTATATCTTGGAAACTGTAAGGTGTAGGAAGTTGATACTTGATAGGGACATTGGTTAGGGGGTGTAGGTGTGCAATGTCATGGCGTGACCTTGATTTCACCTTTGACCTTGCTGTAGTGGCCTTGACCTATAAAATCTTGTACCCCCTATATCTCAGAAACCGTAAGGTGTAGGAAGTTAATACTTGGTAGTGACATTGGTTAGGGGGTGTAGGTGTGCAACGTCATGGTGTGACCTTGATTTGACCTTTGACCTTGCTGTATTGACCTTGACCTATAAAATCTTGTCCGGGCTATATCTCGGAAACTGTAAGGTGTAGGAAGTTGATACTTGATAGGGACATTGGTTAGGGGGTGTAGGTGTGCAATGTCATGGCGTGACCTTGATTTCACCTTTGCCCTTGCTGTAGTGACCTTGACCTATAAAATCTTGTCCGGGGAATATCTTGGAAACCATAAGGTGTAGGAAGTTGATATTTGGTAGGGACATTGGCTAGGGTATGTAGATGTAAAACGTCATGGTGTGACCTTAATTTGACCTTTGACCTTGCTGTAGTGACGGTTTAGTAATGGTTTATCTGGGCTATATTTCGGAAACCATAAGGTGTTGGAAGTTGATATTTGGTAGGAACATTGGTCGGGGGTTATATGTGTGCAACATCATGGTGTGACCTGGACTTAACCTTTGATCTTGCATATCTGATGCTATTTTTTTCTCTACGGGGATATCTGATACTATTTTATCTCTCTTATATCTCTCTTATATCTTTTACTTGATTCTTGGTTGTTGCACCTTTGGGTGTCTTTTGATGTAGATTAAGCACTGTTAAAATCATATTAGAATTCATTAACCGTTTTACTTTTGCAACTTCCCATTGTAACAGATGGTATTGCATCAAGTGAGCCACAGGTTTTGCCCCAACTCCACATAAAAGCATGTATTGCCACATCTGTATGTATGGGTAATATTCAAAACATTCAAACCATAATTCGACCATACAAATGAATATCAAAATGGGAGAAGTCTTAAAGCTTCATAATTTTTAGTTTAATGAATTGCCCTGCTTTAATACTTAATCTTTACATGCAGTTTGTTTCTCTTAGATGTTATTTTCTCTACTTAAACATTATTTGGACACTGACACTGCTCTGAAAGTATCCCATTCTTTGTACTGTTTCACTACTTCTATATCTCATGGTGTTGAAAACTATTTCCCCAGGCTGTGGGGTACAGGCATCTCTGATGCTATTTTCTAATACCTTTGGGAACCATTGCCATTTGTGACATGCTAAAGCGATTCCATTGGCTAAAATTTTGGGGGCGGTAGAAAAATACACTCATCCATAAGAGTCATTTTATGTTCACTTGTGAGAGATCTTGTGTAATTATAAATAAGAAAAGTTTGTCTATCCCTCTGTCTGAAATTACAAACCAATCAAATCCTCTTATTCGTGGGTTGGCCTCCCCGCAGATGTTACCAGCGAGTTCAAATTCCATACGGAGTGCAGCATTTAAGCTATAGTTTCTCAATAAAATAAGCTCTCTCCAAAGCCATAGTATCTTCTGTCAACTGTACCCCTATGTAACTTTCTTAAAACCCTCCTTTGCCCATATATTTTACCATTGTACAAAATATGAAGAAAACAATATGTGTTATCTATTTATTATCTACCATTGGACAATTTTTTCCCCCGATTTCTCATAAACAAGAGCAGATATTTTTCTTGAATATTTCAATAACTGTGTAAAATACAGAAAGTGTTAATTACATCATTAAAAAGGTATTTGTACTGGGCTGTTTTTTTTGTTACATTAAAATCTATACCCTGGTGCCTTTTTTTACTATGGATGCTGATTTTCTTCCACTTTATTCAGGAATACATGGGTTTCCTTCACAAAATCATTCAAAACAAAATAGTGCTTAATAAATGTAAAATAACCTTAATGACCAATATTTTAAATTCCATCACTCGACAATTTCCACATATACAATTCTCATCCTAATTTCTCGGGGTGTAATATGGCTGTGTCTTCCCTCTTGTATATTTGAAAAAAAAAACACAAAAAAACAACAACAAAAAACATAAGCCTCTCAGGTAATTCTCATGGTACAAATATAATGGTATATGTTTTACCTTTCATATACAATATCAATGTAAATTTCATGAAGATCTGCTCATTAGTTTGTAGTTATCACACAGAAACACAGACAAACAAAATTTAATGCACCCGAAAACAAAACCACTTTGTGGAGGTACTAATGCTATGACTACTTAGATAAGTAGATCCAGGGTTCTTCCCAGAACCTCTCGGGGTTTCTGTGCGGATTTGTTTTTGTTAAAACATAATCGTATATAGAACGTGTCAAAATTGTACAGGAGGCTGTATAACCGGGCAACTGTGAACGCAACATAAGCCACTTTCGGGTCTACTGATTCCATTTGTGTTGTGTGCACGCCTTCCAATGACAATGTAATTCTAATTTCTTTCAGACACATTGATGTGTGTACAAACTATATATTTCTGCGGAGTTTAATTGATTTGTTTACAGGTGCACACAAAGAATACAAGTACCAGTTGGGGAATAAACATAGAAAAAACATATACCTGCAGAAAATAAAGATTTGAAATAGACAACTGATAAATAATAGAGGTCTCAGCCTGAGTCTCTTAAATATGGTGAAGGATTATAAAAATAAAAAGTTTGCAAAACTAGAGTGACATGTTGGGCTAATCTCGTAGTACATACAAAGATATTGTTTGGGTTAGCATGGCACAGTAAATATAACGTTTGAGTTTGACAGTTATTATTGCTCTGTTGCAGTGAATGACAAATAATAGTTTGACTGGGATATTTTAGTGTTTTAAAGTACAGTCAGTTTTGGGGAATATCATGTATTGTGTCTTTACACCATCAAAACAATACTGTAGGTCACTATTGATCAATCAAGTTCACGTATAGTTTATTGATGAAGTGTACCTTTATCAGGTTTGTAACTGAGTATTTCTACGGTGTTTGTAGTTCTTTAAAGTGGATAGGTGAAGATATATTCATTTTCAAATATTGTAAAGTGGATTATCTGTAAAGAATATCACAAGTGAAAATACACACATCCTTGAGGTCCAACTGCCACATTTATTTTGATATTTTGGGTGGAACAAAATTCCACTTTCAAGTTTTCAGATGTACAAAAAAAAAGTTTACTCTGAACAGTCAATTTCAATGCCTGGCAAATTAACAGAGATTTAAAATTTCATTTACAATTAATTTTCATGATTCAGGTTCATCAGCTAAAAGAGCTGAAATTAATGCCCAGTTAAAATTTCTATTTACCAACTGAACAGCTTGAATTAGATCCATTGAGTCCAAACTGACACAGGGGTAACACATTGTACCTCCCTATCTATGTCTTAAGTTCAGGATTCAATTCCCGACCATGTACAGAATTAACACCTCCCCCTCCCCCCCCCCCCCCACCGAGACAATCTGATCTCACTGACCTGTGTCTTGTCCTGTAACTTCAGAAGTCTATTCATATTTTTTTTCTTTAATTTGCCAAAATTTCTTTGGAGCTGGGGCCACCACAAGAGGTATTATCACATACTGTGATGAATTTCACATACTGTTTCACACACTGTGGTGAATTTCACATACTGTGGTGACTTTCACATACTGTGGTGAATTTCATATACTGCAATGAATTTCACATACTGTGGTGAATTTCATATACTGCAATGAATTTCACATACTGTGGTGAATTTCATATACTGTGATGAATTTCACATACTGTGGTGAATTTCATATGCTGTGATGAATTTTACATACTGTGATGAAATTCACATACTGTTGTGAATTTCACATAATGTGGTGACTTTCACATACTGTGGTGACTTTCACATACTCTTGAACTCATAGTTTTCTTATTAGTTTCACAGTATCCTGTCCAATGACATGAATGATAAAGAACTGTAAAAGTTTGATGACAGTGTCAAATGGTCTAATGTGATGTATTTTGTTCTAAATATAATAGTATCTTTTCAGTTTATCTTTTCACACTGAAGTCACAGAATTTCTTTTGGGCCAGAAACTTTGGGACCTCCTGTAGTTTAGGAAAATCACAGAATTCTGTGACAGAAACGGAAAATCATTTCAGTTAATATTGCAGCATTATCTTAATTTTAAGACATTTTATGCTTAGTTTCAAGTTTAAATAGCTATAAACAGTCTACACATAATAAGACACACTTTGGTTGTCAACTAATTAAAATCACTCAAATATTGAGTGTAGATAATGCAGATGTTCCACTGGAGCCGACAGGCCGGTAACTATGCATTTTTGGAGAGTCGGGACCAATGTTTACATGGTCGGTTAGGGTCGGCTGCAAGTTCCCGGCCTGTCGGGGAGAGTCGGTGAAATATCAATCATGTTTGATATTTCTACAACCGTTACTGACTCTTATATCCGAACCTAATTTCAGCCCCCTAGCAACAGGTCTGTTGGTTAACTTAGGGGCCTGACGGTTACACTTCCAGGCTTGTCTGTAACCCTTCCAGGCTTGTCGTTATCACTTGCAGGCCTGTCGTAATATATAGCCGGCTTGTCTTTTGTAACTTAGGTACTGCTCATTTGCAGTCCATTTCCAGCATGATGTGAGGTGAAAATATGATAAAAAATTATGTCAAGAATGACAAAGAAACAGTGCAAGTGATCATAATTTCAAAATTAAAGAGATAGAAAAAGTCCACATGTATGCTGTAAATAATTGAGAAACCTGAACAAGTGCTTTATTTGGTGACAAAATAATCAAATTCTCAGCCTATTTCACCAGAGCAATTTAAATAAAAGTTAACGATATTTCTTCTAACTGTAAAACCCATAAACAATTTTTGGGAAAAAACATGATCAAGTGTCGACCAATAAACAAATCTTAAACTAGGTCACTAGTAAATATTTGGATCCCATCACGTGACCTGAGAACTACAGCAAGTTTATTTCCTTCACGAGAATAGGGTCTTTCCCAGAAGCCCGAAATTGGAGTATAAAAGGCAGCAACCACCAGAAGGTTTTCATTTTCACGTGAGAGATTGTTAGAAGCACATCTCTCTGTGCTTCTTTCCACAGGATATAACATTTTAAATGGAAATTTCATATTTTAAGTACCTTTTTCGTTCATAATCTGCAACAGACATACATTGATTTATTTCTTATATAATATTAAAGCAAAAACGTGGACACTATAATTAAAATAACAAAAAAATAAATTTGGACATTTTGGTCACGTGATGAGATCCAAATATTTACTAGTGGCCTATTTTAAGAATTGTTTATTGATCAACACTTGATCCTCTTTTTTCCCCAAAATTCATCAAAAACTGTTATTACAATTACTTCAAGTCTGGTCGTGGGGTCTCTATGTTTCTCCAGGCCTGTCTGTTTGTCAGTACGGCTTGTCGGGACCTGCTACGGCTTGTCTGTTAGGGCTTTAGGGCTTTCTGTTAGGGCTTTAGGGCTTGTCTTGGTAGTTTCCAGACATCCCGACCCACGGCAGGTTGGCCTCTAGATCCAGACAAGCCTGTATGTTTCACGTCCTGTCGGGGAGTTGAAGCCGACCCAAATATTTCCCACCTTTTTTTGTGGATTTTTGTTCCCGACCCCCTGACTTTTGCAGCCGACCTTATAATAATAGAGAGTCGTAGGGTCGGCCTTCAGTGGAACACCCGCATAAGCCTTGATTCCCTAATGTTATTGCATTTGGGATTTTTCTATGTTGATTGTAAACTACTTTGAAGTGAATTAAGCAATATTTGGGTGATTTTAACGTGATTTTCAGGTGATATTTAGGCGATTTTGTATATCGTCCAATGGAAACTTCGAAGTCCAGAAACAATGGGAAACTTTGTAGGGATCCAGTAATAGAATAGTCCAGTTCTCCCAAAACAGTATTTTTTTTAGCCAAGTGTCATACATTCTACTCTATTAATAACCTCCAAACTAAAAATTTGGGTTTTTGGTTTTGGTTTGCCTTTTATATAACACAACAGAAATTCATTAAAATTTTTATTTATATAGTTTCGATATAGTTTCTCTTTTCGCAGTTTTATTGACACTTTATGCTTGCTCATAAAGGTATGCTGACAAGTGACTCATACGTCCTAAGCGCATGTTCTGTACTTTTTACTCTTTTTTGTCAGCTCGCACCATTGGGTTTATTATATAAATATTCTGTTTTCAGCACAAAGTTGTTGATTTATAAGTAGACCATACTAAAGTAATAAGTAAATAAACTCTGCATTGAACCACATAAATTTATTTATTTTATGTATATGTCTGTTTTACAAACATATCTTTATAGCTGATATGAAATAAAACTAGATATATGAAGGGAAACATTCACAACAACAATATACATTATCATGGTTAATATTCACACATATATACTTGGTTAAAAGAAAGTAAAAGTTTTTTCTTCTAATATGGCTTAAAAGAAGAACATATCTGAAGGGTATTCTTTACTCTTTATGGAGCCCCTAATAGGACATGGTAAAATAAAAATTGTACCATGTATTAAGTCGTGTGCGCACAAGATCTCGTGATAATGAGAAAATAAGTCGTGATAATGTGATCATCTCATTAGCACCACTTGTTTTCTTGATATCACAAGATCATCTGGTGCTCACCAGAAGATCTTGTGCTCGCTAGATAAAGTGGTGATCACCAGATAAAGTAGTTATCACGACATAATAAGTAGTGAGCACTAGTTTATGTGGTGATCACCACTTATTATGTTATCACCAGATGAAGTAGTGAGCACTACATTATCTGGTGCTAACCAGATCATTCTATTATCACTAGTTCATCTCGTGCTCACCACTTCATCTAGTTATCACCAGATGATGTGGTGCTCACTACTTATTTTCTTGTTATCACCAGATGATGTGGAGAGCATGAGATGATCTGGTTATAACTAAATGATATGGTGATCACTACTTCATCTTGTGATAACAAGAAAATAAGTAGTGAGCACCACATCAACTAGTGCTCACCACTTATTAAGTCGCCACTTCATCTGGTGATCACCACTTTATCTAGTGAGCACAAGATCATCTGGTGAGCACCAGAGGATCTTGTGATATCAAGAAAACAAGTGGTTCTAATGAGATGATCTCATTATCACAAGAAAATAACTTGTGATAACGAGATAATCTTGTTGTTACAAGATGATCTTGATATCACAAGATGATCTCATTATCACCAGATCATCTTGATATCATGAGATGATCTTGTTATGACGAATTATTATCTCATTATAATGAGATGATCTCATTATCACGACTTATTTTCTCGTTATCACAATATCATCTTGTGCGCACGACTTAATACATGGTGCAATTTTTATTTTACCATGTCCTATTAGGGGCCCGTAACTCTTGTACTTTATCAGAACATAATACATTTCATTAGTTTTATTTTTTAAACTTGTTTAAGTCCAAAGTTGAAGTAGTCATAGGGTATGTCAAATCACTGATTTTTCTGTCAGATGTGATACTCAAATATTCAATATTCAAACATACATATCATGTGCCTAAACATATAAATACAAAAAAAATGAAAATACGTTTATCTTCCTAACCCAGCAGTAATATAAGAGGGTTGCAAGGATGTCATTGTCAAGCAGATTATATTTAAATCCTCTATTATATTTAAATCCTCTATTATATTTAAAACCCTTTTGGTTTGTTGATTCTTGTTGGTAACACCTCCTATCAAAAGTAAAATTTAAAAGGATTTTCTTTTTTCCATCATAGCTCTGGCTTTTAAGTTCACTGTACTTTCTACATGTATAGGATAAAATTCATTTCCAGACAGATGTTTAAGTCACCCCCTATTATAATATTTTTTACCAGGGATAATTATCTAACGATGCTCAAGAAAACAGACTAACCAAAGAGTGGCACATTAGTAATAAATATGTTGTGAAGGAACTTAAAATCTGACAGAATTTAAACACTCTGTTGACAAAACATCCAAATATAAGTTCTGTTGACCCACACTCCAGTCCTTTTGTTTCATTGGTTTTGAGGATTTTATGTGATGTCAACAGAACTTAAAATCGTGTTGATGAAATTAGAAAAGTTATCAACTGAATAAATGACTACAAATTTAATCCAATCTTTATTTATATTTTGGAATATTTGACCAAATGCCTTATGATTGATATAATTGTCATGTATATGTTGTATCAGAAACTTTAATCCATCAGAATTTCAGAAACTCCAGTTGAAAGTCGTGATGGATAATTTTGTCGCAATTGAAATTTAAAAATTTCTGTTCTTCACCATAAATTGGAGCAGCTTGAACACAAAGTCTTTATTTGTGCTTGACAATGTTTAATTTGCAATAATGTAGCTTTCATTTTGATTATCTTTGCAAACTGCACACACACACTTTCCCCAAGGAGTGGGGCAAGACTATTGCAATCGGGTACATTGGATCTGGGTCATCTTTTCTCACAAGGTGGGATCCACCCGTGGTTTGGTCCTCCTTATAGGGATCCAGATCAAGTCTCCATAATTTTATCCTTATTTTTCGCAAGTATTCTGTCCTTAATACCCTCAAAAGTAAACAGTACACGTGGGGAATTAAGTGCAAACCAATTAAAGGGGTACAAATCAGAAAACAAATTGAGAGTCACAGTCAGAGCCTCTTTTATTGTGTCACCAGCATTTATGCTGCGTGGCATATTGGGATTGCTTCGTCATCTGATTTTGTGGCGTCAGCGTTGTTGGTGTCTGTCGTCATCACAGTTTCTATTCCGTACAGTACACTTTTGCATTTACAGGTAGTTGTTTACGTGTCTCAGCTAAAATTGGTGTGAAGGTTTCATGGCATGAGAATTTATGTGTAACTGCTTTCTTGGCAATATCTGGCAACAAGTATTGTTGTGGCAACACTTTTTCATGTTTCTTGGGCTTAAAAATCTTTTTTGGGGTTCTTCGCATTCAAAACCCCTGTATGGATTGGAGCTGATAAGCTTAACAGCAATAATTGGCAACACCTACTTGTAGCCATGGCAACACTTTTTCATGTTTCTTGGGCTTAAAAGTCTTCTCGGAGTTCTTTACACACCAAACCCCTGCATGGATTGGAGCGGATTAGCTTTTCAACAATACCTGGTAATAAGTGTTGCCATGGCAACAGTTTCTTTGTTTCTTAGACTTAGAAATATTTTTATTGGTTCTTTGCTTTCCATACCCCTGCACAGATTGGAGCTGATTAGTTTTTTGGCAACGACTGGCAAAAAGTTTTAAAAAATGATATTTTATTATCAACCGCACAACGTATTAGCCCTAAATACGGGGAAATACAGACCAGGATGTATTTTTTTTTTGTATACATCAGTGCCCTGGTACTATGAATAATGAGTGTGAATAACTTCCGGTTTTTCAACAATATCTCGGAAAGTATGTAACTTACAAATATATATAATATATCATTAGAAAGGTGTTCATACAGTACTTCTGCTCATGTGAATTACATAAAAGCCATGCAGAAATGATTGAAATATTGCAAGATATAGATTGAAGTTTTTATGTTCACTGTTGCCACTGCTTTTTGATAGCTTTTTTCATGTTCTCTCATTAAGGATTCATGTTATTTAACCCATAAATCGTTCAAAATGGTGGATAATAAATGTAAAACATCCCTAATCAGACTTGTACAGAAAAAATATATCACTCATAACAAGAAGATTAACAATATAATACTCGTGCTGCACACTAGTATAATATTGTTATCTTCATTCATGATATATTTTTTTCTGTATATGTCATTCAGGACGTTTTCCTATTTTATTGAATTTTCTGCTGACTTCTGACATATATTAAAATCTAGATAAGTGATAATTTTTGTGAGTTTGCCTCACTGCCTGTGCACATTTGTCGTAACCTTTACATTGGATCTAGGTTATATTTTTCAACAAGGTGGGGTTTCACCATGGCTCAATCCTTCTGAAAGATGGTCTGGATCTGCAAAAATACTGCCAGTCAGCCAAATATTTTTGTCTATCCAGCATAATTTTTGTCCTTTCGAATTTCATCCGCTTCAGTCTTTAACCAAAGCTATAGTGACACAGTACAATTCTACTGAATTCTTGTACTTCAAACAACTTGACCAAGGAAGCATCAGTGGCAAGATTCATCTGTGTTTTTTTCAGCACTAACTGTGGGCAAAAAGTTTACACTTTGATACAAGTATACAGTAAGAAATCTAAAATTCGCCACATATCTGAAATTCGCCACATGTGAAAATACTAATAAAATAAATGAATTGTGGTGAGATTTGTTGACTGTATAGTAAATTAAGGCTTTTTGAACTGAAAAATACCAATTTTTGGACAAAAACATCATTTTCTTCATAAAATTAACTAAGATTTTAGAGGTGGCGAATTTTAGATTCCTGGCGAATTTTAGATTTCTTACTCTAGTCTCCACTGGAGACACAACTGTTAATTTAATGACTTTATGATGGATGATAATATAACTTCTACATGAAATCAGTGCCCCACTAAATTGGTACATGACCAATCAGCATACAGCTGACAAACAAAGCTAAGTATAAGTAATCTCAATTGGCTAGATTTTGAATTTGTTGTTTACATCATTTTTGTGCCAAATTAAGCCATGTGCCAATTTATGCAGCCAAGCAATATCAAAGCAGTAATGCCTTTGTGGATTTAACAGTTCATAGATGATAAATTTACTGTCACAATAGCCAGTTAGGTTGTTGACTTTTAGGTAACCTCTCTTAATAACCAAAAGTGAAATTTCATAGCAGTTTTATCACAGAATGAAAACTTTCTTGTTTAAGGAAGCATAAAGGGAAAAAAGGCCGAAAGTTTTTACAAAACAAGACAAAATGAAAATGAATGTATCTGTCATGGCAAAACTTAAAATTTGTCTTGATTTGGTCATAGATCTCTGGCAGGAAATTGACTTAATTAACTTGATCAAATGACAGAAACCTACTCAGGCACATACCAAAATCCTACTCAAGAAACCTACAACAATAAAGAAAGTTTAGGTGCTTGAGTAGAGATCAAAGGACACCAGAACAGGTAATTAAGCAGATCACAGAGAGAGATCAACTACTCGGGGGAATTTTAAAATACATGTATTGAAAAGTTAGTGCGCATATTAATGTACTATTATATATGAAAGTGAATACCAGTAAAGGATCTATTTAATATCTGTCTTATGCATTACTTTTACGTTTAATTTAGCACAAGTACTAAGCCTCCTTTAAAGTGCAAAACACTCTAACACTGTAAAAGTAGTTAAACAAAATATAGAGAACAAGAGCACTTGGAGAGTGCAGTCCTCCGCCAATGGAGCACATATCCTGAAAATTTCATCAAAATCGGTCTATAACTTTTTGAGTTATCTGTCTTTAAAAATTACATTTCATGGATTCAGATGTAAACACAAATTTTTATTATTGGGTATTTAGCTCAATAGATACTGTCTCAAGGCTATGGTGATGTGAAAACAAGTGTATTTAAATAGGAATATATTAAGAAACCAACATTTATAATAATTCTAAATTAACTCTAGGCTTTGGCAAGGAAATAAATGGACTGAAGTTGTCACACAAAAAGAAGAATGTTTCATGATTAAAAAATAAAAGGAGTTTCTTCAGAGGCTTACGTCACATGCTGGCTTAAATGTGAATATTTTAAATTGTTGGTACAATATTTGGAAAGGTTTTACAATATATACAATAGAAGCATTAATTCATTGTAAACCAGTGAAATGGTGTTAATTTGGATGATTCCAAATGTGGTAACAAAAAACAATATTTGGATAGTGAAAGTTGAAAATGGCAAAAATCCCCACAAATCTTTCATTCCATTCCCCTTAGGGTAGAAGTAAATATTAGGTCTTTTCCATTGCAATTTACCCAGGTATAGACTTGTTCCACTTTCACTATTGATTGTACAATTCGGCCAATTTTAAACTGAAACTGGACCC
Organism: Sabellastarte sp. h YS-2021; assembly: GCA_964017235.1. NCBI lineage: Eukaryota > Metazoa > Annelida > Polychaeta > Sabellida > Sabellidae > Sabellastarte > Sabellastarte sp. h YS-2021. Next base: position 49,990,432 of record OZ024936.1, on the reverse strand, counting down.
ATCCAGTCAAAAGAGGGCAGGTCCAAGTGAAAAGATTGGTTGCATGATAATACTAATAGAAGCATTTATGTCACACAAAATTGATGAAGATCCTCCAATGCACTAGAATCCAACAAGGGAGACTCCAAAACCAGGCATTGGTCATAACCCAGTAAGAGCCCACCAGGGTGGATTGTTTATGGTGTTGGGTATGCCAATCTGAACAGGTATGTCTTGAGTTGGCTCCTGAAACTGGAGATGGTCTCTTGAGATCTGATAATTAGTGGAACCCTTTTACATTCAGCTGGCGCAGCAATAGCAAAAACACACCTGCCTATCTCCTTTTTGGGATGAATTTGACAAAATTGATAACCTCTTTCTGCAAATGGTGGGTCGGGGTTGTAGGTATTAATTTCATACACTGATACAGAGTGATGAATCCCTATTTTCTGATTTGGTGCAATATAAATTAGCCATAAGTGTAGTGTACTGTACATTTTACTGTATCCTATGAGTGTAGAATCATTCTTCTACCAGGGTCATTTCTGAAACTTTGACAGTTTTTTGTATCCAGAATATGATTGGCTTGCGGATGTAGCAAAAGTTTAAATGGTAATATTATATACAAGGATTTGTGGCTGTAGCTTGCTGGTGGAGGTTGAGGCATTAATTTTCGAGCAGTGACCAAATTTTTACACAAGCCGCAAGATAAAACATATGTTCATTTAACCTAACACAAATAAAATCTTACCACAAATAAGGATGTTAAAGCCATTTAAAGAAATCCTATTATGTATGTGAATTTTTTGTCACAGAAATTTTCAAATAATAAACACAAGCAGCATCCAGAAGCTGCATACCCTACATGGACACATAAACTAACAAAGTCAGACTCCTACAAATGAATGGGCTAGTGTACTGTCAGTTGTGGATCGTTATGCATGGTATGATCTTTGTTCAGTAAGATTTGCATAGGATGTGTTCGGCATAACACACAGCATGATTTACATGTAGGACAGTTTTAAAAAATGTTTGAAAAACCTTCCATAACCTCTCACAAATCAAATAGAATGTACACAGTGTTTGAAAAACCTCCCATTATCTTTTACGATATGAAATAAAATTTACAGTGTTTGAAAAACCTCCCATGACCCCTCACGAGCTAAAATAAAATATTCAAGGTGGAGGGGTGAAGTAGGACAGGATGGATATGCAGAACGGCTCATTCTTCAGTGTACACTAGCCAGTTACGAGGTATCTTTTTGGAGCCGTAAGGATGGGGTCGCAAAGCAGAAATCAAATACAGAAACAATTGCCCAGAAAGGTGTCGTCTAGGCATTAGCAGAAATGTATTGTTTTCCAGCCACCCCTGCATTTTTTCTTTCATGACCTGGCCATGCAATTGGACCCGCGATTACTCACCATGTTTATGTTTAGCTGCCCCTTAGAGTCTATCAGTTAATGGAGATTAAGCACCATAAAACTTCACATTAAGTTAGATTGATTAGATTAGATTAAAATCAGTGACTGGTTGCCTTGAAAATCTGAGAGATTAAAATGAATTAGGGAAAAATTCTGACGTTGTATGATACATGCTGTAACACTTATGTCTAATTTTAGCATTTAATCTTTTTTAATGGATTCTATACCTCTAAGCTGAGAACAAATGTCTTCCTTCATTCGATTATATTATATTCTGTATCATTGCAATCTATAATGCAAACAGATTCTACAAATAACACTTCCATATAAACAGCGTTATATTGGAGAAAACTTTAGAAAAATCGTTTGAGAGGCATTTACTGATTATCCATTTACGTGTATATTTGGATATGAATGTATTTTTTCTGACCAAGGATTAACAATGAGGAAAAGATAAAAAAATCTCTATTGGAAATCCCCTTGAAGTTTTTTTAAGCTAAATGTCAAACACAGAGGAATGGCGAAATAAAGCGCAAATGAAAGGATGAATTTTTAACAACTAGCCAGAATAAAACCATAATAACTTAGAAGTGTGAATGTTGATGTTTGCAAATCATTGAATATGATGCCCTACAAAGTGTGGAATAGGAAATATGAAATTCCCCACAATATGAAAAAATAATGCCACTCATCAGAGGGGCACCCTTAAAACAAAAAAAATATATAAAATAAAATCAAAATGTGTCCACCAGGGAGACCAAAGGCCTTAGCCTAATATACGGTAGTCACAAAAATTACAGGTGTGTATAGAATTTCCCACACTGCAAAGCAATAAGAAATAGATGAATTTCTCATACTGTGGCTAATTTCACATTTCATACTCTGCCAGAATATAATTTTATATTGTGTACTGCTTGATGCCATATAATGGCACACACTTTAAATTGGCACAAAACAGAAGTTAAAATATTAAGTAACACCTGTTCTTTATCGCCCACACTCGCGCATTTTCGCTTAACAAATAAGGAAGTGGAAGTGACAACAGAAATAATTTAAATATCATCGGCGATTTCCGTATGCAAATTGTGCCAATTTGAGGCGCTGATTTCATGTAGAAATTATATTTATCGCTCATTAAAAATTGGTGTAAAAAGTTTATTGCTTTGAGTTTATGCCAGTAAAATGCTTTTATAACTTGCGCCCTTACATGTCAATACATGTTTTAATAAATAGAAATCCACGAAACTATACTCGAAACAATCAAAATTAAGCTTTTTGTGTCCAAGGTGTGCCAATTTAAGGCGTGAAGTAGTAGAGCAAGTAACATAAAAAGAAATCATTATACAATAAATTCTATATAGACACTCGCCTCCTACCTCTGAGGTCGGTGGTTCAAATCCTGGATCCTATGTGGGAAAGAATTGGTAGTTTCTTACCGATGGTCGGGAGTTTACAGTATAGAACCTTGACCAACTGTGTGTACTGGTTTCCTCTGCCCATAATACTACCTGTCCTGTGTTGAAAGTGACGTTAAAACCCCAAATAAATAAATAATACCGGGGTAAATAAATATTGTGGGTCCAGAACTGATTCCACTTAGGCTTAAAGTTAACGTAAACAAGCTCCACTTAAACAGAATCTGCTGTGTTTACTGTGCATTTTAGAACATTCTTATTAAATTAATTTTTATTACCTCAGCCAAGGAGGTATTAAATTCAAGACCATTTATTTCTCTTTGTCAGCTTGTTTGTTTGTTTGTTTGTTAGAGGGATTTCACAAGTACTACTGCTTGGATCTTTGTGAAAACAATGAGAGGACGGGTCTTGGTCCAAAATAGATCAAATTAAATTTTGAGAGTGATCCGGATCACTGCCTGGATACAAAAAAAAAGTCAAAGATCTGGGTTTTCCCATTTACTTATTTATTGAGCTGATATTTTTTTTAAAAAAAATCATACATGCCTTGGCGGAAGAATGTCTCTCTTTGAGTAACAACACTTACATAGGAAGAGAGCTGACCTGGGTTTATTCCCAAGTACAGGCAGATACATATTGGCTCAGATGTCCAGTTAAAATGGTGGTCCTCTATCACTTGGTCGTATCCCCAGTGGCAGGGTAAAGAAACCCAGGGGCATTAGTAAGTGGTCATCCCTAAGATTCTGTCTTTCAGTTTGCAGAATCTCACTAGAGAGCTTGAGTGTGTACTTGTGCAGTTGGGATGGATCAAGTGGCATTTAAAATGAGCCCAGTAGTAAAGTAAATGTTGCACCAAGTAATAATATGCATTATAAATAAACGAGGCTGCAAGGGGTTTCAGTCTACTTATGTGAGCCACAAAGCCATCAGAGACACGAGTAGTGCACTGAGGCAGTCACCCATCAAAATACTAACTTAACCCATTGCTACTCCTCATGCTACACAACAGTTCATGAAAGTCCGGAGACAAAAAAAAAAAGAAAAAAGATCTCTAGAAGCGCGAGCCTCGCTAGAGCTCGTGCTTAAAAATATAATGTGTTCACAAATGTTGACCCTTTATCAAATAAAAAGAAATTATTATACAGCAGACTGTGTATAACTAGAACCTTATGCAGGTGTTCCACTGGAACCGACCCTGTAACCGACCCTACGACTCTAGGGTCGGTTGCAAAAGTCATAGGGTCGTGGGAAAAAGCGCACGAAAATGCTGTGTCGGTTATTAAATCCCCGACAGGACGGTACAGTTACAGACAGGTCGTAATGGCCATCACGACAAGACGTAGGGTCGGGGACATTTTTTGCACGGCCAGTCGTAGAAGTATTACGACAAGCCTTAAACCCCCAACAGACAAGTCGGATCACAAGCAGACAAGCCGTAAAGACAAACAGACAAGCCGGGAGCATGTTCCCGACCCTTCCCGACAGGACTGATTGTTTTTGTGGGTCGGTATCTATAGTTGGGATCCAGAATCGTGATCCATATCAGACTGTATAAACCCCCCTCCCCTGTGATGTGTCATTCATTTCACACTTCAAAGATGACAGGAACACATCAAGAGCAACTGCTTGATCACTTGAGGATCCTTTTGTTTTTTATTGAGTTAAATATTTTATTGTACATGATGATTTCAAGACACAGAAGACAGCAGAACCCAGCACCTGCCCAGCCAGCATCACCATCACCCCCACCACCCCAAGGAGAAGGAAGTCACAGAATCCATGGGTCATGCCCTGGATACTGCAGAGAGAGGAGAGAGGTTGCTACAGAACACTCTTGGACGAGTTAATCACTACTGACATACCAGGCTATAGAAACTTTACCAGGATGCAACCAGCATTTTTTTTATTTGATTGAAGAAAGAATCACCCCCCCCCCCCCATCTCAGGAAGTCAATCACCAACTTCAAGAAGCCACTGGAAGTCAGATTGAAACTAGCAGTTACTTTGAGACACTTATCCACAGGGGAAAGCTACACTTCACTGCAATACCAATGGAGGGTTGGAAGAACAACCATCTGCAAATTTGTCCCCCAGGTCTGCAAAGCCATTTTGAAAGAATTTCAACATGAATACTTGATGTGTCCCACTGATCCTGAAGACTGGAAGAAAATTGAAGAAAGATTTAGAAACAGGTGGAATGTCCCCCATTCAGTCGGTGCACTAGATGGAAAACACATTGCTATAAAGAAGCCCAAGAAGTCAGGCAGTGAATATTTCAACTACAAGGGCTACTTCTCCGTGGTACTTTTGGCTTTAGTCGCTGCAGATTACAAGTTCCTGAGGTTCAACGTGGGGGCCAGTGGGTCATCGTCTGATGCTCAGATATTCAACCGCAGCAAACTGAAAAGAAGAATTGAGAATGGAACCTTGGGACTACCACCACTTGGACCTGGGGGGGCCAAATCTACACTACTTCTTGCTGGGGGACGATGCCTTTGCCCTTATGCCTTGGCTGGTCAAGCCTTACAGTAGACAACTGACCAGAGAAGAGAGAGTAGCCAACTACAGGATATCCAGGGGGAGGAGGGTGGTTGAGAACTCATTTGGTATACTTGTCAAGAGATTCAGAGCGCTGTTGACCACCATGGAGCAGAGAACAAAAGTTATTGATGCTGAGAAGCCATCAGGGGGGAGCAGACAGACCACCCACTCCAGCCGACGACATAGTAGCACCACAGGCAGACCAGGGGGAACAGGGACACCATGAGAACTTGAGAAATCCATCGAGGGAGGCCAAACATCAAAAGACTACTTCGATCATGTGGGGGCGCTGGCTGGGCAGGAAGACAGGGTTTCAAAAAGTTAGTTTTAAAAAAAAGGTTAGTTAGAAAGAGTTTCAAAAAGGTAAGTTAGAAAGAGTTTCAGAGGTCAAAAAGTCTCTCTCCTCCAGGTATTCAATCTCAGAGTGGAGATAGAACAACTGTCTTGGACTTGGGAGTGGGGTCCTGACGTGCACCCAGAAATGTGGAAATCTAAGATCTCATCTGCTGGAACTGATCTAAGACTGGATCTGCAGCAGTGGTGGTAGTCGTGACTGGAGGCTGTCGTCGCTTAGGACTGGTGCTCGAAGACTGATGAGTAACATCTGATGCAATGCTGATTTCCATCTCAGATTCTGTGTCTCTGGATGTATCTGGAACTGAAGCTGAGGCTGCGGCTGCAGATCTCTGTGGTGACTTGAACGCAGAAGACTTGGAAACTCCCTTTTGATGTGACCTCGTAGAAAACTGAAACTGTCCTTCAGCCAGGTCTGTCGTTCTGTGCTCTTCTCAGCTGCTTGTCCTGACTTCGTCTGAGTGAGCTTGCCATATCTGGTACGTCGAGTCTCAAACCACTTCTTCACAGTCTTGACAAGCAAGTTTCTTGTAGCTGCAAGCGACTCCCAAAGTCTTTCTTCTGCTTGCCTTTGAAACTGTCGTTGGTCTTGTCATAAAGTTCTCGTGCTGTTTAACAAACTCCACAATGGCATCTTTGTCTGAATCACTCAGGAAAATGGACTTCATCTGGCCCTTTTTCCGTCTGGATTGAGTTGATTCTACATCAGTATCCGTGTCTGTTCGCACTCTCTTCTCTCCCCTTCCCTGGCTCTCTTCCCTCCTCTCTCTCTCCATCCTCTCTCTGTCCCTCTCCTCTTGTTCTGTCCTCTCTTCCCTCTCCTCTCTCTCCCTCCTCCTCCTCTCTATATCCTCAGCTCTATCTCCTAACTCAAACTGTGAGTATCAGTTGGTACTTCAATCTTTCTCCTTCTGCCCCTTGGCATGCTGATCAATCAATCAATTGTACAGCTTGTTTAAAAAAACAAAACTTAAAAATAAAAGTGAAACCTCATAGAACAGATTTCACTACCAGCCAGTCCAGCCTATCTCAAACTTAAGCTAATTTGCAAAAAAAATGAAAAACTTAAAATAAAAGCTGCACACCAGTTGTCTCTTGACAAGTCAAAGCCCAAATATACGCAGATTGTCTACCGACTCACCTTTTTATACCCACAGATTTGGAGGCCGGCAATATTTTTGCCTCTTACGGCCTGTCAGTTTCCAAATCTGTGGGTTACAGTTACCAGCTTGTCTGTTAGTGTTACAGGCCTGTAAGTTGTTGTTTATGGCTTGTCTGTTTCAGTTTAAGGCCTGTCGGTTATAAATTTTCCCGACTCTAGGACTCAGTCTGTTAAAGTTACTGACAGGGCTGTAAACAGACAGTTACAGACAGGCCGGCCAAAGTTACCGACTGTACTGTATCACTTCCCGCACAGTCTGTTTGTCTTCACGTACAGTCAGGAAGTCCATATTTGGGACAAGCCGGATACTTGTTACAGACAGGCCTGATTGATTAACCGACAAGAAGTGTAACTGACAGGCTCTTAAGTTAACCAACAGGCCTGTTGCTAGGTGGATGAATTTAGGGTCGGATACAAGGGTCGGCAACGGTCGGAGAAATATCAAACCTTATTTGACACATGCGCATGACTATTTTTAAACATGTCTTTGGTGTTTGGTGTTACATCTGCCAAGGAGGTCATGTTTTTAGGTGTGTTTGTTTGTTTGTGTTTGCAATTACTCCAAAACTAGTAAATACATCTTTATGACATTTTTTATGTTGGTAGTGTCTGACCTAAGGAAGAAGTGATTATATTTAATTTGGGAAAGATTTGGATTTAACTCTGAATACAAAAAAAACAATCCTTAATTTTCAACAGTCACATTTTCAGTATATGGGTGAAACCACAATATATGTGCATACTTGGCTGCCATGGTGGAAATCTGTGCAAATTTATCCTGTGGATACTGTAATGCAGGGGCGGATTTCATGAAAGGTCTCAGACTTAGCCCAGTCTCAGACTGAGCCACTGGCTCAAATCTGAGCCTTTTGGCTCAGCTAAGTCTTTGTCTCAAATGGTTTTCACAGAAGGGGTCTCAGTTGAGACCAAGCTTATCAAATAACCACTGGTTTTCTGTGTCATGTGACCATTTTTGTAGTCAAAATATTCTACTGATGACATATATGATGAAATATCAAACATGTTTGATATTTCACCGACTCTCCCCGACAGGCCGGGAAACTACAACTGACCCTAACCGACCATGTAAACATTGGTCCCGACTCCAAAAATGCATAGTTACCAGCTGGTCGGCTCCAGTGGAACACCTGGGGCAGATTTCACGAAAGGTCTTAGCCCGATCTCAGACTCAAACTTGAGATTTTTGTCTCAAATTATTGGAATATTTTACTTGAGCCCATGGGCTCAGCCTTAATGGAGTTCACAAAAGGTCTCAGTCTCAGCTTTGGCTGAGCCACTGGCTCAAATGTTGAGACTGGTAGAAAGTGGGCTTAAGTTTTGTAAACAAAGGCTCAAATATGGCCGCCATAATTCTTTCTTCACTTCAAAATTTGAAATGGCTGAAAATAGGGTACAAGTATATAAAACAACCACCTGAAGTAGTCTTTGGGTGTTTTTACATGTTTACAAGGTTTCCCATTGCAAAATGGTATTTGACCAGAGATATTATGTGTCAAACAAGGAACATATATGTCATCAGTAGAATATTTTGACTACAAAAAATGGTCACATGACACAGAAAACCAGTGGTTATTTGATAAGCTTGGTCTCAACTGAGACCCCTTCTGTGAAAACCATTTGAGACAAAGACTTAGCTGAGCCAAAAGGCTCAGATTTGAGCCAGTGGCTCAGTCTGAGACTGGGCTAAGTCTGAGACCTTTCATGAAATCCGCCCCTGCATTACAGTATCCACAGGATAAATTTGCACAGATTTCCACCATGGCAGCCAAGTATGCACATATATTGTGGTTTCACCCATATACTGAAAATGTGACTGTTGAAAATTAAGGATTGTTTTTTTTTGTATTCAGAGTTAAATCCAAATCTTTCCCAAATTAAATATAATCACTTCTTCCTTAGGTCAGACCCTACCAACATAAAAAAATGTCATAAAGATGTATTTACTAGTTTTGGAGTAATTGCAAACACAAACAAACAAACACACCTAAAAACATGACCTCCTTGGCAGATGTAACACCAAACACCAAAGACATGTTTAAAAATAGTCATGCGCATGAAAGTGGCAGAACTAAAATAATTATTCAAAACTTTACAAAAAAAAAAAGTTTGACAAAGTTTTCCCAATATGAAAGTTTACTACTTAGTTGTAAATCAGGAAGTTTGAAATGTTAGAGTTAGGATTTACTATTATAAAGATTAAAATATTGAGGAAATGAATCTTCAGTAAAATTATGTACATTATTTTTAGAATGTACATTTTTTGTTATTACTATATATATGGAAAAATTACATCATGACTTTACATTATGTGCATATTGAGCAGTGGAAATGCTTAAGTCGTTCAATTTGATAGACTCTTAAATAAATCTATGATTTTTATATCCAGAGCTTAATTAGAGATTATTCTACTTTCTTACTGGTTTGTTTCAGATATAAGTTACCTGCCAAGATGGCAAAGAACTGGATAATATTTGTGATTACCTTTACAGCTTTACAGGTAAGTATTATTGTTTTTTGTAGAATTCCCTGTTATGTAGACGTCAATGTCAGGTCTTCTTAGAAACTTCTCCTTTGAAATTTATTATCCACCGAGCACTGTACTTGAGCTAAATACTGGGACATAATGACTGTGTAATATTATTTCATGTTCCCCTGTGCCCCTATATTGGATAGTGACAACTTAGGCAACATGGACATAAATTATGTTACTCATGCATATACAAATTCTGATTTTTCGTAAATATTTTGTTAAGTAAGATGCAAATATGCGATATACATCATTGTATCCACCAGATAGCATCCGGTGGATACTATGGATTTTGCTTTTGTTGCTCTCTACAGTGTGAAGAGAGATTTCACCGTTACTGATTTAAGAAAAACAATATTATAGCTAGCCTTCTCAAATTTGCAGGATATATTCATAATAAAATCTTGCCTGGGAATATGTTTGGCCTCATTTTGAAAAACAAAATGGCCACCAAGGGCATTTTTTCGACTATTAGCAAGGACTTTTTTTGGCCGTCTAGAGCAAAGGGTATTATAGGTAGAGATCTCAAAGTTGCAGGATATGTTCCTCATTAATATTTTTGGCGTCATTTTGACAAACAAGATAGCCACCACAGGCGTTTCTTTGTCAGTCATGAAAAGTGCTTATATCTCCTTATTATTGGTCCTAGAGTTATGGGATGGTAAACCACCCTATAGGAAATCAAGGGCTGGGAATCTTTTGGTGTGGTCAGATTTGACCTTGGACCCCTCCTTCAAGGTTAAACGAGAATAGCCAAACTTAAAAGTGCTTATAACTCACTTATTGTTGGCCGTACAGGTTTGGGATGGTAAACCAACTTATAGGAAATCATTGGCTGGGAATCTTCTGGTGTGGTCAGATTTGACCTTGGGCTCCTCCTTCAAGGTCAAACAAGGATAGCCAAACCTAAAAGTGCTTATAACTCACTTATTATGGGTCCTAGAGGTTTGGGATGGTAACCAACCTATAGGAAATCATGGGCTGGGAATCTTGTGATGTGGTCAGATTTGACCTTGGACCCCTCCTTCAAGGGCAAATGAGGAAAGACAAAATTAAAAGTGCTTATAACTCACTTATTATTGGTCGTACAGGTCTGGAATGGTAAACCGACTTATAGGAAATCATGGACTGGAAATCTTCTGGTATGGTCACATTTGACCTTGGACCCCTCCTACAAGGTCAAACGAGGATACCCAAACTTAGAAGTGCTTATAACTCACTTATTATTGGTCCTAGAGGTTTGGGATGGTAAACCAACCTATAGGAAATCATGGGCTGGGAATCTTTTGGTGTGGTCGGATTTGACCTTGGACCCCTCCTTCAAGGTCAAATGAGAATAGTCAAACTAAAAAGTGCTTATAACTCACTTCTTATTGGTCTTACAGGTTTGGGATGGTAAACCAACTTATAGGAAATCATGGGCTGGGAATCTTCTGGTATGGTCAGGTTTGACCCTGGACCCCTCCTTCAAGGTCGAACGAGGATAGCCAAACTTAGAAATGCTTATAACTCGCTTATTATTGGTCGTAGAAGTTTGGGATGGTAAACCAACCTATAGGAAATCATGGGCTGGAAATTTTTTGGTGTGGTCGGATTTGACCTTGGGCTCCTCCTTCAAGGTCAAACGAGGATAGCCAAACCTAAAAGTGCTTATAACTCTCCTATTATTGGTCCTAGAGGTTTGCAATGTGAAACCAACTTATATGAAATCATGGGCTAGGAATCTTTTGGTGTGTTCACATTTCACCTTGGGCTCCTCCTTCAAGGTCAAAGAGGATAGCCAAACCTAAAACTGCTTATAACTCAATTACATTGGTCCTAGAGGTTTAGGGTGGTAACCAACCTATATGAAATTATGGGCTGGGAATCTTTTGATGTGATCAGATTTGCCATTTGGCCCCTCCTTCAAGGTCAAATGAGGACAGCCAAAATTAAAAGTGCTTATAACTTGCTTATTCTTGTTCCTAGAGGTTTGCAATGTCACACCAACCTGTAGGAAATCATGGGATAAGAATCTTTTGATGTGGTCAGATTTCACCTTGGGCTCCTCCTTCAAGGTCAAACAAGTATTGCCAAACTTAAAAATGCTTATAACTTGCTAAATCCTCCTTCAAGGTTAAGCGATGGTTGATTGGCTTTGGTGAGTTTTCTTTCTGGTGGATACAATTTGCTAGGCTAGGTCTAGTTAGAAAGGTATTTTTACAGAAATTCTACTCATTTTGGTTGCATTGAATTCTATGCAGAAATAGTGGAAAAATCTCATGTTGAATGTTAAAGCTTTTATATTCACTGGTGTCTGCGACTGCAAGTATGGGCAGGTTTATCATCTCATTTTGGCATTGTTTTATTATATGTGGACTTATTTTACATATTGTTAAAGCATAGTGGTGCATAATAAAAGTAAAAGCTCCCTCATCATCACCATGTCCAAAGAGATATACAAAGCAAGGTTGGCATGTGTTATTTAGTGAATAATTGTTCCTCCTCTTTAAGGCACTTACACATTAAACTGATCATAGTGAGGGAGACCAGTGAACATAAAAACTTCAAATTTTAGCCAAGATATCTCTGCATGGATTTTTATGCAACAAAATCCAGAAGCAGATTTGTAACTGTACCTCTTTGATGGAATAACTTATTTGTACTGATATAGTTAGTTTCAGAATATTTCGAAGAAATCTCCATTTCTTTACACGGTATTTGAAAGCAGTGACATCTTTAATATTTAAGAGCTCCATGGAATAAAAATTAAATTATAAATTGGCCTATTCATGTTTAGATCAAATATAATGAATAAAAAGGTATGTAGTACTACCAATTTGGGAGAGTTGCAAATGGATTCATTAAATTGAATATTTGGAAAACATAAGGTTCGGATAACAGACATTTTATTATAATACTACACCTTTCCTCAGTACAGATTGTCAGTGCACCCCATATGTTGCCAAGGGGTGGATTAAGATTGTTAAGAGAAGTATACCTTGACAAATGGCCGCACCCAGAAGGTGTGATAATTGTGCTAGGCGATTTAATTAGAACAAAGCCACTGCCGCAGCGGTTATCTCCCGCCTTAGAATAAGTTATAATGGAGAACTAAAGGATATATAATGCCTTTGTAGTAAGATAACCCCAATTGACATTGAAGAAGGGGTCAAAGGTAAAAGTCAGCAATTGGAAAAGAGTCTTAGGCCATGACTTCCTTTAAGTTGTTTTAACATTTGGAGCCTCTAGTAGCAATGATAAGGGATATAAGGCCTTTGTAATAGGATAATCTGATTTAACATTAAACATGTGATATGACGGCCATTTTGTTTTCGAAACTAGGCCAAATTACTATCAGGCTAACTTTCCTAGCCATATATCTTTTGTGCAAATTTGGCTGCAATATTTCAAGTTTTAGATCATCTTAAGTATTTTGAAATAATTGGCTATGGTGGCCATTTTCTTTTCAAAATAATGCCAACATTTTTCTTAGGCAAAATATTTGCAGGCCAGGACTTTTCATGATCTGTCTTTACATTTTGAAGCCATAGCACCAATAATAATGAGGGAAAAATAAGGACGTTTTAGCGTGATGACCCCATTTAACCTTGAAGCAGGGGTTAAAGGTCAAATTCGACACCTGGAAAAGATTTCCAGGCCATCACTTCCTACATGGTGTTTTCACATTCCGAACCTCTAGGAGCAATATTAGGGGAGATATAAGGCCTTTTTTAATAGGATAACGCCGTTTGACATTAAACATGTGATATAGCGGCCATTTTGTTTTTTGAACTAGCTTTTCTAGCCATATAGCTTTTGTGCAAATTTGATGAAGCTAGCTGGAATGTTTCAAGATTAAGAGCACCTTTATGATTTTCAAACAATTAGCTATGGTGGCCATTTTGTTTTTCAAAATGAGGCCAAAAGTTTGCACAGACAGGTTTTCATAGCCATAAACATTTCCTACGAATTTGGCGAAGATTTCTTTATAAATGAGTGATATGATATTAAGGTTTATGTAAACACGTGACAAATGAACACACGAACGGATGCAAAAACGGACGCATGTATGGAAGGCGTTTTATAATCTCCCGACCACGGCCTTCACTTTTCATGGTCTGTCTTTATATTCTGAAGCCACAGCACCGATAATAAGGGAGAAATAAGAATGTTTTAGTGTGACGACTCCATTCAACCTTGAAGCAGGGGTCAAAGGTCAAATTCAACACCTGGAAAAGATTTCCAGGCATCACTTCCTATAAGTTGTTTTCACATTCCGAACCTCTAGGAGCAATATTAGGGGAGATATAAGGCCTTTTTAATAGGATTTTGTTTTTTGAACTAGGCCAAAATTACTGTCAGGCTAGCTTTTCTGGCCATATAGCTTTTGTAAAATTTGATGAAGCTAGCTGGAATATTTCAAGATTTAGAGCACCTTAATAATTTTCAAACAATTCGCTATGGTGGCCATTTTGTTTTTCAAAATGAGGCCAAAATTTTGCACAGACAAGTTTTCATAGCCATAAACATTCCCTGCGAATTTGGTGAAGATAGTTTATAAATGAATGATATATTAAGGTCTATGTAAAACATGACGGACGGACGGACAGACAGATGGATGCACGCACATACGAAAGGCGTTTTATAATCTCCCGACCATGGCCTTCGACCAAAGGCGGGAGATAAGAATATTGAAACTGATAGTAGTTATACACAGTGTCACATTTGAAGTAAAAATATCAGTGGTTGTAATTCTGGTTGAGTATATTAGAATCCATTTTCATTTAAAGTAAAAGAATAATTGTAAAGCCAGCTGTATTTTGTGGCTATGCATAATTAAGAATCAGTTTGAAGGTTAATTATTAAGTCAATTAATTGTATTTATTCTTATGCTTGTTTACAATCCATTTCCAGACAATGTTACATATGAAGGAAAAATGTCAAAGTCAGTTGCATTTAAGTATTACATGAACATTTAAAATAAAACTGTTAATTGTATTGATTTTTCTTGTCTTACAAGACTAGTTAATATTCATTTCAAGACTATTTAAGTTAAAAGTTAAAGTCATGGTTGATTGTATAATGTTTTTTTTGTGTATTTAGCATTCAGTTGAGAGTGATGTCACATTTGAAGTGAAAATGGAAAGGTTTGTCTCTCATGGAGATGACTGGAATGGGCATTCTTGTGATCCTTTTGGTGACAGATGTGATCCAGAATTTAAATTCTGTTTTGACTCTGCAAATGGGTGAGTATAGAACAACCAAATGTTTTGTGCAGAATAATTTAGCCATCACTTAGATGAAGTTTAATGTCCATCAGATTTTGTAGCTATTGTTTATTTTGAAGAAGGTGAAATTGATATCTTAATTAACAAGAGCACTCAGAGAGCGCATTCATTAAGCAAGACCTCCAATATTGCTTATGAGTGCAATCATAAACATCCCTTAAAAAGGCCAGGCTGAAGATCCACCAAAATCTGAACATCTGTTTCGTGTGCCATTTTTATGTTTCCTGAAAATTTCATCAGTAGCCGTCCATCACTTTTTGAGGTATCTTGCAAACAAACAGACAAATGCATGATGCCAATTACATAAGCTCCATGGTGGAGGTACTAAAAGGCTGTCTGTCTGTCTATCTGTCTGAAACCTCGAGCCACCCGAACCCCATAACCTTGCATTTAGACTAACACATAAACTGGAACCAATGTATTGGATTCTTAAATTTGAAATTTTTATTGGTTCAAATAATGGTGGTTTTGCTGTCTGTTTTCGAGTTTGAACTCATGAGATATACCATGTGTATTTCTACCAACAATGTTACAATCTGTTCCCAACAAACGTATGGGAATGAATAGTTTTGCAGTAGTTGTTCCCACTTATTGGAACAATCTCCCTTCAGTTCATCAGAACCCAGGATACTATTATTGAATTTAGACAGGATTTGAAGACCCCAATCCTCCACCCCCCCCCCCCCCTGCACAACCCCCCAGTTCCCCTCCCCCATTCCCACTATAAACTCCCGTCTGGAACGTAAACACGGATACAGACATTTTCTGCAACTGCACTATCCATTCTTGGAGACAAGTGCCCTAGTGGATGTTTACATCAATTTGGCAAATTATAAATACTTCATACTGTAACAACACTACTACTACAATACCAGCAGATTTGACAAGACTACTACCATAATACAAGCTGATATGACACACTACTACTGTAATACAAGCTGATATGACACACTACTATTATAATACAAGCTGATATGACACACTACTACTGTAATACAAGCTGATATGACACACTACTTCTACAATACCAGCTGATATGACAGCACTACTACTATAATACAAGCTGATATGACACACTACTACTATAATACAAGCTGATATGACACACTACTACAATAACTATAATACAAGCTGATATGACACACTACTACTATAATACAAGCTGATATGACACACTACTTCTACAATACCAGCTGATATGACACACTACTACTGTAATACAAGCTGATATGACACACTACTACTATAATACAAGCTAATATAACACACTACTACTATAATACAAGCTGATATGACACACTACTGCTATAATACAAGCTGACATGACACACTACTACTATAATACAAGCTCATATGACAACACTCCTACTATAATACAAGCTGACATGACACACTACTACTATAATACAAGCTCATATGACAACACTCCTACTATAATACAAGCTGATATGACACACTACTACTATAATACAAGCTGATCTGATGGTACTGCTGCTATAATACAAGCTGATATTACAGCACTACTACTATAATACAAGCTGATATGACACACTACTACTATAATACAAGCTGATATGACACACTACTACTATAATACAAGCTGATATGATGGCACTACTGCTATAATACAAGCTGATATTACAGCACTACTACTATAATACAAGCTGATATGACACACTACTACTATAATACAAGCTGATATGACACACTACTACTATAATACAAGCTGACATTGTAGTGTATATTTATACTCAGCGCAATATCCTCTTGTACTACAGGACTTAAAGTGCTATTTGACCCATTCCATGTCATCTGTGTCCCTAGGGGAGCTTATTACCCACTGGACCATAGACTGGCAGATAAAATAATGTGAAGATCTGTCTAATGAGTTTATTTCCAGTTAAATTTCTGTATTATTCAGGTGTCATGGTATAATAACTGAGTACAACTGTTTGTCTTTCAGGAATGATAATATGAATAACTGTTATTATGGATCATACAACACTAGACACTACCAAGGCCAGAATAATGTCGACTTTGAAGCTGACATGAGAGGTGTAGCAAACCCTATGAAAAAGACTTTAAGCTCATGGCCAGTAAGTGTTATCTGTAAACAAGTAAGAAATTTTATTTTATAAAATGTACTTACATGCACACAGTCTAAGTAATTACTTATGGTGACTACTCAGGATGCATATCAAGCAACTGTCTCTGAGAATGATTGATGATTGAACATCATACATTACATCTTTTCTGCCTAATTTATGACATATGGATTTCTTTTGTATATATGTTAATGACTTAATTGAAAATTGCAACACAAACTAAAATAGTACCAGACAGTGAACAAACCCAGATATTTAAATTTTCTGGAGTTTGCACTGATGAGTGTACAAGTTTTATAAACAAAAAAAATAAATAAATAAATAGATCCGTTAAAATTACCAATTTTGAAACAAAATATACCAATTGTAATAGTTCTGAAGCAGACACTTGTATACAAAATGGCCAACAAAGAAATTGACTGCTATTGCTATGTACAATTGGAGGAGTTTTGCCATGTGCATTACCTCACTGGTCATTACCATATATGGTAATTAAAAAGTTCATATTAATGGGTCAATACTTTGGACATTTCAAACCAGTAAGAATTGTTGGTATGTAGATTTATGACACAAAAATGAGAACAAACTTGAGTATATTAATTTTGCCAGAGATAAATCTTTATGGATTATCTTGAGTAATTGGAAATTTTTTGCCACATTTATGACATTTTAAGTACTATTTTGAGCCATTTATATGTTTCTGGGTGCACTTGTGTGTTTTTCTGTCTATGTATCGGATTACTCCAAATTACGATGAGTGGTTCTGGTTATATGTATTCTACTATATAGAGTGAAAGTAAGCCATAACTGGAATCAAATCATGAGGATACTGAAGATTCTGGTTATACAGAGTCTACTGTATAGAGTGAAAGTCGGCCATTACTATAACCAGATCCTGTGTCTTGATTCGTACAGCTGGTATTCTACAAAGAAAGCAATTTTCCTGTGAATATCCCAAGTATCACTATTCAAACAAGATAGACTGACTTCACAGAATGTACTCTTCTTAGATTTAACATCTTATGGTGACTAAAATTATACACATAGCTTTAATCTGTGATGCAGTTCATCACCTGCATTTTACAGCAAATATTAAAATGTCTGTTATTAACTTTCATTGCAAAATTGTATATTACTGTTTATAAGCTCTTCTCCAATTGTTTAAACATGGACATTCACCAGGAAAAGTTCACTTTCCTCAATGGTAGTCTTTTACCAATAAAAGCGTAGGTGACAAACTTTACTGATTGCGCAAAAAAATCCCACATCTTCATTTTATTTATCTGTACCATTGGCTCATATTATAACTTGGTACTCTCTTTTTGTTAGGGATCAGTTAAGTTCAAGACAGAGGCAAATGATGATGATTTTGATAGTGATGACCTAATAGACAGATTGTATGCGACACTGTCAAGAACTCCTGCTGGAAGTAGTGGCAGTGCAGACTGGAGCTCTCATTTACTGTATGGAACAAGAAGTAGAGCTCCTAAAACAGAGTAGGTATCCTTTAATAATGAACTCTCAATTAAAAAAAATGCAAAAATATGTCATAGTATGTGAAATTCACTACTGGGGTGGCACCCTTTGAAAGTAACGAAAAAAAAGAAAAATCAAAATTTGTGTCCATTTCACATCAGGGGAGATTTGTAATGTAGTTACAAAAATTAGATATGTTAGAACTTCAAGACTTTTCCACAACCAAGGAAATGGAATGGGATTTTCTCACTAATGAATTTCACAGACTTTAGCAAATTTCACAATTATTACTCTGTTATATTGCTTTATAGAACAAGGATTGTAGTTGATGAAACTGGGTATGTGTCACTTAACATGAATTTACTACTCCCCATATGTATTACTTCTGTAATAATATCTGAAGGTTTTAAATATTATAATAGGATTCTACTCATATTTAGGATTCTACTTGTACAGTCTGGTTGTTAAACTCCTGGAAGACCTGATCTCTCATCCACCAGTCAACAGTAAAATATACACATCAGTGCTGGGTTTGTTGACTTGTAGTCAATGCCCATATATGGTTATTTTACTTTTCTTCAGCACTGTATAGTCATAACTTATTTTATATTGGAATGTAGGATTGAAAATATCATTTACAAGGATGTTATTTGTGCCCAATACCACTTGGGGTGCTTGTTTTCAATAATTTTAACTGTCTGCAAACTGTTCTACACCAGATACTGATTTGATACAGTTCTGTACTGCTCCATTGGTGACAAAAGGGTTAACATACAACAATTATATACAATTTTGTGTTCTATTACAGGCTTCACTTTAAATTTCGAGTGTATTGCACGACGTATTACTTTGGATCAGCGTGTGATGTTTACTGTAAAGCAAAGGATGATTCTACTGGCCATTACACTTGTAACTCAAATGGACAAAAAGTCTGCAGACCTGGTAAGTTAAACCCTTCAGCTATCTTTCTAAACCATATACATGTAGTGTCTTATTTAGATAAATTTTGCCTCTCTTAAACATTAATTTCTTTAACTAAATATTATTTGGACATATACAAAGCTGAGGTGTTTACTCTGAAAGTCTCCTGATCTTTGAACTGTTTCACTTCTTCTGTATCTCGTGGTGTTGAAAACTATTTCCCTGGGCTGTGGGGTACGGGCATCTCCGATACTATTTTTCATTTTAAGTATTTTTAAAATGGCAATAGGATAGGTTAAAAATAAAGGCAATATTATATTTTTAGTAGCAGTCAAAGTTATACCTTATACCTCAGTTGTTTTATTGATAACTCTAGATAAGAGCTCTGATTATGCATCAGCATTAAAATTCAGTAAGATTTGTGTTCTGTAATGAACACTTTTCCTTTTAAATTAAGCGAGATATTTCTCATTGATGAATATCATATTTTCCACTGTGGATAACTTTTTTATTTGTAGGCTGGGAGACGGTGTCCACTGATTGTACAATAAAGAAGGACAACTGTGAGAATCATCAGTGTCAGAATGGAGCCAGATGTGTGGATGGTTACAACAGTTACACATGTCACTGTTTACCTGGGTACTCTGGTAAGGGTGGTTGCCATAAATGTTATAAATATTCAAAGCGTAAGAATTTTTTTGTTTCATTTTTGTGTTTTAGTTTTATTGCTAAATGCAGGCATATTTACTGAACAAACCGGGCCATGATGGCTCAGTGGTAACATACTCACCTCCCACCTCTGAGGTCAGCAGTGCAAACCCCGGACTTTATGTGGGAAAGTTGGTAGGTGCCTACCGATGGTTAGTTGTTTACAATATACAACCTTGACCATTTGTATGTACACAGGGTGACAGCGATTTGCGGGGGACAGCAGTTCGTCAATTTCTATTGTACTTCATTTAAAACTAACATCTACAATGATACTGAAGGAGCTTTATAGCAAAGAAAAGTGTGCAATATGTCTTGATATTTTTCTAAGATTTCGAACTTTCAGTAAGCAGGATTATAAAGATTAACAAAAAAGTTCATATGTCAGTGAAAAATACGCCAAACAAACTGCACCTTATTGATGCAAAGAGCTGTATGTTCTCTAAACTGTGTCTGGGTCAATATAAATAATATTTATAACTTCATCATATCCTAGAATACAATGAGAAGAATTGATCTTTAGCTTTAATTATTATATGCAAAGTATTTAATAGTCTTTGTAACTTTTTGGGAACAGTATAAAATAATTGGCGAAATGCTGTCCACTTTACAACAGCCCTAATTATATTGCCATAGGACAAGTTCTATATACATATTTCTACATATCACAAAATATATTTTAAGATGATAGTATCAGTTTACAGTTTGAGGAACCTCTTTTCATTCTGATAGCTTTTACATAACCACACTGCATATTTGTTCTCACGAAACTGCATTTTGGGGTTTTTATCGGCGAAATGCTGCCCCCCCCCCCCTTTGTACTGGTTTCCTCTGCCGACAAACTACCCATCATGATATGATCTGTACAGTGTTAAAAGTGACATAAAGCCCCAAATAAATAAATAAATACTTGTTGAACAAGCTGCAATAGTATTGTCTGTGGACATTCTGTTTTAAAAGTCAAAACCCTTCAACCAGTCTGCTGACAACTTTGTTATCTGAATTTAGAAGTGTATGTAGTAGTGCCAAACAGAAACAATGTTCTTCGGGAACTTTGCCAATCAGAAAAATGGCTATTGGGAACTTTGTTCATAAATACTCATTCAAGCTGGAATTAGTGCCCATCAAATTTTTAAAAGAATACTTACTTTTAGAAAACATAAAAAATTCTTTAGGCTCTGCCTTCAATCATGTTGAGTTGGCTAAATAATTCAACTTCATGATTTAAGTGAATAACATTCTCACTATTATATATATAATTAATTGGTTTGTATTAAGTATTCTGACTATTTAGGCACTGTTTTCCCAATAGGATCAAGCAGTTGATTAGTATAATGGTGTCAAAGTTATATAACACACTAGTCAATAGTGATTATTAAGCGTCCCGCAAGGGACGCTTGTTTGTGTATGGGAGAGCTTCAGGCTCCGGCGGCTCCGCCGGCTCCGCCGGCTCCGCATTTTGTTTTCCTTATAACTCTGTAACCGTTAGGCGGATTCTTTTCAAATTTGGCAGGTTTAGGCAGTAGCCTTGGGGAATTTTTTTGAATATGCTGCAGTGACATTTCAACCAATCAGAGAGGTCACATGACCAAAAATGTCTTTTTTCGATGGGGAAGCTTGTCCGGATGATAACTTGAAAGGAATTTTATCAATTCACCTGAAACTTGGCAAATACATTCATTCTATTAAAATCTGGAAATCATTAGATTTTGGCATTGATTGGTCAAGAAATGGCCGAGTAATTAATGATTAATTAATCATTACGAATTTTCCAAATAAGGAAAACACAAAAATGCTTATATCTCGAAAACCGTGCTAGATAGAGCGATTTCGACGAAATTTTTGACCCGCAGGATATCTCTGCGGAGTACTTTTCCCAATTTTCAAAAAATTTTTGTCTCGCCCAAAATGGCGGCCATTTTGAATTTTCGAAATTTTCGCAAAAATTGCAAAACACAAAAATGCTTATATCTCAAAAACCGTGCTAGATAGAGCAATTTCGACAAAATTTTTGACCCGCAGGATATCTCTGCGGAGTACTTTTCCCAATTTTCAAAAAATTTTTGTCTCGCCAAAAATGGCGGCCATTTTGAATTTTCGAAATTTTCACAAAAATTGCAAAACACAAAAATGCTTATATCTCGAAAACCGTGCTAGATAGAGCGATTTCGACGAAATTTTTGACCCACAGGGTATCTCTGCAGAGTAGTTATCCCAATTTTGAAAAAAATTTTGTCTCGCCAAAAATGGCGGCCATTTTGAATTTTCGAATTTTTCGCAAAAATTGCAAAACATAAAAATGCTTATATCTCGAAAACACTGCAAGATAGAGCGATTTCAACGAAATTTTTGACCCACAGGGTATATCTGCAGAGTAGCCATGCCAATTTTCAAAAAAAATTTTGTCTCGCCAAAAATGGCGGCCATCTTGAATTTTCGAAATTTTCGCAAAAATTGCAAAACATAAAAATGCTTATATCTCGAAAACCCTGCTAGATAGAGCGATTTCGACGAAATTTTTGACCCACAGGGTATCTCTGCAGAGTAGCCATGCCAATTTTCAAAAAAATTTTCTCTTGCCAAAAATGGCGGCCATTTTGAATTTTCGCGCAAAAATTGCAAAACACAAAAATGCTAATATTTCGAAAACCGTGCTAGAAATTTTTTATCTTCAGGGTATCTCTGCAGAGCAGCTATCCCAAAGAGCTTTCACTTGGTGAAGTTTCAGACCCATAGCTAATTGCTCACCTACTCAAAATGAGTAAATGCGAATTACCTCTAAAAGTATTGCAGATGGCCAATTTTTCTCAAATAACTCATTCACCTACTTTTGGAAGAGCTTTCACTTGGTAAAGTTTCAGACCCGTAGCTAATTACTCACCTACTCAAAATGAGTAAATGCTAATTATCTCAAAAACTATTGCGGATACCCAATTTTTATCAAATAACTCATTCATGTACTTTTGGGAGAGCTTTCACATGGTGAAGTTTCAGACCCGTAGTTGATTACTCACCTACTCAAAATGAGTAAATGCGAATTATCTCTTAAAAGTATTGCAGATAGCCAATTTTTCTCAAATAACTCATTCACCTACTTTTGGGAGAGCTTTCACTCTGTGAAGTTTCAGACCCATAGCTAATTACTCACCTACTCAAAATGAGTAAATGCGAATTATCTCTAAAAGTATTGCAGATAGCCAATTTTTCTCAAATAACTCATTCACCTACTTTTGGCAGAGCTTTCACTTGGTGAAGTTTCAGACCCATAGCTAATTACTCACCTACTGAAAATGAGTAAATGCGAATTATCTCTAAAAGTATTGCAGATAGCCAATTTTTTCTCAAATAACTCATTCACCTACTTTTGGGAGAGCTTTCACTTGGTGAAGTTTCAGACCCATAGCTAATTACTCACCTACTCAAAATGAGTAAATGCGAATTATCTCTAAAAGTATTGCAGATAGCCAATTTTTCTCAAATAACTCATTCACCTACTTTTGGGAGAGCTTTCACTCTGTGAAGTTTCAGACCCATAGCTAATTACTCACCTACTCAAAATGAGTAAATGCGAATTATCTCTAAAAGTATTGCAGATAGCCAATTTTTCTCAAATTAATCATTCACCTACTTTTGGGAGAGCTTTCACTTGGTGAAGTTTCAGACCCATAGCTAATTACTCACCTACTGAAAATGAGTAAATGCGAATTATCTCTAAAAGTATTGCAGATAGCCAATTTTTCTCAAATAACTCATTCACCTACTTTTGGGAGAGCTTTCACTTGGTGAAGTTTCAGACCCATAGCTAATTACTCACCTACTCAAAATGAGTAAATGCGAATTATCTCTAAAAGTATTACAGAACACAAAAATGCTTATATCTTGAAAATCGTGCTAGATAGAGCAGACTGCGCTGACTTTGGTTGCCACAACAGTATAAGGCTAGAAATGAAGCATTTTCTTAATACTTTAGCACTCACCTTTACATCCTTTTCGGGACGCTTTGTTTTTGCTATGCAAAAACACTATCTTTTTTTTCTGCGAGCGATCCTCTAGTTTAATATTTAGTATGTCATAGTTAAAATTTTCTTTTTAATTTTCTTTTCCCATTGTGTGTTCTAAGAAAGGATAATCTCAGACAAAGATGAAAAGTAATTCTGGCTACAAGAACTGTTCACACAGAACCTTGTGGTAAATAAAATACAATATTCATCAGAGCAAACATTTCTGAAAAGAATTACATTTAATGTAATTTTCAAATATGCAGAAACAAGATTTCAACTAAGGTAAACATAAAAGCTTCAATTTTAGCAAACGATTTCTCCTCTTTTTCTACATGGATTTCAGTAAGAGCAGAAGCACCATAAAAATTAGCTTTCTAATGATGTAGCTTACATAATAAGAGAAATATTAACAAAAAAATCACCACTTGCTGTGCTGGTGGAATGGAACACTGGCTCCCACTTAGTGCCAGATCACAAGAGACCATTCCAAGCTTCAGAAGCCAACTGAAGACTTACCTGTTTAGACTAACTTACCCACCACCACAGTCACCCTCCCCTGGAGGGCGCTTGCTGAGTTAAAACTTTGCTAGGCTTAAGGACTATTTGTTTTTGGATTCAAGCACATTAGATGTTCATCAATTTTGCACTATACAAATGCTTCTATTATTATTATTATTTATTTCATGTTTACATGAATTTGTAATGCTAAATATACTTTCTAAGTGGCGCTGGGGAATATAATAACAAAAATATTACCCAGTCTGTTTGTCCCAGTATTTTGGTCAAATCTGACATGTGGAGGATAATCTAATGTACATATTGTCTTTTGTAGGCACCAGATGTGAAGTGAATACCAATGAATGTTCATCAGCACCTTGTTTAAATGGAGGTATAGTACATTAAGAAATTTACCACAAAGGCCTAGGAAAAACAAAAATAATATTGGTATCTTCATGAAGGAGGAAACAGAGGAAACAGAACTAAATACCGTAAATTTCCAAAGTAAAGCCCAGGTTCAAATAAATGCCTGGTTCAAATTAACGCCTGGTACTAAGCACACTGTTTACAATTTATAACACTGTTTTTGTATTTCAAAAGAACACCTGGTTCAATTTAACGCCTGGTCTGATGCCATTTGAAAATAATTAACGCCCGGGCCATATTTTGGAAAAATACGGTAGTCAGATAATTCATTCCAGATTGTAGGTGCATAAAAAGCAAAACTATGACCGATTTACTTAATCTTTAGATTTGTGCGAGGATGGACTAAGCTGACAAACCTTTAGGAATCATCAATCTGATATTTCTTTGTCTTTTCTTGTATTGTCTGCTACAAGACTTCATAAATGGACTAAAGTGGCCACCATAGACATACAGTAGTATCTATAAGGCAACCTGTGAAAACTATGTAGAATTGGGATAGCCAACAAAAAAGTTTAATTGCTTGTCTTTTGTAAAGATTAATGTACTGACTATAGCTGAATGTTTCATCTTCTACTTAGATCAATATATTGATACATTGTTCAGCATCTTGTCTATTAGGCTACAGTATTCAAAGTTTAGCAATTTGTCTTCTATTTAGATCAGTGTACTGATGAGTTCAAAGGTTTGTCTTCTATTTAAGGCAGTGTATTTATAAGTTGAACAATTTGTCTTTTATTTAGGTCAGTGTCATGATGAGTTGAATGGGTACAGATGTGAATGCAGTACTGTGTACACAGGCAGTCAGTGTCAGCATCACATCTGTGATGTCACTGAGTACTGTTACAATGGAGGCACGTGTTACGATGATGGAATGGGTTCTGTTGCATGCTCATGCCCTGTACAGTTCACTGGGGTACACTGTGATGTGGATACATGTGAGGTGAATGTTACTTATTTCCTCAAGTATTTGCTTTTTGAAGGTATTTTCTGTTTTCCACCCTATTTGTCTGTTCTATTTTATTTGCTGGACTGGTAGAGTAAGAAATCTAAAATTCGCCACATATCTGAAATTCGCCACATGTGAAAATACTAATAAAATAAATGAATTGTGGTGAGATTTGTTGACTGTATAGTAAATTAAAGCTTTTTGAACTCAAAAATACCAATTTTTGGACAAAAACATCATTTCCTCCATAAGATTAACTAAGGTTTTAGAGGTGGCGAATTTTAGATTCCTGGCGAATTTTAGATTTCTTACTCTACTAATTTCTCAAATTGAAGGCTGATCAATGCCTGATCAAATGCCTGATGTGAGTTTAATAATAATGAACTCCACCAACGAGGTGATAGGATCATTGAATTCTATTTGTATTTTGGCAATATTACCAAAAGTGGTGGTGGGACTATTTACAAAGATCAAAACCTGTTACTGTCACTTTGAAATGAACAAAATACACATATTTCAACAAGTATGTATACTTTTGGTTGTTTATGAAATATCAACCATTAGAAAGCCTACAATAATAATGTTTTCAATAACTGGTTCCCAAATATCTTTTTTCGGATTTCGTAGTTTCTGCCACAACAAAATGAAAAAATGACATCTGGTTTATCATTCACACCACTACCAAAAGGCCACTGCACAAATTTACATCCAATTTTTACAGTAGAAGGATCTTGGTCTGACAGAGAAATTAACTAATTAGAAATAGTTAATTTTTGGCAATGATAAGCAACCAATTCTGGATGTAGGATTTCAAAGGATTTGTTTGACCTTGGTGGAGGCCAGCACTCTCTGAGTGCTCTTGTTATAATAAGCAAAGTCAAAGTTGGTGTTTTACATCTCATTTAACAGCGCAGAGTCATACTGGGATAGGTCCTCAGCATTGTCACTTGTGAGAGTCGAACCCACACAGAGGTGACTGCCTGTGGTTAGATGCCAAACCTGCTAACCACCAGGTCATTGAGGAGCTCTGTGTTATAGTCAATAATTATTCAATGTTTTTATATGTGCTTGTTTATCCAAGTGGAGGTACTTGCAGTAAGGGTGTGTGTGTGTGTGTGTGTGACTGTTTGCAAGATTGGACCTCTGATTTGTATTTTCGTTAATTGATTATTTAATGTATTTGCAGGTACTTGTTTGTCAAAATGGAGGTACTTGTAGTGATGGTGTGTGTGACTGTTTGCCTGACTATATTGGAGCTCTGATTTGTATTTTACCTGTGTTCATTTATTAATTATTCAATGTATTTGCAGGTACTTGTTTGTCAAAATGGAGGTACTTGTAGTGACGGTGTGTGTGACTGTTTACCTGACTATATTGGAGCTCTGTGTGATGTCTACCTGTGTGAACACATCTCTTGTCAAAATGGAGGTACTTGTTCTGCAGGATCCTGTATATGTCCACCAGGATGGACTGGCCAGTATGTATTTATTGCAGTCCTTTGATTTTCCCAGATTGTCTCTATAGCCTTTTGGTTATGCCGCATTCATACTATGGGCGGTACATCCCGCGGTTAGAGGTGTTTCAAGACAGCGGAACCACCTTCAAAGACACCATACAACTTTCGAGATTTGGTGTATCATTCACACTACAGACGTTTATAATCGGCGGTCATAGACATTCGGTGAAATGCCCCTGTCCTTTAACTACCATCCAAGGTTTGTATGCGACCTTGTGACACATTGGCAAAATGTCCATTTACCTCCACTCGCCTTATGTTGCCATGTTACACCAAAGGATGACTGAGTCACAACCTATATACACAGTGGAGTACAAATTCAGAAACCGTAGAAAGAAATTTATCTGTGCATGCTCACCTTCGTCTGCGCATGCTCACGGTTCCGAAGTCAGAGGCGGAAATTTTAAACATTTTAAGCTTCCATAGGGCACGCAAGGTAATGGACATTCTGCCAATGTGTCGCACAGTCACATACCAACTTTGGACGATAGTTGAAGGACAGGGACGTTTTACCAAACGCTGCCTTCCGCCGAGGGTACCTCCTGTAGTGTGAATGGGGTATTAATGTGGACATCAGAGAGGACAGTCTGGGGTTCAATTCTTGGCTTGGTCTTGGAGATTGTACCCTTGGACAGGGTACTTTATCCATATGTGTCCATTTTTATCCAAGAGTATAGTTCTGTTGACTCGATCCCTACCAGACCTTGTAAACAGTCCATTATTTTCAAATACTGGACACTCACTTGGCCAATAACCTATACATAAATTGGGTTGGCATCCTTTTCAGGGAGTAGCTGTAAAACTCTGAGTCACTTCTGGCCAAAGAAACCGGAGCACCAAAGCACCGCCCATGTGTGTCATGTCGGCATCACAAATGATTTAACCTTTGCCTTACGTTTTTATTTCTCCAGTGCAGAGTGCACTTTTCATCCAGTATTTCTTATACAGGTGTTTTGGTCATGAAAGAGTTTAAATTTGTGGATGCTCTCTTAGAATTGTTTTTCTGAAAGATTGCAGATTGCACATTTGCAGATTAAAAACAGTTTTTGTATTCTTCATTCCACAAAATTATGCTCAAATCAATGTTATCTGCTGTTTTTTTTTTGTTTTTTTTTTGTTGTTTTTTTTATTTTATGTAAAACTGCACAAAACTATAACAATTACTAGGCCATAATAGAAGATTGTCTAAAATACATAATTTTACTTTCAGATACTGCCACATTAATATTGACGATTGCATTGAAAATGAGTGCCAGCATGATTCCACCTGTGAAGATCACACCAATGGTTACACCTGCAGGTATAGTCAGATCTCTGTTGACAAACTACCTTTCAATGGAAGCAATTTTTAACCCCAGCCCATAAAGCCTGGGGTTATAGTCATCCTCTACGCAATCCGGGCGGCAGGCATAAAGCTTGTGGGTGTTCCACAGCCTAAACCCCTGCACAGATTTTCACCAAATTTTCAGGATATGTTTACCCTAAGAGGATCTAGAACTGATTAGGTTTTGGGGGTATCCGATAACAACTGTTGCCATGGCCATACTTTTAAGATTTTGGGGTCTTAAAGTTTGTGTGTGTTCCACAGATTAAACCCCTGCACGGATTTTCACCAAATTTTCAGGGTATATTAACCCCAAGAGGATCTAGAGCTGATTAGATGTTGAGGAGTATCCAGTAATCACTGTTGCCGTGGCAACACTTTTAAGATTTTTAGGTCTTAAACTTTGTGGGTGTTCCACAGCGGATCTACAGCTGATTTGGTTTTGGGGGGTATCCAGCGGCAACTGTTGCCATGGCAACACTTTTAAAATTTTTGGGTCTTAAAGTTTCTTCTAAAATCTTTAATGTTTTGTTTAACCTGAAATATTGCAGCTAGCTTCATCAGATTTGCACAAAATGTAAATGGACAGGAAAGCTTGCCTTGTTTTAGAAACAAAATGGCCACCATATCACATCTTTAATGCCAAATAATTACGAGGGTCATCATATCAAAAAGGCCTTACATCTCCCTTATAATTGTTTCTTGGGCTTCAAAATATGAAAGCTACTTGTAAGAAATCATGGCCTGTGAATCTTTTGTAGAACATCTTGTGGCTTCTCAATACTTCTTACAACATAAGTTATTCCTAAGATTTTCCCAAATCTCAATGTTGTTGGCCATTTACCTGTACCTGCGGCCTGGGGTTCTTGCCTGCAGAGGCTGGCTATTTTTATTTCTGTTCAATTTTAAGTCATATTGCTGATATATTTAAAAGTAATTGACAATCTGTGAAATCATCTCCATGAGTCTTTTAAGCGTCCCTCCTGGGACACTTGGTATACAGGAGAAAATTCAGATGGAATCAGCTGGTGTCTTTGCAGATTCCTGCATTTGCTACAGGCTATAGCTAAGCAACAACTTAGTGGATTCTCTTCAAATTTGGCATGTGTATGCAGTAGCCCTGGGAAAATTTTCTGGATATGGTGTCATGACATTTTCATTAATAAGAGAAGTCACACAGGAGGTGTGCTTATTTTCATGGTAAAGCCCTCCACTCGTTCGCATGGAATAGCTTAATTATTATAGATGTGTGGAAACCTTGAAACATTTTGAAAGTGATCTGATAGAAAACGGCTGACTTATTGACAATTAAACGTTAAATTTTTCTTTTCTTTTAAAATTCTTTTCTTGTAAAACACAAAAATGCATTTATCTCAGAAATGGTGCAGAATAGTACTCTTGCCAACTTTTGTTATAATGTTTGTGTAATTCCTTAGGTTGATAGGGATTTAATGTCACTTTAACCACTTTATATGGGTCATGTAAAATTACCATCACCTCCGATGACACTAACACAACATAAAAGGTTGAAATGTAAATAGACACAAGATGGTTGTCTGAACTTTTGAAATAGCCTGACTGTATAAAGTAGCCATCTGGCTTACTCTGAAGCTTCCTAGTAATTTACTTTATATGGATCATATCACAATGCAAAGGGGAAAGGATGAAGGAAAGCAGTGCATACAGACTGGTCAAGATTCTACACAGAAAACTATTTGGCACCAGCAGCCTTCATTATCCAACCCTCTGTATCTATTTGATATTATGAAATTTTTGTTTAAACTCTCACAAATATGTATTTCCTTCTTGGTTCACACTAAAAATCATCAATTATTTTACGATCCTTTTATCATATGATTAATCTTTGGAGGTTGCACTGGATATATTTTTTCCCATAATATTAGGTCGTACAGAAAGAAGTGTGACATTGATCACACTATATGTAATTCATCACTTGAGGGGTGAGGGGGACATTTTAAAGTAAAACCTAATCAAAAGTTTGGCACATTTTCATCAGAGGAGATATGAGGACTAATGTAAAAAAAATCACAAATGTATCAAGATTTCCCAAGAGTCAATGAAATAGAAGGAGGGGTCTCCTCACTGGGCAATTTCACATACTGTGGCACATTTCACATACTGTGGCACATTTCACATACTGTGGCAAATTTCACATACTATGGCATATTTCACATACTGTGGCAAATTTCACATACTATGACAAATTTCACATACTGTATCAAATTTCACACACTGGCAATTTCACATACTTTGGCAATTACACTTACTGTGACAAATTTCACATACGGTGGCGATTATTACACACTGTGGCAATTTCACATACTATATCAAATTTTACATAATGTGGCAAATTTTACATACATATTACTATGGCAAATTTCACATACTGTGGCAAATTTCACATGCTGTATCAAATTTCACATAATGTGGCAAATTTTACAAACTTTGTTAAATTTCACATACTGTGGAAAATTTCACATACTGTGACAAATTTCAAATACTGTGACAAATTTCACATACTGTGGCTAATTTCACATACTGTGGAAAATTTTACATTTCATATTGTAAGTCAAGGTAAAATGTGAAATTTGACGGAATACTGTGGAAAATTTTACATTTCGTAGTGTATGTCAAGGTAAAATGTGAAATTTGACGGAATACTGTGGAAAATTTTACATTTCGTAGTGTATGTCAAGGTAAAATGTGAAATTTGAGAGAATACTGTGGAAAATTTTACATTTCGTAGTGTATGTCAAGGTAAAATGTGAAATTTGAGAGAATACTGTGGAAAATTTTACATTTCGTAGTGTATGTCAAGGTAAAATGTGAAATTTGACGGACAGGTGATAATCTAGCATGGCCACAAATAGCATTGTTTATACTCAAGTATTAGTCACACACTTCCAGAGTCCTTGTTAATGGCCACTGT
This sequence comes from Sabellastarte sp. h YS-2021, assembly GCA_964017235.1. Taxonomy (NCBI): domain Eukaryota; kingdom Metazoa; phylum Annelida; class Polychaeta; order Sabellida; family Sabellidae; genus Sabellastarte; species Sabellastarte sp. h YS-2021. The sequence continues at coordinate 49,958,870 of OZ024936.1, read as the reverse complement.
TTGAGCATGACTCCACATATTTAAGTGTCTCTAGTTAGTTAAATAGTTAATGTGAAACTTGTGTTAAATTACATGATGACATACACTAAACTAATCTTGTTTTTGCAGTTGTTTACCTGGCTTCTCAGGCACATTCTGTGAGGTGGGTTTTACAAACATTTTTTTCAGTATGAAATTTTAATGTTAAGACTTTTTGACATTTCATTACACATATGTCATGGTAGACACTCTAATTGGGTAAAATTTTAAATTCTTGGTAGAAACTCCAATTGGACTTTCTGCTGGTAGAATTTCAAATTCAACAAGTAAACTTGGTGGAAACTCTGATTTGGATTTTGCTATGCAATCTGGGCCATCTTTCAATTCAAGTTGCAGGAGATATGAATAATATACATGTAGTCATCAAGTCATAAACATCAAGTAGTGAATGAACAATATTATTGTGAAGAATATGGTAACACAGTCAAGTTAATATCATGACATAGTTTGTTAAACACATTTAAGGTTTGCGCATCTATTTGTGATCCATAACGAATGTAGAAGTTGGATCCACCAAATTTGTTAATTTTTAACCCTCTTGGTCACAGAGGACTATAGTGGTTTTGGATATTTTTTAAAAAAAATATAGAGTAAGAAATCTAAAATTCGCCACATATCTAAAATTCGCCACATGTGAAAATACTGATAAAATAAATGAATTGTGGTGAGATTTGTTGAATGTATACTAAATTATGGCTTTTTGAACTGAAAAATACCAATTTTTAGTCAAAAACATCATTTTCTTCATAAAATTAATTAAGGTTTTAGAGGTGGCGAATTTTTGATTCCTGGCGAATTTTAGATTTCTTACTCTACTTGAATTTTCAGGTAATTGAATGTAGCTGTATCAATGGTGGTACCTGTGTAGAAGGTGTGTGCCTCTGTCCATTTAATTACACCGGGGAGACCTGTGAGGATCATATCTGTGACATCACATCCTGTGATAACGGAGGGACCTGTGAAATTGTCGACGGCTCTGCCTATTGTAAATGTTTACAGGGATTTACTGGCAAATACTGTGATATAGACTTATGTGAGGTATAGTTGCAGTTTTATATAGTATTACTTTTAAAATACACTAAAACCTCTATTAGGTATGGAAGAGTATTAGGACCAAGTAAAAAAAAAATCTTTTTTTCAATTTAGTGAGAATGTATCTCAATTTTTTGAGATACTAAGTCACATTTTTGAGATAGTTATCTCAATTTCTTGAGATATTAAGTCAATTTTTCGAGATATTTTGACTTAATATCTAAAAAAAATTGACTTAATATCTCAAAAAATTGACATAATATCTTGAAAAATTGACTTAATATCTCAAAAAATCGAGATAACTGTCTGAAGAAATTGACTTAGTATCTAAAAAATTGACTTAATATCTCAAGAAATTGAGATAACTATCTCCAAAACTTGACTTAGTATCTCGAAATATTGACATAATATCTCGAAAAATTGACTTAATATCTAAAAAAATTGAGATAACTATCTCAAAAAATTTACTTTAAAGTTAGTATCTCAAAAAATTGAAAAAAAAATTTTTTTTTACTAGGCTCTAATACTCTTCCGTAAGTAGGTGATTTTTCTTTTATATTTGAATGTTCAGTGTTATTAAAAGTCTGTTTATAGCGTGTACTCATATTCATTAATATTTTTCTGAAAGCAAATCTAATTAAACAAGCACAAATGAAGATTTTGTCTTCCAGTTATGCTAACTTACCTTTCGGAGCAGTAAAATACTATTTTTCAGTTGTTTGACATTGTAAGGTTACAGGATGGCACTTTCATATGAAGGCATTGTTAAATTTTATCAAACAGTATTATTTTTAGAATTCTATAATATTTCTCTGGAAGTTTAAAGTTCTTATTCTCGGAAATTTTTATTGGTACAAGTTCTTAGAAAATATTGAGAATGGAATCTTATGTAGTTCCAAGTGTATGAATGCTGTTAATATGAACCCAGAAATCCCTGGTTTTCATCGGTTGTTATAGAATAACAAAATTAATTGAAATTTGTAACAGTAGGAGACTGGGCCAGTGAGCAAAACCTCTTGTATTTCCTTGACTTTTTGTGACCATATTAGGACTCAAATCTTCCCTAATGGAAAATTAGTACAAGTTTAATAATATCCTCGTTCCCTTAAAGAGTGGTAGATGTCACATTTTGTGCAGACAAATTTTACATTTCTTAACAGCGTAGAGTAAGAAATGTAAAATTTGCCACATATCTGAAAGATGTCACATGTTGAAACACTTACAAAATAAATGAACTGAGGTGAGATTTGTTGAACGTACAGTAAATTAAGGCTTTTTGAACTTGAACATACCAAGTTTAAGACAAAACATCTTTTTTTCAAAGAATTAAGTAAGGGTTTTAAAGGTGGCAAAATTTAGATTTCTGGCAAATTTTAGATTCCTTACTCTATAAGCTATGAATCTAGCATTATATTTCTTTCTTTTTTTTCAATTTTACCACAACAGAATGTGATTTGCCAAAATGATGGGGAGTGCCTTGCCGGTACATGTATATGTGATATAGACTATACTGGTTTAAGCTGTGAAACTCATATCTGTGATGTGTACGAATGTGAGAATGGAGCTACATGTTCAGCAAGCAATGGAGTGATCACATGTTCATGTACTAGAGACTTCACTGGCTCAAAATGTCAGCTGCACAAATGTGAGGTAAGATTTTCTGAAAAAAAATGGCCATGGCTAGTTTCTCTCATTTGAAGTATTAAGCAATTTCAAACACCATCAAAATTTGTATTTCACTGTACCATATTTATCTATATAAACACTATTTTATCAAAATGGAGGTGGTAGTGGGGCTGACTATTTGACATAAAGAAACTACGAAAAAATGACCTTAATTAATGGGTGATAATGACATATTTTAAAGTTGGTATCTTGATTGTCAGCCCATAGAATTATGGAGAAACTTCAAGTATTAGTACTTACCTGGTGTTTTATGTCACTTACAACACATTACAGGTCATATCACAACAAGTTAGTATTGAAGACAGAGGAAACCAGTACATATAGCTTGTCAAGTTTCTACTGTAAACTAGCAACCATCAGTCAGCAACTACCAACTTTCCCACATACGGTTCGGGGTTTGAACTGCTGACCTCAAAGGTGGGAGGTGAGTGTGTTACCACTGCACCACCGTTGCCCCTTTAAAATATTAGAAACAAACCTTTAATATGAAGAAAATATAAATTTTTATCTTATATTTTTGTTATTTTAAGCGTTTCTAATCAAAACTGCCATGTTTTATTTTGATTTATTTTCTTTGTTTTGTGTAATTGGTTATTCTATTGGGGGTGTACTAAAATGTATAGAGTAAGAAATCTAAAATTCGCCAGGAATCTAAAATTCGCCACCTATAAAACCTTATTTAATTTTATGAAGAAAATTATGTTTTTGTCTAAAAATTGGTATTTTTCAGTTCAAAAAGCCTTAATTGACTATACTGTTAACAAATCTCACCACAATTCATTTATTTTATTAGTATTTTCATATGTGGCAAATTTCAGATATGTGGCGAATTTTATATTTCTTACTCTACTATATCGAAATCCCAGAATTTCAAAGGTGAAGAGGAGGCAGGAACATTTAATAGGAAAGGGATGTTTATATAAATAAATACAGTATATGGTGTTGACCCAATTTTGTTTGTGTATTCATTTATTTGTACAGAGTGATGTCATATCGAATCATCTTTGTCCAAAATTCAGAAGATGTCTTCAACATATTCTATATATTCACAGAATGTGACTTGTCAAAACAGTGGAACCTGTGATGCGGGATATTGTGTGTGCGAATTAGACTACACAGGTGCTAGCTGTGAGTCTCACATCTGTGATGTGTATGGGTGTCAGAATGGAGCCACATGCTCAACAAGCAATGGAGAGGCCACATGTACTTGTACTGACTCCTTCACTGGACCAAAATGTCAGCAGGACAAATGTGAGGTGAGTGTGGTTCACTGTAACGATTATGGTTGTTCTCAGTAACGCACAGCATAGAGTGGACTTTGTGTAATATGTAAAACAAATATAACTAACCGATGATTTAGATGCTGTGGATTTGGTGTTTGCTAAAGTTGCAATATGACTGCCATTTACATCTACTATGGGGTGCTCCTAGTTATACCCAGTTTTAAAATTATGAATAAGTGAAGATATCATGCAATTAATTCTCTTGTGATACTTATTACTGTTTAAACAATCTACTGGAAAATATGTCTGGTGTTATGGCACTGTATTGTTTTAATGGACTATTTTAAAATGAGCAATCAAGTAATGAGTAACACAATGATGCTATTGTGTCTCCTCTTTTAAGGATTTTGACACTTCTGTTGGCCAATTTTAGGATATATGATGCCACAGAGGAACACAGAGGATGTGGGTTCAATCCCAGGTACAGGCAGATACCTAATGGCTCAGATGACCACCTAAAATGGAGGTCCTCTGTCATTGGATCCTATCCCCCATGGCAGGTTAAAGAACCTCAAGGATGTTGATAAATGGTCATCCTTGCACCTCTGTCTTTCAGTTAGGCGAATGTCAGTAACTTGAGAATAGGGCTGTACTTGTACAATGGAATGGGTCATATAGCGCTTTGAGTCCAGTTGTACATTTAGATGTATAAATACAAATACAATACAATGCAAAAAAGTTATCACTATTATGTTTTTACAGCAAGTAGACTGTAAGAATGGAGGTACTTGTGTGGCTGGTATGTGTCACTGTCTGGAGGATTTCACTGGTTCACTCTGTGATGTAGATCTATGTCACCTGACAGAGTGTGACAATGGAGGGACATGTAGGGCTGGTGTGTGTCAGTGTGTGGCTGGATTTACTGGACAGTAAGTACTGGAAACTTTCATGTGTGAAATTCTAATGTAAACAAAACCCCTTCTTGCCAATCTGTTCAGTCGTCTGTTTGTTATACCTCTTGAAGTAATTTAGGTGACCCTGGCATTTTAGTTAAAACTTAGGGTCAAGTTTCACAAAGGCCTACTTAATATAGAAGACACTATTCTATAAAAGCTAGAATACAGTGAATACAGTCTCAGTGAATAGTATAGGCTTAGTAAACTGCTAACAGTTAGTAGCCTCTAAGTAGATAGTAGGCCTTTGGGAAACTGGGCCCTGGGTATCATGTAATCTCTCTACAAGGATTTGGAATTTTTCTGAACTTGTTTGTTTTTATTCAGGGTATCATCCAGTGTTCAAAAGTATTGGTATGATTGAAAACTTTTAAGAACTTGACAATGTATTATTTTTGTGTTCAGATTCTGCCATGTGAATATTGATGAGTGTGCAAGTTCGCCGTGTCAGAATGAGGCTCCTTGTGAAGATGATGTCAATGGATATCACTGCGAGTGAGTGTGACAAATAGAACATCTGTTATCTGACAAGACAGGGAGAGTTTAGATTGTGCCATTATATTATAATAGGAAAACTTGCCTAATGACATGTACAGAAAAAATATGTAACGGATGAAGATAACAATATTACATTAGTGCATAGCACGAGTATTGTATTGTTAATCTTCATGAGTGTTATAGAGTAAGAAATCTAAAATTCGCCAGGAATCTAAAATTCGCCACCTCTAAAACCTTAGTTAATTTTATGAAAAAAATGATGTTTTTGTCCAAAAATTGGGATTTTTCAGTTCAAAAAGCCTTAATTTACTATACAGTCAACAAATCTCACCACAATTCATTTATTTTATTAGTATTTTCACATGTGGCGAATTTCAGATATGTGGCGAATTTTAGATTTCTTACTCTATATTTTCTCTGTATGTCTAATGAGGGATGTTTTACTTTCATTATCCACCATTCTGCATGTTTTATGACTTACTTAAAGGGATAATGTAAAATAGGATCTCATGTACAGGGACATCAGTGAATATAGACTGAACCTAATTTTCACTTGCGATTACTCAGCATTATAAAACGGACACCTGCGCAGTCGATGAAAATGTGTCTCTGCGCATTTCGTGAGAGTACTTTTATAGAGGAACAAATGTACGCTGTTCCAATCTGCGAACATGGTTGCGCAACATAATCTCGAAAATAAAATTGAAAACAAACAAAATCAGTGAACATTGGATAAAACTACAAAAATCGTTTTATAATAGAAATAAACTACTTTTGCTTGGACTTTATTGGCGATTCAATCACAAAAATACCCTCTAAATAAAGGACTCATGCCTTCGGCCCTCGTCCTTTATTTGAGGTTATTTTTGTGATTGAATCGCCAATAAAGTCCGCGCATACGTAGTTTATTTCTACAATATATCCATGGATTTTTATGAAACAAAGGCGAGCAGAAGTGCTGTATAAAAGACCTTTCTGGTGATATATAATACATGTTTATAGATTACATACTTTTCAAGATATTGTTGAGAAATTATTGACTCTTATTGTCCATAGTACGGAGGCACCGTTGGAAACAAAATATATAATTATATATATCCTGCTCCATATATTCTCCTATACAGATCAAATACAACATGTGGTGGATAATAAAGAATAATATTAAAATGTAAATTTTAAAGAGTATTAATTGAATTCATGGTATCTAATATTTATGTAATAGAGAATCAAGTAAAACCTAGGTCACACCTTTCCACCCTGGTTTTCACAAGCTGACAAGTTGACAGGCTGATCTACCTTTACCTTTGTGGCTCGGTCCACCTCATATTTGGGTAGGCTATATTCACTTCTTTGAAATGTTTGAAAAACCTGCCACATGTTAAAATGCACACATTGGAAGGATGGGGGGATTGGGCTGATGGATATATGGGACAGCTCGTACTTCAGTGATCAATAAATAGATTGTGTTTAGCAAAGATATTAAAACATTAAGGCAGTATGAGCAAGAATTTAAATATAATTTCTCAAGATTTAATGCCCCTGTTCCATCAAAGGATTAGGCGCCGATTGGTCCCACGACCCTTAATCCTTGAGCGTCGGTGATAAAAACATGAATAATGGGTGGGGCAATGGAAGCGGGATGCAGTTCTATGATTTGTTCTCAGGAAGCCTCAGGCCTCCTCAGACAACTCACGATCGTTCCCCAACTAAGAGGCAATTAAGCCACGATTGTAATATGATTCAACACCGATCCTGTCGGGGATATACTGACTGGGTCTCAGCCGATTTCTGTTTATCTTTTTACATGGTGAATCAGGGATGGATGTGGGACTAATTCCAGACCTCCTGGGACTAAAACAAAACTGATCTGGCATTAATAGTCCCAGTAAGTCTCAGACAATATAATATTGTGTAAATTAGGGTCTGAGGAGGCCTCAGGAAGTCTGAGACTGGAATATTTGTGGGTAGGGGGCGACAGTGGATCGGTTACAGTTGTGAAAAATATCAAACATGTTTGATTTTTATACAGACCTCAACGGATACAAACAGACACAAGCAGACTGTCTAGGACTCTACATTTTTAAGAAACGATTCCTAAAATACCATAATCAGGAGCCTTAGTCGTGTGGTGGAACACATTAGATGTGCAAGAGAGTTGGTATGCTCTTCACAAGTTTGTGTCAAGCAGTTGTTGAACAGTCAAATTTAGGAAACAATTTGGAGGTTCCAGTATCATAAAATGCAGTATTTTTGTCGGTATAAGTTAGCCATAACTAGATCACCACATCCCTTGTATAGTATAGGTTCTACTTACATACAGTCTACTGTACTATGTCTTTCATTGTTTAGTTAATTAGTTGTCTGTTTCAGATGCACTGAGAGTTACAATGGAACTCACTGTGAAACGACATTAACTGGTCCTGAAGTTTCCAATGTGAGTGATGTTTAATGGCATATAATTATTTCTGAAAATTGAAATCAATTTCTTGGGGTTATACTTAGGAAGAAAATTCTGTATTTTTCATTTTGCTTGTCACTGTAAATATACTCTTATTTAAAATATTATTTTACAAATATTACAAAAATAAATTCCTTTCGTGACAATATCTATTTGAATATTTGTGTCACAATATACATGCGACAATACAAAATTAAATGAAATGCATACAATCGGTTGATTGTTTAGGGTTTAGTGTCACTTTTGACACACTGCACAGGTCATATCATGATGGGTATAAGTGTTGGGAATGAAGGAAAGCATTGCTTACTAGATGGTCAAGAATCTGCATTGAAAAGCAACTGCCAACATTCTCATTTCAGATTGGTTCCAGGATTATGGATGTGGGAGGTAAGTTTGATGCCCATTACCTAACCACGTTGCCTAAAATACATCTAAATGTAAAATCGTAGCAGTGTATGTATTTTTGCAGGAGCCACAGGAGTCAACTTGGTATCAGGGGCCGTATTCTACAACAATACTTAGATCATGTCTAACTTAGATTTCCAGTATTTCTTAGATTTCAAGTAAGAGGTGATGAAACTTAACATTCCTAACGTTTGTCTCATGAATACAAAGTGCAAGAAAAACTTAAAGTGACAAACCTTCTCTTACTTAGATCTAAGGTCACCTTATCTATTATATATGTTAAGTATTGTAGAAGACAGCCCCAGGCTTCGTTCATGATCAATCAACTTTAGCATTTGAGTGGCACATTCTTCTTAGCATCAGTATAATTGCAAAGTTTGAAAAAAAGATCTACAGCTGATATTGATATTAGCGCTCTCAATGGGTACCATCAAATCCCACTGTTACTTTTTGTCATACATATTAACCCCATTAATAGGAAATAGCTTTTTTCATAAAATGAATTGTAAGGCTACTTTCTCAAGTGTTTTATATTGCACAAGTTTCAGCTGTCTCATTTTTCTTATGCTCACAGATTTACAGTATTCACAGTCCTAACTGTGGCAGACCAGATTAATATGTATTAGAGTAAGAAATCTAAAATTCGCCACATATCTGAAATTCGCCACGTGTGACAATACTAATAAAATAAATGAATTGTGGTGAGATTTGTTGAATGTATAGTAAATTAAGGCTTTTTGAACTGAAAAATACCAATTTTTAGACAAAAACATAATTTTCTTCATAAAATTAACTAAGGTTTTAGAGGTGGCGAATTTTAGATTCCTGGCAAATTTTAGATTTCTTACTCTAATTGATATTTTTCAGCCGAGTGAACAAACTGAAAACAGAAGAGAAGAGGTGAGATTGAGTATTTATTTTTAATATATGTCTCTTTTAAACCTGGATTTCCATATTACTTTTAAGAAGACTGAAATTAGATTTGAATAGTCAGAAATTCATTAAATATATATATAATATAAGGAACAAAAATGAAGAAAAGCTACTAGCTTTCTTCAAAAAAATCTTTTACCATCACATAGTTTTTTTCTCCTTGTAAGAAACTTTGTTTCTGTGCGATTACAATTTTGTATTGAAGTCCACCGACCAAACGTCTGCCTGAAATCACTGTACAACAGTGTAGTGGAATTTTAAACATTAATTTAAAAGCTCTTGTTCTAAGAGAGTTTTCAATTTTTTTACTTTCATAAGAAATGGGTCTTTTCTTTTAAAATCCTTTGAATGGGATTAATTTTTATGAATTTAAGTGAACATGGGCCATGATATGTTTTCTGTTCCAAGATGGTCCCCTATCCAAAACACTCCTGTATGTGGCTGTACTAGTTTTTTTTATTATAGTTTATTAAATTAGGAATGTTAAGTATAGAGTAAGAAATCTAAAATTCGCAAGGAATCTAAAATTCGCCACCTCTAAAACCTTAGTTAATTTTATGAAGAAAATAATGTTTTTGTCTAAAAAATGGTATTTTTCAGTTCAAAAAGCCTTTATTTACTATATAGTCAACAAATCTCACCACAATTCATTTATTTTATTAGTATTTTCACATGTGGCGAATTTCAGATATGTGGCGAATTTTAGATTTCTTACTCTATACATACATGTAAAACATTATACATATAAAATAATTTCAGACAAAATACAAGAACAAGTGTAAACAAAGGATATGCATGAAAGGATTAGTCTTGGGCAGAAAAATAATTAACAAAACTGTTTCAAACCAAAAGGAATTTATAAAAGGCCACATTTATTTTTGTTTCTTTTACCATTTATGTAATATACATGAAAATACAGTTCAACACTGTGACATCAAACAATGGGTCTTTGTACCCATTGTACTAGTATATTCTTATGCTTTACATTTTGCTTGCTTTAAACACAATTACTCAATGATGTTTTCTCTTGCAGGATGGTCCTCTATCTAATACAGCACTGGGTGTGATTATTGCTGTGGTCTGTCTCTTGGTCTTGATAGTCTTGCTTTTTGCATTTTTGTTTAGATGGTTCAGGTGAGTTAAAATATTTCAAGTTAAAATAATTCAATTTGTCTAAAGTAAGAAAAGGTTGAAAAGCACAACAATAATTATGAGCTTCAGCAGTTAGGATGGGTAGGTTCAGAGAGCAGGCTGACCCTTTAAAAGTAAGACAAAAATCCACAAATTTAAAGGGAAGATCAGGGGCCTTAGAGTAGAAAATCTAAAATTCGCCAGAAATCTAAAATTCACCACCAAAACAACCTGAGGAATTTTACAGAAGAAAGTAATGTATTGTCTTAAAATTGGTATTTCTTAGTTTAATAAGCCTTAATCTACTAGACTTTCAGGCTTTGAGAAACAGAATTGAGAGGTCTTCCTTTACTTAAGGTGTTCCTTCCCAAAGGAGGCTTTGTTAAACTGGGCCCAGAGGCCAGTTTCACGAAGCCTCCTTAAGATAAAGGTCACCTTAGATTCAAGGATTTCCTTGAATTTCTCCCTCCTCTAAAAAATCTCAGTTTCACACAACCTCCTTAAAGGAAACCTTGAAAACTCCCTTAAATTTCAAGGAAGCTAAGGACCTACCTTAAATTTTAGGCAATGTCCTTCAAGGAATGTTTAATAACTTTAAGAAACATTTGCTCCCTCCTTAAGTTTCAAGGAAGACCTTTGGTAGGGAGAGTTAAAGGAAGCTTTGTGAAACTGGAATTTAAGGTGGCCTTACCAATGGAAACAAATGGCCTTCCTTTACTAAAGGAGGTCCTTTCCAAAGGAGGCTTCGTGAAACTGGCCCCTGATATTTAATCACTTGGCCCTTACCCCTGTGATCATGGGTTTAAGTCCAGCTCATGACAATCTGACAATTTAAATATTGAATTTAAGTTTGACCTTAATGACCCACTGTATATGCTGTATTTTTTTCTATCACACAGGCAACACAAAAATGCTGAGTCATCATCATTCAGTGATGCTGCTGGTGAAACTACAGAATTTGACAACCCAATTTACAATGACATCACTGATGGAACATTATCACCAGGAAGTACTGGTGCAAATGGTGGTGTTATGGCAGCTATAGTAACTGTTGCCAAAGACAAAAAGAATCAAGGTGAAGCTTGTGATGATTCCCCACCTCCTTATACAATGGGGGATTCTGAGCACCATCCAGGTCCTTCGTCTCTTGTAGTGGGTCCCCTGACTCCACCTAGCTATAGTGAAAGTGAGGCTGTACATGTCAGGGAAGGTGGCGCCACTGGTAGCCAGTCCGTGGGTTTTGTTAACCTTGGTTTTAAGTTCGAAAATGAATGCAGCAGTGAGAACAAGGCATATGCTGGACTGAATAACGGACAACATGGTGGTGAAAATATAGAAAATGGTGCACAAGAAATGGTTATAGAATCTGTGTACAGTGAACCACAGAACGGTGCAGAAAATGAGTGCAGTAATGAAGGAAATCATGTAGCCTGTGGATTAGAAAATGAATGTAATATAGTACTGGAAGCAGCCAACTATGTATATGACAATGTTGGGGTCTCTGATAGCAATGGCATGAATCTGAAGACAAATACAGAGAATGGTTATAGTACAGTGGGAGAGGTGAGAACTGCAGAAAATATAAACACTAATATGACAAGAAGAGGGGAAAGTCTTAATTGTGAAAATCAGTCGAGTGACACCAGGATTAGTAAGGAAACAGGGAACGATCAGAGTGTGCTGCAGGAAAATGAATGTGGTACAGTGAGCAAATTGAGAAGCATGTTTGAGAAGTAAAGTATGAGGAAATGTAAAATTCGCCACAGTATAGCAAATTTGCCACCATGGGGCACTTGTTAATAGTTAGTTTACAAGGGGGGAAAGCATTTTGCCAATAAAAACACCAAAACGCAGTTTTGGGAGAACAAATATACAGTGTGGTATATACAAGTTGTCAGAATGCAAAGAGGTTCCTCAAACTGTAAAATGATGGTAGCATCCTAAAATATATTTTGTGATAAATACAAATACACCCATGGAACTTGTCCTATGGCAATAACATTAGGGCTGTCAAAAAGTGGACAGCATTTTGACAATTATTTTATACTGGTCCCAAAAAGTTGCAAAGACTGTTAAACACTTTGCATACAATAATTAAAGTTAAAGATCAGTTCTTCTCATTGTGGTTTAGCATATGATGAACTTATAAATGGTATTTATAATGATCGCAGACACAGTTTAGATAAATGATACTCTCTGCATCAGTCAAATGCAGGTTGTTGGGCATATTTTTCACTGACATATAAACTTTGTTATTAATCTTTAAAATCCCACATACTGTCAGTTCTAAAATCGTAGAAAAGTATCAAGACATATTGCACACTTTTCTATGCTATACAGCTCCTTCAGTATCACGGTAGATGTTATTTTTAAATGAAGTACAACAGAAATTGGCGAAATGCTGTCCAGTGCGAAATGCTATCCCCTCCTGTATCTGTCCATGAACATGGCTTCTGGGTGTGTCTTGCACGCATAATTAGTTTGTTTCGGCACTACATAAATCGACACAGTAAGATTTCTTTCAATGGCTTTAACTTCCTCATTTGTGGTCTTGATTTTGATATTTCTTTCACCATTGTGTTTTAGTTTTAATTAAGACACAATTTTACTTTTGATAACCAGATAATTTTAAATATCTCTGGTCAATCTTGTTTACAGCAATACTTTATCCCTGCTGGCAAATTAACGCCTCCACAAGTCATGTGACATGTAAACACTCCCTCTTTTATGATACAGTTTCTTGCGACAAGCTCCATACTGCATCTGCACACCAGGAGTAATACACAAGACTAAATAATCACAATTTGTATCAATTTTAAGAGATTGGAGGCTAAACATGGTCACAAAAGTCTCAAATTTGGAAAAACTTTCCCACAAATAATTCAAGAAAAACAAAAGTGGGTTTTCTCGCTGATGATTTTCTCATACTCTGGCTAATGTCACAGTTCTTTCTGTATCACAGGATGAAGAGAGAAATGCCAAGGCTGGTTTTGAGTGTTATTGTGTTGGTCTAAAATCATTCCTAAAATAGCTAGTATTTCCAAAAGTACATGTATTGATATGACTTTAGTTATTGAAAGTGATGTACAATAGGAAAAAACTTCCCGAATGACATATACAGAAAAAATATATCACGAATGAAGATAACAATATTATATGAGTGTGCAGCACTCCTTATGATAATGATTTTTGTTAACTCAGCGCACTGAGTTCCCCTTTCTGGGGAAGATATTGCGCCTGCAAAGCAGTAGATTAGATTAGATTGTATTGGTGTACCTAATAACTATTAATTGCTATAGAGTAAGAAATCTAAAATTCTCCAGGAATCTAAAATTCGTCGCCTCTAAAACCTTAGTTAATTTTATGAAGAAAATGATGTTTTTGTCTAAAAATTGGTATATTTCAGTTCAAAAAGCCTTAAATTTACTATACGTTCAACAAATCTCACCACAATTCATATATTTTATTAGTATTTTCACATGTGGCGAATTTCAGATATGTGGCAAATTTTAGATTTCTTACTCTAAGTGAAAGTGGTTTTCAATGTCGCCATTCGTTTTTCTTTCCTTAATGTATTGTGTATTATTATTGTTAATTATTGTTATGGTTATAGTCTTATTTTTAGGGATTTTTATTTTTGGGATATTCAATGTCACATCTGGGGTTTTTCCATGGGTTTGCAAATATTCTGGGATTTTCAAACTGAGGATTTTTAACTTATACCAGACCATTTCACGTGATATCACTAATTAATGTGAAATACAGTAGACTGTACAGTCAAGTAGAATCAGTGGAAGTCAATTGAACCTACTTTTAGGTCCTGACCCCAGAAAATGTTGTATTTGTCTCAGTGTAAGTCACATGACCAGAACTAATTTTATGGATATTGAAGGTTCTAGTTTGAACAGAGACTACTGCAGAGTAAAACATTAACTGCTTCAATAATTATGTTTATTTATGTACATATCATATGGCTGTGATTGCACCAAAGTGCTTTTGCTTATCAGTGTTATATGGATTTGTATTCTATATTTTTATTGATAAGTAACCTATAGATTATTGCGTAATATTGGTAAGCTAAAACATGACATTTTTTTGTGGGATTTGCCATGTATGTGGGTTATGGCATGCAGTATGTGCTAGTGGTTAACAGTTCTAAATCTAGCGTAGTAAAAATAGAAGAAGCTTTTTTTTATATGCAATATACGGCATATGACAATTTTCAAACATTAACCTTTTTTGTAGGATTTGCACACAGCTGCGAGCAGAAAAGGTTTTATATTCTTTTGTAGTATCTTAGGTTCTTAGTATTAAAGGTTTCATCACAGTCTGGTAAAACAATGATAAAATAATCAGCAACAAATAAAATTATATGTTTATAAACACAATTATATATCTTAGCTGTAATCATTTATTTTTGGCAAAAATGTACATTTGAGAGCTGTTTTCAAATGCCGTGATCAACATACATGGGAAACCCCCTTTATTCATACATTTAATGCATTAAATAATCACATAACGTAGATCTGCAACTCTTGCTATCATTGTCTGAGGAATATTTGTACAGTTCAGCCATATTTGACTGTATCATCAACTAAAATCATTGTACATTCAGTTATCTCTACAAAAATGGATTACTGCAACTCTCTCTTTATCTACATCCCAGTTTTTTTATCACAAAGTTACAATGTGTACAAAATGCTGCTGCTAGGATTGTCCTGAATTTGAAGAAGTACGATTCTGTAACCCCTTAATTCAATGAAACTGCATTGGCACCTGTAAGACTGCACATTATCAAGACACTGAACTTTATTGTGGCTCTGTGAAGGTGGGAATCATATATTAACATCATTACATGCATTTATATACAGTTTGTATTTATCAGTATATTATGCGTCGATATTGCAATTGCATTATTCCAATGACTTTATTAGTAATCTAAAGTAATATTGGTAATGAGGATCATAACAATATAATAAGATACATATTTTTTCATGTTTTTGTGTCTTTTTTGGTGTAAATATAAACAAGGTAAAGTCAGAACAGTGTTAGAGTAAGAAATCTAAATTTTATTGCGAAAAATACACTTACCATTTCCTGACCATTGCTATATGTTGGTAAAAATGTTAGAGTAAGAAATCTAAAATTCGCCACATATCTGAAATTCACCACATGTGGAAATACTAATAAAATAAATGAATTGAGGTGAGATTTGTTGAATGTACAGTAAATTAAGGCTTTTTGGACTGAAAAATGCCAATTTTCAGACAAAACATCATTTTCTTCATAAAATTAACTAAGGTTGTAGAGGTGGCGAATTTTAGATTCCTGGTGAATTTTAGATTTCTTACTCTATATGTGTGAAAGTTGCAGCTAGGGACACTCTTTAAAAATAAGACTTAATAATCAAAATTTGCACCAATTTTGCATCGGGAGAGATCAGGGGCCATATTCCTCAATAATACTTTGCTAAGGTCACCTTAGATCCAAGTTAGAAATGGTTTTCTACTTACCAAAGTATTACTTAGATTTCGTATTCATCAACCTTTACATTGTTAAGTATTACTTAGATTCTAAGTTAGGAAAATTCCCTATACTTTGTACTTTAAAGTGTAAACTTGGAAACCAGTATATCTAAGTTAGGAAGTGTCTTATTCCACAATTCTTACGTGTCCTTTGTTTACACTGAATTATCTGCTTTGTTGAAAAATGGTGAAAAAGCTAATTTTCGTGAGGGAAAATACTGTTTTTAAAGTTGTGTCACAGTTTAATATCAATAAAACAAAAGATTCCCTGCCATAATTGCATGTTTTGAAAAAAAAACATTCTATCATCTAAGGTACCTCTGTAGATAACATAAAATCTAAGTAGAGGTCTAAGGTAACCTTAGAGTTAGGAATGTTGATGAATACCACTTTGATCTAAGTTAGTAAAAGCTTGAGAAAAACTTAGAATCCAAAGCTGGAACAGTGTAGCCTTGCTGAAGGCTCAAGTTTCTTTGCAGTTCGGGAAAGTTTTCAGTTCAGATAATGGAGTTTCAGTTTCTATAATGTACTCATACATCTACTGACTTTTAAAGCAGCATACAGCTAAGAGAAAGAATCTCTGTCTGATGGAGTTCTGTTTACATGTATGAGTGCTTTATGAATACCAAATATCTGTGTGCATGTTTGAAAAGATATCATGCAAATTTGAGCCTTAAGCAAGGCTAGGAACAGTGTTAAGTATTTTTGAAGATTACTGCCCCAGAAACCTAATGCAGTCAAAAAATGTCACAAATGTGTTAAGAATTTCCCACAAGGCAGGAAAATAGAAGAGGGGTTTCCTCCCTGTCAAATTTCACATATTGTGGTAAATTTCACATTGAGCTTTCTTTCTCTGTAAAGTTGAAGCTCTTGATGAAGAAACTCTGCTGAAGTAGAAGCAACTATAAAATACTCCTACAAACCTTTCCATTGAAATTTACAAAAATTTATTTCTTTGGTTTTTTTTACACATTCTTGTTATTTTCATTTTGTGGTTTCAGGTTTTTTTAATTGTAAAAATTCTCAAGTATTTGTGACATTTTCTAATATTGCTCATTTTAAACTGATTGTCTTTCTCAGCAAAGTCTATGAAAAGGAATAATTCTAAGAATAAGCATATTGATGAATATGGACCCTCGTCTCCTGAGATTTAAGTTAACATAAGGGTTGACATCTGTTTGTATACACTATGTGTAGGGTTAAAAATGATTTCTTATGCTTTTAAAAAGTACGTTATTGAATATTTCAGTAATATTTTTCATTATAACTCGATACTAAGTTGGTACCAAACACCGGTAATCTGTTTATTAATGTGTCAGTGTTAAAATACACCTGGGAGCAGCGATTTTGCCATCAAATGGTATAAACACTTGCATAAACTACAATTAAGCTGCTTTTCTGTGTCACTTTAATGTCATAATATAATGCAAACAACTAATTGTTATTTTTCAAAATTTTTTTTTCAAAATTTTTGTTTTGTTTATATTTAATGGGGTCAATTATTATTTTCCCTGAATAGTAATAAAATAATTTTCATCCTAAAGGATCCAACTTTTGGCCCCTATATCAAAATTAAGGTACAGTTAAAAATAATTTGTTTTGGGTTATTTTTTCCCAATGTTTCACTTTATTGACCCGAAAGCATGTTTAATAGCACATTTGATGGGCAAGATCTTTGTAATTGTACATTTATAACCAAATGCTTATGACAGCCTGCTGCCTATTTCAAAATTCAGTTTAAAAATATAATGCAAGATAAAACAAATAATAATATGCACAGGGTTTGTAAATATGATAATTGTGATCCTAATTATGATACTGTACTCATGAATATTCACAACATAGGCTTATAGGAATTGATGTTATGATCATGTGATAAATCTGTCCAGACGGCCAAATCCTGGCTCCTGGCTGAATCGTGGCACCCGGTGTAATGGTTCTTTAAGCGTCTCTGAAAAGTGTGATTATTTGTTTTTGCTTCAGTTTCCTCGCCACCGCCGCCATATTATGGTCTCCCTTGAATATCTTCCTTATTATTAGAAGCTTTTTAACCATATTTGGCAGTTACATACCTTAGGCGTGGGAAAATTTTCCACATGCTTAAATTTGACCTTTGATCGTTATCAAGGTCAAAAAAATCTTTTTTGGAGTACACCCACCCGTCATCGCCACTCAGCAAAATCTGCTGATCGCAGAGGCTTCTAATTTTACACACATGTTCATACTATCAAAAACGCGAGCCGATTAGATTTTGGGAGCAATCCAATGAAAATTGACCGATTTATGAGCGATTTTCTCACAGGTAGTAACCAGAAAGCTTAAAATTCATGTGAGCCCACTATTGTCTTCTGAAGTATTGCATTTAGAGCCATAAAATGTATTGGGAGGTAGTAGAAAACCATATGTGGAGAGAGAACGCAAGTTAAATTCCCCCCGATCCCCATGTAGGGATCAAACTGGGGTCATAAAATAGCCGATTTTGACATTTTTGCCTTATATCTCCTTTATTATTGCGTTTAGAGCTTTAGAATGTCTTAAGAGGTATTGGGAAACCATATGTGAAGAGTCTAGATAGCCAGTCAGATGTACTCCAGAATCCATCTTATGGGTCAAACTGGGGTCATAAAATACCCGATTTTGTGTTTTTGCCTCATATCTCCTTTATTCTTGCTTTTAGAGCTATAGAATGCATTAAGAGTTATTAGGAAAAAAATGTGAAGAGTCTGGATAGCCGGTCAGATTTACCCGCTGACACCCCCCCAATGGGTCAAACTGGGGTCATAAAATAGCCGATTTTGTGTTTTGCCTTATATCTCCTTTATTCTTGCTTTTAGAGCTTTAGAATGTATTAAGAGGTATTGGGAAACCTTGTGTGAAGAGTCTAGATAGCCGGTCAGATTTACCCCCGACCCCCCTTTATGAGTCAAACTGGGGTCATAAAATAGCCGATTTTGTCTTTTTGCCTTATATCTCCTTTATTATTGCTTTTACAGCTTTAGAATGTATTAAGAGGTATTGGGAAACCATATGTGGATTAGCCGGTCAGATTTACCCCCTGACACCCCTTATGGGTCAAACTGGGGTCATAAAATAGCAGATTTGATCCTTTTGCCTTATATCTCCTTTATTAGTGCTTTTACAGCTGTAGAATGGATTTCATATAAGGAGAGTCTAGATAGCCGGTCAGATTTACCCGACCCCTTCTTATGGGTCAAACTTGGATCATAAAATAGAAAACAAATTAAAGTCTGTCTGCTTAACTTTCACTTCTTCTCTCAGCGCTGCATGTTTTTATTTTTTTTAATGAATTTTTTAAAAACTTCAAGAATTCATGCAGTAAAATGTCAAACTTGTAGATGATTTCTTATCTATGAATGGCTAACTAGCAAAATAATCATATGTTCATCTGTGCACTCAGACTTAACCCCCCCCCCCCCCATCCCTCACTCACTCCTCTGCAGATGAGAGAATTGTCTCTCTGTGGGAGTGGGTTGTGTGTGTGTATATGTGTGTGGAGTACAGGCAGTGATCTATTTTAATATGTTTCCATTCACATGTGAGAAGGACAGAACTTTCCTTTTGTTATTATTTACCGTAAGAGTGTAATCTCTGATCTTGTGGGAGCTTCTATTATTATATAAGACAAACTCTGGTGTGAATGATGTCTGTGGAAACAAATTTAACTACAATTAGAACTTCCCAACCTCTTTGGCAGTCCAATCACTCAGTCTGAGCCTGTTTCAGCTAGGTGGGTACTCTTCATAAAGGCCTCTCAAATGAAAGGAACTACACATAGTACCTTTGATTTATGGCAGTGACAACCTGTTTCATGTAAAACATCAAAAAATGTGTAGAATCTGAGAAAGGCTTTTGTTGAGTTGCAACTTCCTCCTTAGTAAATTTTCCTTTGGGACGCTTTGTTTTTGTTAGCAAAAACATTTTTCTAGTTTAGTTTGCAAGGAGGTTTCACTGGTCTATCATCTTAGATATATAGTCACACTTTCACCTACCATGTGCTTCTTATTATCTGTTTTTTTATATATTTTTTTATGTTTGTGTACATAGTTTTGACTTTTTTGTATTGATTGTTTTGTGTATGTACTTTTGATTTCTGCTTTTTATACTACATTAAGATCACCCAGCATGAAAAGATTTTTTGATAAAGTTAATGAAGTTTATTTGTTAAAGGTAAAACCTGTTATTGTTTTAGGTTTGTGCAGAGAAATCTGGCAAAAACACAGATAAATTAGTATTATGCTAAAATTAATCACAAGTGTCTTAATATTAAGGCCATATATATCTTGTAACAAGGAATCTAAATTTTTACCATAGACTGGTCATATTTTGAATCAATTTACAAATCATTATACAAACTCTTTCAATTTTAGCTTCAAAGTCACACTTTGGGGATGCTAATGAACACATTTTATGAAAAACTTCAGAATCTATGGGTGCACAGTAATAACAAGTCCCCCCTCCAGTCAAAACATATCTGACAGATTCAAGTGTTGTGGTTGAATGCATCTTTTTGAACCAGTTAGAGAAAGCGGAAGTTCAGCAAATTTGTTTCATTTAGTAAATGCCAAAACTTTTCAAATATGTACATGAGCTATAACTTGCATTTAAATACTGAACTGTGATGTGATTTTTGAAGATGTTTGATACATTGGTGGAATACAAGTAAAATACTATGAAATATTTCTTTTGTTAAATATTTGGGTAAACCTATGTTAAAATATGGAATGTGAGAAATTAATGGATTTGATTATGAGAAAATGGAAGGTAGCTGTATTACAGTCTTTCAGTCTGAGAATTGGTTTCTGGTTTACCATCTTCTACAGTAACAGATTCTAGGTATGATAAAAAGTTAATTGAAAAAGTTTATTTGTGTGTATGCACTTGACATGTCCTTTAAAAAGATACATAGGTTGTGGTACTAAGATAAAGACTTCTTTAAGAAGTCAATTCTTGACTGTATATTGTTTCCTGTTACGTACAGGATAAGTGGAGGTTTATAATCAAGATACTCAGGATGTATATAAAACATTTATCAAATGTATAGAGACAGGTTGTGGCTTCTGCGTCATGTGTACAGTGATGAAATATGTATCCATGAAAATAAAGGGGAGACTTGGGAGACACCACACAAATGACTAGGTATCTGTATTGTAACTGTCTCATATCCAGGTACCCGTATTTTAGTAGGTACCAATATGGAAGTACCAATGAAATATATATATATATAACAGTTGATGTAAACAATTGTTTGAAAGTGATATGTAGAATACCTGCTAAAGAAAATGGAAAACTAAGTTGAAAATTAGAGAAGCACTTGCAAAGCGCAGACCTCCGCAAAGCAGCTTGTTTCCACCCCTATTTAGTCCTGCTGTGGATCATACTATTACGGGGCCCCGGTGGCGCAGTGGTAACACTCACCTCCCACCTCTGAGGTCGGCGGTTCAAACTCCTAACCCTATGTGGGAAAAATGGTAGTTTCTTGTTGGCAGTTTACAGTACAGAACCTTGACTGCTTTCCTCTGCCCTCAAAACTACCCGTCGTGATATGACCTATACAGTGTTGAAAGCGACATTAATATCCAAATAAAAAACTGGATCAAAGTATCTGGAATTTTGACGAGATCCAGATCAAACTAAGGTATATTATACACACTATTGTCCTGTATATTTGTTTTGTCAAGCACAAATATGATTAATTATTGAAGTGTATGCACCTATAGTGAAATTAGCCCTATCACTAAATGATAAAAGATCTTACAAAAATACCTGGGGTCGTATTGATGAAAAGTCCTAGCCAAATCTCAGGCTTAAGCTGGCTATATTTTTGTACAAAAGTTAAGCATAAGACTTGGCCAAGACCTTTCATGAATATGGGCCCCTGAACGGTGATTGGAGATTTCTACCAAAATTGTATCATCTGTTCCCTGTTCCATTGTTAACATTTCCTGAAAATTTCAGTTAAGTCTGTCCATAACTTTGTGAGATATTTTGTAAACAGACAGACCAACAAATGAAGCAACGCTGCCAAAAACATAACCTCCTGAGTGGAGGTAAACATTAGGTCATCAGAGGCCCTTTTCCATAGAAAATTACCTTTATTTGGCATTTATGGGGACATAGAAGTATTTTTCAGGTTTCTAGAGATTCAATATTATTTACCGTATTTTGGAAAAACGGCCCGGGTGTTAATTATTTTCAAATGGTTATCAGACCAGGCGTTCTTTTGAAGTATAAAAACAGTGTCATAAATTGTAAACAGTGTGCTTGGTACCCAGGCGTTAATTTGAACCAGGCGTTTATTTGAACCTGGGCGTTATTTTGGAAATTTACGGTACCTATATTTTACCAGTGCAGCTCTCTGTATTGCCCATGCTTTTGTATTTTTAGAACACCCCCCCCCCCCCCCCCCATCTTACATTATCGCTGATATGCTATTACAACGTAAACTTAATCCATTAAAACCAAATAATAGGTCTGATTTGATTATTTTATAATATCAATTTCACATTTTATTGCAGAGAGATTTGTTTACTTCAAGCACCTTTTACTTCCAGATGGTGTGTGCTAAAACCCAAAGTACCTTGAATTGGGTCATTTTATTCAGAACACCCAGCTGATTTTCATTGTTTTAAAGGCCCCTCCCCCACTTTGCAAATATATTTGGTCACAAAGTCCAGGGGTGCTTAAGAGTGCGGCACTAGTACTTAAACACAAGTAGATGCTGGCTAATTAGTAAAGCTACATCAAGGGGATATTGAATATTCACTTTCAATCACCAATAATTGCACTTAATATCAATTTGTGATGGTTGATATTTGGTATGCAAATCCGTTATTGTCATTTATTTGTAATACTCATCTCTTGCATTATGTTGACATGTGTTATTATTAAAATGTTTTTGTGCAGGTGCAGTCATGAATCTGTTTCTAAATTTCCCAAATATGCGATAAACGTGTGTACAATACGCAAGTCAAATGGGTTATACCCCATGCACATTACAGGCAGTACACCCTGCAGTGGTAGGCATTGGGCAAAACCCCTCTGTCCTTCAACTACCATCTGGCACCCGTATGCAAACTAGTAATACAGTGGCCCACCTTCCCATTCCTATGCGTCCTAAGGAAGCTTTAAAATGTTTAAAATTTCCATCCCAGTAGACAAATTTTTTGTTACGGTAACTGAAGGTGTGGTCTGCAGTTTATCTAAGGTTGTGATGACTTAGTCATGCTTCGGTATAATACAGCAGCAACATAAAGCGAGTGGAGGTAACGCGGGTAGCATCTCAGTGACACATGTTTATAGAGTAAGGAATCTAAAATTCGCCAGGAATGTAAAATTCGCCACCTCTAAAAACCTTTATTAATTCTATGGAGAAAATGATGTTTTGTCTTAAACTTTGTATTTTTTGGTTCAAAAAGCCTTAATTTACTATACATTCAACAAATCTCACCTCAATTCGTTTAATTTATTAGTGATTCCACATGTGGCGAATTTCAGATATGTGGCGAATTTTAGATTCCTTACTCTACTACTCTTTCTCTACTGCCATTCTGCTGTTATTCACAGTTACACACCATGTCCAATCAGTGGCCATGCGCGTCATACCTTATGGTAGAGTAAGAAATCTAAAATTCGCCACATATCTGAAATTCGCCACATGTGAAAATACTAATAAAATAAATGAATTGTGGTGAGATTTGTTGACTGTATAGTAAATTAAGGCTTTTTGAACTGAAAAATACCAATTTTTGGACAAAAAC
Organism: Sabellastarte sp. h YS-2021; assembly: GCA_964017235.1. NCBI lineage: Eukaryota > Metazoa > Annelida > Polychaeta > Sabellida > Sabellidae > Sabellastarte > Sabellastarte sp. h YS-2021. The sequence goes on along the minus strand of OZ024936.1, from coordinate 49,935,206 downwards.
ATCATTTTCTTCATAAAATTAACTAAGGTTTTAAAGGTGGCGAATTTTAGATTCCTGGCGAATTTTAGATTTCTTACTCTACACCAAATCTCAGAAGATATGAAGCATCCTCGGAGGAGGTTTCCGCGGCCAAGTAAAACTTCTAACTGTGGGGTATATTGCCTGTAGTGAGAATGGCCCATAAGAACAAAATCATGTCAGTTCTATACAGAATAACCAGAAATGTTTGATATTCACTCAGTGTACTAAATGCCATATATGCTCAGTTAATAAACCCATAAAATTCCCATGTTGTTGAATATTTATTCAACGTTTGGAAGACATATTAGTGTCATACAGGATACCATTTCCATCCCATTGAGTACCAAAAAAATAAATGTCACCGACAAAGTGAAGACACAAAACTGACAGTATAAAATTACAATAGAGCTTGTTATCTTGTGCCAAGTGTTCTTGTGGTCTGAACCCCGAAATTTAAATAAAATGCATAGTTTAGTTTTGGGATATTAGAGCAGACACCTTAACATCACTATCATTAAGTTACCCTTTGGATTTTAAGGTTACTAAAATGGAAAGCTCCCTGGGTCCGTGTATATTATTAGAGTATAGATATACCCACATCTTAAATGTCATTCAAATCTATTGTGTAGTTTTTTTAATATTAGACATTAGCTCTCACAGGAGATAATTAGATGTCCTTAGTACGTAGGAGGTCCAAAATTTGCCCGAAATCAATCTATCTGTTACAGTTTTCGACATTTTCAATTTCCACTAAATTCAAGATGGCTCCCGAAATTCCGAAAAATCTAAATTTTTCAGAGGTTCTAGAGGAGTAGTCCTTAGCAGTCAAGGGATCCAATATTTGTCCGAAATCATTCTATCTCTTATGGTTTTCCAGATAAACATTTTCCATTTCCGCAAAATTCAAGATGGCGACTGAAATTCAGTGCAGGTTTGTTTGACATCCCAAACCTCTAGGAGCATTAATAAGTGCGTTATAAGCACTTTTAAATTTAGCTATCCTTGTTTGACCTTGGAGGAGGGGCCCAAGGTCAAATCGTAACACATCAGAAGATTCCAAGTCTATGATTTCCTATAAGTTGATTTAACATTGCAAAACTTGAGGACCAAGAATAATTGAGTTTGTATGCAATTTTAAGTTTGACTATCCTCATTTGATGTTGAAGCAGGGGCCGAAGGTCAAATCTGACCATATCAGAAGATTCCTATCTCATGTCCTATAGGTATGCTGCACATGCCAAACCTGTAAGACCAATAATAAGGTAGATAGGCACTTTTAAACTCTGCTACATGTACTTTGGCACTCCATGGATGACCTTGAATGAAGAGCTTCAATGTCAAATGTCTGCATAATTGTAGAGGACATGTATATCCGTTATATATATCACCTATGAAGAGATTCAAATTTGTAGTTACAAGAACCAGCCAGTAGAAAAGGATAGATAATTTTCAAAGAAATGCCCAGGGCAGCCATCTTGTTTTTCAGAATGAGGCTAATATCATTTACAGAGAAGCTTACCTCCCAATGAAGCTACCTGCAAATTTGGTGAAGCTAGCTGGTCTAGTTCTCCACTGAGAGGGTTAATGTTGAAAATCTCTCTTTGCATGGCGGTGGCATAGAGAATGCTAAACCAAAGTATCCACCGAATGAATACAATAAACCTCAACAAGCAATCAGTGACTGGTGAACTGGTCACATATCTAGAACTGATCACAAAAACTCCATGCAGTACACCATTATTCTTGAAATTAAACATTTGTTTTGATTAGTCTTTCATTATCAATTCATTTTAAATTCACCTTTCTGTCAAATGAGGGAGATGAATGCTACAAGTTTGTCATAGGCTATTAAAATCAGTGATGACTGGAACAATTCGTACAGGGGACACTTAAAATAGGGTTGTGAATGGCTACTCAAGCCTCGATAGATGAGTCAGTCATTGCTGAGACTCGAGTCCATTTTAACTACTCCATTACTCTCAACGTATTGTATTATCGCGAAATGAAACCTTTGCGTAAAATATGCTACATTTTTGTACCATTTGTTTACAGGAGACTTCTAATGGTCGATACTAAATCTCACAGTTACAGGAATTTGGGTCAGTTGTCAGAGTGCGGGTACTCGGGGCTGTTTTTTAGCACCCGTCCCACCCCTAACTTAAAATGTTATGGACATATTTGTCTCTGTTGCTGATCAATTTTACAATGCAATGAACTACAATAAATCAAAGTCACACCTTGAAAGACAGAACTCATAAAATTAAATCAAAACATAATATTGCTTCAACAATGAACTTTTATTTCTTACTATGAAACTATACGCCAGTGCTCATTACTTACAACTTCTATAAAATGGCAATATCATACTTGCATAAATATAAAAAAAGAAACAGCTTTAACTAAAATTTTGAAATATCTGAAGTTCTGAACATACATAAACACACACATATATATATACTGCAATAGAGGTTATAAACATCAAAGAATAAATACTATAAAAGCTTACATTGCTATACATGTGCTATATACACTGCATTTGCAGAACAATTAAATCCTTTGTAATAAAACCATGTTTAAACTTCGAAGTTATGGCTTGCCAAGCAACTATGGTTCAGTTCTCCTCTCCTTATGCTTTCAGGGTTTGTAGACCCTAATTGTCACCTCACATTTTTTTTTCATAAATTTATTTTCAAGGCAAATTTTCTTGTGTTATGATGAAACCTTTGTTTCAGTAATTGTCTAAATTGATGCATTATTGTCAAGCACTAGCTGACTTCCAAAGTTTAAAGATTGGTGACAGAAAAACTGGGAAGTCGCCAGAATTTTTACATTGACTATAATTGCAATGATGGCAGTGTTTACTCTGAAAAGAAAATATGTTTATTACATTTCATTACATTTATCATACCCTAAAAATTTGTTCGTATTTTGTGAATGTAAAATTTCATTCTAATAAGTTGAAAATGGCATTTTTTTTAAAGAAAAAGACATCCATGAAATATCTTTAAAACTATAACCAGATTTGCTGATCAAAACTTAAATACTGTGCAAAGGTACAAAATACAATATGTATATGGAGGAGAACTATTTATAGAGTACACATACTTTTGCAATGTAATGAGCTAGTGCTATGGCAGGTAATGTATTTGTTGAAACATCAGCACCTTATTCAAAGCTATGTGCCTTTGAACAACCAGGGTCATGTTTGGACAGGAAATTAGTATTTTGCACGTGTTGTTGTGAGGTGGCTTTGAACACACAACAGGTGAAGTGAGAGTAAAGCAATGCAACCACTAAAGTACTGAGGCTTCTAATGATATATGAAAATTAAATTTCCATTGTCTCATTCTTAATTACAAAAAATAGCATCAGAGATGCCCGTACCCCACAGCCTGGGGAAATAGTTTTCAACAAAATGAGATATAGAGGTAGTGAAACAGTACAAAGACTGGGATACTTAAAGCACAGTGTCACTTATATAAAGGTCCAAATAATGTTTAAGTAGATAAAATAACTTCTAAGAGAAAGAAAATGTATGTAAAGATAAAGTATTAAAGCAAGATAATTCAATAGCAACAAAACGACATTAATCAGTATAGTAAAAATACGAAGCTGTAAAATTTTATTAACTGAAGAACTGCTGTCAATGGAAATAGCACAATTATGTAATAGTACATATAATAATAATAATAATAATAATAATCAGTTGCAGCAATCAATATGTATTTGTCAAAAGAGAAACATGTCTTAAATATGGTAGGTGAACACTTTTTGGCAGAGCCAAACTTTAAGGTCACACAATGATGCATACCTACACACCCTAACCAATGTCCCTACCAAGTATCAACCTTCTACATCTTACAAAATCCAAGAAATAGCCTGGACAAGATTTTAAAACTCATGGTCACTATGACAAGGTCAAAGCTCAAATCAAGATTGTAGTATGATGTGTCACACCTACAACCTCTAAGCAATGTCCCTACAAAGAATCAACCTCCTACACTTAATGGTTTCAGAGATATTGCCCGGACAAAATTTTAAAGGTCAAGGTCACTACGGTAAGATCAAAAGTCAAATCAAGGTCACATCATGACATTGCACACCTATAACTCCCAACCAATGTCACTACCAAGTATTAACTTCCTACACCTTACAGTTTCCGAGATATATCCCAGATAAGATTTTAAAGGTCAAAGTCACTACGGCAATGTCAAAAGTCAAATCAAGGTCACATCTACAACCCCCACCAATGTGCCTACCAAGTATCAACTTCTTACAACTTACAGTTTACAAGATATAGCCCGGACAAGATTTTATAGGTCAAGCTCACTACGACTAGGTCAAAGGCCAAATCAAGGTCACACCATGACATTGCACACCTACAACCTCTAACCAATGTCCCTACCAAGTATCAACTTTCTGCAAGTTACAGTTTCTGAGGTATAGCCTGGACAAGATTTTATAGGTCAAGGTCACTTTGATAAGGTCAAAGGTCAAATCAAGGTCACACCATGATGTTGCACACCTACACCTCCTAACCAATGTCCCTACCAAGTATCAACTTCCTACACCTTACGGTTTCCGAGATATAGCCCAGACAAGATTTTACAGGTCAAGGTCACTATGACAAGGTCAAATCAAGGTCACACCATAACATTGCACACCTACACCCCCTTACCATGTCCCTAACAAGTATCCACTTCCTACACCTTACGGTTTCCGAGATATAGCCCGGACAAGATTTTAGAGGTCAAGGTCACTACGGCAAGGTCAAAGGTCAAATTAAGGTCACACCATGATGTTGCTTGCTTACACCCCTTAACCAATGTCCCTACTACGTAACAACTTCCTGCACCTAACAGTTTCTGAGATATAGCCCAGACAAGACTTTCAAATAAAGATCACTACAGCAACGTCAAAGGTCAAATCAAGGTCAGACCATGACGTTGCACACCTACACCTAACCAATGTCCCTACCAAGTATCAACTTCCTACACCTTACGGTTTCTGAGATACAACCCAGATAAACCTTTTCCCGCCACCCGCACACCCACCCACCCCCCCATCTGGACACTTTGGGTGAAAACAATACCCCAACAGCTCTTAAGGGCTGTGGGGTAAAAAAGCTTATTTCTTTGCTTTATACACTATGAAATACAAATAGTTATTTTGTGTCAAAAGCTTTAGTAAACATTAACTCTTTTATTTTTATGTCAAAAGCCTTAGACACGTCAATCAACAGCTTTTTTGAGGATTTGGCCTAAGCCAAATTCACCCTTTCTAGTTTCAACTAAAATTTAGATAAAATAAGTCTTTTTTTTAAAGCAAATTTTAAACTTATATCAGTGCTTTTTTATTTTCAGCACAAAATTGTTACTACATATTAACTAGATGACAATGTTGTTACTACATATTAACTAGAACATAGATAACTTCAGCTAACTTACTTAAATAACATTCAACTCTTCATTGATTCTATTTCCTTTTAATTACATTGCTACTAATTTTAATTACATTTCTGACTAGCATCAGTTTAACTGTCACAGCAGCACAATGAAACAATATCAAATAATTCTTTGCCAAAGAATGGATATCATGCCAGAATACTTAGGCGAAACAGGAGTTTTACTTATTATGCCTCTATAAATTATGAAAAAATTCTTTTCAGATTGATAATTTATGTGCCCATTTCCTGTCATATAGATCACCCGATGCAAAAGTTTCAGAAAATTTGCTTCTTTTTTGTCTAAAATTTAAGTTTAGCAAGTTTTTGAGTAATATCCATTCATTTCAAGCAAACCTATCACAAAGTGGCTTGGTTTCTGGCCACAAAGAACAAAGACCCAAACACACCAGAGTGATCTCATCTGATCGAGTACAATAGACTCGGATACTAGCCCTCTTTAAACTGAAGAAAACATCAAAAAATTTTTAAATTGTTTTTTCCAAAAACAAGGAAGTTCTGACCATTTTAAAATCACGTCTTTGCTATATGCTCAGCTGACAATACTTAAAAATAGCCAGCCTCGGCAACCAAGAACCCAAGCCCACAGGTACAACTAAATGGGCAACAACATTGAGATTTGGGAAAATATTACGAACAACATCAGTTGGAAGAGTATACAGAATCCACAAAATATTTTCAGATCAAAGATTCACAGGCCTTGATTTCTTACAAGTTGTTTCCATATTTCAAAGCCCTAGAACCAGTTATACGGGAGATATTAGACCCTTTCAGCATGATGACCCTACATGACCTTGAAGAAGGGGTCAAAGGTCAAATTTGACATTGCAAAAGATTTGCAGACCACAATTTTGAATAAGTTGTTTTGTTTAGGGCATTTTGTTGTGCCCCCCGCCCCATTTGACATTAAATATGTGATATGGCGGTCATTTTGTTTTCAAAACAAGGCCAAAATTATTCTAAGGCAAGCTTTCCTAACCATTTACATTTTGTGCACATCGGACACATCTAGCTGCAATATTTTAAATTTTAGAACATATCAATGATTTTCGAGCAATCGGCTATGACAGCCATGTTGTTTTTTAAAATGTGTAAAAAAAATTTTACAGACATGTTTTCTCAACCATAAACCTTCTCTGCAAATTTAGTGAAGATATCTTCATAAATGAATGCAATATAAAGCTTGATTTAAAAATGTGACAATGCACACATGCACGCAGACACACGCGTGCACACGTGGAAGGCATTTCATAATCTCCCAACTCCGGCCTTGGCCACAGGGGGATAAACATCCAACTGTAGAAACATTGGTTTAATAGTGCTCCTTTTTCAATTAAGAAGTTTAACATTGAAAAGTATTTAAAGCGTTGCCATGGCAACAGGTGTTGCCAGATACCCTCCAAAACTAGATCCTGTTTTGGTGAAAATCCATGCATTGGTTTAGGCTATGGAACACCCACAAACATTAAAAATCAAAAATATTCAAAGTGTTGCCATGGTAACAATGGTTGCCAGAACCCCCCCCCCCAAAAAAAAACAAACAAACATGGGTTTAGGCTGTGGAACACCCACAAATTTTAAGGCCTAAAAATCTTTAAAGTGTTGTCATAGCAACAGTTGTCACTGGATATCCCCCAAAACCTAATCAGCTCTAGATCCTCTTGGGGTGAACATACCCTGAAAATTTGGTGAAAATCGGTGCATGGGTTTAGGCTGTGGAACACCCACAAACTTTAAGACCCCAAAATATTAAAAGTGTTGCCATGACAACAGTTGTTGCTGGATACCCCTTGAAACCAGCTCTAGATCCTCTTGGGGTTAACAGACCCTGAAAATTTTGTTTAGGCTGTGGAACACCCACAAACTTGAAGACTTGAAAATCTTAAAAGTGTTGCCATGGCAACAGTTGTTGTCAGATACCCCCAAAACTTAATCAGCTCTAGATCCTCTTGGGGTAAACATTCCCTGAAAAGTTGGGTGAAAATCCGTGCATGGGTTTAGGCTGTGGAACACCCACAATCTTTATGCCGCTGCCGTCGCTGCCCGGATGGTTCAAGGGATGACTATAACCCCAGCCTTTATGGGCTGGGGTTCAAAATCTGATCAAACTTAGAGAATTCTTTAACAGAATAAAAATCATTTGGTCTTCCCTGGTATTGTTTTTATTGCATGTTGACAAGTATGTAATTTAGTTTCTAACTTCATTACTGGATTAGATCATTTTGTTATTTTTCTTGGTGTGTGCAGCCTAGATCATCCCTTGACTATTCATTAGAACAATACTTTTGTTAACATAGTGCACTGAGTTCCCCATTGTTGGGAAGATATTGCATCTACAAAGCAGAATATTAGGTTAGATTATTCTTACATTAACTCTTATTCTAAGAATCCAAAAAAATTCAATTAAAATTAATTTTTATAAAAATTCTTAATTTCTTTTAAATGCTAATTTTCTCAACAAAAATTTGGACAAAGAGTTACTGATCAGAAAGTGAATACAGGACTACAACCTAACTCGGATGGATTTTTCTACTGTACTTTCCTATTTAGTTTTGGGCAGGGTCAGTAGGTATCTCAGTATTGAGACGATTTCACTGAAATACCAGTATTGACACTTAATGGTCAGCAAATATAGTAGTTTTTGAGAAAAGCAAAACCTTAAAAATAAACCATTAATCTAAAGAACTTGTCAAATTTTACCTCATAATTTTGAAGATATTAAGACTTCTACAACAATTTGTTTTAGCAGAATTGCCATGTTATGGTTTTTATATATTTCATTTCCTGTTAGCAAGACAATTTGATTGAGGATATGCTAGAACACAACTGTATCCCAAAATTGGGGAAGTTTTACATTTGTGATATTCCTAACAGGAAAATACACTTCCATATCTTTCCCAAATGGTAATTACACATGTCACTTTTGTTTATTGATTTTGTCTGGATTTCTTGTAAATGAAGAATAATGTTTTCTAGCTTTTCTGGCTCCTTGAAATATAGAGTAAGGAATCTAAAATTCACCACATATCTGAAATTCGCCACATGATTAAATACTAAAAAAATAAACAAACTGAGGTCAACTTTGTAGAAAGTCTAGTAGATAAAGGTTTTTTGAACTAGAAAATCACAATTTTAACACATACTCTTCTTACAATTTACAAAGATCTTACAGGTGGCAAATTTCAGACTTCTGGCGAATTTTAGATTTCTTACTCTAATTACATATAAGCTACATATATTATAGACACACACAAAAAACAGACAGCAACGACAAAATGATGTACAAAACACTGATACAAGATTCTTTCTATGAAATATAAAAATTAAAAATGCATAAGCTTGTATCACAATTATTAAAAGTCAAATGTCAATCTACTACAATCAGTACACACTGTAATTCTTCTTATGCACTAACTTTGTACAAAGTACAACTGTTTTTAAAGACCATCGAGTCTATAACTGTTATTTATATACATTTGGGTGGATATTTATTAGTATACACTGTGTAAGCTGAAATTTTCACTAAGTATTAATTTTAGCTATTTTAGCTAATAAGCTTGGATAGTGAAAATTAATTCCTAGTGAAATTTTTTAAATCTGTGTTAACATCGCAAGTAGAAACTAGCCATTAGCCAAAATTAATTCTAGTAAATTTCTGAAAAAAAAAATGAAGACTTTGTGAAATTTTCTTTTAGCTAAAATTTCTACTTATACAGTATTCACTTCTCTCATTTGATTGGTTAGTTTAAAAAATTTACAGCAGCCAATCAATAATATACTTTACACCGATTCAAGAAATTATTTTTATACCAACAAAACTATTAGTATATTTTAAGTATGAAAAAATACATAAAGAAATATAAATACATATATATTACAATGCATGTTGATATATATATAAACACTTTAAACAATGGAGAATGCTAACCTGCAAAAATACAGTGAACTGTGAAGAAGAACTTCTGTAGGATGTGACAAAGTTTTACTGTTACTGTATAACAAAATATGCAAGGTCGTGTACAGAACAGTGAACTTAATTATGCCTTTATTATCCACCATACAACGTATTTTGTGTAAATATCGAGACACACAGAATGGGTAATATTTTCTTTGATGTTCCCTGGTGCCCCTTACCATGGATAATTAGTGTAATAAATGTGTAAACAAGCACAAAATTTGTTTTGTAAATCTTTCATTAGTTATATAAGCTATAAATCTGTTATATAGAGTAAGAAATCTAAAATTTGCCAGGAATCTAAAATTCGCCACCTCTAAAACCTTAGTTAATTTTATGAAGAAAATTATGTTTTTGTGCAAAAATTGGTATTTTTCAGTTCAAAAAGCCTTAATTTACTATACAGTCAACAAATCTCACCACAATTCATTTATTTTATTAGTATTTTCACATGTGGCGAATTTCACATATGTGGCGAATTTTAGATTTCTTACTCTACATCACTAGAGAGCTACTCTCAGCTTCTGCTCATTCTTATTGCATTAGAATCCATGCAAAAATGGCAGAGAAATTTCAAGTTAAAAATTTGAAGTTCTTATGTAGAGTAAGAAATCTAAAATTCGCCAGGAATCTAAAATTCGCCACCTCTAAAACCTTAGTTAATTTTATGAAGAAAATGATGTTTTTGTCCAAAAATTGGTATTTTTCAGTTCCAAAAGCCTTAATTTACTATACAGTCAACAAATCTCGCCTCAATGCATTTATTTTATTAGTATTTTCACGTGGCGAATTTCAGATAAGTGGCGAATTTTAGATTTCTTACTCTATACTGGCACTTGTAGTTATTGATACATTTCATAGCCATGTTTTGGGATTCTTTCCATGAATATGGACTAACATTACTTATTATTTAGTCTCCTTCCCCTTTGGTCACACCCATAAATCCGGATTACTGACCTTGACCACCTCTTGACTATCCTTATATGACTAATTTGTTGCTATAATAGTGCAGCGAGTTCCCCTTGGTGGGGAAGATATCGAGTCAGCAAAGCAATAGATTAGATTAGAATAGATTAGATAATTAAAGCAGATTGGAAAGCTATTGAATACTGTAATTATGGGTCTTCCAATTTGTTCTTATTCTTCTGCTCTTTTTTACCTTCAGAAAACTGGTATTTTCTTACAGAATTCTTACACAATGGGCAAATTATTCTGAAAATTCTTAAAATAAGAATTCTGGTGGATATAGGACAGGATTTATTGGTGTTATTGTGCAAATCAAAAATGTTCGATACTGTATCAAGTTTGTTGATTGCATTCTTTTACTACAGTTAATTCATTCACAAAGTATGCTCATAGGTCTTTGTCCCATTTTAAATGAAGACATATATCTAATGCTGGTATTGTATATCTATATTTCAATATCAATTGATAATGGTTCTAAGTTTCAATATCAATAATAAAAGTGTCCATTGCAATGTTATTTCCAAGAGATTAGTGAGCAACTATTTCAACAAAGTTCTGCAATTTATAAGGACTAAATATTCAAATACTTTATGTACAGCTTGCATTATTTGAGATATAATCTGAAGTTTCAAAGTCTTTTATAACTATACTTGAAAGTTAGGGATCAAAATTGGTACAATAACAAACTAGAAATTTGCTACAATTTGTAAAATTTGCCATTTGCCGTTACTCAATAAAAATAATAAATTATTGGCAAAATTCATAGAAAGTACACAATAGGCTACATAAATCTGCCTACAATAGTCGTTTAAAACTAGATGAATGCTTTTGCTAACAAAAGTGAAGCGTCCCTGAGAGTTTAAAATGCCTTGTGGTTTTAATAAGCATGCTGTAAAGCTTAAGAATGCACAAAGCTGTACCGTACTCTTACATAAACCAACCCCCTTAGTGATATCATGACAGGGAAAATCCTACAAAGGTATTCTTTAATTAACATAAACAAGTGTTGTAGACATAGACAAGCTGGAGAAAGTGTTGTACATTGGATGTACAACATTGGATGTAACTTTAGTAAATTTTGTGTAAATGCTACAAAGCATTTCAGTAACGAGTATTGATAACTTCATATATAATCATGTGTGCAAGTATGTATTGCTATTTAGATTGTCCACAGGGTTTTGCAATAGGTTTTAATACATTGTGAAAGCATAAAAGCAACAATAAAGGCAAAAGCTATTTCATGACCCCAGTTTGACCCATACATGGGGGTCAGGAGGTAAAACTAACTGGCTATTTAGACTGTCCACATATGGTTTCCCAATACCTCTTAATACATTCCGAAGCTATAATAGCAACAATGAAGGAGATATCAGGTAAAAACTCAAAACAGCTATTTTTTACCCCAGTTTGACCCATAAGGGGGGGGGGGGGTCGGATGGTAAAACTGACCCGCTACTTAGACTCTCCACATATGCTTTCCCAATACTTCTTAATACATTCTCAATCTATAAAAGCAACATTAAAGGAGATATAAGACAAAAACTCGAAATCAGCTATTTTATGACCCCAGTTTGACCCATGGGGGGAGGGGGGGGGGGGGATCAGGGGATAAAAGTGACCAGCTATTTAGATTCTCCACATATGCTTTCCCAATACCTCTTAATACATTCTGAAGCTATAAAAGCAACGATAAAGGAGATATAAGGCAAAAACTCCAAAGCAGCTATTTATGACCCCAGTTTAGCCTATAAGGGGGGGTTGGGGGGTAAAACTGACTGGCTATTTAGACTCTCCACATATGCTTTCCCAATACCTCTTAATACATTCTAAAGCTATAAAAGCAACAATAAAGAAGATATAAGGCAAAAACTCAAAATCAGCTATTTTATGACCCCAGTTTAACCCATAAGGAGGGGTCGGGGGGTAAAACTGACCGGCTATTTAGACTCTCCACATATGCTTTCCCAATACCTCTTAATACATTCTGAAGCTATAAAAGCAACAATAAAGAAGATATAAGGCAAAAACTCAAAATCAGCTATTTTATGACCCCAGTTTGACCCATAAGGGGGGGTCGGGGGCTAAAACTGACTGGCTATTTAGACTCTCCACATATGCTTTCCCAATACCTCTTAATACATTCTGAAGCTATAAAAGCAACAATAAAGGAGATATAAGGCAAAAACTCCAAATCAGCTATTTTATGACCCCAGTTTGACCCATAAGGGGGGGCTGTGGGGTAAAACTGACCGGCTATTTAGACTCTCCACATATGCTTTCCCAATACCTCTTAATACATTCTGAAGCTATAAAAGCAACAATAAAGGAGATATAAGGCAAAAACTCAAAATCAGCTATTTTATGACCCCAGTTTGGCCCATAAGGGGGGGCCGTGGGGTAAAACTGACCGGCTATTTAGACTCTCCACATATGGTTTCCTATTACCTCCCAATACATTTTATGGCTCTAAATGCAATACTTAAGAAGATAATAGGGGGGTTGACCTAAATTTACGGCTCTCAGATTGGAAGGTGTGAAGAAATCACCCATAAATGAGACATTTTTCAAGGGATTGCTCCCAAAATCTAATCAGCTCACGTTTTCGATAGTATGAACAGGTGTGTCAAATTATAAGGCTGTGTAGCAAGTAGTTTTTCCTGAACTGCGATGACAGGGGGGGTGTACTTAAAAAAATTGTTTTTTATCATGTGACCTTCATAAAGGACAAAGGTCAAATTTAAGCATGCAGAAAAATTTTCCCACGCCTAAGGTATATAAGTGCCAAATATGGTTTGAAACCTTCTAATAATAAGGGAGATATTCAAGGGAGACCATAATGCGGCGGCGGCGGCAAGGAAACTGAGGCGAAAACAAATAAGCGCCCTTTCAGGGACGCTTAATTATAAATCGGGAAAGACTTTTCCATTATTCCAATAAAATGAGGCATATTTCCTCAATGGTGAAATTCACATAGTGTAGTTAATTTCATATAAAGAACTGTATCATAAAGACTTGCTTGGTTTCTGACCTCTTGGACCAATATGGCCGTGTCTATGCTTATGTTTGTTTTTATTGAACAGACTGATCTCAGTTTTTCCCACAAAAGTGGTATCCAAACGATGTATATTGCTCCAAAACAGGAAGTCCTCCTTCTTAGGATTTAGGTCAAGGTCATAAAAGCCCCCTTCTCCTGATTGGTCAGATTCATAGGTCACAGCAACTTTCCCAGGGATAGGATTAAAGTCAAGGTCATCAATGTTGTATGCGTGTGATTCACCAGAAAAATCAAAGTCATTCTCAACGTCACCACTTCCCAAAGTATCCTGGTCGACTGCTGGTGTACCTGAAATTATAGTTATTAAATGATTTATATGTAATATTACATGATTGATATTCGTACAAAGTCAAGCAGAAAATAGGAAAATGCTTGGCAAATTAAAATATGGTTTTAAGGAGATTATGGGAAGGGGCATTTTTTAAGGCATAAACACTTAATGCACTCGATGCAGTTTTTCTTTATGTTGACAGCAACTAGATTATATTTTATTTATTTGGGTTTTAATGTAATTTTCAACCCATTAAATATGTCATTTGATAATACAGAAATACTTGGTGCAGTGTCAGAAGCTTGATTAAATAAATTTGAGTTATTGTATTGCATATAATAAGAGTAGTTTTGAGTGTTAAAAAAAGTAGTGATAGGTTTCCAATTTAAGGATATCTTTGAGATTTAAACCATCAATGTTAGAGGCTTTGTGACTGTAGTAACCCTCCACCACCAAACCACATCTGAAGCTTAATAACAGCGAATTAAACACACTGCATTTAGTTTGTAGTTTCCATGGAGTTTACTTGCATTTGCCAAGCACATTTCATACAATATACTATAAAGGTTTGTGAATTAACCCTTAATATAGACCCTCTTCCCTTCACAAACATCAAATTACATAATTTGTTTCAAAATTTATCAATTATATTAATGCTGAGATTAAGGTACAATTTTGAATACAGTGGTCCAGTGAAATATTCCCTTTGCTTTACATATAGAACATAATATTAACACTCTCACATAAACATAGTTGGGATAAGTTACAACACTGAATAAGTCACACAGGCCCACATCAAATAAGATTTAATAACATTACACCTTACAGATTTCACATTCTGCAACAGTGAGTACTTGTTTAGTACAGTCAGCTATTGTATTGTATATTTATATTCACTGAAATACCTCCCTTTACTGCATGACTCAAAGTACTATTTGACCCATCCAAATTGTACAAGTACAGCCCAACCTCTCTGTTGACTGACATTCCCCTGACTGAAAGACAGTGGCTAAGGAATGACCATTTATCAATGTCTTTGATGTCCTTTAGCCTGCCTCTGGGGACAGGACCCAAAGACAGATGTCTGCATTTTTAAGAGGTTATACAAGCCACTCTTTATTTGCCTGTACGTGGGTTCAAACCCAGGTCCTCTAAGTTTCTAGATTAGTGTTTTATCCACTAGGCCACAGTGGCAGATATACTATACTTTATAATTATATACTACTAATAATTGATACCTTTAAAATTTAACATCTACAAAAAAAATTTTCTACAAGAAACAAAAACAACATCAAGGAAAGGAAGGCTAGGAATGTAATATTTTAAAGATAAATAATGTTGTAGTTAGTATAAAAAATATGAAATATTCCAGAGTCAGGAAAATTTCCCACTGAAAATATGAACTTATGAATAATTGTAAAACATGGCTAAAATCTTGGTGAATGGTTTTCAAATTATGAAAACAAGTCTATAAAGTTAGTGGGACAATGTTTGAATCATCTTGATATGATCACAAATAAAAACCAAAATATGTCCCTTTAAATATTGTGACAGGAACCTTTTTTCATTTATGTTTTACCAAGCTTGTCTATGTCTGCTGCAGAATTTCAAAGGATACTTATTCCTGTTGCAAAATATTAAGGAGTTACCAATTTAGTGGCAAATTTCATGAGCTGTGGAAATTTCTTTCATTTCTGACACTATTATTATGTCACACAGAGTTTAATTACATCAACACACAAATATGTTTGTTACATACATTTACTGTCAGGTTAGTCTAACACATAGGTGAAGTTCTAGCTATGTATAGAAACATATACAAAGGTAACACTTGATAAAGTATGTTTTATTTCTATGGATTATGAACCAGTATGAATCAATTATAAGCCAAAAATTTGTTTATTTTGTAGAGTAAGAAATGTAAAATTCGCCAGATATCTGAAATTCGCCACATGTTGAAACACTAAGGAATTAAATGAATTGAGGTGAGATTTGTTGAATGTATAGTAAATTAAGGCTTTTTGAACTGAAAAATACCAAGTTTAAGATAAAACATTTTTTTTATATAGAATTAAGTAAGATTTTTAGAAGTGGCGAAATTTAGATTTCTGGCGAATTTTAGACTCCTTACTCTAAACAAGTCTATATTTGAAAAGGTTCAAAGAAAGCAATGCAATTTAAATAGCAAAATTTTGCACAAAAATATGATCAAACAATTAAACCCTCTGAAAACAGATATCATTGAGCTAAATGTTTCTGGCTTAAGCCCTGCTTCCAAATCAGCAACAGATCAAACAAAATTGTTCAGTAATAAGTTTACAGAATTAAATAATATACACTAAAACCTCTATTATCCAACCTTCCATAATACAAAATATTCAATTTTATGGATTAATTTTCACTAGTCATATCTGTATTTTGCAACAGTTCTCCATTAAAATACTTACATTACAATACTTCTATTTTATGACCCTTCTGATTACCCAATCAGAATCTTAGTCTCTCAGCATGTTTGGATAACTGAGGTTTTGTTGTGTGAAAATCAAGCTGTGGCTTAAAGCTACATGGGTTATCATGATACCTTGTGTATCATAATTCTATTCTATTTTAAACTTTTATAGCATTTAATCTCTGCCAAGCACTTAATCTCTGATCAATAATACCATGCATTTCTGGTTAGAAACCTAGCCAGCAATAAATTAGCCATCAATATGTGATTTTTCACTGCATTTTGGGGTAACTTATAATTATTTATGCTTTAGTTCTAAGTTTCTGTAATATGAAGTGAAATGTTTCCTAATTAGTCTGTTGAATATTGACACACGGTATGACACACAAGGTATAGTGACATCCCATGAAAAATAACAAAACATGATTAAATATTATTAACGTCCTTAAAACTTTGTACAGATCAATAAAATTCCAGTCAAAAGATCAATATATATAGAGCATGTACATGCCAAGCACATGTCAAAATTTCAACTCATGGATAATTATAAATAATCTGTGAACATTGCATAATATTTACAAATATATACACTGCAAAGCTTAAAGCTGTCCACACTTCAAACAAGAAATCAGTGACCGACTAAATAGATACAGGATCAGATCTCGATTGGACGGTTAACTCAACCCGACTTAGATTTGGTGTGAGGCTGTTGATTTTTATGGTTACTTATTTCAGTGTCATTACATGTGTGCTGTAGTCTGGTATGATATTCTATATAGAATATTTGGAAAGTGGATGAATTCCAAATCCGTGAGTGTATTTTGTGTGTATTAATTAGCATGAGATTCAAAGGTCAAGGTTGTAGCTTTAGTTCATACCAGGATAGGCCCTCAATGCCTAGGGAAGGCATCACAGCATAATATTCCAATATCAATCAATATATCTCTCTGGTTTTCAATATTGATACTAAAAGTGTGAATTTAATATCATTTCCAGCACCTGCCATAAAGAATTTTAAAAATATTGCCACAACTTATCATTTCTGTAGTTCAAACACCAACATAATTTTTATATATGAACAGTTATTGTGAAACACGATGTATTTTAATCTTTTGCAAAGTGACCAAATAATGAAAACATTCTCCAAAGTGCTAGTAGCCCCTCCAAAAGCAATAATGTATACAATGCATATTCAACTAGACCTAGCGCATCAGAGAACCGATGCAAATTGTATCCACCAGAAAGAAAATTCACCAAAGCCAATCAACCATCGCTTAACCTTGAAGGAGGAGTTAGCAAGTTATAAGCACTCTTAAGTTTGGCTATCCTTGTCTGACCTTGAAGGAGGAGCCCAAGGTGAAATCTGACCACACCAAAAGATTCCTAGCCCATGATTTCCTATAGGTTGGTTTACCATCCCAAACCTCTAAGACCAATAATAAGCAAATTACAAGCACTTTTAGGTTCGGCTATCCTCGCTTGACCTTGAAGGAGCCCAAGGTGAAATCCGAACACACCAAAAGATTCCCAGCCCATGATTTCATATAGGTTGGTTTACCATCCTAAACCTCTATGACCAATAATAAGCAAGTTATAAGCACTTTTAAGTTTGACTTTCCTCGTTTGACCTTGAAGGAGGGGTCCAAAATCAAATCTGATAACACCAGAAGATTCCCAGCCCATGATTTCCTATAGGTTGGTTTACCATCTCAAACCTCTGGAACCAATAATAAGGGAGATATAAGCACTTTTCATGACTGACAAAGAAACACCCCTGACGGCCATCTTGTTTTTCAAAATGGGGCCAAAAATATTCCCAGTCAAGACTGTGTAACGAGGAACATATCCTGTGAATTTGAGATCTCTGCCTATAATACCCTTTGCTCTAGAGGGCCAACAAAAGTCCTTGCTGAAAGTAAAAAAAACGTCCATGGCAGCAATCTTGTTTTTCAAAATGAGGCCAAAAATATTCCCAGGCAAGATTTTATGGTTATGAATATATCCTGCAATTTTGAGAAGGCTAGCTATAATATTTTTTTCTTTAGAGTGGTAATGGTGAAATCTCTCTACACACTGCGGTGGCAGCGGCGTAACAAAGCAAAATCCATAGTATCCTCGGGATGCTATCCGACGGATACAATACAGTTTTCCAACACAAATGTTAACTGGGAGGGAATTGAACAGTGAACAACCAAATATCTGAACTAAGACTTAACTAGACTTAAACATAGAATGCCGATAATATTATTTTTAATACATATTGCAAGAAATAAAATAAGACTATATACAATCATATTCTTGGAAAAAAGAAACAACAATTGGACAACATATAAGCTATAATTTATGGCTTATGAGGAATTCTGGAGGCTGCAAGCAAATACATGTACACATAAATGGCATGAGGGTTTTGAATGACAAACACATGAAATCAGGAAAATTCAATTGAAAACACAATCTGGTTTGTTAATACAAATACATTATTATCTGTATAACTAAAATATCAACTAGATATTGCGTCTCGATGCAGTGTATCCCCGGACAGGACATGGTTGAAGTGTGACATACAGAGTATTGCCAAATTATAAGTATCAAGGACCACGTTCGACCTTAAAGGAGGGGTCGAAGGTCAAATCTGAACCAACCCAAAAACTAGACAAAAGTTTTTGTACACAAAAACAAAGCGTCCCTACAGCCTTTAAGTTTTATATGAAATGCTAAAGGACCAATGTGAAGAGGTAAATGTTATTGGTGAAGAGAAATTCTCCTGAAAGGACCATGTTAGGGTCACAAGAGTGATCTTAAAAGGAAAAAAGCAATCAGTGCCTGTGAACAGGTTCTGTATCAGTTGACTGTGTCTTTTCAGCTGCAAAGTAGAACAAGCACGTTTAGGTTTGGCTATGCTGGTTTGACCCTGAACAAGAGGCCCAAGGTCAAATCCGTCCACACCAGAAGATTCCCAGCACATGATTTCCTACATGTTGGTTTACCATCCCAAACCTCTAGGACTAATAATAAGCGAGTTATACACACTTTTAAGTTTGGCTATGCTCGTTTGACCTTGAAGGAGAGGCCCAAGGTCAAATGCAACCACACCAGAAGATTCCCAGCCCATGATTTCCTACATGTTGGTATACCATCCCAAACCTCTAGGACCAATAATAAGCGAGTTATAAGCACTTTTAAGTTTGACTATGCTTGTTTGACCTTGAAGAAGAGGCCCAAGGTCAAATCTTACCACACCAAAAGATTCCCAGCCCATGATATCCTATATGTTGGTATACCATCACAAACCTCTAGGACCAATAATAAGCGAATTATAAGCACTTTTAAGTTTGGCTATACTCGTTTGACTTTGAAGGAGGGGCCCAAGGTCAAATCTTACCACACCAGAAGATTCCCAGCACATGATTTACTGTATGTTGGTATACCATCCCAAACCTCTAGGACCAATAATAAGCGAGTTATAAGCACTTTTAAGTTTGGCTATGCTCGTCTGACCTTGAAGAAGAGGCCCAAGGTCAAATCTGACCACACCAAAAGATTCCCAGCACATGACTTCCTATATGTTGGTATACTATCCCAAACCTCTAGGACCAATAATGAGCAAGTTATAAGCACTTTTAAGTTTGGCTATGCTCATTTGACCTTGAAAGGGAGGCCCAAGGTCAAATCCGACCACACGAAAAGATTCCCAGCCCATGGTTTCCTCTATGTTGGTATACCATCCCAAACCTGTAGGACCAATAATAAGTGAGTTATAAGCACTTTAAACTTTGCTTATCCTCGGTTGACCTTGAAGGAGGGGCCCAAGGTCAAATGCAACCACACCAGAAGATTCCCAGCCCATGATTTCCTACATGTTGGTATACCATCCCAAACCTCTAGGACCAATAATAAGCGAGTTATAAACACTTTTAAGTTTGGCTATGCTCGTTTGACCTTGAAGAAGAGGCCCAAGGTCAAATCTGACCACACCAAAAGATTCCCAGCACATGATTTCCTATATGTTGGTACACCATCCGAAACCTCTAGGACTAATAATAAGCGAGTTATAAGCACTTTTAAGTTTGGCTATGCTCGTTTGACCTTGAAGAAGAGGCCCAAGGTCAAATCTGACCACACCAAAAGATTCCCAGCACATGATTTCCTATATGTTGGTATACCATCCCAAACCTCTAGGACTAATAATAAGCGAGTTATAAGCACTTTTAAGTTTGCCTATCCTCGTTTGACCTTGAACGAGGGGCCAAAGGTCAAATCTAACCACACCAGAGGATTCCCTGCACATGATTTCCTATATGTTGGTATACCATCACAAACCTCTAGGACCAATAATAAGCGAGTTATAAGCACTTTTAGGTTTGGCTATCCTCATTTGACCTTGAAGGAGGAGTCCAAGGTCAAATCTGACCACACCAGAAGATTCCCAGCACATGATTTCCTATATGTTGGTATACCATCACTAACCTCTAGGACCAATAATAAGCGAGTTATAAGCACTTTTAAGTTTTGCTATCCTCGTCTGACCTTGAAGGAGGGGCCCAAGGTCAAATTCGACCACACCAGATGGTTCCCAGCCCATGATTTTCTATATGTTGGTATACCATCACAAACCTCTAGGACCAATAATAAGCGAGTTATAAGCACTTTTAGGTTTGGCTATCCTCATTTGACCTTGCAGGAGGAGTCCAAGGTCAAGTCTGACCACACCAGAAGATTCCCAGCACATAATTTCCTATATGTTGGTATACCATCACAAACTTCTAGGACCAATAATAAACGAGTTATAAGCACTTTTAAGTTTGGCTATGCTCTTTTGACCTTGAAAGGGGGGCCCAAGGTCAAATCCGACCACACCAGAAGATTCCCAGCCCATGATTTCCTATATGTTGGTATACCATCCCAAACCTCTAGGACTAATAATAAGCGAGTTATAAGCACTTTTCAGTTTGGCTATCCTCGAATGACCTTGAAGGAGAGGCCCAAGGTCAAATCCGACCACACCAAAAGATTCCCAGCCCATGATTTCCTATATGTTGGTATACCATCCAAAACCTGTAGGACCAATAATAAGCGAGTTATAAACACTTTTATGTTTGGCTATCCTCGTTTGACCTTGAAGGAGAGGCCCAAGGTCAAATCTGACCACACCAGAAGATTCCCAGCACATGATTTCCTATATGTTGGTATACCATCCCAAACCTCTAGGACCAATAATAAGCGAGTTATAAGCACTTTTAAGTTTGGCTATGCTCGTTTGACCTTGAACGAGGGGCCCAAGGTCAAATCCGACCACACCAGAAGATTCCCAGCCCATGATTTCCTATATGTTGGTATACCATCCCAAACCTCTAGGACCAATAATAAGCGAGTTATAAGAACTTTTAAGTTTGGCTATGCTCGTTTGACCTTGAAGGGGGGGCCCAAGGTCAAATGCGACCACAGCAGAAGATTCCCAGCCCATGATTTCCTATATGTTGGTATACCATCCCAAACCTCTAGGACCAATAATAAGCGAGTTATAAGAACTTTTAAGTTTGGCTATGCTCGTTTGACCTTGAAGGGGGGGCCCAAGGTCAAATGCGACCACAGCAGAAGATTCCCAGCACATGATTTCCTATATGTTGGTATACCATCACAAACCTCTAGGACCAATAATAAGCGAGTTATAAGCACTTTTCAGTTTGGCTATCCTCGTTTGACCTTGAAGGAGGGGCCCAAGGTCAAATGCGACCACAGCAGAAGATTCCCAGCCCATGATTTCCTATATGTTGGTATACCATCCCAAACCTCTAGGACCAATAATAAGCGAGTTATAAGAACTTTTAAGTTTGGCTATGCTCGTTTGACCTTGAAGGGGGGGCCCAAGGTCAAATGCGACCACAGCAGAAGATTCCCAGCACATGATTTCCTATATGTTGGTATACCATCACAAACCTCTAGGACCAATAATAAGCGAGTTATAAGCACTTTTCAGTTTGGCTATCCTCGTTTGACCTTGAAGGAGACGTCCAAGGTCAAATCTGACCACACCAAAAGATTCCCAGCCCATGGTTTCCTATATGTTGGTATACCATCCCAAACCTCTAGGACCAATAATAAGCAAGTTATAAGCACTTTAAACTTTGCCTATCCTCGCTTGACCTTGAACGAGGGGCCCAAGGTCAAATCTGACCACACCAGAAGATTCCCAGCACATGATTTCCTATATGTTGGTATACCATCCCAAACCTCTACGACCAATAATAAGCGAGTTCAAGGCTTAATCTTAGCAAAATTTTTATGAACTTATAATCAATCGCCCGTCAATCGGTCAATTATGGCCCGATTGATCCCAATATCGACTGGAGCCTAGATTCTTCCCTCAGGAATGTGCATACCAAATTTGGTTGGCCCACAACCAGTACTTTCTGAGGAAATCTAGTGAAAAGGAAGTAAATTTTTTTTTGAATTTTTGATAATGTGACCTTGATAAAGGTCAAAGGTCAAATTTATGCCTGTCAAAAAATTTCCCCACGCCTATAGAAGAACACTGCCACATATCATTTAGATAGGCTTAATAACAAGGGAGATATTCAAGGGAGACGATAATGCGGCGGCGGCGGCGGCGGCTGACTGAAAACCGGGGGTGAAACCAATAAGCGTCCCCTTTTCAAGGGACGCTTAATTAGGGGCACATGATTTCCCATAAGTTGTCTTCACATTCAAACCTCTACGACCAATAATAAGGGAGATATACACCATTATAGGTATCAAGGACCACATTAGACCTTTAAGGAGGGGTCCAAGGTCAAATTTGACATCACCAAAAGATTCGGGGCACATGATTTCCTATAAATTGTCTTCACATCCAAAAACTCTCCGACCAATAATAGGGGAGATATAGTCCATCATAGGTATCAAGTACCACATTCGACCTTCAAGGATGGATCCAAGGTCAAATCTGACCCCACCAAAAGATTCGGGGCACATGACTTCCTATAAGTTGTCTTCACATCCAAAACCTCTACGACCAATAATGAGGGAGATATAGACCATTAGAGGTATCAAGGGCCACATTCGACCTTGAAGGAGGGATCTAAGGTCAAATCTGACCTCACAGAAAGATTTGGGGCACATGATTTCTAATAGGTTGTCTTCACATCCAAAACCTCTACGACCAATAACAAGGGAGATATAGGCCATTATAGGTATGAAGAACCACATTTGACCTGGAAGGTCATCTGAAACTAGCAAAGGATTCGGGCACATGATTTCCTATAAGTTGTCTTCACATCCAAAACATCTACGACCAATAATAAGTGAGATATAGGAGGGGTCACATCAGATTTTAAGTCTGGTCACATCAGATTTTCAAATTTGTTGCCATAGCAAACAACCCAATTAAACAAACCGGACCAAAATGTTAGCCAGGCAAGATTTTATAGCAGGGAAGATATCCTGAAACCTTGGTAAGGATAGGTCATTACAGGTATGAAGAACCACATTTGACCTTGAAGGAGGGGTCCAAGGTCAAATCTGAAACCAGCAAAAGATTTGGGGCATATGATTTCCTATAAGTTGTCTTCACATCCAAAACCTCTACGATCAATAACAAGGGAGATATAGGCTCCTTTAAGTTTGGTCACCTCAGATTTTCAAATTCGTTGCCATAGCAACCAACCACATTGAACTGGACCAAATGTTAGCCAGGCAAGATTTCATAGCAGGGAAGCTATCTTGAAACCTTGGTGAGGATAGGTGCAACAGATTTCTAGCTATAAGTGATTTACTCAATGCTGAACTTTCAAAGTAGCTATTACTCAGTTAGCTATGGACCTACAGCTCTGAATATTTGCCATGACAGAGTACATTTAAAAGTACATGAACAACATATTTGACAAAAAAAAAACTCTAAATTTAAGAGGTTTGCAGATATAAGTGATTTACTCAATGGTGAACTGTCAAGGTAGCTATTACTCAGTTAGCTATGGACCTACAGTTCTCAAAATTTGTCATGACACTGTGCATCAAAAAGTAGCTGAACAACATATTTGACAAAATTATTGTAACTAACAGTTATGAAGAAAAATATCATTTACTCATTTTGGACATGGTAAAAACTGAATACAGGTATTACTCACATAGCTATTGAGACAGACTTCTGAAAAAGTTACCACCTTGTAGGCATGGAGAAAGTAGCTGAACAACATATTTTACCAAATTGTTGTAAATGCAGTCATTTCTGAGTTATACGCACTTTACTCAAAGTAGCTACCAGTGTTATTACTCACTTAGTTATGGACCTATACCATACATAATCTCCTGTCCAGTGGGCCATCTAGAGATAATCAACATGTGCCAGTAAGTTATACAGCCAATGATAAAGGAGGTATATGGCCTCACAGTCTTATATAGGCATATATATGCAGTAAAAGATACCATTTTGAGTCATTTTAGCAGGCCTAAGATGACCTTTAAAACAATAGCCAAGGTCAACAAACTGGTTGCCGGTACTCCATCATGTACTCTACCTCCAAAACCATTTTCAATAGTTAGCATTAAGTGTGAAAATATCTCCAAAAAGGCCAACATTGGTCTCGGTGGTGGTCTGTGTATGACCTTCAATGAAGAGTTTCAAGGTCAAATTTCTGCATGTTTATAGAGGACATATATATGTATTATATATACCAGCCATAGGATGATCTAACTTTCTGTATATGAGAACTGGGCCAAAATGTGAAAAATGGTCAAAATCTGACCATTAAGAGGCCACCAGTGACCTTGAAGTTGAAGGTCAAGGTCACAAAACAATAGCAGTCGTGGTGTTGTCCATATATACCCACATACCAAATTTGAAAGGTCTAACTAAAATATTTTATAAGTTATCGCATCCAAAAGGAAATCTCTGAGGTGGCGACAGCGTGAATCCTAAGCATCCCCGACTTTCGTCCCGATACAATAACCAAAGGATTTATGGGATAATTTCAAAAAAATTATTCAAGACCTTAATACGTTAGTTCTCCTTGGAAATGCCCTGGTAGGTGGTGGATTGGACCACTGTAATTTCTTTTTGCCTGACTCAAAGATTTTGAGTTCAGGAAATTCCAGCATGTTCAAAACTCACTCTATAGGGAGGGCTCTACTTGAGCCTTCAGGTCTTCCCACATCAGTCCATGCCGCAAAAAACTCTGTTAGCCCCAAGTAAAACACAGGGTAAAGTTCAAAACAGGGCTAATTACATACAAAAATTCTAAAACATGGCCAACCAGTGAACCTTTGTAAAAAACTTCATCCCTACACTTTGTCTAGAAATACTAGACGCAGCTTTGCAAAATTTAAGTTACTTTCAACCATAAAGTTCACAAATTGTATAAACTTCTTTCCAACTCCTTCAGGGACTATGCACCAACCCTCTGAAACTTTCTTCTTTTCAACATAAGACCAGCCCCTTAGTTGTGTTCCTTAAGAAACATCTTGCGATTCACCTGTTCAACTGAAGCTTCTCCCTTTAGTATTCTCCCATCCATATTCAGACCCACAACCCTAGACCGAGTTCCTGTCTCATCGCCAATTGCTATTGACAATACTGATGGATATATAATACAGAGGTGAGGGATAGAGATCACATGTACTTGTTTTCTGTGTATATACTGCCAATGGTGGGTCATTATTGTATTTACTTAGTTTCCTTGTTATAAGTATATATACAAGTACCCGGTTTGTAAAACATTTTGAGGTTTCACTAAACTGCTTTTACAGGCCAGGAATTTCTTTTATAAATAAAACTGCAAAGGGGAAGATTTGTTTATACTTTTTTTAATAAAATTGCAAATTTAATATTAAGTAAATTAAATTTTTATAAGTTAATACCCTATCCAATGGATAATTGCTTTACTGGTCGGCGCGACCGGTCCCGCCAAACGCCAGTAAAAGATGTCCTGTATATACTACCGGCTTGACTGGTCACAGAGTGTGCATTCGCCAGGTGGCGCATTGTACTTCCTTCCTGTCTAGACAGCATGACTTCATAGCATCCTTTTCATGTCTAGTCCTAGTAAGACCCCTAGTAAGCTGATAGCAGGGCCATATGGGTGGGCCTTGCCTGTCCATTGGATAGGGTAGTAACTTATAAAAATTTAATTTACTTATTAAATTTGCAATTTTATTGCTTTAATACATCCTATCCAATGGACAATTGCTGAATAACTACCGCTTGGTAGGCGGGTAAGTTACTAGGGACTCAGTTGAACTCATAAACAAAAAACAAAGGTTGAGAAGGCCCGGTTGACCTAAGGTCAGATGACCTCAAAGGTCAAGGTCGGCTGAGACTAACCGGTTACCCGGAAGTCTACCAAAGTTCCCCCCCCCCCTTTTCTCAGACCTGCTCTGAGAAAGGGAGAAGAGGGTTGAGTTCAGTCCCATAAGAAATAAACTTCCCAAAGGAAGCAAGTCAGTGTTTTTTTTGTTTTTGTTTTTTGGTATTATATACAAATATACATGCTATGTACATATATATATATACATGTATTTACATATTTACATACATGTATCTCCTCATTTTTGGGCTTGGTGGTGGTGGACCTGTCGGGCCGCCACCACAGGCCCTAAATGAAAAAGCTCTGTATCAGCCCAAGCCACATCCTTCAAATAAAATTGTGTGAAGGTGTTATGGGATTTCCAGTGGCAGGCTGACAGAATCTGCTGTAAGGAGACCCCCGACTTGAAGGCCTTAGAAGCAGCAAAGGCCCTGACATCATGGGCTTTGACCTGATGCAGTGTGAGGGCCTCCTGGTCAGAGAGCTCATAACAAAGGATCACAGTCATGATCCATGAGGAGATGGTGGCAGGTGAGATGTCCTTATCAAAACCTTTCTTGAAGGAGACAAAGATCAACTCCTTGTTCTGCCTAAGATCTGAGGTCCTGTCCAGGTAATAGCGAAGGGCCCTGACTGGACACAAGGACCTGTCACCCTTGAGTGACTTATCCAGAGTGGGGGCCAGGCTGGTATGACCACTGGGGCCACACTATCTGGACCTTCCTTAGCCAGCTGGTTCTTGGATAGAAAGCTGGGTGAGGGGTACAAGGACACCTTAGACCAGGCTGACTGGTGTCTGATGTTTTTATGTAACCAAGCATGGATCTCACACCTGCACTTACCAGAACCCAGGGCCAGCAGAAAAACAGTCTTGAAGGTCAAATGTTTTAGTGAGGCCTCTTTTAAAGGTTCAAAGGGAGCCTTAGTCAGCTGGTACAAGACCAGGGACAGGTTCCAAGAGGGTATACCCCTCCTGCCCTTGGGCCTGTCTCTATGGAAACTATCCAGGAGACGAGTGAGATTCTCATCTTTGCTGACATTAATGGGGGAGTTGCCCAACTTGTCAGCAATGGTTGATCTGTATCCATCAATGGTACCTGGCTGCAACTTCCTGTCCTGGAACAGGTGCAAAAGGAAGTCAGCTATGGCTTTCAGAGGTGGTACCCTGAAGTCCGCCTGATTACTGAGGCACCACTTTGTAAAAATGGTCCACTTTGCCTCATAGACGGATCTGGTTGATCCTCTTTGAGGAGCCTCAATTCATGCTGCCACTGCCTCAGAGAAGAACTGCTCCTTGATTGCTGTGGCTCTAGGAGCCAGGCATGTAGGTTCAGGTTTGACAGGTTCCTGTGCAGGGTCTGGTTGAATGGCTGAGACACCAAGTTGGGTAGGTTGGGCAGACACAGTGGGATCTGACTGGATATTGCCACTAGATCCCAGAACCCCGGTGCAATCAGTATGATTCTGTTGCATGGGTAGTCCTGCAACTTCTCCACTACTTTGCCCAAGATGGCTGCTGGTGGGAAGGCATATGGGTCCAGATCCTCCCAGGACAGACTGAGTGCATCCACTACCCATGCCTGGGGGTCTGGAACCGGTGACACAAACTGTGGTAGTTTGTTGTTGAACCTGGTGGCAAACAAGTCCACCTGGGGCTGGTGCCATCTGGAGCATATAGCTTGGAACACCACTGGGTGAAGGGACCATTCCGTTTGAATGGTCTGGCCAAGTCTGGATAGCTTGTCTGCTAAATCGTTAAGCCGGCCGGGGATGTGACGTGCTCTGAGAGTTACCTGTTTCCTGGTGCTGGATTCCAGGACAGGATTCTCCACAGTAGGGCACACAGTGAGCCCAACTTCATCCCCCTTCCTTGTTGATATAGGCAACCACTGCTGTGTTGTCTGTGGCTACCAGTACTATGTTGTTGCAACAGAGGTCATGGAACTCTTTTAGGGCCAGAAAGACCGCTTTTAGTTCCAAATGGTTTATGTGCAATTTGCTTTCTGGATGGGACCAGGTTCCCCTTGCAGTGCGCTCGTTTAAGTGAGCGCCCCACCCTTCTTTTGATGCGTCTGTAAATATCTGCAGAGCATGTTTTAGTGGGTGTAATGGTTGACCTGGATGCACATTGCTTTCCTCCAGCCACCACCTTAGGTGGGGGTGGAGCAATCTGGGAACGGGTATCACCTTTTCTAGTGATTCTGGTACCCTCCAGTTGTTCTTCAAGTGCCACTGTATGGGTCTCATATGAAGTCGACCTAGGTGGACTTGCTTTTCTGTTGCTGTTAGGAGCCCTATGAGGGACATGAACTGCCAGACCAGACAGAAATGACTGAATTTTGTCTATGAAAGTCTGCCAACGCTCTGGTGTGGGTCTGACTCAGCCCACTTTCAAGTCGGACTGGTAACCTACGAAGTTGAAAACCTGTTTTGGTTCCAGTTCTGAGAGAGAGAGAGAGCTACCAAGGTCTGTGTATGCTGGAGACAAGTTTGGTGGGATGTGGCTCTCACCAACCAGTCGTCTAGGTACTGGTGGATTCTTATACACCTCTGTAAGGCCATCAGTTTGACCTCTTTGGCCACCACTGTGAACTCCATGGGTGCTGTGGAAAGGCCGAAGGGTAGGGCTGTGAACTGGCAGGACTGACCCTGGAGATGAAAACGCATGTACTTCCTGGACTGACTGTGAATAGGTATGTGGAAGTATGCGTCTTTGAAGTCTATGGATGTGACCCACTCCCCTGGCTGTATGGAGGTTCTTATTGTCTCTGGGGTCTCCATTTTGAACGACTCTGTGTTTAGGAAGGTGTTCAAGATGCTCAGGTCCAAGATAGGTCTCCACCGGTTGTTGGGTTTGGGTACCAAAAATAGCTGGTTGTGAAACCCTAGTGAGTTTTGGTTTGTTACCGGTTCTACTGTATTTTGTTCACCAGCTGATACAGTGCCTCCAAAAGGTGGGCCTGTTTGGATGGGTTGTGATAGTTGCTTATGACAGTTGGTGACCTGGTTAAGTTTGGTCTGAACCGGAAGGGAAGGGTGTAACCCTCACTGAGTATGGTGACTACTTTTGGACTCGAACCCAGAGCTTCCCATTTCTCCCAAAAATTGTGTAGCCTTACCCCTACAGGTGGATCTATAGCAACAGTTGGGACATTTGTGACAAGATTTGCAGAACTCAAGTGACCTACACAGGAAACATCTTTCACATATTTTATTTCTGTGTGATTGTAACAATAATTGGGATTTACGCCTTTCTTTTGTGGCAACCCTGTAACAGAATGAGCATTTGCAACACAAAAGTCAACATGAGAATGTATAGTCACTTTCTTGTCTCCGGCTATCACTGGAGAAGGGTTCAAGCCTATCTGACCGGACACATAAACAGAGTCCTTCAGTCCGGCCACAAACTCTACACACTGATTATCATTTACGCGGCTTGGAAGTGACTTGGAACCATTAGCCGGCTTCTGGGAGAAGGTTGAAGGCTTGCCACGACTTTTCTTGGCTTGCTGTCTATCCCTTATTTGCTTCCATGCTGGGTTACCGGACTTCCAGTCCGGTTGATGAACAGACTTGTCACTGGGAGCATAAGGGTGAAAGCAACCTTGACATCTGTGAGACTGGCCAGAAGAACGCCTCTCTTCATTTCTATAAATTTCCTCTTCAGCCTTGGTGATAAGCTGGTCAGGGAATAGTGAGTGTAGATGAACAGGGGCCGTACACAGAGCAGTAAGGGCATCCTGCTTCACACCAGCATGTAAATATTCTAAATAACTGTCCCTGCGTGCAAGGGTAAAGTTCGCCATACCGATGAAAACCCCTTCAGAAAGGTCTTGCATAGTCCTGGCCATGACTTGAGAGATTGACCGGTTGAAGGTCACCAGATAGTCCAGTTCATCTACGGCCTGCTTCATTCTCTCAGACGACTTGCCCTTCATGCTATCCAGATGTAAAGTCTTTAACTGAAAAGACATGGCATCTAGAACCCTGGTCAAGCAACCTGACAGTCCAGCAGCCTGATTACACATGACAGTTTGTTCTCTGGCTGATCTCTCCCAATGCCTAAGCATGTCCTGGCTGAGGGCCCGTGAGGGTGGGGCAGTAGGAAGGCTATGTCTGGCAACCCGGCTTAAAGAACTGTTGAGCTTGGCCGGTTCCGGAGACCAGGAGCATACAGTGGTATTGTCACAGTCCTTCTTCTCAGTATGTATCCCACACCATCTGGACGACTGGGGAGGCTTGATGAATTGATCTTTGAGGAGGCCAGCAGTTTCTGTATTTCTTGCAGGGTAGCCCTCTGTGATGGTGAGATTAAGCTTTTCCATCTTCTTGCACAGCCAATCGTCCACCAAAAGCTTGACTGACACTTTACTGGTTGGCTGAACACTTGAACTGGCAAAAGGGTTGTCATCAGAAGATGAAACACTCTCAAACTCAGGGACCTTGTGCCAACCCATGAAGGATCTCACGCCTCTGATTGTCTCTCTATAGCTGGCCTCCTCAGAGAGTTCTTGATCTGCAGACTCGTCCCTGGTGAGTTCTCCGTCTGGGGAACCATCCCGGAAGTTTCCTTCCAACAGGGAACCGGCCTCACTGTGCTGGTCTTCCTCACTTTCAGACCCACTGGTGCTCTGGACAACCCTACCACTGGTCAGGGTCTGGTCTACGCTGAGGGCAGCATCACCGGTACCGGAAGGCAATACATCAGGACCTGCACCGGGAGTCTGAACAGGCTGGGTGGCCGTCCCCACACAGGGAGCCTCAACAGGCTGGGTGGCATTCTGCTGGATCTCATCTCCCCTGGGTGGAACAGCATCACCGGTGGCCTGAAAAAGGCTGGGACCGGAAGGCTCTACAGATTCAGCCAACTTACTGGTGCTAGCACCAGGGTAAAAAATGGCTTCTGGCTGGTGATGACTTCTGCTGGCTTCACCACCGGTTCCACCGGAACAGCAAAATATTTGGACAACAGCATTGCTTCCAGCCTTGCAAATCTCTCAGCCCATTTGTCATCTAGATTTTTCAAATCTTCAGATGAAGGTCTGCTGCTGGTACTGGGCTTCTTCTTGCTGGATCTGGGAGAAGGCTTGGGTGAATCGCTTCGCTTCTTCTTCTTTCCAGCAGGCATGGTTTCAGGCTTAACAATAGCCTTCTCCCCCCTACTTTACCCAAACACTGACATTTGAAGGGTCCACGAGAGTGGGGGTAGGGGAGGACGAAACCATTTTCTTGTCTTTATTCTTTCTTTCTCTGTAGGTGGGGATGGCTAGTTGTTGGATCTGCTCTGGTGTAAATGCTTTACATATAGGGCAGTCTTTCTTAAGGACGCAGTTGTCTTCTCCAACCCCCTTGTCCCGACATCTTGCACACTTCAAGTGGCCATCAAAAATAGCCATAACATGGCCACAAGTGCCTCTCTTCTGTCCTGGGGACGACACGATGATCAGTACTTCAGTAGAAATATGTAGAAGTAAAATAAAATGGATGAATTCGCAGTTTAACTTCAAAATGTCTCTCTGTAGAAAACACGTCCACACACTCCAAGCGCCAAACAAAAAAGATGCTATGACATCACGCTGTCTAGACAGGAAAGAAGTATGATGCGCCACCTAGCGAATGCACACTCTGTGACCGGTCCTACCGGTATTATATACAGGATGTCTTTTTCTGGCATTTGGCGGGACCGGTCGTGCCGACTGGTAAAGCAATTGTCCATTGGATAAGATGTATTAACGCAATAAAATAATGGGTTGAAACATACAGATACCAGTTGGATAGGCATTAAATAAGGGTGAACAGCACATACAAACAACTCAGAAAATGCAAGTAGCACTTTATATTTTTGGTACTATGTGCAGAAATATGCCGATCAATAATTACAAAGAAAACAAGTATTATCAATAGCAATTGGCGATGGGACAGAAACTCGGTCTACCTCAACCCTAGATTACTGACCCTTAATAGCCCTTCTCTCAATTGTTTTGTTTATTTAGGGCAAGGAGTTCCCCCTTGTGGGGAAGATACTATGCCTTGCTCAAAGTAAACTGGTACAGGAAATCATGTATTGATGATGATGAATGTCATATTCATTGTTCTATAACTAGGCTGAAATGCCAATCCTTATACTGCCTGGTGTCGCAACATTGCACAAACCTCATCTTGGCACAAACTGGAAAACAGAACTGGATTGCACTGGCAATACTCTTGTATTTCTGGTGTTCTATCAATACCATATAAGGAAGCCAAAGTGATGGCAGACAAAAATTAATTGTTTTCGGGAATTTCCATATACAAGCTGGGTCAAGTTCAGGATGCTAATTTCAAGTAGAAATTGCATTATTGCTCCTTAAACAACAGCACTGTAAAAGATTTATTGATTTAATTTTATGTTGGCAAAGTAAATGTATAATTTGCGTATATTTTAATCAAAGGAAATTTACATAAGTGCACTTAAAACAACCAGCAAAAAGTTAAGGTGTTCATGTCTAAATTGTTTCAAGTTACGACAGGAAACAGAAGGCAAAAACTATCATAAGCCAAGAAATAAGCCATAATATTATACACACTTAATATATTATATGCAGTTACAGTTAAAACCCTTATTAAATAGAACCTGTTGCGTGGAAATACATACATATTTATCTGTATAAATATCCCAGGGGCGATGCATTTTGCAAAAGGGAGGGGGACTTTTTAAGATAGAGAAACCACTCAAGTGTCTCTGATACTTCTTTGATAATTACTGTATTATTCCAAAATATGGCCCGGGCGTTAATTATTTTCAAATGGCATCAGACCAGGCGTTAAATTGAACCAGGCATTCTTTTGAAATATAAAAAACAGTGTTATAAATTGTAAACAGTGTGCTTGGTACCAGGCGTTAATTTGAACCGGGCGTTTATTTGAACCTGGGCGTTATTTTGGAAATTTACGGTATATACTTTACAACAAGCTTATCAATTGTCAGCATATATAATTCTGGGAGACCTTAAAATATTGGAACTAAACCTTAATTCTGGAGAAATTATAAACTTTAGCTTGAAACTTTGCAAATTTTAAGACGGTTTTAAAACTGCCATGTTTTGTTTTGATTTTGTTCATTTCCTCATAGCAGTTATTCGATTGGGGCTGTATTAAAACACATCTTTTTTTGGAATCCCTGAATTGCAATGGTGGAGAGGAGGTGGGGTGCAGGTTGGGGTGGGGTTTTCATAAGAGGGGGGCATTTATACAAATAAATATGGTGTATCATATTCTTAATTGGTTTTTTCCATTAAAATTAAAATATCCTCTTTTGTGGAATACCTGGCCGAATAGAAGAATGTTACTGGTCCCTTGATCTTAAACTTAATAGGGGTTTTAACAACACATATAAATGCCATTACATATTAATACACTTAAACTGTTTCGTACAGCAGAAATTCTATTTTCATATTTTTTGGTCTATTTATTCTTATAAAAAACTTCTTTTGTTTTCCTTTTTTTCATAGTCATAAAGAAAGTGACTACTTTATAACATACAGATATGTTACTCTAAAGAAATCCCCAAAAATAAATTTAAAAATAAATTTAAAAAAAAAAATTGGAATGTAATTTGTTATTTCATGTTTTGAAACACAAAATTTCTGCTAAATAATATCAGTAAGTTTGGCAGAGTAGGAAATGTGTGATTAATCAGAAATGTGAAATTTGTCAAAAATGTCAATCTTTGTCATCCAGAAAATATCGTATTTTCTGAAAAATATTGCCTTAATTTCGTCTAAATGGAAAGCGTGTGTTTTTTTTGGAAAAAAAATGCATCAACTGCGAATAAATTAAGTATTTATATGACCGCTGAGTTCAGATGGTTAAATTCTCACAAAATTGCAAAGTACTGTTTAACTCCAAGTTCCAAGCAAGTTCCCAATTGTGACTCTTGTCTCAGTTTTGGACAAAACCATGATGTACACAAACAATATAGCAAAATTATTACATTCACTAAATCTGAAAACTCAATATTTCTATTTGTATTGACTTATTTTATTATTTTTGATTTTTAAGGTTACTTTCCACTAGTGCTGGGATGATGTTTGTAAAAGTTTGACAGTTCGCTCAGTCACTGCCAATGTTTTGAAAATATTAGTTCAGGACCGGATTGAAGTTTGCTAAGCTTGTGGCGATACCAAACACAGAACCCTAAATTCTGAGCGATTTCCCAGCATTAATTTCAACACAATTGTATCATAAAAGCTAGCAAGCAATTACATTATGTAACCACGTTACAGGTCATATCATAAAAGGTATAGCTGAGTCAATAAAGGAAAGCAGTGATTACAAGTTGATCAAGATTCTGCACTAAAAGACTATTAGGCCTCGGCAAGCAATTACATTATGTAGAGTAAGAAATCTAAAATTCGCCACATATCTGAAATTCGCCACGTGTGGAAATACTAATAAAATAAATGAATTGAGGTGAGATTTGTTGAATGTACAGTACATTAAGGCTTTTTGAACTGAAAAATACCAATTTTTAGACAAAAAATAATTTTCTTCATAAAATTAACTAAGCTTTTATAGGTGGCAAATTTTAGATTCCTGGTGAATTTTAGATTTCTTACTCAACCACTTTTTCCACTTCAGATGGGTGATGGGATTCAAACTGTAATATTCTCATGAATATCGGTTCTGTTAACACCTGGGCTTCCATTGATTCTCCTTTAGGTCAGCTGGTTAAAGAGCTAGATAGGTGTTTATTTCTCAGTGTGTGATCTTAAAGCACTGAGATCAAGTCCCAGCAGAGACAATAATTAATTTCTCTTTCCAGTATGAAACCCATGAAATGTGAAGTGGAAGACAAAATGTCTCAACCACTTACACTTTTAAACTTATCAATATATTTAATAAAATTTCATATTTTCAAAATAATGATAATTTTATTTAAGTTTTTGTAAATCTTATGCAAAATGGTATGATTTTCTTTTTACTTTAAAACAAAGCAAATTTCACATTTTCACATTTCTGTTAAAAGTTTGCAATTCAAATTATCTATTTACAGTTTGTGGGGAGGGGGGGGGGGTAAGGAGGGGAAGCAAGGTTACTGAATACAGAGACAACATATATGATATATTCACAATTTGTCAAAATATGAAATTCAAAACCAAGAAACTTCTACACTATTTCTTACATGGTGGATATTTTTATCCAATCAACTTTGATATTTTTTGACAGTTACTGTCATTAGTGAATTATAGTTTTGTTAAAAACTTCTGGAGAATTTAAATAATTTTCTCAAAATATCCTGGTGTAGCAAATTTCACATTTTGTGTCAAACTGTCAAGCTTTTCTTTCTCTTTCTATCAACAGGTATGAGTTGTTAGTGCGCTTATATACACAGACAACCTACTTAGTAGAACTAGATTGGAAGGGGGTGGATTTATCTCTGGCATTCGGAAACTTCTTTTTCTGTCGTTTTGGTTTGATGGATGGACGATCACCTACAAGAATAATTTGTCACATAGTTTTGTCTAAGAAACCCATTGTAAACCACAAAGTAGCATAATTCATGATTAAATACTTTTTCATCATCACTGTACGCTACACTGAGTACCCATTTTTAGCAATAAATGTTACAAAATGTGCCATCTTCTCATCAAAAAGAAATTTAACTTGACCGTTTTATAGTAATCTTATATATTAACTATTTTGAAAAGTGTCAAATATTCAATTTAGAAAAGACTTCTCTTTTTTTTCAAAATTTTCAAAACAATACTTTGCTAGTTTTTACTTTACCGCTATGAGATTCGGGTGATAATATAATATTCTTTAAGCTTTTAACAATTCCTTTTCTTTTTCTTTTTTATTGCAAAAAACACATGCACATTATGTTGGGGGATTTGGGGGACTTGCCCCCATTTATAACTGTGTTCCTTTTATTTAAACCTTCCTTTACAGTTTCCTGTAATTATTAAATATGGCAGATCCTGTAACAGACCCTGCAAAACATTTAGAAATCACCAACATCACGCATAATGCTATTTTTGCTCATCTATAAAACTTGAGTTTTATTGAGAATATCGTGATATTTTGCGAAATATCTATGGATATTATGGTTCTGTCATATTTTCAATATAATGACATGACTTTATCATAATGACTGATTTATCTATTTGATGATCCTCCGGATCTTTTTCCTTTTTAAAAATATTACGGGTAAGTTTTAGCCTGAAAAAAACCCAAAATGATCTAAAATATTCAGGAAGTCAAGACTACGACTCTATTTCACCTATTTTTAATAAATTCCTCCACTATAGCTAATAACAAAGCAATACATTGTTAATCTGACATGGTAAGACAATTAAAAACCAGATATATATCACGATCTAAAATCTAGGGTACTAAATAACTTACTCTACAGTTACATGTGGTAGTAATTTGTTTTACAACACTACAATATACATTTGTACTTTATCTTAGTACAATATACATGACTCAATTAATTCTGATCAGCATATTAAAAACATACAGGGAACGCTCGGGGGTAGTTAATAGTCAACATATTCATTTGTTGATATATAAATAATATATACACACAGAGATATCAGTAGAGGAATATACAGTGAGTGACACACGTTTAATACTGTTTAATTTGAATATTATGTCGGTGTCTCAAACAATTCAAAATTTAAGATCTGTAAAGACAATTACTTATTCAAGTTTGATGAACTTGCAAATATGTTACAATACAGTCACCACAAGGTGTGTCAATGGTTATTGACATCAAAACTATATCAAAGAATAAATTTTTTTTTGACTCTTTATGGTTATTTATATTTCACCAATATGCATGTCAATTGTTAACCTATCTATTTATTAAGTATTATATGCTTATCCTTGGTATAAAATCAATACTGAACAGAATATTTTCTACACAGGGACATCAAAATAAGTGAATGAGTTTGCACAATTTCAATATATTACAGTCAAGCCTAAGATCTAATTGGTTTTATAAATTTTAAGCAAATATATTCTGTCACAAATTAGAAAGCCATAGACAGCCTCTAAACCATATTAACACTTCAACTCACACATATACCAACTGTAACTGTTGTTATACTTATTATAACTACGTCTTCCACCTAAGTTCTACAAAGTACAACACCTCAACTGATTAAATTGGGTTCAACATTACTGTTAACACCAATGAATAAGTCATGTCACAATTGGTAGCTGGGTAGATGGAGGAAAATAGTGCATACTAGTTGGTCAACCTTTTGCCCTGAAAACCATCGGAAAGAAACAACCAACTTTTTCTCCCCTTCAGCCTGGGGCACGGATTTGAACCCGAGACTTGACAAATCAAGGTGAACGAGTTCCTTAGTAAAGTACTCCTACCTGTAATTTCATCGAAGACAATTTGTGGAATTTGTATTTTTAAAATCAGATTGGGCATTAATACACTTTTAAATAAATTATTAAAATTATAATATCTCAAAAGAATTATCTCAAATATCATGACCAATCTGCTGTATGTGTCCTCTATTTCCTGGTTCACACTAAAACTTAAATTTTTCCCTAAAACTACATACTTTCAGGTCTAGTCCTCTCCGTACATTCCCTGCTACCTTTACATGTCCTCAGCTTCTCAAGATTACGATGTAACTGGGTCAAGGTTGGGTAGCTAAGGTCACGCACTGCATTTCTCAGCTAAAGAAAATATACAAACAACACAAAGCCTAATAAACAATAATTCTCATAAATGAAGTTTTGGAATGGTACAGTAAAAAATTCTCTATTAAGCAGAAATCAATCTAAGCACCTTGGAGTGTCTATCTATTCTGTTACAGTTTGGGGCGCTCTCCCCTTGCAGAAGAGTATGGACTATAGCATGAATAAATCTAGTCACATGACCTACCTGATAAGGATCGTTGCTTTTTACAATACGAAACTTAAGATTTTTGGTTATTTTATAAATTTGACAGCTATTCGGTGTCGACATGAATAGTACTTACCGATTAGTCGACATGAAATATTTGGAGTCGTGACGTCCTTATAATCATGGGTAATTTGGTCAAAGGTGTACTGATTCCAATAAAAGCCCAGCTATTCTTACAAAGTCAAAGTTTGGGTTTTACATCCCATTCAACAGCCGGGGTCATACTGGGACAGGTCTTCAGCATTACCACTTGTTGGGGTTGCTATCCCCTTGCAAGAAGAGTATGGACTATAGCATGAATAAATGTAGTCACATGACCTACCTGATAAGGATCGTTGTTGAGATCGTAGTAGCTGATGAAGCCTGTGATAAACTCACAGTACAGGAAGTTGTGAGTGTCGTTGATGGTACGAACACACCAATAGGTGTTATTGTTCGAGTTTGGACAGAAGCAGAAAGGACCCACTGAAAACATAAAAATAACCATAGTTAGTAGCAAGAAAGGTGATTTTTTTTTTGATTTTTTTATGCACTTTTATTATTTCTTTTAGAGTAACATTAATGGTAACACAAACAAAAATAACTAGAGGATCGCTCGCAAAAAAAAAAGATAATGTTTTTGCATAGCAAAAACAAAGCGTCCCAAAAAGGATATAAAGGTGAGTGCTAAAATATTAAGAAAATGCTTCGTTTCTAGCCTTATACTGTTGTGGCAACCAAAGTCAGCGCAGTCTGCTCTATCTAGCACGGTTTTCAAGATATAAGCATTTTTGTGTTTTGCAAAAAATTCGAAAATTCAAAATGTCCGCTATATTTGGCGAGACAAAAATATTTTGAAAATTGGCATGGCTACTCTGCAGAGATACCCAGCAGGTCCAAAATTTTGTTGAGTTCACTCCATATAGCACGGTTTTCGAGATATAAGCATTTTTGTGTTTTTGCAAAAACTTTGAAAATTCAAAATGGCCACCATTTTTGGGGAGACAAAAATTTTTGTCAAGACCACTGCCGTGGTGTGTATCTCCCGCCGAGCATTAAAGCAGAAGAAATAGCTTTTCCGAGATATTCACAATTTTTCATTTTCGTGTGTGAAAGGTCTTCCAAAAGTAGGTGAATGAGTTATTTGAGAAAAATTGGCTATCTGCAATACTATTAAGAGATAATTCACATTTACTCATTTTGAGTAGGTGAATAATTATCTATGGGTGTGAAACTTCACCAAGTGAAAGCTCTCCCAAAAGTAGGTGAATGAGTTATTTGAGAAAAATTGGCTATCTGCAATACTTTTAGAGATAATTCGCATTTACTCATTTTGAGTAGGTGAGTAATTAGCTATGGGTCTGAAACTTCACCATGTGAAAGCTCTCCCACAAGTAGATGAATGAGTATTTGATAAAAATTGGGTATCCGCAATACTTTTACAGATAATTAGCATTTACTCATTTTGAGTAGGTGAATAAATAGCTATGGGTCTGAAACTTCACAGAGTGAAAGTTCTCCCAAAAGTAGGTGAATGAGTTATTTGAGAAAAATTGGCTATCTGCAATACTTTTAGAGATAATTCACATTTACTTATTTTGAGTAGGTGAATAATTAGCTATGGGTCTGAAACTTCACCAAGTGAAAACTCTGCCAAAAGTAGGTGAATGAGTTATTTGAGAAAAATTGGCTATCTGCAATACTTTTAGAGATAATTCGCATTTACTCATTTTGAGTAGGTGAGTAATTTGCTATGGGTCTGAAACTTCACCAAGTGAAAGCTCTCCTAAAAGTAGGTGAATGAGTTATTTGAGAAAAATTGGCTATCTGCAATACTTTTAGAGATAATTCGCATTTACTCATTTTGAGTAGACGAGTAATTAGCTATGGGTCTGAAACTTCACCAAGTGAAAGCTCTCCCAAAAGTAGGTGAATGATTAATTTGAGAAAAATTGGCTATCTGCAATACTTTTAGAGATAATTCGCATTCACTCATTTTGAGTAGGTGAGTAATTAGCTATGGGTCTGAAACTTCACCAAGTGAAAGCTCTCCCAAAAGTAGGTGAATGAGTTATTTGAGAAAAATTGGCTATCTGCAATACTTTACAGATAATTCGCATTTACTCATTTTGAGTAGGTGAGTAATTAGCTATGGGTCTGAAACTTCACCAAGTGAAAGCTCTCCCAAAAGTAGGTGAATGATTAATTTGAGAAAAACTGGCTATCTGCAATACTTTTAGAGATAATTCGCATTTACTCATTTTGAGTAGGTGAGTAATTAGCTATGGGTCTGAAACTTCACCAAGTGAAAGCTCTCCCAAAAGTAGGTGAATGAGTTATTTGAGAAAAATTGGCTATCTGCAATACTTTTAGAGATAATTCGCATTTACTCATTTTGAGTAGGTGAGTAATTAGCTATGGGCCTGAAACTTCACCAAGTGAAAGCTCTCCCAAAAGTAGGTGAATGAGTTATTTGAGAAAAATTGGCTATCTGCAATACTTTTAGAGATAATTCACATTTACTCATTTTCAGTAGGTGAGTAATTAGCTATGGGTCTGAAACTTCACCAAGTGAAAGCTCTGCCAAAAGTAGGTGAATGAGTTATTTGAGAAAAATTGGCTATCTGCAATACTTTTAGAGATAATTCGCATTTACTCATTTTGAGTAGGTGAGTAATTAGCTATGGGTCTGAAACTTCACAGAGTGAAAGCTCTCCCAAAAGTAGGTGAATGAGTTATTTGAGAAAAATTGGCTATCTGCAATACTTTTAGAGATAATTCACATTTACTCATTTTCAGTAGGTGAGTAATTAGCTATGGGTCTGAAACTTCACCAAGTGAAAGCTCTCCCAAAAGTAGGTGAATGAGTTATTTGAGAAAAATTGGCTATCTGCAATACTTTTAGAGATAAATCGCATTTACTCATTTTGAGTAGGTGAGTAATTAGCTATGGGTCTGAAACTTCACCAAGTGAAAGCTCTCCCAAAAGTAGGTGAATGAGTTATTTGAGAAAAATTGGCTATCTGCAATACTTTTAGAGATAATTCACATTTACTCATTTTCAGTAGGTGAGTAATTAGCTATGGGTCTGAAACTTCACCAAGTGAAAGCTCTGCCAAAAGTAGGTGAATGAGTTATTTGAGAAAAATTGGCTATCTGCAATACTTTTAGAGATAATTCGCATTTACTCATTTTGAGTAGGTGAGTAATTAGCTATGGGTCTGAAACTTCACAGAGTGAAAGCTCTCCCAAAAGTAGGTGAATGAGTTATTTGAGAAAAATTGGCTATCTGCAATACTTTTAGAGATAATTCGCATTTACTCATTTTGAGTAGGTGAGTAATTAGCTATGGGTCTGAAACTTCACCAAGTGAAAGCTCTCCCAAAAGTAGGTGAATGATTAATTTGACAAAAATTGGCTATCTGCAATACTTTTAGAGATAATTCGCATTTACTCACTCTGAGTAGGTGAGTAATTAGCTATGGGTCTGAAACTTCACCAAGTGAAAGCTCTCCCAAAAGTAGGTGAATGAGTTATTTGAGAAAAATTGGCTATCTGCAATACTTTTAGAGATAATTCGCATTTACTCATTTTGAGTAGGTGAGTAATTAGCTATGGGTCTGAAACTTCACCAAGTGAAAGCTCTCCCAAAAGTAGGTGAATGAGTTATTTGAGAAAAATTGGCTATCTGCAATACTTTTAGAGATAATTCGCATTTACTCATTTTGAGTAGGTGAGTAATTAGCTATGGGTCTGAAACTTCACCATGTGAAAGCTCTCCCATAAGTAGATGAATGAGTTATTTGATAAAAATTGGGTATCCGCAATACTTTTACAGATAATTAGCATTTACTCATTT
Organism: Sabellastarte sp. h YS-2021; assembly: GCA_964017235.1. Taxonomy (NCBI): domain Eukaryota; kingdom Metazoa; phylum Annelida; class Polychaeta; order Sabellida; family Sabellidae; genus Sabellastarte; species Sabellastarte sp. h YS-2021. Next base: position 49,892,978 of record OZ024936.1, on the reverse strand, counting down.
TGAGTAGGTAAATAATTAGCTATGGGTCTGAAACTTCACCATGTGAAAGCTCTCCCAAAAGTAGGTGAATGAGTTATTTGAGAAAAATTGGCTATCTGCAATACTTTTAGAGATAATTCGCATTTACTCATTTTGAGTAGGTGAGTAATTGGCTATGGATCTGAAACTTCACCATGTGAAAGCTCTTCCAAAAGTAGGTGAATGAGTTATTTGAGAAAAATTGGCCATCTGCAATACTTTTAGAGGTAATTCGCATTTACTCTTTTTGAGTAGGTGAGCAATTAGCTATGGGTCTGAAACTTCACCAAGTGAAAGCTCTTTGGGATAGCTGCTCTGCAGAGATACCCTGAAGATAAAAAATTTCGTCGAAATCGCTCTATCTAGCACGGTTTTCGAAATATTAGCATTTTTGTGTTTTGCAATTTTTGCGCAAAAATTCAAAAATTCAAAATGGCCGCCATTTTTGGCAAGACAAATTTTTTTTGAAAATTGGCATGGCTACTCTGCAGAGATACCCAGTGGGTCAAAAATTTCGTCGAAATCGCTCTATCTAGCACGGTTTTCGAGATATAAGCATTTTTGTGTTTTGCAATTTTGCGAAAAATTCGAAAATTCAAAATGGCCGCCATTTTTTGCGAGAAATTTTTTGTTTGAAAATTGGCATGGCTACTCTGCAGAGATACCCTACGGGTCAAAAATTTCCTCGAAATCGCTCTATCTAGCAGGGTTTTTGAGATATAAGCATTTTTATGTTTTGCAATTTTTGTGAAAAATTCGAAAATTCAAAATGGCCGCCATTTTTGGCGAGACAAAATTTTTTTGAAAATTGGCATGGCTACTCTGCAGAGATACCCTGTGGGTCAAAAATTTCGTCGAAATCGCTCTATCTAGCAGGGTTTTCGAGATATAAGCATTTTTATGTTTTGCAATTTTTGCGAAAATTTTGAAAATTCAAAATGGCCGCCATTTTTGGCGAGACAAAAATTTTTTGAAAATTGGGAAAAGTACTCTGCAGAGATATCCTGCGGGTCAAAAATTTTGTCGAAATTGCTCTATCTAGCACGGTTTTTGAGATATAAGCATTTTTGTGTTTTGCAATTTTTGCGAAAATTTCGAAAATTCAAAATGGCCGCCATTTTGGGCGAGACAAAAATTTTTTGAAAATTGGGAAAACTACTCCGCAGAGATACCCTGCGGGTCAAAAATTTCGTCGAAATCGCTCTATCTAGCACGGTTTTCGAGATATAAGCATTTTTGTGTTTTCCTTATTTGGAAAATTCGTAATGATTAATTAATCATTAATTACTCGGCATTTCTTGACCAATCAATGCCAAAATCTAATGATTTCCAGATTTTAATAGAATGAATGTATTTGCCAAGTTTCAGGTGAATTGATAAAATTCCTTTCAAGTTATCATCCGGACAAGCTTCCCCATCGAAAAAAGACATTTTTGGTCATGTGACCTCTCTGATTGGTTGAAATGTCACTGCAGCATATTCAAAAAAATTCCCCAAGGCTACTGCCTAAACCTGCCAAATTTGAAAAGAATCCGCCTAACGGTTACAGAGTTATAAGGAAAACAAAATGCGGAGCCGGCGGAGCCGGCGGAGCCAGAAGCTCTCCCATACACAAACAAGCGTCCCTTGCGGGACGCTTAATGAAGACAGCTTCAGACATAGCTTTCACAATAAATGCAGTTTAAAAGAATAATCTATCTGTACATTATATGCTAAAATATTTACATAATGCACACACATGCAAGCATACAATCAGTGCCCGTGAACAGGCACTGTGTCAGCTGACTTTGTTCTTTGTGCGTCTGAGTACAAGTGAAAGTACAAAAGGCCACAAAGTTGGGTGCTAGAAACCAGTCTGAAACTCTACTATAATGTTATAGCAACACCACCTTTGAGAGAAATTGAATTGTGTACCTGCAATACTTTTGGAGATAGAAGCCATTTACTCATTATGCTAATTGCTGAAAAATCCCTTCAATAGTCACTGAGAAAATTGTGATAAAGTGTTGAAATTTTCAGACCATGGGTGGGGATACCTCACTTTTTCAATTTATGTTTTGTTTTAAGTTTGTTTCTTCAAGATTATAAAAGAAATTTATTTTAAATTCACATTCAGAAAATGTAACAGCCTACAATATTCCTCTAAGAAAGAATCACACAAAATACACAGTAATGTTTTTTCATCCACTATCAGTGTTGGTTCTGTATTTAAGCATATACACATATATTTAATATTTCATAATCATACGAGGCTAAAAGTTGAGAAGCTGCCGATACGCATCCTTCTTGTTTGCGTGACCGCGTTAAAATGACCTGAAATGTCCAGTCATTACAGGTAACCAAGGTGATGATTTTCCTTATCCAATCCCATTGAAGTAAAAAAATATATTTAATATTTCATACATACAACAACAGAGAAAATAATTAATATACAAAAAGGTTATAAAATAAGTGCAATATTAAGATGGGTTAGCCATAGATGCCAAGTGTATATACAATATCTATTAAACATGAAAGAAACTAATATGTACAACAGAAAACTGAATTATACATATATTTTCAGAAGCAATATTATACAGTGAATTTAATGCATTATCATTTTTATCAGTGAGCTTTTTACATACATCAGACCATGAGTTGCATTAAGTATGTAATTTTTTGACATTTTGAATGTATTATTTATGATCAGAGCAAGTGCAAAAAGAGATGCTGTTAAAGATTAAAGTTACATTTTATTTATAGATATATAATGCAGGGGTTCAGCTATCGCATGTTTGCCTCCCGACCACCCTGAGTTTGTACACAGGAGAAACCTTGTGTGAGTCACATACGACTAACTTTTTCATTTGTGAAGGTCAGAAGTACACTTAGGGCAATCATGGTCAATCTTTTCAGTTTTTTAAACATATCATATGTGCGCTCTTTAACGACCCATGCTTGATGTAAATATTTACAAAAGTTGAGGATGGGCATTTATAACAATGAAAGAAAGCCGGCTGTCCCCCCCCCCCCCCCCCCCCCCCAAAATACCCAAATTTTGGTACTTGCGTTAACTTTTAGCGTACACCAACTGGAAGTAAACTGCAGATGATGTAAACAAATCTCTCCCCAATAAAGTGTAAAATAACTGCCGAAATAAATAAATTTTGTTGAAATTGGCTATAAAATAATCAAATTAGACATATTACTGGATTTTATTGGAAAAAGTTTACCTAAAAACAACATATAAGTACTCTATATAACATAAGATTGTGGGGGGGGGGGTGCATACAAAAATACCGAAGATACAGAGCACTGGTGTATATAAAAACTTCTACAAATGAAAAGCTCTGTTCAGAGTGGCCATGGCTAATCTTTGTGGCCATAAGTACTTTACAACATATCTTCATGGTGCAACCACTTCTCTTTGTGGTAATTATAACTACTCATACAAACTCTTGTTTAAAACAATGTTTTTCTGAAAGAGAAGATATCTTGTAAGAGTTTCCCACTTATGGTGTATGACTTGATAGGGCTTATTACTACGAGTTAGCTTCTGAGTCGTAACAATTGGGAGCAGTTCAAAGGAGTTATCTTCTTGGTCAAAACAATGTATTTTTTTACTGAGGGCAAATCATGTGTTTTTACCAGCTTTACTTGCCCATTTTCAACTCAACTAGTCATCGCGGCCTCACAAGTTATAAATTTGCTAGCCTTTTATAATAAGAGTTACTCGGAAAAGTTGAACTAGGTTATTACAGTGTAAGATAATTAGTATAATTTTAAATGTATGCATGTTATTCCAGATTGGGCAGTACAGTCAAAACTTGTATTATACATCTGTAATTTTCTTTTTACAGTTTGAGAAGTTAAATATTTAATTAATGAAACTATATAATCACAGTATCTGTGCATTGCTATTAAAAAATCAGATCATGTGTTTGGATTTGTAGTTTACATTTTGTAATTCCTTGTACAAACATTTTGTAAAGCTACATAATTACACCATCATTATGATTAAATGAGCTATTTGAGATTAGCAGCTTGTGCTATTAAATATAAGAGAACATGCAATTCGGGTAATCACAGGATAGAATCATTTTAGTAAAATAATATGTGCATGTATATATAATCATTATACATATTCATAAGCTATATCACAGCATTGAAGTACCTGATTATTATAATTGTTATCATTATATGCTCGACATATTAAAGATATATAGAGGAGTGTTGAAATGACTGTGTAGTTCCTTACGAGTCCAGTAGGGGGCAGTCTTCCAATGGTAGTTGTCCATACGATTACACTCTAACCCCTCCTTGGTACACATTGGGTCTTTTCTTGCACTACCCAGCGGGTTTTTTTCTGCAGAAAATACATGAGGGCCCATATTCACTAACATTCTCATTTTTGTTTTAAATTAATACTCTCATTCTAAAAATTTTTCTTATTAATAAAAATAGATATTAACTATGAAACAATATTCGTAGAATAAGAATTTCTAAAAACTGTCATGAAAGTAATTTATACCAAACAATACCTTGGTTTTGCTCAATACATCAATCATATTGACATTGTTATTATAGTAAATAATATAAAATTCACAACAGAATATTAGATTTGCAAATGGGGAAAGGAGGGGGGGCATCCTTTAAAAGTAAAGACAAAGTAATCCAATATTTTGCCAATTTTGCTTGTGGAAAAAATATGAAGCCTTATGGTCATCATAAAAATCAGCAATGTGTAGAAAATTTCAAACAAGGAAATAGCAGGTTAAGGAGGTTAGGCAAAATGTCCTAACTCGATCATTATTTAAATTGTAGTATAGTCTATGGTGCATCTAAATATCTCATGTGATAATAAAGTAACTCTTGATAATTTTAAGAGCACCCTGAAGACATTTTCATTTGGCAAAGTCTTCCCACCCTCAAGTCACTCTTTAGAAACACTGGAGCTTTCACTGGTTAAGATATTTTTTATGCCAGGTGACTGATGATATTTTCCTTAAACTGTTGGATGCTGTGCCTAAGAACTAATACTAGTACTGAGATTAAATGATTCATTATCCTTGGAATTCTAAATACTCTGAGGTATTTATTTATTATCTCAACCTAGGAGGTTAATATGTGGATTCTGTTTGCTTTGGTAAGATGATGAGAAAACCACTGTACAGGTTTGTATCCAATTTTAATATTAGCTAGGTCTTACAAAGCCTATTTTATTTTGGGAATAATCAGTAACATATTCTAGATCAAGTATTTCTTGAAAAGACTTTTTGACCTTGTTGGAGGCACATGCTGTCCGAGTACTCTTTGTTTTGGAATGCAATTATTTGCTTAGAATTTTGCTAAGAAATATAGCACATTTCTAAGAAAAAATATAATCAAGCATATTAATGACCAAGAAAACTGAACCATTCTGTACAATCTGTACTTAATATTGTATTTTAGAAGACAATTTCTTCAGCTACATCAAATGTGCTTCTGAACCTCACCATTGTTATATAATTATTTGAATTTATTAAAATCAATATGCAACTTTTAATGTGTAGTGGACTCTGAACAACTAGAAACTCCAATATCCACAGAATTTAAAACTGGTTATGGCAAATTTGCCCAAACTGTCTAACCCCTATGAAAAGTAATAAAGCAGTTTCTGATACATGTCATTAAAACTTGATCAATTTTCACCTGTGCTGGAAGTGAACTGGTTCTTCTGTTAAGGAGTCAACTATAGTATACCAGTGTACCTTTTGTACTTTTTAAATATTGTCAAAAGCTTTGTGGTATTTTCTTGAACTATCCACAGGGTAAGGGATGAATCAATTGTATTAATATTTCAATATTGATCAATATAGCTTATAAGTATAACTTATCAGATTTAATTATCAACAACAGATGTGTAAATTTCAATATTGTTTCAAATACCTGATGAGGCAGTATTTTATAACAATTTTATATCTTGATTATCAATATTCATGTGTTCAAAGATAAAGTCTCTGATTTATGAGGAATTTGATTACTTGTACAGAACATGACACATTTTTTTAATCTCAATTTATCAACTTAGAAACTCAATAAATCGACTTACCTATCTTGATTTATCGAGTTAGTAACTTGATAAATTGACTTAGGTATCTCGATTTATCGAGTTAGTATCAAGTTAGTATCTTAATAAATTGACTTAGCCATCTCGATTTACTGACTTACTAACTCGATAAATCAAGTTAGTTATCTCAATTTATCGACTTACTAACTCAATAAATCGACTTAGGTGTCTGGATTTATCAAGTTAATATCTCGATAAATCGACTTAGTTATCTTGATTTATCAACTTACTAACTTGATAAGACCAATTTCAAATGAGGTACAGAGCATTAAACATAATTTATTAAGGACCACATTAGACCTTGAACCTAGGGGTGACCCCTATTATAGGGAGCCACGGTGGCAGAGTGGTAACACTCTCGCCTCCCACCTCTGAGGCCGGGCTTCAGGAAACCAGTACATACAGTTCGTCAACTGCCGACCAACTGCAAGCAAACTACCAGCTTTCCCACTTGAGGCCGTGTCGGGAACCGAAGCCCGGCCTCAGAGGTGGGAGGCGAGAGTGTTAACACTCTGCCACCGTGGCCCCCTATAATAGGAATAGAAGGAGGAGACCAAGGTCAAATGTGAACTCACCAAAAGATTTAGGCCACACGATTACCAATAGGTTTTCGGATCCCAAAGCAGATACAGGGCATTATAAGAATGTATTAACAGGGAGCTGGACAAATTGGCCCTTTGCCAGATCAGCCCTCAGCAATACGGCCGTCTTAAAGCTTGGCACCTGCAAACTCCCCAAAAGTTTAAAAAAAAACAAGAAAAAGTGATGTAATAAGAATACTTTCACACTGCTTAATCTCCATCAGATGACAGGCTCTATGGCTAGCATTTATTTATGAAAAGTACATTCGGTAAGCCTGTATCGGGTTAGCATCCCCTAATTGTAACCTTGTTCCCCTGATTTGCAAATAATGGTGAATGATTTCTATGATCATGTTTTGTTTGTTTCAAAAGTGTGATAAAGTGTGACTGACACATATCAAAGATATTTGGAAGTTGTTATGAATTCCTTTAACCCATGTTAACACTTGTTCACTTACGACACTTAATCATATTAGTTTACTTCTTAAGTGATAATTATAGCAACAGGGTAGATTACATTTAAAAAGGCAATAGCCTTGTTGGTGATTAGGTGCTATAAAGGTTTTGTTAGATTACATTTTAGGTCAAAGTCATGGCTTCTGTTCACTATCACAAAACTTTTGTGATCTTTGTTTATCATATTCTCTTTGAGAGTACAGTAGTTTCTTGGTGCCAATTTGACTAGGGTGCTTTATGCTTTATTTTGGGAGCCAATTTATTGGGGCTTATTTGGTAATGCCAATTGACCTTGAGTGAAGATATTAAAGGTGAAACATCTATGTAACATTGAAATACATAAGTCAATTTATCATCTTAGTAACTCAATAAATCAACTTAGGTATCTCAATTTATCGACTTAGTATATTGATAAATCGAGATACCTCAGTCGATTTATCAAGATAACTAACTTGATTTATTGACTTACTAACATGATAAATCGAGATAACTAACTTGATTTATCGAGATACTAAGTCGATAAACTGAGATACCTAACTCAATTTATTAAGGTATTAGGTCGATAAATCAAGATAGTTAAGTCAATTTATTGAGTTACTAAGTCAATAAACTGAGGTAGTTAAGTTGATTTATCGAGTTACTAAGTCAATAAATCAAGATTTTTGTCATGGCCCTTCTGCTCTTCTGTAAACATCAGTACACAAAGTCAAATTTGAGTTTGAAATTGATATTGAAATTCTATTTTCAACACCATGTGAGGGCCTGCCAAAAACACATCACCAGGGACTGGTTTCACAAAAGAACTCAGCTTAGACTTAGACTTAGGCTTAAGACTTTTGTCTTAGATTTACACTTAGTCTGTAGAGTCTATAGTCTTACACTTGGCAGATTTCACAAAACAGGTAAGTCTAAGTTTTGGCAGTATCTTAGCTTAATGTTAAGTCCACCTCAAGCCATACTGTAACCCTGTACATTTTCATTTCTACAACTGCTGAAGCTCGTTAATTTGAGGGAATAGAAAAATAGTTCTACTTAATCAGGAATCTTTGATTTACAGCATTAAGTTAATTGGAAAATAACTAAAAAGGACTTGATATTTATTTCTACTTTTTATTTAGTATTTACACCTGTAGATGGTGAATCAAATACAGCAGTCCTGTCAGTAAATTGTACTAAAAAACTCTTTACAAGCATAAAATCATATGTGACCACATACATACTTCTTGTGTTTTATATTGTTCCTGTGTGTCTTTATTTCATTTCAACACTATTATTAACTAAAAATAAATTTGTCACAATATATGTGTGTGTCTGACTGGACTATCCTGTCCAACTGACCATCCACATGTGTAATTTCTAGAAGTTCAAGTATCTCTTGAACTTACCCATCTACAAAACTCCAAGGGCCATATTTACAAAAAAGGATTAAACAGAGTCAAGACTTAAATTCAAGTTCACAGAAAATGGCTCAGTTATTCTTTGGCTTAAACCGGGATTCAAAAAGTTACACTGATTTTTGAGATTAAGTACTGAAAATTCAATCATATTTGATTCAAAATTTAATCTATCTGATGGAAGATTAAAGTAAACCCTAAAAGTGGAGCTAAAATTAGCTCAACTTATATATAAATACCAATCTTAGTTCAAATCTGATTTTCAGAAAAACTTTACTGAATTTTTTACTGATCTTTCACAAATTCATTTTGTGATTAAGGCTCCTGAACTAAATCCTAGCTGATAAATATGAGTTATATATGTCATTGATGGTTAAAAGTATTTAGAGCTTGAACATATCACAATATAATGTGGATTTGGGGTAAGTCAAAGTTGCAAAATGTTAGCAATTTGCTTCTATTTACATGTACTTCTAGTTGTACCTAGTTTGAAAAATACTAAGCTCAGTCTGTTCACATGATTTACTTCATTTACTTTCAGTTGCTCTAATTAATCCTCGAGTACTACCTCAACTTTGTAATCCGCTTGTTTGGTTTAAGAACTTCATAAGAAAAAGGTCCTTAACAGGACACTGTTGAATAATAATCATGTGCAGAGTAACATAATTATAGTGCTATTGTGTTGCTTCTGTTTAGACTAATTGATACTTTAGTACACTGAACATCCTCATGTTCTACTTATACCTTATTATTATTTCTACTGAAAAGTCACACTCAGTACATCCGATTAAGGTCTAGTTATTGGTAACTTTTTGTAGATGGAAATTAAAGTCATCCTTAAAATGTTATACCACAACATAGTAACTTGCGATATAGAAAATTACTTCTACTTATGACAACATTCAACATATGTCAGTTCTACTTGTAGCTAATCTACTCTATCATGCTCTCCTTTTGATCTAGCTGCCACGACTATTTCTACTCCCCTAAACAGTATATCTGTCTGTCATGGTTTATCTCCTCAGCTACTAATAGTGGTTTCCATTCAGTTGTGTGAAGATGACATATCTGTGTAAATCACCTTGTAATGAGGGTCCAGTCTAAATGACCAGTGCAAGGATCAAACCCTAGACCTTCTAATCTAATGTGGACTTTTATAGCGCTTAATCTCCATCGCTGATGGACTATAAGGCACAACTAAACATAAAGCAAGGCAGTTAACATTAATCCGAGGACATAGCCAGGTCATACCAAGGAGACACAGGATGACAGGAGAGGCTATGGGGGATATGCTTTTGCAAACAGGTAAGTTTTAAGCTTCTTTCTGAAGGAGGCAACTGATGTTGCACTGCGCATATCATGAGGAAGTTCGTTCCAGATCTTAGAAGCATCAAAGGCAAAGCTGTGATCAAAATGTTTGACTGACTTGAAGACTGATGAGCGGAAAGGAGGAACAGTAAGGTATTGATGATCTGGGTGACTACGCCTGGTGCTATAGGAACAACTGCTGAGTGACAAGAATGGTTGAAAATAGGAAGGAGAACCACTATGTAAAACCTTATAAACTAGTGTTGCAGCTTTGAACATTCTAAGTCAAAGTTTGGGGTTTATGTCCCTTTCAACAGCCAGGGTCATATCAGGCCAGATCATTACCTCCGCCAAGGAGGTTATGTTTTCGCCTGGGTTTGTTTGTGGGTTTGTGAGTTTGTTTGTGAACAAGATAACTCAAAAACTGATGGACGAATTTTGATGAAATTTTCAGGATATGTCTGAAAAGGTAAAAGGAAGAAATTATTCAATTTTGAGGGTGATCCGCATCACTATCTGGATCTTCTGGATCCATGAAATGTAATTTTCAAAGACAGATAACTCAAAAAGTTATGGATGGATTTTGATGAAATTTTCAGGAAATATCCTAAATGGGACACGGAACAAGTGATTAGATTTTGGGAGTAATCTGGATCACTGTCTGGATCATCTGGATCCAGGCTCTTATTAAAGGAAGTTATAGCCAGATAATTTTAGGATGGATTTTAATGATATTTTTAGGATATGTTAGAAATGGTAAAAGGAAGAAGTGGTTAGATTTTGGGAGGGACCCAGATCACCATCTGGATGTTGTGGATCCAGGAGTTTTTTAAAGAAAGATAATTTCGAAAAATGTTATAGACGGATTTTGATGAAACTTTCACGAAATGTCCAAAATGGGATAAGAAACTGCTAATGGTAGGTTTTGAAAGTCCAGGAATTGAGCTCAATTGGCGGAGGTCTGCGCTCTCCGGGTGCTCTTGTTTTACATGTTTTTATGAGCTAGAATAAAACTGAAGACCACAGAGTTGAAGGTCAAGTAGAGCAAAAAATCTAAAATTCGCCACATATCTAAAATTCGCCAAATGTTGTAATACAAATAAAAATTATAAATAAATGGAGACAAAATTTGTTGCATGTGTAAGTAGATTAAGGCTTTCTAAACAAAAAAAATACCAAATTTAAGACAAAACACCATTTTAAACATAGAATTTACTAACATTTTAGGGATGGCAAATTTCAGATTTCTGGCAAATTTTAGATTCCTTACTAGTGGGTTAGCAGGTTTGCCATCTTATCACAGACTGTCACCTCTGTGTGTTTTGACTCCCACAAGTTACAATGCTGAGGACCTGTCCCAATATGTCCCTGGCTGTTGAACAGGATGTAAAACCCCCAACTTTGACCTTTGACCTTTGGTTTCCTGGCACAAGAACTGGCAAAAAATGAATGTTCTTGGTCAATAATCTGAGTTTTGGGTGTAAATAAGGATCTTGTGCTCTGGAATCACTGTATCACAGAGACTAGTTTGGATGCTAGTATTGTACTGTAACAACAAGCATTTCCTGTGGCAAGAAGATAATAGAAATATTAAGAGTAAAATTGAGTAAATAAAATTATATTAAAATAAATATTCAGGAAGGGTGTAACTGGAAAACTGGTTCAACAAGAACTGGAAGAAAACAATTTCAAATGATTTTCAGTTTAAGTAGTTTTAAATGAATAATAAACTGAAATAAGTAAAATAAATACAAATCTAAACAAACATAACTAATAACAACCTAAACTAACAATTTGTAACAAATTTCCATAAGCTTCTCTTTCACTTCATTCTGTACTTTACCTGTGCTTACCTTTGAATGGCCGGGTTCATCATCATGTTGTATACCTGTTCTTACCTGTGATTGGCTGGGTTCATTATCATGTTGCATACCTGTTCTTACCTGTGATTGACCGGGTTCATTATCATGTTGCATACCTGTTCTTACCTGTGATTGGCCGGGTTCATTATCATGTTGCATACCTGTTCTTACCCGTGATTGGCCGGGTTCATTATCATGTTACATACCTGTGCTTACCTGTGATTGGCCGGGTTCATTATCATGTTGCATAGCTGTTCTTACCTGTGATTGGCCGGGTTCATTATCATGTTGCATAGCTGTTCTTACCTGTGATTGGCCGGGTTCATTATCATGTTGCATACCTGTGCTTACCTGTGATTGGCCAGGTTCATTATCATGTTGCTTACCTGTGAATGACCGGGTTCACTATAATCTTTGCAACAGTGGGAAAAACCTAAGATTTGAAGGTTAATTCAGGGGCATTGATAAATGTTCATACATGATCCTCTGCCTTAATTTAGGGGAATCTACTTGAACAGTTAAGGTGAGTCAAAGTCAATTAACACTTTGAGTCTTGTAGTTCAGATCAAAGGTCAAAGTTGGGGTTTTACATCCCGTTCAACAGCCAGGGTCATATTGGGACTGGTTCTCAGCATTTGCCACCTGTGGGACTCAAATCACACAGAGGTGACAGCCTGTGATTAGATTCCAAACTTGCAAACCACTAGGCCACTGAGGACCTCTTGTAGTAAAGAATATGTTGCACTGAGTATAAATACAGAAATACAACACAGACAATACAAACAATACAATACTTACTATTCCAGAAAGGAGCAGTCTTCCAATGGTCGTTTGAGTGTTCAAAACATTTCATATTTCCTGAAGAACAATCTCTCGTAGGGTCAGAATCCTTCTTTTTATTCTTTTTGCTGGAAACAGTGAAATTTTATTATAAAATATGTGTCCATATTAAACAACATTTTCACACAAAGAATTTCTTGTTTCTCTTAAAAAAACTAAGAACTACAACTCTTGGAAGTATTTTGTTTGTCAAATGTTTTTTGAGCATGATAATACAAACTCACAATGCATTCTTAACCCCAACAAAACATTTCTCTTCATTCATTAACTGTTGATCTTTCATCATGCATAATAAGTGCCAACAAGTAATATTCAGTGTACGGGTGCGACCGAGCAGTTGACACTCGCCGAGCGAGGCGAATTTCACGAAAATTTGACCCCAATTCTTAGGGTCAAGTGCTCATGTATATATAACAACTTATAGAACTGGTTATGTTTTTTAGTCAATAAAACATAAATAACATACCTTACTTTCATTAAATCACACAATCCACCATTTGTAACATAATATTATTGATATTATGTGCTGACAATAGCTAATTCAAGCGATTCAAAGCTTTTATCTTTATATTTTTTTCATTTACGGGAGCCACCATATTAGATGTCGTTTCCTGTTATGGTGGATACTAAATGTCGTGAGGGCTCGATGTCGAGTCGAGTTTTTATCTGTGAGCAATCGACTCGAATTATTTGTACTCGTCACACCCCTAATTCAGTGTGGCCGGGTAAATCAGTCACATATCTCAGAGTTTGTTCAAGTGAAGAGGGTTGTATACAGTACAGTGTTGAAATTAATTTTTCTAAAATATCATGTGCCAAAAATACAAATATTTATCATAATAGGAGCTTAAACCCATTTTGCGGAAGAGAGATGTTTAGAAATCTTGTACATGACATTTATGTGGCTGCTAACAGGGTTTGAACAAGGGTGTTTGTTTGTTTGTTTTCACACACAATTTTGTGCTTAAGTATAGACTCATGCCACTGGATAACATGCCAATTCTCACATGATTCTAACACTTCAAGTTCATATTGGGACAGGACCTTAATCATTGCCACTTCTGAGTGATACAGAGGTGAAAGAGTATGATTAGATGCCAAATTAGATGGTAACCACTAAGTCATTGAGGACTATAAGAATCAATTAAGAATAATGCAAACTGACCTGGATTTCTTCCCTCTTTGCTTCTCTTCCCGCTTCTTTTCACGCAGTTCCAGTTTTTGGCGTTTTCTTTCCCTGTTTTTCATCTTTCGATCTCTCCTTTTCTCAATACGTTCAAGCTTCTTTAGCTCAGAACTACAAAGATTAATATCCATAATAATAAACAAAAGCATTTATTTCAAAATATGTGTTTAACAATAATATTTTGTACAAAATAGTATTTCTTTCTTGAGATTATTAATATAGAAACATATTATATTATAGTAAGGCTTCGGTTCCTTTTCACCAATTTTTATCAACTGACAGTTGCATGTATGGTTTTAAAATTCTTTTATGCGTTAACTTCACAGTGGAAGGTCTTAGGGTTTAATACTCGGTCAGGTCATGGATTTTACCCCTGGTTGCTTCAAATACCTGTCAGCCTCTTCACCTGAGAGTGTAGATAGGTACCAAATTTAGTTGGAGAGGTAAAACTGCAACCGGATACCATCCTGTTCAGATTAGAAATACTGTAAGTACCATCACTACTACACATTTTCACTAAAAGAGTTTTGACTAAAAAAGTAAGTAATATATATTTTTACGAACTTAGAAAGTTCCTGATCTGACATCATGACATCACACACACACTCTGCCGATTCTTGTTTCTTGTCTTCTTCATCTTGAAAATCTTCTGGATGAAACTCTGAAATAAGAACAACAAGGGTACTCGCAGAGCCCATACCTCTGCCAAGACACACATGATTTTTTTTGAAAAAACTTTGATATTTTTGGGTATCCATGCGGTGATCCAGATCACTCTGAAAATTTAATGGAATCTACGTAGGACCAAGACCCATCTTCTTATTTTGTTTCATAAAGATACAACCAGTACTATTTGCTTAACTCTGCTAATAAAGCAGACAACAAATTGATCATGGATTGAATACCTCCTTGGCAGAGGTAATAATAAGGACAAAGTACACTCGTCTAGTTTTCTCTTAAAGGGAGAAGTTTTCGTCCCGGGACGAAAGTCTCCTCAAATTACAAAGATCACACATTTGGAGTCCTTATATACAAATATCAACAAACACCACAGCTTACTGGGATATAACATATCACCTTTTGACAACACTGATAAACTCTTCCTTCCAGACTAAAAGGACACAAGTCCTCAAGGAATTTTGTTACTTCATGCAGTTTTTTACTGATTTAAAGCGCACAAACTTTATTTAAATTTTCAACAGCAGATTCCCACATAAGCCCCTCTGTACACAGCAGTTGTTGATTATCTGAAATAGTGTACATTACTATGCACTTGCCATGCAACATTAGTTTGTTTACTTCAGCATCATATGTGACAGAGGAATGAAGGTTCTTAAATGCTCTTTGACCCCTCGACTTTGGGCTTTAAGAGGATAAACAGAGACATCACTCTACACATGGTGTAGTTTACACCAGACAAAATATTCTTTAATTTTCACTTTTGAATAGTGGGAAATTTCTTACCAAAATTTGGGATTTTCAAGAGAGATGTTCCAATGTTATTTCTTATCTTCCACCCTCCCTATTTGTTGTCTTTGATCAAATGTAGCAAATCTCCTTCATGGAAATAGACTATCAGTTTCCTCAATCTATCACAAAAATGCAGGAGGCAGGAGTAGGTTTGCTAAGGCCACACCAGTAGAATGGAACAGGCTACCACAAATCATCAGATCCCAACAGACCATCTCCAGTTTCAGGAGCCAACTTAAGACATACCTGTTCAGATTGGCATACCCATCACCATAAACAATCCTCCCTGGTGGGCTCTTACTGGGTTATAACCTCTGTGTGGTTTTAGACTCTCCCTTTTTGGATTCCAGCATTAGAGGATTTTGATCAATTTTGTGTGATATAAATGGTTCTATTAGTATTATCAAGCAACCCAATCTTTTCACTTGGACCTGCCCTCTTTTGACTGGATGGGCCCAGTTTCAGGAGCCAGCTTAAGAGATATCTGTTCAGATTGGCATATCTATGGTAGTCATCCCTCCCTGGAGGGTGCTTACTGAGTAATGACATCTGCCTTGTTTTTGTACTGCCCCTTTTAGGAATGGATTCCATCGCATTAGAAGATCTTTATCAACTTTGCGCCATACAAATATTTCTATTATTATTAATATTATTATCATTATTATACATCTACTTACCCTCTCCGGGCAATAGTTCATCTACTTCCTCCTCACTACTGTCTACGTATTCACTGTCTTCATATAGCTCGTCATCGTAATCATTCTCAGAATCACTGACCCATTTAAAAAATCTTGAAAAGATTCCATCCTCCTCCTCGTCATCCATGTCTTTATCGTCTACCTCCATTTTCGCTTTTTTACTGTCCTTTTTCCCCTTCTTTCCGGAATCTCTATTTTTGTTGTTATTGTTGTCTAGAAAACTAGCAGATGGAGAGTAAAATGGTGGCTCTGTAGCACTCCAGTCTGGGGTCACATGATCAGGGTTAGCTGTGCCATCTAGTGGTGAAAGACTGGAACCTTCCACAGGGTAATCTTCCTCATCATCAGATAACTCCCCATTAGGTTTCTTCTTTCTGAGGTGTTTTTTAATGCCCTAAATTTAAAAGGAGCACATATATATTAGAATGAATTATGAGAAACATGTATATGTAATAATGTATACATATGAGTGAGTACATATATATGAAGGTCATTTTTATGACATAAATTAAAAGAAGTGGGGCTAAGTAAAATAACTGCAGAAGAGTTTGATAATCTGATCATTTCCCCATGTTAGCAATCAGTAATCATGTCAGAATATGTTCAAATCTGAAGTGAAAACTTCATTACCCCACTTTAGTAATCACATGAGAATGCAATTTAAACTAGAGGATTGCTTGCAAAACAAAGCGTCCCGAAAAGGAGAAATAATGGCAGCTCAATCATGTAAGAAAGTTCTGCTTATAGCTCAACAAAGCCAGAATATAGTCAAAATGGTTCTTGGGCAGGGTAGTTATCTTGGATACAGTGTGTTTCAAAAATTTTGATGAATTACTCTATCTTGCATGGTTACGGAGACCATTAAGGTGTTTTGCACTTTTTGTCATAAATTTGAAAAAAGGGGAAGGGTATTTTTTTTTGAAAATTGGATAGAGTAGTTTTCTTACAAACCCAAAGAAATTGCTCTATCTTGCACAGTTATCAAGCATTTTTGTGTTTTGCAATTTTGAAAAAAAATTTATAAATTCAAAATGGTCGCCATTTTTGGCGAGTGAGATATTCGTTGAAACTTGGAAAGGCTAATCTTTACAGATACCCTGTGGGTCAAAAATTTTGCCAAAATCACTCTATCTAGCACAGTTTTCGAGATACAAGCATTTTTGTGTTTTGCAATTTTGGTGAAAAATTTGGAAATTCAAAATGGCCGCCATTTTTGGCAAGATAAAATTTTTTGAAAATTGGGTCAGCTACTCAGCAATGTTACCCTGTGGGTCAAAAATTTGGTCGAAATCACTCTATCTAGCACGGTTTTCGAGATACAAGCATTTTTGTGTTTTGCATTTTTGAAAAAAAATTTGAAAATTCCAAATGGCCGCCTTTTTTGGCAAGTGAAAAATTCTTTAAAACTTGGAAAAGCTAGTCTTCACAGACCCCCTGTGTATAAAAAATTTTGGCAAAATCGCTCTATGTCGCACTGTATTCAAGATACAAGCATTTTTTGTGTTTTGCAATTTTTGCAAAAAATTTTAAAATTCAAAATGGCCGCCATTTCTGATGGAACAAATTTTTTTTAAAATTGGGTCAGCTACTCAGCGGAGTTACCCTGTGGGTCAAAAGTTTTGTCGAAATCCCTCTATCTAGCACGGTTTTCGAGATACAAGCATTTTTCTGTTTTCCATTTTTGAAAAAAATTCGAAAATTCAAAATGGCCACCATTTTTGGCGAGTGAAATATTGTTTGAAACTTGGAAAGACTAGTCTTTACAGATACCCTGTGGGTAAAAAATTTTGCCAAATTCACTCTATCTGGCATGGTTTTCGAGATACAAGCATTTTTGTGTTTTGCAATTTTTGTGCAAATTCGAAAATTAAAAATGGCCGGCATTTTTGGTGGGAAATTTTTTTTTGAAAACTGGGTCACCTACTCAGCAGTTACCCTGTGGGTCCATATTTCGTCAAAATTACTCTATCTAGCACGGTTTTCGAGATACAAGTATTTTTGAAAAAAATTTGAAAATTCAAAATGGTCGCCATTTTTGGCAAGTGAAATATTCATTGAAACTTGTAAAGGCTAATCTTAACAGATACCCTGTGGGTCAAAAATTTTTGCTGAATTCGCTCTATCTGGCACGGTTTTCGAAATACATGCATTTTTGTGTTTTACGATGTTTGGGGAAACTTTTGAAAATTCAAAATGGCCGCCATCTTTGGCGGGACAAAAATTTTTGAAAACTGGGTCAGCTACTCAGCAGATGTACCCTGTGGGTCGAAAATTTCGTCAAAATCGCTCAATCTAGCACGGTTTTCAAGATACAAGCATTTTTGAAAAAAATTCAAAAATTCAAAATTGCCGCCATTTTTGGCGAATGAAATATTTGTTAAAACTTGGAAAGGCTAGTCTGCAGAGATACCCTGTGGGTCAAAAATTTTGCCGAAATCCCAATAGTAAAGTTTTATTTCATGAAGAAAATGGTTTCAAAAAGTACTCATATATCACTTTATCGCTTAGTATTTTTCTATATGTGTACCTTATGAAACTTTATTTCCAATTTTGTGTTTTGCATTTTTTTTGGAGAGAGTACTTAGTTTAGAAACCCTGTGGGTCTAAAATTTCGACGAAATCGCTCTATCTCACACGGTTAAGGAGATACCAGCAGTCTTGTGTTTTACTCGTTAAGAAAATTGTTAATGCTTAGTTAATCATCAATAACTCAGTCATTTCTTTACCTATCCCTGCCAAAATTTAATGTTGCCCAGATCTTTATATGAGGAAGGTATTTACTAAATTTCAGGTGGATAGATCAAATGCTTCGTAAGTTATCATCTGGACAAGGATGCCCTTCCATAAAATGCATTTTTGGTAATGTGACCTCTCTGATTGGTGACAATGTCATTGTAGCATATTCAGAAAAATTTCCCAGGGCTACTGCATACGACTGCCAAATATGAAAAGAATCTGCCTTACGACTGCGAAGCTATTGCGAAAAGAAAATGCTGATCCAGCGGATCCGGTGGAGTCGCTTCCCCCATATACAAACAAGCGTGGGATGCTTAATTACTAAGTGAGGCCAGACAATTTCATTATTTAGTATAGCAAGTATTTAAAGCTATTTATCACAATTCAGCCATTTTGCATTATGACTGGACCTTATTATCAGTCATTAGTGAAATGACTGAAAATTTTAGTCATTACGTGTAATACTGGTCATTTCCAGTCATTACGAGAAATGACTGAAACTTTCACGCGTAATGACTGGTTTCACAGACTGACTGCAACATATATATATGCATGTTGACTGTATAATTTGAATATGATATTTAAAATACACCATATCTTTCTGTCCAACAACTTTATACATAATATCTATTGTTATATATATCTAAGAACATTTATCAGAAAATATATGAAAATAACAGTTTTAAGATAGTTATCCACAGGTAAAGAGCTCAGAGAGTAGTCTACAAGCAACTACGTATCAGCCTGTACTAGGGATCAAACCCAGATCCTCTGTTACCCAATAGGCCACAGTGGCAAATGCATGATTTATCTGATTAATGCATTGTTACCCTTGCAACCTGAAGAGGAGGGACAGGGATAATGTAATTAAATCCATCTATGTCTATTTCCACATAGGGTGGGGTGTACCTGTGGCTTAGTCCTCTTCAAAGATGATCCAGATTAAGACTCAAGAATTCTTACGAGACTTTTCCACAATATCTGCTCAATAGTGGTGAGATCGTTTGAAAAAATTAAAACCTGTTACTGGGGCTTTGAAACGAACGGAATCCGGTATTTCGTACACTCCTCACTGATATGGTAAAAATTAACCATGCACGTACATGAGCCATAACTTACAAATAAAAATGTTGTTCGCGAAATATTTTTAAGTGTAAAATTGCAAATTTAATAAGTAAATTGAATTTTTATAAGTTAATACCATATCCAATGGACAATTGCTTTACCGGTCGGCGCGACCGGTCCGGCCAAACACCAGAAAAAGACGTCCTGTATATAATACCGGCAGGACCGGTCAGTAGTGTGCATTCGGTAGGTGGCGCATCATACTTGCTTCCTGTCTAGACAGCGTGACGTCAGTTCATCTTTTTCGTTGTCTAAACATATTTAGACCCTAGTAAGCTGGTAGCGGGGTCGGTTGGGAGGGCCTTGCCTGTCCATTGGATAGGGTATTAACATATAAAAATTTAATTTACTTATTTAATTTGCAATTTTATTGCGTTAATATATCCTATCCAATGGACAATTGCTGAATAATTACCGCTTGGTCGGAGGGTAAGTTACTAGGGACTCATAAATGATAAGAAAATTCCCTCTGGCCTAGGTTGACTTTAAGTCAGGAAACCTGTAGGCCTATGGTCGGATACCAGTGCCCGGTTACCAGGGCATATATCGATGGCACCCCCCCTTTTTTACAGACCTGCTCTGAGGTAGGGGAGGAGAGGGATGAGTTCAGTCCCAGAAGGAAATAACCTCCCGAAGGAAAGCATGTCAATTAGTTCCATGAACTATTAACACTACATGTATACAAATCTCCTCAGTATAAGGGCTAATTGTGGATCTGCTGAGCAGCCACTACTGGGCCCAATTGAAGGGGCTTTGAACCAGCCCAAGCCATATCCTTCAAATAGAACTGTGTGAAGGTGTTATGTTACTTCCAGTGGCCAGCTGAAAGATTGTTCTAAGGAGACTCCCAACTGGAATGCCTTAGAAGCAGCAAGGGGCCCTGACAACATGGGCTTTAACCTGATGTAGGGAGAGGGCCTCCTGACCAGAGAGCTCATAACATGGGATCACAGTTGCTTGATCCATGAGGAGACAGTGGCAGGTGAGATGTCTTGTCAAAACCTTTCTAAAGGGAGACAGACTAACTCATTGTTATGTTTGAGATCCTGTCCCAATAAGTAGCACAGTGCTCTGAACAGACACAGGGCCTATCAGACTTGAGGGACTTATCCAGAGGTGGGGCCAGGGCTGGCATAACCACAGGGGCCACACTGTCCGGACTCTCCTTGGTCAGCTGGTTCTTGGAAAACAAGAGGAGAGTGCCCGTGAACGGGCACTGTGTCAGCTGACTGAGTGTTTTTGATTTGTGAAGGTGATTAGAGGACAGAATAATTATCAGGAAAAGGGCTGTACAGAAATACAGTAAATGGTAACTGAACAGCAAGTTCGAAAGAAATTCCGAAGCTGACAGAAGAAAAGGATAAAAAAGTTGTGCCCTGTAAATGGTATTATGAAGGAAAATAACAAGGTAATTGTTTAAGTGTAAAAAATAGGTTAAAACATATTTAAAGAAATACTACAAATGCAATATCCTCGTTCGACCTTGAAGAAGGGGTCCAAGGTCAAATCTAACCACACAAATACATTCCCAGCCCATGATTTCCTATGGTTTACCATTCCAAACCTCTAGGACCAATTATAAATGAGTTATAAGCACTTTTAAGCTTGGCTGTCCTCATTTGACCTTGCAGGAGGGGTCCAAAGGTCAAATCTGACCATACTAAAAGATTCCGAGCCAATGATTTCCTATGGGATGGTTTACCATCCCAAATCTCTGTCACCAATAATAAGCGAGTTGTAGGCACTTTCAATTTTCGCTATCCTCATTTGACCTTGAAGGAGGGTTCCAAGGTCAAATCGGACCATATCAACAGATTCACAGCCCATGATTTCCTGTCTGTTTACCATCCCAAACCTCTGGGACCAATAATAAGCGAGTTATAAGCACTTTTAAGTTTGGCTATCCTTGTTTGACCTTGAAGGAGGGATCATTGAAGGTCAAATCTGACCACACCAAAAGATTCCCACCCCATGATTTCCTACAGGTTGGTTTATCATCCCAAACCTCTAGGATCAATAATAAGGGAGATATAAGCACTTTTCATGACTGACAAAAAACACCTGTGGCGGCCATCTTGTTTCTCAAAATGAGGCCAAAAATATTCCCAGACAACATTTTATGGTTATTAATATATACTGCAAACTTAAGAAAGCTAGCTATAATATTTTTTTTCATCAGAGCAGTAATGGTGAAATCTCTCTCTACACACTGCGGCTACCCAGTGGATACAATGATTTACTCAACAGTGAGAACCTGAAAGTAGCTATTGCTCAGCTATGCCATGACATAGAGGTCTGCAATTTCACTATGTTATAGCTGACCAAAAATTCTGTGAATAACATATTTAACAAATTACTCTAAATGTAATAGTTTTCAAGTTACAACTGATTTACTCAACAGTGAGAACCTCAAAGGAACTATTACTCATCTATGCAATGAGCTACATGTCTGAAATTTTACTATGTTATAGCTGACCCAAAAGTAGGTGAACAACATATTTAAGCAAACTACTGTAAATGCAATAGTTTTCAAGCTACAACTGATTTACTCAATAGTGAGAACCTGAAAATAGCTATTGCTCCGCTATGCCATGAGCTATAGGTCTGTAATTTCACTATGTTATAGCTGACCCAAAAGTAGGTGAACAATATATTTTAACAAAATACTCCAAATACAATATTTTTCAAGTTATAGCTGATTTACTCAACAGTCAGTACCTGAGAATAGCTATTGCTCAGTTGTGCCATGAGCTATAGGTCTATAATTTCACTATGTTATAGCTGACCCAAAAGTAGCTGAATAACATATTTGCACAAATTTCTGTAAATGCAATAGTTTTTCAATTATAACTGATTTACTCAACAGTGAGAACTTCAAAGTAGCTATTACTCAGCTATGAAATGAGCCACAGGTCTGAAACTTCACTATGTTATAGCTGACCCCAAAATAGGTGAATAACATATTGAAACAAAATACTCTAAATGCAATAGTTTTCAAGTTATAAGTGATTTACTCAACAGTGATAACCTAAAAGTAGCTATTACTCAGCTATGCCATGAGCTACAGGTCTGAAATTTTACTATGTTAAAGCCGGCCCAAAAGTAGCTGTATAACATATTTATACGAAATTCTCTAAATGCAATAGTTTTTAAGTTACAAGTGATTTTACTCATGATGGAAGTTACTGAAAAGCCCAAAAGTAGCTATTACTCACTTAGCTATTGAGACAGACACCCAACTTACTCACCATATTGTAGCTATGAAAAAAATAGCTGAATAACATATTTTAACAAAATGCTCTAAATGCAACACTTTTCAAGTTATAAGTGATTTACTCAACAGTGATAACCTAAAAGTAGCTATTACTCAGCTATGCCATGAGCTACAGGTCTGAAATTTTACTATGTTATAGCTGACCCAAAAGTAGCTGAATAACATATTTATACAAAATTCTCTAAATGCAATAGTTTTCAAGTTATAAGCGATTTACTCAACAGTGATAACCTAAAAGTAGCTATTACTCAGCTATGCCATGAGCTACAGGTCTGAAATTTCACTATGTTATAGCTGGTCCAAAAGTAGCTGAATAATATATTTATACGAAATTATCTAAATGCAATAGTTTTTAAGTTACAAGTGATTTTACTCATAATGGAAGTTACTGAAAAGACCAAAAGTAGCTATTACTCACTTAGCTATTGAGACAGACACCCAACTTACTCACCATATTGTAGCTATGAAAAAAGTAGCTCAACAACATATTTTCACAAAATGCTGTAAATGCAACACTTTTGAAGTTATAAGTGATTTAGTGCATGATTTCATGAATTTTAATGCATTAAAAATTATTAAAAAAATTTATTTAAAAAAAAGTAAGACAGATCCAGGTCTCATACTCACACAAGAGAATCTACCTCTGGCCTAGTACATATATGCAAGATATGAGAGAAATCCCTGCAATAGTCACTGAGAAAATTGTGATAAAAAGTTGAAATTTTCACACTTTTGGTGGGGGTACCCCCCTTGTAATGTCTCTAGCAAACAGACGAACAGACAGATTTGCATGCCTTGAACAATTTTTCATCCTCGATAGATAAGGTATCTTTTAAAAAAAACAGCATGTCTCTAGGCCTTGTAGTTTTGGAGAAGAAGTTGTACGCCCACGCCGCAGAATGACGACATAATGTCAGCTGACTGACAAGTCAGCTGACATAAAAAGCTGGGTGCTGGGTACAAAGACACTTTTGACCAGTCTGACTGTTGTCTGATGTTTTTGTTTTCCAAACATGGATCTCACTCCTGTGTTTGCCAGAACCCAGGGTCAAGAGGAAAACAGTCTTAAAGGTCAGTGCTTCAAAAAAGGCCTCTTTAAAGGGTTCAAATGGAGCCTTGCCAATTGGTGCAACACCAGGGGAAGGTTCCAGGAGGGGATGCCCCTCCGACCCTTAGGTCTGTCTCTGTGAACTGTCCAAGAGACGAGCAAAATTCTCGTGCTGACATTTATGGTGAATTACCCAGTTGACAGCAATGACTGATCTGATTGATCCTCTTTGAGGAGCCTCAATTCCTGCTGCCACTGCCTCAGAGAAGCCCTGCTCCTTGATTGCTGAGGCTCTAGGAGCCATGCATTAAGATCTAAATTTGACAGATTCCTGTGAGGAGTCTGATTGAATGGTTGAGAGAGCAGGTTGGGCAGGTACCAAGGAATCTGACTTGACATGATCAAGAGATCCCAGAACCAGGCATGTTGGGCCACCTTGGAGCAATCAGAGTGATTCCGCTGCATGGGTAGTCCTGCAACTTCACCACTTGCCCAAAATGGCTACCAGTGGGAAGGCATATGGGTCCAGATCCTCCCATGGCAGACTGATTGTATCATTGTCCATACTGGGGGTCTGGCCCCGGTGATACAAGTTGAGGCAGTTTGTTGTTGAGCCAGGTGGCAAAAACAGGCCCACTTAGGGCTGATGCCAACAGAAGCATATTGCTTGGAAAAAAATCTGTCCGGTTTGGCTGGGACTGGATAGCTTGGCTGCTATGACATTCAGCCGCCTGGAAAGTGTCGGGCTAGAGTCACCTGTTTCCTGGAATACCAGGTCAGGATTCTCCATAGTAGGGCACAAGGAGGGCCTGACTTCATCCCCCCCTCTTTCTTAGTACAGACAACCACTGTTGTGTTGTCTATAGCTATGACAGCAACATTGTTCAACCAGAGGTCTTGGAATTCTGGTTTGGAATTGGAGGGCCAAACGACTGCCTTAGTTCCAGATAGTTAATGTGTAACTTGCTTCTGGAAGGGACCAGGTACCCCTTGCAGCATATTCTCCTAAGTGAGCACCCCACCCTTCTTTTATTCATCTGTAAGGATTGAAGAGCATATTTAGCGGGTGTAATGGTCGACTCTGAAGCACATTGTCTTCCTGCAGCCACCATTTAAGATGGGGGTAGAGGGAACTGGGCTCACCCTTTTCTAGTGATTCTGGTACCCTCCAGCTGTTCTTCTAGTGCCACTTTATCGGTCTCATGTGGAGGTGACCTAGGTGCACTTGCTTCTCTATGGCTGTCAGTAACTCTATCAGGGGCATCAGCTGCCAGACCAGCAAATAGGTCCGGGGAGAAGTTTCTGGATAAGCATTCAAGGTCTGCTAACGCACTAGGGCAGGTCTGACCTTACCCTCCTCCAAGCTAACTGGAAGCCTACTAAGTCGAAGACTTGCTTGAGGTCCAGGTCTAAATTTTTTTTTCTTTTATGTTTACCATTCAAACTTACTCCTGACACTGAGCTCCTAGAGACTGTGTATGCTGGAGACAGGCTTGGTGTGAACTGGTTTTGACCAACCAGTCGTACTGGTGGATTGTGGTACTTTGTAATGCCATAGTTAGACCTCCTTCGCCACCACCGAGAGAAGACTCCCCTTGTACTGTGAACAGACCAAAGGGGAGTGATTGAACTGGTGGGGAAGACCCTTGACATGAAAAACTCTGGTACTTCCATGTTGGTAGAATGGTGTGAGGGAGTAGGCAACCTTGAAGTTATCCACTCCCCTTGCTGAAGAGAGGTTAATATGGTTCCCAATGTTTCCCAATCTGAATTATTCAGGGTAATGGGCCACTTCTGCCTGGAGACCTGGTCAAACCGGTCGTTTCTGGAAGGTGAGGTTGTAGCCTTCCTGGGAGATTTCTTATGAACTTGGGCTGGCCCCTAGGGCAGCCCAAGTTTTGAGCAGGCAGGTTGAGCCAAAAAACAGTGTCAACACTGGTGACAGGCTAGACCTCACTGATCCACATAGGAAGAAAACACTAATAGCCATTTATAACCTTGGTGACCCCTGGTCTGATTAACAGATATTTTTTCCATTGCTTGAGTTTTGAAAACTGGCAAAACGAGTTATAATCTTGAGGGGAAAACTGAGCTTGCAAACTCAGGCTCCCTTGTGTCAGCTGATACTGGTCACAGGCTGGGTAAAAAGGCAAACTGGATGGCCAGTCTCATAGGTGTGAGGTCTGATAAGGGGAGGTTGACTATTGTTGGACGAGTCTTGCTTGACAGTCTTCCTATTATCTATAGCCACTGTCTGACCAGCTAGGTCCTGAAAAGGTAGGCTGGCTGACTGGTCCGGTAGATTGAGTCATTTCACTGGGACCAAGAATTCCTCTGTAACCAGTTTCCTTAGGTAGCCACTGGTTCGCCTAAACAGCTACTTGGACTCTAAAAGAACTTCTGCTGGTCTCTTAGTCAGTCCTGGAGATCTGCCCAGTACCAGGCTCTAAACGGTTATAGGTGAAGCAATGCTCTGTATCTGGTTCCTGGTGGCTCCACAGTTCTGCATAAACTCACTGGAGTTGGCAGAACTAGGTGAGTTGAACTACTTCTTGGCAGGGATAGGCTCATATGAAGCTGCCTTCTTCCTGTCCACAGTGGTGGATTCAGCAGCTTTACTCTGCAACCAACAATCTCTATAACCGGTCAAACCGGTAGGCTGGTGCCTCTCTGTAATCAAAGTTTTCTGGCAGAAAAGTTCTGTAACCAAAGAATTGGGACAGCACAGGTCTGTACCATTAGTTAATCCCTTGGAAGATCTGGGTTGTGTTAGCTGGCACCCGGTCGGTAGGCTCTGTAACCGGTTGGTTAAAGGAATTTTTCTGAAGAAACTTCCTGTCCAACTAACTTGTCACCATCAATTCTCTGTAACCGGGAAACCTCTGTAACAGGTGAACCTGTTGTCAGCACTGAATTTAAAGCTGGTTTCTTACCAGTAAGGATGGGAACAGCAGATTTCTCTGTAACCGGCAATACTCTGTAACCGGTAATTCTCTGTAACTGGTAGAACAGCTGTCCTCACTTGAATTGTTCACTGTAGCTGCCTTCTCCTTGCCAGTAATGGTGGGAATAGCAGGTTTCTCTGTAACTGACAATTTTCTGTAACTGGTAAACCTCTGTAACCGGTAGCCCTGCTGACATCACTGGACCTGTTCAACTGAAGCTAACCTCTTCTTGCCAGAAATATGGGATCAACTGATTCCTGTGTCACCAGCAACTCCCTGTAACCGGTAATCCTGTTTAACTGGTGACCACAACCGGCCGTCTGAGCACAACTGGTACCGGAATCCCTCATCACTGGCTGGCTAAAGACCCTACCGGTAGCCTGAACAGGACTGGTACCGGTCAAAAAATCTGCACTGGGGAGATAAGGGTCTCAATGGTCACAGCAACTTCTGGTAGGTCAACCCTCTGAGCAGCCTCACTGATGGTCTGAACAAGACTGGAAACGGTACCCCCAACAGTCACACCAGACGACAGGCCACTAGTGGGGGTTCCAGGATCAAAAAAGGGCTGATCACTGGTAACCACTGAAGGAAGAACAAGACTGGAACCGGTACCCCCAACAGTTACACCAGAGGACAGGCCACTAGTGGGGGTTCCAGGATCAAAAAAGGGCTGATTACTGGTAACCACTGAAGGAAGAACAAGACTGGAACCAGTACCCCCAACAGTTAGACCAGAGGACAGGCCACTGGTGGAGGTTCCAGGATCAAAAAAGGGCTGATCACTGGTAACCACTGAAGGAAGAACAAGACTGGAACCGGTACCCCCAACAGTCACACCAGAGGACAGGCCACTGGTGGAGGTTCCAGGATCAAAAAAGGGCTGATCACTGGTAACCACTGAAGGGGGGTTCTTCACAGGCTCCATAGGAAAAGCACCCACCAGTAGTCTGAACAGAACTGGTACCAGCAAAACTCATCACTTCTTGTCAGCTGAACCAATCACACTTGGGGATCTGCTTGCTGGTAGTTCCATAGATATCTGTGAAGTCACATTACCGGCACTTCAAACACTCGCAGATTTCTGTGGCCACTTGTCATCTAATTTCTTCAGGCCAACAGACGAATTTGCTGGATTTCTTCTTGCCAGTTAAAGTGGGCTTTGAGTAATAATGGTCGTCTTCTTCTCATGAAAACTTCTGTTGAAAACATGATTCCTCCATTATTGAATGTGTATCACGTGACCAGGTCCATGTCACGTGACAAGCATAAGCTGGAAGTGATGACGTCAGACGATGCATTCTTATTATTCTTCTAATTTCTTCTCGTCGACATACACAGTGTTACTCGACTATGTAGAAGTAAATGGAGGTTAAATCATGGAAAATATACACTACTGTTCAGAAGAAAGAATGCTGCAGGGACGACACACGAGCTCTCACGTCTTTTTCTGGCATTTGGCGGGACCGGTCGCGCCGACCGGTAAAGCAATTGTCCATTGAACAGGATGTATTAACGCAATAAAAATGTTATTTTTGCACAGAATAATGTGAAAATGTGACATAATTCACCAAATATGTACACTTTCTGTTTTGTTTCTGTGAAGTATCAGCAATTAGAAGGCCTAAAATAATAACCTTTTCAATAACCGTTTTTTGGGGGGATTTTGCTCTTTCTACCACAACGAAATGAGAAACCAACATCTGGTTTATCATTCACACCACTATTGCTCAATAACTCAAAAACTACAACTTGCATTAGGTTATTGTTTTCGCATATGGTGGGACAAGAAGCACTCTACTTACCCGCAGGTGGTCCAACTGTTCTTTCAGCGACTGTATGTTGTGATCTAACATCTGTCTCTGCTGTTTCCATTTGGGATACTTTGTGTACACGTCCTTCTCACAAACTACAGAGTTGTTCACCAGTTTACACACAACAGGAACTTCACCTACATTTAAATACAATAGGGATATCACCTGTCTGATGATTAGTTTTCAGTTTCGCCTTTTCAACTTGAAAATAAACTCCACGAGTGTTATTTTACATTAATTTTATAATCCACTATAATTTTGTTTGAATAGTGGGAAAAATAAGGTCCTATTGACATAAAGAATGCATATAAACCAGCTGTAAAACTTAAGGGGCACCAGTGAACATAATAGGAAAACTTCCCGAATGACATATACAGAAAAAATATATCACGAATGAAGATAACAATATTATACGAGTGCGTAGCACGAATATTATATTGTTAATCTTCATGGTATGTTGTGATTTGAAACCCCTAAAATCAGTTAATTTGATTTTATGAAGTCACAATAATTTTCACGTGCCAAAAATTTGTATTTTATTTTTCTGATTGAATTAAACTAAAATTTACCCTGTCCTCCATTTTACACACCTTCCACAATCATTATGGTGTTTGTTATATTTTACTTTTCTTATTCAATTTAGGGCAGTCAGTAGAATAGTAATGCATTTGGTAAATACAATAGGAAAACTTCCCGAATGACATATACAGAAAAAATATATCACGAATGAAGATAACAATATTATACGAGTGCGCAGCACGAGTATTATATTGTTAATCTTCATGAGTGATATATTTTTTCTGCATATGTCTGATGAGGGGTGTTTTACTTTTATTATCCACGATTTTGTGCGATTTATGGGTCAAATAATACGAATATTTAATGAGAGAACGTAAGAAAGGCTGTCAAAAAGCATGAGCAATACTGAATATAAAAACTTCAATCTTTAACTTACAATATCTCAGTAATTTCTGCATGGATTTTTATGCAACACACATCAGCAGAAGCGCTACAATAACACCTTTCTAATGACATATTATACATATTTGTAAGTTGCATACTTTCCGAGATATTGTTGAAACACCGGAAGTTATTCACACTCATTATCCATAGTACCGGGGCGACGGTGTACACAAAAAAAATACATCCCGGTCTGTATTTCCCCGTATTTAGGGCAAATACGTCGCGTTGTGGATAATAAATACACATTTTCTCTACCATATCTGCATGGATTTTATTTCACCAAAAGGAGCAGCAGCAGCGGTGTAGAAATATTTGTCCAATGATATGTATAATATATTTGTAGGTTACATAGTCGTTCACATATTTGTTAAGAAAAAAAAGTGTATTATTATTATTATTATGCATTTATACTCAGCGCAATATCTCCATATACTACAGGACTCAAAGCACTATTTAACCAATCCGACTATACAGGTACAGCCCCAACTCACAAGTAACTGACATTCCCCTAACTGGAAGATAGAGGCTCAAGGATGACCATTTATCAACGTCCTTGAGGTTAACATACCATCATTATTCATGTCCACAGTGTCTTGATCGACTTCTGCACTTTGATCCACATGATCCACATTTCTTTTGTAACGAGGCTTCATAAACTTTGGCTTCAACATTTCAGCTGAAAATTTTATAAAATCATTTCATAGGCAAAAGGACAAAATTAATAATCTGTTTATTTTTACTGTACAAGAATTGTTTTCCACACATTGCACAATATCTTGTA
The DNA here is from genome assembly GCA_964017235.1 of Sabellastarte sp. h YS-2021. Taxonomy (NCBI): domain Eukaryota; kingdom Metazoa; phylum Annelida; class Polychaeta; order Sabellida; family Sabellidae; genus Sabellastarte; species Sabellastarte sp. h YS-2021. Next base: position 49,862,391 of record OZ024936.1, on the reverse strand, counting down.
TTTATTACCCTCTAACCCCTAAATGGCAGGGTACTGCAATCGGGTCTCTTTGTCTGTGACCATAACTCGAAAACTATACATTGGATTTAAGTCAAATTTTTACACAAGATGACGTATAACTGTGGCTTAGTCCTCCATAACGATGGTCTGGATCCATTACTGGATTGTAAATCCAGAATTGATTTTGTATTTTTTTTCAGTAATTCAGTAATACCCATCAGCACTGTTGCATAAAAATCCATGTAGAAATGATATGAGATATGAAATGAAATGAGATATCGCAAGTTAAAGATTGAAATTTTTGTAGTCACTAGTGCCCCTGTATATAGGAAAGCTTTTAAAGCATTTTCTCTTTAAAAATGGATGTAATTAACTAATTAATCATACAAAATGGTGGATAATAAAAAGTAAAACATCCCTCGTTAGACACCTACAGAAAAAATATATCATTCATGAAGATTAACAATATAATACTCGTGCTGCACACTCATATAATATTGGTATCTTCATTCGTGAAAGTTTTTTCTGTAGATGTCATTCGGGAAGTTTTCCTATTATATCACTTCATTCAAAAAATTTTTTGCTGGGATGATGTTTGCAGACATTTGACAGTTCATTTGAGAAGTCATGGAAATGAAGGTTGGTTTAAATAATTGGAATCTGGTTCTGCAAAAACAATTTGTGCTATTTTTCGACAAAAATATAAAACCTACATTATATTATATTTTTAACAGAGTTTCAAGATTTATGTTACGTTTCTATGCTTTAATTCAGGCTCTAAAAATGTAAGACAGATAGATGAACCAGATCAATTTTCATTAGTCTGTAACAAACATTAAACTAATAAAACTTGCGTATAACAGTAAAAGTCATATTCTAACATGACACGCTTGTGTCCGAGATTCTGATTGGTCAATCGCTGTTGTAAAACTGAGCATAACCTCATGCCAAGTTTTACATAGGTGGGCGATAATCCCACTTCACTTTTTAAGAGTCGAATTACAAAGAATATGCACTACAAATCTTCAACAACACAGACAGAAGAGAAGGTAAAAATGTGAAAAATATGAAATGTCATGTTAGAATCGCAATTATGCATAGTTTTACAAACTCATAGCTCATTAGAACACTCAGGCTTCACCTTCATGTTACTAATATCACTATTTGTTGTAAAACCCTGCATGACCCCACACTAGTCGTGTGTTATTCCTTAATTTATCTCTAGTTATAAAAACTTGCTCACGCTGGTTGACGTTTTGGAACAAGAAGCTCTTCTGCTGCTTTCTTTCCTGTTTTCTCACGCCAGGGTGCTTCATCTCAGGACAAACACAAGCTGACACAGGTGCGGCATCATTAGGTCCCTTCACCAGAAACTTCTGCCGACACTTGTACATTCTTAACATACCATCTGGACGGGTTTTGCACTCCCATTGCTGTGAAAGTACACAGTATGAATTTCAATTAAAATCTCTATTGTATTTCAGCTCCTTGCATGCTAAACAGAAAAAAAAGTGTAAAATAAGTGGGTGTGTCAGATCCATATTTTTTGTCAGATCACATCATATGTACAATGGGCCTGATTACTCCCACAATAAAGGATATTTTTAGCTTCACATCACATGATTTCTATAGACACATGATTAATCCTTCAGATGAAGGTTACTTTTCAGCTGTTTCAGCTGAGTAATCCTTCAAAGGCCAGACAGGTACTTTCCAGTTCTTCTAAGTAATCATTCAGATCACACTTATTGTGTTAGGTTACACGATGTGTATAGTCACCTGACTGGTGCCACATGGAGGATGGTACTCACCTTTTCACTTCCACTTTCTCTCTCTCCAGTTTCTCTAATTAATCTTTCGGGTCATATGACTGATTATTTTAGGTCACATGATGTGTATTGTCACGTGATAAATGCCACAAATAGGCTGGTATTCGGCTTTCTTACAACCTCCCTCTAGTGTCTCTCTAATAACTCTTTTAGGTCACAGGACTAATTTTTTTAGGTCACATGACAAGCATAGTCACCTGATTAGTACCACAAGGAGGTTGATACTCGGCCTTCTCACATTCTCGTTCCAATCTTCCTACTTTGGTCTTAACTTGCTTCACATTCTTATTGGCTTCCATGATTTCACGCTGCTTGATCTTCTTATTGGTCACTTTGCTGGAAATGTCAAAATATTGGCGAATTAGAGGTAATTACACAAAAGTGAATTCAGTATTTATCACCAAAGTTTCACAATGATATCACAAAACCATCCCAGTTAAAATACTGGTGTTATTTTAGCAACATGAAATACTCATGAATACGAAATGTTCATTTTGACTAAGGTATAAGATCTAAAATTCTGTCAAAACCTGCACACAGATTTTAATGAAATTGGGCCAAAGGTCAAAGTTAGGGTTTTACAACCAACATTTTGTTGCATAACAATCCATGGAGAAATGGTTGAGAAATGATTGACGTTCCTATATTCAATTGTGACCCTGCATATATAACATATTTTTCACATTCTCTCTAGAAGTACAAAGTTGTTTTTAGTCATATTAATGATACAAAATGGTGGATAATAAAAGTAAAACACCCGTCATTAGACATATACAGAAGAAATACATCACGCATGAAGATTAACAATACTCTTGCTACGCACTCGTATCATATTGTTATCTTCATTCTTGATATATTTTTTCTGTCATTTGGAAAGTTTTCCTATTATACTCCAGGGTGAAGAGGGAATTCTAACATGTCCTCTAATGATATCTCTCCTGTTTTGAGCATTTAATACATATAATAAACTTACCCCCTCTCAATCAGGAAACTGTCTCTCCAAGCCTTCTTCTTCTTCAGTACACCATCAGTCACCCTTGATGAATAAAAATAGAAACATCAATTACATCTGAACAATCAATACTATTACAATAAGATACAGTCAAATTATCTGCAATAATTACCAACATTTATATGTCCAGCTTTTATACCTCGCTTGGGGGAATTCTCTATGTATTGCATTGAATTTGTCCTGTCTGGAGATATGCTAAATTAAGATGCAATGTATAGTTATGTTTGGGCCATTTCCATTGCTAGGTTACCTGGCCTAACTTTAACATTTACAACATTCTTACTCAATTTTTCTGAGAAAAAAATTAAATGAATAACAAAATCTAGAAATAAAATTTGATGTTCCTGATTTTTATTCATTTTTTGAAAAAAGGCATAAGAGAAAGGTCAGTGAAAAATTGGCTTAACTTAATCCAAAAATTGGAAAAGAATTAAGGTTAGTATTCACAGTTTAAGTTAAGTTTTGAATTAACTTTAATCCAAACATAAAAATAGCATCAGAGATGCCCGTACCCCACAGCCAGTACACTAAAAATTCTGAAGCTGTCAAACTTATTATTGGAGAATAGCTGTCAATGAAAAAGCGCAATTATGTAAAAGTGCATATAATAATCAGTTGCATCAATCCATATATCTTTGTCATAAGAGAAAGGTGTCTCAAATATGGCAGGTTAAAACATTTTGGCAGAGCCAAGGTTAAAGGTCACAGCATGATGCACACCTACAACCCCTAACCAGTGTCCCTACCAAGTGTCAACCCTCTACACCTTATGGAATCAAAGAAATAACCCAGACAAGATTTTAAAACTCATGGTCACTATGATAAGGTCAAAGGCCAAATCAAGGTCACGCCATAACATTGCACACCCACAACCCCCAACCAATGTCCCTACCAAGTATGAACTTTCTAGCCCAGACAAGATTTCATAGGTCACTACAGCAAGGTCAAAGGTCAAATCAAGGTCACACCATAATGCTGCACACCTACACCCCCCTAAGTAATGTCCCTACCAAGTATCAATTTCCTACACATTACAGTTTCCGTGATATAGCCCGCACAAGATTTTATAGGTCAAGGTCACTACAGCAAGGTCAAATCAAGATCGCACCACGACGTTGCACACCTACACCCCCTAACCTATGTCCCTACCAAGTATCAACTTCCTACATCTTATGGTTTCTGAGATAGAGCCCGGACAAACTTTTTCCAACCACCCGCCACACGAACGCCTGTGGCCCATGCAAACACCATCAGTGGAAACAATACCCTGACAGCCCTTAAGGGCTGTGAGGTAAAAAGTGTAGCTGAATTTGCTTCATTTAAACCAAAATTGGCTTAACTTTGTTTATACTAATTTAATCCAAAGATTAGCTCAGCCAGTTTTCTATAATGAAAGTTAATTTTTAGCCCCAGTGAATCTGTTTTATGAATACAGGCCACGCTCTTAAAGGAGATCTTCATGAATTTATTGTTTGTATAAATGATTATGTTGTTGTTGCTGTTGTTGATAGAAGGTTACATTTTTGGACATGTTTTGTTGTCTTGTCTGTTTGTTTGCAAACTAATTCAACTTATGAATGGATTTTGATGAAATTTTCGGGAAATGTCAACAATGATACAAGGAATAGACGATCTGGATCACTGTCTGGAATTTTAATTATTTCTTATTATTACTTCAATTATTTGAAGTTACTGAGTTATCATGCAAAAAAAAAATTTTTTTACTGAGAATCATTAAAGAGTTTGAGTAATCTGTTATTTTGAGCACAGGTTTATTGATTTTTGTACTTACTGAGTATCTTCAAAGAGTTTGAGTATAGATCTGCCATCCATATGATCTGGAGCCTCCACACCTGCAATGTCCAGTAGAGTGGGAGCAATGTCCACATTCAGGACTATATTAGGAACCCTGCAACAGACAAAAATACAGGAATAACGAACCTAGTGCTTCAAACTGCTACAATACATATCTCAAGACTCATTTATTGAGATTAGTAAAACCACCACCATAGTCATCCTCCTCATGGTGGGTACTTACTGGGTTACGACCTTTGCTTGGTTTTTAGTCTGTCTCTTTTTGGATTCCATTACATGAGAGGATCTTCATCAATTTTGTAATATACTATTCAAATTTATTATTATTATTATTATATCCATTTCAAACTGAAGAAACTGGTTAAAAAAACTAAATATTTCCAGAAATAAAGAAGTTCTGTTCATCCTAAATGGGACCATATCTTATATGCTTCAGATACCTATTGATACTATAATAGATCATACAAAATTCTTCAAATGTGAAACTGTTCCATACTGGCTTGTGTCATATCTTCACCCTGTGCAACAGACAAGGTATATCTGATTTAAGCTATTTAATATTTGATTTATTCTTAAATTGGTTTCATGTCACTTTCAGCACATTGTATAGATTATATCTCAACATGTATTTTTATGGCCAGAGGAAACCAGTACATATTAGTTGGTCAAGTTTCTATACCGTAACCACTGACTTGTAAAATTTATCAACAAATGTGTCAATTTTTCACCAACTTAACCAATGGTCAGCTTACTGTAAAAGCTATATACCTGATCACAAATAAAAACCCCCTTTTTGACCATTAAACATTTAAGTCACCAGTTACTTGACAGTCAACTATTTATTTCACTATTAACCTGACTAACTAGGGCCACTGATGATATGCATAACTAATTAAATATTATAACCACATACTTGTAAATTATGGTCACCTGCTTGATAACTATACATACACAACCACTCATTTGACCCCTGGCCCATCTATTGCTTGACCACTGTATACATGTTTAGACAGAACTTAAAATAAGCAGAACTGAATATCTTGTCGACGGATCTTCCAACTGAAAATTCTACTGATAAAACTTCCAAGTCTCGTGATTCATTAGTTAGGAGAGATTTTCAATTCTGCTGACAGAATTTTAAATTCTGTCCGATTTTACTCATATTTATTTTACATATAATTAGTCAATAGCCACTTACTTGACACCTTTGGGTATCTTTGGTCCCCTCAGATAGAACGGCACTTTGGTGTCAAACTCATATGGCATGGCCTTACCCTTCACCAGCCCATACTGACCCAAGTGGTAGCCGTGGTCAGCCGTGTACAGGAAGTAGGTGTTGTCCAGCTCACCCAGACGGTCTAACTCATTGTACAGCTGTAACACAGAATGCAGCTGTAAAAGTAGCTGACACAAGTGGGTGAGGCTATAAATTAAAGCGGACAGGGTTATAAGGTATTATTGGGTAGAGCTACATGTTAACTGAGTTGAGCTAGAATATAAAGGGGTAGATTTGTAAAATAAAGTCGGTGGAGCAAGAAGATAAATTTTGGGGCTATAATATAAAGAAAGTGAAGCTACAAGACTAGAGTAAAAGTCTTGTAACGGTTGAGTTAACACCAAGCAAGGCCTTAAGTATTGTTAAGAGCATAGACTTCATCCCATGAGGAAAAAGCCAAGTGACTAAATAACAAGTCTTCTCAGTCAGTTAACCATTGAGGCCTTCATATTTATTTAGTGTTTTTAGTAACAGCTAGTATCTTTGTGTCGGTTATATTGTGATGGGTACTTAGAAAGGTGGAGGAAACCAGCACATACAGTTGGTCAAGGAGTCTGTACTGTAAACTGCAGACCAACAGCAAGCAACTACCAGCTTTCCCATTTGAGGTCGGGCCAGGATTTGAAATCTAATCTCAGAAGTGCAGAGGTGAGTTTGTTGGCCCCCGAGGCCTTCATAATACCATAGATGATAATACATGAAAAAGTGAGCAGAGTAAAGTGGGTGGAGCTTCACAATAAAGCATGCAGGGCAGAACAGAATTGTATGAAAAGTGGGTGGAGCTACTTAATAAAATGGGTGGTGTTTCATGTAAAAGTAGGTGGAGCTGTATAGATCTGCATGAAAAGTGGGTGGAGCTTCTTTATAAAATTGGTGGAGTTTCATAACAATGTGGTTAGGGCTGCATGAAAATATTTCAAACCTTTTCAACAGCATCATCTACTGACTGTAGAGTCTGCAAGCGTTTTCTCTGCAACATGTCTGTAAATGCCATATGAATGGGCTCCATCTTGCCTGTGTTCTGTAACAGCCACTGTTTGTCAGGATTTGGGGCAAAATTCCAACTCGGTGTTCTACAAAGATCAATTACAAAGATATTAACATCTTCAGAGATACAGTAAAGTTTCACCTGGGAACAGAATTCTTCAATTCTCACTTGTGAGTGGTGATATTCTCATGTGAATGGTAATATTCTCACCTGAAAGTGGTAACATTCTTATCTAGGTGAGGTGATATTTTAACCTGTTGATATTTATACTCACAAGTGGTGATATTCTTACCAGCGTGAGATGACAATCTTACCTGTCAGTAGTGCTATGAAATCCTTTAGAAGTTTAGGCTTGAGGTTTAGTATCTCCACAAGCTAGCTAACTTTGATGTAGTTTCGTCATAAACCCAACATTTTCAAAATAGAGAAAGCTACCATTTTTAAATCTTTTCCTTTGTTAAAATATGGTAAAAAAGATAAACCCACAGATGTTTTGGAAGTATTTCACCAGATTCTCAATAAAACACAAGTTTTACAGATGGGCAAAAATAGCATCCCTTGTGATTTTGGTGCTTTCTAAATGTTTTGCAGAGTCTGAATTTTAGATATTTGAACCAAACTTTATTTCAGGGCATTCAACAAGTGAACTTTTGAACTGCTACAAACATCATCCCAGCACTGCAACTGAGTGGTAGCATCCTTTGCTTTTACTTATAAAATTCTCACTTTGAGTGTTGGCACAGCTACCTGTTATTAAGTGCGAGTTCTAGTGAGGCTCATGCTTTTACAGATCACTTTTTTTTTAGTTTTTTTTTTTTTCGTCTCCAGACTTTTATGAATTGTGGCATTGGGTGATGTGTACCTGTCTCATCAATGAGGTTAAGCAGTAATGGGCTGCGTTAGTAGTTGAATGGTGACCGTCTCAGTGCACTACTTGTGTCTCTGATGGCTTTGCCACTAGCACTAGTATAGACCGAAACATCTTTCGGCCTTGTTAACAATACCAACATTCTTACCTGGTGACATTTCTACCTATAAAAATTTAACAATCTGACCTTTGACTTGCTGAATAACCAATAATATTCTCACCTGTGCATTGTCACATCTTTATCTGTAGGAAGTACCATTCTTACCTGTGATTAGTAATAGTTTCACCTGCATCTGCTCACACCCTTACCTGTAATAAATACTATTTTCACCTATGATAGTAATATTCTCATCTGTGCACTGTCACATCTTTACCTGTAATAAGTACCATTCCTACCTGTGATTAGTAATATTCTCACCTGCATGTACTCAGACCCTTACCTGTGATAAGCACAATTCTCACCTATTATGGGCAACATAATAAAATAGTCAAATTTACACCTGTGATTAGGCGTGAGACAGTTTTACCAGTATTAGGGTTTCAAGACCATGTTACTGAAATGCCAAAATGAAGTATTGATTCTGATTTTCAGTGCAAAAATCTTTGGAAAACATGAAATATTACTAACATGAGTAATCTGAAGAAATTCCCACATTTGATCCAGTATGTTTTGTAAATTTTAAGGGTTTTTTTAAGGTAGTGATTTTTGATGAATACATTTTGTTTTGATCAATTAGATCTCCTGTTGAAAGTCGGTTTGATGGGGAAATACTAAAAGCAATTTATTTTGGTATTCCAGAATCGGAATGGTTTTACAATGGCGGGATACAGAAAAGAAAATGCTGCTACCGTCTCATCCATACCTGTGATTATTAAAATTCTTACCTGTGTGTGGTTACATTGGGAAACAGGTGTTGATACTGTGGAGCCGAATCTTCTGGTCCGTGAGGAGCAGGCATGCTTAGTACCATGGCAACTGGCCTGGTAACCATAACAACAAAAGATACAATTATTAAAATACATTAATCTAGTTTTGAGGAAAATATTATTTTTGTTATCATATATAATGTCAGATTCTTAGAAAAACAAGGTCTTCCTGATACACTAAGAATTTAACATAAAACAATGAAAAAGAAGAATAAAATCATGGAAGACAAAGCTAAAACAGAATATATTATACATGTATGTATATATCAGATTTTAAGCCAGCCATACATTTGATGGCATACAGCTGCACACAGCAGTGTTTAAATATTAAATAAGAAAATGTTCAAACAAATGTGAACATAATCAAGTTTTATAGTGGATGCTTACAGGAATTGTTAATTTGTTACACAAGAACAATCCTATACATTTTACCTGTTTTTGAAGTACTGCTTGGACTGTTTAAGAAAGGTGACACTGTCATTTGCTATCAGATCTGTCAAGTAATCCTTATGATAATCGTCTCCATGCTTCACAATTTCTCCGTTAAAGTTCAGGCTGTAATTATAAAATCTTGTGTTCCTTATAAGTCCAACCCATTCCGTCCATCCGGGCGGGATATAAGTACCCATGTACTCATTGAGGTACTTTCCAAAGTACCCCGTTCTGTAGCCAGCGTCTGTCAGATACCGTCCAAAGTTGTTGATTTCGTAAGTCTGTTGCCACTGAATTGATGAACAGTTTTCATTGTTGGTGAATACATTGTGATTATGGACATACATGCCTGCAATAAAAACAAAATAAAACATACTTTTCCACAATTAATTATCTACTGCAAGCCATATTTGACCCATATAGGGGGTACAGAGTGGGAGATATATTTTTTTATAACAACGGCACCTCCGTACCATGGATAATAAGTGTCACGAACTTCCAGTTTTTCATAAATATCTCAGAAACTATCTACCCTACAAGTATGTATTATACATCATTGGAAAGGTATTTTCATAGCACTTTTGCTCATATTTGTTGCATAAAATTCCATATAAAAATGAATGAAATATTGCAAGTTAAAGATTGAAGTTTTTATATTCACTGTTGCCCATGCTTTTTGACAGCCTTTTTCTCATTTTCTCAGTAAATATGGATTTATTTAACTGATAAATCATACAAAATGGTGGATAATAAAAATAAATCATACCTCATTAGACATACAAAAACATATATTACTCATGAACGTTAACCATACTTGTGCTACGCACTCGTCTAATATTGTTATCTTCGTTTGTGATATATTTCTTCTGCATATGACCATTTTAAGAAAACCAAAAATTTTGATTTTATTTTGTTTCCATAAAAAGTGAATTTGAAGCGCATTATTTGCACAAATAATTACCTTCATTAGCTAAAATGCAATCACGATACCTGTTTTTGTGCACAGCTATCGCATCTAACTTGTCAGTATTACCTTCAGAAATCTTACACTTCCCATGAAGAAATATTCTCAGAAAACAATCAAGATTTTGCAATCTGACCTAACAAAATTTTACCTGAATATGGGTCAGATTACATAGTGTGTATCCAAATGAATCAATATTTTGCACCTGTCAAAATTCTTACCTGTAAGGATGGAACTTCTTGATGGACAGCACATCGGAGTGGTGACGTAAGCATTGTGAAAGTGAGCCCCACCCTCTTGTAAAATTTTTAATGTCTTTGGCATAAAGTTCATAGAACCTACAAAAATAAAATATAAAGAATTCTCTTTATAAATAGTGTAAGAAAAGTAAGCAAGGCATTATATATTGCTGATTTAATATCACTCAATATAGCTTCCTCATTTTCAATGCTAATAATAAAGCACTAATTTCAATACCCTTTCAATAACTCACTGCGAGGTATTTTCATGATACATCCCTCATTTTTTATAACTTCCTTCCAGAGGGAAATGGTCTCAGAGAACCATAATGTACTAAGGAAGGGCCTTGCATCAGGTCTAATGTGTACTGCACATTTGGAAATGAGTCACCCTATAAAGAGATACTGTGCCTCCCTTTTTAACCCTCCAGCGCGTGTACAATTTAGTATGTGAGAGGTTTATAATAATGGCAGGTTTTCAAACATTTTCTGAAAAACCTGCCATATCCTGAAAATGCTGTCTGTGTAAGTGTTTAAAACACATCCTACCTATATATGAATCCAGGGATGGTATTCATTAACATTCCTAATCTTAGTACTATCTCAGTCATAAAATTTATGACATTAGTCTTATTTAAGATAGGTCCCAAATTGGTATTCACAAAACATGTCCTATCTAGGACAATTTTCCTAATCCTATCTTTGTCCAAAGTTGCAAATCTCGCAAGAGTTTGTATAACAAAATTATAACCACTGAGATTTCATCACAGATGTAAACATTCTCATCTGCTTTTTTGTGTCACAAAGGATGTATATGGCATAAAAAGATAATTATTTATGACAATAGTTAGGACTAAGATAAGACTATGATGCTTTGTTAATACCAATTTCTTTAGGACAAATTTCCTAACACATTTTGATGACAAAAATCCTAAATTTAGGACTAAGATTAAGATAGGAATGTTAGTGAATACCGCCCCTGGCTTATTAAACATTATCGATACCACCAAAACATGAAACAAGTAAAACCACAAACAAGCCAGAATGCATTACAACAGGGTAATCTTGGCAACCATAATGCAATGATGGATGAATGAATTCAATGGGAAAAGATAATCAGAGCACTGGACAATTTACTTCATCCACTAAACAGGAAAAGTGCTAGACAGTAGAGGAAGCAATACCTTTACCAAGGACAGATGATATAACTGGCAGCATATTTGTTTTTGTCTGTCTGTCTGCTTGCTTGCAAAATAACTCAAAAAGTTTATAAACAGATTTTGATGAAATTTTCAGGAAAAGTCAACAATGGCACAAGGAACAGATACCGTATTTTTCCAAAATATGACCGGGGCATTAATTATTTTCAAATGGCATCAGACCAGGCGTTAAATTGAACCAGGCGTTCTTTTGAAATACAAAAACAGTGTTATAAATTGTAAACAGTGTGTTTGGTACCAGGCGTTAATTTGAACCAGGCGTTTATTTGAACCTGGGCGTTATTTTGGAAATTTACGGTAATTAGATTAGCAATATTGGAGATGTTTAGCCTTGGCAGAGTTCTGCACTCTCCGAGTGCTCTTGCTAAGAAACAGATACTTGATTTAGTTTTAACATCTAATCCAACCCTGGCCGTGTATATCATAACAAGAGGGGTAGAGTAAGAAATCTAAAATTTGCCAGAAATCTAAGATTCACCACCCCTAAAATTCTTGGAATAAAATTGGTGTTTTGTCTTAAAATTTGTATTACTTAGTATAGAAAGCCTTAATCTACTTATACATCCATCAAATTTTGCCTCCATTTATTTATTTTGTTTTCTTTTTGGTATTTGAACATGTGATAAATTTTAGATATGTGGGGAATTTTAGATTTTTTTTACTCTAGTTGAGGGGATGGAAGAACTTGCTGGACTTAGATTGTCCACTGAAAAGAATCAGGCAAAAAATTGGCTCGTATCTACCAACTTAACAACTTCAGGTTAAGGAAGGACCAGACTTGCTCCAAGTTTTTTTATTTCTTATTCCACCAAATCTGACATACATGGAATCATTATGAATCCATCTGATGGGTGGGGATATTACTGTGCGGTGAAATGTCAGCACCAAATTCTTGAAAAAGAGTCATTCAGTCCTCATATAATACCTAAGACAAAAGGACTTGAGGAAAGTCTAAGGAGGGACCTGAGAGGGGACTGTGTTACCTACTAAGTAACATGGTCCCATTTTACCTCTTGTCAATGGCATTTCAACAGTATTTAAATAAAATATTGGAAGTTGGAAAACTAAAATGAGTGTTAAAACAATTTCCTAACAGTTATGCAATCTTTATGACTTGATGTTAAACTGCCTATTCTCTTGGTGTAATTTTTATACATGTATACTTTTTCAATTAACTTACAAAAGTGAGCATACACGGTCAAATGCCAAAATCTACTATATCATGATTTAATTACACCTAAGGAATTTTTAATTAAACTTCTTTTCCAAACATATTCCACAGTAAAAAGATAACTTTGTTAAATTGAATGGGTCAAATTCTGACAGTTAATTAAACAAACAGAATGTCTATGTTTGTTCTTGAATATTACCCATAGTATTTTAAACTAACTACTGTTTGTTATCATTTCAATCAGTTAATAAAATATCACAAATTTTTAATCTATTAAACGTTTGAGATTGTATTTCCTGGTTTTCTTTTCTGTACGTCATGTGTATAAAAAGATCCACTCCTCCATTCTAATTTTAAATGTTCTTATTTGAAATGAATGCCAAAAAAACCTTTAAACTTGGTTTAAAGTTGCACTTCAACGTAAACTATACAAAACACTACACAACCATAAATTCTGTTTCTTATGTTCTCTATACCACATGTACAGTAGACTCTGTAAAACTAGGACCTATATTATAAATATGATTATATCTGCAGGACTTTGGTTCTAGTTCTGGTTAATCCTCTTATGTCCAAGAAGAAATACTGTATCTTCAGATGTTGAGTCCACTTTAAGGTGATCATAACTTAATAAAAAATGGAACATTTAAGGTCACCATAAAGTCAGATTACATATTTCTGATACTTTGACATATACATTAGGGATGATAGACCAAAATAAACCACAGTGCGAGTTATGGGACAAAAACCTCATTTTTTTTTAACTTTAAGGTGGCCCTAACACTGGTGGCGGTGGCATTGACACCTCCAAAATTTAATCACTTAAGCATGTATGGACTATATGGACACTCTCTGAAAATTTGAAGAAAATCCATTCATAACTTTTTGAGTTACACTGTTCACTACCTAACAAACAAACAGACAGACAGACGGACAAACCCCAATGATTATATAACCCCTGATGGTGGAGGTAAAATTGGTTCACTTACACCTAAATTCTAATAACACTGGTTCTACTTTCAGAGAGTTTACTGTACCTCATATCCCTTGTATTTACAACCAAATTATAACAGCTTTGTATATAAAGCAACTGTGATGAATAATAAGTTAAAATTGGATACAGGAAAACCACTGTTACGAAATAACTTGATGTTAACAAGTTATGTTGTTTACTGAAACACTTGTTTTAGTTCAAAATCTCACTTCATACCATTTTCAATATGTATCTAAAATCTGTGGACTATATTATGACATTTTAAGTCAACAAATGACACAAAATAAACAGGCCAGGCAACACAAAATCAGTCTGTTTACATAACTGCTATTAAATTAAATCACAAAAAAATTGGTTCACATGTCTATCCAGGTCAAAAATTTAAGCCTCCTTAAGAGATAAAGTTGATGTCAGAGTACTTTTTTTCCTTTACTTAAATAACTTGGTTCAATTATGCATGGTTAATAATATATATATATAATATAGTCCCCAGTGTCTACTTGCCCATGTGAACTACCTGTGCTCATATTCCCAGGAAGGGAATACTGTAATTAAGCCTAAATTTTAATGGAAAAGCCCAACTCAGTACCTGGGCTGATATTCACTGACATTGTTATTCTTAGACTATAAATTCTCTCAGAATAGAAGCATTTGGGCAGATTTGAATATATTCACCTAAAATTGATACTGGCTACTTACTCACCCAGACTAATATCCTGGTCGTCTGTTATAATAAAGATGATGTTTGGACTCTCACTTCTTCGATTCCTGTTCTTATAGGGCTGTTTTCTGTGTACGTACACTCCCTCCTCCGGTGAAGCTCTGGGTTCTGAAGGATAGGAACCATATCCCGGTCTGCTGTACTGGTATCCAGTCCTGTCTGTATAACTAGGACTATCCTGCTGTTGTCTGTACTCTACATCATCCCGTCTTCTACCTTTGTTATTATGACTGTCCCACTGTCGATGGTGTTTTGCAGAGTCCAACAAACCCAGTAGACTAAAGATCAGGGCGATGGTGCATATAACGCCCATTTTTGTATGTATTTTATAAAGTTATTATTCAAATCCTTTCTGAAAAGGATTTTATGCAACAGATTTCAAGAGGTAAATAATCTGATGTTTCTATTAAAACTCCATGTTATTTTGTTATATCTGTATATTTAATCCAATCCTTTATTTTCTCATTTTCCAAAAATCTGAAGCAACAGATTCAAATTGCAATTTTTATTTCTTTCACAACTCCACATTAAAAGTTCATATTGCAGTTTTTACCAGTACATTTATCCTAGTCTTTTCTGGTTTTTAGTTCAAGTTTTTATTGTTTAAATTAATACTGTATACTACAGTCTTAGATACTGGATCATGAACAATTATTTCCATGAGATATCATATTTTTTCAATCCAAGGTATCAGTGATTCCTGAAAAATACAGACAAAAACAATTACATTAATTAACACTATTAAACCAATTCACTGTTGAGAGTTACATTTATTTGAATGATAAATGTCTGCAAAGGGGATACTTTTGTGCATTAGCAGAGTTTTAGTTTATGCACATGTTGTATCAGAAAGTCCAATCCATCAGAATTTCAAATCCTTACATCACAAACTCATTAAATGATAATGGATAAGTAAGTGTCCAATATCCAGAAAAAAAATGGATTGTTCATAAGGTTCGGACTCCCAAAGAGACCGAGTTAAGAGTCCACTATTTTGAAATAATTTATACTTGCAAGGCTTAAAAACCTATTTTAAATTACACTCATTTTCTGAACTCTCAGGTGTATTTTAAATTCTCACAATGTAATACATGTATTTACACCATCCGACACCAAAGTGGATTAAATTCTCATAATGTAATATATGTATTTACACCATCCAACACCAAAGTGGGTTTAAATAATAAGTATGATATCACAAGCCGGTATCTATTATCTCTACTAAGAAGGATATGTTTTGGCAGCATGTATCTGTCTCTCTGTCTGTATAGAGTAAGAAATGTAAAATTCGCCACATATCTGAAATTCGCCACATGTGAAAATACTAATAAAATAAATGAATTATGGTGAGATTTGTTGAATGTATAGTAAATTAAGGCTTTTTGAACTGAAAAATACCAATTTTGAGTCAAAAACATCATTTTCTTCATAAAATTAACTAAGGTTTTAGAGGTGGCGAATTTTAGATTCCTGGCGAATTTTACATTTCTTACTCTAATAACTTGAAAAATTACTGAAAGATTTGGATGAACGTTTCAGGAAGCATTGACAAAAGCACAAGGAACAAATGGTTACATTTTGGTGGTAATCAGGATCACCGTCTGGATCCAGGAATTTTTTAAAGGATTTTGTTTATCATTGTACTCATAAGCAATACAGTAATAATTAAAAGTATTTGAGCTTAGCAAAGAAATCCACCCTCTAAGTGCTCTTGTTTAAACTAAGTATTAACTAATAAACCCAAGCAATATTCCTGTTTATTTGAAACCAGTAACAATGTATAAATAAGAATAAATGTCATATAAGACTTCTACTAATAGAATCAGGAATATTAAAATAATATGTAATACGGCGAAATAAGGCGAGTTAAGGTATTGGTTGTTTCGCCACATATTCATCCGACGACTCACAAAGGTGAGTTGAGGTTGCTTCTGGGTGACCAACGTGTGTAGTACTGTCATCCGACTGTTATTGACAATTAAAAACCGTGTCCTGAATCAGTGGCCGTCCACCTTTAGAGTGAACAACTCTGACAAAATGGGGTGGTTCTGCCGCCAAGAAAAACTTCTAACTGCGCGACGTACCACCTGTATGTGAAAGGGGCATTAGGTGTGACCACAAAGTCATAGTAACTGATACCAATACTTGGGCTACAAAAGTCAATGTGCTAGCATCAATCGCCGGATATTATAATGTATTTATAGACTTTCTTCAAGTCATTTGGGTTAAGATATTTTATGAGGACAGAATGACTTTTTTACAAGCATTTGGTGCAGACAGCAGGTTTGCCATTCATCAAATGGATTCATAATGATTTTACTTATGTCAGATCTAGTGGAATAAGAAATACAAGGACTAATGGAGCAAGTATAAATGTAAGGACTAGCCAGTTTGAAAATTATCTTGACTTAAAATAGATTAATTTATTCATTTGGGGTTTTATGCTACATTCAACACTGTACAGGTCATATCATGATGGGCAGTTTTTTTGGGCAGAGAAAACCAGTACATACAGTTAGTGAAGGTTCTGTTCTGTAACTGCCGACCATCAGTAAGCAACTACCAACTATCCCACATCAGGTCTGGGGTTTGAACCGCCGACTTCAGAGGTGGGAGGCAAGTGTGTTATCACTACACCACCATGGCCCCTATCTTGACTTAAAAACCAGTATATTGTAACAGAGTACAATATGTAAACTGATTGAACTTTTCTTCAATAACAAAGAAACTTACGCCTTAAAAGCAACAACTACCGTATTTATCCGTATAAACGCCCCGGGGTGATGCATTTTTCAAAAGGGGGGGCTACTATTACAGATAAAAAAATCAACTCTCGAGTCCAGTGGCAATGGGCGATAATGGACACTTACAGCCTTGATCTTGCTTACCAGCATGTATAATGGCGGGAGAGCTTAAAAAATTAGAAACCAACCTTAAATCTGAAGAAATTATTTTAATTTTAATTTATTTTAATTAGTGGTGGGACGAGTTGACTGAAACTTGAGTTGTAACTGGATGGGCGATAATTGGGGGTGACGGTGAGTGATCGATCTGTGCAAGTGAAACTCGAGTTTTTGAAAACGTCAATATGTTCACCATCTAAGGCTGACACGTCACCAAAACAATAGAAATATCTGAAATTTTCAAAAATATATTGCATTTTTACTTTATTCTTGCTTAAATCAATGAAGATTTAACTTAAACTAGAAATAGGACGCCCTGTTGATAGTAGATGCGAATAGAAACAGGATAGCATAGAAGAACACACATTATCATGTGTAATGTCCACCCCATGAACCTTTTGCCAAAATTGTACAGTAGTCTTACAAGACCCTGTTTAATTTGTAAAATATATCAATGATGCTTAAATATTTATTAGTGTAGATGTAAATTATTTCAGCTTCATGCCTTTTTGCATTGGTTGGGTCGAAAATTTTGATGAAATCACTCTATCTTGCACGGTTAAGAAGATAGAAGCAAATTCCTGTGTTTCTATTTTTGGCAAAAATTTGAAAATTCAAAATGGCCGCCATTTTTAGGAAAAGGATAATTTTTTGAAAATTGGCAAGAGTACATTTGTTAGATACCCTATGGGTCGAAAATTTCGACGAAATCGCTCTATCTCGCACGGTTAAGGAGATAGAAACAATTTTGTGTTTTGCCATTTTTGGCAAAAATTCGAAAAATCAAAATGGCCGCCATTTTTGGGGAGGGGAAAATTTTTTCAAATTGCAAAGAGTACATTCCTTAGATACCCTGTGCGTCGAAAATTTCGACGAAATCGCTCTATCTCGCACGGTTAAGGAGATAGAAGCAAATTTGTGTTTTGCCATTTTTGGCAAAAATTCGAAAATTCAAAATGGCCGCCATTTTTGGGGAGGGGAAAATTTTTTGAAAATTGCAAAGAGTACATTCCTTAGATACCCTGTGGGTCGAAAATTTCGACGAAATCGCTCTATCTCGCACGGTTAAGGAGATAGAACCAAATTTGTGTTTTGCCATTTTTGGCAAAAATTCGAAAATTCAAAATGGCCGCCATTTTTGGGGAGGGGAAAATTTTTTGAAAATTGCAAAGAGTACATTCCTTAGATACCCTGTGGGTCGAAAATTTCGACGAAATCGCTCTATCTCGCACGGTTAAGGAGATAGAAGCAAATTTGTGTTTTGCCATTTTTGGCCAAAATTCGAAAATTCAAAATGGCCGCCATTTTTGGGGAGGGGAAAATTTTTTGAAAATTGCGAAGAGTACATTCCTTAGATACCCTGTGGGTCGAAAATTTCGACGAAATCGCTCTATCTCGCACGGTTTAGGAGATATGAGCACATTTGCCTTTTTCAGTATTCAAAATAGCTAATTACTCATTTATTTAATTAATTACTCACTCATCTATGAAGCAATTCCCCCCAAAAGCAATCCCATACAAGCTATTAACCCAATGAACCTCCATACCAAATTTCAGAAAGCTAGGCTTAATAGCATTCCTTAAAATGTCTGGAAACCAAAGAGCTACTCAAAAGTAGCAAAGTAGCTATTACTCAGTTAGCTATAGAGCTATCATCACCAAAGGCAATCCCATACAAGCTATTAACCCAATAAACCTGCATGCCAAATTTGGTAAAGATAGGATAAGAACTGTTGCCTAAAATGTCTGGAAACCAAGTGGGACGCCGGACGGCGGACGGCGGAAAAAGCAAAAATAATATGTCCACCCCCCAGTGGGGTGGACATAATTATATTGCGAAAGCCATTTCCAGGTCAAAGTTTTCACGTACGGTGAAATGTACGGTTATGTAAAATATTTTCCATATTAATGCCTAATGTGGGTGTTCCACCACACGACTAAGGCTCCCGATTAAGGGTTTTTGAGGGTCGGTTTCAGAAATATGCTTAGTCCCAGGCGTCCTGTAAGGGTCGGTTGTGGTCGGTTGGGGCCGTGTGAAATATCAAACATGTTTGATATTTCTCCCGACCCCAACCGATTATTTTTTCCCGCCATAAACAAAATGTACAGTCTCAGGCTTCCTCAGGCCTCCTCAGACCAAAATTTCACAGTCCTATGCTGTCCCAGGCCGCCTGCGACCCTTAGTCCCCGACCCTTAGTCCCAGACCTCTATCACTTAGTCCCAGGCTTCCTGCGACCCTTAGTCCCATTGCCAAACAAAAATCGGCGATCCTGGTCTGGGGACGCCTGGGGACGCCTCAGGACACCTTGTGGGGTCGGGACTTAATCCTGGGTTAGTCGGGGCTTAGTCCCAGGAGGCCTGAGGCGTCCTGGGACCCAGTCGGTTTGTCTACGACTAGAAAAATGGCTTAATCGGTTCTTAGTCCCAGACCAGTTGGGGACAGTCTGGGGCCTCCTGGGGCGTCCTGAGGCCGATCTGTAGTTAATCCCAGACCTTCATACCGATTCTGTCTTCCACCCCATTGGTCAATTTTTTTTCCATTTTTTCCAAGACTACCCACGATTAAGGGTCCCAGACAGGATCGGGGCTTAATCCTTTGGTGGAACAGGGGCATAACAAACGAAATACTTTATCCCGAAAATTACTCAAGTTTAACTCGAGTTCAACTTGCTTCTAACAAGTGATGCTCGATGTGCCATTTAAGCTGGCAATCCCACCACTAATTTTAATGCGTCTGTGATCAAAATTGCCATGTTTTGTTGTGATTTTCTTTATTTCTCGTAAGCGGTAATCGATTGGGGAAGTACTAAAATGCATCTTTTTTCAGAATCCCAGAATTGCAAGGCTGGTGGCTATTGGGAGGGATGTAAAACCCCAAAATATGACCTTTGCTAAGGTTGAGAGGAGGGGGGGGGGCGATTAATAGGGAGGGAGCATTTATACGGATAAATACGGTAGTCTAATCTAATGTAATCTGCTAGTTTGCATTATATCTTCCCCACCAGAAGAAACTCCATGAACTAAACCAACAAAAGAATGGACAAAAAGGTGATAGCTAATTAAAACTTGAAGCAATTTCTCATCACTTTATAAATATTTTCTCAGCATGATTTTGATAAGCCTTATTTTATGCTCCCTAATTACCAACCTTCAGCCATCACTCATTCTGTCCTTGTTAACAGTGATAATCATAGAGAAAATAAGGCAATTATGAATACCGTAAATTTCCAAAATAACGCCCAGGTTCAAATAAACGCCTGGTTCAAATTAACGCCTGGGTACCAAGCACACTGTTTACAATTTATGACACTGTTTTTATACTTCAAAAGAACGCCTGGTTCAATTTAACGCCTGGTCTGATAACCATTTGAAAATAATTAACGCCCGGGCCATATTTTGGAAAAATACGGTATTAAGGAATCTGGAATATAACATGTGAAAATTACTACAGCATACGAAATTTGCAACTGGGGCACCTACTAAGAAGTTTAAAATTAGACACCATGTAAAATTTAATGCTTCAACAAACAGTGAATTTTGGTAAGCAAGAACATATCTGATTTGATATGAAGAACTGATGTAGCGTCATAATGATGTACATATCCTGTAAGATGCTAATATTGAAAATAGGGATAATTCCAATGTTTCAAGGACATCTGCAATATTTACCTCTGCAAAGGACCGTATGCATTGGAGTGTGTTTGTTTGTCTGTGTTCGCGATAAAACTCATACCAAAATCATCCGCTGAAGCTTGCAAATTTTAATTAGTAAATTAAATTTTTATTAGTTAATACCTTACCTACCAGACGATAGCTATAGCCCGGCGCCAGCCGGTCCCGCCAAACGAAAGAAAAAGACGTCCCGGGTTTCACCCCCGGCAGGACCGGCACACTACAATCCACTCGCCAGGTGGCCTAGTTCCTGCCTCACTCGCCAGAGGGACGTGACGTCATAGCATCTTTTTCGTCCCTAAGATTGAATGATGAAGGCTGGAAGCGGGGAAGGCCGGGTGGGAATTTCCCGTCTGGTAGGTAAGGTATTAACTAATAAAAATTTAATTTACTAATTAAAATTTGCAATTTCATTGCGTTAATACATCTTACCTACCAGACGATAGCTAGAATAACTACCCAGTGGAAGGAGGGCAGCCTTCTGAGGATTGGAGAAAACTCTTATATTATACCTAGGTGTGAGGTTCTAGTCCTTTGAGGAGACATGTTAGTCTCAAGGGTAACTAGACCCACCTGCCCCCCCCCCCCCCCCTTTTTTGACTGCTCTGAGGGGAGGAAGAGAGTAAGAGTTCAAGTCAATGATTCCCACAGTTAACCTGGAAGAGTAGGGAAAGTCCTATACCCAGAGGATTACTCTGAAGTAAAAGACTTTGAGAAGCCAAGGCCTAGGCTAAAAGTGAGCCTACACCTAAAACTAACTAGTATGTACACTATATATAATTATATACAAAGAAGCTTAGGGGACTAGTGGTGGATTTGCTGGGCAGCCACCACAGGACCCAAGTGAAAAAGCTCCTTATCTGCCCAGGCAACATCCTTAAGGTAAAACTGTGTAAAGGTGTTGTGGGACTTCCAGTGGCATGCTGCTAGAATCTGGTCCAGAGATATGCCACCTTGAAAGGCTTTGGAGGCCGCAAAGGCCCTAACATCATGGGCCTTAACCTGATGTAAGGTCAAGGAATCTTGGTCAGAGAGATCATAACACAACACTACTGTTTGTTTGATCCAGGACGAGATAGTGGCAGGAGAGATGTCCTTGTTAAAACCTTGTTTGAATGAAACAAAAACTAACTCCTTTCCCGTTCTTAGGTCCTGCGTTTTGTCCAGGTAGTAGCGAAGAGCCCGAACGGGGCAAAGGGATCTGTCTTCCTTTAAAGACTTATCCAGAGTGGGGGCTAAGGCTGGAATGACCACAGGGGCCACGCACTCTGGTCCCTCTTTTGCCAAGTGATTTTTCGCCAAGAAGCTTGGTGAAGGGTAGAGGGAAACTTTGGACCAGTCAGCTTGGTGTCTGATATTTTTGTTTAACCAAGCGTGAATCTCACTCCTGCGTTTTCCTGAAGCCAGGGCTAGGAGAAAAACAGTTTTGAAAGTAAGGTGCTTCAGAGAAGCCTTTCTGAGTGGTTCAAAAGGCGCTTTTGTAAGCTGGTGTAAAACCAGGGAGAGGTTCCAAGCAGGAACCCCCCGGCGCCCTTTGGGTCTATCTCTGTGAAAACTGTCTAACAGTCTAGTCAAATTTTCATCCTTGCCGACATTAACCGAGGTATTTCCCAGTTTGTCTGCAATGGCTGACCTGTAACCATCAATAGTGCTGGGCTGGAGATTCTTCTCCTGGAAAAGGTGCAGGAGGAAATCTGCTATTTGTTTTATAGATGGGTTCCTGAAGTCCACCTGACTTGTTTCACACCATCTGACAAAAACGGCCCACTTCGCTTCGTAGACTGTTCTGGTTGAACGTCTTTGAGGCGCCTCAATTCTTGACGCCACTGGGCTAGAGAACCCCTGCTCCTTGATTGTCTGGGCTCTAGGAGCCAGGCATGGAGATTTAGGTTTGTCAGATCCCTGTGACGTGCCTTGTTGAAAGGTTGGGTCACTAGATCTGGGTGGTGTGGAAGACAAAGAGGAACCCTCGCAGATAGTTCCACTAGGTCCCAAAACCAAGGCATGTTGGGCCATCCCGGGGCAATCAGGATTGCTCTGCGATACCAGTGATCTGACAGCTTGCTGACCACCTTCCCCATCAGAGACACTGGGGGGAAGAGGTACATGTCCAGGTCCTCCCAGGATAATGTCAGAGCATCCACTGACCAGGCCTTTGGGTCTGGAATTGGGGACACAAATTGAACTAGCTTGCAGTTGTACCTTGTTGCAAACATGTCCACTAGGGGATAATGCCAGGTTTGACAAAGGAGGTCGAAGGTCTCTTGATGGAGGGACCACTCCGTCTGAATGACCTGCCTTTGGCGAGACAATTTGTCTGCAATTACATTCAGACGGCCTGGAATGTGTCTGGCCTTCAGTACTATTTGATTGAGGCTGCACCAACATAGGGGCCGCCAAAGAAGGGCACAGAGTGAGCCTGACCTCATACCTCCTTCCTTGTTGATGTATGCCACAACCGTAGTGTTGTCTGTGGCAATCAGGACGACCTTTCCTTGCACTAAATGTTGGAATCTTTTTAGTGCTAACAACACGGCTTTTAGTTCTAAGAAGTTTATGTGCAACTTGCTTTCGGGCACTGACCAAGTACCGCTTGCTGTGAAGTCACCTAAGTGAGCACCCCAGCCTTCTTTTGAGGCGTCTGTAAAGATTTGAACTGCGTGTCGCAGGGGGTGTAAGGGCTGACCCTTTAGGACATTTTCCTCTTGGGTCCACCACTGCAGGTACTGATGGAGAGACCTCGGAATTGGGATCTCCTTTTCCAGAGATTCTGGGACTCTCCAGTGTTTCTTGAGGTGCCACTGAATAGGTCTCATGTGCAGTCTGCCTAGGGTCACCTGTTTTTCTGTCGCAGTGAGAAGACCTATAAGAGACATGAAAGTTCTGACTCGGCAAGATCTGTTCTGTAAAAGCACTGTTATTTTTTGTTGAAGGGCTTCCCAACGATTTTGAGTAGGCCTGACTACTCCGTTGAGTAGGTCGTACTGGTAGCCTACGAAGTCGAAGACTTGTTGGGGTTCCAGTTCTGATTTTTGCATGTTTACCATCCAGCCCAACTCCTGGCAAAGGGCTAGGAGGGACTGGGTTCCCTGGTGGCAAGATTCTTTGGTAGGGGCTCGAATCAACCAGTCGTCTAGGTACTGGTGGATTCTTATACCCTGTGACTGAGCCATTAACTTGACCTCTTTGACCACACCAGTGAACTCCATGGGAGCTGTTGACAGGCCAAAGGGAAGTGCCCGAAACTGGTACGACTGGTTCTGAAAGTGGAACCTGAGGAATTTTCGGGATGTGTAGTGAATTGGGATGTGGAAGTAGGCGTCGCTGAAGTCTAGCGATGTCACCCACTCCTCTTGTTGTAGAGAGGTCCGGATTGTCTCTGGAGTCTCCATTTTGAATGTTTTTACGCATAAAAACTGATTTAGAGTACTGAGATCCAAGATTGGCCGCCACTTGTGGTTCGGCTTTGGGACAATGAACAGTCTGTTGAAAAAGGCTAGTGAGGTTTGAACCCTGACCCTCTCTACTGCCTTTTTCTCGATCAGAGCTTGTACAGCTGCTTGCAAGTGGGAGTCTCTGATGGGGTTTGCATAGCCACTTACTATCAGGGGATCCCTTACTAAGGGAGGTCTTAC
Organism: Sabellastarte sp. h YS-2021; assembly: GCA_964017235.1. Lineage (NCBI taxonomy): Eukaryota > Metazoa > Annelida > Polychaeta > Sabellida > Sabellidae > Sabellastarte > Sabellastarte sp. h YS-2021. The sequence goes on along the minus strand of OZ024936.1, from coordinate 49,837,724 downwards.
TTTGAAGGGAAGAACATAACCCTCCTTTAATATGGACACTACTTTTGGGTTTGCACCCTTGTGAGCCCATATTTCCCAAAAACTCTGAAGACGTCCCCCCACTGGTTGGACACTTGCAACATTGGGGACATTTGGAACATTTGGAGCAGAAACAAAGTGACCGACAAAAGAAGCACTTTTCACACACTTTATTTGACTTTTGATCTTTGATTTTGGCCTTACATCTTTCTTTTGTGACTGCCACCTTGTTACAGTAGGTACACGACATACAACATGATAAGAAACATTTGTTGGAACAGATACAAAAGAGTTTCTTGTTACTACACTTTTCACAGAACTGACTGGCCGGGCCACCGGCACCGGACTTGACTTGCAGTAATTGTCATTTATACTGTGTCTTCTCATGAGCCATCTTGGTACCACGTCCGGGTTGACCACCCCGGCCTCTGCCCCGGCCTCTATTGCGGGAACCAAACGCTTTCCAAGCAGGTAGTTCCTTTCCGGCTTGAGAAGTTGTTTTAGCAGTGTCTTGAGGTTTCCAACCAGTACTGTAGGGTTGGTATCTCTGTTTTCTGCCTCTACCGGCGAACCCCCCGCGGCCCGGGCCGGGCTGGGAAGTACGTCGGGAAGCTTCTAATTGGTTTATTTCATCCTCAGCTTTTCTAATAGCAGCATCTGGAAATAACCCATATCCATTCAGGGGGCAATTTCTCAAGGAATTGAAAGTATCTGGTTTAATCCCCGGTTTCACAACTTCCAAGTATGAATCCCTACGGAGTAGGGTCAAATTTGCCATCTGCACAAATGTAAAGTCTGCCAAATGTTGTAGAGATTTACCCATGGCGAAACTGACATTCTGGTTAAATGAAGATAAATACAAAAGTTCATCCAATGCACCTTGAGCTTTGACAGAAGACTTGCCTTTCTTAAGTTCACTTTGTAAAATATGCAATTGTTCTTGGAAGGCATCCTGTATTTTGGTAATACAGCGATTAAACCCCGCTGACTGGTTGCAAATATATGAAGACTCTTTTGCTGCTTTCTCCCACTTACGCATAGTGTCTTGTGATAGTGGGCGGGATGGAGGCTGAGGAGATGCAGAAGATATGGTTGAAATCCTGGGGAATGAACTATTGATCTTCGCCGCATCATTTGGCCAAGAATTCACTGATTTACCCGGCCTAGTTGGATCTGTAGGCTCCGCCGGGTGTATCCCATACCATCTGCTCTGGGATTTGGGGGGTCTGAGGAATTGGTCCACATGCAGGCCACCTGGATCACTAGATTTTGAAGGATATCCTTCTATCAGTACAAGGTTTAGAGTTTCTAGTTTTCGGCACAACCAATCTTCCGGAGGAAGATCCACAGAAATCTTGCCCACAGGCTGAGAACGGTGACCTGCCCAAGGATTATCAGTGCGGGATTGAGGAGAAAACTCCAGGTCAGGAATGTGTGTCCATCCCATGAACGCGCGGACGCCTCTCACAGTCTCGCGGTAATTTTGATCTTCACTGAGGACCCGGTCCGGGTCTGAGGTTTCTAAGTCTGGGGATTCCTCTGCGTCAGATAACTCACCCTCTTCAAATGTTTCCTGAGGATTGACATCGCGGAAGGTGACCGGCCCGGAGCCGGAAGAAGGTTGTTGAAATGCAGATTGAGAGGAAGCAGACATAGCAGCTGACGACACAGTAGCCACCGGAGCAGGGTGTTTAAACATAGGTTCTGCTTCCGGGTAGAGGTTTTGAAGTGGAGATTGTCTGTCAGCAAATGAAAAAACCTGATCTCTAGGCTCATCCGGGCCAACAGCCGGACCGGCTGGGCCGGAAGAAGCCGAAGTAGAGACAAAAAAGGGTGTCTGGGAAAGAGCACCTGCTGGAGCAGCATGAGAGACCGGTACTTTGACCGGAGAAAATGTTGGATTTTGTACAGAAGGTGAGGAGCGATGTCCTAAAGTGATAAGAGCCTCAAGCCTGGCCATACGAGTGGCCCACTTTTCGTCCAGTTCCTGAAGATCTTTCTTAAACTGAGGCACAGGAAGGGACAAATCCGGAGCAGAAGAAACAGATACAGCAGGTTCTTGTTCTGGCTGGGTATCAAGTACTACCACAGAAGACGGATCGACTAACACTTCCTTTGCTTTAGCCTTTTCCTTTCTGAGTTTATAGGTAGGAGTACTTAACTTGAGCACTTGCTCCGGGGTAAGGACACTGCAAAAGTCACACTGCAGATTTTGAACACAAGGGTCATCACCCTGTCCTTTTTCGCGACAACGCGCACACCTACTATGTTTGTCAAATGAAGCCATAATATGGCCACACGCACCCTTTTTCTGTCCTGGAGATGCCATGATAGAACAGTTAACTAATGGCAACACTTCCGACACAAATTAAACAGATATAACACAAATATAAAAACTAAAGAGTTCACAGATAAAAATCCACAACTTTAAATATCGCGCCAAACGAAAAAGATGCTATGACGTCACGTCCCTCTGGCGAGTGAGGCAGGAACTAGGCCACCTGGCGAGTGGATTGTAGTGTGCCGGTCCTGCCGGGGGTGAAACCCGGGACGTCTTTTTCTTTCGTTTGGCGGGACCGGCTGGCGCCGGGCTATAGCTATCGTCTGGTAGGTAAGATGTATTAACGCAATGAAAATATATGTTCGTAGTATCACCCATCCCCAAAACACGTAAAATATGTATACATGCCCATCCTTTCCAACAAACAAAAGCAGATACCAGATTGTTTGGGGAATCTTAGGGCATATTTTACTTACGGGTAAGTTGCAGTTTCATCCCTTTTATGTCAAATGCACAATTTTAACCATTGCAAAATCTTAGTATAATGTATAACCACACAATGAAAGTGGGAATTTCCCATACCGAGAAGTTTTAAGAGTTTTGACTGGCTGAGTATGAATGTGGCAGGTACAATGCCTTTGATTGGGTGTTGTTACATGAGCTATACATTTATTTTATAAAGACAAGTACTAGGATTTCAGACATGGATTTTTCAATTAAATGCACTATTTTGTAATACTATGAGGTATGCTGTTTATTCCATTTATATGACGTGGTTTTAATCATGTTTTACAGGCACTGACAGGTTTGATTAGATGCAGCTATATGCCTATGCACGTATTATCGCCCATCCCCAACATTTCCTGTCTTTCTGGCGAAGGGCCCATATGCGCTACTCACCCAGATGATTTTGGTAAGTTTTGGCCTGGCCAGTGGAAGAAGCTATTTAATTTTCAAAATTGGTCTGAAAACGGAATGGAAAAACCTGGATCATATTTTGGATACAAAACATTTTCATGAAATTTTTTATGTGGGCAGGGCTTAGGAAGAAATGATTAGAGTAAGAAATCTAAAATTCGCCAGGAATCTAAAATTCGCCACCTCTAAAACCTTAGTTAATTTTATGAAGACAATGAAGTTTTTGTCTAAAAATTAGTATTTTTCAGTTCAAAAAGCCTTAATTTACTATACATTCAACAAATCTCACCCTAATTCATTTATTTTATTAGTATTTTCACATGTGGCGAATTTCAGATATGTGGCGAATTTTAGATTTCTTACTCTACATTTTGGGAAACAGCTGGATCACATTCAGGATACAAAAAAAAATCCCAAATTTTCAGAAACACGACTTGGAGAAGTTCTCCAAGACTTCTTGTTAGTAATAATAAGTTTGGTAAAGGACAGATCGAAAGACAGACTCTGGAAAGGCTGCTGAAATGGACAGGTACGATATACGATAAGAGTTTTTACTGTGCCATATTAAAATTATTTTTCTATTAGAAAATCTAAGGTCAAAACTAGATCCTGTATTCTGAAAAGTACCCAGATTAATGAAGATCCAGGGTGAAAGAAAAAGGAAACCTCAGTGTGGTCCCATCAATATTTTGATTCTCAAGTGGGAAATAGGATGGATGCTTACCAACTACTTATGGCACTAGGAGAATTAATAAAATGATATATTAGTCTTGTATATTACAGCTTCTGGTAATAATAACTGTCAACGTGAAAAGATTGTAAGCTAAATGGAATATAGATCTTTCATAGATCTCACAGACAGCCTTTACAAAGGCGATTAAACTGTACATTTTAAAGATAAAGGACAAAGTTTGGATTTAAATGTTCTATTCAACAGCAAGGCTCATATTGGGACATTCTTGCTATTTCTAAACCTCATAAAAGTGACTGTGTACCAAACTTACTATCCACTATAGGACACCAAGGCCCTTCAAAGATATAATTTATGAAGTTAAGTGGAACCTTTAATATCCAATCCTCTTGGGGAAGTAACAATTAGGTCATATAATAAAAACCCAAAAACAACAGGTTTAAAAGTACATAGAATGGGTTTGACCTCCGATAATTGAAAATTCGGATAATAGAGGGTCGGATAATAGAGGTTCTACTGTACATTATCTCTATCACCAAATAGCCATAATATAACATCTAACAGGCTTTAAAATAATACCAATTCTCAAAAACTTATTTCCTTTTGCCAGTAATATAAACATGGCTCCAATATTTTATGAAACTTCTATTATCAGAACAAAAATCAAACCTTTGTACAAGTTACTCAATTGAGGTTTTAGTTCAGTTCAAGTATATAAATCTGCCATTTACCTCCAATATCTACAGAAAATGTGATTCTAGCTGTGTATATAACTTCTATTTACACCAACAAAAATGCTGCACTATCTGGTACTGAGACTGCCTAAATACACAAAAATTCCACTTAATATACCAGTTCCACTTATAGTGAATGTACTTCCCTTAAGTCTGTGTGAAAAATACCATCCAGGCAATTGGATTTTATTGACCAGATGACAAATCATCGAATGTTTATTTAATTAACCCTTGTCTCTTCATCTCCATCTGAAACCCAGACCGCATAACGTCCCTTTACAATCCAGACACAAATTTTCATTCGCAGTCGCTAACACCTATTGATCCGTACAGAATACTGTGTGAAATTCACCAATAAGAAAATAGTCCCCACTTTTCTTTGCAGAAAAAAACTTTATTTTGTGACAAAAATCCTATTAAATATTACTTTTTTTTCATTATTTATAGGAGAGGCACTCATTTTAATTTTTTGGGATACTCAAGAATACTCATAATTCTTCAGATTTTAAGTTAGTACTCAAGTAACCTTGAAAACCCCTTATACTTAAACTCTTACCGTAAATATAGTTTGATCCTGTGTTCAGTTAGATAGCATTAGGAACCAGAAAACTACTTCCAGTTTAGCAGGACGTCCAGACAACAGGACCTGCATATAGTTAATGTTTACTGCATGACCATCAATATTTGTCTGCCTGGAGAGAAATCTGCAAAACTTATCAGCTGAGTTGGCTATGGTCTATTATAACACAAGGAATGAATTACACGTCACTTTCAACACACTAGGCATATTTCACAACCAAGAATCTGCATAATCCGTCGAATCTAGATTCAGATTTGGATTCGTTGGATTAGCTAGATTCGTGAAATGCAATTTTCTATAGATCTGAATCTAAAATATGAAAATAAGATGAACCGACATAAATATAATATATTAATATAGTAAAATAATATTATCATATTACAATATACTAAAAATTTCCCAAATGTTAAAATTTTTTCCCACATGTTGCTGCCATTATTGTACAAAGAATTATGGGTAATCCAAGGACACTGAATCTATTGCTCTACCTCGAGAGGTAGATCAACGGATTCATAATCCAGATTCAGATTCAAGTCACAAAACAAGCGAATCCGTTGATCTGACGAATCTAGATTCGACGGATTACGGTTGTGAAATACGCCTAATGTATAGGTCATATCATGACGGGTAGTTTTTTTGGCCAGAGGAAACAAGTACATACAGTTGGTCAAGGTTCTGTACTGTAAATTGCCGACCAACGTCAAGCAACTACCAGCTTTCCCACTTGAGGTCGGGCTGGGATTTGAACTTCGATCTCAGAGGTGGGAGGCGAGAGTGTTACAACTCTGCCACCATGGCCCCTATGAATTTCAATAAAAAATAGACAAAATGATAAAAACAGCAATTGAGCCATGGTCTAAGATCGAGTTTCTGTCCCGTCTCCAACCGCTGTTGATATGCTGATAGAGGTAATGGTGAGTCAAGTACTTGGTTTTTTTTGTGTACATCTTACACAGTTATGGTGCAGGAAAGGAAGGCGAACTTTAGTTTATGATTTCAAAAATCTATTGAAAAACATACGTACCAGTTGAATCGACAATATTAAATATTAGTGAACAGCACATATACATGCCTCAAAGAATACAAAATTAACACTTAATACTTGTGGTAATATGCGTAGAATTATGCCATTCACGATCTAAACAGAATACAAGTACTAAAGAAATCTGTAATTCACCATTCTGTACCATCAGTATATCAACTGCAATTGGTGATGGCACAGAAATTTGTGAAATTTACCAGTAGGAAAACCCCTCATCTATTTTCATTGACTTGTGAGAAATTCTTTACAAATTTGTCAATTTTGCGACTACATTTAACCCTTTGACCTCTCGTGATGCAAAATTCAGACAAATTTTGATTATCTTACTTTTAAAGGGTGCCTCCAGCGGTGAATTGCACAAACCTTAAAGCCAATCTCATATTTTTCACTCTATATTATCATCTTAAATAAACTATCATTTGATTTAAGATAGGCCAGCATAGACAATGATCCTTCTGTTTTGCAAAGGGTGTGACAACCTGTTAAAAATATTTCACTAACCTGATCATAACATGAAAAACTCACAATTTTTGTGAAAGTGTCTTTTTTTTTTATTATCACCTATCCACTTTTTATCAATTTACATTTATTCACAAGTCCCATACAGTACATATTTTTTTTAACTTCCTGAGTTCAAAACCTCACTGTTGTATAGTATGTCTGAAATAATATGATTTTCTGATTCCCACGATCTCTAAATGTCAGTGACTTGGTTTGTAGATAGAATTCTAAATATTATACTCTAAATAAAACTCTGCATATTTGTAAGTTTATATATACACATATGTAAATGAGGAATCCATTTATGGTAAACCTATAGTATTACTACCTATTTAATGTCAACATTTCACACAGTAATAGAAGACAACCCATCAGTGTTAAAAGTCAGGTCAATTTATACTGTCAGTCACATAGGCAGGACCCTTTTATGCAAGAATGCCATATTATATCTAACAAAAGCTCACGAGACTATAAAAGTAAATAAAACTCCACTTCTTGTCAGGAAAAATGTCATTGAAGAGCCTCATTAAAGAGTAGAGCAGTGGATCACTTTTTAGATAGTAAATTAAGAAGAATACTCTTTTGCATGCAAACAATGGCATTTTTTTGAAAAATGTTCACATAAAAAGACAAAAATCTGACCAATTTCTTTTAATTTTAAAGGGAAAATAGGACGATTAGTATGTGATTTTGTCTCCCTTTCTGGGGTAATATCAGGACAGATTCTCAGTGCGTGCCATGTACTAGATTTGATCTCACACCTGCACAGGTGATAGTCAAGTGATTCAATAATAAACTTGTTGATCCCTTATCACTGATACCTATCAATGTAAAACATATAATTTTACACATACCACTTATAGATTATAAAATGTGGGTTTTTAAAATTAGATACAACTTACATTCCTATAATATATAATTATATTTTGTTATATAAAAGTTTCCATTTGTAAGCGCTTCATGGTTTCTAATCAACCTTTACCAACATCTTATTGACATTTTTGTCACATATTGTTTATGTTAATTTTAACTGTCAAGCCCACTTACAACAACAATTTGACTACTAAGTATCTTGTTCACTGCATATATTAATTGCTTTCTAAACCGCATGAAACATCACAAAATTTACTGTGTTCAGATCCAATCATATCATACTTTTAGTGTTTAGGTTTCAAAATCACATACTAATCGTCTTATTTTCCCTTTAAAATTAAAAGAAAGACAAAATTATCTCAATATGTGTCAATTTTGTGCCAGTAGAGATCAAAGCCCTTGTGTATTCCTAATAATGACAAACGTATAATGAAATTACCACAAGCCAAGAAAATAGAAGCGTGTTTCCTTTCTGGTAAGTATTAGATTCTGTGGAGAATTTAAAATTTGTTTCTCTACAACAAACTCAAAACAAACTGACAAAACATGAGATTTGATTCAGGTGAAAAAATTGAGGATTGAGGGTACAAACAAATAAGATCGGCCTTATAAACGGCTCCTAACCACCACATCTGATAAATGTCACTCACAAACACTCGCTCACATCAATTTGACACTATATAAATTACTCCAATCAAATTATTTTCATATAAAATTGTTAAATATTCAGAAGATGATAGCTTTGAAACTATACATAGGCTTGACATACACTACTATTCCCCAAATTCTTTATTTATACAGTGGGCGTGACATGAGGTCCCCCAGACTGAATGATGATTTCAATATCAAAAGCCCAAAAAGTTATAAAACTGTCCCATCAGGTGATTATAGGCTGTCACATTAATTTACAACATTGCCACTTTGTGGATAGACTTAGTTCTATTCTTAGTCTGACATTAATGGTGCTTTATCTGATTAAATTATTGCCATACCTTATTTTACTTACATACGACCTGGGCCCATTATTTGCTGACATTCTTATTATATAAGAATACTCTTTGTTTCATGCACTGCTAATGCATTCAATATATCATTACTGTTTTTCTATTAAGAATTCTAAAAATTCTTACTCTTAGAAATTTTTCTATAATTCTTAAAAAGAAAATTTGAACAGTAAGGGTAATCCTAAGACATTCAACATGAATGCTGGTGAATATGGCCTTGGCATAATTTTTTTTTTCAAAATTCCAACGCATACCAGGCATCTACAAAAGTCAAAATAAGGGTTTCACATCCACATCAACATCTCTCTTGTGGGTCAAAGTCAAAGTTTTACATCCCATTCAACAGCCAGGGTCATATTCGGACAGGTCTTCAGCCTGTATTGCCACTTATGGGATCGAACCCACACAGAGGTGACAGCCTATGATTAGATGCCAAACTTGCTAACCGCTAAGGTCACTGAGGACCTTTGTTATCTCTTGTGGGAGTCAAGGCCATAATTAAAATGTACCAGAAAAAATACTTTAATTTTACCAGGATTCCCTGACAGGATAAAGCTTAAATTGTACAAAAGACACTGCGCCCTATTGAAAACCTCAGACAGTTCTTTGCACTGTACTGCTTGCCAGTACTTGGTGTAGTAATTTGGCACATGTTTTAAGCTGGGTCTAGCTCTAACTTACCGTAAATAACCTATTTAGCGCACAGTGCGCTAAGGAAAGACAATTTTTATTCAATATTTGGTGGGAAAAGTTCCCCTTTTAGCGCACCCATCATGAAACACTTTCCGGGATGAAGTATAGGTCAATCCGGTAAGAATAACAGTGTTCCGACATTTAGAATCTACTAAAAATACCCACTTCCTGTAAACATAGTGGTAGATATCAACAAACTTGAAATTCATGGCAAAAATGTAAATTTATTAAATAAATATACGTACAATATATAAAAAATATGTGGATATTGTCCCCTGTTGATGAAATTGCCGGGAAAAAGAGATAGGGTGCGGTTACAAGGGCAGATGCGCTAAATAGGTCATTTACGGTACATCCCATTAAATTTTGAGAGTGATCTGGATCACCATTTGGATACAGAAAAAATCATCAGGATTTTCCCGTTTACTTATTGTTACTGCCATGGCGGAGGCAATAATTGCACCCTCTAAGTGTTCTAGTTCCACATTAAAATGTGCTGGTAAAAAGCTTTATTTTTCAGTTTCTAGTTTTAAAGTCTAATGTAAACACTCACGGTTGTGTCAACGCATTATTTAATCAATAGAGTTCAACAATGTTAAACACAAAACAAGCAGAAATTCGGATTTAATGTTCAAGTTGTGGCCAGGTGCAGAAGACAGTCAATTCTAAGTCTCATCAAAGATGTTCAATTACACTTGATGTATGACAATATTGTTACTAATTGCAGTCTGGTTGATCTGTACCTGGTGTTTATTTGAACCAGGTTGTTATCACCAGGTATTAAACTATTTATCTATCAAGATATTTCTGCAAATTATTTCAACCTTACCAAGATTTTAAAAAGATACACAACATATTAAGTATAATCTCCAATATCCACAGAATAATTTGGTCCTACTTGCAGCTAACTTTCACGAATGACTACAAACTTGAAGTAGTTTCTGATTTAGGGAACATCAATGCTTACACTGGACATATACTAGTTATACAGATTCTACTGTTTACTGTTTATGAGTTTTACATAAAGATGTGTCCTATTAATACAGAACATCTTCGCCTCATTATATACATAGGAAATACTTGAGACCATGTCAACAGGATTGGAGATAAACACAATGTTACAATAACAGTATTATTATATAACTGGTACCATTCATTTCTGAATGGCAAATTGTATCAGGTTTTTACATTATACCAAGAGAAGAAAAAACACACACAAAAAAATCAGAATATGTACTTGAAATGATTAGTAAAGATTATAAATTAATCACCATTATCAGTCACAACCAAAGAATGTAGCTAAAAATAGATTCTTCATTGGCTTTATTGTTGTGATAAAATATTGAGGATGATTTAATCCACTTTCTATGCTGTTGTAAACATTTTGACCATGAGCGTTTATTATTTTTCACCAAATTGGCTGAAACAGGAAAAAATATTTTTGAAATGTCAGTTAATGAAAAATTTGTGTACATAATGCAACTTAACTGTAAGGAACTGCCATTTTTTTGTAGAAACCATCTGGAATAAGAGAAAATTGATCCTTGAATCTTTATCCTAGTACAAAGTTATATTATGTTGGTAAGATTCTGTTTATACTCTTTACTAAAAATTTGTTAATGTCTTTATCTGTCACTTGTTAAATTATGTCTATAGTGACTTATAAGCCCATTTAGAGTGCTGGGTATCCTGTATCTTATGATTATAAATTAATGTAGCTATAAAAATGTATGATACATGTCACTATAATAAAATAAAATTTAAAAAAATACCTAGGGATTATTACTTTGGGATCAATTGCAATTATGAAACATTATGACAATAATGCAAACACACACACCACTATACCCCTCTATAAAATATAAATGTCGAACTGAAGGTCAAGTTACAACCATGAAACCCTCAAGAAGCACTATTAGAATTCCTAATTGAAGATTGTACAGTTATAAATTGTTCAACATAAAGCTGTAACTTAGTAATTGTGTATGTATTATAAAAGTATTATATTGTTGAGAGACAAACTTATTATTATTATTATTAATTTAGAATAAATACAATTACAAGAGATATTCATGATACTATTTATACTAATACAGTTTATTTAAGTATATGGATAAATCATTACAGAATAGGACACTGATTCTATTGTATCTTGAATAAAATCTTGCTATTCATATGTTAATTTTACAGGTTCTCAACTGAAATGCCAAACTCTTTCCATAATTGTGGTAGTTCGCTGTTGTAAAAGTTCAATCTCTAAAGAACTGGCATTTGTAATAACAAACTAGGTGCACTGAAACTAACAAGGAAAGAATGGGTAAAAAGCTAGGGCTGCCATGAGTAGCAAATTTTACTCTACTCTAAAACGAGTACTCTTTTTGGCAATAAATACAACAAAATGTGCCATTTTCCCCTGAAAATTAACAGAAATTTTCCCAGTTTATGTCACTTTTATCAAGAATGGTTTATAAAAGGCCACTATTTGAGTATAAAAGAGTACTCTTTTGTTCATTTTGTACTCCAAATAATTTAGTGATCTACTCTTTAACAAGTACTCAAGTATTAAGTTTAACAGCCCTATAAAAACCCATAGTCACAGGACATACAAGGTCAAGAATCCAGTTTTCAGGGATTGGGAAAGACAGAAAAAACTTAAAGTGGGGAAACTTAAATTGAAGAGTTAAGTTTTAATATGATTCCAATATAGATGTTTATAAGAGATGAGTTATTATATCAACAGGGAGAGACACTCAGAATGCTGATTCATAATGGCTGAAAGACTTAAAAATATTTGTGTGATCTATAAACTTACAAGTCAAAACACAGAACTTCCAAAGAACTTTATACAATTTTGTGCAACTGCAACTGGTATTTCTAGAGATGACATGCTGTCAATTCATGGAGTACATCACTGAGAAATAATGGTTCATGGTTGGCCATATTTTAGAACTATATCCTATATTTTACTGGGAGCAAAGGAGTTTTTTCCAATTGTTATAATGAGTCAACTTTATGTATTTTACAAAAACTCCCCCATTATCACATAATTGTGGGGTAAATAATTACGGGAAAACTTGGAAGGTTGATTACCTTAAGGAGAATTAATTCACCCCATCACGTCTTCCAGAAATACAAGGCAAAGCACCCCCAAACTTAAGTTCCTTCATAGCTTCACTTTTGACCATAGAGGTCATAAATCAAACACTATTCTAATTCTTCCAGTCACTATGCCCCAGTTCTTTGGAACTTTTCCCCTTCCAATTAAGAAATCATAAGCCCCTCTGTCATATCAATCAGGAAATAAATAAAAAATGCACCTCTTCAACTCCAGTTTCCAAACTTAGTATCCTTCCCTTTTGGTCATACCCATAACTTTGGATCACTGACCTTGACTGCCTCTCGATTCTCCTTATCATAAAGGATTTTTGTTAACTAGCACACTGAGTTCCCCTTTGTGGGGAAGATATTGCACCTGCAAAGCACTAGATTAGATTAGCTTAGATTTACTTGTGACCCTACAGAGTGACTGGGTGTTCAGACTAGTGCTTCAACCCGGGTTGACACAGATTGAAGCAGATTGGGATTAGGTGTGAACGCTCACAATCCGGGTTGACAAGGGTAAATCTCAACCCCACTCAAGAGGTGGATTGAAGCAGATTGAAGCAGATTGATTCAACCCCCTTTGTAGTGGTGAACCCTGTCAATCCGGGTTGACAAGGGTTGAGTGAATTGTTACTGTAACCAATTGACTTATTGCCTTATAATAATTGCTTAACTTAACATATAATTATATATCTTAATCCTTTGTAAGCAGGAATACATAATTGACACAAAGGCCACCAAAAGTGATTGTTGTGTGATTTCTGGATGATTGCGATTTGACATAAAATACATGAATGTTTGTAATTATAGTAAGAATATTTATTAACCAGACTATTTAAAAAGATTGCAATTGGTCTGTTGTTGGAAAAGTGACAAACTTAATAATATAAACTAGACCTATGCATCGGAGAACTGATGCAAATTTGTATCCACCGAAAAGACAACTCACCAAAGGCAGTGAACCATCGTTTGACCTTGAAGGAGGGGCCCAAGGTCAAATCTGAAAACATCAGAAGATTCCCAGCCCATGACTTCCTACAAGTTGGTTTCATATTGCAAGCCTCTAGGACCAATAATAAGCAAGTTATTAGCACTTTTAAGTTTGGCTATCGTCGTTTGACCTTGAAGGAGGGGCCCAAGGTCAAATCTGACCACATCAAAAGATTCCCAGCACATGATTATCTCCTGCCTGCGGCCGAAGGCCGTGGTCGGGATATTATAAAACGCCTTCCGTATGTGCGTGCGTGCATCTGTCCGTTTGTCACGTTTTTGCATGAACCTTAATATCTCATTCATTTATGAAGATATCTTCACCAAATTTGCAGGGAATATTTATGGCTATGAAAAACTGTCTCTGAAAAAATTTAGCCTCATTTTGAAAATCAAAATGGCTGCTATAGCTAATTGTTTGAAAATCGTAAAGGTGCTCTAAATCTTGAAATATTCCAGCTAGCTTCATCAAATTTGCACAAAAGCTATATGGCTAGAAAAGCTAGCCTGATAGTAATTTTGGCCTAGTTCAAAAAACAAAATGGTCGCCATATCACATGTTTAATGTTAAATGGGGTTATCCTATTAAAAAGGCCTTATATCTCCTCAAATATTGCTCCTAGAGGTTCAGAATGTGAAAACAACTTGTAGGAGGTCATGGCCTGGGAATCTCTTCCAGGTATTGAATTTGTCCTTTGACCCCTGCTTCAAGGTTAAATGGGGTCGTCACAGTAAAATGTCCTTATTTCAGCCTTATTTTTGGTGCTATGGCTTCAGAATATAAAGACAGACCCTCAAAAGTCCTAGCCTTCAAATGTTTTGCTTGAGAAGAATTTTGGCCTTATTTTGAAAAACAAAATGGCTGCCATGGCCAATTATTTAAAAATCATTAAGATGCTCTAAAACTTAAATATTGCAGCTAGGTCCATCAAATATGTGCAAAATATATATGGCTAGAAAAGTTAGCCTGATAGTAATTTGGCCTAGTTTCAAAAACAAAATGGCCGTCATATCACATGTTAAATGGGATTATCCTATTAAAAGACATTATATCTCCCTTATCATTGCTGCTACTAAGGGTTCCTAATGTGAAAACAACTTAAAGGAAGTCAAGGCCTGATACTCTTTTCCAATTGTTGACTTTTACCTTTGACCCCTTCTTCTAACTCCTTTGGTTCTCCATTATGACTGATTCTAAGGCGGGAGATAACCGCTGCGGCAGTGGCCTTATTTCCTATAGGTTGGTTTACCATCCCAAACCTCTAGGACCAGTACTAAGCGAGTTATAAGCACTTTTAAGTTTGGCTGTCATTGTTTGACATTGAAGGAGGGGTCCAAGGTCAAATCTGACCACATCAAAAGATTCCTAGCACATGATTTCCTATAGGTTGGTTTACCATCCCAAAATTCTAGGACCAATAAGAAGGGAGATATAAGCACTTTTTATGACTGACAAAAAAACCGCCTGTGGCGGCCATCTTGCTTTTCAAAATGAGGCCAAAATTATTCCCAGGCAAGATTTTACGGTTATGAATATATCCTGCAAATTTGAGAAGGCTAGCTATAATATTTTTTTTGTTAGAGCGGTAACGGTGAAATCACTCTATATACTGCGGTGGCAGCGGCGGCGTAACAAAGCGAAATCCATAGTATCCACTGGATACAAATACTTGTTTTAATTATAAAAGGTTATTAAACTATTTTACTGTATGATACAACATAATGTAGGGATTTTACATATTTTAATTAATTGTGTCATTTTATCCATATTGAAAAAAAAGATGCCATTTAAACAATTTAACATAAATTCGTCGAAATTTGGAAGTTTACTGTACTCAGTTTTGGAAACTTCTCAATCTAGATTAAACTCTGTAGTGTGGACACTCAACCTGGATTGAGATGAATCTGCTTCAATCTGCTTCAACCCTCAATCCTTGTCAACACTGATTGTAGTGTGAACAGGGTATGAGTTTTGTGCATGCTGCCATCTCCTGAATTTGATGACTTTGAGGGAGGCAAACAAGGAATTAAAGTAATCCATTCAACTGCTTACTAGAGCATATGCCAGGATTAGACTGCAGCTGTGTTTATGTTGAGCAAGTGGTGAATACCATGTAAATCTCTGTAGAAATTGTCAATTTATGCATGTTTATGTACATTAATATATTTTTACACTCTTTATTTTCCCTTTTTAATACACAGGTGTAAGAGTTTCCGGAGTTTATGTGCATACTGAAATCTTTATATTAAGACATGAATAAAATGACGTCCGTAGTGCACCCAATTGTGTGTAGAAGCATAATATTGTAGCCTAACTGTGGGCTAAATATGTGCAAATGTCATGAAGAGAAAAAGTATCTCAATCCCTGACATCAGAACGTTATAGTACTCAAATTATAGTCACACCAGTTTCTCTTTTTATAGTCACATTTGTCAAAAATTCTTTTTACGCCAGTTCTTAAAATTCACACAAATCTGCCAAATATCAGTTTCTTTTTAAAGCTCTTGAAAATGCCACAAGATCCTATATACGTACCATATAGCAGATATCATAAAGGTCCTAAATGAAGAGTCATTTTATCACACATTTTGTAAATACCTTGCTAAATGACATCAATAAAAGTTTATTATCTGATTACATCAATAAAAATATGTAGACACATTAAAGTGTGTGGATAAAACACATAAGAATAGCAGAATATTAAGCATATTCAATCTTATTCAAGGTACCATATTATTTCTGTAATAAACCACAGGGGCCATGCATTTTGTTTCTCATATAAGCTAAACAACTACATTAAATATGCAATTAATTCTCTGTTAGTAAGTATATTTTGGACCTTAACTTCCTGTGTGTGTGGCAAATAACACATAATTGGCAGAAAAAAAACAGTAATTCAAAGTGTTATATGTATAATAACTGCAGCATACTGTTTATAAAGTCAAAATCAAAGTTGGTGTTTTGCATCCCGCTCAACAGCCAAGGTCATATTGGCTGTTGAACAGGATTGCCACTTGTGGAAGTTGAACCACACAGAACCCACACAGAAGCGACAGCCTATGATTGGATGCCAAGCTTGCTAACCCACAAAGGTGTTATTCAAAATGTTAGGCTGGAGGGGTAGCTAATTAGTACATACCAGTTTGTATATTATCTCCGTCGAGGAGGTATAATAATATGTTGGGTTTTTTTGGCTGAGTACATCTATCTGTCTCTCTGTCTGTTTGCAAATTAAATCATACACAGATTTCCATGAAATTTTCAAGAAATGCCCACAAGGAACAGATTATTAGATTTTGATGGTTATCTTGAGCACTTTATAAATTCAGGAAATTTGTAACAGAAGTTTTATCATTGCATCATAAGCCATACTGGAGGTGTTGCTCCCTGGAAGAGGTATGCACCCCCTGAGTGCTCTTGTTTCTGAATGAATTCAACATGAATACTTAACCTTATTTGCTTAATATGAATACCATAACTTTCCTTATTTTTTCACAAATTTACCTACTAATCTGATAAAAGTTGGAGAATTCTTCAAAAGAAATGATGCATGTCATACCAGGTTCAACTTTATCATGGGATTGGATTTGCTCATATTGTATTGTATCATGGGATTGGATTGGCTCATATTGCATTGTATCATGGGATTGGATTGGCTCATATTGTATTGTATCATGGGATTGGATTTGCTCATATTGTATTGCATCATGGGACTGGATTGGCTCATACTGCATTGTATCATGGGATTGGCTTGGCTTATATTGCATTGTATCATGGGATTGGATTGGCTCATATTGTATTGTAGCATGGGATTGGATTGGTTCATATTGCATTGTACCATGGGATTGGATTGGCTCATATTGTATTGTAGCATGGGATTGGATTGGCTTATATTGCATTGTACCATGGGATTGGATTGATCCATATTGTATTGTATCATGGGATTGGATTGGCCCATATTGTATTGTATCATGGGATTGGATTGGCTTACTTGCATTGTATCATGGGATTGGCTCATATTGCATTGTATCATGGGATTGGATTGGCTCATATTGTATTGTATCATGGGATTGGATTGGCTCATATTGCATTGTATCATGGGATTGGATTGGCTCATATTGTATTGTATCATGGGATTGGGTTGGCTCATATTCCATTGTATCATGGGATTGGATTGGCTTAAATTGCAATTTTTATTGATGTGTACATGTCTTAATTATGGGTCAGTAGGATACTTCTGATTTCAGTATTCTGTATATCCAAAACCGGTCCAATTCTGGTATAACAAAAAAGTTGTATTCTATCAAATTATTCCCATTAAAAACTCATCTACTAACATAGAGTGAAGTTTCTTCAAACAAACCATAGAAGGTATGCTCAAAAACAGCTACAGAAGTGTTAAAATTTATAAAAATATGAGATTGAGGGTATGTTTTTTTATACTTTATGGCTTTCCATAATTATAAATAATGTACTGAAAACTGAGATGCTGGCTGTAAATACTGGTCACAATATATAAATGTGAAATGGTCTTGATACCAAGTTGCTGGTGTTACTCACCCTGCCCTGGCCTTAATGAAACAGAAAAGTGACACAACAGTTTAACCATGAACAATAAAATTGGTTGGCAGTCTAATATATACTTTGTGACCCCTCATGCCTCCACTCACAAAAAGGAACAAAGCTAATTAATTTTCCAGACACTTTACCATATATCTCTAGAATATTCATCCAGCAAAAATTAGCACCTACTTCAAATAAATACCAGGTATAGATCAAACTAGCCCTGCCACTGGCAATAATATGTAAATTATAGACGCAACTCTTTGATTACACTACAATTATTTCTCATAACATTCTCAGATATTTATTTAGCCTAGCTAGCTGAGGAGACTCCCACACTAGGAGGAAGGTCCCTGATACAGAGTTCATTACAGCAAAAATACATCACGTTTGTATTATGATTCAGACAGCCTGGAAGGCCAGGCTAAGATCAAACCTCCAGTAGTGTTAAGGCCCTTACACACCAGGATGATATCTGATAATTTTACTGAAACTGGTATATGTCCTTAAGAAACCCAGTTACACATGGCCGGATATACCGCCGGATCGCGGCAGGTTACCTAATTTGTAAAATGTTGAAAAATGTTGAGTGATTTACGGATCATATATTCCGTCTGTAAGGGGATCCATAATGTCCTTGTGAGACCCATAACGGCATGCTGCGATCCGTAGCAGCATGCTCAAAATCAGATAAGATCCCTAGACCATTACGGAAAAATCAAACATGCTTGATTTTTCCGGGAAGGCCGTACGGATGTGGTATCTGTAGTTCTTCCGTATCTCATCCGTAGCTCATCCATGAATATGTGGTTCTGATCTCTGCATGAATGTTTGTGCTCAATCAGGTACTGCTTGTAAGTATCAACATGACTAAACTTTCCTCAAGTCCTTTTGTCTTCAGTATTATATTAGGACTGAATGATTTTTTTTCAAGAATTTGGTGCCGACAAAATTACTGTATTCCTTCAGGCAGTAATTATCCCCACCCATCATGATGGATTAATAATGATTCCATGTATGTCCGATTTGGTGGAATAAGAAATACAAAGACTTAGAGCAAGTCTACAACATGACAGGCTTTGTCCGTATCCCCATATGCAGAGTTTTCAAGTGTCAAATTTAGCTCAACAACTGGCTTCACTTGCAAGCACAAAATACTTTTCATCGAGTGGTAAGTGTGCGGTTTTAGATTTTGACAAGTCGATGACACAGACTTAGACTCAGAAATTATATGTTACTGACTTTTGTCAGCTGACACAAAATGAAGAAATACTTCATTAAAAAGAAAAATTCTCCTTGGAACTTATAACAATTCTTTAAATGAAGAAAAAAATTATATTTAAACAGATAAAGAATTGTTGTGAATACCAGGCTAGTTTAAAGATAATTGATTCCGGTGCCATTTCATTGAAGGAAAAATATGGTATGTATGTGAAGCCTATTAGGGCTGTGCAATTTTCTTAAACACAAGGCTATAATTTGAGGTATTGCAATCTTTCAGCACCTAATAAGTGTCATGACCACTGAAGTAATTCCACAGAAATACTGCAATTTCTGTGATGAAGAACCTCTCTGTATAACTATTGTACCCATTCCCAAACACTCCAAACAAAAAATCAATTTTGAGTGATCTAGGCTCAGAACTTAAAACAATAAATTTTACAGTTTTTCAGTCAGAATGTTGTATGTACAAAATTTAATGTAACAAAAACCTATGGCATTTTGGTCAGAAAATATTAGTATTGTGCTTGAATACGAACTTTAGAACTGGTTACCGAAAGCGAAAATTTGGTGACAAAACTGGATGTGTTTGATTAAGTAAACACCAAGGCATAAGTTTTTAAATGCGTACATGAGCTATAACCCGCATATAAATAACGAACTGCGATGTGGTTTTTTTAATACTTTTGAGGACAAAAAGTTTGGTACATTGATAGAATATTGTAAAATACTGTGATATATGTTGTTGGTGAATATTTGGATAAACTTGTGTTAAGATACTGAATATGTGTCGAAACTGATTTGATTAGAAGAAAATGGAACGTAACCGGATCATTGTCTTTCGGTTTCAAATAGGTTTCCGGTTTGACATTTTTGTTACTATTATAAACAAGTGGGTTTTGAAAAAAAATATATCTCCCTGGAGCAACTATTACAGAAAATATGGTATGCACTTTAAAAGTCAGACAAAATCATTGATAATTGGTCAGTTATAAGTGTGGTGTCACAAAAAATGTAATAAAGCATTATGAGTTGTTTCTTCTGTCCATTGGTCGGACATAAACAAGACGTTTTGAAAGATGCTCTTTTTATATTATATTTATTATATTTTTATTAGGCTTTAATTTTAACCAGTGTATATAAATCAATCATATAGTTATCAGTTTCTGAAAACATAAGTGTGACAAATTTGCAATAGCATGTGGAATTCACTAGAGAACGGTGTTTTTTTTAAAACTCTGTCAATTATGAGATATTTATGAGTTTTTGTTATAATTTATAATGTACGAAATATGAAATTGGCCACAGTATGTGAAATTCGTCAATGAGAAAAGCGCTACCCCACCCCACGGCAAATTTTAAATTCTGTGTGTACGTTTTGTATTTGTTTACTGGACCGCATTATTAAAGTTACTTCAACTTTACAAGTTAATCAATCAAACAGAGCTACAGTAGAACCTCGAATATCCAGCCCTCTATTATCTGAATCTCTGAATTAACTAATCTGAAACCTTGTCTCCCTACATTACATGTATAATGCATGATCTAGCACGAGCGATAATACAGGATTTTACACATTCTTGGAAACCATTAATTCTATGAAATGTAGGGCCCACGGAAATGCCTCACTTCTTTGATCTTTAACACCATTGTTTCAATTGAGGCACGGATTAACTCACTGCAATGATAAAAGCTCCATCATAAAGACCGGAAGTGCGCAGTGAACGAAAACCCATCTGTGCGCATAGAATCAGTTGGGAGTAAAACCTCCGATAACCGCCCACTGAAAAACGGAAGTGTCGTTTCGAATTTCTCGTTTGGAAATTCATCCACTTTTACGAGGGCGATCATGCATTCAAAAAAATATGGCGGCTCCCTTGTTTGTGTCACCTCGTAAAAATAAAGGGATATTTCTTTCAACCAGGTAGGCCAGTCTTTATAATAGTAATACATACCTCATGCTCAGGCGTTTGTTACAGGATATATCCTGTAACAAACGCCCTCACAAAATCAAATCATCTGTTCCTTGTGTTATTGCTGACATATCCTAAAATTATTCATCAAAATCTGTTTATAACTTTTGAAGTTATTTTGCAGACAGACAGACAAATAAACCAATGCCACTAAAACATACCCTCCTTGGCAGTAGAACGAGTGCTGAGCAAATTTTCTATCTGTTGGACACACAAGTATGGGGGCTGTGTCACACAAACAAATTTATCAAAGAATAAAAAAAAAATTAAATATCTAAGAAACTAAGTGAAAACTAGAGGATCGCTCGCAAAAAAAAAGATAATGTTTTTGCATAGCAAAAACAAAGCGTCCCGAAAAGGATATAAAGGTGAGTGCTAAAGTATTAAGAAAATGCTTCGTTTCTAGCCTTATACTGTTGTGGCAACTAAAGTCAGCGCAGTCTGCTCTATCTAGCACGGTTTTCAAGATATAAGCATTTTTGTGTTTTGCAAAAAATTCAAAATGTCCGCTATATTTGGCGAGACAAAAATATTTTGAAAATTGGCATGGCTACTCTGCAGAGATACCCAGCAGGTCCAAAATTTTGTTGAGTTCGCTCCATATAGCACGGTTTTCGAGATATAAGCATTTTTGTGTTTTGCAAAAACTTTGAAAATTCAAAATGGCCACCATTTTTGGGGAGACAAAATTTTTTGTCAAGACCACTGCCGCGGTGTGTATCTCCCGCCGAGCATTAAAGGAGAAGAAATAGCTTTTCCGAGATATTCACAATTTTTCATTTTCGTGTGTGAAAGCTCTTCCAAAAGTAGGTGAATGAGTTATTTGAGAAAAATTGGCTATCTGCAATACTATTAAGAGATAATTCACATTTACTCATTTTGAGTAGGTGAATAATTAGCTATGGGTCTGAAACTTCACCAAGTGAAAGCTCTCCCAAAAGTAGGTGAATGAGTTATTTGAGAAAAATTGGCTATCTGCAATACTTTTAGAGATAATTCGCATTTACTCATTTTGAGTAGGTGAGTAATTAGCTATGGGTCTGAAACTTCACCATGTGAAAGCTCTCCCACAAGTAGATGAATGAGTTATTTGATAAAAATTGGGTATCCGCAATACTTTTACAGATAATTAGCATTTACTCATTTTGAGTAGGTGAATAATTAGCTATGGGTCTGAAACTTCATGGAGTGAAAGCTCTCCCAAAAGTAGGTGAATGAGTTATTTGAGAAAAATTGGCTATCTGCAATACTTTTAGAGATAATTCGCATTTACTCATTTTGAGTAGGTGAGTAATTAGCTATGGGTCTGAAACTTCACAGAGTGAAAGCTCTCCCAAAAGTAGGTGAATGATTTATTTGAGAAAAATTGGCTATCTGCAATACTTTTAGAGATAATTCGCATTTACTCATTTTGAGTAGGTGAGTAATTATCTATGGGTCTGAAACTTCACCATGTGAAAGCTCTCACAAAAGTACATGAATGAGTTATTTGATAAAAATTGGGTATCCGCAATAGTTTTTGAGATAATTAGCATTTACTCATTTTGAGTAGGTGAGTAATTAGCTACGGGTCTGAAACTTCACCAAGTAAAAGCTCTCCCAAAAGTAGGTGAATGAGTTATTTGATAAAAATTGGCTATCTGCAATACTTTTAGAGATAATTTGCATTTACTCATTTTGAGTAGGTGAGTAATTATCTACGGCTCTCACAAAAGTACATGAATGAGTTATTTGATAAAAATTGGGTATCTGCAATACTTTTTGAGGTAATTCGCATTTACTCATTTTGAGTAGGTGAGCAATTAGCTATGGGTCTGAAACTTCACCAAGTGAAAGCTCTCCCAAAAGTAGGTGAATGATTTATTTGAGAAAAATTGGCTATCTGCAATACTTTTAGAGATAATTTGCATTTACTCATTTTGAGTAGGTGAGTAATTATCTACGGCTCTCACAAAAGTACATGAATGAGTTATTTGATAAAAATTGGGTATCTGCAATACTTTTTGAGGTAATTCGCATTTACTCATTTTGAGTAGGTGAGCAATTAGCTATGGGTCTGAAACTTCACCAAGTGAAAGCTCTCCCAAAAGTAGGTGAATGATTTATTTGAGAAAAATTGGATATCTGCAATACTTTTAGAGATAATTTGCATTTACTCATTTTGAGTAGGTGAGTAATTATCTACGGGTCTGAAACTTCACCATGTGAAAGCTCTCCCAAAAGTAGATGAATGAGTTATTTGATAAAAATTGGGTATCCGCAATAGTTTTAGAGATAATTCGCATTTACTCATTTTGAGTAGGTGAATAATTAGCTACGGGTCTGAAACTTCACCGAGTGAAAGCTCTTTGGGATAGCTGCTATACCCTGAAGATCAAAAATTTCGTCGAAATCGCTCTATGTAGCACGGTTTTCGAGATATTAGCATTTTTGTGTTTTGCAATTTTTGCGCAAAAATTCAAAATGGCCGCCATTTTTGGCAAGACAATTTTTTTTTGAAAATTGGCATGGCTACTCTGCAGAGATGCAGTGTGGGTAAAAAATTTCGTCGAAATCGCTCTATCTAGCACGGTTTTCGAGATATAAGCATTTTTATGTTTTGCAATTTTGCGAAAAATTCAAAAATTAAAAATGGCCGCCATTTTTTGCGAGAAAATTTTTTTTTGAAAATTGGCACGGCTACTCTGTAGAGATATCCTGTGGGTCAAAAATTTCGTCGAAATCGCTCTATCTAGCAGGGTTTTTGAGATATAAGCATTTTTATGTTTTGCAATTTTTGCGAAAAATTCGAAAATTCAAAATGGCCACCATTTTTGGCGAGACAAAATTTTTTTGAAAATTGGCATCGCTACTCTCCAGAGATACCCTGTGGGTCAAAAATTTCGTTGAAATTGCTCTAGCAGGCTTTTCGAGATATAAGCATTTTTATGTTTTGCAATTTTTGTGAAAAATTCGAAAATTCAAAATGGCCACCATTTTTGGCGAGACAAAAATTTTTTGAAAATTGGCATGGCTACTCTCCAGAGATACCCTGTGGGTCAAAAATTTCGTTGAAATCGCTCTATCTAGCAGGCTTTTCGAGATATAAGCATTTTTATGTTTTGCAATTTTTGCGAAAAATTCGAAAATTCAAAATGGCCGCCATTTTTGGCGAGACAAAAATTTTTTGAAAAGTAGGATAACTACTCTGCAGAGATACCCTGTGGGTCAAAAATTTCGTCGAAATCGCTCTATCTAGCACGGTTTTCGAGATATAAGCATTTTTGTGTTTTCCTTATTTGGAAAATTCATAATGATTAATTAATCATTAATTACTCGGCCATTTCTTAACCAATCAATGCCAAAATCTAATGATTTCCAGATTTTAATAGAATGAATGTATTTGCCAAGTTTCAGGTGAATTGATAAAATTCCTTTCAAGTTATCATCCGGACAAGCTTCCCCATCGAAAAAAGACATTTTTGGTCATGTGACCTCTCTGATTGGTTGAAATGTCACTGCAGCATATTCAAAAAAATTCCCCAAGGCTACTGCCTAAACCTGCCAAATTTGAAAAGAATCCGCCTAACGGTTACAGAGTTATAAGGAAAACAAAATGCGGAGCCGGCGGAGCCGGCGGAGCCTGAAGTTCTCCCATACACAAATAAGCGTCCCGCAAGGGACGCTTAATTGTTTTGAAAAGAAATACAAGGTGGACTGTCAAATGGGGTTGAATATTTGGTTTTATCCATATTAATTTATGAAAATCACCAATTGTAAAAATTTTATTGTAATTTAACTTTTTATAAGTTAAATACTTACCTTATCCTCACTAGTGCTTACGTGTTAGCGGGAGCGTACATGGACGACCAGACGAGAATATTGTTTTAAAAACGAATATCCTTGTCGGTACCAGTATGTATGCGCATGCGCCTACCCCGGAATAACCCCTATTAGCCTCACTTTTAATTTTGGGAGTCAATACGTTGTATTGTAAACCAAAAATCTTGAAAATGTGGGGTTGGATGGGTCACCAGGGAATTCGAATCTCGTGAGGATAAGGTAAGTATTTAACTTATAAAAAGTTAAATTACAATAAAATTTTTACATTTTATTGCGTAAAATACCCTTACCTTATCCTCACTAGTGCTTGATTACAACCATACAGGTGGTGGGATTTTCAATATTTTTTGACACCAAATGTAGGAATAACCAAACAATAAGCCAAAGAATCACTATCAAGCACCCTTGTGAGGATAAAGCATTAGGCTATGTTACACAAAAAAGTTAACTTGACAAAATAACACTTGTAAATCTGTTATATTTGCAAGACTAACCTATAGCCCTTGGATCCTTGGCCCTATATGCAGTTTGAGTTTTCTGTATATCAAAGGCTGTTATCAACTTGCTTGAAAAGGTGGTTGCAACAATAAACAACTCATAACATCAACTTCTAAACTTCCAACGAACCAACAGGAAATATTTACAAACACCTCCTTGGATGGCCTGTAAATATATAAAATAAGCATAAAAACTGGATAACACAACACAAGACAAGTTGAAAATAATTATGATTCATATATAGCTAAATTCATTTAAAATACGTACTATAAATGAACTATATGTTGAGCAGAAACCACAGAACCCAATGAAAATTCTGCCCCTCTTTTGACTTCCAAGATACATCCTTCAGATAGAAGTTAGTGAATGTCGTATGAGATTTCCAAAAACATGCACCTAAAATCTGTTCAAGAGAGACTCCACCCTTGAAAGCCAATGAAGCCGCCATAGAGCGGACATCATGTGCCTTGACCCTAGATAATTTTTGAGTTTCAAGGTCAGATTCCTGATAAGTCAAGATGACCGTTTGTTTTATCCAGGATGATATAGTCGCTCTTTGAATATCTCCTGAAAAACCATTCTTGAAAGAGACAAACAAAAGGTGTTTTCCATCCCTAAGGTCCTTTGTCTTATCAACATAGTATCTTAAAGATCTGACTGGGCATAAAGTCATGTCCTGAGATAAAGATGAGTCCAAAATTGGTTTAAGAGCTGGAATGACCACTGGTTGAACCACATTAGGTCCATCCGAAGCCAACTGGTTTTTGGACAGAAACACTGATGAAGGAGCCACTGTGACCTCCTTCCAACCAGTCTTATGTTTCAGGGATTTGAAGGTCCAAGCATGTACTTCACCTCTCCTTCTACCTGATGCCAAGGTCATAAGGAACACTGTTTTGAAGGTTAGTAATTTCAAAGGAGCATCCTTCAGAGGTTCAAAAGGCGACTTAGTTAATGCCAGAAGGACCAAAGATAAATCCAAAGAAGGTACGCCTCTATCTTTTACTGGTCTATCTCTATGAAAACTCGCAATCAGTCTATTTAGCTCAAAACTGTGACTGATATCAGTGCCTGCTGGTCCCAAATGATCTGCTATAGCTGTTCTATAACCTGCAATCATAGTGGGTTTCAAATTTTTCTCATTGAATAAATGAATCAGAAATCTGCTATTGTGGAAATAGATGGTTGTTCGAATTCCACCTGCTTCTCTTTACCCCATGATTCAAAAATGGACCACCTTGATTCATAGACCCTTCTGGATGAAAATCTCTGAGGTGCCTTAATTCTCTCTGCCACTGTGCTTGAGAATTTTTGAGGTGATTTGGTCTCGAGTCCAGATGCCAAACATGAAGATTGAGATAAGGAAGATTTTGATGGAATTTTTGACTGAATGGTTGCTTCAGAAGCCACTCCCAATGTGGAAGAAACAGTGGAGGTTTTGTGGAAAGGTCTATGAGATCCCAAAACCAACTCATCCCTGGCCACCCTGGGGCCACCACAATCATTTGACATGCATAAGACCTCATCTTTTGGATTACCTTGGGAATTAGAGCTATTGGACAATAAACATAACCGTCCATTGCCTCCCAAGAGATGTTCAATGCATCTACCACCATTGCATTTGGATCTGGGACTGGAGACACATATAGGGGTAGCTTGTTGTTCATTTTGGTGGCAAACAAGTCTATCATTGGTTTGTGCCAAATTTGGCAAATCCTTAGAAAAATTTTGGGATGAAGAGACCATTCTGTCTGTATGACCTTGTCCCTGCGTGAGAGGCTGTCTGCTATCACATTCAGACAGCCCTGTATGTGTCGAGCCCTCAGCAAAATTGCTCTGGGATGACAAAAAGCCATGAGACGCGATAACATGAGACACATTTCTAGTGAATGAGTCCCCCCCTGTTTGTTGAGGTAGGCCACCACTGTTGAATTGTCTGAGGCCACCAAGACTCTCTTGTTCAAAAGATGGGTTTGAAAAGACCTTATTGCTAGAAACACTGCTTTTAGTTCCAGAATGTTTATATGCAAATTTGTCTCTCTGTCCGACCACAGTCCACTGACTGTCAGGTCTCCCAAATGTGCTCCCCAACCCTTGACCGAAGCATCTGTAAACAACAGGAGATTGTGCTCCTCTGCATGTAGGGGAGACCCTGTCAAAACATTTTTTGGATCTTTCCACCATATGAGATGTTTTTTCAAAATTTGTGAGCATGGGATGATCTTGTCAAATGATTGGGGATACTTCCAATGGGTTTTCAAGTACCATTGGAAGGGCCTCATGTGTAACCTGCCCATTGGGACTGTCTTCTCTAGAGCTGCCAGGATCCCTATGAAAGACATTAGGATCCTGGGAGTTGTTGTGACACTGTTGTCTAGATCTTCTATGGCATTTTTCAAAATTTGCCATTTTTTTTCTGTAGGCAAAACCTCGCCCTTGACCAAGTCGAACCTGTAGCCCAGGAAATCGAATTTTTGAGTTGGTGTCAACTCTGATTTTTTGAAGTTGATCACCCAACCTAATTCCTGCACGAATTCTACCAGTTGTTTTGACTGCTCCATGCAAATCTGCTGTGTTGGAGCTCGCAAAAGCCAGTCGTCTAAATACTGGTGGATGCGAATACCCCTGTTTTGAAGCATTAACTTTACCTCCTTGACTACACGAGTGAATTCGAGTGGAGCCGTCGCAATGCCGAAGGGTAGTGCTCTGAACTGGAACGAACGCCCCCCTACATGAAACCGAAGTAGGTTTTGAGATCTTTGGTGAATAGGAATGTGAAAATACGCGTCTGTAAGATCTACAGAAACTACCCACTCCCCTTTGCAAATGGAGTTTCTTATCACCTCCGCGGTTTCCATTTTGAATGTTGGAACTGTTAAATGACTGTTGAGAACACTGAATTACTGGGCGCCATTTTTTCCCCGGCTTTGGTACTAGAAATAACCTGCTGTGAAATCCCAGAGTTGCAGACATTCTTACCGGAATCACTGCTTTTTTCTGTAACATTTGCTGTACACATTCCAACAGGAAGTTTTGTTTCTGCTGATTGGCATAACCACTGTGAATTGTGGGATGTCGAGCTAATTCGATTGGATCTCTCAAGATGATCTCGTAACCGTGTTTTAGAATGTGTACAACTCTGGGATGACAACCGTTTTCTTTCCATACCTTGTAGAATAACTGTAAACGGCCTCCAGGTAGCAATGCTTCTTGAGTATAGTCATTTCCTTCTCCCCCCACGACCTCCTCTGGTGGCCTGTGTGGGTTTGAATTGTGGCTTGTTATCTTGTTGGCCACGAAAAGAATTCTTTGAGGATGTGTTTGGAAATGAAGAGTTATTGTAGTCAGACCTTCCTTTCCTAGAATTGAAAATGGGTTTCGAATCCATCTTCTGTCTTTTGGGAGAATGGCTGCGTTCGTATTTGTTCTCCACATTGTTGAGAACTGAGGGAGAAAACAAATCTGTTGAAGTGAAACCAGATCTCCTCAATCTGTTCCTATCGTGCTCGTGTAAGTGAGGGGCTGAGTACTTTAAGATAGTATCCCTCCTAGCAAGCTGCATATTGCAGGACATTGTCATTGAAGCTTCCACAACAGTTTCCAGAGCTCTTTCAATGGAAGCTATAGTTGAGTACTGTAGCTGAATGTAAGACATCAGTTCTTCAATATCCTTACTGAGACTGTCTTCCATGTTGGCCGCACCAGACTGTAAAATATCCTCCATATTAGAAGCACATTTTTCAAGAGCCCTAATAAAGTGACTAACAAAACCCAACACTTAGACATGCTCGCGTTTTACTGATTCCATAGTAGTAAACTGACGAGTTGGAACAGAAATGTAAGATGGAGCAGAGGTAGATTTTGAGCAAATAGATTTGAAAGAATCCTGACATTTAGGTGCAGAGATGGAAAATTCAGAAGTGGTAGACCTGTAGAACTTCATGTTGGGTCTGGTGTAAGGTAGAAAAGTATCTGAATTGAAAGGTGCTGAGTGAAGTCTCTCCCCATTCTCAGATGGATTCCCTGCAACTTTCTTTTCCAATTCTGTCCATCTAGCATTAATTTCCCCCACTGGAGGTAAACACATAGGTAAGACAGATAATTTCTTCTTTCGGTCCTTCGACCCAAAGATCTTCGATGGAACCTCCTTATATTCCTCTGGAGTTGAAAGTTCTAACAAACCCCTAATAGATGCCAAAAACTGTCTGTAGGAAGGATCTTCGTCTATCTCCTCTTCTTTCGATGGAAATTTTTGTTCAGAGTGAGGAGAGAGAGAACGCGCTCGTTTGTGATGCGTTCTCTGCTCCACTTCTTCTTGACCCACACTATGATCTTCCTCCTCAGTTGTTGCAAAAATGGACCTGGCATCTTCACGATTTGCAGTCTCTCCAAACACCTCTTGTGTAGCTGTCTCTGTGGTTTTAGTTTCTAAAACCTGAATACGACCCTGCATAGCTTCTAGACGTGCTAGTATAAGCTGTAAGGGATCATTTGACACAGTTGAGGAAGAAGAAGTGGAAGGTAAATGGGAAGACTTTTCTTTACTGGTAGCTTGAGAGGGCTGAATATCCTCAGACCCTAGAAGGGAATCTTCGACCTCTTTAGAGATCGTTTCTTTAGTGGATTTTTTCTTCTCATAAGCTTTCCTTGCTTTGAGTTTTTTCTTCTGATCAGCCGTGAATTGGAGGCACACAAAGCAATCCTCCTCTTTAGAAGTAACACAGATGTCATCACCTTTGTTCTTCTCTCTACAAGAGAGGCAGAAACGATGGTGATCCCATTCAAAAGAAGTATGGCGACAACCAGCCGCTAACTTCTGTCCTTTACTTTTTATTTGACCTTCTGCCATAGTTGAAAACCGCAAAACAATCTTTGTTTACGATGTACACTCCCTGACGACCAAATTAAAAGTGAGGCTAATAGGGGTTATTCCGGGGTAGGCGCATGCGCAGTCATGCGCATACATACTGGTACCGACAAGGATATTCGTTTTTAAAACAATATTCTCGTCTGGTCGTCCATGTACGCTCCCGCTAACACGTAAGCACTAGTGAGGATAAGGTAAGGGTATTTTACGCAATAAAAAAATAGTTTAACAAGTACCAGGTATGTTAATTTGAATGCACTCGGTCTGTCCATATATTAGTCCTGTTTATTAGTTCTTGGGTGTTCTGTCAAAGCCCCGAGATAACAGTGTTCCTTTCGGTGGGTCGTGGGTGTAAAATGTTAATGCAACGAGGCAAACTACTGCAGAACTTCCACATAATAGTGAGACAGGGGTTTTAATCTATTAAGTTTGTGTCAGGTATTTACTTTTTAAAAATATACTTTTTAGGGGCCAAATATAATAAACACAGCTGTTAGTTCATGTGTAACAATATACATGACAGCTTTTAGCCTTTTACCAACAATAAATCTTCAAATCAATCTTCATTTATTGAGGTTTTCACTTTACAGATCTTGCAACGATATATGGAAACACCTGGTTGTTATTAAATGTAAATCATTAAAGACCTACTAGTCAGACTTGGGTAAATAGCTCTGCACAAATCATTATGCCACTGTTTCACATCTGGCCAGACAAATCCCTGAAAAGTTCGCAGCTGGAAAAGTTCCCAGCTGGAAAAGTTCCCACCCCCACAGCTGAAGGGGTGAAAAAGTTCCTACTTTTTTACAAAAATTTTATTGGCAATAATTTTGATATGCCTATGATCTTGTGATTTTAGCATGTAACAACCTTTGATGCTTTAAATATTCCTCTTGAGTTTCCTGACTGTTCCTATAGAATAGTATGGCCAGAGCAGCTCAATCCAGTGTAACTACATTGAATATTTTGATGTATTTGTGGAAATTTTTCTTTCAAATCAACTATAGAAACACTTGAAGATCAAATTAGTAAATAGCCCTGTACAGTTGTAAGTCTTCAAAGTCAAAAACACTTCATGTT
Source organism: Sabellastarte sp. h YS-2021 (assembly GCA_964017235.1). Taxonomy (NCBI): domain Eukaryota; kingdom Metazoa; phylum Annelida; class Polychaeta; order Sabellida; family Sabellidae; genus Sabellastarte; species Sabellastarte sp. h YS-2021. The sequence goes on along the minus strand of OZ024936.1, from coordinate 49,806,272 downwards.
TAGTCTCAAATTTCTGAGTGGGCGACAAACATACTCCTAATTAATCAGGAATTCCAGGTAACAGCCCTTCAAAGAGGTGAGATTATATTTCTATTAAATTGGAAAAACCAAGGAAAAACTACTTAAAACTAAACCAGGAATTTCAGATAATGGCCCATCAAGGAGATGGCATTTATTTTATTTTTTATTATCCTCTGCGCACTATATTGGACCCATATGGGTGGATATGTACGGAGCGGGATATTTTCTTTTTGTGTACAAGGGCACCACCTGACCATGGATTAGTGTCACTAACGTCTGGTTTTCATGAATATCTTGGAAACTATGTTGTAACCTATAAATGTGTATTATAAATCATTAGAAAGGTCTTTTTACTGTGCTTCTGTTTGTTTTGGTTGCATAAAAAATCCATGAAGAAATGGCTGGGAAATGACCGCCAGTTCAATATTGAGGTTTTCACTGGTGCCCCTGTATCATGTATGCCTCTTTAACATTCTCTCTTTAAATATGGATTAATTTGACTCACAAAACATACAAAATGGTGGATAATAAAAGTAAAACATCCCTCATTAGACATATGTAGAAAAAAAAAAGATATCACTCATGAAGATTAACAATATTATACTCGTGCTGCACATAGTAGAGTAAGAAATCTAAAATTCGCCAGGAATCTAATATTCGCCACCTCTAAAACCTTAGTTAATTTTATTATGAAAATGATGTTTTGTCTTAAATTTGGTATTTTCAGTTCAAAAAGCCTAAATTTACTGTACATTTAACAAATCTCACCTCAATTAGTTTATTTTATTAGTATTTCAACATGTGGCGAATTTCAGATATGTGGCGAATTTTAGATTTCTTACTCTACCAACATATAACATTGCTCTTTTCATTTGTGAAATATTTTTTCTGCATATGTCATTCGGGAAGTTTTCCTATTGTACTTCAAGGAAAACTAGAAAATTTCTCAAAATGGCCCTTTGAGGCTGTGACATGTACTTCTATTAGAAATGGAATCCACCTGTTAGAGATCCGTTATATTTAAAGTCTGGATACAGTTACTTGGATATAAAATACCAACACACAACAGTAAGTCGTTCGAAAATTTACAACAGAATGTAACATTCGCCGGTGTGGAAACCACCCCTTCAGTTTATTTGACTTGTGGGAAATTCTTTGCCTATTAGTGCTTTTTGTGACTGCATTTAGACTTTCATCAAGTCCTTTTGTCTAAGCTATTATATGAGGACTGAATGACTTTTTTATCAGAATGTGGGGCTGGTATTTCTCATAAACAATATTTTATTGAAGCAATCAGGCAAAATCATCAAATTTCTGTATTTCTCTACACAGAAGCTTTTTTTACTCATCAAGTAGGTTCATAATGATTTCATGTATGTCAGATTTGCTGGAATGAGAAATACAAAGACTTGGAGCAAGTCTAGACTGCATTAAGCCTCTCATTAAATTTTTCAATTTATCAATTTCCGTGAGGTTCTTTAGCCTGCCACTCACACGGAACAGAACCAAATGACAGAGGATAGCTATTTTAATTGGTCATCTGTGTCACTATGTATCTACCTGTACCTGGGATTGAACCTACGTCCTCTGTGTTCCTTTCAGTTCTCTCCCCTGATGCAAATTTGGCATATTTTTTTCTCACTTTCAAAGGGTACATTTCAGTACAAAAATTCACATTTATTATTCTATATTTAGGATTCAGAGACAAAAGTGGTGATAATAGCTTTTAAATTTAGCATTTGATTATCTATTTTTTCAAATATCACAAAACCAACAGCTTTTAACTGAATAGGCACAAAATGATGCGGGCTCTAGGCCCATATAATTGTCATATTGCAAAATTTGTCAATTACATTTTTTAGTGATCTACATTGTGACCAAATATTTATTAGTCAAATGCTACTTAAAGAACAGTATAAAGCCAACACATTTTACTTACAAAGTGAACCATTTCACTCTGACTCAACAGCACTTGGATAGGATCCCAGGTACAGGTAGATACATAGTGGCTTGGATGACTACTTAAAATAGTGGTCCTCTGTCATTAGGTCTTGTCCGCTGTGAGTGACAGGTTAAAGAACCTCAGGGAAATAGATAAATGGTCATCCTTACAACTCTGCCTTTCAGTTATGGGAATGTCGAGTTACTTAGAGTTGTGACTGTACATGTGCAGTTAGGTTGGGAAGAATAGCGATTTGAGTTCTGTAGTTAGAGAGATATTGGGATAAATCATTAGGCTAAATATGCAATATAGAGTAAGAAATCTAAAATTCGCCACATATCTGAAATTCGCCACATGTGAAAATACTAATAAAATAAATGAATTGTGATGAGATTTGTTGACTGTATAGTAAATTAAGGCTTTTTGAACTGAAAAATATCAATTTTTGGACAAAAACATCATTTTCTTCATAAAATTAACTAAGGTTTTAGAGGTGGCGAATTTTAGATTCCTGGCGAATTTTAGATTTCTTACTCTATACAACTTCTATTTATTATTTTATCCATCAAGAGATTGTGTTTTTTGGTGCATCTGTTTGTATTTGTGCTAATTCCCAAAGTCATGAGTGATCATAGTGAAATATTTTATATGCATAGAGCCTGGCGAAGGAATTTTAGAATCAATTACATTTTGGGAATCAAGACTTTTCCCAAAATTTACCCAAATAATCAGCGGAAGCACCAATGTTCGTATTTAATCGCCCACCCCCAAAATCATGTGAATTATGCGTAAACACCCATCCTTTCCAACAAAATTCCAAGTTCAGATTGTTTAATGACTTTTGATGCATATTTTGCTTAATTTTCAACTGCTTAAATTTTTGAAAAGTGCATTATTTTAAGCACAGCAATAAATAAATAAATAAATAAATAAATATAACCACATAATAAAAGTGGGAATTCCCCACACAGAGAAGTTTCAAGAGATATGAATGGCTGAGCTGTGGCAGGTACAATGCACTTGTTTTTCATATGTGAGATCATGTACTGAGTGTTTTTTTTAATATTTGCCTCAATTAAAGCCTCTCTCACCATATTGCCCATGCTTCCATATCATTAATGCCCCCATTATCACCCATCCCAAATTTTCCTCAGTGAAGGGCCCATGGGTGCTTCTGTGGATGATATCGGTAATTAATCATATCTTCCCTTGGGTCAGGCCCTAACCTCACAAAAAGTTTTATGAAGATGGGTTCTTTAGTTTTGGAATAACTGCCAAAAACAGACAAACACACCCAAAAACAAAACCTCCTTGGTGGAGGTAAAAAAAGAGTTCTGTTTAATGAATATTCTAGTGCTCTTTAACAGCCTTAACATATAAAGAATCTATTGTATATGATTCACTTACAATGACTGAACACCTACACATAGCCTTGCTGAAGGCTCAAGTTTCTTTGCAGTTAGGGAATGTTTCCAGTTCAGATAATGGAGTTTCACTTTCTATAATGTACTCATACACATACATAGCATACGGCTAAGAGAAAGGAGAGCTTCCTTTAAAATTCTGAATGCGTACCTTATGATTGCCAAATGTTTCTGCACCTATTCTGAACATATTATATACATATGGGCCTTAATAAGCAAGGCTAACCTACACATAAATTGTTACATCAGTATTTGTACTAATCTGACTAGACAGGCACTTCATATTTTACATCAGATTTCTCAGAAAGCCTCCTTAAAACTGAACCAGTCAGTGCAACATGGTAGGATTGAACAACATCTAGTATGTTCAATACGTACAGTACATTCTGGATAAAGAGCATTGGTTAACTTGGCCAAATTTAAATTTAACTCAGGAACCAATTTAAAAGTGACCTAACATTACAAAATGTAAAACATTTATAGAAATTTAACTGTTTGGAGGTCAAATACTTATCTTATCCTAGCTAGTGATGTTGGTGAGAGCAAATATCAATGAATAACCTAAATATTTTTTTTTAAAAACTTTGTCAGTAGAATTGTAGATATATCCTACTACACATGCACCACATCACCTTAAGTTCCCGCTTGATCCTAGCATTGTATCGTATTCATCAGTGCCGTATCTGTCAGCTACCAGTCTACTTCTCTGTATTGTTACTTCACTTTCTTTCAGCACTGTGGAACTAAAACTCTTGGAGATTAAGCAGTAGAAAAGTACTCATCACATTGTATATACTGAAATACATTGTTTAAAATATTGTGTACAAAGCCATTATGGATGACAGGCAACACCTTTGGTGTTTGTTTCAGCTAATTAAACTGTTTGCAAGTTCTTTATCCTCAGGAATTTCCTTTGGTACAGTTGAATAATACTCCATTGGTGGCAATGCAGTTAAATATTAACAATACACATATCTTTACCTCTTCCGCTAATGCATCCTGGCAACTATATTCATGGCAAAAAATTGTACACAACCCTTATTTTCTATCATTAATATTTTTAGCTGGCAAAAACAGGGACTGTTGACAAAGACAGATCAAATTACTAATTGAGATAAATATAGAGGTAAAATATTGCATACTGCACCAGAAATGTTTCCTTCTACTTCCCAAAATAACATTTAAAGAACATGTCGGCTTTTTACTAGAATTGATGACCAATTTATATTGGGACATTATCAGTGGCAGTTAATTTAAGTTATCAACAAACTATGTTGATCCCTAGTCAAAATTTATTTTATAGAACATTTTTTTATACTTCTTTGTTACTTCTATTGGTACTCAGATGATTTTAATTTTCCAAAACTCAGGCTCCTCTGAGATTTCCAAAACAGCTGATAACCGATTACATACTGGATTTAAAATTGTGTTACATCTTCAAAAATAAACAAAATGAAGCATATAACAAGCTTCATCAATCTGGTGAATCTATGTAATAATTGTTAATAAAAAGCTAAGAAGGTAATAAAAGAATGGGTTTTCCTCCAATATTTAGCCTTTTAATGAACCTTGAACTGACAATACTTTATGTTTCAATTAAATGCAAAAACCAGTTATAAAAATGCATAACACACGTGTATTACAGAAGTCTTTCATATTAAAAAGCCACTATTTAAAAGTCAGTGTAATCAATCTACTATAATTCAACATAATTACATGGTCAATAGAAATTAAAATGTCAGTTTTATTGTAAAACAAATTGGTGGTTTTATAAATTATATTGCCTAGGTTTGATGCTGCATGTTGTTTTCAGAAAATTGTTCATATTATACATAATGAAACTAAAATATACTTGCTACAGTGAGGAATTAATAAATTACTAATCAGTACATCATGCCCAGGGCTCTAAGTGAAGGAAAAAATGAAAAATATGATACTTGTACGGCTAGTTTTTACTTTACCAGTACAAGACTTGGGTGATAATTTATATTGTATATTTTTAAACAAATTTGAAAATTTTATTTAATTGAAATACACATACATACTATTTATGGGGGTTGGGGGCTTGCCCCCAATTATAACTGTTCCTTTAACTTTAAATTTCCTAACAGTTTCCTGTAATTATCCAATATGCCGGATTTCGTACCGGTAAAGTAAAATTGCTCCACTTGTACATTCCAGAATGGTTTTGCCCAGTAATATATAAACTGATAAAATAAACCATAAATTGACAGATTTCTGGTATGTTAATTTGTAACATTTTATCCTTCTTCAGCCCTTTTTTTAGTTTTTGTTTTTCATAAACAAGATTCAATTACAATTTGTTATCTCTAACGAACAGAAACTAAAATTGATACTTAATTTTACTCCAAAACAAGTTAGAGAAAATAAAGGTCCATTCACATTGCACTGACTCAGTATATTCAGCTGAAGATGCAATTTGACTTGGGCTTGATTTTTCACATTTTTATCATATCAAAATAATTTCTTCCTCTGAAAAATGTGTAGATAAAAAATAAACCAAAATAAAAAAAAACACTAACGTTTTGGAGGTGAATTAGATAAACAAAGTGCATTTTTAGATCCAAAACAAATTATTGGACCAATTCCGGCAGATTCAGTACAATGTGAAAAGTCCTATTGATTTAAACCAACCAACAAATCTGTACATTTGGACTTGTTGCAATGTGAATCTGCCATTATAAATGCCAAAACTTACTTGACATTAAAATGTGAATGAATAAGTAATCACTCACTGACTATATCCAATGATGTGACAGAACTGAATGGAAAAATGAATCCTGGTTCATTTAGTTTATGCATAATAGTTTATCCTATATCTGTAATCCTTGTCAACATTTGTTATTCAGTTTTTCAGAAACTAGAAATCACTTAGAATTAAACATAAACAATGAAGATATGAGATGATGGTTTCATTCTGCACGTATTTCTATCATTTCTTTTTTACAGACGAAGTGTGTTAAAAAAATTCCATTATTATTCAACCTTTTGTCTAAATTGTGCTACAGTAAGGATTGTAAAATTCCCGACAGCAATTTAAATTCGCTACTGGTGGGCATCCCTTTGAATTTAGCAACAAATAATAAACGCCATGGAGCTTCTGTCACAATTCAGGCAAATTAATGACACTTGTAACAGAGATTATAAATGTAGAAAGAATTTATCATAGCTCAGAGCAAAATGAGATTTTCTCAATAACAAATTTAGCAATTTTTACACTGCTTACTTTTGCCTCATTCTATTACTGGAGACACTTTTATAAACATTAAAACATGTTCCTTTATTCAGTCAAGTCATCAGTCTTGTCAATAAGGGAATTGATCTTGTATCTAGGGACTTAAACCATATTCATGTAAAATATGGCAACCGGTGATATTTTTCGAGCTGCCACAGTATTAATTGAGTATTCTACTTTTCAAGAAGTACTTTTAAAAAGTGCATTAAATGCAGTAAGATGGGCTATATTTCCTTGAAAATTAACCTAAATTTTACCCATTTTATACAAATTTTTTATGTGCATCTCTTGAAGTCCGTCCACGTTCATGTAAAATTTATTGTGTTCTCCTAGTAATGTGTTATGAGAAACCAAAATAACTGGTGTTGTGAAATAAAATGTCATCTTGTTACTAACTGAACCAATTGAGGAATAAAATTATTTTGATATATTTATTTACTTATTTGGGGCTTCACGTCGCTTTCAACACTGTTCAGGTCATATCACGACAGGTAGTTGGAAGGGCAGAGGAAACCAGTACATACAATTGGTCAAGGTTCTGCACTGTAAACTGCCGACCAACGGCAAAGAAACTACCAGCTTTCCCACTTGAGGCTGTGCCGGGAACCGAGTCCTGGCCTCAGAGGTGGGAGGCGAGAGTGTTACCACTCTGCCACCATAGCCCCGTTTTGATATATATATAAATACATCTTTAAATCAACTAAGGGTCCCAACAAGTGGTTGTGGGTTTGAATGGCCCTTAAACCCCATTGAGAAAGTGAGTAACTGCATACAGATGCCATGAGGGATGGTGAGACCAAAGTCACAAAAAGGATAAGCAAAAGATTAGTAAAAACTAGACTTATGCCACTCGCTTTATTGCATTCTACCTGATTCCTCACTTTTGGATTAACTTTAATCCTCACAACAAAAGGGTTTTAATGTTGAATTAAATATAGTTTAATCTGCTACACTTAATCCCAAAATTAGCTTTAAGCGTTGTTAATACCGATCTGATCCAAAGATTGGCTTAAATCCATTTTTCAAGAAAAGTTGACGGTTTTCAGCACCAACTAGTATACACTGCACTCTTGCATCTGCTCTAATACCCATAGTGATACAACAGTGGCATTGGTCTAAGTCGAAGTTGCAAAATGTCTGCCAAAAACTTGTACTTATGTCAACTTCTAATTATACCCACTTTAAAGATATATGAATACTCAAGATATGATGTAATTTAACTTTTTTGTAATAACACTTGAGTTATCACATCTAGTTATCCTTTTACTTTGCACTAATAATTTTTGGGACTTGGAAACTACTTAATTCTTCTTATGGCAATATTCTACTTATGGTAGTTCCAGATATGATGAATCTGCAGTACAATCTGGTGAAAGCAATACTGAGTTTGATTGGGTACAGCACATGCCCCCTCTCACTTCTTGGGGGCAATTTTCACACCAATTTGAATTGACAAAGTAAATGGTTGTTGCTTTATAGGAAGAATTAACACCTACAAAACCACAATTTGTACGAATACAGTAGACTGGCACTCAAGTGCTTATTCTGTTGGTCCCATCCTATTGAATAATGCATACAGACCAGTCTGACATGTGTATTGAACACTTAATGGATGCAATACTAGCCTTTCATCAGACTTAAACATCCTTTTTATTTATTCTGAAAATGGAAAAACCAAAGCCAAAGTTGGGGCTTAACATCACATTCAATAGCCAGAGTTACATTGGGACAGGTCCTCAGTATTGTCACTTATGAGAGTCAAACCCATACAAAGGTGACAGCCTGTGATTAGATGCCAAATCTGGTAACCCACTAGTCAACTTTGTAACCTCAAATGGAACAGAAGTCATGTGCCTCGAATTACATTCCAATCCATTATTGTAAACAGACTAGGGAGAGCTATGTGATTTAATGTCGTACTTATAAACCAAGCTCTATACTATTAAGCCACCTAGTGATGGTTTGAACAGGTAACATTCAAGAGAAAGTAAGGGGCCATGGTGCCACAGTGATAACACACTTATCTCCCATCTCTGAGGTTGGCAGTTTCAAACCCCAGACCTTATGTGGGAAAGTTGGTAGTTGCTTACCAATGGTCGACAGTTTACAGTAGATAACCTTGACCAACTATGTGTACTGGTTACCTTTGCCCACAAAACTACCTGTTGTCGTATGACCTGTACATTGTTGAAAGCAATGTAAAACCCCAAATAAATAAATCAAGAGAAACTAACTTAGATAATGTTGATCATTTTCCAAAATAAATAGGGCTGACTTACTGAGCCATTTTTGTAGTTGGTATGAATTAATAATTTTGAAATTGTCACCTATGCCAGACATATTGCTGCCAATTTCAAAACTGTGTTAGACAAACAAATCTGAACTACACATTAATTTGACTGTGGAAAATACATCAGGAAATTGTTAAACAAAATCTACGCCTGAAAATGCTACATGTAGAGATATTGACGAGGCATATTATGGCTGAATTCGGAGAGACAACCCAAATAACATAAAAAGAAGCAGACTACCTTCAAACATCTGTCCATTAAGCCTTAATTAGCTGCAAAGTGCATGAACATCAGTTAAAATATGGTGACAAATTGTTCAAAAAGCATGATGTCTGAATAGGTTTTCTCATTCTTTTTTCAAGGACATATACCACATATTTTAGCAATATTGCCCAATACAAAATTAACTATTTTTCTCCAAAATACAAAATTCCTCAACGATAAATATTGGCACTATTTAATAATAATAATAACGTCATTTATATAGCGCCAATTCCATAGACTGTTCAAGGGCGCTGTGGCAAAGTTCAAATGTCACTCTTTTGTGCCCATATAGGCCTCTGAAAACAAGTATGTTTTTAAATGTTTCTTAAAATTTTCTAAATTCTGGATATTTCTAATATATCCTGGAAGATTGTTCCAGTATACAGGGGCAGTGACTGCAAAGGCACGGTCTCCATATTTTGAGTACTTTGTTCTATGAACTTTCAGTGTTAATGCTCCTCCATCTTTTGCAAAGCGAGATGGTTGACGCGATGTGTATGGTTCCAGCAGATCGCTAAGGTACTTTGGACCTTGTCCGTGTAGTGATTTATAGGTAAGAAGCAACAGTTTATATTGAATACGGTGAGGAATAGGAAGCCAATGCAACTCTTTTCTTATTTTTGTTGCACTGTCAAATTTTGGAGCTTGTACAACAAGTTTTGCTGCTGCATTTTGTATCTTTTGCAGTTTTTGAATCTGAAAGCTTGGAATGCCAGCTAAAATACTATTGTATGAATCCAATTTAGATATAACAAAGGCATGGACAAGTGAAAATGTCATTTCATTAAAACTAAAGCCATGCTTAATTTGCCAATTTTTTCACATAAAATAAGTTTCATAAAGATTTTCAATGAAGCTAAGAAGACTATATTACCCACCACCATATATACAGTCGAAATTTTTTCATTTACTCTACAAGATGAAATTTTCACTTGACATTAATTTCGGATATTTTTAGCTAATGAGCTCGGATAGTGAATTAAAACAACTAGGCATCAATGAAGAAAATTAATTCTAATGAATTTCTTAATACCGGGTAATGACGAATTAATGAAATTTTCTTCTGACTAAAAGTTCTCCTCGTACATTAAGTAAGAGAGAATGTAAATTAGATTGCCACCAAATTTTACTAATAATATTATTTAATCACTCTACAACTTTCTTGGACACAAATGTTAAGAGGTCACAGACCTGTGAATATGAGTGCTTATAGAGGATTTCACTGTCAAGTCACTGTCAACCTTGGCAGGATTAGCTAAGGTTGTTAATTCCTTGTATTTTTGTATTCTTGTAACTCCAATAAAAATGCCAAGTCTGAATTTTAATCAGTTTTGTTCTGGAACCAAACTTTCCCCCCTTAATGCTGCTTATTACCTGGGGCCGTATTCTACAACAATACTTAGATAAGTTGACCTTAGATCTAAGTAAGCGATGGTTTTTCTCTTAAGTTTTTTTGCACTTTGGATTCACAAAACAAAAGTAATGAATGGTCAGTTTCATCATTTCTTACTTGAAATCTAAGAAATACTTGAAATCTGAGTTAGAAATGAACTAAGTACTGTTGTAGAAAACAGGGAGCCAGATTTATATTTATAAAAATATGGTATATTGCTTCACCTAACCACAGAGATTAGGCCTTATAACCACAGTAAACAACCCTACAAATCTGTACTGAATCACACACATCCATGTTTGTCTGTGTGATGTGGTATACAATAACTGATAAATAACAACAAAGAGCTTCTGAAGCATTGTGTTAATTCAACACATCCTGGTACCACAAAATGCAGCCAGAGCTGAGAGGTTTATAGTGAATGCTTTGTTGAATTCTACCAAGAAAAAAACTTCAAGGACAAAAAAAAATTATTAAAGGACAAAGCTTTCCTCCTAGAAAGATAATTAGTATTAAGTTTAACTTTCTTGGTATACAGTGTATCCCACTTTCTGTGATGTAAATATTAATGTTAGTAATGAATTGTGACCTTAATTATTAACATCAAACTGCAAATTTTATTTTCACATCGAACAATATTGAAATATTGTTTCAGGCTGTAAAATACATTTCACTAGAACTAAAGCCATGCTTAATTTGCCAATTTGTTCACATAAAATAAGTTTCATAAAGATTTTCAATGAAGCTAAGAAGACTATATTACCCACCACCATAATCACCCTCCCCTGGCGGGCGCTTGCTCAGTTACAACTTACTTTGCTTTGTTTAATGACTGGCCCGTAGAGTCACCCAAGAACTCCAGTTAAAATGACCTGAATCTATTTATGATCTGATTTTGCCAATTTTGTCATCATTTTGTCCAGTTTAAGAGAGAGTTTGTATCTGACCATACTGTATCAGTTCACTTTTGTCCATAAAACAGTGTATGAAATCACTACGACACCCCCCCCCCCCCTTGCTGGGGCTAGTAACGTTTCTCACAGACCTGTATCCGTCTAGGGTCACAGGTCCAGATGTCCAGATTTAATCAGCAAAATGGATGAGATTTTTACTTTTGTCATCTTTATTCTTCACCAATTGTTCAATTTTCATACTCAATTTTGATTTATCTACACTGAAATACAGACTGACAACATTTTTGCTATGGACCTATAACATTCTCGAGTTACTGGTCCAGTGGATATGGAAAGTTTTGCGATACACTTCATACACCAGAAAAGGACCTTTACTTTTCTGGTAATAGTTAGTGTCCATTGCCACCAGATTCAAGAGTTGTTTTTTTTTATCTGTAATACTCATCCCTTTGTCAAAAATTGCACCACCATCCCCCCAGTGTTAATCTGATAAATATGGTAACTCTTTTCAGTGATAAAAGTAACTAAAATGTGCCAAATTTTATGAATAAAAATTTCCAATTTGCCCAATTGACAAAATTCCCCTTTACTTACAGGCATTTTCTGGGCCCCTTGAGATTTGTTTTGCATATCAAATTGGCAAACACCGGTTTAGCATGTAATTTGCAACAAACCAACAAGCCACAGCGTAGAAGTTGATTCCCCTTTTCCCTAAAAGTTGACTCATTTTGCAGTAAAACAGAGTAAAAAACATCATCTTTCTTCCAATATTCACTGTCTGTTATCTGTACAAGCAATAAAACATTTTGTACTAACCTGTGTGAAAAAAATAACTTATCCTATTCTGTTTCAATGACTTTTAAAAGAAAAGTTTTTGCCAATCAAATTAGTAAAGTAACGTCCAACAGACTTTATCCGAGTGAATTAAATGTATAATGAACAAAAGTAAACACACACTGGCAGTATCCTTTTTTATGTTACAAGTAGATCTTCACTATTAGTTTTTGGTCATGAACAATAAAAACAGATTTATATTTTCCCATGGATTTTACTCTATATGAATTTAAAGAACTAGGTTCTCCACTGTAAACTTGTGTTCCAGAATTTATAGATTTATAAATACTGGCACATTAACAAAACTCAATACCTTGAGAGTTTTTAGTACACAAAACAAGACCTCATCTGCAATTCTTCATCTCAGCCGTAATCCAAATGAGGAAAAACAATTTACCCAAACTCAGGTCAGCAATAACTGGATTTACATTGACTTGAGAGCCATTAAAGGCCGTTCTTACAAGATATTTAGCACTACAAGTAGAGTAAGAAATCTAAAATTCGCCACATATCTGAAATTCGCCACATGTGAAAACACTAATAAAATATATGAATTGTGGTGAAATTTGTTGAACGTATAGTAAATTAAGGCTTTTTGAACTGAAATATGCCAATTTTTAGACAAAAACAGCATTTCCTTCATAAAATTAACTAAGGTTTTAGAGGTGGCGAATTTTAGATTCCTGGCGAATTTTCGATTTCTTACTCTACATACTTCAACCAGGTTCAGTACCTTAGTCATAACACTTGCATCTGTATTCTGCGGCTTTCATTTGTCTCCCTTTATACAGCATACCACCACCACAACACTTTCAGAGAAATAAATGTAATATACACGATTGTAAATTCCCATGTAGAAAAACACTCACTTACAAATTTTATTCTCATTAATATATTCAAGAACTGTTTAGTAAGAAAACATGGCTTTATGGCTCTTGACAAATACAATCCCCGCCCTCTGGTTTATTGTGGTTTTTAAAGTAATTTCTGTCTCATCTATTTGATTTTCTGCTCCAATGAAACTCAAACATGCATGATACTCCTACTGCCCCTGACCTATGCCCTAGCCTTGCTGGAGGCTCAAATCCATTGCCAAAATCCTTTTCATACAAGTAGACAAAGGTTCGGTAACCATAATGTTTTGAGACATTAACTCAGCCAACAGGGATTTTTTCGCAGTACACTTCTGCAAAAACCAGTACATGCATATGCAAGAGTACATTGTGCAAATAAAAACTTTGTTAAGCAAAGTGAAAAGTTATTCCTAATTTGATATTTACAAAGAAACTCAAGCCATACACAAGGCTACCTATGCTCTGTTTTTTGTCTTTCTTTCTGTTTTGGTTTGTGTGTGAAAAAGTTCACAGTGTATGTTTCCATGCTGTGTACAATTTTTAGGATGCTTTTATCAAGCTACAGACATCACTAAATTCTGTACTAGAGTACTTGTTCAAATATATGACATCATGATGTGGAGATTTATTTTAGCCAAAAAAAAATACACCAAAAAATTATTTCATCCTATTTAATTTTCATCATAAAATCAATTTAATGTAATCCATTACTTTGCATTTTAACTAGAACAAGAGCTGCAGGCCTTGGAACATCATACACAAGCTTTAACACTGGGTGGCAGCCACATTAAAAACAAGATGGTGGACAAAAATTCTTTTCTGAAAAGCTGTTCCCCTTGACCTTAAAATGAATACAGGAAACCTGAAGTTGATATCTCTAATGGTTTTGCTGTAGTGATGTGCTTTGGTGTTAACAAGTGCTCAGCAGCAAATTTTCAAAATTTATTACAACAGTCAAACTTTTTTCAATATGACAACACAACAGGAACAATTTCAGACATTAGGAGCAAGCCTTCTGGTATTTAGCATGGCATTAGTGAAGTTACGTCTTTTACAAAATCAACACTGGTGGCCAAGTTTTTTTAGCGATTTTGTCCAGAATCAATAGGATTCCTCTAATAAGTGATATCAATGATTGTACAAAGTTTTAAGACAAGCCGTCTAAGCAATCTGGACTTAGAGCACAAACAAGCTCAAAAGTTGTCCCCCCAACCCTAAAACAACAGAGACCCCCAGTTTGACCCCTACAGAGGGGTCGGGGGAAATTTGACTGGCCTTATAGATTCTCCACATATGGTTTCCCAATACCCTTTAACAGATTTTACAGTCATAAAAGCAATAATAAAGGAGATATCAGGCAAAATCACAAAATTTCCTATTTGATGACCCCAGTTTGACCCATAAGAGGGGGTCAGGGGGTAAATCTGACCAGCTATACAGACGGTTTCCCAATACCTCTTAATACAGTCTAAAGCCGTAAAAGCAATAATAAAAGAGACATAAGGCAAAAACACAAAATGTCCTATTTCATGACCGCAGCTTCACCCATGGGGGGTAAATATAGACTCTCCACATATGGTTTCCAAATACTTCTTAACAGATTCTAAAGCTGTAAAAGCAATAATAAAGGAGATATAAGGCAAAATGTCAAAATCCACTATGACTCCAGTTTGTCCCCTAGAGGGGGGGGGGGGGGGGAATTTGACTACTCTCTACAATGGTTCCTAATAACTCCCAATACATTTTTATGGCTCTAAATGCAATACTTAAGAAGATAATAGGGGGTTCACATGAATTTTAGGCTTTCTGGTTGGCACCTGTGAGAAAATCACTCATAAATTGGTCAATTTTCATCGGATTGCTCTCAAAATCTAATCAGCTCACGTTTTTTGATAGTATGATCATGAACACAATGAGGGGCGGGTGTACCCAAAAAAAAAAATTTTTTGGATCATCTGACCTCAATAAAGATCAAAGGTCAAATTTAAGCATGTGCAAAAATTTTCCCATACCTTAGGTATATCACTGCCAAATATGGTTAGAAAGGTTCCAATAATATGGAAGATATTCAAGGGAGACCGGCGAGGAAACTGAGTGAAAGTGAAAACAAATAAGCACTTTTTCAGGGACACTTTATTAATACATTGCAATTGGTTTGGTGCATGTTCATACAATTTGCTTGTTAGTACCAGTTTACATAGAGAGAAAAAGTCACTCTCTCTGTTCTCTAAATCAGGGACCACCAATCGTACATATGGACATGTACACTGATAGAATTAGTGCAAGACAGGCTTATCAGCACATGCCATAGACTTGCTGCCAAGTGATGCTTAAACGCAATTATAAAAATCTTTTCACTTTTGTTAAACGATAATTATCCATTTATCACAGATACATCTGCTTTTGTGAGTTTTATTTTTTTTTGTCTTTTTTACAGATCTAGAGTGTATTCTGATACAAATTTTCTTTTAGTTACAATTCTTGAACGAGAAAAAAAAACTTTCCTTGGATCACCAGTAGCCTTATTTGAAGACTCCTTAATTTGGTTAATGAACCAGAATTTCAAGACGTGAAAAATCTTTTGTGATTACAAATCTATAAGAATGCATTATGCTTAAAGTAATGCTTTGCAGGTTTTTTGTAGACAACAATTATAAAAATATTTTTGCTACTCAAAATCTGAATATATATGGCCATTTCCAAATCAAACTAATGTGCCATCACATTCACGGATGACTCATCTCTGTCGGTATTAGTAGGAGTAATAGAACTGGGGCAGAATATGTTACCAAAGTATCACCAACAACTTTTAAGATTGGGCAGCTGAATTTGACTCCTCGTTCACAGAGAAGGGACCGGAGTGATTATTTGCAAAACTTAAGCTACTCTTGCATTCCTTCATATTGGTAAAAACATGTACTGGCCCTTCAATTTCTTGTTTTGTAAAATGTGTGGCTGTGGCCAACCTGTGAGGGAAATAGATGTTTGTAAGGACATCTTACTTACAGAACAAGTGAATCTTTTGATTTGGTTGCCTGCCACTTGTTTTTATGGGCATACAGTAAATAATTCTCACACCAATTTCTTTTCTTCGGTCATGGTGTACTGTCTGTGTTACACAAATATCTACAGAAGATTTACGTTTTACTTGCGTTTTTTCACGTGGGTGCCATGTGGGTGTAAATTCAAGGTTAACCCATTTTTAGCCATGGTCAGTATTTATGTGCATGTACATTGAGACGTAAGAGAGTGTTAAAGCCTTGACCAAAAACACACCAACCCTCTGCTATGGATAGTGCTGAAAAAAAACGACAAAATAAACCTTGCCACAGATGCTTCCCTGGCCGAATTGTTTGAAATTTAAAATGAGGCTCTCACTTTGACCATCATCTTGTCTTCTCATTCCCCTACTCCCCCTTTTAATTGGATTGCACTTAAAGACCCCACTACGCACATTCCTAGATCCTTGTCTTTTCTATATAGTCTTCTGCGCTGTCACCTTTTGTGTGCAATAAGTATGAAATATCATATCCGTGAAAAATAAAGAAGAAAATTCTGGCGACTCTATCTGGATCCGGATCATCTTTGAAGAGGACAGAGCCACAGGGACACCCCACCTTATGTGGAAATAATTGGCCTAGATCTGATGTATAATTTTTAATTAATGTGCACAGACAAACAGAGAGACCCCTTTACAATACGCTCGCCTGCCTATGTGGATCTAGATCAGTTGTGAGGAGGACAGTGCCAAGGGTAAACTCCACCTTGATTAGAAATAACTGACCCAGATACGATGTACAGTTTTCCAGATATGGACACAGATCTATTATCTGGGCGTTCAGA
Organism: Sabellastarte sp. h YS-2021; assembly: GCA_964017235.1. Classification (NCBI taxonomy): domain Eukaryota; kingdom Metazoa; phylum Annelida; class Polychaeta; order Sabellida; family Sabellidae; genus Sabellastarte; species Sabellastarte sp. h YS-2021. Next base: position 49,789,236 of record OZ024936.1, on the reverse strand, counting down.
CTAGTGATTCAACCCGGGTTGACACAGATTGAACCAGATTGGTGACTAGTCTGAACACTCACAATCCGGGTTGACAAGGATAAATCTCAACCCTACTCAAGAGGTGGATTGAAGCAGATTGAAGCAGATTGATTCAACCACCTTTGTAGTGTGAACCCTCTCAATCCGGGTTGACAAGGGTTGAGTGGATTGTTACTGTAACCAATTGACTTATTGCCTTGCAACAATTGCTTAACTTAATATATATAGATATATATATCTTAATCCTTTTTGAAGCAGGAGTACATGATTAACACAAAGGTCACCAATAATGATTGTTGTGTGATTTCTAGATGATTGCAATTTAACATTAAATACATGAATATTTGTAATTATTGTAGGAATGTTTAATAAGCAGAATATTTAAAAAAAGATTACAATTGGTCTGGTGCTAAAAACTGGCACAGACTTAATAATATAAAATTTCTGTTTTAATTATAAAATGTTATCAAGCTATTTTATTGTATGATATATAACATTATATAGGGATTTTGTAAAATTTTAATAATTTTATCATTTTTATCCATATTGAAAAAAATATCATTTAAAAAAAGATTACAATTGGTCTGGTGCTAAAAACTGGCACAGACTTAATAATATAAAATTTCTGTTTTAATTATAAAATGTTATCAAGCTATTTTATTGTATGATATATAACATTATATAGGGATTTTGTAAAATTTTAATAATTTTATCATTCTTATCCATATTGAAAAAAATATCATTTAAACAATTTTACATGATTTCATCTAAATTTTGAGGCTTTACTGTACTCAGTTTTTGAGACTTTTCAATCCAGATTAAACTCTGTAGTGTGGACGCTCAACCCGGATTGAGATGAATCTGCTTCAACCTGCTTCAACCCTCAATCCTTGTCAACACGGATTGTAGTCTGAACAGGGTATATATAGGCTTACAAGCAGTCCTGATTCCACTACCCTTGTCCCCCCTTTTTGGGGGGGAGCGGCCGGGGTGAGGTTAATAATTAATCTTAGGCCTTTGCTGATTTCTTTTTTTGGGGAGGGGCTGGGGTGAGGCTAATAATTAGTCTGATGCCCTTACTTTTAATTTTTTTTTGGGGGGGAGAGGGGCTCTGGTGAGGCTAATAGTTAGTCTGAGGCCCTTGCTGTTGATTTTGACAAATTAGTCAAGCAAGATGGAGGAAAATATTGCAGGAGCCTGTTTCACAATTTTTAAGGATTTGGCCTGGATTTAAATTGGCAACTTTTGTCTTAAACTTAGGCTATGCCTGTGGTCTTAGAATTACAGATTTCACAAAGTAGCTAAATCTAGGCTTTTGCTAAGTCTTGGACTTATAAGTCAACCTGGGTTTATGCTAAACTTTTGACTCATAACCTGGGTGGCAGAACAGTATGTAACCACAACACCATCAGCTAAGGCTGGAACAAAAATTAATATGCTCACACTTAGTAGTTGCTTGTGTTAGCCGCCAACTAACCGGAAAACAATTTCTAATGGAAAATGTGCCAAATGTTTCTGAAATTTGTGTACTTATTTTGCCAAAATGTTTTAGATTTCTAAGTTACTGCTGTTTCTTAAATATCAAAATGGCAGTAAAAATGAGCAAGTAACTTCTTGGGTGATATGGTAGATGAACCAGTTGAGTGGCTTGTTCAATGGATATGTAACTATTACATCTGAACAGACTAGTGTAGATGTAATGTGCTGTATATATGTCATGACAGAAACTCAAATTTGGCAAAATTTGAAATTCTGTTAAAAGAAACTCAAATCTTAAATTTTGTCACCAGAAACTGACATCATTTAACATTACTGATTTATTTATTTTTGTTTTACATCGTGTTCAGGGTCATATTGTAACGGGTAGTTTACGGGTGGAGGAACCAGTGCATACTTGTTGTTCAAGATTCTGCAATGTAAACCACCAGGCATTGGCAAGTAGCTACCAACTTTCCAACATGAAGAGCCCGGGCCAGGATTCGAACCGGTGACCTCAGAGGTTGAAGGCGATCACTCTAACCACTACACCACCGAGCCCCTTTTCACATTATTGAAAGAGAAGGATAAGAAATTCTGTCAAAAGAACTTGAAATCTTGCCCATATTCAGATTTACTTGAAGAAAAATATTTTCTGTCCAAACTCTATTATTCAGTCATCAAAACGTCATACTAGATGACATGTACATACAGATATGATGTCTTAATCGATTAAATATGACAGCCTGAATCAAGGTTATAAGAATTTCCACAACAAAAACTGGGTGAAACTAGCAGAAAAATGAATACCTTATCAGTGGTGTCTGTTTGTGCAATATTCCAGGTCGGAAGGCAATAAAAATAATAGAATTTGTACTCGAGTGGGCTCACAAGTAGGATGTTCTATAATGACCCTGGACTGTACTAGAATACATGTGATTGTAATGTCTGTCTTTTGTCAAGCAAGATATTTTAATTTATTAAATCAGTTTTTAACATGATGCAATGTTTTTTCGTACTTACCTAGCTGTATTATTCTATACATATTACATTATGTCAAGTGCTTATCTTTTCAAACAAGAAATGATTTTAAATTTACTGTACCTCAACATCACAATTACTTTGCACTTGGCTTCCTAAAAATTCCACTTAATAATCATGAGGCGCTGCCTTGAGATAATAAAACACCAGTAGTTATAAAGGAAATAGCAATTGTGATCATGCCAGAATATGCTACCATATATGTCCCAGAACTAAAATTAGGTGAAAAAGGAAGCACAGTAGACAACTTTCAGAGTTCCTGCTATAATAGTCACTGTTGCCTGGTGGATAACACACTCACCTAGGATCATAGAGGATGTGGGTTCAATCCTAGGTAACAGGCAGATACATAGTGGCTCGGCAGACCACTTAAAATGGCGGTCCTCTGTCATTGGGTCATACCCCCAGCCTCTGCCTTTCAGTTAGGAGAATGTCAGTAAATTGAAAGTTGGACTGTACTTGTACAGTCGAATGGGTCATATAGTGCTTTGAGTCCTGTAGTTCATGGAGATATTGCACTGAGTATAAAAACAAATACACACAATAGTTCAAAGCAGGTCAACCTTTCTGTGTGTTTGTATCTCTATACTTATTTGATTTCTACTTGAGAACCTCATCCTCATGCCTCCAAAGATATTGTAACTGGCTAGTACATGTTGAAAAATGACCCACGCTATATAGTGAACACCCCCATCCCCCCTCCATCTCACTTGCGGATCCAGAATGGGGGTTCAGGGGTTTCAAAACCCCACCTTGAAAAATGATAGGGATTTGACAGGGAACCCAAAGCACTAGACAAATTTAAAAGTTGAACATCCTGCACTGCTTCACGGCTTCAAAACCCCACCTTGAAAAATGATAGGGGTTTGACAGTAACCCCAAAGCAATAGACACAGAGGTTTGACAGTAACCCCAAAGCAATAGACACAGATCTAAAAGTTGACCATCCTGTACTGGATGGCACATGCCACAGACATGTAACCCACCCCTATTCAAAGCTGGATCTGTCCCTGTCATCTTCACCCCTCCATCGTGTACTGATAGGAGTACATCTTGTGAAAGGTAACTGGAAGTTTTTCTAAAATTTTTAAAAAGTAGTCCCAAACTGCAATTGCTTTCCAAGTTGTATCGAATTGCCCAAAGACATCCTACGGTACTCCTACCCAAATGAAAATCCCACCGAATCACACCCAATTACCACAACCTAAGGTTTATCGCTCATCATCCCAGCATAGAAAGGTATGACCTAGGCATTAGGAATGTTTGAAATAAACTTGCTACCCTTATGAGCAATGTGATATGTTGTGACAGAACTTCAAATATGACAGAATTTGAAATTCTGTCGACGGAACCTTAAAATTGGAACTTATAACCTTTCTTGTAAATAATCATTATATTTACATGTGCCTTGTTATTTTGCATTGTATCACTTTTCGGTTCACCAATGAGACTGCAATTACTGATAATGTTTCATTTTTTAGGTTCATTTCCAAGGTGTGTTAATGTTTTTGTTTTAAAAAAAGATTGTTAAGGTAAAGGTAAAGCCTGAATAGTTGAGTAGGTGATTAATCCTATTAATGGTTAAGGTAAAGGTAAAATCTGAATAGTTGAGTAGATGATTAATCCTATAAAAGGTAAAGGTAAAGGTAAAATCTGAATAGTTGAGTAGATGATTAATCCTATAAAAGGTAAAGGTAAAATCTGAATAGTTGAGTAAGTGATTAATCCTATAAAAGGTAAAGGTAAAATCTGAATAGTTGAGTAGGTGATTAATCCTATAAAAGGTTAAGGTAAAGGTCAAATCTGAATAGTTGAGTAGGTGATTAATCCTATAAAAGGTAAAGGTTGAATTTTGAAAATTAAACCATAACATCAGGATTTCAATTGTCTTGTGAAAATATAACGATATCAAACATAACTACCAAGGAGGAAACTTTCCATGCTACTGGGAATATCACATTTCTTGCTCTATTTACTATGTTAGGTTACTACTCCATGCTTGTCATTCCATTAAAATATTTCCCTCTTGTAAAGTTATGGGGTTACACCATTACAGCCATGTACACTTGACCCTTTTTCAGATTTCTGGTGCTTTCTAGTCCCATTAATATTCATATCTAAGTGCATCTTAAACCTGAAGTAAACACTACACATTCTGTGGTAAAAGACTTAAATGAAAGGAAACTGCACAATTTACCCAGCCGATTTCATTTGAAGTACATGTATTTTAAAGTATGTCTGGTACATTTCAAAGAAATAGAAAATAGTTGAATGATCGTAAGATGACTGAATCATACTTTGTTATACATCCTAAGAAAACTATCAATATGTTTGGAAAACAACAGAATAACTGATTAAGTCATACTTGAACTTAATATAACATGGGATTAGTTTCAATTCATATATTTATTATGTACATTATATGAATGATTGAATAAAACTTGTACAGTCTTTGTTAACACATTATGTTTGAAGAATGAATTCTTTGTCATTATTATACAGAGTTTTTTACACTGAAGTAAAAAAAAAATGCTATCATATTTCCTGATATTATACATCAAAGGTACATTCATGTTCATTTTTGTGTATTTCTATACAATGAAAAAAAACCGACAACATATTTTTTGTTGGAACTCATTAATTTATGAAAAAACCCGACATTTTTTGTGTTGGAAATCATTAGTTTATGCAAAAACCGACAACATTTTTTGTTGGAAACCATTAGATTATGTAAACACATGTCTGGCAGTCCTAGGACACTTGTGATGCACTATTTAATATTATTTGATGCTTTTTTTCACATCTATACTGAAACTGGGAGAGTTTCTCTCGCTGTACCGAATGCACTATGCCATAACTCCTTCAAAAAGTATTGAATTTGTCTTGAAGTCCAATCCCAAGTGATCATTTTGACAAGCCTACTGTACACATAGGAGAGTGGAGCTGGGATAGAGTTTTCGTTTGAGGAAATTAAATATTTATTAATTCATCTATGTTTCATTCTAAATATTGGTACACATTACTCATAGAAAATTTCCAGGGGGGTAAATCATGCTGGTACAGATTTGATCAGATATAAACTGCCACCGAATACTGATAATTAGCAATTACTATACCATACCAATTTGTGCATATTCCAAGAGTTTTCCAAGTTTATATACATGTAGAGTAAGAAATCTAAAATTCGCCAGGAATCTAAAATTCGCCACCTCTAAAACCTCAGTTAATTTTACAAAGAAAATGATATTTTGCCTTAAAATTGGTATTTTTCAGTTCAAAAAGCCTTAATTTACTGTACATTCAACAAATCTCACCTCAATTAATTTATTTTATTAGTATTTCAACATGTGGCGAATTTCAGATATGTGGCGAATTTTAGATTTCTTACTCTACATGTGTATAACATGATATTGGAAATGTAATGTGACCATTATATATGTTATTACATTCAATGGCAACTGATGCACTGTTGTAAGTTATGTGGTTGTCATGGTTCTAGTTTACAAAGGTGCCGAGCAGCAGCAAGACCCCATTTAGAAATGGAGAGGTGCTTGTAAGACTATTGGTTACCCTCTTCAATAAAAATCAACAACTGGTGAAATTCAATTCAAATAAATTTTATACCAATTTATATCAGCCCATATACAAAAATAATATGATTTCTTATCCACCACACATTGTAATCTAAATAGGAAGACAAACAGACCAGATAATACTTTTAGTATATCCAGCACCACTTGCTCTGTATCATTAATTAGCAAATGCAAATTTATCAACAAGTCATGATTTTAATTTTTGTTGATATATCTGAAACAATGTACCCTGCAAATATGTTATATACATCACAAGAAAAGTATTTTTATCTAAGCTTCTGCCCAGTTTTCTTGCATTAAAATCTCTACACAAAAGGCGGAGAAGTCTCAGGGGGTTGAAATCTCAAATTAAAAATTTTCAGCCTATGTTTAATTCCTTGTTTAAGAATGGGTCTATTTCACTTATTATTCATACAAAAGGGTGAACAACAAATGTAAATATCCCTTCTTATATCTATAGTGGTGGTGGACCAATTCACGCCCGGGTACCTATTCACGCCCACCCCTAAATTTATCCAAAATAATCACAGTTAAACAATATATTACAAATGTATATCATCAATTTGATGATTATCTATGATGTGGTAAACACCATGTCTAAGAAAAATTATAAATCTTCAAGAAAATTGAGGGTGGGCGTGAATTGGTACCCGGGCGTGAATTGGTCCACCACCACTATAGGTCTTCAAAAATAATAGATCAGCCATATGAAGTTTGACAATGTTACAAAAGTGTGTATTACAGATACAATATTGTTATCTTCATTTGTGATACATATTTCTTTGTGCATGTCATTCTGAATGTTTTCCTGATAAATTACCTTTTAATGAGAGACAAGAGACTAAATATCCAATTCATAAGCAGAATTAATATATGTAACAAACATTACATGTGCAAACATTGATCAATGAGTTACATACACAATGATGTATCAATATAACCAACTATATACATCCTCCACATTCTTAAAAATGAATGTACTTTTATGTACACATTTAAATTGTAGGAGGCCATCAGTTGTGTGTGCCACTTGGTAGGCATGGTAGCTAGTTGTGCATACTGTACAATACATTACACAGATTGTCATAACACCATGTATGTCACAATATAGTAGTATATTTCTCCTTAGAAATCTATCTATCAATTAGGGCTAATTAGGGCCCGTCAATATGAATACACAACATTTTCTTGAATTGCTATATAATAATATTCATTATACTTATGCTTTAGTTGTTTCATTTCTGTGAATTTGAATCAATGTTTTTCACAATTATCTTGTTGAATATTGGTTCAAAACACTAGGACAGGCACGGTATTATGATAACCCGTTGACTCACCCAACAGTTGTATGGTACAGTGGCTTAAATACGGTCGACAACACTCAGTATCCATGCACTTAGCCACACAATAATAAGCAGTACTCTGGTATAGTACTTACATGTATATTAATTCAACAATGCATCACTGAGACCATCCAAAAACAGCAGCAGCACAATCCTGTTCTCTTCACAACACTATTGTTTACATTATTTACACTGTTACGTAAGAGATGTACACATTTATTGGGCGATATTGTGCTGGTAATAAACAAGTAACACCTAGCGACCGGAATCAGTCTAAATGCGTTTGAACGCAATGCATGTACAATACACGAGCGCATTGTTGGTAGGATTTTTTTCTTTGTGGTTTATTGGGACTAATTTACAATTATTCTAAAACCTTATGAAACCCACGCACCTCCCAATGAAGGCCAATTCATCTGGCAAACTTTCAGGAAGTGTTTCACAGTTCGTGCTGGTATTTGAAAGGAATAATATTATTTGATTCCACCAGTAAATAGTTTTTGGAAACGTATAGCCATTTTTAAAGATATCTCCTTTTTTTAACATGTCAATCAAACACTGTTTTCTTTTGATGTGTAAACAAGGCCTTATACCTGACACAAGATATAGGAAACCAGGCGCCTCTAATGTTTCTACAGGCTCAGATTTGTCATGTAATGAACGATATACTGTAAAGCAAATTATAAGAATTTTCAGAATGCTAATTCCATTTGAAGGTTATAAAATCAAGAGTGCTGTCAGGGCTACAGACTTGGAATATGAAAACATCTTTGTGTGAAATCATCTGCTACAGATCGTTTTGCATATATTTTACATTTGACTTTGATTTGAACTTCTACATCGTTTTCAACACATTGTTTAGGCCATATTACATGGGTAGTGCATACTATGATATAAAACTGTGCATACTATTTGGTCACTCTTCTGCACTGAACTCCGTCATCGCACCAGCAACTACCGACTTTCCTCACTTCAGGTAGAACCTGTAATCAAACCTAATACCTGGGGCTGTATTCTACAAGAATACCTAGATAAGATGACCTTAGATATAAGTAAGGGAAGGTTTTCACTTAAGTTTTTCTTGAACGTGGCATTCACAAAACAAAAGTTAGGAATGTTTAGGTTCATAATTTCTTACTTAAAATCAAAGTAATACTTCAAATCCAAGTTAGAAATAATCTAAGTATTGTTGTAGAATACAACCCCTGGAGACAAGTGTGTGACTGCATATGGGATGAAATAAAAACTTTTTCATTGAAAAGTCTATTTTCTGTGGAGACATATGCCATAAAAATGTTTACAAATTGGTTTAGTTGGATGGTAAACCTAATTGGTATAAACCATGTATTTGGAAAAGAATTTACTGCTAGGATACCTGTGCAATCAAGTTCCATATATACACCATTCTGTATATCTTCCTATATAAGTTATATACACGCACATGGTGGTAAATAAAATGTTACATCAGGACATACTCCCATATCACATCTGGTTTCAAGTTATTTTACTGGCTCCCTATAAAGTACAGCGTTACACAGCTTCACTGAGTTTTTTGGAGGATTCATTACTCTCACTATATTTTAAGCCTCACTTTGAATACTACACAACCCCAAAAAGGCAGATCTAATGTTGAGAACATATATCCTGTGATTCCACGATCTAATTCCTGGCCCATAGGTCCAAGATTTTATTCTATTGCTGTTCAACTAAAAACAGTCCACAAAATATTAGACACATTATCACCCTTTTGAAGTCAACTCAAGACAAACCTTTCTCAGGTCACATATCCTCCATAACTCAGCTTTGTCCCTGGTATGGTATGCTGCATGTTGCTGAGTCCTGCTAAATGTCTACAAACTGATACAATATGGTCACAATTTTATTCTTTATACCTTAGAATCTGTGCTATCATGGAAATAAGTGCAACAAAAGTCTGCACGCAACAATATTAATTTGTCACTTTTATATTCCATATCTTATGCATAGTTCTACTCATCCCAAACAGTCACTACGGATTACATGAGACATGGAATGTTTTATTTAAACATATTTTATTAGGAATCGGACAACAATCATACAAGTACAATTATATTAAGTCCTTTTGCAGGATGAAATATTTACAGATGAAATGAAATGAAAATGAGTGGGATGAACAGTCACTGGTAAACAGTTGGTGAGAAATGTTTAGATTGGCAGATATATTTATGGACTGCATCAAAGATAACTAGATTCTTTTCATAGCTTAAAATATTACTTCCATAAAGTAGGATTTCTGGTGAGATTTCAATATTTCCTGCTATTATCACTGCATTATGTAAAATGTGACGGATATTGTCATACAAGGGGCAATGTAGAAAAAAATGATTTATGTTTTCTTGAGGGTACCCACAAGCACAAGCTTCATGATCTATTACATGGAGGTTCTGCATTAAATGTACATTCAACTTGCTACATCCCATCCTTAAACATGCATGGTTTATATTATCAATACGACTACCATGGCAGTTTAAATTGTGTGTTGACTCTGAAAGTGTGATTGATGAACATTTTAGCTTTGAGAGTTCTGCAGCAAAGGATTTCAAGGAGGATGCATTTTTTAGTTCAGCTGGGAGAGCATTCCATAATTTTGTGCCCAATGCTGGGAACATATGGTCAAGGAGTCTTGTACGAGTTCTAATCGGCGGAAAATTGCCAAGCACAGCCCTAGATTCAATATTATGTCGTAGGTTTACTGTTTGCATTGGGTATTCTCTAATTATACCAGGTAAAATATTGTTAAGGTATGATGGACAAAAGTTGTTGGAGATTTTAAATACCATTTTTAGTACATGTATTTCTCTTCTAGTGGCAAGAGGAATCCAGCCAGTTTCTTTGTACAAATTAGAAGTGTTTGATCTAGCAGGGGCTCCAGTTACAGCTCTCATTGCTTCTACTACAATGTGGTCAAGTTTAGACAGGTCACTGACTGGTGCTCCAGCCCAGATTATATCAGCATATTCCATGATAGGTCTAATGTAAGAGAAAAATATTTTTTTCAATGGCTTTCCTGTTTAATTTGTTCTTTAAAAACTTCAGAATACCAATAAGTCTTGAACATTTGTCGATTAAACTTTCTATATGTTGATGCCATTTAAGATTGTGTGAGATCCACAGTCCTATATGTTTATGAGCCCGCACATGTGCTATAGGCATATTATAAAATATAAGTCTTGGATGACTATTCTGCACATGTGGTTTCAGTGATACAATCATACTCTCAGTTTTTGATGGACTAAATGTCACAAGCCACTGCTTTGCCCATTCTTCAATGTTCTTTAAGTCTTGATTGATTAGCTCTGCAGACTCTCTATGGTCCTTAACAGTGGTGAACAGACGTGTCATCGGCAAAAAGCCTGACATTACAGTTTTTAACAACAGTTGTGATATCATTAATGAACATTAAGAAAAGCAGAGGACCTAGGACCGAACCCTGTGGGACAACCGCAAGGATTTTTAACCAGTCTGAGAATTGGCCATTAATGAGAACACGTTGACAACGGTCTGACAAATAACTTGAGAACCATCTAAGCATGTTGCCTTGGATACCAAATTGTTTTAGCTTAAAAAGTAAGCCCTTGTGCCATACTTTATCAAACGCTTTAGAAATGTCTAAGTAAACAACATGGACATCCCTTCGTTCATCTAAAGCAGAGGAAAATTTGTGGCACAATTCTAGTAGTTGAGTTACGGTTGATGAACCTGGGATAAAACCAGATTGCCAAGTACTTAGTAACTTGTTTTCATGTAGATGGTTGTATACATGTTTAAATATAATGCGCTCAAATATCTTACCTAGTACGCAAAGTAATGACACAGGCCGGTAATTGTCAGCATATTGCTTTGATGATTTTTTGTGAAGAGGCAGAACATTCGCTTTTTTCCAACTAGATGGAAAAATTCCTTGCTGAAGTGACATGTTAAATAACTTCGTCAGTGGTTTAACTAGGGACTGCCCTGACATTTTAATAAATCTTGGTGATATACCATCAGGACCATACGATTTACTAATATTTAAAATTTTTATTTGGTCATGGAATGTTGATAACCCAGTCAGTTTCTGCTTTATTGTTACCCAGTGTAGAAGTGTTTTTTTTCTCCAGAATGTGTGTAGAATTTCTTTCAGTTGGACACAATATTCATTTGATATTCTGCTAATTGTGTTTCTTCTGAGGATAGGTTCTGTGATAAAAAAAACATTTGGTTTGATACAATATACATTGGATATTCTGTTAATTTCAGTATTGCTCATTGATGTCATGTTTTTGACATGATTTTTTGACAGTTTGTACTGCAAACTGTAACATAGTATTCCTCCGTTTATCTTCAACTGTAGTGCGGTTGGGTTAACTCTGTAGTTGTGATATTGGTAATGCCATATTGAAAAGTTTATACTGCAAAATTTTAAAGAGTATTGATCTGTCTCCATAGCACAATGCCTGACTCAGAGCCTAGTACTGAGGTGGAATGCACCTGAGTGTCTTTAACCATAATGCAGTTGTGCTGAGGGGGAATGCACCCGCATCTTTAGCCATAATGCGGTTGTGCCGAGGGGAAATGCACCCACGAGTATCTTTTACCATAATGTTTTTATAACATTTAAATTGTCATACACTTTATACAACAATCTTTTGCAGAGTATTGCTATGTTTTATCATTAGCTGTAATGCAGTTGTGACATTTGTATTATTGTATAAATAGGTTGGACAGCAAACTTATGCAGAGTATTAGAGTAAGAAATCTAAAATTCGCCAGGAATCTAAAATTCGCCACCTCTAAAACCTTAGTTAATTTTATGAAGAAAATGATGTTTTTGTCCAAAAATTGGTATTTTTCAGTTCAAAAAGCCTTAATTTACTATACAATCAACAAATCTCACCACAATTCATTTATTTGATTAGTATTTTCACATGTGGCGAATTTCAGATATGTGGCGAATTTTAGATTTCTTACTCTACTCTTTTTTTAAACTATAATGCAGTTGAAACATTTATATTGCCATATTCAACATTTTGTACAGCACATGTTTGCAGAGTATTGCACTGTTTATCCTTCAAGAATTTCAGATATCACATTTATAGTCATTTTAATAGTTTGTATAATTAAAATTGCTGAGTAGGGCTCTGTTTATCCTTAGCGTAATGCAGATATAACCTTTGTGATGCCATATTAGAAAACTTTTACAGAGTATTGCTCTGTTTACCATAACACTACTTTATTGTGACTACAAAGTCGGACTCAGAACTTAGTGCTGAAGGTGTACACCTCTAGTCCTTGTAGTAGTGACAGTGACAATGCCTAGATAAAATTAATGACAATATGTGTAATTTGATGTCCTTGGTACCTTAGACAAGGGTTTGGTAAAACAGAACTCAAAGCCGGTCTGGTGTAGTGACTTTCACATAATAAGGATGACACATTAAATAGTATGAGTAACAGTTTTGGCACAATTTATGCCACTGGGGTTACAGTTAAACCCAAACTAGATCCAGATTCATTGTCCATTTTAAACATCATTAAACCAAACCAAAATTACAGCAAAACAGGTAGCATGTCTCGGGCCTGAGGATTGTGGTAATCTTGTACTATGATACAATGGCTAAACTGTTTCTAGACAGAGTTTTTTCTTGACTGTTTTTGCGTTGTGTTGTTCAAACTTTTATAGTGCTTACACTCTGTGTAAATACGACTTCATAAAGCAAATAAACTAACAAACTGCTGCAAGACTTCTAAGATTTTTTTTCAACAGAAACTTCAAACTTGGGTTTAAAAATGCAGAGAACAGAACGTCATTTGTAAGGTAGCTCATTAAGTTGATCACCTAGTACCACCACTTTCATAGCGATCAACAACATGAAAGCTTTGTTACAAAATGATCAATTACATCAATAGAACAAAAATTTGTACACAGATTTTATACTAGTTGTATTTTAATAAACTGGATGGTTTATTTCTGTAATGACGTAACATTTTAGTGATTATTTCAGAAAATATAAAAATATATCCGCTTGGAACACATTACACGACTATTTTTGTACAATATATTCTAGAAAAGGGTGTTTGCTTATTTGCAAATTCAAATGAAGTTTGGCATGTGCGGTAAAGCTGTCAATGCTGACTGATCGACTTAATGAGCACATCGACATTATGATCATCTACTATATATAACCAGAGAGATGGCAAGGGTCAGTGCCATAGAGAAAGAGTGGTAAAAAACCCCACTAAACTAAGGTTGGTATGCTTTTACAAAGAGATAGGTTTTCAATTTGTTTCTTTCTGAAGAAGAGAGAAGTGGCTGGATGTACATTGTCTCGCAAATCATTCCAAATACTTGGAGCATCAAATGCAAACTGAGGCCAAAATGCTTAGTAGTCTTATATCCTGATGAGGCAACGTGTGGGACCTCAAGCACCACATCATCAGCCTGACTTCTATAAGTATTGTACAGTCTAGGGTTAAGAAAAGGTTAAAAAACATCAATTGGAAATGACTAGATATTTGGGAAAGTAACCCCAGAGGGAAATATCATGTAAACTAACTAAACATGATAGATACAGTGTATCAACACTGAAAAATACAAGTGAAAAATGTAAAACTGAATTTTATTATTGCAATCTTACTACATAATTAAAACAAAATAATTAGATGTAAAAATTAAATTGACCTGCTACCCCTAAAAAATAGAATAACATACTTTATTATTGATGGAATGGTTTCAAATTACAACTTACGTATTTAAAATACCAGAATTAATCAAAATAACAAAACAAAAACACTTTAAAGACTGATCTGATAAAAAAATCTGAGACAATGAATTAGCAAAGGATATTGTAAATCAAACATGATTATATAATTTCTATATGCACAATAATTTTAGGTAGGCTTACAGATACTATTTAACCCAAGCACCTTTCGGTATTTAACCAGTTTACTGAATGCCTGTCTTTAATCCCATATTGTCAAACAAAAATATAATTCAAATTAAAAACACCTGAAGTGTGTTCTCTATTTACCGTAAACACCACCAAACTAACAATAGACACAATTAACACATGTGCGTTTCACCCGGAATAATCACCAAAAAAAAATAAAATTCAATCTTGTAAAAAATACATTCCAAAATTAGCCAGTACAATACAAATTCTTTAAGATACAGTGAACGTACAAGAAATAAACATGCATTTGCTGTAGCTAAACGTAAACATATGAAGAAAACCCAACTCTCCTTAAGAAGCACTTTGACACGCAGACTGCTCTTGCTTGAAAATTACCATGGCAGGGTAGTTTTTACAGCACAGTGTAGTCTTACGTAGTTGACATTACGTGATAGGTAAAGTATGAAAAAGTGTGCCTTACTGGGAAAATAATGCACACTTTATGAGTCCCCGAAGGGGTCGAGTAATAGTGTGCATTATTTTCCCAGTGAGGCACACTTTTGAATATTTTACCGAACTTAAAGCTCACACACATTTTGGAGAAATTCCCCTGAAATACTACACTTTTATGGAATTGTTTCAAAAACTCTTGACAAGCCAATTAACCTGAATCTCAGTGTACTTGATTAGTAGTTATTTATATATTGGCTTTTGTATATTGGCCCATTCTGGTATTTCTTCTATTCTGTATAATTTCTACTCTAAAATGGATAGCAGGAATAAAAGTGACTATAACTAGACCTATCGCATCGGAGAACCGATGCAAATTGTATCCACCAGAAGAAAACTCACCAAAGCCATTCTAACATCGCTTAATCTTGAAGGAGAAGCCCAAGGTGAAATCTGACCATATCAAAAGATTCTTAGCCCATGATTTGCTATAGGTTGGTGTGACACTGCAAACCTCTAGGAATACGAATAAGCAAGATATAAACGCTAATTTTGGCTATCCTCATTTGACCTTGAAAGAGGGGCCAAAGGTAAAATCCGATCACACCAAAAGATTCCCAGCCCATGATTTCCTAGATTTTGGTTTACCATTCCAAAGCTCTAGGACCAATAATAAGCGAGTTATAAGCACTTTTAAGTTTGGCTATCCTTGTTTGACCTTGATGGAGGGTCCAAGGTCAAATCCGACCACAGCAATAGATTCCCAGCACATGATTTTGTGTACTATCATCGTTTGACCTTAAAGGAGGGGTTCAAGGTCAAATCTGACCACAGCAATAGATTCCCAGCCCATGATTTCCTATATGTTGGTTTACCATCCCAAACCTCTAGGACCAATAATAAGCGAGTTATAAGCACTTTTAAGTTGGGCTATCCTCATTTGACCTTGAAGGAGGGGTCCAAGGTCAAATCCGACCACAGCAATAGATTCCCAGCCCATGATTTCCTATAGTTTGGTTTACCATCCCAAACCTCTAGGACCGATAATAAGTGAGTTATAACCACTTTTAAGTTTGGCTGTGCTTGTTTGACCTTGAAGGAGGGGTCTAAGGTCAAATCCGACCACACCAAAAGACTCCCAGCCCATGATTTCCTATAGGTTGGTTTACCATCTCAAACCTCTAGGACCAATAATAATCGAGTTATAAGCACTTTTAAGTTTGGCTATCCTCATTTAACCTTGAAGGAGGAGTCCAACGCCAAATCCGACCACACCAAAAGACTCCCAGCCCATGATTTCCTGTAGGTTGGTTTACCATCCTAAACCTCTAGGACCAATAATAAGCCAGTTATAAGCACTTTTAAGTTTGGCTATCCTCATTTGACCTTGAAGGAGGGGTCCAAGGTCAAATCCGACCACACCAAAAGACTCCCAGCCCATGATTTCCTATAGGTTGGTTTACCATCCCAAACCTCTAGGACCAATAATAAGCGAGTTATAAGCACTTTTAAGTTTGGCTATCCTCGTTTGACCTTGAAGGAGGGGTCCAAGGTCAAATCCGACCACACCAAAAGATTCCCGGCCCATGATTTCCTATAGGTTGGTTTACCATCCCAAACCTCTAGGACCAATAATAAGCGAGTTATAAGCACTTTTAAGTTTGGCTATCCTCGTTTGACCTTGAAGGAGGGGTCCAAGGTCAAATCCGACCACACCAAAAGATTCCCGGCCCATGATTTCCTATAGGTTGGTTTACCATCCCAAACCTCTACGACCAATAATAAGCGAGTTATAAGCACTTTTAAGTTTGGTTATGCTCGTTTGACCTTGAAGGAGGGGTCCAAGGTCAAATCCGACGACACCAAAAAATTCCCAGCCCATGATTTCCAATAGGTTGGTTTACCATCCCAAACCTCTAGGACCAATAATGAGCGACTTATAAGCACTTTTAAGTTTGGCTCTCCTCGTTTGACCTTGAAGGAGGGGTCCAAGGTCAAATCCAGCCACACCAAAAGATTCCCAGGCCATGATTTCCTATAGGTTGGTTTACCATCCCAAACCTCTAGGACCAATAATAAGCGAGTTATAAGCACTTTTAAGTTTGGCTATGCTCGTTTGACCTTGAAGAAGGAGTCCAAGGTCAAATCTGACCACACCAAAAGATTCCCAGCCCATGATTTCCTATAGGTTGGTTTACCATCCCAAACCTCTACGACCAATAATATGCGAGTTATAAGCACTTTTAACTTTGGCTATCCTCGTTTGACCTTGAAGGAGGGGTCCAAGGTCAAATCTGACCACACCAAAAGATTCCCAGCCCATGATTTCCTATAGGTTGGTTTACCATCCCAAACCTCTAGGACCAATAATAAGGGAGATATAAGCACTTTTCATGACTGCAAAGAAACGCCTGTGGCGGCCATCTTGTTTTTCAAAATGAGGCCAAAAATATTCCCAGTCAAGATTTTATAATGAGGAACATATCCTGCGAATTTGAGATCTCTACCTATAATACCCTTTGCTCTAGAGGGCCACCAAAAGTCCTTGTTTAAAGTCGAAAAACGCCCGTGGCAGCCATCTTGTTTTTCAAAATGAGGCCAAAAATATTCCCAGGCAAGATTTTATGGCTATGAATATATCCTGCAAATTTGCGAAGGCTAGCTATATTATTTTTTTCGTTAGAGCGGTAACGGTGAAATCTCTCTACACACTGCGGTGGCGGCGGCGTAACGAAGTCAAATCCATAGTATACAATAATTTGTTTATAACTCGGAACACTTTTTGGGCAAATGAACTGGATAATTCAACTGATTTACCAGAATTAAAACACACTTATGTCATCCTATTAATGCATCATTTATTTCAGTCTTTTTTACCTAAAAAATAATGCACACTTTTAACAATACAATGACATCACAAGTGTGCTTTAATAATTCATAAAGCATAACACTGGTATAATATCACTGTAACGTAAAACTAAACTAATTTAATGAACAATCAACCAGAAATCTGGTTTTGTTTTTAGCAGAAATAAAATATATATTTGCTGTAGAAAGACACAAACTGATATACCTCACTGAGAAATAACTAAGTTGGTACCCTCGAATTAAGATTCGAATAATGTTCCAATGCCACAATACTATAATTTCTACTCTAAAATGGATAGCAGGAATAAAAGTGACTATAATAATTTGTTTATAACTCAGAACACTTTTTGGGCAAATGAACTGGATAATTCACCTGAATTACTAGAATTAAAACACACTTATGTCATCCTATTAATGCA
Source organism: Sabellastarte sp. h YS-2021 (assembly GCA_964017235.1). NCBI lineage: Eukaryota > Metazoa > Annelida > Polychaeta > Sabellida > Sabellidae > Sabellastarte > Sabellastarte sp. h YS-2021. Next base: position 49,771,114 of record OZ024936.1, on the reverse strand, counting down.
TCATTTATTCAGTCTTTTTTTAATTTAGAGCATTAATCTCAGGGTTCTGGCAAAAACCATTTGACTGTTTCAGGTGTCTGTAAATTAGAACAAAAAAGTGTGCATTACCTAAAAAATAATGCACACTTTTAACAATAGAATGACATCACTAGTGTGCTTTAATAATTCATAAATCATAACACTGGTATAATATCATTGTCATGTAAAACTAAACTAATTTAATGAACAAGCAACCAGAAGTCTGGTTTTGTTTTTAGCAGAAATAAAATATACATTTGCTGTGGAAAGACACAAACTGATATACCTCACTGAGAAATAACTAAGTTGGTACCCTCGAATCAAGTTTCGAATATATTTGCTGTAGCAAGACACAAACTGATATACCTCACTGAGAAATTGCTACCCTCGAATTAAGATTGATTAATTAATAATGTTTCAATGCCACAATACTGAGAAGATTATGTTCTGGTATTTCTCTAATTGAAAAGCCTGCTAACAGGCAGTGGAGTCCACAAACACAAAATTTGCTCAACAAAATTGATATGGAAAAAAATAATTGTATAATATGGGATAAAATGTGACAATTTTTAAAATGTATTGTCGTATCTAATACATTAAGTTTTCCCGCCATTTTCTGTCAACAACTGAGATGTAAGCTATAATGTTTCATTACGAAATTTCAGTTAAATGGTCTTTACTTCATTTACTAATGAGCGAGTTCTGTAAAGTAAGCCATTTCCTTGTTGATAGATGAGAGCAGGATTTTTAATAAGATTGTATATGGCCATTTAATACTTTGAGTGAAATTACAGGTTTTTTGGCAATATTTAACCTATGGCAGTTCTTCCGATATCAAATCTACTGAAAACAGCTGTCAAATGCCAGATATTGACTTCTACTTGTGATGGTCAAGTCATAATATTTCTAAATTTAGCATCAGCACATATTTACTTCCTGCTTGATTAACTTGTCATTATGGCACAGATAAAAACATTCTGAAGAACAGAAGAACAAGATGCTCTGTACGTCCATCCAAGCCCCCCCCCCCCCCCCCCGCTTTACCCCTTCCCCGTATATACTATATTACCCATCATGCGCCGTACATGACCTATACATTTGGATATAGGAAGAGAATATTTTTTTGCATACAATGATGCCTCCATACCATGGATAATAAGTGTCAATGACCATCGTTTTTTAACTAATATCTTGGAAACTATGTAACCTACAAATATGTATTATATATCATCGGAAAGGTCATTTTACAGTGCTTTTGCTTGTCTTTGTTGCATGAAAATCCATACAGAAATAACTGAGATATGAAAGCTTGTGAAAGGCATTTATTTCTCCCTTGACGAATTTGTCCTTGTGGCTCAGATAAAAAGGGACCCTTGTACCTTGGTAGTACATTCTTAAGACCAAGCCATGGTATATCCATTTAAAAAAAAATTGCACCGACCAACAAATGAACACAACCGATAGCATACAACCCGTTTACCTGTAGCGCGTGACTCTAATTCTAATAGTAACTTTATAGTGCTTAATCTAGGAACTAGGAATAAGATAATGACTTGTAGGTACTAGGTGTCCTCAGACTTTACACTTCTAGGTCAATATTTACTGACATTCCTATTGTGAGAAGACACTTATTCTTTGACTTTCTCAGAAAATAAGGTTTTTATAACATAAAACATTTCTATGGAAAGTGACTTTTCAAAAATAAATACAATATTTTTTTCAAAAAAAAAATAACATATTCATGGTGATTAATAACTGAAATATTAATGCTGTTTTCTACACACCTAGTAGGGGCCACAGTGGTGCAGTGGTAGAGTAAGAAATCTAAAATTCGCCAGGAATCTAAAATTCGCCACCTCTAAAACCTTAGTTAATTTTATGAAGAAAAAGATGTTTTTATCCAAAAATTGGTATTTTTCAGTTCAAAAAGCTTTAATTTACTATACAGTCAACAAATCTCACCACAATTCATTTATTTTATTAGTATTTTCACATGTGGCGAATTTCAGATATGTGGCGAATTTTAGATTTCTTACTCTAACACACTCACCTCCCACCTCCGAGGTCAAGCCCCAGACCTTCTGTGGAAAAGTTTGTAGTTACTTACTGATGGTCGGCAGTTTACAGAACCTTGACCAACGGTACGCACTGGTTTCCTCTGCCGACAAAACTACCCGTCGTGATATGAACTGTACAGTGTTGAAAGTGACGTAAAACTCTTAATAAAAATATATCCAGTATATCCAGTTTGCCAATGATAAACAATATTTTATTAAATAAATGCAATTAGGCAAAATCCAAAACAGATTATATTAATCCTTCTTGCAGGAAGAAAATGGGTATTTTCTCATAAAATTCTAGCACACAAAGAGTAATTCTATGAATAAGAATGTTACCTAATATGGCAAAATATATTTAGTTTTACTTTTTAGGTAATTTTGCTTTGTATATATGAACTGAAAAGGAATGTAGTAGCACATACATCTGTCACCATTCATGAATATATTTTCTACATCCTACTTTGTTCAAGTTTTTATATTAGTTTATTGGAGACTTTTAGTTGAATGAGCTCTGCATTGTCAGTCGTTCCCTGGTCAGCAGGTCAGTTGGACTACAGTACATTTTGACCCATCTCTGTACCAGGCCTCTGGACAAACTTTCAGCAGACAGACTCCCAGGCACTGCACTGTGAGACTTGAGGGACTGCTGGGCAGCTAGAAGGCCTGCATGAGTACATTACGTAATACTTGCAGGTGTTTGAATTGATAATGGATTAGAAAAGCAATAAAAGAGCCATGGAAACTGGAGAACTGGGTAGCAAGAATAACTGAATGGGTGCTTATGTTCAACATGTTTATGATTTGACACAAGGCCACTGCCACAGCGATTGTCTTCTGCCTTACAATCAATAACAATGGAGAACTGAAGGAGATATAAGGCCTTTGTAGTAAGATAACCCCACTTGACACTGAAGAAGGGATCAAAGGTAAAAGTCAGCAATTGGAAAAGAGTCTCAGGCCATGACTTCCTTTACGTTGTTTTCACATTTGGAACTCATCATAGCAATGATAAGGGAGATATAAGGCCGTTTTTATACGATAATCCCATTTAACATCAAACATATGATATGACAGACATTTTGTTTTCAAAACTATGCCAGATTACTATCATGCTAACTTTCCTAGCCATATATCTTTTGTGCAAATTTGATTAACCTAGTTGGAAAAGTTTTAGAGCATCTTAATGATTTTGAAATAATAGGCTATGACGGCCATTTTGTTTTTCAAAATTTTTCTCAGGCAAAACATTTGCAGGCCAGGACTTTTCATGGTGTGTCTTTACATTCTTAAGCCATAGCACAAATAACTAGAGATTGCGGCTTGCCGCAGTGTATCCCCGGACGGGACATAGTTAAGGCGTGAATATGTCGGTCTTGAGCCTGTTTCCTGGAGCACCAGGTCAGGATTCTCCATAGTACCAGATGACTCCCAAAAGCTAATCACTAGTTCTTTCACTTATATCTGTCTTTAAAAATTACATTCGATGGATCCAGAAGATCCATATAGTGATCCGGATCACTTCCAAAATTCAATCATTTCATCCTTTTACCTTTTCAGACATATCCTGAAAATTTCATCAAAATCTGTCCTTAAGTTTTTATTTATCTTGTCCACAAACACATCTGGCAGCCTGGATCCAGATGATCCAGATCACTCCCAAAATCTAATCACTTGTTCCTTGTCCCATTTAGGACATTTCCTGAAAATTTCATCAAAATCCACCCATGACTTTTTGAGCTATTTGTCTTTAAAAATTATATTTCATGGATCCAGAAGATCCAGATAGTGGTCCAGATCACTCGCAAAACTGAACCATTTCTTCCTTTTACCACTTCTTCCTTTTACCATTTGTAACATATCCTAAAAATATCATCAGAATTCATCCTAAAATTATGTTGCAGCCTGGATCCAGATGATCCAGACAGTGATCCAGATCACTCCCAAAATCTAATCACTTGTTCCTCGTCCCATTAAGGACATTTCCTAATAATTTCATCAAAATGCACCCATAACTTTTTGAGTTATCTGTCTTTAAAAATTAAATTTCATGGATCCAGAAGATCCAGACAGTGATCCGGATCACTCCCAAAATGTAATCATATCTTCCTTTTACCACTTTGGACATATCCTGAAAATTTTATCAAAATCCATCTGTCAGTTTTTGAGTTATCTTGTTCACAAACAAACAAACAAATAGAGGGCCAAAAATGACCCTCGGTCAGGTACTTTGGCGGTCAGTGGATGACCTTAAATGAAGATCTGTAACCGGTAAGCCTGGATGCTGGTACTCCATCATGTACTCAACCTCCAAAGCCATTTTCAATAGTTTCCATGCAATGTAGTCAGCATTAAGTGTGAAAATATCTCCAAATTTGCCAAAAATGACCCTTGGTCAGTACTTTGGCGGTCAGTGGATGACCTTAAATGAAGATCTGTAACCAGTAAGCCTGGATGGTAGAAGTCCATCATGTACTCAACCTCCAAAGCCATTTTCAATAGTTTCCATGCAATATAGTCAGCATTAAGTGTGAAAATATCTGCAAAAAGGCCAAAAATGACCCTCGGTCAGGTACTTTGGCGGTCAGTGGATGACCTTCAATGAAGAGCTTCAAGGTCAAATTTCTGCATGCTTACAGAGGACATATATATGTATTATATATACCCGCCATAGGATGATCTGACTTTCTGTATAGGAGAACTGGGCCAAAAAGTGAAAAAATGGCCAAAATCTGACCTTTAAGAGGCCACCAGTGACCTTGAGATTGAAGGTCAAGGTCACAAAACAATAGCGTTCGTGGCATTGCCCATATATACCCACATACCAAATTTGAAAGTTCTAACTAAAATATTTTTTAAGCTATTGCGTCCAAAAGGAAATCTCTGTGGCGGCGGCGGCGGCGTGACCGTACTGAATCCTAAGTATCCCCGACTTTCGTCCGGGGATACAATAAGAGAGAAATAAGGATGTTTTAGTGTGACGACCCCATTTAACCTTGAAGCAGGGGTCAAAGGTCAAATTCAACACCTGGAAAAGAATCCCAGGCCATGACTTCCCACAAGTTGTTTTCACATTCCGAACCTATAGGAGCAATATTAGGAGAGATATAAGGCCTTTTTAATAGGATAACATTAAACATGTGAAATGGCGGCCATTTTTTTTTTTTAACTTGTCCAAAATTACTATCGGGCTAGCTTTTCCAGCCATATAGCTTTTGTGCAAATTTGATAAAGCTAGCTGGAATATTTCAAGATTTAGAGGACCTTTATGATTTTCAAACAATTAGCTATGGCGGCCATTTTGTTTTTCAAAATGAGACTAAAAATTAGCACAGACAGGTTTTCATAGCCATTAACATTCTCTGCAAACTTGGTGAAGGTATATTTATAAATGAATAAGATATTCAGGTTTATGTAAAAACAAGAAAACAGACGGATGGACGGACGCACTCAGAAGGCGTTTTATAATCTCCTGACCACGGCCTTCGGACAAAGGCGGGAGATAAAAATGCAAGTACAGGTCAATGACAGGACCTAAAACTGCAGTGATAAATGAAAACTTCCATGGGTACATTATGATATATGTGTGGCATAAAACAAACAGCTGACTTATGAGCACATTATGGCACCACTGTGATAAAATTTGAGGATCGAAGGTTACCACAGAAGATCAGACTTTAGTGACTGATTTAAAGGTCTGCTCAATTACGCTTTATTTTTTTTCATTTTAAGACAAGAGAGTTTTTTCCTGATGATCTTTTTTTTCTCTTCCACATATTTGCACATTATGTTTATTATTACTTTTACATACAATAATTACAAATAAACTCCAACAAATTTAGAGCAATAAACAGAATTAAGTGAAAGAAATAAATACATTTAGATACACTTTACTGTGTATTTAAGTTAGCTGTGTATGCTAAATTCATAAAATATTTCACATAGATAAACTAGATTGGGCCAACTCGGCGCCAACATATCCCCAGACAGGTCATCACTCACGCCACAGGTTTTGATCGGGAATTTTTTAAAACATAATTACCCATTATAATATGAACTTCAGCACATCAATCTACTCTGTTTATATCTTCCCAAGGAAGATGGTGTATCCCCAGACGCCGAATACATAAGTCAAATTATATTTTCAATCTTCCTGCAATGATAACTCTAAACCTATTTTCAAAGTATTTAAATGATTGATGATTGAATGTCCATTCTAAAATAATAATCCCAAAAGAGCATATCTGTTTCTATATTTGTTGACAAATAAAATATTATTTTTAACTCAACTCATCATACTTTTCAATCTTCCTTCAAAGTATTTAAATGATTGATGATTCAATGTCCATTCTAAAATTCATAATCCCAAAAGCGCATATCTGTTTCTATATCTGTTTCTATATTTATAAATAAAATATTATTTAAAAAAAAATTATTTATATTATTATTTTATTATATTATTTTTAGAATTTGCAAATTGTTTTCAGTTATTCATTTCCTCTATACCTATATATGTGGTCCATATATATGCAACCTAAATATGTGACACAATCTCAGTTCTGACTCCCCTTTGTGTTATATGTAATGAAGCCCACCACCTCCCACCCCCACCCCTCTCCCCTTCTCCACACCTCTCTCACTATTACACAAGATCTGCAACCCCATTGAGTTCTTTGTTTCTCATCTGATATCATTAAATACCTTTGTTTATTTAGTGTCACTCAATATAGCTGGAGGTCCCAGAGGTGGGTGGGGGGAATCCGGGTGGGGGATGTGGGTTGGGACTACAAAGAGATGGAATGCTACAGCATAAATGGTAAACAAACAATCTATATAAAAGGGGTACTCAAATACAAAAAGAATTGAGAATTTTAAGTATGTGATTATCAACTGAAATGAGTTCATAACTGTAGGAGCTGTGTCAAAATTAACTGAGGCAAGTTGAATAAAACTGGGCTAGTTGAGGGTTAAAAATCCCCTAGTTTTACTACATAAGGATATAATTTCATTAATATTGGGACTTAAAGGTCACTTAAAGTGTCCATTTTGTCTACTTGAATATGTTTAACCAGTTTCATTTTAAAAAGTTAAAAACTCAGCAAGCAGAGGTATAACACACAAAAATAAGTTCTTAAAAGACTAAGATAGCCATAACATTATTAATATTCAAAATTTAAATAGACAGGCATTTCCTTTTAAAAATTAAAAGATTTCAGCTCTATAACCCACATAGTTTGACAGTTACTGGGCTTTAAAGTGGCATAATGTCCATAAATTGGGTTTCTGTGGGCATTTTACAATTGTTAAAGAGACCTTAGCAATTAAACTACAGATCTGAAACTTTTGGGGGGACATACATAACAAACAAAAATTATATATAATACAGTTTAAGACTTGTCACACTAAGAATTTCCAAATAACAGGGCAAAATACAGAAAAAATGTCAAAAAAGGCACTTGGGCGAGTGTCTATGGCCCTCATACACAGGTTAAATGTCTACTAAAAACCTTGATTTTCGGCATATGTAAAAAGGACATAATAATGCATTCCCAGATGGGATTTCAGCTCCATCAATCACATAGTTTAACAGTCACAGGGCTTAAAGGTGGTAAAAAGTCCAAATATTGGGTCTCTGTGGGCCTTTTAGAGATCTCGATGTGGCTTTCAAATTAAAGCTTCAGACTTAAAATTTGTTACATACTAAGATTACACATAGAATATGTATCTAATAAAGTTTGAAACTTCTCAGACTTACCATTTCCAAGTTACAGAGCAAAATATGTGAAAAATGTCTTAAAAGGGTCACTCAGGTGGGTGTTTAAGGTCCTCATACACAGGTTAAATGTCTACTTGAAGCCTTGATTTTTGGCACATGTAAAAAGAACATAATAATGTATTCCCAGATGAGATTTCAGCTCTATCAGTCACATAGTTTAACAGTCACAGGCCTTAAAATTGGCAAAAAGTCCAAATACTGGGTCTTTATGGGGCCTTCTAGAGACCTAAATGTGGCCTTCAAATTAAAGCTTCAGACTTAAAATTTGTCACATACTAAGATTACACATAGAATATACATCTAATACAGTTTGAAACTTCTTAGACTTACCATTTCCAAGTTACAGGGAAAAATATGTGAAAAATGTCTAAAAATGGTCACTCGGGTGGGGATTTATGGTCCTCATACACAGGTTAAATGTCTTCTTAAAGCCTTAATTTTTGGCACATATAAAAATAACATACTAATATCTTCCCAGATAGGATTTGAGCTCTATCAGTCACATAGTTTGACAGTCACAGGGCTTAAAAGTAGCAAAAAGTCCAAATATTGGGTCTTTGGGAGCCTTTTAGAGACCTCAATTTGACCTTCAAAATTAAAGCTTCAGACTTAAAATCTGTTACATACTAAGATTACACACAGAATATATATCTAATACAGTTTGAAACTTCTCAGACTTACCATTTCCAAGTTACAGGGGAAAAGATGTGAAAAATGTCTTATAAGGGTCACTCGGGTGGGTGTTTATGGTCCTGATACACAGGTTAACTGTCTATTAAAGGCCTAAATGTTGGGGCACATATAAGAAAACACATAGATATATTCCCAGATGATATTTAACTTAGATGAGAGACATAGTTTGAAAGCTACAGTGCTTGAAAGTGGCAAAAAGTGCATAAATTGGGTCTCTGTGGGCACTTTTGAGACCTTAAGTCGACCCCTTTGGGTAAACCTACAGCCCTAAAATTTTCTACAGACAAGGATTACATATCAAAGTTATACCTAGCGCAGTTTGAGACTCATCAGAATTACCACTTCCAAATTACAGGGCAAAATATGTGAAAAGTATAGCAAAAAATCCCTAAGTGGGGGTATTTATGGGCCTCAAACACAATTTTCTCCTCAACTTAAAGTCGTGATTTTCGGCACATGTACTAAGAACATATTAATGTGTTGTCAGGTAAAATTTCAGCCAGCCGAGCATCATAGTTTGTGACCTACAGGGCTCTAAGTGGCCAAAAGTCCAATTTCTGACCTTAAGGTGGCCATAAGTTCTTTTTTACTGGGAGTTTAAGGTCACCTTAAAATAGGGATCTTCCTTTGGGCACCCTTAACATGTGTACCAAGTTTGCGTCCACAAGGAAATTTCTACGGCGGCGGCGGCGCGACGGACCTGAATCCAATATATCCCCGACTTTCGTCTGGGGATATAATAAATAAAAGACTAAAAGACTAAATTGAATAAATTTAGTAATATACCACTGCACAGTTAGAAGTTACCTGTGGTGATACATTCTGATGGATGTTTTCCCTGAAGGATCTGCCACAGCATACTCCCTGCCAGACTGTAATGTTAGGAAATGAGAAATACAACATTTGACAAGGAATGTCAAATTCACTGGGTAAAGCCTCTCTTATGTCCCATCGTACCTGCATGTACGTCCTGGTTACAGAGAAAAAAATGGGCTCATTTGCAAGGGACACTAAAGCTACACGTGTGATTTTATAACAAAATTTCGAGGCCCCAGAGAGCCCGCAATTTTAATTGACATGCACATTAATCTCTGCGTGCACACAGTATGACAATAAGTACATCCATGTCTCAAGGGAAACTTACAGGAGGCTTGGGAAAGTGCATTTTCCTGGCTAGTGTTGCAGGTCCTAACCATTTACTTACATGGTTTGCATGTGCCGTATCAAACATGCATGTGTGTCTTGCATGTAGGTAAACCCACTGTGAAGCCTGTAGCTAGTCGCAGTCTGTTCTTGGGTATTCAAGTAGTGACACTCTTGTTGGGGGAATGCAGCTTGTTTGCACATGGAAATCTCTGTTTCCTCACTACCAGGATATACCCATATTTTTCAACAATTTTCGTGGCACACTTACATGCATATACATGTACGATGGGATGTAAGAGAGGCTTAAAGGAAAGGTAAGGGTGAAGTCATTCTTCAGGCCTAGTTCTCAATTTGATCAATGCTTATTTCCTATTTCTGTGGGATCAAGCAACCTTAAATACAAGGTAACCACCTATTTTAACTGCTGGTGTACAATCTCCATGACCTTGGACAGGATAAAACCCAACACCTTGTGTGCTTAACTCTGACACCCTAACCATTAGGCAACAGAAGCCAAAGCTTAAGAGTTTGAATTGTGGGATATTTGCAACCAAAATTGTGACATGTATAAACTATTTCTTTAAACTATTGCAAAATTTTGGAGAATTTTTCTGCCTATACCTTAAGCCCCCTTTTCATCTTGGTGGTAGTGTAAGGTTGAATCGCTGCAGAAATTCATGGAAAGGGACAACCTTGATCTCGGAAACATATAACAAAGTTTGGCAGTCAGAAACGATTTTCAACTAGTCCTACGCATCAGAGAACCAATGCAAATTTGTATCCACAGGAAAGACAACTCACCAAAGCCGAATTGGTTTCACATTGCAAACCTCTAGGATCAATAATAAGCGAGTTAGAAGCACTTTTAGGTTTGACCGTCCTCATTTAATGTTGAAGGAGAGGCACAATGTCACATCTGACCACATGAAAAGATTGTGAACACATCAAGATTCAAAAGATTCTGAAATCTGAACACATCAAAAGATTCCCAGCCCATGATTTCCTACAGGTTGGTTTACCATCCCAAAACTCTAGGACCAATAATAAGCGAGTTATAAGCACTTTTAAGTTTGGCTATCCTCATTTGACCTTGAAGGAGGGGTCCAAGGTCAAATCTGACATCAAAAGATTCCCAGCACATGATTTCCTATAGGTTGGTTTCACACTGCAAACCTCTAGGACCAATAATAAGGGAGATATAGGCACTTTTAAAGTCTGGTATGTTGGGTACTTTTTTCACTCCCTGGATGACCTTAAATTACGAGCTTCAAGGTCAAATGTGTGCAAGGTTGTAGAGGATATGTATATCTGTTATACATATCACCTTTGAAGAGATTGAACCTTCTACCTATGAGAAACAGCCAGTAGAAAAATGTAGATAATTTTTAAAGAAATGTCCGTGGCAGCCATCTTGTTTTTTGCAATGAGGCTAATTTCAGTCCCAGAGAAGCTTACCCCACAATGAAGATATCCTGCAAATTTGGTGAACCTACCTGGTGTAGTTTTCCTCTGATAGGGTTAATGCCGAAAATCTCTCTATGCGTGGTGGCGGCGTAGCGAACGCTAAACCAAAGTATCCACCGGATGCCTCCGGTGGATACAATAACTAGACAAACGTTTTGAAATAAAAATTTCCATGGCAAAGACAAATGCAGGGAAGGTAGGTAAAGGTAGAGGGCAGAAGTACAAGATTGAAAGAAGATATTAGGAAGGTTGGAGATGACTTTATAACCGTCATTTGCCGCCTATTGAAAACGTGTATATGAGAACGGGGCATTAATTATAATGTCCTTTTTGTGAAAATATGACATAAACACAACTTATACTTCCCACACCAAACACCAATCATACCTATAATGTCCAAAATTTACAAGGGCTTTTACAAGAGGATTTCACAAGAAATTTCTGATCTTAGCTAGGGCTAAACTGAAGCTGGGGATTTACATCACAAACATGATCATGATTCAAAAGGTGACTTAAAACTGTTTGAGAAATCTTTCCCTCCCTAGGTTTTATAACTACCAAACACTGATGGTCCCCTTGGTGACAACCTGAATATCTTTTAAGACTTTATGATTTGTGCATTATGATTTGGATGGTGTACCTTAGAATCCACTGGTTCAGAGATTAAGCACATGGATACCTGATATCTGATCATACTGAGGAAAGGTCCTCTGTCAGAGAATTCCACATGTCACTGAGCTAGATTCAATCCTATGATCACAGAGGTGAAATCCAATTATTATATGCCAAATATAACTCTAATAAATTAAGATTAAACCCAATGACTGCCCAATGTCTACTTATCGAGTAATTCTTGCCATATTTTTTTACCTTGCTGGTGTTTCTGTGGTTGTGACTCTCGCAAAGAATTTACGAAATTTTCCTTTGAGTCCGCCTCCGTACAGAGATTAAGCGCTATAAAATTAACAAATTAAATAGAATAACAGACCCATTCAAACACAACTCAGACCAGTAATACAGTAAGAGATACCATTTTATTGTGTAATAGTGTTGTGAACAGTTTTTCGCCTTTTTGTTTTGTTGGAGTAGAAATTCCAAATTTGCTATGAATATTTCCAACTTGAGACTTGTCTGATTAGACTAGCTTACCTAACACCGTTAAGTTACCCTCCCCTGGAAGGTATGTACTGGGTTACGACTTTGCTATGTTTAACGACTGTCCTTTTTTTATTCCAGCTGCATAAAAGGATGTTCATCAATTCTGCATTATACAAATGATTCGATTATTGTAATTATATAATATAGTACATACCAGTCCCCTGCTCCGGACACACTTATAATTGAGGCCAGTCCTTGGCCAGACTTTCTCACAGGGTAATGCACCAGACTCAGACTAGAGTTCTGTCAAATACAAGAATAATACAAGGATGTGTTTAAAACACTGAATTGGTTTGCACCTCCAGACTCGCTGCTTAAATGCAGAGATTAAATGCTGTAGAAGTCCAGAACAGAATAAAATAGACTTTGTAGCAGTGGACTAAACTAAATGGAATTAGACTAAAGTGGGAAAACTTCTTGCAGCATAAATATTCAGCAAGGATATGACATTTTGTCACTTTTCTGGTCTATATTCCCTTATTCTTTGAATTTCATCAAAAAATCTTGAATTTTTATAGAATACCTCTGGATAGTCAACAGTGAAATGATTATGCTACATACTTTCCAAAAAGCTATTGTATCCACTTTGTCATTATAACCTTTAAAAAAGTCTTCTCAAAATTTTATACATTCTTATTCTGATAATTTTTTTCTTATTTCAATAAGTTTCATTACAAAAAAATAACTCATTCTTCTTAGAAAAGTCTGAGACAAGGAGGAGTACTTCTAGGCAGTCTTTTCCCAAATATTATTGTATATTTTTCAGCTATTTTGCATTTTGATAATCAACAATATTCATAAGTTGTAACATTTATTTTAAGATTTCCAAAGGAACATAATTACTTTCACAGCAGACTTGTATTAAATTAATGATTTTTCTTAAATTTCTTGTAGAGTAAGAAATCTAAAATTCGCCACATATCTGAAATTTTCCACATGTGAAAATACTAATAAAATAAATGAATTGTGGTGAGATTTGTTGACTGTATAGTAAATTAAGGCTTTTTGAAATGAAAAATACCAATTTTTGGACAAAAACATCATTTTCTTCATAAAATTAACTAAGGTTTTAGAGGTGGCGAATTTTAGATTCCTGGCGAATTTTAGATTTCTTACTCTATATGTTTTGATACATGAAGCACTAGCAGCTGTCACACGATGCATTTTAACAGAGTGTGAACTGATATTTCAATATTGATCAATATGCAAAGTTATATTACAATATGATATTCATATTGAAATTACATATTGATCCCAATACTACTAACATGAATCCAGGGCCTCAGCAGTACTAGTGTTTCCTAAATGTATTTGGCAAGTGACATCCATACAAGACTTGCTCCAAGTCTTTGTATTTGTATCCATTATAGTAACCTAAACAGTTAAATTTAGCTTGGAAACTTACAGGCGTTCAATATATTGCAAGCATTCTGGAGTAAGGGAGGGGGATTGTCTCTGAAAAAACAAAAGTCATACAGTACCCATATATTACACAAAAGACAAAAAGGACTTGGTGAAAAGTCTAAATCCCCGTTGGTATTCACCAAAATTCCAAACTCATCTGAAACTCAAATAGTGTCCCTATAATTTAGGCGTTAAACCCTAACTTTCAATACAAAGTCAAACTAAAACTCAAATTTGAGTTTAAACTCAAACTCAAATGTAATGCCCATTCTTAAGTAAGTAAAAACATAGGCTCAAAATCATTGAATATGCTCTCAAATGTTCGGGGTTATGGCTGAATTGATTTTGTATGATCATGTTTATAATTTGAGAATATACTTCTATGGTAGGACTTCACCTGGGAATGTTAAATTTGAGTTTGTACTTATGTAGGACTGAGTTTGAGACTGTGAGTGAGTTTGAGTTTCAGACTGAGTTGAGATTTTTTAAAAAAAGACCTGCCCAGTCAACTGAATGACTACCTCTGATGGATTCCAAATTGTGGGAAATGTCTCGTCATGATCACAGTTTCTGCACATCAGTACTCCATTTTTCCCCAGTGTCACCATGACATTGGGCACAATCTTCAATACTGGCTGCACAAGTTCTACACCCTCAGCAAGAAAGTCTGGCAGTCCGTCGGTGGACACGTCCACACTGTCATGCTCATTGTCACTCACTGTCAAAGTCAAAATCATATTAAGGCTTTAATGACTATTCATGAGTTGTAGTTAGTAGTCCCTGGATGTTAAAAAATATTGGGTTTGTAAGTAGGAGTGGAACCCACACAGTGGTGGCAGCCTATCATTAGATGAATCCAGGATATTTTTTAAAAATGACATTTTAAACTCCTTTTGCTATATGGACAAAAGTTTTTTTTTTCATTTGGGCCAAATAATAAAGCAAGATAATAACATAAATAAATAACATATATAAAAGTCACCGGCCAAACGTCCACCAGCCAAACATCCGCCGGCCAAATATCCACCAGCCAAACATCTGCCGGCCAAATGTCCACCGGCCAAACATCCGCCGGCCAAATGTCTGCCCAACAATCTACCTATCAAACTCTCTATTCACTAGGCCACCTTGCACCTCATAGCCACTCACTGGAACATATACAGTCTGGAGCTAGAGTTTCCATAGTGCTGAACTGCTGACACCCAATCGCCAATGAGGATTCTATTCCTATTGTCTGATCAGTGATTATTGCTACTAATCTTAGTTTTTCTACAACATTTGTTAAGATCAGTAAGTAAATAATAAACAAGTCACTTTCAAATTTTATTATATTTTGTATATTTTAATAATAACAGTGAGGCAGCTCTTGGCACTGAAAATCCTGAGTTCATTTTAGTTTACTAAGATGAAGTAACTAACAATGAGCAAATCCTTTAAGTTTAGCACTGAAAAGATTAAGTTACTTACAATGAGCCAATTCTTTGAGCTTGGCATTGAGGATCCTGAGTTCATTCAGGTTTGGTGAGATGTAGGTAAGTTTCTGCCATGCACTGCTCTCAAAGATCTTGGTGATCAGGCGCAGGTCTGTCGGCTCAAACCAAACTGCAAAATATATACACACCAATAATAATAATAATATCTCAAGGAAAAAGCCTGCAGGCCTTGGGGCATCCTCCAGAGATAAGCAGAAAAGTCATTTCTAATTATTAGAACAGTCATATTTTTAAAATGGCAAAAAATGTTCTATATGAGATGAAACATGTCGGAGAAACAAAATGGGAAGATTTCTGAGACATTTAAATCAAGCCTTGTAGTACTTAGCATCGCATCTGTAAAGTTGCATTTTGCAAAATCGCCTCTGGCAGCCATGTTTTAAATCAATTTTTCCCAAAATGAATAGGCTTCCTCCCATGAGTAATATCAATGACTGTTCAAATTTTGAAGACAATTGGTCAAAGCAATCTGGACTTAAGAGTGCAGACAAGTTTTAAAAATGGGTGGCGGCCATCTTGGAAACAAGGTGGTGGATGTAATTTTTTTTTCAGGAATTGTCCCCCTTAACCTTGAAACAAAAGCAGAAAACCTGAAGATGATACCTTGAGCCGTTTGGCTTAATGAGGAAAAGTAGATATTGAAGGGAAAAAAGGAGAAAAAAAAATTCTGACAAAACCTTAAGGACATCAGATTTAATCGGATGTCCTAATGAATCCATGAGAAAAGACCTCCGATCACATCTGAGGATAAAAGTCATCAGCCAGTTTTTGTGGAGAAAAGTTCCCCCAGAAGAGTGCACACCTAATTGGGGACTTTTTATCCATAGGCTCCAAAAAATGGCTGAAGTCTCTTCTCTAGAGATGCAATTTGAGGATGTTTTTTCCTAACAGATTTTCTGCTCAAGACTTTTTAGTTGAGGGCTTTTCTCCATCTCCCAATTTAAACATAAACAGTTAAGTCTATACCTGTTTGAAACAGGAAATTTACAGACAAGCTATGATGTCACAAAGTAAACACTATCACCTGTCCGCTGTATTGAGTCTGAAGTCACAAATTTTTTATGAATGGGTACATGTATTTACAACACACTTCTGATAACACAAACTCTTTCTATGGTGTATAAGACCATAATTACAAATCATGGACTTTGGGTATTTAATATGCAGAGTATTATTATATAGTGGTCAATAAAATGATTTGATAAACTGCAACATGTATGGATATGTACATGTGGGGGTGATATATATGGCATATATATTCACCACACAGGGCCTCAGTATTTCTAGCAATGACTAAAATGACAAGTACAGGAGACAAAGTTTTATTATTTATAACTTGATAAGGGCTTTTACCGGCATTTTGTGAGTGAACATACACTTCCTCTAAATGTTTAACTTACACAGGGGAATATATTGATGTCAATTCAACAGGTAAATGTGCTTAATTTGATTCAAAGGTGAAATAAAACGGATATAATATACTACTTGAGGAGGAAATTAATTAATGGTACATCTTTTTAAAAAGATATATGTGATACGTTTTTGTTTATTTCATCTGTAATTTTGACAGGAGAATCAGTGGAGAATAACTCCAAAGCATGGTTGAGCAATGAACAGAAGCTTAATAAGGCATTCGATACTGTATATGTCAATAGTATATGCAGACAGTTACATGTATTTACAAATGTGTGTATACAGGTGTACTTGTTTGTACACTCACAGTGAGACTTAATGTGAATCCATTACCACTTAATGTACCTGATAATTTGCAGATATATACTCTGTACACATCTTCATAGTGTCTGAAGTCAGTACATTAATTTCTGGTGACACATATACTACTGTAGCGTGCAAATTAGTAATCACTAGCACTGATATCTCTGAAGCAGCAAAATCACACAATTTTTATTATATGGTGTCAGCCATAACTTAATTAGGCAATGTCATATAATTATTATTCTAAGTTTTATAAATTACTAAAAGTTGTAGTTACAAGTCTACAACAGGATATTAATATTCTTCACATATACCGGTGGCTATAGGTATATAAATTTGGATAGAAAAAACAGGCATACACAAAAAGCATCTTAATTAAATATCTATGACAATTAATGTACAAGAAAATATTATTTATGTAAATTTAAGTGATTGTCTAGTAATGTGCACTGGATATATAATTATATAGATCTCGAGTTTTATATATAATAAAGTATAGCAATAAATCAAGGTTGTACACAATATCTTAAATCTATTGTACAAATCTATATTTATGACAATCTACAATAAATTATCTTCTGAGTGTATGGTCTCTCTTTTGGATATTTTGCATTTTAATTATTATTTTTGAAACAGCAATATAATTCTATAGCTGTCCATGGATATACACAGTGGAGTTATATGCACAAATGTCACTTGTCTATATGTTGTTTTCTTGCTGTATTCATTAAAGTGGGCGACACTTCTCATTACCCAATAACTGAGGGATGGCCAGTAGGAAATTTGGGTCTCGAGATGATCTAGAACTTTCCCCTGTTATAAGAAAGCCAGGACAACAAGAAACACAAGATTCGGACACTGAAAGTGAAGATCTTGACCCTCCTAAAGAGGTGTCTCCTATGCTAGAAAAACCCCCTAAGGACCATCAAAAGGACACTGGTAGCAGAGACCTGTCAGATCTCTATGCCAAACCAAAACCTAAGCCCAGAAAACAAGGCTCAAATCCTAATTTAATTCAATCTGAACACTCTCAGGATTCTACTGGGAAACAACCTATAGAGCCTAAGCCACAGGCTAGACCCAGGAACCAGTCTAAGTCAAGCTTGCTGAAGGACACAGGTGAAAAGAAACAGGGGATTCCCCCAGCTGATTACCAGCCTACTGGAAGTAGTGGTATTGATTCACCATACACTCGCCAGGGGGAGCCACTGTATAGTGGTATTGAAGACATCAATAACACAGGTGAACAGGCTGACACAACTAGTATTGGAGAAGTGTCACAAGTACAACAGTTTAACTTTATACCCACAAACCAAATTATGGGGGAGGTGGACGAACAACCCTCCCCAACCGGGATGCTAGGATGGTTGGGATTCGGCTGTTCAGTGTTTGCCCTGGCATGTTTGTGTGTGAGTTTTGCCAGTCCCTACTGGATGCAGGCCTACCCCCTGTCTTTCAATCAGTTTCAGAACATGGGACTATGGGAAGTATGCATGCAGGTTAGTCGTGTTTTTCTAGTATTTATTTACAGATAATACAACATAGAATAGAAAAGAATAGAATATCTTTTACTACAGTGTCCTGTTTGCATATAATACAATAGTGTACAACAAATAACAATGAAGTAAAACTGATCGTAGCAAACCCAGCCTGATGTCGGCTTATAAGACACCACAAATCAATATAATTATTATACTAACAAGATGTGAAGATTTGAAACATATTCACAACAAGTTTATGCATTAGTAATTAAATCGTATCAAAAACACAATAATAATGAACTATATGTTATAAATTAAACAGCTACGTAGATTATTTTTCTCTTGTTTAACATAGATATTTTAAATGTAACACAATGGTAAAATTAAGGTTAACAGAGATAAATCCTTGGAAAAAATGCCTCCTAAGAAAAAAAATAGCAATATTTTAAAACAAATTTTTTTTTCAACCCAGTTAATGGTCCAGTTAAGATATATATACCACAATGTAATTGAAAAAGGATACATCCTTTGGAATTCAATGTATACTAGTAATATCAAACTTAAACTGAGCACCAACACATTTAAATACATCTGTTCTGGCCATCGTCTTGAGTATATTTTTAAGAAAACTTGTATTTTTCATGTACAACATATTTATGTAGAGTAAGAAATCTAAAATTCGCCAGGAATCTAAAATTCGCCACCTCTAAAACCTTAGTTAATTTTATGCAGAAAATGATGTTTTGTCTTAAAATTGGTATTTTTCAGTTCAGAAAGCTTTAATTTACTATACATTCAACAAATCTCACCTCAATTCATGTATTTTATTAGTATTTGCACATGTGGCGAATTTCAGATATGTGGCGAATTTTAGATTTCTGCATTAATGTCTAAATTGCATTACACATGTGTTTTTACAGGACTACATGCACCACAAAGATGATTCAATGGACGTGTATGATGGATGCTGGTGGGTTTTTAACAGAGAAGAAAAGTACTGGAAGTTACGAGAATGGTTGCTACCACGTGAGTGTTTACAGAATCTTTTATTATTAATGTGAAGATGTCCAAACACAATAATTTTTTTTTTTCGGTTCAAAAGAATTATCTTTTATCATTTTAATCCTAATGCTACCCCTTCAGACTAGCATACCCGTGACCCTAATTAGCAAAGTAAATTACACACCAAACAATATTCTGTGATAAAATCCCCACTTAAAGCCTGCTCTTCACATTACTTCATATGTGTTTAAAGTGGGTAAAATTAGAAATTACCACAAAGTAGAAGTAGATGGCTAATACTAGTATTTTGCAGCCTTAACCAAAGTCAAAGTTGGGGAGTTACGCCCCATTCAACAGCCAGGGTCATATTGGGGACAGGGTTCTCGAACCCACATTGAGGTGACTGCCTTGCTTAGATGCCAAACTTGCTAACCATTAGGCCGCTGTGGATCTTTGACTTTGACCAAATACACTGTACATATAAATATTATGTTTTGCAGCCTGGTTCATCACGTGCCAGGTGATGGTAACCATGAACTTGCTCTGTCAATTTGCGACCATTGGTATTGTGGCTCTCATCTTCCTACACTGCTGTCCAATCATCAACCACGAGTACCACCAATCCTATGCCATGTTTGCCGCTGCTGGACTTTGTTTTTTCATGAGTAAGTGAGAGAAGTAAATTCTAAATATCCAGTACATTTGTTGTTGTATCTAGAAAGAAGCATTGCTTAAATAAAGGAAGATACTAACTGTATACAAAATTTTGTTCAATAGAAACATTAATCAGCAGATTTTTGGGGCATCATGGCACTAAACCACCAAACAGTGGCTCAGTTTTCAAGTTTTCATAGAAAGTGGGTTATATTTAGGGTTCTTTTGAATACTCAATGTTATTTTAATAGTTAATGGCTCCACAGTAACATGTTTCGCGGAATACATCTTAAATCCAATAACATGGCCACACTTGTGATGAATCAGTTCTTTATACATTTCCCAATTTCCCAGCTGTTGGTTAATTGATGCTAACATTGCTAATTAAATCAACTAAAATCCATTTCCTCTGTATATGTTTACAGCGATTCTGACTCTGATTACTGGGATCATGTATGCTTTATTCTGTGGAGATCGGAACTGGATGCCACGACCTGACCTCAATTTCATTTCATGGGGCTATGGATTCTTAATTATACAGGGCATCATTTCTACAGCTGCAGGTGAGTTCAACATTCAGGGAGGTCAATTAACACTGCTAAGTATAGCAGAACCTCTGTTATCCAAACTTCTGTTGTGCATAGACTGTATAAGAAGAAATCTGGGTTAGAATAAAATTTCACTAATTCTTCATTTTTAAGAAATTCACTGAAATTAATTTTCACTAATGGCTAGTCTCCACATAAGTGATCAACACAGATTTTAACATTTCCACAACAAATTAATATTCACTCCCCAAACTCATTAGCTAAAATAGGTAAAGTTAATGCCTAGTCAAAATGTTCACCATCTTATTCCTTGATATTTTAAAATGTTTAAAAGTTCCACCTCTGAAGTCTTGGCCATCATTCACCACCATTCACCGCTGGTCACGGTCTCATCTTCCCTTTATACGTTTTATGACCTTTCGTAGATATATTTTTCACACGATAACTGAAGGTGTTGTCCGCTGTTGATATAAGGATGTGATTCGTTCTCATTTTGGTAACGTGTTCGTCTGACAGCTAAATAAGGTTAGTGGAGGTAAATGAAGGTTGTCTCTCAGTGATAGACATTTGTACTATTGTCATCCTGCTGTTACTGACAGTTACAAACTGAGTCTTTTACACTCTGCATTGTCACACTGAGTTCTGCTCTGTCAAGATGTTATCTAGTTCTATTGGTAAGAGGTTTTGTTGCTTTAAGTAATTGGTTTGTGTGATATATTTTATAAACAAATACAAGGAAAACATTCCAAACATTGCTGTGAGCTTATTTGAATGAATGAGGTAACTGTAAACAGAAAAAAACAGCTTCAGTTAAAAGTCTAATTTGTGATATCTCCCTTATTTCTGGATGGACTTTAACAAAACAAAAACCAACAGAAGTGTTGCAGTGTTACCTTTATAGTGATGTATAAGGCATGTTCTTCATAGGTTAGACAGCTTTAAAATATCTATTTAAAATCAGAAGCTGTGTAGTCATAGTCTGTGTATCCAGCTAATTGGGTCAAATACAGTGAATCACAAATAATAAATATAAACTTTAACTTACTTAAACTTTGTTATGCATTTTTCAGGTGTTTGCTACTTCCTAGAAGCCCAGAAAGCCTTCAATGAGTTGGACAGAAGAGACCAGGAATACACTAAAGCGGTGCTAGACATGGAAATGTCTCAGGTACTAGTATACACCATGAGTCCCTTTTATCACTCACTTTGGTGATTAAAAGTCAAAGTTGGGTTTTTCATTCTGTTCAACAGCCAAGCTCATATTGGGACAGGTCCATAGCATTGTTGCTTGTCGGAGTTTAACTCACACAGAGGTGACAACAAATATGGACTATTTTATTATACTTTTACTTTTATTGTACTTTTAAACAATGAGTGTTGAATTTTGAAGTACTAATAACTTTGCCATAATTTTAAAGCGTGAGACCCTCTTTGGTTAATTCCACAAAGTGTGGCGAATTTCACACATCTTGTTCTATGTCTGTGTATCTTACTGTTTTCAGGCATACCCAGTGGCTCCAAGTTACGGGCACCAGTCTTATGACCAGGGCAGTCAGTATAGCCAAGGTGGTACCTATGGTCCGCCTTCGTATCCAGGGAAACAGGGCTACAGTAGCCAGCCTAGTTATGACAACTACAGCACAGGACACAGCGAGAAGGGTGGGAGTATGTCATATGAAAAACCACCTTACCCAATGAAGACTTAGTCAACATGTGTTGTGTAATAAAACTGTGTATATATATTTTTTCAATTTGATGACGTCAGTCACCAGAAGGTTTATACTAGTTACAGTAGACTCTGTGTATATATTTTAAAACCTTGGAAACTGACAGCATTTGGTTCTGGTTGTACTGAGGTCCCACTTGTTCAAACTTGCCATAAATCCTGACTGATTTTAAACTCAGTAGCCTGCTTTTCCTGATCCCCGTGAAAAAGGTCAATTATAACTGAAAAACACAAATTTTCCCCCAAGTGAGAAGGTAAATTGCTTGACCAATCAGATTGTTCTAAGTATCTTCTCCCAACTGCTGCCATTCATAAAGACAAGTCATAGCACCGCCCTCAGATTCAGACAAAGAGACGATTAAGCAAGGGACTTGTACTTATTAATCTCTTATCATGGGACAAGATTACTGAAACTAAGAAGTATGCATGATTAGAGTAAGAAATCTAAAATTCGCCACATATCTGAAATTCGTCACATGTGGAAATACTAATACAAATCATGAATTGAGGTGAGATTTGTCAAATGTATAGTAAAGCAGCCTTTTTGATCTGAAACATATAAAGTTTAAAACAAAGCATCGTTTTTGTCCTAGAATTAAATAGGGTTTTAGAGGTGGCGAATTTTAGATTTCTTACTCTAGCTGTATTATCATAAAGAGAAGTCATAGCTGACTTAAGAATTTAAGATGGAAAAGATTGGTCACAAGTGCATAGGAAAGGTTTTTTAAATATGATTAATATTTTCAATGGGCCAACATAACCACCAAGTCAAATATTGTACGACATGGTTTCATTCCCAACCACACACTCAGGACGGTTGGGTGACCGGTACCCGACACTGGACAAGGAGAATTACATCACCTTCGACTCGTGCTGGTTTTACATATACAGAGTCTACTGTGTATACAGCAGAACCTATATTATCTGAACAGGTTGAGAGAGTGTGAGATTTTGTTTGGATAATAGAAGGTTCATGAAACTGAAGATATATTATAGTACCAAACAAAAGGGAAATGAGTAAATAATGTCACAATGTTCAGATAACAAAAAGGTTGGATGATAGAGGTTCCTTTGTATGTAGAAACATTTTTGTACTTTTATCCTTAAAATTAAACTCACTCTCAATAAAACAGTGTAAGAACTAATGATATTTGTCAGAGGTGTTAATCTTGCCATGCTTTGAGTACCAAAAAAATGGAAGACATTTTTGCAAATATTTGAGAAATAGCAAAAAAAGATACAACTACAAATATGTCAAATGTAATCAGTTAACAAAGACTGCAAATAACTCTGAAGATTCTACTTATATTTAGTAAATTAACAAATTTATTTTATCTGAAATTTGAATAAACTGAAAGCTTTGCAATAGGAGTGACAGAATTCCAGCTTAAAATCCATTAAAACCAGTTTTCTTTTTTATATAAATTGAGTACAAATTTGACTTTGAGTTTATTTTAAGAGTTCAAGTATTTATATTTTCAGCTGTAAATATCTTGTAATAAAATAATTTAATGAGTAATGAGGTAATACTGAACTTAATGTTGCAAAATCTGATGGTGTCACATGAAATTTATTCCGCCATGAAATATATTCCTCAAACTTGAAATTAGACCTTAGATTTATTCCTATATTTGATTGTTGTTAAATGACTGTTTAAGATTTATAAAGTACAAATACTGATAACTTGCAAAAATATTGTGTCAAATATTGGGGTTTTCGCCTTATAATATAACAATGTCTACACATACTCTGTAATGTAGAAATGGGTCGAGTAAGAAATCTAAAATTCGCCACATATCTGAAATTCGCCACATGTGGAAATACTAATAAAATAAATGAATTGAGGTGAGATTTGTTGAATGTACAGTAAGTTAAGGCTTTTTGAACTGAAAAATGCCAATTTTCAGACAAAACGTCATTTTCTTCATAAAATTAACTAAGGTTTTAGAGGTGGCGAATTTTAGATTCCTGGCGAATTTTAGATTTCTTACTCTAACAGGAAGGAATTTCACCGGAACTTATTTCATGGGGCAATGGTGTTTTTGATCTAGCAAGGAGAAAAAATATTTTATAAAAGGATCTAGAAAGTAAGAAATGTGAAATATATATCACATTGTAAATTCCCCAATAGCAAATATGTTTTTAAAGTCAGCAAAACAATGAAATTTGACATCAGTCGTTCATCGTGGACGATCAGAGCTTCAATGTAGTCAAAAAGGTAATATATATGTAAAGAATTCCCCACAAGTCAAGTAAATAGAAAGGGGTTTCTCATTGTTGAATTTAACACACTGTACGGAATTTTCCTTTTTTGACACACTGAAGTGAATTTTACATTTCTTAGACAAATTGCAATAAAGTTTTTATTTTTTACCTTTTCTTTTAAAGAATGTTAGCTGACAATGTTTGATAAAACTATTTATCTTGAAATTATTGCAAACAAATGTGAAGGCTGTGGCACGAGAAACCACTTTTACAAGAGATGTACATAACTGTGATTTTATTTTTATATCAAAAGCATTTTACAAATATATATAAAAATAAAATGTTTTTATCTAAATCAAGTGTTTTTATTATTTTACATGTGAAAGAATGATATGTTTATGTTACAGTAAAATATGAAAAATTAGTAAATTTACCCTTTCACTTAATTGGTTGTAAATACTGTATCCTATAAAATCCGAGTTACACATATTCACCAATGTCACATATTTTCTAAAACATATACATGTATATCATAAAAATAGCCAGCCTCGGCAGGCAAGAACCTCCGCAGGTACAACTAAATCGGCATCAACATTGAGATATGGAAAAAACTAAGGAACAACTTCAACTGTAGGATGTAAACAGAACCCACTGGATATTGTCAAATATAAGCACTTTCATGCTGTTGAAGAAGGGGGAAAACTTACCAAATTTATTCCTTCATGATGTGAGTCCCAAGCCCAAGGACCAATACATGAGATATATGGCCATTTTAGTATGATGATCCACTTGACCTTGCAGCAGGGGTCAAAGATCAAATTTGACACTTGCAAAAGATTTACAGACCATGATTTCTTACAAGTTGTTTTCATATTTTGAAGCCCTAAAACCAATCATAAAGTAGATATAAGGCCTTTTTAGTGTGATGACCCTACATGACCTTAAAGCAGGGGTCAAAGGACAAATTTGACGCTTGCAAAATATTCACAGGCCATGATTACCAGAAAGTATTTTCACATTTGGAATCCCTAGAAGAAATAATAAGGGAGATATAAGAGCTGTTAGTATGATGACCCAAACTGACCTGAAAAAGGGGAGAAATGCGAAATTCAGCACCTGCTAAAGATTTAAATGTCATGACTTCCCTTAGGTTAGTTCGACATGTTCAAGCCACGGGAGCAATAATAATGGAGACATAAGGCCTTTGTTGTATGATGCCCCACTTAACCTTAAAGCAGGGGTCAAAGGTCAAATTTGACAATTGGAAAATATTCACAGGCCATGATATCCTATAAGTTTTTTTGTCATTCCGAACATTGTGTCCATTTTCTTTTCAAAATAAGGTCAAAATTACTATCAGGCAAGCTTTCTCAGCCATACACATTTTGTGTAAATCTGATGGAAGTTAGTTGTAATATTTTAAGTTTCACATTGATTGATGGATTGATTGATTGATTGATTGATTGATTGATTGATTGATTGATTGATTGATTGATTGATTGATTGATTGATTGATTGATTGATTGATTGAGCAGTTGGATGTTTGGTTGAATAATTTTTTGGTATTCAACTCTCTGAAACCTCAAAAGTTACATAAACCCCAGCTTTAACTTTTGAATGGTTTCCAATAATTTGAAGGAAGATTGTACCAATAAGTAGGTGCCTCTGTCTGTCTGACTCAGCTGAGATGAAGGGAATTAACAAGTCAACAAATAACTGAAGCAAATGCCAAACTCAATGTTCCAACACAGTTATATTTAAAAGAGTTTTGATACAGAATGATACAATACCTTCACTAACTACCTTACTTCAGAAGTACTTCACTAACAAATATGTACTGGAATGTTTTAGTAATTGTATCCACCGGATGCCTCCGGTGGATACTTTAGTTTAGCATTCGCTACGCCGCCGCCGTGCGTAGAGATTTTCAGCGTTAACGCTCTCAGGGGAAAACTACATCAGCTAGGTTCACCAAATTTGCAGGATATCTTCATTGGGGGGGTAAGCTTCTCTGGGAGGGAAATTAGCCTCATTTTGAAAAACAAGATGGCCGCCGCGGGCATTTCTTTGAAAATTATCTACATTTTTCTTCTGGCTGTTTCTGATAGGTAAAAAGTTGAATCTCTTCATAGGTGATATGTATAACAGATATATATGTCCTCAACAACCTTGCTGACGTTTGACCTTGAAGCTCTTAATACAAGGTCATCCACGGAGTGCCAAAGTAACCCACATAGCGGACTTTAAAAGTGCTTATATCTCCCTTATTATTGGTCCTAGAAGTTTGCAATGTGAAACCAACCTATAGGAAATCATGTGCTGCGAATCTTTTGATATGAACCCCTCCTTCAAGGTCAAACGAGGATAGCCCAACTTAAAATGCGTTATAACTTGCTTAATATTGGTCCTGGAAGTTTGGGATGGTAAACCAACCTATAGGAAATCATGGGCTGGGAATATTCTGGTGTGGTTAGATTTGACCTTGGGCCCCTCCTTCAAGGTCAAACAAGGATAGCCAAAGTTAAAAGTGCTTATAACTCGCTTATTATTGGTCCTAGAGGTTTGGCATGGCAAAGCAATTTATAGGAAATCATGGGCTGGGAATCTTTTGATGTGGTCAGATTTGACCTTGGACCCCTACTTCAAGGTCATACGAGGATAGCCAAACTTAAAAGTGCTTATAACTCACTTATTATTGGTCCTAGAGCTTTGGGATGGTAAACCAACCTACAGGAAATCATGAACTGGGAATCTTCTGGTGTGGTCGGATTTGACCTTGGGCCCCTCCTTCAAGGTCAAACGAGGATAGCCGAACTTAAAAGTGCTTATAACTCGCTTATTATTGGTCCTAGAGCTTTGGGATGGTAAACCAACCTATATAAAATCATGGACTGGGAATCTTCTGGTGTGGTCGGATTTGACCTTGGGCCCCTCCTTCAAGGTCAAACGAGGATAGCCAAAGTTAAAAGTGCTTATAACTCGCTTATTATTGGTCCTAGTGCTTTGGGATGGTAAACCAACCTATAGGAAATCATGAACTGGGAATCTTCTGGT
Source organism: Sabellastarte sp. h YS-2021 (assembly GCA_964017235.1). Lineage (NCBI taxonomy): Eukaryota > Metazoa > Annelida > Polychaeta > Sabellida > Sabellidae > Sabellastarte > Sabellastarte sp. h YS-2021. The sequence goes on along the minus strand of OZ024936.1, from coordinate 49,743,519 downwards.
GTGGTTGGATTTGAGCTTGGGCCCCTCCTTCAAGGTCAAACGAGGATAGCCAAACTTAAAAGTGCTTATAACTCGCTTATTATTGGTCCTAGAGCTTTGGGATGGTAAACCAACCTATAGGAAATCATGGACTGGGAATCTTCTGGTGTGGTTGGATTTGACCTTGGGCCCCTCCTTCAAGGTCAAACGAGGATAGCCAAACTTAAAAGTGCTTATAACTCACTTATTATTGGTCCAAGACACTTGGGATGGTAAACCAACCTATAGGAAATCATGAACTGGGAATTTTCTGGTGTAGTCGGATTTGACCCTGGGCCCCTCCTTCAAGGTCATACGAGGATAGCCAAAGTTAAAAGTGCTTATAACTCGTTTATTATTGGTCCTAGAGCTTTGGGATGGTAAACCAACCTACAGGAAATCATGGACTGGGAATCTTCTGGTGTGGTCGGATTTGACCTTGGGCCCCTCCTTCAAGGTCAAACGAGGATAGCCAAAGTTAAAAGTGCTTATAACTCGCTTATTATTGGTCCTAGAGGTTTGGCATGGCAAGGCAATTTATAGGAAATCATGGGCTGGGAATCTTTTGATGTGGTCAGATTTGACCTTGGACCCCTCCTTCAAGGTCATACGAGGATAGCCAAAGTTAAAAGTGCTCATAACTTGCTTATTATTGGTCCTAGAGGTTTACAATGTGAAACCACCTTATAGGAAATCATGGGCTGGGAATCTTCTGATGTGATCAGATTTGACCTTGATCCCCTCCTTCAAGGTCAAACGAGGACAGCCAAAATTAAAAGGGCTTATAACTCATTCATTATTGATCCTAGAGGTTTGCAATGTGAAACCAACTTGCAGGATATTGTGGGCTGGGAATCTTCTGATGTCAGCTTTGACCTTTGGCTCCTCCTTCAAGGTCATACGATGGTTCACTGGCTTTGTTGAGTTGTCTTTCCGGTGGATACAGATTTGCATTGGTTCTCCGATGCATAGGTCAAGTTAATTTAATGTGGTTAGATTATTTCATAGTTGTTAGTATCCCTTTTTCGCAAAATCAAAAGTATACTTAGTTGGAGGGTGGACCAGCACATTTATATTCCAATACTTTACTAGTTACCTTAATGTGATCACATTGTTTTATAGCTTATAGCCACTAGTTCCAAGGCACAAAAAGACAACACATTTAGAGGGAGGAGGGGGTAGATTATTTTTAGATCAGCACTGACTACATTTAAACAGCTTTCTGGGGGGCTCTGATGAACAGAAACAGGAGTACATAGTAGATCCCCTGAAGATCTTGTCAACTAAAAGTTACCCTTCTATCTTGAATGGCAACTTAAAGATGAAAGTTTTTGTTAGGAACAAAAACTTTATTAAATTTCTCTCCTGGTATATTTATAGGTATTATCTTACTGTATACAAGAATAAACAAGCCAAGCTAGATGTTGTGGTAATGCATTTCATCTGCCTGACGGTCAAATCCTCTATGAAACCCAATATCATAAGGGCTTTGATATGTATTAATTATGTGCCACTTGCCATAGTGCTGGTATTGTTTATCGATATTGAAATATTTACTGATCCGTGCTAAATATGCTGATATCGATAATGCAGGGTACAATATCAATATCGGAACAGAGTAACAAATAGATGCATCTCTGCTGTCTGCCATTAATATAAAGTACAAAACTTGAAAGTTATGTTGATTTTCATATCATTTTCAGTAACTTTTACTTACCGCAAAAACGAAACAGCCATAGTTGTTTATGTTTCGGGACACCACTAAACCTCGCGAAAGAGTTTGGAACGTCTCCCCCAGGAAACATCTCATGCTCTGATATTTCAATATCGATCGATACGAAAGAAAAAGATATGGTTTGATATTGAAAAACATATTTTTATTCGATACCAACACTAACTTGCCATGTATAAGATGTTTATTTGAGCATCACATTTGACTGAGGAGTGAGCAATTGTGACTGCTCTTTGACCTCTCGACTATGGACCTTAAAAAGACTTTTTGGACCCTTATTGTTTAAATTATCAAGATTCAATTTAGACTTGCTCCAAGTCTTTGTATTTCTAAATCCACCAAATCTGACTTACATGGAATCATGATGAATCCACCCAACGAGTGGGGAACCTACTGTCTGATGAAAAAAAAAATGTTGTTAGCCCCAAATTCAGATAAAAATTCAGTCATTCAGTCCTCAAATAATACCTTGAACAAACAGAGTTGATTTATTTGTTTATTTGGGGTTTTACGTCGCTTTCAACACTGTACAGGTCATATCACGACGGGTAGTTGGAAGGGCAGAGGAAACCAGTACACATAGTTCGCTAGGGTTCTGTTCTGTAAACTGCCAACCAACGGCAAGCAACTACCAGCTTTCCCACTTACAGCCATGACGGGGATCAAACCCCAGCCGCAGAGGTGGGAGGCGAGAGTGTTACCACTCTGCCACCGTGGCCCCTACAAACAGAGTTGAAGAAAGTCCCCCCCCCCACTTTTGAGAAGCTTAGTTTTTTCCTTATGTGACTTTTGCTACATCTTAATTAACTTCTAACAAGGATGTTTATGTATTTGGTGGCATAATTTGTTAACTCATTTGGCAGTGATTCAGATCACTGTCTGGATCAAGGATTTTTTATATCATTGCACTCACAAACCATACTGGAAGTATTTGAGTCTTGGAGGAGGTGTGCACTCTCTGAGTGATTTTTTGTGTTCTTTTACTGGTGGGATACATTTATGAGAAATTAATAACATAATGTCGTGTAAAGTGTTATACCTTTGTAGTTTTTTTTTTCATTTTATGCATGCACAAATTATGAGGTAATTTCTTTTTTTATATTTAAAAAAAAATAAAACAAACTTTTAATAATTAAACTTAAATTTAGAAAAACTTCTGAAAAAAATTATTCTTTGCTATAATTTATAAGTATGTTGTGAATGATTTTATGGAGTTTTAAAACTATTTTATGCCACTGTTTATAGTTACAATATGTTCTACAAAAGCATTCAAAAGTATAAAATTCAATTTATAACTTTTCCAAACTGCTTGAAAATATAAAGTGTTAATTTTAAAATATAACCTCTTTGTAAAGTTCTTTTAGTAAATGAGAAATAATTTATTAGGTTACTATATATATGTACTGATTTTGATGAAGATGTTAAGACAATAATCAATTTAATATGAGCAAAGTTACATTAAATAGACTTAAAATGTCTTTAATCTCATTCTCCTAATTGAAACAGGTATCAATGAAACAGACACATTAACTCATGCATAAGTTACCACATGACACACATACACAAAATATGGGGATTCCCCAAAACAGTCACAAAATATTCCAAATATGGTAACACCCCCTACAGGTGTCAAAATAAACTCTTCCACTGACACAAGATTCTATTGACCTTCTATTGGTTAAAACTAGTGCAGGAAACAGGAAACTCTAAACACAAGTTTTCACCTGAACTGGTATAACTCTATAATACACAAGTGAAATATCCACAATAATAACAACATGTTGTTCAAAACTTAAAGTAACAACTGGGTGTTATAAAACTAGAAATGTGATTATTATAATTACACTTGGATTATATTAGGAGTTTTTATATAACACAACATAGCGTGATATTAAAGTGTGTTTAGAAAGAGGGATAAAATGGCCAATAAAGTGCCCTATGCCCTGGGCTTTTTCCTGCACATTCTGTCATTTGTACTGTGTTCTATAGCTTATGGTACAGGCTACTGGTATGAGGCTGATGATGAGAGAGATGGGGAGGGAAGACTCTTTCAAAGACTGGGTGAGTAACGCTATATTTAAATCACACACTTCTAAATTAAATGTCAAGCCATATATGGTCAACACACCAATATTGGTCACTTTTCATTTTCAATCTGTACTGGTCAGTCAGTGAAGTTTATCACCTGCTCTAAAATTGCTCCAGGTTAAGCAATGTTCTCACTTAAGTTTATGGAATAACTGCTTTGGTAAGCAAGGTACAATTGGATGTTGAAGGTTCAAAGTAAAGACATATTTTAATACAAAGTGGCTAACGAACAGGGACCTGGTCAATAGAAGATGTTACTATCGAATGGGTCCTGTTTATTCTTTTTGCAGATCTGTATATAAGGATGCATCAACTAGCCCTTTAACTTCATTGGTTCCTTACTTAATTGGTTTATAATAAGTGGGTACTAATTGATGAAATCGTCAGTGTGGCTAGCCCGACTCTGTGAGTATGCTGTAATTAACCTTTTAATTTCATTGGTTGATTATCTGACTTAGTAAATATTTGCCTCACCAAATGATGAAATTATCTGGCCTCACTTAGTAAATTGCATTCTGACGTGATTAATAAGAGAGGTAATTAAATTAGCAATTCATGCAGACTTAATTGAATATATTCTGACACGATTACTGAATGCTAACATGGGTAAATGATCAGATTATCAAACTCTTCTGCAATTATTTTGACTTACTTAAATTACCTTCAAATACACATACTCACTTGTAAAATATAACAGGGAACCCGATCGATAGCTAGCGTTTCTAATGATCAGGGACCCGATCAATAGGCTCTTGCATTTTAATATTGTTATAAAATGTAGGTGACAGGCTTCACTGGGGTGATAAAAAACTTTACTGGCTGAGCAGTAATATTTTTATGTACGGTAATTTTATTTCAATCATTTTTTTACACAAGCTGACATACACATAAAGTAAACTATGCTGCTACATTGTCAAGCCATATGTGTGTGTTCCATCTGTACACCAAAGACAGTCAAATGTATATAATTATAATAAAATTGTTTTATTTCAATTGCTCTGCTGACAGTAAAAAAATATGGCCGCATAATTCTTACCCTGATCATTATTGCTAAGAACAAGTTGGCTCTAAACATTTTCACACCATTTTAACAATAAATCATTTTAGTGAAATTTTCAGATCTGTCAAGGGAAACAGAAAGGGGTTTTCTCAATGACAATTTTCACACACCATAGTAAAGTTAATATTTCTTATTTTATTTACAACAGTGATTTGTTTGCTTATTTCCAGGCTTGTGGGAGGCATGTTTCTCTGGGTATGAGCACACTACAGACTACATTGGCAAAGCTTACTATGGCTGCTGGTGGATTTTCCATAAAGAGTATTCCTACATCAGAGACTGGATCATGCCGCGTAAGTATATTGACAAGTACCATATATTATTACACACGGCTGAACCCTGTTAACCCTACAGTTGTCAAACCAACAATTTAAAGTAATTTACCTGCAGTAATTGCCAATGTTTGTGTGAAGACCTCATATGAGAGATTTTAACATGTGTGGACTGAGGTACATGTATGGAGTGCATGTAGCTTTTCCCAAAAACAATGTATTGAGCATCGTACATTTATGATGGACAACAACTACGCAACCAATTTGTCAGTATTATCTTTGATTCTAAAAATTCTCCGGCACTTAGAAATTCGTATTCCTACAAAATTTTCATTTCTTTTTCCAGAACTTTTCTGAGGAAACCCCCTATTTTCTTAACTATCAAAGCACATTCTACAAAGAAGAATGTAACTAAATATGGTCTTATAGCAAGGGTTTTCCCTGTTAATATTTTAGCTGAGCAAATGTGAAGATAATGTTTATACACTATACACGCAAACGTTACATTATATATGTTGCATATATTGGGTTGAATATTTTCCACATAAAGTCCTTGTCAGTAACAACACATAAAATGCACTATTAAACTGGTAAACATTTGGTTTTACTTTTCGTCATTTTTGTTTTATTATATTTGTGTAACAGCATGGTTTGTGGTTGTACAAACCCTCATGACCTTTGCCTTAGTGTGCGAGTTTCTACTATTGGCCCTGATTCCACTGGCAGGAGGAGACAGCGACACAACCAGACCACAGACCATTGCCTCACTAGTCTCAGGCTTTCAAAGTAAGTTTTAACAGTAAGGCTGTGTTTTCTTAATGCTCACCAGTAACTTATGATCACCAATTGCCAGCATTACTGTTCCCACACACTACATATTAATCCCAAAACATGTAGAGTAAGAACTCTAAAATTCGCCACATATCTGAATTTCGCCACATGTGAAAATACTAATAAAATAAATGAATTGTGGTGAGATTTGTTGACTGTATAGTAAATTAAGGCTTTTTGAACTGAAAAATACCAATTTTTAGACAAAAACATCATTTTCTTCATAAAATTACCTAAGGTTTTAGAGGTGGCGAATTTTAGATTCCTGGCGAATTTTAGATTTCTTACTCTATGTAAAAACTATATTTATATCACACGAGCCTTAATTTTTTTTTATTCAAGGAGAATTAGTTTGCAAATTCAAGGTCATTAGACAAAATAAATTAAATGAATGCCATATGGACAGTATTTGATACTGAGTCAGCGTCATGGTTCCACATTAAAACTTCCAAGGTAAACTTATGTTTTTTTGTGCTTAAGTTACATCATAGCCGCTTTTCAACAGGCAATTACAGAATGCTTTCAAAGCCTTCCAGTGTTGATTTCCCACCTAATTAAGTTCTAAACTTAAAATTTCTTAGTGACAACTGATTCATAAAATAAGAGCATTTTACAATTTACATCAAATATCCATGTTTGTTATTTGGTTCTCTTTCTACTCTGCAACTGCTGTTCACATCCCTCCCAGTGTTTTTGTAATAATAATTGGAGAATACTGAACCAGGATATTAAATGAGAACCTTTAAACTTGTGACTTATAGATTGTCCAATACACTATCTTTTATCGCTTCCTCCATACCCTTAGAGGTCCTTAGTGGCCCAGTTTGTTAGCAGGTTTGGCATCTAATCAAGGGCTGTCACCTGTGTATGGGTTCAACTCCCATAAGTCACAATGCTAGAGGACCTGTCCCAATATGACCCTGGCTGTTGAATGGGATGTAAAGCCCCCAACTTTGACTTTTTCTCACTCTTCATTTTCTGGCTGTTTAGCTTTCCATATCTATAAAAGTACAATTATCGTTGGAAGTGTGCTGCATTTGTCCAACATGTCATATTATACCATTTTGTTAGAGGAAGACTATTATTTTAATATGTATTTTCTCCATTATTTTCCACTTTTTATCTATTTTGTCCAGTTGCTTGTTTGTACATATCAGTTGTATTTTCCATCATGATTGTAAAGGACTTCACCTAGACACCAACTTCTATCCTGCCTTACAGTTTACCAGGTTTCTTCTTATGTACTTCCAGTAATTTCTTGGCAATATCTTTGTTTTCTCTTTAGCATCCCTGCCTGTTTATTATCCTTCAGTGTATTTGCCATCGGGATTGAAGAGAACTGCACCTGGATAGCAAAACTAGGACATCCACATTCTACCTGACAAATTGCCCTATACCAGTCCCTCCAAGGATGATTATTGTCATATTTATAAGCCCAGTTTTCTTATATTTTGGTAATATTTTAACAATTTCCCTTTATAAATTTTTGCAGCTGCCTGCCTGTCCATATCAGTCAGCGTGTTTGCCATCATGATCGGAGAAGACCGTACCTGGATGCCTCGCTGGGATATCAACGTCCTGTCCTGGTCTTTTGGTCTGGCTTGTCTCGCCGGGTTCTTCTCACTGTTCAGTTGTATCGCTCTCACTGTCTACATGTTGATGAGGAAATATGACCTCTTACCTCGTGATGGTGATATTTACAAACCCGAGAAGCCTTATATGCCTTCATCAGCACTACCCATGGTGCCTAAAGTGTAGCCTTTGTGTGCTTTTAAAAAGTAATTTGGGATACTCTATAAAACTCTTATTTTTTAAAATATTTTTAAAAAAAAAAATTTATGGGGCTGTGGGGATGAAGTTATTGTTGTAAACACCTTAAACTAAGCTTAAACTTTTAAATTAGCTGGATATCTACAAATCTGATATATCTTACACCCTCTACAAGACTATCCAGTATGAGTATCTAAAATATTGCTTTTGGATATTCTGTATCAACAATTTAACTGTTATCAAAGTTAACTTTATCTTACATTCTTAAATTTGTCGGATGTCTACAAAATCCCAAGAAGTCTCATCTGGACTACTCATGGTGTCTAAAGTGTTGTTTTTAGTTGAGAAATGTATTATATGAAACTGTTGTAAAAGTGACTATTAAAATGTAGTTGAACTACTAAAATTTGCTAGATATCTACAAACCTCACCAACTATTCATGCCATTTGCTGCAGAAGCAATTGTCCTGCAATGTCAGGTTTTGTGTACAGAAAATGTGTCAAAAAGGTTTATTGGTTTAAAAGAGGTATTTGTAAAACTGTTAATGAAGTAAATGCTGTAAAGTGATTAAATTTAGCTGGTATTTTAATTATCCCTCCTTTAATGAGGGGCTAATTTGTTCTTTAATTTTGAAGAATTCATAGCACTATTATACATGCATTAAAACAAAAGACTTAAAATTATTTAATTCTCTTTGAAATCGGTATAAAATATTGGAAATATTATTTTGGAAGTTTAATAACCTTTGGGTTCTTGTCTGGGACAACTTTAAATGCTCTTTAAAACATTTTATGGAAAGAAAATGCCTATTGTAATATAATAAACTGCTCTATATTTTTGTATTTCAAGTAAAGTGATGTACAAACTATGTAAATAATTTTTCAATAAAATTTTATACAAAAATATGTATATTTTGTGTTTTCTTAAAACATTTATAACATTATCATCATGCAGTTATACAACTAGAACCTGTACAAGATGTATGAAATATGTGCCAGTCATGGCCTCCATTTGTACAGAAACGCACAGCATATTCTGATGTTGGAATCTAAGAACTGCTACTAATATACAGTAAAAATGTGAAAGTCAATAGCGAGGACCCCTTCTGCACATTTGTTTTGTGGGAAATTTTTCACACATCTGTGTCTTATGATCTCATCTGAAGTGACACTGGAGAAAATGTTTACTTTTTTCTTAACTTTTAAAGAGTGGCATACCTGGGTCAGTACTGTTAAAATTCACACAGTTTTGTTGAATTTCTGAGATAATTTCTATTGTCTCAAACACATGGGTCATTTACTGTGCATTAAATATTACAATCTAATTATGAACAAAAGTACAAGAAATGTTATGCGCTAACAGTTTTCAATGTTATTCTATTCTAGTGTATACTGGAATTTTATGACACTTAACCTCTGAATATATCTTGAAAGTATTTGCAGATTTCCAATCATTGTACCTTTTACTTCAAAGTTAAGGACAACCCACAAAACACTTTCTTTTAAACAACTGTTTACTGGCTACATAATATTAGTACAGTATAACTTTAACCTAGGTTATATATTCCATTTGTATACTGTATACCATTGTGCAAAACCTCAATGTAATCCCTCAAAAACCCACGAACCTCCAAAGTCCACTCTACCTGAAGCTAATTTGGTTCAACATTTTCTCACTAACTAAAAGGTGCTCTTTTATCTACTTTTTATGCGGGGGGGGAAACCCCAGTTTTACCACACGCTACTTTTCTAAACCGGGCCCCTAGTCGGGGGGGGGGGGAGGGGGGGGAGAGAGAATTTTAGGATTTTGTGATTTGGTATGCTCTGATTTTTCAGAAAGTTGTGGTTATATGCAATATTTGTTTGGAGATGGAGTGTTGTATATCTCATTAATGATTCTACTAAAATGGTATTCCTGGGTATACTAGCTGATGCATAACCTACGCTCCTTCTAGTCGAAGCAACAGGAGCCGGGAAAGTCCTTGGGCTTAGATAGGACCTGCAATGGAGGGGGGGGGGGGGGGGGGGGGGTTGTTGTCTAGAAAGACTAAATGTACAGTAAAACCTGTGTTATCCAAACTTAGAGCGAGAGGAAGATCAGTGGTCAGGCACTACACTCCTGTCACTAATGTTAGATGGCACTAATGCCAGATAGTGATACAAAACAGGTAGCTATAAACCCATTTATGTGATACATGTACATTGGTACATCTAAACCAGGGTTCACTTATTGTATTTCTTTATAGTTTAACGAAATTACATAAAATCAGACGATATAATGACAACCCGTCTAACATGATGCCATCTAACATTAAGTGACATGGATGTAAAATCTTTGTAAAGTAGAAGAGGTATTTGAAGCTTACATTATAGTTACAGGAGACTGATTCCAAACAACTTAGAACCTCAAAAATCTGTAGCATCTGGTTTTGATTTAACTCCAAACTTACACTTATACCTATAAAAACATAACATTTTCTGATCCAAGGACTTCAAAATTGGCAACTCATGCTGGTTCTACTTATATAGAACCTTCTGAGTATACAAAATTTCCATTATTCAAACAAATTGAGGGAGTGAACCTTCAATGATCGTGCAAGAAGTTCACCAAGTAGAAGATTCATTTTGATACATAACAACATGGAAACACAAATTTCAGAGAATTCAAACAAGTAAAATAAAATCCAACTATACATATGATAGGAGGTTGCATGATAGTGGTCTCTATTGTTTATGCATATTATTCAAATTGCCGAGAAGAATTTTTTTGGATGTTTCCTTCAATTGAATCCTTGGGATATACATGTTTACACTTTGGGTAGAACAATTTTGAATCTACATCCAAAGATTTTTATGTATTAATAATTACTACCATTTGATTATTCTGTGACACTTTATAAATGATGCCCCCCATCTACTTCCTTATCAGGTTAATTGAATGAAGTACAACTTATCTCTAAGAGTTCAAAGTATGGACACCATCACCAAAATTCTATCCAAACTACTACTAGAGAGATCTAGTGTCTCACACACGCACTAAAATTACATTTGTAATAAAGCTATCACCCCTGTCCTGAAAATAAGCCTCACCCACATTCACCTACTTTACCTGTGTGACACTTGTGTGTATTGATTGAATACTTCTGACCTTATAAAGGTAAACACACACTTGTGTTGGAAAATGGCAGATTAATTCCTTTTACAGGAAGTGGACATTATTACATGTGAAATACAATATTTGGCATAAAAAAGTAAACAACAATACTGTCACCAAAATGTGATTGTCAACAGTTATATTTAAATGACAGGAAGGATATAGATCTGATTAATTTTATATTAAAGTAACTAAATAATATCAGTTGTGGATAATACATACTATTTGTACATTGTGAAGACTTGGTTTACATTTGGACACTGTAACATTAAGGTATGTTCATAAGTTATATTTGTAATTTTACCTGAAAACCATGTCCTTGGTTTTTCATGTTCTGTTCCTTCATAATTACATAATTGGTAATTTTGACAGTAGTTCATTGATATCCATGGTCAATGCATTGGTCATTTCTAATAATTGTCCCTATATCCCAGGGGTCATCCCTTGCTTTATTATTAGTTATACTTCACAACTTCAAGTTTTGCAAACCAAAGTTAGGTTTGTACGCCCTTTTATTGGCTATACAGTTTGGTAATTTTGGACAGCAGAAAATGTCAATCTTTCTTGCATATTATCATGAGCTTAGTGTGAACCAACTGCCACACAGGTGATTGCCACATGTTCTTAATTATGTGAAACTTCATGACCACCAAGGACCACCAATCAAGGTACTGATCAAAGGACTATTGGCTTCCCCTCTCCACATTGAGTTAAAATGCATACAATTTTCTTATTTTATTTCTGCATGTTAAACTGAATATGTACAGTTTTAGTAACTCTACTGCCTTGCTAGACCTGGTTACCTCGGCTCTACTTGACTTGCCTGTAGAGCCGTGGCACGAACCCACATAGAACTGGAGATTTGCATAAATCTTTTTCTGTTGAATAAAACTTGATAAAATGACTGAAAATGGTTTAATATAATTAGAAACAGTTGATATTATGCCAATGACACAACAAATACAATATGTGTACAAAATATATGCTATTTTACACAGCTTTTATGATGAAAGAACATTTTCAAAGTTTTGGAGAAATGGTCCAAAAACCCTGGAAAATCAGAAAATATCATTTATTTTTTGTCAAACATGTTTGCATGTTGACTGATTGTTGAAGAAAATGAAACAAAATAGTTGTGGGAACAGTTATGTGTACACATTTGTACGATATTTGTGTTTTATGCAAATCTCCAGTTCTATGCGAGGTCGTGCCACGGCTCTACACGCAAGTAAAGTAGAGCCGAGGTAACCACGTCTACTGCCTTGCTACCTATTATTGCTGGGTACCCATTATCACCCCCAATAAATAAATGCTCATATTTCAGTAATGGCTACATATTTTGGAAGCTTTTTGTTGTGTATTTGTTCTATTCACTTTGGAATTACTTTTACCTTAATTGCTATAGTTGGGATGATACTTTGGATCAGTTACATCTGTTTGAATTCTGTCTGGCGATAATTGGTACCCGGCAATAGTTGGTAGCCAGACAGTAGTTTTATATCAGTGTATGTTTCTGTAGACTTTCCTAACTGAATACAATTCTCCGGTCAAGCTGGGTTGTTGTGTTTTGTATAACACGGGATTTAATTGTGCTCAAAATGTGTGGTTTTAGTCTGTATTTCATCAACTTCACCCATCTACCAAACATTTCTTTGTACATATTTCTAGACATTCATAAAGGTAATGCTTCATTACTGCATAAAGTGCATATGATTTTCTTTAACTACACACAATTCTCCTGTCATTGTGTTTATGGAATCACTCGGAGTTGACAAATCATGTACAAAACACGGTTGGCAATGAAAGTTTTACAGTTTCCACCTTTATTGGCTTCACCTCTACGGAGAAATTTTATAGTCACCAAGTTGAGTTGAGCGGTTTTTAACTAAGCAAAAAGCAAGTGTCCCACACCAGGGAGCTGAAAGTTTAGAAAAACAATAAAAGCACACAATGTACAACAATGCGGAAGAAAAAGTGTGTAAATATTATGAAATTTAAAGTAATGACCATTTTATATAATTTAAATCTTCAACTGCTATGTTTGACAGTAAGTAATACAAATAGTTAGCTGTACATTTTAAAATAAAAACCTAAAAACAAATTATCCGTTTTTTATACCTTCAACATGTTAGTAGAGATACTAGTATGCTTAAGACTTAGCAGACTGACTTATATTTTTAGAATTTTGAAAGTTTTTAACCTGCATTCAATATGCTTGTGTATCTTTTTCTGTTTACAGAATCATGCAGGGTCGTCGTATTGTGTACAACACAGGGTTTGTACTCAACATCCTGAGTTTCATCCTCTACTTTATCGGCTTTTCCTCTCCTTTCTGGATGCAAAGCTGGCCCCGCATTCATAGCGGCTTCAAGCGGATCGGTCTCTGGGAAGCCTGTTTTGCTGGGAATGTCCTACATTTTGACCCCTCAGAGAGATCCTACTATGGTTGCTGGTGGATCTTTGCTCCAGAATACAAGGACATGAGACAGTGGCTGATGCCTTGTAAGTAAACTAGAGCGCGAAATGTAAAATTCACAGTACCTGAAACTGAGGAAAACCCCTTCTATTTCTTTGGCTTGTGCAGAAATTCCCTCCACATTTGTAATTTTTTTTGTGACTATATTAAGCCTCTGATTTCCTCTGATGCCTAACTGTCAAAAATTTTGATGATTTTTTTCTTACTTTTAAATGGTAGTCAATTACATTTTTTTTTTTTATTATTATTTTACTTTACAAGTTAGATGCAGCCTGTGATATTTTGTGATAACAGTAAATGCTGAAAATGAACAACAAAATCACTAGAGTGAGTTTGGTCAAATCTCAGTTGCAAAATGTTAATCATTTACTTCCACTGAAACAATGTCTATTTTTCTATCCACTTATATATCGCACAATTATGTGGAGCAGGTTGAGTCTGTTTCATTAACACAGTGTGATGATCTTCTAAATCAGAGTTTCCAATCAAGGTCACTCATTTCTAACCATAAAAATAAATAAATCAATGAAAACGTAATTTAACTCTCTTGCAATAGTGAACACTTGTGCAAACACTACCGGGTAATTTATTTGTCTGGTGTTGGGATTTAATAAAACAATAGTCTTCTGACAAGCTATTGTCCATGTGTAAAACATCACAATGTACTATTGTGTCTTCTCTGTGTATAAAAGTGAGACTTCACTGCGCACAAGTATTATTGCTTCTGTTTATACTCTTTTATTTTCTGTTGAAAAGTCTCACAATTGGTTCATCAAAATAGATTCTAGTTATGATTGCTTTCCTCTGTATTAAACTTCTAGATATGCTTTAATAATATTTCACACTTAAAAATATTGAGGCTTACACATTATTTCTACTTATGACCATGTTCTATTAATGGCAGTTCAACTTATTCCATATCTTCTCTACTCAAAATTTTGTCAGATTTAGGGTTTAATGTCCTGTAAAACAACCACAGTCATCTTGGACCAGTCCTCAGCATGGTCACTTGTGGGAGTGGAACACACACAGAGGTGACAGCCTGTGACTAGATGGCAAACTAGGCCACAAACGACCTGTCAAAATTTAGTCATAGTTATTTTGTCAAATATTTGAATATTTGGTGTCTATTTTTAAGTTTATGTAACTAAACTGGTTTTTTACAAAAATCATGCACTAGTATTTTGTTTCACTACTTGCTAAAATTTTATGAACGATTTTAATATGTACATGAATGAATGTTTTCACTTTATGGGACATTCTAATTAACACTCCTTACTACTAAAACCGATATTTTATTTGTGCTGGTGTGTGTAATTTGAAAATACACATGTAGCTATATGTGAAGTATGTTGCCATCACTTTTAAAAAATTCTGCCTATTTTCATGGTGGTTTTGATAAAGATAATTAAAATTTTAGTGCAAAAACACTAATGTGTCATACTGCACTATTTCAAATAAATATATTAACTAATATAAATACACGTACATTAAATAATAATCACAAACAAATATATACAAATAATTAAAATGAAGAATATACAAAACAAACTCGTGACTATGTATACAGATTAAAAACAAAACTACATTAAACAATATTTTAAATAGAATCAATGGATAAAAAGATTGACAAAATAAGGTCCAAAAAAATAACTAGAACAAACAACAAACGGTACAGAAACAAATAAAATAAAAACAAATACATATCATAAACAGAACAGAATTCCCAAAACAAATAAAATAAACAAACAAAAATAAAATAAAAGTTAATTCCGTAAAAAAACTAGTCGAGCTTAGTGTTGTATTTCCTCCATTTAGTCGCCTGCTCTTACAACACGCGGGCCTATTCTACTTCCCCGGACCCATAGGGCGATCATGGTGGTTTTGGTATTGGTGTGTATCCCATGTGGTTCTTTACTCATAGGGTGGTTTATACTCATCCAGTTCATGTCTGTGCTAGAATGTGTCTTTTTTTGTGGTTCTTTATATTTCAGCTAGTGAATACTGGTTCAATTCCTCTCTGTACTATAATATACATCTCCTCGATATAATCCGGCTTTAATTTCCAGCAGCTGTAACATCACTCCTCTCTATTTTAGCATGGTTTATTTTGGTGTAGCCTACCTCTGTACTGGTGGTTATCTTAAAGTGGTTCTTTACTTTCAGGGTGGTATATCCTGGTTAAATTTCCTTCTGTACAAGTATGTGTCTTTTTTGTCAATCATTACTTTTAGGGTGGTTTATCATAATTTGTACTACTCAACTCTACTTATGTGTATTTCCTAACTGTGTTTTTTTTTTGGCGTGGCTTATGCTGGTACATCTCGCTGGTTTTGGTTTTTTCTCTCGACACTGTTGAATAACATTTTATTAATCTTCTATAGCCTCTTGTTGGTGTACCATAGTTTATCATTCAATTTTTTATGCTTCCAGGGTGGTTGATCTAGTTACAGCTTTCTAAGTACTGGTACATATCTCCATACGATTCTTTACTTTTAGGGTGGTGTATCCTGGAAGAGATCTTTTCTATCCTTGTGTTTATCTCCATACTGTCTGGTCTTATCTTATTATGGTTCTATACTTATTGGTGTACCTTCGTTTACCATTTAATTTTTATACTTTAAGGGTGGTTTCTTTTGGTAAAGTACTCCCCCCCCCCCCCCTTTCATTTCTTTATTTTCTAGCTGATGTACTGTTATCTTCTATACCTCATAGTGATTTTTCCTGCTACAGCTACTATCTTACTATTTAATCATTATACTTTCAGGATGGGTTATATGGTTCATTTTCTTTTTATTGTGAGATGTGGTTCTTTACTTTTAGGGTGGTTTATCTTGGTACAGCTCCTCTCCGTCCTGGTGTTGATCTCCATGCTGTCCAGTTTTATCTTATTGTGGATCTATACTTGTTGGTATACCTTCGTTTACCATTTAATTTTTTATACTTTAAGGATGTTTTTTTTTCTTCGTAAGTACTCTTCCCCCCCTGGTGTTCATCGCTTCATTTCTTTATTTTCCAGGAGATGTACTGTTATCTTCTATATCTCAGGGTGATTTATCCTGCTACAGCTACTCTCTGACTATTAAATCATTATACTTTTAGAATGGGTTATCCTGGGTTATTCTCTTTATTAAAATATGGCTCTTTACTTTTAGGGTGGTTTATCTTGGTACAGCTGCTCTCTGTGCTAGTGTTTATCTCCATGCTGTTGAATCTGATTGTCAGTCTGGTGGTGTGGGTACAGACCAGGCAAAGGGATACGACAGGAGGAAAACGCCGAGCTCCCATTGTCTCCGTGTCCCTATCGACAGGATTTACGCTCTTTAATGGTGAGTTACTGGGCCTTACCAGCCCATTATCAGCAATACATACAAATACTTATTTGTATTTAAATGTACATGAATTTTTGTGTGTATTTCAACAGTATTTGAGTTTCAAAAAGCTTGTTTGTCTGTGATCACTGTGTTTGCGTGTACTTTATCAAATAATGCAAATATAGCTAATATAACTAAACAGAATTTTTGTCACCAGAATGGAAAACTTAAAAAGTGCCTTGTCCACTGAAATTCCCAATCCCAGCACAATGGAGGGTGGCAACAAGTGCCTATTTTCCACAAATATTTTAAAAACTACATTTAACATTACAAGGTAAATACATGTATTTCCTGATCAATTTGACATTTTAGTTGCCCAAGTTATGTTTGTATTTTTATGTACAGTCTTTGTTATCTCCACCGGGTGTCTGTCTGTTTGTGATAAGTCTAAAAGTAATGAACAGAGTCTAAAAGTAATGAACAGAGTCTAAAAGTAATGAACAGATTCTTTTTTAATCTTCTCTGTATGTAGGGCCTGGAGAGATCTGAATCATGCTCCAGATACCAAAAAAAAATACTGACTCTTTGAAAGTCCCATTTTCAATGTATTTTCAATGAATCTGAGTGGATTTTCATGAAATTTGGTATGGTGGTAGGGCCTGGCCAAAGAAAAGTGTGAATGGATTGTGGGAAAGATCAGGATCACATTCTGCGTACAAAGATTTTATGAATTTTCTGTGAAAATTTGAAGTAAATCCATGCAGTAGTTTTATTGTAATCGCACTTAAGTACAAAGAGAACAATTACATAACCTTCTTGACTGAGGGAACAATAATAACAAGTGACTAAAGTATGTTTGTATTTTGAAATTAACTGAAGTATACCTTTATTTGTATTTTCAAATAAACTAAAAATGTACATGTTTGTGTTTCCAAACTGACTAAAGTATACCCTTGTTTGTATTTTCAAAATGTATCAAGTATGCTTATGATAGTATTTTCAAATTGACTAAAGTATGTCCATGTTTGTATTTCCAAACTAACTGAAGTATGCCCATGTTTCTATAATAAAGTACGGCCATGTTGTATTTTCAAATTTACTGAAGTATGTCCATGTTTGTATTTCCAAACTAACTAATGTATGCCCATGTTTGTATTTTCTAAACTGACTAAAATATGTCCATGTTTGTGTTCCCAAATTCACTTAAGTACGCCTAGGTTTGTATTTTCACATTTATTATAGTATGCCCATGTTTGTATTTGCAAACTGACTAAAGTATATCCATGTTTATATTTCAAACTGTATAAAGTATGCTTATGTTTGTATTTTCAAACTGTATAAAGTATGCCCATGTTTGTATTTTCAAACTGACTAAAGTATGCCCATGTTTGTATTTTCAAATTGACTATAGTACGGCAATGTATAAGTTTCAAATTAAACAAAGTATGCTTGTGTTTGTACTTTCAGCTATTGTGACAATTATTGTGGTGATTTTGTTTGGGGTTGCACAGTACATTGATCGTAATTGGATGCCACAGAAACAACTCAACTATCTGTCCTGGTCTTACGGCCTGGTCATCTGTTCAGCTTTCTTCTCTATCTTTGCCTGCTTCCCACAGATTGTGTACAACAAGTGAGTTACCATTGCTTTCATCATAGATTGTGTACATCAGACTGAAATATTTGGACTCTCCAAGGCTTATCAGTGTGATAACGTTCAACTCCAAAGCAAAATTTCTAGGTTCTCCCACTTGAAATCTTTGAATAAAATAATCTTGCTTCCAGTACAAACCATGTAACATTAGAATGATATGTTTGCTTTCAAATTATAAAACACAAAGTGTTTAAGGCACTCAAAAGCATTAATTGGTATCCATGAACATGTAACTTATCCTTGTTATTTTTATCACAGATTGTACAATAAATAAACTTTTACTGTTATTGTTTTAACCAGAGGTTATACACAAGTACATCACCACTGTGATCATTGCACAGTATTCCAAATATAGTTCAAACTTGGCACATGACTTGATATGCTCTCGAAGCTGCTCTTTTCACATTACTATATAATTTGTAAATTAAGCACTAATAAAATTTTGTCAACACTAAAGAAATTAAGAAAGATACATCATAATAAATAAACTCAAAAATATTCACTGGAATTAACTCGTAATTATGGTCAGATTCTTCTGAAGAGATTTAAAAATTTCCCTTGGAATTACGTTTCACTACCAAAGGTCATTAGTTAAAATAAGCAAAATTAATAGCCCAGTTAAACTTTTTCCATGTGGCAAGTTATACTATTTTCAGTGTATGTATGTGATTGTTTTATCTATTTTTAGGATGGTGAGACAAGACTACAGAACCCCTGGTGCTCTAACTACACCCATTGCTCAGCCAACATACACTTAAGTGATGGACAGAAATGTACCTGTTGTGTATAACTTAAGATTGTGTACAGTTATAATCTAGTACAAGTTATTACTTTTTTTCAGAAGAGCCTCGCCAGGTAGAACTTTTACTAAAATTCTGTACAATGTTGTAGTTTGTACACAATCTAAACTTGTGCACAACACAAAATATCAACATAATGTACACATACAAGGACAGTGTGTTCATCATGTGTTGAATAATGTACACATATAAGGCGATTTAAACACTACACATGTTTTTACTCTGTAAATGGTTTTAGCAATATAATCTACACTGCAAAGAATGCGTGCAAAAATATTTATATTTTCATTTAAACATTGCACATTGATAGACTTTTCTCTGTTTGAATGTAACATTTTACATTGAAGAAAATAATGATCTGATATTTATGGAAAAAGGATCTGAAAGGACAATGTGTTTATCACGTGTTGAATAATGTACACATATAAGGTGATGTAAACACTACACATGTAAAAAGGATCTGAAACATTTTAATGAAGAAATAAACCTTTACTCTGATAAATGCTAGGACTCTAGATAATACCATACATTTTTTAGCTTAAATGTATCAACATTTTTCTGTTATTGTACATTTTCCTTTCACTCATAATTAAAAGATCTGACTACATTCCACATATGATAAAAATTTCTCTGTTTTTTTTGTCAAATAGCAAAACATTTATATGTACTTAGTTTTTTTTTAAAAAATAAACTTATTTTTACAACAAACTTTCTTTCAATCACATGTTGCTTACCCGAGTTTTCATATGATACACTATGCACAGTAAAACCTGTTAAAATGGTTCTCACAACTATAAAAATATTATGACAAATTCACCTGTGAGCAAGCCCCCCTTCTATTTTGTTAACCTGTAGGAAACTCTTTCCACCCATGTGATTTTTGTGACTGCACAAGGCCTCTGTCTTCTCCACCAGTGGGGAGACCCCCTTCTATTTTATTAACCTGTGGGGAATACTTTCCCTATTTGTGATTTTTGTGAATGCACAAGACCTCTGATCTACCCTGATGCAAAATTGGCATTGATTTTGATTATTTTGACTACTTTTAAAGGATGCCACTCCAATTGGTGAATTTCACATCTTTTTGTCCATATCAATTCTAAGTCTACTTGGACTTTTACAGCGCCTAATCTCTTCTTTACAAAGGGGAATCTAAGACACAACAGAACCAAAACAGTCAACCAATTTCAGTGTCCAGGGACAAATAGGAGGTCCAGCACCACAGAGAACACCAGGGGATCATTGAGACTAAGGTGGGTATGCCTTGGTGTACAGATAGGTTTCATTTATTTATTTGAGGTTTTGTGTCGCTTTTAACACTGTACAGGTCATATCACGACGGGTAGTTGGAAGGGCAGAGGAAACCAGTACATACAGTTGGTCAAGGTTCTGTACTGTAAACGGACAACCAACGGCAAGCAGCTACCAGCTTTCCCACTTGAGGTAGAGCCGTAAACTGAACTCCGGCCTCAGAGGTGTTACCACTCTGCCACTGTGGCCCCTCCCAAGTATCTTACAGGTAGGTTTTAAACTGCTTTCTGAAAGTGTCTGGTGGGGGGGTGGGGGGTGGGGGTGGGGGGGGTGCACAAATCTTATCAGAAAGGGCATTCCAAACAGTGAGGGCATCAAAAGCAAAACTATACCCAAACTGTTTGACAGAATGATGAATAGAAGGGTAGAACTATGGAATGACCAGGAAATTACCACCACCCTGACTGCGTCTGGTACTGTAAGAACTGCTATAGGAAGACACATATGGAGCAAAATATTTGGGAAAACCCATCATGGAAAAACTTGCAAACAAGTGTGGCTGTTTTAAAAACTGAGTGATGTTCAACAGGAAGCCAATGCGATTTCTTTATATTATAAATATATTAGTGTATCTACTGGTATTCATTAATCAACTAACCTGGCACTTTATGCAGGTAACAGATATCACAGATGTAGGAGATAGTTTCTGCTGGAATGTTGCCATCAATGACCACAATAGGAGCTTCAGTTAGAAAGTGGTCAAACCTGGACACCTGGAGAATAAATAAAGAATTTTTTTGTTATTCTTTGAGCACACAAGAAAAAGGTTAGCATATCAGATAAGCAATCGCTGTAGCCTTCAAACAATCTTTCTTTAATTCATTAATGCTTGCCTATGAAATCGAATTCAAATTTAATATGTATGTAATATGTCAGTTTTTTTCATATGATCTAGATTTGAACTGAAAGATAAATTTGAACCCACAGGCATAGATTTATGAGTCAAATAATCTCATGCTGTTGATTAGTTTGCCTCTGAACTAACAAATTTTAAGGAGTAAAATTGCAACATTTCTTCAACAACATCATGTAGACACTGGATAAATTTGGGTTGGAAAGCCAAGGAGATTAATTTGTTAAAAATATGACCCAATACCAATTTTCCAGGTCAATGAAATCGGCAACTCACCCAACTGACTATTGGTCTGACTATTTATAGAAATTTATAAGGTTTTGCAAGTTAATATAACCTAATACCATTTCGGCATGAAATAAATACCGATCTGGGTAAAATACAGCCAATCCGGTTGTTTCTAAACATTTGACCTTTTGTTTTACCTTCATAACAGACAGATAGTTGACATAAACAAATCACAAAAGACTAAAATTTGCAATAGAAACATTTCACTAATGTATGTTATGAAAAGCATGGATTATATGAGGAAAATATATATGGCAAGACTTGCAGCATGGCCGATTAATATTCATTGTTGCCATTGCCGACAACTGTTTATGCCAAATTCAAACTACAGGTGGTATACCCTGTGGTTAGAAACCGCCTCCCCGGATGCCTCATATCTTCAAAGATTTGCGGTATTCATGAGGTTTGACTCGTGTGGCCACTGAAGAGACATGGTTTGTCACCGTCAGTACTACAAACATTGGTCAACGAGAGTCAACCTCCATAAACGTCAACTCACCTTCGGCAGCCATTGTACGAACATGTGCTACCGAAATGAGAACAAGTCACAACCTTTAAAAAACCACAGACTGTGCCTTCGGTTACTGTGTGAAAAATTTATCTGTGGAAGGTCACTTAAATGGACGGACGGGGACAGAGACACAAACGAGAGGATCACTTGCAAAAGAAAGTGTCCCGAAAAGGAGAAATAATGGCAGCTTAATCAGGTAAGAAACTTTTGCTTATAGCTCCAATGTCTACAGGAAAAGACATTCTTGGGCAGGGTAGTTATCTTGGATACAATGTGTTGAAAAAATTTTGATGAAATTCCTCTATCTTGCATGGTTAAGGAGAGACAGGCAATTTGGTGTTTTGCACTTTTTGTCACAATTTTGAAAATTCACAATGACCCCGATTTTTGGGAAGGGTAAATTTTTTTTTGAAAACTGGGTAGAGTAGTTTGCTTACATACCCAAAGAAATATCCGCCATTTTTGGCAAGTGAAATATTCGTTGAAACTTGGAAAGGCTAGTCTTCACAGATACCATGTGGGTCAAAAAGTTTGCTGAATTCGCTCTATCTGGCACGTTTTTCGAGATACAAGCATTTTTGTGTTTTGCAATTTTGGGGAAAAATTTGAAAATTCAAACTGGCCGCCATTTTTGGTGGTGCAAATATTTTTGAAAATTGGGTCAGCTACTCAGCAGAGTTAGCCTATGGGTCAAAAATTTTGTCGAAATTGCTCTATCTAGCACAATTTTCTAGATACAAGGATTTTTGTGTTTTGTAATTTTTGCAAAAAGTTCAAAAATTCAAAATGGCCGCCATTTTTGGTGGGACAAAAATTTTTTGAAAATTCTGTCAGCTATTGACCAGAGTTACCCTATGGGTCAAATTTTTTGTTGGACTTGCTCTAACTAGCACGGTTTTCGAGATTCAAGCATTTCTGTGTTTTGCATTTTTGAAAAAAATTTGAAAATTCAAAATGGCCGCCATTTTTTTGGCAAGTGAAATATTCATTGAAACTTGGAAAGGCTAGTCTTAACAGATACCCTGTGGGTCAAATATTTTGCCGAAATCGCTCTATCTAGCACGATTTTCGAGAAATACCACAAGTAAATTTTTATTTTAATAAGAAAATGGTTTTGAATGTTTTACTGCCCTCTATCACCAGGCTTGTTAACTGCTCATTGTCAGAAGGTGTTGTACCTGATGAGTTCAAGAAGGCTATTGTAACCCCATTGATTAAAAAGTCATCACTACCACCCAACGACTTAAAAAACTACAGACCTGTTTCTGGGTTGGGCTTCATATCCAAACTTGTTGAACGTGTTGTTGCTTCTCAATTGAATGACCATGTCAGTTTGAACGGACTAGAGAATGTCAGGCAATCTGCCTATAAACTGGGTCACTCAACTGAATCTGCATTGCTCTCAATTAAGAATGATGTTCATTTGGCTTTTGCTAAAGGTGAGGCTACTGCTGTCGTTCTCGTGGATTAATCAGCAGCGTTTGATACTATTGATCATGATACGCTACTTAATTCTCTTAGCTCCTGGTTTGGTGTGAGCGGGGTTGTCCTCGATTGGTTTAAGTCTTATCTCTCAGACCGTGTTCAGTGCATTAAGATTGGGTCAATTTTATCTGATGCCCAAAAGTTGTTGTATGGTGTGCCTCAAGGCTCTGTCCTGGGGCCAATCCTTTTTACCCCACAGCCCTTCAGGCCTGTCGGGGTATTGTTTTCACCCATGGTGTCCGGATGGGCGGGCGGGCGGCGGGAAATAGTTTGTCCGGGCTGTATCTCAGAAACCGTAAGGTGTAGGAAGTTGATACTTGGTAGGGACATTGGTTAGGGGGTGTAGGTGTGCAACGTCATGGTCTGACCTTGATTTGACCTTTGACCTTGCCGTAGTGACCTTGAGTTTGAAAATCTTGTCCGGGCTATATCTCGGAAACTGTAAGGTGTAGGAAGTTGATACTTGGTAGGGACATTGGTTAGGGGGTGTAGTTGTGCAACGTCATAATCTGACCTTGATTTGACCTTTGACCTTGCCGTAGTGACCTTGACCTATAAAATCTTGTCCGGGCTATATCTCAGAAACCGTAAGGTGTAGGAAGTTGATACTTGGTAGGGATATTGGTTAGGGGGTGTAGGTGTGCAACGCCATGGTCTGACCTTGATTTGACCTTTGACCTTGCTGTAGTGACCTTGACCTATAAAATGTTCTCCGGGCTATATCTCGGAAACCGTAAGGTGTGGGAAGTTGATATTTGGTAGGGACATTGGTTAGGGGGTGTAGGTGTGCAACGACATGGTGTGACCTTGATTTGACCTTTGACCTTGCCGTAGTGACCTTGACCTATAAAATCTTATCCGGGCTATATCTCAGAAACCGTAAGGTGTAGGAAGTTGATATTTGGTAGAGACATTGGTTAGAGGGTGCAGGTGTGCAACGTCATGGTGTGACGTTGATTTGACCTTTGACCTTGCCGTAGTGACCTTGAGTTTGAAAATCTTGTCCGGGCTATATCTCGGAAACTGTAAGGTGTAGGAAGTTGATACTTGGTAGGGACATTGGTTAGGGGGTGTAGTTGTGCAACGTCATAGTCTGACCTTGATTTGACCTTTGACCTTGCCGTAGTGACCTTGACCTATAAAATCTTGTCCGGGCTATATCTCGGAAACCGTAAGGTGTAGGAAGTTGATACTTGGTAGGGATATTGGTTAGGGGCTATAGGTGTGTATTATCATGGTGTGACCTTAATTTGACCTTTTACCTTGTCCTAGTGACCTTGACCTTTAAAATCTTCATGGACCTTTGGGTCTGTCTTTTGATGCAGATTAAGCAAAAGTCATATTAGAATTTATTAAGAATTTCATATAGAATTTATATAGAATTTCATCAAGTGAGCCACAGATTTTGCTCCAACACCACAATAAGCATTCATTAAATGTATTACCACTTCTGTATGCATGGTAATATTCAAACCATCTAAACCATAATTCGGCCATGCAGATGTAGATAAAGAGTGTTGAATTTTAGTTTACTGATTAATGCTGTCATCTTGTTATTAAATTATCTTGTTTTAATACTTCATCTTTATACGCATTATCTTTCTTTTAAACATTATTTCTCCATTTAAACATTGTTTGGACCTTTATATAACAGTGCTCTGAAAGTATCCTGAAGTTTGTACTGGTACAGTACTTCTATATCTCATGGTGTTGAAAATATTTCCCTAGGCTGTGAGGTACGGGCATCTCTGATGCTATTTTTTCACTCTATACTACTCCTCTGAGTAAAGTCATACGGAATCATCCTGGTATTAGTTTCCAGTTCTACGCTGATGACACACAATTGTATGTACATCTCACACATAAAAATGTTGCCTCGGCCCTTGATAAGCTGTCACACTGCCTTGAAGATGTAAAGAGATGGCTCTGTACAAATAAGCTCAAGCTAAATCCCGATAAGACCGAATTCATTGTGGTTGGCTCAAAGTCTCAGCGCGAAAAACTTAATCAGTCCTTCCCGGTCAACATACTTGGTAATCTTATATCACCAATAGATGCAGTTAGGAACCTTGGTGTCTGGTTTGATTCAGATTTCTCATGCTCTTGCCATGTTATGAAGGTCTGCAAGGCTTGTTTTGCTCATGTCCGGGATCTTAAGCGACTCCGAGGACATCTGACACATGAAGCGGCTCTTATGGCTGCCAATGCTCTGGTCGGAAGTCGACTTGATTACTGTAACTCTTTGTTCAGAGGTCTCTCAGTTCTAGATCTGCGCAAACTTCAGTGTGTTCAGAATAGCCTTGCCAGAATTGTTGCCAACACCACCAAGTACTCACACATCACTCCAGTTAGAAAAGCACTACATTGGTTGCCGATTAAGTACCGTTCTATCTTTAAGACTGCCATGCTGGTATATAAGTTCCTACACAGTGGTAACCCCAAATACTTTCAACCCTTCCTGATTCCCAGACATAGTGCATATAACACACGTCGAAGTCAATCTGATGGCATATTTCTTGAGGTTCCCCACTTTGCTTCAGTTTTCAAGTCTCGAAAACATTTTGGACTCAGTTTTGCGTATGACGCACCTATGATTTGGAATGACCTTCCTGATGAGGTCCGCTCTGCAAACTCACTTGCCTCTTTCAGGTCAAAGTTGAAGTCATACCTATTTGGAAAAGCATACCCACCCTAAATTTCCAATCTCCTTCTGCTTTCTCCGTGGTGCTGACCCCTGCAATGTCTCTGGTTTTTGAATATTGAACAATATTTTTGTGTGATGCGCCTTAGAATCTGTCTTTTGACAGAGATTAAGCACGATAAAAGTGCTATCAGAATTAGAATTCCAAAAAGTACTTGTATATCAGTATTGTTCTATATGTGTACCTTATGAGCCTATATTTCCAATTTTGTGTTTTGCACGTTTTGTCAAAAATTCAAAAATTGAATATGACCCCCATTTTTGGGGAGGAGAAATTTTTTGGAAAATAGGAGAGAGTAGTTTGCTTAGATACCCCCTGGGTTGAAAACTTCGACAAATTCGCTCTATCTCACACGATTAAGGAGATACAAGCAGTTTTGTGTTTTACTCATTAAGAAAATTGTTAATTAACTCAGTCATTCCTTAACCTATCCCTGCCAATATTTAATGTCGCCCAGATCTTTATATGAGGAAGGTATGTGCTAAATTTCAGGTGGATAGATAAAATGCTTCGTAAGTTATTATCCAGACAAGGACACCCTTCCAAAAAACGCATTTTTGGTCATGTGACCTCTCTGATTGGTGAAAATGTCATCACAGCATATTCAGAAAAATGTCCCAGGGCTATTGCATACACCTGCCAAATATGAAAAGAATCCGCCTTATCGCTGCGAAGCTATTGCGAAAAGAAAATGCGGATCCGCCAGAGTCACTTTTCCTACATACAAACAAGCGTCCCTCGCTGGGACGTTTAATAATGAGACGGTGGTAGGGCTGAGAAGGGACGGTGACTGACTTTGTGATAAAATTTCCGCAGGACGCTGAAGGAATGGGACAGTGGGCCACTGTATCACAAGTTCGCAAACAGACATAACAGCTGAAGGACAGGGATATTTTTCCTACTACTACGGCGTATACCACCTGTAATGTGAAAGGTTTATTATATATTAGTTGAATCATTTGCTCACTAATAAATACACTTGTTGAGTACTGTTCGAAGCATCTTGATGAAACTAAATCTCATTCAAGCTATCAGGTTGTTCATCAACTACCATTGTACCTTAAATTGGTACATTAGTGCACAATGAAATAAGGCCGTTGTTTGAATCAATAACTCACTGTATATTTGGACTGAAGAAATATTTCAGAAGATATTTGTTTTTCCAAATCACGACCCAGGTTTGAAATACTTAAAAAGAAAAGGAAACCACTTAGATTTATTTTTAGAAAATCCTTATTTCTATGAATTTTTTTAAAATGAACAGTTTTCATAGAATAAGAGTGTTAGTGAATATGGAACTTGGTAGAGTCAGAAATTTAAAATTCGCCATAAATTTCCCACAAATGTTGTACGCAATTTGGGTGTTCTGTTTGATGCAAAGTTTTGTTTCACCAACCACGTAAATTCTGTCATCAAATCTTGTTTTATTAGCCTCAGGGACCTTCATCGTATCAGGTTTCTTTCCGTTGATACATCAGTGGTGATTGCAAATGCTCTGGTAAGTAGTCGTTTGGATTATTGCAATTCTCTATTTCGCAGTTTGTCATCCCGTAATGCTACAAGGCTCCAATATGTTCAAAATGCTCTTGCACGGTTTGTCACTGGTGCTTCAAAGTACACTCACATCACATCCACCCTGAAGACACTTTATTGGCTACCCATCAGACAACGTATTATCTTCAAAACCCTAGTTTTGGTTTAAAAGTACCTCACCACTGGCCAGCCCAAGTATTTCACACTATATCTCTCCTTGTACAAATCTGCCATGAATACAAGACGTTCCAACCCCAAAAATTTGTTCCTCCAGGTTCCTCATTATTGTGCTTCCATCCATAAATCAAAGGTCCATTTCAACAACAGTTTCTCATATGATGCCCCGAAGTTATGGAATGATCTTCCACATGATATCCGCAGTGCTCCAAATCTCTCCTGTTTCAAAAGTCGACTAAAAACCTACCTATTTCAGAAATCATTTCTACCATAGCTTCTAACTACCGAACACCGGATCGCCTCCCTGGGTACGACTTGGAACATGTCTAATGTCTTGATGATTTATGCCTTATAAACTGGATGGTGTGCCTTAGAATCCGTAGATACGGAGATTAAGCACTTGGACAACTGATTAATTGATTGATTGATTGCCAGAAATCTAAAATTCACCAGAAACCTAAATTTTGCCACCTCTAAAGAACCTTACTTAATTCTATATAGAAAAAATGTTTTGTCTTAGACTTGGCATTTTTCAGTTCAAAAAAGTTTAATTTACTACACATTCAATAAATCTCACCCCCAATTCATTTATTTTATTAGTGTTTCCACATGTGGCAAATTTCAAATATGTGGAGAATTTTACGTTAATTTTCTTACTCTATTGATTTCAAACTGGTAGTTATTTTGGAAATTTACAGTTACATTACATGTACTCACATATTCTGGAGTTATCTGAGTGTGAATATCAAAGTCTCCGATACCATAGATTAGTTCCCCTCCACAAGTCAAGATGGCGCTGTAGCATGCAGTAGAATGAGAGGAGAAACGCTGAACACCTGACAGATCCTGTTATGGAAAATGAAACTATGAAAACCCAACATTTCATATTTTTAGAAAGTGAAAATGTACACACTGGACAAGGTTAAAACTGAGAAAAGAATATGATGCTATCTACCCTTATCACAATGTCAGTGTTCAACATTCAGGTTCAAATACAGAAAGTGAAACTTTGAAAACCCAAACAAGTCCTATTTTTAGAATTTCAAAATGAAACTTCACTTCAGCTTACAGAAAATCCTTTTTATTGAAAATGTGCCCTATTATCAAGTAGAGTAAGAAATCTAAAATTCGCCAGGAATCTAAAATTCGCCACCTCTAAAACCTTAGTTGATTTTATGAAGAAAATGATGTTTTTGTCCAAAAATTGGTATTTTTCAGTTCAAAAAGCCTTAATTTACTATACAGTCAACAAATCTCACCACAATTCATTTATTTTATTAGTATTTTCACGTGTGGCGAATTTCAGATATGTGGCGAATTTTAGATTTCTTACTCTATATCTTGTTAAACTGAAGTTATTTTAGTCTGTTGTTATTCTGCTTATCATGACTCCACTATACTAACAGTGTTTCTTACCATGTGATGACAGTTGTAGAAGAAGTTCTCACTGTGAGTATCATTCCCGACTGCCGAGACAAACAGTGGTCTGGTACCCAGTCTGGTCAAACAGTCGGCCACATTTCGACCCACTCCACCAAAACTCTCCCTCACTGTACCTGGGTATGTCCCTCCATTAGGCTAAGTTCACATAACAAAACAAAAGTAGGTAACTTTCTAGCACCTATAATTATAGTTTGTAATGAGATAAAGCAAAAAAAAAAAGCAATAAGGAAATAACAGTAAACTAGTACATTAATGGGAGAGGTATTGTAAAATGTTTAAATTGTTTAAATGTCTCTCAAAGAATCATATTCACACAACCTATATTCAGAAATTGAGCCAAATACTGGAATATTTGTCAAAATGAGAAGTCTATTTCCACAAGGCCTTCTGCTAGAACAGTACTCAGACTTCTGTGCGGTCTGCTCTTGAAATCTGAGATGAAAAGATCAACAGTGAATCTTCCATATTGAAGTTGTGAAAACAAACATCACACAGTAATTTTCCATAATGGCGTTGTAAAAACAAAGGTCACATGATATATGTAAATTGTAATGAGATGTCATCGTACAGATAACCCAATCAGGCATTGAGTCAGCTGACATCAGTTTAGGCATATGCTTGCATGAACTAATGTTTAAATGTATATTTCTCTGTTGGACTAAAATCAGTTTCCAAAGCAAAATTAGCCTTCATATACAGAGTACCTCAATGTGGCACTATATCAGCTGACTTATATTACCACCAATCATCTTCAGCAATCTGTTTCAATGTATTACATTGCCAATAAAAATTGAAGTGTAAAATTACCTCCACATCATCTCCCCGGAATGTACACGTGAAATCTACATTGGTTCCTCCCACAACTACCTGAAAACATAGAAAGAACTACTGTGAAAGTAGAAATATTTAGCTACAAGAAAATTTGACCAATTCTTCATAATAAAGAAATTTACTAGAATTCATTTTCACTAATAGCTAGTTTATACTTAATATATGAATACAGACTTAAAATTTTACTGGAATTAATTTTTCTGTTTCCAAGCTCATTAGCTAAAATAGCTAAAATTAACACCTAGTAAAAACTTAAACTTATATAGTGTGTTCTATGCGTGACTGGTACAATATTCATGCTTTAACTGCATAGTGACATTTCCTGTGACATCAGATCTGTATCAGGACTACAAAAAAAGTCTTAAAGAAACCAGGCATGTTTTGTTTTCATGAGTTTCACTTCCTGTCAGTGGGCTATTTGATTGAGGCTGCACTAAAATGCATTTTTTTTTTGGAATCCTGTAATTGGAATGGTTTTGTATTGGTGGCCAGACCCATCCTTACCTATTTCCCTATTCTTAATCCAAGACCAGTTAGAAGTAAGGCTGCGATTCATGGAGAAAAATGAGGCCTGGTATCTGAAAAGAACCAATCTGAAGCAGGGAAACCAGGTTTTAGTTGAAACCAACCATTTCCACACTATATTTGGTCGGTCATGTTCAATCAGTGACACTCATCCTTAGACATAAAACTGAATCTCATCAAAGATGCACCTACCATTCTCTGATGCTCCATACCCGGCGTTTCCACTAATGGTTGATGCTTGTGGAAATGGAACATGCCCTGACCTATATTGCTCTGCTGTGATTGGCTCTTGATCTTCACAAGTTCACAGGCAATGTCTGCACCTACACTAGCATTCTGCTTGATCAGGGCTTTGTCTGAAAAAAAAAACATTATGCTAAAACTGATTAATTAGCAACAAAAAATTTGGGACTTTAGTAGTGCCTTAAAATATTTTTATTTGGAATCAGACAGCCTTGTATTATATTAATAAAAGTTTTAACTGCCATTCATATTCAATTAAATTTTCCATACACTCCCCTTTCCTGAACTTATTATTGGTAAAAGACTGATGATTATGTCTTTATTGGCAACTGGCTGTTATCCAATAATTTTAAAACTACCAGTCTGCAGTTTGATAGAAATTTTTACAGCAGTGGGACATCACTGGTGAAAAACCACTTAAATATCATTGACAGCTGACATTACCATGTTGTGGTAAATATTTAGGAATTGCTGTCAACAACACAGCAGCCACTGAGTGCTGTCTGTTTAGCAAATAACCACAATATAACAGCCATGGAAGGGTGTCTCACCAGCATATAACCACAACACTCATTGAGAAGTGCCTCACTAGCATACAACCACAACATACCAACCATTAAGCAGCATCTCAGTAGTATATAACCACAACATACAAGCCACTAAAGAGTGTCTCACTAGCATAAAGCCATAACATACCAGCCATTGATGAGTGTCTCATCAGCATAAAACCACAACAGACCAACTATTGAGAAACATCTCAGTACCATATAACCACAACACTCATTGAATAGTGTCTCACTAGCATATAACCAATGAGGAGCATCTTGGGAGCATATAACCACAACATACCAACCACTGAGGAGCATCTCAGGAGCATATAACCACAACAGAACAAAAATGAAATATACAAGCCATAAAGGATTTTATCAAGATCTAGATCAGGCTCATTGATATGGATCACCTTTGAGGAGGTCCAAGCCACAACATGAGAACTCATCTCGTATTAAAATGTAGCTTAAGTCCGATGAAGAGTCTTTGAGCTATGCATGTAGATACTGAAGCAAAAATAGCCCAAAACAATTTTGGATTACCAATCTGGATCCAGAGCAGCTTTGAGGACCAAGCCATTGGTAGATGGGTGACCCGTCCTTTTGTAAACAAACAATCAGTGCCCATGAATGGGCTCTTTGTCAGCTTACTGACAGTGTGTGTTTTGAGATTAAGAGTAGAAGTGACAGAAGAAAAGGACACAAACATTGTGCCCTGCAAATGGTATTCAGAAGTAACAAAGTAACTGTTTAGGTGTAAAAAGCAGGTTAAAACATATTTAAAGAAAGTATTGCAAATGCAACAGTATTCAAGGTACAACTGATTTGCTCAACAGTGAGAATCTCAAAGTAGCTTTTGTTCAGCTATGCAATCAGTTAAAGGGCTGCAATTTTAATATGATATAGCTCACGCAAAGGTAGGTGAATAACATATTTAAAGAAATACTGTAAATCCAATAGTTTTCAAGTTACAACTGATTAACTCAACAGCGAGAACCTGAAAGTAGCTATTACTCAGCTATTCAAGGAGCTACATGTCTGCAATTTTACTATTTTATAGCTGACCCAAAAGAAGGTTAACAACATATTTAAACAGAATACTGTAAGTGCAATAGTTTTTAACTTACAACTGATTAACTGAACAGTGAAAACCTAAACATAGGTATTGCTCAACTATACAATGAGCCACAGGTCCACAATTTCACTATGTTACAGCTGACCCATAAGTATGTGAACAACATATTTAAACAGAATACTCTAAATGCAATAGTTTTCAAGTTACAACTGATTTACTCAACAGTGAGAGCCTAAAAGTAGTTATTGCTCAGCTATGCAATGACCTACAGGTCTGCAATTTTACTGTGTTATAATTGACCCAAAAGTATGTGAACAACATATTTAAACAGAATACTCTAAATGCAATAGTTTTCAAGTTACAACTGATTTCTCAACAGTGAGAGTCTAAAAGTAGGTATTGCTCAGCTATGCAAACACCTTACGGTTTCCGAGATATAGCCCGGACAAGATTTTATAGGTCAAGGTCACTATGGCAAGGTCAAAGGTCAAATTACAGTCAAACCATGACGTTGCACACCTACACTTCCTAACCAATGTCCCTACCACGTATAAACTTCCTACACCTTACGGTTTCCGAGATATAGCCCGGACAAGATTTTATAGGTCAAGGTCACTACAGCAACGTCAAAGGTCAAATCAAGGTCGCACCATGATGTTACACACCTACACCCCCTAACCAATGTCCCTAACAAGTATCAACTTCCTACCCCTTATGGTTTCCGAGATATAGCCCGGACAAGATTTTCAAACTCAAGGTCACTACGGCAAGGCCAAAGGTCAAATCAAGGTCACACCATGATGTTGCACACCTACACCTCCTTAACCAATATCCCTACCAAGTATCAACTTCCTACACCTTATGGTTTCTGAGATACAACCCGGACAAACTTTTCCCCGCCACCCGCCCATCCATCCGGACACCATGGGTGAAAACAATACCCCAACAGCCCTTAAGGGCTGTGGGGTAAAAAACAGCATGTCTCTAGGCCTTGCAGTTTTGGAGGAGAAGTTGTTCACGCAGACACGGACATGGACACCGCAGAGTGATGCCATAATGTCAGCTGACTAACAAATAAGCTGAGGTAAAAATATGACATTGACTCTGATCTGAAGTATACTTTTTGAGTTATGCACACAAATGCTTCCAGGCATGATGGCGACCAACAAGTGAGTAGAAGAAAGTCTCACAACATTTCACTATCCTGGTCACCTCAGTATTGAAGGCATCAGACCAGTATTACGTCCATTTTTCTTGCTGTTGGCCATGATGTTATGGCCATCCAAGATAGTATTTAGTTCCACAAGGTAAGCTGTTGTAACGCAATAAAGAGATGCGATTACAACACCCTTACTCCTCCCTTATGGGGTGGGAGTGTAATGAGTGTAATGACCCAGTGATGCCAAGTCCTCGCTACCTACTGTATTCATTTACCTTGTGTGTTTGTGATGACTTACTTGCTTGCAGTGACTTGCCCTCAGTGAGTTGATTCACCCTCTCCAGTATGTACGGTGTCACCTCTTTACCCTTGATGTTTTGTTGTCTATCAAGGTGAAAAACGGTGAAAAAATAAAATAAGAAAATTTGTTGAATGAGGTCAATTTTGCAAATTTTATCACAAGTAAAGACAAAAAATAGTATGTAGTTGTGAAATAGAATCATAGTAAGGGGGCACAGGTGAAGGTAAAACTGGTAAAGTAAGAAATCTAAAATTCGCCAAGAATCTAAAATTCGCCACCTCTAAAACCTTAGTTAATTTTATGAAGAAAATGATGTTTTTGTCAAAAAAATGGTATTTTTCAGTTCAAAAAGCCATAATTTACTATACATTCAACAAATCTCACCACAATTCATTTATTTTATTAGTATTTTCACATGTGGCGAATTTCAGATATGTGGCGAATTTTAGATTTCTTACTCTAAAACCTCTCATATTTGACAATTAACTAATAAATTACAGCATCTGAAGAGGTATTTTATAATTCTAAGGGGTTCGAAATGAAATGGATTCACTTTTTCCATGATCAGGTGACAACGTAAATAATGTCAATGGAAAGTAATTTTATGGAAATAATTTCCTGGGTTAATTATTTAGATTCATACCTGGGCAGAATTATTTTTAGACCCAAACATTTATTTATATGAACCACATAACAGGATCAATTAAACATGTCTATGTTTAATATAGAGAAATTACACTATAAAATATTAACTACTACAGTATTCTGTAATATAAAATGTGAGCATAAAATACTAATCAATTTATAATTTCTTAAAGCATGGGTTTATCTCACAAGTAAGAGGGACTGATAGTCAGGAAAAAACAGCACCTACTGAATCACCAAACCATTCAAACAAAACAAAACCATTGGCCTCAAATTGGCACTAAAAAGGATTCAAACTAGCCAATCACAATCATTGACTCAGTGATTTAGATGTAAAGCTTTGTAAGCTGTATCTTGAGTGGTCATATACCAATTGATGGCATTTTAATGCTCCAATAAAAGATATTATAAAAATAGCATCAGAGATGCCTGTACCCCACAGCCTGGGGAAATATTTTTCAACACCATGAGATATAGAAGCAGTATAACAGTACAAAGTTCAAAATACTTTCAGAGCAGTGTCAGTTATATTAAGGTCCAAATAATGCTTAAGTAGAGAAAATAATATCTAAGGAAAAGAAATGTATGTAAAGATGACGTATTAAAACAAAACAATTCAATAATAAAATGACAGCACTTATCAGTAAACCAAAAATGACTGAATTATGGTTTGGATGTTTTGAATATTACCCATGCATACAGAAGTGGCAATACATTCAATGAATGCTTATGTCTGGTGTTGAAGAAAAGCCTGTGGCTCACTTGATGAAATTCCATCTGTTACAATGGGAACTTGCAAAAGGAAATTCTTAATGAATTCTAATATGACTTTAACAGTGCTTAATCTGCATCAACAGACAGACCCAAAGGTGCAACAAGATTTTAAAGGTCAATACAGCAAGGTCAAAGGTCAATCAGTGTCACATCATGACATGGCACACCTAAAACCCTCAACCAATGTCCCTACCAAGTATAAACTTCCTACACCTTACGGTTTCCAAGACATAGCCTGGACCAGGTTTTATAGGTCAAGTTCACTACGGCAAGGTCAAAGGTCAAATCAGGGTGAGATATAGCCCGGACAAGGTTTTATAGGTCAAGGTCACTACGGCAAGGTCAAAGGTCAAATCAAGGTCAGACCATTATGTTGCACACCTACAACTCCTAACCAATGTTCCTACCAAGTATCAACTTCCTACACCTCACGGTTTCCGAGATATAGCCCCAACAAGATTTTATAGGTCAAGGTCACTACGGCAAGGTCAAAGGTCAAATCAAGGTCAGATCATGATGTTGCACACCTACACCCCCTAACCAATGTCCCTACCAAGTATCAACTTCCTACACCTTACAGTTTCCGAGATATAGCCTGGACAAGATTTTATACGTCAAGGTCACTACGGCAAGGTCAAAGGTCAAATCAAGGTCAGACCATGACGTTGCACACCTACAACCCCTAACTAATGTCCCTGCCAAGTATCAACTTCCTACACCTTATGGTTGGCGAGATATAGCCCGGACAAGATTTTCAAACTCAAGGTCACTACGGCAAGGTCAAAGGTCAAATGAAGGTCAGACCATGACGTTGCACACCTACAACCCCCAACCAATGTCCCTGCCAAGTATGAACTTCCTACACCTTACAGTTTCTGAGATACAGCCCGGACAAACTATTTCCCGCCGCCCGCCCACCCACCCGTCCGGACACCATGGGTGAAAAAAATACCCCGACAGCCCTTAAGGGCTGTGGGGTAAAAAGGGTTAATAAGTTGTGATATGTGTGAATTACATCTATGATGTTTATCCAAATAGGTACACCCTAAATTAACACAGACAAGGTGAAAGTTAAGTTTTTCACATCCTGTTCAACAGTCAAGAGTCAAATTGGGACAGGAAGTCAATATGGCCATATGTGGGATTTGGACCCACACAGAGGTGACAGCCTGTGAACAGATATGCCAAACTTAGTGACCACTACAGGAATAAATTACATATTAGAGTGCCTCAAGATAGTTTCAAACTATCAATCGATTGGCTGTATAAAACCTACGAAGCGCAAAGACGTGTCCATGGTCACTGTGCAGCCTACCATTTCAGAATAGGTCACAAAGAACCTCTAATTTACACAGAACCACTGCAAGTGGACAGCATCTTTGTACAAGTTAAATCAAGTTACTGTAGCATTCAGTAAATTAGTAAGTATATCTTTGTACACACTCAGCTTCTTGGACTGCAGTCTGTATGGCATGTTCTATCACAGCACCATCCAGTGAAAATTCTTCTGGTATTGGGACAGCAACTAACATCCCTGTATCCAACTCAAAGGACAGGCTGGCATCTGATGTACGAGAAAATATTACAGAAAACTTGACCAAAAAACAATAAAATTGTATATACCCAAAAGTTAATTCCATGTTTACATTTTGATGTAAAAATGCTACCAATCTTTACAACTTTCCACATTGTTAAAATGTATAAAAATTGGTTTTTATATGTCAGAAAACTATGATAATGTTTTGTGGAAAGAAGTTTCACAGCTGTCAGAAACTGATACCAAAGGACACTTAAACCTGGCCATATTGACTATACAAACAACCATATTATATGGGGACTCACAACCACTTTAATATTTTAGAGAAACAGGGTATGACTTTTGCAGAAATGGATCTTCTACCATTTTAGAACTGACAATATAATTAAAATCAACCAAATAGGTCCGACATTGCATCTTGATGTATTAGTTCCAAGATGGAACCAATTCAGTACAATATACAGAGAATTCCCCCAAGTGATGTGAAATATTGTAAGGCCTTTAGGGTGAGTTCACTCTATTTGAACTAGAAACAAGAATGAAATGTTAATGATAATCCAACCAGACAAAATTATTTGCAGGCCATGATTTTAGAAAAGATGTTTTCACATTCCAAATCCCCGGGACCAAGATTAATGGAGATGTAATTCATTTTATCTGGGGATATAATAATATTACCAAAGAGGAGTAACAAAATAGTGTATTTGATATGAAAAAGGCAGAATATTAACATAATAACTTAGGGCTCAGGTTTTTACATTAGAAACTCGTTCTGGAATGACAGCGTTAAAAAGGCAAAACAAGAGGAGAGTGCCCGTGAACGGGCACTGTGTCAGCTGACTGAGTGTTTTTGATTTGTGAAGGTGATTAGAGGACAGAATAATTATCAGGAAAAGGGCTGTACAGAAATACAGTAAATGGTAACTGAACAGCAAGTTCGAAAGAAATTCCGAAGCTGACAGAAGAAAAGGATAAAAAAGTTGTGCCCTGTAAATGGTATTATGAAGGAAAATAACAAGGTAATTGTTTAAGTGTAAAAAATAGGTTAAAACATATTTAAAGAAATACTACAATTGCAATATCCTCGTTCGACCTTGAAGAAGGGGTCCAAGGTCAAATCTAACCACACAAATACATTCCCAGCCCATGATTTCCTATGGTTTACCATTCCAAACCTCTAGGACCAATTATAAATGAGTTATAAGGACTTTTAAGCTTGGCTGTCCTCATTTGACCTTCAAGGAGGGGTCCAAAGGTCAAATCTGACCACACCAAAAGATTCCGAGCCAATGATTTCCTATGGGATGGTTTACCATCCCAAATCTCTGTCACCAATAATAAGCGAGTTGTAGGCACTTTCAATTTTCGCTATCCTCATTTGACCTTGAAGGAGGGTTCCAAGGTCAAATCGGACCATATCAACAGATTCACAGCCCATGATTTCCTGTCTGTTTACCATCCCAAACCTCTGGGACCAATAATAAGCGAGTTATAAGCACTTTTAAGTTTGGCTATCCTTGTTTGATCTTGAAGGAGGGGTCACTGAAGGTCAAATCTGACCACACCAAAAGATTCCCACCCCATGATTTCCTACAGGTTGGTTTATCATCCCAAACCTCTAGGATCAATAATAAGGGAGATATAAGCACTTTTCATGACTGACAAAAAACACCTGTGGCGGCCATCTTGTTTCTCAAAATGAGGCCAAAAATATTCCCAGACAACATTTTAGGGTTATTAATATATACTGCAAACTTAAGAAAGCTAGCTATAATATTTTTTTTCATCAGAGCAGTAATGGTGAAATCTCTCTCTACACGCTGCGGCTATCCAGTGGATACAATGATTTACTCAACAGTGAGAACCTGAAAGTAGCTATTGCTCAGCTATGCCATGACATAGAGGTCTGCAATTTCACTATGTTATAGCTGACCAAAAATTCTGTGAATAACATATTTAACAAATTACTCTAAATGTAATAGTTTTCAAGTTACAACTGATTTACTCAACAGTGAGAACCTCAAAGGAACTATTACTCTGCTATGCAATGAGCTACATGTCTGAAATTTTACTATGTTATAGCTAACCCAAAAGTAGGTGAACAACATATTTAAGCAAACTACTGTAAATGCAATAGTTTTCAAGCTACAACTGATTTACTCAATAGTGAGAACCTGAAAATAGCTATTGCTCCGCTATGCCATGAGCTATAGGTCTGTAATTTCACTATGTTATAGCTGACCCAAAAGTAGGTGAACAATATATTTTAACAAAATACTCCAAATGCAATATTTTTCAAGTTATAGCTGATTTACTCAACAGTCAGTACCTGAGAATAGCTATTGCTCAGTTGTGCCATGAGCTATAGGTCTATAATTTCACTACGTTATAGCTGACCCAAAAGTAGCTGAATAACATATTTGCACAAATTTCTGTAAATGCAATAGTTTTCCAATTATAACTGATTTACTCAACAGTGAGAACTTCAAAGTAGCTATTACTCAGCTATGAAATGAGCCACAGGTCTGAAACTTCACTATGTTATAGCTGACCCCAAAATAGGTGAATAACATATTGAAACAAAATACTCTAAATGCAATAGTTTTCAAGTTATAAGTGATTTACTCAACAGTGATAACCTAAAAGTAGCTATTACTCAGCTATGCCATGAGCTACAGGTCTGAAATTTTACTATGTTATAGCTGGCCCAAAAGTAGCTGAATAACACATTTATACGAAATTCTCTAAATGCAATAGTTTTTAAGTTACAAGTGATTTTACTCATGATGGAAGTTACTGAAAAGCCCAAAAGTAGCTATTACTCACTTAGCTATTGAGACAGACACCCTACTTACTCACCATATTGTAGCTATGAAAAAAGTAGCTGAATAACATATTTTAACAAAATGCTCTAAATGCAACACTTTTCAAGTTATAAGTGATTTACTCAACAGTGATAACCTAAAAGTAGCTATTACTCAGCTATGCCATGAGCTACAGGTCTGAAATTTTACTATGTTATAGCTGACCCAAAAGTAGCTGAATAACATATTTATACGAAATTCTCTAAATGCAATAGTTTTCAAGTTATAAGCGATTTACTCAACAGTGATAACCTAAAAGTAGCTATTACTCAGCTATGCCATGAGCTACAGGTCTGAAATTTCACTATGTTATAGCTGGCCCAAAAGTAGCTGAATAACATATTATATACGAAATTCTCTAAATGCAATAGTTTTTAAGTTACAAGTGATTTTACTCATAATGGAAGTTACTGAAAAGCCCAAAAGTAGCTATTACTCACTTAGCTATTGAGACAGACACCCAACTTACTCACCATATTGTAGCTATGAAAAAAGTAGCTGAACAACATATTTTCACAAAATGCTGTAAATGCAACACTTTTGAAGTTATAAGTGATTTAGTGCATGATTTCATGAATTATAATGCATTAAAAATTATTAAAAAAATTTATTAAAAAAAAGTAAGACAGATCCAGGTCTCATACTCACACAAGAGAATCTACCTCTGGCCTAGTACATATATGCAAGATATGAGAGAAATCCCTGCAATAGTCACTGAGAAAATTGTGATAAAAAGTTGAAATTTTCACACTTTTGGTGGGGGTACCCCCCTTGTAATGTCTCTAGCAAACAGACGAACAGACAGATTTGCATGCCTTGAACAATTTTTCATCCTCGATAGATAAGGTATCTTTTAAAAAAACAGCATGTCTCTAGGCCTTGTAGTTTTGGAGAAGAAGTTGTTCACGCGGACGCGGACGCCGCAGAGTGATGACATAATGTCAGCTGACTGACAAGTCAGCTGACATAAAAATAAAGGAAGGGTAAAGATCAGAAAAACAAATAATCCATTATTAACTAATATAACTGCATTACACTTTGATATGATGGGTTTTTTACAGTACTTTATGAATCAAATACAAGAGGAGAGTGCCCGTGAACGGGCACTGTGTCAGCTGACTGAATGTTTTTGATTTGTGATGGTGATAATGAGAGGAAAGCATAATTATCAGGGAAAGGGCTGTACAGAAATACAGTAAATGGTAACTGAACAGCATGTTCGAAAGATATTCCGAAGCTGACAGAAGAAAAGGACAAAAAAGTTGTGCCCTGCAAATGGTATTATGAAATAAAGTAACAAGTTTATTGTTTAAGTGTAAAAAGTAGGTTAAAAATATTTAAAGAAATACTATAAATGCAATATCCTTGTTCGACCATGAAGAAGGGATCCAAAGGTCAAATCTGACCATACCAAAAGATTCCCAGCCAAAGAATTTAGGATGGTTTACCATCCCAAACCTCTCGGACCAATAATAAGTGAGTCATAGGCACTTTTTAAGTTTGGCTATCCTTGTTTGACCTTGACGGAGGGGTCTAAGGTCAAATCCGACAACACAAAAAAATTCCCAGCCCATGATTTCCTGTAGCTTGTTTACCATCCCAAACCTGTAGGACCAATAATAAGCAATTGTAAGTTTGGCTATCCTCAATTGACTTTGAAGGAGGGGTCCCAGGTCAAATCTGACCACACCAAAAGAATCCCAGCCCATGATTTCCTATATGTTGGTTTACCATCCCAAACCTCCAAGACCAATAATACGCGAGTTATAAGCACTTTAAGTTTGGCTATCTTTGTTTGACCTGGAAGGAGGGGTCTAAGGTGAAATCCGACCACACCAAAAGATTCCCAGCCCATGATTTTCTATAGGTTGGTTTTCCATTCCAAACCTCTAGGACCAATAATAAGCGAGTTATAAGCACTTTTAAGTTTGGCTATCCTCATTTGACCTTGAAGGAGGGGTCCAAAGTAAAATCCGACCACACCAAAAAATTCCCAGCTCATGATTTTCTATAGGTTGGTTTTCATTCCAAACCTCTAGGACCAATAATAAGCGAGTTATAAGCACTTTTATCTTTGGCTATCCTCATTTGACCTTGAAGGAGGGTTCCAAGGTCAAATCGGACCATATTAACAGATTCCCAGGCCACGATTTCCTACAGGTTGGATACAATGATTTACTCAACAGTGAGAACCTGAAAGAAGCTATTGCTCAGCTATGCCATGACATAGAGGTCTGCAATTTCACTATGTTATAGCTGACCAAAACGTCTGTGAATAACATATTTAACAAAATACTCTAAATGTAATAGTTTTCAAGTTACAACAGATTTACTCAAGAGTGAGAACCTCAAAGTAACTATTACTCATCTATGCAATGAGCTACATATCAGAATTTTTGCTCTGTTATAGCTGACCTAAAAGTAGGTGAACAACATATTTAAGCAAAATACTGTAAATGCAATAGTTTTCAAGTTACAACTGATTTACTCAATAGTGAGAACCTGAAAATAGCTATTGCTCCGCTATGCCATGAGCTATAGGTCTGTAATTTCACTATGTTATAGCTAACCCAAAAGTAGGTGAACAATATATTTTAACAAAATACTCCAAATGCAATATTTTTCAAGTTATAGCCGATTTACTCAACAGTCAGTGCCTGAGAATAGTTATTGCTCAGTTGTGCCATGAGCTACAGGTCTGTAATTTCACTATGTTATAGCTGACCCAAAAGTAGCTGAATAACATATTTACACAAATTTCTGTAAAGGCAATAGTTTTCCAATTACAACTGATTTACTCAACAGTGAGAACTTCAAAGTAGCTATTACTCAGCTATGCAATGAGCCACAGGTCTGGAACTTCACTATGTTATAGCTGACCCCAAAATAGGTGAATAACATATTGCAACAAAATACTCTAAATGCAATAGTTTCCAAGTTATAAGTGATTTACTCAACAGTGATAACCTAAAAGTAGCTATTACTCAGCTATGCCATGAGCTACAGGTCTGAAATTTTACTATGTTATAGCTGACCCAAAAGTAGCTGAATAACATATTTATATGAAATTCTCTAAATGCAATAGTTTTCAAATTATAAGTGATTTACTCAACATTGAGAACTTCAAAGTAGCTATTACTCAGCTATGCAATGAGTCACAGGTCTGGAACTTCACTATGTTATAGCTGACCCCAAAATAGGTGAATAACATATTGAAACAAAATACTCTAAATGCAATAATTTCCAAGTTATAAGCGATTTACTCAACAGTGATAACCTCAAAGTAGCTATTACTCAGCTATGCCATGAGCTACAGGTCTGAAATTTTACTATGTTATAGCTGACCCAAAAGTAGGTGAACAACATATTTAAGCAAAATACTGTACATGCAATAGTTTTCAAGTTACAACTGATTTACTCAATAGTGATGACCTAAAAGTAGCTATTACTCAGCTATGCCATGAGCTACAGGTCTGAAATTTTACTATGTTATAGCTGACCCAAAAGTAGCTGAATAACATATTTATACGAAATTCTCTAAATGCAATAGTTTTCCAACTGATTTACTCAATAGTGAGAACTTTAAAGTAGCTATTACTCAGCTATGCCATGACCTACAGATCTAAAATTTCACTATGTTATAGCTGACCCAAAAGTAGCTGAATAACATATTTATACGAAATTCTCTAAATGCAATAGGTTTTAAGTTACAAGTGATTTACTCAATAGTGAGAACTTCAAAGTAGCTATTACTCAGCTATGCAATGAGCCACAGATCTGAAACTTCACTATGTTATAGCTGATCCCAAAATAGGTGAATAACATATGAAACAAAATACTGTAAATGCAATAGTTTCCAAGTTATAAGCGATTTACTCAACAGTGATAACCTAAAAGTAGCTATTATTCAGCTATGC
This sequence comes from Sabellastarte sp. h YS-2021, assembly GCA_964017235.1. Taxonomy (NCBI): domain Eukaryota; kingdom Metazoa; phylum Annelida; class Polychaeta; order Sabellida; family Sabellidae; genus Sabellastarte; species Sabellastarte sp. h YS-2021. The sequence continues at coordinate 49,699,628 of OZ024936.1, read as the reverse complement.
CATGAGCTACAGGTCTGAAATTTTACTATGTTATAGCTGACCCAAAAGTAGCTGAATAGCATATTTATACGAAATTCTCTAAATGCAATAGTTTTCAAGTTATAAGCGATTTACTCAACAGTGATAACCTAAAAGTAGCTATTACTCAGCTATGCCATGAGCTACAGGTCTAAATTTTACTATGTTATAGCTGACCCAAAAGTAGCTGAATAACATATTTATACGAAATTCTCTAAATGCAATAGTTTTTAAGTTACAAGTGATTTTACTCATGATGGAAGTTACTGAAAAGCCCAAAAGTAGCTATTACTCACTTAGCTATTGAGACAGGCACCCAACTTACTCACCATATTGTAGCTATGAAAAAAGTAGCTGAATAACATATTTTAACAAAATGCTCTAAATGCAACACTTTTCAAGTTATAAATGATTTTGTGCATGATTTCATGAATTTTAATGCATTAAAAATTATTAAAAAAATTTATTTAAAAAAAAGTAAGACAGATCCAGGTCTCATACTCACACAAGAGAATCTACCTGTGGCCTAGTACATATATGCAAGATATGAGAGAAATCCCTGCAATAGTCACTGAGAAAATTGTGATTAAGTGTTGAAATTTTCACACTTTTGGTGGGGGTACCCCCCTTGTAATGTCTCTAGCAAACAGACAAACAGACAGATTTGCATGCCTTGAACAATTTTTCATCCTCGATAGATAAGGTATCTTTTAAAAAAAACAGCACGTCTCTAGGCCTTGTAGTTTTGGAGGAGAAGTTGTTCACGCGGACGCGAACTCGGACGCATACGCGTACGCCCACGCCGCAGAGTGACGACATAATGTCAGCTGACTGACAAGTCAGCTGACATAATAAATCACTAGACTTTCTGTACTGCCTGTATACTGTATGTTCTGTATGGACCAAATTCACAATAACCTACTCTAATCTAATCTACTGCTTTGCAGGCACAATATCTTCCCCATAAAGGGGAACTCAGTGCGCTGGTTAACAGAAATCGTTTATCGTAAGGAGAGTCGAGAGGCGGTCAAGGTCAGTGATTCAGAGTTATGGGTGTGACCAAGAGGGAAAGAGACTAAGTTGGGAAACTGGAGTTGAAGAGGTGGGATTTAAGGTGTTTACTCAATGATGCAACAGAGGGGCTATTTCTTATTTGGAAGGGGAGGGAGTTCCAAAGAACTGGGGCGTAGTGACTAAATAATCTCCATAGTTGTAAACAAGCAAAGCAAAACCTGTATCATACAATCCTCTTGGGGAGTAACAATTAGATCAGATAATAATAGGGTTGGATAACAGAATTGCTTAAGTAACAGGTTTATGTGGAGTTGGGAGAATGGATGTGAGGTCGGATAATTAAAAATTCAGATAATAGAGGGTCGGATAATCCAGGTTTTACTGTTAAATCTCTAAAAGTAAAAAAAAAATGTATTAAGCAACACTGACCGAGTATTTCTGCAGCCTCTCTGGCATTTTCCACATTATAAGGTGCCTGGCAGCCGCTGTCATGACTGTAGAATGCTGGGAAAGTTTTACTGGATCCAAAGGTAGCAACAGATACACCCTGTGTCTCCTGCATGTGTTAATACATAGACACAATCCATCACTGGACAGACTTTATGCAGATCATATTCCAATCTGATGTTAAAACCACAAAGGCAACGGTAAAGACTCTGAGTGCTACTATGATAGTACTGCCACAATCATAATCCATCATTGTACTGACTTTGTATAGGATCATAGTCCAATTTGTTGGGTTTTTTTTTTTTTTTTTTTTTTGTTTTTGTTTTTTTTTATAGTTTTTTGGGGTTTTTTTATGATGGCAAAACCGTGCACCCAATGTCACTCACTGATTGTGATGTCCCAGCACTTGTGATGTCATAGCATTGGGACCAGTCATAATGATATCACATAACTCCATTATAGCGATGTCATTGACAATACCTTTCCTGCAAATCTATTGGTCAATCAGGTGAAATCACCTTGGTTATCAAAACTTGACCATCCAAAGTCAAAACAAGCACAGTCACACACACAAGGAAACACGTGCTAAGGAGTTAGAGTAATAATTTGCCACATAATACCTGTATTCCAATTTGTAGTTTAGAACCACAAGGCAAATCTGAAGACTGAGTGCACCATTAAACCACAATTTTAATAGAATATGCAAATATGTATTTAGCTTTTTTTGTTCAACTATTAATTATAAAGACCAGAAGTGCACAGTGAACAAAAACCTGTCTGTGCACATAGAATCAGCAGGGAGTAAAACAAGCAATAATGGCCCACTGAAAAACGGAAGTGCTCTTTCGATTGCTCGATTGTATGTTGGTAGTAAAATCGTCTGCTTTTACGACAGTGATCATGCATTCAAAACAATATGGCAGCATATTTGTTCATGTCACCTCATAAAAATAAAGGGATATTTCTTGTAACCAGGTAGGCCGGTCTTTATAATAGTAATAAATACCTCATGCTCGGGCGTTTGTTACAGGATATACGCCCGGCAAAAATTCCTTAGTAATGCCCTCGCACCTGATGGCGCTCTGGCATTATTTGGAATTTTTGGCGGGCGTATATCCTGTAACAAACTCCCTCACAATCGGTATTTATTCCTACAACAAATATTTGTTCATTAGGCGGACCTTTATACGGAGTTATCCTGTAGATATTTTTGCCACTTTACCAATGAGAATTGAGGACACAAGTACATTGTGTTAGAGAATACAGATTAGCTTATTATTAGAGTGACTTCACACTGTATTTATCTTGCCTCATTTATAATTGGCCAGTTTGGTGATCACCCTTAGTAACAGTGGGAAATACTCCAGATTTGTTTGTTTACTTTATCATTTGTACATTTACTGCTAGTTTTTTATTTTTATTGGCGATTGTATAAAAGTATAAAACACTATGATTTTCACCAATGTTTTCTACTCTGAGAAATGTGGTTCAGACCGATAACACAGAATATCCACTAATTTAACCAATAACAATCAGTCTGTTTAAATGTTTAGCTGACCACTAAATTAACTTGGTCTACTTACAAAATACTCTTGTCCATTTCTTGTCCATTTCTGTATATTTATACTTCAGTGCAATTCTGCATATTTTAAAAAAGTACTTAAGTCCAATTCTGTATACTTATGAAGTACTTCAGTCTGATTCTGTATACTTATGAAATACTCTGGTTCAATTCTATATACTTACAAAATAGCCTGGTCCAATTTTGTATACTTAAGAAATACTCCACTATCTGGGAAGATTCAGAAAATAGATGGCAGGATAATATAGGTTCTCCTGTGGAAAGTCTTCATTATATTATATACTTTAGAAATATTTTGGTGTTACTGGAATGTCCTTCTTTATATATTTATGAGATCCTCTGGTTTGAGTGGAATGTCCTAGATTATTATACACTTATGAGATACTCCAGTGTAGATATTCCAGCTTTGTGGAATGTCCTTCAATATATACTTACAAGATATTCCAGTGTTAGTGGAATGTCCAGTATGGACTTGATACCAGAGGACACCACACATACTGGAGTTCTTCCTAACTCTGTCAGGTCAGAGCTAACATCCATGCCTAAAAGTTCAGAGGTACAAAGTTAAACTTAGGTTTTTCATTTGAATGCAAAAGACATACTTCTAAGTCCCCGCCACTTATATAGTCTTTGAATATCAAGAAATAAATCTGTTTCCAATGCAAGTAGCAGAAACATTATGTTTTGGTCTGAGTATACGTATACAAAACATGAGACAATGAATGAGTACATTTATTACAGTCTGGATTTAATGTTGCAATTATTACAGGTGTAAAAACTTTTTTTGCCCAGCATGTGACAATTAAAAACAAACAAAGCAACCAAAAATTATTACTTAAGACTGTGTATTTTTTTTCTATTTTCCTAAGTTTTATGAAGTTACAATCAATAAGCTCCAGAAATAATAAATGTTAAATATTCGCAAAGATGCAAAATTATTGCAATATTTTGGGGATGATTAAGCGTGCTTAGTAACCACTTCAGAGGGAATAATGTTTTGTAATTTTCCTTTTGATATTTTGACCTTTTACTTGTATCTGTGGAAACTTACTGGCCTGTGCACCTCTATGGACTCCACCCACTCCACCTGTCACAAACACTGGGATTCCTGCCCTATGAGCAGCGACCATCGTACCTGAGACAGTGGTGCCACCTAGCAGGCCCTGAGGTAAATACAATAAGATACAGGTGTTGAATACTGGGATTCATGCTCTCCGAGCAGCAACCATTGAACAAGAGAAAATGGTGCCACCTAACAAGCCTGAAGTTATATACAGGATGATATACTGTAAATGACCTATTTAGCGCATCCGCCCTTGTAACCGCACCCTCTCTTTTTTCATCGGTGACAGTGCACAATATCCACATATTTTTTATATATTGTACGTATTTTTACTTAATAAAGTGACATTTTTGCCATGGATTTTGAGTTTGTTTATATCTACCGCCATATTTACAGGAAGTGGGTATTTTTAGTAGATTCTAAATGTCGGAACACCGTTATTCTTACCGGATTGACCTATACTTCATCCGGGAAAGTGTTTCATGATGGGTGTGCTAAAAGGGGAACTTTTCCCATCAAAATATTGAATAAAAATAGTCTTTCCGTAGCGCACTGTGCGCTAAATAGGTCATTTACGGTAGGTTTTAAATTTAGGGATTCCCACAATGGGAGCAGCAACCATTGTACCTGAGATTGTGTTGACATCCCGAGGTAAATACAGTAATATACAAGTGTTAAATAGCTTCTGCATTTTTTATTTCAGTTTTAGTTTTGTGATTGATTTTAACTGTTGAATACATTTAATTATAACAAAATACAACTCTATTCAGAGATTCACAGAAATGAGTTGGCACATTACAATAATGTGGACCAAAACTGGAAACTTCAAATTTTATTTATTACGATATCACAATTCATATTTACACCATTAAAACCGGTTTAATTTAAATATAGATCCCACCACCCCAAAAATATATTTGTGCAGGTGAAGGTTAGTTATAACCATAACTATATACTGTGCATATTGGATGTTTTAGTTATAAAAGCCCTATAAATATAGCTGCAAATCAGGGAATATATAGGTGGTAAACAATGGGGGTCAACTGTAAATAAACAGTGTCCTGTAACTCATATTTACAATACAAGGAAACACTAAAGACTAAATGTACTCACAGATAATTAATCTATTATCAGCTCACTATTATCAGTTTTATAATGACCACTCGTTGTCTTATACATACTACATTTGTACAAGGAAACACTAATGGATAGACACCATAGGTAACAAGACCACTGCTGCGGTGTGTATCTCCCGCCGAGTATTAAAGGGGAAGAAATACCATTTCTGAGATATTCACATTTTTCATTTTCCGCTAATATCCAAGATGGCCGCCAAAAGTGGCGAAAATTGAAATTTTTCTCCTAGGCCCAGGATACTCCTGTACTATTCTGCAGGTCAAAAAAATTCACTTGAAATCGCTCTATCTCTTACTGTTTCCGAGATATTTTCAATATTTTATTTTCCACTAAAATTTAAGATGGCTGCCAAAAGTGGTGAAAATTGAAATTTTTCCCTTTGCATAGGATACTCTTGTACTACCCTGTGGGTCAAAAATTCGCTCGAAATCGCTCGATCTCTTACGGTTTTTGAGATATTCAGACTTTTTCATTTTCCGCTAAAATCCAAGATGGCTGCCAAAAGTGGTGAAAATCAAAATTTTTCCAAGATATTTTCAATATTTTATTTTCCGCTTAAATCCAAGATGGCCGCCAAAAGTGGCGAAAATTTAACTTTTTCCCCTTTGCATAGGATACTCTTGTACTTCCCTGTGGATCAAAAATTCGCTCGAAATTTCTGTATCTCTTACAGTTTTCAATATATTCACACTTTTTCATTTTCCGCTCAAATCCAAGATGGCCACCAAAAGTGGAGAAAATTGAATTTTTTTTCCTTTGAATAGGATTCTCTTGTACTACTCTGTGGATCAAAAATGCTTGAAATCACTCTGTTACAGTTTTCGAGACATTCACACTTTTTCATTTTCCGCTAAAATCCAAGATGGCCACCAAAAGTGGCGAAAGTTGAAATTTTTGCCCTAAGTACAGGATACTCCTGTTCTACCCTGTGGGTCAAAAATTCGCTCGAAAGCGAAATCTCTTAAGGTTTGTGAGATATTTGTGAATTTTCACATTTTCACTAAAAGTAGCAATAAAGTAGCCATTACTCACATGCACATTGAGCAACAGTTGTGAAACTTACATATGTCACAGTTCACAAAAAAGTAGATAGAAAGTAGAGAGAAATTATGTAGCTGCAATACTTTTGAAGATATAAGCCATTTACTCATTATGGTTACTCTTAAAAATTGACAAAGTAGCTATTACTCACTTAGCTATGGAGATACACTTCCAAACTACTGACGATGTTGTAGCTGTGGAGAAAGTAGTTGAACAACATACTGGAACAAAATACTCTAAATGTAATACTAGTAGTTTGAGAGTTAAAAGTCATATAATTATTTTAGGTAAAAGTGCTATTACTCACTCAAAAGTAGGCCAAAGTTCACCAAACCCCCCAAAAATATTGAAGAGCTTAAAAATTCATTAGGACAAGTAATTTACCAAAAATGTGTAACTGTAGTAGTTTCAGAGAAAACTGCGTGACACACACACCGACGCACCCCCGCACGCACGCACATGGTGCAAATTATAATCTCCCGCCGGCACACCGGGCGGGTGATAATTAATCTATTGCATGAGGCTCTTATCATAATTTTTGCAAAATGAGTTTATTTATTAAATTTATCATTTTTCTGACTGCTCAATGGTTTAAATAAGTACCAAAAAAAAAAACTGCAGTCCAAAATAGAATTGACAATTAAACAAACACATCAGGTCCTTAATCTAATCTAACAAGGACTTTTACAGCATCTATGGCCCTTAATCGTCATCCTCAGTCTCAAAGGCGCAACTATACATAACAGCTTGAATACTTAAAGGGCTATTTTAGCTGAAATGTATCCTGTTATAGGGAATTCCTTATCTCATAAAAGTTTTTTCCGAATGCTTTGAAACAGGACTTGGGAGTTAAGGCTGAACTGTTATCTCCTAGAAATTTCCTGAAGCTTATTTTCACATGGTGAATTTTACACAGTGGACCCCTCTATTATCATACCTTCAAGTATCTGAATATTCAGTTTTATGAACACAATTCTGCTCTCCAAATTTATTATATCCTACTTTTTATACTAATACAGCTCTTCTATATATCATGATCTTTTTATTATCCCAACAAGATGGATCTCTCAGCATATGTTTGGATTATAGATACTTGTTTTTTTCATTATGGGCAACTAGTTTCATACCTTACTGAGTACATAAGGTAGATCCCTTCTTGAAGTCTTCACTGCACCAGAATCACCCTCACAAACCAAAGCCAACTCAGACTGCTCCAAACCTGAAAATAAATTGTCATAAAATGTGTAATTTAACACTTTCCTAAAAAATATGACTAATGTCTAATGTCTAATGTGGACTTTTATAGCGCTTAATCTCCATCACTGATGGACTCTAAGGCGCATATAAACATAAAGCAAGGCAGTTAGCGTTAATCAAGGGACATAGCCAGGTCGTAACCAAGGAGACACAGATGTGACGGGGGAGGCTATGGTGGGTAGGCTTTTGCAAACAGGTATGTTTTAAGCTTCTTTCTGAAGGAGGCAACTGATGTTGCACCGCGAACATCTTGAGGGAGGTCATTCCAGATCTTAGGAGCATCAAAGGCAAAACTATGGCCAAAATGTTTGGCTGACTTGAAGACTGATGAATGGAAAGGAGGAACTGTAAGGTGACTATGACTATGCCTAGCACTGTAGGGACAACTACTAAAAGACAAGAACGGTTCGAAATAAGAAGGAGAACCACTATGCAAAAATTTATACACAAAGTGTTGCAGTTTTGAAAATACAACGGTACCTAACAGGCAACCAGTGGAGTTTCTGTAGAATGGGTGTAACATGAGCATACTTTCTATGATTTGTAACAATACGAGCAAGGGTGTTCTGAATACTTTGCAATTTGTACTGACTGAAACCGGACAAACCTCTGAACAGAGAGTTACAATAGTCCAGATGACTACTAACCAAGGCATTTGCAGCAAGGACTGCCACTTCAGGAGTGAGATACTTTCTAATTCTACGGAGGTCACGCATCTGAAGGAAGCATGCTTTGCAAGTCCTCTTGATATACTCAGAGAATGAAAAATCTGCATCAAACCACACACCTAGATCTCTAACAGAATCAACTGGATGAAAAAGGCTACCAGGAATGCTAACAGGAAAGTGAGAGGAAATCTTCTGACGTTGAGCCTTGGAACCAAAGACAATAAACTCAGTTTTTTCAGGGTTGAGCTTCAATTTACTGAGAGACATCCACTCTTGGACATCATGAAGGCAGGCATTTAGCTTGGCGAGAGCCGAAGAACCATTCTTGTGGGAGAGATGGATGTATAACTGAGTATCATCCACATAAAAATGGAATTTAATATGCGGGTGGAGGCAAATAATTTTACTAAGTGGTGTTGTATAGAGTGAAAACAGTAACGGACCCAGAACACAACCTTGCGGAACTCCATAGGTGAGATTGCTTAATTCAGATAGTGTGGAGCCTATCTTAATGGCCTGGCAACGATTTCTTAAATAGGAAGCAAACCACCTTAGAACTGTTCCACCAATACCAAACCAGGATTTAAGGTAACCAAGGAGAATATTAAGGTCTATACTGCTTCTAGGCATAAGTTAGCCGCGGTCATAAGTTGGCCGCCATCACCAAATCTTGAAATTGCTACAAATTTAAAAGCCGATTGCAATCGTAAATAGTCCATTATTATTACATTAATGCTTTTTATTCGTTTTAAACACTGTACAAAGACTTATTTGTCTGTTTGGCCCAATTAACTTAGTGGTGGCCAACTTATGACCGCGGCCAACTTATGCCTAGAAGCAGTAGTGTCAAATGCGGCTGATAAGTCAAGAAGTACTAGAGCTGTGGGTTCACCGCTTGCCAGAGAGAGATGAACCTCGTTTTTTATAGACAATAAAGCAGTTTCCATGGAATGTCCTGGCTTATATGCTGACTGATGAGGATTGCACTATTAACAATAGATTTTATAGTGGAGCTTTGTTAGTCCTGTCAATCTTCGATTAGGCAGAGCCTGCATATATTTTGATGGCATTACAATTGGGTAATATAGGCAGCCAATCTAAGGAAAGGTGCTCCAAAGAGGCTTAGAGCTCCAAACCTAAGTACTCTCTAAAACCATTTTTATGTTTAGCTCAGCATTAAATAAGATGTCTTCATTCAAACATCAAGCAAGACTTAGTAGCAGATATTTGACTTACAATATTGGTTAAAAATGGCATCAGAGATGCCTGTACCCCACAACTTAGGGGAATATTTTTAACACCATGACATATAGAAGTAGTGTATCAGTACAAAGTTCAGGACACTTTCAGAGCACTGTCAGTTATATAAAGGTCCAAACAATGTTTAAAATTTAATAGAGAAAATAATGTCTAAGAGAAAGATAATGCATGTGAAGATGAAGTATTAAAACAAGACAATTAAATAACAAGAAGAGAATTAATCAGTAAACTAAAGATTACGACACTCTTTATCTACATCTGGCATGGCCAAATTATGGTTTGGATGTTTTGAATATTACCAAGCATACAGAAGTGGCAATACATTTAATGAATGCTTATGTGTGGTGTTGGAACAAAGTCTGTGGCTCACTTGATGAAATTTACAATGGGAAGTTGTAAAAGTAAAATTCTTAATGAATTCTAATATGACTTTAACAGTGCTTAATCTGCATCAAAAGACAGACCCAAAGGTGCAACAAGATTTTAAAGGTCAAGGTCACTATGGCAACGTCAAAGGTCAGATCAAGGTCAGACCATGATGCTGCACACCTACACCCCCTCACCAATGTCCCTACCAAGTATCAACTTCCTACACCTTACGGTTTCTGATATATAGCCCGGAAAAATTTTATAGGTCAAGGTCACTACAGCAAGGTCAAAGGTCAAATCAAAGTCACACCATGACGTTGCACACCTAAACCCCCTAACCATTGTCCCTACCAAGTATCAACTTCCTACACCTTACGGTTTCCGAGATATATAGCCCGCACAAGATTTTGTAGGTCAAGGTCACTACGGCAAGGTCAAAGATCAAATCAAGGTCAGACCATGACGTTGCACACCTACACCCCCTAACCAATTTCCCTACCAAGTATCAACTTCCTACACCTTAGGGTTTCCGAGATATAGCCCAGAAAAGATTTTATAGGTCAAGGTCACTACAGCAAGGTCAAAGGTCAAATCAAGGTAACACCATGACATTGCATACCTACACCCCCTAACCAATGTCCCTACCAAGTATCACCTTCCTACACCTTACAGTTTCCGAGATATAGCCCGGACAAACCTTATCCCACCGACCGCCCGCCCACCATGGGTGAAAACAATACCCTGACAGCCCTTAAGGGCTATGGGGTAACTAGAGAAATAACATATTAGGGAAAAGGTTTGCCTAACTTTAATACTTTTGAAGATATTTGGCATTTACGTCTTTCATTATTTTGCTACAAATAAGAAAATAACTATTACTCACTTATGGTATGCAATGGAACATCAAACTATGTACCATCTTATAGCTAAGGACAAAGTAACTGAACTACATATTTCAAGAAAAAACTCCAACTGCAATACTTTTTGAGTTATGAGTCCTTTACTCAAAGTAGCTAAAATTCCTATTACTCACTTATCTTTAGGCCTAAGTCCACAAATCAAAAGATTTTTCAAGGGCATGAAAATTCATTAGGACAATTAATTGACAAAAAAATCTGTAGCAGCAGCTATAGTAGTTTTGGAAAAATCTGCGTGACACACTAACGCACACGCTCACACACAGACACATGATGTATTTTATAATCTCCCTCCCAGGTTAAAGCCTGGTAGGAGATAATAACAAAAGCATTGAAAACTAGCTATTTTTATAGCTTTAAAGATTCTTTCAACTGACACACGGGCCACATGCTAAATTCTACAAGCTAATATCAATATCAATTTTTTTAAACACAAATTCAGGTTACTAACTGGCTCGTTAGTCTAGGGGTATGATTCTCGCTTCAGGTGCGAGAGGTCCCAGGTTCAAATCCCGGATGAGCCCTCAAAAGTTTAGATTCACCTAAATTTTAGTTGAACAAGTGATACAGCATTTATGGGTCAAATATCATATTGAAAAGACATAAATGGGTTAACCTGGAATTGTCTTTCATTATAAATGAAGGCAAAATAATGATTTTCATATTGTAACTCTAGTGTCAATCATTTTACCAATGTGTTCAGAGGAATTGGACCAAATTTTGACATTGTTCAACCAACCCATTTGGTGTATTCCCTAAATTACTTTTCCAAACCAACAGGGCACAAAACATTCTTTTTTCATTATACTGAAGAGGTTCAGACTCACAAAGGTACCTTAAAAGGGAAACACATTAAACAATTGCAAACAAGCTATTTTTATAGAATTATGGATTGCTTCAATACCATCTGCTACAACTAAGTTTTTTGAAAAAAAAATTAGACTATCACATGGCTCGTTGGTCTAGGGGTATGATTCTCGCTTTGGGTGCGAGAGGTCCCGGGTTCAAATCCCGGACGAGCCCAAGAGAATTTTAAACAAGCAATCAGTGCCCATGAACGGGCTCTGTGTCAGCTGACTGTGTGTTTTAAGTTTCAGAAGCGAAAGCAGAAAATGACACAAAAGTTGTGCCCTGTAAATGGTATTCAGAAGTAAATAACAAGTTCACTGTTAAGGTGTTAAAAGTAGGTGGAAAACATTTCAACAATTGTTATTCAAAATACTCTAAATGCAATAGTTTTCAAGCTACAACTCATTTACTCAACAGTGAAAATCTGCAGGGCAGATAGTATCTATTGCTCAGCTTTGCAATGGGCTTCAGGTCTTCAATTTCACTATGTTATAACTGCTTGAAAATTATGTGAATAACATATTTGGACAAAATAGTGTAAATGCAATACTTTTCAAGTTACAACTGATTTACTCAACAGTGAGAACCTCAAAGTGCTATTGCTCAGTTATGCTATGAGCTACAGGTCTACAATTTCACTGTTATAGCTGAACCAAAAGTAGGTGAACAACATATTTGAACAAAATTTTCTAAATTCAATAGTTTTCAATTATGAGCTATTTACTCAACAATGAGAACCTCAAAGTAGCTATTGCTCAACTATGCCAGGAGCTACAGGCCTGTGATTTTACTATCTTATAGCTCACCCAAAACTAGGTTAATAACTTCTTTTAAAAAATACTGTAAATGCAATACTTTTCAAGTTATAAGTGATTTAGTGCATGATTTCATGCATTTTAATGCATTAAAAATTATTTAAAAAATTCACAAAAAAATTAAGAAAGATCCAGGCCTGATACTCACACAAGGGAATGTGAAAGATATGAAAAAAATCCCTGCAATAGTCAATGAGAAAATTGTGATAAAGTGTTGAAATTTTCTAGTGCAGTAACGACGCGGCTCGACTTGGTCATAGTCGGTCGTGAGTGTTGAATTTACGACGCGTCGGTTCATAGATTATAAAGATCAATTTTTCCTCAAAACCATTATAGTACACCAAATATTACTTACCTTATAAAATCTTAAGATAATTAGAAAGCAATCACATTCTTAAGTTGTCACGACTTTCAAGTGGAAACAACAATGGCTGCTTCCCTCAATATTTTAACCGGAAATATAAATTCTCTCGAGATTCAGTACTTTATTGGCTAGGGTGAAAGATCAAACTACAAAAATTCATTTTTTATTTAAAACCGGTTAATTAATAAAATGTATTTCTTCTGAAGTCCTTGATCAACATTAGTACGACTTTCGTCGGTTCACCGTCGTCTATTGGTTCCGATGCGTCGACTCTAGTATTTCTTCACAACTTACAGCACTAAAATTTTCACACTTAGGGTGGGGGGTACCTTGCTGGAAATGGCTCTAGCAAACAGACTAACAAACAGATCTGCATGCCTTGCACAATTTTTCATCCTCGATAGATAAGGTATATTTTAAGAAAAAACAGCATATCTCTGGGCCTTGTAGTTTTGGAGGAAAAGTCACTCTAGCCTGCGCCCAAGCCGCAAAGTGACGACTTAATGTCAGCTGACATAAAAAATAACTCAATTTACTATGGATTTCATATTTTTTCTATATTTTCAACAAAATGACCAAATTTTACATTCGATTGCTACATTTGGTCTGGTTTTGAACACGTTGGTTCTATGATCAAACTAGATCACAGTTCGCTAGCTTGTAGAGTTCACCAAACCCAAAAAATATTGAAGAGCGTAAAAATTCATTAGGACAAGAATTTACCAAATATGTGTAATTCTAGTAGTTTCAGAGAAAACTGCGTGACACACTCATGCACACATGCACGTACGCACACACATGGTGCAAATTATAATCTGCCCCCAAGCTTAATAACATATCAGGGAAAAGGTTTGCCTAACTTTAATACTTTTGAAGATATTTGGCATTTAGTTCTTTTATTATTTTGCTACAAATAAGAAAATAACTATTACTCACTTATGGTATGCAAAGGAACCCCAAACTATGTACCATCTTATAGCTAAGGACAAAGTAGCTGAACTACATATTTCAAGAAAAAACTCCAACTGCAATACTTTTTGAGTTATGAGTCCTTTACTCAAACTAGCTAAAATTCCTATTACTCACTTATCTTTAGGCCTAAGTCCACAAATCAAAAGATTTTTCAAGGGCATGAAAATTCATTAGGACAATTAATTCTAATTGACAAAAAAATCTGTAGCTATAGTAGTTTTGGAGAAATCTGCGTGACACACTCACGCACACGCTCACACACAGACACATGATGTATTTTATAATCTCCCTCCCGGGCTAAAGCCTGGTAGGAGATAATAACAAAGCATTGAAAACTAGCTATTTTTATAGCTTTAAAGATTCTTTCAACTGACACATGGGCCACATGCTAACTTCTACAAACTAATATCAATATCAATTTTTTACACACAAATTCAGGTCACGAACTGGCTCGTTGGTCTAGGGGTATGATTCTCGCTTCGGGTGCGAGAGGTCCCGGGTTCAAATCCCGGACGAGCCCTCAAAAGTTTAGATTCACCTAAATTTTAGTTGAACAAATGATAAGCATTAATTTGTCAAATGTCATATTGAAAAGACATAAATGGGTTAACCTGGAACTGTCTTTCATAAATGAAGGCAAAATAATGATTTTTATATTGTAACTCTAGTGACAATTATTTTACCAATGTGTTCAGAGGAATTGGACCAAATTTTGACATTGTTCAACCAACCCACTTGGTGTATTCCCTAAATTACTTTTCCAAACCAACAGGGCACAAAAGATTCTTTTTTCACTATACTAAAGAGGTTCAGACTCATAAAGGTACCTTAAAAGGGAAACACATTAAACAATTGCAAACAAGCTATTTTTATAGAATTATGGATTGCTTCAATACCATCTGCTACAACTAAGTTTTTTGAAAAAAAAATTAGACTATCACATGGCTCGTTGGTCTAGGGGTATGATTCTCGCTTTGGGTGCGAGAGGTCCCGGGTTCAAATCCTGGACGAGCCCAAGAGAAATTTAAACAAGTAATCAGTGCCCATGAATGGGCTCTGTGTCAGCTGACTGGGTGTTTTTAGTTTCAGAAGCGAAAGCAGAAAATGACACAAAAGTTGTGCCCTGCAAGTGGTATTCAGAAGTAAATAACAAGTTCACTGTTAAGGTGTTAAAAGTAGGTGGAAAATATTTCAACAATTGTTATTCAAAATACTCTAAATGCAATAGTTTTCAAGCTACAACTCATTTACTCAACAGTGAAAATCTGCACGGCAGATAGTATCTATTGCTCAGCTTTGCAATAGGCTTCAGGTCTTCATTTTCACTATGTTATAACTGCTTGAAAATTATGTGAATAACATATTTGGACAAAATAGTGTAAATGCAATACTTTTCAAGTTACAACTGATTTACTCAACAGTGAGAACCTCAAAGTGCTATTGCTCAGTTATGCTATGAGCTACAGGTCTACAATTTCACTGTTATAGCTGAACCAAAAGTAGGTGAATGACATATTTGAACAAAATTTTCTAAATTCAATAGTTTTCAATTATGAGCTATTTACTCAACAATGAGAACCTCAAAGTAGCTATTGCTCAACTATGCCAGGAGCTACAGGTCTGTGATTTTACTATCTTATAGCTCACACAAAACTAGGTTAATAACTTCTTTTAAAAAAAATACTGTAAATGCAATACTTTTCAAGTTATGTGATTTAGTGCATGATTTCATGAATTTTAATGCACTAAAAATTATTCAAAAAATTCACAAAAAAAAAATTAAGAAAGATCCAGGCCTGATACTCACAAAAGGGAATCTACTTGAGGCCTTAAGTACATATGTGCACGATATGAAAAAAATCCCTGCAATAGTCAATGAGAAAATTGTGATAGAGTGTTGAAATTTTCACACTTAGGGTGGGGGGCACCTTGTTTGTAATGGCTCTAGCAAACAGACGAACAAACAGATCTGCATGCCTTGAACAATTTTTCATCCTCGATAGATAAGGTATATTTTAAGAAAAAACAGCATGTCTCTTGGGCCTTGTAGTTTTGGAGGAAAAGTTGCTCTAGCCTACGTCCAAGCCGCAGAGTGGCGACAAAATGTCAGCTGCCTTAAAAATATCTATGAACTTCATATTTTTTCCATATTTTCAACAAAATGACCAAACTTTATGTTCGGTTTCTACATTTGGACTGGTATTTGATGTTGGTTCTATGATCAAACTAGATCACAGTTCGCTAGGTTGTAGAGTTCACCAAACCCCAAAAATATTGAAGAGCGTAAAAATTCATTAGGACAAGTAATTTACCAAAAATGTGTAACAGTTACAGTAGTAGTTTCAGAGAAAACCTCGTGACACACTCATGCAAGCACACACATACGCACACACATGGTGCAAATTATAATCTCCCGCCCGGCTAAATAACATATCAGGGAAAAGGTTTGCCTAACTTTAATACTTTTGAATATATTTGGCATTTACTTCTTTCATTATTTTGCTACAAATAAAAAAATAACTATTACTCACTTATGGTATGCAATGGAACACCAAACTATGTACCATCTTATAGCTAAGGACAAAGTAGCTGAACTACATATTTCAAGAAAAAACTCCAACTGCAATACTTTTTGAGTTATGAGTCCTTTACTCAAATTAGCTAAAATTCCTATTACTCACTTATCTTTAGGCCGAAGTCCACAAATCAAAAGATTTTTCAAGGGCATGAAAATTCATTAGGACAATTAATTGACAAAAAAATCTGTAGCTATAGTAGTTTTGTAGGAATCTGTGTGACATACTAACGCACACGCTCACACAGACACATGATGTATTTTATAATCTCCCTCCCGGGCTAAAGCCTGGTAGGTGATAATAACAAAAGCATTGAAAAGTAGCTATTTTTATAGTTTTAAAGATTCTTTCAACTGACACATGGGCCACAGGCTAACTTCTACAAGCTAATATCAATATCAATTTTTTAAACACAAATTCAGGTCACGAACTGGCTCGTTGGTCTAGGGGTATGATTCTCGCTTCGGGTGCGAGAGGTCCCGGGTTCAAATCCCGACGAACCCAACAAAATTTTAAACAAGCAATCAGTGCCCATGAAAGGGCTCTGTGTCAGCTGACTGTGTGGTTTAAGTTTCAGAAGTAAAAGCAGAAAGTGACACAAAAGTTGTGCCCTGGAAATGGTATTCAGAAGTAAATAACAAGTTAACTGTTAAGGTGTTAAAAGTACATGGAAAACATTTCAACATTATTCAAAATACTCTAAATGCAATAGTTTTCAAGCTACAACTCATTTACTCAACAGTGAAAATCTCAAAGTATCTATTGCTCAGCTTTGCAATGCGCTTCAGGTCTTCAATTTCACAATGTTATAACTGCGTGAATAACATATTTGGACAAAATAGTGTAAATGCAATACTTTTCAAGTTACAACTGATTTACTCAACAGTGAGAACCTCAAAGTGCTATTGCTCAGTTATGCTATGAGCTACAGGTCTACAATTTCACTGTTATAGCTGAACCGAAAGTAGGTGAATAACATATTTGAACAAAATTCTCTAAATTCAATAGTTTTCAATTATGAGCTATTTACTCAACAATGAGAACCTCAAAGTAGCTATTGCTCAACTATGCTAGGAGCTACAGGTCTGTGATTTTACTATCTTATAGCTCACACAAAACTAGGTTAATAACTTCTTTAAAAAAAATACTGTAAATGCAATACTTTTCAAGTTATAAGTGATTTAGTGCATGATTTCATGAATTTTAATGCATTAAAAATTATTCAAAAAATTCACAAAAAAATTAAGAAAGATCCAGGCCTGATACTCACAAAAGGGAATCTACTTGAGGCCTAGTACATATGTGCACGATATGAAAAAAATCCCTGCAATAGTCAATGAGAAAATTGTGATAGAGTGTTGAAATTTTCACACTTAGGGTGGGGGGCACCTTGTTTGTAATGGCTCTAGCAAACAGACGAACACACAGATCTGCATGCCTTGAACAACTTTTCATCCTCGATAGATAAGGTATATTTTAAGAAAAAACAGCATGTCTCTGGGCCTTGTAGTTTTGGAGGAAAAGTTCCTCTAGCCTACGTCCAAGCCGCAGAGTGGCGACAAAATGTCAGCTGCCTTAAAAAATATCTATGAACTTCATATTTTTCCATATTTTCAACAAAATGACCAAATTTTATCTTCGGTTTCTACATTTGGACTGGTATTTGATGTTGGTTCTATGATCAAACTAGATCACAGTTCGCTAGGTTGTAGAGTTCACCAAACCCCAAAAATATTGAAGAGCGTAAAAATTCATTAGGACAAGTAATTTACCAAAAATGTGTAACAGTTACAGTAGTAGTTTCAGAGAAAACCTCGTGACACACTCATGCACGCACACACATACGCACACACATGGTGCAAATTATAATCTCCCGCCCGGCTAAATAACATATCAGGGAAAAGGTTTGCCTAACTTTAATACTTTTGAAGATATTTGGCATTTACTTCTTTCATTATTTTGCTACAAATAAGAAAATAACTATTACTCACTTATGGTATGCAATGGAACACCAAACGATGTACCATCTTATAGCTAAGGACAAAGTAGCTGAACTACATATTTCAAGAAAAAACTCCAACTGCAATACTTTTTGAGTTATGAGTCCTTTACTCAAACTAGCTAAAATTCCTATTACTCACTTATCTTTAGGTCTAAGTCCACAAATCAAAAGATTTTTCAAGGGCATGAAAATTCATTAGGACAATTAATTGACAAAAAAATCTGTAGCTATAGTAGTTTTGGAGGAATCTGCGTGACACATTTCAACACACTCACACACAGACACATGATGTATTTTATAATCTCCCTCCCGGGCTAAAAGCCTGGTAGGAGATAATAACAAAAGCATTGAAAACTAGTTATTTTTATAGTTTTAAAGATTCTTTCAACTGACACATGGGCCACATGCTAACTTCTACAAGCTAATATCAATATCAATTTTTTAAACACAAATTCAGGTCACTAACTGGCTCGTTGGTCTAGGGGTATGATTCTCGCTTCGGGTGCGAGAGGTCCCGGGTTCAAATCCCGGACGAGCCCTCAAAACTTTAGATTCACCTAAATGTTAGTTGAACAAGTGATACAGCATTAATGTAGTGCTGGGAGATCGCTTGGATTTTCCGTGTCGATGTTCGTATCGGACATTTGTAACCAAACTTCGAACATTTCCGATTATGGAGTCGAAGTGTTAAAAAGACAAATAAAATATTAATATTAAATTATATGAAGTAAAATACACACAAATTACCACAAATATGATCAAAATATAATCTAAAAGCCATTCACAGACGTCTCCCTCACTAACAGACTATGCTTGATGTATCCTCACTTGTGATTGGCTGATTTTATTATTACCTTGACAACAGTTGGAAAACCCCAAGGTGTTTCTATTTACGTTATTTTTATTGCATTCATGGCTAGTTTTGTCATTTTAACTGATGGATATTTCAGATTTTTACAAAATATTATTAAGGTTAGCATTTTATTGTGACCAAAAGGCTGCAAAGAAATGGATTTAGCAAATATCGGTTTTACTTAAATTTTACCGATCATTGATTGGCAATGAGCCAGCGAGCGATAATACCGAAGTTTGCGAACATCGTCCCAGCACTACATTAATGTGTCAAATATCATATTGAAAAGACATAAATGGGTTAACCTGGAATTGTCTTTCATAAATGAAGGCAAAATAATGATTTTCATATTGTAAATCCAGTGACAATCATTTACCAATGTGTTCAGAGGAATTGGACCAAATTTTGACATTGTTCAACCAACCCACTTGGTGTATTCCCTAAATTACTTTTCCAAACCAAACAGGGCACAAAAGATTCTTTTTCATTATACTGAAGAGGTTCAGACTCACAAAGGTACCTTAAAAGGGAAACACATTAAACAATTGCAAACAAGCTATTTTTATAGAATTATGGATTGCTTCAATACCATCTGCTACAACTAAGTTTTTTTGAAAAAAGAAAATTAGACTATCACATGGCTCGTTGGTCTAGGGGTATGATTCTCGCTTTGACTGCGAGAGGTCCTGAGTTCAAATCCCGGATGAGCCCAAGAGAATTTTACACAAGCAATCAGTGCCCATGAAAGGGCTCTGTGTCAGCTGACTGTGTGTTTTAAGTTTCAGAAGCGAAAGCAGAAAATGACACAAAAGTTGTGCCCTGCAAATGGTATTCAGAAATAAATAAGTTAACTGTTAAGGTCTTAAAAGTAAATGGAAAACATTTCAACAATTGTTATTCAAAATACTCTAAATGCAATAGTTTTCAAGCTACAACTCATTTACTCAACAGTGAAAATCTGTAGGGCAGATAGTATCTATTGCTCAGCTTTACAATGCGCTTCAGGTCTTCAATTTCACTATATTATAACTGCTTGAAAATTATGTGAATAACATATTTGGACAAAATAGTGTAAATGCATTATTTTTCAAGTTACAACTGATTTACTCAACAGTGAGAACCTCAAAGTGCTATTGCTCAGTTATGCTATGAGCTACAGGTCTACAATTTCACTGTGTTATAGCTGAACCAAAAGTAGGTGAATAACATATTTGAACAAAATTCTCTGAATTCAAGTTACGAGCTATTTACTCAACAGTGAGAACCTCAAAGTAGCTATTGCTCAACTATGCTAGGAGCTACAGGTCTGCGATTTTACTATCTTATAGCTCACCCAAAAGTAGGTTAATAACTTATTTAAACAAAATACTGTAAATGCAATAGTTTTCAAGTTACAACCGATGAACTAAACAGTGAAATCTAAAAGTAGCTATTGCTCAGCTATGCCATGAGCTACAAGTTTCCAATGTTACAATGTTATAGCTAATTCAAAAGTAGATGAATAACATATTTAAACAAATTCTCTAAATGCAATAGTTTTCAAGTTACAACTGATTTACTGACTGTGAACTACATCAGTTACAACTGATTTACTCAACAGTGAGAACCTGAAAGTAGCTATTACTCAGCTATGCCGTGAGCTACAGGTCTGCAACTTCACTATTTTATAGCTGACCCAAAAGTATGTGAACAACATATTTAAAGTTAGAGTTAGAAGTTTTTGAGTTAGAAGTGATTTTACTCATTATACAAGAGGGTCAAAGATGCCCCAGAAGGCGGGTTGCGCAGGCAGCAATAAGGTTAGTGACTGCTTTAATTAAATTTAGAAACAAGGAAAGAAATGTTAGGTCATCCAGTTAAGGTGAATGTGTTTGGCGTGCTAAGAAATGTAAAACTTGTAATCTAGGTTACATAATTGTATCTACGCTGTAAATGGACAAACGAAAGGACGGAATTACACCAATTTCAAAAGCAACTTAGCTATGATGGCGATCTATCTCCCTGTGAAGTTTAAATTCAATTGGACAAAGCGTTTTCGAGTTAGAGTCCCGAAACGGAAATGTTGACGGACAGACAAACGGACAAACAAACGGATGGAATTACACCAATTTTGAAAGGAACCTAGCTATGATGGTGACCTATCTCCCTGTCAAGTTTGAATTCGATTGGACAAACCGTTTTCGAGTTAGAGTCCGGAAACGGAAATTTTGACAGATTTCGAGTTAGAGTCCGGAAACGGAAATGTTGATGGACAGACAATTGGACAAAAAACGGACAAATGAACATACGGAATTGCATCAATTTCCAAAGGGACCTAGCTATGATGGTGATCTATCTCCCTGTCAAGTTTGAATTCGATTGGACAAACCGTTTTCGAGTTAGAGTCCGGAAACGAAAATGTGGATGGACAGATGGACGGACAGACGGACGTCGGACACATCAATCTAATAGGTTGGTTGGTTACAAGCAACCCGCCTAAAAAGGTATTGAAAAATCAGAAAGTAGCTCTTACTCATTTAGCTATTGGAATAGACCCCCAAGTTACTCTCCACTGTTGTAGCTATGGAAAAAGCAGCTGAATAACATATTTTAACAAAATGCTCTAAATGCAATACTTGTCAAGTTATAAGTGATTTAGTGCATGATTTCATGAATTTTAATGCATTAAAAATTATTAAAAAAAGTCACAAAAAAAACTAGAGGAATGCTTTTGCTAACAAAAGCGAAGCGTCCCTTAAAGTTTAAAATGCTTTGTGGTTTTAATAAGCATGCTGTAAAGCTAAGAATGCACAAAGCTGTACCGTATGCTTTCCCAATACCTCTTAATACCTTCTGAAGCTATAAAAGCAACAATAAAGGAGATATAAGGCAAAAACTCCAAAGCAGGTATTTATGACCCCAGTTTGGCCCATAAGGGAGGGTCGGGGGGTAAAACTGACCGGCTATTTAGGTTCTCCACATATGCTTTCCCAATACCTCTTAATACATTCTGAAGCTATAAAAGCAACGATAAAGGAGATATAAGGTAAAAACTCCAAAGCAGCTATTTATTACCCCAGTTTGGCCCATAAGGGGGGGGGGGGGGGTCGGGGGGTAAAACTGACCAGCTATTTAGACTCTCCACATATTCTTTCCCAATACCTCTTAATACATTCTGAAGCTATAAAAGCAACAATAAAGGAGATATAAGGCAAAAACTCAAAATCAGCTATTTTATGACCCCAGTTTGACCCATAAGGGGGGGCCGTGGGGTAAAACTGACCGGCTATTTAGACTCTCCACATATGGTTTCCTATTACCTCCCAGTACATTTTATAGCTCTAAATGCAATACTTAAGAAGATAATAGGGGGGTTGGCCTAAATTTAAGGCTTTCAGATTGGAAGATGTCAGAAAATCACTCATAAATGAGACAGTTTTCAAGGGATTGCTCCCAAAATCTAATCAGCTCGCGTTTTCGATAGTATGAACAGGTGTGTCAAATTATAAGGCTCTGTAGCAAGTAGTTTTTCCTGAACTGTGATGACGGGGGGTGTACTTCAAAAAATAGTTTTTGATCATGTAACCTTCATAAAGGTCAAAGGTCAAATTTAAGCATGCAGAAAAATGTTCCCACGCCTAAGGTATATAACTGCCAAATATGGTTTGAAACCTTCTAATAATAAGGGAGACATTCAAGGGAGACCATAATGCGGTGGCGGCGGCGGTGGCGAGGAAACTGAGGCGAAAACAAATAAGCGCCCTTTCAGGGACGCTTAATTAAGAAAGATCCAGGCCTGATACTCACACAAGGGAATCTACTTGAGGCCTAGTACATATGTGCAAGATATGAAAGAAATCCCTGCAATAGTCAATGAGAAAATTGTGATAAAGTGTTGAAATTTTCACACTTAGGGTGGGGGGTACCTTGCTTGAAATGGCTCTAGCAAACAGATGAACAAACAGATCTGCATGCCTTGCACAATTTTTCATCCTCAATAGATAAGGTATATTTTAAGAAAAAACAGCATGTCTCTGGGCCTTGCAGTTTTGGAGGAAAAGTCACTCTAGCCTACGTCCAAGCCGCAAAGTGGCGACATAATGTCAACTGACATAAAAAAATAACTATGGACTTCATATTTTTTCCATATTTTCAACAAAATGACCAAATTTTATGTTCGGTTTCTACATTTGGACTGGTTTTGAAAATGTTGGTTCTATGATCAAACTAGAACAGTTCACTAGCTTGTAGAGATACCACATATGGAACCCAAAATACTATATGATTTCATACAGCACTAAGAATTTTAGAAAATATTATTGCTCTCAAGCTACTAAAACAAAGGTATTAATTAACAATCCTATCCCAACTATTCAAAATTCAGATAATAAAGGTTCAGATAATGGAGAAAGCTTTGTACTTTTTTCAACAAATATTGCATGTGAATGATACTTCAACTTATTTACATATTATGTCAACAGTAAGATAAAGCCTTCATTACAACAAAGATAATGTCATATTTTGCCAAAATGTGATCATTTGTTTTCATCAAACCATCAAAATGAATAAGGGGTATTGGGTTTGGGTTGATATAAATGTGTAATTGATTCCTTCAATATTATCTTCTACAAACAACTAAATGTAAATACATTGTTGCACACCATCATTCACTAATCACTTTGCTTACTGGCTGAGTGTTATGACTCTCACAAAATTTATATTAACATTAAAATTGAATTAAACATTTGGTAATGTAAATAACTACACAGTACAGTGGTTATTTGTTTGAAATAAGGAAACTTAACAACATAATGTGCTTAGGTGTGACAGCTCATGCAACAGATTCAAGCTGAAAAAGATTCCTAACAATGACCACCTTACAGAATTGTAGTTAAAGACAGCATGTTAATAGTCTTATCTAACGATTTTCTACTTTTAGCAGTAATAACTACTTCATATCTTGTAACTGTTCTGCACACAACTTGAGTGATATAAAATGCTTGTACAATAATGTTAATATGACATATCTCAGGATATCTGTATTACTTAGATAATGCATAAAAAAGAATACACTAAGTGATACTGTTCTACCACTTAAAATTTAGATAAGATAAAGATGACAAAGACACTGATATTTCTTCAACAAATTCACCACTTAATGTTTGGTTTATATTTTATGTCCAGTGGCTATGGTGTAAGAAATGGGAGTGTTACCAGAATATGATATATTCACCACAGTATGCAAAATTCACCACAGTATGTGAAATTCACCTCAGTATGTGAAATATTACACTGTATGTGAAATTCACCTCAGTATGTGAAATTAATCTTAGTATATGCATTTCACATTCAGTGGTGTATTTCTCATTCAGTAGTGAATTTCACATTTCTTATTATAATTATTTTCAATGCAGCTGAAGCCTAGATATCAAGTTAAAACCAAATGCATAATAATATGTTATTGATATGTAAAACCTGGAGCCAAAAATTGTAACCAAGACATTCTGTATCAGGAATTTAGTCTTTCCTCATTCCATGGCTCATTTGGCCAATACATTTAACATATATATTAACAAAGGATTTTAATTAGAAACTATCAAATTAACATGATTCACTATCTAGTGAGGTATGATTCTCACTTCTGACATTAGAGGTCTCAAGTTCAAATCCCAGACATGACCTAAAAAACTTTTTCATATTGAAGAGGGTCAACCTGGGAAACACTGAGTTTTGAAAACTTTTTCATGATACAACTGTTTTCCAGTCTTAAAATAAATCTATCCACAAAAAACAAGAAGAGCATTTAAATGAAAGGATCCTGAAATTTTAAAAGAATTCTCAAATGTGGATTCATTGTAACAATCTAACTGAGAGTCAGTATTCACACAAAGGGTAGTTTGTAGGTTTTTGAAATTTCAGTAATATTGTAAAAGCAAAAATTACACCCTTCGAATGGATAATATGAACACCTCATTAAGGGTGAGTTGCTTAGCATAATTTGGACACTGGGTAGCTACTTGCATTAACCAATGACTAACTGGTGAACTGTTTTCAATACATAGTATACTTGGAGAGAAAGAAAATCCTGACAACATCAGATGCA
The DNA here is from genome assembly GCA_964017235.1 of Sabellastarte sp. h YS-2021. Taxonomy (NCBI): domain Eukaryota; kingdom Metazoa; phylum Annelida; class Polychaeta; order Sabellida; family Sabellidae; genus Sabellastarte; species Sabellastarte sp. h YS-2021. The sequence goes on along the minus strand of OZ024936.1, from coordinate 49,674,342 downwards.
CCCCAGATATAAACACTGCAAACATGGATCTCCAGTTGGTAGAAATGTAGAAAATATATGTAAATTGTTGTGTAATTTGCAAGTAAATGTTACATTTTATATATTCAGTGCAATACATATTAAATAAAAAGTTTTGAATTGGTACCTTCTTAGGTTATGATTCCAATCATCAGGGATTTTAACGATCGCCTAAAATCCCATATAAAATCCCATCCAATATAACAACGTTCTTATTAAGGGATACTGAAAAAGTTGCACTCTAGCATAACACTAATCAAACAGACCCATTAAGCGGAAGTGAAGTTCATAAAACAAAACATTGCAGCCGTGCTATAAGAAAGTGCTATAAAAATTTACTACAGTATGGGATAAAGGTTCATCATTTCATGAGATTTGTGGTTTGTTTCTAATATTTTAAGTTTATCAAGAAATATATGCTTGGACAATCAAGATGTCAGTTGTCATGTATCGTCACAGTCACTTTAGTGAAAAGGTCTCAATAAGGAGATACTGGTGCTTCCGACTGGCTCTAGTATATTTAGCCATGACACATTTTGCAATTACTTAGAATTATTTCCTCCCTTAACATCTGCCTATGTGTAGCTTGACCAGTTCCTGTCTGATGACTGAAGTTAAGCAGCACTGAGCTTGGTTGGTACTTGGAGGTGTGACTATCTGAATTCTGGGCAAGAAATGGGCAGATACATAGTGACTCCGATGATCACTTAAATGGTGGTCTTGTCACAGTATGACCAACACATGGTACTAGGAGTGACATTAAATGAATAAGTATATCATCCCTATAACTTCATTCAAACTATTTACCCTATCATTGACCAACAATGGAAGGTCACAAAACTTTTAGTCTTAAAATGAACTACAATGTATACTTTTTCACGGAATAATCTGTGGCCAGAAAATGCATGTTTGATATGACTCCTTACCAATGAAATCTGATGCATCGTCCACCTCTTTAAATTAAGCAACAATAAAAGTAAACAAAATTCATGGAAATCTGTGACAGATTACATAAACTATCAAAAAATTCTTACATAAATTATAAAGGGACAACAACATAGCATAATGTCAAAGGGTCAGCCAAGTGACACATTTCATGTAATGGGACAAACTTCACATGTTAATTCATATATCCAAGTAAACATCAATGGGCATGCCCAGTTTTACTTACCAATGTGCACATTGCCTTTAATCACAGCTATTGTGGCTGGGGTAGCACCACGTTCCCTGATTATATCTTCTACAGCAATGGCTGTCCTGTAACATTCAATGTACAGGTACATAAATAATCAGAATTCATTATTCAGTATAAATTATAAGAATTTATAATTTCTATGACTGTAACTTATCAAACAGTTTGATTAGGTATTAATCTGCACCACACATAACTGTGAGGAATAAACAATTTCATCACCAATTACTCTGCACCTCAAATTGTTTGAAATATAAACAATTTGACCAGACTTTAACCTGCACCAAAATAACTCTCACAGTGTTGTAATAATTGTTCATCAACGGATTTTAGGCCTGATGTTTATTTGGTTTATTGGTTTGTTAGATCTGGGAAAAATTGGGAAATTAGTCAATTTATAATTTGTGGACTTTAAATTTGGTGTTCTTGATCCTAGGGCTCTTCTTGGCCTTTTCAATCTTAATCATAAAGGCTGGAACATTTTTTTCACTGAAGAGATTCATTTTGAACTTCAAATAATAATTTGGTTCTAACTGACTTCTCTGTTTTATTGAAAGTTAAAATAGATATCATTTATTTTTTTTATTATAAGTAAATCAGCCAAAAGTAATCTCATTATCCAAGTGATATTAAAAGGAAATCAGTCAACAAAGTAACCTCTCCATCCAAGAGATATTGGTGAAATCTCAAAGTGATGTTAAAAATTGTATTAAACTTATAACTGAACCCAGCAAACAGCAATGGGTAATGTTTATTTTGAAAGTTTGTCTTCTAAATATTATTTTTAATTCTTCATTAACTCCCTTGAAAAAAAATTATACATAATGCAAACCTAGAACAGGCTTTCTTTGCGGCTGTACAACATTTTAACAGAATTTCTATGATAAACATATTTGTATTCTCTGATAACAGCCCTGTGAAAAGAACACTTACTCTATGTTATGCGGAAAGGGCATCCCATGGGTGAGGATAGTTGTTTCCAATGCAACCACAGGCCTTTTACCAACAAGAGCCTGTGAGACTTCCTTGGAATACTTCAGATAATCTAATCAACACAAACATGTCTTGTCAGCAAAGTCTTTGGCTAAAATGTTCCACAGACTTTGAAAATCTCTAAACTACAAAAACGTAAAAAATAATTCTTCTGGAAGTTCATATCAATGAAAACAAGAAAAGGTGTTTCTGGTATTTTATAACACCACAAACCTTGAACATTTTATGCTAAATTCATCTGTATAGGCTTACAAATGTGAGCCAGGTTAGATAGCCTTTATTGGTGAGTAAAATCATTGAAAGTGAAGTCAAAGCTTAATTGTAACTATAAAGCTGCTTTGTGACAAAAAATAATCACATTTCTTGCAGTAAACTCAGGTGCTTACCCCTAAATTTCCTTATTTGTTGCCAGAAATGTCTGGACTGTCCAGGACACTGACCAAAGGATATTGTGGACCAAAAATGAGTGGATAGCTTGCAGCTTATGGCATGCATTTTACCTTCCTTTGAAGAATAAGTGATGGTCTGTAAAAGAGTAAGATAATGGCATAATTAACAATAATTACATTCAGTAAAAAACACATTGAGTTTATACACATCCAATTTTGTTTCTTCCTTCCTTAAAGGGATGCCGAAACCTCAATTAATGGAATATTAATGGAAATTCCTGCAGATGTGTCACAGTAATGAAAAAGGCCTATATATGAAAAATATGAAAACCAGTTGAAAACTATTGTATGTAGCATATCAACAATTATATTAATTTGAATTTTTACATTGATGAGAAATTCATTAACGCAAAGATGCAATGACATTTTTGCAGTTTACAAAATACCAATTTATGACTTTTGAACAATAGCTTATGACTGTAATGCATATCATCAGAAAAACATGTGTGGAGACTTACATATTTATTTTATTTTGATGAGCAAATGTAATATAGTAATTACACTTAACTAGTGAGCAAAGGCAAAATAATCTTGCACATTTAAAGATAACTTGAATTTAATTATAAAATGCATTCTATATATATAATGCATACTGTCCCTCAAATTTGAGCATTAGATTTTGGAATAGTAATGACAAAAATATTAACCAAACAGTAGAACTCTTGGAAAATTAATAAAAAAATCAAACTGTGGAAAGAGCATTTATAATTAAGAACTATATAGTGGTGGTGGACCTATTCACGCCCGGGTACCAATTCACGCCCGGGTACCAATTCACGCCCACCCCTAAATTTATCCAAAACAATCACAGTTAAACAATAAATTACAAATGTAAATGATCCATTAGATGATTATCTATGATGTGGTAAACATCTTTTCAATGAAAAATAATAAATCTTCAAGAAAATTGAGGGTGGGCGTGAATTGGTACCCGGGCGTGAATTGGTCCACCACCACTAGTATCTTAAACATATTGTCAATCTAACTAAATACTATTCTATACCCAGTTGAACAGAAAACATCATTGATTTATAAGTTGTCAAACTTGTAGTTATTTACAGTAGACAAATAACCAAATTGTCAAACACCAGTTTTAGGCATGGAAATTGGTCACTTCTGTAAAACAGTACTGCTTATAGCCAGTGAACTTTAAATTGTCATATTGAAGTGAAGTTTGTCACCTGCCACCAAGGATGGCAATTAATATCCATATTTAAATAAATGGAATAGCTACTTTTGGACAGATTGGTATAATTGTATGCTAAAAGAGCAAAGTAATGAAGGTTTAATATTGTCATAAAATGGTACATTATAAAACCCGGAATTGGAATCGGAATTTTTTCCGGAATAGCACCTCTTACCGCACCTCCATCCTGATTGGCTGTTTGAAGTATGGGGCGTGGCTTCAATGCTACACAACTTTCATAAACCATGAGTATAGCAGCCTATTTTAGGGTAATGTTATTTGGAAATTTAGAGTTTTACATTATTCCATCTCATTTCACAATATCAAATATATGTTATAAATGATAAAGTGGTTACAATAATCCCTACTTTGAAATGTAAGATAATTTTTTTTTTTTTATATAAATTTTTTTATTCAAATAGACATGCAGGTAAGTATTTTCCAGAAAATGTGTGAAATTTTTCCACAACAAAAGATAACAAGAGGTAAAATAAAGTCTCATTTCATCTTCGTCGAGACATCCATTTTATAAAATATTGTTAGGAAACTACAGGGGAATCGAAAGCCGTGTATTCATATCTTCTCATGAATATTAATGACCGCACCTCATATTTTAACACCACACCTCACCGCACCATTTTACCGCACCTCATATTTCAACACCGCACCTCGACGCACCTGTTTTGGGAATTCCGGAAAATATAATGAACCTCATAAAATACAAGTGACGAACTTCACTGCGGCGACAACTTCACAGGCTGCATGACCAGTACTGCCTTGCTACCAATTATCGCCGGGTACCAATTATCGCCACCAGAAAATAAAACATTCATATTTCAGTAATGGCCACACATTTTGAAAGCTTTTCATTGTGTATCTGTTCAATTCACTGTTGAAATAGTTTTACCTTATTTACTGGACTTGGGATGTACTTTTGGACAACTTATGTCTATTTCAATTTTGTCTGGCGATAATTGGTACCCGGCGATAATTGGTAGCAAGGCAGTAGTGATATTGCATGCAGTCTAAATTAATCTCACTTTGCCAAAATAGTTACATTTTCATCTCCATTAACATTCGTATGACCATGACTACATCAGGAGGCAGAACTCGATTTGGTAAAATTCAGTAAAATTGAAATACGTGGGACATTATATGAGCGATAATAAAAGAATCCACCCGAATATTAAAATTAAGAAAATGACACTTTAAAACCTACAATGAAAATTTTAGTTCACGTAACTTAACACTATAATATTACAGTAAATCAATATGCAAACAGATATTTACAAAATTATCCAAATAATTTCCAAGTAAATAATCGGCCTTTGCAATGGGCTTGTTTTGGGTACACCCTCGTTTTGTGTTCCAAGAAACGTGAAGAATAGTCCAAATAAATCCCCGAAATTTGTGAGGTGGTATTTTGTTGTAATATTATACACTATACTCTCCATTTTAAATGTTCAAAATTTTCTTTCACATTGTAAAATTTGCTATATTATTCATATAAACAATTTATCAAATAGATAACTAGGAGAATAGTATTACTAAAATTGTCTTTGGATAAAGATTTAAAAGTAGTATTAGTCCTTTACTCATTTCCAAATTCAAGAGAATAAATAAATATTTAAAAGTTTTCGAAAAATAAGATTTAGCATATCTTCACAGAAGTATAATAGGCTTGGCTTTAAGCGTCAGATATCACACTTTCAACATTTAACAAATAATGTTTTATGTTGTACACTAGTTAAAAATTATATGATATGACATATTTATTGTGGGAAATTCATTTCATATCCCTCACAACAAGTGTTTAAACAGCTCACTCTTTTGTTAAATTCTCTATCAGCTCAGTTTCCTGTTTTTATGACAAGGAACAGATGTGACGCTGGTGCGGGACTACACACAATGCTCCATGTGTGTTTACATTTACAAATCATTGTATTTCTACTTCTTCTCTGTGCAGGTGCCGATTCATACTTAGCTGTTCTAAAGACTCAAGTTTGGTTTATGAAGTAAAAGTTTGGTTTATGAAGCAAAAAGGTCGTCAAAAAGAAACACAAATTTGATAAAGAATAATTTGGAATATATCTTGCATTTCTTGATTAATTTATGTCACTGTGACTGTTTTGGGTGTTAGGTGTGCAGCATCATGGTGCGACCTTGATTTGACCTTTGACCTCGTTGTAGTGACCTTAACCTTTAAAATCTTGTCTGGGCTATTTCTCGGACATTGTAAGGTGTAGGAAGTTTATACTTGGTACGGACACTGGTTAGGGGTTGTAGGTGTGCAATATCATATTCAACCTTGTTTTGACCTTTGACCTTGCCGTAGTGACCGTGACCTATAAAATCTTGTCCGGGCTATATCTTGGAAATGGTAATGTGTAGGAAGTTGATACTTGGCAGGAACATTGGTTAGGGGTATATGTCATCGTGTGACATTGATTTGACCTTTGACCTTGCCGTAGTGACCTTGATCTATAAAATCTTGTCCAGGCTATATCTCGGAAACTGTAAGGTGTAGGAAGTTGTTACTTGGTAAGAACATTGGTTGGGGGTTGTAGGTGTGCATCGTCATGGTGTGACCTTGATTTGACCTTTGACCTTGCTGTAGTGACCTTGACCTATAAAATTTTGCCTGAGCTATATCTTGGAAACGGTAAGGTGGTGGAAGTTGATAATTGTTAGGGACATTGGTTGAAGGTTGTAGATGTGTAACGTCATGGTGTGACCTTGATTTGACCTTGCCGTAGTAACCTTGATTTATAAAATCTTGTCCGGGCTATATCTTAGACATCGTAATATGCATGAAGTTGATACATGATAAGGACATTTGTTGGGAGTTGTAGGTGTGCAAAGTCATGGTGTGACCTTGATTTGACCTTTGACCTTGCTGTAATGACCTTGACCTATAAATTTTTGTCCGGGCTATATCTAGGAAATCGCAACATGTAGGAAGTTGATACTTGGTAGGAACATTGGTTTGGGATTGTCGGTGTGCATCGTCATGGTGTCACCTTGATTTGACATTTGAACTTGCTGTAGTGACCTTGACCTATAAAATCTTGTTCTGGCCATATCTCAGAAACTGTAAAGTGTAGCAAGTTGATACTTGATAGGAACATTCATTGGGGTTGTAGGTGTGGAACGTCATGGTGTGACCTGGATTTGACCTTTGACATTGCCATAGTGACCATGACTTATAAAGTCTTGTCCTGGCTATATCTCAGAATTCGTAACATGTATGAAGTTGATATATGGTAAGGACATTTATTGGGAGTTGTAGATGTGCAAAGTCATTGTGTGACCTTGATTTGACCTTTGACCTTGCTGTAATGACCTTGACCTATAAAATCTTGTCCAGGCTATATCTCAGAAATTATAACATGTGGGAAGTTGATACTTGGTAGGAACATTGGTTGGGGTTGTAGGTGTGCAACATCATGGTGTGATCTTGATTTGACCTTTGACCTTGTATTGACCATGAGTTTTAAAATCTTGTCAGGGCTCTTGAATTCTGTAAGGTGTAGAAGGTTGACAAGGTTGGTAGGGACATTGGTTAGGGAGTGTAGGTATCCATCATGGTGTGAAGTTTAGCAGTGGCTATGCCAAAGTGTGTTGACCTGCCATACTTCAGACATGTTTTTCTTTTGACAAAGATATATGGATTGCAACTGATTATCATATGTACTTTTACATAATTGTGCTATTTCCTTTGACATCTAATCTTCAGTTAATAACTTTTACAGCGTCATAATTTTTATTTTACTGATTAATGCTGTCATCTTGTTATTGAATTGTCTTGTTTTAATACTGCATCTTTACATGCATATTCTTTCTCTTAGACATTATTTTCTGTACTTAAACATTATTTGGACCTTCATATAACTGACACTGCTCTGAATGTATCCCAATTTTTGTACTGTTCCACTACTTCTATGTCTCATGGTGTTGAAAAATGTTTCTCCTGGCTGTGGGGTATGGGCATCTCTGATGTTATTTTTATTATTATTATTATCAAAAGTCATGTACATAGAACTTTATCTAAACAGGTCAAATATAGTTTTGGTGGTTTTATTGCATCCATGATCTTGCAACGGAAATACATTTTTTTGCAGATTATTCAGTTGACACAATTTTTTGGCTATCATCTGCATAGAATTAGAGGTACCATGATTTTTTTTTCAATTTGACCTAATAAATTAACATACAAAGGGGAAAGGAGTGACAATAAAACTAGGATTGAAAAAATCTGAATTTACTCAAACCTCATCTTAGGCTGTTACAACTTGCAGCATTGGGCTAATTTTGGTCAAAATGTTCATATTCTTTTGCATTGTGTCAACACTGGTGGACTGGAACAAACTGTTATTTATATTACAGGCCCAGTAATTCAACAAAAATTCCGTACCACTTACCTCACATTTGAGAATAACATTCATTCTTTGCTTGGGGCATTAGGTGAGGGATCTTGATGGGTATTCATATGTAATTTATATGACACTGGGACAAGTTTGCTTTTGACACACACATATTAAATACTTAACCAAAATATCAGGCTTTAACATGTATAAAAATTATTTATTTTAGCTATTTGTATATAATGCCACTTTCAACACATTGTGTAGGTCATATCCAGATTGCACTAAAAATTATTAATTTGTCAAAATGGTGCCTAAAACAACAAGTTTCCTAAATGACATCATTTACATGCTATATTCTTGTTTAATGATAGCCAAATGTTGAAAAAAACTGATGGCAAGAATATTAATGCACTTAAAATTAATTTCATAAGAATGTGACCAATAACAGGTGCCCAAAAAGACAAATTAATTGGACTATCGGGGTTATTTTCTTGCCATAAGTTTGTCATTTAATTTGTCCAACAAGAAAATGACAAGTATAAATTTGTCAAGTGGGAAGTTTGTTGTTTTAGGCACCATTTTGACAAATTATTGACAAATTAATGTTTGCTAGACGTTTTCAGTGTGGTAGTTTTAGGGGCAGAGGAAACCAGTACATGTTAGTCAAGATTCCGCACTGTAAACTTCATGGCATCAGTAAGCAACTACCAACTTTCCCAAATAGGGTCAGGTCTGGTGTAATACCAGTTAATGTACATGTATCCCCCACAAAGTGTGTGCAGATACAAAATATGGCAAGGAGGCTGCCACAGTTTGTATCCCCTCTGCCATATTTCATATCCCCTAGATATTTGTTTGTTAATCATTAGAATTTCCATCTGTGCATCATGGTTATGCAGCTGATAGCCCATTGTTTGCAATATAAAACATTTTTAAGCCAGGCCTCAAAAGAGCCCGCACTTCTACAGATCACTTTTTTTGTTTTTGTCTCCGGACTTTCATCAGTTGTGGCGCAGCGTGATGAGTATTTGTCTGCTCACTGAAGTTAAGTGGCAATAGGCCATGTTAGTTCTTGGATGAGGGACCGTCTGAGTTCTAGACCAGCTGGGCTGTGTCTGAGTTGGAATTTCTTTGTGTCCGCAGACTTTCATAAATTCAGTGCACTACTAGTGTCTTTGATGGCTTTGCGCTCACGCTAGGGGACCAAAACACCTTTTGTCCTTAATTGTTAGTTTTTATTTTTTAAACCTTTTTAAAGACTAAAATTGTACCTATTGCAGATGTTTAACATCAACTGCCCAACTGTAACTCTTTCATGCTTGGTGATAAAATAAAATCTAATGGCATTTTCCTTTAGTTTACAAATAAACTTTTTGTGTTGTTGTTTTTCCAACTCTACTTCCAACCCTATTGACTCTTTAGTGAATCAAATCAAAAGTTGGTTAGAAAGGGACAACTGATTTCTTTGTCTGAGAGCAATCAAATTATTGATGTGATTTGTGTATATATTAAATTTACATAATGTTATGCATTACTCTTTTAAATAGTCTAAAGTGACATTAGGACCCATCGTTTTCTCTTGCAAATTACAACATGCACTCTGGTAGAGTAAAACGTTTGACTCAGTGTGACAATCTTTTTTGTGTTGACTGCAGCTTTTACAGAACCAAAACTTGTTTGGTGAAGCATGAATTTGAAGCATAATAAGAACATAATAATGATAAATCAAAAAGAAACTCTTGCAAATTCCTAGGGTTTAAACCAAGGTCTGTAGACTACCAATCAAACACCCTGTACACAGAGCTACAGTGTTGTTGGAAAAAAATACTGTTGTTATATTAATGAAGAGAAGCTATATAGCAGATTTCTCTGAATATGTCCAATTGAAAATGACAAACTCTATCACTTGGCTTTAATTTTCACTAAAGTTTTACCAAATTTAGGGAAATCCATGTATACTTCATGAAGTGTCTGCTCACCAAATTTGAACTCGATTGATGTTACAATTTTTGAGTTTTAAGGGCAAAAAGTGTACAGACAGGACAGAAAGACAGGTCAGAAAAACAGAACAAAACTGATTACAATAACCCTCTCCTATCGTCGAGCATTAAGAAATATTTCACATTTACAAGTTATTAATTTTTCTCTGCAGAAAAACAAGCTTGTTTTTTCCCTGCAAAATGGTAATATTAAAATATGTCCAGCAAATAATTCAAAGCAAGTTGAAATTATTTTAAATGCAGGTAATTGCAACAAAATGCTTCAGTAAGTTAAATGTATATCTACAATATCATATAAAAGCAATATGCATAACGGAATACGGTACAATATGAAAATAGATCTTGTTTTGTTATGCAACAACAAATGAAAACGGGCTATGTTATCGTGTAAGTTTGGTGTAGCAAAAATAGACCCAAAATTAAGAGCTAACGAACGTTCCCACTAGTGCGATTGTTTGTGTCGGTATTAATGGGACATTTGGGACATCCTCCATTCACTGGTTAGTTCACTGTGCACAAGACAGGACTGTCTGTGTTTTGGGCATGAGCCAAAATGTTTAACTTACTCTCTTAATTGATCTAATTTTTAATGAAATTTCTCTTCTGTTCCAATTTTGGCTAGAAAACCAGCAAGCAGTGGAATCTATACAGTACAGTGGATGTCTCACATGCATGTATCTGTGTTGGTAATGTTACACAGTATACATATCATGAAGTAAACTATGTAAATGCAAAATATTATTCATAGGAGCACCCATCAATTGATTCAACACACTTTATTTGTTCTACACCTGCAACCTGATTTTTTAATATAAAATTAGTGACATAAACATGTACGTGTAACACTTGTGTGGGGTGTCTCTGTGATTGAAATGTGATCTATCAAATAAATGCTACTCGATGCAGACAATGTTGGTATCATATACCATTATTTTTTTTGTATGTACGTACATATTACGTTATATAAATTATTAGTACTATATTGTAAAGAATCGACAAACCCAAACAATTTTCCAGACAAAATTCAGGACCAAAATATATTGAAGAAATGTGTACACAGTCTGTTAGGTGGGGACGCAGCTTAAGAGGGAAATGACGTTTATCTTTGTTGATAAATTTCACAAAAGAAAGGAAGACCACGTTAAAAGTGGAAGTGCACTTTGAATATTTTCAAGTGAGTAAAATAAACTTAAATAAAGATGACAACTGTTGTGTAATATTTTGATGTGAGGCATGTCATTCTGAAAGCAATATTTGTTGCGCACATTTCAAAGTGTAAATGTAGTGTACGTACTGCACTGCTTACCAAGCAGTTTTGGTCAAAGCAAATATTACTGGTATGGGCACCCCAATTTTTCTTACACCAATTTTGAAGTTATTAAAATGTAGCTACTGTTTTGTTGTGGTAGATCAATTTACACAACAATAGAAGTAATTTTGACACAGACATTACTGTAAACTTTGTAGTTTTAGATTTAGAAATAAACTTACAAAACTTGTGGTGTGACTATAATTGGTGTATTGTACTGATCATTAGAGCTGTAATCATCAGTGATTTCTGTAGATCGACGCTCGCTTGTTAGATGCGAGTTGAACTCGAGTTGAACTCGAGTAAATGACACACATATAAATAAAATAATAATGTCCAAATATTGTCATCAAGGGATCCGCCATTAACGTATTTAGTACCATTTTATTGCAAGGAAATATATTCTGTTGCCGACAGGTATGTATGAGCACATTATGGAACATCCACGTAAATAAGGAAAAAAAAAACAACCGACCATTGCTCATTAAATCTTTTGTCTTTATGGTTAGATAAACTGTAAAAGTGCTGCTTTTATATCAAGACTAGTATATCATAATTTATTTCTTAAAAACTCGAGTTTAAATTACATAAATCGATGTGGTCCCAAATATCGCCCACCGAGTTACGACTCGAGTTTCGGTCAACTCGTTACAGCACTACTGATCATAACTGCTTGGTAAGCATTTCAAATCCGAGTGGTGAAAATAACAAAATGGTACAAACTAAATAACAAACTGCACTTATGGTAAACATGACATTTATTATTTGATTTGTTTTATATTGTTGTTTAGACCATTTATTTTTCATAATTTCTAAAGACTGTTGATCTCCATGACCGTTTATCTCAGTGATCACCTATGTATAATTAAGTTGATCACTATGTACGGAGTACACAGGTGGACTCAAAGATAAACGGACACGAAGATAAACGGTCCTCAGAATTTATTTTTCAAATATAAGTGTTCTAAGCAACAAAACTGCATGAACTAAGTAACATAATATGCTTAAATTAAGCTTATCAAGACATTTGTTATTTATTTTGTGAAATTTAATTATTTAATCCACTAAGATAAGCCAAACTCTGAAGACCGTTTATCTTGATGTCCGTTTATCTTTGTGTCCACCCGTGTACAGTATCAAATTTTTTAACTTCAATTGTGTTCATAGCTTTAAAAGGTTATTTATATTGTGGAAAAAGTTCGGCTTATACATGATAACCGTTGAAACTTGAATTTTTAAAAAGGGTCTTTAATACTGATAGGATTAAGATATCATTCCAGTAACATGTTAGATATATCTAAATTTGAAGAAAATTTACAAATTTTTCATGAATGAAACTATCCTTTCAAACCAGAATATGTATAGTAATGTATGTGAAAAATTTCTTATCTATAAATTACCAGGGTATATGTTTATAATTTTTTGGTGTATTTGAATACAAAAAAGTTTTATTGGGATCACTGTAAATTTCAGTTACTGTGTAATTGACTGGTGAAGTGTATTTAAGCATCAACATCTTGAGGCATTCACCTTAAACAGCTGTCAGTTTCACAAACTAAAATTTAATGTAATTTTTTTTTTCAGGTGCACCCATTCTGGGTGGAAGTTTTGTCCTTCCACCATGGCCACTAATTTAATTTTGGAACAAATGCTGTCATGCCCAATATGTCAAGAGATTTTCACAGAACCAATTGCATTATCATGTTTACATACACTATGTAAGTGTTGTATTGATAACTTGAAAAAATATCCAAAGGGTGGCAAAGCAATTGAGTGTCCTGTGTGTAGAGACAGAACTGAAGTGAGTTTCCTGAAAAAAGATTTTCGTACACAAAGTCTTATAGACATTATAAACCATCAGCCAACTTTTCCTTTGGACAAACAGTTTGTAAACAGTTGTCAGTTATGTCACAAAAGGAATATCATGTGCAAGTGCTCAGACTGCGACAAACTCATGTGTCATGACTGTGGGGAATCTCATCAGTCGATACCACTGTGTTCAAAACACACGATTAAATCAATTGAAGAATTAGCAGAAGAAGGAATAATTCAAGCCAAAAGAATTGCCCAAAAGTTAAAGTCGGATAAAGTTCATCTTGACCAAAAGCTGCAACAAATCTGTTCTTACTCGGAACATTTAGACACAGTCAAAGCTCATGCACAGGAAATGATTATCCAGTCTGAAAACTACTTTATTGAGCACGTGAAAAGAAAACATCGAGCTATGTTGGAGAAGTTGGACCAGGTTATTGCAAGACAACGAAGTCAGTTAGAAGTCTATAAATGCAGCTTCATTGAATGTGGTTGTAAGCTTGAAACTGCTACCCAGTGTTTGAAAAATGTAGTATCTCAGAAAATTGCTGCTCCTGCTTTAGTGGCCAATCTTGGAGTTCTGAAAGACATTGATATCCATGATACAGACCCATGTGGAATGTTTTTCGATTTCAAATATTTAGATCTCAAGTTACAGATCTCCGAACCTAAGTCTTTAGAAGTTAAGCTTGAAATACATACCACTGATAAACCCTGTAATTTTGAAGAGAAGTTAGTGCAATTTCAACATCAACAAATCAAAATAGAGAACAAAACTGATACAAATCCAATTGCTATGTCCAGCACAGTCTGTGATAATCCTGTCCTTGTGTATCCAGACGAGGAAGCAAAGCTACAATACTGTGATCACTTGTTGATGATATTAGATGACATCCAGTACAAAGTATTAAACAAGGAGAACCAGTCTTGGCACACCACTGGTAACGTCCGTGGAATGGCAGATGCGTCAATGAACGACCAATCAAACAAAAGAATCAAACCCATCCATCTTCTTTCAGAATTACAGACCCACAAATTGCAGAAATGTGGAGAAATCCATATTGACAAACTGGACTGTCCAGTTAAAATCAAAGCCATTGGAGAAGAGATATGGTGTCTGTGTAAATCAAAAATAGAGATATTTGATCTGGCTGGATGTCCAATCAGGACAATCAGTCATAGGAATATTCAAAATGCTAGATCACTGACAAGAGCTTTCAATGGAGATGTCTTTGTTGCTTCTGAATCTGAAGGACTTGTGCTTGTGAACTCCTCAAAACCATATCACTGCATCTTGTCTGGAAGCTTCTGTGATATTGCTTCAGACTTAGAAACTATCTGTGCTCTAGAGCACAAGAAATGTAGTGTTATTTTCTACAAGTTTGATGTCCAACAAGGTAGAAGAGGTGGTGATAGTGCACAAAGTAAATGGAGTGTTTGTTTTGAAGTTCAACGTCCTGACATACCATCCTTGGATGATACTCTGCTAGTCAAGGATGGAAATATATATGTTGGATCCTACCGGGGAGACTGTATATTGATCTTTAACCAGGAAGGAAAATGCTTGGCCTCTGTGGGGAAGTCCGGAAAGAATCTCGGTGAATTGTGGCGTCCGCGTTTGTGTTATGTGGATAAGGAAGGAACTTTGTTAGTGTCTGATTTCTACAACAATAGGCTACAGATATTGGACAACAATCACAGGTGGCATGGAGTGGAAATTATGGAAACCCTCAACTTCCCTTGGGATGGATTTCTGCATTCCAGAACTGGCTTGTTGGTTCTTCAAAACTGCAATATTCACAACAAAATTCTACGATTTGGCAAAGTTTAAAGCAATTGACATTGGGGAGAATGGTCGTTGATATCAGCCATATGTTTTATGTCTTTAAATGGCACATTAAAATGAATATGTTTATCAGTCGCTAGTAAATTGCTTAAATTGTAAATGGATACGCTTAATGCTGGCTGTGAAACTGCAAAACTGTCCTAAATTCCCCCAAAATTTGCAATTTAGTTCGCTGTTTAATAGATATTTCTGATAAGTAATGTTTTGTCCAAGTTTACTCATTGACAAAGCCTGGTGTTGGGCAAAGCAATAAAGGTTTGGCCATCACCGTTCTTCACTTGGATAACATTCCATGTGAAAGTATCCATGATTAGTACAATTTATAATTTTAAGTTTATCATAAGTTCCCATATATTTTCTTGTCTGACAAGCCATGTAGATTGTTTGTACAGTTCATGTTTACCATCGAGTACTGGGTTCTATTATACCAAAGTAATAGCTTAATGATGTTCCAACACAGTATACAGTTTGTGTTCATATCTGTTTTGCATGGGGAAAATGGCATGTATTGTGATAATATTGAATCCTTAATGCAATAGTTTGTAATATGTATTTTGCAATTTTCATGTATTTTAAATCATTGAGATTACAGATTAAATTACAGATTGAAATCGTTATGTCATTGCAAATTCCAGTGTGTGTTGTTTTTATCAAAGTACAAATGTACATGCAACTCTCATGTATCTCAAAATTTTGCTGACTGGCTTGGTTAATTATCTATTTATTATGTCAATAGTGGTTTGCAAGAGCAAAGTTTCAAAACATTCATATGTTGTGTGTTTGAAATAGATCACATTAATTCTTTTGAAATACAGATGGACTGGAACATTAATTTGAATCAAGCATCTAAAATGTAAAAAATAAACTCATAGTTGAAAAAAAAATCAGAAAATTATAATTAAGGGTTTTTTTTCTTTCAAATCAGGTACTAATTATTGACCTCTAGCAATGTACATTATATTTTGGCAGTTTTTTACCACACATTGTTGAATTTTACATTTCTTTTCAGCCTACTGGGTCAGATTTTAGGACTAGAAATCTTGCTCAGTCCAGAAATTTTCCAGCGAAGCTACACATATGCTGAGTCTGCATTCTGTGATTTTATCTGCACTTGACCATTTCATATGTGCTTATTAATCCCAAAAAGTTAACCCTATGTAATAATATGTGTACATGTATGGCTTTCTTAAAATTAACTATAGCAGCCTTGAAGTTAGTATTGTATCAGCATTTTTCAGATATTGTATACTTTTGAGTACATAGTAATGATGGGATAATAAAGTGTGTGCTCTTATAGCTTTCCAGCAACAAATATCAAGACATTTTGATTTTGCAAACATAAATTCAGTCATTAACCACATATATATTTATAAAAAATTTAACATACAAAATATTTGTACAAAATGTTGGATATTAGTTTATGGTTATGTTGATATTGATGCTTGAAATCTTGGCCCTTAAGTCGGGTTCACACTGTTCCATGTGGTCGTGTCAACATGCATTCACATTTAGCTCCGCAACCTTGTTGTTATTGTGTTGTAAATGGACCTTACATGTATGTATGGCAACCCTATAAAGCGGTACCACCTCCGTTCCTTCAGCCCTCTGGTATGAACATTTTGGTTTAGTATGTGAGAGCTCATGGGAGGATTTTTAAACATTTCAAATGATGTACATGTTGAAATGACTGTTCATGTTGTGTCAAACACGTTCTTACCCAAATATAAATCCTGAATAAATAGAGTAAGAAATCTAATATTCGCCACATATCGGACATTCGTCACATGTGGAAATACTAATAAAAATACTGAACTGAGGTGAGGTTTGTCGAGTGTATAGTAAATCAAGGCTTTTTGTACTGAAATAGACCAAATTTAAGACAAAGCATCATTTTCTGCCTAGAGTTAACTAAAGTTTTAGAGGTGGTGAATTTTTGGATTTCTGGCGAATTTTAGATTTCTTACTCTAAACCTTACGCGTACTACCAAAAAATGAAGTGGATTGAGCCAGAAATGAACCCCGTCAGGGTAAATATTTTGCACTGGTATGTACATCATGAGGCCAGCACAGAACAGTGTGATCCAGGTATTATCAACCATAAAAAACAAAGTTTGTACAAGTTGTAGTTGCTTGTTGGTAGTCCTGCCATTCAAATGGCATGAGAGAAAAGTAATGAAGACTTGGTCTCGAATCATATCATGTATATTTCTTGCACATATATAAATTTACCATTTAGCAGTATTTGTAGTGTGGGACTGTTGATTTTATAATGTATGCACGATGCTTAGTGTGTTACACAGTATGTTAAATATCAACAATCCTTTATAGCGAATAGACTCGTGTTTAATTTCTGTAGAGAGGCTTCAGTTTTTGGCTACAAAAATGCGCTTTGTGGTGTTAACATGGTTGCTCTCCAGTGTGTTGAAACTGTATTTTATTACATCCTGGAAGCTGGCTTCCAGTTTTATGTACTATTTAAGGGTTATATAACATATTTAAAGTGTCAGTTTATGTACATATTTTTTGCATCTATTCATGTACTGGATTCATAGATAATATAGGTATAACCTACCAATTAATATGCTGGTTATTGCCAGTTTTAATTTAAAGAAAAAAAAATCTCTTTCCATTGTGATATTTGTAATTTATATAGAGTAAGAAATCTAAAATTCGCCACATATCTGAAATTCGCCACATGTGAAAATACTAATAAAATAAATGAATTGTGGTGAGATTTGTTGACTGTATAGTAAATTAAAGTTTTTTGAACTGAAAAATACCAATTTTTGGACAAAAACATCATTTCATTCATAAAATTAACTAAGGTTTTAGAGGTGGCGAATTTTAGATTCCTGGCGAATTTTAGATTTCTTACTCTATTTCTGTTTGTGTTCAATAACATATTGAAGATGTAGAGATTTAAAGACATACTTTATTTGGATATTTACATTGCTTATTTATTTAAGTTTGTATCACTGTAAGAACTAATCCCAGCTTGCAGCAAATGTTAGTATTGGCGATAAAATAGAATCAATTATTGTGTTGAACAGGTAGTTATTGCATAGCATATCTCACACAAAAAATGTTGCTGTGAAAACTAAATTTTTTTTCATTGTATACCTACATGTAGAGTAAGGAATGTAAAATTCGTCAGGAATGTAAAATTTGCCACCTCTTAAAAACCTTTGTTAATTGTATGAAAAAAATGATGTTTTGTCTTAGACTTGGTATTTTTGGGGTTCAAAAAGCCTTAATTTACTATACATTCAACAAATCTCACCTCAATTCAATTAATTTATTAATAATTCCACATGTGGTGAATTTCAGATATATGGCGAATTTTAGATTCCTTACTCTGAGTCCCAACAGGCTAAAATTGAGATCAAGTGTGCTTGATTAAGTAAGAGCAGTCACATATGAATTTTGTTCTTAGTCTTTGTCACTGCATTGAAACATAGGGAATGTGACATTTGCCACAGAGCATTTGAAGTTCCTCACCTGGGCCATCTAAGTAAATTAGAATTTTTGAAATGGTTAGCTGTGCAGTGACCATGTGTGTAAGTCTTTTTGGCAATTCCCAAATAGTGAATCTAGAATCATGGTAAATAAAGTAATGCTGTTGAATTCTATTCACTTTATCCATTGGCATAAACAACGTGTGGCTATATAAACTACATTATATACATGATTAAGAATTCATGAAATTGTCAGTTCTTGCTTGATTTTACTGAATAAGAGATCATTTTAAAACTTAGATTCAATTCAATACATCTACAGTGACAATTTCTCAATATATTTCATGACAAAATCAATTAAAGTCGAGGATTAAAATGATGGTTTTTAACAAAGAAATCACTCTATATTTTGAATGATACATGAGCCAAAATGTCTTCAGATTTCTTTTGATTTTCAGGTAAGATTCATGCCTCATTTTGACCAAAATATGAATGTAACCATTTTAGAATAGGAATAAATGATGAACCACACAGCCCTACAGACCTTGTGGATTTAATTCATCTGATCAATAGTTTAAAACCATCATAAAGCACTTGAATTTGTCATTTATTCCTTTATTAAGAACCCAATTTCACTAAAATGCCTCTACAGTGTAGAGCTGAAACGATTAGCAAAATTTGCTAGCCGGGTGGTCGCTTGCATTAACCGTCGACTAACCGATTAACTGTTTCTGATGTTTAGCATGTATGAGAAATACCGTAAACGTGTGTTCCAGGTGTAAACAAACAAAATTGCGGATCGCGAGATGCTAAAAAGCAAAGAAATCAGATTATTTGGTAAATTCGCTGATTATGTAATATTTTGATATTTTAAAAATAAAATGCATATAAAATGCTTTCATTTGATACATTTTAAGGTCACAACTCGAGATACTCATAGTTCCAACAATCGCGTAAAATCCGCAATGTGGTGATTTTCACAAGAAAACAATTAACCGATTTCATAATGTTGGCATCGACTAGTGCTTTGATAACCTACTAATCGATTAGTACGAATAATCATTTCAGCTCTACTACAAAGTAGAAAATATAGTCTGAAATTTTGAAATATTAGCTGTGACACTGGAAATGTTTTTTGCCATATTCACACATAGTGTTGCTTAGCTAAGGTAGTACAGAATATATATATATCTGAAATATTTCCTGGTAGATTTATTGCTAAAATAGCTTTTGTGTGTGGGGTGCATGCTATAGTGTTGTATATTTATTTATTATATCCCCAGACGAAAGTCGGGGATATATTGGATTCAGGTCCGTCGCGCTGCCGCCGCCGCCGCCGCCGCCGTAGAAATTTCCTTGTGGACGCGATAACTCAAAAACAAATTAATATTTTTTTTTCAAACTTGGTACACATGTTAAGGGTGTCCAAAGGAAGATCCCTATTTTAAGGTGACCTTAAACTCCCAATAAAAGAGAACTTATGGCCACCTTAAGGTCAGAAATTGCACTTTTGGCCACTAAGAGCCCTCTAGGTCACAAACTATGATGCTCAGCTGGCTGAAATTTCACCTGAGAACACATTAATATGTTCTTAGTACATGTGCCGAAAATCACGACTTTAAGTTGAGGAGAAAATTGTGTTTGAGGCCCATAAAGACCCCCACTTAGGGATTTTTTGCTATATTTTTCACATATTTTGCCCTATAATTTGGAAGTGGTAACTCTGATGAGTCTCAAACTGCACTAGGTATAACTTTGATATGTAATCCTTGTCTGTAGAAAATTTTAGGGCTGTAGGTTTACCCAAAGGGGTCGACTTAAGGTCTCAAAAGTGCCCACAGAGACCCAATTTATGCACTTTTTGCCACTTTCGAGCACTGTAGCTTTCAAACTATGTCTCTCATCTAAGTTAAATATCATCTGAGAATATATCTATGTGTTTTCTTATATCTGCCCCAAAATTTAGGCCTTTAATAGACATTTAACCTGTGTGTGAGGACCATAAACACCCACCCGAGTGACCCTTATAAGACATTTTTCACATATTTTTCCCTGTAACTTGGAAATGGTAAGTCTGAGAAGTTTCAAACTGTATTAGATATACATTCTATGTGTAACCTTTGAATGTGAAAGATTTTTAGTCTGAAGCTTTGATTTGAAGGTCACATTGAGGTCTCTAAAAGGCCCACAGAGACCCGATATTTTGCCTTTTTGCCACTTTTAAGCCCTGTGACTGTTAAACTATGTTACTGATAGAGCTGAAATCTCACCTGGGAATATATCATTATGTCATTTTTACATGTGCCAGAAATAAAGGCTTTAAGTAGACATTTAACCTGTGTGTGAGGACCATAACACCCACCCGAGTGACCCTTTTTAGACATTTTTCACATATTTTTCCCTGTAACTTGGAAATGGTAAGTCTTGAGAAGTTTCAAACTGTATTAGATATACATTCTATGTGTAACCTTTGATTGTGAAAGATTTTAAATCTGAAGCTTTGATTTAAAGTTCACATTGAGGTCTCTAAAAGGCCCACAGAGACCCAATATTTGGACTTTTTGCCACTTTTAAGCCCTGTGACTGTTAAACTATGTGACTGATAGAGCTGAAATCTCATCTGGGAATATATTATTATGTTCTTTTTACATGTGCTGAACATCAAGGCCTTTAGTAGATATTTAACCTGTGTATGACGACCATAGATACTCACCCGAGTGACCCTTTTTAGACATTTTTTACATATTTTGCCTTGTAACTTGGAGTGGTAAGTCTGAGAAGTTTCAAACTATATTAGATATATATTCTATGTATAATCTCTGATTGTGAAAGATTTTAAGTCTGAAGCTTCAATTTGAAGGTCACATTGAGGTCTCTAAAAGGCCCACAGAGACCCAATATTTGGACTTTTTGCCACTTTTCAGCCCTGTGACTGTTAAACTATGTGACTGACAGGGCTGAAATCTCAACTAGGAATACATTATTAAGCGTCTTCTTTTTTCATGTACCGAACATCAAGGCCTGTAGTAGACATTGAACCTGTGTATGACGACCATAGACACTCATCCAAGTGACCTTTTTTGACATTTTCTACTGTATTTTGCCCTGTAATTTGGAAATGCTTAGTGTGACAAGTCTTAAACTGTATTATATCTAATTTTTGTTTGTTATGTATGTCCCCCAAAAAGTTTCAGATCTGTAGTTTAATTGCTAAGGTCTCTTTAACAATTGTAAAATGCCCACAGAAACCCAATTTATGGACATTATGCCACTTTAAAGCCCTGTAACTGTCAAACTATGTGGGTCATAGAGCTGAAATCTTTGAATTTTTAAAAGGAAGTGCCTGTCTCTTTAAATTTTGAATATTAATGATGTTATGGCTATCTTAGTCTTTTAAGAACTTATTTTTGTGTGTTGTACCTCTGCTTGCTGAGTTTTTAACTCTTTAAAATGAAACTGGTTAAACATATTCAAGTAGGCAAAATGGACACTGTTATTTTCTGGTGAGCTTTAAGTCCCAATATTAATAAAAGTATATCCTTATGTAGTAAAACTAGGGGATTTTTAACCCTCAACTAGCCCAGTTTTATTCAACTTGCCTCAGTTAATTTTGACACAGCTCCTACAGTTATGAACTCATTTCAGTTGATAATCACATACTTAAAATTCTCAATTCTTTTTGTATTTGATTACCCCTTTGATATATATCAGATTGTTTGTTTACCATTTATGCTGTAGTCCCAACCCACATCCCCCACCCACCTCTGGGACCTCCAGCTATATTGAGTGACACTAAATAAACAAAGGTATTTAGTGATATCAAATGAGAAACAAAGAACTCAATGGGGTTGCAGATCTTGTGTAATAGTGAGAGAGGTGTGGAGAAGGGGAGAGGGGTGGGGTAGGAGGTGGTGGGCTTCATCATATAACACAAAGGGGAGTCACAACTGAGATTGTGTCACATATTTAGGTTGCATATATATGGACCACATATATAGGAATAGAGGAAATGAATAACTGAAAACAATTTACAAATTCTATAAATAATATAATAAAATAATAATATAAATAATTTTTTTTTAAATAATATTTTATTTGTGAACAAATATAGAAACAGATATGCGCTTTTGGGATTATGAATTTTAGAATGGACATTCAATCATCAATCATTTAAATACTTTGAAATTAGGTTAAGAGTTATCATTGCAGGAAGATTGAAAAGTATGATGTTGAGTTAAAAATAATATTTTATTTGTCAACAAATATAGAAAGAGATATGCTCTTTTGGGATTATTATTTTAGAATGGACATTCAATCATCAATCATTTATTAATAAATACTTTGAAAATAGGTTTAGAGTTATCATTGCAGGAAGATTGAAAATATAATTTGAGTTATGTATTCGGCGTCTGGGGATACACCATCTTCTTGGGAAGATACAAACAGAGTAGATTGATGTGCTGAAGTTCATATAATAATGGGTAATTATGCTTTAAAAAATTCCCGATCAAAACCTGTGGCGTGAGTGATGACCTGTCTGGGGATATGTTGGCGCCGAGTTGGCCCAATCTAGTTTATTTGGGGTTTTACGTCGCTTTCAACACTGTACAGGTCATATCACGACAGGTAGTTGGAAGGGCAGAGGAAACCAGTACATACAGTTCGTTAGGGTTCTGTACTGTAAACTGCCGACCAACGGCAAGCAACTACCAGCTTTCCCACTTGAGGCCATGCCGGGAACCGAACCCCGGCCTCAGAGGTGGGAGGGAGAGTGTTACCACTCTGCCACCGTGGCCCCTTTCAAGTGTTTCAGATGGAAGTTAGTATTTTACTAGTGGGTAATTTTTGCTATACATTTCCAGCACTTTTTGCTTTTGTCAAATGCACTGTATATTTACAGTCGCTTTCTTTACTTATGAATAAACGTAGATCATACTACAAGAAAAGTAGTTTCATTATTCTGGAAGGCTGTGAAGACAATTTGTTTATACCTGCAGTGATTTGATTTTGCATTGCAGAAAAAACATGCCATCTAAAATAGCATTCCAGTAATGTATCTCTCAATTTAAACTAGACCTATCGCATCGGAGAACCGATGCAAATTGTATCCACCAGAAGAAAACTCACCAAAGCAATTCTAACATCGCTTAACCTTGAAGGAGAAGCCCAAGGTGAAATCTGACCATATCAAAAGATTCTTAGCCCATGATTTCCTATAGGTTGGTGTGACACTGCAAACCTCTAGGAATACGAATAAGCAAGATATAAACACTAATTTTGGCAATCCTCATTTGACCTTGAAAGAGGGGCCAAAGGTCAAATCCGATCACACCAAAAGATTCCCAGCCCATGATTTCCTAGATTTTGGTTTACCATTCCAAAGCTCTAGGACCAATAATAAGCGAGTTATAACCACTTTTAAGTTTGGCTATCCTCGTTTGACCTTGATGGAGGGTCCAAGGTCAAATCCAACCACAGCAATAGATTCCCAGCACATGATTTCCTATATGTTGGTTTACCATCCCAAACCTCTAGGACCAATAATAAGCGAGTTATAAGCACTTTTAAGTTGGGCTATCCTTATTTGACCTTGAAGGAGGGGTCCAAGGTCAAATCCGACCACACCAAAAGACTCCCAGCCCATGATTTCCTATAGGTTGGTTTACCATCTCAAACCTCTAGGACCAATAATAAGCGAGTTATAAGCACTTTTAAGTTTGGCTATCCTCATTTAACCTTGAAGGAACAGTCCAACGCCAAATCCAACCACACCAAAAGACCCCCAGGCCATGATTTCCTGTAGGTTGGTTTACAATCTTAAATCTCTACGACCAATAATAAGCGAGTTATAAGCACTTTTAAGTTTGGCTATGCTCGTTTGACCTTGAAGGAGGGGTCCAAGGTCAAATCTGACCTCACCAAAAGATTCCCAGCCCATGATTTCCTATAGTTTGGTTTACCATCCCAAACTTCTAGGACCAATAATAAGCGAGTTATAAGCACTTGTAAGTTTGGCTATCCTCATTTGACCTTGAAGGAGGGGTCCAAGGTCAAATCTAACCACACCAAAAGATTCCCAGCCCATGATTTCCTATAGGTTGGTTTACCATCCCAAACCTCTAGGACCAATAATAAGCGAGTTATAAGCACTTTTAAGTTTGGCTATCCTCGTTTGACCTTGAAGGAGGGGTCCAAGGTCAAATATGACCACACCAAAAGGTTCCCAGCCCATGATTTCCTATAGGTTGGTTTACCACCCAAACCTCTAGGACCAATAATAAGGGAGATATAAGCACTTTTCATGACTGCAAAGAAACGCCTGTGGCGGCCATCTTGTTTTTCAAAATGAGGCCAAACATATTCCCAGTCAAGATTTTATAACGAGGAACACATCCTTGAGGTCTCTACCTATAATACCCTTTGCTCTAGAGGGCCACCAAAAGTCCTTGTTTAACGTCGAAAAACGCCCGTGGCGGCCATCTTGTTTTTCAAAATGAGGCCAATAATATTCCCAGGCAAGATTTTATGGCTATGAATATATCCTGCAAATTTGAGAAGGCTAGCTATAATATTTTTTTCGTTAGAGCGGTAACGGTGAAATCTCTCTACACACTGCGGCGGCGGCGGCGGCGGCATAGGCGTAACAAAGTCAAATCCATAGTATCCAGCGGATGCTATCCGGTGGATACAATAATGATATCACCATAAACCGTCACAATTAAAACATTGCTTTTATTTCAGTATCATTAAGTATGCATGACCACAGAATGTTCATTCACTGAAATTTTGACAATAGTATCAAGCCGTTTATTTTGACAGAATATGTACACAATTTGGTAGATATTGCCAAAGTTTTAAGTGTAAGCATACTCATTTCTACAATATTTGTCTCAACTTTTAAATATTTTGTGTATCCAGGATATGATGATTTTTAAATTGCAATTATGACCTAATGATGTCACTATATGGTGATTGATAATGTTGTCCTTTTGTAAAGGTATAGTCTGTGACAAAGTACCATCAAATACTTTAAACTGGTTATCATGCGAGACAACAGTAGAAGCCATATAAAAGTCTTTAAATAAGAAAACAGAAATCCTAATTCACAAAAGATCAACTTTCCCAAATCACATCATCACTGTAGATGAATATAAAACAATGGAAAAAAACTTCTAGTCAGTAAAATTACATTTCACTGGCCTGGTTAAGGTAATTCAATATGGTGTACTGTTTGAAATGTAATTTGAAGATCTTTATCAAACTAAAAATAGGCTTTGCATGTCAATATTGTTATTGTTTGCCATAAAATTCAGCTGCTTATGTTTCATATCCAGAAAAAAGTTACATTAATAAACAGGATATTTGGAATAATAATGCATTTGATACACTAGCTGTATTAAAATGATTAAATTTCATATAACATCTCAAAATATATCTCCCCAAAACACATTGGATATTAAAGATTAAAATGTAAAATGTGCTGTTTAGTTCTTAGAAACTATACTTTTATACACTTTTATACTGTAATTGAAATCCAACTGATATTAAAATGTTGAAATATAATCCTTTTCTTGGTCCAATAAATTTAAAAATAGCATCAGAGATGCCCGTACCTCACAGCCTGGGGAAATAGTTTTCAACGCCATGAGATATAGAAGTAGTGAAACAGTATAAAGATCTGGATACTTTCAGAGCAGTGTCAGTTATATAAAGCTCCAAATGAAGCTCCCTATGGTTTCCAAGATATAGCCCAGACAAGATTTTATCGGTCAAGGTCACTACAGCAAGGTCAAAGTTTAAATCAAGGTCACACTATGATGTTGCACACCTACACCCCGTAACTAATGTCCCTACCAAGTATCAACTTCCTACACCTTACGGTTTCTGAGATCTAGCCCGGACAAGATTTTCAAACTCAAGGTCACCGGCAAGGTCAAAGGTCAAATCAAGCTCACACCATGACGTTGCATACTTACAACCTCTAACTGATGTCCCTACCACATATCAAGTTTCTACACCTTACGGTTTCTGAGATACAGCCTGGACAAACTTTGTCCCGTCGCCCGACCGCCCATATGGACACCATGGGTGACAACAATACCCCCGACAGCCCTTAAGGGCTGTGGGGTAAAAATGGCATCTCTGCAGTGGCAAGTAAATTGGACAGCTCTAGCAAAGGGCTATTTTTTAAAAATGGTGTATATTTCTGGTATGAATATTATTTTTTTTAATTTGTACATGAAATAAACACCCCATGTTTCCTACATCAGCTTGTGTTGTGATTACCTTTTCTGTGTGGTTTTAGTGACCAGATTTTGACACCATTTACAGATACATTATTATATGTGTCGTTCACTGGTTATATACAAGAGTATGTATTTTAGTGAGGATATTTGCTGTTTTTAAATCCCCACTTTTCTTTCATTGCTTCCATGGTAACATCTTCATCTGTTTTTGTGTCATTTTCTGCCCACACTCCAAATTTTCCATCTATGGCAATGTCACCCACATACCTGGGATCTGGTTCTTCTGAAATCCGAAGCCATCTGAATGACAAAAATTAATTAACAGCATAAATAATTAAATGTTCCTTTTTTGGTGTGTGTGTGTGGGGAGGGGGGATCTTGTATTTCCCTAATTTGCTGTCACAGTAATCTCTTCCATTAATATCTCCTTGAGCATTGAAAGTATGAAAATTATTTTGGGCATGTATTTCTTTGGCTTTGAGAAAATTTCTCAACCTTCTCTGTGAAGTCCTTAAGATGGCTGCACCAAATTTAGCATGCATATAAAACACTGACATTACTATCCAAATGCCAGTTGTTCTTTAGAACAATCTGGTACTAAATGACTTCTTTGTCAGTGATAGCTAGACACTGGTCAATTTTCAGACACAAGGGGCCATAGTTTACTAACGTTTTAACACACAGATCCACTGTGATCCCCTGCCTCATAAGTGGGTAATCAGTAGCTGACGCACTTGATTGAAATAAACAAGTATCGGTATGAAATTGAAATTTCAGTGCTTCTATCAAACTTCAACTTGGTTTCCCATATTGATCACTCTAAAATTATATTGTTTCACTCTGTAATGTTTTCACTTAACTCATGCTTAATTTCACCAATACGTTATTTCAGATAACAATTGTTAAGATCATGATAACTTTTATTAAGCATTGCAATAATGCCAGAATGAATCATGCAAGCTGTAAGTTATGGACTTTAATGGACGTAAATTATAAATTACAGAATTTTGACAAAATTGGAGTTCCTAAGTAGCCTAGTTGGTTAGCAAGTTTAGCATAAAGTCATAGGTTGTGTAGGTACCACTCACACAAGAAACAATGCTGAGGACCTGTTCCAATATGAGCCTGCCTGTTGAATGGGACGTCAAACCCAAATTTGGACTTTTACAAAACTGCTCACTAATTTCTTTTAAGATAAGATTAAAATTGATTCTTTTAAGATTAACATTCAGATGCCAAAGTATTACCAATTGACATAAACAGTTGAATTCCTTTAAGTAGAATTCTGTGAAGTAAAATTCCTTTTTAAGAAGAACAGAAACGTCAGGTCTTTGGAGTATCTTTCCCATTGAATTTTACCCTTTACTTAAAGGGGTTCGCACACTTTATCATAAGTTCATGTTTGGGAATACTGTATTAGTAAAAATATATCCAGAAATTTTTTTTCACTAATTTGTATTTTTAAGAATTAAATTATCTAAAATTGATGCCCAGTAAAAATTTAAACTTACACAGTGTACCAACACTTTACCTAATTAAGTTTCAGGAATAATGGCTTTGGTATCTGTATACAACCAGGATATCATGCTAAAATAATACTACCGTAAATGACCTATTTAGGGCACCCGCCCTTGTGACTGCACCCTATCTCTTTTCCTGGCAAAAAAGTATCGTGACTGCATCCATCATGCAGAAGATTGATTATTCAGCTTAAATCTTACCTTTCTTAATTGTTCTCAATATCCACATATTTTTATATATATTATGTATTTTAACTTAATAAATTGACATTTTTGCCATGAATTTCGAGTTTGTTTATATCTACCGCCATATTTACAGGAAGTGGGTATTTTTAGTAGATTCTAAATGTCAGAACACTGTTATTCTTACCGCATTGACCTATACTTCATCCCAGAAAGGTATTTCATGATGGGGTGCGCTAAAAGGGAAACTTTAATGTTGAAAATTTAAGGGGAAAATAGTTTTTCCTTAGCGCACTGTGCGCTAAATAGGTCATTTACGGTATATGTTATGCTCTGATCTTGCAATACACTATGCAGCTTTTGTAAAACTTGGCACTAATTGATGTATACTGTAAAACATTTAATATATTAGCTGTTGTTGATGTTGGGATATTTTCTCACAACTAAACAAAAAACAAACCCACCATATATAATATGAACTATTTACATCCTCGTTCATACAAATGCACAAGCAACAGGATTTCATTATTTGTAATCAAATTTGTGATTCAGCTGGTGAAATTAGACAAAGTGTAAATAACCAGAAGAATTTTTTTTGGTTTTACAGTGAACAACTGGTGTTGAATGATCATCACAATTCTATATCTACTGCCAAGAAAAGCAACTGATGAATGCTTGCAGTAATATCAATTATAGAATTATAGGCAGATTCTCATTAGTTTGGTGCAACCATTGAAAGAATAGCCCCTGTAAAAACAGATTAAATGACATGCTAATTGCATGAGTTACTATGATTAATCCACAATATTCCATCAGAAAACCCCTGGTCTCAAAAACCTTATTTGATGTTGCATTCTGTTCAAAATTTGTGATGATCTTATAACATTATGACTTTGTCAACTAGAATGAAGGATTTTGCCCTGATAATGGAAAATTTGAATCAGTTCTTACTGGTAACAGTATTGACACTATTTAAAGATTTCATCAAAATCTGTTCATAACTTTATGAGGTTCACTGTTAGGATGCAACAAACAAACAAAAACATTTCAGATTGGACACTGTCTGAAAATTTGAAGAAAATCAATTCATAATTTTTTGAGTTACGCTGTTCACTAACAAACAGACGGACAAACTCAAATGATTACATAACCTCCGCTGGCAAAGGTAAAAAGAACTGTACCATTTAAAGGCCAAAGTTGATCAGTAGATGGGCATTCACAGTCACTAGTTCCATTATCCATTATTAAATATGATGCTCAACGTAAACCTCATCACTTATGTATGAAAAATGTATATGTAAACACATGTATAAAAGTTGTAATATTACCATGAATTTATAAGTTTGCAAAGAATTTTACTGTCACACAGATGTGTAACACCACAGCAGCCAGTTAGTTGGGTTTATTGATTCTTGCTGGTAACGCTTCAAAATTTTGAAGTTTAAAATACACCAAAAGTTAAATTTAATAGGATTTTCATCCCTGAATGAAAAGTCTCCCCCACCCCTCTTAAATTAAACCTGAACCCAAACTAATGACTTTAAAGATACGAGGGAAGTATCTTAACACTGTACAACTACTGCTAAAACAGAAAAACAGAAAGAAAAAAGAATTTGTCCAGCCCCTGACATTACCTTACATTACTGTTTTGGTTTTGTTGCGCCTTAGAGTCCCCTTTGAATAGGGGAGATTAAGTGCTATAAAAGCCCAATTAGAATAGAATTAGAATTACCTTGTATCACAACTTATTCTGATCTTGTTGGTACAATTCACAGTTGACATATGTATCATTCTGTAAAGAAACACAAACAGTATAAACAACAGCACTACTGAAAATACAAATATAACTACTAACATTTGATTATTGGAATGTGTTTTTAATTTTAAAAAATGTAAACTTTGTTAAGGAATTCAAAATACTGTAGAGAAAATAGCATTGGAGATGCCCGTACCTCACATCCCAGGGAAATAGTTTTCTACACCATGAGATATAAAAGAAATGAAATAGTACAAAGATCAGGAGACTCACAGCAAATGGTGTCAGTAATGTGAAGGTCCAAATAATGTTTCAGAGAGAAAATGTCTGTACATTATGAAGTTATGACACAATTAAGAAACATTCATGTAATAATCAGTTCCAGTAATCCATATATCTTTGTCATAAGAGAAATGTGTCTCAATTATGGCAAGTGAACAAACTTTGGCAGAGCCAAGATTAAATATCACAACATGACTTGGCATACATGCACCCCCAATCAATGACCCATCCAAGAATCTACTTTTTATACCTTGCTACAACTTTCACTTCATACAGTTTCTGAGATATGGTCATACCATGACACTGAATACCCAAACCCCATATATCAACTTTTTACATGTTACAGACTCCGAGATATTCTGGACAAGATTTTAATGGTCATGGTCACTACTGCCAGCTCAAAGGTCAAATCGAGGTCACACCATGATGTTGCATACTTACAACCCCTAACCATTGTCCCTACCAAATATCAACTTCCTACACCTTACTGTTTCCAAGATATAGCCCAGGCAAGATTTCATAGATCAAGGTCACTGCTGAAAGGTCAAATCAAAGCTACACCATGATATTGCACACCTACAACCCCCAACCAATGTTCCCACCAAGTATCAACTTCCTACACCGTACGGTTTTCAAGATATAGTCCGGACAAGATTTTACAGGTCAAGGTTATTAAGGCAAGGTCAATGGTCAAATCAAGGCCACACCATATGACATTGTACACCTACAACCCTCAACCAATGTCCTTACCAAGTATCAACTTCCTACACTTTAATTAATTCCCATATAACATTCCACCAGTGGCTCACCGGCGTATGCTTGGCAGATTTTGCCACCGTTGGGCCAATGTTGGCCCAATGGACAAAAAGATGGTGGCCCACTGGTGGCAGCCTCCAGTGGGCCAAAGGATTTGCCGCTGGTGGGCCAACGGTGGGCCACCAGTGGTTTTTGTTCAAGATGGCAGTGAGCAATAATAAGGGATTTGGGAAGCTTAGTAAAAATTTATTCATAAGTGTGTGTCTAATAATGAGATTTCAATGAGCCCACAATTTTTAACTCACTATTTAACAATTTTAGACATACAAACAATATTTTATTGTAAATTTATCATAGAAAAGTTGTCATTGGACATATTATAATTTTATCAATTAATTATGGAATATCTGCTTAGGCCTCTCATCCGCCATTGTTTATGTACACGGGTGGTCACAAAGATAAACGGTCACAGAGATAAACAGTCTTCAAATCTTTCAAATTTAAACAGTGTAAATAAAAAAATCGCACAAACTAAATAACAAAATAAATGTAAACAATGCTTATCATGACATTTGGTTGTTTTATATTATTGTTAAACCCTTTAACCGTTTTTAGTGTGATTATTTCTGAAGACAGTTTATCTCTATGACCATTTATCTTTGTGACCACCCGTGTACAACTGATTACATCGTTGGTCATGTGGCTTATCAATAATTCCCTTAGCTAAGACCTGCCCAAAAGCTGTCAATCATTTGCCTTATCCACAAATGGCCACACAGCTATAGGCTCCAATCTGATTGGCTGAGGCTATTGTGAAATTTCAACCAGCGTTTTGCCACTGGTGGGCCAACATTCGCCCAATGGACAAAAAGACGGTGGCCCACCAGTGGCAGCCTCCCGTGGGCCAACGGATTTGCCGCTGGTGGCCCACCGTTGGCCCACTAGCTGACTGTTTTCTGGAATTACGGCTTCTGCAATATAGCCCAGATAAGATATTATAGGTCAAGTTCACTACGGCAAGGTTAAAGGTCAAATCAATGTCGCACCACAACATTGCACATCTACAACCCCCAATCAATGTTCCTACCAAGAATCAACTTGCTACACCTTACGGTTTCCGAGATATAGCCCAGACAAAATTTTCAAACTCAAGGCCACTCTGGCAAGGTCAAGTGTAAAATCAAGGTCACACCATGACATTGCACACCTACATACCCTAACCAATTTTCCTAGCAAGTATCAACTTCCAACACCTTACAGTTTCTGAGATACAGTCTGGACAAACTTTTCCTGCTGCCCACCCCCCCCCCCCCCCCCCCATCCAGACACCTTGGGTGAAAACAATATTTTTGTGAATGTATAACTTGGGCAACATATAAAGATTTTATATGAAATTTAATTCACTGGTCTAATTTAGACTTTTTGTAATCCTTAAAGCACATAATCTCATTAATAATTCCTGCCTTTACATATTCATCTATGTTATACATTTCATTTACTTAATTTTCACATTTTTAAAGATTAATCACCACATAATCTAATTCCACCCACAATTCAGAAAAGAATAAACATTTCAATGCTATAGAATGAAAATGTTAGCCTTGCTTATAACTCGGTCACACTGTTCTATGCTGGCCTCATGATCTACATGTCAGCATAAAATATTTAACTTGTCAGAGCTTGATCCTGCTCGACTGTTTGTGTTTTACTGGTATCCGTTCTGTTGTAGAAGTGGAAATAAGTTGGGATAAGTATTTAAGTAGGATGTATTCGACACAAAATGGATACCTTTCTGGGGACCAAGCAACAAAGTGTTTGAAAAACCTCTTATGAGCTCTCATGTGCTTAACAAAAATGAGGTCCTCAGTGGCCTAGTGGTTAGCAATTTTGGGATCTAATCACAGGCAGTCACCTCTGTGTGGGTTTGACTGCAACAAGTGACAAATGCTTTCGATTTGTTCCAATATGACCCTAATGCTGTTGAAAAGGATGTAAAACTCCAACTTTGATGTTAAAACATTGGAAAAAAAATTTGAACTTTTAACAAAAAATGTACTTACCAGACAGGTGAAGCAGGGCAGGGAGAGCAAATGGCTTTATAGGACAGCCTGTTATTAAATGTATGCTATTCACATACAAGGTCCATTACAGAACAATTAAGAAAAAGTCATGAAACAAAATTCAAATGTGTCTTTATACATCCGTATGGAACAGTATGCATGGGCCATTAAAGCTAAAATTTGTAATTCGGAAAAAAAATATACCTTTTTCAGTTTGCATAATGTGCCTTTACATATTCTAGCTTTTACATCCACATGCAGCCAAGAATGTCTGGTGAGCCAATGCCCCCCCAACATGCTGGAGTGTTTCACGAATTATATCAAACCTTTTTTCTCCTGTTTGGTTAGACTTTTGGTACAAATCTGAGATGGAATCAAGGCTATAAAAATATATGCACCTCATTTTGAATATCAGGACATCCCCAGCTTGAACATCTGATGTTTTCCACTGCCCACCAAATAACTCTGTTATCTCAAATGGGT
Source organism: Sabellastarte sp. h YS-2021 (assembly GCA_964017235.1). Classification (NCBI taxonomy): domain Eukaryota; kingdom Metazoa; phylum Annelida; class Polychaeta; order Sabellida; family Sabellidae; genus Sabellastarte; species Sabellastarte sp. h YS-2021. The sequence continues at coordinate 49,640,429 of OZ024936.1, read as the reverse complement.
CAGTTGTAAACCAGCCAGTTCCTACAAAAACTACACTCTGTGTATAACTATAATAGATGTACACCAGTGGTCACAATTCTGTCCGGTTCATAATTGTGTCCTTTAATTTTTTACTGAACGTGATGGTACCCAGTTTGGGTGTTTGATTCAATTTTTAGAATTTTCATGAAATAAAATCAATCTCAAAGGGAATAATTTGAAAAAAAAAATATATTCAAAATTCTGGTTGCAACAATTTAAAAATAAACTCCAATGAAAATCGGACATTATTAGGAAACGGACACAATTGTGACCACCCGTGTACTGTAATACATATTGTGAGAAATGTAAACCTAATTATATATATAGATGTACTATGAATCGTAAAACATCAGTGTCAAATCTAAACCAATCACCTAATCTATGTCAGAATTGTCAGAGAATTTTGCTCTTTGTCCTTAAGTTTATCCATATCTATTGCCTGCTTCAGGAAAAAGCTCAAAACCTACCTGTTTGCAAAAACCTATCTACCATAGCCTCCCTAGCTAGCTGTCACACCTGTGTCTTTTTTGGTATGACCTGGCTATGTCATTGGACTTTAATTATTCACCTTGTATTTGTTCAGTTGCACCTTTGAGTGTGTCACTTGATGGAGATTAAGCGATATTAAAATCTACATTAGATTAGATTTATGGGGTGGTCCCAGAGAGTAATTTCACTTTCTGGGGCAACTTTTATATTGTTACTGCAATGACTAAGCTGAAAAAAGAATAACAACAAAAGATGTACAGAATAGATAAGTTTAAATAGAGAATTAGCTAATTGTAAAAGAGGGTTGCAACCCTCTTTTACAAATAGCTGGATTCGGGTCTGCCGCATTACTGCCATGAATATATAAATTATTACACATCCTCTGTCAATACCAGATGTGCTGTTGGTACAAAGAAATACAAAGTTGTTCCTTTGGCTTTGCGGCTCACACTAGTAGACCAACACCCCTTTCGGCCTTGTTTATTTATAATTCCAAATTGTTCCACCTTTAACCCTTGGATTCATAAGTCTCAAAACTCATTTTGATGGATCTTTTGTAAATGATGGATCCAGACTTTGGAATAAGAGACAGACAAACAAAGAAGTAAATGTATGTCTCTCAACTGTTATCAATGTTTAAAGTTGGTGTTTTACTTTTGATTTAACAGCCAGGGTCATTTTTGGACAAGCCCCTTCACATTTGTCACTTGTGGGAGTTGAATTCAGAGGTGACAGCCTGTGATTAGATGTAAAACATGCTAACCCACTAGGCCATCAGGGACCTCTTGCCTGTTATCATTGTGTCAAAGTTGGGGTTTTACATCCCACTTAACTGCCAGGGTCATATTGGGACAGGTCTTCAGCATTGGCACTTGTGGGGATCGAACCCCAGCAGAGGTGACTGCCTGTACATGTGATTAGATGTCAAACTTGCTGACCTCTAGACCCCTGAGGACCTCTGTTATTATTGTAGTTCCTTGTGATATTATCAAGTTTGCCTTAACAAGCATTCATTTACGTTGTCATTTGGTTTACATATGTTGAAATATGACAAACACACTGTACTTACTGATTACGTTTTCAATAGCAGTTACATTGTAAAAACATCCAACTATTTTCCATTATCACAAGCATAATGCACCAATGTCATGTTTGTCATTACTGCCATATCATCATTACATTTAAATCTCTTCATTTATTTATTTTATTTATTTATTTATTTGGGGTTTTACGTCGCTTTCAACACTGTACAGGTCATATCACGACGGGTAGTTGGAAATATTTTTCATTATCACGAGTATAATGTAGACATATCATGTTTGTCATCACTGCCACATTGTCATGTTTAAATAGGTTCAAATATCACAAGCATGATGTACTCTTATCAGGTTATAATAATACTCTCTACATATAGCAGCCTTTTTGTTCATTGTTGCTGAACAAAAGCGGAGTATGTCATGGTATTTTGATCTACATTTTTAAGCGCAAGCTTCTAGTGATCACTTTTTTCATTTTTTTTTTTGTCTCCAGACTTTCATGAATTGTACGTGGCATAACGTGACGAGTGCCTGCCTCATCACTTAAGTTAAGAGGCAATGGGCTACTTGGATGGGTGACCACTTCAGTGCACTACTTATTTCTCTCATGGCTTTGCGGCTCGCGCTACTAGACCAACACCCCTTGTTTATTTATAATTCCAAATTGTTGCAAAAATAGAACAAAAAAAAAAAAACAAGAATATACACAAACATGAAACAACATGAATTTAAAGGAGGCATACAGATGAACAAAGAGATCATAGTAAAAAAGAACCCTTCATTATTATCATCTGTTCATATTATTTTGTAAATAGTTCTTCTTGTGCAAGAGCTTGTTATTATATATTAATCTTTTTTAAGTGTGCCTAATTGCCTAAATAAAGTACTGTTAATGCAAAAGCTCACAAAGTTCTATGTTCTGTATTGAACTGGGTTTTTATGTTACATACTAAGGTAAAACCTGGCCCTCATAATGCATATTCTATATTGCTTTAGCTGTGATTTAGAATGAACGCACAACTACAGTGGTGAGAACTTAATGATTTACTGCCAAACTTGTTAACCTGTCACTTATTATTCTTGGGCGAGGTCAAATTATTTACCATTTTCATACCAGGCACCAAGAATGAGAAAAATGTCAATATATGGTTCAGTTATCACAGCAACAATTTATAACCAGACCTAGCATAACTTTAGAAAGATATTTTTATCTCAAATGTGACAGTATACCTTTCAAATGAGACTTTTCCACATCAAAGTTACCATAAGTGTCTTGCAAAGATCTGAAACTAATAAAAACAAACAAGATTTTCACTCGCTATTCATTGCATATCACGCTAATATAATGTGATAAAGACCCCAGTGGCTGGATGGTTAATAGGGTCATTAACCACTTGGCTATCACCTCAGCCATTCTGGGTTTAAATCCAGCTCATGACATTACTGTATAAGTAGAAATTTTAGCTAGAACAAATTTTGTCACTTTTTCATTTTTTTTTAAAAATTCACTAGAATTAAACTTCTCTAATCTTCAGTTGCTACTTGAGTAATTAACAGATTTACCATTTTACTAGGAATTAATTTTCAATATCCAAGCTCTTTAGCTAAAATAATGCCTAGTGAAAATTTCTACTTATGCAATAATATGTGGGATTTATCTGAGAACCTAACCTGATATGACCTTAGGTATTGAAAAGGATGCAGAACGCCAAATTTCACGGATGGCAAGAGATTTATAATCTGTAAAATACACGTTATCTGTTGACTGCAACCTTGTCCACACTTCTAACTATGAAATGACAGTGTCTATCATGTCAGATATAGGTTCAAGCTACATTGATATATGATGTCATAACTTTTGTAAAAAAAAAAAAAAAAAATATTTAATGGGAGAGGATTAAAGTCTTGATTCTTCTTGCAAGTTTTCACTGGAAAGGTATAAGTATATAAGTTAACATTCTCACTGGCACTGATCCATAAAGATTTTAACTGACCCCACAGCTTAAGGGTTGTATGTGGTCATTAGATTACCCCTCTTCCCACCACCAAAAAAAAAAGTTTGGCAGGAAAGAAAATGTGACTGTGGGCACATTTAGTAAAAGAATATTTTTCTTTAGCAATGAGGCAGTAATGGTACAGTAAGAAATCTAAAATTCGCCAGGAATGTAAAATTCGCTACGTCTAAAACCTTAGTTAATTTTATGAAGAAAATGATGTTTTTGTCTAAAAATTGGTATTTTTCAGTTCAAAAAGCCTTAATTTACTATATAGTCAACAAATCTCACCACAATTCATTTATTTTATTAGTATTTTCACATGTGGCGAATTTCAGATATGTGGCGAATTTTAGATTTCTTACTCTAATAAGAATGCTGCACAAGAGGATCACTGCTGGATGAATAAAGATTAAAAGCATTTTGATGTTTGAATTTGTGACCTGCTTCAAATATTTGAATGTTTTCATCAAGGCTTAAATTTTACTTTCTAAAAAGGATCTGTGTTGGACTATGGGCGTATTTGTAACATTCTTATCAGTTTGTTTCAAGAAGTATTACATGAACATGCATATATCACTTTTTCACAACACTTCCTTATAATACTGGGACTCTGATAAGGTTACAATGTATAAAAGACACAAAAACTGAAGTGTTAAGACACTAATGTTATTCACACTGTTAATATACGATGATATGCCTTACACAATATTTATAAGGTTGTAGATTGTGTTTCAAAAGTCATGGGTGGACTTTATCATCAGAGGCTGGATTTTTAAGGAGCAACTCCTCCCTGAGGTACCCTAAACAGGTGCAATTGCACCGGTGGTGTTGCACCGGTCCACAGGTGCAATGCACCGGTGCATTAGTGATTTTTAGCAAAAATGGTCATTTTGGTAAATTGGGGTTAGTGTGAGTACCTGGTTTAGGTTATATATTATTTTAAGGTTTTAAATGTATGTAATAATATATAGAAGAGGTTTATACAGGCAAGTCATGTTCATATTGCATTCAAACCCATTGACTCTTAAGGACTTAAGAAGGTTAGGTACTGAGTGCCTGGCAGTGGATCCACATCTTATTGTTGCTCTTTTGGGTTTGTCCTGATATATGTAGTCCATATGTATGTGGGCCTTTATTACATGTTTAGTTACATCTTATGTTGTTGGCATATGGACACAGGGCTCAAGTTCGCTCTTGCAAGTGTTAAATAGCTAATTTCTATTTGCCAGTGTTAAGTTCATCCTTTTTATAGGTGAAAAACACTATCATGTGATGAGCGCAGGTTTGGTGATTCTTCAATGGTTGTCAATTGTTTTATGTGTGGATAATGAACCCATGTCATAAAGTTATGATACAATTGAAAACAGAATTGGTAAGAAATACAAACTCTTTTTGTAAGGGTTTATAACATTTATTAACACTTATATTGAGTGACAAAAAACACAATGGGTGTATTGGTAAGTAATTACATTTCTTATTGGAATTAATTTAAAATTAGATCTTTATGTGAAAAGTGATTAATAGTGAGTCTGAAGTGGGATGCACTTTGGTACTAAAGTAATTGTTCATTAGTTACACAGTATATATTTTTTTATGGGGACTGCATTGGCACCAAATTATGCCAATTTATTCATGGACAGGCTCGAAACTAAAGCCTTAGATGGATGGCCCCTTAAGCCCACTTTATGGCTTAGATTCATTGACGACATTTTTATGATCTGGCCTCATGGTAGGGATGAACTTGACAATTTCATCACATACTTAAACAGTATACATGAAAAAATCAAATTCACTTCAGAGGTAAGTGAAAATGACATCAATTTCCTAGACACCAAAGTCATAATTGATGAACATAGAAAATTATACACCACCCTGTATGAAAAACCCACTGATACTCACCTATACTTACACTATGACTCAGCCCATCATGGCCCATGTCATACGAAGGGCCCATATGGTCAATTCCTGAGAATCAGAAGGATTTGCTCCAGAAATGAAGATTTCATTGAAAATGGTGTTAATTTGATAAGATATTATCTAAAAAGAGGATATCCCTTTAAACAACTTAAGAACCATATGCTCAAAGCATGCAAGTATTCCCAAGATGAATTACTTGAAGTCAAAACAAAGGAACCAACTCAAGTCCCTGTCATGACAACAATGTTCAACCCATCTAATCCTGACATTAAACATTATATCCACAAAAACTGGAATATAATTGAAAATAGTGCAGATTGTGCAGACACATTCGCCACTAAACCAATCATTGGCTTCAAAAGACTACCAAACCTTAGAGGCATGCTTACCAAGGCTTCAATTTCATACCCACCAAAGGATATTGAGCCACCCAAAACAATACCCACTCACTGTACAAGACTGGGTAGATGTACGTACTGCCCCATTATCAAGAAGATTGATGTGGTCACCTGCAGAATCACAGCTAAAAAATACAAACCTATAGACTTACCTAGAAAACTGTCATGTGAGCTTAGTGACATAGTATACCTAATAACATGCAAGAAATGTCTAATGTATTATGTAGGTGAAACAGGCAGAGCCTTTAGATCAAGAATCTACGAGCATAAACTCTCTGTTAGTAAACCCAAGGATAATAGAGTCACTCCTGTATCCAAACATTTCACTGGAACTGGGCACTCTATTAAGGATATGCAGTTCACTATCCTGGAATGGTGCACTCCCAAATACAGAACTCCCAAACAGGCTCACAGGAGAAGATGTGAGCAATGGTGGATGTGGAATATTGGAGCTGTCCATCCAATTGGCATAAACCAATTTATCTAGACTCTGTGCATTTTTGGTCTTTCTTCACACTCTGGAGACCCCTAATTTCCTTTAAGGTTACAATGTATGATATACCGCACTGTATATATTAAGGAGCCTGTCACACTATCACACAATGGTTTGGTCACCCATCAGAATGTGCCTATTTTACTCTTTGATCCTGCCATTCAAGAGCAAAACTATGCTATTCTTGCATAGCTGAAGTCCAACTTTCTATCCATCAGTGAATTACTTCCCACTACCCCATAACATATTCCCAAACGCTACATATTGCTTATTAAAAGTAAGGAATGTGTCCTCAAATGATCTGTGATAGTTGAGGAATTACTCCCTAAGTGATCCTGTAATGTTTAGCAGCGATATTCGGGGATCAAATAACACTGAAAACTTCTAGGGAACACTGAAAAATGCTAATAGTGCTTTTCCATATTCAAGTTAGATAAGGAGCAAGCCAAATATTGGCCCTCCTGGGCCATCCCTTTTGGCCCCATGGGCTATCTTATACATTTGGCCCCATCCCGAATATTTTTGGGGCCACCCGATGCAAAAATCGGCATTTGAGACACTTTATAACATGTTTAGAATGGCCACGATGACCACCTGCTGTGACTGGTGGTCTGAGACTTCTCCAGGTCACCCAGCATTGACCTTGGATGACCTTTGGTGATCTGTATTGTCCATGACAAAATTTTCAATGAAATTATGATTTTTGATTCATTAGCCCAGGGCCACCTCTTGGAGAATCATCTGGATCATATTTTTTTTAAAGAAGCTGGCATTTTCTCACAACTCCAGACCACAGTAGGTGGTCGTCTGGCCACAGTGGGGTGTTTCCACAGAGAGTAGATCCAGGGGATACTCCACGAGTGTCCTTGAATGTGGAACAGCTCCATTTAAATTTTAGGAATCATGTACATAGGTCATAGTTATTGTAGACCATAGAAGCCAGTGAACCAGGGGAAAATTAAGGAGGAAAAGCACTGCCAAGAAAATATAGTAGGTTTTTAATCCTTTTTCTAAAATATATTACATAGGAGGCACTACTGATATTGAGGCCAATTAATTCAGATACTTGGAGCACTGTAGAAAAAGCTGTTTTTACAGAGGTAACACTATGTGAAAATGATCTATTTTATTATTTTAAGTTGTGATGTCACACTTCAGTGTATGGCAGTTTTATGTGGCACTGATATAGCTTCTGACCAGACATCATTAATGGACCAAAACGAAGACAATGTAGTAATTACCTAACCCTATAGAACCAGAGAAGGCCTGACACTACTTTTTCACTGATAAATCCCTCTGTCAATTTGGCACTGCGATAGGTTTGGTCATTTTCCAAAACCTAGGCATATCTGCCATATGTGCACATTGAATGGGATGTAAAACTTTGACTTTGTAAAATGATCAAAATCAGTTCAGTTCCCCAAAATAAATTTAAAAATTACCTTGGTAAACTATGAGAGCCTTGGCACATTGCCAAAGTGCCCATTTCTACAGGTATGTCATCAAAAGGGGTCCACATGGTGTAGAGATCCTTTGTTCCCCAAGACATATACACACTGTCCATATGTGCCCCAGTAAATCCTTCAGTATACACTCCCCTACAAAAAATACATTTACCTAAAATATACACATGTTGTCATGTATTACACTCCTCTATCAAAGATACAGGAACTCAAAAATACATGCACACACTATCTATGGCCCAGTGAATCCTCCAGTATAGACTCCCATACATCAAATTCAATTATCCCACGATATTCCTCCTCCTTCCTTTTCCACTTTCTCCACTGTCCCTGAGGACCAAGTTGCCAAAATCACTATATACTCTCCAAGTAAATCATGTTCCCTTGGCCCACTTTTCTTGTCCTGGTTTATCTGGACATTCTCTTTACCCCTTCACTTCAATAATCAATTTTTCACTTGAACAAGTAAGCATCCTACCTTTTGCAAGCAGGACCTCATTACTCCAATCCTCAAAAAATCATCCTCAGACAAAGAAGTGCTAAAGAATTACAGGCCTGTTTCCAATCTCACTTTTAGTTTAAAGATTCTTGAAAGGGTAGAAGCCATTCAGCTTCAAACCTACTTTGACAAAGGTGGCCTTATGACCAGTTTTCAATCACCTTACAGAAAACATCATTCCACTGAAAGTGCCCTCCTAAATATTCAAAATGACCTCCTCAATATGGCTAAAGGGTCTGTCACAGCCCTCACCTCTGCCACTTTCGATATCATATACTACACCATTTTCCTTGACAGGTTCCACAAATTCTATGGGATCAGTGAACTGGTACTTGGTTAGTTTAAATCATACCTGTCAAAAAGGACACACTCGGTCAAGTTAGGTAGCATTCTGTCACATCCTGTTGAGCTCAAGTTTAGTGTGCCCCAGGTTCTGTTCTTGGCCACATACCGTTTTTTCTCTATACAAACCAAATCAGCTCAATCATCCAGTCATACAGTAGTATCAAGTACCATTTTTATGCCGATGATACCCAAATAAAGATAACACTTTCACCAGCAAATTTCTCGTGCACTATAGAAACACTCAGTAATTGCCTCAAAGACATTCAAACTTTCATGTTCACAAATACAGTAAAACTCACCCTGAAAAAACTGAATATATCTTGATAGGTTCAAAAACAATCACAAACAACTCCTGACACACTTTTAAATCAATATTCCGGGCAATCAGGTCTCACCAGCACAAAATGTCAAGAACCTTGGAGTGGTGTTTGATACTAATCTATCTCTTTCTGGCCATATGTCCCAAGTCATAAAGTCCACTAGAGTCCATGCAAGAGATCTTTACAGAATTTGTCCCCTCCTGGATCTGAAAACATCAGTCTTTCCCGCCAATGCTTTGGTGAACAGCAGATTAGACCACTGCAATTCCCTGTTTATATCACTCACTGATTTTGAGTTAAGGATATTGCAGCACGCCCAAAAATAACTGTGCGGGGATGTCACTCACTCCGCTAAGTTTTCCCGTATCACCCCTCGATTGAAAAAAGTTCATTGACTGCCAGTCAAGCATAGAGTACAATTTCAAATTGGCTTATCACATATAAAATTCTAAAACATGACCAACCAGCCTACCTGAGTGAATTAATACACCCCTACACTTCTTCTAGAAATACCAGATGCAGCAGGCCTAAAAACTAAAGTTTCTTCACATCCCCACCTTTGACTCCAGAGTACACAAATGACACAAACATTTTCCAATTCCTTCTGTCATCATGCACCTGCTCTTTGATACTCTTTCCACTTCCAAATAAGAAATACCATATTTTTTTCAAAATATGGCCCGGGCATTAATTATTTTCAAATGGCATCAGACCACGCATTAAATTGAACCAGGCGTTCTTTTGAAATACAAAAAATAGTGTTATAGATTATAAACACTGTGCTTGGTACCAGGTATTAATTTGAACCAGGTGTTTATTTGAACCTGGGCGTTATTTTGGAAATTTACGGTAACCCCTATTTCACTTTCTTCAGGAACCATCTGGAAACTCACCTCTTGAACTCTAGTTTCAGCACTTAGTCTCCTTCCCTTTGGTCACACCCATAACTCCAGACTACCGACCGTGACCTCCCTTGACTATCCTTATGATTTATATTTTTGAGTTCCCCATTGCAGGGAAGGTATTGCGGCTGTAAAGCGGTAGTTTAGGTTAGATTATCTATATGTTTATACACATGATTTTATGTCTTACACTCCCCTACCAAAAATATGATAATCTCCATTACATAAGACGCTTTTTTCATTAAAACAATGACAATTGTGTAAGGTAATTTTGTCACTGAAAACAAGGCATTTTGTCGAAGACTGTGTCACAGAGTATAGGTGTGTTAAAGACATTTATAAGTCTTTTTTATTAAGATCTGATGCAAATATTAGAACTTGCTAAGAATGTTGAATAAGTTCCTGTACCTGAGCCACTTAAAGTCAAAAGTCTGGACATCTTCCTGCAGCAACTTCTTGAAAAACTTTTTAGCTAAATGGTAAACAAAAATTTCTTGTATTTATGACATGACAATGATATATCTTGCAATCTCATGTCTTTATAAGCAACTTGAATACTGATAATATCCATTGATAATAGACAGGAAAACAATGATAGTGTTGCCTAACACTTTTATGATATGTTGATATTTTTAGACCTTACTTAAACTTTACAATTAAATATCTTACGCCTTTCTCCTTCCAGCACTTTTTTAACCTTTTTGTTGTGTGTGATGTCATTTTTTCCCTAGAAATATAATAATATCATGTAAATATCAAACAACAGATAACATTACAGTATATATGAAAGTGAAAATTGAACACATTTCTTAGTCTGTAACCCAACCAACCAATCAATCAATCAATCAGTGTTAAATTATAAGACTGAAAGTGAAATACCATTCCTACAGAGCCTGTATCAGGACATTTTAACGTTTATTTTAGCAGGCAGGCGCCAAGTGGTGATTATGACATCATCTGGCGGTCACCATGTCATGTGATATGCACCAGATGATCTGTTGATCATAAGCGATCATAAGTGGTGATCACAAAATTTCCTGGTGTTCAGAGCTTATCACGATAACCAAAAATAATGTATTAATGTCCTAGTAGGGGTTCCGTACCTTACGTTTTCACAACAACTATTTGTTGGAGCTTTCCAACCCACTGGTTATTTAAGTATCGTGATGTATTTACATTACAATTGTTACCCAAGTGCTGCTAAAATACCGTATTTTGCCAAAATATGGCCCGGACATTAATTATTTTCAAATGGCATCAGAACAGGCGTTAAATTAGGCGTTCTTTTGAAAGGCAAAAACATTGTTATAAATTGTAAACAGTGTGCTTGGTACCAGGCATTAATTTGAACCAGGCATTTATTTGAACCTGGGCGTTATTTTGGAAATTTACGGTATGTTTAAATCAATACACCGACCTCCATGAAAGGCACACATCCCAGTCCACACCTCGGGTTGAGCACACCTCTCTGCAGAGGCTGACTTGGATCAAACTTGTCATCTCCACTCTCCGCTATGTACCGAATGACCTCTAGCCTGGCAGCCAACACCTCCTCACGCTTGTGTAGTTGTTTTACATAGAGGTATCTACAAATCACCTGTTAAAAAGTAACACTCAATTCCACTTTATTCAGGTTTTAATTAAAAGTTAGAATTTTAATATTTTCAAAGGGGTAGGTCCATTTTTTATGGATTTATATGGGTATTAAACATTACTTTTAACTCATCACACAGGTCATTAGAAGTAGGCAGAGGAGAGCAGTAGGTAAAAGTCAAAGATTCTGTGTCAGTGTACGAAATTAAGAAATACCTCACAAGTAACTATTCTCACAGACCTGTATCTTTCTAGGGTCACATGTCCAGATGTCCTGTTACTTAACAATAATGTTCATATATATATTCATATATATATAAACCATGAATTATTTAGCACTTGCTGCTTGGTTAATTTTGAATTCAATATTTATTTAACCTGCACTGTAATTCACACTGGCAACTTTTGCTACAGACCTGTAACATTTTGAGTCACAGGTCCAGTGGACCTGAAAAGTTTTCTAATATAAACTTTGTAAAAGTCCGCCATGGGGTTTTACATCCCATTCACCAGCCAGGGTCATATGGAGACAGGTCGTCAGCATTGCCACTTGTGGGACTCGAAGCCACACAGAGGTGACAGCTTATGATTAGATGCCAAACTTGGAAAGCACTAGGACCTCTGATGAACTTTGTACACTGTTCTGTAGTTTAATTCACAGGGTTTTGACAAGCAGTCTTACAACTTTCTTGTTTAGAGTTGAACCCACAACCTCAGATGTGGATCAAGTTAGGGTTTTACATCCTGTTCAACAGCCAGGGTCGTCTTGGGGGAGGTCCTCAGTAATGCCACTTGTGGGATTCAAACTCACGCAGAAGTGTCAGCCTGTAGTTGGAGGCCAAACTTGCACCACATAGGTGGGAGACAAGGATATAATTACTATGCACAGGTGTCTCCTTAATTCACATCCATGTATTAAGGAAACTTTAGCTTTACACAAATTAAGTTACAGTAATGTACAGGATAGACAGTGGAATGAGATGATGAATAAAATTTGTTCCACCTGCTTTATTGTCTCCATTAGAAAAAAAAACTAGCGTCTTTCTTCTTTCTAAAAGCGTATCCACAATAACCTCTTTATTAATGCTGTATCTCTGTTGTACAAACCTTTTGTCTCATCTGAGGTTTGAAATTGGAATTTGTACTTGTTGTTGTGACTTTAGAGTGCACATTCTGTGGGGAGATCAAGTGCCATAACATTTGGTTAGAATTAGAACTGCAAACATAAAACCACATACCCATCCTGTTCTAGCTTTTGTAACAGCACATTTCTGTCTTCAGAAGCCTCTACAGATTCAAGCTGTCCCAAATATTCTGATGGAAATGTTACCTCTCTATCACCTAGCTTTACTGTCCTTGATTTTAAAGCTGCCATATTATATACCAATATTAAACACAATTTAACTTGAATCTATCACTGTGTGTATCAAAACAATGCCACTTGATATCTCACAATAAACAAATACACCATGTGTAGACAAAGTATAAAATTGGCTGAGTGACAAGAATATTCATCAAATACCATATTCTCCCTAAACAGAGCCCATAGTAATACAAGGATTTTTAAGGCCTGACTTTATAAAACACTTATTGGTACATTTATTTATTAATTTTGAACTAATCCTAATTTGAATATTATCCACTACAAATTATCAGTGCAAGCGTTCATTAAGTAGAGATGTGGTTTCCTTACAATCATGTTATTAGTCATGATGTTAACATGTAAACCAAGGTCCTCGATGACCTAGTGGTTAGAGTAAGAAATCTAAAATTCGCCAGGAATCTAAAATTCGCCACCTCTAAAACCTTAGTTAATTTTATGAAGAAAATGATCTTTTTGTCTAAAAATTGGTATTTTTCAGTTCAAAAAGCCTTAATTTACTATACATTCAACAAATCTCACCACAATTCATTTATTTTATTTGTATTTTCACATGTGGCGAATTTCAGATATGTGGCGAATTTTAGATTTCTTACTCTACCAAGATTTGCATCTAATGTCATACTGTCACCTCTTATGTTGGTTCTACCCTCACCAGTGGAAAATAATGTCCCAATATAACCCTGACTGATCGAGATTCAAGACTTTTGTCTAAAACTGTAATATATTTTTGTCCAGTTCTCTGGAGTCTCCACCCAGTCTCCACCTAGTTCTTGTGCAAGGTGTTATCAGTTTAATGTTCCTGGCAGTATTAATATTATTTTATTATTGAGATATTTGTAGATTATCCTTTTCTAAAATGTGTTCAGTACAGGGTGTATCCACTAAACTTCAATATTTTTTCCATGACCAAAGCTTTAAAATCAAGGATCTTTTACATGCTTTGTGGCATGAAAGAGATATCTACCAAGGCCACAAGCTCCTGCCGAGGCCACTAGCTCCTGCCGTTTTTGCCTTTGAGAACCACGCACAAGGTTCCAGTCACAGTACAGGAAGATGTGAAGGACACCAAAATTTGATCTGATTACATAAACTTATCCTTGTATTGAAATACTGGATTAAAGAAAGGAACAACGCTGTTTCGCGAGAGGATGCCTTTTAATTTCCATGACTTTTTATGAATTTTCCAAACCCTTGAGTTAATTTCCATGACTTTTCCAGGCCTGGAAATAAAAAAAATGGAATTCTTGACTTTTCCAGGTTTTCCATGACTGGATACACCCTGTCAGTATAATTGTGTAATGGAAAGTTTCAGATTTCTTATAAATTTTAATTTTCAACTGTGTACTAGTATGCAATATTGTATTGGTCTGGGAAAGAACAGCTGTTTCAATTAGCTGATAACCTGTTAGAGTAAGAAATCTAAAATTCGCCAGGAATCTAAAATTCACCACCTCTAAAACCTTAGTTAATTTTATGAAGAAAATGATGTTTTTGTCCAAAAATTGGTATTTTTCAGTTCAAAAAGCCTTAATTTACTATTCAGTCAACAAATCTCACCACGATTCATTTATTTTATTAGTATTTTCACAAGTGGCGAATTTCAGATATGTGGCGAATTTTAGATTTCTTACTCTACTTGAGAAATATTACCATTTATAGTCACCCACATTACCGTATATTTGTAATTATAAAAGACTTCTAACTATAAAGCCAAATGTAAATCTCAATGTTAACTTATTACCGTACTTGTCTTAATGGATCTACAGATCCTCAGTGGCCAAGTGCTAAGCAAATTTGGCGTCTAATCACAAACTGTCATCTCTGTGGTTTTGACTCACATATGTGGCAAAGGTGAGATTAATGAGCCTGTCTCAATATTACCCTGGTTGTTGAATGACACATAAAACCCCAACTTCACCTTCAATGGATTTAATATTGAAAATACAGTCTAACATTTCTTGTAAAACTGTGTCAAAAACCTGGATTGGCATAATGGGACTCCTACTGTATGGTCACAATTCCACTAAGACACCACAATTGTTGAGTACTCAAGAAATCAAAATTCATCAGTCCATGGGTCCATTTCCAAGGTTACCTACTGTATGTTTTGACTAAATCAAAATCACTTAAAACACTGTCACAAAAACCATCAAGATGTAGGGCAATCTCAGCCAACTGTTGGCCCATTTCAAATAACCAAAAGTTTCAACTTACTTAAATGATGTACTCACACAAGTCTTGAAGATTTTTACTCTGGGGAACAAGGAGTACGAAATATTGTGTCTTAGCCGAAACAGTTTTTCACCAGCTTAATGGGGTGTCACCTTGCACACAAGTGGTCGGAGACCTCCTGTAGGAGGGACCACTCTGTCTGGATCACTTGTTTGTTTCTGGACAGTTTGTCCGCTATCATATTCAATCTTCCTGGAATGTGCCTGGCTCGTAGCACTATCTGCCTGCGGTTGCACCAGGAAAGCAGTCTCCAGAGGAGGGCACAAAGAGAGCCTGATTTCATACCCCCCTCCTTGTTGATGTATGAGACAACTGTTGTGTTGTCCGTGGCTACCAAAATGATCTGGCCCCGGACAGCGTTGCTCGAACTTCTTGAGCTCCAGAAGAACCGCTTTTAGTTCGAGAAAGTTTAGGTCCAACTGGCTTTCTGACTCCGACCAAACGCCCTTTGCCATGTAGTCTCCTAAGTGAGCACCCCAAACTTTGTTTGAGGCGTCGGTAAACAACTGCAAATACGCATCGCTGAAGTCCAACGATGTGACCCACTCCCCATGTTGGAGGGAAAGTCTGATTGTCTCTGGAGTTTCCATTTTGAAAGTCTCAAAGTTGAGAAAAAAATTGAGTTTGGTCAGATCCAAGATGGGACGCCATTTGTTGTTCGGTTTGGAAACTATGAACAGCCAGTTGTAAAAGGCAAGAGAGGACCGAACCACTACTTTTTCCACCGCCTGTTTTGCAATCTGGGACCGCAATGTCTCCTTCAAGGAGTTGTTCTTGCGAGGATTGGTGTATCCAATGATTATCACAGGTGACCTGGTCAATAGGGGCCTCATCTTGAACGGGAGGCTGTAACCTTCCTTCAAGATGGAAATCACCTGAGGATATGAACCCAGGCTGAGCCATGTTTCCCAGAACCTTTGTAACCTGCCTCCTACAGGTGGACTTTCTGCAGCATTGGGGACACTTGGTACAGGAGGGACAGAAGGATAAGGAGAGACAAAAAACACTTTTTGCATGCTTTATTTCTGTCCGACAATGATCGGGACTTAGGCCTTTCTTTTGTGGCTGCCCGGGACCAACAACAATAGGAACATGAATTACAGCAGTTCTTAAGTACACAGTCCTTGAGATGTTTTGAGAACTTTTGTTTTGACCCATCACATTTAAGTCTAATTGAACCTGTGGGTCTTTGCAATGATTGTCATTTATAATTCTTGCCACCCCAAACGGTGGTTAGTAGAACCACGACCACAACCTCGTGACCCAAACTGCCTCCAAGGTTGTTGAGGAGTAGCTGAAGGTTGAACCATAGATTTAGCATCCTTCTTCTCATATGGTTTGTAGCAATACTTGGGCTTGTGTGGATGTTGTGGTCCAACACAAGACTGTACCGACATATTCTGAGTCTCAAACTTGTTGATGTCTTGTTCCGCGATATTTAGAGCAGCATCTGGAAAAAGACCATATCCGAATAACGGAGCATTCCTAAGCTCATTCTAGGTGTCCATCTTCATACCGGGACGAACATGGTCTAAATGAGTCCCGTTGCATCAAAATGAAATTTCCCAGCTGTACAAAAAGGCTATTGGCCAGGTGCTGTAAGGCCGTGCCAAGAGAGACTGAGACATTCTGGTGAAAGGCACACAAGTCCCTCAACTCCTTCAGGGCATCCGAAACCTCCTTGGCTGACTTGCCGTTACTGAGATGATTCTGAAGAAAGTTTATGTGATTGGCCATCTGATCTTGGATCTCACTAGCACATTGGCCGAATCCAGCCACATGGTTCACTGTTTAGGTGCCTTCTCTTGCACACCTCTCCCATCTGCGTAAAACTTCTTGTGACACTGGGCGAGACACAGGACCTGTTGCCAGATATGCAGCTGGTTTCACAATTCTTGAGAACTGGGCATTCAACTTCACCTCAGATCCATGCCAGTTAAACAACTTTCTACTCGGTCGGGGGGGACCATCTGTCTTCAACTTGTGCATAGGGTACCACTTATCCTGGGGTTTAGGGGTGTCGAATTGATCAGTGCGCAAACCCCCAGCTTCCTCACCTCCCTCTAGACAGGTAACCCTCAGATGCCGTCAAGTCAATCCGCTGGCATAGCTACTGACACTTTAGAACTTGTCTTTGGATTCTTACCATGCCACAGGTTATTGGACTTATCCGGGTCACTGTATTCCAATTCAAAATCGGGGATAAAGTTCCAGCCCATGAAGGCCATGATGGAGTGCACAGTTTCTCTATAGCTCATTTCCTCATTTTTCTCAGGTTTATCAGTGTCTGATTCTGATAGTTCACCGTCCTCACTATCCAGATCTTCAGGCGAAGTATGTGCCCCAAAAAGTGGTTCATCTGGTGATACAGGTAGGGCACTAGCATCTGCTAAAGGGTGTTCAACACCGGTCGTGGCATCTGAGACACCGGCAGAGTTAACGATTCCCATAATAGGCTCCCCGGTCGGTGCAACTGGTTCCAGACCGGTAAGGGGTCCATCCCAACCGGTTCCTTTTGAGGAAATGTGTCAGCACGAGTTCCCTGTACCGGACTGGTACTTTCAACAACCGGTACTGGCTTTGTCTGTTGAGGAAAAGTAGTAGCTTAAACTTCTTGTACCGGACCGGTATTTTCAACAACCGGTACTGGTTTTGTTTTGGAAGCTTTATGATGAGAAGACTTGTGCTTCTTCTTTGATTCTTTATGTTTGCCATTTGATCCTGTAGAAGCCTGTATTGCCGGGGCCGCACCGGACCGGTGGCTCGGGCAGAGGCAGATGGATCAATAAACAGTTGATCAGAAACCGGTGGATTTACTACCTGAACCGGTACTTTAGGGGTAGCTAATATACTTCCTCTTGAGAGAATTTCTCATCTAACTGGTCACTTAATTTGTCAAAATCTTTTTTGGAAACAAAGTCTGAAGAACTCACATTATCACTACGTACCCCCTGGGAGGTATGCGCATGCACATTGCTGTCACCATAAATGGTCTGCTGGACATGCGCAGGGCTGGCCTCTTGTTGTTGAGTAGAATTCACTGGAGATAAAACAGTTACTTCTCAAGGCGACACTAACAACCCCGCCTTCTTGTCCCTGTGAATCTGGTATTGGAGAGTGGCCAGCATTTCTCTTTGAATGGCAGCAAAATTATTACAAATCTTACAGAGCGCACCTCCCACAATGCAGGGGTCTTTACCCAAACCTTTGTCTCGATATCAAGCACACTTACCATGCATATCGAATCCACCCATTTTGTGGCCACATGATCCACGTCTTTGTCCTGGAGATTCCATAGCAATAAAACAACACAATTGCAAATTTTAATTAGTAAATTAAATTTTTATTAGTTAATACCTTACCTACCAGACGATAGCTATAGCCCGGCGCTAGCCGGTCCCGCCAAACGAAAGAAAAAGACGTCCCGGGTTTCACCCCCGGCAGGACCGGCACACTACAATCCACTCGCCAGGTGGCCTAGTTCCTGCCTCACTCGCCAGAGGGACGTGACGTCATAGCATCTTTTTCGTCCCTAAGATTGAATGATGAAGGCTGGAAGCGGGGAAGGCCGGATGGGAATTTCCTGTCTGGTAGGTAAGGTATTAACTAATAAAATTGCAAATTTTAATTAGTAAATTAAATTTTTATTAGTTAATACCTTACCTACCAGACGATAGCTATAGCCCGGCGCCAGCCGGTCCCGCCAAACGAAAGAAAAAGACGTCCCGGGTTTCACCCCCGGCAGGACCGGCACACTACAATCCACTCACCAGGTGGCCTAGTTCCTGCCTCACTCGCCAGAGGGACGTGACGTCATAGCATCTTTTTCGTCCCTAAGATTGAATGATGAAGGCTGGAAGCGGGGAAGGCCGGGTGGGAATTTCCCATCTGGTAGGTAAGGTATTAACTAATAAAAATTTAATTTACTAATTAAAATTTGCAATTTCATTGCGTTAATACATCTTACCTACCAGACGATAGCTAGAATAACTACCCAGTGGAAGGAGGGCAGCCTTCTGAGGATTGGAGAAACTCTTATATTATACCTAGGTGTGAGGTTCTAGTCCTTTGAGGAGACATGTTAGTCTCAAGGGTAACTAGACCCACCTGCCCCCCCCCCCCTTTTGACTGCTCTGAGGGGAGGAAGAGAGTAAGAGTTCAAGTCAATGATTCCCACGGTTAACCTGGAAGAGTAGGGAAAGTCCTATACCCAGAGGATTACTCTGAAGTAAAAGACTTTGAGAAGCCAAGGCCTAGGCTAAAAGTGAGCCTACACCTAAAACTAACTAGTATGTACACTATATATAATTATATACAAAGAAGCTTAGGGGACTAGTGGTGGATTTGCTGGGCAGCCACCACAGGACCCAAGTGAAAAAGCTCCTTATCTGCCCAGGCAACATCCTTAAGGTAAAACTGTGTAAAGGTGTTGTGGGACTTCCAGTGGCATGCTGCTAGAATCTGGTCCAGAGATATGCCACCTTGAAAGGCTTTGGAGGCCGCAAAGGCCCTAACATCATGGGCCTTAACCTGATGTAAGGTCAAGGAATCTTGGTCAGAGAGATCATAACACAACACTACTGTTTGTTTGATCCAGGACGAGATAGTGGCAGGAGAGATGTCCTTGTTAAAACCTTGTTTGAATGAAACAAAAACTAACTCCTTTCCCGTTCTTAGGTCCTGCGTTTTGTCCAGGTAGTAGCGAAGAGCCCGAACGGGGCAAAGGGATCTGTCTTCCTTTAAAGACTTATCCAGAGTGGGGGCTAAGGCTGGAATGACCACAGGGGCCACGCACTCTGGTCCCTCTTTTGCCAAGTGATTTTTCGCCAAGAAGCTTGGTGAAGGGTAGAGGGAAACTTTGGACCAGTCAGCTTGGTGTCTGATATTTTTGTTTAACCAAGCGTGAATCTCACTCCTGCGTTTTCCTGAAGCCAGGGCTAGGAGAAAAACAGTTTTGAAAGTAAGGTGCTTCAGAGAAGCCTTTCTGAGTGGTTCAAAAGGCGCTTTTGTAAGCTGGTGTAAAACCAGGGAGAGGTTCCAAGCAGGAACCCCCCGGCGCCCTTTGGGTCTATCTCTGTGAAAACTGTCTAACAGTCTAGTCAAATTTTCATCCTTGCCGACATTAACCGAGGTATTTCCCAGTTTGTCTGCAATGGCTGACCTGTAACCATCAATAGTGCTGGGCTGGAGATTCTTCTCCTGGAAAAGGTGCAGGAGGAAATCTGCTATTTGTTTTATAGATGGGTTCCTGAAGTCCACCTGACTTGTTTCACACCATCTGACAAAAATGGCCCACTTCGCTTCGTAGACTGTTCTGGTTGAACGTCTTTGAGGCGCCTCAATTCTTGACGCCACTGGGCTAGAGAACCCCTGCTCCTTGATTGTCTGGGCTCTAGGAGCCAGGCATGGAGATTTAGGTTTGTCAGATCCCTGTGACGTGCCTTGTTGAAAGGTTGGGTCACTAGATCTGGGTGGTGTGGAAGACAAAGAGGAACCCTCGCAGATAGTTCCACTAGGTCCCAAAACCAAGGCATGTTGGGCCATCCCGGGGCAATCAGCATTGCTCTGCGATACCAGTGATCTGACAGCTTGCTGACCACCTTCCCCATCAGAGACACTGGGGGGAAGAGGTACATGTCCAGGTCCTCCCAGGATAATGTCAGAGCATCCACTGACCAGGCCTTTGGGTCTGGAATTGGGGACACAAATTGAACTAGCTTGCAGTTGTACCTTGTTGCAAACATGTCCACTCGGGGATAATGCCAGGTTTGACAAAGGAGGTCGAAGGTCTCTTGATGGAGGGACCACTCCGTCTGAATGACCTGCCTTTGGCGAGACAATTTGTCTGCAATTACATTCAGACGGCCTGGAATGTGTCTGGCCTTCAGTACTATTTGATTGAGGCTGCACCAACATAGGAGCCGCCAAAGAAGGGCACAGAGTGAGCCTGACCTCATACCTCCTTCCTTGTTGATGTATGCCACAACCGTGGTGTTGTCTGTGGCAATCAGGACGACCTTTCCTTGCACTAAATGTTGGAATCTTTTTAGTGCTAACAACATGGCTTTTAGTTCTAAGAAGTTTATGTGCAACTTGCTTTCGGGCACTGACCAAGTACCGCTTGCTGTGAAGTCGCCTAAGTGAGCACCCCAGCCTTCTTTTGAGGCGTCTGTAAAGATGTGAACTGCGTGTCGCAGGGGGTGTAAGGGTTGACCCTTTAGGACATTTTCCTCTTGGGTCCACCACTGCAGGTACTGATGGAGAGACCTCGGAATTGGGATCTCCTTCTCCAGAGATTCTGGGACTCTCCAGTGTTTCTTGAGGTGCCACTGAATAGGTCTCATGTGCAGTCTGCCTAGGGTCACCTGTTTTTCTGTCGCAGTGAGAAGACCTATAAGAGACATGAAAGTTCTCACTCGGCAAGATCTGTTCTGTAAAAGCATTGTTATTTTCTGTTGAAGGGCTTCCCAACGATTTTGAGTAGGCCTGACTACTCCGTTGAGTAGGTCGTACTGGTAGCCTACGAAGTCGAAGACTTGTTGGGGTTCCAGTTCTGATTTTTGCATGTTTACCATCCAGCCCAACTCCTGGCAAAGGGCTAGGAGGGACTGGGTTCCCTGGTGGCAAGATTCTTTGGTAGGGGCTCGAATCAACCAGTCGTCTAGGTACTGGTGGATTCTTATACCCTGTGACTGAGCCATTAACTTGACCTCTTTGACCACACCAGTGAACTCCATGGGAGCTGTTGACAGGCCAAAGGGAAGTGCCCGAAACTGGTACGACTGGTTCTGAAAGTGGAACCTGAGGAATTTTCGGGATGTGTAGTGAATTGGGATGTGGAAGTAGGCGTCGCTGAAGTCTAGCGATGTCACCCACTCCTCTTGTTGTAGAGAGGTCCGGATTGTCTCTGGAGTCTCCATTTTGAATGTTTTTACGCATAAAAACTGATTTAGAGTACTGAGATCCAAGATTGGCCGCCACTTGTGGTTCGGCTTTGGGACAATGAACAGTCTGTTGAAAAAGGCTAGTGAGGTTTGAACCCTGACCCTCTCTACTGCCTTTTTCTCGATCAGAGCTTGTACAGCTGCTTGCAAGTGGGAGTCTCTGATGGGGTTTGCATAGCCACTTACTATCAGGGGATCCCTTACTAAGGGAGGTCTTACTTTGAAGGGAAGAACATAACCCTCCTTTAATATGGACACTACTTTTGGGTTTGCACCCTTGTGAGCCCATATTTCCCAAAAACTCTGAAGACGTCCCCCCACTGGTTGGACACTTGCAACATTGGGGACATTTGGAACATTTGGAGCAGAAACAAAGTGACCGACAAAAGAAGCACTTTTCACACACTTTATTTGACTTTTGATCTTTGATTTTGGCCTTACGTCTTTCTTTTGCGACTGCCACCTTGTTACAGTAGGTACACGACATACAACATGATAAGAAACATTTGTTGGAACAGATACAAAAGAGTTTCTTGTTATGACACTTTGTACAGAACTGACTGGCCGGGCCACCGGCACCGGACTTGACTTGCAGTAATTGTCATTTATACTGTGTCTTCTCATGAGCCATCTTGGTACCACGTCCGGGTTGACCACCCCGGCCTCTGCCCCGGCCTCTATTGCGGGAACCAAACGCTTTCCAAGCTGGTAGTTCCTTTCCGGCTTGAGAAGTTGTTTTAGCAGTGTCTTGAGGTTTCCAACCAGTACTGTAGGGTTGGTATCTCTGTTTTCTGCCTCTACCGGCGAACCCCCCCGCGGCCCGGGCCGGGCTGGGAAGTACGTCGGGAAGCTTCTAATTGGTTTATTTCATCCTCAGCTTTTCTAATAGCAGCATCTGGAAATAACCCATATCCATTCAGGGGGCAATTTCTCAAGGAATTGAAAGTATCTGGTTTAATCCCCGGTTTCACAGCTTCCAAGTATGAATCCCTACGGAGTAGGGTCAAATTTGCCATCTGCACAAATGTAAAGTCTGCCAAATGTTGTAGAGATTTACCCATGGCGAAACTGACATTCTGGTTAAATGAAGATAAATACAAAAGTTCATCCAATGCACCTTGAGCTTTGACAGAAGACTTGCCTTTCTTAAGTTCACTTTGTAAAATATGCAATTGTTCTTGGAAGGCATCCTGTATTTTGGTAATACAGCGATTAAACCCCGCTGACTGGTTGCAAATATATGAAGACTCTTTTGCTGCTTTCTCCCACTTACGCATAGTGTCTTGTGATAGTGGGCGGGATGGAGGCTGAGGAGATGCAGAAGATATGGTTGAAATCCTGGGGAATGAACTATTGATCTTCGCCGCATCATTTGGCCAAGAATTCACTGATTTACCCGGCCTAGTTGGATCTGTAGGCTCCGCCGGGTGTATCCCATACCATCTGCTCTGGGATTTGGGGGGGTCTGAGGAATTGGTCCACATGCAGGCCACCTGGATCACTAGATTTTGAAGGATATCCTTCTATCAGTACAAGGTTTAGAGTTTCTAGTTTTCGGCACAACCAATCTTCCGGAGGAAGATCCACAGAAATCTTGCCCACAGGCTGAGAACGGTGACCTGCCCAAGGATTATCAGTGCGGGATTGAGGAGAAAACTCCAGGTCAGGAATGTGTGTCCATCCCATGAACGCGCGGACGCCTCTCACAGTCTCGCGGTAATTTTGATCTTCACTGAGGACCCGGTCCGGGTCTGAGGTTTCTAAGTCTGGGGATTCCTCTGCGTCAGATAACTCACCCTCTTCAAATGTTTCCTGAGGATTGACATCGCGGAAGGTGACCGGCCCGGAGCCGGAAGAAGGTTGTTGAAATGCAGCTTGAGAGGAAGCAGACATAGCAGCTGACGACACAGTAGCCACAGGAGCAGGGTGTTTAAACATAGGTTCTGCTTCCGGGTAGAGGTTTTGAAGTGGAGATTGTCTGTCAGCAAATGAAAAATCCTGATCTCTAGGCTCATCCGGGCCAACAGCCGGACCGGCTGGGCCGGAAGAAGCCGAAGTAGAGACAAAAAAGGGTGTCTGGGAAAGAGCACCTGCTGGAGCAGCATGAGAGACCGGTACTTTGACCGGAGAAAATGTTGGATTTTGTACAGAATGTGAGGAGCGATGTCCTAAAGTGATAAGCGCCTCAAGCCTGGCCATACGAGTGGCCCACTTTTCGTCCAGTTCCTGAAGATCTTTCTTAAACTGAGGCACAGGAAGGGACAAATCCGGAGCAGAAGAAACAGATACAGCAGGTTCTTGTTCTGGCTGGGCATCAAGTACTACCACAGAAGAAGGATCGACTAACACTTCCTTTGCTTTAGCCTTTTCCTTTCTGAGTTTATAGGTAGGAGTACTTAACTTGAGCACTTGCTCCGGGGTAAGGACACTGCAAAAGTCACACTGCAGATTTTGAACACAAGGGTCATCACCCTGTCCTTTCTCGCGACAACGCGCACACCTACTATGTTTGTCAAATGAAGCCATAATATGGCCACACGCACCCTTTTTCTGTCCTGGAGATGCCATGATAGAACAGTTAACTAATGGCAACACTTCCGACACAAATTAAACAGATATAACACAAAAATAAAAACTAAAGAGTTCACAGATAAAAATCCACAACTTTAAATATCGCGCCAAACGAAAAAGATGCTATGACGTCACGTCCCTCTGGCGAGTGAGGCAGGAACTAGGCCACCTGGCGAGTGGATTGTAGTGTGCCGGTCCTGCCGGGGGTGAAACCCGGGACGTCTTTTTCTTTCGTTTGGCGGGACCGGCTGGCGCCGGGCTATAGCTATCGTCTGGTAGGTAAGATGTATTAACGCAATGAAAATTTAATTTACTAATTAAAATTTGCAATTTCATTGCGTTAATACATCTTACCTACCAGACGATAGCTAGAATAACTACCCAGTGGAAGGAGGGCAGCCTTCTGAGGATTGGAGAAACTCTTATATTATACCTGTGAGGTTCTAGTCCTTTGAGGAGACATGTTAGTCTCGAGGGTAACTAGACCCCCCTGCCCCCCCCCCCTTTTTGACTGCTCTGAGGGGAGGAAGAGAGTAAGAGTTCAAGTCAATGATTCCCACGGTTAACCTGGAAGAGTAGGGAAAGTCCTATACCCAGAGGATTACTCTGAAGTAAAAGACTTTGAGAAGCCAAGGCCTAGGCTAAAAGTGAGCCTACACCTAAAACTAACTAGTATGTACACTATATATAATTATATACAAAGAAGCTTAGGGGACTAGTGGTGGATTTGCTGGGCAGCCACCACAGGACCCAAGTGAAAAAGCTCCTTATCTGCCCAGGCAACATCCTTAAGTTAAAACTGTGTAAAGGTGTTGTGGGACTTCCAGTGGCATGCTGCTAGAATCTGGTCCAGAGATATGCCACCTTGAAAGGCTTTGGAGGCCGCAAAGGCCCTAACATCATGGGCCTTAACCTGATGTAAGGTCAAGGAATCTTGGTCAGAGAGATCATAACACAACACTACTGTTTGTTTGATCCAGGACGAGATAGTGGCAGGAGAGATGTCCTTGTTAAAACCTTGTTTGAATGAAACAAAAACTAACTCCTTTCCCGTTCTTAGGTCCTGCGTTTTGTCCAGGTAGTAGCGAAGAGCCCGAACGGGGCAAAGGGATCTGTCTTCCTTTAAAGACTTATCCAGAGTGGGGGCTAAGGCTGGAATGACCACAGGGGCCACGCACTCTGGTCCCTCTTTTGCCAAGTGATTTTTCGCCAAGAAGCTTGGTGAAGGGTAGAGGGAAACTTTGGACCAGTCAGCTTGGTGTCTGATATTTTTGTTTAACCAAGCGTGAATCTCACTCCTGCGTTTTCCTGAAGCCAGGGCTAGGAGAAAAACAGTTTTGAAAGTAAGGTGCTTCAGAGAAGCCTTTCTGAGTGGTTCAAAAGGCGCTTTTGTAAGCTGGTGTAAAACCAGGGAGAGGTTCCAAGCAGGAACCCCCCGGCGCCCTTTGGGTCTATCTCTGTGAAAACTGTCTAACAGTCTAGTCAAATTTTCATCCTTGCCGACATTAACCGAGGTATTTCCCAGTTTGTCTGCAATGGCTGACCTGTAACCATCAATAGTGCTGGGCTGGAGATTCTTCTCCTGGAAAAGGTGCAGGAGGAAATCTGCTATTTGTTTTATAGATGGGTTCCTGAAGTCCACCTGACTTGTTTCACACCATCTGACAAAAATGGCCCACTTCGCTTCGTAGACTGTTCTGGTTGAACGTCTTTGAGGCGCCTCAATTCTTGACGCCACTGGGCTAGAGAACCCCTGCTCCTTGATTGTCTGGGCTCTAGGAGCCAGGCATGGAGATTTAGGTTTGTCAGATCCCTGTGACGTGCCTTGTTGAAAGGTTGGGTCACTAGATCTGGGTGGTGTGGAAGACAAAGAGGAACCCTCGCAGATAGTTCCACTAGGTCCCAAAACCAAGGCATGTTGGGCCATCCCGGGGCAATCAGCATTGCTCTGCGATACCAGTGATCTGACAGCTTGCTGACCACCTTCCCCATCAGAGACACTGGGGGGAAGAGGTACATGTCCAGGTCCTCCCAGGATAATGTCAGAGCATCCACTGACCAGGCCTTTGGGTCTGGAATTGGGGACACAAATTGAACTAGCTTGCAGTTGTACCTTGTTGCAAACATGTCCACTCGGGGATAATGCCAGGTTTGACAAAGGAGGTCGAAGGTCTCTTGATGGAGGGACCACTCCGTCTGAATGACCTGCCTTTGGCGAGACAATTTGTCTGCAATTACATTCAGACGGCCTGGAATGTGTCTGGCCTTCAGTACTATTTGATTGAGGCTGCACCAACATAGGAGCCGCCAAAGAAGGGCACAGAGTGAGCCTGACCTCATACCTCCTTCCTTGTTGATGTATGCCACAACCGTGGTGTTGTCTGTGGCAATCAGGACGACCTTTCCTTGCACTAAATGTTGGAATCTTTTTAGTGCTAACAACATGGCTTTTAGTTCTAAGAAGTTTATGTGCAACTTGCTTTCGGGCACTGACCAAGTACCGCTTGCTGTGAAGTCGCCTAAGTGAGCACCCCAGCCTTCTTTTGAGGCGTCTGTAAAGATTTGAACTGCGTGTCGCAGGGGGTGTAAGGGTTGACCCTTTAGGACATTTTCCTCTTGGGTCCACCACTGCAGGTACTGATGGAGAGACCTCGGAATTGGGATCTCCTTCTCCAGAGATTCTGGGACTCTCCAGTGTTTCTTGAGGTGCCACTGAATAGGTCTCATGTGCAGTCTGCCTAGGGTCACCTGTTTTTCTGTCGCAGTGAGAAGACCTATAAGAGACATGAAAGTTCTCACTCGGCAAGATCTGTTCCGTAAAAGCACTGTTATTTTCTGTTGAAGGGCTTCCCAACGATTTTGAGTAGGCCTGACTACTCCGTTGAGTAGGTCGTACTGGTAGCCTACGAAGTCGAAGACTTGTTGGGGTTCCAGTTCTGATTTTTGCATGTTTACCATCCAGCCCAACTCCTGGCAAAGGGCTAGGAGGGACTGGGTTCCCTGGTGGCAAGATTCTTTGGTAGGGGCTCGAATCAACCAGTCGTCTAGGTACTGGTGGATTTTTATACCCTGTGACTGAGCCATTAACTTGACCTCTTTGACCACACCAGTGAACTCCATGGGAGCTGTTGACAGGCCAAAGGGAAGTGCCCGAAACTGGTACGACTGGTTCTGAAAGTGGAACCTGAGGAATTTTCGGGATGTGTAGTGAATTGGGATGTGGAAGTAGGCGTCGCTGAAGTCTAGCGATGTCACCCACTCCTCTTGTTGTAGAGAGGTCCGGATTGTCTCTGGAGTCTCCATTTTGAATGTTTTTACGTATAAAAACTGATTTAGAGTACTGAGATCCAAGATTGGCCGCCACTTGTGGTTCGGCTTTGGGACAATGAACAGTCTGTTGAAAAAGGCTAGTGAGGTTTGAACCCTGACCCTCTCTACTGCCTTTTTCTCGATCAGAGCTTGTACAGCTGCTTGCAAGTGGGAGTCTCTGATGGGGTTTGCATAGCCACTTACTATCAGGGGATCCCTTACTAAGGGAGGTCTTACTTTGAAGGGAAGAACATAACCCTCCTTTAATATGGACACTACTTTTGGGTTTGCACCCTTGTGAGCCCATATTTCCCAAAAACTCTGAAGACGTCCCCCCACTGGTTGGACACTTGCAACATTGGGGACATTTGGAACATTTGGAGCAGAAACAAAGTGACCGACAAAAGAAGCACTTTTCACACACTTTATTTGACTTTTGATCTTTGATTTTGGCCTTACGTCTTTCTTTTGCGACTGCCACCTTGTTACAGTAGGTACACGACATACAACATGATAAGAAACATTTGTTGGAACAGATACAAAAGAGTTTCTTGTTATGACACTTTGTACAGAACTGACTGGCCGGGCCACCGGCACCGGACTTGACTTGCAGTAATTGTCATTTATACTGTGTCTTCTCATGAGCCATCTTGGTACCACGTCCGGGTTGACCACCCCGGCCTCTGCCCCGGCCTCTATTGCGGGAACCAAACGCTTTCCAAGCTGGTAGTTCCTTTCCGGCTTGAGAAGTTGTTTTAGCAGTGTCTTGAGGTTTCCAACCAGTACTGTAGGGTTGGTATCTCTGTTTTCTGCCTCTACCGGCGAACCCCCCCGCGGCCCGGGCCGGGCTGGGAAGTACGTCGGGAAGCTTCTAATTGGTTTATTTCATCCTCAGCTTTTCTAATAGCAGCATCTGGAAATAACCCATATCCATTCAGGGGGCAATTTCTCAAGGAATTGAAAGTATCTGGTTTAATCCCCGGTTTCACAGCTTCCAAGTATGAATCCCTACGGAGTAGGGTCAAATTTGCCATCTGCACAAATGTAAAGTCTGCCAAATGTTGTAGAGATTTACCCATGGCGAAACTGACATTCTGGTTAAATGAAGATAAATACAAAAGTTCATCCAATGCACCTTGAGCTTTGACAGAAGACTTGCCTTTCTTAAGTTCACTTTGTAAAATATGCAATTGTTCTTGGAAGGCATCCTGTATTTTGGTAATACAGCGATTAAACCCTGCTGACTGGTTGCAAATATATGAAGACTCTTTTGCTGCTTTCTCCCACTTACGCATAGTGTCTTGTGATAGTGGGCGGGATGGAGGCTGAGGAGATGCAGAAGATATGGTTGAAATCCTGGGGAATGAACTATTGATCTTCGCCGCATCATTTGGCCAAGAATTCACTGATTTACCCGGCCTAGTTGGATCTGTAGGCTCCGCCGGGTGTATCCCATACCATCTGCTCTGGGATTTGGGGGGTCTGAGGAATTGGTCCACATGCAGGCCACCTGGATCACTAGATTTTGAAGGATATCCTTCTATCAGTACAAGGTTTAGAGTTTCTAGTTTTCGGCACAACCAATCTTCCGGAGGAAGATCCACAGAAATCTTGCCCACAGGCTGAGAACGGTGACCTGCCCAAGGATTATCAGTGCGGGATTGAGGAGAAAACTCCAGGTCAGGAATGTGTGTCCATCCCATGAACGCGCGGACGCCTCTCACAGTCTCGCGGTAATTTTGATCTTCACTGAGGACCCGGTCCGGGTCTGAGGTTTCTAAGTCTGGGGATTCCTCTGCGTCAGATAACTCACCCTCTTCAAATGTTTCCTGAGGATTGACATCGCGGAAGGTGACCGGCCCGGAGCCGGAAGAAGGTTGTTGAAATGCAGCTTGAGAGGAAGCAGACATAGCAGCTGACGACACAGTAGCCACCGGAGCAGGGTGTTTAAACATAGGTTCTGCTTCCGGGTAGAGGTTTTGAAGTGGAGATTGTCTGTCAGCAAATGAAAAATCCTGATCTCTAGGCTCATCCGGGCCAACAGCCGGACTGGCTGGGCCGGAAGAAGCCGAAGTAGAGACAAAAAAGGGTGTCTGGGAAAGAGCACCTGCTGGAGCAGCATGAGAGACCGGTACTTTGACCGGAGAAAATTGCAAATTTTAATTAGTAAATTAAATTTTTATTAGTTAATACCTTACCTAACAGACGATAGCTATTGTCCGGCGCCAGCCGGTCCCGCCAAACGCCAGAAAAAGACGTCCTGAGTTTCACCTCCGGCCGGACCGGTACACTCCAATCCACTAGCCAGGTGGCCTAGTTCCTGCTTTACTCGCCAGAGGGACGTGACGTCATAGCATCTTTTTCGTCCCCAAATTAGGTAATGGAAGCTGAAAAGCGGGGAAGGCCGGGTGGGAATCTCCCGTCTGTTAGGTAAGGTATTAACTAATAAAAATTTAATTTACTAATTAAAATTTGCAATTTCATTGCGTTAATACATCTTACCTAACAGACGATAGCTAGAATAACTACCCAGTGGAAGGAGGGCAGCTTCCTCAGGACTAGAAGGAACTCTATAAATAGGCACGTAACCTCTGGCCCGGATAATAAAGAAGCTCAAAAACTGCTCCTTAAGTTACCGAGCAGTGCCACTTCTCCCCCCCCCCCCCCATTTTCTACTCTGAGAGGAGGAAGAGAGAAGAGTTCAGTCCTAGAGATTCCATTGAGACCGTAAGAGTGGAATAAAGGTTTCATACTCATTGCCTCAGGCAACCTAGTAAAAAACCTTAACTATTATGTACATTATTTACAAAATAGGAGCCTAGAAGGTTCATTGGTGGATCTGCTGTGCAGCCACCACTGGACCTAGATGAAAAAGCTCCGAATCTGCCCACGCCACATCTTTAAGATAGAATTGAGTAAAGGTGTTGTGGGATTTCCAGTGGCATGCAGCTAAGATCTGGTCTAGCGAAATGCCACCCTGAAAGGCTTTTGAAGCCGCGAAGGCTCTAACGTCATGCGCCTTCACCTGATGAAGGGTTAGAGACTCCTGATCTGATAGATCGTAGCAAAGGGTAACCGTCTGCTTGATCCAAGATGAGATCGTAGCAGGAGAAATATCTTTCATGAAACCCTTTTTGAAGGAGACGAAAACCAGCTCCTTTCCTTGTCTGAGATCTTGAGTCTTGTCCAGATAGTAGCGCAAAGCTCTGACTGGGCAGAGTGACCTGTCTTCTTTCAAGGATTTGTCCAGAGTAGGAGCCAGGGCTGGTATAACCACTGGAGCCACGCACTCTGGACCCTCTTTTGCTAAGTGATTTTTAGCCAAAAAACTTGGTGAAGGGTAAAGGGACACCTTGGACCAGTCAGCTTGGTGTCTAATATTTTTGTTCAGCCAAGCGTGTATTTCACTCCTACGCTTTCCAGAACCCAGAGCGAGGAGGAACACCGTCTTAAAGGTCAGATGTTTTAAAGAGGCCTTTCTGAGAGGCTCAAAAGGAGCTTTTGTGAGCTGATGTAAGACCAGAGAAAGATTCCATGAAGGAATTCCTCGTCTACCCTTTGGTCTATCTCTATGAAAACTGTCCAAAAGGCGGGTTAAGTTTTCATCTTTACTCACATTCAAAGAAGAATTGCCCAATTTGTCTGCAATGGCTGATCTGTAACCATCAATGGTACTGGGTTGGAGATTCTTCTCCTGGAAAAGATGCAGGAGAAAATCTGTTTGACAGATGGAGACCTGAAGTCCACCTGACTTGATTCACACCATCTGACAAAAACGGCCCACTTTGCCTCATAGACTGTTCTGGTTGAACTTCTTTGAGGAGCCTCAATTCGTGACGCCACTGGGCTAGAGAACCCTTGCTCTTTGATAGCCGCGGCTCTAGGAGCCAGGCGTGTAGGTTTAGGTTGGTCAGATTCCTGTGACGTGCCTTGTTGAACGGCTGTGTCACTAGGTCGGGATGGTTGGGTAGGCAAAGAGGGATCTGAGACGACAGTTCCACCAGGTCCCAGAACCATGGCATGTTGGGCCAACCCGGAGCTATTAGGATCACTCTCTTGTAAAGATGGTCCGACAGTTTGCTGACCACCTTGCCCAGTAACGATACTGGGGGGAAGATATACATGTCCAGGTTTTCCCAAGAGACTGTCAGGGCGTCCACTGCCCAAGCCCTGGGGTCCGGCACTGGAGACACATACTGGGCTAGTTTGCAATTGTACTTTGTTGCAAACATGTCCACCTGGGGACGGTGCCAGGTCTGAGTCAGGAGGTCGAAGACCTCCTGGTGAAGGGACCATTCTGTCTGAATGACTTGGCCTTGACGAGACAATTTGTCTGCAATCACATTCAGACGACCAGGGATGTGCCTGGCCCTTAGGACTACCTGTCTCAGATTGCACCAACACAGGAGTCGCCATAGAAGGGCACAAAGTGAGCCTGACCTCATACCTCCTTCCTTGTTGATGTATGCCACAACCGTGGTGTTGTCTGTGGCAACTAGAACTACTTTGCCTTGTACCAAGGACTGGAATCTTTTCAAGGCTAGTAGGACCGCTTTTAGTTCCAGGAAATTTATGTGAAGATGACTTTCTGGAACTGACCAATCGCCTCTTGCTGTGACGTCTCCTAAATGAGCACCCCAGCCTTCTTTTGAGGCGTCGGTAAAGATCTGAATGGCATGACTCAAGGGATGTAAAGGTTGCCCTGTCAAGACATTTGCCTCCTTGGTCCACCATAGAAGGTGCGGGTGAAGTGACCTTGGCACAGGAATCTCCTTTTCCAGGGATTCCGGAACTCTCCAATGTCGTTTTAGGTGCCACTGGATGGGTCTCATGTGGAGTCTCCCCAGTGGAACCTGTTTTTCTGTCGCTGTAAGCAGGCCTATCAGGGACATAAATTTCCTGACTCGGCAACTTGGCTTGGATAGGATGGATTCCAACTTTTGGAGGATCGACTCCCAACGGTTCTGAGTCGGTAAGACCAGTCCTTGGAAGAGATCGTACTTGTAACCCACGAACTCGAAAGTCTGTTTGGGTTCTAGTTCTGACTTTGGGAGGTTGACTATCCAACCCAACTCCTGGCAAAGGGCGAGGAGGGATTGAGTGCCCTGGTGGCAGGATTCTTTGGTAGGGGCTCGAATCAACCAGTCGTCTAGGTACTGGTGGATCCTTATACCCCGGGATTGAGCCATTAACTTGACCTCTTTGACCACACAAGTGAACTCCATTGGAGCTGTGGAGAGGCCAAAGGGAAGGGCCCGGAACTGATAGGACTGATTTTGGAAATGGAACCTGAGATATTTCCGGGATGTCACATGGACTGGAATGTGGAAATAGGCGTCGCTGAAATCCAGCGATGTCACCCATTCCCCTTGTTGCAGGGACAACCGAATTGTTTCTGGGGTTTCCATTTTGAATGTTTTTACGCTCAAAAATTTGTTTAGAGCACTGAGGTCCAAGATTGGTCGCCATTTCTGGTTTGGTTTTGGAACTATGAACAGTCGGTTGAAGAAGGCTAGAGATGTTCGAACCCTCACCATCTCTACTGCCTCCTTTTGCAGTAAGGCCTGCAAGGCCTGTTTCAGGTAGAGGTTCCTGAGGGGGTTTGCATAGCCGCTGACTATCAACGGATCTCTGACTAGATTTGGTCTGACCTTGAATGGGAGAATGTAGCCGTCCTTCAAAATGGACACTACTCTCGGATTTGCACCCAGGAGGGACCACCTTTGCCAAAACTTTTGGAGGCGTCCCCCTATCTGATGAACATTGACAACATTGAGGGCATTTGGAACAACCGGGGCAAAAACGCAATGATCTACAGAAAAAGCATCTTTGACAAACTTTATTTCTTGTTTCATTTTTAATGAGGGACTTGTGTCTTTCTTTTGTGACTGCCCTCTCACACTTAAGACAAAAGGTACAGGACTGGCAACAGGACATAACACAGCTTGTTGAACAGACACAGAAAAGTTTTGTCTTTCCACACTTAACACAATTTTGTTTGGCCGGGCTACTGCCACCGGACTGAGAACACAATAATTGTCATTTATACTGCCCCTGATCCCTAGGAGGGCGGGTACCGCGTCCGGGCTGACCTCCCCTGCCTCTGCCTCTTGCTCTACCGCGTCCTCCAAATGACTTCCAAGCCGGCATGTCTTTTCCGGTGGGGTTTCCGGTATGAGAGGTATCTTGACCTGGTTTCCAGCTAGTAGAGTAAGGTTGGTATCTGGCTTGTTGTCGTTTTTGATTTCCGGCGAACCCACCACGGCCCGGACCGGGCTGGTGAGTACGCTTAACAGTTTCAAACTGAGCAATTTCATCTTCTGCTTTGCGGATTACCGCATCCGGGAACAGAGCATGGGTATTCAAAGGACAATTCCGCAGGGCGGAAAAGGTGTCTGGTTTTATACCTAGCTTCAAATGATCCAGATAAGAGTCTCGACGCACTAGGGTGAGATTGGCCATCTGAACAAAAGTAAAGTCAGAAAGATGTTGGAGGGATTTTCCGACCGCAAAACTCACATTCTGATTGAATGATGTTAGATAGTGAAGTTCGTCCAACGCGGCCTGAGCCTTGGGAGATGATTTGCCCTTTCCAAGTTCACTCTGTAAAACTTTTAACTGTTCCTGGACACTGTCCTGTATTTTAGTAATACAACGGTTGAATCCTGCAGATTGGTTGCATATATAGCTAGTCTCTTTGGCAGCCTTTTCCCATTTCCTGAGCGTGTCCTGAGCAATGGGCCGGGAAGAAGGTTGAGAAGTAGTAGCAGAGGGTTTTGCAATGCGGGCAAAAGCACTATTAAGTTTCGCCGCATCATTCGGCCAAGTTGTAACATATTTTCCAGGTCTGGAGATGTCCTTGGGCTCTGCCGGATGTATCCCATACCACCTAGCTTGTGATTTAGGGGGACGGAGATAGTGGTCCATATGTAGACCCCCGGGTTCTGCAGATTTTGAAGGGTAGCCTTCAATGAGTACCAGATTCAAATTCTCCAACTTTTTACATAACCAATCCTCCGGGGGGAGGTTGACGGATACCTTTCCTACTGGCTGTGATCTATGACCTATCCACGGATTATCAGCCCTGGAAGAAGGAGAATATTCTAAATCCGGGATGTGTGACCATCCCATAAAGGCGCGGACGCCTCTCACTGTCTCCCTGTAGTTTTGGTCCTCGCTCATAGTGCGGTCACTTTCAACGTTGTCTTGATCTGGCTGATCCTCCAGTTCTGACAATTCGCCCTCTTCAACATGAGTAGGTGGTGAAACATTCCGGGCAGAAACTGACAGAGGTTCAACACCTTGGTCATAAGACACCGGGCCGGAAGAAGTAGGTCCAGCAAAAACCGGTTCCGGGTCAGGGTCCTGGTATAACTGTTCCAGAGGAGACACCATATCCATATTAGAAGCACTTTGAGTTCTATCCGGACCAGAAGCCGGGGCGGCTTGGCCGGAAGGAACTGAAGTCAAGAGGAAAGGGGCTTGAGAAATTGATCCGGCAGGTGCTTGATGAGAAACCGGTGCTTTCACCGGGGAGAAAGATGGCTGAGAAGCTGGACGATGTCCTAGAGTTAATAGAGCTTCTAGACGAGCCATGCGAACTGACCACTTTTCATCCAGTTCTTGGAGGTCTTTCCGGAAGGATGGTTGTGGTAAAGCAAGGTCAGAAGAAGGTTCATGAGTAGAAACAGAAGGCTCTACGTCCTGCGAATCTACTTGGCCAACAACCGTAACAGAAGCTGGGTCCATTAGAGTTTCTTTACTTTTTGCCTTTTCCTTTCGCAGTTTATATGTTGGTGTAGCCAACTGAATCACCTGCTCCGGAGTTAACAAATCGCAGTACTCACAGGGTAACTTAGCCACACACGGATCCTCACCCATGCCTTTGTCCCTGCAACGTGCACAGCGAGAGTGGGTGTCAAAAGAGGCCATTATATGGCCGCACGCCCCTTTCCTTTGTCTTGGAGATGCCATGATGAATTAAGATTCCAACTGACAAAGCTCAAGTACACACAAAAAGGATTGATATAATTATTCACAAAATAGAAAGTTTTAGAGAAAACACAACTTCAAAACTCGCGCCAAACGAAAAAGATGCTATGACGTCACGTCCCTCTGGCGAGTAAAGCAGGAACAAGGCCACCTGGCGAGTGGATTGGAGTGTACCGGTCCGGCCGGAGGTGAAACTCAGGACGTCTTTTTCTGGCGTTTGGCGGGACCGGCTGGCGCCGGACAATAGGTATCGTCTGTTAGGTAAGATGTATTAACGCAATGAAATGTTGGATTTTGTACAGAAGGTGAGGAGCGATGTCCTAAAGTGATAAGCGCCTCAAGCCTGGCCATACGAGTGGCCCACTTTTCGTCCAGTTCCTGAAGATCTTTCTTAAACTGAGGCACAGGAAGGGACAAATCCGGAGCAGAAGAAACAGATACAGCAGGTTCTTGTTCTGGCTGGGCATCAAGTACTACCACAGAAGACGGATCGACTAACACTTCCTTTGCTTTAGCCTTTTCCTTTCTGAGTTTATAGGTAGGAGTACTTAACTTGAGCACTTGCTCCGGGGTAAGGACACTGCAAAAGTCACACTGCAGATTTTGAACACAAGGGTCATCACCCTGTCCTTTCTCGCGACAACGCGCACACCTACTATGTTTGTCAAATGAAGCCATAATATGGCCACACGCACCCTTTTTCTGTCCTGGAGATGCCATGATAGAACAGTTAACTAATGGCAACACTTCCGACACAAATTAAACAGATATAACACAAATATAAAAACTAAAGAGTTCACAGATAAAAATCCACAACTTTAAATATCGCGCCAAACGAAAAAGATGCTATGACGTCACGTCCCTCTGGCGAGTGAGGCAGGAACTAGGCCACCTGGCGAGTGGATTGTAGTGTGCCGGTCCTGCCGGGGGTGAAACCCGGGACGTCTTTTTCTTTCGTTTGGCGGGACCGGCTGGCGCCGGGCTATAGCTATCGTCTGGTAGGTAAGATGTATTAACGCAATGAAAAGAATTTATCAAAATATATCCTGTGACAGAATATAAAATAAAAGTTTCTCCTAAAAAACAGATGACCTCTCGTCTTCGCGCCAAACAAAAGGAGGAAGTACGCATGTGTGCGCATGCGCAGTGTACCGGCAGGGAGGCTATACAGCCATCTGGCGAATGAACAGGACACTACCAGTCCCGGCCAGAGCCCAGCTGAGGACGTTTTTTTCTAACGTTTGGCGAGACCACCTGCGCGCCAGGCAAATGCATCTGTCCACTAGGTAAGGTGTATTAACGCAAAAAAAAAATCTATTATAAAATTTCATAGCAATACCAATTACAGCACCCATTGCAACAATATAAGGTGGTGCATTACATACTGCAAAACTTGTTCAAATTTTGTCACTAAATAGGACTGTAACCATAGTAACA
The DNA here is from genome assembly GCA_964017235.1 of Sabellastarte sp. h YS-2021. Lineage (NCBI taxonomy): Eukaryota > Metazoa > Annelida > Polychaeta > Sabellida > Sabellidae > Sabellastarte > Sabellastarte sp. h YS-2021. The sequence goes on along the minus strand of OZ024936.1, from coordinate 49,603,086 downwards.
ATGTCGTCATTCAAAAGTCAATATATAAATAGGATTCTTTGTTTTTTTTTTCAAATTTATTGAACGAGGCAACTTGTACTATAAATTGATCATCTATTTGTTCAGCATCTCTTTCATATCCTATATCTGGACGGACAGTTGAGATAGAGAAACAGGATAGTTCGAGATTTTCCACGAAAAAATTAATGAGCACCAACAAGCAACTGCCAAATTTTCCCATTTCAGATCAGGCTGGAATTCAAACCCAGGACCCACGAAGCAAGATAAGAGTGTTATCCCCTATACCACCCTCCCCTTTTAAAATATAGTCAGAGCATAAGTTTAACAAAAGTTTCAGACATGGCTTGTGAATGTTGTCACTAGCTCATTTAATGATGGAAAAGAAACTCGAGCATTGGCAAAACTAGTGCAGATGTTTCCAACCAGTAAAATTGCAAAATCTCTGTAAACCTACCAGATAACAGATTGTGAAAAATTTATTGTAATTTTTTAACTTTTTCTGATGGGGTATTGAAATGACAAAGGTACTTTTCATTACTTTTATTGTTGCATATTATTATATGTTCAGCATTTTACAAAATACACACATCAAGAACGCTAAATAATAATACAAAAGTAGTTTACACCCTACAAAAGAACACAGGAGCGCCAATGTAGAGTATGAAATGCAAAATTCAACACACACAGTGTTATTACCGTTCAGGGACACATCCCTGTAGGAAAAGCTGCGAAGTTCACAATTTTACATCAGGTGAGATACCCTGCCTGAACTAGTCACGGAAATTAATATTTTGAATCTTCCACACATAGAAAATATTAGGGGTTTCTCGTACTGCAAGGGGATTCAGGTACCTTATCTGCAACAAGATCATCATCATCATCATCAAAAAAAAAAAAAAAAATCAATCAATCAATCAACCCCAAGAGGAAACCCCTCTTTTTTCCTTGCTTTGTGAGAAATTCTTTGCAAGTTAGTTACTTTTGTGAGAAATTCTTTGCAAATTTGTTACTTTTGTGACTACACTAAGCCTCCTATTTTCCCTGATGCAAAATTGGCACAAATTGTGATTATTCTATCTTATTTGAACAGGAAGTCCCCAGTGATGGATTTTGCATTTCATACTCTATCTTGTTTACTTTTGAGAATATGCTGCTTTGCACTATTTTTTTTTCCTGTCTGTGTCATAAAATTATTAACTGCATATATTTTACATAAGAATAAATACATTAAAAAAAATTATAATAATAAGTTAGTGCACAATACAAACTTGTATTTTAAAGCTTTCCAGAGTGTATTATATTTATGCGTGTACAAAAAGCTGCGTACATCAATTCATAATGTACAGTAGACTATCATGTATATAAAGCGTTAAACCCTTTTAACTACTGAATACAAAGTACAATCTGAATGTAAACTTTGATGGTTTTTTTCCCTTTTTTTTATCTTCCTTGTGTATATGCTTACTATATATCACTCTGTATGATAATAAATTCAATAAATAAGTAGAACCTGCAACATTCATAGTATATATCTGGTTCTAGTTTTTGACTCACTTCGACTGAAACAAATGAAAAATAGACGGCAGTTTCATATGCTGGGATCTCCAAACTACATCCACTTATCCCTAAATTTAACCTGAACTGGTCCTACCTTTACAGACTCTACTGTACACAAACAGGTTATGCTATGTGTCTTTGAATACTTAACATAGCAAAATCAGGCAATACTAGAAAGAAATGCTGACACCAACACTGATACAGTACAATATACAGTATTTGTGCATGCTGGGAGTATCAGAATTTGTAAGGCAAATACAGTAAAACCTCTATTTTTCTGACCCTCTATTATCCAAATTTCCAATTATCTGACCTCAAACTCACTCTCCCAATTCCATTTAAATCTGTTATTTTAGGCTTTCTATTATCCGACCTAACTGTCAGTCTCCCAAGAGGGTCAGAAAACAGAGGTTCTACTGTATTAAAACAGATATCCCAGTCCTCCATGCTGCTGCCCCCACTTATTCAATGCAGCTGGATTTTTCATACGAGACAGGTTTTTCTGCCTGAATAATAAACACTTCTTGCTTTCTGGAGTCTAACTATCGCACTGTAAATACATGCTTGTTCTCTGTGCACTTGCAGTTTTAACAATGGGGGGTGGGGTGGGGTGGGGGGTGGTGTTGGTGGTTCTGCTTCTGAGTTATTTTGGAGAATGCCCAAAGGCGTTTTTTTTTTAATATTGTGGGCAAAACTGTTCTTGTATTTTTTACATGTCAGACCACAGGATTTCATCGAGGTGCAGATTTCTTTGCATATATTAGTAGTCCTGTCTTTTATTTTATTTCTATTCATATGTCATACAAAAGGTTAAAATTGTCATTCTAATGCACACTGTACAAATAATACTTGTAAAAATAAGTGAACAAATATGTGGGAATACAAACTGATACATTATATTTGTGTTAGCATTTTTTGGTGGGTTCCCCCATTTTCAGTATTTTTTAAAATGTTAGTTTTTTTTTCACCGGATCAAAGATTAACTGCAGTAGAAACCTTGTGGCATTTAATAAAACCCACAAACCTAAGTTAAGTCTCTGCTAATTTTCAATTAATGTAACTTTCAAGTTTTAGCCAGAGAACACAAATACACAATAAATATTTATACATTGTACAAAGACGTACCTTCTTAAGGGGATATATAGGTCAGGACAGAATTTTCTGCATTGGTTTTCCCTGTCAGTGTAAAACCATCTATATTCCTGGATTCTCATTAGACCCTTTAACAGGAATTAAAATCCAATCAATAAAAACATGGCAGTTCCAATCAGATTTATGTTTTTATGTCATTACAACCTGGGTCATACTGAAACAGGCGCTCCCCATAGCCACTTGTTTGAGTGGAACCCACACAGAGGTGACATTTTGTGATTAGATGCCAAACTTGCTAACCCACTGGGCCAACCAGGGACATCTGGCAGATCCACTCAATGCCATTCCTGTAAAAGCCTACACCTCTATAAAAATATGATATAAAAGTATGCAATTTCTTCATGGTTATGGGTTTTGGTATACTTTTTATTTCAGTATAATTGTTTTTTAAACCAAAATACCAGTGCAAATGGCCCATCCCTGGCAATTTATATTAGCGTTACTTAAAACACTGGCAACAAGGCATGACAACACAAAATGGTGCAGTAAACAAAACCAGAAAATCCACTACACTAAAAACTAAAGTTTACTAAATGACATTGTTTTCTTCAAAATTAACAATTTCAAATATATACATAAATTACGGCAGTATTTTCCAGCTATTCTTTAAAAACCCCCATAACTTTTAAGTAAGAGCAATTAGGAACACATTTAGTTTTCATAAGTTTCAGCAGTATTACCATATAAGGGGTGCACACATGTGGCACATTATACCTAATATGGTAATGTGTACCTAACATACATTAAATCGTGCAACGCTGAAAAGTCAATAAAACTGTTTTCTGTTTAAAAAAAATTGCAACAAGCTTTTGCCAAACATTTTTATGGCAGCCTCAGGTTCATATTTAAATCAATGCAATAGTCTTAATTATCCACAAACTGTGAATTCCTTCTCATGTCACGAAACTTCAAAACTGCATTGAGTTTTGCATAACAATGTCATAACATTTAAATGGAACAGTTAATCCATTAAAAAGGCAAGGATGCAGTTCTTTTCTTTTTTCAAAAAAAAAAATAAAAAATTTGCAACTACTATTTTGATATATATTTTAACTTTTAAATGGACAGGCAGAAAGAAAAGAGCAGATTTTTAAAGAGTAATGAAAAAAAGTAAATAATTGTGTATGAAACTTATTCCTGGTTTCAACCCTGGCATTTTGGCAGTCTTCAGTTTAAACATTAACAAATATTAGACTCTTAGGTTGAGCTACAGCATTTTGGCAATACTCAGAACTGTGAACTGATATTAAATTCTGAGTTGCGGCAGTAAAACTAGCAAAGCACTGTGTCAACTAATACATTAGCAAAATAAATTAAAAAAAATAATAATAATAATAAAAGGAAAAAAAAATATAGCTGTTTTGGTTGGCCATTACTTGCACATAGCATTCACCTCAACTGCACTCTACACTGATATGTGAAAGACATTTTTAAATGATTCTTTCATTTATGAAACAACAGATATTTGGTTCTAATGTTTATGCACTTAAAGTGAGCTGATCCACACAATCAAAAAAATATGAAAACCAATTTGATTAAACAAACAGCATTTTAAATGAGAATGACCTTCAAAAGGAAATATAGCATCAGAGATGACCACACCTCACAGCCTGGGGAAATAGCACTGGAGACCATGGGATATAGAAGAGATGAAAAGTACAAAGGTAACGAGTCTTTAAAATAGACCGTCCAAGTTATGTCCAGTTGCAGTAGAAATAACACTAAAGATAAAGTGTATGCCAAGACAAATATCCAAATGAGACAATTTAATACCAAGAGGACAGTATTAATTTGTGAACTATAAGTTATAAAGCTGTAACTTTATTAAATGAAGTATGACTGTCAATGGACATACCAAAATTAGTAAAAAGTACATATTACGTCCAATTTCAGCAAGCCATATAGCATTGTTATTGGAGAAATAGGTCACACAAAGTGATCACCATGAAGTTGTAGAGTAAGAAATCTAAAATTCGTCACATGTGAAAATACTACATCAAATAAATGAATTGTGGTGAGATTTGTTGACTGTATAGTAAATTAAGGCTTTTTGAACTGAAAAATACCAATTTTTAGACAAAAACATCATTTTCTTCATAAATTAACTAAGGTTTTAGAGGTGGCGAATTTTAGATTTCTTACTCTATACATACACCCTCCAAGCAACACATCTACCAAAAATCAACTTCCTATAACTTATGGTTTTCAAGATACCACAAAAAAATATTTAAAAGGTCACTACAGAAAGGTAAAAGGTCAAATGAAGGTTACATCACAACACTGTACAGCTACATTCCCCAAACTAATATCCCTGGTATTAATATCAAAGGTCAAATGAAGGTCATACCATGATGCTGCACACATAATGCCCCAAACCAATGTCCCTACAAAATATCAACTTCTAACACCTTAGAGCTTCCAAGATATAGCCCGGACAAAATTTTAAAGATTGGGGGATCAATAGGCAAGGTCAAAGGTCAATCAAGGTTGCACACCTACACCACGTATGATTGACCACCCATGGGTGAAAACAATACCGTACAACCTTCAAAGGCTGTGCGCTAAACAGTTCAGATTCTCATAGAAAACAAAAATCTGTGATATGCATTTTTCAGAGATCAGAACACTAGCTGGACTCAACTGCTGTCAGACATATGTCAAATGACAAACATAAAATCAGTCACTGAGGACACTTTCTTATTTTAAAAATAACAGTGCAACATCTGTGGCAAATTTCATACTTGTTAGTTTATTTATAATGCTACAACCATCTTAGTGCAAAAACATTCTCATATTAAAACTACTCTAAAAGCTGAAGTAAACATATCAGGTGGAAGGTTTAACATTACAATATCTGCTCATGTCAAACCACCGTATAACCTCAAATAATCACCTGATGCACAAGTTTTGATATAATTTTTTTTTCTTGACAACATTCTGACATAAAAACTTAACAGATAAAACTGTGGAGAATTGAACTGAAAAGTCCTCATTTACATCAGTACATCATAAAACAACAATGCATAAACAGGTAATCATTTTGTTATAATGCTGTCCTGAAGCTCCTGTATGCGATTTTGTACTGAGATGGATTCTTAGCTATCATTTTGTACTTAGATGGATTCTTGGCTATCATTTTGTACTTAGAAGGATTCTTGGCTATCAGATTTAGAAAGTCTTCAATCTCAAATGCTGTTGTTGTTTGCAAACACTGATGATACTTACAATTGTAAACATGTACTGAATAACTATGTTAATTAGCCCAAACCAATACAATTAACATTCTAGCTTGTCAGTTCTACTGAAGGATGATATAAAATAGGAATAAATGAATACACAGAACCAGATCTAACAGAAGTGCATTGTAAGTGCAATAGATATATGTCAAGGTGTATAGTGTATGTACAACTGAAAAAAAAACCCTGCTTAAGTGGAAACTAGTGCTGGGATCTAAAGAAATATTACCCTATTCACCCTCTAAAATGCTCATTGGCAATAATACTAAATATCTGCAAAAGTTGCGTATGGGTGTTTATGGGAATTAAATCCAGCTGGGTATACTCCAGTAGGGTTTAAGTCAATTTTGTGCAAATTACTGCAAAAATTGAGTTGTTTTAGCAGCACGCGTTTTCAAATAATGCTATAAAGTCACGCTTCTAGTTAAATACACCATGTCCCAGCACTAGTGGAAATTCCTCCGCAAGTCTTGGTGTGATATATAGTTAAAACCCCTTCTTAAGCCAAGTCTCTTGGTATCGGGGCCCAGTTTCACACAGCATCCTATGATAAGAACCCCCGTAGTAAAGGAAAATCAATGTAATTTCTTTGGAAAGGCCCCCTTAAATGTTTTAGAAGAATCCTTTAACTGTCCTTACCAAAGGGGTTCCTTGAAACCTGAGGGGTCAAAACGGTCCTTAAGAGGATATAACCTTATAGTCAAAGTAGGTCATATGCTTCCTTAAAATTTAAGGAAGTTTGAAGTTTCCTTGAAATTTCAAGGTCTCATTTAATGAAGGAACCTTTGTAAAACCGAGTTTCATTCAAGGAGGGAGAAATTGAAGGAAAACCTTCATTTTAAGTTAATCTTTATCTTAAGAAGGTTGTGTGAAACCAGGCCCTGGATATCCCTTCTACTCAGCTAAAAATTGAAGACAACTGGATAAATTTCAATGTAATAGAAGTCTCTCTTGAACGGATATATATATTTCTATTTAAATGGATGATTTACTTTAAATAGGTTTTCACAGGAATTATGGGGTTATATACACAAAATAACAGACTTTAGATTACTTCATATTTTGAAATTATCACTTACATTCAATGGAATTGGATGCGATATTAAATTAGTGCAGATTAAACCTAAAAGAGTGCAAGTACAATAAAGGAAGGGTGAAAATGTCCACTAAAATCGACTTAATTCAGCACCAATTATATTATCTTTATAACGTATAAATTATAAACAGATGAAGCCTCTTAAATCAAATCACAAGGCAAATATAAGGGCAAACAACCTTGTGAAAAGAGAAAAAAAATATGTGATTTCTTTAATACTAAAATTTGCAAAAATCTAAGTTATATATCACTTGATATACAAATAGTTGAACACTCCTAATTTCCCTAAGCGAAAGAAAAAAAAAACAACAACAAAAAAACACAAACACATCACCACACATCCATATGCCACAATCAATGAAATAATCAATATTATTGATCACAAATGAACTAATTATCTGACACAGAAAACAAAACTTGTATTTATTATATATTATATATGAATGCTCACATGACAAAATTTATTAACATACCACAATTCGTCAGAAAAAGTTAGAAGAAATGTGAAATTAACGGCTGTATGTGAAAATTCCCACTAGGAGGTGGGGTAGGGAAGGGTCATCCACTAAAAGCAAGGCCATGATAGGTTTCCCAGTCACCCCAAAAGCGATGGGAATTCTTTGAGAAACAGAGTAGTAAGTGGAGCAGTTGGTAACTGAAAAAGAAATCAAATATGGTGTAAATCAACAGAATACTTGGGTAAACCTTATTATTCTGTCAGATTTCTTTGCATGATAAATAGTTTTTCATGTTATTTTCCAAAATTTATATAGATATATAACATTAATGTTTTGTAACGCTTTTTTTTTCCACATCATCCGCCATATTGCCTTTCTGGCACTTGCCAACGACTAAAATGTGGTTACCCGAATTAAGATCATTTCTGTCAAGGCGAATACCCAGTGTCATTTATTTATCAAAGTCACAGCCTTAATTCGTCTAACTATTAAAATATGTTTAAATTTTGCATCAGGGGAAATATCGGGTGCTTATATAGCCACAGAAATGTGTGAGCAATTACAAGTCACAGAAATAAAAGGGAGGTTTCCCAACCGGTGAAGTTTATACTTCTTACGCAATGTGTCATCGGACAACCAAAATTATGTTATAAACAATCTTGTATAACTAAAACTTCAATTTAAATCTCTCTATATTCTTTTAGTATATATTAAATCTAGACTGATTTACTGGGACCGTGTTCACAAAGTAGGATTAAACTGAGCCAAAATTAAGATTAAAGTTTACAAACAAATGGCTCAACTAACTTTTGGATACAGTACAGCAGATTTAATTATATATACCAGTAATTCATAAATATAACCCATTTTGATGGGGGGGGGGGGACGACTAGAACGATCTTAACCTCTCTGTGGGTATTAACCTTAATTATACTTTATTTTTTTTGGATTAACTTTAAACATATTTTATTTCTGATCTTTCAATTATCACTTTTGTGAACAAAGGCCCCAGCAAAGTAAGTTTTGTGCGCCAGTAGTGTTTGTCCATTACTTTACCGTTTAATCGGTAGAAGTTACTGCTCTGACTGGGGTGGTTGGTATTTGTTGATTTGGAAAGATCTCGACTACATTCTGGTACAACTGATAGTCGTTAACTACCACAATATATTACATATTGTTGCCCGTTATGTCACACTTTTGAGTACAACAAAACATGACAACACGACAAAACACAAGAATCCATTGTATATTGGGTGTTTCACACAATATTTCTACCTTTATAACATTATAATTTTTGGATACCTTTTACAACTATTCTAATACAAAGATATTGTTTCTGGAAACCATCATTTTGTTTATCAAGAGAATAAAATGCATACTAAAGCACACAAATAATGAGTGGCAAAAAAAAAAAAAAAAATTCTGTAGCTCAGTTCCTGGGGAGGATTTTTACCACCCGTCATGAGGGTACTTTACTCGTTCAAATGTTTCATTTGAATTACCAAAATTGACACAAACAATGTAACATATAAAGCAGCGGTACTTTCTATGAAATAATAATAAGGTGAATTTACAATGTTTTGAAATGTTATTATAACAAACTGTTCCATCAATTTTGCGCTATATAAATGATTCTCTTCTATTCAATCTTAAGTTTTTCATTGTATTTGCAACCAAGCTTTATGGTTTTTTTATCACAATGGGCTACACTAAAACTCACATACTAAATTTTTGAAAATTTCTGACACCACAGAACCAATGCTGAATCGCAGACTTCAGCTTTAACTTTTAACTCAATGTTCGTTTTATTTATAGGCAACAAATAAAGTAATAAAAATATTTTCATAGTATTAAACTAGTACAAAAAGTAGAAATTAAAGAGCTATTTCAGTGCATCATTTACTGCCTCACCACAAAAATGTGACACTGATCAAGATTCTCCCGTAACAAAAACAACCTTCTAAACTGTTACTCTTACTTTTTATAACATTATTATAATCACCGATATATTTTTTTTTTTTTTTTTTTTTTTAAATTATTTTAAATCTATTTAAATTTTTTTTTTTTTTTGGTCAATACCTTTTCAACCTTTTTACTTCCGAGAAAGCAACCCAGTTTGTACAAGAGTCTATAAAATAAGAGGACACCAGAGAAAATATACACACAAAAACATGTCATTATTTTTTTTTACTTTTTAAGAGATCAAAGCATCACACTTGCTAAGGTTACAGAGCACTTAATTACAACACACACTAGACACTATAGTCCAGGTTTATTCACAAATCGCCCTTAGTTTTAACTTTTCAGAGTTATTCACCAGAAATCGCTTTCACTCATTCACAGAATTAGCATATCATATCTATAGTGTACATTTTCTTGTATGTAGTTACAGTTTGCACTGTGGTTTTATAAATTTACACTTGGCAATACCTATGTACACATAAATGTACGCTTTGACTATTAAATTCTCTCTTTTTTTTTGTTTTTAAATACTCAGAAAGTTTTTGATTGGCGAGTAATTTGAGGCAAACATAAACACAAGCTATTAAAGATAGTTTCTTCCATCTTAAGGAGCGAGAAATGTAAAGTTCACCACAATATATGAATCTAACCCCCAATTAGTGTTTATGCGAAATTCTAGCTTTATTTTGAGTATCTGCCCTTCATCACCAGACATTTATTTTGAAAATTTTAATTAAATGTAGCTTTTTATAAGCCACAAGCTTACGATCTGGGACTCGATGCTTATCTCGGGCCGCCACAGCCAACTGGTCAACTCTCGAGAAAAAGAGTTCATTAAATTTGGAGTGAATTTTTTTCTAACTAAAATGTCTACTTGTTCATTATTTGTGAAAGAACAATTATACTCAAGTATGCCAAGTACGGAATAAGAAAACAAGCAATCTTGTCTGGTTTCAAATCAACAGTTTAGCAAATAGTCTCATAAACTTGTCCTAAAGTGAGTAAGTTTCCGCAACTTTTGCAAGATAATCATACCAATTATGGCTGTTTAATTTTCGCTCTAGTACTAGCTAAAGGGTAGACTTATGCTAAATTAGTTTAATTTCCAGCCTTATCTGTTCTTCATGCCATTTACCTTCTTTGAAATAAAAATTTCCCAATATTTGATTTTTGTTTTTGGCTTATTTAATTTCCAAAGAGGGTGTATGGTGTGGTAAATTTCACATACTAAGGTATATTCTACATTTCTCTGACTTCTAATTAAACCAGTAACTGAAGACCAGCCATAATTGCTGCACTGATTCCCCCAGTGATTGGCAGCGTAACCACCCAGGCGACCAAGATGTTACGGAATATCGACCAGTCAACATTTTCACGACATCTGAACTGTCCCACAAGTACGACTGAGCCAACTTTACAGTGTGTAGTGCTGATAGGAATGCCAATATTACTCGCAATCAGAACAGTGAGAGCGGAGCCAATCTCTATGCAGAAACCACTGAAATACAACAAAAAGTACAGATGTTTGTAGCAGAATGTAGCAGTAACTATAGATATTTAAATTTTTTGTCTACAGTTGTATGAATTAAGGTATCCAGCTGACTGTCTTTAAAACACTAATTCATAGCATAATGTAAATGTAGTGGCTGGAACATCTCCACTGACAATAAACATTTATAAAATCAAAGTTGTGGTTTGTAGGTTCTGTTCAACAGTCAGGGTCATACTGGGACAGGTCCTCAGCATTGCCACTTGTGGGGGTGGGGGGGTCGAAACTCCCACTGAGGTGACAGCCTGTGATTAGATGCCAAACTTGCTAACCACTATCACATACAACAAACATTTACAAGGCACACATGCATCCAATACTCAGTAGTGTTGTGAACGATAAACCGGTATACAGTTTTTCGTTTGTTTGTGGCAAAAATTGCAAATTTAATAAGTAAATTAAATTTTTATAAGTTAATACCCTATCCAATGGACAATAGCTTATCCGGTCGGCGCAGACCGGCCCGCCAAACGTCAGAAAAAGACGTCCTGTGTCTCCACCGGCTAGGCCGGCCCAGTTCTGTGCACTCGCCAGATGGCGTGTCGTACTTCCTTCCTGTCTAGACAGCGTGACGTCATAGCATCTTTTTCGTTGTCTAAACCTATTAGACCCCTAGTAAGCTGATAGCGGGGTCGGTGGGAGGGTCTTGTGTGTCCATTGGATAGGGTATTAACTTATAAAAATTTAATTTACTATTAAATTTGCAATTTTATTGCGTTAATACATCCTATCCAATGGACAATAGCTGAATAACTACCGCTTGGTAGGCGGGTAAGCTACTAGGGACTAAAACTTGAACTCTGGTTAGAATAATGACCATTTCTTCCTAAAGCCTGGGTAGACCTTTAAGTCAAAAACCCCTTTAAGGCTATGGTCGAATATCATCATCCGGTTATCCGGAAGGGAACCGTCAGAATCGACCTTGCCCCCCCCCCCCCCCCCTTTTTTTGTAACAGACCTGCTCTGAGGTAGGGGAAGAGAGGGATGAGTTCAGTCCCATAAAATTAAGTCTCCCGGAGAAAGTACGTGAGATTTTTTTTGTTTTTTGTTTTTTTTGTTTTGCTCCTTAACTATCTGTGCATATATATACAAATATGTACAAATATTTACATAGGTACAAATCTCCTCTAGGTACCGGCCTGCTGGTGGATCTGCTGAGCAGCCACAACCGGTCCAAGATGGTAGAGCTCTGAGTCAGCCCAAGCCACATCCTTCAGATAGAATTGGGTGAAGGTATTATGAGATTTCCAATGGCAGGCTGCTAAGATCTGCTCTAAGGAGACCCCCGACTGGAAGGCCTTAGAAGCAGCAAAGGCCCTGACATCATGGGCTTTAACCTGATGTAGGGTGTGGGTCTGATGATCAGAGAGCTCATAGCATAGGATCACAGTTTGTTTGATCCATGAGGAGATAGTGGCAGGTGAGATGTCCTTGTCGAAACCTTTCTTGAAGGAGACAAAGACTAACTGCTGGTGTTGTCTGAGGTCTGAAGTCCTATCCAGGTAGTAGCGCAAAGCTCTGACTGGACACAGGGATCTGTCAGACTTGAGGGATTTATCCAGGGTAGGAGCCAGGGCTGGTATGACCACTGGGGCTACACTCTGTGGACCCTCTTTGGCCAGCTGATTCTTGGATAGAAAGCTGGGAGATGGGAAAAGGGACACCTTAGACCAATCGGATTGGTGTCTGATGTTTTGGTGCTGCCAGGCATGGATCTCACTCCTTCTTTTACCTGAGCCCAGGGCCAACAGGAAGACAGTTTTGAAGGTCAGATGCTTCAGAGATGCTTCCCGAAGAGGTTCGAAGGGAGCCTTTGTCAGCTGGTGTAGTACCAGGGAAAGGTTCCAAGAGGGAATCCCCCTCCGCCCTTTGGGCCTGTCTCTGTGGAAGCTTTCCAAGAGACGAGTGAGATTATCATCTTTACTGATATTAATTGCTGTATTACCTAATTTGTCAGCAATGGCAGACCTGTATCCATCAATGGTGCTTGGTTGTAACTTCTTGTCCTCAAAGAGGTGCATGAGGAAGTCAGCCACCGACTTCACAGGTGGTGCTCTGAAGTCCACCTGATTAGTGAGGCACCACTTTGTAAAAATGGCCCACTTTGCCTCATAGACTGATCTGGTAGATCTTCTTTGAGGAGCCTCAATTCTTGCTGCCACTGCCTCAGAGAAGCCCTGTTCTTTGATCTTTGTGGCTCTAGGAGCCAGGCATGGAGATTTAGATTTGTCAGATTTCTGTGAGGGATCTGACTGAAGGGCTGTGTCAGCAAGTTGGGTTGGTCGGGCAGGCTGAGAGGGACCCGACTGGACATGGTCACCAGGTCCCAAAACCAAGGCATGTTGGGCCACCCCGGAGCAATCAGAATGAGTCTCTTGCAAGGGGAGTCCTGCAACTTCTCCACCACTTTGCCCAATATGGCGGTCGGTGGAAAAGCGTATGCATCCAGATCCTCCCAAGGTAGGGTGAGTGCGTCCACTGCTACTGCCAGAGTGTCCGGCACTGGAGACACGAATCGAGGTAGTTTGTTGTTGAACCTTGTGGCAAATAGGTCTATCCGTGGCCGGTGCCATTTTCTGCACAATTCCCGAAAGATGTCCGGAAGGAGGGACCATTCTGTTTGGATGGTCTGATTTAGCCGGGATAGCTTGTCTGCTATCACATTTAAACGGCCAGGGATATGTCGGGCCTTTAGGGTCACTTGTCGCTGGGAACACCAGGTCAAGATCCTCCATAGTAGGGCACACAGTGGGCCCGACTTCATTCCCCCTTCTTTGTTTATGTAGGCCACTACTGTAGTATTGTCTGTGGCCACTAGGACAATCTGGTTTGTGCAAAGGTTTTGGAACTCTTTTAGGGCTAAGAGTGTACTGCTTTTAGTTCCAGATAATTTATGTGCAGCTTGCTTTCCGGCACTGACCAGGACCCTCTTGCAGTGAACTCGTTTAAATGAGCGCCCCACCCTTCTTTTGATGCGTCTGTAAAAATTTGCAGAGCATGCTGTATGGGGTGTAATGGCTGACCTTGAAGCACATTGCTTTCGTCTAGCCACCACTGTAAATGTGGGTGCAGGGATCTGGGTAGAGGAATAACTTTTTCCAGGGATTCCGGTACTCCCCAATTGTTTTTGAGATGCCACTGTATGGGTCTCATGTGTAAACGGCCTAGGTGAACTTGTTTCTCTGTGGCCGTTAACAGACCTATCAAGGACATGAACTGCCGGACTGGACAGGCCGGTAGTGAAAGTAGTGTTTGGATTTTCCCTTGAAGGCTCTGCCACCGGTCCGGTGTCGGTCTGACCCGGCCGGACCTGAGGTCGAACTGGTAGCCGACAAAGTTGAATACCTGTTGGGGCTCCAGTTCCGATTTTTCTAAATTTACTAGCCAGCCTAGATCCTGGCACATCTTGATCAGGATCCGGGTATGCTGGAGACAGACTTGGTGGGTTCCGGCTCTGACCAACCAGTCGTCTAGGTACTGGTGGATCCTTATACCCTTGTGTGTGGCCATCAGTTTCACCTCCTTTGCCAATACAGTGAACTCCATGGGTGCTGTGGACAGACCAAAGGGCAGTGCCTTGAACTGGTAAGTCCGACCCTGGACATGAAATCTGAGATATTTCCTGGACTGTTCCTGTATTGGTATATGGAAGTAGGCATCCTTGAAGTCTACTGAGGTTACCCACTCCCCTTGTTGGAGGGATGTCCTGATGGTTTCCGGTGTCTCCATTTTGAACTTTTCCACCTTGAGGAAGGGATTTAGTTTGCTTAGGTCTAGTATGGGTCTCCACTTGTTGTTGGGTTTGGGTACCAGAAAAAGTCGGTTGAAAAACCCTAAAGATGTTTGATTTTGGACTAGCTCTATTGCATTTTTGTCCATAAGCTGATGTAATGCCTCCAACAGGTAGCTGTTCCTGTGGGGATTGACATAACGGCTTATGACAGTGGGGGACCTTGTGAGGTTTGGCCGGATCCGAAAGGGGAGGGTGTAGCCCTCTCTCAGGATTTGAATTATTTTCGGTCCGGCACCCCTCTCCAACCAAGTTAGCCAAAAGTTTTGAAGTCGGGCCCCTACAGGCAGATTTGAGACAACATTCATGGCATTTGTTACAGGTTGAACACAAGAGAATTGAATGACAGAAGAAGCACCTTTGACATATTTTAATTTGCTTTTTGACTGATGACAACCTGCTGACCCGGGACTTAGCTCTCTCTTTTGGGAGTGCCCGGGCGCAGAATGAACATGGTTTACAGCAAGATGCTTTACATTTAAACTTAAACAGTTTATTGTCTTTCTGGGTAGTGCACTTGTCCGGGTCAACAGCCTGTCCGGTAACAGATTTACACAGTAATTGTCATTTATAAGGCTGTTGACCCTTGGCAGGACGCGATGAGAACTGCCGCTTGCCTTTATTTCTCTTGTTATGGCCACGTGAGAGGTTCTTCCAAGCCGGTCTATCCGGCTGTCTGTTGTCTGGTTTAGTTTCCGGCCTTTCATAAGGGTGGAAGCGATTTTTCTTATATGTTGAGACAGACCGACCCTTTTCAGAAGCACTAATGTCCTCCTCGGCTTGTTTTAGTACACTATCCGGAAATAGGGTGGAGAGGTGGAGAGGTGCTGTTCTAAGAGCTGCCATAGTATCCGCTTTAATTCCAGCCTTCAAGTACGCTAGGTACGAATCTCTCCTGAGTAAGGTGGTGTTGGCCATGGTCACAAAAACAAAGTCTGTTAAATGTTCCATGGACTTGGCCATGGCCTGGCAGATACTAGCATTAAAGTCCAGCAGGAACTGCATTTCCTCTGTGGCTTCTGTCACCTTGGAAGCTGACTTCCCTTTCTGTTCTGATTTAATTGTCTTTAACTGAGACTGTATGTCCTGCTGCACTTTAACTAAACAGCGGTTGAAACCTGCAGCCTGGTTGCAGATAACAGACGACTCCCGTGCACTTTTCTCCCACTTCCTCAAGGAGTCTTGAGAGATTGGCCGCGATTGGGGAGGGCTGGTGGCGATTCCGGCCTGTCTTGCTATCCTCAGGTAGCCACTGTTTACTTTAGCTGCATCTGAGCTCCAGGATGACACCGTATCATCAGTACTCTTAGTTTGCTGGTGGGCCCCATACCACTTGGCCTGAGATCTTGGGGGTTTAAGGAACTGATCCCTGTGCAAACCACCGGCTTCTGCCCCACGGGATGGGTAACCATCTGTAAGAGTCAGGTTCAGTTTAGAGATTTTTCGGCAAAGCCACTCATCTGTTGGAAGTTGAACTGAAACCTTGCCCTGGGTTTGCATCTTAGGCCCGGCAAAGGGGTTATCATCTGAAGAGCCGGCAGCAGATTCCATATCAGGGATGTGGGTCCATCCCATGTAACTTCTGATGCCCCTCATTGTCTCACGGTATGACTGCTCTTCTGACAATGTTTGTTCGGGGTCGTTACCGGCATCCGGATCCTCTGATAACTCGCCCTCCTCTACAAAAATGTCCAGGGGAGGCTGGTCAGATTGTTCACTGTCCGACTCTGAATCACTAGTGTCCTTTCTGGTCGGCTGGAAGGCACTGGAAGGTTTATCAGAGGTTGAAGGCCGGTCAGCTTTCTTAGAAGAGGCCGGTGGGTCGGTGATAGCACCTACAGCAGGTCGGTCTGAAGATGTGGCCGGTAGATCAGAAGACTGGGTAAAAGGCTGGTCGGCAGGGTTGATAAAGGGCTCAGACCTGGTGACATTAGCTGGTGGTGAGTGGGTAGGGACCACCTTCACAGTGCTGAATGTCGGTTCCTGCTGAGGTCGGTCTAGGGTCTTAGCTAGTAAGAGAGCCTCAAGCCGGTTGAACCGGTCCGACCATTTCTGATCCATCTCCTGAAATTTCTGGTCGGTGGAAACTGCAGCCGCAGTTGAGGTAGAAGGCTTGGGTTTAACCGACTTCTTCTTTTCCTCTACCCTCTTCTTTTTCTCTGCTGGTTGTGCACTCAAACCAGTGTCCTGGCCATCCACTGCCCTTATTACCGACACTCGTGCCGGGTCCACAAGGGTGGGACTGAGAGTGACTGACGCTGAAGAAGATGAATCTTTCTTAGATGGTGTAGATTCCGCCTTATCCCGCTTCTCCTTTTTAAGTTTATATGAAGGGGTTGCTAACTGGGAAGCTTGCTCTGGAGTAAGGGTTTTACAAAGCTGACATTCAACATTAGGGTTCTCCACACAGGGGTCCTTACCCTTCTTCTTGTCGCGACAGCGTGCACAAAAACTGTGCAAGTCAAAGCCAGCCATCATGTGGCCACAACCCCCCCTACGTTGACTTGGAGAAGACATGAAGGTCTATAAGGTGTGAAGAATCCGTAGATAAAATTTCACAACACTTAAGCAACTAATCTGGCAAAAAAACTGAAATTAAGCTCAGAAAAAATATTCGTGTACACTTGAACATGCGCCAAACGAAAAAGATGCTATGACGTCACGCTGTCTAGACAGGAAGGAAGTACGACACGCCATCTGGCGAGTGCACAGAACTGGGCCGGCCTAGCCGGTGGAGACACAGGACGTCTTTTTCTGACGTTTGGCGGGCCGGTCTGCGCCGACCGGATAAGCTATTGTCCATTGGATAGGATGTATTAACGCAATAAAATGAGGAAATCCGCAAAGAATATTTGGAACCCAGTTACTGAAAACGTCATTATTTTAGGCTTTCTAATGGCTGATACTTCATCAAAACGACAAAAAAATAAACATATTTTGTGAAATATGTCACATTTTAACTTTACATTGAGCAAAAATCATATTTACGTACCTAATAATTTCTCACGAAAGCCATTTCCAGTTTTAAGTTCTGCCTCATGTACGCCGTGCAAATAATTTTACTGCACACTAGCAAGCATATGACATACCAGATTTCATTCATTTCAAAGCCCTGGTAACCGGTTTTGATTTCTGGAAACAGTCCCACCACTAATACTCAGTAATAAATTCTACAACGATAACCTATCCTGATAGTTTAACATTGCTAATTAATTAATTAATAATACAAGAATACAACTTACATAACTGGAGTGACCTTGCTAATTAATTAACTGGACAGCTACTTACCTTGATGGAGTAATCTTGGAGAGATCTTCACCCATGGTTTTGATCACCCGTCTGCCCCAGATGAAGAGACCAATAGAAATGCCCAGGCCTCCGTACAGGAGAATCCAGATAGGAGTGCTCGCTTTGGAAACAACTTCCCCAGTGCTAGCAACCAGCCACAGACTCACCAGTGGACCAATTGCATTGCTGCAAAAACAGGAACATGGTAAACAGTCAAGGTTATCAGTGATACACACTGGTTTGACCTTATTTTTACTCTTCATTTTCCCAGGCCCCAGTTTCACAAAGCCTCTTTTGGCAAGGACCTCCTTAAGGAAGGTAAATTTTTCTTCTTTCTTTGAGATGGCCTCCTTAAAATTCAATTTCACACAGCCTCCTTTAACCCTCCTTACCAAGGGTGTTCCTTGACACTTAAGGAGCTGGCAAAAGTGCTTTAAAATTATAAAACATTCTATGAAGGACCCTTTTTTAAATTTAAACTAAATGCCTTGCTCTCTCAATATTTAAGCAAGTTTAAAGTAGAACTTTATGGGGAATCCTGAAAGTTAAGATGACCTTCATCTTACCAAGACTTTGTGAAACCGGACTCTTACTTTTTTTTTTTAAAATTTTTTTTTTTTGGGGGGGGTGGGGGGGGTGTCTTTAATCTAAACAAATTTACACCATGACTTAGAGGCTTAGATCACAAAGCAGAGCCTATTCTAACATGAAAAAGTAAGTGTAATTCTAAACAATGTTACAGGGTTTTATCTAAAATAAAAATATGGGATAAAAGTGTGCAATTTCTTTAGACTTAGGGTGTATTTGTTTCCATTATTTTAAGTTTTCCATCAATCATATGTGCTGACACTGGCAACACCAAGCCACCCATACTTTTAACTGAGAAAAATTTTGCTGTTCAATGGTCATTTGGGCAAACAAAACAAACTGGCTGTTTTGCAGAGGACATATCCTGGATCCAGGCAATGTGCTAGGGCAGTGAGGTGCATGAGGAGGGCAAGTCTGGAAACACAACATTCTAATTGGGTCACATACCTGACATCATTTCCACCATGAGCAAAAGCACCAAAGATTGCTGTGAGTATCTGGAGAAATGAGAAGAGTTTGGCTGTCTCGGGTGCATCACGTATATTCTTCCTGCCTCGTAGTTTCTAAAATAATATGATCGTAGATATACATATCTTCTTTAAAGAGTATATTAGGTAAACCTTAAACAATTAACTGTGGTAACAAAATATAGGGTTACCAAAGCACTAGTCCACACTAATTTAATTTGACTAGTTTTTTTTAAATGTATAGAGTAAGAAATCTAAATTCGCCAGGAATCTAAAATTCGCCACCTCTAAAACCTCAGTTAATTTTACAAGAAAATGATATTTTGTCTTAAAATTGGTATTTTTCAGTTCAAAAAGCCTTAATTTACTCTACATTCAACAAATCTCACCTCAATTAATTTATTTTATTAGTATTTCAACATGTGGCGAATTTCAGATATGTGGCAAATTTTAGATTTCTCACTCTATCACCTCTAAGTAGTGATGTCATCACGAGCAGCGATATTGCAGAATAATGGGTAATATAACAAATGGATGATAATCGAGCATTACTGATCATTCACGATGCATCTTATAAACATTATTTAATCATAAAGTTTAGCTCATTTATGAGGGGATTTAATAAAAATATGATGAAATATTCATATAATGTTTACTTTCATGTGGTTTGTTTTGATGTGTGATGTAACTATGGTGATGATTACTTCTACTTCCTGAAGTGTGTTCCCTCGAAGCGCGAGCCTTGCTAAAAGCCCGCGCTTAAAAAGCCTCCAATGATTTAATAGCTATTCCCTCACCTCTAAATCTTCCTCTGATTCTAAGCTTTCAATGTCCACTTTATTTCCTGCAGCTAGCGGCTTCAGTGACTCTACTGTAAAAACAAATATACCGTGAAAACAGTTTTGTGTAAATTTTACTTTCTCTACTGTAAAAGAAACCCTAGGAAAATGTATCTTTTTTATGATTTCCTGAAGTAAATATGGCATAAGCAAAAACAAATGAAAGCTATCAGTTAAGTGCATAATTTGAGCATACCTGTAAATGCAATTACCATTAAACTGCACAAGATGGGTTGCAAGACAACTTGAAATTTACACTTATGATAAAGCTCCGACTTTTGGATGTGGATAGATTTAAAAAATGCGAAGATTTAACAAAAGCGAAGCGTCCCTTAAAGTTTAAAATGCTTTGTGGTTTTAATAAGCATACTGTAAAGCTAAGAATGCACAAAGCTGCACTGTATGCTTTCTCAATACCTCTTAATACATTTTGAAGCTATAAAAGCAACAATAAAGGAGATATAAGGCAAAAACTCAAAATCAGCTATTTTATGACCCCAGTTTGACCCATAAGGGGGGTCCGTGGGGTAAAACTGACCGGCTATTTAGACTCTCCACATATGGTTTCCTATTACCTCCCAGTACATTTTATAGCTCTAAATGCAATACTTAAGAAGATAATAGGGGGGTTGGCCTAAATTTAAGGCTTTCAGATTGGAAGGTGTCAGAAAACACTCATAAATGAGACATTTTTCAAGGGATTGCTCCCAAAATCTAATCAGCTCGCGTTTTCGATAGTATGAACAGGTGTGTCAAATTATAAGGCTGTGTAGCAAGTAGTTTTTCCTGAACTGCGATGACGTGGGGGTGGGGGGGTGGAGGGTGTACTTCAAAAAATAGTTTTTGATCATGTGACCTTCTCAAAGGTCAAATTTAAGCATGCAGTAAAAATTTTCCCACGCCTAAGGTATATAACTGCCAAATATGGTTTGAAACCTTCTAATAATAAAAGAGATATTCAAGGGAGACCATAATGCGGCGGCGGTGGCGAGGAAACTGAGGCCAAAACAAATAAGCGCCCTTTCAGGGACGCTTAATTAGTGACGATGTTTGTAGATCTCCAATAGTTCACTTGTTTATTTTCGAAATTTCCAAATTCGGTTCAAACGTCTGAAATTCAGACTTTGCAAAACATTTAGAAATGGTCTAGATCAGACCACATCCCAATGGATCTTATTTTCGGCCATCTATAAAACCTACGTGTTAATGAAAATAAGGTGAAAATTATTCAAAATATACATGGATTTTATATGTTTAGCATATTTTCAACAAAGTGACAAGAATTTGGTAGATTTCTGAGTTTTTACTGGTTTAGAAAACGTCCTGATGATCGAATGAGATTGGAGTTCACTGGCTTGTACAGATACCAAACATCAAACCTGACAATCTAAGTGATTTCACAGGACTATTGTATATATATATGTATCACACAGGGGTGTGAGTTGGGCAAGACATGGTGTCTGTTAGTGCAGTAATTGTATATATATGTATCACACAGGGGTGTGAGTTGGGCAAGACATGGTGTCTGTTAGTGCAGTAATTGTATATATATGTATCACACAGGGGTGTGAGTTGGGCAAGACATGGTGTCTGTTAGTGCAGTAATGATGCGGCTCGACTTGTTCATAGTCGTTCGTGAGTGTTAAAATTACGACCCGTCGGTTCATGTATTATAAAGATCGATTTTTAATCAAAATTTTTATGATACTGCAAAATATTACTTCCCTAATAAAATATTATGATGTTTTTAAAGAAAGCAATCACATTTTTAAGTTGTCGCGGCTTTCAAGTGGAAACAACAATGGCTGCTTCCCTCAATTTTTTAACTGCTAAATAAATTCTCACGAGATTCAGTAGTTTATCGGATAGGATTAAAGATCAAACTACAAAAAATTTTTTTTATTTAAAACCGGCTAATTAATAAAACATATTTCTTCTAAAGTCCTGGACTAACACTAGTGTGACTATCGTTGGTTCACCGTCGTCTACTAGTTCCGACGCGTCGACTCTAGTATTTCTTGACGACTTACAGCACTAGTATCTGTTGTGTCACAAATAACCTAAATCCAGATATCCACGTTTAAGCTGCAAGCACCTGTAAAGAAGTACCAGTAATGCCAACATGGCTACTGATGTAACCAAATTCAGCGAAAATGAAAGCTCAAATAACTGTGAAACTGCGCTGGTAACAAAGATTCGGTAAACAAACTTGATTGTTAATCATGTTTTTAGCCCATGTCATTTATGGATAAATAGCAATGCTGCAACCATGTTTGTAGAAGTATGGTAGGTCATTTGTTGACTGCTTTGAAAGTTTTTACCCCCCCACAAACATGTGAAAAAAGAAATCACAAATATAAAATTGACAGCATTTGTATTAAATTAGTGGAATACTGGCCCTAAAATAACACTTCCTCATGCAGTAAAAAGTTAAGTGTCAATGTCGAAACTTGGAATAAATCGTACTTGTAAATGAAGGAGACCAATGTACACATGCTTTAAGTAGGACTACTGGCAAGTGCTGGACCGGAGTTTCACTGGGGTAAAACTATTCCTTGGAACTGCAGAGTGACCATAGAGTCTAACTTGCGTGATGATGAATGAATATTAGTGTAGGGATTGAAATTCAATTTCAATATCGATATCAAAATCTAATTTGGCTTTGCATATTGATCGATATTGAAATATTGTTTCATACCATAAAATGCACTATTTTGCACCTACTGATCTTTCCGTTGTCAAAAATTGTTTGCCAACATATAAGATATACAAAACTGACCATGAATTTAATACAAGCTGTCTATAAAAGCAATCAAATTTCATGAAAAATCTCCCAATAGGCCTTTTAATACATAAATATTAATGATCAAACTACATGGAACTGATAAACTACAGCACTATTTTGAAAATTCTTTCCTGTGGGTGCTGGAAACGATATTGAAATTCACACTTTTAGCATCGATATTGAAATTCAGAAAGACATATGGATAGATATTGAAATATTGATATATAATCCCTTCACTAATGAATTTATATCCTGAGTTTTTAAAATCACCTTAAAACCTCAGCATACCCCCAAAATGCTGTATGGAAATCAATAAAGAAGTTGCCATGCTCTGTAATTGATTATATTCTTATCTTGACATTTATTTCCAGTCTGATTTCGGGGACATACTAAAACAAATCTGATTTTTTTTTTTTTTTCCAAGTTTGATCGTCATTTGAAAGCAACTTTGGTCTACATTTTGATGGCAAACTTGTAGCACCCACGCACTCCAGAAAAAAAGACAAGGTGCTTCCTTATGCAGTAAAAAGTAAAGTGTCAAATTTGGAAATAAATTGTAATTGCAAACATAAGAAGTAGACCAGTGCACAGCATAATGTAATATTGGAATGGACAGTTTCCAGATTTTTAACACTTCACATCTTAAACGTTTAGGTAACATGAATTTGGATCACATTTTCACAACATTTTAAGCTACAGAGCCTAAAGCCTAAAGCTGCTAAAAGTCTATTTCTGACCTCAATGATATCTGTAAAAAGTATTTTGGAGTTATTATGTGCACCAAGGTCAAAATGTAGGGTTCCAGTGTGACGCAGGCAAAACCATATCACTGGTTTTGTCTGGGGATACAATAAAATATTAAATACCTATTAAGAAAAGTGTTATGATTAAAAGAAAATGTGATAACTGGGTCCCCAAAACAAAAATCTGATCAAAAAACAGATTCGTTTGAATAAGTATACACCAAACTGTAAAATGTTCAATGTGTGTTACTCAAATGTAACATTTTGGATATTAATTCAGTGTATATTGACAAGATATAATACAAAGACACATTATTAAGCATTTCTGTGTAATATTTTATACTTTTATTGTGAAATATTTGGGTTTTCCAGTATCACTTCTTGGATGTCTGTATTTGGTTTAGGGCTGGACGGGTGCTGAAAAACGGCATCGAGTACTCGCCTTCTCACAACCGGCCCAAATTCGAGTAACAATGAGATTTGGTATCTACCATTAGAAGTCTTCTGTAAACAGATAGTCGGTTCCGGAAACTTCTAATTCTAATAACACTTTTATAGCGCTTAATCTCTGTCAAAAGACCGATTCTAAGGCGCATCACACAAAAACATTGTTCAATATTCAAAAACCAGAGACATAGCAGGGGTCAGCACCGCGGAGAAAGCAGGAGATTGGAAATTTAGAGTGGGTATGCTTTTCCAAAGAGGTATGACTTCAACTTTGACCTGAAAGAGGCAATTGAGTTTGCAGAGCGGACCTCATCAGGAAGGTCATTCCAAATCATAGGTGCGTCATACGCAAAACTGAGTCCAAAATGTTTTCGAGACTTGAAAACTGAAGCAAAGTGGGGAACCTCAAGAAATATGCCATCAGATTGACTTCGACGTGTGTTGTATGCACTACGTCTGGGAATCAGGAAGGGTTCAAAATATTTGGGGTTACCACTGTGTAGGAACTTATATACCAGCATGGCAGTCTTAAAGATAGAACGGTACTTAATCGGCAACCAATGTAGTGCTTTTCTAACTGGAGTGATGTGTGAGTACCTGGTGGTGTTGGCAACAATTCTGGCAAGGCTATTCTGAACACATTGAAGTTTGCGCAGATCTAGAACTGAGAGACCTCTGAACAGAGAGTTACAGTAATCAAGTCGGCTTCCGACCAGAGCATTGGCAGCCATAAGAGCCGCTTCATGTGTCAGATGTCCTCAGAGTCGCTTAAGATCCCGGACATGAGCAAAACAAGCCTTGCAGACCTTCATAACATGGCAAGAGAATGAGAAATCTGAATCAAACCAGACACCAAGGTTCCTAACTGCATCTATTGGTGATATAAGATTACCAAGTATGTTGACCGGGAAGGACTGATTAAGTTTTTTTCGCTGAGACTTTGAGCCAAACACAATGAATTCGGTCTTATCAGGATTTAGCTTGAGCTTATTTGTAGAGAGCCATCTCTTTACGTCTTCAAGGCAGTGTGACAGCTTATCAAGGGCCGAGGCAACATTTTTATGTGTGAGATGTACATACAATTGTGTGTCATCAGCGTAGAACTGGAAACTAATACCAGGATGATTCCGTATGACTTTACTCAGTGGAGTAGTATAGAGTGAAAAATAGCATCAGAGATGCCCGTACCCCACAGCCTAGGGAAATATTTTCAACACCATGAGATACAGAAGTACTGTATCAGTACAAACTTCAGGATACTTTCAGAGCACTGTCAGTCATATAAAGGTCCAAACAATGTTTAAATGGAGAAATAATGTTTAAAAGAAAGATCATGCATATACAGATGAAGTATTAAAACAAGATAATTCAATAACAAGATGACAGCATTAATCAGCAAACTAAAATTCAACCCTCTTTATCTACATCTGCAAGGCCCGAATTATGGTTTAGATGGTTTGAATATTACCATACATACAGAAGTGGTAATACATTTAATGAATGCTTATGTGTGGTGTTGGAGCAAAATCTGTGGCTCACTTGATGAAATTCTATCTCTTACAATGGGAAGTTATGAAAGTAAAATTCTTAATAAATTCTAATATGACTTTAATAGTGCTTAATCTGCATCAAAAGAGAGACCCAAAGGTGCAACAAGATTTTATAGGTCAAGGTCACTACGACAAGGTCAAAGGTCAAATTAAGGTGACACCATGACAATACACACCTATAGCCCCTAACCAATGTCCCTAGCAAGTATCAACTTCCTCAACCTTACGGTTTCCAAGATATAGCCCGGACAAGATTTTATAGGTCAAGGTCACTACGCCAAGGTCAAATCAAGGTCAGATCATGATGTTGCACAACTACATCCCCTAACCAATGTCCCTACCAAGTATCAACTTCCTACACCTTACGGTTTCCGAGATATAGTCCGGACAACATTTTATAGGTCAAGGTCACTACGGCAAGGTCAAAGGTCAAATCAAGGTCAGACCATGACATTGCACACCTACACCCCCTAACCAATATCCCTACCAAGTATCAACTTTCTACACCTAACGGTTTCCGAGATATAGCCCGGACAAGATTTTATAGGTTAAGGCCACTACAAGGTCAAATCAAGGTCAGACCATGACGTTGCAGACCTACACCCCCTAACCAATATCCCTACCAAGTATCAACTTCCTACACCTTACGGTTTCCGAGATATAGCCCGGACAAGATTTTATAGGTCAAGGTCACTACGGCAAGGTCAAATCAAGGTCACACTATGACGTTGCACACCTACACCCCCTAACCAATGTCCCTACCAAATATCAACTTCCTACACATTACAGTTTCCGATATATAGCCTGGACAAGATTTTATAGGTCAAGGTCACATCAAGGTCAGACCATGACGTTGCACACCTACACCCCCTAACCAATATCCCTACCAAGTATCAACTTCCTACACCTTACGGTTTCCGAGATATAGCCCGGACAAGATTTTATAGGTCAAGGTCACTACAGCAAGGTCAAATCAAGGTCAGACCATGACTTTCCACAGCTACACCTCCTAACCAATGTCCCTACCAAGTATCAACTTCCTACACCTTACGGTTTCTGAGATATAGCCCGGACATGATTTTTAAACTCAAGGTCACTACGGCAAGGTCAAAGGTCAAATCAAGGTCAAACCATGACGTTGCACACCTACACCCCTTAACCAATGTCCCTACCAAGTATCAACTTCCTACACCTTACGGTTTCTGAGATACAGACCGGACAAACTGTTTCCCGCCGCCCGCCCATCCACCCGCCCATCCGGACACCATGGGTGAAAACAATACCCCGACAGGCCTGAAGGGCTGTGGGGTAAAAAAGGATTGGCCCCAGGACAGAGCCTTGAGGCACACCATACAACAGCTTTTTGGCATCAGATAAAATTGACCCAATCTTAATGCACTGAACACGGTCTGAGAGATAAGACTTAAACCAATCGAGGACAACCCCGCTCACACCAAACCAGGAGCTAAGAGAATTAAGTAGCGTATCATGATCAATAGTATCAAACGCTGCTGATTGATCCAAGAGAACGACAGCAGTAGCCTCACCTTTAGCAAAAGCCAAATGAACATCATTCTTAATTGAAAGCAATGCAGATTCAGTTGAGTGACCCAGTTTATAGGCAGATTGCCTGACATTCTCTAGTCCGTTCAAACTGACATGGTCATTCAATTGAGAAGCAACAACACGTTCAACAAGTTTGGATATGAAGCCCAACCCAGAAACAGGTCTGTAGTTTTTTAAGTCATTGGGTCGTAGTGATGACTTTTTAATCAATGGGGTTACAATAGCCTTCTTGAACTCATCAGGTACAACACCTTCTGACAATGAGCAGTTAACAAGCCTGGTGATAGAGGGCAGTAAAATATTAATACATTCCTTAACAAGAAATGTAGGCCATGGGTCTAACAAACAAGATTTAGTGGGTGACTTCATGATAATTTTTCTAATTTCCTCTTGAGAAACTTGTTTAAAGCAGCTGAAATTGGGTACATCAGGTGGAGGAGGCAGAGTGAATGAGTCACTAGAGGAAAATGAGTTTCTGATTTTAGCTATTTTGTCACTGAAGAAAGTGACAAACTGGTCAGCAAGACCTTTTTTAGATTCATGAGACTTTTGAAGAAAAAACGTCTTTTATTTGACGAGATATCATAGAATATGGAGTAAATTATACGAAAATAACAACTTTAATTGATATTATGTGAGGGAAATACTGTGGGAAAGCACACACACACACACACAAACCCACCAAAAAACATTGTTAGGTGTGTACTGCTTATTAGTCGTCAGACCATTTTACAAAATGGGTTTCTGGGCTTTGGGTTGGTTGTCTATATGCTCGTCAGTGATATGGTGAAGCTTACTGCCACTGTACATGAGCCACTATTCAATGAACATCTCTTATGTAACAAGTGCTTATCTTGAATTTCTGTGCATGAAAAAGATAGCTGGGACACCACCATAGTAATTGTGTCAAAAACCCACATCCAAAGATGCATTGTTATCTGGTTTCCATGAATTAAAAACTGCGTTGTAGTTTTAATTGTTGTTTACGTAACATATAACATAAATAATGATCAGATTTATTTCAATCTGGTTTTTGTACGTGTGAAGTACCAAGTAAAAAGTGCTTTATTACTGTTGTGTTTTGTCAAAATATGGACCATGAAAATTGTATAATATTTTTTTTCTTTATTTAATATCCATACAATTAAAACTAAAGTATTTACTTTATTAATATATCACTGACTGTTGTGAGTTTGCCTCTTTTATAGCTGAAGGTCAGTCATAGCACCAAGAAGCTAGATCCAACAATTAATACCACTTTTCTGGCACTTGAAACATACAAAACTATGAGGTTTGCTTTCAGAAAGAAAGACAATTGTTTTGCACAGCAAAACAGAGCATCCCAATCATCAATAGTGAAAATGAACTTAAGAATGACTTTGATGAATGACTTTCCATACATCCTCAGGTCCAAAAATTAGCCAAAATCGCTCTATCTTGCAACGTTTCCAAGGAAAATGTGTGTGTTTTTTTTTCATTTTACACAGAAATTCATGATGGTGGGAGAACACTTTTTGGGAAAAATCTGTTGGGGAGGCCTTTTTGCCAAAAATTCTACCAAAAAATTCTCTATCTTACACTGTTTTACACTTCTTTCCCAGGGCTACTGCATGCATGTGACAAATTTGAAGAGAATCCTCCATATGGTTGCTTAGCTATGGCCCGTAGAAAATGTTAGAATGGCGGATATTAAAACACATTTATACGGCTTTATTGCTTTAATGAAATATCCACCATATAATAGTGAGGAGTCTTTCAAACACTATTCACAACATAAGGAGGTATTTGGATGACTCTATCACAAGCAAACAACGAGTGACGTGTTGACTTTTTTCTTGAACAAGAATTCTACTTGACAAAGTTAAAAAGGGAGTCGACTGTTTCAATTGATTATATAATCTTTCTTTTCATCCCAAATGAAGTGTCTAATTAGGTGCTTCATTGTCTTCCTTATCATCATTTACTTATCCCAAGTTACGCATTTATCAATAATTGGGTGATATGACCAGTATGTTTAAGAAGTATAACAAAGGCTGGACTCATACTGAGGTCCATAAAAATGACAAACTAAACAATACCAAAATACCTGTACTATTAAACTCACATAATCTCTGACAAATAACTTGTGTTGTGGTTGAATGCAAATTTTAGGACCGGTTACTAAAAAACTGGTTGTGTTTGATTTAGTATGCAAATTTTAGGACCAGTTACTGAAAAATCGGTTCTGTTTGATTTAGTATGCAAATTTTAGGACCGGTTACTGAAAAACCGGTTTAGTTTGATTTAGTAAGTGCTGTAAATTTTCAAATGCGTACATGAGCTAAAACTCCCATATAAATATGAACTATGATGTGCTTTTTGAAGACTTTTGAGGACAAAACTGTCCAATATATTGATAAGAATATAATAAAATGCTATCATTGAATATGTGGGTAAAACTTGTGTTAAAATAGGGTTATCTATGACGAAACCTGTTTAGATTATGAGAAAATAGGAGGTAATTGGATCAGTGTCTTTTGCTTGGCCAATGGGTTTCTTGACTTCTACGCTAGAAATGACAAATGAATACAATTATACCCACAGTTATTTTCATCATGACTCATTTGTCAAACTTGGTATCCATGAACCACCGAGGCTCCTAATATAATTGGGGCTGCAAGCGAGCCCGAAAATGCGCCTCGATTCCTCGTTTTAGAAGAATCGACTCGGACTTGGTTAATCGCTTTATTATCGCCCACGAAATAATCATATTTTGACATATTACACCTTATAAACGGTTCAAATGTGTACAACATGAAAAAGTGTTGATAAATCATTGAATTTTGGAAAAAGGACACATTTATAATGCAAAATACAGGAAACTTAACCATTTTTATATTGCGAGATTTGAGGCGTCTTTGAAATATGTTATATTAAATGCCGTCTTATAAAAACATAGTTACACAAACAATTAAAGTTTGCAAATGCTTAAAATATAAAAAAATGAAACGGAAACACCTTTTATTAGTAAAATATATAAATACATTAATATATTTAAAAGAAAAATCTAATTTTGTAGTAGATTTTACATCCATGTTTAGTTGTTTTCGAAGACCCGGTTCACTTTTCTTGCCTCGAGTATTGAACTGATTTCTTTCGTTTACGAGTAACCGAAGAATCGTTGCAGCCTTAAATATAATTGGGGTGAACAAGTTAGGCAATGCTTGCTTAACAAGGCAAGTTTTATGGCTCCACTTTAGTGGTAGAGTGCCTTAGTTCTCGTATAATATTGTCATCTTCATTCGAGATATATCTTTTCTGTATATGTCATTCGGGAAGTTTTCCTATTGTATTGTTAGAGGGAAAGTTGGTACAAAGTGTTTACACTTATGATTGGAAGGGAATGGTAGTGAAATCTGTTAGGATATTTTCTGCAGCCTGTTCATTGTCAATTTTGTTACAGCATTGAGAGGTGACAGCCTGAGTGTTACAAGAAATTGTTTTTTTTTTTCTCTCGTATCAATAAAGTCAACAATAGCTACATGGTGAACCTTTTTTTCTGTCTCACTTACTTTTTTTCCAATTTTCATTTACAGATCCATCTTATTGTAGAAATAAAGTCCGAGGGGGAGTACTTTATGACCTCTATAAAAGGACGGTACTTCCGGCGGATAATGGACGAGCGCAGAGCAG
Organism: Sabellastarte sp. h YS-2021; assembly: GCA_964017235.1. NCBI lineage: Eukaryota > Metazoa > Annelida > Polychaeta > Sabellida > Sabellidae > Sabellastarte > Sabellastarte sp. h YS-2021. The sequence goes on along the minus strand of OZ024936.1, from coordinate 49,572,341 downwards.
AGCGCTCGTCCATTATGCCGGAAGTTCCGACCTTTTATAGAGGTCATAAAGTATGAACCTGAGGACTTTATTTCTATTATAAAGACCGGTTTCTTTTATTAATCCATATTATTGTAAATATGTTGTTATACACACCTATTTGTTGCACTATATCATTTGGTTCTCTATTATCGGCGATCCTCCATTTATTGCCTCAGATAAATGTACGCAAAAATATGCACACTGCATTGTCTGCGCACTTCCGGTCTTTATAATGGATTATATTTGCTGTGATGATTCATACTAAACTTTGCGAGTGTTTGATGTAAAGCCGCATTTTCATCCTTGAGTAATCGGACCCAATTATTTGTATTGGTCACACCATTTATTATATAATATACACATCTCCATCACATGTGGTACAAGTACTTCCTTTACAAACAAGTGACCATTTCAACTCTTGCAATATTTAAATATTGTGCATATTATACAAAATATTCCAAGACTTTTTATTATATTCTGAATAAGATGACTTAATGAAAAACTTACACTGTAAGTTGGTGGCTCCGTTTTTCACAGGACTTTTGCCCGGTGGTGTGGCACTTCCGAGTTTGTACTCATTGTCCATTAACGGGGCGTCCTCAGCCTTACTGATCTTGCCCTAAAAATAAAACTTAAGAGGCTCAGACACCATGAAATGATATGGTCAGATATTTACGATATTTTTTAGTTTTATACATTTGATGGTTATTCGGTGTGGAAACGAATAATACTTAACGATTAGCCGACATGAAATATTCGGAGTCGGGACGCCCCTAGTGACTGGCCACATAGGTTTGTACTGCCGTAAGAACATTATGATTGCACCGTTAATTTGATGATCAAGGGAAAGCTAAAACACTGCTCTGACTTGAGTCTACTGTAAATTATGTAATAAAGGCCTCCTCAGTAATAATATCCCCCCAGCACTAATAATTTTTCTGATAAATGTCAAAAATAGCATCAGAGATGCCCGTACCCCACAGCCTAGGGAAATATTTTCAACACCATGAGATACAGAAGTACTGTACCAGTACAAACTTCAGGATACTTTCAGAGCACTGTCAGTTATATAAAGGTCCAAACAATGTTTAAATGGAGAAATAATGTTTAAAAGAAAGATAATGCATATAAAGATGAAGTACTAAAACAAGATAATTCAATAACAAGATAACAGCATTATTCAGCAAACTAAAATTCAACCCTCTTTATCTACACCTGCATGGCCCAATTATGGTTTAGATGGTTTGAATATTATCATGCATACAGAAGTGGTAATACATTTAATGAATGCTTATGTGTGGTGCTGGAGCAAAATCTGTGGCTCACTTGATGAAATTCTATCTCTTACAATGGGAAGTTATGAAAGTAAAATTCTTAATAAATTCTAATATGACTTTAACAGTGCTAAATATGCATCAAAAAACAGACTCAAAGGTGCAACAAGATTTTATAGGTCAAGGTCACTACAGCAAGGTCAAATCAAGGTCAGATCATGACGTTGCACAACTACACCCCCTAACCAATGTCCCTACCAAGTATCAACTTCCTACACCTTGCGGTTTCCGAGATATAGCCCGGACAAGATTTTCGAACTCAAGGTCACTACGGCAAGGTCAAAGGTCAAATCCTTGTCAGACCATGACATTGCACACCTACACCCCCTAACCAATATCCCTTCCAAGTATCAACTTCCTACACCTTACGGTTTCTGAGATATAGCCCGGACAAGATTTTATAGGTCAAGGTCACTACAGCAAGGTCAAAGGACAAATCAAGGTCAGACCATGATGTTGCACACCTATACCCCCTAACCAATATCCCTACCAAGTATCAACTTCCTACACCTTACAGTTTCTGAGATATGGCCCGGACAAGATTTTATAGGTCAAGGTCACTACGGCAAGGTCAAAGGTCAAATCAAGGTCAGACCATGATGCTGCACACCTACACCCCCTAACCAATATTCCTACCAAGTATCAACTTTCTACACCTTACGGTTTCCGAGATATAGCCCGGACAAGATTTTATAGGTCAAGGTCACTACAGCAAGGTCAAAGGTCAAATCAAGGTCAGACCGTGATGTTGCACACCTACACCCCCTAACCAATGTCCCTACCAAATATTAACTTCCTACACCTCACGGTTTCTGAGATATAGCCCGGACAAGATTTTATAGGTCAAGGTCACTACGGCAAGGTCAAAGGTCAAATCAAGGTCACACCATGACGTTGCACACCTACACCCCCTAACCAATATCCCTACCAAGTATCAACTTCCTACACCTTATGGTTTCCGAGATATAGCCCAGACAAGATTTTCAAACTCAAGGTCACTACGGCAAGGTCAAATCAAGGTCAGACCATGACGTTGCACACCTACACCCCCTAACCAATGTCCCTACCAAGTATCAACTTCCTACACCTTACGGTTTGTGAGATACAGCCCGGACAAACTCTTTTCCCGCCGCCCGCCCGCCCATCCGGACACCATGGGTGAAAACAATACCCCAACAGCCCTTAAGGGCTGTGGGGTAAAAATTGAAGCAAATAGTACTTATTCAGAAATGCTCAGTAAATTTTACAGTTAGAAAAAAAAAACAAAAAAAACCCCACCACCAGATATTTCAGCTTTTTTTATGTAAGAGTTTACAGTAAAATATTTTGCCATATTAACTTACCAGCTGTGTTTGTTAACTGTTATACCAACTGGAGAGGTGGACGTTAAAAATAATGCTAAAAGACATATCTTAAGGTAGTTACTCTATTAACTGCTGTAGGAAAAACCCAAACAAAACCCTTTTATAAGAATACATGGCCCTAGGGCGTTTATTACATAAATCACAGTACATTGTTACTTCATCTTCTACCCTGATGAAAAAGAAGTCACCCATAAAAGATGTCAACATATGCATCATAAGCAATAGAAACTGTGAAGTTTATTGTATTGTGTATGTTACTTGTCCCTATTTTCATCTTTAATGAGTGCGCACAATTAAAGTGAGGTCAGCTGAACAATACAATAGCTGGAGATTAAAAACTCCATAATTTCGCTGCAAGATGGCCATAACTTCATTCATATGGGGACTTTAAGGTGACCATAAAATAAGAATGTCCCTTTTCTCATCCTTTATAAGTGCATAAAGTTTAGTTCAGGTCAGTTGAACAATAAGATAGCTGGAGGCTGAAACTTCCTTTTTCACTGTATGGTGACCATAACTTCATTCATATTGCGACTTTAAGGTGACCATAATATGAGAATGTCCCTTCAATATCAATATATGTTAGATATGGAAAAAGAAAGGAGCCAGATGGCTTTATTCAAATGTTATGACTTCAGGGGGGCCAAAATTATATTAACAGTTTAAGGTCACCTTAAAGTCAGGATAGCCCTTTGGTTTGCCATCCTTTATAAGTGTGCAAAGTTTAACTGAGGTCAGTCGAACAATAAGATACTTGAGGCTGAAAACCCCCTTATTTCACTTTAAGGTGGCTACAACTCCATTCATACTGAGAGTTTAAGGTGACCATAAGTATTATTTTTATCTAGTTTAATACCAGTGATAATTTCTATATAAAAAAATGGAAAAAGAAAGGAGTAAGAGCATTTTATTCCAATTTGATGACTTTAAGCAGGCCATATGTCCATTAACATTTTGAGTTTAAGGTCACCATAAAGTCAGGATATTCCTTTGGCAAATCTCAATATATGTGCCAAGTTTGGTTGAAAAAAGTGAAAAACTAAGTGAACTGGAGGGCTAAAACCCCCGTTTTTGACATTAAGGTGACCTTAAAATTGCAGATACAGGGCTAAAACTTCGGCATGTGAAAGATTATCAAAAAGTAGCTGAATAAGTTATTCCAACAAAATGCCGAAATCCTGACCGTTTTTGAGATACAGACCAAGTATCCATTTTTAAAAAATTTATGAAAATAAAACGCCTCCCATTCAGGCATCTATGGTCCGATTGATGAGAAAATCCTTTCCGACCTTGGAAATTTGGTCTAGAATGTACCTGATAAATTTTATAGCACAGGTGTGTGTGGTTTTTTTCCGAAACGCGATGACGAGGTGTTTTGGAGTTATGCTTAAGGTTACCTTAAGTAAAGCTTAAGGTCTACGAAAAGTATCTCAAAAATTTTTCCCGCCCCTATAGTTTTAAAGAAAGATAAGAAGGAAAGAAAAATTTGAAAGGCTAAGAAGTTATTCAAGGGAGACCATAATCCGGCGGCGGTGATCAGTCGAACTTCGGTGAAAACAAATAAGCATCCCTGAAGGGCCGCTTAATTAACTGAGGTGAGATTTGTTGAATGTACAGTGAATTAAGGCTTTTTGAACTGAAAAATACCAATTTTAGGACAAAATATTATTTTCTTTGTAAAATTAACTGAGGTTTTAGAGGTGGAATTTTAAATTCCTGGTGAATTTTAGATTTCTCAATCTAATCCATTCTGATCCCAGGATACCGAAAAAGTTTAGTTCTAGCATTTCCCTGATTGAATAGGGCCGCTAACAAGAAATCAAGTTCATCAAAACAAATTACGGCAGATCTAATCAAGAACATTTAAAAAAATTTATAAGTTCTTTTAGATTTAGTATTTGTTTCTACTATTTCAAATTTATGTTAAAAAGTGATACATAAAATAACAATTCTGGAAACTACTGTTGCACATCGATATGACCAACCACGTCCCACAAAACAATACATATTGTTAATATTGATAAAAGATGCACCCAATAACCTTTAGAGTAAGAAATCTAATATTCGCCAGGAATCTAAAATTCGCCACCTCTAAAACCGTAGTAAATTTTACAAAGAAAATGATGTATTGTCTTAAAATTGGTATTTTTCAGTTCAAAAAGCTTAATTTACTGTACATTCAACAAATTTCACCTCCATTCATTTATTTTATTAGTATTTCAACATGTGGCGAATTTCATATACGTGGCAAACTTTAGATTTCTTACTCTGCTTACCGCATGTTTCTCAAGTGCTTTCTTTGTGTTATCTATTGGTAAAGTCAAATCATTGTGTCTGATCCCTGGAAGACAGAGAAACAGAAAAAAATACAATAAAATTTTGTTTAGTTGAATGTGAAGGTACCATGAAAAGTAGCTGAGTTGCCCGACCATACAGCCTGGGAAACAGGGTTGGGACACCATAAGATATAGAACAGATAAAAAAGTACAAAGGTAAGGAGCCTTTCATTACACACAGGGTAAATTATTTAATGGTGCTGGAGAAATTACACCTAAGAAAGAGAAAATGTAGGTAAAGACAAAGTCTTAAAACCATTTAATAGCGAGATTACAGCATTAATTTATAAAGTAAAAGTTATAAACCTATAAAAAACTTATTAATTGATCTATTTGTTAATTGAAGTATAGCTGTCAATGGGCATGATTCAATTAAGTAAAAATAAACCTGGAAGTTTCAACCCTTAATTAAACGTATTAAGATTGGCTTGAAAAATTTTATCAACTGATATTTATTTTTAATAAAACAACTTAAGTTACAATAAATGGAATTGGCTTTAATAAGTTTTATTAATAACATAATTTTATAAGCAGTAACTATGAAATATTAAGTAATTTTCCATTAACATTTGTTAAGAATTTGCTACATTGTAATATATTTAATGACTGAATGGTCAATGAAAGAAAGACGAACAAAAAAAAAAAAAAAAATGCTAACACTTTGTGCAATGATATTTGTGAGCAAAATATTTAGTACTTTTTATAAGATTTTACGCTTAAAGACTTGAAAGTGTTTACTGCAAAAGATAGACTTGTGTACGTGACAAACTGATTCACTGAACATGGTTTTGTGATCACAGACTAAAAGTGTCTATTTGCTAAAAGCATAAGGACATTTTTGGAAAATTACTAGTTTCTAGTTTAAACTGGGCAGTCATTTAAATGTCGTTGAAGATATGTTTGGTTGTTAATGTCTTGAAATAGATTCCTTTAAAATTTATGCACAATACAAACTCATAGCTTAAAAACCAAAAAGAAGTAGTTCAATCAAAAAAATATAACTAATTTAAAAATAATGGGATGTTTTTTCCCCATAAAACTACCTCTTTCAATTCTTATGTTCTTGGCAAGGCTTGATATATAGATGTGACTGGCACCAAAGACAAAGTATGTGTAAAAAATTGTGATATTTGACACTTGGTTGCACCTTTTTGCACCTTTTTAAAGTAGGGACGAGCAGTAGGCCTGGTGTCTTGGTATTGGGACCATTTTACTGAAACACCAAAACAGGACTTTACAACTTACATGTTACTTGTCAACTCATATATAACTTTTTCTTCAGATCAGTAAGTGAATTAGATGGATGCAAAACCTTAAACTAATGTGTAAAAGCATTATAGCTTTATTTATTTAAGGCATCTATGTCACATTATAGCCATTATGCAGCATCTTATTTATTCAGGATTAGATATTTGTTTAAATGTATTGATGATTTTCAAAGGGTTCCTGCATTTGACAACACATAAAGAATCCAAGAAAAACATGACAGTCTCTAAAAACAACATCTAAAGACAACACAAGACTTCTGTAACTTTCAATTGAATAGTGTCATTTTGAGGTGGGTTTATGGAGCTTACAAATGTCTGTATTCAGTGAATTTGGTTGTGTGAAAGGTCAAGCTTAAAATATTAGAAAATTTTTCCCAGACCCACCATTTGCACTAGAGAAAATTTAAAGAAAATCTGGTCAATAGTTTCAGAGTTATTTATGCAAGAAAAAAGATGACGCCATGCACAGGCAGCATTTTGTAATCTCCCCCATATGGATAAGATACTGTGATCGATCTTTTCTCATATTTCCTGATAATTTGCCTATTTTTACGCTGATAGGGTATCAATTAAATAGAAATGGTGAAAGTTCAGCACAAAATTTAATACTTGTTCCAGCACTGTAACTTATTAACTTGCCATTTTATTGACATTATGCAAACAAAATATTAAACTGGACTGTGGATCTCTTCTATGAGACCAATTCTTTGGCATTAAGCGACACTGATGAATTGATGTGACTGATAAACTTACCATTCATTGGCAACATGCAGACGCTATTTGAGTTTGGTTTTCCGTTCTTTAGGATGGAGTCTTTTACATCCTGTGGAGTGGGTGGTGGACTTGCTGCAGTATGAAGAGCCACTTTGTCACTCGCTGCGTCGTGCGAGTTTCTGCGCGAGTTGTTCTCTGTACTTGATTCTGATGAACTGGTAGCGGAGTCTGAATAACAGATTTGGAATGTCTACATCTTTTAAAGAAAGTTTAGGCCAATGTATACAGAAGGAAAACTTCCCAAATAACATATACAGAGAAAATATATCACGAATGAAGAGAACAATAACAGTGGGCAGCAGGAGTATTATACTGTTAATCTTAATGAGTAGAGTAAGAAATCTAAAATTCGCCAGGAATCTAAAATTCGCCACCTATAAAACCTTAGTTAATTTTATGAAGAAAATATGTTTTTGTCTAAAAATTGGTATTTTTCAGTTCAAAAAGCCTTAATTTACTATACAGTCAACAAATCTCACCACAATTCATTTATTTTATTAGTATTTTCACCTGTGGCGAATTTCAGATTTCTTACTCTGACACATTTTTTTCTGTAAAGGTCTAATGAGGGATGTTTTACTTTTGTTATCCACTATTTTGTATGAACGAGTGAAAAATAATCATATTTAAACAGAGAATCGACTGTCATGGTATCACATATACGGAGGCACTAGTGAACTTAAAAACCTTTTTTTTTTCATTTGTGAATTCTCGGCAACTTTCATGCAACAAAAATGAGCAGAAGTACCATAAAAAAACCTTTCTAATGGTATATAATACATATTTGTATGTTACACTCATTTTCGAGATATTAGTGAAAAACCGGAAGATATTAACACTAGTTATCCATGGTAAGAGAGCGCTGTTATATTAAAAAAATATATCCTGGTCCTTATATCCCATTATACTCGTCAAATACGCCACCTGGTGGATAATTAAATCTATTGTTATTTATTTGGGTTTAATTAATTCTGACATTAACCATTATTGGGCAGAATTTGGTTGTGTTCGTTTATCTGTGCTAACGCCAGAGTAAACCATCTCGAGGAAATACCAAACAAGTCAGATGCAAATGTCAACATTGCAAACAACATAGCAGATCTCAAGGTGTTTAAAAAGCAGAAATTTCATGCAAACCTTGAGGTATTAGCAGATACACCTCATATCTCAACACCTCAAACTTGCAAATTTTAATTAGTAAATTAAATTTTTATTAGTTAATACCTTACCTACCAGACGATAGCTTTATGCCGGCGCCAGCCGGTCCCGCCAAACGAAAGAAAAAGACGTCCTGGGTTTCACCCCCGGCAGGACCGGTACACTACACTCCACTCGCCAGGTGGCCTAGTTCCTGCCTCACTCGCCAGAGGGACGTGACGTCATAGCATCTTTTTCGTCCCTAAGGTTGAATTGCAAGGCTGAAAGCGGGGAAGGCTGGGTGGGAATTTCCCGTCTGGTAGGTAAGGTATTAACTAATAAAAATTTAATTTACTAATTAAAATTTGCAATTTCATTGCGTTAATACATCTTACCTACCAGACGATAGCTAGAATAACTACCCAGTGGAAGGAGGGCAGCCTTCTGAGGATTGGAGAGAACTCTTATATTATACCTAGGTGTGAGGTTCTAGTCCTTTGAGGAGACATGTTAGTCTCGAGGGTAACTAGACCCACCTGCCCCCCCCCCCTTTTTGACTGCTCTGAGGGGAGGAAGAGAGTAAGAGTTCAAGTCAATGATTCCCACGGATAACCTGAAAGAGTAGGGGAAGTCCTATACCCAGAGGATTCTTCTGAAGTAAAAGACTTTGAGAAGCCAAGGCCTAGGTTAAAAGTGAGCCTACACCTAAAACTACTAGTATGTACACTATATATAATTATATACAAAGAAGCTTAGGTGACTAGTGGTGGATCTGCTGAGCAGCCACCACAGGACCCAAGTGAAAAAGCTCCTTATCTGCCCAGGCAACATCCTTAAGGTAAAACTGTGTAAAGGTGTTGTGGGACTTCCAGTGGCATGCTGCTAGAATCTGGTCCAGAGATATGCCACCTTGAAAGGCTTTGGAGGCCGCAAAGGCCCTAACATCATGGGCCTTAACCTGATGTAAGGTCAAGGAATCTTGGTCAGAGAGATCATAACACAACACTACTGTTTGTTTGATCCAGGACGAGATAGTGGCAGGAGAGATGTCCTTGTTAAAACCTTGTTTGAATGAAACAAAAACTAACTCCTTTCCCGTTCTTAGGTCCTGCGTTTTGTCCAGGTAGTAGCGAAGAGCCCGAACGGGGCAAAGGGATCTGTCTTCCTTTAAAGACTTATCCAGAGTGGGGGCTAAGGCCGGGATGACCACAGGGGCCACGCACTCTGGTCCCTCTTTTGCCAAGTGATTTTTCGCCAAGAAGCTTGGTGAAGGGTAGAGGGAAACTTTGGACCAATCAGCTTGGTGTCTGATATTTTTGTTTAACCAAGCGTGAATCTCACTCCTGCGTTTTCCCGAAGCCAGGGCTAGGAGAAAAACAGTTTTGAAAGTAAGGTGCTTCAGAGAAGCCTTTCTGAGTGGTTCAAAAGGCGCTTTTGTAAGCTGGTGTAAAACCAGGGAGAGGTTCCAAGCAGGAACCCCCCGGCGCCCTTTGGGTCTATCTCTGTGAAAACTGTCTAACAGTCTAGTCAAATTTTCATCCTTGCCGACATTAACCGAGGTATTTCCCAGTTTGTCTGCAATGGCTGACCTGTAACCATCAATAGTGCTGGGCTGGAGATTCTTCTCCTGGAAAAGATGCAGGAGGAAATCTGCTATTTGTTTGATAGATGGATTCCTGAAGTCCACCTGACTTGTTTCGCACCATCTAACAAAAAGGGCCCACTTCGCTTCGTAGACTGCTCTGGTTGAACGTCTTTGAGGAGCCTCAATTCTTGACGCCACTGGGCTAGAGAACCCTTGCTCCCTGATTGTCTGGGCTCTAGGAGCCAGGCATGGAGATTTAGGCTTGCCAGATCCCTGTGACGTGCCCCGTTGAAAGGTTGGGTCACTAGATCTGGATGGTGCGGGAGACAAAGAGGAACCATCGCTGACAGCTCCACTAGGTCCCAAAACCAAGGCATGTTGGGCCATCCTGGAGCAATCAGAATTGCTCTGCGATACCAGTGATCTGACAGCTTGCTGACCACCTTCCCCATCAGAGACACTGGAGGGAAAAGGTACATGTCCAGGCCTTCCCAGGACATTGTCAGAGCGTCCACTGAACAGGCCTTTGGGTCTGGAATTGGGGACACAAATTGGACTAGCTTGCAGTTGTACCTTGTTGCAAACATGTCCACTTGGGGACAATGCCAAGTTCGACAAAGGATGTCGAAGATCTCCTGATGGAGGGACCACTCCGTCTGAATGACCTGTCCCTGGCGAGACAACTTGTCTGCAATTACATTCAGACGGCCCGGAATGTGTCTGGCCTTCAGTACTATTTGTCTGAGATTGCACCAACATAGGAGCCGCCAAAGAAGGGCACAGAGTGAACCTGACCTCATACCTCCCTCCTTGTTGATGTATGCCACAACTGTAGTGTTGTCTGTGGCAATCAGGACGACCTTTCCTTGCACTAATTGTTGGAATCTTTTTAGTGCTAACAACACGGCTTTTAGCTCTAAGAAGTTTATGTGCAACTTGCTTTCGGGCACTGACCAAGTACCGCTTGCTGTGAAGTCGCCTAAGTGAGCACCCCAGCCTTCTTTTGAGGCGTCTGTAAAGATTTGTACTGCGTGTCGTAGGGGGTGTAAGGGTTGACCCTTTAGGACATTTTCCTCTTGGGTCCACCACTGCAGGTGCTGATGGAGAGACCTCGGAATTGGAATCTCCTTTTCCAGAGATTCCGGGACTCTCCAGTGTTTCTTGAGGTGCCACTGAATAGGTCTCATGTGCAGTCTGCCTAGGGGCACCTGTTTCTCTGTCGCAGTGAGTAGACCTATAAGAGACATGAAGGTTCTCACTCGGCAGGATCTGCTCTGTAATAACCCTGTTATTTTTTGCTGAAGGGCTTCCCAACGGTTTTGAGTAGGTCTGACCAATCCGTTGAGTAGATCGTACTGGTAGCCTACAAATTCGAAGACTTGTTGGGGTTCCAGTTCTGATTTTTGCATGTTTACCACCCAGCCCAACTCCTGGCAAAGGGCTAGGAGGGACTGGGTTCCCTGGTGGCAAGATTCTCTGGTAGGGGCTCGAATCAACCAGTCGTCTAGGTACTGGTGGATCCTTATACCCCGGGATTGAGCCATTAGCTTCACCTCTTTGACCACACAAGTGAACTCCATGGGAGCTGTGGAGAGGCCAAAGGGAAGAGCCCGGAATTGATAGGACTGACCTTGGAAATGGAACCTGAGATATTTCCTGGACTTCACATGGACTGGAATGTGGAAATAGGCGTCGCTGAAATCCAGCGATGTCACCCATTCTCCTTGTTGCAGTGAGATCCGAATTGTTTCCGGGGTTTCCATCTTGAATGTTTTTACGCTCAAAAATTTGTTTAGAGCACTGAGGTCCAAGACTGGTCGCCACCTTTGGTTTGGTTTTGGGACTATGAACAGTCGGTTGAAGAAGGCTAGAGATGTCCGAACCCTTACCATCTCTACTGCCTCCTTTTGTAGTAAGGCTTGCAAAGCCTCCTTCAGGTAGAGGTTCCTGAGGGGGTTTGCATAACCACTGACTATTAGGGGGTCCCTTACTAGTGGGGGTCTGACTTTGAACGGGAGAATGTAGCCGTCCTTCAAAATGGACACTACTCTCGGGTTTGAACCTAGGAGGGACCACTTCTGCCAAAATTTTTGGAGACGTCCCCCTATCAGATGAGCATTGACAACATTGAGGACATTTTGAGCAATGGGGGCAAAAACGCAATGATCTACAGAAAAAGCATCTTTGACAAATTTTATTTCTTGCCTCACTCTTAATGAGGGACTTGTGTCTTTCTTTTGTGACTGCCCTCTTTTTACAACAAAAAGTACAGGACTGGCAACAGGACAAAACACAGGTTGTTGAACAGACACAGAAAAGTTTTGTTCTCTTACATTTATGACATTTATCTTTGACCGGGCCACCGGCACCGGGTTTTGAACACAATAATTGTCATTTATACTGCCCTTGATCCTTAGGAGGGCGGGTGCCGCGACCGGGCTGACCTCCCCTTCCTCTGCCTCTAGACCTGCCACGTCCCCCAAAGGACTTCCATGCGGGTATGTCTTTCCCTGCGGAAGCACCGGTCTGAGTAGATTCCTGTCCTTGCTTCCAGTTAGTGGGGTAGGGTTGGAATCTGTTCTGTTTTTTATGGTTACCGGCGAACCCACCGCGGCCCGGACCGGGCTGGTTGGTACGCTTTATGGTTTCAAATTGTTGAATCTCATCTTCCGCTTTGCGGATGACCGCATCTGGAAACAAAGCATGAGTGTTCAGAGGGCAATTTCTCAAGGCGGAAAACGTGTCTGGTTTCACTCCTGTTTTTAAATGTTCCAAATATGAGTCTCTGCGGACTAAGGTCAAATTGGCCATCTGGACAAAGGTGAAGTCCGAGAGATGTTGAAGAGATTTTCCTACCGCAAAACTCACATTTTGATTGAATGAGGTTAGGTAATGCAACTCGTCCAATGCTGACTGAGCCTTGCTAGAAGATTTACCCTTTCCTAATTCTGTTTGTAAAATCTTAAGTTGCTCTTGGACACTGTCCTGTATTTTGGTAATGCAACGGTTGAATCCAGCGGACTGGTTGCATATATAACTCGTTTCCTTAGCCGACTTCTCCCACTTCCTGAGGGTATCCTGGGCAATGGGGCGTGAAGGAGGTTGAGCTGAACTAGAAGAAGATTTGGAAATTCTTGTAAAGGCATTGTTCAGCTTTGCGGCATCATTGGGCCATGTAGTAACATACTTTCCCGGTCTGGTAAAGTCTTTAGGTTCGGCCGGGTGAATCCCATACCATCTACTTTGAGATTTGGGGGGGCGGAGATATTGGTCCATATGCAACCCTCCAGGCTCTGAAGATTTGGACGGGTATCCCTCTATGAGTACAAGATTAAGGTTCTCTAATTTCTTGCACAACCAGTCTTCTGGTGGAAGAAGGACAGAGACTTTTCCTACCGGCTGAGATCTGTGTCCAACCCAGGGATTATCAGCACGAGTAGCAGGCGAGTATTCCAGATCTGGGATGTGAGACCAACCCATGAAAGCTCTGACTCCTCTTACAGTTTCACGATAGTTTTGATCTTCACTTATCGCCCGGTCCGTCTCAGTGTCAACAACGTCCGGATGATCTTCCAGTTCTGACAATTCCCCTTCTTCTGCTGGTTCCGGTTGGGTAAATTCCCGCGGAAGAGTTTCAGTACACTGTTCAAATGAGGACACCGGGCCGGAAGAAGCAGGTTCGGCAAAAACCGGTTCCGGGTCCTGATACAAATTCTCCAGTGGAGATACCATGTCCACAGGTGAAGAAGTAGTAGCCGTTACAGTATGCGTTCTATCCGGACCAAAGGCCGAACCGGCCTGGCCGGAAGGAACAGATGGTGGTAGGAAAGGGTTAGAAGACAATACTCCGGCTGGAGGTTTGTGAGCGACCGGTGCCTTCACCGGTGAGAAAGATGGCTGAGAAGAAGGACGTGGTCCAATGGTTAAAAGTGCTTCTAAACGAGCCATGCGTACAGCCCATTTCTCATCCATTTCCTGAAGTTCCTTACGGAAGTTAGGTTGAGGAAGAGTAAGGTCTACAGAAGTATTGAGGGGAGGAACAGAAGGTTCAGAATCCTGCGATTCAACTTGCGCCACCACAGTAACAGTAGAAGGATCAATGAGAGTGTCTTTTCCCTTTGATTTTTCCTTACGTAGTTTATAAGTTGGTGTAGCCAACTGGATAACCTGTTCTGGGGTTAGAACTTCGCAATACTCACAGGGTAGTTTCAACACACAAGGGTCCTCCCCTAAACTTTTGTCCCTGCATCTAGCACAACGTGAATGGCGGTCAAAAGACGCCATAATATGCCCGCAGGCACCTTTCCTTTGTCCTGGAGATGCCATGATGATGTAATTATCTGATGACAAAACTTCAGGCACACACAAATAAAATGAGAAGAAATATCCACAAATACAAAATGTTTACAGAAAATTCAAACTTTTCAAATCGCGCCAAACGAAAAAGATGCTATGACGTCACGTCCCTCTGGCGAGTGAGGCAGGAACTAGGCCACCTGGCGAGTGGAGTGTAGTGTACCGGTCCTGCCGGGGGTGAAACCCAGGACGTCTTTTTCTTTCGTTTGGCGGGACCGGCTGGCGCCGGCATAAAGCTATCGTCTGGTAGGTAAGATGTATTAACGCAATGAAAATATTACACAAATAAAATGCTTTAACATGAAAACTTTTGAGGTCTCAACTCAAAATATGGAGGATTGTTATGATCATGTAAAATCCTATATGAGGTGAGATACACAACAAAACAGTTAACGAGTCCAAGAAAGTTGGGACCAGCTAATACTTTGGAAACCTTATATTTGGTTACCACAGTTAACTGTTTTAGCTTAACTACTACTCTTCCCAAATGTTTGGACCACGAAGTATTAGTGGTGGCATCGTTTACAGAAATCAAAACCGGTTACCAGGGCTTTGAAATGAAACGAAATCCGATATTTCGTATGCTTGTTCTGTGCACTGAAAATAGTATTCGCAGGCATACATGATCGATAACTTGTAATAGAAGTGGCTTTCGCGATATATTTTCTGATTGCAAAAATGATTTTTCCTCAATATAAGGTAAAAATGTGACATATTTTACATAATATGTACATTTTTTGTCATTTTGATGAAGTATCAGCTATTAGAAAGCCTAAAATAATGTCTTCAAAAACCGGTTCCCAAATATTATTTGCAGATTTCACTTTGTCTACCAAAACGAAACGATATTCCGCATACCGGTAAACCGTTAACAACACTATAGAGATATTTAGGAGGTAATGGCGAAGTACCTGCAACATCACACTTGTGATTCTCTTCCTCTATTGTGATCTTCTCCTTGTCCTCATTGATATCTTGCTCTGGAGGAATGCAATTATCTTGCGGCTTACTGCACTCCTCTGGTATAACATGCAAACAAATGGGCAACATTAAGAAACTGTAAGTACGCCACACAGAACACCTTTAAAATTAAGACACAAGAAGGAAATTTCAACCATGGCATGCTTGGAGGAACGGGAATATCATTAATGTTGGCACATTAAACTGCATGTCATGCAAAGTTATGACAAGCTGCCTAATCGATGAAGGTTAGAATATGGGATGGGTCTGTATGAAAAATGTTTAGACCAGGAGGTCGCCAATCCAAAACTGTTCTGATTCCAGGTTTCCAGGTTTTAGTACACATCCAATTAAACAGGCCACTGACAGAAAGGGAAACCAGTGAAACCAAAACATTGATGTTTCTACTTAAGAAAGTAGAAATAAAAATTTCATATGTCTGGTTTGTTTTCAATATTTCAAGTGTTAGTGCCATTATATGAGTTTACTAGTGAAGTGACGGTTGTTAAATCTTATCACCGTATTTCAGTTAAAAAGCTCTTAATACTGAGACACCAGGCTAGGGTTCCCACAGACTTTTGACAACTGGATTCAAGGTCTTTTCAAGGGTTTCCAATGTCAACAACAACAAATCTCAAGGATATATTTTAAGGCATGGCCCCCTTTACCTTCCCTTCTAGCTGTCCGTTCCTTCCACAAAATTCTTTACTGTCACATGATTTTAACATTATATAAACTCATTAGAACAATGCTAGTTAACACATCTAATAATATTTTAATATAAACTTTGTTCAGACTAGATCACAATTGCTTTGCTGAGTCTGCCATAGCTGTAAAACTAGATGATGCAGAAGTTGGGCAATAACAAATTCAAGGACTTTTCAAGGATTTTATCCAATTTTAGCCAAATTCAAGGACTTAAATGAAGTAATTTTTTTTCAAGGATTTTCAAGGATGTGGGAACCCTGCAGGCATTCGACCCATCCCTAAAATATAGTGATTTATTAGAATTTTATGTTTTTCTTGTTGATTTGGATCAATTTTACCAGGGTAAACAATTTTTTTCATGTTTGAATTATATATGAGAGGACATTTACATCAGTCTTGTAGTCTTATTGTATGAAAAATTGTAAAAGAAATACCACTGGGACACTATTTAAAATTGAGCCAAAATATTCATATTTATGGCCCACTTTACATATAGGAGGATCAGAGCCGTAATGTCATAGAAATCACAGATGGGTGAAGAATTTCCCACAAGTCAAGGCATAGAATAGGAGGTTTCCACACTTGCGAACATCACATACTGTGGCTGATTTATTCTAAGGCTGTGACAGGGTGGTCAGTATTTGCGATTGGGGTTGATTTGGGGAGATCTCAAGTGCTTTCTGGTCCACTCAGTAGTCATTAACAATGTATTTATTATATTGTTGCCCACGAGATGACGTTTTCTATGAAGAGCTATATAGCAGATAGTGTGAAAAACTTATAGCAGATGGAGAAATCTGACAATACCAAGGTTTACCGGAGTATTTTATTGACTTGCACAAAATTCTCATTTAAAAATGGTCCTCTTTGTGCTTGGTGTTGATAAAAATACCAGACAAAAAATGTGGTGCAAACTGGTTCAAAGCTGAACCTATGCATAAACAAGGAATCCAATTTTTCAAGTAAAATCTGTCTGTTTTTTTAATTTATTTATTTTTTATTTATTTTTTTTTTTGGGGGGGGGGGGGGGGATGTTGTGAAATATCAGCCACATTCAAAAGTGTAAAGTATTTCTCGATACAAGTCTTATGATTATTTTAATATCTGAAACTAGTTCTAAAACCAAAATTCAGTTAAATGCCGGAAACTTTGAAGTCACCAAAATTTTTACCAGAATGGTACATACTTCTTTCTGATATCATGAACTACAATGTGGTTTAATAGCTGAATAAATGATTATAGATCGACTGTTTGCTGGAACAGTGAGTGATCAATGAACACAGAAATTTAGGGTCAACTACTACTAATTAATGGTAACCCTTGGGCTTCAAAAAGTAACTCTCCAATTTATGACTGGCACCAAAATTTTAATCCACAACCTATGGTCTGAAGTTACAGTGTAATCACAATGCTATCCCAGAACTGAATTGCCAAAAAAACAAGACCCCGCCGCACTACATCAAAAAGTAGGTGAACAACATATTTGACAAAACTCCTTTAAATTGAATAGTTTTGCTGTTATAAATTATTTAAATCAAAAAAGTTAAAGTAGCTATTACTGAGTTAGCTATGGACCTACAGCTTTCAAAATTTGCAATGAGTTATTTGAGAAAAATTGGCTAAGTACAATACTTTTAAGAGATAATTCGCATTTACTCATTTTGAGTAGGTGAGTAATTAGCTATGGGTCTGAAACTTCACCATGTGAAAGCTCTCCCAAAAGTAGATGAATGAGTTATTTGAGAAAAATTGGCTATCTGCAATACTTTTAGAGATAATTCGCATTTACTCATTTTGAGTAGGTGAGTAATTAGCTATGGGTCTGAAACTTCACCAAGTGAAAGCTCTCCCAAAAGTAGGTGAATGAGTTATTTGAGAAAAATTGGCTATCTGCAATACTTTTAGCATTTACTCATTTTGAGTAGGTGAGTAATTAGCTATGGGTGTGAAACTTCACCAAGTGAAAGTTCTCCCAAAAGTAGGTGAATGAGTTGAGAAAAATTGGCTATCTGCAATACTTTTAGCGATAATTCGCATTTACTCATTTTGAGTAGGTGAGTAATTAGCTATGGGTGTGAAACTTCACCAAGTGAAAGTTCTCCCAAAAGTAGGTGAATGAGTTATTTGAGAAAAATTGGCTATCTGCAATACTTTTAGAGATAATTCGCATTTACTCATTTTCAGTAGGTGAGTAATTTTCTATGGGTCTGAAACTTCACCATGTGAAAGCTCTCCCAAAAGTAGATGAAGGAGTTATTTGAGAAAAATTGGCTATCTGCAATACTTTTAGAGATAATTCACATTTACTCATTTTGAGTAGGTGAGTAATTAGCTATGGGTCTGAAACTTCATCAAGTGAAAGCTCTCCCAAAAGTAGGTGAATGAGTTATTTGAGAAAAATTGGCTATCTGCAATAGTTTTAGCGATACTTCGCATTTACTCATTTTGAGTAGGTGAGTAATTAGCTATGGGTCTGAAACTTCACCAAGTGAAAGCTCTCCCAAAAGTAGGTGAATGAGTTATTTGAGAAAAATTGGCTATCTGCAATACTTTTAGCGATAATTCGCATTTACTCATTTTCAGTAGGTGAGTAATTAGTTATGGGTCTGAAACTTCACCAAGTGAAAGCTCTCCCAAAAGTATGTGAAGGAGTTATTTGAGAAAAATTGGCTATCTGCAATACTTTTAGAGATAATTCGCATTTACTCATTTTCAGTAGGTGAGTAATTAGCTACGAGTCTGAAACTTCACCATGTGAAAGCTCTCCCAAAAGTAGATGAATGACTTAAAAAGTAGATGAACAACTTATTTGAGAGAAATTGTGTAGCTGCAATACTTTTGAAGATATAAGGCATTTACTCATTATGGTTATCATTAAAAATTGACAAAGTAGCTATTACGGTTTGCGAGATATTTGTCATTTTTCACATTTTCACCAAAAGTAGCAATAAAGTAGCAATTACTCACTTGTACATTGAGCAACAGTTGTGAAACTTAAATATGTTACAGTTCACAAAAAAGTAGATGAACAACTTATTTGAGAGAAATAGTGTAGCTGCAATACTTTTGAAGATATAAGGCATTTACTCATTATAGTTATCATTAAAAATTGACAAAGTAGCTATTACTCACTTAGCTATGGAGATACACTTCCAAACTAGTGACCATGTTGTAGCTGTGGAGATAGTAGCTGAACAACATATTGGAACAAAATTGTGTAGCTGCAATACTTTTGAAGATATAAGCCATTTACTCATTATGGTTATCATCAAAGTAGCTATTACTCGGTTAGCTATGGAGTTACAGCTGTGAAAATTCACAATACAGTATATCCAAAAGATAGGTGAACACTGAACAACATATTTGACAAAAATCCTCTACATTCAATAGCTTTTGAGTTATAAGTGACTTGCTCAATGGTCAAATGTTAAACTTAGTATAGCTATTACTCAGTTAGCTATGGTGCTACACCTTGGACACCTCACCATGATATAGTACATGAAGGAGTTGTTGAACAACATATTTCAGGCCAATATTGTAAGTAACAGTTACAAAGACAAAATCAATTTACTCATTTTGCTCATTGTTAATAACAGAAAATAGCTATTACTCACTTAGCTATGAAGATAGAACCCTAAAAATGGTACCATCTTGTAGGCATGGAGAAAGTAGCTGAACAACGTATTTTACAGAAACACTGTAAATGCAGTCGTTTTGGAGTTATGAGCACTTTACTCAAAGTAGCCACCATTGCTATTACTCACTTAGCTATGGTCCTAGGTGTGAAATAACAGCATCAAATGAAAGGACATAAGCAATAAGGTCATAAGGAATTCCAAATCTGGAAAAACAACCGTACCCTGATTCTGAGGTACAAATTACTAGGGCTGCCATGAGTAGCAAATTTTGTACTCGAGTCCTCTCTCACCATTACTCTACTCTAAAAAAGAGTACTCTTTTTAGCAGTAAATACAACAAAATGTGCCATTTTCCCCTGAAAATTAACAGAAATTTACCCAGGTCATGTCACTTTTATCAAGAATGGTTTATGAAAGGCCGCTATTTGAGTGTAAAAGAATACTCTTTTGTTCATGTTGTACTCCAAATAATTTAATAATCTAATTTTTTACGAGTACTCGAGTACTCTTTAACAACAAATTACTGAACTATCCTCAGTTGTACAGCGCCTGTAGTACTTTTCCATTTGGGTAGGCCACCACTGCCTAATATTGTGGAGACGAGTCCCAGCACTAATGCCAGTCATAAAGTGTCATCACAATATTTTAGTAAAATGGTCTTGATACTAAGATACCAGTGTTACTAAACCTACACCAATCCCTATTAATAAATAAAATAAACATTAATAGAGCACAACACCTTTAATGGAATATAAACAGTGTACGAAATGAACACCTATCCCACTCAGACTGGTAACTATTCTCGTGCTGTGAAATCGCTTCGAATATCGGGTTCGATGTTTGGTATCTGTATAAAGCTAGCGAACTTGGGTCTACTTCGATCTTCAAAACAACGTTTTCAAAACCAATTAAAATGCAGAAATCTCAGATAAAATCTTGTCACTTTATTGAAAATATAGCAAAAATGTAAAATCCATATATATTTAAAATAAATTCCGCCATATTTTCAACAAAAGAAACAAGTTTATAGATGGGTGAAAATAGGATTCGTTGGGATGTGGTGTGATATTGGGGATTTCTAAACGTTTTACAAAGTCCGAATTTCAGACGTTTTGAACCGAACTCCCGACATCGGGGCAGTAAACGAGCGAACTATGGAACTTCTTCAAACATTGTCGCAGCACTAATTCTCAAGAGACCTATATCTTTCTAGATCAGTGGTGTCATCATGAGCGGTGATATCGCAGACTCAACAGTGATAGAACAAATGGATGATATTCCTGAATTAATGACCATCCATGATGCACCTTATCAACATTATTTAAAGATTAAATTTAGCTTATTTTCGGAGGGATATAATAACATATTCGAAATATTCACATAAATTTTAGTTTCATGCAGTTTTTTTTTGTTTTTTTTTAGATTTGTGACACAGCTATGCTGATGACTACTGAAGTAGTAAAAAAAAATGTAAGTATTGTTTACTTTTTTTTTATTGCTTCAAATATTCACTATTTTAGCAACTGTCAGCACAAAAGAAACATAAAATCTAATTCATTTCAGCAAAAGTTATTAATCCATGTCTATGTAAACAGGCTAATGTAGGTTTAATTTGTACAATGATGGAACCACGATATCGCTCACGAATTTGTCCATGGTATCAAGACCTCATATACCCTCAGAATGACACCACTATTCTAGAGTTAGACGACCAGATGTCCTATAACTAAAGAAATATGGTCATACATTTTTTTCTTAACAGCTGAAATTACTTTGCGACCAGGGCCTCCACAAGGAACATTCTTGCCATTATAGAAAATTACTTCAAAGAATTTATTCTTTAAGCACTTGCCACTATGGACGTCACAACTCCAAATATTTCATGTCGGCTAATCGCCAAGTACCATTCGTGTCGACACCGAACAACTGTTGAATTTATAAAACAACCAAAAATGTTAAGTTTCATATTGTAAAAAGCAATGAAAATGGTAAATATATGAAATAAAATGAAAATATAAGATCATAATCTGTAAAATTGAAAAAAAAATTTACTGTTTTCCTGCAATTGGTGCTTCGTTTATTTCAGACAGGAAGTGGGCGATATTAGAGGTATGTAGTACTTCCAGTTTTTTAAGTGAATGCATAAACAATGTACAGAAAACGTGGCTGTTTTTGGATTTTAACTTATTTTACGTGACAATATGGATACATTTTATGGATTCAGACTTTCTGCCGTCTTCTACACTACATTGAGCGATTATTCTTACTTTAAAATATGAACCGGTTAATAGCACTATTCTTACCTTTGTCGATTAGTCGTGAAGGCCCTACTTACCACTTAGTGAACTTTGAAACTCAATATTGATATAACCTACACTAAAATATGGACTTGATACGGAACTGTAACATTTTTGAGTTGCAGATCCAGTGGACCTGAAAAGTTTTCGAGTAAACGTTGAACACACTGAATATAATGTAACATTAATGGAATAAACAGAACATGAATGGAATATAATGTAGGGCAGGGTCAGTAACAACGGTATCAAGACCAATTCACCTGAATACCGTGATGACACTTTACAACCAGTATTTCAAATGTCGGTACATATTATTGTGAGAAAACGTGAAATACTGGACACAAACCCCAAATTTGAAGAAATTATAAACTTTTATCTCATATGTTTGTGTATTTTAGTACTTTTACAGTGATTTCTTTCAGAAGAACTGTCAATGTTTTGTTTTCACAAATTTTACCTCCTGTTAGTGGACTTATTCAATTGGGGATATACTAGAACGCAATTTATTTCAGTATCCCGGAACTGGCACAGTTTCTCACTAGCGGGATACCGAAATGGAAAATCTGCTACTGACCCTGCCCTAGTACAATGTAACATGAAAGAAACACAACATCATATTAATGAACTACATGAATGGAGAGGTTACCTTTGATGACTCTCCTTTGCCAAGGTACAACTGCCAGACGCACCACAATGGCGACAATTAAACCACTGCCAAAGCTCAGGATAAATGTGCCCCACACGGGGATCTTGTCAAAACCAAGGACTGAAAATCACGATAAAAATTGGTGCGACTACTTCACAAACATCTGAGCAATGTTTAGCCAGTACATAGATATATATTGCTCAACAAACAACCTTATTATGGGAGTAAAAGAAAACAAGCGATCACTGTGACAGAATCAGTCACATATCTTGAGTTGGCATAGACATCGAAGTTGAGTATTAGTGACCAACAATGTGAAGCCAAAGGAACTAGTTTATAAATAAATATAAAACCATTTGGGTTATATACCAGTGTGTTATTTAGATATTTTATATAAGGAAATTGTAAATATTCAACAATTTACAGGTAAAAGAAGGGTTTCTAACAATATTTGTAGTTTGGTACAGCACTGGGTGTCGAAATCTGTAAACTCTTCTATTATTACCTGCATTTGCAAAATGCTTGCAAAAGCTGTTTTTATTTGACAAACATGTTAGGTACTTGTAGTGGAGTGACCAGAAATGTGGATATGAAAGATTTACCAACAGATAAGGATTATCTGTGTCACTTGCACAGTTTGAATATTGATTTTGTAGGGACTAAGTGGACTTACGCCAAGCAAGGGACTTAAATCTAAGCCTTTTGTATGAGCTAAGTCTTAAATGGATTTCATAAAGGATAACTTAGCTATGTCTAAAAGAATACCAAATAGACACAGTGGTTTTCTGTGACCTTTTACTTTCTATTAATTATTTATTATTGGTGACACTGACAGTCTGACACATATCCTTTGTCTGACACATTTTATCATGGGAAATTGCTGTTTTGCAATGGAAAACTGTGCAACCACAGGGGTGTTTATGTGTGTTCTATAAAGA
Source organism: Sabellastarte sp. h YS-2021 (assembly GCA_964017235.1). NCBI lineage: Eukaryota > Metazoa > Annelida > Polychaeta > Sabellida > Sabellidae > Sabellastarte > Sabellastarte sp. h YS-2021. The sequence goes on along the minus strand of OZ024936.1, from coordinate 49,548,979 downwards.
TATTTTTTTTACACTTATAGCCACTTAAAATTTAGAAGTGTAGAAAAGTTTATGGCAGCCATATTAACTTTTTGAGTCATTGTTGTTTTCAAAATAAACCCATCCTACGTTGGTTTAGCTTTGAGACCAAGACTTAGCCAAAGCTTAGACCTCAAACTTAGCCTAAGTTTAAGAAAAGGGTTTTAACTTTAAGTTCAGGCAGGGCCCTTTTATGACACCGGTCCCTGGGAAATTGCTTCGAATTTTGGGTTTGATATTGAGTATCCCCACAAGCTAGCGATCTAAGCTCTACCATCAAATCAGTTTTTCAAAACCAGTAATAATAGAGAGATGTAAATAAAATCATCTGACTCAGTTGATTATATGAGAAAAACAAAATGACCATGGATATTTTTTGGAAAATTTCACTATTTTCTCAAATAAACACAAGTTTTATAGATGGGCTGGCTGCCAACGTAGCACTGTTTGTGATTTATAAAGGCTTTGTGGAGTCAGAATTTTAGATATTTGAATCAAACCTCACTGCCAACGTAGCACTGATTGTGATTTATAAAAGCTGTGTGGAGTCCGAATTTTAGATATTTGAACCAAACCTCATATTCGGGTCAGTCAACGAGCAAACTTGAAAATTTTAATTACTTAAATGTAGCTTTTATAAGCTATAAGCTTACCATGTGGGACTGAATGCCAACTCTGGAGGCCGGGGTCCTGCAGCCTCCAGAGTTAGCATTCAGTCCCACATTGTAAGCTATTGTAGCGCAATAAAATATCAAACTTTCACAAGGATCATCCCCACACTAGTGCTTCACACAAAGAACTTAAGATATCTGTAAAGCAACTACCATTTGTGCAATGAAACATATATTAACTCAAAGTTCTTGAACTGGAACCCTGAACTACTTACTTTCAGGTCCATCATAGAAGACTGAGAACAAATTTACAACAATGGTCACAGCATAGAACATAGGCAGAAACTTCAGGCCAGGCTCCAAAGGATCATCCTAACAATGAATTCAAAACATTTCCACTCAGATTTAAAATACAAAAGCGACAGTATAAAGAAAGGATCATCCTACAACTTGTCAAAACACATTCTACATAAGATTTAAAATTGGGGATGGATTGGTTTTAAAAATGTGTAGACTGGGAGGCCACAAATGTAAAACCGTCCAGACTCAAGGATTCTGTGTTTTAATACACCCCCCCATTAAATAGGACACCCACATGAAACGAAGCTCACAAGACCAAAGCATGGGCATTTCCTTTCAACAAGATCGCAATAAAAGTCCCTGGATGTATATGAGATGGGTCATTAGGCCCTGTTTCTTGGTATCGAGAGCATTTTAATAAAATACTGACAAGATTTTACAAAAGCCACTTCACTTGTCAACCCATAAAACTGAATGAAAAGTGAAAATAGTGGACACAAACCATCAATCTAAAGAAACTATTTAAGAAATTATTAGCTTTTATCCTATATTTTGTAGGGATGGGTCGTTATGTCCAGTATCTCGGTATCGAGAGCATTTTACTGAAATACAGTAATGAGATTTTATAACCGCCACTTCGCTTGCCAATAATGGAAGGAAAACTTAAAATACTGAGGAGCCAGAAATTAAAAGAAATTATAAGCTTTTATCTCATATTTTCGTGCACTTTGCAGACTTTTATAGCAATTACATTGAACAGAACTGCCATATTTTGATTATGATACTTTATTACCTTAATCTCGCTTGTCAGCTCATATAAATGAAGAAAAACTTAAAATATTGGAAACAAACCAGAAATCTGAAGCAATTCTGCAGTTTTATCTAATATCTTAGGTATTTATATTGACTTTTATTGTGAAACGTCCATGTTTGGTTGGAGTGTAATAAAATGTGGAATCCCGGAATCGGTACGGTTTTGCATTGGCAAACTCCCGATGTAGAGATTTTTGGTACCGACCCATCCCTAATATTTTGGGACATTTGCAGACTTTTACAGTGATTTAATTTGTTCAGCAGAAATGTCATATTTTGGTAAACAAGTTACTACACTTTATAACCTTCATCTTGTTTGTCAACAAAAATAATTGAAGCATGATTAAAATATTGGAAACAAACCAAAAATCTGAAACTGCACATGTTTATGCATTTGAGGAATTTTATTGCAATTTCGCTGACATGAAACATCCATGCTTTGTTGTGGTTTACTAAACCGTGGAGTCCAGGAATCAGGTTTTGCATTGGAGACCTCCGGATCTCGACATTTCTTATAGCCGCCGATCTCTAATTCAGATTCAAAAGTGAGTTTAAAATTATTTGTATATCATTGCTTGTTTTTATATTACAACAACTAAAATTAATACCTAGCACATTGGAGGACCAATTGTATCAACCAGAAAGATATCTCACCGAAGCCAGTAATTGGTACATCAGAAGATTCCCACTCCATATTGATTGCCTACAGATTGGTTTCACATCCCAAAGCCCTAGGAGCAATAGTAAGTTATCTATAAGCACTTTTAAGTTTGGCTATCCTCGTTTGACATTGAAGTAGAGGCCCAAGGTCAAATCTGACCATATCAGAAGATTCCCAGCTCATAATTTCCTACAGGTTGTTTTAACATACCAAACCTCTAGTACCAATAAGAAGGGAGATACAGACAGTTTTTAAAGTCTGCTAAATGGGATACTTAGGCAGTCCGTGTATGACCTTGAATGAAGAGCTTCTAGATTCTTGTGGAGGACGTATATATCTGTTATACAGATCACCTGTGAAAAGATTCAACCTTCTAGTAATGAGAACTAACCAGCAGAAAAAAGTAGATAATTTTCAAAGAAATGCCCAGGGTGGACATCTTTTTTCCCCCTTTGGAATGAGGCTAATTTCTGTTGCAGAGAAGCTTACCTCCTAATGAAGATATCCTGCAAATTTGGTGAAGTTAGCTGGGTTAGTTTTCCACTGAAAGTGTTAAAGTCAAAAATATCTCTACATATGGTGGTGCTGCAGATGCTAAACCAAAGTATCTAACAGAGGCTTCGGTTGATAAAATAATACACTTTAATTATAACAATAATTATAAAAATTTTATTGTAATTTAACTTTTTAAGTTAAATTTTTACCTTATCCTCATTTCCATTTTTGGTTGTGATAGTGAGGATAAGGTAAGGGTATTTTATGCATTAAAAAAAATATTTACATAAAACTGACAAAAAACATTTGATTGTGGAAATAAAAGACATACAAAACAGGTTTCTCTAATAAATCTGATCAGTAGTATTATCACATTCAACAACATGTTAATACACAACATCATTTTACTTGATTCCATGATTTTTAGTCCAGTTTTCAGATATTTTACAGCATTAAGTAGAATTATTAACCCAGAAAACTCTTCTCCTCTGCTTCACAATTTAAAAGAAATGCTATCATTACTTAAATTATTTGTTTATCATTTTCCAGTAAAGGAAAACAAATTTTAAACCAAGGTTAACCTTAACAAATATAAACATCTTCAAAATGATTCAAGTTTAAAAGGCAATCTGCCAAACAGGATTCTTTGTGTTAAAATACTTGAGCATAATTCATTTAGAAGGTACTGAATACTTGGTCATCACACTATCCACAATGCCCACAACCTGCTTATATAATTATGATGTTGAACTCTTTTTGGTGGTGTTTAACAACATTTGCTAAAATTTAATCAATCAACTTTTAGTTTAAAAGCTATTATCCCTCTAACCCATTTGTGGTATTGTCCCACTGGTGACACCGTGTAATGTTTAACCCTATACTCACTAAAAAAGGTGTAACCCTTATCACTGACAAAGTTCAACCTCTTTATATATTCTTTGTGCAATAAAGTGGGTCAGAACTCTGTCCCTGTTTGTCTATCAACCCCGGTCATATGTCATGGAGGATTTTCAACAAGTTACATAACCCACTGTACAGTTTGAAGCGTAAAACTACTGTCAACTAGATTGGGCCAACTCAGTGCCAACATATCCCCAAACAGGTCATCACCACATATTTACCAGGGACCTATCTTCTGCATGACAATCATGCGGGGGGAAAAAATCAACAACTTATGTAAGACGTTCAGCAATTCAATGTGCAATATTTTTATTTTGTAAAGCAAAAATTATATCCCCAGATGAAGAATTTATTTGAGACTGCACATGACACAACAATTTTTGCGAATTTTCTCTTTTAGCTCTAGATATCTGCCATATAATTTGAAATATTTACATCCTAGACTAGGGGTGTGACGAGTACAAATAATTCGGGTCGATTGCTCGATGTCGAGCCCTTGCGAAGTTTAGTATCCACCTCAACAGGAAACGACATCCAATATGGCGGCTCCCGTAAACAAAAATAATATAAAGATAAAAGCTTTGAATTGCTTGAATTAGTTATTGTCAGCATATAATATCAATGATATTATGTCAAAAAATGGTGGATTATGCGATTTAATGTAAGTAAGGCGTGTCATTTATGTTTTATTAATTAAACAAGAGTAGAGTGCCCGTGAACGGGCACTGTGTCAGCTGAGAGAGTGTTTTTGATTTGTGAAGGTGATAATGAGAGGAAAGCATAATTATCAGGGAAAGTTAGTATAGGGATCGAGAGCCATGTTGAAGATCGATATCGAATGAAAATTTAGGGTGGTGGATCGATCGATATTTCAATATCGGGACTGTTAACGTAAGCCGTGGGCGATAATAGAGGTTCTTTGAAAACATGTACATATAAATTCATGAAATTATCAAAAGATTCCATTTATGCAACAAAAATATACTTCTGCAATATAATATAAAATAAAATAAACAAAAGGCACATTAAACAAGATTTTCCATGCTTTCCTGTGTACTAGCTGTCAGGTTTTGTTTCTCTTCCGTGAAACCGGAAGTTGTCACTGACAATGTAAACAAAGATGGCGCCAGACTTGAACCAGTTTATTTCGGTTGTAAGTGTGCTTTTTAAGCCGTTTATATAATAAATGTTTATTTAATTACTCTGTTTATTTTGTTTTTGTCTGTTTCTTATATGTGGTTTCGATATTGAAATGCTGGTAGTATTTGTCGATATCGGCAGTTCTGTGGGATGATCGATCGATATTGAAAGATCGAGCACCAATCCCTACACTAGGGAAAGTGCTGTACAGAAGTACAGTAAATGGTAATTGAACAACATGTTCGAAAGAAATTCCGAAGCTGACAGAAGGACAAATAAGTTGTGCCCCGCAAATGGGATTATGAAGGAAAGTAACAAGGTAATTGTTTAAGTGTAAAAAGTAGGCTAAAACATATTTAAAGAAATACTGCAAATGCAATATCCTCGTTTGACCCTGAAGAAGGGGTCCAAGGTCAAATCCAACCTCACAAAAACATTCCCAGCCCATGATTTCCTATAGGTTGGTTTACCATCCCAAACCTCTAGGACCAATAATAAGCGAGTTATAAGCACTTTTAAGTTTGGCTGTCCTCATTTGACCTTGGAGGAGGGGTCCAAAGGTCAAATCTGACCACACCAAAAGATTCCCAGCGCATGATTTCCTATAGGATGGTTTACCATCTCAAACCTCTACGACCAATAATAAGCAAGTTATAAGCACTTTTAAGTTTGGCTATCTTCGTTTGACCTTGAAGGCAGGGTCCATGGTCAAATTCGACCACACCAAAAGATTCCCAGCCAATGGTTTTCTATAGGTTGGTTTCCATTCCAAACCTCTAGGACCAATAATAAGCGAGTTATAAGCACTTTTAAGTTTGGCTATCCTCATTTGACCTTGAAGGAGGGGTCCAAGGTCAAATCGGACCACATCAACAGATTCCCAGGCCATGATTTCCTATATGTCTGTTTACCATTCCAAACCTCTAGGACCAATAATAAGCAAGTTATAAGCACTTTTAAGTTTGGCTATCCTTGTTTGACCTTGAAGCAGGGGTCAAAGGTCAAATTTGACCACACCAAAAGATTCCCAGCCCATGATTTCCTACAGGTTGGTTTACCATCCCAAACCTCTAGGACCAATAATATGGGAGATATAAGCACTTTTCATGACTGACAAAGAAACACCTGTGGCGGCCATCTTGTTTTTCAAAAGGAGGCCAAAAATACTCCCAGTCAAGATTTTATAATGAGGAACATATCCTGCGAATTTGAGATCTCCATCTCTAATACCCTTTGCTCTAGAGGGCCAACAAAAGTCCTGGTTTAAAGTCGAATTAACGTCCCTGGCAGCTATCTTGTTTTTCAAAATGAGGCCCAAAATATTCCCAGGCAACATTTCATGGTTATTACGGTAATATATCCTGCAAACTTAAGAAGGCTAGCTATAATATTTTTTTCGTTAAGAGCGGTAACGGTGAAATCTCTCTACACACTGCGGCTATCCAGTGGATACAATGATTTACTCAACAGTGAGACCTGAAAGTAGCTATTGCTCAGCTATGATATGACATAGAGGTCTGCAATTTCACTATGTTATAGTTGACTAAAAATTATGTGAATAACATATTTAAACGAAATACTCTAAATGTAATAGTTTTCAAGTTACAACTGATTTACTCAACAGTGATAACCTCAAAGTAGCTATTACTCAGCTATGCAATGAGCTACATGTCTGAATTTTTACTATGTTATAGCTGACCCAAAAGTAGGTGAACAACATATTTAAGCAAATTACTGTAAATGCAATAGTTTTCAAGTTACAATTGATTTACTCAATAGTGAGAACCTGAAAATAGCTATTGCTCAGCTATGCCATGAGCTATAGGTCTGTAATTTCACTATGTTATAGCTGACCCAAAAGTATTTGAACAACATATTTAAGCAAATTAGCGTAAATGCTAGGGGTGCGACCGAGCAGTCGACACTCGCCGAGCGAGGCGAATTTCACAAAAATTCGACCCCAATTCGAGTCGAGCGCTCGTGTATATATAACAACCTATAGAACCGATTACGTTTTTAGGTAATAAAACATAAATAACATGCCTTACTTTCATTAAATCGCATAATCCACCATTTGTAACATAATATTATTGATATTATGTGCTGACAATAGCTAATTCAAGCAATTCAAAGCTTTTATCTTTATATTTTTTTTCGTTTACGGAAGCCGCCATATTGGATGTCGTTTCCTGTTCTGGCGGATACTAAATGTCGCGAGGGCTCGATGTCCAGTCGAGTTTTTATCTGCGAGTAATCGACCCGAATTATTTGTACTCGTCACACCCCTAGTAAATGCAATATTTTTCAAGTTACAACTGATTTACTCAGTAGTGAGAACCTGAAAATAGCTATTGCTCAGCTATGCCATGAGCTATAGGTCTCTAATTTCACTATGTTATAGCTGACCCAAAAGTAGGTAAACAACATATTTTAACAAAATACTCAAAATGCAATATCTTTCAAGTTACAGCTGATTTACTCAACAGTCAGTACCTGAAAATAGCTATTGCTCCGTTGTGCCATGAGCTATAGGCCTCTAATTTTACTATGTTATAGCTGATGCAAAAGTAGCTGAATAACATATTTACACAAATTTCTGTAAATGCAATAGTTTTCCAATTATAACTGATTTACTCAACAGTGATAAGCTAAAAGTAGCTATTACTCAGCTATGCCATGAGCTACAGGTCTGAAATTTTATTATGTTATTGCTGACCCAAAAGTAGCTGAATAACATATTCATATGAAATACTCTAAATGCAATAGTTTTCAAGTTATAAGTGATTTACTCAACAGTGATAACCTAAAAGTAGCTATTACTCAGCTATGCCATGAGCTACAGGTCTGAAATTTTACTGTGTTATAGCTGACCCAAAAGTAGCTGAATAACATATTTATATGAAATACTCTAAATGCAATAGTTTTCAAGTTATAAGTGATTTACTCAACAGTGATAACCTAAAAGTAGCTATTACTCAGCTATGGCATGTGCTACAGGTCTGAAATTTTACTATGTTATAGCTGATCCAAAAGTAGCTGAATAACATATTTATACAAAATTCTCTAAATGCAATAGTTTTCAAGTTATAAGTGATTTTACTCATGATGGAAGTTACTGAAAAGCCCAAAAGTAGCTATTACTCACTTAGCTATTGAGACAGACACCCAAGTTACTCACCATGTTGTAGCTATGAAAAAAGTAGCTGAATAACATATTTTAACAAAATGCTCTAAATGCAACACTTTTCAAGTTATAAGTGATTTAGTGCATGATTTCATGAATTTTAGTGCATTAAAAATTATTAAAAAAATTTATTAAAAAAAAATGAAGACAGATCCAGGTCTCATACTCACACAAGAGAATCTACCTCTGGCCTAGTACATATATGCAAGATATGAGAGAAATCCCTGCAATAGTCACAGAGAAAATTGTGATAAAGTGTTGAAATTTTCACACTTTTGGTGGGGGTACCCCCCTTGTAATGTCTCTAGCAAACAGACGAACAGACAGATTTGCATGCCTTGAACAATTTTTCATCCTCGATAGATAAGGTATCTTTTTAAAAAAACAGCATGTCTCTAGGCCTTGTAGTTTTGGAGGAGAAGATGTTCACGCGGACGCAGACGCGTACGCCCACGCCGCAGAGTGATGACATAAAAACGTAACCGGTTCTATAGGTTGTTACACGAGCATTCGACCCTGAGAATTGGTATCGAATTTTCGTGAAATTTGCCTCGCTTGTCGAGTGTTGACTGCTCGGTCGTACCCCTATCCTAGACATATGCACATTTGCTATTTTTGGTATTTCCTCTTTTTCATAAGGTACTATACATCAAACATAGCTAACTAATTAGTCAGCCAATACTAGCAGCAACTTAGTCACCAAATTATTGTTTCAGCCTTAAAAATCATCCTGGGACTATGCACTTTTTTTTCAAAGGGTAACTACAAAAACCAAGGTAAAGTTGTTTCTTTTCTTGTCTCCTTTAAATGTTTCAATTTGTTCCCTCACACTTCTGCACTACTTCCAGTAGGTTAAAAGATAATAAAATATGCTCAAAAATTAATAATGCAAGGTATCTTACTGGATAATCTTAATTATATATATGTCTACTATAAAAACCGAAAGTTGTAACTTTTATGTATATTGTATTAAGATTTTGCCATTAAAAATACTTGATACTAAAAGTGTCAGGGAAATAGTAAAAGAGCAAGGGTTTATCAATTATCATAGATATTATGGTACATATAACCGATCTCCTCCCCTTTGAGTTTAGCATGTTGGCATCTTATTCTTATTCATTGTGGAATGAATTCAAATATCCCATATTTTTTTCTCAAATACTGCACAAAGTGGACCAAATTTAGCATTCATGGTTTTTAAAATTTTATACAGAATACTAGACAATGTCAAATTTCGTATTTTTTACTTTATGTACTGCATCTGGTTATGTGTTTTAGTTAATAAAACATAAATAATACACCTTACTTACATTAAATCGCACAATCCATCATTTTTAAAGTAATATTATTGATATTATGTGCTGACAATAGCTAATTCAAGCGATTCAAAGCTTTTATCCCTCGTTTACGGGAGCCGCCATATTGGATGTTGTTTCCTGTTAAGGTGGATACTAAACTTCGCGAGGGCTCGATGTCGAGTCGAGTTTTTATCTGCGAGCATTCGACACAAATTATTTGTACTCGTCACACCCCTAGTTGTAAATGGAAAATCAGTTGATTTGGTCGTTCAATGGTTTTGTTAGAGTAAGAAATCTAAAATTCGCCACATATCTGAAATTCGCCACATGTGAAAATACTAATAAAATAAATGAATTGTGATGAGATTTGTTGACTGTATAGTAAACAAGAAATCTCTACGGACGCGGACGACAACGATGATGAATCCATAGTATCCCCGCTTTGCGGATACAATTAAGGCTTTTTGAACTGAAAAATACCAATTTTTGGACAAAAACACCATTTTCTTCATAAAATTAACTAAGGTTTTAGAGGTGGCGAATTTTAGATTCCTGGCGAATTTTAGATTTCTTACTCTATAACAACCAACTACCGGTTATAAACTTTTCAAAACCAGTTATTGCTTTAAGTTTTTAACATTAAATATAAATTTTTACAGGTGATAAAGGGCTACATGTCAGATTTAATAATATACTTTTGAACCTTCTAAGCTTTTACTAGCAAAAATTATAACATACATTCACCAAATTGATGAGTCTGTATACTTCATTTGTTGTTTTTCAACAGATTTTTTTTCATACAATTTGAAAACTAGTTAACAACCAGTTATTGCCCGTTTCTTTTTTCAAACAAACAAGTTGAGACAACCAGCTTTGTAAAAAATTAAAAGTGAAACTCTTAGAATGGCCAATAATACTAGTGGAACAATTTGGACGTGCTTGAGTAATCATCCACAATGGTGTGGCATCACAGTTGATTACTGACAAGTTTAAATAATAATTACATTACCTGACAGACACTTTACTTTCCTGCAAATAATATACACATATCCAGATTTTTTTGTCTCCTTTTTTCTTTATGTATTTGTCATTTTGTATCATATTTTAAACCATTTTTTATGAATGGCTTTTGTTTAAACTTGCAGCCTTTAGTTTATTTATTTATTTAATTTTTTTTTTTTTTTTTTGGGTAAATACTAACTGGGAACTGAAATTCCTACCAGATTGACATAGTGTTACGATCAAAAGTAAATATGGAAACCCGAAAACAAAAATTAGAATTGGTATACACCAAACTGTAAAGTCTTTGTACGTCTACATGAACAATTACATCGATTAAAATGTGGTTTATTTTTGGATAAAACCTAAAGTTTTTGATATTGCTTCATTGTATCTTGGCAAAATAGTACACAAGTAAATATTTTTAAGTGTTTCAGTGCAATATTTTATATGTTGATGTGAAATATGTGACATTTCAGGAACCGGTTCTTGAACTTCTGTCACCAATTTTTCATTTACGTTTATATGAATCAAATAGAAACCAACTTGCAATAGGCAACTATCCGGTTTGCCATCTTTACCACTAGATTGACACAGATTCCCACAGAAAGTGTTTCATTGTTTAATTACCAACAAAATAGTATGATTACTTGATTGGAAAATTGGGGATGAATCCCAACACTAAATGTTACCTACCTTTCTGAGGATGAAGAACTTGATAAAAAAGAATATCCCTGTAGACACTAGCCCCGCAAGTAATGGTGATATGAACCAGCTCCCAACTGAAAATAGAACATTTCAGTGGACATGAATGTGACAGAAGCGACTAAACCCAACATTCACGAGAAAAAAATCACTACTTTACTTGCTTGGCTATGGAGTAGTCGTGCTGTGACGATGTTTTACAAGTTAAATTGTTTGCCAGGTAACTCTTCTGAGAAGAAGTTTGGTTCAAATGCCTCAAATTCGAACCTCTGCAAAAATGTGGACATCACCAACATGGCATAAAATATGCCATATTTGTCCAACTACAAAACATATATGACACTTGATCAATGAGAATATGGTGAAATGTAGTAAAAATGTTAACGGATAATATGTCTTATCATATTCTTAACATATTTACTAGTACTGGGACGATGTTTGCAAAATTCTGTATTATCGCTCGCTGGCTCATTGCCGAGAAATGATCGGTAAAATTTTAAAAGTCGCTAAACTCATTTATTGCAATTTCTTTGAGCAGAATATCCATGTTTTGAACTTCACTTCCTGCTAGAGGGACTATGATTAAGGATATGCTAGAATGAACAACTTTATCAGTATCCTGGAATCGGAATGGCTTTGCAATGGCTTGGTATGGAAATGGAAGATATGCAACCGAGTGAACCGATTCCAACCCTACTGCATACCACAACGAAACACTGGAATGTTCATCAAGTTATCTGCTTTTCAGTCTTAACATTTGCATGACATTATGTCCGAGATAAGATGGTGGTATACAGTAGATAGTCTACTCATATATAATATGGAATATAACACTTTTACACTATTTACACAGACTGTCTTATAATGAGAACACCTGTTTACTGACGTAGAAAGCCAAAGTTCTTGCACCAAACAGTAAGTAAACAACAGCAGACAGCTTCACCCTTCAGTGGCTAGATTATGCAAGTGTTTCAAAATAGACTTTTATTGAGTTATGTATATTTGATATATTTAAATGTAAAATACAACTGTTTAAAGTGGTCCACGCTTTTTCAAAAATGACAGAAAAAGAACAAGAAAACAAAAATCTTTCCTTCAAAGAAGACCAATCTGGACAACAAACTTGAAAAACCTCATCCTTCAAGTGTTTTCAACAACACTTGTAATAGTTTACGACTCGATGTTGCTTACTGTTTGCATGTTACTCACAAGTTGATATGTAAAGCCTGTAAGTGTCACTGAATTAGAGTATGCCACTTTTATGTTATGTCTTTATGCTAATATACATGTTCTACGTTTATCAAACTAAAACATGGACATTTCCTCTCTGCGAAATGGCAATAAAAGTCCGCATAATGCAAGCTTTTAATTTTTCCTTCCCACTACATGTGTTGCCAAGGAGGTTATAAAAGTGTAGTCAATTATTTACTGTCAAAATCACTATAAAAGTCTACAAATATACAAAATTACATGATAAAAGCATTAACTTTTTTTTTTTTTAGATTGATAGCATATGTCCACTATTTTAAGTTTAAAATTTAAGCCTTATAAATAAGTGAATAATAGAGGAATTATACATCAATGTTTTAATTTTGATCAATTTAGCTTCCTGAAATTCAATACCGATACCAAAATTGTTTATCTCAACTAGGGCTGCAACAATTCTTCAATTAATCGGCAACACCGCGATTCAGTTGAAAACTTGAGTAAAGAAAAGTGAACCGGGTCTTTGAAAACAACTAAAAATAGACGTGAAAACAAAATTTGACTTTTCTTTAAAATATATGAATATGTTTTTCCAATATAAGGTGTTTTCGTTTTCAATTTTTATTTGTAAGCGTTTACAAACGTTAAATGTATGTGTACCAATGCTTTTGCAAGACGGCATTTTAATATAACATATTACGAAGACGCCTCAAATCTCACAATATAAAAATAGCATCAGATATGCCCGTACCCCACAGCCTTGGGGAATATTTTTAACACCATGAGATATAGAAGTACTGTATCAGTACAAAGTTCAGGATATTTTCAGAGAACTGTCAGTTATATAAAGGTCCAAACAATGTTTAACTAGAGAAAATAATGTCTAAGAGATGCATGTAATGCATGTAAAGATGAAGTATTAAAACAAGCTAATTCAATAATAACAAGATGACAGCATTAATCAGTAAACTAAACATTACAACACTCTTTATCTACATTTGCATGGCCCAATTATGGTTTAGATGTTTTGAATATTACCATGCATACTAGTGCTGGTATTGTTTATCGATATTGAAATATTTATCGATCCATGCTAAATATACTGATATCGATAATGTAGGGTACATTATCAATATTGGAATATACTACTAAATAGATGCAATTAAGCTGTTTTCCATGTAAATAAAATATAAAAGTTAAGAAATATATTGGTTTTCCTATCATTTTTTGTCAAATTTCACTTACCGCTAAACCGGAAGCGCCATATTTGTTTACGTTTCAGGAAACTTCTAAAATTCATGAAAGGGTTTGGAAGCTCTTTCTCGCAAAACACCCATGACCTGATATTTCAATATCAATCGATACAGAAGCAAAAATAGGGTTTGATATTGATATAGATATTATTATTCGATACCGACACTAACGCATACAGAAGTGGTAATACATTCAATGAATGATTATGTGTGGTGTTGGAGCAAAATCTGTGGCTCACTTGATGAAATACCATCTGTTACAATGGGAAGTTATAAAAGTAAAATTCTTAATAATTCTAATATGACTTTAACAGTGCTTAATCTGCATCAAAAGCCAGACCCAAAGGTGCAACAAGATTTTACAGGTCAAGGTCACTATGACAAGGTCAAAGGTCAAATCAAGGTCAGACCATGACGTTGCACACCTACATCCTATAACCAATGTCCCTACCAAGTATCAACTTCCTACATGTTACAGTTTCCGATATTTAACCCAGACTTTTTGTAGGTCAAGGTCACTACAGCAAGGTCAAATCAAGGTCACACCATGACGCTGCACACCTACACCCCCTAACCAATGTCCCTACCAAATATCAACTTCCTACACCTTACAGTTTCCGAGATATAGTCCAGACAAGATTTTATAGGTCAAGGTCACTGCGGCAAGGTCAAATCAAGGTCAGACCATGACGATGCACACCTACACCCCCTAACCAATGTACCTACCAAATATCAACTTCCTACACCTTACAGTTTCCGAGATATAGCCCGGACAAGATTTTCAAACTCAAGGTCACTATGGCAAGGTCAAAAGTCAAATCAACCTACACATCCTAACCAATGTCCCTATCAAGTATCAACTTTCTACAACTTACGGTTTGAGATACAGCCCGACAAACTTTTTCCCGCCGCCCGCCCGCCCATCCGGACACCATGGCTGAAAACAACACCCTGACAGCCCTTAAGGGCTGTGGGGTAAAAATGTGTTTTGCATTATAAATGCTTCTTTAGTCCAAAATTCCATAAAAAGTGTTTTGTATTATAAATGCTTCTTTAGTCCAAAATTCCATAAAATATTAACATTCTTTCCCGTTGTGTGCATTTTAACTAGTGCTGTCGCGATACTCGCTACTTCCGATACTATCGTTTGGTAGGTCTATTATGAGCGATAATCGGATGCGTTTTTTCATATCCGATTGCAAAGATATTAGCATATTTATATAGTAAAGATAAAATATCTTTTAAAGGTGAAGGATTATTCAGCATTTTAAAATATATTTTCGGCCTTTTCACAACACAGTCCGTACAAATCTAGTCACATGACCAATCAGGAAAGCATTAAACCATTGCTCGAATGTAGTTTCGGAATTGCATCTTTATTTTTGTTTCACACTTGGTAAGTCAATTTAATTGACGTAAAGCTTTCAAATAATCTTTAAAAACACTGTAGTTCTAATTATTTGAGGCGTACATGATATTATAATGCCATTATGCAGCACTTTATAAAGTCGGAATTAGATAATTGTTTTAAAATACTGACGGTTTTCAAAGTGTTCCTACGTTTGACAATGCATAAACAACCAAAATAAAAGGACAAATATGACCCTAAAATGATGTATTCGGATGAGAAACAAAATATTATTTTACTTTTTAATTAAATAGTTTCATTTTGAGGTGAGTTTATGAAGTTGACATATGTCAGTACTCGGTCGGCCAATGTGGGCGATACTCGATGTTCATTTGCACCAGCGAGTGACAGCACTAATTTTAACCATTTGTAAGGGCTAATATGTCAAAATATAATGAAGTTTATTTTGTGGGCGATAATCAGGCGATTAACCGAGTCTGAGTCGATTCTTCTAAAACGAGGAATCAAGGCGCATTTTCGGGCTCGCTTGCAGCCCTAATCTTAACTCATTTTTTGATTTCTCATGACAGATTTTCCAGTATTTTACAATTGTTGAATTTCATAGCTTCTTTATATTTTGATTATCAATGTTCATATGTTGTAGGGATGGGTCTTGTGGTGGGATTGCCTGCTAAAATGGCAGATCGAGCATCACCTGTTAGAAGTGAGTTGAAATCAAGTTTAACTCGAGTAATTTTCGGGATAAAGTATTTCGTTTGTTAGCCATTAATATATGGAAAATATTTTACTCGCGATATTTTTACTTATTTTTTCGCGATATTATCTATGTTAAATCTTCATTGATTTAAGCCAGAATTAAGTAAAAATGCAATATATTTTTGAAAATATTTGATATTTCTGTTGTGTTGGTGAAGTGTCAGCTTTAAATATTAACATTTTCAGAAACTCGGAGTTTCACTTGTGCAGATCGATTTCACCCCTAGTTATCTCCCATCGAGTTACGACTCGAGTTTCAGTCAACTCGCCCCAGCACTAGATGGGTCGGTATCAAAAATGTGTAGATCAGTAGGTTGACAATGCAAAACTGTTCAGATTCCGGGATTTTGCGTTTTAGTACACACCCAATCAAACAAACCACTGACAAGAAATGAAACTTGTGAAACCAAAACATGGCAGTTTCCTCTCAATAAAATCATAATGAAAGTCCCGAAACATACAGAAATACGAGATGTGCAACTTCTTCCGATTTCTGGGTCGTTTCCACTTAGTGTTGAAGATGATAAACCGGAAACCTTATAATTTGCCGACCGAAAGACAGTGATCCAGGGGCCGGATTCACGAAAGGTCTCAAGTCTTAGCCAAATCTCAGCTGAGATTTTTCTCAAATCTGAGATTTTTGGCTCAGCTGAGTTTCTGCTTAAGTTGAGATTCACGAAAGGAATCTCAGCTGAGACCAAAATCTCAGCCAGGTTTTGAGTCTGGACCAATCAAAACTGATGTAACATTTTGTTGAGATTAGTGGAAAGCATACACATTTATATTTTACCACTCTACCATATATATACTCAACATTTTAGAATATTTTCAATCAAGCAAAACATTGCCTTTACTATAATTTGTACTGACATTCAAAAGAACTGATTATAACAGCAAAACAAGCCACTCATGTAAATTTGTAATGTAAATGTTTACTGTTGTTTTTGTACAAACTCTTAGTATATATTCACATTTTGTGTTATAAGTTAAATAATATGTCATACTTCACTATTTTTATTTTGTTTTGTGAGTTTTTATTACATATACTCTATTTTATGAAAACTTAAGTCACCCCCTAGGCACTCTTAGATTTGAGACCAAATCTGAGAAAAATCTTAGCCTGAGATCTTTTGTGAATCCCAGCTGAGCAAAAGGTCTGAAATCTGAGAAAAATCTACGAAAAATCGTAGATTTGAGACAAAAATCTCAGATTTGAGACTTGAGACCTTTCGTGAATCCGGCCCCAGTTATGTTTCGTTTTCTTCAAACCAAAACCGGTTTCATCACATATTTCATTATTTTACCTTAAGCTCACCAAAAAATTTAACTGCAACAAATATTTCATAGTATTTTATCATATTCTATTGATATATCACACATTTTGTTCTCGAAAGTCTTCAAAAAGTCCCTTGTGGTTCTTATTTATATACGAGTTAAAGCTCATGTACGTGGCTGAAAATTTATTTCTTCGCGTTTTATAATCAAACGTACCCGTTTTTTCGCCGAATTTTCGCTTTCGAAAACCGGTTTTAAAATTCGCATTCAACCACAACACTATTTCCACTATATTTTGTTTTCCTTCCATTTTATGTCTTGACAAGCGAAATAGAGGTTATAAAATATTATCACATATTTGACCAAAACATGGCAGTTCTGCTGAATGAAATTGCTGTAAATTCCACAAATGCAC
Source organism: Sabellastarte sp. h YS-2021 (assembly GCA_964017235.1). Taxonomy (NCBI): domain Eukaryota; kingdom Metazoa; phylum Annelida; class Polychaeta; order Sabellida; family Sabellidae; genus Sabellastarte; species Sabellastarte sp. h YS-2021. The sequence goes on along the minus strand of OZ024936.1, from coordinate 49,531,581 downwards.
AAAAGAATGGCGTAACTGATAGCCAAAATTTTTTTGGGGGGGGAGCTTGGTGGTGGCGAGCCTCTTCAAATGTGGGATTTGGTTTGGTTTGCTAAAATGCAGACAAGAGCAAGTCATGATTTCAAATGGGGAACATTTTTGCCATTACGAACTTATAAAGTTAATAAACTGCAGTTTCTAACTGGATCAAGTCTGGAAGACATTTAACAAATTTATAGGCTTTTGATTGTTTTCGGCAAAATATTCAGCCTGTACAGGTGTAAAATGTAGACATTTGAAAGGACCAGTATTTTACCATGCAAAGTGTACACTTTTTTTCTATCACACTCAAGACAACAAGAGGAACACTGATACCCAGTTTACACGAAAAGCCTGCATGATTTCATACAAATTTAGAGTTAGTCACTGGTGAAACTTTTACCTTTTGAAGAGTCAGACATCTGCTAGTTTATATATATTATTGACCAAAACTGGTGGTTCGGCCTGTTTGTAACTGAAATTTCTGACAAACCAATACAAATCAACAAGAGAACCAGAGTACTGATGCATCTTGGTGATATGGTAGGAATTAATGTCAGCAGAAACATCAATCCAAACAATATCACAGCTGTCACTCTGTTGAAACAAAAGTCACAGAGTTGCAAATTGCAGACACTGAACATTTCAGAAGTATCAGACAAATTTATGCCCTGTGGTCTGCAATCTAGTTCAACTAAACTGCAATCCCATAATCTTCCAAATATAGAATGTGAACCAGGTTTTCTGATTTAAGAAGACATCTCATAGTAAAACATACTTCTTTTTCACAACCAAAAAATACTTCTTTTTCACAACCAAAAAGCTTGAGCGTCACACGTGATGAAAAAAGATATTAAAATTCATTTCACCATGTTTCAACAGGCAAAACAGCACAGAAATGGGTTTTAATTAGGGATGGGTAGGTACAAAAAAATGTCTACATTGGGAGGTTGCCAATACAAAATTGTACTGATTTTTCAGGACTCCGCGATTTAGTACAACCAACCAAACATGAACTTCTCTTAACGACACCGCAATAAAAGTCCCCAAATGCACAAAATATGGGTAAGACGTGTGCAATTTCTTCAGATGTCTGGTTTGTTTAAAATTGTCTACATTTCCATTCCATTATATGTGGTGAAAAGTAAGATTAAGGTTTATAAAGTTCCATAACCAAAACATGGCATTTCTGCTCAATGTAATTAATAGAATAGTGTGCAAATGCAGGAAAATATGGGACAAAAGCTTACAATTTCTTCAGATTTTGGTAGTGTTACGATCGAAAGTAAATATTGAAACCGGGTCCCGAAAACAAAAATTCGGTTGAAACCGGATTCATTCGAATTAGTTTTCACCAAACTGTCGTCAAACTGTAAAATTTTCTGTGCGTGTACATGAACAATTATTTCCACTAAAATGCGGTTTATTTTATGATAAAGTCAGACATTTGGGGTATTATTTCAGTGTATATTGGGAAAATATTAACAAATAAATATATTTAAGCATTTCTGTGCAATATTTTTTATGCTAGATGTGAAATATGTGACATTTTCGGGAACCGGTTCTTGTACTTTTGTCACCGGATTTCGTTTACGTTTATATAAATCAAATAGAAACCAACTATCCGGTTTGCCGTCTTTACCACTAGATTTTGGGTATATTTCTGACATTTTGATACCTGTATCCATTATATGTGCTGAAAAGCGAAGTGACGGTTTCAAAATCTCATCATGGTATTTCAGTAAAATACTCTCAATACCGAGATACTGGGCCTACCCACCCATCCCTAGTTTTAATAGACATTACTGTTACCCTATTTAATTTGGCCAAATGCTCTTAAAAATCACTTTTTGTGGCATTCAGCTTGACCTTACTGAACCAGGGCTGAACACTAATTTTATTTCATTTCTGATATCACTTGCCCTGACCTAAAATATACTTGCACATAAATTGTGGTTTCATAGGTTATTAAGCACATCTTGAGATTGTCATACTTATAAGTTTAACTCTAATGGTATGACAATGGCAGTGATCAAATTAGTTATCTGATTTGAGAAGAAGAAGAAATAATATTTAGTTACTTTTTAATTACTAGACATGTTCGCAAATGAAGCACAGAATTCATGTGGAAACAAAACAGCCATGTTCATTACTGACACTGAAAGTGAGTGTTTCCAAAATTTTCAAAAAATCTTTGAAAGTTATGCACTTAACAAATCACTTATGTTTGTCACACTGAGTTCTGAAGACACTATATCTCTGGACCTAATTATCAACACTAGAATGCAATTTGTTAGGTCCATTTGAAGACAATAGAACTGAGCACTTACAGTATGTGAAAATATGTTGTATGACATGTTACCTTTTAATATACACAGCATCAGTGATGCACACATCATAGAAATGATAGACTCATGACAAAGACAATACGTCAGTGACAATATCCTAAAATGGTTTATTGACAATAATCTTGTACAAATGTACATAATTAACACTGCAAAGCTAACAATGGATACTAGAGTTAATAAACTATAGAAAAAAAAAAAATCTAATTTCCATTTATGTGGTTGTTTGTTTTCTCCGTGTACTTATATTTTAAATTTGGACATCACAATAATTTAGAAACCAGTTTGGCAAGAAACAATCCTATTTTTCACCCAAGTATAACACATGCCCTTTATTGAGAATTTTTCAAAAACATCTATGGATAATATATTTTTACCATATTCTTATGTCTAGTTTAAAGATTTTGTGGCAGCTTTCCGTTCTTTTGCTAGCGTTGAACGTATTAGTCAGATGATCAAATTAGAATGAACTTTGTAATTCCCAATGCATGGGTGTTTTCACTCATTTCTTCCACAGCCAAATGAAAAGAGAAACACTGGTATACTGCTAACACAAGTCAATACGACAGGCTTCTACTGTTGTTCCATTTTCTCTTTTGCCTACTCACCAATCATGCCCAGTTTGTGCCAATTGATGCCCTTTGCTCCATGTGCTACTAGAGCAAAGCCGACAGTGGCTCCTACAATACTGTGTGTAGCAGATACAGGGAGTCTCAGAAGTGTGGCACACACCAGCCAACAGCCTGAGCCTAAAACCAAAATACAAAGGGTCAAAAATTGGGGCTATGACAGCTAGACTGGTACAAGCAGACTTAGCAGGGTCACCAAAAACTGTGCAAGTCACCACAAGTAAAGGGTGTTGCACACAGGAAACGACCCGACACGACCGACATATTAATGACAGTTTGCCTGGAGGTCGACAGACATGTCAAAACACACTGGATCCGATCCAATCCGTTTGTTTTGCTATTTTACAACAGTTTTTCACTTTGCTTGTACATCTTATGATTTGCATAGCCTTTACCTGAGCTTAAAAGTGTACAATATCTTTTTAAAATACAAATACCTGGTGTCATAATGAAGTATTACATATTTTAGGAGAGGCAGAATAATCAGCAGTGAACTCGTTTACGTCGTCCCCGAGTATATACGAATATTCCTGTACTTTTATATAATTAAAATAAGAAAACTCGTCCAATTTGCAAATTCCTTTAATATCGCCCACTGCTAATCGCGAGTAAAAAGCTTGCGAGAACTAACCGCGAGATCTCGTTCAATCGCGAGACCTCATTCCTCTCTGTTTTACCGCGATTTTATGCTAGTTTGACACAGTATATACGTGAATCATACATTTGTCTACATGAACCATACATTTTACCTCGTTAATCATACATTTTCCAGTGTAAAACATACATTTTTCTCTGCAGTCTCCTGCAATACTGTAATTATGTCAGAATCACCAGCTCTCAAGAAAAAAAAATTAGACATTATAACCCATCTTGGTTGAATGATTCAACTTTTAAATCCTGGTTATTTGTTGGAAATCAGTGGAGCTGAGCCCAGTGCTTCTGCTTGTAGTTCAGATTCAAAAATGTTTTGTTCTGTATGTCAAAAAGCAGGGAAAAGCAACATTTTTACCCAGGGTTGGCAAGATTATCAAAGGAGTGCACTGCTTTGTCATATAGCCTCCTCAAGCCACCAAGATGACCTTAAAATTCTTAAAGGAAGGGAGGAATTTCAAAAGGCCAAAGCTAGTGAGGTGCTTAAAACCTCAGATGCACTAGAAAGCCAGTTGAAAACTGCTTATTTCATTGCACAAAATCATTTGCCCCTGACAATTTTTCATTTTAAACCCAAAAGCACTTACAAACAACAATGCTGAAGTTGCTTTATTTGGACAAAATGAACTTGATTATCTGTTACAGAGGTATGGGCAGGAGAACCAAAATATTGTGAACGCAGCAAGATGCAGACAAGATTTCTTGGCATATAAGCATTTTGTTGGTCTTCATAGAAACAAATCTTTCCCTGAATTTTGTGAGATACTTATCAAAGATCAAAGTGATGTTTTCCCAGATTTTGTTTTTGCAGAGCTAGCTTTGGTAGTGCCTCTAACTCTGCATCTTCTGAGCGGGGGTTCTCTGCCCAAAATAAAATCAAGTCCAAAAGCAGAAATAGGTTGAGAGATGAACAAGTGGACAGGCTAATGAAAATAACAATAAATGGCCCACACTATGCAGAGTACGATTACACTGCAGCCAAGAACAATTTTCGGGCAATGAAAGACAGGATTCAGTGAACTTACATTGTTTTAGCCAGTTTTAGCTAGTTACAAAGTGTTGAAATTGACATTTAACATTGAAATTGGTTTAAGTAATTTACGTGAAATTGGTTTAAGTAATTTACGTTCAAGGAATTGAATAAAATATTGGGACTCCAAAAATGAAACATAGGACTCATTTTTTTCAAGTCTATTGAGTCCCAGGGACTTAACTTTACCACTTCCGAGTGAGCACGCTGAATCAGTAAATTAATTTAAAAGCTGAATTATGTAAGAGTATGCTTTAGATTGTGCTGTGTCCACCAATATTTTACCTCAATATAAAAAACTTGAGCTTGGCGCAAGACTATGTTGTACAATTTAAATGTTTTTCGTGGATGCAGCCTGTTTGAGCTTTCCAAAGCATTTATTACACACAATATATTTAGAATGCTAGAGAAAAACTTTTCACATGTGAACTCTTCAAAGCAGCAAACACAAGTGAGCTCTGACAAGTGCAAGCCTTCTCATGTGATTTCTCTGTTCTGGAGCAGTGATCGAATAGAATCACAATCAAACTTCACCTTACAGGTAAGTCTCGTTTAATTTTTAAATTACATGGGCAATAGAGAACCCCCCCTTTTCCCCTCCCTGCGACCAGATAAAAATTGGAAACTTTTCTAATTTAGAAATGTCGGGTCGTGTCTTGCAGTGTCTTATCTGATAGGATCGGAGTGTGTGTGCATACATTACAATAAAACACCATGGGCTATTTATTTTGTCTGATCGGATCGTGTAGGGTCGTTTCCTGTGTGCAACACCCTTTACATCTAACAAAAATTCACAAAAATTTCACACAGCAAATTAAATATCTAAAAGTCAAAAACTGATACACAATTGCCAACAAGACAAGACTGTCAGATATTTAAAAAATAGGACATAATTTCCCACAAATTAACAAACTTAAAATTTTATGTTCTGGTAGTCTACAAGTCTCGAGTTAATTAGAGACATAAGCTAATTTGGACTTGTCCCAAGATGACCCTGAAACTACAGCGATGATTTTTTTGTGTTGTTTATGCATTCATGTAAAACTGAAAGTACCATGTATCTGTTAGATCACCAACTTCCAGTGTGAAAAAAATGAACCAGAAGTCGCATGGAAATAACAAATTTACTCAATTTTAGAGCTGAAATGTTGATCTTTGTTATATATTTATAAATTCAATGGGTATTCGGTGCCAACACGAATAGTATTTGGTGATTGGCCAACATGAAATGAAATATTTGGAGTCATGACGTACCTACCAATCAGTGCAGTAACGATTAGGGACGTCACGACTCCAAATATTTTATGTCCTCTAATCGGTACGTATTATTCGTGTCGACACCGAATAACCATCAAATTTATAAAAGAACCAAATATCTTAAGTTTCATATTGTAAAAAGCACTGAAAACGATATATATGTGAAATAAAATGGAAATATATGTATATAACCTGTAAAATTTAATAACTTTGCTGTTTTCCTGCGACTTCTGCTTAGTTTATTTCAGACAGGAAGTGGGCGATTTAAGAGGTATATGGTATTTTCAGTTTTACATGAATGTATAAACAGTACAGAAAATGTAGCTGTTTGGGGATTTTAACCTATTTTATGTCACAATACGGACATATTTTACAGATTCAGACCTTCTGCCATCTTTTACTACATTAAGTGATTATTCTTACTTTATAGTTTATAATATGTAACCGGTACATAGCACTATTCTAACCGCTGTCGATTAGTCGGTTACTCGTGACGGCCCTAGTAACGATGCGGCTCTCTACTTGGTCATAGTCATTCGTGAGTGTTGAAAATACTATGCTTCGGTTTATGCATTATAAAGATTGATTTTTCATGAAAACTTTTCTAATTACTTATCTAATAAAATATTATGATAATTAGCATTTTTAAAGAAAACTATCATATTTTTAAATTTTCAAAACTTTCAAATGGAGACAACAATGGCTGCTTCTCTCAATTTTTTAACAGCAAATTTAAATTTTCACGACATTCAGTTTTACAGATACTTTATCAGATAGGGTCAAAGATTAAACTATAAAAATTCATTTTTTAATTAAATCCGGTTAACTATCAAATATTTTTTCTGAAGTCCTTGACCAACACAGGTGCGACCATCAGTTACCTCCTAAGTGGAGATTATTATTTACATATTACAAGATTTTACAATTAAACTATTTTATAGGAACATATCACGAACCGATTTGGCAGTAATGAAATAACACTGCAATTTCTGATACACTATTCTTTTTTTTTTCTATTTCAAACAACCTTGTGGTCTCTAGTTTCATCAATGTCAGCTCCTTTGTTCACATTGCTACCTGTGGGTTCTATGCTTTTCTCCAAAGCATTTGTCTTCTCTTTTACACACTTATCAAGGAATAAACCAACTCATTTAGGTGCATAAACCATAGATCTTTCTCTTTGTATGCATAGTGTTAACATTTGAAGTCTAGGGCTGGATAGAATAATAGTTCTGGCCTAGATTTATTTCTCTCACTTCTTCAGTCTATCCCGACAGTTTTGCACTAGTTGCAAGATATCTTGACAAAAGGAGCATTTCTGAATCTAGACCATGGAAGTATGTCCTATTCGCAATACTAGCCCCAAATGACATGGTGAATGACGGAAGAGGTGGGTAATGTACTTAGTGCATTAGCATACTTTATTACGTTAATTAAATAATTTAGTACGAAACATACTCCGGACAAGTCAACAGCCTATTTTTATTTGATCAGTATTTACAGAAAAGCCAAACCAAGTAACTGTATAGATTTACAAAATTATATAAGGTGGAGTAGGAAACTTTGAAGGCATTTTAGGGTAGACTACTCCCAAAAACACAGAATGTAAAACCTGTATGTTCTTTGTGGTTTGTAGATAATTTATCCAAATTTATTCAAATTCTAATGGCATTACACAACTCTCAGTCTTTTTCTTTTGTAAATGACCTGACCAGAGTCACCCGATATACATGTACCTTTACACACTGTCTAATGTAAACTGCTGTAACATTGCATTGATATTGTTTCCTGTTTCATCAGTACAGGATCTATAGTTTACATTTTTTGGAGGTTTTATTAACCTTGTAAATATGATCTTGCTGGTTTTCAAGAACACAAGTGGACAACTGTTTACATGAAACACCACTGCCAAGGAAGTATTGTTTTCATGACCATTTGTCCATTAGCTGGATTATACAAATACTACTGCTTGAATATTCCTGAAGAAAAACAACAACAACAAAAAAAAACAAAAAAAACCCATAAAATGGGGTTTAGGGCAACTTCGATTCAAAAAAAAAAAAAATCCTAACTTTCCCCTTGCACATGTATTATTACGTGCCTTGCTTTTAAATAATACCGTAAATGACCTATTTAGCGTTAATGTGTTAAAGGAAAGACTATTTTTAGTCAATATTTTGGTGGGAAAATTCCCCTTTTAGTGCACCCCATCGTGAAACACTTTCCGGGATGAAGTATAGGTCAATCCGGTAAGAATAATGGTGTTTCGAGACTTTCGACATTTAGAATCTACTAAAAATACCCACTTCCTGTAAATATGGTGGTAGATATAAGCAAACTCGAAATTCATGGCAAAAATGTCAATTTATTAAGTAAAACAAAGGTAAAAGTCAGCAATTGGAACATAGTCTCAGGCCTTGACTTCGTATAAGTTGTTTTCACATTTGGAACCTCTAGTAGCAATAATAATGGAGATATAAGGCCTTTTTAATGGGATAATCCCATTTAACATGTGATATGATGGTCATTTTATTTTTGAAACTATATGTTTTGCGCATATTTGATGAACCTAGCTGCAATATTTCAAGCCTTTGGCCGCAGATGGGAGATAAATATGTGAATTATATAAAAAATATGTGGTTATTGAGAAAAATTAAGAAAGGTAAGATTTAAGCTGAATAATCGATCATTAGAAACCTTTTGTAACCAACCGTGATTGTGCACTGTGACTGTCTAATCGTCAACGTTTCTTATATTGTGCATTATAAATGCGTCTTTTTCCAAAAATTCAATAAATTATCAAAATTATTTCCTGTTGTGTGGTTTGTAACCATTTTATAAGGCGTGATATGTCAAAATATGAAGCAATTTATTTCGTGGGCGATAATCAAGCGATTAACCAAGTCTGAGTCGATTCTTCCAAAGCGAGGAATCGAGGCGCATTTTCAGGTTCGCTTGCAGCCCTACTTAGTACTTACATATACAAAACTAGACCTAGCGCATCGGAGAACCGATGCAAATTGTATCCACCAGAAGAAAACTCACCAAAGCCATTCTAACATCGCTTAACCTTGAAGGAGAAGCCCAAGGTGAAATCTGACCATATCAAAAGATTCTTAGCCCATGATTTCCTATAGGTTGGTGTGACACTGCAAACCTCTAGGAATATGAATAAGCAAGATATAAACACTATTTTGGCAATCCTCATTTGACCTTGAAAGAGGGGCCAAAGGTCAAATCCGATCACACCAAAAGATTCCCAGCCCATGATTTCCTAGATTTTGGTTTACCATTCCAAAGCTCTAGGACCAATAATAAGCGAGTTATAAGCACTTTTAAGTTTGGCTATCCTCGTTTGACCTTGATGGAGGGTCCAAGGTCAAATCCGACCACAGCAATAGATTCCCTTCATACGATTTTGTGTACTATCCTCGTTTGACCTTGAAGGAGGGGTCCAAGGTCAAATCCGACCACACCAAAAGATTCCCAGGCCATGATTTTCTATAGGTTGGTTTACCATCCTAAACCTCTAGGACCAATAATAAGCCAGTTATAAGCACTTTTAAGTTTGGCTATCCCCGTTTGACCTTGAAGGAGGGGTCCAAGGTCAAATCCGACCACACCAAAAGATTCCCAGCCCATGATTTCCTATAGGTTGGTTTACCATCCCAAACCTCTAGGACCAATAATAAGTGAGTTATAAGCACTTTTAAGTTTGGCTATCCCCGTTTGACCTTGAAGGAGGGGTCCGAGGTCAAATCCGACCACACCAAAAGATTCCCAGCCCATGATTTCCTATAGGTTGGTTTACCATCCCGAACCTCTAGGACCAATAATAAGCGAGTTATAAGCACTTTTAAGTTTGGCTGTCCCCGTTTGACCTTGAAGGAGGGGTCCAAGGTCAAATCCGACCACACCAAAAGATTCCCAGCCCATGATTTCCTATAGGTTGGTTTACCATCCCAAACCTCTAGGACCAATAATAAGCGAGTTATAAGCACTTTTAAGTTTGGCTATCCTCGTATGACCTTGAAGGAGGGGTCCAAGGTCAAATCCGACCACACCAAAAGATTCCCGGCCCATGATTTCCTATAGGTTGGTTTACCATCCTAAACCTTTATGACCAATAAGCGAGTTATAAGCACTTTTAAATTTGGCTATGCCCGTTTGACCTTGAAGGAGGGGTCCAAGGTCAAATCCGACCACACCAAAAGATTCCCGGCCCATGATTTGCAATAGGTTGGTTTACCATCCCAAACCTCTAGGACCAATAATAAGCGAGTTATAAGCACTTTTAAGTTTGGCTATCCTCGTTTGACTTTGAAGGAGGGGTCCAAGGTCAAATCCGACCACACCAAAAGATTCCCAGCCCATGATTTCCTATAGGTTGGTTTACCATCCCAAACCTCTAGGACCAATAATAAGTGAGTTATAAGCACTTTTCATGACTGCAAAGAAACGCCTGTGGCGGCCATCTTGTTTTTCAAAATGAGGCCAAAAATATTCCCAGTCAAGACTTTATAATGAGGAACATATCCTGCGAATTTGAGATCTCTACCTATAATACCCTTTGCTCTAGAGGGCCACCAAAAGTCCTTGTTTAAAGTCGAAAAATGCCCGTGGCGGCCATCTTGTTTTTCAAAATGAGGCCAAAAATATTCCCAGGCAAGATTTTATGACTATGAATATATCCTGCAAATTTGAGAAGGCTAGCTATAATATTTTTTTTGTTAGAGCGTTAACGGTGAAATCTCTCTACACACTGCGGCGGCGGCGTAGGCGTAACGAAGTCAAATCCATAGTATCCACCGGATGCTATCCGGTGGATACAAATATGCAGTTTACTTGCAAATTACACAACAATTTGAATGAATTTTCTTTCCTTGCACCATGAGATCCGCCATTATTGTTTACAACATTTACATCCGGGGCACATGCGCAGATGACATCTTCGGTATTTCCTCTCTCTCCACAGGTACTATATAGCAGAAACAGGTAACCGGTTAGTCGACGGTTAATGCAAGCGACTACCCGGCTAACGAATATTAATAAACCCAAATACTGTCTGTACTCTGTAGCACAATATATACTAAATGAGTTCTTCCACACATTATGCTTCACTTGTATATGAGTTTCAACAGAAAAAATCAAAACCTTGACCAACTCTCTCGACCTGTGCAGGGTTTCAATTTTCTAGATATTTCGTCTTTTTGCTTTATATATTTCCTGCATCGCTTTGTGTACTACGCATTCTCATATAATTTTATCATCGCATACTTTAAGAAAATCCGCATTTGTAGGCAAATTAATGTGCGATCCCATGAAAAATGCACCCTAAAAACAACTCTGGTTTTAGTACACCCCAACCAAATACGGACATTTCCTCTTTTACCACTTTGCAATAAAAAGTCCCCAAATGCACAAAACACAAGATAAACATGCATAATTTCCTTATATTTCTGGTTTGTTCCCAATATTTCAAGCTTTCCTTCCGTTCTATGTGTTGACAAGCTAGATTGAGATTACAAAGTGTCATAACCAAAACATGGCAGGTCTACTCAAAGCATTGTTGTAAAAGTCTACAAATGAATGAAAATATGGGATAAAAGTCGGGCAGGGTCGGTAGCATATTTTCCATTTCAGTATCCCGCCAGTGTAAAACCGTACTGATTCCGGGATATCGAAAGAAGAAATTACGTTCTAGTATTAGTGCTGCGACGATGTTTGAAGAAGTTCGATGGTTCGCTCGTTTACTGCCCTAATTTCGGAGTTCGGTTCAAACGTCTGAAATCTGGACTTTGCAAAACGTTTAGATATCCCCAACATCACACCACATCCCAACGGATCCTATTTTCGCCCATCTATAAAACTTGTTTCTTATGTTCAAAATATATATGGATTTTACATTTTTGCTATATTTTCAATAAAGTGACAAGACTTTAAGTGAGATTTCTGCGTTTTAACTGGTTTTGAAAACGTTTCGAAGATCGAACTAGACCGAAGTTCGCTAGCTTATACAGATACCAAAGATCGAACCCGATATTCGAAACAATTTCACAGCTCTATCTAGTATATCCCCAATTGAATAGGCCAACCAGAAGCAAGATTCACGAAAAGAAAACATTGCAGTTTTGAAAGAAATCACTATGAAAGTGCTAAAATATATAAAAATATGGGATAAAAGTTTGAAATTTCTTCAGATTTGAGCTTTGCTTCTAATACTTTACGTTTTCTCACAAAATAAAACACTGACATTCGAAATACCAGCTGTAAAGTGTCACCACGGTGTTGAAGTGAATTGGTCTCGATACCGAGATGCCGGTGTTACCGACCCTGCCCTAGATAAAAGCTTAACACTTTCTTCAGATTTTGGATATGTCCTAATATTTTAAGTTTTCCTGAATTATATGTGTTGACAAGCAAAGTGCTGGCTTAAAAAATCTTGTCACAGCATTTTACTGAAATACTTTGGACACTGAGACACCGGGCCTACCAACCCATCCCTACTTTTCAGATAATTTTTCTTATTTTCAGTTTTTCACAGATATTCGACATTTTACTTCATTAAATATGCTTAAATAAACCATTGTATTTATTTTATTCACTGGTACTTTATTGTAGTGCTGGGACAATTAGTAGTCTGTTCAATGCATCTGGTGTAACCACATAGAATCACTCCAAGTTAAACCCTTATTTTCACCCAACTAGATGTATGTATAGTATTCTACAGACGTTGCTATGAAATCCCACAGAATTCTGTCACATCACATTTCCTAATTTGCATATTTTAACACATAGCTAAGAAATCCCATGTGATTCAGAGACATCAAGTTTTCAAAATAGCATATTTAAACAATAATATTCTACAAGTAAGATTTTATTATTTTGTTAGTATGAATATGCTTAGTTATGCTCATGCGATGACTTTTGTGATTTTTAATGTCTTTCAATTAAATCGAACGACTGATCAATCAAGGTGGGTGATAATTGAGTCTCAATTAATCGAGCAGATGTCTAATTGTCCACCCACTATTGAATACCTGTATATAAAGTTAGGACAGTAGCAGATTTTTCTTTTGGGTATCTTGCCAATGTAAAACCGTTCCGATTCCGGGATACCAAAATATATTGTTTCAGTGTTTTCCCACACGAACCAGCTGTCAACAGGAAATAGCATTGATCAAAACAAAACAAGTTCATCAAAAATTGCTGTGAAACCTCACATTGGCAAAAGATATTGGATAAAATGTGAGAATTTGTTCTGATTAATTCAATAAATTTTATTGTAATTTGCAATATTACACGTTTTCCAATAATTTTATGCATTAACAATTGACTTGTCGGGATTAATTTTTCATTTCAGTATTTCAGTGAAGATGGTTTCATTACTGTGACACCAGTATTACCATCTAATCCCTATAAAATAGCATCAGAGATGCCCGTACCCCACAGCCTAGGGAAATATTTTCAACACCATGAGATACAGAAGTACTGTACCAGTACAAACTTCAGGATACTTTCAGAGCACTGTCAGTTATATAAAGGTCCAAACAATGTTTAAATGGAGAAATAATGTTTAAAAGAAAGATAATGCATATAAAGATGAAGTACTAAAACAAGATAATTCAATAACAAGATAACAGCATTAATCAGCAAACTAAAATTCAACACTCTTTATCTACACCTGCATGGCCCAATTATGGTTTAGATGGTTTGAATATTATCATGCATACAGAAGTGGTAATACATTTAATGAATGCTTATGTGTGGTGTTGGAGCAAAATCTGTGGCTCACTTGATGAAATTCTATCTCTTACAATGGGAAGTTATGAAAGTAAAATTCTTAATAAATTCTAATATGACTTTAACAGTGCTAAATCTGCATCAAAAAAACAGACTCAAAGGTGCAACAAGATTTTATAGGTCAAGGTCACTACAGCAAGGTCAAAGGTCAAATCAAGGTCAGATCATGACATTGCACAACTACACCCCCTAACCAATGTCCCTACCAAGTATCAACTTCCTACACCTTGCGGTTTCCGAGATATAGCCCGGACAAGATTTTCGAACTCAAGGTGACTACGGCAAGGTCAAAGGTCAAATCCTTGTCAGACCATGACATTACACACCTACACCCCCTAACCAATATCCCTACCAAGTATCAACTTCCTACACCTTACGGTTTCTGAGATATAGCCCGGACAAGATTTTATAGGTCAAGGTCACTACGGCAAGGTCAAAGGTCAAATCAAGGTCAGACCATGACGCTGCACACCTACACCCCCTAACCAATATTCCTACCAAGTATCAACTTTCTACACCTTACGGTTTCCGAGATATAGCCCGGACAAGATTTTATAGGTCAAGGTCACTACAGCAAGGTCAAAGGTCAAATCAAGGTCAGACCGTGATGTTGCACACCTACACCCCCTAACCAATGTCCCTACCAAATGTTAAATTCCTACACCTTACGGTTTCTGAGATATAGCCCGTACAAGATTTTATAGGTCAAGGTCACTACGGCAAGGTCAAAGGTCAAATCAAGGTCACACCATGACGTTGCACACCTACACCCCCTAACCAATATCCCTACCAAGTATCAACTTCCTACACCTTATGGTTTCCGAGATATAGCCTGGACAAGATTTTCAAACTCAAGGTCACTACGGCAAGGTCAAAGGTCAAATCAAGGTCAGACCATGACGTTGCACACCTACACCCCCTAACCAATGTCCCTACCAAGTATCAACTTCCTACACCTTACGGTTTCTGAGATACAGCCCGGACAAACTCTTTTCCCGCCGCCCGCCCGGACGCCCGCCCGCCCATCCGGACACCATGGGTGAAAACAATACCCCAACAGCCCTTAAGGGCTGTGGGGTAATAAACTAGAAAAAAGTTTTTGCTGACAAAAAACGTGCGGACCGGATGGAGAGCTGTACCAGTTGCAGTATTATAAAATATGCTTATTAGCAAATTACTGAACAATTAGCATAAATTTTCTAGATTTCTGGCACCTCAACAACCATCATACTGTTTGCAAAATTTATATCTGAGTAGCATGTGCACCTGACATTTCAGTAGTTCCTCTCACTCCAAAGATACTATACATTGAAAACAGTTAAGCAGTTAGTTGTCGCTAATGTAGCCACTAGTGCTGTCACGACACTCGCTACTTTCGAAACTATCGTTTGCCATGTCTATTATGAACGACAATCGGCAGTATTTTTAGAAATCCAATTACAAAGATACTGCAATTTTATATAATAATGATAAAATATCTTTTAAAAGTGAAGGATTATTCAGTATTCTGAAACATATTTTCGGTATTTTGACAACCTAGTCCATACAAATGGAGTCACATGACCTATCAATATAGCATTAAACCATTGTTCGAATTAAGGCTGTGATAGGTTACCCGGTTATCCGAAAACGGTCCGAAGAAACCGGGTACAAACTGGCGAAGCGGATAACCGAAAAAAATATTAAATATAGCGTAAAACAACAAAATACTTGGACAAACCTTAGTATTCTATCAGATTTCTTTAACTGACATTAGTTTTTCTCATAATATTCCTTATTTATACCAATATTTAACATTATTTTTTGTAACAGTTTGCTAACATCATCCACCATGTTTGCTTCTCTGCTACTTCCACTGGGTGAGAACTAAAACACGGTTACCCAAATTCGGATCGGTTCTTTCATGGCGAATATCCGGTGTCGTTTTTCTAATGAAGTCACAGCCTTAGTTCGAATGCAGTTTCAGAATTGCATCTTTATTTTCTTTTTCAAGTTGGTGAGTCAATTTAATTGATGTAAAGCTTTCAAATAATGTGTGAAAACATTGTATTTTTTATTTATGTGAGGTGTATATGTTATAATATAGCCAATATACAACATTATGCTGTCCAAAATAGACAAACCTTTTAATTTACTGACGATTTTCAAAGGGTTTCTG
Source organism: Sabellastarte sp. h YS-2021 (assembly GCA_964017235.1). NCBI lineage: Eukaryota > Metazoa > Annelida > Polychaeta > Sabellida > Sabellidae > Sabellastarte > Sabellastarte sp. h YS-2021. The sequence continues at coordinate 49,515,690 of OZ024936.1, read as the reverse complement.
CATCTGACGATTCATAAACAACCGAAGTAAAAAGACAAATATGACACTATAAATGGTAAATAAAGGTGAGAAAAAATAAAATTGTACATTGTAATTGAATAGTTTCATTTTGAGGTGACTTTATGAAGTCTACATATGTCGGTACTCGGGCGGCCAACATGGGCGATATTCGATGTAAATTTGCATTGGCGAATTTAGGACAGAATTCTTGTCAATCAAATTTTCATTCTACAGGTTGCTAAAATTAAGTCATTAAAGTCAATGACCCTATATGAATGGGATATAAAGTAAAATTTACTGAATCATAATAAAAATCTCATTTTAGTTAAAATGTCAAAAAGTCTTTATGATGTTCAATGATCATGTATTACTAAAACGAGAACTCACGGCCACAGAACCTAAGTATGGTGAATCGGTGATCCATGAGATTTTCATGCTATTAAAATGTCCACTGGCAGTAAACATTACAGCTAGCAAATAAACTTTCAATCTGATTTTTTTTCAGTGCAATTATTAATAAAGAGAAATATTAATCAAAGCAAAAATTCAGAATATTACAGTAAAATTTATGTGGAACCCTACAGAAAACAAAATCTACAATTGCACGAAAATACCAGATGACCATAATTAATATTCATGAGAAGATGAGGACACAGATTTTCCCTGGGATTTCCTTGCAATATTTTATAAAATGGAAGCATAGGCGAAGATCAAATACTTTAAACTCGAGAACTCACGGCCACAGCACCCAAGTCATTAATATTTAATTATTTATGAAAAGATATGAGGACACAGATTTCCCCTGGGATTTCCTTGCAGATCACGTGGCTTGTCACGAGATTTCATAAAAGTCCTCTAGACCTTGCTACAATAAAAAAATTTAAAATCACGTAGATCTCGCGAGATTTTAGGGTTGTAACGTGACTTCATATTTTGTAAATAAAAAGATGTCTAGATCTTCTATTATCGCCCACGGATACGACTCGGACAATATGTCCTAATATTCTATTTAAAATTCGGGGTTTTGTTGCAAAATTCGGTCAATGACCGATGGCCGACGCGAATCTGAAACCCTGAGTAGCCAGCCTGTGACCAAAATATTTCAGCCTCAATGCCCACCTTTATTTTTGGCCCATAACAAAATAACTGGCTTTAACATTATAATGTGCCCAAAATATACAATGATGATATACCACCAACTCCAGCATAATACATACAGTAGAACTTTTATGCTTTCCTTTAGTTGACAGGTAATAATGATGTTGAAAATGTAGCCAAACAAGAGAATGTTTTCCTTTAATCTTTATAATAATCCCACTAGAAAAACAAAGTGGACATATTTTAACCAAAAGTTGCAATAAACAGTTTAATGCATCCAAACTATCCATTCAAAGTCAGACATGTGTACTTTAGTTGACAAAATTATAGTTCCTTCAGATCCTCTCTTTCAACCATAAAGGTTAAAAATCACACAAACAATTTGGACCTCTCTTCCTTTCCACAAGATAATTCCCTTAGTCACATCCTTTAAGAGGGCTGTTCCACCTTGGTGATAATGCTTTACGATAGGTTTGCAAATCCTGTAAACTGTCAGATTAAGATGTAGATCTTTTTTTCATCTTAAGGCCATTGTAAACCCATCAAGTACGAAAGTTACAAAACCTCATGATACGTTCCCAATTGGAAGAGATCACTAATCCATCACCAACACTTATGACACTATTAAACTGTTTGAAATAATCACAAACTTCCCTACTTAGTATTAATATAATCCATTCACACCTATAGATTACTGACATCTTGTCAATCTTTTGTTAGTTTTGTACATTGTCAAAATTGTACAGTAGTCTTACAAGACCCTGTTTCATTTGTAAAATATATCAATGATGCTTAAATATTTCTTAGTGTAGATGTAAATTATTTCAGCTTCATGCCTTTTTGCATTGGTTGGGTCAAAAATTTTGACAAAATCTTGAGGGAAGCAGCCATTGTTGTTTCCATTTGAAAGCTGTGACAACTTAAAACTGTGATTGTTTTCTTTAAAATTCTATTTTTGGCAAAAATTGGAAAATTCAAAATGGCCGCCATTTTTGGGAAAAGGAAAATATTTTGAAAATTGGCAAGAGTACATTCCTTAGATACCCTGTGGGTCGAAAATTTCGACGAAATCGCTCTATCTCGCACGGTTAAGGAGATAGAAGCAATTTTGTGTTTTGCCATTTTTGGCAAAAATTCGAAAAATCAAAATGGCCGCCATTTTTGGGGAGGGGAAAATTTTTTGAAAATTGCAAAGAGTACATTCCTTAGATACCCTGTGGGTCGAAAATTTCGACGAAATCGCCCGATCTCGCACGGTTAAGGAGATAGAAGCAAATTTGTGTTTTGCCATTTTTGGCAAAAATTCGAAAATTCAAAATGGCCGCCATTTTTGGGGAGGGGAAAATTTTTTGAAAATTGCCTAGACTACAATGCTCAGATACCCTGTGGGCGAAAATTTTGACGAAATCGCTCTCTCTCGCACGGTTAAGGAGATAGAAGCAAATTTGTGTTTTGCCATTTTTGGCAAAAATTCGAAAATTCAAAATGGCCGCCATTTTTGGGGAGGGGAAAATTTTTTGAAAATTGCAAAGAGTACATTCCTTAGATACCCTGTGGGTCGAAAATTTCGACGAAATCGCTCTATCTCGCACGGTTAAGGAGATAGAAGCAAATTTGTGTTTTGCCATTTTTGGCAAAAATTCGAAAATTCAAAATGGCCGCCATTTTTGGGGAGGGGAAAATTTTTGGAAAATTGCAAAGAGTACATTCCTTAGATACCCTGTGGGTCGAAAATTTCGACGAAATCGCTCTATCTCGCACGGTTTAGGAGATATGAGCACATACAAAATAGCTAATTACTCATTTATTTAATTAATTACTCACTCATCTATGAAGCAATTCCCCCCAAAAGCAATCCCATACAAGCTATTAACTAGTGCTGGGATGAGTTGACTGAAACTCGAGTTGTAACTCGATGGCTGATAATTAGGGGTAGGGATGGGTCGGTATGAAAAATATGTAGATCGGGATGTCGCCAATGCAAAACCGTACCGAATTCGGGACTCCGCGTTTTAGTTCACCCCCAAAAAAACATGGACGTTTCCTCAACGACATCGCAATAAAAGCTCATAAATGCACAAAATATGTGATAAAAATGTATAATGTCTTCATATTTCTGGTTTCTTTCCAATATTTTAAGTTTTCCTTTATTTTTATGAGTTGACAAGCGAAATTGAGGTTATAAAGTGTCGTAACCAAAACATGGCAGTTCTGCTCAACGTATCGCTTAGTGCACTATAAAAGTCTGTAAATGGACGAAAATATGAGATAAAAGCTTATAATTTCTTCAGATATTGGGTATGTTTCTGATATTTTTACTCTTCCTTCCATTATATGTGCTGACAAGCGAAGTGGCGGTTGTAAAATCTCATCACGGTATTTCAGTAAAATGCTCTCGACACCGAGATACCGGACCTACCGACCCATCCCTAATTAGGGGTGACATCGATCTGCGCAAGCGAAACTCGAGTTTTTGAAAACGTCAATATTTTTACCATCTAAGGCTGACACTTCATCAAAACAATATATATATATAGCCAAAATTTTGGAAAATATATTCCATTTTTACTTAATTTTGTCTAAAATCAATGAAGATTTCACATAAATATATCGCGAATGCCATTTCCAGGTCAAAGTTTTGGCTCATGTACGGCTACATAAAATATTTTCCCACATTATTGGCTAACAAACAAAATACTTTATCCCGAAAATTACTCTGGTTTAACCCGAGTTCAACTCGCTTCTAACAGGTGATACTCGATCTGCAATTTTAGCTGGCGATCCCACCACTACTATTAACCCAATGAACCTCCATACCAAATTTCAGAAAGCTAGGCTTAATAGCATTCCTTAAAATGTCTGGAAACCAAAGAGCTACTCAAAAGTAGCGAAGTAGCTATCACTCAGTTAGCTATAGAGCTATCATCACCAAAAGCAATCCCATACAAGCTATTAACCCAATACCTACATGCCAAATTTGGTAAAGATAGGATAAGAACTGTTGCCTAAAATGTCTGGAAACCAAGTGGGACGCCGGACGGCGGAAAAAGCAAAAATAATATGTACACAGTGAAACTGCTTCTCTTCATCACATACGTAAAAAAAAAATCAATATTTTGCTTTCTGATGTCATAATGAGTAACTATTAAAAAAAGAAGCATCTTTGAGAAATAGTTTGAAGTTAGTAAACTTAATTTTTATCAAAAACTAAGAAAACGTATACTATAGTTCCCTGAAGTAACATGTTTCTTATTGTTATCATGTATCAGCAACCAGAAAGGATAAATTAACAATATTATCAACAACCACTTCTTCATTCTTTGTTGGATTTCATAATTTCTACTACAAAATAACGTGGAATAGTGGTTTTACTGGTCACATCACTGATGGAAATACTGGGAATTGAGGTCACCATTGTTCTTCTTTTCTGTATTTAAAATTTTAAATACTTATAAATTCTGTTTATTTTGCAGGTCAGTTTCATGTTTGTACAATTGATATTATGAATATTCAAGAAAATTCTTCCGATAGTTGCTCACAGTTGCGACAAAATTTTATTTCTATCAGTCTGATCTTCTTACCTGCTAGAGCTGCTACATTTCCCACCATAAGAACTTCAGTTTCATTGGCATATGGTGTGATATCAATGATTCCTTTTCGTATAGTATCTGACACCTTTGCACCTGTTGTATGAAAAGAAGTAGCTCTATAAACACTAAATCAAAGACACATATTTCATAACAAAGCCTGATTAAAAAATTATGCTTTTCAGAGGTCTCAGTATGGCTCTCAAATGAAAAAATGTCAGTTTACATCTTAAAATGTTATAAAGCACTTATCTTGTTTCTCAAGAAACGTTATTTCCAGTTGCGAGTTTTCTAAAATATAGCAATACATATTATTAGTGCAGTAACGATGCAGCCCGACTTGGTCATAGTCATTCGTGAGTGTTGAAATTACGACACGTTAGTTCATGCATTATAAAGATTGATTTTTCATCAAAACTTTCTTAATACACCAAAATATTACTTGCCTCATAAATTCTTATGATAATTAGTGTTTTTAAAGAAAACAATCACAGTTTTAAGTTGTCACAGCTTTCAAATGGAAACAACAATGGCTGCTTCCCTCAATTTTTTAACCGCAAATATAAATTTTCACAAAATTCAGTACTTTATTAGATAGGGTCAAAGATCAAACTACCAAAATTCTTTTTTTTTAATTTAAAACCGGCTAATTAATAAAATACATTTCTTCTGAAGTCCTTGACCAACACTAGTGCAACTTTCATTGGTTCACTGTCGTCTATTTGTTCCAACGCATCAACTCTAGTATTTCTTGACGACTTAAGCACTACAGATTATGTTTGTAATCAGCTTTGATTTTTGTAAACGATGCCACAACTAGGGAACAGTGACTTTATAAAACTAAAACACGACTGTTTAGCTCAAGAAAATACCAAAGTCTCCAAATATACAAATTTATTGGTGAAAATTTTGCAATTTCTCCAGAATTAGGGTTTGCTTTTAATATTTTAAGCTTTCCTTTAGTTAACGCTCAACGATAGGAGAGGGTTATTGTAATCAGTTTGTTTCTGTCTGTCTGTCTTTGTCTGTCTTTGCACCGTTTTGCCCTTATAGCTCAAAAACTATGACATCAATCTCTCTCAAATTTGGTGGGCAGGTATTTCATGGGGTACAGACGGATTTAGTGGTGTCATCACAAGTGGCGACATCGCAGATTCACCGGTGATGAAAAAATGGACGATAATCGAGGATTAATGATCATCCGCGATGCATCTTATGAACATATTCAACCATTAACTTTAGCTATTTTCGAAGGGATTTAAAAATATGGTGAAATATTCATCTAATTTCTACTTTTATGCGGTTTTGTTTTCATTTGTGATGTAACCATGGTGATGACCCTTTCCACTTCCTACAGGAAGTGAAAAAAATGTAAGTTTTGTTTACTTTTTATTGCTTCAAATATCCACCATTTTAACAACTAACAGCACAAATGAAACAAAATCTATTTTATTTCAATATTAGTTGTCAATGCACATTATTTAAAGAGCAAATTTAGGTTTAATTTGTGAAACGATGACACCGCGATATCGCTCACTGTTTTGTTCACGGTATCAAGACCTCATATACCCAGACGATGACACCACTAGATGGATTCTTCCAAATCTGGTGTAATTTGTTTAAAAATTAAAGTCAGGAGAGAGTTTTTTTATTTTTAATTGGGAATACACAGTGAAACTACTTCTCTTCATCACATACGTAAAAAAAAATCAATATTTTGCTTTCTGATGTCATTATACTTAATGATGTCACAATGCAATTCTCATTGTGAGGTCACAAACCTAGCTTGTGATACTTGCTGTCTTTAAGTAAAAATATTTCTTCTCATTTTATGTCTTGAAATTGACACAAAGATAATAAAGAGGGGGGTGGTATATTCATCATTTTTATTAATTATTATTTCTGTTTTTATATACTCTTTTTTTCTTTCAGTTCCTTGACAGTCCATCACAAAAATTTACCACGAGTGATTTTCACCAAGAAGTGACTTTTAAGTTATATTTTACCTCCACCAGCAGTTTATGTTTTTGGATGCAAATTGTTTGTCTGTCTGTCTGTTTTTCTGGGGTTTAGATTACTCAAGAATTAATGAACAGATCTTTATTAAAACTTTTTGTGGGTAGGACCTGGCCAAAGGAAGAAGTTACTAAAAGAAAGTTCTGGATCTTATTTTGGATACAAAAATTCAAGAATTTTCAGAGGTCCCATTTTAATGTATTTTTAATGAATTTGGCTTTCTACTTGATATTTCTTCGAAAATTAATTTACATGTTTGGTTTTATTTTATTCTCTTCCTTACAATACTTTATATCACTTTAGAGACTGGTCACATGGAGTCGAGCGTTTTGCTCTCTCTGAGTGCAACTTGTTATATGTGTTGCTACAATCAAGATGTTTGTTTAGCGTCACTAAAAACGCAGTGGTTAAATCACGGGACATCCCGATATGTAACTTACTGGCTAAATGTCGGGAAATAATTTCATTGGTTGATTTTTCTACATTGTTAGAAAACCCGGGAAATCTGTGACCTCATATCTTTTCATGAATATTAATGAGTTGGTGCTACTGCCGTGAGTTCTCAAGTTTAAAGATCTTCTTTGATGCTTCCATTTTATAAGTATTGCTACAAACCCCAAGGAAAATCCATGACCTCATATCTTCTCATGAATATTAATGAGTTGGTACTACTGCCGTGAGTTCTTGAGTTTAAGGTATTTGATCTTCATTGAAGATTGTTTTTTATGAAACATTGTTAGAAAAACCCAGAAAACCCTAAAACAAGGCTCCCGTGATATACAGCACTTTCCCAGATGAAGCCCTTCCCGGTTCTCATGACATAGCACTTCCCGACATTTAACCAATATGTTACATATCGGGAAGTCCGGGGACATAACCTTGCCGCAGTAAAAATGCTCTCAATACTGAGATACTGTGGATCTGACCCATCCCTAAGACTGACCTAAGTATTTGTCAGTGGTTACAAGTAAAAGCTTCTTGGAATTTTATAAAAATTAAATTAATCAACAGAATTTTTTTTTTCCACAGATGCTTACAGGGTAAGATTTTAAAACCCATCTTTGACTAACACCTGGTACTTACTGAACAGAGAAATTGGCAATTTTGAAATCAACTTTGTTTGCTGACAATAGCCATAAACTTATCAAAATGCATCACAACAAATACTTGAAAAATCACAACATACCCAATAACACAGCACCAAGAGTTTCTGCAATTGAAGCCAGGATGCAAGCCTGACGCAGTGTCAACACCTTTGATCCCACCGACGTTCCAAATGAATTGGCTACATCATTTGCACCAATACCAAAAGCCAGGATGAAGGCGATGATAAATCCTACTACAACCATCCATATCTGATCTGAAGGGATGTCCGGAATAGTGATTGCCATATTTTCACACGAGGTAGTTGTGATGAGAAATACTGAGATCAATAGTGATACGTTTTTAACTTTCTGGCAGTGTTGTATAAAAACATATATAGCATTCAAATAAATTAGATTAAATAGCTAACAATATTTCCAATCGTCAGCTAAGTCTATGTTCATTGAATTGATGTATTATGTCTATGAACTGTTTCTCAACTGTTGATATTTCAACAAAGCAGTGATGATTCAAGACTGCAGTTCTGAAAAACAGCAATTCCATTGTTAAAAACTGAACACACACAAAAAATGTAAATGCAAAGTTTACTTCGATTAAATATACATAACTGCAAATCAAATCTGATAATAAAATAGGACATTCCCCTACCATCAGTGACTTACAATACACCAATGTGATATAAACTGGTCCACATCAACAAACAGCAGAAAAATAAACACTGCAGTGACATACAGTCAACAAGTTCAAAACGTTTTTTAAAAACAACTACGTGATAACATTAATGTCCTTACTCTAATTACACAAAATACTTAAGACTGGTCACCACTGAATACTGAACACAATGAATATATGTGATACAGTATATCAACTGCAAGATGTCACAATTTTCTAAAATTATCTCACTTTTTGTGTAGGTGAGCACAAGTGATCATCACATGTGCTATGAAAATCAGGTTAAATACACCGAGAACGCTGCGATCGAAAGCACAGGAGAAGCTTGGTAAACACGGCAATTCTCATTAACTCAGATACCTATGAAAAGTGTCACTACAAACCTTGGAGATGGTTTGTCCATTGTTAAATGAATTCACCCTTATATATCCACTTGCAAAAAGCATACTGAAAGAAAGGTCAAGGACAAGTCGAGCCCCCTTACATCTTGACCAATCAAATCGTCGCTTACAAAACTGACTTCTGGTTCACTGATGATCAAACACGTGGGGAAGATTGTAACCTTGTTGCCAAATGTATCCGGCCGGCAAATGTTTTGCCAATGCATAAAAATAATGACCTTTTTTTATTACGCGTATTTTTTTTTATCAGCCCCTTCTTATGATAACATAGTTTAACTGTCTTTACTAAGGTTGCTTTTTATTTCCTTGCCGCGAAATCTTATCAGCAGTGAACTGGCGCCAAATTTAAGTAAACAAAAAATTTGATCTTGAATATTTTCCGTTTATATTTTATCGAAGCCTCGGCTTTAAACGCTATATTTGCGCTAAAATGTTAACAAAACACTTACCTGATATTACAGTGATCCAATAAAGTAAAATTATGACAAAGACCCATATTTTTTGGCCATTTGAATCAGGTTTTTTCTTGTGCTGAAAAGAAACTACAAGTTCTAGCTCCTGTCAGGTTTTCCCGAACAGTATGGATTTGTTTCCGAGTACGAACAAGAATATCTTGTAAAATGTTTTTTTATTTTTCGTTGTCCCGCAGAGCATTTGAGAGCTGATTCGTCATTCAGTGTGCAATATAAATTAAGTTGTGATACTTCTAATATTTTATATACTGAAGGAATGCATGCAACTGCCTGTATGTAATATTTCTCTATACAATATGGGCAAAGATTATATGCAGATTGTCAACAACATTCCAATTAACAATCATTGCAAAGTTACTGCTATTTGGTATCTAAAATATTAGATAGTATTTTTTAACAATATACTAGTACATGTACTAAAAAATATACTATACATGTATCTAATAAAATACAAAACGTCGCTAAAATGTGCTGCTGTGTAAGTTACATACATTTCACATATTAATTATGATTATTAATTAACTTGTTAATTTTGTATGTATAGTCAATTTATAGACTGTTAAATTTAATGCAATTTAAACATGGCTAAACCGTTTACATATATGTAGCTGGATTTTTTGTTTTGATTTAGACAATGGCTATTTATAAAAACATGCATGTGAACAAATAAATATTGACCTCCAATTCTATATGCGTGCATGTTTTAATAACATACACAGTAAGATTACATCCTACTTGAGAGCGTCTTCTTCGTTTAAACCTTGATAGGCACTCAGTGATAACATATTGTCATCAAACCATGTGACAGTGATCTATTAATAGGTTCCACTTAGTTCAGTACATGTTGACATAATTTGCAGTACATGATACCAACATAAGTAAGTCAAGTTTGTTTTGATGTTCAAACTGATTAACAACATAAAACTTAATAATGTATTTTTTCAACCTGTAACAGAACATTATACCAAACTTATAGGTGTAAGATATTTTCTAAACTATATAAGAATGTAATAGTAGCCTGCTTTATAATAACCTAAATTTATATATTAAAGAATAGGCCTGCAAATTTTAATGCCTTTCACACATTAAGAGCCCAGCAGGCACAGGTCCAATTCTTGACATCATGTTTTGGTCATGTTAGTATATGACATCAAGCAACTATCACTCGGACATGATTTAAGGTGGTCATGTCATCTGACACAAATCTGACATCCAGTTTATGTGACATGACATGACTTTATGTCAATAACATACCTACAATATCAACTAGATGACAAAATGATAACCAGACCTAATGTGATTGTATTATCCTATTCAATGACATAAAATTGACACCATCCCAACATGACTTTTTGTAGTCATGTCAAATGATGAAAATATGATGTTCGAATAATATGATGTGACCTGATATTCTACTCGGGCATTGTTTCTGACATCTTAATGATATTAATATGATGTCACTTTGTTAAAACATTTCAAGTGGAGTATCATCATATCATTTGAGATCGGATTAACATCAGTATTCTATAAAATTATATCATTTTTAGGAATATTACAAATGTAATATCATCCTGTACACCAGCCAGGGTCATATTAGGACAGGCCCTCAGCTTTTTCACATGAGTAGGGTCAAACCTAGGCAGAGGTGACAACCTTTGATTAGATGCTGAACCTACTAACTTGGCCTCTAGTCTCTGTGATGTTGCTTTGACAAAAATAATTAAGTTTTGGTGCAGACAAAACAATTATGTTTAAAACTGTAACTAAAATGCTGTGTGACAGCAAAAATTTACAAGAAATATGTTGTTTTGTAAACAAATGTATACTTTAGTGTTTGCAACCAAGCCAAAGATTGAATAAATGAAGATAAAAGTTCAGAAAAAGGGCTTCTAATATTCAAACTTTTGTACCCATAATTTGTATCTTTACAAATGGTATAAATTTTTGAACTGGTTCCCACTGAACATTAATTATTTTCTCCCATGGAATAATCTTTATAGTACATGGAAATCACTTAAGGCTGTGTCAGGTAAGTGTACACAAATGGTAGTTAAAGCAATGTAATGTGATATTAACTGTGAAAACGAATTGTTATTAACCAATATTTTTATTACTGAAAATTATTTTCAGCACTTGTGAAATGATGTCAATCAGATTTTTATATCAGTACATCAAATTGATGTCAGTTTCTGATGTCATATAGACATGAAGTCAGTCCAAATTGGGCGATCATATTGATGTCTTATGCTGATATCAAATTTATATCGGCTACTAGATGTCATTTTTATGGCTTTTGGAGATGTCAAATAGACTAGGCTACTAAAGATCTGTTTGACATTTAACATATGATGTCATTTCGAATTTCAAATAAGCATCAGTTTCTGATGTCTTGCCCAGTGTCTTTTTGATTTCTTTTTGATATCCTATTGCCTGCTGGGAGGGCTGTTCCACATCCACAGGTGAGAAGTGAACCCACCATTAAAAAAAATTGTTTCAGGGAGGTTGATCTTTTTTGTTCTGAATGCCCGTAAACCATGATCAGAACATTTAGTACCAACTAAACCATCAGTTTTGGACTGGTGGGAGGTGGCGAATGGGATGTGGGGTGATTGGCTTGATTTATTTGGATTAAACATCACTTAAACACATTATATAGGTTATATATCACAGTGGCTAGTTTTAATGGCAGAGAAAACCAGTATGCATACTGGTTGATCAAAATTCTGCATTGTCCACATACCAGGCACCAGTGAACTGGATTTGGCACGAGGAGTGAATAAAATTCAAATTTTGTGTGAAGGTTAATATTACATTAGCCTTGCATATGGCTCAAGTATCCTTTTAATTAAGAGAAAATATACAGAAGAAACATTCAGTTTGCATAATGTACTATTACATCTACATAGGGGGCTCGGTGGTGTAGCGGTTAGAGTTCTCACCTCCAACCTCTGAGGCCGCCGGTTCGAATCTCGGGCCGGGTGCTTTATGTTGGAAAGTTGGTAGTTACTTGCCGATGCCCCGTGGTTTACAGTGCAGTATGCACTGGTTTTCTCCACCTGTTATCTGCTCATCGCAATATGACCCTGGCTGTTGAACACGACAGAAAACAAATAAATAAATATTACATCTACATATACTGGATTTTACACAAGCATATGTCTTGGACGGAGCAAACTCTCAATTTATATCTCCTAACATGTATGAATGCCAAATATCTGTGTACAAGTATGAAAACATATGGAACAAACACGAGCCTCAAGCAAGGCTATGTGACTGTAAACTAGTTATGTGGTTGCACTGTTCAAATCACAATGGCATGAACTGGAAAGAGAGTCCACTGCGAAGATGTTCAAAGTTTATAGCCCAGTTAGCCTTGTGTAAGGCTCAAATTTGCAAGATATTCTTTTCAAACATGCACACAAATATTTTGTATTCATAAATTTTATTTATTTATTTGGGGTTTTACGTCGCTTTCAACACTGTACAGGTCATATCACGACGGGTAGTTGGAAGGGCAGAGGAAACCAGTTCATCACGTTTTTGCATAAACCTTAATATCTCATTTATTTATAAAGATATCTTCACCAAATTTGCAGGGAATGTTTATGGCCATGAAAACCTGTCTCTGCAAAATTTTAGCTTCCTTTTGAAAAACAAAATGGCCACTATAGATAATTGTTTGAAAATCATAAAGGTGCTCTAAATCTTGAAATATTCCAGCTAGCTTCATCAAATTTGCACTAAAGCTATATGGCTAGAAAAGCTAGCCTGACAGTAGTTTTGGCCTAGTTAAAAAAAAAAAAAATGGCCGCCATATCACATGTTTAATGTCAAACGGGGTTATCCTATTAAAAAGGCCTTATATCTCCCCAAATATTGCTCCTAGAGGTTCGGAATGTGAAAACAGCTTGTTGAAAGTCATGGCCTGGGAATCTTTTTCAGGTATTGAATTTGACCTTTGACCCCTGCTTCAAGGTTAAATAAGGTCGTCACACTAAAACGTCCTTATTTCTCCCTTATTATTGGTGCTATGGCTTCAGATTTTAAAGACAGACAATAAAAAGCAAAGGCCATGGTCGAGAGATTGGCCTCATTTTTGAAAAATAAAATGGCTACCATAGCCAATTGTTTAAAAATCATAAATTAAGTTGTTCTAAATCTCGAAATATTCCAGCTAGCTTCATCAAATTTGCACAAAAGATGTAAGGCTAGAAAAGCTAGCCTGATAGTAATTTTGACCTAGTTCTAAAAAGAAAATGGCTGCCATATCACATGTTTAATGGGGTTATGCTATTAAAAATGCCCTATATCTCCCCTAATATTGCTATGGCTTCAGAATATAAAGAAAATTTTGGCCTTATTTTGAAAAACAAAATGGCCACCATACCCAATTATTTAAAAATCATTAAGATGCTCTAAAACTTGAAATATTGCAGCTAGGTTCATCAAATATGCGCAAAATATATATGTCTAGGAAAGTTAGCCTGATAGTAATTTGGCCTAGTTTTGAAAACCAAATGGCCGCCATATCATATGTTAAATGGGATTATCTTATTAAAAAGGCCTTATATTTGTTACTAGGGGTTCCAGATGTGAAAACAACTTATAGGAAGTCAAGGCCTGAGACTCATTTCCAATTTCTGGCCTTTACCTTTGACCCCTTCTTCAATATCAAGTGGGGTTATCTTACTACAAAGGCCTTATATCTCCTTTAGTTCTCCATTATTACTAATTCTAAGGTGGGAGATAACCGCTGTGGCGGTGGCTTTGTTTTGAATGAAGAAGCATGCATTTAAATTCCATTACTTTAATTTTTATTCGAAACGTCTCTATGTCACCTTATGCCCAGGTCACACAGTGGCGAGGGTGCTATGATGATATCTGCGAATACAGAAGAACAGAGGCGACTTCAAATTCACCAGAATTCGCCAAAAAAAAGCGGGAAAGTGTAGTCACGTGATGAAAGATCTTCATACTTCTACGACCCCTCTATGATGTTCTACGATACCTTTCGAATGTCCCGAGACAAAGCAAGAATATACAAAGAATATACCCTACGAACTGGTGAAGATATCTGGCGAATTTACCCATAAATCAGCTACAAGTAGGGGAGAATGAATGCGATACTTGAGGAATCTTCTACGACAAAGGAAGAACCAGTTGAGAACAAGGAAGAATATTTGGCGAATTTACTGAGAACAAGAAGGTAGTACGATTTGCTGGAGAATGTCCTACCACAGAGCTACGATGTAGAAGAATCTGCTACCAATAGTGGCGAATTCTAATGGCGAACTAAAAAATGGCCACGAATCGGCGAATACCGGCGATAGTTTTGAACAGTTTGAAACTGTCGTAGCTAGATGACGATCCATGGAGAATGGTGGAGAACAGTGAAGATGGACCAAAAATTTGCTACCAACAGGGAAGAATTTCAGGATCGTGCATATTCGCCACTAAAAGTAGCCACAGTGTGACCTGGCTTTTACATAGAGATAAATTTGACACTAATGTATCTTGCTCCAATTGTCGTCATAAGTTGTTCATTGGCCCTATTGTGGTTGACATACTTTTTTTTCGGGGACAAATGCAAGTTAACACATACATTTTCGGGTGTAGGAACGGAAAATAATAATAATAAGAAATCAAAATAAAATATGATATGTTCTGTACACTTAAGGGTTGTCTTGCAATACATAAAATAACTACGTTAGAAGCTATGATTTTTGCAAATTCCATTCAGTTGCATAGAATAGACGACACATAAAAATTCTCATTATAGTAATGCACAAACTTGAAGTTCTCTGAAAAAAAAATGGTGTAATGTACCCGTCAACCTTATTTTTGCCTTGAATATTATCTGAAACTAACAAAATGGTCTCAACACTATCGAAAGTCACTCGTGGACTGCTGTGTGTACACTGATGGTATGCACGGTAGAAGTCATGAAGGAAATGTCAGTGAATTTTTTTATTTTTTTTTGGGGGGGGGGGGGGGGGGGGGGGGGGGTAGATCTGTGTGTATATTTTTCTTGTGTAATTTTAAACTTCCATGTTTCAGATGATGCTTAGAATGTATATAGTAAGACATACAAAATTATAGCCATAGCATTTTTGAATTTACCCCCCATAACAAGTTTAGTAAAATTTACTGAAATTATGCAACAGGTTAGGTAAAGTGCCTAAAATGTCTTGATAATACAAAATGAGATAAAATGTCTCGCAGTTCAAAATAATATACAATGTGGTTTCCATATGGTGATATTAAAATGTACCATATATTTTGAATGTTGTTTTTTTTGTTTTTTTTTTTTTTTGGCTAACGACCGTTTTACAGTACTGTATCAGGAAAAAAAAATGACAATGGGTTAATATGATAATATGCTGACCATGTAGCAGACTTGCTGTCACTCTTTGGAATCACCTATATGGTCACTGATGCTATCATACTTGGACACCTCGTCATAGGTGATCCTTATCACACTTAATGTTTTATTAAGGGTGGCTAGCCATACAATATATTATTACTCTGATTGCCAACATATAATTCGTTTTTTTAAATAATAAAAATAATTTTAATTAATAAGTTGCACAAGTTACGAAATATATTCAAGTTTAGTGCTAGACACAGCGCAATACATGTACATGTATATTTATTGTAAAAATCTGAGGTTCAGAACTCTAATTAAATTTTCCGTTTTGATGCAGTTGATTCAGTTGTGTTGAAATCAACTTTTGATGTGTATACAGTCCTACCTATAATCAGTGCCTAATATTTGTTGCCTTCCATGAAGCTTCACTACAAAATGTGGTTTTCTTACCTCTCGGCCTAAATGACAAAAAAAAAAAAAAAAAAAAAAAACGCTGAAAATACTATTTGAAAACCATTTGGCTGTATGTATGCAAAACCACAAAGAGGTTGTGTAAAACATACACATTGAAAAGATCCTTTTATATAAAAAATTCTTAGAATAAGTTCAATGTTGTGTGTGTGTGTACTAAAGATTCGGCCTACATTTGTGCTATCTCAAGTAAAGCCTTTGTTCCACTATTATACGGAAGCCTATGAGGGTCATATGAGTGAAATAAAAATAATTTTACAAGTCGTAATTACGATTTACTATCTTGTAATTACAAGATATGCTATCTAGTAATTACAAGTTACTTCTTGTAATTACGATATGTGTTTCTTGTAATTACGAGAAACCACATCTTGTAATTACAAGAAAGCACATCTCGTAATAACAAGAAACACATCTTGTAATTACAAGATAGCACATCTCGTAATTACAAGATATAACATCTTGTAAATTACAAAATGTCATATCTTGTAATTACGAGATGTATTTCTTGTAATTACGAGATGTGCTTTCTTGTAATTACGAGATGTGCTTTCTTGTAATTATGAGATGTAGTTTCTCGTAATTACCAGATGTGCAATCTTGTAATTACAAGAAATAACTTGTAATTACTGATAGCATATCAAGTAAGTCGTAATTACAAGATAGTGTATCTCGTAATTACGACTTGTGAAATTATTTTTATTTCACTCATATGACCCTTATAGGCTTCCATACTATTACAATTATCCTTGCCGATTGTTTTACAGTTCTTAAAAATTCCTGCTTGGGAGGGTTCAGCAAGTGTTCTGGACCCAATCATGTCTTCATGATAATTACAAACCATTTCAATTTTCGTAAATCTTTTTGCAATCATCAGATTATGGGTTCTGGAATCTTATCTTAAACCTACCATAAACCTGTTGTGTTGTTTGAAAACTCATCTTTTTGATCTTAAGTGGGTGTTGAAGCAATCTTAGCATTCGTGAACTGCAGTGGAGAAATTTCCCATTGGTCAGTCATGGAGCAATTAATTTGCCTTTGGTCAGTCATGTACCTTAAAGATCAGATTGCAAACTCTTAAGATCACATCGCAAAGCCTTAAGATCCAAGCGCAAACTAATCAGATTAGAAAATTATTCACTTTATGAATGGCCTCTCAAATACGATTGTTAACCTGAACATAGACACATGTCTCTGAGGCTACAGAGGGAGGTGAGGTATTGAAGGGACTGGATATATATGTAGAATTCGCAGAGTCCTTGCGGGTCTCCCAGGCAGGGAGGGCAAAGGAGGTGTCTGCTGAGGCTACTAAATATGGATCCATAGGCATTGTGGGCATTAGGTTGTGGAAGGTGGTGACAGTATTGGTGATGGCATGCAGCTTAGTCTCTGGCTCGGCATTGGTGCACTCAGCTGTTGCTGTGGAGTAATTTGATGTTGGACTGGTCGCTGCACCTGCTGTTGGTTGGGCAACTGGCTTTGTGATTGGATTGGTTTCTGTATTGTTTTGGAACTAGTTGCTGAATCTGCTGTGGAGCTGGTTGCTCCATCTGCTGCTGCATGGGCTGAAATGTCTGCTGTGGTCGACCGAGCTGCTGGACTGCCATTGGCTGCTGTGAAAATAAAAGCTGTGTGAATGATGCAGAAGACCCAAAGTGCTGACAATAGCCTGATTCAATAAACATTGTTGTTATTGTGGCTACTGCTACCTGTCCTTTAATTTCAGGCTCCTGATCAAGGAAAATCTGTCCATGTGGAAGTCATTGAATGAATCTTTTGAGAAGTTCTTAAGTTATGATCGAAGCCAATCACAGTAGGCAGCTGTCAGGTCATTTTGTGTTTTCTGGGACAGCATGTGCTCTAGTTTGTCTGGGCTTCTAGCTGAAACTCTGCCTCATTAATGATTTGTGAAGTACATGGTTAAGTACTTGGTGGGTTTTGAGAAAGGGTTGGGGAGGCACCTGACAATCTCTTCAGCTCCTCAGTCGATGTATGTCCGCCACTAAGTGGTAACAACTCCACTGACATGCCCTCTGTGGCTGCTCTTTGATGGCCTGGATACTGAGGCCTTGCATGCAGATTTGAAGACATTCTTCGAACAGAAATGATGCACAATAGGAGTGTGAAGGAAGGAAAAATGTCTTTCAAGCATTTCTGCCTAGTCATCAGATGAACAGATTAAGTGTGTATTAATTTGCTGTATACTGCCCTTTGGCTCTTAAACCAGCGCTTGCAGGCCTCCTTGATCATCTTATTCTCTGCACAGAAAACATTCCACATTTCCTCCCACTTGTGGGGGTCTTTGTAGTCCATGGACATTTGTTATATAAGAGTTTGTTATCATTCAGAAAGTCTAAAAGCTTCATCTTCTGTTCTTTTGTGAACGCAGCTGGAGCTGCCCTCTTGCCCTTTGGATCATCTCTCTCCTCAGTCAGTACAAGCTGTCCCAGTCATCTCCCATATATTCTCTTTCTAGTCTCCATCGTAGCCTCCTGAGTAGCCCCCCTGTGTAGCCGCCTGTTTTGCCTTAATTTCTGGACCCTCCTGGGTGAAACTAGACTTTACTCAAGTTCTTTTGTCTTAGGTATTATATGAGGACTGAATGACTTTTTTTCCAAGAATTTGGTGCTGACAAAAGTTTGTATTTCATGAGAGAGTAATATCCCCACCTGTCAGGATGGATTCATAATGATTCCATGTGTGTCAGATTTGAAGGAATAAAAAATACGAAGACTTGGAGCAAGTCCAGGGTGAAACTGCCAACCTCATGCTCTAGACTTTTGGTATCTTTGTCTGTTTGTCTCTTGCAACAGCCATTCTTTTTTGCTTCTTCTTTACTGGCATTTCGGATATGTTTTAAAAACCCTATAAAAATCAACTCATGAAAAATTGAAAAAAAAAAAAATGCCAATGAGTGGCAAGTAAGTGGATCAGTTACCTAAAATAGGAATTTGTATTACTTTTTGTTTCTCCCTGTGTATTTAAAACCAGCAACACTAGATAAATAGTTAAACTTTTAATATATTTGTAAAGTTAAATTTTAAATGACTTCTTTGAAATACACCAATAACACCTGTAAGTAACAATTTTAACTTTAAATAAAATTGTCATATCATACCAACAGAAGAAAAGCCAATATACATGTACACAGATAAAATTGTATAGATACATATACATACACTGTAATTTGTTGTTTGGCATTGTAGTTTTTTTCCTGGAATAAGAGTGAGTAACGACAAACCTAGCGACTCATTTGACTTGGCAAATTTGCGATTTTTCCTGCTAGTCAGCATGTTTTTAAGCCCTAGCCTAGGTAGAGCTTGCACTTCTAGAGATCACTTTTTTTTGTCTCCGGACTTTCATTCATTAATCGTGGCAATGGCTGTATCTTACAGAAGTCAAGCAGCGATGGGGTACGTTAGTGCTGGGATGTGTTACCACTTCAGTGCACTACTCGTGTTTCTGATGGCTTTGTGCTCGTGCTAGGGGACCGAAACACCTTTCGGCCTTGCTTTTATTCAGATCCATATAAAAGATACTGCAAATAAAAGTGCTAATGAAAATTTACCCCTTCACTGGTACCTGAAAATCACCTTTAGTATGAATATGAATAAAATTTAACCCCACGAAAGTGGCCCTGTAAATTATTTTAGGTGTTACCAGTATCACTAAATGTATGACCACACGCCACTAACTCATGAAAATGACTACTGGTATGAAGATCCCAAATGGTATGATCACACCATTGATCACTGAAACTTACTGTTGATGGGAATATCAGTGGAAATAGAAATGAAAATAAAAATATATATAGCTACACCACTGGCCTCACGACCACCTAAAATCTCAACCCACTGTAAATCCAAGAATCTAATACCCCATTTACATTACAGGCTGTAGGTGAAGCATCTCTGTCCTTGGATCGCTTTCGTGTGAACAACTCCGATGAAATGGGGAAACCTGGAGGCTGTTCTGCTGCTGAGAATAACTTTTAACCACGGACGTTCCGGCTCTAGTGTGAATGGAGCATAAGTTCTTGCTCAGCAGGGTAGAGTTTAAAACACAGATTACCATGTTTGCATAACTTCACTTCTTTATTTTCTTTAATATATGATGTACTGCCCTGTGGCACCAAATGAAAATACTCACTAGAAGAACTGTGCTTTGATTTTTTTTCACAGATAATCGACTATTAACTGATGATTTGTAAGTTTTCATTAATAACAAGGCCACTGCTGCAGCGGTTATCTCCCCCTTAGGATAAGTAATATATGAGAATTAAGGGAGATATAAGGCCTTCGTAGTAGGATGACCCCACTTGACACTGAAGAAGGGGTCAAAGGTCAAAGTCAGCAATTGGAAAAGATTCCCAGGCCATGACTTCCTATAAGTTTTTTTCACATTCCAAACCCCTAGTAGCAATGATAAGGGAGAAAAAAGGCCTTTTTAATAGGATAATCCTATTTGACATTAAATGTGATATGGTGGCCATTTTGTTTTGCAAACTAGGCCAAAATTACTATCAGAGTAGCTTTCCTAGCCATATATCTTTTGTGCAAATTTGATGAAGCTAGCTGGAATATTTCAAGATTTAGAGCATCTTTATGATTTTCAAACAATTGGCCATGGCGGCCATTTTGTTTTTTCAAAATGAGGCCAAAATTTTGCACAGACATGTTTTCATAGCTATAAACACTCCCTGCAAATTTGGTGAAGGTATCTTTATAAATGAATGAGATATTAAGGTTTATGTAAAAACGTGACAAACAGACGCACGCACGCACGTATGGATGGCTTTGGCCGCTGGGGGGAGATAATAATAGAAACATTTATATAGGGCAAAACTAATTGAAGGATTGTCTAATGCACTGGAATCAGAAAAAGAGTCCTTCTAAAAACCGAGCAAATGTCATAACCCAGTAAATGCCCACCAGGGGAGGATAACTATGGTGGTGGATATGCTAGTCTTTACAGGTAAGTATATGCTCCTGTTGTGCAGTGGCTGTATACGATTCTTTAGCATATTTTTGTCTGTGTAGCAATAATGATAACCCTGCAGACATATATGAGTACATAATGATTGCGTTTTGACCTGGGTTTTTTGTCAAACCTCCTGTGAGTTTGATTCCATTTGTATGATTTTCAATTTATTGCCTATTCATACATTGGTTAACAAAAGTACCATGGAAATACACTGCTCGTTTCATTTGTCAATGATTTATGCAAGTGATTAATTGTGGTGGTTTGGCCGCCAAGTAAAACTTCTAACTGTGGGGTATATTGCCCATAGTGTTAATGAGACATCACACATAAGAAATGTTATCTGATAGGTAAAAAAAACACCCACAACTAGTTTTTGATGTACCACATGACATTGATCTATTTGACAGTGAAATCCTAAATAAATCCTTTGTTCAAGGCAGTTTTAATTATTGCTTTGACATATACATGAATTATGTGGCACTTGCCATGAATATGGCAGGATGATAAAATTTTGAGTCATATTTCATATCGGTGAGGCATCAGTGATTATAAATCCTCTTTGACTTATTTGATGACAAATCTTCTTAAAAATATTCTTCTGTTTCACTGGAATTTCACTTGAAAAAGTAAGACCTGATTCTGCTCAATAGAATTTTACTTCAAGCTTGCTAGGGCAAAACTGGTACAGGATCCTTCATTAGTGTACTATGATTCACTGAGAAAATGTCTGTTTAGAAGGCAGTGTGAAATCCAAACTCTTACAAAATGTACTCATCATTGTTTCAAAAACCTCCTTCAAGTGAAGATTTGTAACAAGGTCTATCTTTATGGGATTGGCTGAATATCTTGTCAAATGGTAAACGAAGATATACGCCTGTTGACAAAATTATGAACAGCTTAATTATAGAAAATGAACTTTATTTGGATCTCTAAGAAATTTATATGACAAATTTTACGAAAAAATACCCAAACCTTACAAAGCTGACAGAAATAATTGGCTATTAAATCTCATTATATAATTCTAACAAGGAAGTATATGTATTTGTGGCCAAAGGTTTTGAATTAAATATTTTCATTTACAAAATAAAGTGCAAAATACTGTCTCATAGCAGTAAAAATTTAAAGTAATCATTATAGACAAAAAGTTGGAACTTTTGATAGGTCTCTTTAGTTCAAGACAGCCACTATGTTTATTGAAATATATATGTTTTTTTATGAAACTTCTGTAGTCTATTTTGTGTCAAAATTTCATAAGCATAAAACTAAGAATATACATATATGGTGATAATTATCACACTCCACTTAAAGTCCTGTTTTTTTCACCACTCTTTTGTCAAACAGTAAATTATCTCTCCAATTTTAAAGTGACACTTTGGAAGAAGCAATCACCTTTCGATTGGCAAATGATGAGCTAAAGCAGCCAGAAGGTTTTTTGTGTTTGTTGGATCCCAACTCACAATCCCAACTATAGAAATTAATCAGTTTAGTCAGTGTCGGTAGGGACACTGGTCCAATCTTGTTGGTTTGTCACTACAGCTAGTCGTAGCTTGATATGGCTTGTCGGCTAGCGGTTTATGGTAGCTTCCCATCTAATCATGGAGAAAGTATCCCAATCTCAAGTCACGCCAGGAGGTTGATCCAGACAAGCCGAGATGCACTACATACTGTCAGGGAGTTGAAACTGACCAATATTTTTTCGCATGCTTTCCTCTGGATTTTTGTTCCTGATCCCTGACTCTGGTAACCGACCTTTTTGAGTTTGAATTTGATGTAAAATACAAACTTTGGTAATATTATAAGAGTGTGCATATAAAATGGACAGTCCAACACTAGGCAGAGAACATAACCCTATGAGCACCTGCCAGGGAGGATGACTATATTGGTGAGCATACCAATCTAAACAGGTATGTCTTGAGTTAGCTGCGGTAACTGGAAATGGTCTGTTGGGATCTGAAAATTACTGGAAGACCTATTTCCTCCATTCAACTATATTTGTATATAACATATTTGTTAGATTAGACAGTTTCAGTAATATATTTCTTTAAGACATTTGTCATTGAGATCCCTCTGTCTTGGCTGCTTGTATTTGTTCTTGCTACTTGTAGCTGTGTTACAGCTTCTCGTTTTTGAAGCCTGACTTTTATTTTCAGTCCTACAGCTTCTTTTGGCCACTTTCCATAACTAATCTTCCTGTAAAAATAAACAAAATTGAAGCTGAATGATCCTTTTCGGTGGAAAGATTGGTCACAACAAATCTCACAAGTTGACTTTCCTTAAGTATTTTTGTCATAGGTATTATATTAGGACAGCATGATTTTTTTTACCAGAATTTGGTGCTGACAACAGACTTTTATTTTAGTATCACCTTTTACAGAGACATATGAGTGAATCGTAACAATCTTAAACTTGCCAAATATGGGGTTCAAGTACCTGAATAGGCATTTATTTCTCAACCAACACAGTAAACAAGAACTTTGTCATTTTACAACCTGAATCTCAAGAACTTGCATACCAAGAAAGAACCTGTCTCAATACATATTAATTTGAATACTCTGGTATCCTAACTTCTATTACACTGAATTACCAAATTCATAATTTGTTGTGACGCTTTTATGTCATTTCTATATCGTGTTGCAGACTTTGAGTGAATTTTGTTTCTTGGCCCCCTGTTTCAATGGTGAGTGGGTTTTATATTTCTCTTTTTTGTCATCATATCAATGAAAACGTATTAGATCAGTTAATGCCCCCAAAATGATTAAAGTAGCTACTCCACTGTCAAAATAGCACTGGGGTAATCCCGATTTTGGCTGTCCAGGGTCGCTATTGTCGCTGTGCAAGGACTATCTTGTACTTTGCTGTCTTTTGGGCTGCATGTGTACTAAACTTGGGATTGACAAATAAAATTCCATGTTTAGAGTCTGCTATGATTGTAAAATGCCACCGGCTGCTCCTGGTGATCCAGGTGACCTGGGGTGTCACCACAGGTGACCTTCATTCATCCCAAAGAGACTCTGACTATACATGATCGCACAGATGAAACAAGACACTACCACCCCCACATCTCCACACAGACAGCCCTAACAAGAGGGGAAAGAGGCAGAGGTGTGCGGCCACAGCAACTGAGAATTTATTTATTTGGGGTTTTACGTCGCTTTCAACACTGTACAGGTCATATCACAACGGGTAGTTGGAAGGGCAGAGGAAACAGTACATACAGTTCGTCAGGGTTCTGTACTGTAAATTGCCGACCAACGGCAAGCAACTACCAGCTTTTCCACTTGAGGCCGTGCCGGGAACGAACCCCGGCCTCAGAGGTGGGAGGCGAGAGTGTTACCACTCTGCCACCGTGGCCCCACAGCAACTGAGAAGGATGATATCAGATTCAACTTGGACGGTCCAGTGGAGGAGAAAGGAGAATCACAGGTACAGTGGTTTCAAGCATTGCAATTAGCAGTGGCCATTTGCCCCTCCAAGATGTAACACCGACCCCTGAGAGTGAAAGCTTCAGATGTCGACATCAGTGCATTGGGATCAGAGGCTAGCTCAAGAGTGGATTCATCCACATGGAAAAGGCGCCAAACTTGTAGAAGTTTTGATGACAGCGACCCCTCTCGTTACACATTGGAGATGATGGTGGGGATGATGAACCACTTCATGAGTTCCATAACCACACCCCAACTGGGAAACCCTACTGGGAAGCCCAAATCTAGATGCACAGCATGAAATGGGGACATTGGTTCTTTATCCATCTCAGCAGAAGACATCAGCACCTAGTCCTTATATTTTGATGGTCAGTTTGGTCAAATATCCACAGTCATCTCTGTCACCTTATGTAATTGGATGTATAGAACAAAGGAACATTAACACACCAAAGAATCTCCAACAAAAAAAGAACGCCAACCAACCATGACAGCAAGAGCCACATCTATCACAAAGACCGCTAGCAAACCTCTAGTCGACACCAATCTTAAGATTCATTTACGTGCCTCTTCCACCTGAGATGGATGTCCTGAGAAAGACTTAAGCAATATTAGCCCTTCTAAGAACCACCCAAAAATAAAGTGAAGGGCTTGCGAATATAAATATTTGCAAATATAAATGACCAAACTCGAATATTTTAAAAAAAAATATTCTTGTCAGCACTACTGTCCATACGTTGAGTGTGCATGCATGTAGCCCATGCAAACCACGTTTCACTTCACTTTAATTTTGCAAAGATTTTCACCATGGTTGAAGGACAAGTCAAGAGCAACTTGTTGAGTTCCGAGCATTGGGAAATGTAAGCAACAATAGTAGTCCTAGAGCCATCAACGGTTGATGGGCTTCTGTTAGGGTTCTGCAACAGGTACATTAAAGTTTGACATTTGTTTTACAGAGGGCGAGAGGTCCACCGAATTCTCTCTGCACCATTTTTCAAATAGGGCCCACTTTGACTAGTAGATAGTCCTAGTTGAGGGACTTTGAGGGGTAGCAATTCTCTCTACCACCTCCACAGAGAAGCCTTGTTCTTGAAGTTTTTCACGCCTACACACCAGGCATGAAGGTTCAGATGTTGTGTGTCATTGGTCTATTCCACTGGAATTAGAGAGGTCCTTATGTACTCTGGTGTTTTCATTTTGAAATTTTCCACATTCAAGAAAGTCTTTAGCCTGCTTAGTTATATGACCAGCCTCCATTTCAGTTGAGGCTTTGGGACTATAACAGATGGCATTTCTCTGTCTACTCTTTCTCCAGCGTTCTTGATCAGGAGAGACTGGATACAAGAGGCAAGAGCTAGGTTGTTTTGGTGGTCCTTGCATCCTGAGATGATCAGGGGTTGTCTGGGTAACTTTGGTTTGTTGGAAGAACATAACCATCTGTGATAATGTTCAACACGCTGTTTGAGCAAAATTCTTTTAGTCAATCTCTCCTGAAAGAACTGAGGTGACCTTCTACTGGTGGAATGTTTGAGGCTTCTTAGTCATTGGGGAAGGGGTTTCCACATCCTCTGCTCCTGTGGTCGGGCGTGACAACCCTTGTTGGTTCTGTTATTTGAATTCCCCTTGACTGATTGCTGCTTAGATTGGAATTCAATCCATTGGGGCACTCCCTGTAAGATCCCCTTTTGTTATGGCGGAGGCTGGTTTTGTTAAGGCCCGAAGCCCTGAATGAGTGCCCTTCTCCGTTTTTCACCAACTATGAATGGAATAATTGGGATGGGAGATGGGTGACTTCCAGAGTTCCTGATGGTCTCTTTGAGGTCAGGCTCTGCATCCCTCCTAATAAGACAGGCATTGCCCATAACATAAAAGTGTCTTTGGAGCATATTGGCTAACGCCTTGCTATGGCAGGCTAAGGGCCCTCTGCTATATATGGATACTCTTGTCAAGGATGCCCAAGTAGTCATTTGTTCATGGCCCTCTCAGGGTTGGCATCTTTCTGACAGTGATTCTTACCCCATTTGACTGTGGCTTTTATACTGTCCCTATAATTTTTTTTTTATTTTCCATAATTAGGTTACACCTGATTGAAGGCAGCTGAAAAAGTGAGGGTATAGGTATTTTGTCTAACCTGGAATTCAAAGTCTTTGACCAATTTGAAGGGAATGTTTTCCTGACAGGGCACTAGTTTGGCTAGGAGATATGCATGGTGGAGGATCAACCCCCTCAGAGGAGGGTTTCAAAACCCCTCTCAAATCCTGTGGTAGACCAGGCCACTGGCTGACACTATCACTGACAGTTTGTTAGGATGCTTCTTTCGCTTCTCTGGCTTTTTTTGGACAATAATGGTGTCTGGTTCAGAGCCCGAGACAACATCTGAGAGGTGGAGGAAGAGGGGAGCCCAACAAACTCAACCTCCATGGGTGCTCTCGGTTGAGGCTATCAGCCCTAGGTTAATTATCCAAGACTTGGCTAGTGCTGGGTATAGGATCCCAAATAGTGGTCTGGTGTACCACTGGATCTGAGGGGGGTTTTGAAACCGAATCACCAGGGGCCCTGATCTGCTTTTGCAGTGATTTTTGTTGCTCAGTCAGTTTGTTGAAAACCCCATTTGTTGCTGCATTTGGAGCTGGATTTGAGATTCCAATGACCTCTTAATTCTTTTCTGTAACACAGTACAGGAGTTTCTGAGACAAACTGTGGTGACTTGAGTGATAAAGCCTCCACATCCATCTGTTGAGGCCAAGGAGAGGAATGAAAGGTATTAGAAGGTTTCAGAGGGGATTGGTAGGAAATCTAAGCTAAGGATTCTAATTCTTGTTGGGAACCCCCAAAACATGACCTCTCCATGCTCGGTGTCACCCAGTAATTCGGATTCCTCTTCAGACTTCAGACTTCTGACTTTTTCTCTGATATCATTTTCTATTAGCAATTTTACTCTTCTGCTCTTCAGAAAACGACTGTCAAAACAGACAAACTGTACTGCCAGTAACACAGAAGTCGTCCCTTTTTCCAGCTTCTCTACAGGTAGGGCAGTAGTTATGTAGGTTGAAATCAAAAACAGAAATTTTAACAATTCAAAGACTGAAACTTATTGGGGTTTAGTTGTCGAGACAACATGCTAGCTTGTGTATGGGAGATGCGGATTGAAAAGTAAAAATAAAAAAAAGAATATTTATCCTTTCTGTGAAACTACACAAATATTATGATCTACAATATTAAATAAACAGAACGGTTGAAAATGTGCATCCAACAATACATATATCCAGTAAAATGAATGAAAATACATTTCTGGTAATTTAATGTGGGTTGACCAATACTGCAGCCAACGAAAAGAAGGAAGGTATGTACTACATGACTCTCTACGTCCCCCAGGGGCAGCAGGTGCTGCCACCGATAGGACAGTTTGGTTATTATAAACTCATTTTTCTTGGGTTGGCCAAACTGTCTGCGGCCTCCTGAGACAGCACTTAGTCCCACATGGTAAGCTATTGTAGTGCAATAAAATGTATGTTTTTGTGGATGAAGTTTTGTACAAGCTAAAGAGGGGTACAGTAGTATAGTGCGTAACAGACTCATGTCAAATTAGTGAGGGTATTCCTGAATTTCTAAGTATTAGGAATAGTTTTGCAACTTTTGCCACCAAGAAGCTTAAAGAAACTACCAGCTTTCTGATGTAAGGGCCATAAGCGACACTTGAACAGATCTTAGGGTTGGTGATAGGTCCTCAATTTCTAAGGTTGGATTCGAATAATATGGTTTGAAAGTCAGATAAGATGAACATCAGTTTGAAAAATTGTAATTTGCATGTTAGTAAGATAAAATGTAAATGCAATAACTATATAAAGCCAACTTTAACATTTTAAAGCTAAAACAAACCTTTTAAAAGCAACTTTACAATGTACTTAGGTATTTACTCTCCACATGTGATAAGTCGTACAAAGTAGTGAATGTAATTGAACGTTTAGTAACTTAGTCTCGATATGGTAAAACTGCATAATCTCATGTTTAGTAACAACTAGTGATTCACTTATCATCAAATTAGGGAGGGGGCAACCGTATGATTGCCCGTGCAGGCCTTGGGCTTCCTTTTTTCACGTCAAAATCTTTGTGAAATCAAAAATGGTTTAAACAGGCTGGCTAAAACCCCGAAGCCCTAATTGCTATTGAATAACTACCCTAGGATTAGTAAATGTATGGGACCATCTTCAAAGTATAGTTTCTAGTAACATGATTTTGTCTTGGAGAGGAGGGTGGGTGAGTAAAAGTTATCTGCATAAAAATGTCTACGCCTTCAAATCCATCTTCAATATTGTGTTTAACAGGGAAAACTAAGTCAAATAGAAAATAAATGACTGATTTGATGTAGTCAAGTTAATGGAGGTGTGTAAACGTCTGTCACACCTCTGGTTTAAGGTTGCTAGAAACTAATAAAGGAGCCCCATTCAGGTCATACATAAGACAGCAATGACATTTGTGGCAGGCTAAAGTCATATCATGACATAGATTTTGTGGATCCCCCATATCTCTGTGTCCCAGAAAACACCTTTAGTGCCCAAACCAATTCTGCTGCTCAGTCGTGAGTTTGTTCCTCAAGCCTGTCACTGAGACCATAAAAGATGTCAAAATAGCATGTCATCCCTTAACTATCCAAATTCATATATTCACATGAAATTCATTTTATTTCGATAGTTTAATTTACTATCTTAAAATTATACTATATATTTTTTCTTTTTATGTTCTGAAAAGCATGTAAATTTCATTTTCCCGGGATTGTTTTGATCCACCAATCAACTTCTGTGATAGATTCTGTTAAGCCAATCAAAAGTGACAATTGAATTTACAACTTTGGTTTGTTCCAGTTCTCAGTTTCAGTGTCTAGTTACCAAAGCAGTGGAGGGAACCAGTCAGATTATTGTGTCTGCAGCAAGTGGCCAAGGTTTAATAAGTAACATTAACTTATTCAGTTACTATTATTTGTTGTAAGTTAATAAACTGGTCTGGGGGCCATGGTGGCAGAGTGGTAACACTCTCGCCTCCCACCTCTGAGGCCGGAGTTCGATCCCCGCGCGGTCTCAAGTGGGAAAGCTGGTAGTTGCTTGCCGTTGGTCGGCAGTTTACAGTACAGAACCCTAACGAACTGTATGTACTGGTTTCCTCTGCCCTTCCAACTACCTGTCGTGATATGACCTGTACAGTGTTGAAAGCGACGTAAAACCCCAAATAAATAAATAAACTGGTCTGATATTAAGTTATTTTTACAAATTGCCTGGTCTTTTAGTACAAATTGATTTTGCAAAGGCTTTTGATTCACTTTCTTGGAATTTCCTCTACAAAGTTATGAAATTTTTCGGCTTTACTGAAAATCTAATCTCATGGATTAAGCTATTTAATACTGATATACAGGCTTTTGTCTTACAATGTGGTAACTTATCTTACCCAATCCCAATAAAGAGAGGATGCAGGCAAGGAGATCCCATTTCACCCTATCTTTTCATTTTATCAGCTGAAATTTTAAGTCTCTTGTTTGAAAATACACCTGATGTAATTGGAATCAAAACTAACAAACACTCCTTCAAAATAACACAGTTTGCAGATGACACTACTCTTATGCTAAATGGTACTGTTGGCTCTCTGCAGGCAGCACTTAATCTACTTGAAGTCTTTGGATCAATCTCTGGACTTAAAATTAATTCCGAAAAAACTAAAATAATATGGATTGGGTGCAAGAAGCATTCGAAAGAGAAATTAAATGTATCATTGAACCTAAATTGGGGAGAAACAGAATTTACTCTTCTAGGAATAAAATTCTGTACTGAGCTCCATAAGATGCCCAAATTAAATTTTGATAGTGCATTACTAAGTGCACAAAAATTAATAAAATGCTGGAAACAGAGAAGTTTAACCCCTATTGGAAGAATTGCTGTTATTAAAACATTAATTTTGCCAAAATTCAACCATCTGTTTGTATCTTTACCAACCCAAGAAATTGTCCTTAAAGAAATCAATAAGTTATTGTTTAGTTACCTGTGGGAAGGGAAGCCTGAAAAAATAAATAGGAAAACCGTTTACAGGGACTACTGCTATGGGGGTCTGAAAATGATTGATATAGTCAAATTTGAAAAGTCTCTGAAACTGGGTTGGCTAAAACGTATTGTCTCACAAAATGGTTGTGCATGGTATCAACTTCTTACAGAATCAATAAAAAATATAAATAAATTTATCATACTTGGAGGAGATTGGTGCAAAAATATCCTAGATAAGGTTAATCCCTTTTGGAAGGATGTATTCCAGAATTGGATACTTATGTGCACAAGCAACATGGTTTCTTGCAACCAAGACATTCTGCACAGCTCTTTATGGTTTAATAATCAAATAAGTGTAAATAAATTGTTCTTTCCAGATTGGTTTGCCAATGCAATTAGTACAGTTGCTGATATAGTAGATTCGGCAGGGAAGGTAATGGATATAGAGTTGCTGAAAATTAAATATCATATTAGGATAAACATACTTAATTACTATACAATTAAGAAATTGGTGAATAAATTTCTAGAAATCCATAAAAAAGGAGACAACTTTGAAATAATAAGACCATTTATCCCATTCCATGCAGAAATTCTGTTTAACCCACAACAGGGAAGTAAGAAATTTTACCTTAAGTTAACAGATATAAAAAGGTCTGAACAACGGCATGAGGTCAAATGGAATCTAAGTATGATATGTAACAATCATTGGGAAACTATTTATAGGGTATGTTTCAGATCTATCCCTGATAATAATTACATTTGGTTTCAGTATCGAATAATGTACAGAATTTTAGGCACAAATGAATATCTCTATAAACTGAAACTGACAAGTTCCAACTTGTGCAGACTCTGTAATCAAGATTCAGAATCCATAGAGCATCTATTTCTCCATTGTAATAATGTTATAATTCTGTGGAATAATATCAAAACTTGGCTCCTTTCAAAAATTTCCTACAATGCAGAATGGACAAATGTTACAAAAGTTTTAGGCTATGAAAAACAAGATGAACATTTTTGGCCAATAAACTTTATTCTTATAATAACCAGACATTACATTTTCAGCTGTGCTCAAAAAAGGAAAAAACTTGATATATTTCGGCTTCAGAAGATCATACAAGATAGATACGAGGAGCAAAAAATACTGTCCAAAATTACTTCAAAAATGGAAATATATGCTAAAAGGTGGCAAACATGGGAAGGCATTTTTAACAACATATAACAGAACATAATTAACACCATACCATATGAGAATGTATATAATCCAAAGATACTTCCCATAGATATCCAAAGACAATCTTATCTTGTCTTTGAACACAACTATTCTTGTTAGATGTATGAAATTACCATTATTAATCTTTTTATTGTAACCTATCAATGTATGATTTTTTTAATGTTTGATATTGTAGAATCATGCATTTGTAAATGTATTCATTAAATACTGTCAAGTGACTAGAAAATGTTATTACAGTTATAGCATCATTTATTTTATGTTTGATATTGTAGAATCACTATTTCAAATAATTTATTCTTTATTTGTTAGGTGATGAGACATGAGACTTTATTTTACCTCTTGTTATCTTTTGCTGTGGAAAAACTTCACACATTTTCTGGAAAATACTTACCTGCATGTCTGTTTGAATAAAAAAATTTATAAAAAAAAAAAAAAAGTTATTTTTACAAGTCTAACATCTGTAAGCTCAATAAAAATGATATCTGAGTTACGTTTTGTTTGATTGGTTCTCTTTTCGTGTCTTATTGTTTCTCACAGATACAAATACAATATTACAGGGGGTTTATGCTGGAGAAGTAGGCAAAAACTAGCCTATCACCTCTGAGGTGGTTTAGAATCAGACCAGATGTTATTGGGCAAGTTAACATTTACTTTGTGATATCCAATGGTTTGCAGTGCAAAATCCCAAACCAATTGGTATTCACTGCATTGTTAGGTATGCACTGCATTCCCCAATTCCCTTAGTTACCCATTGTGAGGTTATCTGCACATTAAATTACAGGAGTTTTTCTTTTGTTACAAGTGTCCAATATCTTTCATTAATGACCAGTTGTTCTGCTCTGCAATGTAGACCAAATCATAAAAACCCCAAAATACATCCCAGAAATATAGCAATGAAAAGTAAGGATGTTAAACAATATCTTTAAAATTATAAATTAAGGAATAGGTGTAATTTAAATAGGTTAATGGCCTCTTCAGTGTGCAATATTTGAAAATAATGGACACTTACTTGGCCATTAACCTATCCTTATAGAGGTTGAGCACAGCGTTTTCTTAAAAACATAGTGTAAAGGTATGACCACAGTGTTTACAGAAATTTATTAAAACATAATTAAGGGTGCATATCAAACAAGATATCAAGAATCTACATGGTGTTAGTAGTGTGTCTAGGTCCATTTGTCAGACTACTAGACTTGATCAAGGATGACAAGTAGGGGATTGGGAGAGGTTTATGGCTTTAAAAATAAGGAGGTTGTCTTTATAAAGACATGATACGAAATAGGAAGCCAGTGGAGTTTTTCTAGGTAAGGTTTGACATGACTCATTTTGTTCAATCTGAAAACAACATGGCAGAGTGCAATTTGAACTTTCTGAAGTTCAGCAATGTTTCTGTTTAGATGTAGATTTGCACCAAGTCTTTGCATTTGTAACTATCAATAACCAGAACGGTTATATTTAAATTGGAATCTCACAGGAGTTTATTATACCACAAGCATTCTTGGGAGTAAGGGGGATAGTCTCTGAAAACAAGGTGTTTTGGTCCCCTAGCGTGAGAAATAGGTGTAATACTTTCCAAGAGTATTTCTATGAATATTGCCTTGTTACGGTTATAAATTCCCATGGTTTGTCAAAAGAATTAATTTGTTTTCAACACAGTGTAGAAATTGGTAAAAGTCCATAAGAGGGCTGTTCCATATTGGTTATGTCATTGTATACCTTGTTCTCAATAGGAAACATTCAAATTAGTCAAGGCACGTGGATTAAGATGGGTGGATTTTAACAATAGCCTTCCAAGTGGCATTTCGATTGGTGCTACAGACCTTTCAATTGATTCCCAAATCCCCCCTGAATTGCTTACAAACCTTACAAAGCCCTATACCATCTCCAATAGCAACTTAGGATGGAAAAGATTGCTTTACAAACTTTACAAAGATAGCTTTTAAGATTGCAGATGATCACAGAAAATTTTGACAAATTTAAAAGTATGAATTTATCAGGAACACACAGCATTCATCCCGACCATTCGAGAAGTCCTTAGGCTGGTCCTTAATGCTCTAGAATGTTATGGTCATGGTTTATGGACCTCCCAAATAAACAGTTTTACTTCCCACAGTGACCTGAGTATACATTAAAACACACTGTTGAGGTAAACACTTTATCATATCACTACAAATACTACACTAACAAAATTCTATTGAGTGACTATTTACATACTAATGCAAACTTATATTATTACTAAGATGTACTTTGTATATTACAATTACTTGATACTAAGAAATTACAGGCATGGTTATGTATTACAATTACCTGCCATCAAATTACAAGCATAATTACATGTGCTCGCATAGAAAAAAGGTGACACCCTATCATGTGACCCACCCTTAACTAATAAACTAACTGTATTAAGTAGGCGGGGACTTTAATGTCAAGCTTTCAGTTATGCAACTATAGTTAACAGGTGATGGGTTCAAACCCTTTATTGGTAAAATTGATGTCACAAATACTGAATTTACAGCGGTTCCAGGCTGATCCTTAATGCTCTCAAATGTTATGGTAGTGCTTTATGGACCTCCAAAATGAACAGTTTTACTTCCCAAACCCTCAGAAATGGACTATTTTCAGGATCTGAAATCTATTGGGGGATCAGCATAGTTTAACAGCCCTATAGACTGTGAATTCAATTTTAAAGATTATCAACAAATATAATGTTTCTTTCCAGGAGGTTTTTTCAAGGGGTTTTCCACACATCACAAAAGGCATATTTTAAACAAACCAAACTTAACATTGCATTTGTTGATAATCTTTTAAATGGAATTCACAATCTAATAGGGCACATCGTGATATCTTTTTCTATTAGCAATTTTACTCTTATTATTTTATATGCAAAGTGACAACACAACTTTAGTTCAAAATGTTTAAGTTTTTAAAATAAAGTTATTAAGATATTAATAAAACTATTATGATTGTGAATTGTAAATGTTTCAGTTTGGAATCATAAAAGACACAACAATGGATTATGAATAATAGTTATATGAAGTTTGAAAAATTGTGGTATACATATCATACAAGGTGCCAGTAAATAGTACTTTGAAAGGACATCAAGTATGAATTTACTTATGTACAAATTCAAGTTCATGTAAATCTAAAAATGGCTTGATCTTGTAAATTTTGAAATGTATTTAAACACTTTATAGTGCTTTAAAAAGTACAAATATACTCCAATACAAAGTACAATAACCCCAACCCTGACCCCTACACTATAAGTGTAAATAAACTATACAGCATGACAGAGCAACAAAATATGAATACCACAATTTTACAGCTAAGTATCTTTATTCTTTCTTCACCAGAGAACATTTCCCTCATTTAAAGTGGAAATTCCTAATTATTGCTTGTTTCAGCTCAGACCAAGGTGTCAGTTGTCTTTCAAGATAAATCAGTGGTTTTCTTTACATTTCAAAGAAACTAAATTTGAGCATTGTATTCACATAATTGAGTTTATTGTGATTTAGAGAAAGAATGAGATTGAAAACACCTTTGTTTGTTGTGACAAAGAAATGTCAATACCATACTTGACACACAGTCCAAACATACAAACTATTGCTCATTAAAATATAATTAATGTAAGTATGGCAGGACCAATACTAAGCAGAAGGCAATAATGACGATATGGATTGCAATTAGAAATGTTTGAAAGTGGTGTGCAAAACTGGGTCATATTTCTATGTGGTGAATGGTGAGCAGCAAACTTAAAATGTCAAAATTACAATATGTTTTCTTTCCTGTATTAATAACAATGATAGTATTCTGTTTAGTTTCATTCTCTTTAAATCAACCCATCACAACAAATCTGTTTTGGTTACATCATCCAGTTTGGAATGTTATATCTGTCTGGAACACATCCATATATAAATCAAATTCAAGCAACAACAGCGGATTACACAGAACAAAGTGGACTGGTGAGAGAGTTTTTTTTTTAAATTTTCCATGAATATAGCGGCATTTGCCGGTATGGTTAAAGCCTTCTCTTACATCCCACTCCATGTGTTCCTATGGAGCACACAGACAACATGTGGATATACAGGCAACAATAGGATATCTTCATCTTTACAAAATCTTGACTTGAAATATTTTTGTCCACATTTTGAAAAACAAGATGGCCACCACAGGCTTTTCTTTTTAATCATGAAAAGTGCTTATATCTCCCTTATTATTGGTCCTAGAGGTTTGGCATGTGAAGCCAATCTATAGGAATTCATGGGCTGGGAATCTTCTGATGTGGTCAGATTTGACCTTTGGTCCCTCCATCAAGGTCAAATGAGGATAGTCAAACTTAAAAGTGCTTATAACTCACGTATTATTGGTCCTACAGGCTTGCAATATAAACCAACCTATAGAAAATAATGGGCTGGAAATCTTCTGATGCAGTCAGATTTGACCTTGGCCCCTCCTTCAAAGTCAGGTACTAGAGGTTTGCAATGTGAAACCAACCTATAGAAAATCATGGGCTAGGAATCTTCTGGTGTGGTCAGATTTGACATTGGGCCACACCTTCAAGGTCAAACTAGCATAACCAAAGTTAAAGTGCTTATAACTCACTTATTATTGGTCCTAGAGTTTTGAAATGTTAAACCTACTAGGAAACATGGGCTGGAAATCTTGTGATGTGTTCAGATTTGACTTAGGTTCCTCCTTTAAGGTCAAATCTGGATAGGAAAATTTGAAAGTGCTTTTAGCTTGCTTATTATTGGTCCTAGAGGTTTGCAATATTAAACTAGCCTATAGAAAACCATGAGCTAGGAATCTTTTGATGTGGTCAGATCTGACAAGGTTAAATGAGGGTAACCAAACATTAAAGTGCTTACAACTCACTATTATTGAAAAATGCTGTTTATTTTCAAAACCATGTTAGTTGTCCTTCTCCGATGGATACATCTGTTGCCAGATGCATCCTTGGTCTAGTTGGATCATGGTTTGGTCCTCCTTAAAATTAATTGGGATACTCGATCAATGATCGAGATTAAAAATGAATAATTGTTTTCTTAGACACTGCTTAATTTTGAACATATTTTGAGAGGAAACAAAATAAAATAAAATATCATGTATCTGTTGTAACCATACTAGTTTTAAAATGTTTACAGGTTTACTAAAATGGCAAGCTGTTCGGCTGAATCATCTTCACTCAGTTTGCCAGAAGTACAATCTCGAAAGGGACATACAGAACTTGAGTGAAACAGAATTAAGAATTGCTACAAAAAAATATATCACAGATGACTTTCATAAAGTTATTGTTAAAGCTATCCCTAAAACAGGTAGCTCCACATGGAAAAGAACTCTCATGACAAATTCTCCATACTTTAACCATTCTAAAAACTACAGTGTGGGATGGAACACAATGAAAAACCAATATCATCTGCTGCAACTAAGTACCTTTAACAAATCCACAATCCTCGAGAAACTCAAGACATATTTGACCATATTGAATGTGCGACATCCACTTACACGACTGGAGTCTGGATTCAGAAACATTATCATGCATTATCACAATATGAATAAGACACCAGTGTATAATTCTTCATTCTTTGAAAGATTTCAGAAGTTTCTTGATGACAGAATAAGGGGAGATGATCATAGGATGAATGCACACTTTAAACCAACATTTACCCATACTCTGCCCTGCACTATTCCTGTTGGGTAATAGTTTTTCAGTTATATTTGCTTGTGCCTTAATTTGCTTGTGTTATAAATACTGGTATAGCTTAGACAGTTGATTAGTTTTGCAGTGTAAGAGCATGAATACATGGCTGTTGCACCAAGTGAGGTGCTTCCGCTGCAACTGAACTTCTCACCAGTTTGGTTCAACATGCAGAGGTCCTATGTGGCCTAGTGGTTAGCAAGTTTGGCATTTAATGGCAGGCTGTCACCTCTGTGGGTTCGAGTGCCACAAGTGCCAATGTTGAGGACCTGTGGCAATATTACCCTGGCTGTTGAATGGGACATAAAACTCTAACTTTGACTTTGGTTCAATATGCAAGTATGCATGTCCAGTATATTCATTGAACATTTGGATAGACTAACCCGATTATTTCACAACTAGCAAAGTTGATGCAGGCAAACATAAAGTTTATAAAATAGCCACAGGTCTATGCCTAGCTTAAATACAACATCCACACTTTTACAATCATATTAAAGTTATTTACTCTAATGGCTTGCTACTGACAGTAAATATAGCATCAAAAGGTTTCAATTTACTTTTTCTTTTAAACAAAACAAAATATAAATGACAAATTCAGAGAATATATGAACTAGGAGTATATTTATTTTGCAAAATAGTGTGAATAAATAAAAAAAAACAATCTTGGTGTGATATTCTACAGATATTTAGCCATTGGTCTATAACTGAATGTCTGCTGTAAGCAAGACAGCCTGCATGTTCAAGTGGTTGACAAGTTTGGCATTTAAATGATTGGCTATCATATTGTATTATATTGTACTACTGGAAGGGATGTAAAACCCCCATCTTTGATGTTTACCCAAACAAATCAAATGCAATATTGTGGCCTTCAGATTTCTTTTCTGTTACTATAACATCAAATGTTCTTTTTAAAAATATGTAAAGCAAAGTAGAAGGAGATGTCAAATTTGTTTTCAATAGTTCTTTTAATTTTTAAGACAATATTGTCCACTATGCGTAGAAATGACTTTCTCTATATATGAAGGATTGCTAATATACAGCCTTGAATTGTAATCTTAAAAAGAGGTCTTCAGTGGCCTAATGGTTAGTAACTTTGGCATCTAATCACACACTCTCACCTCTGTGGGTTTGAGTCCCACAAGTGGCAAGTACGGTGGACCAGTCCCAATATGACCCTGGCTGTTGGATTTAACGCTGGCTCTGTGGTGTAAATGCAAAGTGTTAATTTCAGCACTGTAAGCAATCTGGCATTAGCAAATAATGCCATGTTACACTGCAGGCAGTATTACCTATTTTATAAGAATTTCTGTAACAACTGATTCTTCCATGTACTGCAGACTTCTGCCAGTGAGGTTTGCATACAATGGTGTTCCCTCCCAGATTTCTGGTGCCACAAGGACAGAAATTATAAATGATACAAAATTTCTACCTACCACATAAGGTATTAAGGTAACCATCTAGAACTGGCCATAATTGAAGGATGTTCTAAAATATCCTACATACTCTGCCCCCTTTCCATGCAAATTCTCTGATATTCTGTATTGTTCTGTGCCTCCAATCAAGTTGTATGCTTGTTGTAACATTAATTTATCTTTACAGTATCTGCACAGTATCTGTTTCCTGTATCTCCACCCAACCACAGTCATTATCTTTGATTTCCATTTGCACCAAAAATAAGCCAGAGGTGTATAGCTGTAATTGGCAAGAGGTACAGTATCATGCCTCGCCTCTCTTATAGCAATTTTTCAAACCAATGACATTGTTAAAATTAGAATTTTCACTGCTGAATGATGTATTACCACTGTACCAAAACATTATGCCCCACCAATATTTAAATAGACAAAACAAATGTTAGTTTTAATATTTTGAACTCAATTTTGAATTGTTTAATGAAATTGTTATTATTACAGCTATATTTCCAAAACAGAGACAGCAAACATGGACTTGCAGTACATCTTGGAAGAAAAGTTTAACAGTGACCAGCAACCATTGCATTACCACATATCTAGCACTGAAAGTAAAGGCAATGTTACTGGATGTGGGCAGGAGTTGAGGCTGTTCAGTGGACTCCAGAATCCAGCAGAAACTATAAACAGACTCATGACTAAAATGTATAAATATGATTTAGAGTTATTTGGATATAGTTATAAAATCAAAGATGGCAAAGTAATAGCTCTCTGTAATGACTGCTGTTTGTAGTCTGTCTGTAATCCACCTAAGATAAAAGCAAAAGGATATTTTCTTATTGACTTACTGAGTTCCTTTAGCTCAACCTTTCTTCTTTGACTAATAGCAATTGCACATTTTTCTGAACCAAATATGTAAAAAGATTAGCAAAGGCTCTGTATTGCAAGAAGTTATGCATTGTGAAATTATATTATTGGTCTAGCGGGTAAATCACTTGTCTAAGAACTAAGAGGACGTGGGTTCTAACCCAGGTACAGGCAGATACATAGTAGCTCGGATGACCACTTAAAATGGCAGTTCTCTGTCATTGGGTCCTATCCCCAGTGGCAGGCTAAAGAACCTCAAGGACGTTGATAAATGGTCATCCTTGAGCCTCTATCTTCCAGTTAGGGGAATGTCAGTTACTTGTGAGTTGGGACTGTACCTGTGCAGTCGGATGGGTTAAATAGCAGTTTGAGCCCTGTAGTATATGGAGATATTGGAGATATTGAGCATAAATATACAATACAATAAAATATTACTACGAAATTTGTATTAAGATCCAAAGTCTTAATATATGAACTACCTAATACTAATAGATACACGGTGAATAAAGAAGGTTAAACATTTACAAAACTTTTGGTAATTTTGAAGTGTTCAGTACAAAACATATTACAAGAAGAATGAAAAAAAACATTTGTATATGTCCATGTGAAGACATTTTTACATATTTGTCAAGTTATCACAGTGTATTACAATTTTTGATCTGTGCTGTTTTTGCTTTGTGTGCTGTGTTTAGTTTAGTTTTTAAAAGTTTAGTAGTTTGCTGTTTAACATAAACATTGCAACATAACTTTCCATAACTAATCTTCCTGTAAAAAATAAACAAAATTGAAGCTGAATGATCTTTTTCCGTGGAAAGATTGGTATAACAAAGTTCACAAGTTGACTTTTGTCATAGGTATTATATTAGGACTGCATGACTTTTTACCAGAATTTGGTGCTGACAACAGACTTTATTTTAATATCACCTTTTACAGGGACATATGAGCGAATTGTAACAATATTAAACTTGCCAAATATGGGGTTCAAGTACCTGAGTAGACATTTATTTCTCAAGCAACACAGTAAACAATTCAGGTTGTCATTTTACAACCTGAATCTCAAGAACTTGCATACCAAGAAAGTTTAGAACCTGTCTCAATACATATTAATTTTAATACTCTGGTATCCTAACTTTTATTACATTGAATTTCCCAAATTCATAATTTGTTGTGACATTTTTATGTCATTTCTCATGTCATTGGTTTGCAGACTGTGAGGGAAGACGTTCTCCAAGCATGGGTAAATCTATGTGACAGCAACAAAATTTTGAAGAGCAATCAGTTAATGTCATCCCCCATTTGGTATAATCCAAGAATAACAAGTGAAAACCTGTACTTCCCGAATTGGTTTAAACAAGGTGTCGAATGTATTGGGGACTTAATCAGTGTTACCGGTATGTTTATTAACACAAACGAACTCCAAAATAAATTCAATATTACAGAACCAAATTTTATTAATACAATAAGACTTAAGAATGTCATCACAAAATATGTAAAATCTCAAAATATGGATATTAAGGAACTTATTAGACCATATGTACCATGTGATGTAGCAGTTGTTCTATATAACGATAAAAAAACAAAAGGCTTTTACCAGTTGCTTGGTGAAAACAATGTCAAAATAACTGCTACAATAAAATGGGAAGGAGAACTAAATATACAAATTGATCCTCTTATTTGGAAAAAAGTATTTAAAATTTGCTTTAAAACTATACAAGATAATTATTACATCTGGTTCCAGTACAGAATCATTCATAGAATTTTAGGTACTAGGAAATTGCTGCATACTATAGGGAAAGTACAATCTTCACAATGCATTTTTTGCAAAAATCAACCAGAAACACTGATTCATTTATTCTGTAATTGCAATATTTCCAAACAATTATGGAATGATGTAGAAAAATGGATCGCACATGCAACAAGTATTCCAATTAAGCTTTCACCAGTAGAAATCCTTTTTGGTTATCTGAATCCTGATAATTTCAACCCTATTAATACAATAATTCTCGTAACAAAAGCTTATATTTTTTCAAAATCACGAAAGGCAATACCTTTAGATATCTCTGAACTGAAAAGTAACATTAGACAAGTTTATGATGAACAACAATACATGGCACTCATGGATA
This sequence comes from Sabellastarte sp. h YS-2021, assembly GCA_964017235.1. Classification (NCBI taxonomy): domain Eukaryota; kingdom Metazoa; phylum Annelida; class Polychaeta; order Sabellida; family Sabellidae; genus Sabellastarte; species Sabellastarte sp. h YS-2021. Next base: position 49,473,751 of record OZ024936.1, on the reverse strand, counting down.
TGAAACAGGAAACTTTTAACAATACTTGGACCATCTTTAGGAATATATTTCGTTTTTAAATCTGTTAAATGAACCTTCAAAAAACAATCCTCTCTTCCCTGTGAACATTTTTTTCCCCAAATTCTCAATGAAAGAGTTAAAAACCAAAATTTGTCACAATTTCAACACTCAGTATTATTAAAATCCCCTTAGTCATCTCCACAATTTCATGTAGCATATGAATAGCATATCATATTATTATTATTATTTTTTTTTTATTTTTTTTTTTTTTTTTCTTCTGTAAATAACGAAATATGTTACTCTGTATTTTGTTTCTCTCTCTGTTCGCAAAAAAAAATATTCAATTTGATTGTTCGATCACCTAACGATGTACTGGGTCACCCACTATGCCTGGGTGTGTGTACCCCCAGTGTGTTTCTCTCTTTTTGTTAGTGGCATAACTATATCAAATTGGATAATAAAATAAAATAAAAAAAATTTTAATACTCTGGTATCCTAACTTCTATTACATTGAATTTCCCAAATTCATAATTTGTTGTGACATTTTTATGTCATTTCTCATGTCATCGGTTTGCAGACTGTGAGTGAATTTTGTGTCTTGGCGTTCTGTTTCAGTGGTGAGTGGGTTTCATATTTCTCTGTTTTCGTCATCATATCAATGAAAACGTGTTAGATCAAAGAATGCCAAAAAAATCAATAAAGTAGCTGTACCACTATCAAAATAGCACTGGGGCAACTCCGATTTTGGCTGCCCAGGGTCGTTATTGTAGTTGTGCAAGGACTATCTTGTACTTTGCTGTCTTTTGGGCTGCATGTGTACTAAACTTTGGATTGACAAATAAAATCCCAACATGTTTAGAATCTGCAATGATTATAAAATGCCACTGGCTGCTCCTGGTGATCCAGGTGACCCGGGGTGTCACCACAGGTGACCTTCATTCATCCCAAAGAGACTCTGACTATTCATGATCACACAGACAAAACAAGACACTACCACCCCCACATCTCCACACAGAAAACCCTAACAAAGGGGGAAAGAGGTAGAGGTGCATGGCCACAGCAACTGAGAAGGATGATATCAGATTCAACTTGGATGCTCCAGTGGAGGAGAAAGAAGAGTCACAGGTACAGTGGTTTCCAGCATTGCAATTAGCAGTGGCCATTGGCCCCTCCAAGATGTAACACCAACCCCTGAGAGTGAAAGCTTCAGATGTCGACATCAGTGCATTGGGATCAGAGGCTAGCTCATGAGTGGATTCATCCACATAGAAAAGACGCCAAACTTGTAGAAGTTTTGATGACAGCAACCCCTCTTGTTGCACATTAGAGATGATGGTGGGGATGATGAACCACTTCATGAGTTCCATAACCACACCCCAACTGGGAAACCCTACTGGGAAGCCCAAATCTAGATGCACAACATGAACTGGGGACATTGGTTCTTTATCCATCTCAGCAGAAGACATCAGCACCTAGTCCTTATATTTTGATGGTCAGTTTGGTCAAATATCCACAGTCATCTCTGTCACCTTACGTAATTGGATGTATAGAACAAAGGAACATTAACACACCAAAGAATCTCCAAAAAAGAATGCCAACCAACCATGGCAGCAACAGCCACATTTGTCACAAATACCTCTAGGAAACCTCTAGTCGACACCAATCTTAAGCTTCATTTACCTCCTTCTTCCACCTGAGATGGATGTCCTGAGAAAGACTTAAGCAATATTAGCCCTTCTAAGAACCACAAAATAAAGGATGTGAAAAAGTGAAGAGCTTGCAAATATAAATGACCAAACTCGAATAGTTTTTAAAGAAATATTCTTGCCAGTACTACTTCTTCAGTACCAGCCTTCTACTAAACCATCCACCTATTCTACAAAAAATGTGCTTTTACCATGACCCTCTGCAGTTAATTCTAGCCCGGCTAGATCTTACACAAGGTCATATCACAGAACTGTAGACAAGTAACAGCTCTACTACCTCTCACGAGGGTAATACATCATAGGCTGCACTTGATCAGGAACAAATGGCCAGAGACAAACCTCCCACTCACCATATACCATTCTCTATGACAGAAGATGGCCATTCTGTTGCCATTCTAGAGTTTTCTGAATCCAGAACGTCCAACAAATAACCATGTCCTCTGATAAAGTCTCAACATTGAAGGAAGAGGAGCCAGATGACGACCCACCCCTCTTACCGTCAGTTTCCGGCCTCAGTTAGAAGTCTGCTAGACCATCCTACACCAGGGGAAGATATGAAGATCTCTACCACAATATTTGGATCTGAAGAGAGGAAGAAGAAACAACCTTCCTTACCTAAGTCTCTTCCGCCAGGTGAAGAAATTGACTCTCACTGGTCAGAGCTTGAGAAAAAGGTGACTGGAAACCCTACAGATGACGGATAGAGACTGCTGTCTTCCCCCTTTAACCCAGACACTTTGTTTGTGGAGAATTCCACACCATGGAAACAGTAAAACGAATGTACGTACAAATGTTGGGGTTTGTCATTCTTTTTATCAGAACTCTTGAGAAGTGTTCTCCAAACATGGATGAGTTGCTTTTTGGCCTGTTTGGTATCAATGGATGAATCTTTCAACAAAGACATTGAAGAACTTCTCAGCTACATTAGAATACAGTTTTCTACCATTTCCTTTATTGAGAAAACATTAGAAGCCTCAATGACAATGCAGCAATATGGAACTGGCCAGGCGTGATACCATTCTCAAGTACTCTCCTCCACACCTTCACGGGGGCCACGGTGGCAGAGTGGTAACACTCTCGCCTCCCACCTCTGAGGCCGGGGTTCGATTCCCGGCACGGCCTCAAGTGGGAAAGCTGGTAGTTGCTTACCGTTGGTTGGCAGTTTACAGTACAGAACCCTAACGAACTGTATGTACTGGTTTCCTCTGCCCTTCGAACCAACCGTCGTGATATGACCTGTACAGTGTTGAAAGCGACGTAAAAAACCAAATAAATAAATAAAAAAAAATAAAATCCACACCTTTACGAGCATGATAAAAATCGTGTGAGAAGATCAGTCTTTACTTCAGCAGACCTCTTCTCCCCTTCTGTTTTCAACAGTGTTGAAAACAAATATGAAAGAAACACCCGAACGACAAAAATGAATAATAAATCTATCTTCAGTTCGAGAAGGGGCAGTTCAAACTATGGCAACATCACTTCTTACTCTCAAAGCCACTCTAGAAGTTCTCTTCGCTTCCAATCTGACAACAAAAGCTAGTATAAATCATCACAACCCACCAGAGGAGTTTGTGGTGGCCATAGAAAGTGACAACCAAAGTTCAACAGTAACACCCCATGGAGGCCTTTTGTTATTGTACTACAAGGTATGGCTAGAAAACAAATGTCATCCCATAGTTGCACACATTCTGTAGAATGGTTAAAGTGTAGAACTAAAATAACCAATCAAGTTTTCCCAAATACCCACAATTCAAAGTGGATATTCGCAAGGAAATAAAATAGCACTCCTCCTTGATTGTGTAGAACAAATACTTTTAAAAAATGCCATAATCCTAATAAGGATGTGTGCAAGCCTGGGATTTTACAGCAGACTATTTCTAGTTCCAAAACAAGGGAAAAGTAAAGATCAGTGATAGATTTAAGTGTACTAAACAGTATCTCACAGTCCCAACTTTCAGAATGGAAATGGGGAATGGATTGTCTTGCTAGATTTAACAGACACATACTTTTACGTCCCCACACAGAAAAACTCACAAAATCTTCTGAGATTTCATGTAGCATGCCAGTCATACCAAAATAAGCAAACCTCATGCTTCAAAACAAAGGGAATTCGCATTAACAGTACCTAGACAACTGGTTACTACAGGAGAAAGGTTGGGGGATAAACTTTTAAAAGTCATAACTATTCCCAACACAGCACTTCGACTTTCTTGGCTACAGACTCGATCTCTCTCCATGCAGAGGAACACAATCTTCTGTTGTTCACCGATGCCTCTGTAAAGGGATGGGGATCATATTTGGGAGACGTGGCAGTCAGTGGTAAGAGACATGGCTTCATATAAATATTTTGAACTGAAGGCTGTGTTTCTTGCCATAAAGGCTTTTTAAACTCACCTTCAAAACAAGAGGGTTCTAGTTACTGCAGACAATATCCCACTAGTGTCCCATCTCAACAAACAGTGGGGGAGGGGGGGCTCATTCTTAGTAATTTTGCTGAGGGTTTGCCACATTCAGACAAGACTGAAGATTTTAATGGGGAAACATTTTGGGCCTGTGACCAGGCCCGGGTCAGAGCACTCAGTTATGGTACCAGACCAGAACATTGCATTGTGGGCGGTCATGCTTAATTAATTTCAGTATAAAAGCCAGCCTTTGTTTAATATTGGCGCCCACTCATTTAAAAGTTGAAGAGGTTGCATGCTTTTGAACTGAGCATCGATTTACAACTTGGTTTACATTTTATTTTGTATTTTACACTTGTATTTTGCTCTGTCAAATCAAAATGCCAAAGATTTTTTATTGTTCTAAATGCCAGGATGAGCATGAGCGGCCAGTTGGAAAGAAATGTCAGTTAAAGTTGGCAGGTGAGTCCTTTTCCAGTGCCAGTGAGGTCATTGACCCTCCCCCCCCCCCCCCCTGCATCCGGTATTAGTGCTGTTTTGGAATCAAATTTTAAGTAAATTGGAACAGATAGGGAAGAAAATGGAGTTGATGGACAGGAGGGTGCAGCGTACCGCGGCTGCACTGGAACAGGGTAGCTCATGAGTAAGTCCACTTGCTTCTATTTCTCAAAGCCAACCCAGTTCTAGTACGGTTTCTAACAGTAATGCTATGGAAACGAATGCTTATCAGAGTGTGGTCACATCAATTGAATTTTTGAGGAGCAATGATTCCATACAATGTGAGGTTGAAAAGCACCTGGTAGAGTTACATACTCTCAATGCAACAGCTTCAAAAGGTAGAGTCAAGTCTCAATGTGTGGGTCCTGGGGACATTTTTGTTAAAAAATCTGTCCATTGGCCTCAAAATTTTATACCGATGGGTAGTCATAAAACTAGGCCCACTTATGACAACCTCACCCAATGGGTATCAGGGTTCATGAGATGCATACAGGAAGAAAAATCTGAACAAAGTCGGTCTGCCATGCTTGATTACCTGGGCAATCTGATGGAAGATGCATCAGATTTTTTGTGGGACTCCGCCAAACCATGCCATTTTACTTACAAATATGGAAGCAGACAGGGTCTCATGGGTTGAAATTTAGAAAGTTGATCGATTTTGCAGGGCTCATGCCCAGAGAAATGTTACTGGAGCACAAACCTCCGCCACTCACTCTGTTACCAGAAAATCAAAGACTTCATACACCAAAAGTACCATGATCTGCAAGTACTTTCAAGAAGGTACTTGCAGATTTCCTACTCATCACAAAACAGCAGGCCAAGTTCATAGTCATGTTTGTGAGAATTGCAATGGTACTCACATGACTAAAAATTGTACACAAAAAATGGCAACAAAAAACTAGGTAGCCACTGCAGCAATGCAGTGGTCAACAAAAATGCTAGGAGTATTGTATATAATGCTAGATGGGTGTACAATTCAGATTTTCATGATGTTCATTTGTTGAATGTAAAGAATGTACAGAAATTAATTTCAATGTGTAGATTCACTAAACCAAATGTATTGTTTTCTGATGTTGTCAAAAAGACTTAGCAGTCTGAGATACGAACCCGTGATTCTATACTCAGAAGTCCAAAAGCCAAAGTATCTAAGGGCACAAGTGTGCAGTGGTATGGTTATGCAAGTTGTTAAGAATAGCATGAATAGAAAACCATGTACTTGTGATTCTAGAACTCAGCCAATGGTGAATAATGCACATAGTGAACAGTATTGTGATAGTATTGATAGTATTTGTCATAAGAATTTAAAGTTCTGTCTGTGGAGGATTGTGTTTCTGATAAATATGATCCCAGTGTTATTGTAGATTTGAAGGATGACAGTCAACGTCACATCAGTAATACTGTGAGTGTCAAAAACAGAAACAAACTGCGAATAAAGGTAAGAATACAGTTCATTTATTTACATAAGAGGCCATGCCGGATCTGCTTCACAAATTTGAACCAAAAATTCCAGATAATGACAGTCAGAATTGCTTCAAACTGCCACTTATTGCAGAGAAAACTCTGGCTTGCACGGAAAAGTGATCGATTATGCTTGGCTAGAGGGGCCATAGAAAATAAAATCCACCTGACACAAAATAAACAATTCTTGGTTTTATCCCCATTTATGGGTTACAAAGCCATATATATGATGCAAATACTAACTCTGTATGTGCAGATATTTTGTATCTGCACAATTTATTACGCCAGGATGGTAGATATAATTATGAGGGCTTACAAATAGCTGTCCATTCACAGTTAAATTTTGAAAAATGAAAGTCCTATCTCCAAGACTATTGGGATTGGCCACTTCCATTATTAATCAAATATGGATTCCCTCTTGATTATAACCGCTGTAACACAATTCAGACTGACAAAATTAATCATAAAAGTGCCTTGCAGTACCCCTCTCATGTAGATGTGTATCTCAGTGATGAAATAAATCATGGGACGATGTTGGGCCTTTTTAGAGACCCACCACTTAATGACTTACATATTAGCCCATTTATGACCCGGGATAAGTCAAGTTCAGACAAAAGGAGAGTCATTATTGACCTCAGCTGGCCTAAGGGTCAGTCTGTGAATTCTGGCATTGACTCTGATCGATATTTGAATGTGGATTTTGTTCTTACCTACCCTTCCAAAGATAATATAACTGATGAAGTACTTAAACTTGGGAGAGGGTGTCAAATATTCAAAGTCAACATCAGTAGGGCTTTTCGCCATGTTCCCATAGATCCCAGAGATCTGGATCTCTTAGGTCTACACTGGAGTGACTATTATATCGATCGATCACTGCCATTTGGATTCAAACACGGATCCACCATTTTTCAACGTATATCCAACTCAGTTCGCTTCATTATGACCCAAGAAGGTCATAAAATGTCGAATTATATAGATGATTTTTTATGTGTCTCCTTACCGTCTAAAATAGACCATTCTTATAGTAGATTACAGTCTCTCCTAGAGGAGCTAGGTCTCATGGTTAGCACCAAAAAGTTGGTGCCTACTAACACACAAGTGGTGTGCCTAGGTATCTTGGTAGACACTGAAACATTTACCGTTTCTATTCCACCTGAAAAAAATACAAGTTATAAAACAAATGTGTTTGCAGTGGTCTACTAAAAATTCTTGAACTAAAAAAAGAGCTCCGATCCCTACTTGGTTCATTGCTTTATGTTACCAAATGTATTAAGTATGCTCATTTTTTAAACTGGATTTTGAATTTAATTCGAGAAAATTATAATAAAAGTTGAATTACATTTAATGAACTTTTTAAGTGTGATCTTAAGTGGTTCAACACTTTCCTCGCAGCGTATAATGGTGTAACCTTTTCCCAGTACATTCCCACTAGAAATGTTTATCTAGATGCGTGTACCACTGGTTTAGGTGCTATTGGTTGGGTGACATCTTGGGTGCCACCCATTTCAGTGGCGTTTTGTAAAATCTTTTCTTGTGCATTATATAATTCACCTTGACCTAATTAATTAATTTATTTCCCGCCTTCTGCTGGGGTTTCTCACTTTTATTTTGTTATTTGAATGGCTAGGACGCCATGTTAAAATATAAAAAACATTTATTTTAAAACTTCAAGTTATTTTACAACTTATGTTGTTTTACACTGTTTTAGTATTTTAATCTATACAGAACGTGACTGACATTATGGATACGTTCTATGGATGTGGATCTGTTTAAGTCTACGGAGACAACTTCATGCTTGTTAACCACAACTAACAGGGACGGTCTAACCTAATGTTCTTGTGCAATTAGCCTGTTACAGGTCGAGTTTTTGGTTTTCAAGCATCAAGCTGCCTCGGTAGGATCTTAAGGAAGTGGTTCCTTATTTATATTTTCAGATATATAAACATTGACACTTAAGACCATAAAATGGTGAAGTCATTTGACTGTATAAAATGTGGAGGGTTTCACCCTCGCCCCATCAACAGAAATTGTAAAGAGCAGAAGGCGGAAGAAGTACAGACGGACACCAATGTGCAGATTTTACATGAACTCAAAAACCTTAGTTCCAGACTGAGTACGATGGAAGATAAAGTGCAAAGAATGGACGAAATAAGATCCCCTGCAAGAAGTACGATGACCAGAAGTTCTACGACAAGGGCTGACGACGTGGAAGAAGATCTGGTGCTGCCTTCTATTTCAAACTTGCAAACATCAACGAGAATACAGGCTGAGGTCGACTCCAGGATCCGAGAGCTACAAAAGATCTCAGATCAAGGCAAGTACAAGTCACAAAGAGGTGGCAGTCAAACTGTTCTTGTAAAGCATGAGGTTGCTTGGCCTCACAATGCTATACTTGGTGGTAGTAGCAAATCTCGAGTAAGCTACGACAGCTTGTCTATTAGTCAGTGGGTTTCTGGCTTTGCCACAATAATTCGAGATGAAAATAATTTACAAACCAAACAAAATATGTTAGAATATCTAGCAGAGTTGATGGAAGATAGTCACGATTTCGGGTGGAACGCTGCTAAAGGGGCGCATGCTGTCTTACTGTGTAAGATGGAAGAAGGTAGGGTGCGTTGGGAAGATACCCATAAAATCGATAGGATTAGACGTGCGCACGCGCACAGAGTTCAAACTGGTAATTCGCAGAAAAGAATCCACCCAAAAGATTCCCCAACCCCATGTAAATTTTATCAGCAAGCCAGTTGTTCCCAGAAAACGGATAATGAAGTCAATGGCCACACATACTTACATGTGTGCAGTAACTGCTTTGCTAATGGCAAAAAATACCCACACGCCTCAAAAGATTGCAGAAAAGCTGCAAAAAACGAGTAGGGCACTGCTCTGCAGTGCCAAAATGTATGGTCAATAGTAAATGTTTTCAAACAAGAATTATTGTAAATAGTGAAATAAAAAATGGTGAAAGTGTTAACTGGTCTCAGGACTGGAAGTTTGTGTCGGGAGTTTCTTTCGCTAGTATTGTTAGAATACCTGTAACTAGCAGTGAAAGCAGGGAACCCACAGTGTCAAGGTCTGCCAGTTTGAAAGGTAAAATCAAGTGCAGTCAAAAATTAGTGACAAACAAAGATCAAGGTGATACTAAACGTCCTTATATGGACGAAAACCTTGTACACAAACCCAAAAATAGTAAAATCTGTAAAGTTAGGGTCCAGTCAAAGCGTCAACCAAATATGGCTCAATATGTACCCACTTTAAATAGATTTGCTATGCTGGCCAATGATTCAAATACCGAACGCGAGAGTGACATTGATATGGATTTTCATAGTAAAGTTCACTCGAATTCGCCACGGGCTGAAATACCAGTCAATATATGCACCAATGAAACCAATGTTTCCACGTCTAAATCAACAGCAAAAACACGCTTGGATAAAGTAAACAAGGAAAATTGCAAAACTACAGGCAAGCAGGTGAGAAAAGAATGGGTGTTATCAGAAAATGCCGACAAATACGACCTAGAATTGCGTTTTAAACCTCGTCATAGGGAAAAAATTGAAAATGCAAAAAATAATGGCACGTTTCAAAGATGGAATACACAAGCGAGCGATAAATACGGATTCATACCATTGGGGGATTTGATCAAACCTCACTCGGATATTAGAAACCCCACGATCGCTGATATCAAACTGCTTCATAGTACTGTCAAAAACGGAACCACACACAATTTCCTAGGTGCGCAAGTCCAAGTGAAGGGGCAATTAGATCCCGATAAGTGGGAGATGCGTTTGCATGATTACTGGGATGTACAGTTGTGCAGTTTAATTCGGTACGGTTTTCCCTTGGACTTTGATTCGGATTCCCATCTTTTGTACGAATTGACTAATCATAGTTCGGCTACACATCATCACAAAGATGTAAAGGCATATTTAGAAGAAGAAAAGCAGTTTAATGCCATTTATGGCCCTTATCCTGAACCACCATTAGAAAATATGCACTTTTCACCCTTTTTGACGCGAGAGAAACCAGGTGCAAAACACAGACGAGTCATTGTGGACTTAAGCTTCCCTCATGGGAGCTCAGTGAACGCAGGGGTACAACCAGAGTCGTACTTAGGTACTCCCTTCTTGTTAACTCTACCAACTATCGACACCATCACTCAAAAAGTTAAAGAAAATGGCAAAGGATCACTCCTGTACAAAATAGACCTCAGTAGAGCCTTTAGGCATGTAAAGCTTGATCCTAAGGACTATAACCTTTTAGGACTTCACCTTCAGGGCTACTATTTTGACTCTTGTTTACCTTTTGGATTTAAGCATGGGTCAGCAATTTTTCAGAGAATAAGCGATGCCATTAGGTATATTATGGCCCAATCAAATTTCCAAGTTACAAATTATATAGATGATATCATTGGTCATGCTGTTTGTAGTCAAGCATGTGATTCTTTCGACTATTTGTACAACCTTCTCATAGATCTAGGTTTTGATATAAGTGAAAACAAAGTTGTCACTCCCTCTACAAAAGTAACATGTCTTGGGGTCGAAATCAATTCTGAAAATTTCACAGTTTCTATTACTGAAGAAAAATTGCAAGACATAATAAAACTGTGCGGATTATGGTCTGAAAAACCACACTGTACCAAAAAAGAACTCCAGTCTCTTCTGGGAAAATTATTATATATCACAAAATGTGTGAAATCATCACGGTTTTTCTTAAATAGAATGCTGGAACTATTAAGGAGTGCAAATAAGCAAGAAAAAATCATTCTGACCAAAGAATTCAAACAGGACCTTAACTGGTTTCAGGAATTTGTTCCTAAGTTCAATGGTACAGCCTTTTTTGTACACAACCACATCCATCATGAGATTGAACTCGATGCATGTCTTCAAGGTATGGGAGCAAGATGGGGTGATCAAGTTTATGCTATAAAAACTCCCACAGAATACGACAACATGACCATTGTCCATTATGAAATGTTTAATATCATGGTGGCAGTAAGGACATGGGGTTTCTTCTGGTCAGGTAAAACAGTCCGTATACATTGTGACAATGAAGCAGTTGTCACAGTATTAAGTACTGGGAAAACTAAAGATCTCACCCTGGCTGCAATAGCAAGAAACATATGGTTAACCACTGCCGAATTTGACATATGCCTAAAAACGGTTCATATTAGGGGCAAGGATAACGCCATAGCAGACAGTTTGTCAAGATGGTTTACTAGTCAAGTTCACAAAAATAGAGTGCAAACTTTATTACCTTATGCTATCTGGAATCATATTCCCAGTAATGCCACTGTCATCAATTGGAATATATAAATTTCAGGTCTCCCTTCCAAAGTGGCAGCACTTACAGCCAAGGCAAAAATAAGGATGAACTCAGCATATGCTTCGTCTACCTGCAAGTCATATAAGGCAAAATTTAGGGTTTTTATGGCTTTTTGTGTATATGCATCACGTAGTGTCCATGCCATTTCCATTGAATTCTTGCTGGCTTTTTTGGAATTTTTAACCTTCAATAAAGTCTCAGCTTCAAATATTTCAAACTACATATCTGCCATTAAAACTGTTCTAGGAAATCATGGGGTTAACTGTGCTGCTTTTCTGGATCCCAGAGTAAAGGTTTTCACCCGAGCCCTGATGCGTTCCCGTCCTCTCAACCCTCACATTAAGGCAGTCATAGACGTTGAAATGCTCACTCGAATTGTCAAGCAATGCGAAAGAATGTATCTGGGCATGGTTTACAAGGCGGCGTTCTTACTGTCTTTCTTCAGTTTCCTCAGAATTTCCAATCTGGTCCCTCATTCAATCAATTCATTTGATCCTTTAAAACAGCTAGCAAAAGGTGATATAATTTTTGCCCCACCAGGTGCCCATATTATTGTTAAATGGTCAAAAACACTTCAGTTTAGAGATAAAATTAAAGTCTTAAAAATCCCTATTCTTCAACAGTCTTGTTTGTGTCCGGTTGCTGCTTTAAAGCAGCTGATTAAAAACACTCCTGGGTCCAAAAATTCCCCATTGTTTCAGGTTAAATGTTATGGGTCCTGGGTCCCTCTGTCGGATACAAGGCTCAGAAAAACCTTGTCAAAAATTCTAAATTTTCTTAATTTACATCTTAAAAACATAACATTTCATTCCTTTCGCAGATCTGGAGCCACTCTGGCTTTTAATTCAAATATTCCCCTACAACACATTCAGTCCCACGGTACATGGACTTCTGATGCAGTATGGCACTACATTGCACAGGACCATAACGCTTCGGATATGGTTGCTACTGCCTTTCAACGCCAACTCTCCCCTAAGTGACTACTTCTACTTGGGGTTTGGGGCTCTGAAATTGTGTAAAAAATACATAGTTTTCATAGTAGGCCAGTAGTATGGTCATATCTTATCTAATACATATGTACTAAGTAATATTTAGTAATCAACAAATGTAATTAGTCTGGTGTAATTACTCACCACAATCGAAAAATGATTCACAGTGGTAATGTAATTAATCTGTAATCACTTTATTATAGAGTACCTTTTTAGTGGTCAGTACTCTTATCATCACATAAAGTAATTAGTAACTTGAACCTGTATAACAATTAATTTTACTGGGTTCAATAAGAACCTCTGATGTTCAGGGTTCATTACTTACTTTGTTTTAAAATAGTAACTAAATCCCTTATAGTAACTTTTACTCAGAAGTATCAATTTAATTACTCAGGTACTTGGGTACTTCTGTACAATGATCTTTTAACATACAGTGTCAAAGTTAACCTAAGGCCACCTCAAATGTATATTCTAAAGTCATAAGTTAAGGTGGCCTTAGAGGTCAGATTGTAAATAAACTTTAGTGTTTTATAGTGAATAAAATGTATTTCCCCAAGATGAAGTCTTTCACTCAACCTTGGCAAGATAGGCCACTGCTATGAAACACAGGTTTGTCACTGCCAAAAGATTGGTGGGCTTATAATATTGCCTCATTAGAGATGATCAACATTCTGGTGGCATTAAAAGTTTGGCATCTGCAGTGGACTGGTCACAGAGTATTGATTCATTGTGATAATCAAGCTGTGGTTTCAGTACTTAATACTGGTAAATCAAGAGATACTTTTTTGAGTAAGATTGCTAGGAATATATTTATGTGGTTAAGTGCATTCAATATTGATTTGCAGGTGGTACATGTTGCAGGGAAGTCCAATACACTTGCTGTCTAGATGGTTTATTACATGTCATAATTTTCAGAAATTGCAGAAACTGGTTCACCAATTAAGTGGGTTACTGTAAATGAGCAATTAATGTACACTGATGAGTCTATATAGTCTCTTGTATTATTTATAAATTTCAGACTGTTCACCTGCTGAGACTTCTCTTACCAAGTTTGCCATATCCAGACTATCAAATACCTTCGTGAATTCTACCAAGAGGGCTTATGCTACCCTGTTCTCCACCTTCCTGGCTTTCACAGTATTTATGACTGGGACTTATTCTCAGGTGAATGCCCTTTGAAAGTATTATCAAAGGGCAGTTCAGTTGCATGCTCCCCTTCAGGTGAAGCTTAATAAAATAATTGATGTTGATCTGCTTAAGAAAATTGTATCACAATGTGACCTCACGTACATGGGTCAGATATTTAAAGGTGTATACTTGCTTAGTTTTTTCGCTTTCTTGCACTTATCTAATCTTGTTCCACATTCATGTACTGGTTTTTCTCCACTTAAGCTAGGGGGGAAATTATCTTTAAACCAGGTAAACTTCTTGTGCTTGTAAAATGGTCTACGACCATGCAAAATAACAAACAAGTCAAACTTATCTCTGTACCTAGAATTGCTGGCTCTCCATTGTGTCCAGTCCGTGCCATCTCCAACCTTCTAGCATTTACTCCCAAGGGTTCGAACCTCCCCTTGTTTCAATATAAACAAAATTCTAATTGGGTTCCTCTTACTGATACAAAAGTCAGGAGGCATTTTTATTTGATTTTGTCAAGGTTGGATTTGCATGGATCTGGCTATACTCTGCACACCTTCCGGCGTTCAGGTGCTACTTTTGCTTTCAATAACAATGTTGATTTGCAAAACATCCAGAGGCATGGCACTTGGACATCTGATTGTGTGTGGAGGTATATCACAGATGATGTTAATGCTGGAGGTCAAATAGCTGAAATGCTTAAAATGAAGTTATCTACTTCCTGATTCTACTCCTACTCTTGGGGTCTGGCTGGTTAAATTTGTTTTTGTAAAACTTAAAAATTACTATATCATCACTTTAACATTTTAAATATTTCATTTATTTTGGGCACAGGCCCACCTTCATAATGTAATCTTATGTCTTCCAACCTGTATGAGGTTCTTTTACCTTCTTTAAGTAAGGTTACCTTAAACTCAACTTAATTTAAGGTGACCCTGTGCCAGACTTAAATGTATTTGTATGGATTGTAAATACTCGGTAGTGTGGCTTTATTACTGTTTAATGATAAAAAATATATATTAACCCACAATACATCTTTAACTTTGACTCTAGAGGTCACTTGGCTGTTTCACTTTGGTCTAAACTTGAGGAACTATGGGCCTGTGACCAGGCATGGATCAAAGCTCTCAGTTCTGGTACCTGACCAGAATATTGCATTGTGGGTGGTCATGCTTAGTTAATTTCACTATAAAAGCCAGCGTTTGTTTAATATTGGTACCACACTCGTTTAAAAGTTGAAGAGGTTACACGTTTTTGAACCCATCCTATGTTCCTCTCCCTAAATGCAGTTACTATCAGATACTCAGCTACTTTTTCACTGTTTCAGGTACTCAGTTATAAAAGAATCAAGTAGTGGTGTAGCAAGGCCACACGCCTGCTACCTGAGCGAAGCTGCTGATTGGAAGGTTAACAGCAGAGTGCTTAGTTGTCAGTAAGATTACTAAATGATGGACAGTTGTTGGGCTCAGTAATATCTGTTACTGTTGCAGTAACTTTTCCATCGTCACTGGTTCTAGGTCAGTAAGATTTTAAAAAGGCTGGGGGCTGTATTGCTCAGTTAGTGTAGGGTGACCTGTTAATCTTTAAGTCGAATGATATTAGAGGTAGCAGTAGTGCTTGGGACTGTCTGGTCCTTTCTTGTCTTCTCTGATAAATAATTACTAGTTGCAATTGCTATAATTGTATTAGTTTCATATTGATTATAAAAACCGGATGTGACAAAGTTGGCTTGCTCACCTTTACTGGTAATAGAATGTTCAGTTTGTAACATTAGGCTTTGTAAAGGTATTGTAATTCAATGCAGTTAGAAATATCATATGTGACCAGAAATTAGGTATTTTACAACTTGCGCAGTGCAATTGCACTCACAATGACTCTGGTTGCTTTATTTGGGCAGTGTAAATTTGGGTCAGTAAGTAGTAGTCTTGATGTTTACTGGCTCCTGTGAGTGAACTAACCGTATGTATTAACAAGTGTGGCTCTTTAGTATTTTTTTATTAATATTATTTTATGTTATGGGTAAAGTGTGACATGGTACCTGCACTTTTTGTAATTCTTTGTAATGGTACTATTATGGTTAGTTATTGCAGTTTTAGTTATATTTGGTTTATTGTGATTAGAAAATTGTGGAGGCAGTAATTATTGCTTGTAGTACTTATATAGAGAGTACTACTCAGAGGCAGATACAGGATTTCCCGAAAGGGGGGGGCGTGGGTTATCGCGGGTATGGATTTTCATACTTGGACCTTTTGTAGCGGGACATATCACGCGATGCATGGACAAAATGTCAATGGACAAAATACTGGGGGACAAAACACCAGTCAAAATTGCAAGGTGGGACAAAATGCTGTCCATTTTATGGGACAGGGAAAGCAAAATTCCAATCTTATCAAAAAAACTGTATATATGATACTGATGGTCAAGTAAACTAAACAAGCCTCTAGCAGAAAAAAACCGCTGTAGTAGTAGTACTATCTTGTTCCATTATAATTGTCAAAGCAGACTTGGACATCAAGCTGTCGATCGAACTGTGATTTTATGTCTTATATATCAATAATACTTGAATTAGTCCATTATGGCACTATTATGTACTCATGTATGCTTATTCATAAATTGATTTTGTTGTTATACTGTGATAATGGCTGTATGCCAATCATGAGCTTGTATTATGTTTTTAAGATTAACAGAACTGTCGATTTTACACGACATAAGTTCATTTTATCAGGTTAAAAATATGTGAATCATAGTCTTGTACTTTATCCTGACAATAGTGCTTGTGAGTTGTACAGGGAGCTAGACGAATCGCCCTTTTGCCAAATCGGCCCCCTAAAAATTCGGCCCCTTGTCAAATCGCCCCCCAGTTGAAAACTTTTATAAGTATAAATTATCTATAGAATTTATAGACCTGCACAAAGCATTCGACTGGGTTGTTAAAGATATTTTTTTAGCATCACAGAAACTACATGTCTTAATTGAAATGGTGTTGAATTATAATCTGACCCGTGTTAATATTGGCTAAAGCGGGGATACTTCTGTATACTTATGTATAATGATGAGAACGTCTAAAGTTATCTTTGACTAAGTGTGAGTAACACACATCAAAGATAATTGGATGCTGTAATCAATATATTTTTGTCTTTATTTTGGCTCTACCTACTTTTAGTGTGTCAAAAAGTTAAAAAAAAAGCCCAGCACCAGTATCATTAGAATGAAACAATAGTAAGGATAAGGTAAGGGTATTTTACTTTAGGTTTAGTGTTACGTTTTGGCCATCAAAACCTTAATCACAAACGTATTTACGTCAGCATTATATGTGTATCAGATGACTTTTAAGGTTTTGGGGGTCAATTACGTTTTATACGTAAAGGCTGGTTTATTTACATTCACTCACGCCTATCTATTTTATTTAAAAACTCCACACTACAAATAAATATCTCACAACTCCATAGGCAGATAAATATGTACACCATGTTTTGGTCAGGTTTCAGTTCACTATATTTCCCATATGAATACCAGATATCCGTTTACAAACGAAAGGCTGCAGGTCAACATAGTTTCTTTGATGTGGTACCATGGTTTGTAAACAGGCCTCTGGTAATCATATAGGAAAATATAGTGAACTGAAACTTGACCAAACTGTTGTGTACATATTTATTTATATATGGGGTTGTGGCACATTCATTTGTATTATGTAGTTTTTAAATAAAATAGATAGGGGTGAGTGTATGTAAGGGAGTCACCTTTTACGTATAAAACCTAACGTAATAAACTCCAAAAACGCTAAAAATCACCTGATACACATCTACTGCTGACGTAAATAAGTTTGCGTTTACGTTTTGGTAACGTAACACTAAACCTCTATATTATATAAAAAATGTAAGTAGTTCAATAGGTTATATACACACGAGCACTTGACCAAGTATTATCCAAATTTTGCATATTGTCACCGAGTATGCAAGTTGGAATAGCAGCACACAGCAACAAGAGGGACATCCATCTTCATATCTTCATAGGACCTAATTAGCTGTTGGAATGGACAAATTGTCCCAACTTTTGTCTTTGACTAGCCAACTCATCAGAGTGCTGTCCAGTTTAATACATTGCTTATTACTTAAATGTAAATCATTTTATAGTCATAATGTTATTTCCAGGTGTATTTTTGAAGCATTTTGAAGAAACCAAAGAATAATCAGGATGTGCTCGAAAGAAGAAGTAGAACATAAGTGAAACAAATAAAATTGTTTTAATTCACTATAGTTGATTGCAGTGTAAGCTTTATTTGTTGATCCAGTCTAGGTCCATACAAAGTAACATCACTTGAGACAAATATATGTGTAATTCTTCTGTGCAGCTGTATTTTATACTCTTTTGCAACACCGATTCAAGAAGACTATTGATCACAAGAACCAGAAATACTTAAAAGTTTTACAAGGCAAGAAACTTTGATGGTATATAAACCATGTACAGCCATAACTGCAGGTTTTTGCCTGTTGGATTTTCTTCAAATAAATTAATTAGAAATCTATCAGCAATAAAGAAAGTAAAATCATTATTAAGTAGGGAATCATTGTTAAAGCTTTATTTTAGCATTTTTCAATCCCATTTGACATATTGCATTGAGGTGTGGGGAAATTGTTGTAAAACATACTTACTGCCAATTATAAAGGCACAGAAAATGGCTGTTCGCATGATATGTAATCTGAAGCATAGGGAACATACTACTTTTTATTTCAAGGAATTAAAAATCTTAAAGTTTCTAGATCTGGTTAAATTTAAAATTCTGCTATTAATGTTTAAAGCTAAAAACATTGAGTTACCTACCAATCTACAAGAACTGTTTGGTACTAAAATAGACAAGAGATATGTAACAAGAAAACAGAATAACTTTATAGTGCAGTATTCAAAAAGCAGGGTAAAATCCATGTGTTTATCAATTTTAGGTGTCAAGTTATGGAATGCTCTTGATGATGATCTGAAAGAATGTAACCTGTTAGTCAAGTTTAAAAAAGTACTTAAATCAACATATTTAGACAAGTACTAATATATTGAGTATTCTTAATTTATTGTTTATCAATGGGTAATTGACATAATCTTGTATAAATATATATTCTTCAATATGAACCATACATCCTATTATAATTTGTAATGCTGTAGCAATATTATGTAGCCCGGATGAGTCCTTAGGGAACAGCCTCGATAAGCTTGGTTTCAGCTGTTTCCATTTCGTTAGTTTCTGTTCATAGTCAAAGTTCTTGGTATTATAATGTACATTGTTCTAGTGTAATTGTATGTACAGAAATGAAATAAACTTATATCTATCTATCTATATAAAAGGGTCCTGTTGGTAAGACGGATTTGATGTCAATGTTTCATATTTAAAAAAAAGACTTGCTATATTTAAAACATACATAAGGTATATCTAGGTCACATACAAACCATTAATGTGTTTTGGACCAAATTAGACATAGAATGGTAAGGCGTGAAGTCACCAACAATGGTTTCTGTGACATGTATATCTATTTTGATATACAGTATTGTAAAATTATGCATTTTTCTTTGGATGGTCAATTGCACCAATAGAGACTGTTTCTGTTTTGATTGGCACATGAGAAGATAGTGATATATTGTCATAGTAGAAGTTAACCATTGCATTTCTTCAATATGACCATGGTTAAGTGTTCGTTTTGGTTAAATATCTTGATATCCACATTTTATATGTTAGTATTACACAAATTGTCTTTTTGAAGAAATGTTTAAGATGCTTGCTAAAGCTATGATATATGACTATGATATATATTGTATTTATATTTAAACTTTTACATCAGGTATTGCAATTTTTTTAAGATGGCAGCAGATTTAGGCTACCACTCATTCTGGTTTGAAACAAAAAATAATTGGTAGTCCTCATGTTGAGACATTAAAATAAAACAGCAAAAGCTTCTTTTAGTAACCATATTTCAATGGCCTGTGAAATATGGATCAGATCTTGCAACTACCAGTTGGTGCAAAACATTATGGGGTTCTCATTGTCGTAGGTTGTAAACTCAAAAAATGTTAGGAGTATACAAAGACATAAGAACATTTTTGCATGTAAACATTCAACTAAAGGACATTAATCTATTTTGTCTTGCCAAGTTTTAATCTTCTGTTTCACATAATTTACAAGAGTCAGAGGCTGCCATTCTGTACTTCACAATATAAAAGTTTGGACCATTTAAATAAAAATAAACAATTGTCTAGCTTTATGAATATCTAGTTGAAGGTAAATGGATAATTATTATAAATCAGCTATATACAAGAACAATAATAATGAAGTACTCCATACTAGGCGAGGTACCTGGAGGTGTAATGGTTAGCACATTTGGCATCTGTCACCTCTGTTTAGGTTTGACTCCTACAATAGGGAATGCTGTGGTCTTATCCTCAGTATGACCCTGGGTGTTGAACGAGGTGTAAAATCCTCCTAACTTTGAACTTTTACTCCACACAGAATTTGAAAGTCCTAAGTGCAAAACAGAACAATGTGTATGATACTCTTTGGTAACTTGATGGCCTGTTGGCAGAGTTTAGGGATGTAAATCATCAGAACAATATTTTGCTGAATTGCTTGTCAGATGTTTAGTCAACTGGTAAAAACTAAGTCTTCATCAGTAAAAATGGCCTGTGTCTTCCTCGACAGGTTAACTGTGAACTACAGTTGAACTGACAGTGGAAGTAAATCTGGGTGAAACAAATATTTTTTCCTTTCTTTATGTATGGTACGCTGGTAGGACATTAGGTTTGGGTATACCTTGTGGTCTTTCAAAGATTTAACAAGTATATGGTTAATCTGGCAGAAACAAATTGTATTGAACTGAGCAATATCAGAAAATCTCTGCATGAATATGATTCCTTTTGTTTTGGTAGTGAGACACTGATTGACATCAGAATTCCTGTCCTGGTGTGAGGCCTCCGTGCCAAGAGAATCTGCATGTTTTCTGTTTCTTGCATAGTTTTCTGAAAGATGGAATATCTAACACCTCAGCAAATGAATTGTTTTTGGGTCTCACTTATCAGGTTGAAAATGATTTGACAAAAGTGATATCACCTCAGCAACAAAGTAAATAAAACGCCTTGATGAATACAACAGTTTGCTTTGCTTATCAGGTTCAAAGTTATCAGAGAAAAATAATATTTGGCAACACATCAAAAATAAAAAAGTGTATTCACACCATTACATTCTTGTATCTTCTGTATCAGGTACATGGTGACCTGGATGAGGGAGTCAGATGTTGATTGGGGTTATATATGGGACATCTGCAACCCTGACTGCCTTCCACCTGATGACCTAGCCTTCTAAATTAGTTTGTCCTTCACCTCAAAAGCTCAAAGCATTCCAGCTGAGAACTTCGCAACAATGAACAATTTGTCTTGTACCTACATTTTGTTTATCATTCATATTGACTTTGACATGAAATATTTCATGAAATCTTTTGTTCTTAGTCTGAAAATATATTTATTCGACCACTTTTTTTCAGGCTTAAAAGTATGTTATCTCATCCTCTGCATAAAACTACGAAAGGTCTGGACTGCCAAAGTTTCTAAAACAACACATAGTTTATTTTCATGTGGTTTAGGTAATAAATCTAGCAGTTATTTTCATGTGGTTTAGCTAATAAATCTAGCAGTTATAAATCTAACTTTTATTGTTTCTGTACAAAAAGATATTACAGAAATACATTTTTGTTTCTTTTTCTCTCTCTTCTGCTATTAAAAAATTAGAGAGATTTGCTTCATCTGGATACTGAAGGGGATGTTAATCACTAAGTCTGGCTTTATTAATGCTTGAAATGTGACTTTCTTCCATAAATCACTAGCTAGTAAAATATAAAGTTTTACATTATCACCATGAATATATGGTCCACAATAATAATGGCCCAGGTTTGTAGTGACATAAGTTGTGTATTGATATGCTGTGAACCTTACCTTCCAAATGTGGATTAAAATAGTAATGTAGGAGATTTCTATCTAGTCTGAGTAATTTTATTACAGGTTAGCATAAACTGTACAGGGCCTCTAAATCAAAGCCTTCATTCTGCTAACGAATTAGTTAGCTGTTACTTAACCCTAAGTTAACAAACTCTTGTGTGAATCAAAACCTTAGTTTACTGTTGGTCGAATTTTTCGTAAAAAAACCCCTCAATTTTAAAGATAACTCAGACCCTGTCATTAACTATTAGCTATGTAAATCCTCAGTTCATTACATCCAACTAAATAAAAAGTTATTATTATTATTATTATTGTCTTAAAGGAACTTATTGGGGTGTTGTACATTACAGTCCCCAGAGGCCCCCTCCCAAGACAGTGAAGAACAACACTGAGGGAAATTAGTTTTATTATATATATAACATATGTAAATTGTTTATATGGATAAGTACAGATTAGCACTAAGGTGTATGTACAATTTAAATACTGACATACATGCTACTTTCTATAATGCATGATCACAATAACGTAAGCGTCCAGTCCATGTTGCTGATCATGCACTAATATATACAGTTACAACTAAAAGACTAAATTTATGAGAAATCGCAATAAAATGTAGAAAATCATGCACACGAAGTATAATACATGCCAACACATAATAACACAATACTAAAACACATATAAACGTTATAAATCATATTTTCACCAGCGTTACACTAAAAATTACTTATTATTAAGACAACACACACAACATATAAAAAGTGACCATGTAAATAGGTCCTATCTGCTACATAAAGACCATGAAATTCCATTACAGTGAGACACTTATATCTAACATGCATATGTATACGTTAACCCAGAAGTGCCAAGCCCGAAGCCAACTAGTATCATGTGCTGACTACATAACACATAAAGTCAACTGAAAAGGGCCATATGTTTTACGTTATATGATCCCAATTACAAATTCAAACCACATCAATGTGCATCACTCACCACATAAACTTAACACCCTACATGACTTTAACAGAATCGGTATTTCCTGTCACATAGTCAATGTGTACCAAGTCAGTCTACTAGGTACAGTCAGTCTAGTAGTAGGCTACTAGGAAAATACCTGACCCTGTCTTGGAACTACAATATGTTAATTTCCAGATATAGTCAACTTGGGGGGACTGGGTGAGTTTGGTTTGACCATACCATAATAGAAATTTATTTTTCACTCTGAAACAGTCCTAGTGCCTGGTCAAGAAAAAAGATCCATTTTAACCAATTTATCTAATTTGCAATCCTGTGCATAATTGGGGATAGGGTAGCAAATATGTTGACTATCTCACTGCTGTGTTGTTTTTTTCAGTGTCAAAATCTAATATGACGGACCCCAATTGAGAAGAAACCATTCAAGTAAAGCAACGTCTTTCTTTGTTATCATAGCAGTAGATCTATGAAATTTTTGAAAGGGTAGAGTGAAACTAAAATGGTAGGCCCCTGACAGGCGGTAATAACTATGAGTTGTTAAGAGTACCACTGGAGTGAAATCGGGATTGAATGGCATACTTCAAATCCGCACATAGTTGTTACTATGGTGAAGCACTGTAACAACCAGCTTAAACAGTTGTCATGTTAAAGCAAAATTGTCCTGATGACTGCTTCCAGATGAATACACCCTATAATTATTATAATGATGGGGAAAACCCAGGCGTTTGATTCAAAATTAGTCACTTGCATTTATAACAAAATAAATCCAACTTTCAAAATTAGTCCAATGTTTAGTATACATTTCAGTACACTATTACGTGTACATATTAATAATGAGAATTAATCACTCTGCTGTTCTTAAATTCTTTAGATAAGTCCTGTGTATGCAATTGAAATAATGGTTTACTTCTAACACATAATCTCCATGACTATTTAAATGATGAGAATTATTATCATCGGCTCCTGCACTCGTCCCTACATACCTCATACATCAAAACAAACCAAAAACTGACTAATAGAAGTTAAAGCCTAACTAGTTGCTGGTTCATCTCTAAAACAATGAAATGCTTATTTGGAAAAACCTGATAAGTCCAAAGCACATTTGAGTGCCCCTCGCATAAGAGGGAGTTCATTTTCTAGTAGAGACACTTTTATACCCTTTGGCACCTTGATCAAAAGCTCTTGTTTCACCATCTCTTGGAGAGGAGACTTTCCTATCACAATCACATCTGAAATGGTTCCCCTTTTTGCCTGTCCCAGTACTTCCATGGCGCAGCATTGAATGTTGGTCACAATTGGACCGATACATTGTTGGATAGTCTTCAACCTCAATGTGATCCTATCAGAGGAGAAAGTGTTGTCACCATCCATGCCCTGAACTATTGTTTTAATATTTTTACCAAAATATTGTTCTATGCCACATATAAGTATGTATGGCATTCTTATATGCAAACACATAGGATCATGAAATTCAGCCCAAATTTGATCCACCCCCCAGTTGTATTTGTACTTTCTTTTAAACTTTTCACGATGACTTCCTAGCAGTTGGTTCTCCAAAAAGAAAATCAGGACATCTTTTGCAGCATTTTCTCCACTGGTTTCTGCAATACTTAACCAGCTGCATTCTTCCAATGGCATACTACACACTGACACTGTGGTGTTTTCTTCTGAAAGGATTATGATTTTATTAACACGGCAGTATGTTTGGTGCAAATGGTTGGTGAAAATAATATAAAGTGATTCTTAAAATGGTTATATTTTAGAGTAATATGGTGTAAATGTTAATCATACCTTTAATATGAATCAGGATAACGTATCCAGTGAGTTTCTGATTGCTTGTGTCTTCATAGTACCTCAACAGTGCCTGAGGCTCCTGTACTGGGTAAAATGCTGTACCTGTCACACAGAGAGAAAGTATCACACCCACTCATATTGCAATACGTCATTATTAGTTCACAAACCTGGCTTTGTACATCATTTGATGTCTTGAACTAGATGCAGAGTAAATACCAATTTCCCAAAATTGTTTCTAGTAAGTGTAGTAGCATAGTGCTGATTTTGCACATTATTGGTCTTTATTGATTGCCAAATTAATGCTTATGTGTATTTATTGTGAGTATTTTTTTCAAACCCCCACATATGCATGCTAACTTTGATGCTGTATATGTGAAATGAAAGTCATGAAGTTGTTACTGGACAGATACTTTTATATGGCTGGTTTATATTAGGAAACAGCATTTGAAAAAAGAGACATCTCGACAGCAAGGTAGCAAACATACTGGAAAGTGAGACTTTATCAGGAACCATAGATTTCGCCAAAAAACAAGACTGAAAAAATATGTTCAGTCTTACTTTTGGTATTTCTGTAAAAGGATAGTGGGAGTACATGCGAGAATAAACTTGTGTTTTTTGTATAATGTTCTGCATGATATATATATATATAAGATTATTCACTGACCAACTTGTGACATTAGCTCCTTCATCATTCTCCTTTCCCATTGTCTTAAAGGCGGTGGTAATGTCACTACAAATTTGATCAGGTTAGGATCCAGGTCACTGCAATAAAGTAGAACTGGGTAGTTAATAAATAATAAAAAATACTGAATTTGTCGCAGTCAGCCATCCTTCATGTGAGACACGTATCTTCACACTTGGATTTAAAGGGAAGATTGATCTTCATGTATGATCATCCCTCATGTTATTTGCATTCAAATGAGAAATGAAAGATGGTGTATGGTACTTTTTTGCCTGTTTCTGTGTTTTAAATAAATATTTGATATTTGAGCAATGTACTTTTTCTATGGTAGTTGGAATTTTTTGTATTGTGTATTTATACTCAGAGCAATATCTCCATATACTACAGGACTCAAAGCGCTATTTAACCAATCCGACTTTACAGGTACAGCCCCAACTCACAAGTAACCGACATTCCCCTAATGGAAGATAGAGGCTCAAGGATGACCATTTATCAACGTCCTTGAGGTTCTTTAACCTGCCACTGGGGATAGGAACCAATGAGAGAGGACTGTCATTTTAAGTGGTCATCCGAGCCACTATGTATCTGCCTGTACCTGGGTTTGAACCCACGTCCTCTTGAGTTCCTAGACAAGTGTGTTCCCCGCTAGGCCAGGGGGGAAGCAACTAAAAAATTGAAAGATGGTTCCTACTTTGAAAGCAGTGCACAAATGTTGGTGTTTATCGGTTAATGCCCCATTCAGTAATTTGACAAAAGTTAAAGGCAAAATCGTTATATGTGTAATTTTATGTATTTTTAGCTCTTCCATCAAACGTGTTAATGTGAAGGAACTCAAGTTTAGGGTTGCAGCATCAAATCAATATAATTTAACCTTTTACAGTGATTTTTAAGGGGCAATAATATATTTCAGTCCCAACCTTGAGCAAATCTCAGAATTTGTATGTGGAAGTTTTTGAATGAATCTTGTACTGCTTTTCTCTGCAAACAAGGGTTCCTGTATTGGTCACCATTTTAGGTTATTGGCATTGGTAGTCACACTTAGCAATAATAAAGATAAGAGATAATAAAATATGTTTCAACTCAACTAATATAGTGCACACGTTGATATTATGTCCCCAGTTTTTCTATAATATTTTCGAATAATTTAGAAAATTTGTCTTAAATATAATGTGCACCAATTATAAATCCTTCCTTATTGCTCACTATATAAGTTTTTTCGTCTTAAATAAATTACCAAACCAAATATGATTTCCCTTATCTGTAAATAATTGATGTTACAATTCCTATTGTTCATTACAAAAGTAGTTATAATGTATATGTAATTGACATAAAAAATCTAATTTATTTTGCAAAATTACTAAAGTTCTTGATTCAAAACCACAATGCATTGTAGTTAAGATGGTTTAACATTTGTTTAAGTGGACTGGTGCCCTGTCAAATAGAAGTTCCTGAAAAATATTTACGTCCATGGTCAATTCAGCTACATTGGAAATGTATGAGTGTTATCGGTTAAGGACAATTAATTAATAAATATCCTGTTTTCCGGTTTCCAAAATTATTAACCACTCACCAACTGTGGGGCCTCAAGTTAAATTTAAAGCGTTCATACAATCAACTCGATACATTTCTGAAAGTGGTATATAATGAAAGTATATTTCAACTGGGAAAGAAATCATTGTGTTAAGTTTGTCACTTTAGTATATTTATTATATTACAATCACAACTGAATGCGACAAAACAAACCTGACAAGGTTTTCCTGGATTTTGCCCATCATATGCTGTATCAGATATTTTAATGCCATAGCTAAAATATCCATGGTTCTTCTTGTACTGCCATTTGTGGCCCTTACTTCAGAATTCAAGGATGGAGACTTAACAAGACAATCAACAAGGATTACAACAGTACACATGTGGACCCATACAAGTTGCAAACTCGTAGAAACTCCATATTTTATCACTTAAACAGTGCATTTTAATGAATTTATACTTCAAAATTTATAAAATTAACACATCTATATTTCATGAATGTTAAATTTACTGTACATTATTCTTCTTAGATAAGAAAGCAAACCGTTGAGCTGTATATTTTCATAATTAAGTTGCCAATTCACCACACTTTTAATGTGTACATTTAAATTATTTTCAAAGTTAGAGTCACACTGGCCTAACTGAAGCCTGTATTTGACTTCAGGGTATATTATAATTTCAGTCATATTTTCTGCCAAGAATTATCCTAGATAAATTTATTTTTATTCCACAGCAAAGGGACAAGTAAAATGAATTCTTTTATAATGATAAAACCACATTGGAACACACAGACAGATCCGAAGCTTTGTTCCAAATATACTTACACTGTTTTGGCCAAAGTCAAGACCTTTAAAAAGTGTGTATTTGATATTCCCTTCACCAACTTCAGAGAATCTTAAAATATAACATAATATATATAGAGATTGTCATATTTCTGAGATTACCTACAACCTTCACTGGTTACCTATCAAACAAATAATCAGTTTCAAAATTTTACTACTAACTTTCAAAGCTCTGAATGACAGTGCTCCTAGTTACATAAAGGGGCTACTGTAACAGTACAACCCTTTAAGAACACTAAGAACCTCTGATGGCTTGTTTCTCACTGTTTCCAATTCAGTCAACAGAACCACAGGTGACAGATCCTTTTCTTACAGTGCACCTAACCTTTGGAACACTCTGCCAATTGAAATAAGAAGAATTACAGAACTCTCCAGTTTTAAAAGTGCAATTAAGGGACTGCTGTTCAATGAAGCAAGTAATCACCTTTTGTCAACTCCCAAGTGTCACTGAATATATTTTATAGATTTTGGCACTTTAAAGACCTATTGTATTGTATTGTATCAATCCAGGATGACTTTACACTTAAGATATGTAAACACTACTGTACCCTATTTCAGCATCACGCCCAGTTTTCTTTCTTAAAGTCATTTAACAGTCTTTTCTTAAGTGATTTTATTTCTGGGAATATGTAATCACATTTTGGCTTAAGTTGATCACGTGGAAGTCATCCATGCTCCCAATAGCTATATAACTGTGCCAACCAAGATTGCCATGCACAAAATTAAAAAAATATAAAATTTATAGATTTCAAGTCAGACAAGATTATATGGTGGTATAATATGTATGTAGATTTTGATCCTACCAAATATACCACCATCGTGAGTTGCTTAGCAGACTAGCAAACTGATTAGGTGATATTTAATGTAGTTTAGTGATTATTAGTTCTGCCTCTGCTGTCACCATAGCTTGTGATCTTTTTAACTGACGCTTTCTTCCTTGATGGCTTTGTACCAGATTTTACATTGATCTTTCATTTATGTCATGTCCTTGTTCGCGCTTATTGTTATATATTCTATGTATGTTCTGATAACACAGAAATACACTCAGCAGTGGAATAAGGTGTATTTTTTCATTCCATCATATTCAGGTTGGGAAAATGTCTTGATTCTGTAAAATGGACAGATTTGAATTTCATGATCCCCTCCAACAAACGGTTATGTCAAGCTAGAACCTCATTAAATTCCGCATGTTGCCACGGTTTGGATTAGAACAGCGACAAAGACAACAGCAAAGTGATCAAATACTAAAACTAAACCACAAAATGGGACATAAATAAAGAGTGTAAATCCCCCCCCCCTCCCCCCAAAAAAGAACTAAATCCTGGAAGTTCCACTATGGAATGTGAAAAAAATACTCTGGGCACTTTGAACTGAGCTTTAAGTAATACAAATAATAAGAATAAGAATAATATGGTGTATGTAATATATTTACCTTTCCTCTGCGTCATGTCCAAAGAATGCAAATTCTCCATTGTCACCTGTTAAAATGCTAGTTGGATTTTTATATGTTTCTCTAGAGTAGACATGTCGAGACCACTTAAACACCTGCAGGTCATCACAGTTTTTGACAAAGCAAAAGCCACAACTACTTTTGGTTATGCCAATGCATATTACTCCAACCACAGCAAATGGCTTCTTAAATTCTGATAATTCACATTCATCTGGAACCCATAAACTAATATTATCTGAGGGATATAAACTTGTATCATCTGGCACCCATAGGCTGGTATCAACGGGATCTTGGGCAAATACCAATTTCTTTACAGCGCTGTGGATAGACAGACAATTTAGTATTATTGTTCTATCACCAAACTTCAAAGGTGAACCATCCACCAATATGTCTTTTTTATGTCTCTTATTGTAATATATATTATTATTCTAAGTTTATAAATTTACTGTTTTTCTGTTGTAATTATAGGTGAAATGTTTGTTCTATTGTACTGAATAAATTCTAAAATCTAAATGACAATTATCAGCTATTTTAACAAGAAAGGCAACATTGTACTGCCCACAATATAGACATGTTCTAATCTAAAACTGCGACCATTGTTTCATTTTATTCTGTTTTAGAAAATACTATCTTTCACCAGATTCAAGTCCTGTTTTATGTGCTCACCTGTTGTATTCCAAGCCTGTCTTTTGTGAACAGTTTGAATCATTTTGTGTCTGTTCCTTTGATAATGATACATTGGTTATATCCAGTTGTCTCCTCAAGTCCGTTACAGTAACTCTTGTGTCATTGTTTAACTGAGAGACTCTCTTATTTAAAGCTGCAATGCATTGCCCTTGCTCTGTATTTATACCTTTAAGTGCATCAGTTTGTTCCAGGAGCTCCTTGTTCTGGTTTTTAAGCTTGTCTGTTGCATCTTTTTCCAGCTTCAATAGAGAATGATGATCCCTCAGTTCAACTCGTTGTTTGTCATTCTTTTGTTGCAGTGTATTTACCTGATCAAGCAGTGTAGCTGTTTCTTTTCTTTTATCTTTCTGCGCATTATCAAGTTCTTTTGTAAGCGATTTGACTTTGCCATCTAATCTTTTATTGGTTTCTTTCAGTGCTTTGTTTTCATTATCAAGACATTTCAACTGGCCTGTTTGACGTCTTATTTTCCTATTTAAGCTGTCATTACTTTGTTGAAGCTGCTCAATCTGTCCTTCCAGATCTATCATTTGATTGCAGACCCTGCTCTTCTGTTCTTTCCAATATTGTACTTGTGACTTTAGTTCAACACAATTGTCACACTTTGTAGCCTGGCATTGTTCTGTAAATGCAAATTATAAGTGTTTATCTTCATTGTTAACACATCTGCTTGTTATGCATAATTATGATTCAGTATAAGTGGTTTCATTCAATACATGAACCCAACACAGCTTTATATTTTAAGGGATATATATAAGTTGTGTTGTAGAATAGCATATTTTAGCCTAAAAATATCTTCATATATATACTTCACAATATACTTTACTTCTTTGAAAATTTTCAAACCAAGGAAAACCAAGGCATTCAAAATTAAATAGTTTATTCTGTATTTACCCATCAGTTCCATCGTTTCTTTATGCTGCCTGTTCATTTGTCCATCTTCTACAATCAGCTTATGTAAACCAAGTTCAACTTTTTCAATGGATGTTCTATCTGACGCTTCGAACGTCGTCATTTGTAGTACAAGTGATTTAATACACTCTGTCAGCTTGTCTCCTTTGGCCTCAGGAGCAAAGAGTCGAGGAGGTTCTTTCCCTTCCAGATGACACTGCACCATTACACTTGCCACAGTCATCAAAGTCTTACTGTAACCTACTACAGGTCAAATACAAAGTTGTACAAGGAGACTGTCAACAAACAGGATAATGAAACATTGTGAAAAAGAACACTCAGAGAGCTCATGCCTCCAACAAGGACTAACACCTCTACTGTTGTGTATTATAAAAATATCCTTTTAAAATCCTGGATCCAGAATTGGAAGTGGATCATTCTCAAAGTTAAATCAGTTCTATGTTAGATCAAAGCTCACCTGCTGTGAAAAATTTGATGTAAATCCATGAAATAGCCTATCCGTAATACCACTAACAAACAAACTTTATCCAAAAATCAAAGGTTATGAGACTATATGGGAACATAAATATCAAAATCAGGGATTCATATTATAACATTATTACCCCGAAAAAGCATAATTCATAGAATTTAGAACAACATCTCTGTCAAGCTTTTTATCCCTTTAACTTTCAAGATTAGATAATGTTTATACTCTTCTGGTTTGTGAGCGATGGTGGTTAAATACAAACCTCATAAATAGTAATAGTAAAGTAGGAATATTTCAATATCGTGTCAACATAGGGTTTGAACCCAGGTAAGCAGATTGTAAGGCACACCATCCAAAATGTAATGCTCAAATAAAAAAATCGTGAAACATGATCAGGGTCGCAACCAGGAAGACCATCGATGTTTGGTAGTCAAAATACTAGGGGTGGGGGGGGGGGGGGTGGGGGTGGGGGGGGGGGGTGGGGGGGTGGGGGGGGGGGGAGGGAAAGATTCTCTATTCAGATTAATTTTTACATGTATTTGTGTAAGGAAAGAAACTGCAAAACCGAACATGGTGTGATATTGTTATACCAGAAGAATAAACTTACCCATTGACGGTTCCAAATGTTCATCACCATTCTTGTACTGAAGAGTAACTTGATATACTAAACCAAGGGAAAATATATCCACCTCAGTAGAGTAATGTAGCTTCCCATCATCTTTCTTCATCATTAATTCAGGTGCCCTGTACAATGGGGTGCCACAGTCAGTGTGAACTGGCTGGTTTTCGGAAATCAGAGCCCTTGAGACACCAAAATCACAGAGCTTAGCAACATATTTTCCCCTCTCTATCTTCATTAAAACATTCTGTGGCTTTATATCTCTATGTATGATAGGAGGAGACTGTCTATGCATAAAACAAACCTCTTTGGAACAATCATGCATCACCTTAAGCCTTAGACTTAAGTCTGGATTTTGCTTTTTTATGAACTCTTCTAGGTTTCCAGCATCACAGTATTCCATAACAATGTAAAAATACTCATTGCCTTTGTAGCCATCTAGCAAGGAAACAATGTTATGGTGTTTTAATGCTTTCACTCTTGGAGAAAAAATCATCATCTCTTTCAATCTGTTTGATAGCTACTTCTACATCTTTATTTGACTTCAAATATCCCTTGTAAACTTGTCCATAAGCACCTTTACCAACCTTATGCTTGGCTTCAAAATCATATTTGATCTCCATGGTTCATTGCCAGAGTTTTAGTCTGTATTAAGTCCTAAATATAATAAGTGATATATACCTCTTTTATATAATCAGTAGTTCACAAATATCCAATTCCCTACTCCCTATCAAAATAGAATGAGTTAAGTCAAGCTAAAAGATATAACGTTTAGTGACTTTGCACAGATTCCATTTTAAAATAGAGTACACAAATTTGTACAATGTGTTGTAGAAGCCATGTTTAATATCCTTTTCTCAACTCCATTGATCCATGTAGTTTGCCACTTTATTTGATTACTTAACAGAATCTACATATGAGAGTACTATATAATTGTGTAAACAAGAAGTATGTGTTTACTGAGAGATCAATAAGTATTTAAAAGCTATTTTTATTATTAAATGGTGTTTTATCTGCAGAAGTATACACATTCCTCGCTATACTGAAACACGAAAAAAACTGCTACATGCGACATGCTACCAAAATGCTACCGACATTTCATATTCATGCTTTTGCATATTTTTTTTCTTTTTAACAGCATAACATGAAATACAATTGATTAACTTACAATTGTACAGTAGACATACACATTTCTAATCTGTGTGATATATTTGGTAGATATAAATGTAAATACACTTGCAGTCAGCAGTACGGCTTACAACATTTAAAAGAAACATATGTGCACAATTACACATATATATTTTACAGGCAATCGGTGTAACCATGCATTACGTGCAATGACTGAACATTTCAGTCATTTTTTTGACATTCCTGAACAGCTCAGGCATTTCGTGAAATGTGTAGGCATTTCATGTAATGACTGAAAGTGAGATCTACACATTACACGTAATGCCTGAACACAATTTTCTATTCTGTGTAATCATTATTCAATTGTATTGTGTTATATAGTTTTTTTTTCCTTTTTGTTGTGTATTTTAGAGAATATGTGTGTTATTTTCCTTTATGAACAACGATAATGAAAATGTTATTATGATAAAACTATTCATTGTCAGTTTTCTTGAAACTGTTTAGTTACCACTATAGATACAAAAATGAATGTATACAGAAAACATAAAAATACATACAAATACTACAGAATGTTGAAAGTATTATTATGAGAAAAGTACCATAACTGACCCAAAATCTGTACAATATATTTTGTTCTCATCAATAAAATAATATCATTACACATACATTGTTGAATGAACATAATCAGCAGTAAAAGTTTTACATAACTTTGTAAAATATCAAAACAGAGATACTGTCTTCGCAATTAAGTACTATATTCTGTTATGAAATAATTTACAATACTTAAATCATCTATTTTGAAAGTAAGTATTTCCTATTTTTAGATTTATTTCGGCTAGAAAAGGCAACTAATTCAGCTGAGCAAGTGTTTTAGTCTTTGATATCAAAAGTTTATCAACTTCATATTTTAGGTCCATCTTATGAAATAATGTGTCAGTGTGCCTGTAACTTGGGTCTTGCTAAGCTTTTTACTGTCTTGTCAAAAAATGTCAGTTTATTTAAAAGCAAAATCTTGCACAGGAGTAAATTACAACTCACTGAAATCCTTCCCAAGGTTCTTGCACCTTTGATGTTTTACATGAAATGTCTTTTATTGTCATATATATCAAAGATGTTAGTACATTTCATTTGCAAGACTAATTTAACACAGTCTCAGACTCATAAAACGGGTTGGGGAGAGTTAATCGCAGTTAAACTTGTTTCAGCAAACGGGATAACATCAAAGTTTTCAGAATTTTTCATGTGATTGGAATACTGAAGCCTCCACACAACCACGTATGTCAGAGAATGTGGTAAAAAGTCCAATCTAGGAGATTTGGGTATTGCACAGGGTCTGTATTCATAAAGATTCTTAGAATATTTTTTCTAGAATTACACTTAAGTCTAAGGAAATTTCTATGCTAAGAATTTTCTTTTTCTTAGAATAAATCCCTATTCACAAAACAATTCTTAGCTAAGAATAATTCTAACAATAGAAAGTAAAAGGAAATGTATGCAATTTTTAGAATTTTTTTCAGACTACGTGTAATTCTAAGAAAAATCCTAAGAATACAGATGTTGGCATGTGTGAACAGAAAGTTAGAAATTTTGAAATAATATAAAGAGGCTGCCTTTCAGTACAGTACACACAATGGACAACTTAATATGTAACACACTGTTCTGGATGTCGATTTGCAATCAGTTGCTGCACTATAATCACCAAAACAACTATTTTTCTTTAGTTAAGCATGCTGTGTGTCAGTCTTAGATTTAATCACATTCTTAGAATATTCTAAGAATAAGAATCTTTGTGCATAGGAAGCTTTTTGTTCTTAGCATTTTTCTAAGAATAAAAACCATTCTTAGAAAAATTCTAAGAATAAGAGTAATTCTAAGAATAAGAATCTTTGTGAATACAGGCCCTGGGGTCTGAAATCTAATAAACTTGATTTATATTCCAATCTCAGAGATCTAGTTATTGCTCTGTGTACCAGAATCTAATCTTTGTAAAAACTCAATATGAGCTTGAAAGAAAGTTCAACTGAAGCACAAGAATCTGTCACTTGCACATTAAAGAATATATATTACTGTAATACATAATAATAAAACATGAGAGAAACTGAAATTTTCAGTTTAATTTAAGAATTTCACAATCAACATCAAATCCCACCACCATTTTCTAGGGAAATCTGTAATATAAACGTTAGTACCTGATATAAGATTTAAATGTCCCTTGACAAGTGTTATACAAAGTACAGTTTTAGCCAATGGCATTTACTCAAGCTTCTACAGCAGCATTTAATTGCCCAACTGCCCGGTTGGTCTCAGCATGTAAAGCTTGTAGTATTCTGTTACCTTATCCAGAGTTTCAACATCCAGACTGGAATATCAACCAAGTTTATTAAATTTGGACTTTATACTGGCAGAAACTCCAATTGGACTTTCTACCAGTAGAATTTGAAATTCTACCCAGATTGGACTTTCTACCATGACATATACATTATAATTTGTGGGTACTTTATTTATCAAATATTAACGAAAGATTCACACTTTCTGACGAATCTGAAATACTATGTGTACAAAGCAAGTGGCACTGGGGAATATAGAAAGATTCCCTGTCTGTATTTCCTGGTATTTAGGTTAAATAAGTACGGAAGAGTATTAGGGCCAAGTAAAAAAATTTTTTTTTCAATTTCTTGAGATACTAAGTCAATTTCTTGAGACAGTTATCTCAATTTCTTGAGATATTAAGTCAATTTCTTGAGATATTATCTCAATTTCTTGAGATACTAAGTCAATTTTTTGAGATACTTATCTCAATTTCTTGAGATATTAAGTCAATTTCTTGAGATATTATCTCAATTTCTTGAGATACTAAGTCAATTTTTTGAGATACTTATCTCAATTTCTTGAGATATTAAGTCAATTTCTTGAGATATTATCTCAATTTCTTGAGATATTAAGTCAATTTCTTGAGATTTTAAGTCAATTTCTTGAGATATTATCTCAATTTCTTGAGATACTAAGTCAATTTCTTGAGATAATTATCTCAATTTCTTGAGATATTAAGTCAATTTTTCGAGATATTATGTCAATTTTTCGAGATACTAAGTCAATTTCTTGAGATAGTTATCTCAATTTCTTGAGATATTAAGTCAATTTTTTGAGATATTATCTCAATTTCTTGAGATATTATCTCAATTTCTTGAGATACTAAGTCAATTTCTTGAGATAATTACAGGACAGTTAAGGGGATGAGTGGGAAGCTATGTGCTTGTAAGAACTGGCATTTGTTACAATACATGTACGCCAAAGACTTGTGACATGCCATAATGAGGGGCCATTCTAATAATGTTTTGTCACATATCATAGGCTAAAGGGAAAATGGTCCTTTTCCTGTTGGTGTTTTGATTATCCTTTGAAAATTAAATTTCTGTGTTTTTCAACTCAAATTTTCATGTCAAAGTATAAATAAAACTCCATTGTCTGCTTTGTTAAAAGCCTTTATATATCTTTCTCCTTTGTTTGCCTTCTTAGATTTAATAATAATAAATCTATTTAATTTTATTTTTTACATGACAATGAGGTTTCAGTTCAAAATAAAAAAGTGTAAAGCACACTCCTATAACAACCCTCAATTATTTCAATGGCATAATCAATTAAACATACAACTATCACGGTTGATAACAATGTATAATATTAAGGAACACTGCATTGTGATATCATCACCATTGTGATGTCATAGGCCTTTGAAGTTGTATTACATTGTCAATGTCAATTAACTCAATATCTCAAGAAATTGACATAATATCTCGAAAAATTGACTTAATATCTCAAGAAATTGAGATAACTATCTCAAGAAATTGACTTAGTATCTCAAGAAATTGAGATAATATTTCAAGAAATTGAAAAAAAAAATTTTTTACTTGGCCCTAATACTCTTCCGTAAATAAGGCTCAAAATGTGCAATAAAATACTTTCTAGCCCGTCATCTGTCTACAGTGTGGAGGATGTGCACACCACAGTCAATATTCTTCAGGTTTATTGGTGTTTATATAACAGTCCATTCCTTAATGTACTGCCAGATGTTTGTAACTTTGCATACTGTTATATTTTCTGCTTTCGTGGCCATGCTTATTGATATGTAAACTGTTCAATTTTTTTCCAGTAACCTGTTGTGACTCGAGAGTATGAAGAGCATGCATGCCTGATACGGGCCTGCTGTGGCAGTTTTGTCTCCTACCTTAAGTTTAAATATTTGACCACTACCTTAGATACCAATACATTGGACCCTATTGTGAAAACCTTAACCCCAATCGATGTTTGACTTTCTATTTGGCCCCAACACCCATTCATTTCACTTTGGATGTAGATGTTCAAGAAGCAACAACTGCATTTTAACTTAGAGCTTTATATGTTTTATCTACTTGTGCATATATCGATCTATCATGCCTAAGAGGAGTAAGAAAGCTGTTGATACAGGACGTAAGAAGACAACTTCTGTTAAAGCAAAGAACAGCACTACAGCTACCAAACCCATAGACATGGATCTTACTGGATCTTTTCTGACGCCATCTGGGGAGACTATTGTAAGTACTGTTTCTTCCTCTCAATCCCCACCCAGTAGTGATCCAGTAACAGGAAATGACACAGTATTAGCCTATCTTCAGAAAATTGACGCCACTAATCAAGCGTTACTGAAAAGAGTGGATGATTGAGAGAGTCAACATGTCAATCCCACTACTGTGCAGGCTACTAACGCTACTCTAGGACAGGGAACACTCAATATGCCTACAATGACAAGTATTATACAACCGACAGGGCATCAGCACTCATCTACAACCAGTTTAAGCTCTTATCAGGCTAGTCCCTCTCAAGCTGTCACCAACAGTACTGGTCAACCTGGCCCTGCAGCTCACTTAACACACAGCAGTCATTTACACGACACCGTCATACCTGATGTCAATGCTATTAGGGCTAACCCCACCATTTCACAGTCAGTATATCATGTTCTCTCATCATTGGAGGCTAGTTCCAGGCCTGAGACAACACATGGTAAGACCACACACAAAAAATCTGGAAGATTCAATGCAGCAGATACTGTTATTGCAGTGCCCGAGTTTAGGTGGCTAAATGAGGGGTTTCATGGGATTGGTGGTCGTAAGCGTACCTTGTATGGTGACCTTACAATTCAAGAATGGGCTGTGGCGCAGCTATCTTATATCTACCACATCTAAGACCCGCTACTGGTCAAGCGCGTGTTGCTACAAGTAATCCTGTCTCTCAGGGACGCCACATCCCTACCCTGGCAGGCAGTAAGAAGTGAGTGGGGTAACTCTATGCATGAGATTGAACAGGGGTCATTACAATGGGCAGATGCAACGCAATGGGCATTAAACAGGCTTTCCACTTCTCAAATCGCCATGGCTAATTCATCACAGATCTCATCCCAGACTACTGCTTAAAGGAAAGTATGGAGGTACTACAATGAGGGAGTGTGCTCGCATGAAGGAAATCATGGCCAGTTTAAGCATGTTTGTGCATTTTGTGCCAGGCAGGGAGAAAATTACGTTCATCCAGAAACTAGATGTCAAATAAAGCTCAGAGGTGGGGATAAAAATCAGAACATTAACAAGTAGGATCAGATTTCATCACCTGGACCAGTAGGGTCCTTTAGGGACAGTCTTTGTCATACAGGGGAGGCGGAGGGAACATTAACAGTGTAGATAGTATAGTAAATGATACCACTTCTGTTTTAGTTCATGAAATACAAAGTCCAAGGGCTTTCTGTTTTAATGAAAATAACCTTCATAATGACCCCTCTTCTAGCAATCAGTACCTTTTGCACTAAATCAGCTGTTTGCATACAGCAATACATCAAATAACACTGATGTATTCAAGACTAATTCATACGACACTTCACATGAAATGACACTTTGGATGCACTGAATTGTGATAACTACTGGGGTCATTATTCCGGTCACTACCCTCAAGCTAGCCCACATCTGAATGTTAATAATATCAGTCATTATGGTTTTTGTATTGATACTAACACCTACCATCAGTTGAATACAAGTGTTACTGATGCTTCTACACACCCAGATGTGGGTAATATTGTATTTTTGACTTGTAAATGTGAGTTACCGTTTAAAAACTGTAGCGTTGACGCTTCACTGTCAGATAATACTCCAGTTTTTTTGTAATCAGACGTTGGGTGTTGATTTGAATATCGATTTGACACGAAATCAGGTATTGGATGATTATAAAAAGGACCTTTGGTCACGTGTCAATCATAGCATGGACTATACTTAATATATAGAGACAATATTCTTTATTGACGAGTTATGTATATCTATGGACTTACAACCCTCCAGGGTTGATTTTCAGGCACTTGACGCACTAAATGACGCTACAGATATAACACACATCCCTAACAGTATTACTGCTTTGTTGGATGCTGACACTATTAGATCCTCCAAGGCTGATCATGACGTGTATATTCCTTCCAAAAAGTGGGGTTTCTTAGTCATGAAGATACTGTATTTGAATTCATAGGTCCTGATAGACCCCAAGTGTGTATCGATTCTGTTGAAAAGTGCATTGAAATAGCGAGCATAATCAGAACTACAGGGGTCCCTAATTACAAGATGGCTCGTGTTCCTATCATTGGACCATCTCAGGACTAAAATGTGAATGTATTATTAACAAACTTCAAGAATACATGAGACTCCTATTGCTTAATCTCTCCACTTCATGTTTTAGTAAATAATGCCGTTGCCATCACTGCTGTCCTGTCAAGCGATGCACACTATACAGATAATCAGACAATAGTCATTGACCATGTCCTTTATAACTCAACCAGTGGCTATCATCCAAGTACAGGAGTGTATAACTTTCCTGTGGCAGGTAGAGTTGGGAAAATATTAATCTGACATAAAATAATCAGTGTATAACTTCAATCGTTAACAATCACATTTGTTTGAAATATAATATACTCTCCACCCATTTTAATATGCTACGATAATCTCACACACTCATTAAGAAGTCAATTATAAGCATTTTTGAAATTTGTTTTTCACCATATAATAAGGCAATGTTATACGTCTATTTAGTGTTTTACATCTCACATGGTACCTTATTGGTTACATTGTAACATGTAGTTGGAAGGGCAGATGAAAACAACCGTTGGTTAAGGTTCTGTACTGTAATCTGCTGACCAACGGCAAGCATCTACCAGCTTTCCCAGGTCAGGCTAGGATTCAAACTCTGATCTCAGAAGTGGGAAGTGAGTGTGTTACCATTGCACCAACGTGGCCCCTGCAATGTACATGTGTCTGTATGGGTTAAAAATTTAACATGTGTAATGTTTAATACATAACCAAAACATCTGCCTTAACTGTAACTTACCACCAATTATATTTGTTTTTGTATATTTTTGTGTATTTTTTTTATTGTTTAAAAAGTGCAAATTATTTGAGAAGACTAAGGAAAAAATTCCAAATACACAATCTGCATCCGAATTGTGTTTGGGTCGAGACCACAGCCTTAGGTAGACCACACCTTGTCTGATATTATGACCCAGATCTTATGTATACTTTTTGAGTTACATGTATATCCATGGACAACCAGACAGACCCAATTATAATACCCTTGACCACTTAGTAGGAGGGGGTTAATTTGCAATTCAATATTAAATAACTCTGTAGATGGTGATCCATTTATTTCCCCAATTTTCTTATGTTTTTTTTCCTGTTCACAAAGACAAAATACATTTAGAAGTTAGAATTAATAAACAATTCTGAATTAATGCCATATTCAAGTCATTTCATAGCTCATATGATAATATATCAAAAGTGATCCATAGCCTAAACAATTATGTCCATGAACTCTGTATAGTAATCCTTGTATATGTCAATCTAGGTGTTTACCTGATTTCGGTATCCACACATACTACTGATGGCAATAAAGGAACCAGTTAAATCATTATGGCATAATC
Organism: Sabellastarte sp. h YS-2021; assembly: GCA_964017235.1. Taxonomy (NCBI): domain Eukaryota; kingdom Metazoa; phylum Annelida; class Polychaeta; order Sabellida; family Sabellidae; genus Sabellastarte; species Sabellastarte sp. h YS-2021. The sequence continues at coordinate 49,433,220 of OZ024936.1, read as the reverse complement.
GGAGGGTGAAGGTAATTTGATACAAATATAAACCCTGGATATATAGGATGGTAGTTTTACAATTTGCTGGAAGAACAGGTCTGATCTTGGACTTTGTTCAATTTGTAAGTGCACACCAAAAAGCCAGGAAAATTCATGAGCCTATCAATATGTTAAGTTTTAACTTTAAAATGAAAAGAGAGATTAGCATAGTTCTAATATAATAGATTAGCTACAAATGTACCCCCTGTAAACATGGTTACCAATTCTGAAATGAACAGTATGTACCATTTTCTTTTCTTCCTCTGACATGACGCCATCTAAAATGCAAGGAACATTGAGATAAAAAAACTTGAGTTAAACAGAATCAAAACATAAAGTAATAAGGAGAATGCAAATTTTATTTGAAATTGTTGCCCCAAATTGGTACTTGACTAATTAGCTTACATGCTTGCCTTATTCATATCACTTAAAATGATTGGTTTCAGATTGAATAGGATTTCTTGTTTCTGTACCAATTAACTGTGTGTGCTGAGTTACAATGCAAAACAGTATCAAATTAATGTGAGACAGATGTCCTCAGGTAGTTCTTACAACAATGGAGGTCACACAGATCTGGGCAGTGTTACTGTGGCCTGTTGAATGTGGGGAAAAGAGTCTGGGTAGAGAATTTTGTGCATGCTGAAACTACATACAAGGCTTTGGTGAATTGATCAGTATGTACAAAAAAATCTTCACAAGGACTTATACAAATGTTCTTTCATTCTTCTTGTCATATGTTTCGTACAAAACATGACATTTAGACTTCAAAATTACCAAAACTTTTGTAAATGTTCAACCTTTTTTCTTCACCATGCATCTATTAGTATTAGGTAGTTCATATATTAAGACAGTGGATCTTTATACACATTTCATCCTAGCATAATTTCACAATGCATAACTTCTTGCAATACAGAGCCTTTACTCATGTTTTTACATCTTTGCTTCAGCAAAATATGTAATTACTACTAGTTAAAGAAGAAAGTTTGAGCTAAAGGAACTCAGTAGGTATCGAATAAGAAAATATCCTTTGGCTTTTATCTTTGGTGGATCACATACAGACTATAAACAGCAGTCATTACAAAAAGCTATTACTTTGCCATCTTCTATTTCATAACTATATCCAAATAACTCTAAGTCATATTTATACATTGTCATCATTAGTCTGTTTATAGTTTCTGCTGGATCCTTGAGTCCACTGAACAGCCTCAGCTCCTGCCCACATCCCGTAACATTGCCTTTACCTTCAGCGCTAAACATGTGGTAATGCAATGGTTGCTGGTCACTGTTAAACTTTTCTTCCAAGATGTATTGCAAGTCCATATTTGCTGTCTCTGTTTTGGAAATATAGCTGTAATAATAACAATTCATTGAACAACTCAAAATTGAGTCCAAGATATTAAAACTAACATTCGTTTTGTCTATTTAAATATTGGTGGGGCATAATATATTGGTACAGTGGTAATATATCTTTAAGCACTGATAATTTTAATTTTAGCAATTTCACCAAGTTGAAAAATTACTAGCTGTTCCTTAGTCACACTACAGGGAGTGTTCCTACTGATTGGAGGTGGCAATAACAAGAGAGGCAAGGCATAATACTATACCCTCTTGCAAATCACAGCTATACACCTCTGGCTTAATTTTTTTCTGCAAATGAGAAACAGATGTAATGACTTTGGCTAGATGCAGATACAGGAAAAGATACTGCTCAGATACTGTAAAGATAAAGTAATGTTACAATGTTGATTGGAGACACAGAACAATATGGAATAGCAAAGATTGGAAAGGATAGATGGGCAGAGTATCTAGGATATGATAGGACATGCTTCAGTTATAGCCTGTTATAGAAGGTTACCTTAATACTTCCTGTGGGAGGTAGAAATTTTGTATCATTTAAAATTTCCATCCAGATAGCTGGAAACATCATTCTATGCAAACTTCACTGGCAGAAGTCTGACAGTACATGAATAAAGGAGTCGTCACAGAAAATGCTTATAAACACAGCTAATACTGCCTGCAATGTAACTGTGGCATTACTTGCTTATGTCAGGTTGCTTACAGTGCTGAAGTTAGCATTTAAATTTACACCACAGAGCCAGCTTTAAATACACCTGTTGTGATATGAATAATTTTAGAGTTGAGAGTGACAATGTCAATTGAATTGTTTCAGAGATTAGTACAAAAGCATGTTTTTGATATTACAAAGTCAAAGCTGGGGTTTTATGTCCTGTTCAACAGCAAGGGTCATATTGGGACAGGTCCTCGGCACTTGCCACTTGTGGGACTCAAATCCTCACAGAGGTGACAGCCTGTGAATAGATGTTATATTTGCTAAGCACTAGGCCACTGAGGACCTGTTTTTCAGTTTACAATTCAAGGTTAGATATTATCGATCCTTAATATAAAGGACAAGTGGGAGATCATTTCTCCGACTTGTGGACAAAATTGTCTTGAAAATTACAAGTACTACTGAAAACAAAATTTGACATGTCCTTCTACTTACTTTGTTTTACATATTTTTTAAAAAGAACATTTGATATTATAGTAACAGCAAAGAAATTGATAGGTCCATAATATTGCATTTGATTTGTTTGGGTAAAGATCAAGATGGTGCTTTTACATCCCATCCAGTATTTTATTGTAGGTCCTATCATCAAGACAGACCCGCAGTGAATCCCACAGCTTAAAAGCTAAATTTGAACAAGTACATTGTAATAGCCAATCCATTGAATGCTAAACTTGTCAACCGCTTGAACATGGAGATCATCTTGCTTTCAATAGACATTCAGTTATGGAGCAATGGCTAAATCTCTGTAGAATGTCACATCAACATCTATTTTTTTATTCACATTATTTTGTGATATGAATATACTCCTAGTTTAGATATGCTCTGAATTTGTCACTTATATTTTATTTTGTTGAAAAGAAAAAGTAAATTGATACTTCTGGATGCTATATTTACTGTCAGTAGCAAGCTACTGGAGTAAACAACTTCTAATATGGCTGTAAAAGTGGGGATTATGTATTTAAGCCAGGCATAGACTTGTGGCCATTTTATTCACTTTACGTTTGCCTCCATCAACTTTGCTAGTTTTGAAATACTCAGGTTAGTCTATCCAAATGTTCACTGAATATACTAGACATGCATTCTTGAATAATGAACCAAACTAGTGAGGAGTTCAATTGCAGCTGGAATCCCCTTACTTGGTTTAGAATTTGGTCTGCTAAAACAGATACATATTCATGTTCTTTCATTGCCAAACTAATCAACTGTCTAGGCCATACCAGTATTTATAATACAATAAAAATGCATTTAGGCACAAGCAAATAGGATTGGAAAACTACTACCCAAAAGGAATAGTGCAGGGCAGAGTATGATTAAATGTTGGTTTAAAGTGTCCATTCATCCTATGATTATCCTTCCTTATTATGTGATCAAGGAACCTCTGAAATCTCTCAAAAAATGAAGAATTATACACTGGTGTCTCATCCATATTGCGAAAATGCATGATAATGTTTCTGAATCCAGACTCCAGTCTTGTAAGTGGATGCCGCACATTCAATATGGTCAAATATGTTCCGAGTTTCTTGATGATTGTGGATTTATTGAAGGTACTTAGTTGCAGCAGGTGATATTGGTTTTTCATTGTGTTCCACCCCACAGTGTAATTTGCAGAATGGTTAAAGTATGGAGAGTTTGTCATGAGAGTTCTTTTCCATGTAGAGCTACCTGTTTTAGGGATAGCTTTAACAATAACTTTATGAAAGTCATCTGTGATATATTTTTGTGTAGCAATTCTTAGTTCTGTTTCACTCAAGTTCTGTATGTCCCTTTTGAGATTGTACTTCTTGCAAACTGAGTGGAGATGATCCAGCCGAATAGCTTGCCATTTTGGTAAATCTGTAAATATTTAAAAACTAGTGTGGCTGCAACAGACATGATATTTTACTTTCTTTTGTTCCCCCAAAATATGTTTTCAAATTAAGCAGCGTTTATGAATACACGAACCCTGCCTCAAGAGTGGTGCTAAATCAACTCTTTATTTTAATCTGAATTATTGATCTGGTATCATGATTGATTCACGGATGTGAAAGAATAACCCTGATCCAATTATTAGTTTATGAGTTATGATTCCCGATATTGCGAATGCACAAATGAGAATTCTGGGTTCGTGATCCAGATCTTGCTTATCTTTAAGAAGGACCAAACCAAAGGTAGACCACACTTTGGGTAAAAATTAGGATCCTACCCAATATATAGTTTTCGAGCATACAAACAGACGGGGCCACGGTGGCAGAGTGGTAACACTCTCGCCTCCCACCTCTGAGGCCGGGGTTCGATCCCCGCACGGGCTCAAGTGGGAAAGCTGGTAGTTGTTTGCCGTTGGTCTGCAGTTTACACTACACAACTCTAGCGAACTCTATGTACTGGTTTCCTCTGCCCTTCCAACTACCCGTCGTGATATGACCTGTACAGTGTTGAAAGCGACGTTAAACCCCAAATAAATAAATACAAACAGACACGATTACAATACTCCTGAAGATGGGCGAGGGTAACAATTGATTAATATAGTAGATGTTACAGGTTACTAGCTAAGTGCCATATCATCAAGGCAATTTGTGCATCACATTACTGCTTTGTAACAAAAATGTCCAATTTACACACATGATTGTAGAAGTTATCATATGAAAATGAGTATTTATAATTTGGCTGATCAATGTCCTACCTTAACAACATGCTACAGAAGAACTGCAATTATCCAACCTCCTATAAAATAAATATTTGACCGATTTGCACCAATTGTCACTCTCCAAAATTTGCATTTCCATATGGTTACCTCCACCATGGTGTTATGTTTTGAGGTGGATTGTCTGCCTGTCTCTCTGCCTGTTTTTCTGTGTTTGTGATAGCTCCAAAAATAATGCATAGATATTTCTGAATTTCATTAAATTTTTGGAAAGAAAAGGAAGGGCTGATTTATTTTGGAATTCATGGTTGTGTGATTCTTACCAGTCCACTTTGTTCTATATAATCCACTTTTGTGAATGGATATTTCTGAATTTTATTAAATTTATGGAAAGAAAAGGAAGCGCTGATTTATTTTTGAATACATGGTTGTGTGGTTCTTACCAGTCCACTTTGTTCTGTAAAATCCACTTTTGTCACTTGGATTAGATTTATATGCTGATACTTTTTAGCATATATTTTGACCCTCTTCGATTAGAATACAGGCTCATCAGAGGCAGAGCTAATCAATGATCTAACCACCTGAGGTACTAAATATGGCTCCATCAGGCTCCATCCTTACAGAGCCCCACACAGTGCACTTCATTGACTCTTCTATGACCAATTTAAAACCAAAGATTGTTTTTTTGGTAATTTTTAGTTGGATCAACATTAATAACCAAGATAGCTAAATAATGGGTTACCTCTAACTAGCAGACTAAAGCCACATAGGAACACATAGAGAGGGATTTAAGAGTAGGGTTTAACTATGTCAACAAATGAAAATATATTTCTTGTAAGAAAAAAACACTGGATTTATTTTTATACACATGCTTGTGTGATTCTTACCTGTCTTCTGTGTTCTATGTGATCTCCTGTTGTTGCTTGAATTTGATTTACATATGGATGTATTCCGAACAGATATAACATTCCAAACTGAATGACATGACCCAAACAGATTTGTTGTAAGTGGTCGATTTAAACAGAATGAAGCTAAATAAAACACCATTATTGTTATTAACACAAGAAATAAAATATATTGTAATTTTGACATTTTAAATTTGCTGCTCACCATTCTCGGCACAGAAATATGACCCATTTTTATTTTTGCACACTACTTTCAAGTATTTCTAATTGCAATCTTCATTGGTGCTGTCAGCTTAGTACTGATCCTACAATACGTACCATAATTACTTTTTAATGAACAATAATTTATATGTTTGGACTGTATATCCAATACAGTATTGACATTTCTTTGTCACAACAAAGGTGCTTCCAATCTCATTCTGTCTCTAAATCACAAGGAACGTCATTATGTGAATACAATAATCAAATTTAGTTTCTTTGAAATGTAGAGAAAACCACTAATTTATCATGAAAGATAACTGACACCTTTGTCTGAGCTGACTCCAGCAAGAATAATGAACTGCCATCAGTTACCAGATATATTATTAATACTTCCATCTTAAATAAGGGAAATGTTCTGTGGTGAAGAAAGCTTAAATATACTCAGCTGTAAACTTGTAGCATTCAAATTTTGTTGCTCTGTCATGCTGAATAATTTATTTGCACTTATAATGTAGAGGTCAGGGTTCGGGTCAATGTACTTTGTACTGAAGTATATTTGTGCTTTAGTACATTATTTATAGTGCTAAAAAGTTCTTGAGTCCATTCCTATATTTACATGAATTTGAATTTATACATAAGTATATTTCATATTTGATGTACTTTCATATACATTGAAGTCCTTTTAAAGAACAATTTAGTGTAACCTATTATGATTTGTATACCACCAACTTTCAAAAACTACATATAACTATTATTCCATTGTTATTCCATTGTAACTATTAATCCATTGTGGTGTCTTTCATGATTTGAAACTGAAACATTTATGCAGGTGTTCCACTGGATCCGACCCTGTGTCCAACCATATGACTCTAGGGTCAGTTGTGAAAGTCGTAGGATCATAGAAAAAAAGGCGCAAAAATGGGAAATCGGTTAGGAAATCCCCGACAGGACGGTACACTTACAGACAGGACGTGGCGACTACCCTGACAAGATGTAGGGTCGGGGATGTTTATTACACAGCCAGTCATAGAAGTAGTACGACAAGCCCTAAACCCCTAACAGACAAGCCGTAGCAGTTCCCGACAAGCCGTACTGACAAACAGACAGGACTGGAGAAACGTACAGAACCCCACGACCAGACTTGCAGTCGGTATTGTCATTACAGTTTTTGATGATATTTTGGGAAAAAGAGGATCAAGTGTCGACCAATAAACAATTCTTAAAGTAGGTCAAGGCTGAATATTTGGATCCCATCATGTGACCAAAATGTCCAAATTTATTTTTTTTTGTTAATTCAATTATAGTTTCCACGTTTTTGCTTTAATATTATATAAGAAAATTGTATGTCTGCTTCAGGTTATGAACGAAAAAGACACTTGTTTGTCTGTGGACAAAAAAAAAACAGTGCAAGTGATCAGAGTTTTGTAGTTAACACATAGCGAAGGTCCACATGTATGCTTTAAATAATTGAGAAACATTAAAAAGTGGTTTACTTAGTCACATAATAAACAAATTTTCGGCATATTTCACTAGAGCAAAAGTTAAACTATTTGGATCCATTCACAAGATATTTCTTCTCACTGTAAAAACCCATAAGCAATTTTTGGGGAAAAAGAGGATCAAGTGTCAACCAATCAACAAATCTAAAACTACGTCACTAGTAAATATTTGGATCCCATCACATGACCTAAACATCCAACTTTACTTTTTTGTTATTTTAGTTATAGTTTTCAGGTTTTTGCTTTAATATTTAAAGAGAAATAAATCTATGTATGTCTGCTTCAGATCATGAACGAAAAAGCCACTTAAAATATGAAATTTTAATTTATAATGTTATATCCTGTGCAAACAAGCAGAGAGAGATGTGCTTCTAACAATATCTCACCTGACAATGAAACCCTTTACGATAATGAGTGCTTTAACCCGCCGAAGGTGGGTTAAAAGGCGTGACATCAGCTGAGATGATGTCTTTTACCTGACTTGTTCTTGGCTTAGTTGAAGTCGCTTGGCTCCTTGGCTGAAGTGGTTGGAAGCAGGGCTGAGTCTGCTTGGGTCTTGTGACTGTGGTAGTCGGTCAGGGGGTACAGGCTGTGTGGTTTCTCAGGTCGAGGCTGGTTGCTGTGGTCCCTCTGTGGGCTGTTTTATTCACCTGTAGATTGCAGGTTGGATGTTTGCTGGTGATCTGGATCTGAGGCTGTTACATCGTGTCCAGGATACCATCTAGGTGAGCTTGGAGCGAGGAGCCCTGATACCTGTTAAGGGCCTTGGCCCTGCAGGTGGACAGGTACTCCTGGATGCTCGGTAGGTTGAGCCCTGCACGGAGTGTGCGAGTGGGAACTCTCCTAGGGTTCCAGGTTATGATCCTGAGGCATCTGTTCTGGATTTTTTCCAGGTCTTTGATGCTCTTCTTGTGGTCGTGGGTGAGGTGATACCCAGTCTCCAGTATGGGGCGAATCATGCTGAGGTAGAAAGTCCTCAGGCCCCTCTTGGGAACACCTTGGATGGTTAGGTGTCGTAGAGCTTCTGTTCTTGGGATGGCTTTTACCTTTATTTTCCCGATGTGGGCTGTCCTGGTCATCCTTCTGTCGAAGGTGGAGCCAAGGAGGGTGGCTTCATCTGTAGTCCTGATGTAGCTGTTCCTAATTTTCACTGGTAGATCGACAATTGTACGTTTGTTGTTGACCTGTACCAGCTGGGTTTTCTTGGGGTTCAGTTTAATGAACCAGGTTGCGCACCAGTCCTCAAGGCTGTCGATCTGCCTTTGCAGATCCGCCCTGAGGTAGTTCTTGTTGCGATGGCTTGTGTAGATGGCTATGTCATCCGCATACTGTGTGCACTGGCATCGTGGACTTGTGGGGATGTCATTCACATACAGAATGAAGAGTAGTGGACTCAGGATGCTGCCTTGAGGGGTCCCTGCCAGGAGGTGAACCTTGTCTGAGAGGTTAGTTCCTGTCTTCACTTGTATGGTCCTGTCCTTTAGGAATGACGCAACCATGCATAGGAGTTCAGGCGGGATGCTTTGTTGGTGTAGTTCTTGAGAAGGCCATTGTGCCAGACGGCATCAAAGGCTTTCTCAATGTCGATCAGCAGAAGTGCTGTGATCCTCTTGGTGTTCCTGGCCTTCATCAGGTACTGGTTGATGATGTGGATGTGCTCGTTGGCTTCCTTTTGGGGCTGGTATGCCCTTTGCCACTTGTTGATGAGGTCGTGGTCATCAGCGAATTCTTGGATTCTGGTGGCGATGACCTTCTCGAATAACTTCCCGAGGCAGTTTAGGAGACTGATAGGTCTGTAGCTTGTGTCTAAGTCCTTTGGCTTCTGTGGCTTGGGGATCATGCTCCCTATGGCGTGCTTCCACTGGATTGGGAAGTACCCGCGTCGGAGGCAGAGGTTGTAGATCCTCGAGATTGCTAGAAGTCCGTCTTCAGGCAGGTTCTTCAGGGCCATGTAGGGGATTGTGTCCTCCCCTGGGCTGGTGTTGTTTCGGCAACCTTTCAGCAGACTTGTGACCTCCACCAGTGTGATCGGCCTTGAGTATCCATCCGCCCCCGGTCTGGGGGGATCCAGGATGTCAAACAGGTGTTTGTTGTCATCCACCCACTGATCGACCTCGGCCTTGTGGTCGTGGTCAAAGCGGGTGTCCTGGTGTACCCTGTGTACCCCTGACAGGTGACGGGCGAAGACGTCGGCGGTGGCCTTGTCGGAGACAGTCTTTCGGTCTGTTGCCGGGTCTTTTAGCCGTGGCGGCTTCTGCTTCTTGGCGGGGTTGGTCAGCCTCTTCAGGTCCTTCCAGAAGGTGGGGTTCGTGCCAGGGTCTAGTGACTCGTACTTCTCCTGAAGCTGATTGTGTCTCTCCTGGGCCAGCCGAGCCTTGATCTCCTTGATCAGTTGGCGGTGGGCCTGTCGGAGGGGCAGGTAGTCAGGGTGCTGCCTGATTTCCCGTTGGAGTTCATGCTTCAGTTGAATCCTCTCTCTGAGTCCTGGGCTGATTCGTTGGAGTCCTATCCTGAACTTCCTGACTGGGCAACTCTCATGGAGGCTTGTGGCTATGGCAGTGGTTAGGGCACTGATGTGTGCGTCCAGTTCCTCTGTCGGTGAGCCGTCTCCGGGTTTCGGTAGGGTTGAGATCTTTGCTGAGGTCAGTTCACGGAACTTTGTCCAGTCACACTCCTTGAGGCTCCTGATGGTCCATACTGGATGGTCCCTGACGCTGGTCCGGACTTTCAGCCGTACTGGGCAGTGGTAGGTCGTTTCACCAAATATCGGTTCGTCGACCCCCATACTGACGGAGTTGGCTTTGGCCGGGCGAGTCATCAGGGCCAGGTCCAGTGTCTTGAACCGGTCGTGGTTGTGGTTGAAGAAAGTGGCTTCCTCTGGGTCATTCATGATGGCCAGGTCGAAGTCCTTGCAGAGTTTTCTTACTTCCTTCCCCTTGACATTGGTAGACTGGTGTCCCCAGGAGGGGTGGTGAGCGTTGAGGTCGCCTACGAGGATGCAGTTCCGGTGGTTCTCAAGTAGATCTCTGAGCGCGTTGAGGTTTGGGATACCTCCGTGTGCGAAGCCCCAGTAGCAGCTGATGATGCAGGTCTTCTGTCAGTTGAGGGTCAGGGTGATGGCACAGATGTCATCGGCGTCTACCTGGAGGTCCGAGCAGTCGATGTGGGACTTCACCAGGATGGCTACCCCTCCTCCGCCGGTATGACTGGTCCTGTCTCTTCTGGCTGCCAGTGAGTATCCTTCTATGTTGAAGTCTGTGTTGGCTGTGGGCTTCATCTCGTTGAGGCACATGATGTCGATGTTGTTGGTCCTCATGTAGATTTCCAACAGTTGTTTCTTGCCTTGGAATCCATTGATGTTCCAGTGAGCGATGTTCTTCATGGTTGTGTTGTGTAGGGTTGGGTGTTGTGTTCCTTGAGTGTTCTTACTGGGGTGTTTTCTTGTTCTCTGTGTAGAAGTTGAAGAGCGCTTGGTGGTTGATGCCTACTCTGTAGACTTCTTCCATGGAGCTGACGACGGTCTTGCTGAGTGTCTCCAGGTTGAAGTTGGGGTGGTCCTTCATGCAGCCGTGGAATGTGGAGAGAAGGGCCATGGTAAGCTTCACGATTTCCTCGTCCATCAGGGTTGACTTCTTGGCAGCCTGGGCGTAGGTGAGGGACCTGGTCTTCCGGGCTGAAGCGGCTTCTTGGTGGGCCTTACAACCCTTGAATGTGGAGGAGTGGCTTCCTTGGCAGTTGGCACACTTTTTCTGGTTCTCTTGGCAGGTGGATGTCTTGTGGGGCTGGCTGCACTTCCTGCAGGTGTCCTCCTTCTCCTGGCACTCCTTGATGCTATGTCCGTACTTCTGGCATCTGTAGCACTGGAGGAGTGGGCGAGTGGGCTTGTATTCCTCACATCTGTACTTCAGGTGGTTGTGAGAGAAGCCGTTGTCGAGGAGGTCCTGTTGTTGTTCTGTGCTGGAGCATTCCACCTTTATTTTCCTGATGTCCATGTCCAGTTTGGCTGATCGGAATCTGTGGTAGGTCTCCCCCTGGCGGCTGGTGATGGTGGCCACGTCCACAGAGGTGGGGAACTTGGTTACCACTACTGCCGGCTTGGTGGACCCCCTTTCCTGCTGCCTCCTGGTTGGGCGGATGGTGAAGGTGGTTGGGTCTCCTTTAGTGGTCATGTCGGCCCTATCGGCCTCGGTTGGTGGGTGGAGTAGATGGGTCCCGGCCTTGGTCCTTGTGATTCTTATCCTGTCGGGGATGGAGGCCTTCTTCCGGAGATCCACAATTCCTTGGCAGTCCTTCACTAGTGGTCCTTCAATCGCCTTTTCCTTTGCTGTGGTCTCTTGGGTGTTGGGTTCCTTGTCTCCTTGGTGGCAGAGGCAGCCTTCTTCTGTTTCTTGGAGAGAACTGGGATGAAGGGGCTGGTGTCCTCCTGGTCGGTGTCCTCTCTGGGTCTCTTGGGTGTCGCTGTGATTGGGGCTGGTGGAGCCACTGGTGCTTCCTTCTCATTGCCCCTAGGGGTCGACACAGATGGGAGGAGTTTCCTGGCGACCTTTGTGGAGCTCTTCTTGTTCTTCTTCTCAGCTGTTGGAGAGGTGGGATCCGGTTTGTTGAACATGTGGTCCTCCAGCCACACCTGAAAGGCTACTTGATCCCTGTGGTCCATCTTCATGAAGTCCTTGATCTGAGAGTCGAGATCCGTGGCGGAGGGTTGTGCTCCCTTGGGCGACATCTTTGAGAATCTGTAATTGACAAAAGACACAGAAAATAGTACAGTGGACAGGGGGTAATGAAAAAAAGAAAACAGGCCACAGAAAGAGGGACAGAAGAGAGAGAGGGCTAGATTTTTATATTGAATGACTTGTTGTATGGTAGTTCTGAGAAGAACTAACAAGTGAAGGATTCTAGAGGTAGCACTGATTTCTATGTTAGTGAACTAACAGAAGTTGAGTAGAGTTCTGAGAAGAACTGGCTAAATGACTGTAGAAATGTGCAATTTTCTTAATTCTTTGTGAAGATAAAGAGGTTAATCTCTTGTGTAGTGCAGAAATATTCGCTGGCGGAGGGTTGTGCTCCCTTGGGCGACATCTTTGAGAATCTGTAATTGACAAAAGACACAGAAAATAGTACAGTGGAGAGGGGGTAATGAAAAAAAGAAAACAGGCCACAGAAAGAGGGACAGAAGAGAGAGAGGGCTAGATTTTTATATTGAATCACTTGTTGTGTGGTAGTTCTGAGAAGAACTAACAAGTGAAGGATTCTAGAGGTAGCACTGATTTCTATGTTAGTGAACTAACAGAAGTCGAGTAGAGTTCTGAGAAGAACTGGCTAAATGACTGTAGAAATGTGCAATTCTCTTAATTCTTTGTGAAGATAAAGAGGTTAATCTCTTGTGTAGTGCAGAAATATTCGCTGATTGCAATTCACCAGAGTGCTCCGTCCTTCCACCACTGATGGATTTTTACAAATGAGAGATCACCTGACAATGAAACCCTCTTGCTTGGTGTTGCCTTTTATACTCAATTTTGAGCTTCTGGGAAGGACTCCTTCAAAATTCCGTCCCTCTGAGCAATTTTCCTACACATTTATACCAAATAATTTCGAGCCTCTGAGAAAGCACATTTTTCTGGATGTGAAGGTAAACATCCTGTAGTTCTGGTCACGTGATGGGATCGAAATATTTTACTAGTGACCTGGGGCGGTATTCACGAACACAGATCAGTAAAGATCAGATCAAATTTGAGCAAAAATGATCAACTTTTGATCAGATTTTTGGATCAACAAAGATTGGTATTCACGAAACATTTGATCTGATTTTCCGATCAAATTTTGGATTAAATATGATCTATGTACTTAGTTGGATTAACTTTCAGATCAAGGTGGATCTTTTAATCAGGCACTTCAGAGACAGAGGAACTAATAGTTCCATGACTACACTGGAATTTTCAGGGCATTGTTCAATCATCCCTTGTTTTTCCCTCTCCAGCCAGATATTATTAGTCATAACTTTGGTGCATTTGGATGGTACTGTAATACTGTTTTCATCCATAAGTTTTTTAACAAATCCAAAAAATTGATCTATAAATAAAACATTGGCGGATGAATAATGATACGGCCCAAATTTACAAAGACTCTTAAACTCATACTTAACTCAGACACATAATCTCAGTTTTTGTGACATATGAGATTATGTTGAGATTTGTATCTTCAAAAGTAATCTCACATGAGACAAAAAATCAACCTCTGATTTAATGCTTAAATTCAAGTCATGCTTAAACTTAAGTTTGTAAACAGCATAGTCTGTGATTTTTTGACATTGTTTGTAAATATACACACATGGAGAACATGTATACAGGTACAATTAAACAATTGTATGTATCCCAATATGTAAATAAATTACCCCTTTTAGTTATCATGTTTGTGAGCTATAATTGCAACTAGTATTACTTCTTTTGTTAAAATAAATCTAACACATGTATTTCAGAAAAACAAACCACTGAAAAACAAACTGCTCTAAATAAATGTTCATGTCATTTTGCTGACACAAATATCAAAAAGGAGAAATGTTTATTTTCCCCCTGGTAAAATATGTTTTTGTTTACTGTCCTTGACACAGCTACAGATCTCACCTACTCAGTGCACTTTGTATGTATTGATTTTTGTCATATTGGCACATGTAAGGTCAAACCAAAGGCATTTCTTCAATCATAAACCCAATAGAGGACAGCATGTCAAGGTTTGCATATTTTGTGTTTCTTCAATAGTTTTCAAACAATGTGGATATTTTAGGAAGGAAAACTACATGTACCTCTAAAACACAGTTTAAACAATGGGAATATTTTTTATGTTTATATATGCAGCAAAGTAATAAAATATATGTCACTAAAATAGATATATGGATATATTTCTAATATTTTTGTTTGCACAAAAAGAAAGACATATGGCTCAAAAACATTTGTCAAAACAATGGATATATTTTACACTGGGTATCTGTAGAGAAAAAAAAAACATAAGAGAAACTGTTGCCCAAGATTTGGGAAATGATATTTCAGTGCTTAATATTATTTATGGCATTGTCATTTTGTTTTTCTTCTGAAGGGTAAATCTGAAGAATTCATTGAAAACAATGGATAAATACATCACTAAAGTGTTTAATGAGACAAAATAATTTGTGAGCAGTGATGCTTTCAGTATATTTAAGTTTCAACCTTTATTATGTGAACAGGTTGGGAGTGAGATTTTTGTTCAGATAATGGAAGGATCATAAATCCAGAGGAATTTTAACCGAAAACAATAAGAAACTACAAATTGGGAGAGTAGTAATGATTACAAAAACAGATCAAATATTTGATCTTTTCAGCTCAAGTGATCCCTGCTTTGTGAATAGCTATTTGATCCACTGGCTCACTTGAAACTTTTTTCTCAAATTTGATCTGATCTTGATCTGATCTTAATCCTTGTTAGTGAATACCGCCCCAGGTTTTAGATTTGTTGATTGGTCGACACTTGATCCTCTTTTTGCCCCAAAATTTATTTCCCGAAATAAGCTGGGATTTTATTTTTATTTAACCAAATAAAAACACCTTTTTAGGTTTCTTGATTAATTGTAGCATATGTGTGGAACTTCACCTGAAAATTTGGATACTTGCACTGTTTATTTGCAATTCTTGACATAATTTTTGATCATATTTTACCTCACATCATACGGGAAATGGACTGCAAATAAGCAGTACTTAAGTTACAAATGACAAGCCAGCTTCATGTTACGACAGGCCTGCAAGTGATAATGACAAGCCTGTAAGGGTTACAGACAAGCCTGGAAGTGTAACCAACAGGCCTTAAGTTAACCGACAGGCCTGTTGCTAGGTGGATGAATTTATGGTCAGATACAGGGGTCAGTAATTAACTATCCTAGAACTATCAAACATGAACTTACAACAGACCCTAACCGACCATGTAAACATTGGTCTCGACTCTCCAAAAATGCATAGTTACCAGCCGGTCGGCTCCAGTGGAACACCTCTATTACATTAATTATAATACTTTTATTAATATCTGAATAAGTCTATATTAAAACTTATACATTTTGAAGTACAGTTGTGTTGTCACTTCGCATATAAAACTAGATTGGGCCAACTCGGCGCCAACATATCCCCAGACAGGTCATCACTCACGCAACATGTTTTGACTGGGTCTTTTCCATGGGACCCCTTCTGTGTGATATTTTTGAGGGAAAACATAATCAACCACTTATATGAGAACTTGAGTAATTCATTCTACAATATTTTTATATATCCCCAGACGACGGATGCGAACCCAGGAACTTTGCCCTCAAGAACTTTGCCCAATGCGAACTCTATCCACAGGAGCTGTGCCCACAAGGAACTTTTTCCACGACAATCTTTACAGGGTAGGATGTTGACCCACAATACAAATTTTTCTTACCACATAGACATTTTCATTTTTTTACCAATCAATGAATCAGTCAGTCAGTCAACCAATCAATCAATACACCATTTAGATAACTACTCAGGATATATTGTGTTGAAAGAGATAAACATTGACTGAACTTCCTAAGTTGCACTGTATAAAGTATGTAAGTTGATTTCATTAGCATTTAATGCACTGTTGATAGATTTACAGAGTATTACAAAATGGAAATAATGAAAAAAAACCTGTGCAGTGAAGAATACATGTATACTAAAAAGGTTTCAAGAAAGTCCAACAGACATTAAGAATATTATTATATTGTAAACATTGCATACTTATAATTCAAGAAGCTAACCTTTAATATGGTAGATATTATACGGTTATACTTCAATAAAACATTAAAAAGCTAATTTTGTGGATATTATTTCATATCATTATTTTGTGCAAAGTTCCTCCCCTATAAATATGTGGTGGGCAAAGGTTCTGTGGGCAAGAGTCTTTGTGGGCAAAGGTCCACACATAAGTTTATCTGTTTCTACATGTTAATATATTAGTGAATAGATGAAATATTACAAAACAAATATGCAATTAGATTTTGTTTTAAACAAACATTAAGAAAATAAATGTTAAAAATCTGTATATCTGTATAAATAAGGAAAATTACATGAAAAGTTGGTTTCACAGGTTTATTTAAAATAAGAAGAAACAGAAAGATCTGACAATATAATTTCTCAGTTCCTTGCAAATTAAATGAAGTTTTAGTTTATATATTGATATGGATTTTACACCACCATACTGCTTAAACAAAGAGTATGAGTGTTTTTTCCATATATCTGTGTAGAGCAAAAAAAAAAACGAAAAAAGAAGATATGGTCTAAATCTGATATATACTATGTATATGTCGTGACAGAACTCAAATTGACAGAATTTTAAATTCTGTCGACAGAACTTAAAATTCTAAGTTCTGTCGACAGAACTTAAAATCCTTGGATTTTATTGGTTTGGAGGGATTTTAAGTTCTGTCGACAGAATTTAAAATCCTGTCGACAGAACTTGAAATTCTGCTGACAGAACTTAAAATCATGCTTATATAGCTGTAATCAAGAAATAAAGTCTAACAAAAACATTTTAAACTTTATTGGTAAAATCAAACATTAAACACATACATTATTCACTGAGTTTAGCACTGCAATTATAGCAAAGAAATAGAGACAAAAACCTACTCAGGCACATACCAAAAACCTACTCAAGAAAATACAACAATAAACAAAGTTTAGGTGCTGGAGTACAGTACATCAGAGCAGGTAATTAAACAGATCACAGAGAGAGATCAACTACTCAGGGGGAAATTTTAAAATACATGTATTCAAAAGTTAGTGTGCATATTAATGTACTATTATAAATGAAAGTGAATACCAGTAAAGGATGTATGCCAGTAAAGAATCTATTTAATGTCTATCTTATGCATTACTTATACTTTTAAATTAGCACATTAGTTCTGGGCTCCCTTTAAAATGTCAAATACTAACTCACTGTAAAAATTAGCACATTAGTTCTTAGAACCCTTTAAAATGTAAAATACTAACTCACTGTAAAAGAAGTTAAACAAAATATATAGAATCATGATTTTATCAGGATTTTAAGTTCTGTCAAGATATTTTGACAGAATTTAAAATCCTGTCGACAGAATTTAAAATCCCGTCGACAGAACTTAGAATTTTAAGTTCTGTTGACGGAACTTAGAATTTTAAGTTCTGTCAAGATATTTTACCAGAATTTTAAATTCTGTCGACAGAATTTGAAATCCTGTCGACAGAACTTAGAATTTTAAGTTCTGTCGACAGAACTTAAAATTTTAAGTTCTGTCGACAGAATTTAAAATTCTGTCAAATTTTAAGTTCTGTCACGACATATATATCTAATTAACATCTAACACTATTACTGATGAGACAGCTAAAGGGTTAGTGTGGGACTTAATTAGCCCATGCAGATAACATTATATTGGATGTATTTACACTCATCACTCCTTTGTCATATTAGGTAATGTAGTCCCCCCCTCCAGCTATGTCAGTGACACTAAATAAATGATGATATCAGATTAGAAACAAAGAACTATGCTGGCCAGTGGGGGTGCAGATCTCCTGATATCCACTGAAACTACTTAAATGGTAAGAGATAACAAACAGTCTGATATATATAAAAGGGGTAATAAAATACTCAGAAATCATCATTGCTCCAGTCTATCTATTTTATATACTTGCCCCAAAAAGCTCAGTTAATCTTATAACCAATAAAAATCACATATCTAAATAAGGAATGTCCAACAGGAAAATTATAATTATACTTATACAAATTATTAAAGCCACAAGAACAGATTTATAATTATAATTCAGAATTGATATTTATAAATGTGTGATTATCAACTGAAATACGTTCATAACTGCAGGAGTTGTGTCGAAATTAACTGAGGCCAGTTGAATAATACTGGGCTAGTTAAGGGGTACAAATCCCATATTTTACTAAATAAGGCCATAATTTTTTAATATTGGGACTTAAAGCTCACCAGAAAATAACAATGTCCAGTTTACCTACTTTAATATCTATAACCAGTTTCATTTTTTAAAAGTTTAAAACTCAGAATGCAGAGGGATAAAAACATAAAAACAATTTCTTAAAACCCTAAAATAGCCATAACATCATTAATATTCCAAATTTAAATAGACAGGTCTTCCTTTGAAAAATTGAAAGATTTCAACTCTATGAGCCACAATAGCTCGACAGTTACAGGGCTTTAAAGTGGCAAAATATAAATAAACTGGGTCTCTGTGGGTATTTTATAATCTTTAAAGTGACCTTAGCATTTAAACTACAGATCTGAAACTTTTTGGGGACAAAGAAACAAATAGAAGTTATATGTAATAATGTTTCAGACTTGTCTCACTTAGCATTTTCAAATTACAGGGCAAAGTACAGGAAAAAATGTCAAAAAAGGTCACTCAATTGAGTGTCTATAGTCCTCATACTCAGGTTAAATGTCTACTAACAGCCTTGATTTTGGGACATGTACAAGGAACATAATACTATATTCCCAGATAAGATTTCAGCTTTATCAGTCACATAGTTTAACAGCCACAGGGCTTAAAAGCGGCAAAAAGTCCAAATATTGGGTTTCTGTGGGCCTTTTAGAGACCTCAATGTGACCTTCAAATTAAAACTTCAGGCTTCAAATCTGTCACATATAAAAATTACACATAGAATGTATATCTAATACAAATAGAATGTATATGCAATACAGTTTCAAACTTCTCAGACTTACCATTTCCAAGTTACAGGGCAAAATATGTGAAAAATGTCACAAAAGGGTCACTCGGGTGGGTGTTTATGGTCCTCATACACAGGTTAAATGCGTACTTAAAGCCTTTATTTTTGGCATACGTAAAAAGAACATAATAATATATTGTCAGATGGGATTACAGCTCTATCAGTCACATAGTTTAATAGCCACAGGGCTTAAAAGTGGCAAAAAGTCCAAATATTCGGTCTCTGTCGGCCTTTTTAAGATCTCAATGTGACCTTCAAATTAAAGTTTAAGACTTAAAATCTATCAGATTCGTAGATTACACATATAATTTATATCTAATACAGCTTAAAACTTCTCAGACTTACCATTTCCAAGTAACAGGGCAAAATATGTGAAAAATGTCTTAAAAGGGTTACCCGGGTGGGTGTTTATGGTCCTCATACACAGGTTAAATTTCTATTGAAGGCCAAAATTTTTTGGCATGTAAGAAAAACATATCTATATATTCCCAGATGATATTTCACCTAGATTAGAAACATTGTTTGAAAGCTACAGTGCTTGAAAGTGGCAAAAAGTCCATAAATTGGGTCTCTGTGGACAATTTTGAGACCTTAAGTCGACCTTATAGTTAAACCTACAGCCTTTAAATTTTTCACAGACAAGGATTACATATAAAGGTTATACCTAGTGCAGTTTGAGACTCATCAGAATTGCCACTTCCAAATTATAGGGCAAAATATGTAAAAAATATAGGAAAAATCCCTAAGTGGGGTCTTTATGGGCCACAAACACAATTTTATCCTCAACTTAAAGTCTTGATTTTCAGCACATGTACTGCGAATATATTAATGTGTTCTCAGGTAAAATTATATCTAGATGAGCCTCATAGTTTGTGACCTAGAGGGCTTTAAGTGGCCAAAAGTAAAATTTCTGACCTTAAGGTGGCCATAAGTTCTTTATTATTGAGAGTTTAAGGTCACCTTAAAATAGGGATCTTTCTTTGGGCACCCTTAACATGTGTACCAAGTTTGAGAAAAAAAATACCAATTCGTTTTTGAGTTATCGCGTACACAAGGAAATTTCTATGGCGGCGGTGGTGGCGACGGCACGACGGACCTGAATCCAATATATCCCTGACTTTTGTCTGGGGATATAATTGTTCACTGCCATTTTGACCCCCAAGCCATTTTAAATGGCGGGGTCTGCTGTTTTAAATGGCAGGTCCTGCCATTTACATCCACCAGGTTTAAATAAGGGGGTGTAAATGGATGAGCCATTTAAAATGGCGGACTCCAGGTCCTACCCATTTTAACCTAATAAGCCCCACTTATTAAAACAAAATTCAAGAATGTCTTTTTTGTGCTGAATATAATATAAACTATTTACAAGGAAATTATTTTTCATGAAAAAGGTGACATTAACATAGATAAACTCAACAGACCCTTGTATAGAAGTACTTTGTACTTCTTTTTTATTTTATATAAATATATTTAACTTGTCTCACCTCAACAAAAAGTGTTTAATAATCTAAAATGAATTGTGTTTCCTGAGTCTTTATATAGGCATTAAAATGATACTTTGATGTCGATTTCATTGCCTTTCATTGGAATGATTTCTTAATTGGATTTGTGCCTATTGTTTCAACATTCTATTGATGTTAATTTGTTTCACTTGGGTGGGTAAAGTACACAATAGGGAATACCCCAAATCATAAAGTGAAACAAATCAACATCAAAGTAATCTCTAAATGTAATGGGGCTTAATTCTATCAAACCCATAAGGGGGAAGTTTATGGGTAAGCCTGATTATATATTTTAACTTTAACAAAGAATTATAAAGTTACCTTTTTAAATTACACTAATTAACTGGAAAATGTAAGTAAATAAACAACTTAATTTGATGAATTTAGTCAAACAACACACTGATGCACAAAATTGATAAAATACACATTGCATATAAAATTGATGTTTTCTAATAGGTTAAATGGGTAAATGTCCATTTAAGAACTTAACATTAAACATTTGAAAATTATGATTAAATTAATTATTTTGTTTAAAAACATGTAAACATGTAAAGTATCACCCCCAAAACACCTGAACAGAGTCTTACAACAATACCTAATTAGTCCTGTTGCCTAGTCACTCAACCTGAGGTGAAAAAAGTCATATTCAAAAGAATGCTAGAACAAAAGGCAAATCTAAGACTAATCCAGTTACCAAGTCACACACATAGTCAAACAAATCAACTTAAAATAAATGTTGAAACAATAGATATATCATGGTTTCATCCAGTTGCCTAATCACTAGCCACAAGTGAAACAAATCAAGTTGAAATCAGTGGTTGAACAATAGACACCTTATGACTTAATGACCTTCCCATTGTCAGATTAACTGAGACAGAGTCTTGGAACAATAAAGGAATTGAGACTAATCCTATCAATGCATAATCTGGTAAAGAAAAATAAGTAGAAAATAAGTAAACAATATCATTTCAATTTCAAAAATAAAAACTATGTGTGCAAATTATAAGTTGTGCTAATATATGTTATAAGATATGCACAACAAATCTTAAATAATATTTCACAACGATATACTATATAATTGTAATTTCAGTATGTAAATAAACTAGCATGGTTATATTCAATTTCATGATTAAAACCCTCCAACAGGCATACTTCAAACACCAGAGTATATATACTTCAAACATCAGAGCAGGCATACTTCAAACACCCTTGTAATTTTCAACTTGCTCAAAAATGCTTATGAATAAACTAATGTCAATGATTTTGGTTGTTAACAAAAATATATGTATTCTGAAAATAATATTTCATATCTGTACTAAACATGAAACATAAAACATAATAAACTAATGTCTGATGTTAACTTTGTTGGTTAAAACGGCAGACTGCCGTTTAAAACGGCGGATGGGGTCAAAATGGCATGTAACATAATAATCCAAATCTTTGTACAACTAAGGCTAATATAATAACTCAAGAAAAATGGTCCATCACCGAAATGCTTCAGTGAAAACATCATTTACAACAAACATGACCATTTTAAAGAAGAATGTAAAAAAGGGTATTATTTATTTATTTACTTATTTACCCATTTATTTATTTACATATTTATTTATTTATTCTTACATATTGTGATCAGAAAGTTTAACATACAGTCCAAAAAATTAATTTACCAATTTTCTTTACAAACAAACAAAAGAAAAACACATTAAACGTCATAACATGAAAGGAGAAACATTAATCTGTACATAAATGCTTAAGCATAAAACTAATTTATGATTCAGTAAATCTAGTTCACTTTGCATATCTTTTTTATATTAAATCTTTGATATTTCTAGTTATTAACCTATCCTGTTCATTGCACAAGGAGGTTTCATAAGTGTTTAACAACTGCTTGAAACAACCTGGGGAAGAGCACACCAACTCTCTTGTACATACTAAATCTCATGAAATTATATTTAAATTTTTGCCCACATTAGAAGTACTGCCATTTAATACCAATGCTAAACACAACCTAAGCAGAGGATTACTATTTCTTGTGAGGCATATATTCATTAAACCATTTATGTAGCTGTTTAACCATAGAAGGTTTTCAAGGCTACGAAGGCCCTAATGCCATGAGCATTTACCTGGACCAAGTCCAGGGCTTGTTGGTTAGCTTGTCAAGTTTATTTTCAGAATACATATATTTTTGTTAACAACCAAAATCATTGACATTAGTTTATCCAAGAGGATAGTTTGCTTTAACCAAGGCTGGTGTGATGTTTGAGGTATTACCCTTCTTAAAGGAGACAAACAGTAAGGATCTAGCACCTCTCAACTCATGCGTGTGATCCAGGTAATACCTCGGGGCCCATACTGGGCACAGGCTTCTGTCCTCTTTGAATTGTCTATCTACTACCGTAGTTAAGAATGGAATAATCACTGCTGACTCACTTAGGGAACCTTTTCTTGCTAGCTACTTTTGGGCTATGAAATCTGAAGAGGGGAACAATGCAACTTTTCCAGCTGGCCTAAATTCGACACTTTGTTTGCCACCCAGATGTGGATTTTACTGCCAGAGGCAAATGCTAGTATGAAAGCAGTTTTAAAGTTTAGTTGTTTGAGGTATGTATCTTTCATGGGCTCAAAGGGTGCTTTTGTGAGCTCATTTAATATAATGAAAATGTCCCACTTTGATAAGTTTCTGGAACTCCTTTGGTCTTTCACTGTGAAAGCTGGAGAACAACCTGTTCAGCTCCAAGCTTTAGGAAATATGGAGCCTTGAAGGGCCAAAGGAATCAACAATAGCAGCCCTGTAGGCCTCAGTGGTTAATGGGATTCTATTAAGGTCCTGGAACAGGAAAATAAAAAGTATGAGATTCATTTCACAGAGGCCGGGGAGAATTCTCTCTGCACCATTTTTTAAATAGGGCCCACTTTGACCTATAGACGGTCCTAGTTGAGGGCCTTTGAAGTGCAGCAATTCTAACTGCCACCTCCACAGATAGTTCTTGAAGCTGTCCATTCGTAGACACCAGGCATGAAGATTCAGATGTTGTGGGTTGTTGTGAAACACTTGGCTGTGGGACTGCTTGAGGAATGTTGTTGACACTGGTAATTAGAGTGGGATCTCAAAATCAGGGCATTCCTGGCTAGTCTGGGGTTATAAGTATTATGAAGCAACTGCATTGGCGCATTTTCTGCATCACCTTTTGAAGGAGAGCCACAGGAAGATACATGTATCCTATGAGACCTGACCAGTTTATATTCAGAGCATCTATTCCCCATGCCTGTTGGTTTGGAGTTTTTCTGGAATTTGGGATAAGCACAGGGAACCTTGTGGTTCAGACGAGTCGCAAATGGATCTATCTGAGGAGTGAATCACCTTTGATAGATCTGTTTCAACACTTCAGGGTGCAGTGACCTTTCTATTGATTGGATCTGGTTCACCCTGGATAATGAGTCATTCATCACATTTAGGCACCCTGAAATGTGCCTGGCACATAGTGCTATCTTGTAGCGATGGCACCAACTCATGATTTTCCACAGGATAGCACACATCTCCGCTGAGTTGGTTCCTTCCCTGCTTGTTAATGAAGGCAACCACTGTTGAATTGTCTGTGGCTCTCAGCACAGTTTGATTTTTGGCACTGTTCCCTGAACTGATTCAGGGCCAAACACGACGATTATCTCTAGTACATTTATGTGTAGCCCTTTTGCCCGGTCAGGCCACAAACCTGCTACTGAGTCTTGACATAAGTGAGTGCTCCAACCTACATCTGAGGAGCCGGTAAAGATATGTTGGTTATGGTCTTTGGAGCAAAGCTTTGAACCTATCAGTACATTGCAGGGATTCTGCCAGTAGTCTAGATGAGCTGATATGTCCTCCGATCAAGAAAGGAGGTTGTCCAGCAACTGAGGATATCTCCAGATCTTCTTGATGTGCCACTGAAAAGGTCTCATGTAGAGGCTACCATCTGGGACCATTTTCTCTGTTGATGCTAGCAACCCAATTAGCGACATCAAAAATGTTGCAGTCAAAGCACTGTGACTCTATGTTGAGGATCAAATCCTGCAGTTTGAGCTATCTGTCTTGAGTGGGTTTTACAAGGCCTGAATCCAGGTGGAATTTGTTGTCCATGAATGAGAATGTCTCAGTGGGTACCAGATTCGATTTGTTCAAATGATTATCCACCCCAAGAAGTGGGTCAGGGCTGAGATAGTTTTTGCATTCAGTCGTGCCTCTCTTTGGGACTGAGCCATGATAAGCCAGTCATCCAGGTACCAGTGGATTATGATTCCCCCGGAGAGGGCCATAAGCTTCACTTCTTTGACTATTATTGTGAAGACTTGTGGGGCTGTAACCAGTCTGAAGGGAAGGGAGGTAAACTGGTAAATTTGACACCTGTGGGTGAATCGTAGGAACTTTCTTGAGATTGGGTAGACAGAGATATAAAGGTAGGTGTCTGATAGGTCTATTGACGTGACCCATTCCCCTGGAATCAGAGAGGCCCTTCTGGACACTGGTGTTTCCATTTGAATTTCTCTACCTTCAAGAAGGTGTTTACCTGCTTAGTTCTGTGACCGGCCTTCATTTCTGTTGAGGCTTTGGAAATAAGAACAGATTGTTGTAAAAGCCCAGAGACTTTGTCTACCCCTTCTGTAGTGTCCTTGATCAAGAGAGACTCGATACAAGAGGCCAGAGCTAGGTTCTTTTGGTGGTCCTTGCTAATTTTTGTTTTGGTGAATGGAAGGGTTGGAATTTTCTCCATAGGGGCACGTCCTATAAGAGCCTCTTTTGTAATGGTTAGGACCATGAAATGGCTGGTTTTAGTAGGCCCCGAAGCCATGAACATTCTCAGGAGTGTCCATTTCAGGAGGAGCACTTCTTCTTCCTTCACCAACTGTGAATAGAATAAGGGGAAGCGGGAAGGGTGAGTTCTTGATGTCTGGTCTCTCCCAGGTCAGATTGGAGAAGTGTCATCTCTACATCCATACTAATAAGATGGGCATTGCCCATAACATAGAAGTTCTTTGGAGGATATGGGCATTTGCAATCCAAAAGGGGGGAAACATTAAGCCAGAGATTAAGACATAAAGGTATATAACATACACATCTTGCACTGCTAATCAAACGCTGGACTGCATAGGTATTAATGGTAATATGGAGATGCAGCACCAGCCAATACATACGTGGTCCACTCTGCTATCATCTGCAGCTACCAAAACTATGTGCAAGTGCATGAAGGTATATCGGGTGGGTTTGGGGAAAGAATTAAGCACAAACTTTTATTTTAAAATGGTGTGTTGTCTCTTTGACCTTTAAAGTTTAGAACAAATATGGCCACAAATGGCGGGAACATAAAGGTTAAGAGTTCAGTGACAGCCAATAGCATTTTAGGTCATATGAAACAAGAACAAACTTCAACTCCAGCACTGAATAGGGTACATCCCTGATGCCATTCTAACATAAAGAAAACTTTTTGCAAACATTTAAACGATTTTAAAATGTTTCAAATGTTTACTGGGCCTAGGCTAATTATCCTAGACTTTACTGGGTTTAGGATTCCAACTAGTGGTCTGGTCTACCACAGGATCCGAGGGGGTTTTGAAACCGAAGCACTAGGGGCCCTAATCTGCTCATTGAAGTGATTTTGTTGCTGCTTCAGTTTGTTCAAAGCATCCATAATGGATGCACAGAAAACCGAATTTGTTGCTGCATTTGGACCTGGATTTGAGATCACAAAGACCTATCAATTCTACTCCGTAACACAGTACCAGGAGTTTCAGGGACAAACTGTTGTGACTTGAGTGATAAAGTCTCCAAACCCAACTGTTGAGGTCAGGGAGAGGAATGACTGGTATTGGAAGGTTTTGGAGGGGATTGGTAGACAATCTAAGCTGAGGATTCTAATTCTTGTTGGGAATCTGAAAACACGACCTCTCCATGCTCAGGGTCACCCAGTAATTCGTATTACTTTCCAAGAGGTATGAGACATCTGACTCTTTCTCTGATATAATTTTCTATTAGCAAATTTAATCTTCTGCTCTTCTGAAAATGATGGCAAAACTGTACTGCCTCTAACACAGAAGTTGTCCCCTTTCCCTACCTCTCTGCAGGGTTTTCTGA
This sequence comes from Sabellastarte sp. h YS-2021, assembly GCA_964017235.1. Classification (NCBI taxonomy): domain Eukaryota; kingdom Metazoa; phylum Annelida; class Polychaeta; order Sabellida; family Sabellidae; genus Sabellastarte; species Sabellastarte sp. h YS-2021. The sequence goes on along the minus strand of OZ024936.1, from coordinate 49,406,556 downwards.
TCAAACATCAACTTCATGTGGAAAAGTTGGCAGTTCTGGAGACTGAATTTCAAAGTCTTAGGAAAAGTATTGGAACTTTTCCACTGAGACGCTTAAGAAACTACCGGTCAAAGTTGGGGGTCAAAGTTAAAGAAACAGTAATTATCCTGTCTGTGAAACTGAAATATGCATTCTACAATGCATAAATCCAGTAAAATAGACACTTCTGGTAATTTAATGCGATTTCAGCAATATGGTGGCTAACGAGAAGAAGGAAGAGTGTACTATGTCACTATTTCACCCTGGGGCCACAGTTGCTGCTATCGATAGACAGTTTGGTTATCACAAACTCATTTTTGGGGGGTTGGCGAGCACCGAGACAGCACCAAGAATTAGGTCCACATGGTAAGCTATTGTAACGCAATAAAATTCATGTTTTATATGGGTGAGGATGTTTTGTACAAGCTAAAGAGGGGTGCAGTAGAACAGTGCGTGAGACATTGATGTCAAACCAGTGAGGGCATTCTAATCAAACATCAGCTTCATGTGGAAAAGTTGGCAGTTTTGGAGACTGAATTTTAAAATCTTAGGAAAAGTATTGCAAGTTTTGCCACTGACAAGCTTAAGAAACTACCAGCTTTCTGACATAAGGGCCACAACCGACACTTGGACAGAACTCAGAGTTGGAGAAAGGTCAAACTTGGAGGTTTAAGTCCTGTTCAAAAGCCAGGGTCATATTGAGACAGGCCCTCAATAACTAAGGTTGGCTTCGAGTTATATGGTTTGAAAGTCAGGTAAGATGAAGATCAGCTTTAAAAATTATAACTTGCATGTTAGTTAGAAAAATTGTAAATGCAATAACTATATAAAGCCAACTTGAACATTTAAACCAAAAACAAACATTTTAAAAGCAACTTTACAATGTATTTAGGTATTTACACTCCACATGTGATAACTTGTACCGAGTAATGCATGTAACTGAATGTATAGTAACTCTAACTTAGCCTCTATATGGTAAAACTGGATAATCTCATGTTTAGTAACAACTATTGATTCACTTATCATCAAATTAGAGAGGGGGCAACCGTGTGATTGCCTGGCAAGGCCGTGGGCTTCCTTTTTCATGTCAAAATGTTTGTGAAATGGTTTAAACAGGCTACCTAAAACCTGAAGCCTTAATTGTTATTGAAGAACTACCTTATGATGAATAAATGGATGGGACCATCTTCAAAGTAGGTTTTAGTAACATGATTCTGTCTTGGGGAGGAAGGTGGGTGGGTTAAAGTTATCTGTATAAACATGTCTATGCCTTCAAATCCAATTTCAATATTGTGTTTAAGAGGGAAAACTAAGTCAAATTTAAAATAAATGTCTGATTTGGTGTAGCCAAGTTAATGGAGGTGTATAAACATCTGTAACACCTCTGGTTTAAGGTTGCTAGAAACTAACAAAGAAGTCCCCATTCAGGTCATACTCAAGACAGCAGTGACACTTGTGGCAGGCTAAAGTCATATAATGACATAGATTTTGTGGATCTCCCATATCTCTGTGTCCCAGAAAACACCTTTAGTGCCGAAACCAATTCTGCTGCTCAGTCATGAGTTTGTTCCTCAAGCCTGTCACTAAAACCATAAAAGATGTCAAAATAGCATGTCATCCCTTAACTATCCAAATTCATATCTTCACATCTAAAAATTATACAATATTTTTTTTCTTTTTATGTTCTAAAAAGCATGTAAATTTCATTTTCCTGGATTGTTTTGATCCACCAATCAACTTCCGTGATAGATTCTGTTAAGCCAATCAAAAGTGACAATTGAATTTACAATTTTGGTTTGTTCCAGTTCTCAGTTTCAGTGTCCAGTTACCAAAGCAGTGGAGGAACCAGTCAGATTATTGTGTCTGCAGCAAGTGGCCAAGGTTTGATAACTAATATTAACTTATTCAATTACTATTATTTGTTGTAAGTTAATAAACTGGTCTGGTATTAAGTTATTTTTACAAGTCTAACATCTGTAAGCTCGATAAAAATGATATCTGAGTTACGTTTTGTTTGATTGGTTCTCTTTTTGTGTCTTATTGTTTCTCACAGATACAAATACAATATCACAGGGTTATTTATATGGTGGGAGTTTTCCCTCTTGAAAGCATGCTGCAACAGCTGTCATGCTGGGTTTCTAACTGTGGATCTCTGTTATTGTAGAACATAAATACAGGTACACAGCCATACTGTGAAGCCTGTATTTATTTAGAGTTTACTTTGAAAGCGTCAGAGTGAAAAGTATATAAATGAATGAAATTGGTGTAATACTCTCCAAGAGTATTTCTATGAATATTGCCTCGTTAAGGTTATAAATTCCCATGGTTTGTCAAAAGAATTAATTTCTTTTCAACACAGTGTAGAAATTGGTAAAAGTCCATAAAAGGGTTGTTGCATATTGGTTATGTCATTGTATACCTTGTTCTCAATAGGAAACATTCAAATTAGTCAAGGCACGTGGATTAAGATGGGTGGATTTTAACAATAGCCTTCCAAGTGGCATTTTCATTGGTGCTACAGACCTTTCAATTGATTCCCAAATCCACCTGAATTGCTGACAAACCTTACAAAGCCCTATACCATCTCCAATAGCAACTTAGGATGAAAAAGATTGCTTTACAAACTTTACAATAATAGCTTTTAAGATTGTAGGTGATCACAGAAAATTTTTGACAAATTCAAATGTATGAATTTATCAGGAACACACACCATTCATCCTGACCATTCCAGAAGTCCTTAGGCTGGTCCTTAATGCTCTAAGATGTTATGGTCATGGTTTATGGACCTCCCAAATGAACAGTTTTACTTCCCCCAGTGACCTGAGTATACATTAAAACACACTGTTGGGGTAAATACTTTATCATATCATTACAAATACTACACTAACAAAACTCTATTGATTGACTATTTACATACTAATTTATTACATATATTATGAAGATGTACTTTGTACTTTGCATAGTTCCAATTTCCAAGTGGAGTAGGAATGAAGTAATGCATTCACTGAAGTGCAGATGCAATCTCAATACAATTATATGTGAGGTTATATCTTTGCTGTAATACTTATTAACAGTAATTAATCACTGTAACATTTATTAATGTTTTAGTATATGCTTAAATTCACGTGTCTGCTGCTGATACAATTTGTTTTATAGCTAAATACATTTACTGGTTGACAAAATTAAGAGTAAATACTATTATGGAAAAAAATTTTGGGGGGATGGTTGGTTTGTCTGCTGCTGCATAGTCCCAATTTCTAAGTGGACACTATATTTTTTATACATTATTCTGGTAATTCCTTAGCTCCTGTTTATTTTCATTGATAAAATAAAGGTTATGGAAAACACTTAAGTACACAGAATGGAAATTAAAACAGTTCAAAGTGGTGACGGTTGACAGCTATAAAGTAGCTTTCAAAAGCTAAATATTTCTTGATGTTGATAAAACATGGTGAACCTATTGAATTAGTGAAGTGAGAAAAGTGATGACATATTCACTCAGGTGTAGACACAAATTAAGATGGATATTGATGGTTGTAAAACAATGTTGCTAAAAACTTCATTAACACTAAATGATTGGTACTTACACTGTTGTAACATTTATTACTGCTTAGCTATGTACTTGCACAAACTTGCTTATTGTTGTCACAACTTGTCAGGTATCTAAATAAATTTACAGGTTGATAAAGTTAATACCTTAGGATGGTTGATTGGTTGTTTTAAACAGTTGTATTCACTCAGGTGAAGGTGCAATGTTAGTACAAGGTTACTGGTGGGGTAAAACAAGATTATACATTTATGGCTAATTGGTTAAATTTAAGTGATGCTACCAGTGCAAGTAAAACAAGATTATATATTTTACGGCTAATTGATTAACTTATGGAAATGTGGCAGTTTGATAACTTTTGTACTTATTGATATAAGCAGTAAAATATGGTTGGGCTTAGGCAGCTGTGCAGAAGCATAATATTTTTGTTTCCATACAGTTCTGTGTTAATATTGCTCATAACAGTAAACTTGCGGATAAAAAAACTGAATATATGTTTATGTATTATTGCAAGAAATCATATATTACGCCTAACGTAAAGTTTATAATTCATGATCTTATATGTTACATAAGAATTGAAAAGAAACATAAAGTGATGGGAGTTTAGTTAAACTCATTTATTACACATTCTTGTTAATAATGGTAGTAGGTTGATAATTATAATTTTTTGCTACTGTCAGGTTGAGAAGTCAAAAGGTTGTGCTTTACGTTTGTTGATGATGTATATTACTACAGAAAATATGGGAGAACCATAAGCTTCTAATATAATACCGTAACTTTGTTCAATGTCTCTGGAGTCAATGTTTTTAATCTTTGATATAATTATTATAATGTGAGAGAGAGCTGTATAAGGGACCCTTTGTTAATATATGCATCCAATGGGTTTGCTACTTATTCTTAGTGTACTTGTTAATATTACATGTAATACTATACTACTAACATTGCCAGACATATTACTGTATACCCAAATATTGAGATTGACATATTTGTATGGAGAGGCTATGGCTGCCACTAAAATCTATACTGGTTGTACAATTTCTTTGCAAGAGAATCATTTTGATATGCTATTATATGCAATGATGATTGGGATTCTAGTTTGTGTAAATATGCAAGCAATAAATACAAATGTGCTGTCAAAAATCTCCATATGCCCATTTTTTTTGTAGGGAGTCTCTTATGAGAATAGAATGTCTAACATAGAAAATACTCTAAAAGTGTTGTCTGTAAATTGCCAGGGTCTACGAGATAAAAAAAAACCGGACAGACGTTTTAAACTACTTAAAGGAATCAGGTGCAGGAATAATTGGCTTACAAGATACCCACCTAACAGAAAATGATCTCCCATTAACCAAAATGATCTGGAACAATGACTGCTATTTACATGGTAAAAAAACAAATGCCCGGGGTGTAGGATCCTACTAAACTATAATTTTGAATGCAAGATACTGGCCTGTAATAAAGATAAAGAGGGTAACTATTTACAGCTAATATTGAAATTGACCTCATTTATAATAAATCTTCTCTCAATATATGCTCCTAATCTGGACAAACCAGACTTTTTTATGACATTTCAAACTTTAATAGAAAGTGACATTGCCACAGACTATAATGTTATTTGTGGAGACTTTAATCTAGTACTGGATCCAAAAATGGACAGTGATAATTACAAAAATATAAATAATCCAAAGGCACGGCAAGTTGTATTGAATATTATAAATGACTATAATCTTATAGACGCATTTAGAACATTTCATCCCGAAGTTAAGCGATATTCTTGGAGGAAAAAAATCCAAACAAGCTAGACTGGACTACTTTCTTATTTCATACAAAATGACCAACATTGTTGATAACTGTATCATCCGCCCAAGTTATAGATTAGACCATTCTATTGTGGAATTAGACATTATAATGAACAATTTTGAAATCAGAAAAGGAATATGGAAGCTCAATGTTAGTCTCCTTAAAAATATAGACTACATGAACTTAATTAACAATGTAATTGACGAGATACATAAATATGCACTTCCAGTATATAATCCTGACTATTTGAAAAATACATACAAAAACGTGACTTTTTTGCAATTGACCCTGACCTATTCTTAGAAATGCTGTACCTTAGAATAAGAGGCAAAACAATAAAATTTGCATCACTTCTTAAAAAAATAATAATAGGAGGGAACAAGAACTAATTAAGGACATAGAAATACTTGAATTTCAAAATGACTCATTATATTCTTCAAATCTTCTTGACAAGAAACAGGAGCTGGCATCTTTACGAGCAGTGAGAGTTCAGGGTCAAATTGTAAGATCACGAATGCAATGGCTTAGTGAAGGTGAAAACCCACCAAATTCTTTTATAAAATGGAAACTAGAAATTACCTTGAGAAAAATATTTAAAAACTTGAGCTTAAAGATGGCTCAGTAATAACACAACAACAGGATATTTTGCATAGTATAAGTGACTTTTATAGAAATCTTTTCAAAAGATTCAAACTCCAAAAGCCTCCAGGAATTTTCTCTAAAAGATGTATCTCCAAAAGTATCAGATATGAATCTAGGAAATATACTCGATGTTGAGGAGGTGAGTGAGGCATTAAAATGCGATTAACTCGTGCTACAAAAAGGGTATTCTATCCACAACCTTAAGACAAAGTGTTATAACATGCTTACCAAAGGGCAAAAAGGAAAGAAAACTATTAAAGAATTGGAGACCGATATCACTCCTGTGCACAACCTATAAGTTAGCTTCATCAGTCATTGCAAATCGCTTAAAGCCAGTATCATCTCCAATACACAAACAGGTTTCTTAAAAGGTCGGTCAGTTAGTGAAAGTACAAGGTTAATATATGATCTGCTATACTGTTCAGAGAAAAACAATATCCCTGGTCTTCTAATGGCTATAGATTTTGAGAAAGCTTTTGATTTTACATCATGGTCATTCTTATATGATGCACTGCAACTATTTGGCTTTGACAACTCCTTGATTGATTGGATTAAAATGTTTAATCGAAGTATAACTGCTAGGGTACAACAATGTGGGTTTCTTTCTGAGCCAATTACAATAGAGCGAGGTTGTAGACAAGGTGATCCAATCGCTTCCTATTTTCTTTTAATTGCAGCAGAAGTACTCAGCATTATAATAAAAATGACCCCTGAAATTGTTGGAATAAAAATTGGTAAAACTGAATTTAAAATGGTGCAATATGCAGACGACACTACAATTATTTTTGATGGAAGTAGAGACTCCCTGCAGGCAACATTGAATGTGCTGGAGATTTATGGGTCATTTTATCTGGGCTGAGGGTGAACACAGAAAAAACAATCTAATCTAATCTAATGTGGACTTTTATAGCACTTAATCTCCATCACTGATGGACTCTAAGGCGCATCTAAACATAAAGCAAGGCAGTTAGCGTTAATCAAGGGACATAGCCAGGTCGTACCAAGGAAAAACAGATGTGACAGGGAGGCTATGGTGGGTAGGCTTTTGCAAACAGGTATGTTTTAAGCTTCTTTCTGAAGGAGGCAACTGATGTTGCACTGCGAGCATCTTGAGGGAGGTCATTCCAGATCTTAGGAGCATCAAAGGCAAAACTATGGTCAAAATGTTTGGCTGACTTAAAGACTGATGAATGGAAAGGAGGAACTGTAAGGTATTGACGATCTGGGTGACTATGCCTAGTACTATAGGGACAACTACTAAAAGACAAGAACGGTTCGAAGTAAGAGGGAGAACCACTATGCAAAAATTTATACACAAGTGTTGCAGTTTTGAAAATGCAACAATACTTAACAGGCAACCAGTGGAGTTTCAGTAGAATGGGTGTAACATGAGCATACTTTCTATGATTTGTAACAATACGAGCAAGGGTGTTCTGAATACTTTGCAACTTGTGCTGATTGAAACCGGACAAACCTCTGAACAGAGAGTTACAATAGTCCAGACGACTACTAACCAAGGCATTTGCAGCCAGGACTGCCACTTCAGAAGTGAGATACTTTCTAATTCTACGGAGGTCACGCATCTGAAGGAAGCACGCTTTGCAAGTCCTCTTGATATGCTCAGAGAATCACCTAGATTTCTGACAGAATCAACCGGATGAAGAAGGTTACCAAGAATGCTAACCGGAAAGTGAGAGGAAATCTTCTGACGTTGAGCCTTGGAACCAAAGACAATAAACTCAGTTTTTTCAGGGTTGAGCTTCAATTTAATGAGAGACATCCACTCTTGAACATCACGAAGGCAGGCATTTAGCTTGGCGAGAGCCGCAGAAGCATTCTTGTGGGAGAGACGGATGCATAACTGAGTATCATCCGCATAAAAATGGAATTTAGTGTGTGGGTGGAGGCGAATAATTTTACTAAGTGGTGTTGTAAAGAGTGAAAACAGTAACGGACCCAGAACAGAACCTTGTGGGACTCCATAGATGAGATTGCTTAATTCAGATAGTGTGGAGCCTATCTTAATGGCCTGGCAACGATTTCTTAAGTACCAAACCACCTTAGAGCTGTTCTACCAAGACCAAACCAGGATTTAAGGTAACCAAGGAGAATATCATGGTCTATGGTGTCAAATGCGGCTGATAAGTCAAGAAGTACTAGAGCTGTGGGTTCACCGCGTGCCAGAGAGAGATGAACCTCGTTTTTTATAGACAATAAAGCAGTTTCCATGGAATGTCCTGGCTTATATGCTGATTGATGAGGATTGTCCAGTTTGTTGTTATTAATGTGTGACGTTAGCTGCCTGGCAACAACTCGCTCAACCAACTTTGACAGGAAACAAAGACCAGACACTGGGCGATAATTCTTAAGGTCGTCTCTGGGAAGAGAAGCCTTTTTTATGAGGGGGGTGACAACTGCCTTTTTGAAAGAATTTGGGAAGGATCCTTCAATGAGAGAATAATTTACCAACTTGGTAATGGAAGAGAGGAGGATATCAAGACAATCCTTAAGGAGGAATGTTGGTATAGGGTCTAGTGAGCAAGATTTAGTGGGGGATTCACTAATACACCTATAGACCTCTTCTTCAGTGACAGGCATAAAGGCATTGAAAGCAGGAGGCACCGAATCCGGTGCATCAGTGAAAGAGCCAGAAGTAGAAAAGGTGTCCCTGATTTTGCTTATTTTATTGGAGAAAAAAGAAGCAAACATGTCCGCGAGGCTTTTGTCTGAGCTATGAGCAGGCAGGACAGTCTCGGAGGTGCAATGCAACACCTTCCTCAATGACTGCCATAGCTTCTTGGGGTCACGACTATTAGCAGTTATGAGATTTGTATAGTACGAACCCTTGTCTTTATTGGCCAGTCGATTACACCAGGCAATTTGCCTACGGAGTCTTGACCTATTCAACTCTGACTTATGTTTTCTCCACCTTTGTTTAAATTGCCATCTAAGAGATCGAGCCATGCGATATCAATCAGACAACCACTCATCAGACTGCTGTTTAGCCTTGCGTGAAATGATAGGAGCATGCTTGTCAAGTACCTGTGTAACACCAGTTATGTACTGATCATAAAGTTCTGCAGCAGTACCTTCAGGGGACCGTACAAATGGTATATTATTAAGGTCATTTCTGAACTGGTCGATATAAATCCTGTGGTAACGTCGATAGGAGACCCATTTGTCGATGCTGGTTGATGGGTGGGAGAAATCCAGTTGGCATCTTATGGCAGCATGATCAGAAATGAATCCCCAACACTAAGATTGCGGACAAAATCTGAGTTGCAAGGAGATATCAAAACATCCAGAGTGTGACCCAGTAAATGAGTCGGGCCACTGACACTTTGAACCAAACCACAACACTGAAGGATGTCGTTAAACCTGGACCTATCACCACACTCAATATCCAAATGGACATTTATATCGCCACAAATGATGAAACTGGAACCAGTCGAAGAAAGAAAGCCAGAAAGAGCCAGAAAATCTTCCAGAAACTGAGTAGTACAAGAACCAGGAGGACGGTACACACAAGCCACAACAAAGCTATTATAATCAGACTTGAACGAAAGTATGATAATTTCAAATGACCTGAAAACTAGTGAAGAGACAATACTCGGAGAAAAGGTTTTTCTACACAGAAAACCAACACCACCTCCCCGACCAGTGCACCTTGGTTTTTGGATGAAATTGTAATCAGCTGGTGTAAGAGAACTCAGGAGGCCTTCCGTATCATTTGGTCTAATATGCGTGTCAACTAGACCCAGGATATCTAGGTTGCCATGTTTTATCAGGTCCTGCAGGAGAGGGCCTTTATTGCGAATGGATCTACAATTGACAAATCCAAAATTGGTGGGGCCAGGGTTTGAAGCAACATCGCCACACAACAAAAGGAATAGTAGTAGGTTTTTAAATTTCAGTTGTGGAGGAACCTGTTTTGTATCGCTAGTGTAACAATATTAACAAAGATCATATGGATAGGTAAAAAGAAACATTCCAAAGATAAATTGTTAATCTCAGCAAAACTTGACTGGGGTAGCTCAGAATTTAATCTTTTAGGAATAGATTTTTCAGTCGACCTAGAAAGAATTCCTCAGATGAATTATACCAAGGCTTTGGATAAGGCAAAGAAAACCATGAAAAATTGGAATACCAGACTCTTGACTCCAATCGGTAGAATTACGGTCATAAAATCATTACTTCTCTCAAAATTTACCCACCTTTTTTATCTATTCCAACACCAGCTGATATTTTAAAGAATCTAAATACAGAACTATATCGATTCCTATGGAATAAAAAAACAACAGATAAAATAAATAGACAAGATGTATGCACACATAAGCTATGGGGAGGATTAAATATGGTAAATATTTTTTTATTTGAAAAGGCATTAAAACTGAGCTGGATTCCAAAAATCCTTTCATATACAGATACTCCCTGGTCTTGCCTCTTGGTTGCCTCTTGGAAATCTTAATAAGTTGTCCTACATGGGGACAAAGTGGTGTATAACACTGTTAAAAAAAATGTAACCCTTTCTGGAAAAGTACTTTTGCAATATGGTCTGAATCTAGTGGTCTCAAGCATATAAAATCAAATTTTGACATACACCAATCAACCCTATGGTTTAACGAGCATATTTCCAAAGAGTCTCTATTCTTTTCAAAATGAGCCAAACATGGAATATCTATAGTGGGAGATGTGATTACTTCAGAAAGAGTCTTTCTAAGTAGAGAAGTAGAGAACAAATAGCACAAACCTACAATTTTAATGTTAATATCCTTGAATATTTCAGATTAAAATCTCTTATAAAGAAATTTATCTCAAAATGCTCTAGTGGTGGGACCTTTGATGCACCTAGACCACATGTACCATTCAATATGCAAATAGTCCTACAATCACAAGGCCGCAGCAAAATGTTCTATAACTACTTAACAAAAGAGACCAATGAGGCAACTAGGAAATGTGAAGTAAAATGGGAAGGAAAATTTAATCTTGCCTTAAATGACAAAATTTGGCACACAATATATAGTATATGTTTCAGAACTATCTATGAAAATTCAGTAATCTGGTTTCAGTATAAAATTCTCTTTGGAATTCTGGGCACAAAGGATTTCTTGTTTAAAATGAAGATTGTAGATTCAAACCATGTAGACTGTGTGGAGAAAGTGCTGAAACAATCTAACATCTCTTCTCTCATTGTGAGATTGTTGAAAATTTATGGACTGATATAAAACAATGGATCAAAAGAAAAGTAAATTACCAATTTACATATGACTCAAATAACAAAACTTTTTGGGTACTGTATACAGGATCAAAAGTTCAAGCCTGTCAATTTCATATTGCTCATAAGTAGGAAATACATATTTTGGTGTGCTCAGAATGAATTTATCCCTAACTTTCTTCAACTAAAAAAATTAATTCAGCAAAGATACTGTGTACGTTGTATATTACAGTTACTTGATACTAAGAAATTACAGGCATGGTTATGTATTACAATTACCTGCCATCAAATTACAAGGATAATTACATGCGCTCACATAGAAAAAAGGCGACACTTTATCATGTGACCCACCCTTAACTAATAAACTAACTGTATTCAGTAGGCGAGCACTTTAATGTTAAGCTTTCAGTTATGCAACTATAGTTAACACGATAGATATCAGCCCAGTAGAGGTGGCCAACTATATTTAACAGGTGATGGGTTCAAACCCGTTATTGGTAAAATTGATGTCACAAATACTGAATTTACAGTGGTTCCAGGCTGATCCTTAATGCTCTCAAATGTTATGGTAGTGCTTTATGGACCTCCAAAATGAACCGTTTTACTTCCCAAACCCTCATAAATGGACCATTTTCAGGATCTGAAATCTATTGGGGAATCAGCATAGTTTAACAGCCCCATAGACTGTGAATTCAATTTAAAAGATTATCAACAAATATAACGTTTCTTTCCAGGAGTTTTTTCAAGGAGTTTTCCACACATCACAAAAGGCATGTTTTAAACAAATCAAACTTAGAAACAAATCAAACTTAACATTGCATTTGTTGATAATCTTTTAAATGGAATTCACAATCTAACAGGGCACCTAGTGATATATTTTTCCATGAGCAATTTTACTCTTATTATTTTATATGCAAAGTGACAACACAACTTTAGTTCAAAAGGTTTAAGTTTTTAAAATAAAGTTATTAAGATATTAATAAAACTATTATGATTGTGAATTGTAAATGTTTCAGTTTGGAATCATAAAAGACACAACAATGGATTATGAATAATAGTTATATGAAGTTTGAAAAATTGTGGTATACATATCATACAAGGTGCCAGTAAATAGTACTTTGAAAGGACATCAATGTATCTGAAAGTACATCAAGTATGAATTTACTTATATACAAATTCAAGTTCATGTAAATCTAAAAATGGCTTGATCTTGTAAATTTTGAAATGTATTTAAACATTTTATAGTGCTTTAAAATGTTTACTAAAGTTCAAATATACTCCAATACAAAGTACAATAACCCCAACCCTGACCCCTACACTATAAGTGTAAATAAACTATACAGCATGACAGAGCAACAAAATATGAATACCACAATTTTACAGCTAAGCATCTTTATCCTTTCTTCATCACAGAACATTTCCCTCATTTAAAGTGGAAATTCCTAATTATTACTTGTCTCAGCTCAGACCAAGGTGTCAGTTGTCTTTCAAGATAAATCAGTGGTTTTCTTTACATTTCAAAGAAACTAAATTTGAGCATTGTATTCACATAATTAAGTTCATTGTTATTTAGAGAAAGAATGAGATTGAAAACACCTTTGTTGTGACAAAGAAATGTCAATACTATACTTGACATACAGTCCAAATATTTAAATTATTGCTCATTAATATATAATTATTGTAAGTATGGTAGGACCAATACTAAGCTGACAGCACCAATGACGATTGCATTTAGAAATGCTTGACAGTAATGTGCAAAACTGGGTCATACTTCTATGTGGTGAATGGTGAGCAGCAAACTTAAAATGTCAAAATTACAATATGTTTTATTTCTTGTATTAATAACAACAATGGTGTTTTATTTAGCTTCATTCTCTTTAAATCAACCTATCACAACATATCTGTTTTGGTCATATCATCCAGTTTGGAATAATATATCTGCCTGGAATACATCCATATATAAATCAAATTCAAGTGACAACAGTGGATTACACAGAACAAAATGGACTGGTAAGAATCACATAATCATGTATTTGAAGATAAATCCAGTGTGTTTTGCTTTCCATAAATATATCTATATTTGTTGACATGGTTAAACCCTACTCTTACATCCCACTCTATGTCTTCCTATGGGCTGGTCACCAGAGAAAAATAGGCCAACTTGCAAGTGTAAGGCAAGTTTCTACAGATATTTTCGAGCACACAGACAACATGAACTGGAAATTCGTATGCAAATTATTTTCTGTGTGGTGACAGGAAGAACTTCATGCAGTCAGATTGTAAGAGCAAGGCACGGGAGGAGTAATACAAGACCCACTTGCTGTTTGTGTGCAACACACTTACAAGCCACGAAAGCTGAAGTTTCATTAAGCCGTTCTTACATCTCAGAATTATAACAGAATTTCAAGGTCTCAGAGACGCCACAATGAATATTGGTATGCAAATTGTTTTCTGCACACTACACATGCATCCATGTCTCAAGGGTAATTTATGAGAGACTTGGGCACATGCGTTTTCCATGCTAGCATTGTAGGTGCTCCCCATTTACTTACAGGGTTTACAAGTGCTGTATGATATAGTCACGTGTGCCCTGTATGTATATAAACCCACTGTGCAGCTTGTAGCTAGTCTCAATGTGTTCTTGGGTATTCGATGAGTGACATTCTTGTTGGGGGAATTCAGCTTGTTTACACCTGTGAATCCCGACTACTCCACTACCAGGCTGCTCTCATATTTTTCAAGAATATTCATAGCACACCTATGCTGGTATAAACCTATTATAGAATGTGGGAGAGGCTTCACAAATTGACCACGTCCTTTAATTTTAACTAAAACATGACCTCTGCATGTGCTAACCTGCATGTTTTGGAAGTAAGAGATGTTTAAAAGGCCTGTCATAAGGTTAGTATACTTTTATGATTTTTCAATCACAACATAAATGGTGTTTTGTTTGCTTTGTTCTCTTTAATAGGGGTGTTTCAATGGAGCTGATGCTACTACCGATTATACAACTCTATGATTGGTTGCAAAAGTCGGTGATTGGGGACAAAAATCCAGGAAAAAGGGTTGGAAAAATCTGGGTTGGTTTCTCCTCCCGACAGGACGTAAAACATCCAGGCTTGTCTGGACTAAGTGGCCAACCTGACGTGGAGATATTTGCTACAGGACTAGAATGGAAACTACCAGGACAAGCCCTAAACCCCTAACACACAAGCCATATAGAGTCCCGACAAGCCATACTGACAAACAAACAGGACTGGAGAAATATACAGAATCACCACGACCAGACTTGCAGTCAGTATGGCCATTACAGTTTTTGATGAATTTTTGGGAAAAAAGAGAATCAAGTATCGACCAATAAGCAAATTCAAAGCTAGGCCAATGCTGAATATTTGTATCCCATCATGTAACCAGAATGTCCAAATTGACATTTTTTTAAATTTTAGTTTATTATATAAGAAATAAATCAATGTATTTCTGTTTCAGGTAATAAATAAAGCCACTTAAAATAGGGATTTTTAAATTTAAAATGTGACTTTCTGTTCAAACAAGCAGGGGAGATGTGCTTCAGACACAATCTCATGTAACAATGAAGGCTCTCTTGCTTGTTGCTGGCTTTTATTTTCCAATTTCGGACCTCTGGGAAAGACCACTTTAATATTTCGTATCTGTGAGCAATTTCTGTACATATTCATGCAAAATAATTTTGAGACTCTGGGGAAGACCCTATTCTGAACGTAAGGGTAAGTATGCAGTGGTTCTGGTCAGGTGATGGGATCCAAATATTTACTATTGACCTAGTTTTAGAATTGTTGATAGATCAGTTTTCTTAACATGTCACAGCATACAATACGTGGTTCTTATTATTTTCGATTACAATTTTTATTTCTGCAAAAGAAACTGGTCGGTATTTGATACATTTTACTGTTATTGTATGTATTGGATAAAAAAATTCAAAAAACGAATAGATTAGAGGCTGTCAGTATATCCAGATATTAGTTAAAAATATTGTTTGTCATTGAACAGGTATTATCGCCCACCCGATAATTCCCGCGGTATCACTTTCAATGTATCATACACAAAGCACACCAAGTGTGTTATATGTAAAATAGATATATATCGTAAAAATATTGGTTGCCAGTTCACATTCCCTGTCCACTGTTTGTTAAATTTTAATTCTATACATCCCAAACATATGCACTAATCTTCTACTCCTTCCTAATCTAGTATCTTTTGTTTTTGGTACTGTGATGCTGTAATAGAAAGGTTTGTACACAGGAAAGGTAGGTGCACCTATTTCTAAATTTTAATTTTGGCTTTCATTGGTCTTGCATTGCACTTTTTGGTTCTGTTTTTCCATCCTTTTGACTGCTTGGTCAAAAGCCTCCACAAACGAAAATAGATTGCCATCACCAAAAATTATTCACTCAAGTTTACTATCCTCTTTGGACAGTTGCAACATTGCTTTTGTTGCCTGCAGGCCCGCTGTTGTCAAGTGACGCACTGTTTCAGAAATGTCAACTGTTGGAGGTCCATCATCCTGATTCTTTCCAATGACATTAGCTTGAACCCGGGTCCATTGGTCCGAAATATCAAAGCCTGTCTGCTGAATGCCCAGTCATTGTGTAACAAAACATCGGCCTTTAGCAAATGACCTTGACATCATATCATTGGTGTCACTGAGACCTGGCTAAGGCCATCGGACACACAGGGCCTAATGGATGAGATAACCCCTGCAGGTTTCCAGCTTCACCATGTCCCATGCAGGAACAAGAAAGGAGGAGGAGTTGCTGTCTTTGTCAGGAATGACTTCGATAGCGTGCTTTGTCAAACTGATCATATCCTTGATGTACTATGCACTAGTAAATCCCTAACTTCTTCAGTTCATCATTATGTAAAGGATGGCATATCAGACCACCTGGCTGTCTTTTTCACCACAACATTTCCGGTCAAAAATATCTGCAGAGTGAAATGCTTAAAAATCAGAAAACTTGGTAAGATAAACAAAACTAAATTCATATCTGAGCTTATCCAGGCTCCTTACAAAACAACCAGTTTATTATCACACCAGTATTTTCATACCCTTAGGAACTTACTTGACAAGCATGCATCTATACATGAATGCAAAACTCCACAACATGTCAACAAAGTGTTCATAAACAGCGATATTTTGGTAGCAAAGAGACTCAAACGCAAACTCGAAAGGGAGTGGCGAAGGGACAATTCTGCCATAAATCATAGTAGGTATAAAGCTGCATTGAACCATTTCAACCGCCTCTTGGAATGTGCGAAAACCAAATAATATAGTTACATGGTTAGGGAAAATGAGGATAACCGGAAGGCCTTCTGGAATTCCATAAAGAAAGTCCTCCATAGATCACCCAAAAATTGTACTTTCAGATCATACTACCATCAACAGTTTAATCAACACTTGTGGCAAGTATTTTGCAGACAAAATTGCTAAACTAAGATCTGGATTACTAAGATTGTCTACTGATGCTGATCCCCCTGGCTTCGTCAGAGGACGAAGTCCTTAAAATCATTAAGGACACACCAAATAAATCATGTGACTTGGATCCAATCCCAGCATAATTGGTCCTTGATTGTATCAGTGTAGAGGTCCTCAGTGACCTAGTGGTTAGCAAGTTTGGCATCTAATCATAGGCTGTCACCTCTGTGGGTTCGAGTCCCACAAGTGGCAATTCTGAGGACCTGTCCCAATATGACCCTGACTGTTGAACGGGACGTAAAACCCCAACTTTGACCTTTGTATCAGTGTACTCATGACTCCTATTACAAATATTGTGAACTACTCCCTACAGGAGGGCAGTTTCCCATCCATGTCACACCCTTGTTGAAAAACGCTGGTCTTGATAGAAACATTCTCAAGAATTATCAACCAGTATCCAACCTCAGCTACATCTCCAAACTCACAGAGTAAGCTGTGGTTAGGCACATAAATGAGCACATTGCTCACAAGGGTATATCGAATGAAAATCAGTCTGCATATAGAGTTTTTCACTCAACTGAAACAGCATTGCTAAAAATAAAAAATGACATTGCCACCTCAATGGACAAGGATGCAGCTGTTGGATTAGTTCTTCTGGACTTATCTGCAGTCTTCGATACAATAGACCACTCAATCCTATTCAACTGCCTTCAGCACTGGTATGGCATTGATGGGGTAGTGCTTAAGTGGGTTCAGTCATACCTCAATTCAAAGAAACAGCGGATCAAACTAGATGGACATCTTTCAGATGCTTTTCAACTCCCTTATGGGGTTCCCCCGGGCTCAGTTCTGGGGCCACTCCTTTTTACCCTATATACAACCCCTCTCAGTTCAGTTATATCTAATTCAATGTGACCCATCACTTATATGCAGATGACACACAAATTTACTTGGAACTTGACTCTAGGAACTTAATCCTAGTATCACTGAACTGGCAAATTGCCTTGAGGTCGTCCAGGCTTGGATGGGAAATAATAAACTTAAGTTAAATCCTGACAAGACAGAATTCATAGTGATTGGTGAGGATCAAATTAGAAGCTCCCTGAATTTATTTGTTTATTTATTTGGTGTTTTATGTCGCTTTCAACACTGTACAGGTCAAATCACGACGGGTAGTTGGAAGGGCAGAGGAAACCAGTACATACAGTTCGTTAGGGTACTTTACTGTAAACTGCCGACCAACGGCAAGCAACTACCAGCTTTCCCACTTCAGGCCATGACGGGGATCGAACCCCAGCCTCAGAGGTGGGAGGCGAGAGTGTTACCACTCTGCCACCGTGGCCCCAGAAGCTCCCTGAAGTCATCTTTCCCAGAGTTTGCTTGGCAACATCATGGAACCAGCTGAATCATTCCAAAACCTTGGTGTCATCCTGGATGCTGAAAATTCAGTGCAAAGACATGTGGCTAATCTATGTGGCATAAGTTACTACCATCTCCAGGAACTATAAAGGGTCCACAGATACTTAAATCATGAAACAACTGTAAAGGTGGCAAATGCCTTGGTTAGCAGTCACCTGGATTACTGTAACTCACTGCGTTACAACACAAAAAAGGCATATACTGGCAGACTACAAAGAGTTCAAAATGCCTTATGTCGTACGGTGTGCAAACTAAATAAATATTGTCATGTCACACCCTTCCTGCACAAACTACACTAGCTCCCCATTCATTTTCATTTATTGTTCAAATACAATCTCACAATTTCAGCAAACCTCCATATCTTTCCTCTCATATCAGGTGGAGTGATCTCACACAGGGCAATTTCCTATCAATTTCCTCATATAAACCAAATAAATGCTCAGGGTTGCGCAGCTTCATAGTAGCTGCTCCCACAGAGTGGAACAAGCTTCCTCAAGCCATTAGAGCCATAGAAAGCATTTCTGGTTTCAGAAAACAGTTGAAAACATACCTTTTCATATTAGCCTATCCTCCACCATAGCCTATCTCCTCTATCGGACGCTAATATTGAAACAGACCTCTTTTTGGAACTGGACTATCCCTTTTTGGACATCAGTGCCTTATAGGATGTTTACACCATCAATTTTGGCACTTTATAAGTGCTTCTTACTTACTTACTTTTCGATTTGTTAACTTCTAAGTTATGATCACTTATACTGTTTTTGGTCATTCCTAACACAATTTTTGGTCATATGTTTAACTCATATCATGGTGGACATGACTGCAAATGAGCATTACTGAAGTGACAAAAGACAAGCCGGTTTCATGATAGGACAAGACAGGAAGTGATAAGGACAAGACTGGAAGTGATAAGGTCAAGACTGGAAGTGATAAGACCAGACTGGAAGTGACTAGGACAATTCGGTTTCCAGGTGGGTGGAGCAATGGTTTTGAACAAGAGTCGGGGAGGGTTGGTGAAATATCAAACATGTTTAATTTTTTGCCTATCCAATGCGACAAGCCAGGAAAATACGACCAACCCTTACCAACTATGTAAAGATTGCTCCCGACCCTCAAAAAATCCTTAGTTACCGACAAGACGGCTCCAGGGGAACACCCCCATAACTCAACCCATTGAACAACAAATCTGTTTTGGTCACCTTACCCAGTTTGGAATGTTATATTTGTCTGGAATGCATCAACATATAAATCTAATCCAAGTGACAAAAGAGGGTTGTATAGAACAAAGTGGGAATCCAAGAGTATGGTCTGGATCTTTCCTAAAACTTAGTCTCTTCTTCCTTTGGTCCAGCCCTTTCCCATAATTTAGAAATATCCATTCCTTATTTTTCGGAGCTAGCAAACACAGAATAACAGATGAACAGGCAGACAAAAGAGCCCACCTCAAAACATAACATCATGGTGGACGTAACAATATGGAAACACAAATTTTGGGTAGTGATAGGTTGGATAATTGCAGTTCTTCTGTAGCATGTTGTTAAAGTAGGACATTGATCAGCTAAATCATAAATGCTCATTTTCATATGATAACTTCTACACTCATGTGTGCAAATTGGACATTTTTGTTAAAAAGCAGTAATGTGATGCACAAATTTCCTTGCTGATATGGTACTAAGCTTGGAACACGCAACATCTACTGTACCAATCAATTTTGCCCATCTTCAGGGGTATTGTAATCAGGTCTGTTTGTCTTTATGCTCAAAAACTATGCATTGGATCGGATCCTATTTTTCACTCAAAGTGTGGTCTACCTTTGGCTTGGTCCTTTTCAAAGATAATCAAGATCTGGATCACAAATCCAGAACTGTCATTTGTACATTGACAATATCAGGAATCATACCTCATAAATTATTAATTGGATCAGGGTTATTCTTTCACAGCTGTGGATTGGTCCTCCTTAAAGTTAATTTGGATACTGGATCAATGATCCAGATTAAAAATGTGGAATTATTTATCACCTCTCATGAGGCAGGGTTCGTGTAGTCTTAGACACTGCTTATTTTTGACTATATTTTTGGAGGAACAAAAGAAAGTAAAATATCATGTAGCTATTGTAACCACACTAGTTTTTAAATATTTACAGATTTACCAAAATGGCAAGCTGTTCGGCTGAATCATCTTCACTCAGTTTGCCAGAAGTACAGCCTCAAAAGGGACATACAGAGCTTGAGTGAAAGGGAACTAAGAATTGCCACACGAAGATATATCACAGATGACTATCATAAAGTTATTGTTAAAGCTATTCCTAAAACAGGTAGCTCTACATGGAAAAGAACTCTCATGACAAACTCTCCATACTTTAACCATTCTGCAAACTACACTATGGGATGGAACACAATGAGAAACCAATATCACCTGCTACAACTAAGTACCTTTGCCAAATTCACAATCCTCAAGAAAGTCGAGACATATTTGATCATATTGAATGTGCGGCATCCACTGACACGACTGGAGTCTGGATTCAGAAACATTATCATGCATTTTCGCAATATTTATGAGACACCATTGTATAATTCTTCATTCTTTGAAAGATTTCAGAAGTTTCTTGATGATAGAATAAGGGAGAATGATCACAGGATGAATATACACTTTAAACCAACATTTACCCATACTCTGCCCTGCACAATTCCTGTTGGGTAATAGTTTTCTAATCCTATTTGCTTGTGCCCAAATGCACTTGTATGGCACTACAAAGAGTGATATGGCCTTGATAGTTGATTAGTTTAGCAGTGTATGAGCATGAATACTTGGCTGCTGTAGCAGACCAAATTCTAAACCAAGTGAGGAGCTTCCAGCTGCAACTGAATTCCTCACCAGTTTGGTTTAATATACAAGTATGCATGTCTAGTATATACAGTGAACACTTACCTGATTATTTAAAAAACTAGCAAAGTTGATAAAATGGCCACAGGTCTATGTTTAGCTTAAATACAACATCCCCTCTTTTGCAGCCATATTAAAAGTTATTTACTCCAGTGTACTGACAGTAAATATAGCATCAAAAGATTTCAATTTACTTATTCTTTTCAACAAAACAAAATATAAGTGACAAATTTAGAGCATATTTGAACAAGGAGTATATTTATTTCAGAAAATAGTGCTAACAAGAGCAGTCAGAGAGTGCAGACATCTGCCAAGGGAGCTCAATTCTTGGACTATCATCAAAATCCACCCTAAAATTATCTGGCTATAACTTCCTTTAAAAAAAGCCTGGATCCAGATTATCCAGATAGTGATCCAGATCACTCCCAAAATCAATCACTTATTCCTTGTCCCATTTAGAACATTTTCTGAAAATTTCATCAAAATCCATCCCTAACTTTTTGAGTTATCTTACATTTCATGCATCCAGAAGATCCAGATAGTGATCCGGATCACTCCCAAAATTTAATCATTTCTTTCTTTTACCTTTTCAAACGTATCCTGAAATTTCATCAAAATCCGTCCATAAGTTTTTGAGTTATCTTGTTCACAAATGTATCTGGCAGCCTGGATCCAGATGATCCAGACAGTGATCCAGATCATTCCCAAAATTTAACCACTTGTTCATTGTCCCATTTAGGACATGTCCTGAAAATTTCATAAAAAATCATCCATAACTTTTTGAGTTATCTGTCTTTAAAATTACATGTCATGGAGCCCAAAGATCCAGATAGTGATCCGGATCACTCCCAAAATCATTTCTTCTTTTTTCCTTTTCAGATATATCCTGAAAATTTTACCAAAATCCATCCATAAGTTTTTTAGTTATCTTGTTTACAAACGCACAAACAAACAAACAAACCCAGGCAAAAACATAACCTCCTTGGTGGAGGTAATAAATAAGAAAGATGTTTAGAGAGATTTAGTCATTGCTCTATAAGTGAATATGTATTGAAATCAAGATGTCCTCCAGTTCAAGTGGTTGATAAGTTTGACATTTAAAAGATTGCCTATTACATTGTACTTGTTTGAATTTAGCTTTTAAGCTGTGGGATTCACTGGGGGTCTGTCTTGGTATGACCTTAACTAATAGAAAGGATGTAAAAGTCCCATCTTTGATCTTTCCCCAGACAAATCAAATGCAATATTCTGGACCTTTTTTTCTGGATTTTTTTTCTATTACTATAACATCAAATGTATTTTTTAATATTACATAAAGCAAAGTAAGTAGAATGACATGCCAAATTTGTTTTCAGTAGTACTTATAATTTTCAAGACAATTTTGTCCACAAGAGGGAGAAATTATCTCTGACTTTCACTATATATTAAGGATTGCTAATATGCAGCCTTGAATTGTAATCTTGAAAAGACGTCCTCAGTGGCCTAGTGGTTAGCAAATTTGGGATCTAATCACAGGCTGTCTTCTCTGTGTGAGCTTGAGTCCCACAGTTGGTAACTGCTGAGTACCTGTCTCAATATAACCCTGACTGTTGAACAGGACATAAAACCCCAACTTTGACTTGGTATTCTTAACACATGCTTCTGTACCAATCCCTGAAAGAAAAATCGAAGTTGTCACTCTCAACTCTTGAATTATTCATATCACAACAGGTGGATTTAAAGATGGCTCTTTGATGTAAATGTTAACTTTAGCACTGTAAGCAATCTGGCATTGGAAAGTAATGCTACAGTTACAATGCAGGCAGTATTAGCTATATTTGTTAGAATTTTCTGTAACAACTCATTCCTCCATGCACTGTCAGACTTCTGCCATTGAAGTTTGGATACAATGCTGTCCCAGCTTTCAGGGGCCACATGGATGGAAATTTTAAATGATACATAATTTCTACCTACCACAGGAGTTATTAAGGTAACCTTCCAGGATGTCCTATCATATCCTAGATACTCTGCCCACCTATCCTTGCCAATCCCCTGCTATTCTGTATTGTTCTGTGTTCATTATCTTTTTCCTGTATCTGCATCCAAACAAAGTCATTATCTCTGATTCACATTTGCAACAAAACCATTAAGCCAGAGGTGTATAGTTGTGATTGATAGGAAGCACAGTATTATGCCTCTCCTCTCCTACTCTTGCCACCACCACCCAGTAGGAACACTCCCTGTAGTGTGAGGCACAGCTAGTAATTTTTCAACCCGGTGACATTGCTAAAATTAAAAGTTTCAGTGATGAAACATGTATTACCACTGTACTAATATATTATGCCCCACCAATACTTAAATAGACAAAACGAATGTTAGTTTTAATATCTTGGACTCAATTGTGAGTTGTTTAATGGATTTGTTATTTTTACAGATATATTTCCAAAACAGAGACAGCAAACATGGACTTGCAATACATCTTGAAAGAAAAGTTTCACAGTGACAAGCAACCATTGCATTACCACATATCTAGCACTGAAAGTAAAGGCAATGTTACTGGATGTGGGCAGGAGTTGAGGCTGTTCAGCGGACTCAAGGATCCAGCAGAAACTATAAAGAGACTCATGACTAAGATGTATAAATATGATTTAGAGTCATTTGGATATAGTTATAAAATAGAAGATGGCAAAGTAATAGCTCTCTGTAATGACTGCTGTTTATAGTCTGTATGTAATCCATCAAAGATAAAAGCCAAAGGATATTTTCTTATTTGATGCTTACTGAGTTCATTTAGCTCAACCTTTTTTCTTTGACTAGTAGAAATTGCACACTTTCCTGAAGCAAAGATGTAAAAACATGAATAAATGCTCTGTATTGTAAGAAGTTATGCATTGTGAAATTATGCTAGGACGAAATTTGTATTAAGATCCACTGTCTTTCTATGTGAACTTCTTAATACTAATAGATGCACAGTGAATAAAGCAGGTTAAATATTTAAAAATATTTTGGTAACTTTGAAATGTTCAGTACAAAACATATGACAAGAAGAATGCAAGAGCATTTGTACAAGTCCTTGTGAAGACATTTTACATACTCATCAAGTTATCAAGTGTATTACAATTTTTTTTGTCTGTGCTGTTTTTGTGGTTTAATAGATTGCTCTTAAACATTAATACGGTAAGGTCATCTTTCCATGCTAAAAATTTCAGCAATATGTTTTCATTTTTGTGTATGTGAAAAAAATATCTATCAAAATATAACATTCTTAAACTGTGTAATTATACGATAAATTCTTTTAGCTATGACTAAGAAAAGAAAAACAAATTACAAATAGTTTTCTAGTTTTTAGTTAAAATACTGTTTCTAAAATTAGCATTTCAAAACCAAGAACAAATTTTACATACATGTATGCCAGTACATCTCTCACACAAGACAGTAATACAAGGAACGGGTTTGTGGTTAAAGTAATGTTTTCTATTCACTCTGCATATGACTCTCATTTCAGTCAGTATTGTGGCCATGAAGAGAATGAGAATTGAAAAGAATAAGAGGCACACTACTTTATTAGCTTCTAACACGTTACTTCATAGAACATGAACTTACAGCGAGATTTGACTAAAAATGAGGAGGTACCTTATGCCCCATTAAAATACCTGATATTTATGCAACACATTGCATGTCCTAAACATACCATACAAGTTATAATTCTCTTGGTAGTCTCGTTACTGCAACGAGAATTTACTAAATATAAGGAAGGACCCCCCTCTTAAAATACTCGACATTAATAACAACCAAATTCAGCTGATGATAGCATGTGGATACATTGATGAGGGCTTATTGGATGATGACTTTAATGGGGTTGAAAAGACAAAAACATTTGTTTGCTCTTATCACTTTCACATGCCCCATACATAAATGCTGATGCAAATTAATAAGGAAGTATTTATTCAGTGCTCAATTTATGCGCACATCCTCTAAGGCAAGCCTAAAAAGGGAAAGTCCAATTACCAAAAAGAGTCTGTCTCCAAGTAAACATGTGATATAGAAGACTTTGGAGAGGAATATGCTAATTTGAAAAGGTATGTCTTCAGCTCTCATCTAAACTGACACTATCCTGGGTTCTGATGGCTTGGGGAAATTTGTTTGATTCAATAAGAAACTATACACCTTCCCCGTGTGCTTAGTGGGTTTTGTCAAGGAAACCATTAGTGTTAATGAGATGAAGGTAGGTATATGGGGGTAGGTATGTATTGATTACTTTATATGTTAGAAAGAACAGATTGCTTTGTTGAGTAAAATATTTTTGTAGTAGCCATATAATTAAAATTTGTAATTTTTTTTTTTTGTAATTTAAAAAACCTATACACATTTTAAAGTATCTATTTCATAAAGTCACATTGAATGGGATAAAGTAAACTCTACTTTCAGAGAAGACCATTTAAATAAGAGCTGCACAGTGATAGTGGTTGTACTTTAGTTATAGAGCTTTTTAAAGTAACATATGAAACTATTTTCAGAATAGCTGCTGCAACAGTGCTCCTCCTGTGAATGTTGTCAGGTACACTGCATTATTCACAAAACCTGTGTACGCAGTTCCAGTATGAAGGAATTTTCTACCTAGACTCCACATTCAACAGCCACACTGACACTGCCAAGATCTGTGTGGCCTCCATTGTTGTAAGAGCCAGCAGAGGATTTCTCTGTAACATTGATTTGATACTGCTTTGCATGGTAACTCAGCACACACTTTTAATTGGTACAGAAACAAGAAATCCCATTCAATCTGAAGCCAATCGTTTTAAGCAATATGAATAAAGCAAGCATGTATGCGAATTGTTCAAGTGCCAATTGTTTGACTCAAGTTTTTCAACTCGAACTCTTTCTTTGCAGTCAATGTTCCTTGTCATTTTAGATAGCTTCATATCAGAGAAAGAAAAGAAAATCATACATACTGTTTGTCTGTTTCAGAATTGGTTGACTGATAACCAAGTATTAATTTTAGTCTACGGGGGTTACATTTCTAGCCATTCTATTATATTATAATTATGCTGGTCTCTGTTTTCATTTAAAGTCAAAACTTAACACATTGATCGGCCCATGAATTTTCCTGGATTTTTGGTGTGGCCTTTACAAATTGGACAAATTCCATGATCAGACCTGTTCATCCAGCAAATTGTAAAGTTACCATTCTATATACCCAGGGTGTATATTTGTATGAAATTACCTTGGCCATCCGATTGTGCCACCATGATTTGACTGGTTCATGCACTGCTATCAACAGAAAATCAGTGGATACCAAAATCAGGTACAGACCTGTAGTGACATATACAAGGATTACTATACAGAGTTTATGGACATAATTGTTGAGGCTATGGATCCCTTTTGATATCATTATCATATGCGCAATGAAATGTCTTGAAGATGTCATAAAAATATGACATATTTAAGATTTCTTTTATTTATTCTAACTTCTAAATGTATTTGGAACCTTGTCTTTGTGAGCAGGAAAAAGACCCAAACGAAATTGGGAATAATCTGCCATCTACAGAGTTATTTAATTTCGAAATTGCTAATTACCTTCCCAAAGTGGGTGAGGATATTGTCATTGAGTCTGTCTGTCTGTTCATCCATGGATCCATATGTACAGTTCAAAAAGTATACATCAGATCTGGGTCATATTACCAGACAAGGTGGGGTCTACCTGTGGCTATGATTCTTCTTGAAGATGATTTGGATGATGCCTGATTAGAATAAGTATTTTTCTGTGCCCATAACCTTCCATTTAACAGCGTTTAATGTACTCTGAAACGTAAATGTCACAGTCACATTAAACTGAACCTCACAGGCCAGAATAATATATTTTGATCTCAACATAATGTTCATAAGAATGTTCAGCTTCTAAGGATAAATACAGGAATAAGGAGTAATGTAGAATATATCAGCTACTATGAAACAGTAGAAAAATTGCGAAACTGCATAGCAGTCACAATGTAAGAGAGCAAAGGAGATTAAAGACAGTTTTGTTTGTCTGGGGAAGGTTTAAATGTTATACAAAACAAGTTTTTATCCACAGGTCAGTGATTGAAGAAGAGTAATTCACACTGTTTCACAGATATTTATCGCTTCTAATAAAGCATTTGATAAAACATGTAAATATCCTTTGTAAGCCACAAAGAAAAGTCTCTAAATTTTGCTTGCTAATTTCAGGTTTACAAAATCTAAAACCTTATTGAGGTCACTAAAATTGGAATGGAAATAAGGTTTCTTCTATTATGTCTAGGGAGGGGCCACGGTGGCAGAGTGGTAACACTCTTGCCTCCCACCTTTGAGGCCGGGGTTCGATCCCCGTCATGGCCTGAAGTGGGAAAGCTGGTAGTTACTTGCCGTTGGTCGGCAGTTTACAGTACAGAACCCTAACGAACTGTATGTACTGGTTTCCTCTGCCCTTCCAACTATCCGTCGTGGTATGACCTGTACAGTGTTGAAAGCGATGTAAAATCCCAATGTCTACATTTTTGGCATAACAGCAATTGATTCATTTCTGCTGTTGCATGTAAGAAGTTCAGTAAAATTTGGCCAAATGTAGCCATAAGATGTTCAAGAAAATCTGGCAAAATGTTTATTCATTCACCTTATTTTTTAATAACATGCAAACTTCCCTGGCAATAAAAATAATAAGGGGAAATTTGCACAATATTATAACCTTGATACCTGTCATATCGGTAAAAATGATCTGCCACTTCCTGTTGGGAGTGAGAAAAGTCCTTTTGTCAGGGCTGGTTGTTTCTCTAAAAGTCAAAAAGTAACCATATATTATATAAAATACAAAAACGACCTGGTGAAAGTCTAGTTTAGATGTTATGCTGGACTCACACTAGGCTCCAACCATCAGCTGTTGGGAAGACTCGCAAAAATGAGTGCAATGACACAGCATGAGACAGTTATGAATCAAAATGAGGAACGGTTTGCAAAATGTGTGATGAGATCTGACTGGATGAGGAAACATTAAAATATTTAAATGTTCGAAAGTTTACACTTTTCCTCCCATCTTGCACTACCCCCAAATGGAGACCAACGGTTCTCCATGGGACCAAAGATGGCTCTCTGCTGGCACTGAAGTAATTAAAAATAATAATGTCCATATAATGGACAGGAACAGGGAAAAGAGCAGGTGGCCACATGGCAGTTATCGATGGTTTATGAGGATAAGCAACGGGAAACAACTTGCAGCTACATACATAGTGAGGGATTCCACATGGGGACACAGGTAAATAAGTACAGAGAAGTGTAACAACATGGATGATGAGATATCAAGAAGTTGATTAAAGTGAAGCAACAGAAATATAACATCACCATCACCAAAGGAGGGGAGCCTTTGTAAGTCATTTGGAAATGTTGCTCACTGTTACTGAAGCTAGCGTTGGTCTACATTTCTTTATAGTTACACTCCATCACTATCTTTGGCTGACCCTCACTTTAAGTGACATAAATTAGTCTCAAGTCTACCTATGTCTACTGCACCATGTCATGCACCACCTCATTTTTGGAACCATGTTTCACTGCCGTTACTACAAATCTGTTACCGTTTCAACCATTGACCACTTTTGCTTCACCTTGACTGCTGTTCAAGGGCCCGTTACATTACTCTGAAGATGTCTCTGGCCTGTAGATCAATGTGGAGGTCCTCAGTGGCCTAGTGGTTAGCAAGTTTGGCATCTAATCATAGGCTGTCACCTCTGTGGGTTCGAGTCCCACAAGTGGCAATTCTGAGGACCTGTCCCAATATGACCCTGGCTGTTGAAGGGGACGTAAAACCCCAACTTTGACTTTGACTTTGTAGATCAATGTGCTGCCCTCCCTTGCAGATGACACATTACCAGCTGTTTCTGTATGTCTGTGTTACGTTGCAAAACTTCTCTTTAAGTTCTTTACCTTTTCAATATCTTGTCTCACTTTTTGTAGCATTGACATAGCCTTCCCTCACTTCACCTGCCTCTCCATTTCTATAATAAGATGACCTTTGATCTTGCAGAATGACGGGAGAAAGACACCGTCCCATTATGTTATATTCTGTTGCTTCACTTTAATCTACCTCTTAATAACTTGTCCTTCATGTTCTTATACTTCTCTCTACTCATCTACCTGTGTCCCCATGTGGGATCCCTAACTGTGCCTTCTAGCTGTAACTTGTTTCCCGTTGCTTCCCCTCACAAACTGTTGTTAACTGCCATGTGGTCACCTCTTTTCCCAATTCCTCTCCGCTTGTATACCTCTGTAAATATATAAGGCATTCTGGCCCAAAAGGGTCAATATACTTTAAGACATTATCATGGATACAGCATTACAATTTTTCAGACCAATGCCATTATAATGGCTGGACAGAATGACCTTCAGTTTATATGGAGGCTGTGGATTCAAGCTGTAGGTGCCGAAAACAGGAGATGTAGGAGAAAAATCTGGACAGTATTACAATTCATCTTGCAACAAATCACTCCTGCAATTGCAAGAACACCCAACAACTACAGGGAAGCGGGGCCGTCCAGGGGCACACTTAGAACCAGGTCTGATCTTGGCTGTAACTTTGCGGTACCTTGCCTCAGGCAGCATGTTCACCGACCTCCAGTGGGGCTTCAGGTTAGCACCAAACACCATTTCTGAAGTGGTCTGGGAGGTATGCTATGCTATTGTTGATGAATTTTGGGACAAATTCATTGTGACACCCAATACAGAGGTTCAATGGCATTCCATTGCAGAGGCCTTCCATCAACAATGGAATTTTCTCTATGTTCTTGGGGCTATTGATGGGAAACAAATCCATAAGCAACCCCATGCTGGTTCTGAGTTTTACAACTACAAGTTCCATTCCATCATCATAATGACATGTTGTTGATACAAACTGTATATTTATCTGGCTGAACATTGGCACCAATGGGGCAGTCAGTGATGCCCTGATATACTCATCTTCAGCCAGCTGAAGTTGGGGATGTCCACTGACAGGCTTCACCTCCGTCAACCTGAACCCTTTCCTGGTGGCACTACAGACACTCCATTTCCCTCATTGGTGATGACACCTTTGCTCTGGAAGAGTTCATCGTGAAGTCCTGTGCTCATCAGAATCTGACATGTGAAGACAGAATTTTTAACTACAGACTCTCTCGAGCAAGGCACATAGCTGAAAACGCTGTCATCATTATGTCTATGTGCTTCTGAGTTCTCACAACCACTATGAAACAGACTAGAGATAGCCAGTGTAATAACCAGTACATGTTGTGTACTACATAATATCATCAGAAACTGCTACGCAGTTATGCAAATTCCCATACTGGATCAAGAGGACTAAAATATAACTTGATCCAAGGTGCCTGGCATAATGGATATGACATGCACATCAAAAGAAACATTGGTGGTAACACCTCCAAGAAAGGGCCAAGGCCCAAAGGGAAGTTATACTATAATGCTATCGGTGCTGTACCCCAGCAGAAACAAATGGTCTAGTGTTCTGATGTGTTCGTCTATGGTGTTTGTGGGCAATGACTAACAATTTGTTATTTATTATGGTCTTTATTAAGTCAGTGACTGACTGTCTATTTAGTGATGTATTCTTAACTTCTATTTCTATAATATACCTTTAATATGTATGTGTGTGACAGGTCATGCATGTGATACTTTTTTAAAAAGAATTATTGTGATTTTTATGTTGTTGATTTATCTTGTGCACATTGTAGGCATGCCTTCTTAGCCATGCCTATAATTGTGTCCTAGTAGTATAGCTGAAAATAGGCAACTAGCAGTAAGCATTTAAGTTGCTAAGGTAAACCTAAAATGTAAACAAAAAAAGTAGTTCCGTGAGACACAACAGTGACACCTGGTGAATGGAATATGCAACTGAAAACAGGTGCTTGCAACATGTCCACTGACCCTTAAAGTAACTGCAAAATTTCCCACATAATCTAATATGAGGTAATTTATTTATTCCTGTCGGCCAAAGCCTCACTGGCACCACCACGTCTTCTGGGTCATGACCTGGCTATGGCATTGATTATGCACCTTGTTTGGTGTAGTTGGCCCTAAGAGTCTGTAAGTTGATGGGATTTAGTGCTATGAAAGTGCACATGCGATTAGATTACATGATGAGATTGAGATAAGAGTTAGTGCTATGAAAGTCCACATGACATTAGATTACATTCTGTTACTGCACTCCTAGTTTCTCCTAGGATTCGGAAGTAAGGGTCAACCCATCTGAGAATCTGGTAACCTCCGTTCTCCGACAATACTTCATACTCATCTGAATTGGGGTCCACTGAGTTCTGAATTTAGATCAACTTATTGTACTGGTGAAACTGATGCAGTGCATTCAATTCCAGGACAGGTTTGGGGTGGTAATCTTTGAAAGGCTAAGATTGGCATCCTCGGGTGTTCGTCTCTATTGAAAAAAAGTGTCACTGGTGCCAAGCCAGAAGAATAAATTAGGCTGCTGGGAGGTTAAAAATAGCAGTTCCTGTGATATGTGGATGTCACCAGACACACATGAAGTCTCTGTAGGCTCCATCACCTGGTGAATGTCAGTCATCTGAGGAGTGTCCTGCACCTCAGGAGTGTACCGTTGAGGCTGCTGTGGCTGCTACTGAGAAAAGGGTCGGCTGTTAGAAGACTTGTGGCTGCTGCTGTGGAAGGGTAGGGTGTTGGAAGACTTGTGGCTGCTGTTGTGCCTGCTGCTGCTGAATGGCTGGTTGTGGCACCTGTTGTAACTGTTGGGGCTGCTACTGTTGTTCCTACTGCTGGCTCTCCCTTTGTTGCAGTATCAGACTGCGCTACCTGTGAAGCACACAATACAAAGAAAAATTAGAAAATGAAACATAATGCTTCACAATAACATAACACAATACAAAGAATAATTAGAAAATGAAACATACTTCTGCATAGAAAGAACTTTATTATTGCTATTGTTATTATTGTGCACCTACTTCTAAGTAAGGCAAACCAAACAGGTAATTTTACATATGGATGCATTTACTTGTCTTTGTGTTTTTATTCGCATTCAGCATCCAGAGTAATATTGCAATGAGTAAATCATGGTTCAGGAACCGGAGCAAAGTAGATGGTCATGATTCTGCACTGTTAACCAAGCAAGCATCAGCAAATAACTACCAACATAATAACATTAAGTGCCCTGTCCAGATTTTACCTGGAGACCTCAAAGGGTGAAAACAAGTGAGCAATAAACCCCTAATGGCACATGCCATTTACAAAGTAATGGTCATTATAAAATGTTTAAGAATACACTTACAAGAGTTCCTGGGTCTTTTTGGTTGATAGCAAACCAAAGGGAGCTGTGGATGCCTTTGCAGATGGCAATCATTGTCCTGTGGAAGGATTGGATCGTGCAGTAGATATCGCCACCTATGGGCTGCATGAGCTCAGCCATTGTTTCCTGCAGTCTTGTGGTGGCGTCTGACTGCTGGATCATGTGCTGCCCAATCTGAAGGATGAAGGCCTGGCTGTCCTCTGAATTGGACCTCCTCTTTGTTTTGACAGGCCCAACACATTGGCCATCTGCAAGAAAGTGCAACATATTGTGTTATTAGACATGTTATACTGATGTTTGATGATAGATAGATGATAGATGTACATTTCTTTTCACAATAACACAACACAGAAGCACCGAGCCATGAAGGCCTACAGATCTGTTTGACATCAGAAATAAATGTATGTGCATTACACAAAAGTAATCCAAAGGCAGAAATTTTAGAAGAAAACACCTTTTACTTAAGACGAGTTATCACTTATTATTTCTCATAATCTTCTCAACAGGGTAGAATTTCTTGATGTTTTTTCAGTGGACACGTGTAAAACACCAATACTACACTCCTATCAGCAAAACAGACAGCTGCATATGCATGAAACAGTACAGAAATGCTTATCCCACCCTCGTCCTCCTCATTTGAGGAAGCAGCAACAACAGAGGCACCTGACAGGGCAGACTTGGGTCTGTCTATCCGTGAAGGCCCTGCCTCCTGGCCATCATAACTGCTCCAATCTCTCCACTAAAAAAAGTAACGACACTATTTAACCCATCACGCTTTATAGAGAAGTTGTACAAAGGAACGTAGTGGCACTTGAATTGATGTATAGAGTATTCTCAATAATTACCAATGGAATTGGATTCTTAATAAACATTCAATAATAAACAATAATTAACTGGCTACATACAGGCACAACATAGGCTCATATGGATATTCTTTCTAAATAGCCTGTCATGGTATGTTAAAATAAGACAATCACAATCCACACATATGCCATATTCATTCATACTCAACATTATTACAGTAACTTTCAGGTCCACCTTACAGATACTTCAATTTACTAATCTGATGAAAGTTAAACATACACTTATTACCAGCACAATTCAATTAAATAATGGAATTAGAAATAAGTTTTCTGTTACAGTTGAAGTCATCAGGGTCACTGTCTATAAACTTTTGCTTCAGGTGGGGAACCAGTCTTGGCCAGGCCTTCTCCTGCTTCTGTTTCTTTTGAAAAGCATACTTCTTATTGTTGGACCAGAAGACAGGGTTCTCCTCCATGAACTCAAAGAATGCATCCAGTACTTCATCAGGGAACTCTGTGTTGGCCATCTATGGTACGTCCTATTGTCTTCTTTTGGTGGGCTGGGAAGAGGCCTGGGTGGTGGGTTGGGGCATTTCCTGGCTGGCCTTCGTCTGCTCCTCAGTGACCTCTGGCTCCTCCACAAGATGGGATATGACGGGACAAAACATAGAGGGAGGTAGAAAGAAGTAATCCAACAAAAAGTGATGGAAAAGGCGATGGAAAAAATAATGCCACTTAGCTCCGTGGGAGGGACGAAGTGTAGAAATAGATTGGGGGGACAAGATGGGGAGACACGAGGGACATTGATCGGAGCTTAGATCTCCCACTGTGGAAAGTTGGAGAAGTGACATGACAGGATTAAACACAGACTGACACTGTTTGATGTTACACAATGGTGCTTTATGAAGGTCCTGTTGCATAACCTCTCTGAGCCTTGCATTATTCTTATTATTAGTTTAGTACCCGCAAAGAGCTATCTTTGATAACCGTCGGTCTCCATTTGGGGGGGTGGGGGGGTGGGGGGGTGCACAATGGGAGGAAAAGTGTAAAATTTTGAACATTTCTAAATTTTTACATTTCCTGTTCCCTTCGCACATTTTGCAAACCGTTCCTCATTTCGATTCAGGTCTACAATCGTCTCATCCTGTCAAATATACCGTTGAACCCATTTTTGCGAGTTTTGCCAACTGCAGACGGCAGGAGTCTAGTGTGAGTCCAGCATAAAACTTTACTCTGCTTTTGTTTGACTTGAAACACCAAAATATACCTTAGGAAACTATGATCTGATTTAATACTTGGTAAGATATCAGCAGAGTGTGTCTTATATTCCAGGAGGCAGGATATCATGAAAAAAAATTTTTGTTTGTGTGATACCCATACGTGTTTTTTTCACGCCTTGTTAACACTTCGTGGTAAGATGGCACAGCCTCCAAATGTCAGTTATGGCTAAAGTTTGAAACAGTTGAATCAGACAATCGTAGTACGTAACTGTATGGTTAGAACTGGGTTGCATATTGTTCACACAAATGTTGAAGTCGCCGCATATTATTATGTTAAGACCTACATATGGTACTAATACAGATAACAAGTACTCACCAAACAGCTTTTGATCTGAAGCCTTTTCTACTGTAAGGGCATAGATATTAACTGTAATTAATGTATCTTGTGTCATATATCTTGCAGTTTAACGACAAAAACGTCCAAAGCTGTCTCTCTGAATATATGATACAAATACTGGAAATTGTACTGTATCAGATTCGCCATGCTAAAAATATATATAGCCGCCCCAGTATCGGTTCCAATTGGATTCTGAAAAAAAACTGTATGGAGGCATTCTAGCAATAAAAGTATGATATTTCAGTGGATATTTCAGACAATTTTTTCTTGTGTCCTAATCCTCTTGTAATAAAGTTGGAAATATTACAACTATCAGACACTGTTTAATGATAGTTGCATGAAATTTCCTGGGAAACCAGAAGAATTGAACCATTACACACATAATTAGAGCAAACAAATAATGATGCAATATCTACATGATAACATCAGCATTATTATAAGATGACAACCCAGTAATCATTAGAATCATTTTAAAATGCTTTAAACGTTTACAAAACATTTTTAAAACGTATTTAAACCATATCTTATGGTTTTTCTACACTTTTCCAAGTAAACATTGATGCTGTAATGTTTAAAAATGTTTTATAAACATTCTCTATACAAATGTTTTTACTGAAAACGTTTATTAAAAGTTTATAAAATAACTCAAGAAGCTAGGTTTGACTGGAAACCTTTTTAAAACTTTTTCAAGTAGCTGAGGAAGTGAAAGTTATGCTGCAAATGTTTTTCAAACTTTCATCATGAAATGTTTGATAAACAGTACATAAAAAAAGATTAAACAATATTGTTGATCAAATATTTTAAAAACATTCTATCAAAAACATTTTAATCCCATATTTTCAGAATGCTTATTAAGCCTTTACCTTTAAACCTGTCCAAACTAGGGGCCCATCTTATTTAGTGCACCCCAGTGAAGAATATTCTTGTTTTCCAATACTCTCGATTGGGTATGAATACATTGGCAATAGAGTTGGTGGCAAATCCATAGTCCTTCATTCAACACTGCAAAGTCAAAGGGGCAACATGTATTTTACTGAAGAATTTTTAGCCAGACTTGTTTGAAATTTTTAAGTCCCTGCAGTGTTGGATGTAGTTATCTGGCTGTGAATTTACCTGTGTGTGCTACTTACTTGAACTGACGTGATTATCATTACTGCCAGTACAGGATCCAGGAGGATCGGTGCTTGGATTAATGTGAGTTTTGCTCTGGGTTGCTGGAGCCTCCATAAAGGGATGAGTTTTATTTTATTTTAATCTTTCTTTTACATATATATTTTATCAACTTTTAGTCACGTTTTAATATAAATGCTTTTTAAACTTATTTGAAATCCATCTTACAATAAGACTCGTTCAACTCGCATTGATTAGAGCACATAGTGCTGTGTATTATTTTTCAGAGACAGACAAAGCAAATTAGAAGTTGATAAAAATGTCAAGAACCATGCCTTCAAAAGAGTTTTTTTATGTAGAAAGTGAGGAGACATGCACAAGAGACCCATAAACAGCAAATGTACTTTTGGTTCACCACAAAGTGATGATTTTGACAGTCAAAATATCAATGTTCCAGGAGCTAGTGGTGTATCTGTTCAGTCAGATGAGAGTACTGACTTGAATGTGCAAATCTTGGCAGAACTGAAAACTTTGGGTGGCAGAATGACTGCGATGGAAGACAGAATCGCCACATCAGAGCAGCAAGAGGTCAATCAAAGGTCACAAACCAGCAGTATTCAGGTGGCAGTAGCGATGACCAATGACTCAAGCCAACTGGCGCAAGTAGTGGTGCCATCTGTGGCTGCTTTACAAGGGGCTTCTCACATACAGGCTGAGGTGGATAGGCACATCAGGCACCTCACATATCTCAATGAAGCAGGCGAGCTGACCTCCGAAAGATGGGGGAATGATACAGTATTTGTTAAAAGACAGGTGCCTTGGCCCCAAAAATCTTGTGTTAGGTTTAAATAATAAGAGTAG
Source organism: Sabellastarte sp. h YS-2021 (assembly GCA_964017235.1). Classification (NCBI taxonomy): domain Eukaryota; kingdom Metazoa; phylum Annelida; class Polychaeta; order Sabellida; family Sabellidae; genus Sabellastarte; species Sabellastarte sp. h YS-2021. Next base: position 49,369,908 of record OZ024936.1, on the reverse strand, counting down.
GCTGTCTTATGACAATCAATTGGAATCAATGGGTGTCAGGTTATGCTACGATAGCCAGAGAACAAAATATTGACACCAAAAAACCCCTGTTAGATTACCTAAGTGAGTTAATGGAGGATGCAAATGATTTTAGTTGGCAGTCCGTGAAAGCATCCCATGCAGCTGTGCTCTGTAGGATGTAGGAGGGCAAGGTTGAATGGTCTGAGACCTCCAAAATCAACAGAATAAGGCGGGCACATGTACAACAATTGCCCTCTCAAGCACTGCTCCCACTAGGTTCAAATCTGATCTAAAACCAGCTGTGTGTAGCTTTTATCAGAAAGGCATGTGTCAACCCCAAAGGACCACGAGACTGGCGGGGGGGGGGGGGGGGGGGGGGGGGGGGGGGCTGTTTTACAGGCATGTTTGTGCGACTTGTTTTGCAGTAGGCAAAGAACATTGGCACATGTCAAAAGATTGTAGGGTAAGAGGGTCAAAAGACGAGTAGGGCACTACCATAGTGCAGTGCATGGAATTGTAAATAACAACAAAACTGAAAAAAGTTGTATCTAGGATTGTGTGTTCTAATATGTGTCATGATGGTATTAGTGTGAACTGGGCTAGATTTGTGGGGAAAACCTATGCAGAGGTACTTAAAATGCAAACAAAAACAAATTGTGACCCCCCAAGGTCATGAGGCCTCTGATGGGAAAAATTACTTGCTCCAAGTTCTTTTCAAACTTCAATCAAAACCTACATGATAGGTAAATCACCCGTCTGCTCCTAGATTAAAAAATATTCTAGCAAATGTACACAAAATGCTGAAAAAAGTGGTTCCAAATGTGCATCATTGCAGTGCAAAATCCCCCAATTTAGTTGTAAAACGAAAAATGGCTTTCACAGAAATCCCCTGCACCGAAAACGACAATGATCTACCAGGAGACATTAGTTGTTTCGCTAATATGAACAACCTTCATTTATATCCCAGAATGGGGTCGCATCTGACACTGGTCAAGCTAGCTTATTGTTTAGAAAACTCGGGCATAATAACAAGAAAAGTCGAGACCAAGACCATAAACCATCAAAAATTGCCCCTCAGGCGGCTATCATTGATGATTAGTATGAACTGGCATTGCAGGTCAAAATTAAAAAACAAAGAAAGATTAAACAATGCCAAAAAGTGACCCCACCTATCATAGCCAAAATGAGGACAAATTTGGATTCATACCTTTCGGGCCCCCTCATTCTTCCGACTTGTGACAAAAAACTTAAAAAAGGTTCGGATCCGATAAAATTGTATGACATCACCAGACACCAGGAAACGTTTAATTTTCTATGCAATCAGGCCCGCGTTCATGCTCAACTAAATACAGATGTTTGGCAAGAATTATTACCAGATTATTGGGACCAACAACTTCCCTATTTGATCATAGATTAGATTTCAACAGAAATTTTAAATTAACACCAACCGACAAGAATCACAAAATAGCACTAGCCTTTCCCAAGGATGTTGAAGCCTATCTTCAGGAAGAACAAAAATTTGGAGCTATCTGTGGTTCCTTAAAGGAACCTCCCTTTGACAACCTTCACACTTCTCCCTTTATGACAAGGGACAAATCAGGTGCACCCCATAGAAGGGTGACCCCCATGGTCATGGCTCCCCAGCGTGAGACAGTGAATTCAAATATCAGCAAAAAACAATATTTGGGTACAGATTTATTTTAACACTTCCCTCTATTGATATAATCACTAGTAAGGTCAAGAAATTAGGCAAAGGATCCCTCTTATACAAAATTGATATTAGTAGGGCATTCCACCATGTGAAAATTGATCCCAGAGACTACTTCCTTTTGGGTTTAAAGGGTCAAAATTACTATCTGGACACCTGTTTACCGTTCAAATACAGGAACGGATCCCGAATTTTTTAGCGGCTCAGCAATGCTATTAGGTTTATTATGAAGTCTCAAGGTCATGACGTCATCAACTATACTGATGACGCAATTGGATTTGGTACCATATACACGGCAAATGCCTCTTTTTGTACTCTTCAAAACCTCCTTCAAAAAGTAGGTTTTGAGATAAGAATTATAAAGTTAGTTCAACCAACTACCAAGGTGACCTGCTTGGGTGTCAAGGTTAACACCGAAGAATTCACAGTTTCAGTCCCAGATGACAAATTAAAAAATATTTTGGAAATTTATTATCCACCACGCGACGTATTTGCCCCAAATACGGGGAAATACAGACCGGGATGTATTTTTTTTGTATACACCGGCGCCCCGGTACTATGGATATTAGTGTGGTTAACTTCCGGTTTTTCAACAATATCTCGGAAAGTATGTAACTTAAAAATATGTATAATATATCATTAGAAAGGTGTTATTCTAGCGCTTCTGCTCATGTATGTTGCATAAATATCCATGCAGAAATGACTGAGATATTGCAAGGTAAAGATTGAAGTTTTATATTCAGTGTTGCTCATTCTTTTTGACAGTCTGTTTCACGTTTTCTCATTAAATATTCATATTATTTGACCCATAAATCGCACAAAATGGTGGATAATAAAAGTAAAACATCCCTCATCAGACATATACAGAAAAAATATATCACTCATGAAGATTAACAATATAATACTCGTGCTTCGCACTCGTATAATATTGTTATCTTCATTCGTGATATATTTTTTCTGTATATGTCATTCGGGACGTTTTCCTATTGTGTCAAAACTGGAGTCACAAATCTGACTATATGAAAAAACAACTCCAGTCGTTATAAGGAAGTTTACTATACATCACCAAATGTATACGAAATTCCAGACCCTTTCTAAATCGTATGTTGGACTTACTTAGAAGTCATTTTGGCGAGGATCAAATTCACTTAGACATACATTTTCATAGGGATCTTAAATGGTTTCGAAAATTTTACCACAATTTAATGGCAAGGCATTTTTCTTACATCGCCCTGTACAGCCTACCATTGAACTTGATGCCTGTCTGCAAGGCCTCGGTGCGGTATGAGTCAAGTCTATTCAATGCCTATCCCATATTGTTGTCATAATCTTTCAATAGTACATTTAGAGATGTTGAATATCTTGGTGGCTCTTCGAGTATGGTTTCAGAACTGGACAAACAAACAGATTTTAATAAAATGTGACAATCAGGCAGTACCAGTAGTCTCAGTTTTAATTTCAGGTAAGACTCAAGACTTAACCTTAACGGCTTTAATCAGAAACATTATGATGGAAAAAGTATGACATCGATCTGCAAGTAATTCATATTTTAGGAGTAGATAATAAAATTGCAGATCTCGTATCACAATGGCAAATTACAAAAGAACCAGAAAAAAATTTGAGAAAATTCTTGATAAATCCCATCTGGTTGCAATTATCCGAAAATGTAACTAATATAGATTGGTCTATATGACAGGTTTACACCAAACAGCCTTTCACCTGGCTTCCAGAGCTGCAGGGAGAGTTCACCAGGTATTTAGACCAGACTATTTTTGGCTTATTGCCGTTTCATCCAAATTCAGTTACATCAACTTACCCCAATCATATTGTTACTGCCTTGCTACCAAAAATAATATTTCGGCTGTGGCAAATTATATATCAGCAGTTAAAGCCAGTCTTTCTATGTATGGCATCTCCACTCTTCAGTTTGATGAACCAGCGCATTCAGTATTTTAAAAAATCCCTTGCTCTTAACAAACCATTCACTGCTACCATTAAGAAGATGTTGATATGCTTAAAAGCATCATTGCTGTTTGTGACACCATGTGGATGGGTCAGATGTTCAAATCCCTGTATTTAACAACTTTCTTTTCCTTTCTTTGAATTTCGAACCTGGTACCTTGCTCCTCCTCGGATTCATTCAAGTGGAGCAAAACCATGCAGATGAGGGATACGGTTAAAATCCTTAAATTACCACCATTTACCACTGTGCCCAGTTCAAGCAATCAAACATTTACCCTTACTTACCCAGGCAACCAAGATACGCCATTGCTTCAGGTTAAAAATGACCAGGCACAGTGGGTGCCTCTTACAGACACTAAGACTAGGCCTAACTTACAGCAAACCTTACTGAGACTGGGATTACACAATTCTTCAATTTCTCTGCACACCTTCAGGCGTTCAGGTGCCACTCTAGCTTTTAATTCAAATGTTTCCATTCAAAACATACAGAGCCATGGCACCTGGACGTCTGACTGTGTCTAGAGGTACATTGTGCAAGATCACAATGCCTCCCAACAAGTGGCAGACGTATTTCAATCTCTGCTTTCTGTTTCCTCTACTACTCCCTAGTTGGACATTGGTGGAGGGTGGCATCTACCCCATTTATATTTATATATCTTTTAAACATTAATTATATTTGCATTTTCTAGATAGGGCACCTTAATTTGGCAAGAACTAAGATTTGATAATGCTTTCACTTTGTAGCCACCTTAGTTCTTCGATTTTGTATGCAAAAGTGACTTTACCTTATAACTGGACAGTAATTGAGTAACTTAAGTTGAGGTGGCCTTAACTTTAGCTTTTTCCAAATTCTCACGTAAGGTGACCCTAGTAGACTGGTGCCCGTAGTATTGTACATACATACAGTAGAAAAAATTAGAAAATAAAATCCCAGCTCTGTGTTATCTTATCATATGCTGTCATGGTCACACTGCATGTTGTCAGGGTGAGATTGCACATTCCTGAGCCATAAGCGCCACCTTACTCAGTGCATCCCAGTGAAGAATATTCTTGTTTTCCAATACTTTCGATTGGGTATCAATACATTGGCAATAGAATTTGCGGCAAAATCCATAGTCCTTCATTCAACACTGCAAAGTCAAAGGGGCAACACGTATTTTACTGAAGAATTTTTACCCCCCTCCAACCCTAGTTTATCCTCCAGGTGCAAGTTTTGGGAGACTGGCCTTCTGTGAACCTAACTTACCTAACTTAACACTATCTATAAATGGTATACATGAAATGTTTTAAAAACATTCTATTACAAATGGTTTTCGTATCCATTTTTTTTAACCTTTGCCAAACATTTCTTTTCAAACGTTTGCAAAACCTAAAAATGTTTACTGAAGACATTATGTTCACTTAGTGAAACAGTACCATATTCTTGTTGGGTCTAGTATATAAACATTAAACTGTGATAGAAAATCAGAGTGAAAATGAGGGGGCCACGGAGGCAGAGTGCTAACACTGTCGCCTCCCACCTCTGAGGCCGGGGTTCGGTTCCCGGTAAGGGTTCAAGTGTGAAAACTAGTAGTTGCTTGCCGTTGGTTGGCAGTTTACAGTACAGAACCTTGACGAACTGTACGTACTGGTTTCCTCTGCCCTTCCAACTACCCCTCGTGATATGACCTGTACAGTGTTGAAAGCGACGTAAAACCCCAAATAAATAAATAAAACAGAGTGAAAATGAATGAAATAGGTGTAAAACTTTCCAATAGTGTTTGAATAATTATTGGAGTGTTTTAGCATTAAAATTATAAATTGCCATGGCTTTATCAAAACAATTAACTGGTTTAGAATACAATTTAGAAATGTGTAAAAATCGCTAAGAAGGCTGTTCCATATTGATGATCCTATTGTATACCTTGTCCAAAAGCTGGAAAAAAATTAAATTAGTCATGATCCATGGATAAAGAGGGGTGGATTTTGCATTAACTTTCCAAGTGACATTTTGATGCTTTCACAATTTGGTACTTTTGGTGCTTTCACAATGATAGCTTTGGAATTGAATTTCCAAGCTTTTGGTGCTTTCACAATGACAGTTTTGGAATTGAATTCCCATATATTAATTATGATAAGGATTATAGAGGATTTTGAAATATTTAAACAGTATGAATTTATCACGGACACATAGGATTCATCCCGACCATTTCCGAAGTTTAACCATGAGCTCCAGGCTGCTCATGAAGACTCTCAAACATTACAATTGTGGTTTATGGACCACCAAATGAGAAGTTTGACTTTCGAACACTCCAAATGGACTATTTTCAGGATCTAAAATCTATTGGGGGATTTTAGGTTTTCTTTTCCGTTCAACAGCCAAGTTCATATTGGGACAGGTCCTCAGCACCATGACAGGTCTGAATGATGTTGATGTTAGATGTTATTTGTACACATTTTGTATGTTTTTCAATTCAAAAGGTGTATTTTTATTTGCCTTGTCCCACTGTGATAAGTATGCCTCGAAAAAAAAATATTTTTAGATATTGCAGATTTATTTTTTCTTAGGTAGCATTTTTTTCTGGAATACAAATTATACAGAATATACAGGAGGTATTCTTTCGAGGAGGTATTGTTTCCAGGAAGTATTCTGTCTGGGAGGCATTTTCCCAGTAGACGTTTTCCTAGATTTTCTTCAAGTAGACTTGGAGCAAGTCTAGCATTTTCCTTGATTCGTTTTTTTCCCTCACCAGCTAGATCTAGAAGTGGTGCATCTTCAGACCCCTATTGTAATGAAATATACTGAAACAAATTCATTCAAAAAGACTTCAAAATTGTGACAATAATGGTATAATCTTTGAAGGTACAAATGGAAGAAATCTTTATGACAATTTGGAAAAAAAGTTTCGAGGTGTTTATCTTGGAGACAGTGGTGAAAATGTGAAAGAGATTATTGAAACTACAACTATAATTTTAGACAACAAAAATGTTGAACACCACAACTTCTCTTGGAAGTATAAAATATCATTTAACTACACAGAAATGAAAAGTCCCACAGTGTTCAGGCGGTTATATTTTAAATATAACAGTATTTCACCGTCATTTCCTGAGTGATCTCCATGTTAAAATGGGTGACCTTTAGACGCTACTATGTGGCCATTAGCCTTATGCATACACATTGGGAGAATACAGGGTAGGCAGGATCCTAGGACCACTGTGGTGATGCCCAAGAAGGGAAATTAGGGTGATATTGGGGTCATATCCATGGGCATCCAGTGTAAGCCTTGGTGTGCAGCCAGGACCAACGTGGGTATTTTTTTCAAATCATTTGACATTTCCTCTCCTGTTAGCAGATTGGCAGATCACAGCAGGTGTGCATCCAGACACAGAGAAGGGCCTTCCGATATTTTAGCTCCAAGGCCATGCCTAAGTGATCCGCCATAGTGGAACAGGGGTATAACTGCGACATCCAGAGCTCTTCATGCTCTAGTCTCTAGATTCTATTTTCACCAACGAAAAAATACTAGAAGTCAATGAAATACCTCAGGATTTAAAAGCCAGCAGATGAACGTTAAGAGTGTCTTTAGACACTGTGTAATGATGTAAAAATCCCAGGTATGCCTTTGTATTGACTGATTCATTGAAATAAAGAGCCCTCTTGCACAAGCAGGGGGTGGTTTTTACATTCCAGCAAGGACACTCGACTTTCTAATGGATATTTGTGCACAGGTAATAATAGTTGCTATAGTTTTTTTTCATGAAATATAGATCAGAATATACACATACCTAGTTATTTTAAGTTATACAGGCCGAGTTGTCCTTTGTCTAGTTTTACGGAACATTTCTGCTTGAACAGATCTTGTGAAATAACACAGGGGTGTGAGCTTGACTTTGTATGTTGAGTGTTTCGTTGCATGCAGAAGAGAGACTGAATGGAATTCTTCCAAGGAACATCAAATTTAGCCACACCAAGTAATCTCTACAACTGATGGGTGGACTCAGAATTTCAATATGGTGGCATACTATAAGTCATTAAGAAAGTGGGGTGGAACACTAGTAATGCTAGGTATATAGTTACGCTTAAGCATACTTAGTAGAGTCATAAAGGGAGGTATATCTGTAATTGTTGGTACGATAATTATTATACATTAATTCTTTTAAAAAATGAACATTTTCCAGCCTGGTTTACTTTAATCTGGGGTGATATTCTATGACCACTTAAAATGGCGGTCCTCTGTCATTGGATCCTATCCTCAGTGGCAGGTTAAAGAACCTCAAGGATGTTGATAAATGGTCATCCTTGAGCCTCTACCAGTTAGGGGAATGTCAGTTACTTGTGAGTTGGGGCTGTACCTGTACAGTCAGATTGGTTAAATAGCGCTTTGAGTCCTGTAGTATATGGAGATATTGCGCTGAGTATAAATACATAACATAACATATTCTGAGCTGTTTGCCTTCTCTTGTCAGAATACGTGAACTGTAGGTTTGCCCCAATTCTTTTTCTTGTTCCTACAGGTCTGACATACATGGAATCATTATGAATCCAACTGAGGGGTGGGGATCCTACTGTCTGATGAAATACAAACTTTTGTCAGCACCAAATTCTGGGAGAAAAGTCATTCAGTCCTCGTATAATATAAGACAAAAGGACTTCAGGGAAGTTGTTGTGAACTGCCATGCACAAGATTTATCCTCAACGAAGGATGTGAAAAGCCGAACTCGCTAAGGCAAACTCATTTAATTGGAACTTTGTTCTGTAGAATTTACACTTTCAGTAGAAGAAAACAAAAGTTTCAGTAGAATTTACATTTTTAGTAGAAAGAAGCAAAAACTCCAGTAGAATTTACACTTTCAGTAGAAGGAAACAAAAGTTCCACTAGAATTTACACTAAAAGAAGAAGAAAACAAAAGGTCCAGTAGTATTTACACTTTAAATTGAAGAAAACAAAAGTTCCAGTAGAATTTACACTTTAAGTAGTAGAAAACAAAAGTTCCAGTAGAATTTACTCTTTTAGTTGAAGAAAACATTAAGTCTTTCCGGTACCCTTTCCAGTTATGCAGAAATTGTGGTTCAGTGGAAAATATTCTTCTGGAAGTTTAAGATACGACTTAACAAGGTTTAAATGGAATTGGAAAGTTTACCGGTGCTAAGCTATCGCTAAGCTATCTAAGGATATCTTCTAGCCTTGTGTAAGACTCAAAGTTAAAACATGTTTTAACCATATGTACATTAAAATTTGGTATTCATAGGGCACTCATACATGTTAGGACGAAAAAAACATCGCATAGCCAGTATATGTAAGAGTACATTATATAAACTGAATTTTATTATGTAAACTGCATGATTTCCCTAACTCCAAAGAAAACTCCGGCCTTTAGTGAGGCCAGATATATTCTAATCTAGAGCCTTTGTTCATTCCCCAAAAATGTATGCGCATGTTCAAAACACATTACAGTTCTTTCTTGGTGCACATTTGATCAATATCAAGATAATAAATATAAAACCACTTGATTTACACTTAATTTGCTCAGTAATGCTCCTTATCCGTGCTGATATCTTCAGATCAAAGATCAGCAAAATACTCTCTCATAGGTCACTGTTTTAATAAATGATTTGTGAGTGCAAGGGTGTTATTTATGCATTAAATTGATTTATTTTGTTGATGTAATAGAGTTGGTTAAGTCTTTGGAGACCATTGTATTTTGGAAGGAATATCAAAGTGTTGAAAGGTCAAAGCCCCTTAATAAATAACAAAAGCAGTTAACGAGTGGCGTGTAGATTAGGGCATATAGATTAGATACAATACTGCCAGTCATTTCTATGAAGCCACTGTCACAAATTCTTTATCAAAATTGGTCCCTGGTCTTGACCTCTTCAAACCCAAAGTTAGGGTTTTACGTTCTGTTCAGAAGCCAGGGTCATATTGGGCAGGCCCTCAGCATTGCCACTTGTGGGAGTGGGACCAACAGGGGTGGCAGACTGGGATTTGATGCCAAACTTACCAACCACCAGGTCACTGGTGATATTTTTTGTTCTCTGGAACCCCACCCCCGCCCCCGCAAAAACTGGGTGTTATTTGCTTTAATAAATCCCACAAAATCTCTTTATTTCCATATTTTGAATTCTCCTTGCCACCAAATCTCAACTGATTTATAATATTAAACATTTGTGTTTTTATCTGGGGATACTACTAAAAAATAGTTCTTTTTTTTAATCCATGCTTCTTCGTAAGTTAAAATAAAGGATTGTCTTTTATTTAATGAACCTTCCTTTAGAGGCTTCTTCCTAGGATTAAATTTTTAAGGGAAGCAGGTGTTCAAAAGCTTCAACATTCATTTTAAACAGGCATCTGTATATTCTTTTTAGTACAGTCATTTTTTTCAATAATTTGTGAAATTGTTCATAGGCTTTTTTGGGATGTAAAAACAACATATACTGCCTGAAAATGCACAAACCCTCTCCCCCAGGTAGTGTTGAAAAAAACCTGAAATGAGGTAATCAAACTGGATGAATTTTGAGGGGGGGACTAGAGGTACACCCACCTTCCGTGAAATTATTACCTTGATCTGAAAAATAATTTGGAGTTACGCATGCAAAAATCTTTCTGGATCTGTCACTGGATGTGGTCCGGGTAATCTTTTACGAGGATCAAGCCACTGGTAAACTCTACTTTGATCTGAGTTTTTGAGTTATGCACATGGACAGACAGACAAACAGACTCAATTGCAATATTCATGCCCCTCCCCTTGGCACAGAGAAGAGGGGGGCGAATGTAAAGAATTCTTCTTTATATATATTCAGTTTGAGGATCGCCACGATAACACTAGAGGCTGAAAAGATAAGACATACAATCAATAAGATTCGGTTAGATTCTGTAAGTTTTGGGCATACATTACCAGGGTAGACAAGAGGCAGAATTTGTGAGAATGGAATTGATGTATAACCATGTAGACTATTAAAGGAACACACTAATACCAGTTGCTGGTTGTCATTCAGTTACTCTACCGTCTGAGGAGTCAAACATCCCCAAGCATTCTCTTTAATGTCTTAGTCATGCAAATTTCTCTGAAGTGGTCATGAAATAATGTACTTTTTCATGGACAAAGTCTATTGCTTAAACCGTCTGAGGCCTCAGTCGTCCAGTGTCTATAATAATTTTAAGTTTTGCATTTTATCACTTAGCTCCTGAGTTGTAGTATGGCTCACCACACCATGAAGGGTACACACAGGGCTTGTCCACCAATGTACTTTTGAAATGTCTTGTTTTGGGGCAAGTTTTCTTTGAAAATTCATACATTAAATACCTCATACAATTTCTTGAAATTATAAAAGAAAACATCTACCCCTTGAACTTTCTAAAGTTATACTTGTAATTTTGTGTAAATTAAGGTTTTATGTAGTAGTTTTTTTATATTGTACTTTTTCGGGGGTGGGGGTGGGGGGGGGGGGGGGGCTATTATTAACATTATCTTCTTTCTTCACAAAAGTCATAAATATTAATCTGATCCAAACTGAAGACTTGCAGGTATTGTATATCCCAAAATTAATATCATTGAAAGCATTCAAACAAACAAGACATCAGTAATCTTGTTTATTATCTTAATAAGCTCAAAAGGTGATCTATAGCCATGTCTCTGTGTAAGATTTATCACCAGTTCCATTTGTTCTTCTAGTGCATTTATTACTTACACCAGTTCACAGTGAGATTAGTTTTCATGTATGTTTTTGGTAAATACATCTAATAAAAATAAGCCAAACTCACAACAAAGTCCTCTGTGTGTTATATGCTAGCTTCTCTTCACTGAAACAACAAAAAAAACTAAGGCTATTAATTATTTAATGGAATGCCTTAATGTGTTTTTGCTCCAAATATGATTTCTTTTGAATGGCTTCCTCAACCATAAATTGTAAAACGCTGATTTACAGCCAAGCCGTGAAAGTTTCATTGAGTCCCTGTTTATTGTTAGCTCATGAAGAGTTATTAAGTATATCAACATTGGCTGGTGGATCAACTTGTCCCATTTAAACGTCTCTTGTATTGGCAAAGCTTTTAGAGTAAGCAATATGAAGTCTGGAACAGTATGTGCAATTCACCATTTTGTGGGGGATATTTCTCCTTCAAATTAAGAAAAAAAGCCAGAAATTGTGTGTCAGATAAATATGAATAGCCTAAGACAGTTAACAAAATAGTTACCAAATATGGCAAGAATTTGCTAAAATTCAGAAGGAGATTAAAGGGTTTTCTCTCTGAGTGGCAAATTTCAGATTCTCTGGCTGGTTTTACATATGTTACTGCTTGCCGGGGAATAAACTCTGAGAAGAGAGTGATCAAACAGGATTACTGGATTATGTAGTTGTGAATTAAATATGCTAAAATGTTGTCATGTACAATTAGTTCAGAAGATAATTTAGGACTGATAAAAAGTATTTTTCACCAATATTACATTTTTTTGTGGGATATAATAGAGGAATATACTGGTCACCATTGTCATTTAGTGAGTTGAGTTTGGACTTTCGGATTATCTCGCACTAGGGAATGAGATAGATTTGAGGAAATAAAACTTTAAAGGGGAGATATGAAAATGACAGGTTATTTTTAGTAGCAATTCAATTTGACTGGCTCGTTAGTTTATTTACACAATAGAAGCTATTTCTGTTATCTATTATGCATGGAAGAAAATGCGGTCAACGTTTGTCAGAATGGAATTCATCAATGAAGGATATCTGAAGCAGTTCTGAGGATAAAAAGTTAACCTTTCTTGGAGAAGACGGTATTGATTATATATTATATTGGATATTTGTTAGAAATGATAAAATCACAGTGTTTGAGCATTTTGTTCTTTGTCATTCATATAATAATTCACATAACAATTACTTAGATGTTCAGGAACTGAAACTGGCTATCTTAACACAGAAACTTTCACACATCCAAGAAAATATAAACTGAAGAAAAAAACTCTATTATCATTGAAATGGGATACAAAATGTATGCGAGAGACTTTTTACAATAAGGATCAAAGGATTTATATCTGAAAAAATTTAAAGCAAAATCTGTCGGGTAAATATGAATTAATTTAAAGTATCTTCACAGGATCACATTCTCTCATCTGGTCACAGCACTCACCGAAATTCTGCTTACAGTTTAGGACCATGGCCAACATATTAGAAGGAAATTTCCAGTGTGCGAGCTTAATATTTCAAATACAGGGGCCGATTTCACTAAAGGACTTAAACTAAGTCCCTTTATTGACTAAGTCAGGGACTTAAATCTAAGACTTTGGTCTTAGCTAGGTCTGGGACTTAAAATGGATTTCACAAAGGTGACTTAGCTAAGTCCAAGCTTATCAAATAACCACAGTGGTTTTCTGTGTCATGTTACCTTTTATATCTATACAAAATATAATATTGGTGCCATATATCCTTCATTTGATGTATTTTATCTAAGGATAAGGGCTGTTTTGAAATGGAAAACCTTGTTGCCACATATAAACTTCCCAAAGACTACTTTAGTGAGGTACCGTGTTCTGTATAATTATACTTTATTTACAGCCATTTCAAATTTTGAAGTGGAGAAAAGTTTATGGCGGCCATATTTAAGACCTATTTACAAAATTTAAGCCCACTACCAACCAGACTTAAAGTTAAGTCCACTGACTTAGCAATTTCATGGACTTAGCTGCTTTGTGAAATCCGCTAAGTCCAAGACCACAGACTTAAGTAACATTCTTTTGACAAAATTTAAGACCAAAGTCTTAAATTTAAGTATAAATCTGGACTTAAGTCACTTTGTGAAATCGGACCCAGAAAAAGACTCCTACTTAACCAGAAATTATAGAGGCATAGTACAATAAGTTTGAAAGACACGTAACGTTAAATAATTTATGAAAGCGATATGTTACATTGGGAGTTAGACCGAGTTTTCTGTCCCAAAATATGCCTTTTTAAAACTGATGGATGGCATTTTGGATACATACCGCTTATAAAAAATTGGCCGAGAGACAGATTAATCGGTCTAATTGGGAGTGGATGCGTTTACCATATTAGGGTTTAGCAAAAAAACCATATGAAATAGTGCGGGTCAACGTGGTTTCTTTGATGTACTGCAAGACCAGCATGCTTTGAAAAATCTGAAACGTGACCAAAATGTGCTCTATATATTTATCTGTGTATGGGACCGTGAAATATGTATTTTTATCATGTAGTTTCTTTGATAAAACAGATAGGGATGAGTGAGCGTAAGGAAGCCAGATTTTACGTACTATAACACTCACCCGATACGCATCTACTGCTGATGTAAATACGCTTGCGTTTAAGGTTTTGATAGCCAAAACGTAACCACAAAACCTCTGTGATGGATAAGTAGTTCTGTTTGTTTGAGGGGTAACTTCAGAGAACACAGTGTAAGTCTGAAAGGTAAAATACATTCAGATATCCATTATTCATTTGTCAACAGTAATTATTCGATTTTTTTTCACAACAGTTATTAGGTAAGTTTTAGTTAAATGTAAAATTCTTACAACGAAGGTTGCTTTCTTCATTTTTTTATTTAAATGTAAAGTCTGTAATTATAGAAATTTCCTACAGGTCAAGTCTTCCAATTTTCAACCTTCAAACAAAAGAGTCAGTTGTAGGTAGAATTCCATGTCAAAGAGTGTGTATTTTGTGGTGATTTTTTACCCCACAGCCTTGAACAGCTGTGGGAGTATTGTTTTCACCCATTGTGTCCGGATGGGGTTGCAGGTGGAGGGAGGGGGGGGGGGGGGGGGGGGGGGGGGGTGTCGAGAAAAAGTTTATTCGTGCTGTAACTCAGAAACCGTGAGGTGTCAGATGTTAATACTTGGTAAGGACATTGGTTTGAAGGTTGTAGGTGAGGTGAGACCTTGATTTGACCTTTGATCTTGCTGTAGTGAACTTGAGTTTGAAAATCTTGTCCGGGCTATATCTCAGTAACCGTAAGGTAGTTGTAGGTATATCACATCATAGTGTGACCTTGATTGACCTTTAACCTTGCTGTAGTGACCTTGACCTTTAAACTCACCTGAGCTATATCTTAAAACCATAAGATCTCAGAAATTGATAATTATTAGGAAAATTGGTTAAGAGTTAAAGGTGTGCAATATCATAGTATGACCTTGATTTTACCTTTGACCTTGAAGTGACCTTAAGCTTTGAAATCTTGTCTGGGATGTATCTCAGAGACCACAAGGTGTAGCAAGTTAATACTTAGTAGGGACATTGCTTGGAGGTGTAGGTGTGCATCATGGTGTGACCTTAATTGACATTTGACCTTGCTGTAGTAACCTTGACCATTAAAATCTTGTATGGGCTATGTCTCAGAAATCATAAGCTGCAGGAAATTGATACTTGGTGGGAGCATTAGTTGGGGAATGTTGGTGTGCAACATTATGATGTGGCCTTGATTTGACCTTTTACCTTGCCGTAGCGATGTTGAACTTTAATTATTGTATAGGCCATATCACAGAAATTGTAAGGAGTGGGAAGTTGTTTCATGAATGGATCGTTGGGGAGAATAGGTAGGCTAAATCATGGTGTGACCTTTAAGCTTCACTCTGACAAAGAGCATTCACCAGCCATATTTCAGATATATTTCTCTTAACACAAAGATATATGGATTGCTGCTACTGATTATTATCTCCCGCCTGCAGCTGAAGGCCGTCGTCGGGAGATTATAAACGCCTTCCGTCCTTGCATCCGTGTGTCCGTTTGTCACATTTTCACATAAACCTTAACATCTCATTCATTTATAAAGTTAGCTTCACCAGATTTGCAGGGAATGTTTATGGCTATGAAAACCTGCCTGTGCAAAATTTTGGCCTCATTTTGAAAAACAAAATGGCCGCCATAGCTAATTGTTTAAAAATCATAAAGGTGCAAATTGCACAAAAGATATATGGCACAAAAGATATATGGCTAGAAAAGCTAGCCTGATAGTAATTTTGGCCTAGTTTTAAAAACAAAATTTTTTTTTGGATCAAATCAATTTATTTACCCTTTTACAACACAGTGCATTAGGTACTGGGTAGCAAACCCACCATCAGTTTCCCTTACAGTGTCATTCATACACAGTATGAAACTTTTCATGGTTGCAAACATATTTTCAGACAAATACAAACAAATATCAATATAGTGTATGAACGACAAAATGTTTATACATCTGGCTGGGCAGCCATAAAACTCCCACCTGCAGAGGGGACAGCCTCAGGTGTAAGAGAAGGCCGACAGGCCAGTTTTACACAAAATATTAGTGGACAGACAATTTTTAATGCTTCAGCAATACATTTTAACATTTATCTAACAAAACAAGAGCCCCAAGCATTGAGGAAACAAAGATACATAATACACATAAGATTATATACAATACAGTACATATACATCTTCATTCAATGTTTTGTGTTCATATTATTTTAACTATGAACCTCATACACAGCATAAGTTTGATGCTAATAACATGATTCTATTTCCCATTAGGTAGTCTTTTGCAATTGTTTAACAATTACTCGTTACTTTGGATCTTTAAGTTTATTCAGCAGCACTAACAATTTGTTTTGTTTTTAAATGATATACACCACTGCAATATGAACTTTAACAATACAATTTCAAGATAGGTATTTATATATAATTTAAATATTGAATACACATTTTCATATTATCTTTACTTTGAAAAGAAAACAAATTACCTTTAATTTAAATGATGAAGCATACAGTTAATTATATTTTCCAAATTTTGACTTTGGCATTTAGAATATTCAAATTGATACACTTCCTTATAGAACATTAAGTTTTTTCCTTATTTCAATCTTTATGTCACATGTATTGCAGTGAATATTGTCAAATGATGACTTACACCAAACACAAAAAAATAGCATTAGAGATGCCCGTACCCCACAGCCTAGGGAAATAATTTTCAACACCATGAAATATAGAAGTAGTGAAAAAGTACAAAGATCTAGATACTTTCAGAGCAGTGTCAGTTATATAAAGCTCCAAATAATGTTTAAGTAGAAAAAATAACTGTATGAAAAGATAAAGTATTAAGTCGAGACATTTCAATAGCAACATGACAGCAATAATCAGTAAACTAAATATTGCAAAGCAGTAAATTTTATTAACTGGAGTATAGCTGTCAATGGAAATAGCACAATTATACAAAAGTACATATACTAATCAGTTGCAGCAATCTATAAATCTTTGTCATAAGAGAAACATGTGAACACACTTTGGCAAAGCAAAAAGGTCACACCATGATGCACACCTACACCCCATAAATAATGTCCCTACCAAGTGTCAACCTTCTATACATTACTGAATCCAATAAATAGCCCAGACAAGATTTTCAAACCCATGGTCACTATAACTAGGTCATAGGTCAAATCACGACTACACCATGACGTTGCACAGCTACAACCCCCAGCCAATGTCCCTACCAAGTATCAACTTCCTACACCTTAGAGTTTCTGAGATATAGCCCAGACAAGATTTTATAGGTCTAGGTCACTACAGTAAGGTCAAAGGTCAAATCAAGGTCACACCATGATGTTGCACACCTACAACCCTCGACCAATGTTCCTACCAAATATGAACTTCCTACACCTTGCAATTTCCGAGATATAATTTGGACAAGATTTTATAGGTCCTTGTCACTACAGCAAGGTCAAAGGTCAAATCAATTTCACACCATGACGTTTAACACCTACAACCCCGAACCAATGTCCCTACCAAATATGAACTTCCTACATCTTACGGTTTCAGAGATATAGTCTGGACAAGATTTTATAGGTCAAGGTCACTACAGCAAGGTCAAAGGCAAATCAAGGTCACACCATGACATTGCACACCTACACCCCCTAACCAATGTCCCAACCAAGTAACAACTTCCTACACCATACAGTTTCCGAGATATAGCCCGGACAAGATTTTATAGGTCAGGCCACTACAGCAAGGTCAAAGGTCAAATCAAGTTCACACCATGATGTGGCACACCTACACCCCCTAACCAATGTCCCTACCAAGTATCAACTTCCTACACCTTACGGTTTCCGAGATATAGCCCAGACAAGATTTTAAAGGTCAAGGTCACTACGGCAAGGTCAAAGGTCAAATCAAGGTCAGACCTTGACATTGCACACCTACACCCCCTAACCAATGTCCCTACCAAGTTTGAACTTCCTACACCTTATGGTTTCTGAGATAACAGTTCGGACAAATTTTTTCCCTCTGCGTTATGTGACCGGTGGCTGTTAGTGGTTTTTAACTAGCAGGACTAGTGTAGACCAAGGGGGTGGAGTGGAAGCAGAACACCAGAGAAATGCAGAAGACTTAACTAAAATTTTCTTGATCACTCACAGTCAACAGCTATACATCATAATGACAGCGCATGTCGCTGGACATCTATGACAGGAATACCCTATTCGACAGCTACATCACTTAACAATTGACATTCATGAAAATACATCTGTCAAAGTACAAACTCATGGTAAGTGCTTTGCACCAAAACCAAAAAATTATATTCTAGGTCAATACTAAATTGACCAAAAACACAATAATGCTCTAAGTTTACATTTAAGTTACCAAAAGCACAGCTTTAAATACCAGCAATCAATACTTACATTTGTACTGCCAAGCAGTTAAGTTAAATAAGCTGTCAATATTCAGTATCACAATCACACATGTAAAAATAAATTAAATAAATTAATATTTACATTAAAACATTAAAAACTGAGGTTTACTGATGATCACAAGATTTGTTTTAAACATTACTTGTACTTAAAATGCAAATCATAAATCTAAGACTAAATTCAAATCATAACTGCAACAAGTTAAAATCACATTTACTGAAACAAAATTCCTGTAACAGATTTAGTCAAAATACAAATCAGTCACAAATCACAAAGTATCATCACAAACAGTGAAACACTAACCTGTCAGTATCCAACACACTAAACCAACATCCCAAACTCACACAATCACTCCAACATTCCTGGTAAAAAACTAAAGAACATCTTAACCCCTCCATGACATGAAAGCTTATGACCCGAAAATCAAATTAACATCAGTATCTAAGGCCAAAGTCCCACCTGTTTGGGGGTTACCAAGATAATTTCAGAAAATATGACACACTGGCATCCAAGATGGCCAAAAATGACGGCGTGTGTCCGTCGAGGGAAGTAGCGTTTTTGAAATTAATCCGGTTTTTGTTGTAAACCTCACCATAAATACAACAATCTGCCTCTCCAAGCTAATTATTCATTCCCAACAGTTGATTTTTCATCATATACTTTAAATTTTCAACCAAATCTTTTTCTAACTAGACATATTATTTAAATATCACAAAAATCCCCTAATTTCGCCCACATTCCCCGTTATCGGCCCAATAATATACTACCTTCTTACACATTTCCTTTAAATTTTAAACACTTCCCCATTCTATTTTCCTATGTAAAACAACTTATAAAGTAACTCCCTCCCACATATGATGTTATTTTTACAATTTCTGTTGTTTTTCTTGCCTGCCATATCTGTTTTTCGCCACTATGGCAGTACTCAGATTGTCTGTCCCCCAGTTGTCAGTTTCTTTCAACCTCCGCGTACACCAACCGCCTCTTGCCTACATTTTTTGTTCAAAAAGGATGTCCATATTCCATCGAAACTTCCACCTCTCAGCCTCCTTACACTTCTGCTACTAGCTGGTGATATTAATCCAAACCCCGGTCCTTCTGATTGCATAAATTTCTCCTTTGCCAATGTTAGATCCCTCTCAAACAAATACTCATCCATTCAAAAGTTTATCGTGGACAATAATACAGATGTGTTTGCCATGTTAGAAACCTGGATTCGCCCAGATGCTTCTCAGGCGTACCTCAGTGATATCTCCCCACAGGGTCATACCCTTTTTCACCGACCAAGGGAGTCACGACGGGGTGGTGGAGTAGCTTTCCTGGTGAAAAATGAACCGCAAACCAGCCGCATACCTACTGATACTTATTCCTCTTTTGAAAACCTCCTTATTAAAATATCCTTACAAAATGAATCCTGCCTTTTTCTCAATATATACAAACCCCCATCAACCAGCCCTGCAACCTTCTATGAACAGTTTACTGCACTTCTCGAGAATATTTACCCTACTACAGACAATTTGGTAATCATCGGGGACTTCAACATTCACATGGACACAAATTCCAACGACTCAAAAAAATTTCGTGCTCTTTTAGGGTCTTTTGACCTCTTTCAAAAGGTAAATTTTCCTACCCATATCCTCGGACACACCATTGACTTAGTTCTCACCAAATCTAGAAACGACAACATTTCGCACGTCCATGCCACCGAGGCCTTCTCCGATCACCTCTCCATCACATTCAAGGTCAATATCACCCCCCAAAGACGAATCTCTGGTGACACCGTCACTTTCAGAAAATACCATAAAATCAATATAGAAGCCATGAGAAAGGATCTTCTCTCGTCTGAACTTATTGTTGATCCGAAAAATAATTCTGATGCCTTGTACTCACAGTACCACTCCACTTTAACAACTCTCATTGACAAACATGCTCCTTCCATCACTAAACACGTCAGGGCCAAATATATCCCTGGGTGGGTAAATGACAGTGTCATTGCGGCAAAAGAAACAAAACGTCTCTTTGAACGCCTTTGGCGCAAAAATAAAACCAGTTTCAACAGATCACAATATATCAAAAAGGTTCATGTACAATAAAATCTGCATGAAAGCGAAATCTGACTTCCTCAAATCCAGAATTCATGACAACCAGGACAATCCTCAGAAACTTTGGCAAACTCTAAACGATGTACTCCATAGATCTGCTGCAAAAGTACTTCCCTCAGTAAATTCTCCTCAACTTTTAGCTAACAAATTTGTTGAATTTTTCACAGAAAAAATCACAAACATTCGTCAATCTTTCGCCAACTCTAATCCCCCTAAATACACTGACTCTGATCTCACACCACCTGCTTTCTCAGCTTTTTCCTCTGTTTCAGAAGATCAGGTAGCTAATATCATCAAAAACTCCCCTAGCAAATCTTGCTCCCTTGATCCTTGGCCAACATTTCTTGTAATAGAATTTTTAGATATCCTCATCACCCCTATCACATCAGTAATTAATGCATCACTCCGTGAAGGAAGCTGCCCTAAATTTTTCAAACAGGCCCATGTGACTCCACTCCTAAAAAAATCAACCCTTGATAGAGAAGTCCTTAAAAACTATAGGCCTGTCTCTAATTTAAATTTTGTTTCAAAGGTCTTAGAGAGAGTGGTGTCGTCCCAACTCCTGTCTCACCTGGACGAGTCCTGTCTTTTGACTGGTTTCCAATCTGCCTATAGAAGGTTCCATTCTACGGAAAGTGCCCTCCTAAATATACAGGATGATCTTTTCCTCAATATGTCTGAAGGCAGTACAACAGCCCTAACCCTCCTCGATCTCTCGGCAGCCTTCGACACCATTGACCACTCGATCCTGTTCCACAGATTATATGAATGCTATGGCATCGGTGGGCTGGCTCTGGGTTGGTTCAAGTCTTACTTGTCGGACAGAACTCAATCAGTCAAGGTAGGCTCTGTACTGTCACATCCCATGGAGTTAAAATTTGGTGTCCCTCAAGGCTCGGTCCTGGGGCCACTCCTTTTCTCCATGTACACAAATCCACTCAGTTCAATTATTCGATCTCACAGGGGTATCAAACACCACTTTTACGCAGATGACACTCAGTTATACATTACTCTTTCACCATCAAATTTCAGTCAGTCAATGACAGCTCTAACAGACTGCCTAAATGATATACAAAATTTCATGGCTGCAAATAAACTCAAATTAAACCCAGACAAAACAGAATTCATCCTGATTGGTTCAAAATACAGTCGTTAACAACTTCATTCCCTTTTTCCCACTGACATTCTTGGGAATAAAGTGGCACCTGCCTCAAATGTCAAAAACCTAGGAGTGGTGTTCGACTCCAACCTGACCTTCACAGATCACATTTCCCAAGTCATTAAGTCCACTCGGTTCCATATAAGAGATTTATATAGGATTCGCCATCTCCTTGACCTTAACACAGCGATACTCCTTGCAAATGCTCTCGTCAGTAGCCGAATTGACTACTGTAATTCCCTCTTTGCCTCACTCACTCTTTCTGAGCTAAAGAGGTTGCAGGGTGTTCAGAACTCCCTCTGTCGAGTAGTCACTAGATCCTCGAGGTACACTCATACAACTCCAAATCTGGAAAAACTACATTGGCTACCAGTCAAATTTTGGGTTCTTTTCAAAATTGGGTTGATCACATATAAAGTCCTTAAGTATGGTCAACCTGTGTACCTCAAGGATAAACTTCATCCATACACCTCATCAAGGAACACCAGACGTAGCAGTCCAATATACAAATTCCTTCAAGTTCCTTCTTTTGACTCTAAAATACATAAGTCTCATAAGTATCTTACCAAATCTTTCAGCCATCATGCACCTGCTTTCTGGAACTCACTTCCTGTCCATGTAAGAACCAGTCCATCTGTCACATCCTTCAGGAAGCACCTGAAAACTCACCTTTTTAAATCTGCTTTTCCGACCTAGATTCTTCCCCACGTTCACACCCACAACCATCGGAATACAGACCTGGACTCGTCCCCCACTATGACTTGGAAATTATACATGATTAGTTAGCGCACTGAGTTCCCCTTGGGAAGATATTGCGCCTGCAAAGCAGTAGATTTAGATTTAGATTTAGAAAACAAACGAATATTAGCCGTTTAAATAATAATTTTGTCCGACGGAAATTGGAGATTGTGGCATACTCCCCTCCAAAGGGAAATGACATCCTGGCATTTACACTATAACAATCTGTAAGATGCTTATCCGATACACAAAGGACAAAAATAGTCCACTAAGTCCACACACTCCAATCATGGACAAATATAACCATTCCACAATAACCATACCATAAATCATTTCATCCATCCCGTAATCAGTAAAATAAGTTACAAATAAAACATACACCACACATTCGGGCAAACACATTGTCACTCAACTGCTCGAAAGAACTCACACTAAGAAAACTTAAAGTACAAAAGTATAAGCTTTCATCTCAACCATCCTCTCCATCTCACTTCAATATAGCAATCATATTCTTCAGCAAACTAATCTTCTCTAACTCTAAATTTGACTCTGGCTCAGGTTCCTGAGGAACGTGAGAAAAATTATACACAAAATCTGACCTCAAATGACCCTGATTCCGAACTCTACCCGACCTCCTCGGTGCCGGAATTGGTGGGGTTCTAACAAGGACAGTATCACTAACACTAGAAATCTCAGTGTTAGAAATTGTTTCATTTGGTTGAACACCGCCATCACTAACACTAGAAATTCCAGTGTTAGCTGCAGCGGTGTCCAATTGATTACTGGAATTATATGCGATTCCAGCCAAATCAGAACTACCAGGGACACTTAAATCCCCAGACTCAGAAGTGACACTCATTTCATGTGATGAGTCGTTCTGAGTGACATCCAAACTTGCTTCATCAGTATCCACACTAGGTACTTGCAACTCTACATCCTCATCGATGACCGACCTACTTACCGTTTCATTCAGAACTGAGTCCGAAGTTAATACATCCACCTGACCATCAACAGAAACAGAAGTTGCTGAAGACTCCCTTGGCTGAGATTTCCTCACAACTAAAATGGACTCATCTTCTGACGATGCCTCATTGTCAGACCCAGCACTCTCAGAACTATGTATATTCATGTAGATATTTCTTTGCAAAGTGGTAAAGACTGCAAAATTTAATTAAAAGTTGGTGGTATAAATATCCCATCTTAAGATGGGCTGGCAGACAATCTTAAGATTGGTGAGATCTTTGGGCTATAACAACTATATATCTTCATAACTCTGCCTAACTTCCAAACCTATTCACTCTTGAGTGAATCAAATGTTAGTTAGAAAGAGACAACTGACTTGCTTTACTGAGATCAAGCAACCCAAACAATGGCAACTTAATCCTCTCCAGCAGTGTTTGCTATTTCTATCCCCCACCCACCCATTACACCTCCTAACTTAGGGGATACAAAATATGATGGGGATAGAAAATGTGGCTGCCATATTTTGTATCCCCTTAATCCCCCCATTGTTGGGATACAAAATATGGCAGCCACATTCTGTATCCCCTAAAAGATCAAAGGGGGGATACAGAATATGGCAGGCATACAGAATATGGCGTTACATGGCAATATGGCAATAGCAAATTCCTGTGCAAGGTTGTTATAGCACTGGGACCAACTTCTAGCTTCACTCCATAAACATCAGAAAATACGGGGAATAACCTGTGGTGTCGTGCTTAGTACAGTTATAAGCCAGGGCTCCTACATGGTTCTTAAGGGCTGTGGGGTAAAAATTGAATATGCAACAATTGCTATACATAAATGTTTATTCAAGTTTACATATGCTTTTGTTCTAATTCCCAGAATAACATGACTTAACTTTATGTTCATGCTGAGGCAATTACTGAATGTTACCCAAATTAGTTTTATCTTGTTACATTCATACACCATATGAGTTATGCATTCTTTTATATTACAATATTTGCAAAAATGCTTGAAACCGTGGAATTCCATTTACTAACAATATACCTATAAGTTTTAAAAACAAAATGACTGCCATATCACATGTTTAATGTCAAATGGGATTATCCTATTAAAAAAGCCTTATATCTTGCTTATCATTGCTACTAGGAGTTCCAAATGTGACAACAACTAAAAGGAAGTCATGGCCTGAGAATCTTCAAATTGCTGACTTTTACCTTTTACCCCTTCTTCAATGTCAAGTGGGGTTATCTTACTACAAAGGCCTTACATCTCCTTTAGTTCTCCATTATTACTGATTCTAAGGTGGGAGATAACCGCTGCCATAGTGGCCTTGTTATATCTACTTTTACCTGATTGTGCTATTTTCTTGGACAGCTATACTTCAATTAATAAATTTTACAGCTTCATAATTTTTAGTCTACTTATTATATGCTGTCACCTTCCTATTGAATTGTCCTATGTTGATGTTTCATCTTGATATACATTTATTCTTCCTTAAATGTTATTTTCTTTATTTAAACATTATTAGGCCATTTACATAACTGACACTGTTTTCTGTGAAAGTTTCCTGATCTTTATACTGTTTCACTTCTTCTGTATCTCATGGTGCCTAAAACTGTCACCCCAGGCTGTGGGGAAAGGGCATCTTTGATGCTATGTTCAAATTTAAACGAGTACCATGAAAAAGATACGTATTTTGGAAAAGAATCTAGCTAAATTACATAAACTTTAAAACAGAA
Organism: Sabellastarte sp. h YS-2021; assembly: GCA_964017235.1. Taxonomy (NCBI): domain Eukaryota; kingdom Metazoa; phylum Annelida; class Polychaeta; order Sabellida; family Sabellidae; genus Sabellastarte; species Sabellastarte sp. h YS-2021. The sequence goes on along the minus strand of OZ024936.1, from coordinate 49,344,918 downwards.
ACCAAATACCCTGACCAAATATTTGAAAAAATGATTTCTTATTTTTCAGTCAGGTTAAAATGGATGGTCCTCATGACATCAGCAATCACAGAATCAGGTTGCCATTTCTACAGCAACAGGTGCACCCCGTTACTGGACACACGGCACCCTTGGAGAGGGTAAGTTTCTACCAATAAAATCTATACTGCACAGCAACAGATTACATTCATACAGAGGATTTTGTTAAACTAGATTCTCCAATATCCACAAGATTTGGTTCTAGTTATGGCTACTTAATCAATTATAGCTACAAAAACATGTGTATTTTATGTTTTAATGTTGGGACCTAATATTGTGTTTGTTTGTCTAGGCATATAATTCAAAAACCATATGTTGGATTGGGGTCATGTTTTCACACTGTGGTTCTGGGTTCTTGGTCATTCTAACAGATGATCCGGATGTTCAGTGGGACTTCAGAATTTTTGTTTTATCAGGCACCTATTTTTTTGTTGTATTGGGTTTAGTGTTAACCCCAAATAACCAGTTTTTAATAACAGAATACTGATCTTACCATTTATTGCCTCCACATAGGAGGATATATTTTCTCGGGACATTTGATTAGGTTTGCAAAATAACTCAAAAAGCCATGTATGGATTTTGATGAAAATTTCAGGAAAATGTCAACAATGGAAAAAGTAATAAATGATACAATCTTGTTGGTGATCCAGTTCATTGCCTGGCTCCAGACATTTTTAAAATTAATATTTAATCAATTCAATATGCAATAGTAGAGTAAGAAATCTAAAATTCGCCACATATCTGAAATTCGCCACATGTGAAAATACTAATAAAATAAATGAATTGTGGTGAGATTTGTTGACTGTATAGTAAATTAAGGCTTTTAAAACTGAAAAATACCAATTTTTGGACAAAAACATTATTTTCTTCATAAAATTAACTAAGGTTTTAGAGGTGGCGAATTTTAGATTTCTTACTCTACTATTAGTAGAGCTGTACAGCCTTGGTGGTGGTATGAAAGTAAAAAAAAATAAAAAAGATCTGTTTGCTATTTTTTTTCGAGGTTTTGCACGGACAGAGAGACAAATGAACACACAAAAACATTACCTCCTGATAGAGGTGAAAAAGGGTTGGTCACATGAACTTTACTACACCTACTGGATATAGTATGTTTGAGAAGCAGCGTTAAACATAGCTTGAGGGTCAAAAGACATGTATATCCTTACACAGCTCTCTCAAACAAAGTTCAAAGTTGAGGTTTTACGTCCCGTTCATCAGCCATGGTCATACTGGGACAGGTTCTCAGCATTGCCACTGGTGGCAGTCGAACCCACACAGAGGTGAGAGCCTGTGATTAGATGCCAAACTTGCTAACCACTAGGCCACTGAGGACGTGCTCTCTCAAACATCTCATATACTGTTTATTCTACCAAGGTAGTAAACTCAAAGAAAGCTTTTACTGAATATGTGTAACAGTTTACTGATTTGTAAGCTTCTGCTAATCAAGACTTTTGTAATGATACCCACGTTACATGATAGGAGAACATCCGGAATAACATATATCACAAAATATATCATAAATAAAGAGGATAATATGTTATGAATGCATAGCATTAGTTTGATGTTGTTATCTTTATGAGTAATAACTGATTTTTATAAGGGATGTTTTACTTTTATTATCCACCATTTCGTTTAAAAAATAAGTGAAGTTAGTTCATGTTTTGCAAAAGAATGCATAAAGTAAACTCTGGTAAATGTATACCTTAATAGACAAATCAGAGAATGTGGAGACAAAGTGTCATATACCTTGGGGCTGAGCATCAAATAAGATATATAGTGGGGTTTACAACAGCCAGACTCCTCAAAAGTAGCCAATACCAGAAAATTGTGAAAATGTCGGCCCTAACGGGCCTTGCTCGCAAATATTTTCTGATATTGGCCACTTTTTCGGAGTTTAACTGCTTGGCATAATTAATGAAATATTAATGAATTTGTTGACTAATTTTTAATGTTAATTATGCATATTAAGTGGATCCGATGGATGAGAAAATTCCCTGTGTGTATGCCCCTCTACTTAGGTCAAGTGTGACTCGCTGTGGATGACTAAATATCAAGCATAAAATTGTAAAAACATTAATATACTCATTTTCAGTGTTCAAGTAGTAACAATACCTTGTGAATGGACAGTGTAAAACTATGTATATTTAACCCCCTAATCTTTGTTTTATTGTTCTCTATTTCTATATTTACTTGTTTACAAAGAAAAGAAAACAGTAGAATGTTTCATTAAAGATGTCTTTATGCAAAGCTAGGTATAGTTTGAACCAATGACGAAAGGGCTTCTTAACCACATATTAGGGATATGTGTAACTGTAATAACTCTCATTTTATACAAATGTCATAATGTCCTCTGATATTTAATTGTAAAACAATTGTTACAGGTGTACTAAATGTGTCATTTATTCATGTTTGTACAAACCAGAAATGATATTTAACAATGTACTCTTAATGATATTTAGCACCAATATTTAAGTATAAAGACACAGAACCAATATAAAGTTACACTGTATATATGATTATTATACATAGTTTTAACTGCTTTGTAGACATGTAGAATTTACACCTGGGCACATATTCACTATCATTGTTATTCTTGGAACAACCTTTTTTAATCTAAACCTCTCATAAAAATCATGCTCATCAGAAGTGTCCGTTTGATTTATTTGGTCATAGAAACCATATTTATGCTGTAACTGTCTATTTCCATTCAGACGATACAAATACATGAAATGTTAGTCATAATATCCTCAACTAAAGGAAGGTTTTGACCATTCTTAGATTTAAACGTCATTCTTAGAAATAATTCAAAGAATATATTCTCAGCAAAATTCTAAGTAAATTTTTATTGTAAGTATAAGAGAAAACAAACATTTTCTAAGTAGATTTTTGGGATAAGAAAAAATCTCAGAGTAAGGAATATTTCTAAAAATAAGAATTTTTTAAATTCCTGAGAATCTTTCTTCAGCTTTCTATAAAAACAATGAAAATAATGAAGAAAACCCTCTCATGGCTCTCATGTGCTTAACTAAAATTACTAAAAGTGGGATGGGTAGGGGGCTGGGGGCTGGCATTACTTTAGGGGCGACTCATTTTTAAAAGTGCTGTACGAGGTCCATTTATGAAACAATAAGGACAAGATCATGAACCAAAAATCAATTAAGTGGTGCTACAACTGCCCAGAACAGTGTGAATGTGTCATAAGTGGTAAAAACTTAGGCATATAATCACTAGGCTCTCGCTTTTGTACATTAGAGTCTTGAGCTTGTGATAACATGTGGTGTTTATTCAATGTCTGTCTTGCCAAAAATGTAGACATTTTATTTCAACCATTTGACAGGACGTAAAACCCCAAATTAGACTTTACATCAGATATAGTGGCTAAAATGGATTAATACTGATTTCATATTAAATTTCCATATTTCATTGAAAACAGAGGGACCTTTCATTGTTGCTTTAAATTTTAAAATTTAATGCTGATTAAAATTTAATGAACTCCATGATAAGGGGTAGTCATAATTATGTATGTATGTATTATCCTTTATATCCCCTTAAATCAGATTTGGAAGTCTGTCACCAAAAAAAGGCACTGAATGTTTTGTGAGGGTCAAATCTTTGACTTCAAAGCTGAAATTATTCTGTGAAGTTATTCGAAGTGTATTGCATTGATAATCTATTTGTCTTCAAACCTCGTCATAAAATACCCCAAAATAAATACTAGATATTGCAATCAAAGAGATCAATTTTACAGATATGAGGGGTATCAAGGTTATAATAATGTGCAAATATTCCTGTTATTATTTTTTATTGCCAGAGAAGTTTACATGTTTATTAAAGTTAAAGTGAATTAATGGAATTTTTGCCAGATTTTCTTGAACTTCTTACATGCAACTGCTTTTTGTTATGCCAAAAATGTAGACATTTTATTTCATCCAAGCCATGATCACAATAGAAAAAACCTTGTTTTCATTCCAATTTTATTGACTTCAATAAGGCTTTAGATTTTGTAAACATGAAATTAGCAAACAAAATTTAGAGACTTTTCTTTGTGGCCTATAAAGGATATTTACATGTGTTATCGAATGCTTTATTAAAAGTGATAAATCTCTATGAAGTGGTGTGAATTACTCTTCAACCATTGACTTGTGGATAAAACTGTTGTTTTGAATAACATTATACCTTCCCCAGACAAACAAAACTGTCTGTAATCTCCTTTGCTCCTTTACATAGTGACTGCTATGCACTTTTGCAATTTTTTCTACCATTCCGTAACAGTAGCTAATATATTCTAAATTACTCTTATTCCTGTATTTATCCTTAGAAGCTGATCATTCTTGTGAACATTATGTTGATTGTGAGGCTCAGTTTGATGTGACTGGCTATGGCATCTACATGTTTGAGAGTACGTTAATCTCTGTTAAATGGAAGGTCATGGGCACACAAAATATTTCTTCTGAACAGAATTCCACTCAGGGATTGGCTGTATATTGCTGCAGACTGCAAATATTGTATTTAGGATAGCTACTTCTTGTGTATCATTTTCATAGTTTATCAATGAAAATTAAGAGGTTACAGCATGTGGAATAAGAAGTATCATTCAGAATTGCAACTGAATCAGGTAATTATGGAATTTTGTTGGCTAACAAGAGCACTCAGAGAGCACACTCCTCTGCTAGGGCCCAACACCTACAATATTGCTTATGAGTGCAATAATAAAACAAAAATTACTTCAAAAAAAGCTTTGGTACAGAAAGTGATCCGGATCACCACTGAAATCTAATTATCTATTTCCTGTGCCATGGTCCACATTTTTTGGAAAGTTTCATCATATTCGTCCATAATTTTTTGAGTTATTTTGCAAACAAACAAACAGACAAACACATGCTGCCAATTACATAACCTTTTAGGTAATAGGGGATGGCCTCATCTATCTATCCAAATGGACAGAAGTAATGGTACATACATTTATTTGATTTAATTCATTATCTTTACATGCATATTGTGTATATTGGCAAACATCAAAAGCAAAATGAATATTACGGACAGCCTAGACTTATTAATTGTAACAGAATACAGTATGTTTTGTTTCAAAGTGTGAACGATTTTAAGATTTTTTTATTTTAAGCAGCATTGTAAAGCTTTCAGATACTGAACTTTTGTGTCCATAATTTGATATATTCAGCTGATTATTCATCTTTGATTTTTTTTATATATATGTCATGGTAGAAAGTCAAATCTGGTAGAATTTCAAATTCTACAGGTATAAAGTCCAATTGGAGTTTCTACCAACATAAACTTCGTAGAAAGTCCAATTGGACTGCTATTAGTTGGACTTTCTTTCAAGCTTATATGGAGTTTCTACAAAGATTACATTCTGGTACGCAGAGAAATACCTAAATCTTTGAGATTAGAATATTAAACAAGTTTATTAAATTTCGGACTCCCGAGCAATACCCAAATCTCCTAGATTGGACTTTCTACCGGTAGAAACTCCAATTGGACTTTCTACCAAGTTTATGTTGGTAGAGACTCCAATTGGACTTTCTACTGGTAGAGACTCCAATTGGACTTTCTACTGGTAGAGACTCCAATTGGACTTTCTACTGGTAGAGACTCCAATTGGACTTTCTACCGCAGATTGGACTTTCTACCATGACATATATATATGTATCCACCGGATGCCTCTGGTGGATCCTTTGGTTTAGTGTTTGCTACGCCACCGCCACCACCGCCGCTGCATGTAGAGATTTTTTATGTTAATGCTCTCAGCAGAAAACTACACCAGCTAGCTTCACCAAATTTGCAGAGTATCTTCATTGGCAGGTAAGCTTCTCTGGGATCGAAATAAGCCTAATTCTGAAAAACAAGATGGCCGCCGTGGGCATTTCTTTGAAAATTTATCCACCTTTTTCTACTGGCTGGTTGTCATAATTAGAAGGTTGACTCTCTGACATGTATAATAAATACACATGTACTCTACAACCTTGCAGACATTTTACCTGGAAGCTCCTAATTCAAGGTCATCCACAAAATGCCAAAGTATCCCATGTAGTGGACTTTAACAGTGCCTATATCTCCCTTATTATTGGTCCTAGAGGTTTGGCATGTGAAACCAACCTATAGTAAATCATGGGCTGGGAGTCTTCTGGTGCGGTCAGATTTGACCTTGGACCCCTCCTGCAAGGTCAAATGAGGATAGCAAAACTTACAGTGCTTATTACTTGCTTATTATTGGTCCTAGAGGTTTGCAATGTGAAACCAACTTATAGGAAATCATATGGTAGGAATCTTCTGATGTGGTCAAATTTGACAGTTGGCCACTTCTTCAAGGTCAAACGAGGATATTCAAACTCAAAAAGTGCTTATAACTCACTTATTATTGGTCCTAGGGGTTTGTAATGTGAAACCAACTTATAGGAAATCATGGGCTGGGAATCTTCTGATGTGGTCAGATTTGGTCTTGCACTCCTCCTTCAAGGTCAAACGATGGTTCACTGGCTTCGGTGAGTTGTCTTTCCGGTGGATACAAATTTGTATCGGTTCTCCGATGCACTAGGTCTAGTTTTTCATTTGACTGAAATATTAGTATGTATCAAGATCACAGTATTTACTCAGTTCTTAATTAAATATGTGTGTGTCATATTTGCTTTTTCATTTATTGGAATAATATGATAAACTGAATAGTATGGTAAACCCATCCATCAAATATTAAACTTGTGTTTGCATGATTTGATTTCTTCAGCTGAAATTTCAATGTTTTAACCTCACTTAGGAAAACAAGTTCTTAGTTACTTTTAAATGCATTTTTCAATGTGCCTGAAATACCAGTTCAATTTTCTTTTAATTATTAGCTGAAAAGATAAAATTGAAAATGATAAAGAAATAAATATTGAAGACAAAAATTATCAGGGAAATGGATTGAATTTTTACAAAAATGAGTTTTGTACCATACGAAAACCGAAATATATTTGCTCAGTTTCTTAAATAAACACTTGCATGTCACATTTGCCTTTACATTCAGTTTAATATAAAAATATGATTGACTGACAATGTAAAAATCCCTGAGACCTTTTGCCGACAAAGCCATAACCTTTTGTCCTTGGTTTGTGTTAATAAAAAGGAATTACTCCACATTTATAGACACAAAATTTACCACAGTGTGTAAAACTTAAGCTTTGTGACCAACACTTAAAATACAGAATTAAGAAACCAATTTCATTGCAATCCTGCAATAGTTTAGATAAAGGAGCTCATCAAAAATCTTATAAATATTTATCCATTATTCAACTGTAAAATATAAGGTTTTCTTCAGGAATGAATTACACATTCTTTACTCTCTGACTTTTTGTTAATGACAAGAAATTAAGTGAGGGTAGTTACATCGGCAAGTATTGTACTTTAAATATCCATTTTAATATTTTGGCCCACTTACCTAATAACACTGGAATGTTTCTGTTCATGTGGAAAAAATTATTAAATAAATATCACAATCCTGTTTGACACTAAACAGAAGCGGGGGTGGGGGATTGGGGTTTGATCCTCACAGTCACTGGCCAGTTTTATAAACTGTGTTAAAGTTCACATTTTTCATGCTATGATCCTGTAATAGCCAGAAAGTAGAGCTCATTTGTCCCAAAAGTTTAATGGCTTTAAAGTTGTATAGATGTTGCTTTTTAAGCAAGAACTCTAGCGAGGTTCATATTTTTAAATATCACTTTTTTAGTGATCACTGGACTTTCATGATAATTAGTATAGTGGGATGACTACCCGCCGTTTCACTGAAGTTAACCAGCAATGGGCTACATTAGTACTTGGCTGGGTGAGTGTCTGAGTGCACTACTCTGAGTGTCTCTGATGGCTTTGCAGCTCGCTCATGTAGACCAGAAGACTTTTCAGCCTTGTTTGCATCCCTTTGTATTGCCCGAGTCACAATGCCACTGTCGTCTAGTGGGTAACACACTCACCTTAGAACACAGAGCACATGAGTTTGATCCCAGTTACAGACAGATAAATAATGGCTCGAATGACCAGTTAAAATGGTGGGCCATTGGATCCTATCTTAGTGGCAGGTGAAAGAACCCCAGAGACGTTGATAAACAATCATACTTTATAGTCTCTGTCTTCAGTTAGGAGAATGTCAGTTACTAGAGAGCTTGGGCTGTACTTGTACATTTAGGATATTAAGTAAAGTAGCACTTTGAGTCCTGTGTACAATGGGGGTAAGTGAATAATCATCAGGTCACTCAGAGGTCCCATTTGATAGATTCACCAGAGTATGTCGAATTCTTCACTTATGAACCTTCCTTATTTTATATTAATTCTTTCCCAAACTCATAGAATTTCTCATTGTTGTGGCAGTTTAATGCCATCTATGTAATCTTATGCAGCAGCTTCTAATTATAAAGATTGGAAGTGAAGATAAAATGTGATTCAACTAAAGACAGTAATGAAAAAATAGTTACATGGAAAGATAGATACAAAACAGTTCCAAGAAAGTTAATGAATATATGACAGCTGTTGGTTATTATATACAACTGACAGTATTTGAAAATTAATGTAATTTTTGATAATATTTTTATAACTCTTGTATGTTGAACTTAAAATCTACTATATTATAATTGAAATTGTTCAAGTATAACCCTGAGGGGTTTGCCACTCTCACCCTCACAGTGTAACCTTAAAGTCAACAATATGTACAAAAAGGGTGAATAAAATACATTAAAATTGCAAAAATTCTGACTGTTTACTATAAGCAGTCTTTATCTTTGCCATTAGGTCCTTAAGATTGTAATGGCTTTGTGAGAATTAAGGACATTCATACAGCATTATTGTGTTGTACTGTATATTTATACTCAGTGCCATGTCTCCTTCACTACAAGTCTCAAAGTGCTTTGGACCCATTCTGACTGCACAGATCCAGCCCAAACACTCTGTTGACTGACAGTACCCTAACTAAAAGACAGAGTCAGTGGAATGACCATATATCAATGTATCAATGGGTTCTATAGCTTTGCACTGGGAAAAAGGACCCTATCACAGGGGAACTCCATTTTAAGTGGTGTCGGAGCCACTATGCATCTACCTGGGATTGAACCCATGTCCTCCGGATTCCAGTGTGAGCATGTTACCCACTTTCTAATGGACTTGAGCCCACGCACACTGATTGGGCCATCTTTAATTTGCCAACTAAGTACACTCTCTCAGACTTTATTTTCTACAATAAAGTCAGGTTTGAGGTGCTTTTAATATATAATCTAGATTTATTTGAGTAGTTTCCATACAGGTTCTGTTCCCTGAGTGTAGCTTCACGATCAGCTTGCTTCAGGGCAGGTTTATTGATGCTGTATCCAAACTGTACATCAACGTCCATCATCTTCAAAATGTGATACTAATGTATCCTCAGATAAACAGAGATCATCAGTAGTGCTGGTATTGTTTATCGATATTGAAATATTTATCGATCCATGCTAAATACGCTGATATCAATAATGTAGGGTCCATTATCAATATCGAAACATACCGCTTAAGATGTACAACTATGGTGTTTTTCATTCAAATAAAGGACAATGTTTGAAGAATATCAAGGTTTTCATATTATTTTTTCAACTTTCACTTACCGCTAAAGCGGAAACGCCATATTTGTTTACGTTTCGGGAAACAACTAAAACCTGAGAAAGAGTTTGGAATGTCTCTCCCGGAAAACATCAATGACCCGATATTTCAATATCGATCGATATGAAAGGCAAAAATATGGTTTGATATCGATATACATATTATTATTCGATACCAACACTAATCATCAGTAATGAACCAGACTGACTTGCACAGTCTAGCCACCCTAAACATCAACCAGTAGGTTCAATATATGGATATAGTAATTAAAAAATATGAAAACTGTGACTGGGGAACACTTTAAAAAGTAAAGACAAAATAGTCAGTATTTTTGACATATTTTTATCAGGGGAGTACGGAGACCTAATGAGAAGAATTACCCACAAGTCAAGGGAATATAGACAGGGAGTTTCCACAGTTGCAAATTTTACATACTGAGGCAAATTTCATATTTCTTGCTCTACTCTGTTAATAATAATAATAATAGTAGGATTTATAGAGCGCAAAATTGATACAAATCCTCTAATGTGCTCAAGTCCAAGAAGGGAGAGTCCAGGGACAGACATGGGTTGACATCTAAAAGGCGCCCGCCAGGGTATAACTAAGGTGGGGGTATGCCACTGAGTCATTAGTGAGTCTTTAGCTGGCTTCTGAAACTATCTATTGTTAAACCTGTCATTCTATTAAAACACCCTCACCGGTGTATCATTCATCTAGTCCGTCGCGTAATTTTAAGGGGTGAGGTAAATTATTTCAAATTTCACCGATTATGGCAAATTTCAGGGCTCATATTTACAAAAAATTCTTAAACTTATACTTAAACTCAGATTTTTGGGAAAGTATGAGCAAAATCTCACTGATATTTTTTTTTGTAAATACAATTTCTTTGAGTTCAAGAATAAACTCAGAAAATCAGTTTGTGCATGAGTTATAAGATGAGTTTAAGAATTTTTTATAATGTAAAAAGTTAGAGTTTAAGAATAAGCTCATAAAGATGAGTTTATAAGTGAATTTTAACATTAGTTTAAGAGTCTTTGTAAATACCTGCCTAGGTCTCAGAATTATTTATAAAACTTTCTGTGACATTACCACATAGACTTTTGCTGTGTCTTGACAGAGGGTCTGTGCTCTTCAAGTCCTCTTGTCATACATTACATGGCATCACAGATTTTTACTTTATATAAAGCAGTCACACACTGTTATTCATTGTACTGAAATAATACATATAATGCTGTTAACAGTTTATTGTATCTGTAACACTGACAAAATATTGAGTTTTTTTCCCAGATAATCAAAACAAACAGGATAATAATAGATTATCCATAGATTTCTTCAGCAAGAAAAATACCCCTAATCTTTTCCTTTTTGCAGCTTACAATTGAAATATATTGAGCATTGATAAAACACTTAGTGCAATTTCATTGTCAAAAACCATGCAGCCCCAAACATTTGCAAAGCTGGTTAAAGATTTAGAATATCTAGGTCCTGTATAATTTTATTTATTAACTAAGGTTAGGTATGCTTCTGTAATAGTTACACAGTTGGTCTGTTTTTATGGGTGATCATAGGTGTACATTTGATATCTACTATTGATTTATTTTCAGCGTTTATTTTTGGCTAAAATATTACATTCTGACGTCTGTGGCTACTATTACACATTAAGTTGTTATTGTTATCATAAAAAACTGCACAATAATGTGTGACTTACAGTTGTTAATGTTGATGAAGCTTGATGACATTAATACACAGTTATTGTTGTGACTGAATGAGATTCATATTATATTTTCTTATTCTGCAGAAGCATCTGTAAATAAGTGTTAATCAGTAACAAATTGAATGTTAAGTGACAAATGTGTCTATTTATAGTAAGTGTTAATTGGTAATAATGTACATATGATGAGTAGAAGGGAGAATCAAATGTGAAAAAAAAACCGAAACAAAGGATTAAGCTGTTGGAACAATTGAGTGGCTCAGTTTAACCAATGGTGATTAAAACTTTGAAATTGACAAAAAAGGAATACTTTTAAAAATATTTTATTAACCTGTAGATTAACCACACAGGTTTTATTGTTGTGAGGAATTTTGTGAATAATAAACAGACTAATACATATTTTAGTTGAAAAAGCAAATCACTTTATAAAATTAGTCATGAAAAAGGATGTGATACAACAGTTGTATGTGACATAAGAACAGAAATGGACAAATGAGAAAGTCTTTTATCTTATAATTTCATGGAATTCTAGTTATTTTTCGACAAAAAACACAACAAAGAAAAAAAAACAACAAAAATGTGGGCCAAAAAGGAGATCACATTTGGGGAATTTAAACCAGCTGACATGTTCATGAAGCCAGTTACTTTTGAAAAAGTAAGTTTGAGAGATTATACATGAATGGTCTGTTTTATATTTTACTTATGCTCATGTTTTTCATCATAGTAGTTACAGATTACATGTAAAAGAAAATTTAGAAAATTCAATATACAATAGATTCTGTATAATTTGGTACCTCCATCATCCACAGCATTAGATGATTAACTTCCAATTTTATGGAGTTTTTTTCTGATTTTAAAATCTCAAAACAACACTAAAGTTTAGCATTAATTGATTTTATTTCTACGGAATCTACTGTATGGTAATCTGTGATATTTTTATGTTAGTAGTCTTTTCATGCATCCAATTTTCAATGGGTTTACTAATTTTAGTTAAATATTCTGAATTTTCACTTGCATTAATATTTATATTATTGGAAATTGGTGGTTTGGTTCAAATGTAATTGAAAAATGATTTTACGGACAAGTGCTGCTTAACACATTGTATTTTCATGTGTTTATGCTTCAACTAACCTGAGGACTCCATGTTCTATTACATTGTATAAAGTTACATTTTGATGAGCAATAATTTTGAAATTTACAATCCAAAGCATCTAAAAATTAATTATAGCAAGTAAACTCCGCAGTAAATATTTTTATTGCCAATTATTTTCATAAACTTTGTAGCTTCATAATATGTGTATAAACAAAATATATTTATGTCTGCTATGTAGGTTTAACATATATAGAGTAAGAAATCTAAAATTCGCCAGGAATCTAAAATTCGCCACCTCTAAAACCTTAGTTAATTTTATGAAGAAAATGATTTTTTTGTCTAAAAATTGGTATTTTTCAGTTCAAAAAGCCTGGTGTAGCAATTAGAGTGCTCGCCTTCAACCTCTGAGGTCGCTGGTTCGAATCTCTGCCTGGGTATTGCATGTTGAAAACTTGGTAGTTACTTGCCAATGCCTGGTGGTTTACAGTGCAGAATCTTGACCAACTAGTATGCACTGATTCCTCCACCAGTAAACTACCCATCACAATGTGACCCTGGCTGTTGAACGTGATGTAAAAAAAAAAAAAAAATCTAATCCATCCCCTGAACTATCTACTTTGATATGCCACATCCAATGTTTATATCTAATCAGTCAGTCAAATAATTCCCTTTTTACCTCCATTAAGGAGGTATTAAATTCATGACTAACTTTTTGGCTGCCTTTTTGTTTGTTTATTAGCAGGATTACACAAATACTACTGATTGGATCTTCAAAAAAATAAGTGAAAACATGGTTCTTGGCCCAACTTAGATCCCATTAAATTTTGAGAGTGGCCTGGATCACAACCTGGATAAAAAGAATCAAAGACTTGGATTTTCCCATTGACTTAATTTTCTTATTATTAAGCCATTTTGCTTTTGAAAAGAGAGATAAGGTTCTGATGTAAACTATTCATGCTTTTGTGGAAGTATGCACTGTCTGAGTTTTCTTGTTTATATCAGTGTCTGAGGGGATGTTGTCGTCAATTTGGCACTTCACAAATACTTCAATTATTAAAAGCCAAGTGTCCATTGGTATTGAATGATTTCACTACCATATTTTTTTTGCAAAATATAACATGGACAATTCATATGTTCTATGTTCTAAAGTGAGAAGGTCAGACATTAATTTGAAATGTGAAAAGAGTGCCAAGAAATACTTGTCAACTGGTGTAGAGTAAGAAATCTAAAATTCGCCACATATCTGAAATTCGCCACAGGTGAAAATACTAATAAAATAAATGAATTGTGGTGAGATTTGTTGACTGTATAGTAAATTAAGGCTTTTTGAACTGAAAAATACCAATTTTTAGACAAAAACATCATTTTCTTCATAAAATTAACTAAGGTTTTAGAGGTGGCGAATTTTAGATTCCTGGCGAATTTTAGATTTCTTACTCTATTTCACTAGCATATTGTGTAACAAGACAACAGTCTCTCTCCTGAACCATAGTTGCCTTTATGGCCAATTGTGAATTTTTGCTATAACTTTGCTGTGATAATCTTAGTCCCTAGAGTACACTGCCCAGTAATGCCTATAGTGCTTCTTTTCTGACATTTTTGCAAAGCAGGGCTAAAACTACTTGTTTTGCAAGACTCTTCCACTGATTCTTGGTTTTCTGGTGTCTTTGGCTTGCAATCCATGCACATCCAGTGCCTAAATAAATTTTGTACTAAGAGTATGGTTCTTTGTCTTAGAGTGTGTAAGTTAGAGAATATGCACTGTAAAAATATGATTGTATTAATTTGTACAAATTAATTCTGAAATGCTTTATGATATCTCGCAGCAGTGTGGCATACTGGTCCATTCCGGAATTTGAAAACTCTGCAAGTATGCTTGCTTTACCATATGGTCTCACTTGAATATATGTGTCGCAAATTCATCTGCCAAAGCACCCTTGCTCACTTTATCGCCCATGCTCATGTAAACAGACATCCTTTACTTTATATATTCCTTAACTTGTCACCTAGGGATTGGTTTCTCAAGTCTCTTTCATCAAGTCATTACATAGCATTTGGACAAGGCGTCAGTTTAAACAAATACAAATTATTACTAAAACTTGCAATGTTTAAAATCTAAACTTTTACATTATTTCTCACCATTTCTTTTTATATATTATAGATTATTGTCCATTGAAATTTGGAAAAGGAAAATAATTTCTTATTGGTGAAATATGATTCACAGTCTTTCACCCTTCCTCTGTCAACATTTTGAAAAGGAAATATTATAATAAAAGTACGATAAGAATTAGATTTAGAATTACTATGATATAAAACCTCATTGCACAATATCTGTGACATGAACAGAACTCCTTGGTTTGTTTGTGTGATGACAACCACAGAAAACAAAAGGCCTTCAGATGGTCAAACAGATCAAAGTTGTAGAGTTTAAAATGTGAAATTTACCACAATAAATGTGTAATACTTTGTCAATTAGGGAACCGCCTTCTATTTTCCTGATTGTCGGAATTTCTTTACAAATACCGATTTCTCCTGATGCAGAATTGGCACAAAATTTGAATTGTTTTGTCTTACTTTTAAAGGGTGTCTTTTAGTGGTGAGTTTCAGTCATACTGTGCTAAATAGAGTAAGAAATCTAAAATTCGCCACATATCTGAAATTCGCAACATGTGAAAATACTAATAAAATAAATGAATTGTGGTGAGATTTGTTGACGTATAGTAAATTAAGGCTTTTTGAACTGAAAAATACCAATTGTGAGACAAAAACATCATTTTCTTCATAAAATTAACTAAGGTTTTAGAGGTGGCGCATTTTAGATTCCTGGCGAATTTTAGATTTCTTACTCTATCACATACTGTGGTGAATGGTGAATTTTACATTTTTCACAAGGTACAAGACTTTATGTCATAGGTAAAGTATGAAAAATTATGCCTTACTGGGGAAAATATTAATGCACACTTTACGAGACCCCGAAGGCTTTACCGAACTTAAAGCTCACAAACTTTTCGATACAACTCCCTGAAATAATTCCACTTTTATGGAATTGTTTCAAAAACTCTTGACAATCAATTAACCTAAATCACAATATACTTGATTCGTAGTTATTTATATATTGGCCTTTGTATATTGCCCATGTGTTTATATTGGTATCTGGTGTAGTTCTTCTGTTCGGTAGAATTGTTACTCTAAACGGATTGCAGGAATAAAATTAACTCTAATAATCTGTTTATAACTCAGAAGTGTTTATAACACAGAACACTTTTTGAGCAAATGAACTGGATAATTCAACTGATTTACTAGAATTTTTATGTAATCCTATCGATGAAAAGAAATGGTTTTTTTTTTTAAATGTACAATTTTTTGGACTAGATAATGGGCACCATTTGATTGTTTCAGGTGTCTGCAAATTAGAACACAAAGTGTACATTACCTAAAAATAATGCACACTTTTAACAATAGAATGACATCACAAGTGTGCTTTAATTGCAGTAGAAAGATACATGTCACATAATCACTTGGTCTTGTCACCTGCAGAAGGTGATATAAAGTAGCAGCTACAATTAGTAATAATTACCATCATCAGTAGGACATCAACATCTCAGCACAGTCAGTCTGTAAATTTTTCTCAAATGATTAACAGTGTAAATTTGTCTCGAATAGTTATCAGTGCAATCATGTTAGGTGGTACTCACAACCCGTAGAATCACCTTTAATTGAAGCCACAGCCCACTGATTTATTATAGAAATCAAGTCATCTAAAATAAGGAGCTAATATATCGCCCATTTTAATTCTTGCAGTGAAAGTTATACTTTCCTATTTACCTATAATGCACCTGTATCCCAACTATACTGTAACAAGTTTCCCTCCTGACTGCCCTGATTATGTTGTATAGAGTGTAGTATTGTTAGTTCAATTGTTGTACGAGTACATCCCCTTTAACCGCGAGTCCTGCATGTGTCACAATCTCCACCTGGTTGTAAAAGATGGGCTGAAAAGTGCTGGTGTCTTGAATAAAGTCATATCCAAGGCCTCAAACATTGTGTCTCACATAAGATGTTCTACCACAGCATCTGATTTATTAGCAGGAGAAAATCGTGTCCAGGCAGCAACCAGTACATGATGGAATAGTCAGCTTACCATGATTAAGTCACTGCTGTCCATTTCCACAGAAAAACTGAAACAACTAGACGTCCCTTAACTGACATCCCATGACCGCATGTACCTGAATGAACTGGTAGAAATTTTGACACCTTTTGAGCAAGCCACGCTGTCTGTTCAAAATGAGAAAACAGTTTCTGCCAGCCTGGTGATCCCTGTAGTAAAAAATCTACTCAATGAAATTGATTCACTCAGTGTTAAATTTAATTGCTCTTTGGTCAGTAGTTTAAAGGAATCAGTACAAAAAGGCTAAGTCCCTTCCTCAAATGTAAAGACTTTCAGTGTGCCTCTATATTGGATCCTCAACTAAAGCTTGAGTGGTGTGAAGAAGATGAGAAGGAATCAATGAAGGCCCTGCTCTAAAGACTGACATCAGCAGTAGAGTTGGACGGAACCCCCAACCCAGAAAGAACAGATGAGATGAAACCACCACCAACCAAGCATTGCAAGGCTGAAGGCTTTGCTTTTAAGAGATTGGCACAACCAAAACAAAATACCACACCAACCCCAGCCCTATCTGAAGTAAAGAAGTATCTGGAGCGGTCTATAGTCTATACAAGATCCAGACTCAAATCCATTGGAAACCTGGAGACAATATGAGAAGGATTTGCCGCGCATTGCCAAATTAGCCAGGAAGTTTTTGTGCCTAGCTGCCTCATCAGCTCCAGTAGAAAGACTATTTAGTGTGGCAGGGAAGGTTTTTAGACCAGATAGACCCTTCTGAATAATTTGCCCTATTTGATTTAAAATTAAATCCAACATTGTCATGTAAAATCACCCTTTCTGAAGGACAAGTAAAATCTGGCTGTTCAGCAAAATGTTAAAATTTTGACTGTACCACTTGACTGGTGTTTGTGAAGCCCTTTATTGTTTCTAAAAAAGGTACAGTTTTCTTGATAGACCAGTTTAACTAACAAAGTGTACTTAATGGTTTGTTTTCCTGGTAGCTGTGTTACTGAAAATATTTAAAATTATTATTTCAATACCAAGCAATTGCATCTTTACGTAATAGGTAAAGTATGAAAAATAATGCCCACTTTACGAGACCCTAAAGGGGTTCAGTAAAGGTGTGCATTATTTTTCCAGTGAGGCACACATATGATTCAAGTAAAAAAGAAACATTTGACTGTTTTAGATGTCTGTAAATTAGAACAAAAAGTGTGCATTATATACAAAATAATGCACACTTTTAACAATAGAATGACATCACAAGCGTGTTTTAATTAATGATAGAAATTAACTATATGCATAATGCTTTATCTAAATATTGTATATTCTGTTAATTACTTTAGTAACTACAAAAAATGGATCAAATATTTTATGAATAGTAAACCTGTGCTGATCCAAAAATCTAATCTAAATCTCATCTAAGGTTGGCCTTTCTTTTTATCAAATTTGATCTGGGGCTGTATTTTACAACAATACTTAGACAAGGTGACCTTAGATCTAAGTAAGGGAAGGATTTTCACTGGAGTTTTTATTGGACTTTGTATTCACGAAACAATAGTTAGGAATGGTCAGTTTCCTAATTTCTCACTTGAAATCTAACAAATACTTGAAATCTAAGTTAGAAATTATCTAAGTATTGTTGTAGAATATGGCCTCTGATCTTCACTGATCTTATTATTAGTCCATGCCTATTGTTGTCATTTTACAGTTAATTACAGTATAAAATATAAGTAAAATAATGACAAATGTGAGTGCTTTATGATGGTTTTAAACTATTGGCTGCATTAACCACGAAGGTCCATAGGGGTGAGTGGTTTAATGATAGGGCCGATTGATAGTTTATTTAGCATTATATATTTACTATTTAGGAACTGCGTAAAAGACGTACCCATGGTCACTATGCAGCCTACCATTTTATCCTTCATGAACCATAATCCGTTCCATGCCACTTTCCGGTTTAAAGTTTTAATATCAGGCTTATGCATGTTTTTGTGCAAAAATATAAACAGGAGCTATAGACTCTTAAAATAGATTTGTTTTTGGGTATACACACGATTTTGTGGAACAAGAAAAGTGCACTAAAATGTTTCAAATGTTACAGCTGAAAAGACTGCACACTTTTGTAAATAGACTGGAAATAGGTAGAGTAAGAAATCTAAAATTCGCCACATATCTGAAATTCGCCACATGTGCAAATACTAATAAAATAAATGAATGGTGGTGAGATTTGTTGACAGTATAGTAAATTAAGGCTTTTTGAACTGAAAAATACCAATTTTTAGACAAAAACATCATTTTCTTCATAAAATTAACTAAGGTTTTAGAGGTGGCGAATTTTAGATTCCTGGCGAATTTTAGATTTCTTACTCTACAGCAATCAAAGTCAATCAAAGCTATAGTTGAACCTTGTGGAATCCCAAAGTACCAGGAGAAACTTCTACTAAAGAAGTAATTCCAGATATCAAGGTAAAAATCAATGAAACGGTACATATTTGGTATGTAGAGACCAATAAGCCCATTAGGCCTGGGTATTCCATTGGCTTGTCACCATTTTCTTCATAATTAGAAGTATGTCTCTATAATACATAAATAAATAAGTTCAAGTTAAAATGTGTTTGAATGCATTTTAAATGCATGTCAGCTGAAATATCATTGAGTGTCAACAGTAGACCCAAATCAGTGCTTACACTCGCTTGTTGTACATATAATAAGCATACTAACTAAGAGGGCAAATTTCATGTTTTCTGAATGTAATTTTTAATTAATAATGGGTTTCAGATGCCTATCGCCTATCCACAATCCACCTGATCATGACTGCTGATCTACAAACACACTTTGCCAGATTTTTTAGTTTAATTATACTCCACTAATCACCCACACAAACAGTGTTTAAAAACACAAAATGTCAAGCATTTTTGTTGTCATTTGAAGAGCAAAAAATTGTAATTGATAATTGACTGTCACATTCAGATATACAGCAAGCAATGTAAAATTAGACACAGGAAGTGAAATTTGCCGCTGGGGGTGCACCATTTGATACTAAGACAAACTAATCAAAAGTAGTGCCAATTTTGCCCAGGGGGAGATCAAGGGTATTTGTAGTAAAAACAAATCACAAATTTCAAAAGAATTTCATCCAAGTCAAGGTTTTCTCAGGCAAAGTTCCCCTTTTTTATTTATTGTATATCAGAATAACATTTGTAAATAGTGATGGCCTATAATTAACTAATTCTTTTTTGTTTCATGAGTGAAAGAAATAACTGAAAAGTGTTTACTTAAAAATTTCTTTTGACACACTTTTTCTTTTTTGAGATTTGACTTTAAAAATGAGTTTAAGAATCATGGATCACTAATCACAAGTTACATGCTAAGAAATATACATCTAGCCTGGAAATGGGTAAGCTTTTAAAAGGGAAATTTGTTGTTGGGACAAAAATCCTATAAATTCACTTTTCATCTGTTTATAGATGATATTTATAAATCTTGTATATAAACCCTTGTATTCAAAGCAGTGATAGTACTTTCATATGTGTATATATTAATTGTGAGTTACTTGTTAGTCATATATTTTCGCATGTTTACTTTAGCATCACTGATTTGGCAGAGGAATTGGTGATTTCAGATGACCTTTGACCTCTTTGCCTTTGGGCTTTGAAAAGGTGTGAAAAGTAAAAAGAAGACTTCAGTATGATCATAGAGAGTACAGAATCAAGTCTAATTCATGTCCACTACTTTCCTCAACAAATAAAACCATATTATGTGTTGTGTATTAAAAACAGCCTATAACTAATACACGTACATGTAATTGGCTAACTCAATCAATCAATCAATCAATCAACTAGCCGTTGTCTGCTTTTTAAAATTTATTTTTTTCAAACAGGACAGTAACAATAAATAAAACAATCCACACATTAGTAGTACAATAACAATGAGAGAAAAAAATACACAAGTAATGTTAGAAAATAAATAGATATTTGTTTTTCCTTGTTGCCAGTTTTTTATGCATGAAAAGCAGGAAAAACAGTTGTATCTGCTTGTTAAATGACCTGACTCATTGGTCTCTGCAAATAAATAGATTAATTACCTAGTCACGTATCACAGGTTACAATATGGTAGTTAAAATTATCAAATTAATAAATAAGCCTTAGAGAAGGCTACACTATGCCAGCCATCCATTCCATGTCCTTGCTTCCCAGACAAATCTCTTGTCCTCTTTTCACCACCTTGTCACAAAAGAGCGTCTAGTTAAGCCTTCCTGTGAGTCTGTTTTTATGCCTACCCAGGAGCTAATGCATGGGGTATCTAATCTGCAATCTCTCCTGGGATAATCAATTACATTTATACGGCTTTTTCTTAATAACTGCTGTATTTTCTGTAATTAAAACTCCAGGGCAGTGTATTAGGTGTCATAAGTAGTTATATACTTATTGCAGAAACTTTTTATTATTAGTTAAATAAGGCCTGACATACTAAACATTAATTAAACAAGTACACTTATTTTGTGCAATTTATATTTCATTTCTTTTGTTGAAAATACGCATTGACACAAATGTATCATATATACCAGTACCTATTGGATAACCTGTAGAGTGCTTTTTAGGGGTGTTAAATTACACCTGATCATTTTTCTTTTATTAAAAGTGTCCAATATTTTTTATTAATGGATAGTTGTTCCATGTATGTAAACCCTTTTAAAACACATTCCAAGTGAAACTTTTATACCTTTATTTCTACTAAAGTGACCATAAAAATGAAAAATCAAAATTACAAAGCAGAATTACAAGAAATGAAAATTAAGAATGTTAAACAACATCATAAAAATTACAAATTAAGGGAAGAGTGTAAATTTTAATAGGCTAATAGCCTTGTAAGTGTCCAAATATTTGAAATAATGGACTGTTGACTTGATCCCTTGGGACCTCTTAAACAATCCATTATTTTCAAATATTGGACACTTACCTGGGCATTTACCTATACATAATGTAGTTTCCACTTGGAATCAGCACCTTTAAAATTCAGTGATCTTTATTGGCTAAAGATGTTTATTTTATCTTTGTGCCATTTTGAGGCATTTGCTAACTTAGCAAACTCCGCAGAATCTTAAATGTACACAATTATGAAGTGATTGCAATCATGGCCAGTGACTGTAGTCAATAATAGGAGTCAGAGCATTTTTCCTATAAGAATCAAAGGGAAACAAGTACCAGTGCCAGAGGGAGCAGAAACCTTCACCCTACAATCTGGAAGGACCATATTGTTTTACATGTTTTTGTATTCAAGCCAAAGTAAGGTCCTCACTGACCTAGTGGTTAGCAATATTAGCATCTAATTACAGGCTGTTAACTCTGTGTGGGTTTGAATCCTTCAAGTGGCATTGCTGAGAGCACCTGTTCCAATATGGAATGCCAGACAAAACCCCAGAGGACATAACCCCTGAATAATATAGCTACTAGGACAAAACCCCGGAGTTAAATTTAAGGGGGTGGACAAAACCCCAGGCTCTTTTAAATTGCAATGTTATTTTAAATTGATATACATGTGTGTATATTTGTTTAGTTCTTTTTACAGGACAGTCATGCATATATTGGTAGTTAGTAGGTTAAGCTTTTCAGTATGAATATGTTTTCAATCCTGTGACTGAAAGTCCCCCAATATTTGCAAACCCATTGAAAATCCAAAGATGGGGAATTGAAAATCCTGACACAAAAATCCAATAACGATAAATGCAATAATGATATGGCTTCCAATTCCTTTAATTTGCAAAAAAGACTTGTGTGTGAATTGGTAATGTGATGTGGCTTCCAATTAATGTAATCATCAAAGCAGAGATGCAGCCCTCCCCCCTATCCTTTTGTTATCAGTGAAAGTGGATTCCAACTGCTACAATTCAGTTTTCTTTCTATAAAGCATTGTACCGTAGCCGCGCTCTGTAACGCCCATGGGCAATGTGACCAAATATTTGTGAAAGTTGGGGATGGGCGTTTACGACAATGAAAACCAGCCGGGCGTTTCGAAAAAAATAACCCGAATTTAGGTAAACCGCGTTTTAGCACACACCGACTGGAAGTAAAATATGCGGTTGGTAAACAAATCTCGATGCAATAAAAGTTGTCATAACTGCTAAAATAAGGAAAGTTTTGTTGAAAATTGATACAAATTAATAATATTTCACCGATTATTGGGTTTATATGGAGACAGTTTACCTCGAAACGACATATGAGCGATAACGTAAGATTGTGGATGGGCGCTTTCAAAAGCATGAGCGTTACGGAGCGCGGCTACGGTATATAATTATTAAGTTATCAACTTTATTAAATTTTTTTCTTTTTTGTTTGTTTTCCAGTGTAACAGATTTGTATATATATATATATATATACTGTAAAAATGCATGAAACTAACCTTTTTCTTTTCATCTACAGTTAAAAGGCAACTGCATGAACAGACTTAAATTAAGCCAGAGTAGTAATTTGTGACTTCTAAATTACATTAGGATTTCTTTAATCTTTAAACTGAAAACATTTTGCCCAAGTAAATTTCAAGTGTGAAAAAGATTGAAATCATGTTTAAATTTTTTTTTTGTGCTTTATCATATGATAATTTTTCTGGACTTCCAACCCTGGGGTTACACATCCACCCACCCACCCACCCACCCACCCCCCCCCCCCCCCCCCCCTTAAAACTCCGGGGTTGTGTCCTAGCAGTCATATTTTTCCGTGGTATTGTCCCCTGGTGTTTTGTCCTCAAGGGTTTTGTCCATTTACCTCCAAAATGACCCTGGCTGTTGAACTGGGCTGAAGACCCAACTTTGTCAAGCCAAAGCCAAGCTGATTTGGTAGGGCTATTATTGGGAAGACGCTTCTATTGCAGGAAATATGCCAACTCCCCGCAAAGAAAATACCTTCAATGCAGTAAATCAGTTGCCTCTAATTGGGATGAATGAAATCTTATTAGCTGATATATTATTTTCAGTTAGATTACATGCATGTTTTAGTGTGTACCAGTAGTTTATTATGTGTAAATAATAGAGGCTTAAAGACACTTGTCAAATCTACCATAATTCCCCTCTTTGTAATGTTTTAAGATACCTTTAAATGACGGCCTATATACAGGTGTGCAAACATATATATATGCATGTATATGTCTGTATCAATTCTTTTTCTTTATAAATCAATCTGGTTTAGTTGTTTTTGGGATCTGTGTAATTGTTTAGATGGATTTTGTGTGGATAATAATACAGTTGGGATGTCAGGATAAATAGATTAGTAACAGGATAATATATTCTACTGGTGTATATCCCAGAAATGAGCATGTTTCATACTTGTATTGAATATGTTTTGTTTAAGTCTTATGAATTGTTTGGCTTAAAACTAGTAACTGGAGACTTGTTCACACCATGTCACAAATATATCATTATTTACTTAATGTTACAGAGACTTATGGGTAGTTTCAAATACCTTGTCAATGATCTGTGTCATTCATGAGTTTATCTATTGGGGAGATTTTAATTTCTTTTGCTACTGTTTAAATTTTTTAAAACACCGGGAAAGAATGGCATTTGATTAAAATGAAATAACTCGAGAGCTTATCAGAGCTGTAATTATAGAAAATGTGGCAAAGGTCATTTGCCATTATATTAGTGGAACAGTGGCTAATATAGTAATACTGATAGAAGCTATCTGATGCTATAGAGAATGAATTATAAAGCAGTCAATAACTTGACCATTATTGTACAAGAAAAGGACAATCATTGTGAAACTAGCACAAAGTGGCCTTCAACCAATTGGACATACTGATGCTGTTATGGGAGTTTTGAGTGCAAATAGATAATGCCACACTTGTACACCAGTGTTAATTATTAACTCAAGGATATACATCTGTATAACAGGGCAATGAGTGGAATAGTTGGCTTGAGTAATTAATATCTATTTGTATAAAAACATAAATTATTTTACAATTGTAAAATTAAAAAGATGGGACTTTATTGTTTGTGTATGTTGCAGACCTAATTATTTGTGATGCAAATTCAATGGTCAGTATAAATGTCTGGTCAGTTATTGTTAATTTATGTTCTGTTATGTGTGGACATTGGCAAATAATAAATTGTAGACTATGATACTAACTGCCGACAGGAGATTGAAGTTTTAATAATGTGTTAAATGTTTCTAATGGACAGTTAAGGATTCTATAACTAATCTAGTACAACTTTGTAAATGTAAGTCATTTACAGAATTTGAAATTTATCTCTGAATGACACATGGAAATGACCAATGAAAAAACTTGCAGCAATCATCCTGCAGAATCTTGTCAGGTATATTTTCAATATTTTGTTACCTATATCAGGTAGTTGTAAATTAACAAGTATCAATAGAAACATGCAGACGTTCTTATAGTGAGAATGCACTGAGTTTACCTGACAACTGAATATCAAAAAGGAAGCATTTAGTTTGATTACATGTATTTAATTTAATGTGATGGAATAAGAACACAAAGTTCAATTCTTGTTTTCTACTGGAGGAGAGTACCACCAGAATTTGTTTTTAATGTACCTAATCTGGCACTAAGGATATGTGACCTATATATATGACCTTGAAAACTGTGTAGAATAACCTTGAAGCATCAGAAGACATAGCAATGAGAGATGATACTTTGCTGCAAAAGTGTTTGCACTATAAAACCTTAAATAAGAGGTATTTATGCCACAATATAGTTCCAAATTCAAAATCAGTTTTGAAGTGTTGATAGTAACCTGAGCATATTTCACTTCAAGTCTTTAAAGCGTCAAAGGATAATGGCCGACTACAATATAAGATAAAGAATCATAAAGCAACATGTAAACTAATGTCCTGCGTTAATCATAGATTTCCACCTAGTAACTAGATTAAAAACAACATAATGATTGTGAAAGTTTGTTTTTTATGAGGTCTTTAAAGTGCCAACAATGCTGGTGCATCTACTTGAGTAAACTACACCATCTACAGCATCAGTCTGTATTGTATATAGACACTCACAAATTTAAAAAAATTCATCAGTGGTCAAGTCATCTGTGCTTTGTGAAGCACATCCGTGTTTATGGTTTTATATCTCAAGTCTTTTAAAGGCCAACCATCAAATGACCTCCAAATGTACTCAGTTTGTCACAGTGAGAAGCATCTCTAATTTGTAACGCTACCAGTATTCCTGAAAGTCTAAAGAGATCTCGTCAATTGACAAAATATTCTTCTACAACTTCATATTCTCCATTCTTTGATGTAGCAAATATGTAAGGGTGTAAGGTGTACAGAACACCTCTTTGCTAGAAAAACCACCTTTACCAGTTCTCAAGATTTTGATGTTTCAACCAGCCAATGTTCCAAGTCTATGAGTGACCAGGAATCACTGCCTATATCCTATCCTCACTACCACTATGTGGGTACAGCTGCAGCTTCACATCATCATCGTGAGGCTATGAGTTTGGACCGTGCATATGTGCATACTTTGAGTGGCTCCTCAAGAGGGAGTCACCACAACACTCCATTTGAGATTTCTGGTGTGACGGTGCAAGGAAAGAAGTTCCCATTGCAAGAACCGGTAATTTTACTATTTTAACAAAAAATACTAATATACTTAAAAGTTTACAGCAAAACATTACATATGAGTTGCTGTAATTGGATCTCAATTGTTTATTATTAATTAAAAAATATGTCCATTTCATTGGGTGAAGTAACATGACTATATGCTATGGATTAGTTCATATTTGATCATATGGACCTTCAATAATACTAGTATTAAGCATGATTAATAACAATAAGAAGAAAAAGTGTTGAGAATAATTATAACCAGAGACTGTTGGAGTAACAAACATGTTAGGAAGTACCTTCCTCATGCAACTGCCATCATGGCAGCAATTGCTTTGGTTAGCAGTCGACTTGACTATTGCAACAATCTCTTCAGAGGTCCTTTGAGGCTTAACTTGCACAAGTTACAGTGTATTCAAAATAGTCTTTCCAGGGTTCTCATTAACAGAAATGGGCATTTGTATCTAAACCCCCGTCCTTAGAAGTCTACACTGGCAGGCTATTGAACTTCACTTGTTAAAACAGCTACACTGGTGTACATGTCAAATGCTTCTATTTGGGTTTTCCTAAATACATCAGTTCATATTTATCTTTGTAAACCTCTTCCCATAATATCAAGCCAAGTAGGTCTGACAGAGTGTTTGTTCCATCTATCCCCCCAATCAATGACAGATTTCAACAATAGCTTTGTTTATATTGATCCTAATATTTTAAATGAGTTGCCTGATGAGATTTGATCGGCCACCTCACTCTTACAATTTCTTCAGATCAAAACTTAAATCCTACTTGTTCTCCAAGGCATATTCACCTTAGTTTCTGTTCTTTCTTGATGTCTCTGTGATTGCTCACCCTTCCATCTCTCCAGATATATGATTTTGCGGAGCCATGCTTGTGGATATACTCCCCTTACAATCTGCATTCTGTCGAGATTAAACACCATTAAAGTCATAATTATTAGAATTAGAATATTATTCTCACCCAGGGCTGTTATTTACAGTAGAAGACCTCAACAAAATCAGCCTATTTCATTTGAACCTTCTATGCACTGTGATGATGCAAAGAAGTTTGTATTGAAGTAATCAATAATTAATGTAATTTTAATAGAAAATTAATAGTAGATCAAAGACACTTTACAAATTCAATGTAAAAAGTCCAAACAGCATCATCTGGAATGTTTCTATTAAACATTTATATGGTAAATTATTCAAATGTGATGTTAATTTCTGATCTGATTGACCTTATATAAACAAGGGCAAAATTTCAAGCCACAAGTCTTCTAAGTAAAGTTAGTAAATAAAAGTAGCAAACTAAAAAGCATTTGTAATTTTTTTTATTTTGGGTTTATGTCACTTTCAACACTGTACAGGTCATATCACGATGGGTAGTTTTGTGGGCAGAGGAAACCAGTATAAACAGTTGGTCAAGGTTCTGCACTATTAACAGCTGACCATGGGTAGGCAACTACCAACTATCCCACACAAGGTCTGGGGTTTGAACCAAAAACCTCAGAAGTGGGAGACTAGTGTTTTGCCACTGTGCCACACGGTGGCCCCAGCATTTGCAAAGCACACCGATTTATGGCACTTAGTGTTCTTTTGTTTTATTGTGATGAATAATCTTATTTTATCCGCACTAATGCTAACTTTTTGTTCAAAGTTGTACATATACTTTCTGTCCAGTCTACAAGTTATTATTGTTTTAAGTTATAATTCTGCAGAAGATTGTGTAGCATTTAAAAGGAACCTTCAGTGGTGTTATCCATTCACTCAGAGATAAATTTCTGAGTTTTCTACTTGTTGTGTGAAATGTGGATAACTGTATGCAGTAAATGTGCCACTAAAGCTTACAATATGGCTGTGTATATTATAAAGGGGGGGGGGGGGGGGGGGCTATTGAATGATAACTCTAAAATTCAGTGCCTCTATATCATTCACCTCAGAAAATATAAAATTTTTAGTCTTAAAGATAGCAGGATGTGACCCAATTGGTTAAGTGGTAACGCTCTTGTCTCTCTCATCTGATGTAGTGGGCTTGAATCTAAGTTATGTTACTCTGTAGGAAAGCTAGTTGATAGCCAGTTAGTTAAAATGTGTCATCAATATATCAAATAAATATACATAAAAGAAAATCGAATGCACATCAGAGGATGATATTCTAGACATAATTAAATCAATCACTGGTATTCAATGATGGTCATAGTTTTACATGATTTTAATACTGAAGAACCTCTACAAGTATTAATGGGCTTTAATGAGAAAAAAATGAAGATTTTTCCTGAATTATGTAACAGAATGTATTTTATCCCTGTTCATTGTTTGTATAGTGTGTTTCATCTGTGTTAATCATGTGTTTGTATTGCAAAAAAAAATTCAAATGAACAAAAACTTATAGTGTAGAGTAAGAAATCTAAAATTCGCCAGGAATCTAAAATTCGCCACCTCTAAAACCTTAGTTAATTTTATGAAGAAAATGCTGTTTTTGTCTACAAATTTGCATTTTTCAGTTCAAAAAGCCTTAATTTACTATGCGTTCAACAAATCTCACCAAAATTCATATATTTTAGTAGTATTTTCACATGTGGTGAATTTCAGATATGTGGCAATTTTAGATTTCTTACTCTAACATTTTGACCAGCATTATGCTCTGCTTCCTGTCACACTTTAATCCTACCTTCTGGAAACGTGATAAATACAATGTGAGATTGAACATAATTTTATTAAGGATTGGAGTTTCACATCCCTTGTCACAGCTGAATCTCTTATATCAGTGAATCTCACCTGTTGCCGTGAAGTGGGTTTAAACCCACAACCATAGGTATGATGGATGTTTATAAATGATAAACTTGTTAACTGCTAGGCCAAGGCTTCATAATTACGTCAATGTTAGTAGATATTCTTCTATTCTATTCTGTTCTGTACTTTTATAGCACTTAATCTCTGCCAGGCACACTCTAAGGCACAACACCAGAATCCAATTTTAAACATCATCATTCCATAGCCATTGCCAATGTCATGGAGAAGCTGGACATAGTATATGCTAAGGTGGGAAAGCCTTTCTGAAGAGATATGATTTTAACCTTTTTCTGAAACAGGAGAGACTTTAAACATCTGTACTAGTGTATTTTAAACAAGAAAAAATACAATTTTACAGTTTTCATATTAAACTTCTCGTGGTGAAGTAACTGAATATGCTGGTTTGAGGCTAAAATGCATATTAGGATAATATTGTTAATAATTGATTAAGTATACATTTAATTTAAATATTATTTTTACTGAGGAAGTAGAATAAGAACTGTTGAAGTTCACTTCTTGGGGTCATCATTTAAAAGCAAGAAAAATAAATAATCAAGATTTGTACCAGTTTTGCATTAGGGGAGATCTGAGGAACTTAAATGTGGTCAAAAACATCTCAAATGCATAAAAGTTTCTCACAAGTCAAGGAAATAGAAGGAGGTTTTCCTTGCATGCAAATTTCACATATTATGGCAAAATTTCACATACTGTGGCAAATTTCATATACTGTGGCAAATTTCACACACTGTGGCAAATTTCATATACTGTGGCAAATTTAAAATACTATGGCAAATTTCACACACTATGTTAAATTTCATATACTGTGGCAAATTTCACATACTACGGCAAATTTAACATACTATGGCAAATTTCTCATACTGTGGAAAATTTCACATACCATAGCAAATGTTACATACTATGACAAATTTCACATACCATGGCAAATTTTACATACTGTGGTGAATTTCACATACTGTGGCAAATTTTACACTTTTTACTGTAGTCATGGCAATTTTTGTTACTGTTCTACTTGCACTTAGCCTAATAAGAACAACAGAGCAGTTCAAATGAATTTAAATTTATGGAATATATGGACAGCCCGAATTGGTGCAGTATGAAGTGGGCATTAAATGGCCCACAGGTTCCAAAAGAAGGGGGGAGGGGGGGTTGTAATACAGCCTGTCTACATTGTAGGATATTCTGATTACATTGTCACTTGTGTATTTCCAGCATGAAACAAAGTCATAAACCTAACTGATATAGTTTGAATGTGACATTTGAAAAGTATAGAAAATTGGCCAGCAAGGAAACTTGTATTTCCTTGAATTGTGGTAAATTGCATGCATATTTGTGTCTTGTAATTACACTGGAACACCAATCTCCCCTGGTGCAAATTATTACAAAATGTAATTATGTTGTGTCAGTTTAAAAGAGTGCCCCACAGAAGCGAGATTCACATACTGTGTCTAGTTTCATATTCTTTACTTCCGATAGGTTATTAGTATGCAGTGTGAAAATACCTGTCAGAGTTGCATGCTTTATGGGCATTGTTGTACATGGATTGGTTCAGTAATTGGGTGAAACCAAAGCATTTGATTCAGTAGGTCAAGGGTTCTTGTCACTTGTTATGTACTTCAAGTATTTGTTACAGGATTAAAATAGCAGGCATATTTAAGTAAGCACGTGTAAAGAAAGCAGAGAGTTGATCAGACTCTCATATTTTAATGACTTACCTAAACTTGTTTATTGTTTGGCAATTTCATTGAATTTTTTATTTATTTATAAACACATTAAAACACATGATACAACACATTACAACAGAAAACAAAACACCATGCATTATATTGCACACTAAACATTAAACAACAAGTTTTCTCAAATGCGCAGAGTTTCGTCCTTTTATTATGCTGGATTGCTGTATAACATGACAAAAACTAGCTTGCAAAATTCTGGTTAAAATTACCCAAGGACTTTGTAAAATAACTGTGTTTCAATTCCAATTTGGCAACATACTCCTGTTCTAACTATATTTTTTTTTCAAGAAATTGCAAAAACTCACATAATTTAGAATTTGATTTACAAATTATTTTTATTCAGTTTGGGATATTTGTTTTTTTTTTGTGAAGTTTAGAAACATCTTTTAATTTGCCTAAGCAAATTTTAACACAGGTAATGACTCTGTGGTATTCCAAAAAGTTTGTTTTATTATGGTGCACCATTTTCAAATCATTCTGAGATATATAGTCTCCATTTGCATACCAGGTCCCTACCAACTTCAAATTTATCATTGAATTGCTCAACTACCCAAGTTTGTTGCCTACCCAAGTTCATCACCTGCCTTAAAAACTGTTAAGACATGAAACATAGATACTGACATAAAGGAATCGGTTACTAATAATGATGATGTACAACTCTACAATTAAAGACAAAAAATGCAAGTGACAAACTTGGACAGGCGATGAAATTGGGTAACTGAGCAGTAGTTTAAAAAAAATTCACCTTTTATCAATTTTGAGCCCTATGTTAAACAAAACTGGTGCTGCATTGCCATGGGATTTAAATATAAAAGGACATGTTCAGTAATATTTGGGGAAGGATACTTGTGCAAACAGACAGAATAAGGGGAGAAATTTTGTTTGAGGGAATAAATATTTTTAAAAGCTTTAAAATTCAATATATTGAAAAATCAAGGCTTTTTGTGGAAAAATTTACCACAATGTATATTTCACTGTGGAAAGCCCCAATATCCATCTTTCTAATTTTGAATTGAGGGCCAAAGTCCTCTCAGATATGTGCTTTTCATGACTATTAAAGTGGCCAAAAATGCTCTATGTGGCAGAATTTTGATGAAGTGTGCTTCTTGTACCTAAATTTAAAGTGGTAGTGCAACTTGAATAATTTCACATATTATGCTTAATTTTGCTTAGATACCGCATATTTTAATGAAGTTTATATATTGTGGTAGTGTCAGGTGAATTTTACTTAAATTTCACATACTGCAGTGAATTTTATATAGACTGGTGAACTTCACATGCTCTGGACTATGAATGGTAAAATCTACATACTGTGCTGAATTTGGCATACTGTCCTAAATTTTACATGGAATGGTAAAATTCACATACTGCGTTGAATTTGGCATACTGTCATGAATTTCAAATAGAATGGTAAAATTCACATACTGTGCCGAATTTGGCATACTCTCATGAATTTCACATGGAATGGTAAAATTCACATACTGTGCTGAATTATGCATACTGTCATGAATTGCACACAGAATGGTAAAATTCACACACTGTGATGATTTCTGCATACTGTCATGAATTTTACATAGAATGGTAAAATTCACATACTGTAATAAATTGTGCATTCTGCCATGAATTTCACAATGAATGGTAAAATATCATATACTCTGCTAAATTCTGCATGCTGTGATGAATTTGGCATACTGTCATAAATTTCACATGGAATGATAAAATTCACATACTGTGATAAATTCTGCATTCTGTCATGAATTTCACATAGAATGGTAAAACATCATATACTCTGCTAAATTCTGCATACTGTGATGAATTTCACTTAGAATGGTAAAATTCACATACTGTGATGAATTTGGCCTACTGTCATAAATTTCAAATAGAATAGTAAAGTTCACATGCTGTGATGACTTCTGCATACTATCATGAAATTCACGTAGAATGGTAAAATTCATATACTGTGATAAATTCTGTATTCTGTCATGAATTCCACATAGAATGGTAAAATATCACATACTGTGATGAATTTCACATTGAATGGTAAAATTCACATACTGTGGTAAATTTAGTATATTGTCATAAATTTCACATAGAATAGTAAAATCTTACATACTGTGCTGAATTCTGCATACTGTCATGAATTTTACATAGAATGGTAAAATTCACATACTGTGATAAATTCTGTATTTTGTCATGAATTGCACATAGAATGGTAAAATATCACATACTGTGATAAATTTCACATAGAATGGTAAAATTCACATACTGTGATGAATTTGGCATACTGCCATAAATTTCACATAAAATGGTAAAATATTACATACTGTACTGAATTATGTATACTGTCATAACTTTCACATAGAATGGTAAAATTCATATAATGTACTGAATTATCCATGCTGTGATGAATTTCACATAGAATGGTAAAATTCATAAACTGTGGTAAATTTTATAAACTGCGGTGAATTCCACATAGTTGGGTAACTCTCACATACTGTGGTGTATTTAAATTCTCTTGTTGTACAGTTTTATTCCTTAAAGTATAGTCTTATATAGACATACTAATTATTCTAGTCAGTTCAACAAGAAAATGTTTTAAATATATCGGACAAAATGGAAAGTTTATGACTAAGGGATCACATATAACTAAGAATACCATTGATAGATTTTGAAGTGGACATAACATACCTTAATTGCAGTGACCTCTAGCCTGAGAACATTAATAAGCACGTACTACACCTTTAACAATTTATTTGGATATATGTATGGCACCAAATGTGGAAATTTGCCACAGTATGAAAAATTGCCAGTGAGGAAAGCCCTTTCTTTTTCCTTGACTTGTGGGAATTCCTTTACACATTATTGATTTTTTTTTGTGATTATATAAGGCCTCTGGTTTCTACTGATGAAATTTTTGATACAAATCTGGAGAATTTTGTTTTATTTTTAAAGTTCATGTCCTCTAGTGGCAAATTTCATATACTGTGCAGAATTTCATATTTTGTTCCTGGAGTGTATGTTTATATATCTCTCCTGAAAGAAAAACATGTTTAACTGCAGCTACAAGTGGCTATCTGGTACCACAATTACACCCTATAAAAATGTCTGTCACATATTAGTAATGAAGAAGAATTATATTTGTGCTAATTTTCAGTTTCCCAACCTCAAGATTTTAATTTAATAACATAGCACATCATAATTAGAATTTTGGATAAAAATTAGTATAACCCTCAGTTATACTGATATTTGTGCATTTAGTTATTATTCACTCAATACTGCAACTAATTTTATTGGTGTGGCACAAAAAATAATTGGGTCGCAAATTAACGAGCACTTACTGTAATTTAGTTCAAGTACACACCCACCTGTATCAGAAATCTCATGGTCTTTTATATAATGTTATGTGACTAAATGTTGGTATTACCTTTTCATAATAATATCACATCAAATATAGAAAAAAGATACTGAAAAAAGAGGAAAATTGCTATGGTCCTTAAATTGACTTTGAAGTTCATGAATGTGATGTATTGCTAATTGTAATTCTAAACTCTTCAAGGGATATGATAGCTGATTATTTGTGTGCATCTTTCAATATTTGTAGTCACTTTACAAAATGAACCACGTTACTCAATAATATTATACAAAGGGGGATATTATACTGTGAATTGCCATAAAATATTATATTTACATTGCTATAAGATATTAAAGATAATATGATAGTCACATAGTCTTTAAAGCAAGTTTGACTTACTCTTATGTAAAAATATGGATATTTATGGTAACCCTTCTCTTTTAAAGCAGTTTACTTTGCAATTGATGATTGATAATGGCTATACTGTGTGGTTTAACAACATTGAAATTGTAGTTAGTGATATGATAATTTCAACAAAGTTAAAACTTTTCCAGTGACCTTTTTAAATGAGTTTTTGAGTTTCTGAAGAATGTTAACTTGCTAAAGCAAGCTTTAATATCCAAAATGCGATGTTTCTCAAATGAATCATAACTTAGGATTGTAATCACAGTAGAATGGTTTGGTCTACTGGTTCAAGGATTCTCACAGACATGTTATGGTCTAGTAGCCTGTGTGGTCACAGTGCAATTGAGTTGGCAGATGAATATACTGTTCTCAAAGCAAGACCGGGAGACATCAAGAAAATCAGTTTCAAGCATGCATTGAACAGGGCCAAGGTAAAGTCATGTATACTCCAAATGCTTCTAATTCTATAATAAAGTTACAGGTAATATAACTGGTATTGTCTGAATACACTATAATTGACACAATCTGATCTGAAAGAAACAATTTTCATTTTAGTATACAGAAGTATTTATAAAGGGCCAGTTGATGTTTATATCCTCTAAGGGCACTTATGTATAAAGCGGAGATAGTCCAATTTCCAGAGTAAGTCTCTATCCATGTTAGCGTCTGAAGGGGAGAAGACTATGGGGGAGGATAGCCTATCTTGAATAGGTTAGTGTTCTACTATTATCTAAATCCAGTAACAGTATCTTGGGTTCTGAGGGATTGAGGAATTTGAATAATTCTACAAGTTTTATTGGATCAACAGGAATATAGAAAGCATATACTACAGACTCCTTCAACTAAAATGGCCATACCCTCCGTATTTATGGTCTGATTTTGAGATTTTTGCACAATTGATTTAGTGTATAGCTGGCTTAGATCCTATCCTATCTTGTCAGGTTATATCCAATCACTTTGGTGTGTTTAGGAACTCAATTCTGTACAAGCAGTGTCTGAGGGAACACAAATCCGGAAAAAGCTTGTCCGGGCTGTATCTCAGAAACAGTGAGGTGTAGAATGATGATATTTGGTCGGGACATTAGTTGGGGGATGTAGGTATGCAACTTCATGCTGTGACCTTGGTTTGATGTTTAACCTCTCTGTACTGACCTTGAGTTTGAAAATGAGGCTATATCTTAAAAAGAGTAAGGTGTAAGCAGTTAATACTTGGTAGGGACATTGCTTGGGGGAGTGTAGGTGTGCATCGTCATGGTGTGACCTTGATTTGATCTTTGATCTTGCTGTAGTGAACTTGACCCTGAAAATCTTTCCTGGGCTGTATCTGGGAAACTGTAAGGTGTAGAAAGTTGATTGGGATATTGGTTAAGAGGTGTAGGTATGCAGCATCATGGTGTGACCGGGATTTGTACTTTGACCTTGCTGTAGTGACCTTGACCTTAAAAATCTTGTCTAGGCTATATCTCAGAAACCGTAAGGGTTAGGAAGTTGATACTCTATATGGACATTGATTAGGGGTGTAGATTGATTAGGGAGTGTAGTGTGACCTTAATTTGACCTTTGACGTTGCTATAGTGACTTTGACCTTTACAGTCATTTCTAGGCTATATCTGGGAAACTGTAGGGTGTAGGAACTTGATGCTTGGTAGGGATATTAGTTGATGGGTGTAGGTGTGTAATTTTATGGTGTGACCTTGATTTGACCGTTGACCATGCTGTAGTGACCTTGACATTTAAAATCGATATCTTGGAAACTGTAAGGTGCAGTAATTTGATTCTTGGTATGGACCTTGGTTGAGGGGTGTAGGTGTGCAATGTCATGATGTGGCCTTGATTTGGTCTTTGACCTTGCGATAGTGACCTTGAACTTTAAAATCTTATCCAGGCTTTATCTCAGAAACCGTAAGGTGTAGGGACTTGATACTTAGTAGTCAGATAGGCTGGTGTGACCTTGATTTGATCTTTGACCTCGCTGTAGTGACCTTGACTTTTACAATCTTGCCTGGGCTATATCTGGGAAACTGTAGGGTGTAGAAACTTGATGCGTGGTAGGGACATTTGTTGAGGGGTGTAGGTGCGTAATTTCATTATTGGACCTTGATTTGACCTTTGACCTTGCTGTAGTGACCATGACATTTAAAATCTTGTCCAGGCTACATCTAGGAAATTGTGAGGTTTCAGGAACTTGATTCTTGGTGGGGACATTGGTTGAAGGGTGTAGATGTGCAATGTCATGATGCGACCTTAATTTGACCTTTGACCTTGCCATAGTGACCTTGAACTTTAAAATCAAACATAATTGCTCACCTGTTAATAAGACAGATCTGAGGGAATAGTACAGTTCTTATCACAACATATCTGAGTATAGATCTTAATAGTACACTTCTCAGGCTGTTTATACCACAAGTATGAAGTAATTATAGTAAAGTTCTTAAAGTCGTAGGTATGACATTATAACAAGTTCTTCACACAAAATATATAAGATAATATTGCAGTTCTTCTGGCTACAGGACTGAGGTACAGTTGTTAATGCCACATATTTTTGTTGGCTATTATATACTCTACATGTATATTAGTAGCAATATTAGCTGAAAAACATCAACTGCTGCAAGGTTTCTCCAAATTATCAGCAGCCTGAGTGGCCTCAGAGCAGTCAAATGATTAATCAATTAGGCATTGAATCAATTTACTCTCATATGTCTCTGGTCATGGCTTTGAATTTGGCTTGTGGCAACATGTGGGATACACAGAGATCAAAATTAATGTGACTTTGCACAATATATGAAAACTACCATGGAATATTTATTGATGACAATTATGGCATTTGTGTGAGGCTTACAAATTAATTCTCACTCTTCAAGGTCACTAGCTGTCATAGCTAAAGTTGAATTGCCTTTTGAAAATTTCAACTTTTACACTGTATTATATGGACTGTTACAACTTTTATCAGATCTGTAAATAACATCAACATGTATTTCTGTTTAGTACTTTTATAGTGCTTAATCTCTTCAAAGGCAGACTGTTAGGTGCAACAGTGGAAACTAATTTAAAAAAATCATTATTCCATAAACATTAGGCCTGGGGTATTCATGTTCGTATTGATAAGTATTTGAATACTCTTTTCTGTGTATTCGAATACTTTTGCGAAAAAAGCAAAGTATTTATATTCAAATACATTTCAAAAGTGTTGGTATTCAGTACATTAAATATTTTTCACTTTTTACCCCTTAGCCCTTAAGGGCTGTCGGGGTATTGTTTTCACCCATGGTGTCCGGATGGGCGGGCGGGCGGGCAGCGGGAAAAGTTTGTCCAACCTGTATCTCAGAAACTGTAAGGTATAGGAAGTTGATACTTAGTAAGGACATTGGTTAGGGGGTGTAGGTGTGCAACATCATAGTGTGACCTTGATTTGATCTTTGACCTTGCTGCAGTGACCTTGAGTTTGAAAATCTTGTCCGGGCTATATCTCGGAAACCGTAAGGTGTAGGAAGTCGATATTATGTAGGGACATTGGCTAGGGGTGTAGGTGTGCAGCATCATGGTGTGACCTTGATTTGTCCTTGCCGTGGTGACCTTGACCTATAAAATCATGCCCGGGCTATATCTCGGAAACCGTAAGGTGTAGGAAGTTGATACTTGGTAGGAATATTGGTTAGGGGGTGTAGGTGTGCAACATCATGGTGAGACCTTGATTTGACCTTTGACCTTGCCATAGTGACCTTGACCTATAAAATCTTGTCCGGGCTATATCTCAGAAACCGTAAGGTGTAGGAATTTGATACTTGGTAGGGACATTGGTTAGGGGGTGTAGGTGTGCAACATCATGGTGTGACCTTGATTTGACCTTTAACCTTGCCGTAGTGACCTTGACCTATAAAATCTTGTCCAGGCTATATCTCAGAAAGCGTATACATAAGGTGTAGGAAGTTGATACTTAGTAAGGACATTGGTTGGGGGTTGTAGGTGTGTAATGTCATGGTGTGACCTTGATTTGACAATTGACCTTGCCGTAGTGACCTTGACCTTTAAAATTTTGTCCAGGCAATATCTCTGAAACTGTAAAGTGTAGGAAGTTGATAGTTGGTAGGGACATTGCTTAGGGGTTGTAGGTGTGCATCATAGTTTTTAGTTTACTGATTAATGCTGTCATCTTGCTATTGAATTGTCTTGTTTTAATACTTTGTCTTTGCATACATTTTGTTTCTCTTACATGTTATTTTCTCTACTTAAACATCATTTAGTCCTTAATATAACTGACACTGCCCTGAAATTATCCCGATCTTTGTACTGTTTTACTACTTCTATATCTCATGGTGTTGAAAACTATTTCCCCAGGCTGTGGGGTACGGGCATCTCTGATACTATTTTTGATTTTTTTTGGTCCTGTACTGACAAGTTTTAGATATAAGTATGAAATTTTGCTGTCTATCATTATATGCATAGGGAAACTAACAACACATATTTAATAAATACTTTAATCAATAAATGTTGTATTACATAATAATGACAGTGTCCTATTGGAGCAAAATAATTGAGAGTATAACTTCCTCTCTTAGATCTCTATTCTCATAAATGCAATTAGTTTGTGTGTTTAATTTCTATATTGATAAATGATTTCATGAGAACTTCTATTCAAATTGGTTTTCACAATGAAGATTTATGTTATCAAATTTATGAAAATTATAAACACCAGGCTACCTACCTTGAAGTGGCTAGTGTGTTTGCCTTTGCTACAATAGGGGGTTAGGTTACATGTGTTTAAATACCAGTGACATTTGTCACATATGAATATTTCTTAGGCAAAATTATGTGAAAAATATTTGTGACAGGCTTGTAACAGTAGAAATCCCATCATGAAGATTTCCAAAATTATGGTTATCTCAGTTAAATTACAATATGTTTAGATGCCCCTAAGATGCCCTTTTCAAAAAGGCCACTTGAGTAGCTCAAGTTTATCAGATTGAATATTCAGATTGTGGAGAAAAAATGAATTGTTGTCAAATATGATGTAAATCTGAAACCATCATTTACTGAATTTTGCTTTCATGTTTGTATATTTAATTCAAAAAGGTAAACTTATTAAGATTTATTAAAAAAATGATTGTGTGAAATATTTTTGGGGTTTAGTTAAAAAGTATTCATATTCATATTCGTATTCATGGAAATGAAAAGTATTCGTATTCAAATACTTTTGAAATTGATTCATATTCATATTCGTATTCATGGAAATCAAAAGTATTTATATTCCTATTCGAATACTTTTGAGAGTATTCACCCAAGGCCTGATAAACTTAGACTGTTAAACGCCACAGAGACCCTGGATCTACATGAGATATGTGGGAAAAAACTATGTTGAAGAGGTGAGACTTGTGCGTTTTTGACAACTAGGAAGTAGCAATGAATATTTAGCACTGTTAAAATGACCAGAAACTCCTTAATTCTGGCCTGATTTTGAACTCTCTTCACCATTTTGTTCAGTATCATGAAGGTTTATATCTAAGTGCATTGTATTGGATCAGTTTTGTGTGTATTGGCCCTTAAGGCACAACTGAAACCAATTCCTGTTACCAATTTAGCTCACAGATGCACTGGCTCAGCATATGTTATCAATTAACTCCTCAAATGAGGTTGTCTGATCATTAAATTCTGTCGTTTTTTTCCATTAGCAAGATTACAATAAAAATACCTCAACAATTTACATCAAACTTTCGTAGCAGTAGGGTCTAGGTATAACTTGAAACTGATTTTAATTTTGGAAATGATCTGCCACCATTTCTTAATCCAGGATGTTTTGCAAAGGATTGTCATTATATCTTTGCCCTCATAAGTAATAGTGGATATGTTGGGCCTTAGTAGAGGTATGCACTCTCTGAGTGCTCTTGTTGACTCTTTTTGTTTTTGTATGAAGGCTTTAAAATACTCTAGGTTTATAAGATTATCATGTGAACTGAAATATATCGTGTTTAGTAGTGTTAATCATGTCTATTCATTAGCCATCTATTTATAGTACAGGTATAATTTTGTTGGTCCCGTAATTCCTTATATGGAATGATCATGCTTATTAAAGCCTCACAGATAGTCTGCTTAAAACAATTGATTTCATTGCTGGTGATCACTCCAATACCTGAATCCCAAACAGAAGGTCATAAGTTGCTTATACAAGTAGTTATACTTATAATGCCTTGTAGTTTTTGTTATTCACAGGTGGAAGTTCCATAGAAGCCTGCAAACTAACACAAGTCCTTAAACTAAAACAGAATTTTTTGTGTATATTTTAATGCATTTTCTCCAAGAAAGTATTTTACAGTATGCTGATGACAAAAATGTTTATTTTACATTTTGAATGATACAAGTATAAAGTTTCAGTAATGACTGAGTACATGAATAATAACACTACATCTTGGACTATAAGTTAAAACTTAATTACTTAAGGTGATTTTCACAGCAAACTTGTCTGGAAGGAATCTAATGGCTACCAAAGACTAAGCTGATTAGTTCTTCATCCATTTTCAGAGGAAACTAATTATGAAACTCCTGCTTTGTATAAGAGAATATTTGTCTTGATAGTTGGTAAATAGGATTGTCTCTGTGTAATGATAGAGGACCCTTATAACACATGAGATTCACTGCACATATAGTTAACATTACATACTTGAATGGTTGAAACATAAAGTGTCAGTAAATAGTGTGAGATAGCAATATGAATATCTGTGATTTCAGTTGTTTACTCAAAGTTAATGAGAAGATGGATATATATACAAAAATTATTATCAAGAAAGTGGTATTCAGATTCAAGACAAATGAAACAAACTAACCGGCATGTATTTAATAAGTTATTATATAGATATCTGATAAAAAATGTCTATGGCAATACTTTGATTACTGTGGCAACTGGTATTACTGTGATTTTTAAATTTTTTAATGGAATATTGCAAGCATATTTCCATATCTTACCTTTTTGTGAAATATATGCTGGATATTTTCTCAACAGTGGAGTAACTGAAACACTTAGAGTATAGTAAGAATTCTGACATTTCAGACAGTATGTAAAATTTTCTAGTGAGGAAACCCATCCTATATCGATCACAATTTGTGATTTTTGTGACTGCATTAGGCCTCTGGTGTCCTCTGTAAAATTACCACTAATTTTGATCATATTATCTCAATTTTGAAGGGTGACCAGTGCCGCCCACCCCGCCCTACCCCCCCCCATCCCCCACCCCCAGCCTCCATGGTGAATTGACATACTGTGAAATACTGTGAATTTCACATTGTTTACCAGTCTGTTATGGTTGCTGCTTCAGTACTGTTATTT
The DNA here is from genome assembly GCA_964017235.1 of Sabellastarte sp. h YS-2021. Lineage (NCBI taxonomy): Eukaryota > Metazoa > Annelida > Polychaeta > Sabellida > Sabellidae > Sabellastarte > Sabellastarte sp. h YS-2021. Next base: position 49,303,165 of record OZ024936.1, on the reverse strand, counting down.
TCCTTTTGGATTGATTATTAAATCTGTAACCATTGAGGCAGTGTTTTATTGATTTTTATAGAATATTTACAAAACAAGAAATTCACATGACAAAACAAATGATAAAGTGAATGCTTAAGGTATGTGTATGACATAGGTTCATGCCAAAATATCTACTTCTAAATGATTTTGGTCATACTTTTGTGTATCTTAAATTGTTACATTAATTAGTAAATATTTTTAACAATAACATTATTGTCAGTAGTTTAAGAAAACAATTCACAGAGTAGATTTTTTCAATATAAATTTATTTACTATATATTAAGTAATTAAGTATTCATTATGAAAAGTAAAAAGAAGTCTTTAGCTTACCAAGATTGTCATAAAAATGGTGATATTTTCTAAATTATACTTACCAATTAAAAAAATTTAATAATTATTCAGTGGATTATTCAGATATGAGTGTTAAGAGGAGAATAGGTTGTTTTGAAGCTCTATACTTCATCATGCACTTATATTTGATGCTTTATTGGAACTAGATATCCAAACTGACAGTTTATAATTATTTTAGGTCAGGATGAAGGAAATTGTGTAGATTTTGAACATCATATTAACCATGAAATCATGATATGACAAAATGGATATTTGCTTGTATACCAGATGAACTATAAATTGATTATTTGAAAATAATTATTATTAAGGATTTCCCAACAATATAAAACCTATATATATATAAATGGTAAAAAAGTCCAAGTACTGATATATGGACATGGATAAATGGTATGTTTTATAACCCGTGAAACTTTAATGCAGTCAAAATAGTCTGAAATAACATTACCTGTTTGTGATGTTACAAAAGTGGTTGACTGCACTCACAAATATGTTGGATGAAGGACTATGTTTTCAATACAGTGAACCTGTGCATGTATATAATTTAAAGTGATTACTTCAAAGTATTGCTTGCATACAAAAAGACAAAAGTTGATGAAAAATCGTGTGATATATTTTATATAAATTGCACATTGGTGGAACTTCTCTGCAAGTAATCTTTATGGTATTTCAAATCTCTAAATGATGTCCGTGTAGTAATTTCTGTGTAAATGTATAAGGAAACAAAACACTGGAAATACTAAAATCAAAAGACATGAAACTGCAGCCAACGACACAAGGGAGTCACATGATGGCACCGATAAGTGCGAGAGAAGTTACACAGAAAGGAGCGCTATCAGTGAGCCTGAGTAATCTGGCACTACAGTATAGTACAAGTGATGTGGTAAGTATTGAAGAACAAAACATGTGGTTTCAGGTCAGAGCAGAGCAACAACTTTTTGCAAGGTTTTTGGGCTGTCGTTTTTTTTCGGATTTAGTATTAGAGGATCCTCATTAATTTTGTGCTATGTAAAGGTTTCTATTATTATAATATTACTCAAATAGACAGACAGACCAACAAACACACTCAAAGGCATACATTTCTTGGTGGAGGTAATAATTGAGGCTCCACTGTATTTGTATAGAGTAAGAGATCTAAAATTCGCCACATATCTGAAATTCGCCACATGTTGAAATACTAATAATATTCGGATTTAGTATTAGAGGATCCTCATTAATTTTGTGCCATGTAAAGGTTTCTATTATTATAATATTACTCAAATAGACAGACAGACCAACAAACACACTCAAAGGCATACATTTCTTGGTGGAGGTAATAATTGAGGCTCCACTGTATTTGTATAGAGTAAGAAATCTAAAATTTGCCACATATCTGAAATTCGCCGCATGTTGAAATACTAAATAAAATAAACTAATTGAGGTGAGATTTGTTAAATGTACAGTAAATTTAGGCTTTTTGAACTGAAAAATACCAAATTTAAGACAAAACATCATTTTCTTCATAAAATTAACTAAGGTTTTAGAGGTGGCGAATATTAGATTTTACTCTAATAGAAATTCAATGTAATGTAGCTTACAGTTCCACATTTAAATTTTGATATTAAACTGAAATCAATATATATATATATATAAATAATGATAATAATATTATAATTATTTTAGTGATGTAGTTGATGATAAACACAGTCATCAATTGGCCTGGAAAGTCTCACGAATGTGTATTAGGCATACATAATATAAATTGATAAAATATCAGTGTAGAAAATATTTTACTGTAAAAAGTCATGAAAGATTCCACAAATAAATGAAATGATACTTACACAATATTCACAATTTAATATATTTTAGTGAGTTAGATTTTTAAGTTTTTTGAAAAGGTGTGTGCAAATACCAGTTCTGTTTGTACTTTTTTTTAATAAAAAAACAGTTCTGTTTGTAGTTCAGTTTGGTAAATAGCTGTACAATAAGGACCTTCATACCTCATTTTAATGTATTCTAGTAAGCATTAACAATAATATTATTGTATTTGTGCACTTCTTCATTTCTCACTTACAGACAAGACACCTTGTAACTGCAAATCACTTTTCTGTGAAAAGTAAGAAGCCAGTATTATTTCAATTATTAACTAAAAAAAACTTCAAAAATCACAGACATTACATCTTCTGTCATTTAAAAGCAGCAAAATCTATTGCTTCCTTTATACATGTTTATGACAGTACCCGGATGTTACACCGTTTCATAAGTGTTTGACAATTTTGAATAAAGTGCAAAAAAATTGCTTCAGTCCCAAAATGATACAGTGAGTACTAAAAACAAAAAGCTGGTTTTAGTACCAGTGATGAGGTGATTACTATAGCACAAAAAAGGTTTCAAGTCCAGCATTGTGGTGAATTATAAAGTGCATGTGTACAAACCTGAAATACAAATGACTAGCAATGGTGGCACTGATAAGTGTAAGCTAATTTATGAGTTAGTCAAAAGGATATTCTGTCTTAATGATCCTGTAGTGATATGTTTAAAGGTTTATGTATGAGGAATACCCAAGTAGAAGTGGTGAGTACTAAAATATAAACTGATTTGATGAGTATTTGTGGACACCAGTGAAGAGTGCTCAGCCACACTGAACAACAGTGATCCTCAGTAACTTGGCCCTGCAGTACAGTGCTAATAGTTACAATGAATACAAAAATTCACTTAGTGGCAATTACTGAAGTACAGAATAGAATGGTGAGCATTAATTGATATTAAAGGTGAGTGTGTCATAATAATTGTCAAAATTGGGGTTTCTATGGTGCTTTTAAGAGCTAGGGTCTTATTGAAGCTGGTCAGTATGTCTCACTGGATATCTGGAAGAAGATTCAAACCAGTGACCACACAGGCCAGTATTTATAAGCATTTTAACTGATTAGTGGCGAAGTATTAATGGTGAATACTGACGTATAAGTGGTGAGCAAGAATGATGGACAATACCCCAGAAGACAATATCCTGGAGAAAATAAGATACAGTATAACCTCTATTATCTGACCCTCTTGGGGGAGGGACAATTGGTTTGGATAATAGAAGGGCTAAAATAACAGGGTTAAATGGAGTTGGGAGAGTGGGTTTGAGGTCGGATAATTGAAAATTTGGATAATAGAAGGTCGGATAATAGAGGTTCTACTGTACAAGAAATTCACCTCAGTATATGACACTTGCCAGCGAGAAAATTTTTTCCTTGCCTTGTTATAAATTTTTACATATTTGTTATTTTTGTCACGATATTTGTTCTCAGATCTTGCCAAATTAAAAACCTTTCAGAAAAATCAGCTGAATGTAGAGTAAGAAATCTAAAATTCGCCACATATCTGAAATTCGCCACATGTGAAAATACTAATAAAATAAATAAATTGTGGTGAGATTTGTTGACTGTATAGTAAATTAAGGCTTTTTGAACTGAAAAATCCCAATTTTTGGACAAAAACATCATTTTCTTCATAAAATTAACTAAGGTTTTAGAGGTGGCGAATTTTAGATTCCTGGCAAATTTTAGATTTCTTACTCTATATTTTTCACAAGTCAGTAATAACTGGCAAGAGATTTGCAAGACTTTGTTATAGGCTATTAATCATTACTGAATATTTTACACAGAATGTACCTGTGAGACTGATGTATCATGCTTGGATTCACCGATGCTTTATCCGCCCAGATTATAGATTTTGTTACACTATATGCCACTCATTGACTTCTGAATGCATTAATTATGGAGTATTAATTATGTGAGTGTCAGTGCATTGTGTCTGAAAATGTGGTTACAATGTGGATATTATACATCAGTAGGGTTAATCAGGATAAGATTACAAAATAACAAGATACATTCAATATTTACACTGATCCTGTCTTACATACTGTAATTTCTATTATAAATGCCCCAGGGCTACAAATTTTTTTTTCAAAATGGGGGCCTTTATAGTAACAAAAGATATAGGTAAAAGATTTTCCGGTAAATGAAACAATTACCTTAAAATGTCTAGTTTTCTTTTGCCAGTGTTTCTGAACTTCCTGTATGTGTTATAGTTAACAAAAATGGCTAACAAAATCGATATTTTAGATATAAAGTCCAAAGGTGAGTACTTTATGACCGCTGTAAAGGACAGCACTTCCAGCAGATAATGAATAAGCATGGTAGTGGTCGTTAAGTACAAATCTGTGGACTTTATTTCTAATATAAAGCCTGGACCAGTTTTATTTAGGGGTACATATTAAGGGTACATATTGGTAGGACATCTGATGAAAATCATATGTCCTTCAGGTTTCATCATAATTTTACTTATTACAGCAAAACAGTTCAAGACATCATCTTCAGGTTTTCTGTGTTTGTTTCAGGATCAAAGGGGACAACTTTTGAAAAAAAATATATTACGCCTGACATCTTGTTTCCAAGATGGCCACCACTCATTTTTAAAGCTCTAAGTCCAGATTGCTTTGACCGATTGTCTTCAAACTTTGTACATTCATTGATATTAATCATGACAGGATGCCTATTGATATTGTGCAAAATTGATTGAAAACATAGCCAACAGATGGAATTTTGCAAAACACAATTTTACCGATGTGATGCTACCACAAGGCTTGCCTCAAATGTCTCAAAAATGTTCCCATTGTGTTTTTCCAACATGTTTTATCCCATATAGAACATTTTTTTAATGCCATATTAAACAAAAATATGATTTGTAACAAATTGTGACATTTTGCTGACTGAGCACTTGTCAACTCTGTAGTATATCATTAGAGTAAAACCATTAGGGATATCAAGTTCAGGTTTCCTGTGTGTACTTTAGGGTCAAGGGGACTACTTTTGAAAAAAAAAATTTGTCCGTCATCTTGTTTTTAAGATGGCCGAAACCCAGTTTTAAAGCTTGTGTGTGTTGTAAGTCCAGACTGCTTTCACTGATTGTCTTCAAACTTTGTACAGTCATTGATATTACTTATTAGAGGAACCCAATTGATTTTGGACAAAATTACTAAAAAAATGGCCACCAATGGCGATTTTGTAAAACATAACTTCACCGATGCAATGCTAAATACCACAAGGCTTGCTCCAAATAACTAAAAATGTTCTCATTGAGTTTTTTCCCACATGTTTTAGGTCCATATAGAACACTATTTATCCCTTTTTGGAGGTATGCTGCTCTTATATCTGCTCATATTTACATACATTACCTTACCACAATGCAAACAGCCATAACTCTGGAATTACAAGTATTTTTTAAAATGTCAGTATAGACCCTTGCAGTTAAAAAATGAAAAGCGATTTTTCTGCGTGTCTTTAGAGGATGTCTTAAGGCCTGTAGGCCTTCGAGGTCTAGATATCATAAATATTTTTTCATAAATATTAAACGGGTATGAAAGTAATACCTCATTGCTGGAGGTAATAACCTCAATTTTTGCCAATTTTTGCATCTGGGGAAATTAGCAGCATAATGTAGTCATAATAAAACAATAGCAAAATAATGTAAGGCATTTTCTACATGACAAGGTAATAGAAAAGTGGGTTTCCTCTCTAGCAAATACCACATACTGTGATGAATTTTGTATATTTTACTGTACAATCAGACCCTTTTATGTAGACGTCTGTTAAGCAGTATTCCCCTTTAAGAAGATGTAAAACTCAGGTCCCAGTTTCACCAAAGCCTACTATCTACTAAAGTAGCCTTTTAAATACTACTAGTCTAATAAATCTCTACAATCAGTTTCACTGAGATAGTATTCACTACAGTAATTAGTAGGCTCTCCTCACTAGAACCTTTACTATCTCAGGATCTTAATAGTAGCCTCACTGTCAGCCCACTGGGACACTTCGTAGCGGCTTACACAGGGCCTACTAAGATCTAGATTTAAAAGCATACTATATTCTATATTTGGTAGTCTATATTCAGTATTGACCTTTACAAAGAAGCAAACCTCAGGTCCTTAGAGGGTCTTTTCCATTCAAAGTTACCCTGTTATCTAGAAAACCTGGTTAAGTAGGGGGGCGAGGGGACACTTGATATTTTATTGAACAGGATGCAAATGTAGGATAAGAAATCTAAAATTTGCCACATATCTGAAATTCGCCGCAAGTAGAAATACTAATAAAATAAATGAATTGAGGTGAGATTTGTTGAATGTATAGTAGATTAAGGCTTTTTGAACTGAAAATACCTAGTTCAAGACAAAACATAATTTTTTCATAGAATTAAGCAAGGTTTTAGAGGTGGCGAATTTGACTTTTTTGGCAAATTTTAGAATCCATACTCTATCAGCTTATTTGCCATCAAAATATTTTGTCTTTTTATCTTGATGAAAAAAGTACAAGAATCGTCAAAAAATGTAGTGGGCAAAAAAGAAGGTTATCCAGTTCAAACAAATAAGCTTCCTGTTATATAAAGACACAAGATTGGCCATTTATCTCTGATGTATAACAACAATGTCTGCCATCAGTACTTGGGTATTAGGGAAAAATAGACAATGACTTAAAATATCTGATGGTTGAGTCGATGTATTTCAAAGCATTTGTGTATTTTGTGCTATATAATATTTGTGTTTCAAAAATGTCAAGATTTATGATAAATTGCAATCAAAATATTATTCAGCTACTAAAATATCTCTCTTTAATAAAATTTATTTTTATTCTGATCAAAAAGTTAAATAAATGATTGTTATAAGAAAACTGTTTGCATATTTATGATGCCTGTGGGACATAATTTTCTTTCATTGAACAATTTTCTATTGTGATAAAAAAATAAGTAAACTTGACATTTTCAAATTCCCTCATAGCTCAGTTTTCACGTCAGACATTGGCATAGATTGAATGAGGACATTATAAAGTAAGAAACACTTTTTCAGCATGCCATTTCTGTAGAAATATGTCAATTTGTCATGATTACATTATAATTTCACTGCGTTTTTTCCTGCTGTTTAAATTTTACATTTTATGAAACTTATAGTTTGAATGTTGTCATTGTAGAATATTTCACAATTAGTGGCACACAAATAAATGCTAGGATAAAATTTTTACTTGTCATGTGTGTAATTTCACATCAAAAGTGTGATTTTTTTTATTAAAATAAGCAAAATTACAGACAAAGATAGAGTACAGTAAACTAAACTGTACAAAGGTGATCTAACCATATTATCTTTCTCATATAGGGAGCTTTAATCCTTACATTCAGGATCTCTATAATGTGTAATCCTTAACTTGTTACTGACATATAGACATCGAGTAAGAAATCTAAAATTCGCCATATATCTGAAATTCGCCGCATGTGAAAATACTAATAAAATAAATGAATTGTGGTGAGATTTGTTGACTGTATAGTAAATTAAGGCTTTGTGAACTGAAAAATACCAGTTTTTGGACAAAAACATCATTTCTTCATAAAATTAACTAAGATTTTAGAGGTGGCGAATTTTAGATTCCTGGCGAATTTTAGATTTCTTACTCTAACCCTTAACTTGTTACTGACATATAGACATAATCCCATTATAGGTGAACCACCTTACACTTATTTTGGGTAAGATTTAGAGATTGGCATTAGCTAATACCAAATCAATATTTCGTATGGTGGTTCCTGGCTGTCATTTAATTTGAAATAACACCTTGTACTTCCCATGTAGTAACTGATACAATCTGGCTACTTCTTACACTATATTATCACATTGTTAAAACTTTGTAGAACAAAGGGTGTTGGATTTAGACTGATGGACTTGAATCTGAGCCTTTTGTCTTTGTTTAGCATGAGCTCTAGTGAGGCTCACACTTCTAGAGATAACATTTTTATTCTTTCGTCTTTTTTTTTGTCTCTCGATTTTTCCCAAATTGTGGTATAGTGTGATGAGTGCCTGTCTCATCACTGAAGCTAAGCAGCAATGGGCTATGTTAGCACTGGGATGGGTGACCGCTTCAGTGCACTACTCGTGTCTCTGATGGTTTTGCGGCTCATGCTAGGGGACTGAACCCCTTTCGGCCTTGTTAATGTTGTGAGTACTTTTACAGTGCATTATCTCTATCATATGACAGGCTGTAAGGACCATAAAGACTATTAGAACCATAAATTTATTTATTTATTTGGGGTTTTACGTCGCTTTCAACACTGTACAGGTCATATCACGACGGGTAGTTGGAAGGGCAGAGGAAACCAGTACATACAGTTCGTTAGGGTTCTGTACTGTAAACTGCCGACCAACGGCAAGCAACTACCAGCTTTCCCACCTGAGGCCGTGCTGGGGACCGAACCCCAGCCTCAGAGGTGGGAGGCGAGTGTGTTACCACTCTGCCACCATGGCCCCTATTAGAACCGTAAAGGGAACAGGAAAAAAAAATCAGAATCCAGAGACATAAGCAGGTCAATACCATTGAGGCTAGGTGGAAGTACTTGTATACCTGAGTTAGAGTTTTGAAAAAGAGCATTGTTCAACAGGCAACCAGTGTAGCTCTTTAAGAACAGGTGTTATTCTAGAAAATTTGCTGCTTTTTGTTATATTTCAAGCTAGGCTACTTTGGACACACTATAGTTTTTTTTTGGCATTTGATTTGGACAGACTTCTAAACGGAAAATTGCAGTAGTCAAGGCGACTACCCACAAGAGCATTACATGCAAGTATTGCAGCTTTATGTATGAGGTACTTTATGATATGTCTGAGATCTCACATCTGAGCAAAGCAGCCACCACAAACCTTTTTAACAGTTACTGTACCAAATGAGCGTACCAAGTACGTGTACCAAGTTCCCAGTACCAAATCAGAACCCGGCATCAAACCAAGCCCCCCCCCCCCCCAAGGTTTCTGCAACTATTTGTGGGAAACGAAGGGGTACCCAGAATATTGTTTGGAAAATTGGATTTGAGCTTGTTTGATTGAGGTTTTGACCCAAACAGAATAAATTCTGTTTTGTCAGTATTCAGCATAAGCCTGCTGTTTGACATCCAGTGCTTAACATTATGCAGAAATTGATTCGATTTATGATATGCAGCAGTGTTCTTATGTGCAAGGTAAATGGAGAGCTGAGTGTCATCTTTTCCTTTTACAAAGTCTGGGATTTAATTGGATAACGCAACTGGTGGCTTAAACTGAGTTTTCAAATGACCACACCAAGATCTTACTCTTTAAGTATTGTATTGTTGTAGAATTAAAGTCCGAGGTTTTGTGATTTATAACCCTAGATAATTCACAAATTTCCGGCGAATAACGGACGAGCGCGTAGCGAATTATATCGGGTTATAAATCACAAAACTGAGGACTTTATTTCTATTATAAAGACCGGTTTCATTTATTAATCCATAAATATTATTGTAAATATGCTTCAAAACACACCTAGTTGTCGCACTATATTTTGTCTGTATCGTTTGGTCCTGTATTATCGACGATCGTCCAATTATTGCCTCAGATAATTGTACGCAAAAATATGCGCACTGCATTGTTTTCTGTAGTCTGCGCACTTCCGGTCTTTATAATGGTATTTATACTCCGCACAATATCTCTGTTATAACAGAACACAAAGCACTATTTGACCTTTCCCTATTGCACATGTACAGCCCAAGCTTTGGCGACTGATATTTCCCTACTGAAAGACAGAGTCTCATGGATGACCATTTATCCTTTAATGTTCCTGAGGTTCTTTAGCCTGTCATTAGGGATAGGACGCAGTAAAAGAGGCCTTTATTTGAGGTTATTTTATGATTGAATGCAGAAATAAAGTCCAAGGGTGAGTACTTTATGACCTGTATGAAAGGAATTGGTACTTTCAGCGGGTATAATGGTTGAGCACGGTAGCACGAGTCCATTATGCCGGAAGTTCCGTCTTTTTGTACAGGTGATAATGTACAAACCTGAGGACTTCATTTCTATTATAAAGACCAATTTGATTTATTAATCCATAAATATTGTTATAAATATAATTTTTCCCATATATTTTTGTCACACTATATTTTGTCTGTATTGTTTGATTGTGTTTTATTGACTATCGTCCATTTATTGCTTCAGATAAATGGACACCAAAAAAATGCGCACTGCATTGTTTTGTGTAGTCTGCGCACTTCCGGTCTTTATAATCACTGATAAAGTGTGCACGTATGTATTTTATTTCTACAGTAGAGATGACAGTTCCAGGATACCATACTTTTATACATTAAATGCATATCCTAATGCACAGTGTATTTTTCTTTGTAGTTCATTGTTCTGTAATATGTTTGTATCTCCTTATCCCATTATAGTCTGGTTTTAAGGCGGATTCATTCCAGATCATTAATGAAAGTCGTATGTGTATGCAACACCCAGAGGTGTTTAAGAACTTCATTGCAAATGTCATACTCTTACTGTCCAGAGGATTATGAGCCACTGATTTATAGTTACCTGTACAATTGAATGTTTGTTTGCAACTTGTATTTACAAATCTCAAGAGTTTTTGTTTATACAATATAATTTAAACATTATTGATACCTGTGGTGCTTAAACATATATGAATTGGCTACTTTTTACCCAAGTACTGTAGAATATTATTTCAATTACATTACTTTATGGAACTTTTAAGTCTGCTATCAAAGGGAATAGTAGAAAGTGAATATTGCTAGAGTTGTAGCAATTGACACTCCAGAGTTGATTATGGATATAACATAATTTAATTCATTATTATTGTGTTTTAAAACAAAAAGAAATTGCACATTGTCGTCATGAAATTTATGTGTGGCTGACGTCTTTGTTGTAAGATTGAAAATGAGGGTGTTTGATAAGAATACTACTGTGAAAGGGTAATTATGAGAAAATACTCGGGGAAAACTCGGTGATGAATGAAGCATTTCAAAAATATTTGACCATATGTCTTATTAAAAACCATAATATGTGTGGCCATGTTCCTTTTAAGTGTTTGGATATTTAAACATAGATGGAACATTTCAGATCACAAGACTTTATTTCTCATAATAAGTTCTGGAATGTTAAAGTATGTGTGACCATGCAGCTAGATAAACCAGAATGTGTGTGACTATGGTTCTTTTAAGTGTTTGGATATTTAAACACAGATGGAATGTTTTCAAATTGCATGACTCTATTTCTTATGAGTACTGGAATGTTAAAACACTTTTGATATTTTATTAATGCCGACACATTTCAAACACTCAGATTTTAAGAAAGATAGAAAATATAATTCTTATTGATCTTATGTGATCATGAGTATCCTACGAAAACTGGTACTCACCCATTGTATGTTTCTTATTATGCATCAAATGATCTATATTGAAGTTGTGTGCACTGTCTAGTGAAACATAGTTTGCCTATTTGCTTACTTACGCCTGCTATAAATGAATAACAGATCAGGCAATTATCGGAACAAACCTAATATTGGTCCTTGGGTACAAGTAGCTCAGAAGTTGCAAAATATGGGGAAGCATCGCTCAAATAAAGTGCGCGCTTCTCGGTCAATAGAGAGTCTCCCGGACATTGAGACGTCATCTATTCACAGTTATACCCACTCGTTAACACATAAGGCTAATTCTCACCTTCAAATGTCAGATGTGTGGACAGTATTGGAAAAACTACGACATTCCTATAAAAATGACAAGTACCAGGATAAACTGGTAAGGATTGTATTTGTTTTTTTTTAGTGTGAAATCATCAGATGATAGATGTGAGTTTCTTAGTATATATGGCATGACAGAACTTCATATCTGACACAATTTCAAATTCTGTTGACAGAACTTGCAGTCCTTGTATTAATTGGTCTGGAGAGATTTGAAGTTCTGTTGACAGAAATTGAAATCCTGTTGATAGAACTTCAATCCTGTTGACAAATTGATGATATTGCTCTGAGGTTCAGATATTGGAGATTTGAAGTTCTGTCAACAGAATTTGCAAAGCTGTCACATTGGAACATCTGTCATAACATAGATCCAATAGTATTTTACACAAAGAGAAGTTGCTTTGTTTGAAATAATAGGTTTTTGTTGCCTCTTCTGAGAGCCATGTATAGAAATACGAAATTCAGTACTCTGTGTAAAACTTGCAAGTAAAGAAATCACCTATTACTGTGCCTTGTAGGAGATTCTTTACACATTTCTGATTTTTGTGACTGCATTAGGTCTCTGATTTCAATGATGCAAAATTGGCTCAAATTTTGATTGTTTTGTCTTTCTATAAAAGGGTGCCCCCAGAGATGAAGTTCCTGTTTTTACACTATACCATGGCCTGGTTTCACAAAGGGTCTTAGACTTAGCCAAGTTTTCAGGCACTTAAGTCTGAGTCTTTTGTGTCAGCTAAATCTGGGGCTTAAATTGATTTTACGAAGGGTAAGCTAGCCAAAACCAAGCTTATCACATAACTACAGTATTACGCTATGCAATGTGACCCTTTATTTTCAGCTGATACTATTTTACTGGTAACCTATATCCTTTGTTTCAAACAATTTTGTCCTTTAAAAAATGCCGTTTTTCAATGGAAAACTTGTAATCTCATACAAATATCCAAGAACTAATTTAGAGGGATGTTCTATATATTTATCCTTATGTTTTGAGCATTTCAAAATTTTAAGGTTGAGAAAAATTTATAGAGGTCATATTTAAGTTTATTTTTCAAGCCCACTCTGAGGTAGACTTAACTGTAAGCCCAAGACTTTGCCAAAGCTTGTGAAATCTACAAAGTCTAAGGTCATAGACTTAGGTTGTGTTAAAGACAAATGTCTTAACTTTGAGTCTCATTCTGGGGTAAGTCCTTTTGTGATACTGGCCCCAGATATTTTTTCAGGGCCCCTGAAATGAGATTTTGATTTTCCATATGCTTACAGTAGACTACAACAAATGCAGTTGACATCCTAATTCTCACATGTATTATTTTTTTACATACCAAAAGAAGAACCCCTTATAACTTCTAGATTCCTACTTTTGGCTATTCTTTTTCAGAGTCCACAACATGGAGGCTTCAACCGTAATCAACGAGTGCAGCAGGCACCTGATCCAAAGTTCTCAGCACAGATTCCCATAGGAAGCAACAAATATAGTCAAAGCAAGGGGAAGAATGGATATATTCAGTCAGATGGCGTGAGTATTTGGCTAAAAATGTAAATCTACTTGATGGAATTAATGGATTTTTGCTTTATTTAATGAAACTTAAGATTCAAAGTTCCCACAACAAATCTTCTTTATTAAGAAGCAACAAGTAGAGGAAGAAATCTAAAATTCGCCACATATCTGAAATTTGCCACATGTGAAAATACTAATAAAATAAATGAATTGTGGTGAGATTTGTTGAATGTATAATAAGTTAAGGCTTTTTGAACTGAAAAATACCAATTTTTAGACAAAAACATCATTTTCTTCATAAAATTAACTGAGGTTTTAGAGGTGGCGAATTTTAGATTCCTGGCGAATTTTAGATTTCTTACTCTACTATTGCATAACATCTGGAAACTTGTTCCAAGCTTTTCCAACCAATACATAGCAAGGCTTAGCAGCTAACCATTCAGTACCGATATATCGATCTGGGCACGTCAGAAACTCTGCTTCACCAGTTCAAGCTCACAAGTTTCTCTTTAAAGTTGTTATTGCAAGAAATGTTGAAATTGTCACGGTTATACCCAGACTCCTTAGTGAGTGAGCTTCCATCTATTTTTTTTTATTTGTTTGAATTTTTTTACACATTTGTGATTTTTGTGAGAACATTAATTAAGCCCCTGATCTCACCTGAAACAAAATGTCACAAATTTTTATTATTTTGTCTTATTTTTAAAGTGTGACCCCAACTGCAAATTTCACATACTGTGTCGAACTCAGATTCCTTATTTTACTCATAAAGATATGATTTGCTTTATTTGATTGATTTCCTGACTACTACCAACCAATCAGTACCAACCAATTTCCCCCCCCCCCCCAAAAAAAAAAGAATGGAGGAAGAACTAAGGTTGGCTGGGACAACATCAGATATAAGGAAACATATAATCCAAAGTCAATAATTAAACAAGTGATAGATATGTATTTATTTGTATTTCTACACAGAAACTGGTTGCCCGTGTTGAACCGACATTACCTCAGCTTCCCCCGTCAAGAGATGGCAGCCGGCGACAGCCAACCATTCAGTATTCCTCCAGTGACCTGGGCACCTCACAAGGTCTACCTCAACTGCAGGGTGGTGGGGGAGAAGGTCTCACCAGACAACCAACATATGCATCATCCAGGGACTTCTTCAAAGAAGGGTTAGTGGAGAGACACTTATTTTTGTAGCCATTGTAGATAAACTACTAGAGTACAGAATCTAAAATTAGCCACCTCTAAAACCTTGGGAAATTCTAGGAGGAAAATGCTGCTCTGTCCTAAAATTGGTATCTTTTAGTGCAGACGGCTTTCATCTACTATACTCTCGATAAATTTTACCTCAGTTTGTTTATTTTATTAGCATTTCAAAACGTGGCAAATTTCAGATATGCGGCAAATTTTAGATTCCTTACTGTATGTGTCAGTCTGGATTCAGTCCAGGGTCTATATATTCACTAACATTCTTATTTTAGAATTACTCTTATTGTAAGAATTCTCTCACAATAAGAAAAAAGTTTTAAGAACAATTAAGTGTGGAATTCTAAAAATAATAACGACAAATTGAAATACATTAGCTGTGTAGGAAATGTGTAAAATTTAAATTTGTGTTTTAATTTTTGATTAGCAGAGAGGTATTGTGTGTGAAAAAAACTATTGAAAATACAATTTTATGACACTTCTGAAAAATTCTTATTCAAATAGTTTTTTTCTAAGAATACAAATGTAAATATAAATGGGCCAATGTGATTTAGTCACTCATGTAGGTATTAATGTAAGCCTGGTTTTCAAAAAAAAAAAAAAAAAATTGGATAAAGAGAATCTCTGGTTCTTCAATGTTACACCCTGGTTTCACTTCTAAGACTTGTTGTAAGACCTTCTTGATTTATAATATCCCTTCCCCCTATGCAAAAGTGAGAGCCTGATTGACTGTGGACTGTGTGGTATCTAACAGTTGACCATGGATATCCATGAGTGATCATCAAAATTCACATTCATTATGGAGGACCAGACCATAGACTACATTTTAGTGTCCAAGTTAAACCATGGATTCCATTTAGTTGTCCATGGTTAAACTTGGACTACATCCAATTGTCCATCATTGCTCATGTACTCTGACCACTTGTCCACGTCCAAATGAATTTTGATCCTGTTGAAGTAGGGGCAGAAAAATTAACAAAAGAAGCTGTTTGTCCCGAGGAAGAGATTAGTCATGTGATCAAAATGTTAAGTCTGATGACTTGCTCCTAATTGCCATGATTTGTATGACTGAAGACAGTCATGACTTTTGACTAATCTTCTCATGGGACACATAGAGTAAGAAATCTGAAAAATTTGCCACCATCTAAAAGCTTCTTTAATTCTATGAATTAAGACCTCCTTAATTTATAGTAGCCCTCCCCCCTAAGCAAACTGGAGAGCCATGTTTTTTATTAGTTTTTCCACATGTGGCGAATTTCAGATATGTGGTGAATTTTAGATTTCTTACTCTATAATTGGCTCTGTGTTACCGAAGAATGTACTACACGTTTGGTTGTAGCAGAGCAATCATCAGTTCTTACACCCTAAAAATAAGTCTTAGCAGCCTAAATATTACTCAAAAGCAACTTACAACCAAAAAGATTGTGATCCCTCAGAACCTCAGGAGTATTGATAAATGGTGATCAATGAGACTGTTTTTTCAGTTTAGGAGACTGCCTCTTACAAGAGCTTAAACTGTATGCGTACTGCCAGGATGGGATAAAATAGCACTTTTAGTCTTGTAGAAAAGAAGATATTTTTACTAGGCTCGAATACCAACAATAGAATACAAAAAGAAAGAAATGTTATTTCAGTGACAGAACAGAGAGGGAACGACATCGGCAGGAACGCATAGAGCGTGAAAGACAGAGACAGGAGAGAGAGCGTGAGGCACGGGAGAAAGAGGAGAGGAGGGTGAGACAGCAACAAGTGGAGACACTCAGTGAACACACTTCTATGACTTCAGCAGGTGAGACAATTACTATTATGTGTGAGCTAGGGAGGCTCACACCTCCTCGAGATCACTTTTTTCATTTTTCTCCATGTTGAGCTCTAGTTAGGCTGGCGCTTTTAGAGATCACTTTTTTTTTCGTTTTTTGTCTTCAGACTTTCATGAATTCTGGCATATTGTGATGAGTATCTGTCTGTTCACTGCAGTTAGCTTGCAATGGGCTATGTTAGTACTGGGATGGGTGACCGCTTCAGTGCACTACTCGTGTCTCTGATGGTTTTGCTGATCACGTGCTAGTAGACTGAAACCCCTTTTTTTAAAGTGGGAGCTCTAGCGAGGCTTGTGCTTCTAGCGATCACTTTTTTTTTCATTTTTTTCATTGTTTTGTCTCCAGACTTTCATAAGAATTGGTGTAGCTTGATGAGTACCTGTCTCATCATTGAAGTTAAGCAATAATGGGCTACGTTTGTACTTGGATGGGTGACCATCTGAGTTCTGGGCCAGGTATGGGAATTTGTTTTTGTCGCCAGACTTTTATAAATTCTAGTGCACTACTTGTGTCTATGATGGCTGTGCAGCTCACGCATGTAGAGCAAAACTCTTTTCAGCCTTGTTATTTAGTAAAAAGGTGTGGTGGGTGAGTGGAAGGAATTGATATAATAAAAAGAAATTCATGCAGTAGGTAGTACTTCAAAAAGAGGAGTGGGGAGTGAGATAGTAGCAAGTGGAAGACTGACTGTCTAGTGTAATATATACGTGGGTTAACTTAAGGAGGTTTTTATAATATTTACAAAAATGAACTTCTGTCAATACCCTCCATCGTGCTGGAAGTTTCCTTGAAATGTGGGGTATGAGTGTATGGTGATGGGTCACTGGGGTCATCAGATGCGCATGAATCTATTTTGATTGGTAGTGTCAGTACAATTAACCCTTATAATGCTAAACATGGATACGTCTGGCTTTTACAGATCTTTCAGTGAAACTCGAGACAGATTTTTCCGCCTTTGAACCATTGTTATTTGAGGTCACAGGAAAAATTTTAAAACTGAATTTTCTTCTCTGTGTTCTCTATATGACAGGTGGAACAATAAAATGATCATTCTGTTTAATTCGGTATATTATGTGTCAATATTGCTTAAAAATTACAAAAGTATGAGATAACAAATATATATTTATCGAAATTGAATTTAAGTCACTTAAAATAACAAGTGTGAGAGGATTGCAGTCTGCCAGGGAGTGAGTACTATTAATGGTAATATAACAAAGAGCTTATTAATTAGGGACAGGACCATTTCAGAGAGCAGGAAACTTGGAGAGAAAGATTAAATTAAGCAGAGTAAGACAACAGCAAGTGAGCAAACAGAGAAAAAAGGCACATCTATGACTTCTGTAGCAAGAATTATTGTGAAAGGTCAAAACACAAAGTGAGACAACAGTAATTGTATATGTCTATGTATACTGTGGACTAGTGGGTAACATCCTTGACCCTAGTAAAACAGAAGACTTGGGGGGGGGGGGTTCATCACCAGCAGAGGAAGATGCATAGTGACTTAAATGACCACTTAAAATGGCAAGAATCCTGTTTGACTGGGTCCTGTATCCCCAATGGAAGACAAAAATGGTCATCCAATTAAGACGCTCGGTCTTTCAGTTGGGTAAATGGAAGTCACTTTAGCTTTTAATGTCCCACAGTAGGCATGGATCAAATAGCACTTTGATACCTGTAGTAACAGTAATTAGTGATAATAGACACACAAAATCAAGATACTTCCATGACCATTTACAGGTAAATTAGTCTGCGTTTTTATCACCATGCCAGCGCATATGTGCTAGTGTATGGCTAAATAGCCACACAGCAGTGAAATAAAGGGTGTCATGGCAACAGAAACTCAGTCTTCAGGTAAGGGAGTTATTATTAATAAACCGTAAGGTAGAAATATAAAATAAATTAATGTAAGTACATTGAGTGAGATGCATCCACTAGTTCTACCGGTAAAAGTTAATATTATTATTAAGAATTATTATTATTATTATTAAGAAAGACAAGACATGAACCAAGGAGGTAACAAAGTATCCATGTTGAGTGAATACACATCTGTAACTGCTTCTGGTAAGAGACTGAAAATATAATAGTTGAGTGAATACACATGAGCAACTGCTTCTGGTAAGACAGTGAAAATATTAGAATACAAAGGGAAAAGAAATAATATATAATTATTATAAAAGGTATGAAATAATAAAGGACATGCACACTGACTGAAATCTTGACTTATGTACATCCCAGACAGAAAGTGTTTGATATAAGGATAATAATCCACATTGTGATGCTTTTTGTATGGTAGCATAGTCACAAAGATTAACATAGACTGTTAAAAATGACAATTACATGTTAGAGTAAGAAATCTAAAATTCGCCAGGAATCTAACATTCGCCACCTCTAAAACCTTAGTTAATTTTATGAAGAAAATGATGTTTTTGTCTAAAAATTGGTATTTTTCAGTTCAGAAAGCCTTAATTTACTATACAGTCAACAAATCTCACCACAATGCATTTATTTTATTAGTATTTTGACATGTGGCGAATTTCAGATACGTGGCGAATTTTAGATTTCTTACTCTATTAGAGCAATTATTTCTGAAACTCAGATACATTTGAAATAATTTGATCTTAACTATTAGTTTAATTTTTATCCATAACAGACTTTTTATGTTATATGGAGACTATTAGATAGACATAATTTGCAATTTATTTTTATTTGCAAGTGTAGATAACATTAGACATACTAGTACGCAAAGCTTTAGTTGGTGTATAATTTATGTATATATATTTATACATTCATTTTTGTCACTATTTACTGCATATTGTCTTTTAAGGTGTTGTGCATATTTCTTTATGTCATATTTTTTTTTTGGTTTTCATTTTACAGAACTTTTCATTTATTTAGATATGAAATATTAATGTACAGGAAAAAGTGCATTCTACTAATTCGGCACCATGAGGGCATTAAGGTTTAAAAATTAGTGTTCTGGGAAAATAAAATAACATCAGATATCTTGCAGAACCAAATTTAAGAATTTTATGCCTTAACTTTAACAAATAAGCGTAGAGTCACACATTGATATATTGCCATTTGTCATTTCATCAAATGGACCACATTCTTGACTGAAGTATACAGCAAACTCCTTGACAATATTGCATGAATATGCTGCATAAATTATTTTGCAATATTTGCCTTGTTTATGTGCTTAAATGACAATAGTATTGTTATGGAAATTCAGTATCAGTATCAAAGGACAGTCTGGCTTCCCAATATATTGATATTTTTATGAAAAATAAAGAATTATTTAATATAATAAATGTAACCAATGGTACTCAGAATTCCTTGCAGTTTCTGCTGGGGTTTGTATTCAATGAAAAACACACTTAGGATGCGGAAAAGCCTCTATACTAATGCCAATGTTTCAGCTCTATACTTAAGTCCCAATGTTTCAGCACGATCCATATCTTCTATTGTTTCAGTCCGCACAAGTGCTGCTAGGTCTACTCGTTCACAAAGCGAGAATTTACGTCAGCCAAGCAGCCAACAGCACCAACGCCATGGCGACACATTTGGTGCCCCAACCCCCTTGTCCCCAGAAGGTACACAAGACACCCAGAATGCCTTTCATGTTTTTGGTTTTGTTTTCCTTTTTTTGCAGTTGTGCAGTGACATGATTTAAATGCCTTTTTCCATAGATGTGATCTGCGATTGTTCATCCTTTTTCTCTCTGTTTAAAGTACAACAAATTGTTTCTGCATTTTTGTTGTTGCAGTCTTACTTTTTCCTGACTTAACTGGACCAACCAGATTGTTTGCTAATTACTACAACTGATTATTTTCTTCATTTATATCTCTTTTATATGCATTCACTTAGTTTGGTCTGCTTTGTAGTTTAAACTAAAAATTACTCTTGGGTCTTCAAATGGATTCGCATTTCTATTAAGGCATGCTCCGAACATTTTAAGCCAGTCAGAATAAAGCATGCCACAGTTACATGGAGTAACTGGCTTTGCAGAGTATGCCTTATTGGATGTACAGGATCTGTGGGTATCTATATCCATGTGATGTCATGTCACTGTGTTATCTATCATATCTGTGTTACTATCAGACACTGATCATACTTGTAAGACTTGATAATAAAGTTTAAAAAAGCCATAAAATAACTGTAATGGACAATTTTGTAGACCTGTCAAAGGTTTTTTCAAGAATATTTTCCAATGATTTTTTGAAATATGCAACAGTTTGAAGACTGTTCCATAGTCCTTGAACTGCAAAATAAAATGATTTGCTACCAAAAGTAATCTTGATTTGTACTTCTGCAAGCAAAAGCCCTTAATGCTGTGTGAGTGATCTGACTTTTTGTAGTCTTTGGTCAAATCCATTGAATACTTTAAAAGTAATGAGTAGAAGGAATGTTGTCTGTCATCTGTGATATTCAAACTTTATATATTTGTAAATGTTGGTAAATATCAATTGGTATGCAAAAAATATGTTTGCAATTTGTTTGCAAATTATCCAGTACATAGCATGCATAATGCATCATAAACTTAATGTTATATCTAGACAAGACAAAAAAGCTTGTGTGACTGTGTTCAAAAGATATGGATTGAATCAAATACTTTGGTAAAAAAATTTATGAATCACTGAGTTGGTGATTTCAAATTGTCAACTGGCAAACAGGTAACTATGGAAAATGGCAGACTCACTTTAAGTTTGTAACATCCACTAAGCCTTTATTTTGGTTTTGAAAATTTCCAAGTGTATTTGCTGTGTTTTGCCAAGTTTTGCTGTTGTGAGGTGATGTATTTGCTTGCAGATTAAATTATTTTGTGTTTTAAGTTTTCATTTTAATTTACTTTGAACAGTAGACTCTGTATCAACTGACAATCCAAGACCAGCAGAAGCTGATTTCCTTTTTGTTTATATTTAAAGTGAAGACAGACAAAATTTGGTATACTGATGGCTTAAGATCTTCCTATGTTTACCTTTACTGTAACAATATCTAGAATTATATTAAACATTTTTGCTTCAAGTATTTGCCTGTTATAGTATAATTGAAATTAGTAGCTTTAGATAGCTTTAAAATATTTACTGTAATAATTATAAATATGAACTCTTGTTTTTATTTCACTGTTATTTCAATTTATATTGATGCTGATATTTTCAACTGAAGTTTTAAATAAGCTTAAATCTTTATTCTATAATCTTTATTTTTTTGGGCCTGAAACAATGTACATAATCAACTTAACGTGCCACAATTTAGTGGACGGATGTACAATTTTATAACAGACAAATTACAACATCCAAATCAATATAGTGACACTTCTGTCCACAAAAATCTTGAAGTCACTCAGGGTAAGCAACTGAACAGAAGATATCAGTTAAACATACATAGCAAAAAGTAAAATCTGATTTAATTCCAACTGACATTGTTGGCAAAGAAATTGTATCAAATTTTATCACCATTACAATCTTGTTGTAGACATTATTTGCTTCCCTTGTTTGATTTTCCAATAATCATTATTTATGTTACTATCAATGATGACAACAATATTCAACAACATTTAACACTCGTCGAAGTCAATCTGATGGCATATTTCTTGAGGTTCCCCACTTTGCTTCAGTTTTCAAGTCTCGAAAGCATTTTGGACTCAGTTTTGTGTATGACGCACCTATAATTTGGAATGACCTTCCTGATGAGGTCTGCTCTGCAAACTCACTTGTCTCTTTCAGGTCAAAGTTAAAGTCATACCTCTTTGGAAAAGCATACCCACCCTAAATTTCCAATCTCCTCCTGCTTTCTCTGCGGTGTTGACCCCTGCAATGTCTCTGGTTTATGAATATTGAACAATGTGTTTGTGTGATGCGCCTTAGAGTCTGTCTTTTGACAGAGATTAAGTGCTATAAAAGTGCTATTAGAATTAGAATTATTAGAATTAGAATTAAACCATATGGACCATTGTTGCTTAAATTTTCTCTTGTGTTGACAAATTTAGGATTTTATCACTTAGTTATTAGTTTTCAATCACACATTAATAGAATGTTGATTTATTTTCTTTCTACTTCCAGAAGCCCTAAAGATATACAGAAGTAAATTAAGTGCATTTGAACAACAGGAAGTGCTAGATTACCCAGAAGTCTACTTCCTGGGTTTGGAAGCCAAGAAATTGGATGGTGGAAGTGGAGCCTCCCAGAACAATGGATATGATGACGAAAATGGATCATATATCAAGGTAATGGTAACTCAAAGACATGTAATTTGGACTCCGTTAAGTAGATGTCTTTCACAAGAAGTAAGTACAGAGTAAGTACATATCACAACCCCGGAAGCCTTTTCCTTTTAACATTTTAGCCAGTGTACCAAGAATTACTGGTTAGGTAGATTAAATTTCTAGTTCTTGAGATTTACCGTTAGGGGGTTTAATTTTATTTGCCTCCCTTACCAAAATAGGGGGGGCTCGATGGTGTAGCAGTTAGAGTACTTGCCTTCAACCTCTGAGGTCACCGGTTTGAATCTCAGCCCAGGTGCTTCATGTTGGAAAGTTGGTAGTTACTTGCCAATGCCCAGTGGTTTACAGTGCAGAATCTTGACCTACTAGAATGCACTGGTTCCTCCACCCGTAAACTACCTGTCGCAATATGACCCTGGCTGTTGAACGCAACGTAAAACAAAAAAAAAATCTAAAATCCTTTACCAAACATGCCATCATTTGACATTCACTTTAATTTGGTATAAGTGTACTGAAGTAGGCAAATATTTTATTTCTGCAATGAAAATGTAAAGAATATTATGTAAAGGTAGTTATCCTTCCATACCACTGCAACTTTATATTATCAGAATTGTATGACTCTGTCTTTAATCTCAGATTTACATTTGAAATTACCCTGTATGTATATAATCTATTTGTTACAAGGACAAAGTAAGCAATAAAATGTATTTGTGGAAGGAAACTTAAACCAATCAGAATCACAGGGGCAGAGATTAATTGTTGGAATAGCCTTTAACTAACATGAATGTTTAACCCATTTTTGCCTTCACACTGTATAGGTGATAGGAGATCATCTAGCCTACAGGTATGAAGTGTTGGAGGTTCTGGGCAAAGGCTCCTTCGGTCAGGTGGTCAAAGTCTATGACCATAAGGTGGGACACCACACTGCAGTCAAAATCATCAGGAATAAAAAGAGGTAAGACTTGGACACTAGAACAAAAACAACAACAAAACAACAGGTTCTACCGCCAATCTACAGGTCTTGGTTGTTGTTGAAACAACAACAACATGAACAACAACAATATATATATATGTGTGTGGTATCAGTTAAAGCTTTGTATTACAGGTTCTACCACCACTCTATAGGTCTTGGTTGTTGTTCTGCCTTACTGCCACTGACATCTAAAATATAAAGCAAACTTAAAACTAGCTCTATGTAAGCCTAAAATCAACTTGCACTGATTCTACTTATACAGAATCTCCTGAATTTCTCCACAACCATATTGTCCATTTTGATGAATTGTGTGTGTTTTAAAAGCACATAATCCGAGCTTTCAGTGGTGTATAACACACCATTGTACACTCAGATAAAACTTTTATGTTTTTAAAAAAAAAATCAACACAATAATTCAATGGCCGTGTATTGGCCTAAATGTGAGGATTTTATTGGCTAAGGGTTTTAGATGGATGGACAGACTTTTGCATAAATTTTAGTATCAGTTACCATTTTGTGTTGCAGGTTCCACCACCAAGCATTAATAGAAGTGAAGATATTGGACTCACTGAGGAGAAAAGACAAAGACAACACATACAACATCATTCACATGGGAGAGTATTTCTACTTCAGAAATCACTTGTGTATCACCTTTGAACTCATGGGGTGAGTCACACTAAGTTCATGTGTATAAACTATATTTAGGTGTGTTGCTGAACTTTGGTAGTTGATTTTGAGTATAACTGGATACTGCTATGTGTTTAAGAGGACTACATTGTCTACATTTAGTTATTTATTTGGGTTTTAGCATCACTTTGAACACTGTATATATCATATCATGACAGGTAGTTTATGTGCAGAGAAACTGGTACATACAGTTGGTCAAGGTTCTACCGATCATCGGTAAGCAACTACCAACTTTGGCACAAAAGGTCTGGAGTTTGAACTGCAGACCTCAGAGGTGGGAGGCGAGTGTGTTACCACTTTGCCATCATGGTCCACATTGTTTACAAGCTTCTGAGAAGTGGTCGTCCTAGTTATATCAGTCCATTTCTGCTCCCCTGTAGCAGCAAATTCAACACAAAACAAGGAAGACTAGATCAAAGGTTTCAGCAGGTTCCTCAGTTTTGTCCATCCTTGCACAAATCTGAGAAACAGTTTGGTCATAGTTTTGCTTTGGATGCTTGTACAATCTGGAATGAAATGTCTGATGATATTTGTTCTGCTTCTTCTGCCACCTCTTTTAGGAGGAAACTCAGATATCATATTTGTTTACCGAAGCCTCTCCATCATAGCTTCTGACTTATCCACAGTCTCTCTGTGGAAACAACCATTGCTATGCCCATGAACTGATGAATTTGAATTCAGCCCATGGTTGTTGCACCTTAGAGTCCTCATTGAATTCAGAGATAAAGCACTATAAAAGTCTAGAACAGAATAGAATAATATAAATCATTGTTATAGGTGTTTCATGGGTAATACTTGAACTTCAGAACAGACTTGACTATATGTCATGCTAGAAGTCATGGTTTCACTTACAGTGATTGAGTTCAGGAAAATGAATTATTTTTGTGTGGAACTGAAACTTAGTGGGTTGTAGTCTACCTCCATTTCAGCATTGCCATGTTGAGACCTCTAAGGTGTGGATTATAATCCATGCTCCATCTCTGTGAAGGACATTTGTCTTGCTTGTTATAGTCCTCCTTATTTGTGTACTTCCAGCATGAATCTGTATGAACTGATCAAGAAGAACAACTTCCAGGGTTTCAGTATTGCCTTGATTCGCCGCTTTGCTTACTCCTTACTGCAGTGCCTCAAAGTATTACATAAAGAGAAGATCATACACTGTGACCTCAAACCTGTGAGTGCTTTATTTTATTTAAAATACTCTGTGACTTACACAATATATATATGTGTATATAGCACACTGGTGACCTCTATCATGTTAGTTATATATATATTTATTACATATTTTTTGCATAAAATTTGATTTTATAACAATTTAGTTTTAATAGATTGGGGTGTACATTAGTATATATTAGTGTATATGATTGTCTGTTATTTCTTGCTGTATAATTTTTTTATTTTTGCAGGAAAATATTTTGCTCAAACAACGGGGTCAGAGTTCGATAAAAGTCATTGACTTTGGTTCAAGTTGTTATGAACACCAAAGAGGTCAGTTTACCCGAGAATATATTCTTGTAAAAGTAAACCTATAAGTAAGACAAATATAGCTGACTGGTAACAAAATTGATTATTGGGATAAATTTGGTTTGTAGATGTTCTTCTGTTAATTCTTTTATCGATTTATCAATTCTAGACCAATGATTTTTATTGCCCAAACAAATACCATCTATTGTGAAACGGTAAACTTTTACTGATAAAATTGCAAACAAGAAACATGATATTTAAATACTGTAAGTTATGTATTTTAGGCTTCTTATTGTTCCTGGTTTTACTATTAAATAAATTGATATCACACAATTAACTGATAAAATGTTTAGCTGGATGATGAAAACCTTTTTAGGCGGGTTGTGTGTAACCAACCCGCCTATTAGATTGATGTGTCCGACATCCATCCACATTTTTCGTTTCCGGACTCTAACTCAAAAACGGTTTGTCCAATTGAATTCAAACTTGACAGGAAGATAGGTCACCATCATAGCTAGGTTCTTGTCGAAATTGGTGTAATTCTGTATGTTTGTTTGTCTGTTTTTTCTCCGTTTGTCCGTCCATCTGTCCATCCACATTTTCGTTTCCTGACTCTAACTCAAAAACGGTTTGTCCAATCGAATTCAAACTTGACAGGGACATAGATCACTATCATAGCTAGATTCCTTTCAAAATTGGTGTAATTCTGTTTGTTTGTTTGTCCGTTTTTTGTCCGTTTGTGTGTCCTCTCATCTGTCCGTCCACATTTTCGTTTCCCGACTCTAACTTGAAAGTGGTTTGTCCAATCAAATTCAAACTTGACAGGGACATAGATCACCATCATAGCTAGGTTCCTTTCAAAATTGGTGTAATTCTGTCTGTTCAGTTGTCTGTTTTTTGTCTGTTTGTCAAAATTTCCGTTTCCGGACTCTAACTCGAAAACGGTTTGTCCAATCGAATTCAAACTTTATAGGGAGATAGATCACCATCATAGCTAGGTTCCTTTTGAAATTGGTGTAATTCTGTGTGTTTGTTTGTCTGTTTTTTGTCCATTTGTCTGTTTGTCAACATTTCTGTTTCCGGATTCTAACTTGAAAATGCTTTGTCCAATCAAATTCAAACTTGACAGGGAGATAGATCACCATCATAGCTAGGTTCCTTTCAAAATTGGTGTAATTTTGTCCATTCGTTTATTTGTCAAGATTTCCGTTTCCGGACTCTAACTCGAAACGCTTTGTCCAATCGAATTCAAACTTGACAGGCAGATACATCACCATCATAGCTAAGTTGCTTTTGAAATTTGTGTAATTCCGTCCTTTCATTTGTCCGTTTATAGCATAGATACAATTATGTAACCTAGACTACAAGTTTTACATTTCTTAACACGTCTAACCTTAACTGGGTGACCTAACATTTCTTTCCTTGTTTCTAAATGTAATTACAGCAGTCGCTAACCTTATTGCTGCCTGCGCAACCCGCCTTTTGGGGCATCTTTGACCCTCTTGTCTGTTTCTGGTTTTAGTATACACCTACATTCAGAGTCGGTTTTACCGTTCACCAGAAGTGATCCTTGGCTTGCCCTACTCCATGCCCATTGACATGTGGTCATTTGGGTGTATTCTAGCAGAACTCTACACAGGTAATATAAAGTGTACTGCACATTCTTCACATGTGTGTAATATGAAACCAGAGGTAATCTACTCAGACTTCACATGTGTGTAATGTGAATCCACACAGGTAATGTGAATTGGACTGCAGTATGCAAGTATTGAAATACATCATGTGAATCGACCCAGGTAATGTAAATCAGACCTCATATTTCACAAATGTAAAGTTGGGGTTTTACGTCCCATTCAACAGCTAGGGTCATATTGAGACAAGTCCTCAGCATTGCCACTTGTGGGACTTGAACCCACAGAGGTGACAACCTATGATTAGATGCAAACTTGCTAACCAAGGCCATCAAGGACACAGGTTAGCCCCTTGCGTTAGAGCTGCTTCTATGAAAAACATCATTGGGTATACCCCATATTGTGCTTAATTGTGGATAAACCCAGCCAAATTTGTTATTTTTAGTGAGAATTGAGTGATTTATTTAACTTGCACTTAAAATCTATTGCATGTTAGGAATTTAACAATTAATACTTAATTTTAAGGGTTATCCCCCAATCACATAATTAAGCGTCCCGCAAGGGACGCTTGTTTGTGTATGGGAGAGCTTCTGGCTCCGCCGGCTCCGCCGGCTCCGGCGGCTCCGCCGGCTCCGCCGGCTCCGCCGGCTCCGCATTTTGTTTTCCTTATAACTCTGTAACCGTTAGGCGGATTCTTTTCAAATTTGGCAGGTTTAGGCAGTAGCCTTGGGGAATTTTTTTGAATATGCTGCAGTGACATTTCAACCAATCAGAGAGGTCACATGACCAAAAATGTCTTTTTTCGATGGGGAAGCTTGTCCGGATGATAACTTGAAAGGAATTTTATCAATTCACCTGAAACTTGGCAAATACATTCATTCTATTAAAATCTGGAAATCATTAGATTTTGGCATTGATTGGTCAAGAAATGGCCGAGTAATTAATGATTAATTAATTATTACGAATTTTCCAAATAAGGAAAACACAAAAATGCTTATATCTCGAAAACCGTGCTAGATAGAGCGATTTCGACGAAATTTTTGACCCGCAGGGTATCTCTGCGGAGTAGTTTTCCCAATTTTCAAAAAATTTTTGTCTCGCCCAAAATGGCGGCCATTTTGAATTTTCGAAATTTTCGCAAAAATTGCAAAACACAAAAATGCTTATATCTCGAAAACCGTGCTAGATAGAGCGATTTCGACGAAATTTTTGAGCCACAGGGTATCTCTGTAGAGTAGTTATCCCAATTTTGAAAAAATTTTTGTCTCGCCAAAAATGGCGGCCATTTTGAATTTTCGAATTTTTCGCAAAAATTGCAAAACACAAAAATGCTTATATCTCAAAAACCGTGCTAGATAGAGCAATTTCGACAAAATTTTTGACCCGCAGGATATCTCTGCGGAGTAGTTTTCCCAATTTTCAAAAAATTTTTGTCTCGCCAAAAATGGCGGCCATTTTGAATTTTCGCAAAAATTGCAAAACACAAAAATGCTTATATCTCGAAAACCGTGCTAGATAGAGCGATTTCGACGAAATTTTTGAGCCACAGGGTATCTCTGTAGAGTAGTTATCCCAATTTTGAAAAAATTTTTGTCTCGCCAAAAATGGCGGCCATTTTGAATTTTCGAATTTTTCGCAAAAATTGCAAAACACAAAAATGCTTATATCTCAAAAACCGTGCTAGATAGAGCAATTTCGACAAAATTTTTGACCCGCAGGATATCTCTGCGGAGTACTTTTCCCAATTTTCAAAAACTTTTTGTCTCGCCAAAAATGGCGGCCATTTTGAATTTTCGAAATTTTCGCAAAAATTGCAAAACACAAAAATGCTTATATCTCGAAAACCGTGCTAGATAGAGCGATTTCGACGAAATTTTTGACCCACAGGGTATCTCTGCAGAGTAGTTATCCCAATTTTGAAAAAATTTTTGTCTCGCCAAAAATGGCGGCCATTTTGAATTTTCGAATTTTTCGCAAAAATTGCAAAACATAAAAATGCTTATATCTCGAAAACCCTGCTAGATAGAGCGATTTCGACGAAATTTTTGACCCACAGGGTATCTCTGCAGATTAGCTGCCAATTTTCAAACAAAAAATTTCTCGCAAAAAATGGCGGCCATTTTGAATTTTCGAATTTTTCGCAAAATTGCAAAACACAAAAATGCTTATATCTCGAAAACCGTGCTAGATAGAGCGATTTCGACGAAATTTTTGACCCGCAGGGTATCTATGCAGAGTATCCATGCCAATTTTCAAAAAAATTTTGTCTTGCCAAAAATGGCGGCCATTTTGAATTTTCGAATTTTTGCGCAAAAATTGCAAAACACAAAAATGCTAATATTTCGAAAACCGTGCTACATAGAGCGATTTCAACAAAATTTTTTATCTTCAGGGTATCTCTGCAGAGCAGCTATCCCAAAGAGCTTTCACTTGGTGAAGTTTCAGACCCATAGCTAATTGCTCACCTACTCAAAAAGAGTAAATGCGAATTACCTCTAAAAGTATTGCAGATGGCCAATTTTTCTCAAATAACTCATTCACCTACTTTTGGAAGAGCTTTCACATGGTGAAGTTTCAGACCCATAGCCAATTACTCACCTACTCAAAATGAGTAAATGTGAATTATCTCTAAAAGTATTGCAGATAGCCAATTTTTCTCAAATAACTCTTTCACCTACTTTTGGGAGAGCTTTCACATGGTGAAGTTTCAGACCCATAGCTAATTATTTACCTACTCAAAATGAGTAAATGCTAATTATCTGTAAAAGTATTGCGGATACCCAATTTTTATCAAATAACTCATTCATCTACTTGTGGGAGAGCTTTCACATGGTGAAGTTTCAGACCCATAGCTAATTACTCACCTACTCAAAATGAGTAAATGCGAATTATCTCTAAAAGTATTGCAGATAGCCAATTTTTCTCAAATAACTCATTCACCTACTTTTGGGAGAGCTTTCACTTGGTGAAGTTTCAGACCCATAGCTAATTACTCACCTACTCAAAATGAGTAAATGCGAATTATCTCTAAAAGTATTGCAGATAGCCAATTTTTCTCAAATAACTCATTCACCTACTTTTGGGAGAGCTTTCACTTGGTGAAGTTTCAGACCCATAGCTAATTACTCACCTACTCAAAATGAGTAAATGCGAATTATCTCTAAAAGTATTGCAGATAGCCAATTTTTCTCAAATAACTCATTCACCTACTTTTGGGAGAGCTTTCACTTGGTGAAGTTTCAGACCCATAGCTAATTACTCACCTACTCAAAATGAGTAAATGTGAATTATCTCTAAAAGTATTGCAGATAGCCAATTTTTCTCAAATAACTCATTCACCTACTTTTGAGAGAGCTTTCACTTGGTGAAGTTTCAGACCCATAGCTAATTACTCACCTACTCAAAATGAGTAAATGTGAATTATCTCTAAAAGTATTGCAGATAGCCAATTCTTCTCAAATTAATCATTCACCTACTTTTGGGAGAGCTTTCACTTGGTGAAGTTTCAGACCCATAGCTAATTACTCACCTACTCAAAATGAGTAAATGCGAATTATCTCTAAAAGTATTGCAGATAGCCAATTTTTCTCAAATAACTCATTCACCTACTTTTGGGAGAGCTTTCACTCTGTGAAGTTTCAGACCCATAGCTAATTACTCACCTACTCAAAATGAGTAAATGCGAATTATCTGTAAAAGTATTGCAGATAGCCAATTTTTCTCAAATAACTCATTCACCTACTTTTGGCAGAGCTTTCACTCTGTGAAGTTTCAGACCCATAGCTAATTACTCACCTACTCAAAATGAGTAAATGTGAATTATCTCTAAAAGTATTGCAGATAGCCAATTTTTCTCAAATAACTCATTCACCTACTTTTGGGAGAGCTTTCACTTGGTGAAGTTTCAGACCCATAGCTAATTACTCACCTACTCAAAATGAGTAAATGCGAATTATCTCTAAAAGTATTGCAGATAGCCAATTTTTCTCAAATTAATCATTCACCTACTTTTGGGAGAGCTTTCACTTGGTGAAGTTTCACACCCATAGCTAATTACTCACCTACTCAAAATGAGTAAATGCGAATTATCTGTAAAAGTATTGCAGATAGCCAATTTTTCTCAAATAACTCATTCACCTACTTTTGGGAGAGCTTTCACTTGGTGAAGTTTCAGACCCATAGCTAATTACTCGTCTACTCAAAATGAGTAAATGCGAATTATCTCTAAAAGTATTGCAGATAGCCAATTTTTCTCAAATTAATCATTCACCTACTTTTGGGAGAGCTTTCACTTGGTGAAGTTTCAGACCCATAGCTAATTACTCGTCTACTCAAAATGAGTAAATGCGAATTATCTCTAAAAGTATTGCAGATAGCCAATTTTTCTCAAATAACTCATTCACCTACTTTTGGGAGAGCTTTCACTTGGTGAAGTTTCAGACCCATAGCTAATTACTCACCTACTCAAAATGAGTAAATGCGAATTATCTCTAAAAGTATTGCAGATAGCCAATTTTTCTCAAATAAATCCTTCACCTACTTTTGGGAGAGCTTTCACTTGGTGAAGTTTCAGACCCATAGCTAATTATTCACCTACTCAAAATGAGTAAATGTGAATTATCTCTAAAAGTATTGCAGATAGCCAATTTTTCTCAAATAACTCATTCACCTACTTTTGGGAGAGCTTTCACTCTGTGAAGTTTCAGACCCATAGCTATTTATTCACCTACTCAAAATGAGTAAATGCGAATTATCTCTAAAAGTATTGCAGATAGCCAATTTTTCTCAAATAACTCATTCACCTACTTGTGGGAGAGCTTTCACTTGGTGAAGTTTCAGACCCATAGATAATTATTCACCTACTCAAAATGAGTAAATGTGAATTATCTCTTAATAGTATTGCAGATAGCCAATTTTTCTCAAATAACTCATTCACCTACTTTTGGAAGACCTTTCACACACGAAAATGAAAAATTGTGAATATCTCGGAAAAGCTATTTATTCTGCTTTAATGCTCGGCGGGAGATACACACCACGGCAGTGGTCTTGACAAAAATTTTTGTCTCCCCAAAAATGGTGGCCATTTTGAATTTTGAAAGTTTTTGCAAAACACAAAAATGCTTATATCTCGAAAACCGTGCTATATGGAGTAAACTCAACAAAATTTTGGACCTGCTGGGTATCTCTGCAGAGTAGCCATGCCAATTTTTAAAATATTTTTGTCTCACCAAATATAGCGGACATTTTTAATTTTTTTATTTTTTGCAAAACACAAAAATGCTTATATCTTGAAAACCGTGCTAGATAGAGCAGACTGCGCTGACTTTGGTTGCCACAACAGTATAAGGCTAGAAACGAAGCATTTTCTTAATACTTTAGCACTCACCTTTATATCCTTTTCGGGACGCTTTGTTTTTGCTATGCAAAAACATTATCTTTTTTTTTTGCGAGCGATCCTCTAGTTTTACATGCTATGACAATATGATTCCTGTGTACACAGGTTACCCCCTGTTTCCCGGTGAGAATGAAGTAGAACAGCTTGCCTGTATCATGGAGGTAATGGGTTTGCCTCCACAGCATATCCTTGAACAGGCCACACGGCGAAGACTTTTCTTTGGTAAGAAAAATAAATTATACCCTACATAAACTGTAAAAATGAATTGAATGTTTTAACATTCTGTATCGGCAATTACAAACAAGTTGCTTAATCTGTATCGGCAATTACAAACAAGTGCTTAATGCCAAGTTAATGGCATGACATAGCATCTCAACAGACCACCACCACACCACAAATTACAGAGATAGAGTGAGAAATTTAAAATTTGCCAGGACTCTAAAATTCGCCACCTCTAAAACCCTAGTTAATTCTATGACGAAAATGATGCTTTGTCTTAAACTTGGTATATTTCAGTTCAAAAAGCCTTTATTTACTATACATTCAACAGAATTGCACCTCAATTCATTATTTGTATCCACCAGATAGCATCCGGATTTCGCTTCGTTACGCTGCCGCCGCCACCGCCGCCGCTGCAGTGTGTAGAGAGATTTCACCGTTACCGCTCTAACAAAAAAATATTATAGCTAGCCTTCTCAAATTTGCAGGATATATTCATAACCATTAAATCTTGCCTGGGAATATTTTTGGCCTCATTTGAAAAAACAAGATGGCTGCTACAGGTGTTTTTTCGACTTTCAGCGAAGAACTTTTGGTGGCCCTCTAGAGCAAAGGGTGTTATAGATAGAGTTCTCAAATTCGCAGGGTACGTTCCTCATTACAGAATCTTGACTGAGAATATTTTTGGCCTCATTTTGAAAAACAAGATGGCCGCCACTGGCATTTCTTTGTCAGTCATGAAAAGTGTATATATCTCCCTTATTATTGATCCTAGAGTTTTGGGATGGTAAACCAACCTCTAGGTAATCATGGGCTGAGAATCCTTTGGTGTGGTCAGATTTGACCTTGGACCCCTCCTTCAAGGTCAAACGAGGATACCCAAACTTAGAAGTGCTTATAGCTCACTTATTATTGGTCCTAGAGGTTTGTAATGTGAAACCAACCTATAGGAAATCATGGGCTAGGAATCTTTTGATATGGTCAGATTTGACCTTGGGTCCCTCCGTCAAGGTCAAACGACAATAGCCAAACTTAAAAGTGCTGATAACTTGCTTATTATTGGTCCTAGAGGTTTGCAATATGAAACCAAGTTATAGGAGGTCATGGGCTAGAATCTTCTGATGTATTCAGATTTGACCATGGGCCCCTCCTTCAAGGTCAAACGATGGTTCACTGGCTTTGGCGAGTTGTTTTTTCGGTGGATACAAATTCGCATTGGTTCTCCGATGCGTAGGTCTAGTTTTATTAGTATTTCCACATATGGTGAATATCAGATATGTGGCAAATTCTAGATTTCTTACTCGAAGTGATATGTCAGTGTAATTAATGAACCCTTTTGCTGAAAAAGTAACCATTCAGTTAACCTTTTCAGTTTATAACATGGTGGAGATTTACAATGTTAGTCAGAACTTTTGTTTTTCAAATATATCTGTATATTTCAGATCATTTCTGATCTTCAAATTTTACTCCAGATTATAAATTAAATGTGCTGCTGTTTTATACAGAAATGCATGATTTATTTTGTGAAATCTATAATGTATAATTAAAATAAATTAAAAACTGTCTACTAACTTACCATGTTTTATAATTGTCTCAAAGTGATGCATTTTAACTATCTTAAAATATTTCTCTATCTCATATTTAAAAAAAATTCCTGTTGATATAAAAGTTATAAAAACTGGACAACAAAATTACCAATGAAAAGCATACTGATGCTTACTTTTAACTGTATATACATGTATATCCTCTGTGGTGAAATTTCCGTTTTATTACTATTTGGTTATATTTTATCTAACATTTACCAAGTCATAAGCTACTCTAACTATTGTTTTCTTTAATTTTGAGCTTGGGTCCCTCAATATTTAAATTTATGGGGGCCATAATTAGAGAAGGAGCATTTATCACTGAAATGATAATACCATAATACCATATCTGATTAATACCTTGTAGATTCAAAAGGCACACCTCGGTGTATTACAAACAGTAAAGGTAAAAAGAGACGACCAAATTCCAAAGACTTGGCACAGGCTGTGAAAACCAGTGATACACTCTTCTTAGACTTCATCAAACGATGTCTTGAGTAAGTATATAATAACTTCAGATATACATACTGACTGCCTCCATATACATTAACCTCCTGGTTTTGATGAAATTTGTTTGGGTTAATTATGCCCCATACACACTACAGCCATTGATTGTACATGTTTTTTTAAGCGTCAGTAACAGTAGAATGTCAGTACTACAAATGTTGGTCCCCAGAAACAACCTCCATTAACCTCATCTCACCTTTGACAAAACAGCCAATACCATAACTCACGTTATGTCGCCGTATTACACCAAAAGACGACCGTGGACCACACCTTCGGTTACCATAGTCAGAAATAAATACACGCATGTGCAAAATTGTCTGCGCATGCTAACGGTACCAAAATCAGAGGCAGAAATTTTAAATGGTTTAAAACTGTAGGACTTGCAAGGTAATGGACGGTTTGCCACTGACTCGCAAGGTCACATACTGACACCAGATGGTGATCCAAGGAGAGGGACATTTCCCGAACATGGGTGATACCGCCTGTAGTATGAAAGGGGTATAAAACCCAAGAGATAGTTTAGTTTAAAACAGAAGGAAACAAGCCACTCAGTTCTAGTGGATAACACACTTGCCTAGGAACAAAGAGGATGTAGGTTCAAACCAAGATACAGACAGAAACATAATGGGTCAGGTAACCAATTAATATGGCGGTCCTCTGTCATTGAGTCCTATCCCCAGTGGCAGGCTAAAGAACCTCAGGGACATTGATAAATGATCATCCTATGGCCTCTGTCTTTCAGTTAGCTGAATGTCAGTCACTAATGCTTGGCCTGTACTTGCACAGCCAGGATGGGATATATAACACTTTGAGTCCTGGGCCCATATTCAGAAAGCCGATTAAGTTAAGCAAAAAATTAGCTAAACTTCTACAGAAAAATGGCATGGCTGATCTTTGGATTAAACTGGTATTCACAAACTTAAGCCAATTTTTGGATTAACTGCAGCAGATTCAGTTAATATATTTACTCCAAAAGTTAATCCACAAAGTACCTCAACTTCTTTGTGAATACCAACCTTAATCCTAAACCAGTTTTTGGATTAACTTGAGCTGACTTTTTGATTGTCTTTCACAAATCCACTGTGAATACAACCCTTGTAGTACAAGGAGATACTGCATGGAGTAAATATACAATACAAAATATACAATACAATACAGACAATCAAGTTTGGATAGTTCATACAATTGTGTTCATAAAATTGAATATTTGCATATTACAAAAGGTCATATAATAACACTGTCAGTCAATAGATGGTGTGTCTCCAGTGTGATCAAGTGATTGTATAATCTGTTGCATTGGTGAGTATGTGTCAGTTATTCCCTGTCAGAAATGGGTTCATTTTTATTAATATTCTAATTCTTACAGTTTCTCTTGTTCTTGGGATTAATTGTCACAAAAAATTAATTGAAAAAAATTCTTCAAATAAGGAAAATATCTCATAATAACAACATTGAAGATTTTGGGAATTTTAAAATTTTCAAATTATGAAAGACAAATTGGATACAATAATGTGTAGAAAACAGAAAATATCAATATTTTATTTATTTTTTTTTATTTATTTATCTATTTTTGATAAACATATAAATTACATAATACAACACACACTGTAACAACTACACACAAGACAATGTACACCTAGAAGAAGTGACTACTAAAAACATGAAGCAATACAAAATATCAATATTTGAATGATTATATCATGTTAAACATTCATACACAACAGAATTAACCAGAAAAAATTGGCATAAAATTTCCCCATATCTTACTAAAATTACCTTCCTTAAATTCCAGTTTGGCAGCATACTCCTGTTCCAAATATATTCTTTTCAAGAAAGTACAAAAACTAGGATAATTTAAAATATGATTTGATTTTGAAACTCGAAAAATATATAGCCTACGGCTTCTTCCCAGAATGAATAATAAGTGGTATCATCTTTAGTGTTCTGATTGAACAATATAGCATAAAAGTCTTTACTTCCTTTATTTGATTTACAAATGATTTTTATTTGATTCGGGATAGTTGGTTTTTTATGTTCTGTAGAAGCATTATTTTGTTTATTCAAGTAAGTTTTAACACAGGTAATGACTCTGTGGTATTCTAAAAAATTGGTTCTAATGTGATATACCATTTTAAAATCTTTTTGAGATATATAATTTCCATTTTCATATATCATATCAGCAATTGATATAATACCTTTGTTGTACCAATATGGTAAGAAAAGTTGTGTCTTAGATACCATTGGATTATTCCAAAGAGGTTCTGAAAGAAGATCATTAATATTTTTAATCGGGATGTTATTGATAAACTTACTCCAACAATACAGAGGTTCAGACCAGAATTTATTCATTGTTTTTCTAGCCATATTTAAAAATAATATGACCCAAGTAAAATAACTTTATTAATTGATCCTAGATAAATGCTGGCTATATTAGCCCATGGTGGTTCAAAATTGTAGTGTAACCTTCGTATCCAAGTTATCTTAATAGCAGATATTAATGTTCCAAGGTCTATCATGTTTAATCCACCATCAAAGTAATGTTTTGATAAGGTTTTCCTTTTTACCTTATCCGGTTTTCCACTCCAGATAAATTTATAGAACTTTGTTTCTAATTGTTTCAATATATCCTTTCCCGGTGAAGGCAATGACAGGAACAAGTGATTCAACTTGGACAGGGCCAAACTTTTAATCACGGTTATTTTACCTATTGGAGTTAAGTATCGGTGGCTCCAAAGATTTAAGAGTTTTTCAAGATTATTTATTGCAGGAAGATAGTTTAACTCAATCATATTTGATAAATCTACAGAAAATTTAATGCCCAGAAGAGTAAAATTACTAGCACCCCATATCAAATCTTTACCCACATCGAGTTTATCTTTAGAATGACGTTTTTTACCTATCCAAACTAGCTTGGTTTTATCCATATTTACCTTTAGACCAGACATATTACCAAATGCCTCTAAGACGTTGAGAGCGGCTAATAAGGTACTCCTGCTTCCATCTAAAATTAAGGTTGTATCATCGGCAAACTGTGAGATCTTAAATTCATTGCCATTCACTGAAATACCTTTCAAATTTTTATCATTTACAATTAAAAGAAACATTATTTGTGCACACAGGATAAACAAGTAAGCTGATATTGGATCACCCTGTCTACAACCACATTCTATATTAAAAAATTCAGATAATGTGCCATATTGAAGAATTGCAGCAGAAACATTATTGTGTTTAAGACTTTGATCCATTTACAAAAACTATCCTTAAAACCAAATATAGTTAGAATAGAGTAAAGAAATTTCCATGAAACAGAATCGAATGCTTTTTGAAAATCGATCAACATGAGCAAACCTGGTATTTGATTAGAATTTGCATAGTGAATTATATCATATATTAGACGAGCATTTTCTCCAATAAAGCGGTTGCTCATAAATCCTGATTGGGTATTTGAAATGAGATTATGTAGAACAGTTCGCAACCTTGCAGCGAGAGCAGATGAAGCAATCTTATATACTACTGATAGGAGCGAAATTGGTCTCCAGTTTTTTAAAAATTGTCTAGGTTTGTCACCTTTTGGGAGGCACAAAATAATACATTGCCTAAGAGAGATTGACATTTGTCCTGTATTGTAACCACAATTTAAAGATCTTAACACAAAAAACTTCAGTTTAGCCCAGAAAACCTTGAAAAAATTGGCAGGGAAGCCATCTATACCAGGACATTTTTGGTTCTTCATAGCTTTTAAAGCTTTACTTATTTCGTTAATTGTTAGACAGCCTTCTAGTGAGTTAGCATCATTTTCTGATAGCATTTTGAAACCACTTAAATTTTGCAGATCAATGTTTTATTTGTCATCAAGCATGAAGGTATTTTGTGTGGGAAGACTGTATTGAAAATACACCTTTGAGGAAATTTGAAAAAAATTCTTATATTCTTAAAGTATTTTCTTCTCAGTTTTTTTACATAGAAAATTTCTGAGAAAGTTCACATAATAAGAATATTCAAAGAATAAGAACGATAGTGAATATGGGCCGAGGTCCTCATAAATTGATTGGGTTAATTGAGTGGCATGTTTACTGTAAACAATTCAAAGGCCGCAGAAGTTTGTATAGTTTCTTTTTCTTGTCTGTGTGTTTGATTAGCTGGGACCCTGTCAAGCGTATGACCCCTGATGAAGCTTGTCAACATGACTGGATTAAGGAGGGCATGGTACACAGAACCCGTGTCATGAACCGCGGTCGTGAACACAGGCGCATAGAGAGGTCACATGACAAGGGTCAGGAGAATGAGGGTGGCTCACAGCCGCCACAAGGTCATGGCCAGACACAAGCTCAAACGGTACAGGATCCCTACAAGACTGCAGCACAGATGCCTAGAAAAGGTAGGGATTACCATGTTTTATAAACTGGAAAAGTAATATTCAAACATAATTAAAACCACAACCAGTCTGCAGCACAGATATTTAAAAACAGCAAGGGAGTAAATAATTGTTATGGTTAAGGTTAAAGTATAAGTTTACATCTCAAATATCTTCAATCTGTCTGTTGTAAATAGACTCTCCTTGTTTCAGAGAAGACGCGGGTAGAGGAGCAGTGGAGTCGCAGGGAGCGCAGTGTACAGCCCCAGAAAACAACAAACTCTGACAGACATAAAGAAGAGGAGGAGGTCTCTGTAACGTGTATGTGCAATTACATGAATAGTGAAATGGTCATCAGGTTTAATACTAATAATATATGAAAATAATATACAGTAGAACCTTGATTATTCGAACCCCATGGGAGACACACAATCTGGTCGGATAATCGAGGGGTTCGGATAGATGAAGGAACCTGAAATTCACGGTATATGGGTTACTGAGTGGGCGATAATTGAAGAAATGTTGTTTCTATGCAATAAACATAGATGTTGATGGTCATTGATAAAATAATTTAGTATATTTGTGTCATATAAGTGACCTTCAATTGTCGCTTATTTGCTCCATATCCATGGATATTATTATTTTTATTTAAAATATTACACAGACTTGAGCTGGGTGTGTTCAGTTGGTACTTGCATTGTTGACGTTTTAATTTTAGATTAACACTGTCCCGCATTTTGTCAATTGAAAAACTCCAGGAGATTATTTATTGTAAAACCCCAAGCGAACACGCCTTCAGTGATAGGTGTGTTTGGTTGGTAATGCATTGTTGACGTCTTTTTTTTTTAAACATGTTGTCAGTCCGTAAACCTACTCCGAGAGATTATAAATTGCGAAACCCAATCAAACACGCTTTCATTGATTAGCGCATTATCACAGAAGTTGTGTACTGGGGTCGTGTAATTCAATTAATCCTTCCCCTATTATAACAATGGTGATAAAGACCTAGAAGTTAGGCGTTTCTGTGAGTGGTACGTTTTATAAAGCACTAAAATTAATCGTTTCCGAGACTGTGTAAAATCCTGTATTATCGGTGCATTATATGTCGGGAGACAAGATTTCAGTTCGGTTAATCCAGAGATTTGGATAATAGAAGGCCGGATAATCGAGGTTCAACTGTACTTCCAAAAATCATCTGCTCCTTCTGCCATTGTCAACATTTGAAAATTTCATTTGAAATTTGTTCACAAATTTTAAAATTATTTTGCATCTAAAAAAAACAAAAAAAATTCCTGAATCCAGAGGGTAAAATCCTTTAAAGACTTTCTGGATCCATATGGTGATATGGATCTTCATTCCTCATATATTTTTTTCTGTACAGGTCTTTTGGGAAGTTTTCCTATTATGTCAGGTCTGTTACAGCTGTTACATTACTCTTGTTTCTGCTCATTTCCAGTGGCGTATTGTTAAACCCCTTAAAGACCCTTCTAGGTCAACCAGTAGTCGACAGTGAAGTGTGTTCATCAGTGCCATATCTGTCAACTGTGTGGTTACAATACTTTCTTAGCACTGTGTAATAAAAAATCTTGGTATCTTGGGATTCGTTTCTTAGGATATTATGTAGGAGTACATTACGGGTGTACATTACACTTGTGGTGTATTTTCTAGCTACTGGTGGTGTCTTCAAACTCTTCTGTCACAGAATTACCTTTAGTATGGTTGAATACTACTCCAATGGTAGTGAAGAGGTTAAATCTTACTTTTTCTCTTGTATCTTCTTGTTTCCAATTGCAGCATCAGTAAGACTACTCAGTTTGTGAAGCCATTTACATTTATCACATGACTTGTTTATTACTTGTTTCCAGTGGCGTCGGCACGGCGACCCAATGAGCGGCCGCCACCCACTGCAGCGACCACAGTGACCAACATGACAGAACAGTCAGTGGATGAATTTGACGGTGCAAAGGAAGCGCATAAAATGCACGCTGATGATAAGTTTCTGCCACCAATACGGCACTGATGAAGAGAATGTGTATATAATAGAGAGAACACCTGATAAATACTCCAGAAAAGCCACCTGTTAGGCCCTGTTTGCAAGAAAACTACATTATAATTACATTGAAATCAAGCTGGTATGTTGGAATCCATGCAGCAGACTTCCAGTTGCTGAGGCACCTGCATGCTAGGTTATATTATCCAGGCCTGCAATAAATTATACAGTTTACATTTTTGAAAATCTACTGAGTTACCCGTCACATATATAGGAAGTCACTTTTATGTATTAAAGGATATGATGATATGTCCCTAATGCTTAAATCCAATGTAATCTACTACTTTGCAGGCGCAATATCTTCCCAAAAAAGGGGAACTCAGTGCGCTAACTTAACAAAATCATTTATCATAAGGAGGGTCGAGGGAGGTTCAAGGTCAGTAGTCCGGAGTTGTGGGTGTGACCAGGAGGGAATGAGACTAAGTTGGGAAACTGGAATTGAAAAGGTGGGTTTTGAGATGTTTCCTGAAAGATGCAACAGAGGGGCTATTTCTTATTTGGAAGGGGAAGGAGTTCCAAAGAACCGTGGCATAGCAACTGAAAGAATTAGAAAAGTGTTTGATTGATTTATGAACTTTACAGTCAAAAGTGGGGGTATGGAGGAGTTTGAGTTTGGTGGTGCTTCGCCTTGTATTTCTGGTACTCATCATAACTCTGTGATGAAACTTTAATTTGGTGAAGAGGTTAAAATGTTCAGGTATAAGGTCCTTTTCAAAGCATTTTAGTGACATAAACAAATGTCTTTGGCAATGGATATATGGAGTAAAAACATGGAGTTAGAAAAGTGTATACTGCAACAAAATAGCTTCAGGACTTGTCCTCTTTTTGATTCTAAAAAGAGTGCATCAGCTCTGTTAAATGAGTAAGGTGTTCTATCTCCTCAAACAAAGGTATTTTTATTTTGAGATAAAAACATGAAATGCATCAATAATTTCATGAAGTTAGATTTAATTCCTGGAACAATAAACTTTATGAAATATAATGATACACTCAAATGAAAAAACTAACATATTCATGGAAAAAGCATATGATTTAGTTAATTTTATAAAATTTCTCATGTTTAATCCTATATCCACTTTTTCTTGCCAGAACCATATGTTTTCTGATTAGTCATTTGACATAGTTATGCATATATAATTTTGTTTAATTCACTGGAAAAACCTGCTTCCATGAAAGATGGTTATTCCTGGTAGATTACCAGGTATCCATAGTTGATTTCATTACTTTATGTAATGGTATTTTGCATGTCAAAATATTTTAAGTAACCTGGAAGTAATAGTTGTTGAAGAATGATTGTTTAATGGTGAAAGCTTATGGTTTTTGAAAAAAAAAGTCTTTTTCGATAAAAAGTGACTACAAAGTTATGTGCATAATTATGTGAAAAAAAAGAAAAAGCACCTTCAGGGGTTGAATGGAAAACTTAGGATGATTCTGTTCAATTTGTCAAAAAAAAATGAAACAAAAGAAAACCAGTTAAAGTATGATACTTCGAAAAATATATGGCTATGTTAAGTGGGTTTGTGATTTTTTCATTTTGTTTTGAAACATATTTTAATTTTCAGTTTTCATTAAGTTACATGAAAAATATTTTTCCAAATTAAATTTGGTAGAGCTCCCCCCTGAAGAAAACACCCTAATTATTTTGCCTTTTAGATTCTTTTAAAAGCTTAAAAGAATGTTTAAGCTGTAATATGTTTAAGCTTATAGCCTTTGAGGCATGGGAATCTTCAGAAGGTGCATAAATTTGGAGATGTTTTGTTCACTTGCCAATTATGAGCAACAGTTGTTGAATTATCTGAAAGTTATCAGTTTTTATTAATTACCTTCTGTTAAGTGGTAATGCTGTTTAATCTTATGATACAAGTTATTTCTGTTCCTCAGAGGAGTTTTTTTACAATGGT
Source organism: Sabellastarte sp. h YS-2021 (assembly GCA_964017235.1). Lineage (NCBI taxonomy): Eukaryota > Metazoa > Annelida > Polychaeta > Sabellida > Sabellidae > Sabellastarte > Sabellastarte sp. h YS-2021. Next base: position 49,259,760 of record OZ024936.1, on the reverse strand, counting down.
GAAATGTTAACCGTTGATTTCTATGCTTATTCTTCGGTTACAGAAGAATATTATGAAGCTGTGATCACATGATTAAGGCAAAATGCCTTTGATGTTTTTCCTCAACAAAACTATTGTTTTCAATTAACTGAAAATAGTCCACATCTTTCTTTGTATCGTTTCTCTAGATTAAGGCATGCCAGATACTTGATATTTCTGCTGTACATAATAATGGTTTAGTACATGCCATGACATTTTCTTTTAAGCTGCTTATGAGTTGTCTGTATTGATAAGTTTTCTGTCCGGGGGTGGTATTCCAAAAACAAATCTAACAATCTCAAACCCAAACTCACAGTCTGAAGCTCAAACTCAGTCCTACATAAGTATAAACTCAAATTTAGCTTTCTCAGGTATATGCTCAAACTCAAATTAAAACATGGTCAACCAAAATTAATGTAGCCATAATCTCAAACACTTAATATTTCTTTCATTCAAACTTTAATATAGTCCCTAAATATGGGGAGCATAAAACCCATGCAAGTTTAAGTATATAGTTACTTGAGAAATGAACTGAGATACGATTTAAACCCTAAATTATAGGAATTATATTTGACTGTTTGAGATTAAGTTTGAGATATTTTATGATTAATTGCCCTGGTAACCTCTGCTGGTTAAGGGAAGGCATGGTTGCACAGTAAGTACCACACTTTTCTCCCATAGTGGATGATAGATCATTAGTTTAAATCCTGGTCTCGAGCTTAAGTGGGAAAGTGGATAGTTCCCTACCAGTGCCCAATGGTTTTGAATGCAGAAGCTTCACCTTTCGTCCAACCCTTCAACTATGCATCATGGTATGAACTATACAATGAACTTTGAGTAACGTTAAACCCAAATTCATCAATCATTTTATCACATCATCAAGAATATAGTCATTTGTGAGTCTTTTCCACAAGAATCTTGTATAATTATGCCATCCACATTTATTCAACCTGAAAGTGTTAATGATGTTGAAATTATTGTACTATTGGTTTCAGCGGTCCTTGCTTGTCCAACAGATGTATAATCGTGGAACAAAGATTTTCAACATTAAATGCAGTAGAATCTGTAGATATTAAGCATTATCTGAGTATTATTATTATTATTATTATATTAAATAAGCTGCATCCTATAAATGTTAATTATACACTGTGTAAAACTATTCATTATATGTTTTATTGTTCAATTATACCTGCTTTAAGTTATATTTAGCTATATTTAGACATATCGTGTATTGATTAAGTATCCTATTCTTGCCTTGTATTCAGTTTTTCTGTACATTTATGCTTATCTAGACACTGTGGCTTATTGGCCACTTCATGTACTGGTTTTGATTTTCCTTGCTAAGACAGCTGGTCACTGGGCCTATATTCAGTAGAGTAAGAAATCTAAAATTCGCCAGGAATCTAAAATTCGCCACCTATAAAACCTTAGTTAATTTTATGAAGAAAATGATGTTTTTGTCCAAAAATTGGTATTTTTCAGTTCAAAAAGCCTTAATTTACTATACAGTCAACAAATCTCGCCTCAATTCATTTATTTTATTAGTATTTTCACATGTGGCGAATTTCAGATATGTGGCGAATTTTAGATTTCTTACTCTAACATTCTTATTTTTAGAATAATGCTTAGAATTTTCTAAGAAAAAAACCATTTCGGTGGAAAAATTTTCTTCGAGTAAGAAAAAGTTTTAGGTATAAGATTCCCTAGAGTCATCAGTACTTTTGGACTTCTAAAGGCACTAAACGTAAATTGTATGCAGTAGCTTTGTGAAAAACAGACTAGTATAGTATTTTAGTTGTTGATTTTTTTTCGGGCAAAATAATCGGGCAAAATCACATTAGTTACCAAAACTTGACCATTGAAAGTCATAACAAGCACAGTCACACAACAGTAAGGACCTGCTATTGGGAGTCGTAATGATATTTGCCACGTTCCTTTTATTTATATTTTAGTTGTTGATCAGTACGAGGAATTATTTGTACGAAAAAAAAAAATTGGAAATTTTGCACAATTGTAGTTTCTGGAAATTTTTCTTCAAATTTACTTTTTCTAAGATATTGCCTATAACCTAAGAAAATTCTTTTGTTGTAAGAACTAGAATCTTATGGAATGTGGGTCCGAAACTGTTATTTACAATAAACATACCTTGGTGTATGTTTTTGTACAGACAAAGTTACAATCAGTGATTCACAATTAGTGAGGGCAACTTACATTGTATGCCCATATGGGTTACATGATTTCAATAAATATTCAAGCATTGTTCTCAAAATCTGAAAATTACCTTTTCTCAAGTGATTTTTTTCTCTCATAAAGTGAAAATTGCTTATTTACATAATGTCAATCACATATCCTGTTTAGACCTAGTATATAGTATAAAGCTCACAAAATTATATTATGTCATGAAAACATTGACAACAGTATAAGCATAGTAGAGCTCAGAAGACAACGGCACAAACCATATTGAATAATAGTATAAAACTACAGCCACTTGTCGATATCCTAATTAAGGTATAGCTGCTCCTCACCCTAACTGTGGATCCCCGATTGTAGATCACCTAGTTAATGAAAATGTAGATTTATGCTGTAACATAATGCAATTGCTTTCAAGTTATTCTCAATTTTTTACTTCTTAACATATTTCAATTCCAAAAGTTATTTTTGGAGTAGATACATTAGCTTATTTTATTTGAAAGATTTGCCTATCAGTATTTTGCTATAAATAAATTTTATTGTATTTATGTCAATTATATTTGATGTATTATCAGATGTTCATAGTGTGATGGATGAATCTATTTATGAAGCTATGTTTATAATATTCTTTGTGTGACAATGTACATAATGTTATATTTATCATAATGATCTCAGAATTTTTACATTATTACCCTCAGACCAAAAAGAGGAGGTAGGGTGAGATTATTGTTATCGTGCCCACTTGTCTGTGTTTCTGTGCACATAACTTGAAAAGCTATACATTAAATCAGGGTTGTAATTTTACACAAGGATCTGTGGTTTGGTAATCCTCAAAGTTGATTTGGACCAATAAACACAAAATCCATTTCAGCAGTACATGTGGGCAAAGGTTTGTATGTACTCTGACACTGCTTAATTCATGCATTATATGGCAAGAGATTTTTGATCAGTTTACAAAGCCAACCAATGGTCTGTTGTTATTTCAAAGCCAATTAAGTGAAAATAGTCCAAAATATAGCCTGACCTATTTGTATATTAGAAATGCTATTAAAAACCGACTTAGTCAGCTTTGATAAATAATTTCTTGGGCTAATGTGAAATTTGAAAAATTTAAGTGTTAATCTGAAATTTTATGACAAAATGTCTACCATTTCTCAAACAACTGCTTTTTGCTTGTTCCAACTCGCAGGCTAACACAGACCTACAATTTTTAGGTTTCATAACAATCTCAACCATACCATCAAGTACAGTTTCTATTCTGATACCAATATAGGGCACAAGCCCATTTCTTGGGTTAAGTGCAGTTTCAGACAGTACAGGCAGATTGAATCAAATGTATTTCTGTGAATTAACGGAGATGTTCGATTATTTTCTTACTGTGAAAATGTGACATTAGTAGTTTGTTTAAACTACTTTTTTCTAAAAATATATTCATAAACAGTGTTCTTTCTGTGATTTTGACATTTTCAATGTATTTCATCTAGACTATAATAATATATGTTATAAATACCTTGAGAATACATTGAATTTTTTCTTGTGTTTTCTGTATTTACATAATACCGTTATTATTTTGCATTCTTGTAGATGTTTTGTTTTAGTAAAAGTCCCTAGTTACCTAGTTATCTGGTGTTTTTGTGGAGTGGCAGTTTTATGTTGAATTTGAAGATTGAAAACTGTGACATACAACAGAGAAAGAAATGTGAAATTTTACATAGTATTATCAAAATCGCCACAGTATGTAGAATTTTTCAGCGAGAACCCCCCCCGCCCCACTTCTATTTGCTTGATTTCTGGGATACTGTTTAGACATTTGTGATTTATCAAACTGTGATTAGGTCTCCACTATCCATCGATCCAAAAATTAGTTGCACAAATTTTGATCGTTTTGTCTCTAACTTTGAGGGATCCCCCCCCCCCTCCCCCCCCAGTGGTGATTTTCATATACTTGGCCAAATTTCACATTTCTGATCTATCTCCATGTTTTTTGTTATCTCACTATAAATAGCCTATAAGTCATTGTTACTAGCTCTGACTGGGCCTCACTGTGCTCGGGCATTATTTGAATTTTTACTGGGCATAAATAGTGTCACAAATGCCCAAGCATGAGGTATTTATTGCTACATAAAGGAAACACTGAGTCTCCCTATTTTCCTTTGAACTATCAGAAATTCTTGTGAAGTTAATGATTTTTATGAATTTTTTTTTTTGGAACAATTTATTTTTAAATCTGTTTTGTAAAATTACAGTGAATCATTATTCTAATTGTCTTTATTTTAAAACATATCCTCACTGAAAGTTACAGTTTGCTACACAGTTTTCCCACTAAATTGATTAATCTACAAGACTAGTTGTGTATCAGTATTGCTTATGTGTTATCAAACATTGTATTTGCGTTTTTTTAAAAGTCAGTATTACCTGTATTTACCTACAGACACTTTATTATTTGTAGATTTCATACCTTCATAGACAAAAGTATAAATTTTGTTTTTAATGTGTCCTGATGAATTGTCAGTTTTCACTTTCATGATAATATTTTCCTGGAAGTATAATTTACAGAATGGTTGCTTTCTTCTGAAGAGGTTACTTATTCTAGGGAGATTCTCGTGACAGAATACCAATCTATCAACCTATAGGGTGGACCATTACATTGCAAATTTAATAAGTAAATTAAATTTTTATAAGTTAATACCCTATCCAATGGACAATTGCTAAACCGGTCGGCGCAGACCGGCCCGCCAAACGCCAGAAAAAGATGTCCTGTGTTTCCACCGGCTGGTCGGTCCCCGTACTGTGCATTCGCCAGGTGGCGCATGGTATTTACTTCCTGTCTAGACAACATGACGTCATAGCATCTTTTTCGTTGTCTAACACTATTAGACCCCTAGTAAGCTGATAGCGGGGTCGGTGGGAGGGTCTTGTGTGTCCATTGGATAGGGTATTAACTTATAAAAATTTAATTTACTTATTAAATTTGCAATTTTATTACGTTAATACATCCTATCCAATGGACAATTGCTGAATAACTACCGCTTGGTCGGCGGGTAAATTACTAGGGACTTATGTGAACTCACAAGTAATAGCAAATTTTAACCTACGGTCTAGGCTGACTTCGTCAGGAGACCTATAGGTCCAGGCCTGGGTTGACTTTAAGGTAAGGAAACCCTGTAAGGCCATGGTCGGTTGCCAGCAGCCGGTTACCCGGGGTTATACCGCTGTCGCCCCCCCTTTTTTGTAGACCTGCTCTGAGGTAGGGGAAGAGAGGGATGAGTTCAGTCCCAGAATGCAAATAAGCCTCCCAAAGGAAGCACGCCACACTTAATCCTTATGTACATGAAGAACTGTTATGCACATATAAAAATCTCCTCAATCTAAGGGCCACTTGTGGATCTGCTGAGCAGCCACTACCGAGCCCAATTGGTAAAGCTCTGAATCAGCCCAAGCCCCGCCCTTCATATAGAACAGTGTGAAGGTATTGTGACTTCAGTGGCAGGCTGACAAGATTGGATCTAAGGAGACTCCCGACTGGAAGACCTTAAAAGCAGCAAAGGCCCTGACATCATGGGCTTTAACCTGATGTTAAATGTGGGCCTCCTGGTCAGAGAGCTCATAACATAGGATCACAGTCTGCTTGATCCAAGAGGAGATAGTGGCAGGTGAGATGTCTTTGTTGAAAACCTTTCTTAAAGGAGACAAAAACCACCTCCTTATTCTGCCTGATGTCCGAGGTCCTGTCCAAATAGTAGCACAATGCTCTGACCGGACAGAGGGACCTGTCAGACTTGAGGGATCTATCCAGAGTCGGGGCCAGGGCTGTTATAACCCCAGGGGCCACACTGGACACTCTATGGCCAGCTGATTCTAGGATAGAAAGCTGGGTGATGGATACAGGGACACCTTTGACCAATCGGATTGGTGTCCAATATATCAGTTTTGCCAGGCATGAATCTCACTTTTGCACTTGCCCGACCCAAGGGCCAAGAGGAATACCGTCTTGAAGGTCAAATGCTTCAAGGGGGGCCTCCTTGATTGGATCAAATGGATTCTTAGCTGGTGCACGGCCAGTAAGAAGTTCCAGGAGGGTATGCCACTCCTGCCTCTGGGTCTGTCTCTGAGGAAACTATCCAGGAGACGAGTGAGATTTTCGTCCTTACTGATGTTGAAGGGTGAATTTCCAGTTTATCAACAATGGGTGACCTATAACCATCAATGGTGTTGGGCTGTTTGCCAAGCATGTATCTCACTTCTACGCTTGCCCGAACCCAGGGCCAAGAGGAAAACTGCCTTGAAGGTCAAATGCTTCAAGGAGGCCTTTAATTGGTTGACAATGAACCTTGTCAGCTGGTGCAAAAACCAGGGAGAGGTTCCAGGAGGGGGTTCCCCTCCGGCCTTTGGGTCTGTCTCAGTGGAAGCTATCCAGGAGACGAGTGAAATTTTCATCCTTACTAACATTGATGGGCAAATTCTAGACTATCAGCAATGGCTGACCTGTAACCATCAATGGTACTGGGCTGCAACTTCCTGTCCTGAAACAGGTACCTAAGGAAGTAAACAACTGACTTAACAGGTGGTGCCCGAAGTTCACCTGATGAATGATACATCACTTGGTAAAAAATGACCCATTTGCCTCATAGACTGATCTGATTGACCCCCCTTTGAGGAGCCTCAATTCTTGCTGCCACTGCCTCAGACAAGTCCTGCTCCTCGATTGCTGAGGCTCTAGGAGCCCTGCATGGAGACTAAGATTTGTCAGATTTCTGTGAGGGATCTGATCGAATGGCTGTGAACAAGCTGGAGAGATTGGGCAGGCTCAGTGGGATGTGGCTGGACATGGCCACTAGATCCCAAAACCAAAGTATGTTGGGCCACCCCAGAGCAATCAGAATGATTCTCTTACATGGGGAGTTTTGCAACTTCTCCACCACTTTGCCCAATATGGCTGATGGTGAGAAGGTGTATGCTTTTAGATCCTACCATGGCCGACTGAGCACATCCACTGCTGTGGCCAGGGGATCCGGTACCAGTGACACAAAACAGAGGCGACTTGTTGTTGAACCTCGTGGCAAATAAGTTTATTTTGGGCTGGTGCCACCTACTGCATAGAGTGGAAGACCTCTGGAAGGAGAAACCACTGTTGGGATGGTCTGGCCTAGCCTGGACAGCCTGTCTGCTACCATATTAGGCCGGCCTGGAATGTGTCGTGCTTTAGAGTCACTTGTTTCCTGGTACACCAGGTCAAGATTCTCCATAGTAGGGCACAAAGTGGGCCCGACCTCATTCCTCCTTCCTTTATGTATGACACTACTGTGGTGTTGTCAGTTGCTACAAGTACTATCTTGTTGAGCAAAGGTCGTGGAACTCTTTTAAAGCCAGAAAGGCTGCTTTAAGTTCTAGATAGTTTATATATATCTGGCTTCCCGGAGGGGATCAGGTTGCTCTTACCAAGTGCTCATCTAAGTGAGCGCCCCACCCTTCTATTGATGCGTCTGTAAATATTTGCAGAGCATGTTTTATTGGGTGTAATGGTTGGCCTGTAAGTGCATTGTCTTCCTTCAGCCGCCATTGTAAATGGGGGTGCAGGGACCTGGGGACTTGGATCACCTTTTGCAGTGATTCTGGATACCCTCCAGTTGTTTTTGAGATGCCACTGTATGGGTCTCATATGAAGTCTGCCTAGATTAACATACTTTTCTGTAGATGTTAGTAACCTATCAAGGACATGAATTCCCGGACCGGGCAAGCCGGTAGGGATATCAGTTTTAACAGTCTCTTGAAGGTTCTGTCACCAGTCCAGAGTCGGTCGGAACCGATCAGACCTGAAGTCGAACTGGTAGCCTACAAAAATGAAGTCTTGTTTGGGCTCCAGCTCTGATTTCTCTAAGTTCACGAGCCAACCTAGTTGCTGACACATTATTTACTAGGTCCTGTGAATGTTGGAGACAAGCCTGGTGGGAGCTGGCTGTCACCAACCAGTCGTCTAGGTACTGGTGGCTTCTTAAATCCTTGTGTATGGCCATCAATTTCACCTGCTTTGGTATCACGGTGAACTCTAGAGGTGCTGTGGACAAACCGAATGGCAGGGCCTTGAACTGGTATGCCCGACCTTGGATGTGAAATCTCAGGCATTTCCTGGATTGTTCTTGTATAGGTATATGGACGTATGTGTCCCTCCTTCAACATTTGTACTACCTAGGGTCCAGTCCCCAAGGCTTCCTAAGTTCCCAAAAAGGGCTTAGTCTGGACCCTATAGGCAGATTGTGTGCCACATTTGGGACATTTGGGTATTCTGACAAACATTTTCTGTCCCTCCGGACACTGGTCCGGTCTGGTGACAATGATCCAGATTAACAGTCTCTCTGTTCTTATTGTGGTCTGGTGGGGCTGACACAACTTTTCACATTAATAGACTCTTCGCCCCGGGCCGGCAGCCTGCAAGGTGCAGCATTTACAGAGCAATTGTCATTTGTGAGATGTCTGACCCCTGGCCGGACATGATGACAAAATTTATTATCTCTCCAGTCAAGTCCAGCACCGATAACAGGTTTTTTTTTTTTTTGTTTTTTTTTTGAGAGGTGTGATAAGGGAAGGTTGCCTGGCAGTAGCTTGGGACACTGTCATATCACTGTCATATCACCAAGCCCACTGACTGGTCTAAGAATTCTATGTAACCAGATTTACCTTAGGCAACTCTGTCCGGTACCAGGACTCCATATCCGGTACTTTACTGTAACCAGTAATTCTTTGTAACCGGCAAAAAACTGGCAGGCTGGGTAGCCAGCACCCTGTTAGTATACTTTGTAACCGGTAGGTTGAAGCAAGTGCACAAGGCTGTGTAGCTAGTACCAGCCGGCACACTCTGTAACCAGTTGTTGAAGCAAGTGTATAGGGCTGTGTAGCCAGTACCAGTCGGTACACTCTGGAAGTAGTTGTTGAAGAAGGCTGTGTAGCCAGTACCAGCCGGTACACTCTGTAACCAGTGGTTGAAGCAAGTGTATAGGGCTGTGTAGCCAGTACCAGTCGGTACACTCTGTAAGCAGTTGTTGAAGAAGGCTGTGTAGGCAGTACCGACCAGTACACTCTGTAGCCAGTTGAAACAAGTGTACAGGGCTGTGTACCCAGTACCAGCGGGTACACTCTGTACCTAGTTGTTGAAGTAAGTGTACAAGGCTGTGTAGCCAGTACTAGTTGTTGAAGCAAGGGTACAAGGCTGTGTAGCCAGTACCAGCCGGTACACTCTGTAACCAGTGGTTGAAGCAAGTGTACAGGGCTGTGTAGCCAGTACCAGTCGGTACACTCTGTAAGCAGTTGTTGAAGACAATTTAACAACTATCTTCTGTGTTGAATTCAGCTTGCTGTAGGTTTCCTCCATTAATTGAAGTATTTCTTAAATCGCATGTCTTGTTTGAAGATTTGACAGTTGCTGGGAAAGCCCTTGTAATCTATTTTTAGAAACACTTGGTATTCGGTGTGTCACGTGACCAGCCTGCTGGTCGGGAAAGACACGCGATTGGCTGATTTGATTGGAGTTCGTCAGTTGCCACGTTCTTTTGTGATAATTAAACATGCAAATGCGCAGTATACTGCTCATCCACAAACCCCACTACTGACAACGAAGGTCGGTTCATGAGAGAAGGACTGGTATCGCAGTAGATGGAAGTTGTGAAGAACGCAGTTCCGACCTTACTGGTCGGTGAAAACACGTGACCAGCTTCGTGATTTGGTCGGAAGGACACGCGATTGGCTAACTGGAGATGACCTCAGTATTCGCGTTTTTTGTGTGATGCTTTACCAGCAAGTTTACAGTCCACAAAACCCCACTACCGACAACAAGGTCGGGTCTGTAAAGCAGGGACTGTAGTCACAGTAGACGTGAGTTCTGAAGAACGCACTTCCGACCTTCCTGGTCGGTGAAAACACGTGACCTGCTTCGTGATTGGTCGGAAAGACACGCGATTGGCTGACTGGATATGACGTCAGAGGTCGCGTTCTTTTGAGCTGGCCGGCCGGCTGATGCTTTTAAAGCAGAGAAGCCTGGGCCAGTGCACTCTGTAGATGAAGTCCTGGCCGGTCTGAAGTCGACTCTTCTTTTCAGCCGGCTGTACACTCAAACCAGTTTCCTGGCCATCCACCTCCCTTACTACCGACACAAGTGCCAGGTCCACAAGGGAGGGACTGAGAGTGATTAAAGATGAAGTTCCTTCTATGTAAATACTAGGTGAGGTCGGCTGAACATGAGCTTGCCGGTCGACTAATGCTTTACAGCAAAGATGTCTGGACCAGTGTTGCTCTGAAGAAATCTGAAGAATTCATCTCTTGCTGCTGATGTACATATATATATAAGCTTACCGGTCGACTAATGCTTTAAAGCAAAGATGTCTGGACCAGTGCGCTCTGAAGAAATCTGAAGAATTCACCTATTGCTTCTGATGAAAAAACACTAAATACTCGAGCTAGGCTGGTGTGACTGATGCTTTACAGCAGAGAAGTCGGTACCAGTGCGCTCTGAAGAATACACCTCTTGGGGATTTCCTTCTATTTGCAGTGTTCAAAACTACGTAGATTGAGGTTTTCCGTGATTTCTATATGTAGTACTAGAAAAGACGTTTCTATGGTGATTGAACTGGAAGTTACAGAGGGTACATTCAACAAACGAACATGGATAACAATACCTGTAAGTAGTATATCCATTATCCTTAATATAGTCGATCTGCCCCTAACAACACCATGGTTGAATGGGAGGAAACTAGAAAAAAATGGCTGCCTTCATATTCCTCGTCGATTACTGCCCTATCATCAACACTAAATTGAGTCAGCTAGGGAGCGTTTCCAGCAGATTTCTTAAGGTATATCTGTGCTTGATATGAAGATAACATTTCTACACTAAAATATTCCCAAATAAGGTCGAAAATCCGTCATAATGCACACTTTCCTTTTAAAACTCTGGAGATGTTGAAAACACGTCTGCACAGTACACGCACCAAACGAAAAAGATGCTATGACGTCATGTTGTCTAGACAGGAAGTAAATACCATGCGCCACCTGGCGAATGCACAGTACGGGGACCGGCCAGCCGGTGGAAACACAGGACGTCTTTTTCTGGCGTTTGGCGGGCCGGTCTGCGCCGACCGGTTTAGCAATTGTCCATTGGATAGGATGTATTAACGCAATAAAATGAAAATTTTTGCCTCATCCAATCAGATTCACTGACACAGCTGTGTCGTATTAGAATACAGGATATAACTGGTTTCAGTCACAGGCTATAGACTTCTTTCAAATGTTCTTTATGTCATACTTTGAACTGAATTTTGTCTGTCATATCTAATCTAATCTAATAAGTACTTTTACAGGACTTAAAGGGGCCACAGTGGCAGAGTGGCAACACTCACCTTCCACCTGTGAAGCCGGGGTTCTGTTCCTGGCACGGCCTCAAGTGAGAAAGCTGGTAGTTGCTTGCCGTTGGTCGGCAGTTTACAGTACAGAACCCTGTCGAACTATATGTACTGGTTTCCTCTGCCCTTCCAACTACCCGTTGTGATATGACCTGTACAGTGTTGAAAGCGACGTAAAACCCCAAATAAATAAATAAATAAAATGTTGTTGTAGAGTAAGAAATCTAAAATTCGCCACCTCTAAAACCTTAGTTAATTTTATGAAGAAAATGATGTTTTTGTCTAAAAATTGGTATTTTTCAGTTCAAAAAACCTTAATTTATTATACAGTCAACAAATCTCACGATTCATTTGTTTTATTAGTATTGTCACCTGTGGCGAATTTCAGATATGTGGCGAATTTTAGATTTCTTACTATACATGTAATTGTTAATAGCATTACTGTGATGAGTTTTTGTGTAACATACTGGTTTATTGTTGTGATATCATGACCTTACAGTCATTTATATTGTCAAAGTATTGTGACTTGATTAAATGCTACTGAAGATTTAGCATGTTTTTGTTTCTACTGTTGAATTAATGCCTCGACAGCATATGGTTTCACATTGATATCAAAAACCGACAAGTACTTGAAGAGTGCAGACCTCCACCAGGGAGCATTTCCCCAAAATTCGGGTTTATTTTGTATCCAAAATATGATCCTGATCTTAAACAAAATTGAATCGCCCTTTCCTTTGTTTAGGCTCTACTCATATAAAAGATTTCATCCAATCAGTTTATTCCTTCTGGAGTTATCGCAAACACTGACGCAACCAAAACCATTACCTTCAGGTGGAGGCTAGCAAGTAATAATCTGAAACCTGATATTGTCTTATAATATGCGTACATCAGGAAATAACTACAGACACCCATGGACAGTGAATCGGACAGTACAGCGGTGTCAGACAGCAATATAAATTGTACTAGAGTTCTCTTTAAAAGCATATGTGAACACATACATACTCTTTGTGTTTTTATATTGTTGCTGTATGTATTTCAACACCAATATTCAATAAAAATGCATCTTTCCCTATATATCTTGGTGTCTGACATGACTGTCCTGTCTGATTCACTGTCCACTGGTTTAGTGCAGACATTTAATTAGTTCACAGTAATTGATCATTTTGTTGAAGATTGTGCGGATAATTCAGACTGTAAGTTATACGTAATTTATTGTACAGGCTGTAAATTTGTTACATGTAGTTTACTGTACATGTACCATCTGTCCATTTTTCTCACTGAGCATTTTTTTGTTTGTTGTTGTTGTTATTTATGATCACATATAGACAGTATACAGTACTGTTTATTGAACCAAATTACAATAAAAGAATGTTTTTAAAAATATGAGAGTTCAGTGTTTTTTTTTTACTCCAGCCTTTTTGTGTCTACAAACATATAACAAGTATTTACTATTTAGATTGGAAGCAGCAATTATATATAGACTGGCCTACTGATAGTTTTTTTTAACAATGACAATGTCTGAATCAATCAAAAAGAAAACTAGATTGGGCCAACTCGGCGCCAACATATCCCCAGACAGGTCATCACTCACGCCACAGGTTTTGATCGGGAATTTTTAAAAACATAATTACCCATTATTATATGAACTTCAGCACATCAATCTACTCTGTTTATATCTTCCAAGGAAGATGGTGTATCCCCAGACGCCGAATACATAACTCAAATTATATTTTCAATCTTCCTGCAATGATAACTCTAAACCTATTTTCAAAGTATTTAAATGATTGATGATTGAATGTCCATTCTAAAATAATAATCCCAAAAGAGCATATCTGTTTCTATATTTGTTGACAAATAAAATATTATTTTTAACTCAACTCATCATACTTTTCAATCTTCCTTCAAAGTATTTAAATGATTGATGATTCAATGTCCATTCTAAAATTCATAATCCCAAAAGCGCATATCTGTTTCTATATTTGTTCACAAATAAAATATTATTTAAAAAAAAATTATTTATATTATTATTTTATTATATTATTTTTAGAATTTGCAAATTGTTTTCAGTTATTCATTTCCTCTATACCTATATATGTGGTCCATATATATGCAACCTAAATATGTGACACAATCTCAGTTCTGACTCCCCTTTGTGTTATATGTAATGAAGCCCACCACCTCCCACCCCCACCCCTCTCCCCTTCTCCACACCTCTCTCACTATTACACAAGATCTGCAACCCCATTGAGTTCTTTGTTTCTCATCTGATATCATTAAATACCTTTGTTTATTTAGTGTCACTCAATATAGCTGGAGGTCCCAGAGGTGGGTGGGGGGAATCCGGGTGGGGGATGTGGGTTGAGCATAAATGGTAAACAAACAATCTATATAAAAGGGGTACTCAAATACAAAAAGAATTGAGAATTTTAAGTATGTGATTATCAACTGAAATGAGTTCATAACTGTAGGAGCTGTGCCAAAATTAACTGAGGCAAGTTGAATAAAACTGGGCTAGTTGAGGGTTAAAAATCCCCTAGTTTTACTACATAAGGATATAATTTCATTAATATTGGGACTTAAAGCTCACTTAAAGTGTCCATTTTGTCTACTTCAATATGTTTCACCAGTTTCATTTTAAAAAGTGAAAAACTCAGCAAGCAGAGGTGGGTGGGGGGAATCCGGGTGGGGGATGTGGGTTGGGACTTAGTTTAGTTTATTAGTTTATTATAGTGACATGTATTATGTTGACAAGGATTATACAAAAACTATTGAAGTAATACCCAGCCCTATATGGGCTTATAAGTCACTTTAAATAGAGAGTTAATAACAAACAGAGCAAACATATTTTGAGGTAAGATACAGTAAATAAAGACAGCAATTCAATACATAAAAATTAACAATATAATTTACTTTTTCTTTCTTGCCACAAATCAAAAATAAAATTAATAACCATATTGACATTCATATGAGTTAATACCCTTGATAATTGATCTATTAATAATTCAGATTTATCTATATTTAAAATTTTGAAATATTTCATACGAATCAGCTCTAAAGCTGGACAAACACAAACAAAATGTATCTCATCTTCTACATCTTTTTTACACAGTTTACATGTTCTCTCAAAGAGATGGAGTGCTACAGCAAAAATGGTAAACAAACAATCTATATAAAAGGGGTACTCAAATACAAAAAGAATTGAGAATTTTAAGTATGTGATTATCAACTGAAATGAGTTCATAACTGTAGGAGCTGTGTCAAAATTAACTGAGGCAAGTTGAATAAAACTGGGCTAGTTGAGGGTTAAAAATCCCCTAGTTTTACTACATACGGATATAATTTCATTAATATTGGGACTTAAAGCTCACTTAAAGTGTCCATTTTGTCTACTTGAATATGTTTAACCGGCGTTTAACCAGTTTCATTTTAAAAAGTTAAAAACTCAGCAAGCAGAGGTATAACACACAAAAATAAGTTCTTAAAAGACTAAGATAGCCATAACATTATTAATATTCAAAATTTAAATAGACAGGCATTTCCTTTTAAAAATTCAAAGATTTCAGCTCTATAACCCACATAGTTTGACAGTTACTGGGCTTTAAAGTGGCATAATGTCCATAAATTGGGTTTCTGTGGGCATTTTACAATTGTTAAAGAGACCTTAGCAATTAAACTACAGATCTGAAACTTTTTGGGGGACATACATAACAAACAAAAATTATATATAATACAGTTTAAGACTTGTCACACTAAGCATTTCCAAATAACAGGGCAAAATACGGAAAAAATGTCCAAAAAGGCACTTGGGCGAGTGTCTATGGCCCTCATACACAGGTTAAATGTCTACTAAAAACCTTGATTTTCGCCATATGTAAAAAGGACATAATAATGCATTCCCAGATGGGATTTCAGCTCCATCAATCACATAGTTTAACAGTCACAGGGCTTAAAGGTGGCAAAAAGTCCAAATATTGGGTCTCTGTGGGCCTTTTAGAGATCTCGATGTGGCTTTCAAATTAAAGCTTCAGACTTAAAATTTGTTACATACTAAGATTACACATAGAATATGTATCTAATAAAGTTTGAAACTTCTCAGACTTACCATTTCCAAGTTACAGAGCAAAATAATTATGTGAAAAATGTCTTAAAAGGGTCACTCAGGTGGGTGTTTAAGGTCCTCATACACAGGTTAAATGTCTACTTGAAGCCTTGATTTTTGGCACATGTAAAAAGAACATAATAATGTATTCCCAGATGAGATTTCAGCTCTATCAGTCACATAGTTTAACAGTCAAAGGCCTTAAAATTGGCAAAAAGTCCAAATACTGGGTCTTTATGGGGCCTTCTAGAGACCTAAATGTGGCCTTCAAATTAAAGCTTCAGACTTAAAATTTGTCACATACTAAGATTACACATAGAATATGCATCTAATACAGTTTGAAACTTCTTAGACTTACCATTTCCAAGTTACAGGGCAAAATATGTGAAAAATGTCTAAAAATGGTCACTCGGGTGGGGATTTATGGTCCTCATACACAGGTTAAATGTCTTCTTAAAGCCTTAATTTTTGGCACATATATAAATAACATACTAATATCTTCCCAGATAGGATTTGAGCTCTATCAGTCACATAGTTTGACAGTCACAGGGCTTAAAAGTAGCAAAAAGTCCAAATATTGGGTCTTTGGGAGCCTTTTAGAGACCTCAATTTGACCTTCAAAATTAAAGCTTCAGACTTAAAATCTGTTACATACTAAGATTACACACAGAATATATATCTAATACAGTTTGAAACTTCTCAGACTTACCATTTCCAAGTTACAGGGAAAAAGATGTGAAAAATGTCTTATAAGGGTCACTCGGGTGGGTGTTTATGGTCCTGATACACAGGTTAACTGTCTATTAAAGGCCTAAATGTTGGGGCACATATAAGAAAACACATAGATATATTCCCAGATGATATTTAACTTAGATGAGAGACATAGTTTTAAAGCTACAGTGCTTGAAAGTGGCAAAAAGTGCATAAATTGGGTCTCTGTGGGCACTTTTGAGACCTTAAGTCGACCCCTTTGGGTAAACCTACAGCCCTAAAATTTTCTACAGACAAGGATTACATATCAAAGTTATACCTAGCACAGTTTGAGACTCATCAGAATTACCACTTCCAAATTATAGGGCAAAATATGTGAAAAGTATAGCAAAAAATCCCTAAGTGGGGGTATTTATGGGCCTCAAAGACAATTTTCTCCTCAACTTAAAGTCGTGATTTTCGGCACATGTACTAAGAACATATTAATGTGTTGTCAGGTAAAATTTCAGCCAGCTGAGCATCATAGTTTGTGACCTACAGGGCTCTAAGTGGCCAAAAGTCCAATTTCTGACCTTAAGGTGGCCATAAGTTCTTTTTTACTGGGAGTTTAAGGTCACCTTAAAATAGGGATCTTCCTTTGGGCACCCTTAACATGTGTACCAAGTTTGAAAAAAAAATATTAATTTGTTTTTGAGTTATCGCGTCCACAAGGAAATTTCTACGGCGGCGGCGGCGGCGGCGGCGCGACGGACCTGAATCCAATATATCCCCGACTTTCGTCTGGGGATATAAAAATACGCAGTTATACCACATTGGAGTGAGATTAATCAAAAAGAAAACAATATGGAGTTATAACAATTTCTTGAATTAAAGTTTTTTTCAAAGTTTGATTTATTTTGATTATGGTTGCTTTTAACCTATTGTGTAGGTGATTATTACATATTGTGAGTTTCTGTAACTGATCATCCATCATATATTAAGACATTATTAGCACATGGCTTGGCTGTAGAGGAAATCAGTAGCCTATTAGGGTAGAAAATACAATATTTTTTGAAGTTTGTGAAATTAGCTCAGTGAGGAAAACCCTTCTATTTCCTTGACTTGTGGAAATGTTTTTGTATATATTTGTAATTTTTTGGACTTCTTATCTCCCCCGATACCAAATTTGCACAGAATTTGATTAGTTTGTCTTAGTTTTAAAGTGTGCCATAGTAGTCCACATTGATGACTCTGCATACAAGACAAGGTTCTGCACTGATGCTGAGATTTTGTAATTACCATCTTCCAATCTGTTTAAAAGCAGGAAATATCCTTACAAACTACATCAGTCTACTTTATGGTAATCTGAATGGTAAACTTTATAAATAGGTAAACATCAATGTACCAGTGTGGCATACAAAGACTATAACTTGACCTATAGTCAGCGGGCTAATATATCACTTTTCACTGACAAGGTTATTTTAAACGAGTCTGGCACTTTCAATTCAAACTCTCGAAAATATACAAGACCCACCTGTGTAATGAAAATATTTTATCAAAGACATTCCAAAAAATAGTTTATTTACATCACAACTTCATAACATGATAGAAATATGACACACAGACTGCAATTTGTAGCCATGAAGTAAGAAATGTGATATCTGAGGAAAACTCCCTGCTATTTCCTTGAATTTTAGACACTTTTTGACACATTTGAGATTTCTGTGACATGATGACTCCAATCTCCTGTAGTGTAACAGTGTTATCTATTTTGATTATTTTATCTTAGAAAGGTGCCCCCTTAATGGTGGAACTGACCTACTGTCGAGAATTTCACATTTCTTACTCTATATTTAACAAGATGGCCAATGTGTACAACGTAGTGTACATCAAACTGAAATAAATAACAGTAATTGACAAAGCAATTTACTAACAAAGCAACAGAACTGCACTCAGTTTACAATTTAAGATAACAAAGGCAATACAGATTTCCATTTCATATGTACACAATGTTTTTATTATTGGGTTAATTACTATATCACAGTCATATATTAAATCTATAGGTTTTTTTCAATATTGTTTTCAACAAGTAGTTTTGAACAAACATAATTTTCAAGAAAAAATTTTTTTCATCAGAAAATTTCAGATTTATACAGATATTGGGCAAATTTAAACTGGATATCAAAGATTTACTTTTTTAATATTGGTTTAAACTACAGGCTTGAAAAGTGCAAACTCTTAGAGTAAGAAATCTAAAATTCGCCAGGAATCTAAAATTCGCCACCTCTAAAACCTTAGTTAATTTTATGAAGAAAATGATGTTTTTGTCTCACAATTGGTATTTTTCAGTTCAAAAAGCCTTAATTTACTATACATTCAACAAATCTCACCACACTTGATTTATTTTATTAGTAATTTCACATGTGGCGAATTTCAGATATGTGGCAAATTTTAGATTTCTTACTCTAAACATGCCTAGTTCTTTGTAAGAAAATGGTTAGAGCAATGCAGCTCCTCTGAAGAAAGAAATATGTCTCATTTGTGAGTTTAAATTTTAAATATCCACAAAATTACACATCAAATTCAGTCACTATATTATTAGAGTACAATGAGACATCATTACATACTATTGACATTGGTACATAATTTAGTATTAATTGCAAAAAATCTAGAATTAGGATGTTTAACAGGAAACTAGAATGAAACATTCCTCTATATCAATTTACATATAATGTATTGAGGAATTAATGAACTTGTATAAAAATAAGCTAAATGAACTTAATATACAGAATAAAATAAATATAAGTGTCAGAACTTCCTGAAATTCTAACTCAATTGTGAAAACAAGGATTAGTTATATCAGAATTATGGAAAATATCAAAAGCACAAGTCCAACAAATCTTGGGCAATACACTGAAAACTTAAGAGAAGTCACACCTTTTACATCACATTTAGTACTTAGTAACACGTACATAAACAGATCGCAATAAGGAGAAAGAAAGACACAAGAATGAAGTCACTGTTATAAATATCAACCAGTCATATTACAATCATTTACATAAAAATTGAATCAAAACAATCTAGCAATTCTATTCTAGATTTCATCCTATCAAGCAACACACTTAGAGTTAAATACTCCCACTTGAGTCATATTCAACTTGTAGTTTATTATAATTTTAGCAAAAATCTTTGAAACAAAAAAAAAAAAACACAAAAAAACCCATCCAATGAAATTATTGGTGAAAGCAGTATTAGTTCACATTTTTTATGATTCACCTTATTTCTATCATTTATATACAGGAAATGCTTATACAGATTTAAATACTAGGGGCCGGTTTCACGAAACCCCCTTTGGAAAGGGCCTCCTTCAGTAAAGGAAGGTAATTTTTTTTTTCCTTTGGGAAGGCCACCTTATAATTCAGTTTCACAAAGCCTCTTTTAACTCTTCCTACCAAAGGTCTTCCTTGAAACTTAAGGAGGGAGCAAATGTTCATTAAAGTTATTAAACATTCCTTGAAGGACACTTCCGTAAATGTAAGGTAGGTCCTTGGCTTTCTTGAAATTTAAGGGAGTTTTCAAGGTCTCCTTTAAGGAAGGAGGCTTTGTGAAACTAAGATTTTTTAAAGGAGGGAGAAATTCAAGGAAATCCTTGAATTTAAGGTGACCTTAATCATAAGGAGGCTTTGTGAAACTGGCCCCTGGTGTAATATTAGTTAAATGTACTAACATATAATGAAATCTGATGTTGAATTTCGAAAAATATTTGTGAAAACTTTTCTAATAAATACCTGTTCCTTTTATAGGGCCTTGTCTCTGCCCAAGTCAGACTACAAGGCACAACACATTAGCAACCAATTCAATAATCATTGCTAAAGAGACATTGCCAGGTCGATACCATGGAAACACCAGGTAGTTCATATGCTAAGGTACAAAAGCAGATAAGATTTTAGCTTTTTCCTAAAACAGGCAAGAGTGGGGGCACAAGGGATATTTTATCACGCAAACCATAAATATTCTTTATTTCCACAGAGGTATTTATTTATTTGGGGTTTTATGTCGCTTTCAACACTGTACAGGTCATATCACGACGGGTAGTTGGAAGAGCAGAGGAAACCAGTACATGTTGGTCAAGGCTCTGTACTGTAAACTGCCGACCAACGGCAAGCAACTACCAGCTTTCCCACTTGAGGCCGTGCTGGCAACCGAACCCCGGCCTCAGAGGTGGGAGGCCAGAGTGTTACCACTCTGCCACCGTGGCCCCCTCCACAGAGGTAAAAGTGCAGCATGTCACCTCTCTGATACAAACATACTCAATTATTTACAAACAGCAAGGTGTTCCTACAATTTTCACAAGAAAAACATTTCAAGTTTTTTTTTGTTTAAATGGATGACATGAAGAACCTGACCTTACAAAAAAAATCCACATCATTATATTTATAAACACCAATGTATAAAAGTATTCAAAAGTACATCAACATGGCACAATATCTGTAAACAGCTCTACAACAATAAGACAGCTTCTGCTATTTTTACTAGTGGTGCGACGGTACCAGATTTTCTAGTCCGCCAATGCAAAACCGTCCCAATTCCGGGATACCGAAAATATTTGAGTTTCAGCATTTCCCCAATCAAATAGACCTACAAACAGGAAGTGATTTTCTGTAATCCAAAACATGGCAGTTTTTGTCAAAGATATTGCTATAAATGCATTAAAATCTTACGAAATATAAGGTAATAGCTCATAATTTCTTCAGATTCAGGTTTGGCATTTAATATTTTACGTTTCTCAATAATTATATAAGCTGACATTCGATATTCCGGTTGTTAAAAGCGGTCACAGTATTTCAGTAAACATGTCTTGATACCGGTATACCGCCACTACCGACTCGTCCCTAATTTTTACAGAAGCCAAACTGCATAACCAGAAGGCAGATTACTATGATTCACGAGATGGAAAAATTGCCACAGTATATTTCTTTTATGATTTAATTGATTCATAGAGAGTATATTTAATACACTAATTTACTGAAGATACTAAATTCATTTCTGTGTTTTTGTAATCGAATAGTTCACAGATTGTATACTTCATAGTAAAAATACCACACACTACTTGTATCTTGAGTTAATTCTATGTTCTCTACTTCTGACTACCTACCTGCCCTATACAAAGTATTTTTGAGCTCACTTCCATTGGCTACTTGTTAATAGCTGTACATATTTTATTTTCTACAAAGTAATATTATTAATACCAAAAGGTACTCTTATATGTCCAATAGTCTCTCTTCTGCACAAACCAGTTTGTTACCTGAAAGTGATATTCCTTTGGTTAATACATTTCAATAGATATACAGATTTTACACTTAATTGTTCAAAGTTGTAATTTTCGGATTTTTTTTATTATTATTTCATTTATTATTCAATTCATTTAACAGCAACCATCTCTCTTAGCTTCTATAAAACCAGCCTCCCACCTTACAGGTCCCGTGTTCGATTCCTGGCCCGATCTGAAGTGGAAAGAGGGATTTTATTCCATTACGTCGACCATCTAGTATACATTGCTTTCCTCCATCATCACAACTGTCCGTAATGTGTGAATATGTGTTGGAAGGTAATGTTAATACCCCAAAGCAGTCAATCCACAAAATGACTATGACTGTTGATTATAAAGTGGAACCTCTATTATCTGAATCTCTTGGGAGAGTAACAATTAGGTGGATAATAGAATGGTCAGATAATAGTAAGCCTAAAATAATGGGTTTTAATGGAGTTGGCAGAGTTGGTTTGAGGTGGGATAATTGAAAATTCGGATAATAGAGTTTCTACTGTATTTCAATGGATAACAGATTTAATGCTTTATTTTAAATACCACACATTTTCTCCTGTTTATTTTATTATTATCTAGTACTTTCCCCACCTGTCTACCTAGCCTGTACAAACCACTTTGCCACCTGGAAAAGCATGTAGCCTATGACTAAGGGATACAGAACCATCTCCCGATTGGACCGTTTGTTGTTTTCCTCTTCTAGGCGCATCACATGACGTGAGAGTTTCGCCATCTGACGTCTCAAAGCGACCACGTCTCCTTCGCTTTGTTCATCTCGTATCAACAACCCATCACCGGGGATAGACATGGAAGCCTCTAGCGTCAGGCTGTCACTGAAAAAAGTTAAAACCAAAACAAGAAAGTGTAAAAATTTTATTATTTATTGTATTTTAACGATTTGTAAATTAAAATTACATACCTGATCCCCACTAATGCTACATATTGTAAGCATCTGCAATAGGCCTGAGTATTATAGAAATATTCTTGTCAGTATATCTGAGCAGGTAAGTACTGCGAATGCATTGCATCCCTAGGTCCTAGATATCCCTACTGTATTCACATTTAACTTGGGAGTACACCGAGAAGACCATTTTTGAAAATATGCCATATTCATTACCATTTCAAAAATGATAAAAGTTGATGCTTCTATTATTAGACTGTTAGTCAAAATGTATGAGAAACACCAAGAAATGAATATAGTGTCTAATGTGAAGTCCATGATTCTGTAAATGATTAAATATACACAATGTTAGTTTGTTCCTTTTTGCAAAATACCTTGACATAACATATACTTTTAATGGAAGATTATGTAAAATTGGGATGAAATATTAAATATTGTCTACAAATGTGTAAAAGTACATAATATATCCAATAAAATATAAACAAAAGTCTTGAGCGGCTGATAAATGCTATATAGGAAAGTGAGAAATGAAATAAACTTGTACAACAACCATAAACTCAGAACAAGTTTACATAAAACTTAAGATTGATACCATTCTCTTACAAGAATTTGTTTCAATAGAAAACTATTTGTCAGGAAACGCAGAGTTCATGGCACATTGTAGAACTGTGGACCAGTTTACTTTAAAGTCTAATTTGATATGTCTTTTCCAATACGTGTTCTTAAAAATACATGCAAAATGTAAAAATTTTATTGTAATTTAACTTTTTATAAGTTAAATACTTACCTTATCCTCACTAGTGCTTACCTGTTGGCAGGAGCAAACATGTACGACCAAACGAGAATATTTTTTAAATAAATATTCTTGTCGGTAGCAGTATGTATACGCATGACCGCGCATGCGCGTGCACCGGAAGAACCCCGTTTAGCCTCACTTTTATTTTGGGAGTCAATATAATATATTGTAAACCCAAAAATCTTAAAAATGTGGGGTTGGCAGGGTGGGAATCCGAATC
The DNA here is from genome assembly GCA_964017235.1 of Sabellastarte sp. h YS-2021. Lineage (NCBI taxonomy): Eukaryota > Metazoa > Annelida > Polychaeta > Sabellida > Sabellidae > Sabellastarte > Sabellastarte sp. h YS-2021. The sequence goes on along the minus strand of OZ024936.1, from coordinate 49,236,137 downwards.
TAGTGAGGATAAGGTAAGTATTTAACTTATAAAAAGTTAAATTACAATAAAATTTTTACATTTTATTGCGTAAAATACCCTTACCTTATCCTCACTAGTGCTTGATTACAACCATACTGGTGGTGGGATTTTTAATATTTTTGCCACCAAAAGCACGTATAACCAAATGAAAAGTCAAAGTACCCATCTCAAGAAACTTGAGAGTGCCAGACTATATTATGCAGTAAAAGTAACTTAACAAAATAACATTTAGTAGTTATATATGTAAGCACTACCTGGCAACCTTTCCAAAGGTGCATTGGCCCTGCATGTATCTTATATCCAGTGTACTAATTTCAAACCCACTTGTGGTGATAAGTACAAAAGTATGAAAGGCATACCTAACAACATAACAACATAAACTATGTAGTTATATTCTGTTATTAAGTAAACTGGAATTGTCCAGCATATGCATTGAAAAATTCCCACACCTTGGAATTTTATCACACAAAATACCAATGTGTTCCCCAACCATGGACAGGCTCATTGGTAATAATAACAGGAGATTGTGCTCCTTTATATGGATAAGACCACCTATTAACCTACTCCTTGGGCCTTTCCACTAGATCAGATGCTTCCCCAAAAACAGGAACATGATTGGGTATTTCCAATGAGCTTTCAGGTACCACTAAACAGTGTGATCTGGCCATTGGAACTGTACATATACATACAATTACTGTAATGTATCATACTATACACCCCTTATGAAGGAACCACATGATGATACTATAGTTCCAACGATTAATCTGACCTTCATCAGACTTCCAAGTCAGAAGTTAAAGTAAAAACTGAGGAATGTGACTTCCAGCCATATAAGGAAGGAGCAATTTGAGCCTTGGCCAAGGACACATTCTAAATATTTGATCAGCTAGCAGAACTGTCTGCCTGCTGACATGGTAGCTCTTAGAATGCCTCCTGAAGAGTCCATACATATACACACATGTAAAGTATAACACATACTTCCCCTATCTAAGATCTGAAATATATCCAGATAAGATCCTAGAGCTCTAAAAGGGGCAAAAGGTCATATCTTCAGTCAAAGAATGATCTAGACTAGCATAAAAGCAGGAATGAAAACCAGCTTGAACAATAATGTGACCCTCTGAGGTCATCTGTTATCTGCTAGGAGTACTGATGAAGGAGAAACTGTGAACTCCTTCCAGTTCTGTGTTCAATGATTTGAAAGATCAAACACCCTCACCTCTCTATCTACCCGAGGCTAAGGTCATGGATTCAGATGATTCAAAAGAGACTTTGTCAAGACTAAGAATAATCAAGACAAGTCCCAAGAGTGTAAAAGGTATAGCACCCTCCTACATCAGTCCATCCTCAGAAAAACCACTATCAATCCATTTAGTCCATTACTATGGATGATTTCAAAAATGAACTCAAATGAATCCCATCTATCAGTCCACTGAGTTCATAAGTATGAATGATTTCCACAGTGAACCCAACTGGAAAACCATGTATCAGTCTATTGAATTCATATCTAAGAATTACTACAATAGTGAACCCAAATGACAAACCATGTATCAGTCTATTGAATTCATACTCAATCTATGAGTTACTTCAATAGTGAACCCAAATGAAAAATAATAACATCACTGTATCATGTCAGTGTGGTAGAAACCAGATTTTGCCTGTGAATCAAAGGCTCAAAAATCTGCTATTGAGAAGAGAGGAGGCTATTGGAAACCCAACTGAATCTCTTTGCATCAGATTCAAAAAGAACTACCTTGCCTCTTTTTTTTTTTTTTTTTTTTTAAATATGGCAGGCTTTCATGAATCTCTAGTTGATCGCTGTTCACAGAGATTCCTCTATCCTATAGGGCAAAAGTGGTTTGGAGAATAAGTCAATTAGGTCCCAAACCAACACATCCCTGGTCACCCTGGGGCTCCTGGTAATATGTAAGAAGTTGAATTCGCATTTTTTTTTTTTTTTTTTGTTTTTTGTACCACCTCTGAAATGAGAAATACTCAACTGTAGGATACTCAATACATCTACAGTCATTGTATTGCATTACATTAGGGTATTAGACTGGTGAAATAAACACAGATAGTTTGTTCTTTATCTTTGAACCAAAGCTATCTAACCTAGCAGTGTGCCAAATTTGGCAATTAATGCGAAACTATGGGATGAAGGACATTCTGTTTGAATGGCTTATCCCTGTATGAAAAGAGGTTGATATCACACCTTGACAGCCCTAACTGTGTCGGGCCCTCAGACAGTGTTGTGGGCTTCCAAAGGACCATTAGATATCAGACCCTCAGACACATATCTAATGAATGGGTCCCTCTTGTTAAGATAAGACAACACTGTGCCATGCTATTATCTGAAGTAAAACCCTGTACTGTGAAGGTGAATCTGAAACATTATCAGAAATGCAGCCTTGAGTACTTCCTGGTTTCTGGTTTCCAATGGAATTTCCAAGCAACATTTATGTAAAAAATGTCCATTGGGATAACATGTAGGTTATAGATTCCTATAAATGACATTAGAATCATGGGAATGAAAATATGCTAACAAACTTGCATATACCCATCCATAGCCTTCTGAATACCCTCTCCTTTAGGGCACTAAGACCTGGTAAGACCTCTGATTTACATCAAAACAGATATATTTTCAAAGGTATGAACAACATCTCTGAATGTGTAAGGATTGTGAATATTTATAGGTTCTAAAAAACTATAAATGACAGTAGAATTCTGGAGTGGTTTACAAACTTGTATGTACACCATCCATAAACTTCTGAAATACCCCACTTCCCTTCTATGGGGACACCTCATCTTTGCCATGGTTGAATTAGTAAGTGCTGTGATGGGATGAGTTCTGACATCCAAATACCAGACTTCTTTATATAGGGACACTTCACCTTTGCCAAGGTTGAATTTGCTTCGATTCCTACAAGCAAATTTGTGACAAAAATGTGATGTAAGAGGCAGTATATAACCAGTGGTCTCAATACTGATGAATGTGGTGCTACGCGGAGAAATTCGAGTGGAGCCGTTGGTATACCAAAGGGTAGGGCTGAGAACTGAAAAGAACGACCTGTGACAAGGCGCATTCTTTCACCAGCAAAGAAACAATGAAGAATCACATTTAGTTGTACCTGGGATTGAGGAAGAACGCGTCTGATAGACGAAACACGACTACCTATCCACCTTCGCAAATGCAAATGGAGTACTGATAACCTTGCAGCTTGCATCTTCATCATCTTCAGTACTATAAAACTGTATGCTTGTACACATTTTACTGAGATTATAAACATACAGAAGCATTTGATGCACACTTATCTATTAAAGTTGTTGTTTCCTGTCAGAATATATAACCGCTATGAACTGTGGGAATTCTCGACAATTCGATAAGGTAGTTTCAATGTTAAACCGAATTGCAGAATGTGCCCAACTTCGAGATGACATTCGTTTTTAAAATAGATGTTGCAGTAAAACAACCTCCAGCCATCATTTCTTCAAACCTTGGTTGTCACTTCCAAAAACAATACCTCTGATGGATTGTGATACGTTCTGTTAATTCTTGTCTGTATTACCACAAAATAAGTTGTGACATATTAATAAGAGTATATGTGGTACTCAGTCGTTGCTTCTAAAACTTCCCAATAAAAAGAAAGAAATTAGGTCTGAATGTAGCTGAGCAGTACTTCCATGTCTTAATGAAGTGTTGGTCCACTGGAACCAAACCCAAATATTACAGTATTTCACAAGATTGAGAGAATTGTGACCAGAAGATGGACAACCATAGCATTTAAATATGCTGTGTTTTAAACTGCATGGTTGTAAACTGTGAAATATGGCCATAAAGCTGTAGAAGACAAGGTAGACTGAAGAAATGCTTCTGAAAAATCCTGGCATTTGTGTGCTGTTGTTGAGAAACTATTGACGTGTTTCTACAATGAGGACCCCAACACAGACCTTCCATATCATATGGTAGAAAAGTGATGAAGGCAAACCCTTCCCATACCAAATTGAATGGATGATAAGGTTTAACTTAGGTAGTTCTTCTTAATCTCCAGCAGCTTCTGTCGTAAATACCTCATCAAAAAACAGAGTTGTTACTTGTTTTCAACTGAAGTATATTACCATCAGGCTACTTCTCCCATGGCAACCTTGTGTTAAGTGAGAGAAGACAAAGAATGGCAGCCTCTCAGAGATGTTCTAGCCTTTGAAAAACTATTAACCCTGCATGGTAGTTCCTTGTAGAAGAAAACCTTCATGTTCAGCATGGCTGTCTCCTGTTGTTTTATATAACTGACCAATGAAATAAATTTGTTTCCATTACGATCAGTCCGTAGAAAATACTTCTTGGCACAGTGCAGTCCCTGCTAAGTTGCTTCACCCGAGGAAGAACTGTCATTTGTTTCCAAATGAAAGTTCGTAGCCTGTAGATGTGAACTATCTGATGAGAAGAACTTCTGTTTATGATGGATTCTTCTGTTATAGGGGTTGCCTCTGCCATATTTACCTCACTAGAGGAGGCAGAGGTACTACCCTTTATGAGATGAAGATCGTATTCTGGCCACTCAACTGGCACAAGGAAGAGACCTGTGAAGAGGAAGATCTTGAAGAATTGCAGTTTCTGTCGTCTTTCTTCTGTATTAAAAACAATGAAGCAGAAGACTTATGAGGTTCTTCTGTTCATTAATAAGACAGTTGATGGACCCTGTATAGCTTCTAGACGTGCTAGTATAAGCTGCAAAAGGTCTGAAGATGAATTCTTCTCAATGTCGAGGAAAATCTTCTTTTAAAATGGCTAACAGGACCCTACCACTAACTAAGAAAAAGGTCTTTATAGCCGTAGATCCACTGGAAAAAGCAACTTCCTGATGAAGATGGCTGGCAAATAACAAAAGAAAAGAAATAAAACCTCCCAATTCGTATGAAAGCGTGAATTCTTTTCTAAAACATCTCCTTCCTTGCCAGCCATGTTGAAACTCTTCGCAAACGAAGATCGTGTCAAACGATGTTTACTCCCTTACGACCAAAGTAAAAGTGAGGCTAAACGGGGTTCTTCCGGTGCACGCGCATGCGCGGTCATGCGTATACATACTGCTACCGACAAGAATATTTATTTAAAAAATATTCTCGTTTGGTCGTACATGTTTGCTCCCGCCAACAGGTAAGCACTAGTGAGGATAAGGTAAGGGTATTTTACGCAATAAAAATAAGTGTTATATGAACATTAAACTTATTTGTATATGTATGTAGCGAAAAAATATATTTTTATTACGCTACAATAGCTTACCATGTGGGACTTAATGCTGTTCTCGGGTTGCCACACCCGGGGCCAACGTCTTAGAAAAAAAGACAGTTCTTGTTAGCCACCGGATATACTGGTAGTTGTCGTCACGTGATAACTTCTGACCAATCGTCCTACTTTCTCGTTGGCCACGATTGACTGGTAGCAGTTTGTAAATATACAGACATTTTCTCAGTTCTTACTTATTGTTGGAGGCTAAGATTTGCATATTTCTTTAATTATATGCTATAGATCATTCTGTAAAATTCTGATTTTCACACCTTAAGTATTTCTTGACTTTCGCGTGTTTTTAGCTTTCCTCGGTTCAGGCAATTCTATTGTACGTCTTTTTATTGCGTATAAAATGTCGACACATCAAGCAAATAAAGACAAACCGAGAGCTCAGAAATGCCGCCATTTCTGCTTTAGCTTTGATACACATAATTTCTGCCCTACCTGTAGGGAGGCTGGCAAGGGAGATGACCCCTGTGTCACCTTTGAAACCCCTTGTGAAATTTGCACGTCTTTCACAGATGAGCAATTACAGAAAATTCAAAACCGGAAGCGGTATTTGAAAAAGCAAAAAGCGGCAACTAGTTCCAAAGATGAACTAGATCTTTTGGGTGAAGGCGACGGGGATTCCTTCACTGGATCCAATGCAGACCTCGAGTGTGCTGCTGATAGCCTTTTTACCTCACCCCCCCGTCCACAACCTCTTGCCTTCAGTTCCCTGTCCTTGAAAACGCCAGCCAAGACTATTCCACCCACCCCTGGTACGGCTTTGCAAAATAAAATCCAGAAAAACATAGAGAAATCACTCGGTGATTCCTTAAATATACATTTACAGCAGCAAATGGGTACCTTCCAGGCATCCATGTTGGAAGCTTTTCAGTCACTCCGAGAGGAGTTGGCTGCAAAACAGAAAGTCGAGGTAGAGTCCTCTCTTCTTGCTTCAAAACCTGGCTTGTCCAGTAGTACTGCTGCCCCTCTGGATTTGCCCCCTCCGAGATCTGGTACTAACATCCCAAGCGAGGATATGGATGTGGACTTCGGTCCAGCACTTCCTCCGCGTTTAGTATCTACTCAACCTTCCTCGGATCAGTACGTTGCCCCCTCTGAAGGTCATCCCGAAGAGGTCTCGTACTCTCACAAAAAGCAAAGCCATAAGCAGCCAGTTGACCCGAGCTCTGCCTCGGACCAACTAATTGAGGATTCCGATGAACCTCGGATCCCTTCTTCTAGATCCAAAAAACACTCTGACAAGAGCAAACATAAATCAAGATCTAGATACGTGTCATTTTCCTCAGAGGAGGATCACTCCCCTGTAGCCAGACACAGGTCTTCTAAGCCCTCTAGGGCTCAGCCCTCAGGAGTAGCTTCTGATCAAGACCTCCCACAACATGATCCAGACCCCCCTTATTATAGGGAAGTAGCTTTGTCTGACATGCCCTCACAATACTCTGAAGAGGTAGACACCTTCAGGCGTATTCTGTCTCTCCCTGACCCCAGGGAATCTATGCCCAGGTCGTCCACTTCAGTGTTGGGTCTGGATGATGAAAAAGGCCGTCAAGAGCTCAGACCTAGAGGTCCTTCCTCTATCCTTCCACTTAGCTCAGTTATCAAGGACACCTTTGATAAATTCCAACATGACTTTAAGGCTGCCAATTTATCTGAGGGAAAATATGTCAAGCCTCCTCCCTCAACTTCAAAGTGGTACAAGGTGGGACAACCAACTTTTCAGGACAAAATTCAGGAGTTGAATACGGACTTTGCTAAGATCTGTATTACTCCTAGACCTTCTGGGCCCCCAGTAGCCAGAGTTCCCCTGCCAGTTCTCAAGGAGCTGGAACTTCAGGCTAGACAAAATATTTCTACTCTCAACTTCACCGCTGCATTTGCCAAAACCTCCTCTTCTTGCAATGCTTCATTGGAAAAATGCCAACATAGCATCAAATCTACGGTCAAGAAGATAAAATCTCAGATTCAGAAAGGTGCCAATCCTGAGAAAGCGGCAAAGCGCGGATATGAGGAAGTAGCTGACTACTTAGATTTTTGGAACAAGACAGTACTTGTCCAACACAGGGCCCTCACTTGTCTCAGCAAATCTCTAGCCCATATTTTGCAGAGGGAATTATACTCTATGGCTAATACCGGCTTGCTCAGACGCGAAGCCGAGATGACTCTATTACATCCACAATTAGGAGAAACGAGACGTCAAGAACTCAGGAACTCGTCCTTTTGGGGCCCTTCCTTGTTCGAGTCTCAATTAGTGAAGGAAGGTGAGGACTTCCTTCTCAAAAAAGGCACCTCAAAAGATTCTCAGGGTTTTGTACCCTACCAGAATAAGCCCTTTCGTGGTCCCCACAAGAAAAGAGGCTCCTACAGGAAACGCCCCTATGGGGGCAATACCTCTCAAAGCAGTAACCAGTCCTTTCCCTCGGGAAGAGGAAAATCCAACTTCAGAGGCTCCAGGGGTCGTTTTCGACCCCACAATAGAGGAAGGGGGCGTGGAAACCCCCCGCCCCAATGACTCCTCCAAAGCCTCACTCAGTCCACCAGTAGGAGGTCGCCTCCGTTCTTTCAGGAGAGACTGGCTCACAAACAAATGTTCTCAAAACATGTTAAACATTATCACCAATGGCTACGTTCTGCCATTCCGTTCAAAGCCAAACTTGATCAGATTTCCTCTGATTCTGTCAGTACAAGTACAAGGCCCAACAAAAAGACCAAGCCTTGGCTACTTGTATCCAGTCTCTCCTGTCAAAGAACGCTATCGAAAGGGTAGACAATGTAAAATCTCTCGGGTTTTACAGTCGCCTGTTCCTAGTACCCAAGCCTCACCAAAGGTGGAGGCCAGTCATAGACTTAAGCGGGCTCAACACTTTTCTACACGTAGAAAAGTTCAAAATGGAAACTCCAGAGTCCATCAGGACCTCCCTGATTCCAGGGGAGTGGGTATCGTCGATAGATCTGTCGGACGCTTACCTGCACATCCCCATCCACCCAAACTCAAGGAAATACCTAAGGTTTTGCTACAAGGCTCAGGTGTTCCAGTTCACCTCCCTCCCGTTCGGGCTAGCCACAGCCCCCCAGGTCTTTACAATGATCGTAAAGGAAGTGAAACTAATGGCCCTCTCAAGAGGACTCAGAATTCACCAATACCTGGACGACTGGCTGATCAGGTCCCAGTCTCAGGAGGAAGCCCAAGTGAACACTCAGGCAGTGGTAGACCTAACTCAGTCCTTGGGGTGGATAATAAATCAGGAAAAATCAGAACTGAAACCTACTCAGGTGTTTTCGTTCGTGGGCTACGAATACCACCTAGATTCAGCCCTTGTAAAACCCACTCAAGAGAGATGGCTCAAACTTCAGGATTTGATCCTACGACTCAAGTCAAAACGTGTTTTGACTGCAAGATGTTTGATGTCTCTAATTGGGTTGCTAGCCTCAACGGAGAAAATGGTCCCGGAGGGACGCCTTCACATGAGGCCCTTTCAGTTTCACCTCAAGGAGCACTGGAGATATCCTCAGTCGCTGGACAACCTCCTTCCCTGGACAGAAGCCATTGCAGCCCACCTGGATTGGTGGCAAAATCCCTCCAATGTGATGAAAGGTGCAGACCTTCATCCCAAAGACCACAGTATCCAACTCTTTACCGATGCCTCAAACGAAGGTTGGGGCGCTCACTTAGACCAAAATTCTACAAAGGGTCTGTGGTCGGATCGGGAAAAAAGGCTACACATAAATGTCCTAGAATTGAAGGCGGTCTCCCTGGCCCTTCGAGACTTCAAGGACCAGTGCCAGAATCAAACAGTGTTGGTTGCGACGGACAACTCAACAGTGGTAGCCTACATCAACAAACAAGGAGGAACACACTCGGCAGAGATGTGTGCTCTCCTGTGGAAGATCATGACCTGGTGCCATCACTACCACATAACATTGAAAGCCAGGCACATTCCAGGGTGCCTGAATGTGATGGCCGACCTGCTCTCCAGGTCCAACCAAGTGCAGTCAACAGAATGGTCTCTGTGTCTGCACCCACAGGTCTTCAAACAGATCTGCCAAAAGTGGTTCACCCCTCATGTAGACTTATTTGCCACTCACCTGAACCACAAACTCCCTCTATACGTGTCTCCTATCCCAGACCCAAAGGCCTGGGACATAGATGCTCTGAACATAAACTGGACCAACCTCACGGCCTATGCGTACCCTCCTACGGCTCTCCTTCACAAGGTGATCCAAAAGATCAGGCAATGTCATTGCCTGATCATCGTAATAGCCCCAGGCTGGCCAGGGATGCCCTGGTTTTGGGACCTAGTGCAGCTCTCAACAGAGATCCCACTGCAACTCCCAGTGTCAACAACCCTACTCAAACAGTCCCACAAGCTGGTGTTCCACAACAACCCCCAGCACCTGAACCTCCACGCCTGGTGTCTAGGAGCGGGCAACTCCAGGAACAAGGCTTCTCTGGGGAGGTGGCAGAGAGAATTGCTGCCCCTCAGCGGTCATCAACAAGGACCATCTACAAATCAAAGTGGGCCCTATTTGAAAAATGGTGCAGAGAAAATTCGGTGGATTTCTCCACTCCGTCTGTGAAACAAATCTCAGATTTCTTCATGTATCTGTACCAAGACTTAAACAGGCGCCCCTCGACCATTGATGGTTACAGGACTGCAATCGTTGACACTTTGGGCCCAACGGCCCAACATATTGCACACAATGCAGACCTTCATAGGTTACTCTCCAGTTTTCACAGGGATCGTCCTAAAAGTTCCAGAAATTTACCCAAGTGGAACCTTTCTGTTGTCCTTAACGAGCTCACCAAAGCACCATTTGAGCCCATGAAAGACTCAGACCTCAAACATCTTACTCTCAAAACTGCTTTCTTGCTAGCCTTGGCCTCCGGCAAGCGCCGCAGCAAAATCCATGCCTGGGTCGCTAACAAAGTAGCTAATTTAGGCCAATGGGAAAAGGTAGCCTTGTTCCCTTCTTCTGATTTCATAGCCAAAAACCAACTAGCAAGAGAAGGTTCTCAAAGTGTGTCACCAGTGACTATTCCTGCTTTGACTACCATTGTAGATAGACAGTTTAAAGAAGACAGGACCCTGTGTCCCGTGCGGGCCCTGAGGTTTTATTTGGACCGAACTAAAGACCTGAGAGGGTCTCGTTCTCTCCTTTTCATCTCCTTTAAGAAAGGACATACCTCAGACATCAGACCCGCTACACTCTCTTCATGGTTGAAACAAACCATCTTACTTTGTTACAAACAAGCAGATCAACAAGCCTTGGACTTGGTCCAAGTCAAAGCGCATGACATCCGGGCCTTCGCGGCCTCTAAGGCCTTTTACGGTGGGGTATCGGTGGACCAAATCATGCAAGCCTGTCACTGGAAAGCTCACAACACATTTACAAATTTTTACCTAAAAGACCTTACTTGGTCGGACACCGACAACAATTTGTACCTGGGACCCGTAGTGGCTGCACAACAAGTCCTAGATCCTTCCCCTCAGACCAGTTGTCCTCGGAAAGAAAAAAGGGGGGGGGGGGGGGGGGGGGGGGGCACATCCGCTACAACCAAGTCTTCAGGAGTCATTCCCAGGATCTAGGTATTCCTTTACCTTCAAGATGTTACGGGTAAGGTCATTTTATCCTTTAATTATCAAGTAATTTCTATTAAGGACTTATTTAGTTGTCACTAATCTCATATTCAGGTTTTAAAAAATTTTTATGAGAGGCCCAACCACTGGGTTGGTCAGTCACACGTGAAGGGCCCTTTGGGACCCTTAGACCTCGAAGTGAGCACGGCTGCACTTCCGTCCTACAATCAAACATCTAGACAGTTTTAGCACTGTCTCTCATTTACTTAGGTTTTTGGCTCGTTACAGGCCCGGCTTTTGGGATCGGGGCACTGTAAATGGGACTCAGACTGGTATTTCTGGCACTATTCTATACTTTTAATTCAAAATCTTAGAAAAAAATTACATATCTTCCAGTCTCAGCTGTAATCCCGCCACCGGGCGGTTGAATTCAGCATTAAGTCCCAGATGGTAAGCTATTGTAGCGTAATAAAATTGGAAATTTTAATTACTTAAATGTAGCTTTTATAAGCTACAAGCTTACCATGTGGGACTTAGGAGAGTCCCACCCTGCCTCCCCGCTGTTTACAACTGAGGGGTAGGTTTAAAAAATTTCAACGAGAAAGTAGGACGATTGGTCAGAAGTTATCACGTGACGACAACTACCAGTATATCCGGTGGCTAACAAGAACTGTCTTTTTTTCTAAGACGTTGGCCCCGGGTGTGGCAACCCGAGAACAGCATTAAGTCCCACATGGTAAGCTTGTAGCTTATAAAAGCTACATTTAAGTAATTAAAATTTCCAAATTAATATGCCAATTTTAATAAGTAGTGTTTGGATAATTCCCAGAATTCCTTGCAGTTTCAGTGAGAGGTTTATTTTTACTAAATACACACCTACTGTGAGAATGGATTGACTTAAAAAATTAACAGTACATTCACATTTTGTAAAGCACCAACAAAAATGAAATCTAACAAAGAAAACAAAACTTAAAACAGAATATATACACCAACTTACAGTGTCACAGAAGCAAAGCTGTAAAGATAATACATAAAAATAAAAATAGCATCAGAGATGCCTGTACCCCACAGCCTGGGGAAATAGTTTTCAACACCATGAGATACAGACGTAGTGAAACAGTAGAAAGATCAGGATATTTTCAGTGCAGTGTCACTTATATAAAGCTCCAAATAATGTTTTAAGTAGAGAAAACAACCTCTAAGAGAAAGAAAATGTATGTAAAGATATTTATTTAATTTAGTAAAACAAAACAATTGAATAGTAAGATGACAGCATTAATCAGTAATTAATCAGAAATAGCCCAGACAAGATTTTAAAACTCATGGTCAATATGATAAGGTCAAAGGTCAAATCAAGGTCATAACATGAAGCTGCACACCTACAACCCCTAACCAATGTCCCTACTATTAGTTTTAACTTCTTACACCTTATGGTTTCTGAGATACAGCCCGGACAACTTTTTCCTGCCGCCCACCCATCCGGACACCATGGGTGATAACAATACCCAGACAGCCCTTAAGGGCTGTGGGGTAAAAATTCCATAAACAAGAAACTGGGGTTGTAGACCCCAGCAGGCAGGTTGTGCAATCAGTATCAGGGATGGTAACACAATTACTAGTACTTGCCATGCCTACAGGACAGATGTATGCCAGATGTATGCAACATGATAGCTGTGATGCTGGTCCTGGAGTGGCACCAAAATTCAAAAGCAACCTAGCCTAGGCGACGCCCTACCACCCTGTTACGTTACAAATTGATCGGCAGAAGCACCTTCGAGTTAGAGTCCGGAAATGGAATTTCAAGAAAGCGCCATGGTGGCCATCATGTTTCCCAAACGGCATTAATTTCAAAAGCAACCCAGCCTAGGTGGTGCCCGACCACCATATTAAGTTTCAAATCGATTGGAGGAAGCATGTTCAAGTTAGAGTCCGGAAACCACAATGCTGAAGGACAGACAGACGGAGATACAAACAGACATTGGACACATCAATCTAATAGGCGGTTTGGTTACATGCAATCTTCCCAATTAAATAAAAACAAAACAAACATGTTCAGACACTGATCAATTTTTGTCAAAGAAACAAATAAAGAATATATTTTCTGGTCCTGTTTAATTTCAATTATAGAACCTCTATTTTCTAACCTTCTATCAGATGAAAATTGGGTTTTATCATCTCAGGTCCACTCTCCCAACTTGTTATAATACTTTGGGAGTATTACTTCCTTTCATTGTTTTAAACTAAAATATCTCTTCCTTTTTCAGCCCTTCTATTATCTGACTTTAATCATATCTTATTAGCATAGCTGGGAAAAAGACGTTCTGCTACATGCATGTGTGGTCTCTTTTGATTAGAGTACTGTATTTAGGAATGGTAGGGCATGGGTTTGAACTGCATCCGGGTGATGGAGATTATATACCTGAACTAGGCAGTTTACACAAGTGTTCAACCAGGAGTTGTCTCGTTCAATTTTTCATCTAAACATTTCAAGCATTGTAATCATTGGAATTTCTCTGGACACTAACTTTCTCTCTTTGCCTACTTTTAAATGTTTCAGACTAAAAGACATTTAATGTTCTACAGCCACAGTTGGTCAATACAAAAAGCTGGATTATTTTCAAAGAAACAGTCTGGAAGGCTATCTTCGTTTTCAAAATGAGTCTAAAATATGTTTTAAGCTTTTTAAATAAGAATATACTAAGTAAATTTCATGAGACTAATTTGAAACCTTTGCAAACGGAGTGATAATGAGAAAATTTCTTAAAAGTTTGCACATGGGTCTGCTGTAGGTCTAACAATGAAAGCATAATCCAATGCATACAGTGGATGCAATAATATTGTCATTATACTGTGTACTTTGACCATGTATCATATGAATAAATAAAATACACCTTTCTAACTTAAATTCAAGTGCAGCAATACAATAGTATTTTAAATATTGCTCCACAGGCCATACTTTAACCATACAGAAACAGACAAACTGAATAGAAAAGGAAACATAAATACACCAGAATCAAGTACACATAATACTTCTGATCACATGATCACTACCTTGGTAACCTCTCTCTATGGACAGTGGGCTCTGCTGCATTTTGAAATGCCCGTTCTAGGACTTGGGACAAACCTTGACCAGTACGTTCCATGAAAGTGACCAGTGTATCCTGAACCCCACTGCAGCAGTGAAAAGGAATGAACAAAGTTTAAAGTTTGAGTTTTATGTCCTGTTCAACATGCAACTATCCACTTTTCCACTTGAGGTTGGAGGGTCAAATTCAAATCCAAGACCTCAGTTATTTTACACACTTGTTGAAACCCTTGATGGATTTAAAGATACTGTCTGCTTTTTGGGGGAAAATGTATTCATATATCAAAATAAGGCTGTGATCTCGAGCATTTTCTAGTCCATTTGATAGACATTAACCACTACAGTGTAGTTTGTCACCTACTTGGTCACATATTTTTTTTCGTATGAAAACACATCAAAACATCAGAATTCTTTGTATATTGGAAAGTTTTTGATGCTTTTAACAACTATTTTAATGAAGACATCATTTCCAGAAAAAACCATTGTGTTTAATTATGTCAAGGAAAAAAAAGTGTGCATGCTAAACCATGTGAATACCGAATTGCGAGACAAGTTTGGGTGGCTTGACTAACGGGGTTGATTTTCACCACTTGTTACAGTCTTTATTAAAATAATTTCATGCCACCTTTAGTTCAGTTCAATTTGGGCGAAACTGTCATTGTAGTTTATAACAAAAGCTATTTTTGTTGCTTATAACACACTATGAGGAGTACAGAATTAAGTCAAAATCACAGAAAGGGTTCTACATCCAGTTCAATAGACTAAGTGCCCTAAGTGCCTGTGGGAGTCAAACTGCCTGTGATTAGATGCTAAACCTGATAACCTAGTTGGCCACCAAGAACCTGCAGTATTGAAAAGGCAAGAAAGGCAACTGAAAGCCTTTGTAAGCCTTGGAACAGAATTAGGAATATAAAATACTTTAAAACTTAACACTTCTTTACTTGATATCATAAGATCAGTAATTATTCAGATAAATTGTATCTAAAATGAGTTATTTTCCGCAAGGTTAACAACAAAATACTGCAAATTTTAGCTTATGCTAAAAGATACCTCTTTAAAGACAATAGTGGTGGCAAAAAGAATGCTCAAGTATTAAAAATTCTATTTGTAAAAAAAAAAAGAATCATCCCTGCTTGCTTTGCACTAGCTGGCCTTCAGTGGCCGCATGACCTAAATTAAAAGCCAGAAGTAGATATCAGTAGTTAAGCAATTATTCATAATTTCATATAAAATAAACCTAACTTGAGCCATTTACTGCAAATTCTTACACTAAAATAATGTAAATTGTAGCTTTTGTTTAAAAGGATCTTTTCAAAGAGTGTGGTAGTGGCAAAGCAGTGCTTAGGTGCAAAGTTTACAGCTCATTGCAGTCTTAGAATAATTTTTAATTAGTTTTGCTCTTGTTAGTTGCAGGAGTTTACTGCAAGCAAGAATTCACCATGCTCTGGTCAAAGGACAGACACTATTATAAAGTAAGACTGAAATGGTTAACATGATTTGGTTGTAGCTATTTACATCAACCGATGCCTAACCAGTTAACTGTTTCCAACATACGGTATCTTTGGAGAGAGAGAAAATCCTGAAAATGTCCGATGCGTGTGTGGCCCTGATGTAAATATGGCAAACAATAAGGAAGAACTTACGGTGGTAGAAATCCAGAAATTTCACAAAATGCTTAGAATTGGTAAAATGTTCAGTTGTGACTCCAAATATTTAGAATTTTATGGATTATGTAAAACCCAATATGAAGCGATATATATATATATATATATATAAAAGAAAACAGTTATACAGATCAACAATATCGGTGCTAGCTAGTACTTGGGCAAGCTAATATTCGGTTAGTACAGTTAATTCTTTCAGTCTTACTATAAACTTGTAAAGTAACAAATCTGGCATCTTCAATCAATATTACAATGCATTTATTATGTGATATTTTAAATTTCTATAAACTCTCACTGTCTCTCAAATTAATAATAATTTTTACTATCTTTAAAAAGTTATTAAAACACTCTAGTACTTATATACAAAACTGTACAAACGAGTACAATGAAGCCATCACATTCAATGCTGCTAAAAAATTATAAGTAATATTTTACAATGACATGCCAATGGGGTTCTATATATGTACAAAAATATCCTTAACCGTTTTTCCTGCTTATATCCATTCAGTGGTGTGGTATGGTAATATGTAGTACTAAATGTAATATACATAAGCCAGAATTACCATATTAATATACCCTTGATAATATACATTAAAAGAGTTTTTCAGCATAAAACAATTTGTTGTAAATTCAGACTAGACCAAAGACGCACCTGTGTCCAGATGCAAGATGTATCCACCGGAAAAGGCCAACTAACATAGTTTAGAAGATAAACAGCATTTTTCAATAATAAGCAAGTTGAAAGCACTTTAAAGTTTGGCTACCCTCATTTGACCTTGAAGCAGGGGCCCAAGGTCAAATCTGACCACAACAGAGGATTCGCAGCCCATGACTTCCTATAGGTTGGTTTCACATTGCAAACCTCTAGGACCAATAATAAGCAAGTTATAAGCACTTTTAAGTTTGGCTATCCTCGTTTGACCTTGAAGGAGGGGCCCAAGGTCAAATCTGACCACATCAAAAGATTCGCAGCCCATGATTTCCTATAAGTTGTTTTCATATTGCAAACCTGTAGGACCAATAATAAGCGAGTTATAAGCATTTTTAAGTTTGGCTATCCTTGTTTGACCTTGAAGGGGCGGCCCAAGGTCAAATCCGAACACACCAGAAGATTCCCAGTCTGTGATTTCCTATAGGTTGGTTTACCATCCCAAACCTCTAGGACCAATAATAAGCGAGTTATGAGCACTTTTAAGTTTGGCTATCCTCGTTTGACCTTGAACAAGAGGCCCAAGGTCAAATCGGACCACACCACAAGATTCCCAGCCCATGATTTACTACAGGTTGGTTTACCATCCCAAACCTCTAGGACCAATAATAAGCGAGTTATAACACTTTTAAGTTTGCCTATCCTCGTTTAACCTTGAAGGAGGGGCCCAAGGTCAAATCCGACTACACCACAAGATTCCCAGGCAATGATTTCCTATATGTTGGTTTACCATCCCAAACCTCTAGGACCAATATTAAGCGAGTTATAAGCACTTTTAAGTTTGGCTATCCTCATTTGACCTTGAAGAAGGGATCCAAGGTCAAATCTGACCCTATCAGAAGACTCACAGCCCATGATTTCCTATAAGTTGGTTTACCATCCCAAACATCTAGGACCAATAATAAGCGAGTTATAAGCACTTTTAAGTTTGCCTATCCTCGTTTGACCTTGAAGGGGCGGCCCAAGGTCAAATCCGACCACACCAGAAGATTCGCAGCCCATGATTTCCTGTATGTTGGTTTGACATTCTTAACCTCTAGGACCAATAATAAGGGAGATATACTGGAAAAGAAACGCCCATGGCGGCCATCTTGTTTTTCAAAATGAGGCCAAAAATATTCCCAGTCAAGATTTTGTAATGATGAACATATCCTGCGAATTTGAGATCTCTACCTATAATTCCCTTTGTTCTAGAAAGCCAACAAATAGAAAATTTAATAGTAAATTAAATTTTTATAAGTTAATACCTTACCTAGTGGACAGATGCATTTGTCCGGCGCTCTGCCGGTCACGCCAAACGTTAGAAAAAAACGTCCTGAGCTGGGCTCTGGCCGGGACCGGTAGTGTCCTGTTCACTCGCCAGGTGGCTGTACAGCCTACCTGCCGGTATACTGCGCATGCGTTCTTCCTCTTTTTGTTGTCTACCTTATGACCCCTTGTTGGTTATGATAGCGGGGAAGGTAGGGTGGGACTCCCCCTGTCCACTAGGTAAGGTATTAACTTATAAAAATTTAATTTACTATTAAATTTTCTATTTTATTGCGTTAATACAACTTACCTAGTGGACAGATGCAGAATGACTACCCATTGGATGGGGGGGTAGCCAAACAAGGGGAACCCATATAGACAATAGTATAACGGGTGTGTCCGGTACTGGTTAAATAAACCAACCTCTAAGGACCAAAACACCCTTCCCCCCCCCCTGATTTTTCCTAAGCGGAAACAGCCTGTGCACCAATTCGAGCCGAAGGTGCAGGAAGACTAATGAGGGCATGAACTAACAAATTCATGAATGAGGAAGAAGAACAGGAGCAAAGAAACACCATCCTTGAGAAGCTCCTGGATCCACTTGGATCATGGCAATCCAGTAGCAAAGGATAGTGGAGGTTTTTTTTTTTTTTTTTTTTTTATATATATATACACTAAACCCAAAAAACATGTGTACACTATATACAGTCAGTAATAAGACTATTACTGATGTTCGTGGATCTGCTGAGCAGCTACCACAGGACCTAGGTGGTACAACTCTGAATCTGCCCAGGCTAGGTCCTTCAGGTAGAATTGTGTAAAAGTGTTGTGGGCCTTCCAATGGCAAGCTGATAGGATCTGATCCAAGGAAACCCCGCCCTGAAAGGCTTTGGATGCGGCAAAGGCCCGCACATCATGAGCCCGAACTTGATGTATAGTTTGAGCCTCCTGATCGGAAAGCTGATAGCACAACAACACAGTTTGCTTGATCCAGGAAGAAACAGTGGCCGGAACAATGTCCTTCTGAAAACTCTTCCGGAAAGAAACAAACACCAGATCTTTGCCCGAGCGTAAGTCCTTGGTCCTGTCTAAATAGTAACGCAAGGCCCTGACCGGGCAAAGTGACTTGTCTTCCTTGAGGGACCTGTCCAATGATGGAGCCAACGCGGGAATGACAACCGGTGCCACAGCAGCTGGGCCGTCCCGCGCTAGTTGATTCTTAGATAGAAAACTGGGAGAGGGATATAATGAGACCTGACTCCAATTCTCCTGATGCCTGATGTTGCGGTATAACCATGCATGGATTTCGCTCCGCCTTTTGCCGGAACCCAAAGCCAATAGGAAAACCGTCTTAAAGGTCAAATGTTTAAGCGAGGCCTTCCGCATGGGTTTCGAAAGGAGCTTTGGTCAACTGATGGAGAACTAATGAAAGATTCCACGCAGGGACTCCCCACCTGCCTTTCGGCTTGTCTCTATGGAAACTGTCCAACAAGCGAGTCAGACTTTCATCCTTGCCAAAATGAACCGGGTCGTTACCCAACATATCGGCAATAGCTGTTCTGTAGCCTTCTATAGTACTGGGTTGTAACTGTCTCTCCTTAAAGAGATACAACAAGAAATCGGCCACTTGTTTTAGAGAGGGCGCCCTGAAGTCCACCTGGCTGGATTCGCACCACTTAACAAAAATGGCCCACTTTGACTTATAGACCGCTCTGGTTGAACTCTGAGGAGCCTCAATTCTTGCTGCCACCTCCTCAGAGAACCCTTGTCGCCTGATGGACGAGGCTCTAGGAGCCAAGCATGCAGATTCAGATGATTCAAGTTCCTGTGGAGAAGGCCGTTGAACGGTTGAGTCAACAGGTTCCTCTCTAAGGGAAGACTGAAGGGAATTTGACTTGATAGACTGATCAGGTCCCAAAACCAAGACATGTTGGGCCAACCCGGAGTGATTAAGATCATTCTGTGAAATTCTTGATTCACCAGTTTGGATGTGACCTGACTGAGCAGGGAGACTGGGGGAAAGGCGTACACATTCAGGTTGCCCCATGGAAGGCTGAGAGCATCCACCGCCCAAGCTGTCGAGTCCGGAACTGGAGAGACAAACTTGGGAAGCTTGTGATTGAATCTGGTGGCAAAAAGATCTATCTGCGGCTGGCCCCAGTTGGAACACAAGCGATTGAACACCTGTTGGGACAGGCACCACTCGGTCTGGATCACCTGATTGTGCCGGGACAGCTTGTCTGCTATGACATTCAACCGACCCGGAATGTGCCTGGCTCTCAGAACTATTCCTCTGGGGTGGCACCAGGAAAGGAGTCTCCAGAGGAGGGCACAAAGAGAGCCTGATCTCACACCCCCCTGTTTGTTGATATAGGCGACCACAGTTGTGTTGTCGGTCGCCACCAAGACAATCTGGTTCAGACAGAGAGGCTCGAAACTCTTGAGGGCCAGAAAGACTGCCTTGAGTTCCAAAAAGTTGATATGAAGTTGACCTTCTACTTCTGACCAAACTCCTCTTGCCGTAGAGTCCCCTAAGTGAGCGCCCCAACCTTCGTTTGATGCGTCGGTAAACAGTTGAAGGGCGTGACTTAATGGATGTAAGGGTTGGCCCCTTAACACATTTTCCTCGTCTAACCACCAATCTAGGTGAGGTTGCAGAGAGGGAGGTAGCGGAATGACTTTCTCTAGGACCTCGGGTACCTGCCAGTGTCTTTTTAGGTGCCACTGAATGGGACGCATGTGGAGACGACCTGACCTGACCTGTTTCTCGGTGGCTGTCAAGAGTCCTATCAAGGACATGAACTGCCTTACCGTGCAACTGTCCCGAGCCTTTAAAAACAACAGCTTCTGACGCAAGCTTGCCCATCTTTCTTGAGTTGGTAAAACCCGACCCGTCAACAGGTCGAACCGGTAACAGACGAAGGTAAAGACCTGTTGAGGATTCAACTCCGACTTTTTGAGGTTGACCAGCCAGCCCAGTTCGTGGCAAAGCGACAAAAGAACTTGGGTGTGAAGGAGACCAATTTCCCTCGAAGGGGCTCTCAGTAACCAGTCGTCTAGGTACTGGTGGATTCTTATACCCCTGTTCTGAGCCATAAGTTTCACCTCCTTGACTATCTTGGTGAACTCTAGAGGAGCCGTAGCCAACCCGAAGGGAAGGGCAGTGAACTGGTACGCTCTTTTGTTGAGGAAGAATCGCATGTACTTCCTCGACCGGGGGTGAATAGGGATGTGAAAGTATGCGTCGCTGAAATCCAGCGAGGTCACCCACTCCCCTTTCTGTAGTGAGGTCCGGATGGTTTCCGGAGTTTCCATCTTGAATGTTCCGGTTTTGAGGAACTTGTTCAACCGACTCAGATCTAAAATAGGCCGCCACTTGTTTTCCGGTTTGGGTACTAAAAACAGCCGGTTGTAGAAGGCGAGAGAAGACCGGACCAGGACTGGTTCCACTACCAACTTTCCTTGGAGAGAGATCAGTGCCTCTTTGAGGAAACGGCTTTTGACCGGATTGGCATAACTGCTCTGAATGATTGGAACCCTGGTGAGAGGAGGTCTTAATTTGAAAGGTAGGCTGTAACCCTCCTTTAAAATGGAAACTGCCCGAGGGTTTGCGCCTAACCCTTGCCAAACTTGCCAAAACTTTTGAAAACGGCCCCCTACAGGACCATCGTTCACAACAGTGGGGACACCTTGAGCATTTTGGACAAAAAGACATGGATCGACACAAGAAACACTGTTCACATGCTTTATTTTTCTCAACACTGGTACGGGACTTAGACCTTTCTTTTGCGGAAGCCCGGTGGTAGCTACAGAAGGAGCATGAGTTGCAACATGAAAGAACACATCCTGATTTACATGATCTACTTGCCTCATGGGAAAGTCTGGATTCTGAGATGTGTGGGGTCTTGAACCTGTCTGAACTGAAGCCAGTAATGGACCCGAACTTTTTGTTAACATGTCTTTTACTGTCTCTTGAATACTGGAACCGGCCATTTCCGGTGGAACTGGACTTAACTTTGAACAAAGAACTGGTTTGTGACAAACTTTCTTGACTAAGTTTAGAGTCTGTTTTCTGCCCAACCGATTTAATGTCTTGACTACAGAGGTTGGGTTGTAATGGTAACTGTCATTTTTGTTGTTTAAATCCACGGGAGTGAGAGAAACGGGGGTTACTACTACGACCCCTTCCTCTTGATCTGCCCCTGCCCCGAGCAAACTGTCGCCATGGCTGGGTAGGTTCAGCTGAAGCTGCATTTCTAGAATCCCGGCGATCATAGGGTTGGAACCTATTCTGGTTTCGCCACCCAGTGCGCTGCATAGCACCCGGACCGGGCCTTGGAGCAGCACTGGTGGTTTCAGACTTAGTAATATCCTGTTCTGCAATGCATATCAGGTCATCAGGGAAGAGACCGTAATTGAACAATGGGGCATTCCTGAGCCGATTCCAGGTGTCAGACTTTACTCCAGACTTGACATGGTCTAAATAAGAGTCACGTCTAAGAAGCACAAGATTTGCCATGTTGACGAAAAGGCTGTCAGCCAGATGCTGCAATGAAGTTCCCATGGCAATGGAGACATTTTGATGGAAGGCTAGGTAGTCTTTCAGGTCGTGAAGAGCCTCTGAAACTTCTTTGGGGGCCTTTCCTTTATTGAAGTTTGACTGAAGGCACACTAAGCTCTGATTCATCCGGTCCTGCAGTTCACTAGCACATCTGTTAAAGCCTGCCGCCTGGTTGACAATGTAGCTGCCTTCTTTGGCATTCCGTTCCCATCGACGTAGATATTCTTGGGAAATAGGTCGTGAGACAGGACCAGAAGGCGGGTAGGAAGAGGCCTTGGTAATACGTGGAAATTGTGAATTTACTTTTGCCTCGGTATTCCTCCAACTAAACACGGACTTGCCAGGGCGAGGAGTAGTGTCAGGTTTGAGGGTGTGCATCTGGTACCAATGTGCTTGCGATTTCGGCATCTTAATGAATTGGTCCTTCTTCAGACCACTTGAGTCTTGACTCCTAGAGGGATAACCCTCAGCCACCGTGGTATTGAGACGCTCAAGTTTTTGACATAACCAGTCGTCTGGTGGCATAGCTACAGACACACGAGACGGTCTCCTGGGAACCTTCCCTTTCCAAGGGTTGTTACTTTTGTCGGGCTCACTAAAATCAGCCTCAAAAACCGGGATATGATTCCATCCCATAAAGGATCTAACAGACCGGACTGTCTCACGGTAGTTCATATCCTCTGTAACTTCTTGTTTTTCACCAGTATCCGACAGTTCCCCTTCATCAGGTTCAGAAGCTGAATAACGCTCACTGTCTTCCGGTTCATATGGTAGATCAGAAAATACACTAGCCTGTGAATAATCTTCCGGACCGGTTGTTCTGTAATTAGCACTGGCCTGAGAGTAACAGGGAGCCGGACCGGTAGCTGACAGTTCCTTTGTCGGTGGACCGGTTGACTGGCCAGCCGGCTGAGAGACAGGTGCTTTGGATGGAAGAGCTTGAGAGCCGGTGTCGGTCATGTCTTCGGCGGGTGCCTGTGATGAACTTGTGGTTAGTGGTTTTGCACCGACCGGATTTAATTCAGCTGTAAGCTTTTGCCTGTCGGTGGGTTTTTCAGAATGTTTACCGGAGTGTCGGTGAGTCTTCTTATCAGATTTCTTGTGTTTGTGAGGTTTTTTCTTGTCCGGTTTAACATCAGACCCGTTATCATCTACAGATTCTGCCGGAGGCCACACCGGACCGGTGGGTCGGGCAGAAGAAGGGTCAAGGAAAGGAGTATCTGATAGTACCTTTTGAGCAGAAACTGGTTTAACAGGCATAGAAGGAGCAGTAAAAATGTTACCTCTTGAGAGAAGAGCCTCAAATCTGGCAAACTGCTCAGACATCTTGTCAGATAATGCAACTAACTGATCAGAAGTGACATAAGAGGCGTCTGAAGTAGAAGCAGAAGACGCGGCAGGTGCCTGCGCGGCAGGCTGCGCAGAGGGCTGAGATTCCGGCACTAGATGCGCAGAAGGATGCGCAGAAGAATTATCTGTCGGAGCGTTAGCAGACAACAAGTCTTCCACCGGAGAAATAACTGTCACCTCCTTGGGGGACACTAGCAATCCTGCTTTCCTTTCCTTTCTTATTCTATAAGATGGAGTAGACAAAGTTTCCTTTTGAGTATCTGAAAATTGATCACATAATGAGCAAGGTTTGTCCTTAACACATGGGTCCTCCCCCAACTTCTTCTCCCTACATCTTGCACAACGTTCGTGAAGATCAAACGCAGCCATTATATGTCCGCACGCGCCTCTGCGCTGCCCTTTAAAATCTCCAGGGGATGCCATGAATATTCAGTGATAACTTGATATAAAATTGATGTAACTTTAAAATGTATATCCAACACTAAAACTGAAAAACGTCTCTATAAATCTTTCTTGACAACTTTTTTAAAATGGCGCCAAACAAAAAGAGGAAGAGCGCATGCGCACGCATGCGCAGTATACCGGCAGGTAGGCTGTACAGCCACCTGGCGAGTGAACAGGACACTACCGGTCCTGGCCAGAGCCCAGCTCAGGACGTTTTTTTCTAACGTTTGGCGTGACCGGCAGAGCGCCGGACAAATGCATCTGTCCACTAGGTAAGTTGTATTAACGCAATAAAAACTCCTTTCTGAAAGTTGAAAAATGCCCGTGGCAGCCATCTTGTTTTTCAAAATGAGGCCAAAAATATTCCCAGGCAAGATTTTATGGTTATGAATTTAACCTGAAAATTTGAGAAGTCTACCTATAATACCCTGGCCTCTAGAGGGGTAACGAGAAAATCTCTACACACTGCAGCGGCGGCAGCGGCGTACTCATGCGTAATCCATAGTATACACCGGATCGCATCCGGTGGATACAAAAATATGTTAAGGTCTTAAGGATCTACATTATTACACGGAAACATGAATTAAAGTCTGCCAAATTCATTGGACAAGGATATGTAATTAAGAAACTGTAAGATTACAAAGTAGCTTTCAAAAGAAAAAAAATATGGAATAATCTACAAAAACAATCATTGTCAAATGTGTGTATATTAACTCTTTCTGTGAATTTTGCTGGTTGCAAAAATAATGAAACAATTAGAATATTACAAGGATATTACTAGTAAACAAAGTTTTATTAGTAAATGAGTCTAAAGAGTTAGTCAAATTTAGTTTGATCACATCATAAAATTTTACAGAAAGAAAATAAAAGATATAAAAGAAACATTACATTTAACTAGCATTCAGAAAATATATCATTTCCAATTTGATTACTAGTTTCATTAAGGATAAGTCAGCTACACATTTTCCATACTGAAATAAAACTGTTCCAATTTCAGAAATTAAAAAATTAAAACACGAGTTGTTACAACAGCATGTAATGGTATGAACAGGTCTGTATGTCCATTTACACCTACAAATGAACACCATTCTTTTTCTAGTGCAGTGATAGCAGAACTAATTTCACTTGTAAGAATATTCCCCTTACAGGTGTTACACAGAATCTAATGCTCTGATCACACCTTTCTGGGCCATTGTTTCTGTACCTACTGTAATTTTTCAAAATATGGCCCGGGCATTAATTATTTTCAAATGGCATCAGACCAGGAGTTAAATTGAACCGGGCGTTATTTTGAAATACAAAAACAGTGTAAAATTGTAAACATTGTGCTTGGTACCAGACGTTAATTTGAACCAGGCGTTTATTTGAACCTGGGCGTTATTTTGGAAATTTACGGTATTTGAATTCTACTATCTAACGTCATCCCTGTTCCTCTGAAAAAAAGACCTTGAATCTGGCTAGTGTCTGTTGAAGACCCAGCCATTCCATATATCCATCCCCCTCCACCCTGATTCATGCCTCTAGCGTGTATATTGCAGTAAACCTTGTGAGAGGTCGCAGGAGGTTTTTCAAACATCTTAAATAATACAGTTCCAAATGCAAACTAGAAATAGGACGCCCTGTCAAGAGTATCTGCAACATATGAAAGAAACAGGATAGCATAGAAGAGAACACATTATCATGTGTAATGTCCACCACATGAATGTTTTACAGCAATTGTACAGTAGTCTTACAAGACTCTGTTTTGTTTGTAAAATATATCAATGATGCTTAAATATTTATTAGTATACATGTAAATTATTTCAGCTTCATGCCTTTTTGCATTGGTTTAGGATATAGAAGCCAATTTGTGTTTTTCCATTTTCGGCCAAAATTCAAAATGGCCTCATTTTTAGGGAGAGGAAAATCTTTTAAAAATTGGCAAAAGTAGATTACTTAGACAACCTGGGGGTCAAAAATTTCGACAGTTCCCTTTATCTAGTGCGGTTACGGAGATAGAAACAGATTTGCGTTTTTGCATTTTTGGCAAAAAAGGCCACCATTTTTGAGGAGTAAAATTTTTTGGAAATTGCATTGAGTAGTTTGCTAAGACACTCTGTGGTTTGAAATTTCCACAAAATTGCTCTATCATGCACAGTTAAGGAGATAGAAGCAAATTTGTGCTTTTGCATTTTTCGCAACAATTGAAAATTCAAAATGGCCGCCATTTTTGAAGAGAGTAAAATTTTTTTTGAAATTGCATACAGTAGATTGGCAAGATACGCTGTGACGGCTGTGTGTCGAAAATTTCGACAAAATCGTTCTATCTCTCACGATTAAGGAGATAGAAGCAAATTAGTGTTTTTGCATTTTTGGCAATAGTTGTCCTTTAAAATGCTTAAAATAAAAAAGCTACTCAAAGTAGCTAAGTAGCTATTACTCAGTCAGTTTTTAGCAATTATCACTAAAAGCAATCCCAAGCAAGCTATTGACCTAACTATTGCTCATACCAAATTTGGTTAAGAGATGTCAAATATTTTTCCATAAAATGCCCGGAAACAAAAGAAGTACACAAAAGTAGCTAAGTAGCTATTACTCAGTTAGCTATAGAGCTATCTTCACCAAAAGCAATCCCGTGCAAGCTATTAACCCAATAAACACCCATACCAAATTTGGTAAAGATAGGATGAATACTTTCCCTTGAAATGACCGGAAACCAAGCGTGACAGACGGCGGATGCCAGATGGCTGATGCCAGAAAAAGCAAAAATAATATGTCCACCCTGTGGGGTGGACATAACCACAAAATATATATCCCCTAACACATTCTACCCAAATGTGAACCCTACCAAATCACACTAAATGTGTTCTACCCAAACACGAGGCGGACTGAAGCACAACCACAAGGTAGACGAGTCCATTCAACTGTAACTCAACAACCCCAGCACAGGAAGATGTGACCTAGGTATTATGTATTGAAAATTATATTATAAGATATTGAAAGTTAATTTGGGGAGTTAACGCAGGTTAAAAACAAACACCAAGATTATAAAACTATTGGTACCTGGAGTGTTTTGCAGGGGAGGGGCTGATGAAGCCATTCTGTAATGGGGTGTCTTGTCTGGATTTGTTACCTTGAGACCAGACCAAATACTCATCTTCTTCAACTGAAAAAAAACAAACAAGCATTCTGACGCATGCATTTATCTCCCGCCATATAAATTAGATGTACTAAAGATAACATATTTTAACAAGGTGCTGTAAATGTAATACTTTTCAAGTTATAATCGATTTAGTGCATGATTTCATGAATTTTAATGCATTAAAAATTATTTAAAAAATTCATTAAAAAAATTTAGCATGTGAAAGCTCTCCAAAATGTAGGTGAATGAGTTATTTGAGAAATATTGGCTATATCTGCAATACTTTTAGTGATAATAGGCAGTTATTCATTTTGAGTAGGTGAGTAATTAGCTACGGATCTGAAAATTCACTAATTGAAAGCTCTCCAAAATGTATGTGAATGAGTTATTTCAGAAATACTGGCTATCTGCAATACTTGTAGAGATAATTCGCATTTACTCATTTTCAGTAGGTGAATAATTAACTACTGGTGTGAAACTTCACCAAGTGAAAGCTCTCCCAAAAGTAGGTGAATGAGTTATTTGAGAAAAATTGGCTATCTGCAATACTTTTACAGATAATTCACATTTACTCATTTTGATTAGGTGAGTAATTAGCTACGGGTCTGGAACTTAACCACGTGAAAGCTCTCCCAAAAGTAGATGAACGAGCAATTTGATAAAAATTGGATACCCGCAATACTTTTAGAGATAATTAGCATTTACTCATTTTGAGGAGGTGAATAACTAGCTACGGCTCTGAAAATTCACCAAGTGAAAGCTCTCCCAAAAGTACGTGAATGAGTTATTTGATAAAAATTGGCTATCTGCAATACTTTTAGAGATAATTCACATTTACTCATTTTGAGTAGGTGAGTAATTAGCTACGGGTCTGGAACTTCACCATGTGAAAGCCCTCCCAAAAGTAGATGAATGAGTTATTTGATAAAAATTGGATATCCGCAATACTTTTAGAGATAATTCACATTTACTCATTTTGAGTAGGTGAATAATTAGCTACGGGTCTGAAACCTCACCAAGTAAAAGCTCTCCCAAAAGTAGGTGAATGAGTTATTTGAGAAAAATTGGATATCTGCAATACTTTTACAGATAATTCACATTTACTCATTTTGAGTAGGTGAGTAATTAGCTACGGGTCTGGAACTTCACCATGTGAAAGCTCTCCCAAAAGTAGATGAACGAGTAATTTGATAAAAATTGGATATCCACAATACTTTTAGAGATAATTAGCATTTACTCATTTTGAGTAGGTGAATAATTAGCTATGGGTCTGAAATCTCACCAAGTAAAAGCTCTCCCAAAAGTAGGTGAATGAGTTATTTGAGAAAAATTGGATATCTGCAATACTTTTACAGATACTTCACATTTACTCATTTTGAGTAGGTGAGTAATTAGCTACGGGTCTGGAACTTCACCATGTGAAAGCTCTCCCAAAAGTAGATGAACGAGTAATTTGATAAAAATTGGATATCCACTATACTTTTAGAGATAATTAGCATTTACTCATTTTGAGTAGGTGAATAATTAGCTACGGGTCTGAAACTTTACCACGTGAAAGCTCTTGCAAGAGTAGGTGAATGAGTTATTTAAGGAAAATTGGATATCCCCAATACTTTTAGGGATAATTCACATTTACTCATTTTGAGTAGGTGAGTAATTAGCTACGGGTCTGGAACTTCACCATGTGAAAGCTCTCCCAAAAGTAGATGAATGAGTTATTTGATAAAAATTGGATATCCGCAATACTTTTAGAGATAATTATCATTTACTCATTTTGAGTAGGTGAATAATTAGCTACGGGTCTGAAAGTTCACCATGTGAAAGCTCTCCCAAAAGTAGATGAAGCAGTTATTTGAGAAAAATTATGTCATTATTTTGCCACAAATAAGAAAATAGCTATTACTTACTTATGGCATGCAATAGAACCCCAAACTATATGCATTTACCCTACAGTCACAATTTCAAAGTAGGTATTACTCGGCTATCCAATGTGCAACAGGTCTGAAACTTTACTATGTGATAGGTTATCAAAAACTAGATGAATAACATATTTGAAAATATTTCCCTAACTTTAATACTTTTGAAGATATTTGACATTTACTTATGTCGTTATTTTGCTACAAATAAGAAAATAGCTATTACTCACTTATGGCATGCAATACAACCCCCAAAAATATACCATCTTATAGTTAAGGACAAATTAGCTGAACACCATATTTGAAGAAAAAGCTGTAACTGCAATAGTTTTGGAGTTACAATGGATTTACTCAACAGTCACAATTTCAAAGTAGCTATTACTTAGCTGTGCAATGTGCAACAGGTCTGAAACTTTACTATGTGATAGCTTACAAAAAAGTAGATGAATGACATATTTGAAAAGAATTCCGTAACTTTAATACTTCTGAAGATATTTGACATTTACTTATGTCATTATTTTGCTACTAATAAGAAAATAGGTATTACTCACTTATGGCATGCAATAGAACCCCAAACTACATGCCAGCTTATAGCTAAGGACAAAGTAGGTGAACAACATATTTTACGAAAATATTGTAACTGCAATAGTTTTGGAGTTACAATGGATTTACTCAACTGTAGAATTTCAAAGTAGCTATTACTCAGCTATCCAATGTGCAACAGATCTGAAACTTTACTATGTGATAGCTTATGAAAAAGTAGATGGATAACATATTTGAAAAGAATTCCCTAACTTTAATACTTTTGAAGATATTTGACATTTACTTATGTCATGATTTTGCTACAAATAACAAAATAGCTATTACTCACTTATGGCATGCAACAGAACCCCAAACTATGTACCATCTTATAGCTTAGGACAAAGTAGCTGAACAACATATTTTAGGAAAATACTCTAACTACAATAGTTTTGGAGTTACAATGGCTTTACTCAACAGTCAGAATTTCAAAGTAGCTATAACTCAGCTATCCAAGGTGCAACAGGTCTGAAACTTTACTATGTTATAGCTTACCAAAAAGTAGATGGACAACATATTTGAAAAGATTTCCCTAACTTCAATACTTTTGAAGATATTTGACATTTACTTCTTCTGTTATTTAGCTACAAATGAGAAAATAGCTATTACTCGCTTATGGCAAGCAATAGAACCCCAAACTATGTACCATCTTATAGCTAAGAACAAAATAGCTGAACAACATATTTTAGGAAAATACTCCAACTGCAATAGTTTTGGAGTTACAATAGCTTTACTCAACAGTCAGAATTTCAAAGTAGCTATTACTCAGCTATCCAAGGTGCAACAGGTCTGAAACTTTACTATGTCATAGCTTACCAAAAAGTAGATGGACAACATATTTGAAAAGATTTCCCTAACTTTAATACTTTTGAAGATATTTGACATTTACTTCTTCTGTTATTTAGCTACAAATGAGGAAATAGCTATTACTCACTTATGGCAAGCAATAGAACCCCAAACTATGTACCATCTTATAGCTAAGAACAAAGTAGCTGAACAACATATTTTAGGAAAACACTCTAACTGCAATACTTTTTTAGTTACAATAGCTTTACTCAACAGTCAGAATTTCAAAGTAGCTATTACTCAGCTATCCAAGGTACAACAGGTCTGAAACTTTACTATGTCATAGCTTACCAAAAAGTAGATGGACAACATATTTGAAAAGATTTCCCTAACTTTAATACTTTTGAAGATATTTGACATTTACTTCTTCTGTTATTTAGCTACAAATGAGGAAATAGCTATTACTCACTTATGGCAAGCAATAGAACCCCAAAGTATATACCATCTTATAGCTAAGAACAAAGTAGCTGAACAACATATTTTAGGAAAACACTCTAACTGCAATACTTTTTTAGTTACAATAGCTTTACTCAACAGTCAGAATTTCAAAGTAGCTATTACTCAGCTATCCAAGGTGCAACAGGTCTGAAACTTTACTATGTCATAGCTTACCAAAAAGTAGATGGAAAACATATTGGAAAAGATTTCCCTAACTTTAATACTTTTGAAGATATTTGACATTTACTTCTTCTGTTATTTAGCTACAAATGAGGAAATAGCTATTACTCACTTATGGCAAGCAATAGAACCCCAAACTATGTACCATCTTATAGCTAAGAACAAAGTAGCTGAACAACATATTTTAGGAAAACACTCTAACTGCAACACTTTTTTAGTTACAATAGCTTTACTCAACAGTCAGAATTTCAAAGTAGCTATTACTCAGCTATCCAAGGTGCAAGAGGTCTGAAACTTTACTATGTCATAGCTTACCAAAAAGTAGATGGAAAACATATTGGAAAAGATTTCCCTAACTTTAATACTTTTGAAGATATTTGACATTTACTTCTTCTGTTATTTAGCTACAAATGAGGAAATAGCTATTACTCACTTATGGCAAGCAATAGAACCCCAAACTATGTACCATCTTATAGCTAAGAACAAAGTAGCTGAACAACATATTTTAGGAAAACACTCTAACTGCAACACTTTTTTAGTTACAATAGCTTTACTCAACAGTCAGAATTTCAAAGTAGCTATTACTCAGCTATCCAAGGTGCAAGAGGTCTGAAACTTTACTATGTCATAGCTTACCAAAAAGTAGATGGACAACATATTTGAAAAGATTTCCCTAACTTCAATACTTTTGAAGATATTTGACATTGACTTCTTCTGTTATTTAGCTACAAATGAGAAAATAGCTATTACTCACTTATGGCATGCAATGGGACCCCAAACTATGTACCATCTTATAGCTAAGGACAAAGTAGCTGAACAACATATTTGAAGAAAAAGTTGTTACTGCAATAGTTTTTGAGTTATGAGCCCTTTACTCAAAGTAGCTAAGATTGCTATTACTCACTTATCTTTAGGCCTAAGTCAATAAAACCAAAAATTTTTTAAAGGGCATGAAAATTCATTGGGACAATTAATTTACAAAAAATCTGTAGCTGTAGTAGTTTTGGAGAAATCTGCGTGACTAACGCACGCACACACGCACGCACGCACACACAGACATCATTTCATAATCTCCCTCCCGGGCTAAAGCCCGGCGGGAGATAAAAAAAACTGAAAACAACATACAAACAGTATACTAAGGTTATGACTTGAGAGAAAGGGAGATTGTGGTGAACCATCGAGTGCCTGATAGCTCAAAAATGTCCACTCAGTATTATAGCAATTGGTTGATAGCCAATGGGGGTTCGACTGTGAAATTTGAATATTAAGTCCAGTTTAGACTTTATTTGGCTATTTGCTATTTGGCTATTCACATCCACTTGGGGGTTCAGAGGGGACACTGGATTTGTATAGAGCACCCCAGAAGTTCGTCTGGCTCAAAGTTATTGTTGACTGGGCACTCAAGATTACAGAACAGGTAAATTTACTACTATTCTTTACTTTAAAAAGTAACAACCAGTAGTGGTGGCATTGTTTACAAAAATCAATATAGGTTACAAGGACTTTGAAATGAATGAAAGCCTGTATTTCATACACTTGTCATTGATATGGTGATAATTAAACCCGAAACATACATAAGCCATAAATTACAACTGGAGTTGGCTTTCGTGAGATATTACAAAGTGAGTAAACATTATTATTACCCAGTATAAAATAAAGATGTGACATATTTCACAAAATGTGTACATTTTCTATTGTTTCGATGAAGTATCAGGCATTAAAAAACTTAAAATAATGTTTTTGAACTGGTTCCCAAATATTTTTTGCGGAGTTTGTTGTTTCTGCCAAAACAAAAAGCAAAACCAATATTGGTTTACAACCCTAACAAATTGCATCTCCAGAATTTATCCATTACACTCAACTGTTTTACAGCTGTTGAGTCTCTCCATCGGTCGTGAACACAGAGGTTTTTCAGACAAATAATGTAATTCTTACCTTTTTCCTCCACAACTGGGAATGACTGGGTGTCTAGTGTAAGTACTCGGGGAGGAGTCTGCAAACCCACATGTGAGGAGACCTCTAGTGGCTCGTAGTGTAACTTTGGGTCATCTTTCATACCAACACTCGACTCCTGACCTGATGAAAGATATAGTGAAGCTAGGGATGTGACAATGTTTTAATAGTTGTGCAGTTAGATATTTTATTAATTTTTCACTTGGTTTCTCAGCAAACTTGTTACAAATGAGAAATTTATCAAAGTAAAACTAAACTGAAAATCACTGTAGAACAGTAAGTTTCACTGCTAAGGGTACCCCTGAAATAACAGCATGGAGTAAAATTCATTTAATGTCAGCAAGGTATAAAATAACTGCCCTAAAAGAACAAAAAAATCATTCATTTCAGACTTTCTGAAGATTTTCTATAAATACAAAGTAAGACAGTGGCCTCAGTAGTAAATTTAACATACTCTGAGCATTTTGTTTTTTCTTACCCTCATATAAATAATCAATTTGTATTTTCCACTGCTCATAGTGCAAGTAAAGGTTCTGATTAACACCAATTAGTGTGTGAATCATTTGGCTGTGTGGATAACGATATTAAACATAAAAATATTTCAATATATCGGGCAATATCGGGGGTGGGGGTGGGTGATATTGTCTACCAAACAGTACAAATTTGGGAAACCGAAAACATTTTATTTTTAATTTAGTATATCCTGAACTACATTGCACTTTTTCATAAAAGAAGCATTAAAAACTTAACAAATGTGAGATAAAAGTGTACAATTTCTTCAGAATTAGGCTTTATTTCAAATATATGCAGGGTAAGTTTACAATTTCACTTAAAATGGCAATACTGAGATATGTGTTTAGATCTTGATATCGGGAGCCCAGTACCAAAACAATAAATATCGGCAATATCAATAAACATTTTACCCACTAATACCAATACTTCATATTCTTCAGAAAACCATCAACAGAATTCAGAAGTGAATAAAATCATAACAGGCATGTTCCACTCAAATACACCCATATGAAGGCCAAAATATCTACAAAAGTGTATGATAAAAGTTTATAATTTTATCAGCTTTATAGACTGTGACCAATATTCTAAGTTTGCTGACCAATATTTGGTTTCAGAATAAGGATACTGGCAGCGTTTAGTCATCCCTCATGTAAACATAACAAAAGACAATTTCAAATTTTAGATTTCTTACTCTACATCTTATTCAGATTGTTTAGCTTTACACCCAAAAGAAAGATTTTTTGTTGGCAACAATATATTTATACATGCCATTAACATAAATATTTGTTAGATTTATTTTATATATGTACCGTATTTTTTTTCAAAATATGGCCCAGGCGTTAATTATTTTCAATGGCATCAGACCAGACGTTAAATAGAACCAGGCATTCTTTTGAAATACAAAAAACAGTGTTATAAATTGCAAACAGTGTGCTTGGTACCAGGCGTTAATTTGAACCAGGCGTTTATTTGAACCTGGGCGTTTTTTTGGAATTTTGGAAATTTACGGGACAGATTGTATTATGTTGTATTTACACTCAGGGCAATATCTCCTTTCCTACAGGACTCAAAGTGCTATCTGACCCATCTTAACTAAAACTAGTGTTGGGAATCGCCTCCAATTTTCATGGTCGATTATTCGTCCATTTTTCCGAGTGATGATCGACCCATAATCGATTATTTTACTCCATTATTGTTTATTATTTAAGAAACACCTTCCGGGATAAAGTATAGATCAATACGGTAAAAATAACGGTGTTCCGGTATTTAGAATCTACCAAAAGCACCCACTTCCTGTAAATATGGCGGTAGACGTAAACAAACTTGAAATTCAAGACAAAACTGTCAGTTTATTAAGTAAAAACACCTAATATATTTTTAAAGTACGTGGATATTGATATAAATCAGGAAAGGTAAGATATAAGCTTAACTAGAGGATCGCTCGCAAAAAAAAAGATGTTTTTGCATAGCAAAAACAAAGCGTCCCGAAAAGGATATAAAGGTGAGTGCTAAAGTATTAAGAAATGCTTCGTTTCTAGCCTTATACTGTTGTGGCAACCAAAGTCAGCGCAGTCTGCTCTATCTAGCACAGTTTTCAAGATATAAGCATTTTTGTGTTTTGCAAAAAATAAAAAAATTAAAAATGTCCGCTATATTTGGCGAGACAAAAATATTTTGAAAATTGGCATGGCTACTCTGCAGAGATACCCAGCAGGTCTAAAATTTTGTTGAGTTCGCTCCATATAGCACGGTTCTCGAGATATAAGCATTTTTGTGTTTTGCAAAAACTTTGAAAATTCAAAATGGCCACCATTTTTGGGGAGACAAAAATTTTTGTCAAAACCACTGCCGCGGTGTGTATCTCCCGCCGAGCATTAAAGCAAAAGAAATAGCTTTTCCGAGATATTCACAATTTTTCATTTTCGTGTGTGAAAGCTCTGCCAAAAGTAGGTGAATGAGTTATTTGAGAAAAATTGGCTATCTGCAATACTATTAAGAGATAATTCACATTTACTCATTTTGAGTAGGTGAATAATTAGCTATGGGTCTGAAACTTCACCAAGTGAAAGCTCTCCCAAAAGTAGGTGAATGAGTTATTTGAGAAAAATTGGCTATCTGCAATACTTTTAGAGATAATTCGCATTTACTCATTTTGAGTAGGTGAGTAATTAGCTATGGGTCTGAAACTTCACCATGTGAAAGCTCTCCCACAAGTAGATGAATGAGTATTTGATAAAAATTGGGTATCCGCAATACTTTTACAGATAATTAGCATTTACTCATTTTGAGTAGGTGAATAAATAGCTATGGTTCTAAAACTTCACAGAGTGAAAGCTCTCCCATAAGTAGGTGAATGAGTTATTTGAGAAAAATTGGCTATCTGCAATACTTTTAGAGATAATTCACATTTACTCATTTTGAGTAGGTGAATAATTAGCTATGGGTCTGAAACTTCACCAAGTGAAAGCTCTGCCAAAAGTAGGTGAATGAGTTATTTGAGAAAAATTGGCTATCTGCAATACTTTTAGAGATAATTCGCATTTACTCATTTTGAGTAGGTGAGTAATTAGCTATGGGTCTGAAACTTCACCATGTGAAAGCTCTCCCACAAGTAGATGAATGAGTATTTGATAAAAATTGGGTATCCGCAATACTTTTACAGATAATTCGCATTTACTCATTTTGAGTAGGTGAATAAATAGCTATGGTTCTGAAACTTCACAGAGTGAAAGCTCTCCCAAAAGTAGGTGAATGAGTTATTTGAGAAAAATTGGCTATCTGCAATACTTTTAGAGATAATTCGCATTTACTCATTTTGAGTAGGTGAATAATTAGCTATGGGTCTGAAACTTCACCAAGTGAAAGCTCTGCCAAAAGTAGGTGAATGAGTTATTTGACAAAAATTGGCTATCTGCAATACTTTTAGAGATAATTCGCATTTACTCATTTGGAGTAGGTGAGTAATTAGCTATGGGTCTGAAACTTCACCAAGTGAAAGCTCTCCCAAAAGTAGGTGAATGAGTTATTTGAGAAAAATTGGCTATCTGCAATACTTTTAGAGATAATTCGCATTTACTCATTTTGAGTAGGTGAGTAATTAGCTATGGGTCTGAAACTTCACCAAGTGAAAGCTCTCCCAAAAGTAGGTGAATGATTAATTTGAGAAAAATTGGCTATCTGCAATACTTTTAGAGATAATTCGCATTTACTCATTTTGAGTAGGTGAGTAATTAGCTATGGGTCTGAAACTTCACCAAGTGAAAGCTCTCCCAAAAGTAGGTGAATGACTTATTTGAGAAAAATTGGCTATCTGCAATACTTTTAGAGATAATTCGCATTTACTCATTTTGAGTAGGTGAATAATTAGCTATGGGTCTGAAACTTCACCAAGTGAAAGCTCTCCCAAAAGTAGGTGAATGAGTTATTTGAGAAAAATTGGCTATCTGCAATACTTTTAAGAGATAATTCACATTTACTCATTTTGAGTAGGTGAATAATTAGCTATGGGTCTGAAACTTCACCAAGTGAAAGCTCTGCCAAAAGTAGGTGAATGAGTTATTTGAGAAAAATTGGCTATCTGCAATACTTTTAGAGATAATTCGCATTTACTCATTTTGAGTAGGTGAGTAATTAGCTATGGGTCTGAAACTTCACCATGTGAAAGCTCTCCCACAAGTAGATGAATGAGTATTTGATAAAAATTGGGTATCCGCAATACTTTTACAGATAATTAGCATTTACTCATTTTGAGTAGGTGAATAAATAGCTATGGTTCTGAAACTTCACAGAGTGAAAGCTCTCCCAAAAGTAGGTGAATGAGTTATTTGAGAAAAATTGGCTATCTGCAATACTTTTAGAGATAATTCACATTTACTCATTTTGAGTAGGTGAATAATTAGCTATGGGTCTGAAACTTCACCAAGTGAAAGCTCTGCCAAAAGTAGGTGAATGAGTTATTTGACAAAAATTGGCAATCTGCAATACTTTTAGAGATAATTCGCATTTACTCATTTTGAGTAGGTGAGTAATTAACTATGGGTCTGAAACTTCACCAAGTGAAAGCTCTCCCAAAAGTAGGTGAATGAGTTATTTGAGAAAAATTGGCTATCTGCAATACTTTTAGAGATAATTCGCATTTACTCATTTTGAGTAGGTGAGTAATTAGCTATGGGTCTGAAACTTCACCAAGTGAAAGCTCTCCCAAAAGTAGGTGAATGATTAATTTGAGAAAAATTGGCTATCTGCAATACTTTTAGAGATAATTCGCATTTACTCATTTTGAGTAGGTGAGTAATTAGCTATGGGTCTGAAACTTCACCAAGTGAAAGCTCTCCCAAAAGTAGGTGAATGAGTTATTTGAGAAAAATTGGCTATCTGCAATACTTTTAGAGATAATTCGCATTTACTCATTTTGAGTAGGTGAGTAATTAGCTATGGGTCTGAAACTTCACCAAGTGAAAGCTCTCCCAAAAGTAGGTGAATGATTAATTTGAGAAAAATTGGCTATCTGCAATACTTTTAGAGATAATTCGCATTTACTCATTTTGAGTAGGTGAGTAATTAGCTATGGGTCTGAAACTTCACCATGTGAAAGCTCTCCCACAAGTAGATGAATGAGTATTTGATAAAAATTGGGTATCCGCAATACTTTTACAGATAATTAGCATTTACTCATTTTGAGTAGGTGAATAAATAGCTATGGTTCTGAAACTTCACAGAGTGAAAGCTCTCCCAAAAGTAGGTGAATGAGTTATTTGAGAAAAATTGGCTATCTGCAATACTTTTAGAGATAATTCACATTTACTCATTTTGAGTAGGTGAATAATTAGCTATGGGTCTGAAACTTCACCAAGTGAAAGCTCTGCCAAAAGTAGGTGAATGAGTTATTTGACAAAAATTGGCTATCTGCAATACTTTTAGAGATAATTCGCATTTACTCATTTTGAGTAGGTGAGTAATTAACTATGGGTCTGAAACTTCACCAAGTGAAAGCTCTCCCAAAAGTAGGTGAATGAGTTATTTGAGAAAAATTGGCTATCTGCAATACTTTTAGAGATAATTCGCATTTACTCATTTTGAGTAGGTGAGTAATTAGCTATGGGTCTGAAACTTCACCAAGTGAAAGCTCTCCCAAAAGTAGGTGAATGATTAATTTGAGAAAAATTGGCTATCTGCAATACTTTTAGAGATAATTCGCATTTACTCATTTTGAGTAGGTGAGTAATTAGCTATGGGTCTGAAACTTCACCAAGTGAAAGCTCTCCCAAAAGTAGGTGAATGAGTTATTTGAGAAAAATTGGCTATCTGCAATACTTTTAGAGATAATTCGCATTTACTCATTTTGAGTAGGTGAGTAATTAGCTATGGGTCTGAAACTTCACCAAGTGAAAGCTCTCCCAAAAGTAGGTGAATGATTAATTTGAGAAAAATTGGCTATCTGCAATACTTTTAGAGATAATTCGCATTTACTCATTTTGAGTAGGTGAGTAATTAGCTATGGGTCTGAAACTTCACCAAGTGAAAGCTCTCACAAAAGTAGGTGAATGAGTTATTTGAGAAAAATTGGCTATCTGCAATACTTTTAGAGATA
Organism: Sabellastarte sp. h YS-2021; assembly: GCA_964017235.1. Taxonomy (NCBI): domain Eukaryota; kingdom Metazoa; phylum Annelida; class Polychaeta; order Sabellida; family Sabellidae; genus Sabellastarte; species Sabellastarte sp. h YS-2021. The sequence goes on along the minus strand of OZ024936.1, from coordinate 49,197,050 downwards.
ATTCGCATTTACTCATTTTGAGTAGGTGAGTAATTAGCTATGGGTCTGAAACTTCACAGAGTGAAAGCTCTCCCAAAAGTAGGTGAATGAGTTATTTGAGAAAAATTGGCTATCTGCAATACTTTTAGAGATAATTCGCATTTACTCATTTTGAGTAGGTGAGTAATTAGCTATGGGTCTGAAACTTCACAGAGTGAAAGCTCTCCCAAAACTAGGTGAATGAGTTATTTGAGAAAAATTGGCTATCTGCAATACTTTTAGAGATAGTTCGCATTTACTCATTTTGAGTAGGTGAGTAATTAGCTATGGTTCTGAAACTTCACCAAGTGAAAGCTCTCCCAAAAGTAGGTGAATGATTAATTTGACAAAAATTGGCTATCTGCAATACTTTTAGAGATAATTCGCATTTACTCATTTTGAGTAGGTGAGTAATTAGCTATGGGTCTGAAACTTCACCAAGTGAAAGCTCTCCCAAAAGTAGGTGAATGAGTTATTTGAGAAAAATTGGCTAACTGCAATACTTTTAGAGATAATTCGCATTTACTCATTTTGAGTAGGTGAGTAATTAGCTATGGGTCTGAAACTTCACCAAGTGAAAGCTCTCCCAAAAGTAGGTGAATGAGTTATTTGAGAAAAATTGGCTATCTGCAATACTTTTAGAGATAATTCGCATTTACTCATTTTGAGTAGGTGAGTAATTAGCTATGGGTCTGAAACTTCACCAAGTGAAAGCTCTCCCAAAAGTAGGTGAATGATTAATTTGAGAAAAATTGGCTATCTGCAATACTTTTAGAGATAATTCGCATTTACTCATTTTGAGTAGGTGAGTAATTAGCTATGGGTCTGAAACTTCACCAAGTGAAAGCTCTCACAAAAGTAGGTGAATGAGTTATTTGAGAAAAATTGGCTATCTGCAATACTTTTAGAGATAATTCGCATTTACTCATTTTGAGTAGGTGAGTAATTAGCTATGGGTCTGAAACTTCACAGAGTGAAAGCTCTCCCAAAAGTAGGTGAATGAGTTATTTGAGAAAAATTGGCTATCTGCAATACTTTTAGAGATAATTCGCATTTACTCATTTTGAGTAGGTGAGTAATTAGCTATGGGTCTGAAACTTCACAGAGTGAAAGCTCTCCCAAAACTAGGTGAATGAGTTATTTGAGAAAAATTGGCTATCTGCAATACTTTTAGAGATAGTTCGCATTTACTCATTTTGAGTAGGTGAGTAATTAGCTATGGTTCTGAAACTTCACCAAGTGAAAGCTCTCCCAAAAGTAGGTGAATGATTAATTTGACAAAAATTGGCTATCTGCAATACTTTTAGAGATAATTCGCATTTACTCATTTTGAGTAGGTGAGTAATTAGCTATGGGTCTGAAACTTCACCAAGTGAAAGCTCTCCCAAAAGTAGGTGAATGAGTTATTTGAGAAAAATTGGCTAACTGCAATACTTTTAGAGATAATTCGCATTTACTCATTTTGAGTAGGTGAGTAATTAGCTATGGGTCTGAAACTTCACCAAGTGAAAGCTCTCCCAAAAGTAGGTGAATGATTTATTTGAGAAAAATTGGCTATCTGCAATACTTTTAGAGATAATACGCATTTACTCATTTTGAGTAGGTGAGTAATTAGCTATGGGTCTGAAACTTCACCATGTGAAAGCTCTCCCACAAGTAGATGAATGAGTTATTTGATAAAAATTGGGTATCCGCAATACTTTTACAGATAATTAGCATTTACTCATTGGCATGGCTACTCTGCAGAGATACCCTGTGGGTCAAAAATTTCGTCGAAATCGCTCTATCTAGCACGGTTTTCGAGATATAAGCATTTTTGTGTTTTGCAATTTTGCGAAAAATTCGAAAATTCAAAATGGCCGACATTTTTGGCGAGACAAAATTTTTTTGAAAATTGGCATGGCTACTCTGCAGAGATACCCTGTGGGTCAAAAATTTCGTCGAAATCGCTCTATCTAGCACGGTTTTCAAGATATAAGCATTTTTATGTTTTGCAATTTTTGCGAAAAATTCGAAAATTCAAAATGGCCGCCATTTTTGGTGAGACAAAATTTTTTTCAAAATTGGGATAACTACTCTGCAGAGATACCCTGTGGGTCAAAAATTTTGTCGAAATTGCTCTATCTAGCACGGTTTTTGAGATATAAGCATTTTTGTGTTTTGCAATTTTTGCGAAAATTTCGAAAATTCAAAATGGCCGCCATTTTGGGCGAGACAAAAATTTTTTGAAAATTGGGAAAACTACTCCGCAGAGATACCCTGTGGGTCAAAAATTTCGCCGAAATCGCTCTATCTAGCACGGTTTTCGAGATATAAGCATTTTTGTGTTTTCCTTATTTGGAAAATTCGTAATGATTAATTAATCATTAATTACTGGGCCATTTCTTGACCAATCAATGCCAAAATCTAATGATTTCCAGATTTTAATAGAATGAATGTATTTGCCAAGTTTCAGGTGAATTGATAAAATTCCTTTCAAGTTATCATCCGGACAAGCTTCCCCACCGAAAAAAGACATTTTTGGTCCTGTGACCTCTCTGATTGGTTGAAATGTCACTGCAGCATATTCAAAAAAATTCCCCAAGGCTACTGCCTAAACCTGCCAAATTTGAAAAGAATCCGCCTAACGGTTACAGAGTTATAAGGAAAACAAAATGCGGAGCCGGCGGAGCCGCCGGAGCCTGAAGCTCTCCCATACACAAACAAGCGTCCCTTGCGGGACGCTTAATAATCGATCATTAGAAAACGTCAGTGACCGACCGCGATTCTACACTGTCACCGACGATTAATCGAGCACACGTCTAATCGTCCACCCACTTACTAAAACAAAGTACAGCCCAAGCTCTCTAGTGACCAACACGCTCCTAACTGAAAGACAGAGTCTCACCAATGACCATTTATCACCCTCCCTGGGGCTGCTTAGCATGTTACAGGTGACAGCACACAACAGTGAAGTAATGATAGTCTAAGTGGTCCCTAAGTATCTGCTGTTGTACCTGAGATCGAACCCATGTCCTTTTGATGGGTGTATTTACAAACAAAATTATTTGTACAATATGTTACATGTTTAAAAAACAAGAGTGCACAAATTAAATAATTTTATTAATATTATAGTACACAGAAACAAAGTACCTGAACAAATGAAGCATAGATGACCACTGGTTTAGGATTAAGACCTTAAAATTAAAATGTATGATTTTTTTTAATCTATATCGGCTCTGTGGCACCTATATCATAAAAATGACAAGAAAAAGGATAATTAATATCTGACTTGTCTTTAATTTTGTTTTTTCAGTCATCTACAACAATGTCAACTGTGTCAGCTGAGAAACCGCCATTTCACAGATGCTGAATTTTTGATTAAGGAAAAAATTGTTGTTTTTTTTTTTCAAATTAATGTCTGCTTATTAAAATCTGAAAAATGATATCAATGCCTGAGCCACAGTTAAATATTCAATATGTACAAAAAAAGAAAAAAAAACAGCAAAGTGCACAAGATGAATATCTCAAGTACAAACCTGATGAATGAAGATCCATTGATAAATATGCTGGCAAGAATAGAGTCTCTAATATAAGCTTGAATCACACTACAAGGATTATTCAAATAACTGTACATCTGTATTTTGAAAATATGTTAATAAATGGTTACAACATAAACTAAGTCTTTATGAATATACAATCACATAGAATTGGAAAATTTTATAGTAATTTAAATTTTTATTTGAAATACTTACCATTTCCAAACAGTAGCTATTTGTTGGAGCCATCCAACCCAATGGCCAACACAGGGATGCGATTTTTAAGGTTATATAACAACCTTAACCAAGCCATTGGGTTATAGTAGTCCATCCTCCCGCCAATTAGGTCACATGACCACATTGTTTACTTCATTATTTTTGTTGCAAGTAAAAGAATGACTTGCAGGGAGGCGGGAGGGAAATTTGAGTGTTAGGAAATGGTAAGTATTTCTAATAAAAATTTAAATTACTATAAAATTTTCCAATTTTATAGCGAAATACCCTTACCATTTCCTAACATTAGCTGAATCCAGCCTTGTTGGATGGAGGGAATTATTTTAAGAAAACCACTACCTAACCTACAACATAATGAGAACTTCTCAATGGAATTACATGCATTAATGCATTAACATATAAACTTCCAAACATTCACAACATACAACTCCCAAAAATGGCAGTATGTAGCTGTAGTTCTCACAAATGTTGACACTATTGGTGCTGCAATTGGATATCATAAATAGATAAGCCATCTATATTGTAACATCCGACCCCAAGACAAGGTCAAACCAACCTGAAAGTGTCCTCAGGGTAATGCCTAATCCTTTCTAAGGCAGATTTAGGCAACATTGATGTCTACCACAAATACATCCAGCATTGCAGACATACCAGCCACAACCTGCAAATGTACAAATATAAGTATGAAACACCTACTTATAAAGTAACAAAAATGCTGAGCATAAACTGGAGGACCCAACTTCAAATCTGACTTTATGACAACAGAGGTTTTAAGACAGAAATTGGTATACATACAATGGAACTTCCAATACAAGTATCAAGAAACTATGTAAGGAAATCACCTATAAAAACTAAAGATGCAATCAAAACATACATCAATAGCTTCCATGACTCAATCTTGACTCAATCAAGATGAAATAGGTGCCAAAAGATAAGTCTTATTAAGAAACTTTCTTAATGGCAGTAAAAACAAAAGATTTTGTTCTATCCCAAACCTTTTGATTACCAAACCCCTAACAGGAACGACAGACCCACATTGAATCAAACTGTTGTCCAAAGAGGCTAAGAGCTGGCGCGACCACAGGCTTAATTGCAGTAGGCCCATACAAAGCAAACTGGATCTGGCAATTGATGGGGCCAGAGTTACTTGTGACCAAGTCTCCTTATAACTAAAGGAAGAATATGTCCAAGCATTAATGTCACTCCTTTACCATGACTCTGTAATCCACAGAGACAAAGACCACTGGCTCAGTTGCAGTAATTGCAGTAGGCCTATCTGAAGCCAACTGGTTCATGGCCAAAAAGGCAGTCAATGGGCCAAAGTTACTTGTGACCCATTCTCCCTATAACTAAGGGAAGGGTCCAAACATGAATGTCACTACTTTACCTGAAGCCAAAACCAAAGACCATCTTGAAAGGTAATAATTTCAAGAAAACCTTCCTCACAAGCTCAAAGGTTGTTTGATAAGGGCATGTAGAACCAATGACAAAATCCAAAACCATTGGTTTGTCTCTTACTTAAAAGTTGCTAAATCTTATTCATGTCAACTTTTAGACACTTCTTTAGACACTTCTTGAGCCTTTAAGCCCCAAAAAACAATCTGCAATTGCTGTTCTATAGCCCGCAATAGTGGATAGTATTAGGATGTTTCCTTAAACTAGTAGCTAAGGAAAATTGCTCCATCTGCAAAAAGTGGGGTATGAGATATATACCTGGCTCTATTCATGCCACCTCCCAGAATAGACCAATTCATTCACAGATCCTCCTTGAGGAGTGCTCCTTAATTGCTTTACAACTTCCTCTGGGAATCTTCCTTAATATTAATGTCTGACTCCAGATCCCAAACATAAAAATTCAAGTAAGCTAACTTGTGAAGACTGTTGCTGAATGGTTGAGTCAACAGATTCACCCCAAGGGAAGTCTTAAAAGAAGTTTTGAATCAAAAAATCAAAAGCAAGAAATCCCTGGCCGCCCAATCATGATGATTCTGCACCTATAGGTGGTCATCTGTTGAATCACCTGAGGGATGAGGGCCACGGGACACGACTGACCAGACCCTCCCCAGAGACATTCAATGCATCTGTTTCCCAAGCCTGACTGTCTGGGACATGAGACACATACATCTTTACATTACTGCAGGACCAAGACCCTGGGCAAAGCACATGTCTGTCCAAACCTTCACAACAGATGTCCAAGCACCTGTTTCCCGAGCCTGACAGGCGACCTACATAGGAAGCTTGTGGATTCATCTTTGCTGCAAACACATCAACCACTGATTGATGGCAGCAATGTCTAATTGATTGAAAACCTGACAATTCAGAGCCCCTTTGACTTGAATAATGTCTAATCTCTAGACAAGAAATCTGCCAGAACATCTAGATTCCCTGGGCTGTACATTCCTGAATCTGAATCATTCTGGCATTCGACTAAACCATGATTTTACAGATTAAGGTACATATGACCTGAGAGTGGATGCCTCCCTGGCTGTTCATATAGACAAACACAAATGAGTTGTCTGTGAAAATCAACTGATTTCAACTCAGAAACTGATTTCTAAATCATTTTTAAGATACACATGTACCAACATTGCTTCCAGCTGTATAATGTTATGTTATGTTGCGTCTTGACTCTTCCCGACTCCACAGACAATGGCTGTGGATGCTTCAAGAGAGAACCCCAACCCTTTGGGGAAGCTTCTGTGAAAGGAGAGCGACTGAGCTCCTACCGAAGCAGTGGGGAGTCCTCCTTCGAAATTGAATGATTGGTCGACCATTGAAGATGATCCCTGTGAATCAGAGAAAACAAGAAGTGGGATATCCAGAAACTAAGGATATCCACAGTGTTTCCGGATACCATTGGAGTGACTCCATGTGCAGACATCCCAATGGAGTAGTCTTCTCCATTGAAGTCATGCTTTCAAAGTGACATGAGGTTCCCTGTAGATGAGTGAGAAGCTTCCAACATGGTGAACTGTCTTTCCAGGAAGATTTCCCTTGAGTTGTGAAGACTAGCCCTACCCTGAGGTTGAATTGTAAACCAAAAATTCGATTACAGGAGTTGGAAATAAATCTGATTTTTAGAAATTTGTGATCCAACCCAGGCTTTCAACAAGATGCACCAACCAGTAGGTGTTTTCTTGGCATTGCTGCTTTGAGTTGTTGTCATTATCCAACCGTCTATATACTGGTGAATACTGATGCCTTCTGCGAGCGCCATCAGCTTCACCTCCTTTACTACCTTGGTGAACTTGAGAAAAACTGTAGCAATACTGAAGGGTAAGGCAGTGAACTGGTAGAATCTGTAGCCTCCAATAAAGCGAAGATACTTATGTTAGCGGAGTGTACCGGTGACGAGTGTGTACCCATAAAGGTCGAGTGACGCCATCCACTCGCCTTCTATAGACGAATTCCAAATACTAAACAATTCATATTAAGTTAGGTACATGCAAGCTTGTTACCTGCCCTTAACTACTACTGGCTGCCATTTCTTCCTTGCTTGTCACAAGAAATAAACTGTAAAACTCAAGCGATGTGACACTTAACTGGTGTTATCGCCCTTTTGCCGATCATTTGATAAACAGCTTTTATCAAAACTGCTGTGTGTCTCGTGCTTTTTTTTTTTTTTTTTACTTCTGCCATGGGCCTATATAAGTAAGATCCTCTCCCCTTTTAACTAGCAGAGGAGTAGGAGGCACTCTAGAGGTAGAGGTAACTCTATTTAAAGGGAAACTGATAGGGACAAAAAAGATCTTCTCTGAGACCTGGTGTCCCTTTCCTAGTCCAGCCTAGGAGCATGTTCATTTCCAGACTTAATAATCATCCTTATTGTCTTGAAAACACTGGATAAAAATCCTCTGAACATCTGAAATATGTGCAGCAAGAGAACCTCTCAGCTGCGAAAAAATGCATTGTAGGTTTTCTAAACTTTAAGGCATTCTAAGTTACATCCCTTCTTTTGAGTCACATGTTCTTAGACATGGTCAACTCCAACAAGAAGATTTGAAGACAAACTGGATGACTGGACTGAAATGCAACACATTGCATCCAGTCCAAAGCATTATTGAAGTCTATATCTTCTATAGTGATCCCTAAGATCCTTTAAATTAGACCTGAATTGACAAATCAATACACTTTGGTCTCTGCTACGGTCTTCTACAAGGGAATTTGTTCCTAAAGTATCAGAAAGTGAACTTCCTGCAGACCTCATGCAACTAAGGAGCTGTCCAGGAAAGTGATTCATGTAAGGAAGTCCAAGCAAAAACTTCTTCCTGCATAAGTGCTATTTTTAAAACAACATCAGAGGCTTCAAACTCCTTGAAACCCAACATAAAGGCCACATTCAATGCTGGCTGTTCACCCAAGGAATGTGGGAATTTCAAGATGTAGGTAAATGTGACAAAATGAGGGAGCATTCACAGAATCTGAGTCTGTTAAATCAATCCCTAGCCACTCAATAACAGTGAGCCAAATATCTGAAAATAAGGAATAGATTCCTTGTATTCTTGAGATGAATCATAATCCCCATCACCTGACAACCTGATTCTAAACCTCAAAAAATATTTGTATTTTTGTATTAGTAAATGAAATGCCTTGCTTGTAGATGCCATGGTTGTAGATATGAATGAGACTACCCATCATCTGACAACCCGAATCTAAACCTTTTGAGAGGTATAGAATACTCGATTGTGAATGGATGACGTCAGAAAGGTATTTTCCTCTGATGAATGTTTTGACTGGACCTCGACGGAAGAGTTTTCCGAAGGGGTAGTCTTTCCTGCATTCAAAACTCCTCCACGATGCAGTGTCCACGGCAACGTAAATGGCTGCCCCCAAGGGAGATTCCTTCTACTGCAACGTCGACAAACTATTCGACTGGGATGTATACTGTGATAAGAAATTGCTTTCAACGCCTGGCTATTAGAACCCGACGTGAACAGCAATAACGGCCACTCGAATTGTCATTCTCATCCAAGATGGCGTCGTCCAGATAGCTTCTGTTATTGAAGAATACATTCTTTCTATAATTGTATGCTGCAAAATTATAGCTTCCAACGTCCAGCAAACTGAACCAAACGACTGGCAAGCTGTATAATAATATTATTGTAGAATTAGCACAGAAGACTTATTTCCTCGAGGTTGAAGACGATCGAACTTTCGATGTCACCATCCAAAAAGTCCTTTATTTGCATAATATAATGCATACCTTCGAAGATTCAATAAATGAATCAGTTCTGTATCATATACATATAACAAGAGGAGAATGCCCGTGAACGGGCACTGTGTCAGCTGACTGAGTGTTTTTGATTTGTGAAGGTGATTAGAGGACAGAATAATTATCAGGAAAAGGGCTGTACAGAAATACAGTAAATGGTAACTGAACAGCAAGTTCGAAAGAAATTCCGAAGCTGACAGAAGAAAAGGATAAAAAAGTTGTGCCCTGTAAATGGTATTATGAAGGAAAATAACAAGGTAATTGTTTAAGTGTAAAAAATAGGTTAAAACATATTTAAAGAAATACTACAAATGCAATATCCTCGTTCGACCTTGAAGAAGGGGTCCAAGGTCAAATCTAACCACACAAATACATTCCCAGCCCATGATTTCCTATGGTTTACCATTCCAAACCTCTTATAAAAACCAATTATAAATGAGTTATAAGCACTTTTAAGCTTGGCTGTCCTCATTTGACCTTGAAGGAGGGGTCCAAAGGTCAAATCTGACCATACCAAAAGATTCCGAGCCAATGATTTCCTATGGGATGGTTTACCATCCCAAATCTCTGTCACCAATAATAAGCGAGTTGTAGGCACTTTCAATTTTCGCTATCCTCATTTGACCTTGAAGGAGGGTTCCAAGGTCAAATCGGACCATATCAACAGATTCACAGCCCATGATTTCCTGTCTGTTTACCATCCCAAACCTCTGGGACCAATAATAAGCGAGTTATAAGCACTTTTAAGTTTGGCTATCCTTGTTTGACCTTGAAGGAGGGTCATTGAAGAAGGGTCATTGAAGGTCAAATCTGACCACACCAAAAGATTCCCACCCCATGATTTCCTACAGGTTGGTTTATCATCCCAAACCTCTAGGATCAATAATAAGGGAGATATAAGCACTTTTCATGACTGACAAAAAACACCTGTGGCGGCCATCTTGTTTCTCAAAATGAGGCCAAAAATATTCCCAGACAACATTTTATGGTTATTAATATATACTGCAAACTTAAGAAAGCTAGCTATAATATTTTTTTTCATCAGAGCAGTAATGGTGAAATCTCTCTCTACACACTGCGGCTATCCAGTGGATACAATGATTTACTCAACAGTGAGAACCTGAAAGTAGCTATTGCTCAGCTATACCATGACATAGAGGTCTGCAATTTCACTATGTTATAGCTGACCAAAAATTCTGTGAATAACATATTTAACAAATTACTCTAAATGTAATAGTTTTCAAGTTACAACTGATTTACTCAACAGTGAGAACCTCAAAGGAACTATTACTCAGCTATGCAATGAGCTACATGTCTGAAATTTTACTATGTTATAGCTAACCCAAAAGTAGGTGAACAACATATTTAAGCAAACTACTGTAAATGCAATAGTTTTCAAGCTACAACTGATTTACTCAATAGTGAGAACCTGAAAATAGCTATTGCTCCGCTATGCCATGAGCTATAGGTCTGTAATTTCACTATGTTATAGCTGACCCAAAAGTAGGTGAACAATATATTTTAACAAAATACTCCAAATGCAATATTTTTCAAGTTATAGCTGATTTACTCAACAGTCAGTACCTGAGAATAGCTATTGCTCAGTTGTGCCATGAGCTATAGGTCTATAATTTCACTATGTTATAGCTGACCCAAAAGTAGCTGAATAACATATTTGCACAAATTTCTGTAAATGCAATAGTTTTCCAATTATAACTGATTTACTCAACAGTGAGAACTTCAAAGTAGCTATTACTCAGCTATGAAATGAGCCACAGGTCTGAAACTTCACTATGTTATAGCTGACCCCAAAATAGGTGAATAACATATTGAAACAAAATACTCTAAATGCAATAGTTTTCAAGTTACAACTGATTTACTCAACAGTGATAACCTAAAAGTAGCTATTACTCAGCTATGCCATGAGGTACAGGTCTGAAATTTCACTATGTTATAGCTGGCCCAAAAGTAGCTGAATAACATATTTATACGAAATTCTCTAAATGCAATAGTTTTTAAGTTACAAGTGATTTTACTCATGATGGAAGTTACTGAAAAGCCCAAAAGTAGCTATTACTCACTTACCTATTGAGACAGACACCCAACTTACTCACCATATTGTAGCTATGAAAAAAGTAGCTGAATAACATATTTTAACAAAATGCTCTAAATGCAACACTTTTCAAGTTATAAGTGATTTACTCAACAGTGATAACCTAAAAGTTGCTATTACTCGGCTATGCCATGAGCTACAGGTCTGAAATTTTACTATGTTATAGCTGACCCAAAAGTAGCTGAATAACATATTTAATGCGAAATTCTCTAAATGCAATAGTTTTCAAGTTATAAGCGATTTACTCAACAGTGATAACCTAAAAGTAGCTATTACTCAGCTATGCCATGAGCTACAGGTCTGAAATTTCACTATGTTATAGCTGGCCCAAAAGTAGCTGAATAACATATTTATACAAAATTCTCTAAATGCAATAGTTTTTAAGTTACAAGTGATTTTACTCATAATGGAAGTTACTGAAAAGCCCAAAAGTAGCTATTACTCACTTAGCTATTGAGACAGACACCCAACTTACTCACCATATTGTAGCTATGAAAAAAGTAGCTGAACAACATATTTTCACAAAATGCTGTAAATGCAACACTTTTGAAGTTATAAGTGATTTAGTGCATGATTTCATGAATTTTAATGCATTAAAAATTATTAAAAAATTTATTAAAAAAAAAGTAAGACAGATCCAGGTCTCATACTCACACAAGAGAATCTACCTCTGGCCTAGTACATATATGCAAGATATGAGAGAAATCCCTGCAATAGTCACTGAGAAAATTGTGATAAAAAGTTGAAATTTTCACACTTTTGGTGGGGGTACCCCCCCCTTGTAATGTCTCTAGCAAACAGACGAACAGACAGATTTGCATGCCTTGAACAATTTTTCATCCTCGATAGATAAGGTATCTTTTAAAAAAAAACAGCATGTCTCTAGGCCTTGTAGTTTTGGAGAAGAAGTTGTTCACGCGGACGCGGACGCGGACGCCCACGCCGCAGAGTGATGACATAATGTCAGCTGACTGACAAGTCAGCTGACATAAAAAATGAAGTGAGATTAACAGTAAAATCTCAAAAAATAAATAAAACCCTGACAAAACTTGTCCTAATTTCCAAAGACGTCCATACTGATGATGGCCAACAAAAATAATGAAGTAAACAATGTGGTCATGTGACCTAATTGGCGGGAGCACGGACTACTATAACCCAATGGCTTGGTTAAGGTTGTTACATAACCTTAAAATCGCATCTCTGCTTTGGCCATTGGGTTGGATGGCTCCAACAAATAGCTACTGTTAGGAATTGGTAAGGGTATTTCGCTATAAAAAAACATGTTACAGTAAATGTATCAGTAAAAGGAACAAAATTGAGACACTATTGGCAAATATAACATTGAAGGAAGGCCATAAAGACATATACAGTGAACCTACCTTAGTCTCTGAACACATTTGATACACTATTTAATTATGCAAAGAAGGCTTATTTCTCAAAAAGCCAAAATGTATATTTTTCATTGGCAAAGAGCATTTAACTTTATACTTTCACTGAATACATCACCGAGGCGGTCACCTATCCAAGTACTAAGGTAACCCATTGCTGCTTAAATTCAGGGATCAGAGATGTACTCATCACACAATGCCACACTTCATGAAAGTCCGGAGACAGAAAAAAAGTAAAAGAATAAAAAAAAAAAGAAAACAAGCAATCAGTGCCCGTGAACGGGCTCTGTGTCAGCTGACTGTGTGTTTTGAGTTTCAGAGTAGAAGTGACAGAAGAAAAGGACACAAAAGTTGTGCCCTGCAAATGGTATTCAGAAGATATTAAACAAAATTCTCTAAATGCAATATTTTCAAGTTACAACTGATTTACACAACAGAGAAAACCTCAAAGTAGCTTTTGCTCAGCTATGCAGTGACCTACAGGTCTGAACTTTACTATGTTATAGCCGACCCAAAAGTAGGTGAACGACATATTTAGAGAAAATACTCTAAATGCAATAGTTTTCAATTTACAAATGATTTACTCAAAAGTGAGAACCTCAAAGTAGCTATTACTCAGCTATGCCATGACCTGCAGGTCTGCCATTTTACTATGTTATAGCCGACCCAAAAGTAGGTGAACGACATATTTAGAGAAAATACTCTAAATGCAATAGTTTTCAATTTACAAATGATTTACTCAAAAGTGAGAACCTCAAAGTAGCTATTACTCAGCTATGCCATGACCTGCAGGTCTGCCATTTTACTATGTTATAGCTGACCCAAAAGTAGGTTAACAACATATTTAAACAAAATACTGTACATGCAATAGTTTTCAAGTTATAACTGATTTACTCAACAGAGAAAACCTCAAAGTAGCTATAACTCAGCTGTGCAATGAGCTACAGTTCTGCAATTTTACTATGTTATAGCTAGGGCAGGGTCTGTAGCAGATTTTTCATTTCGGTATCCCGCCAGTGTAAAACCGTACCGATTCCGGGATACCGAAAGAAGAAATTGCGTTCTAACATATTCCCAATCGAATAGGCCCACCAACGGGTAATAAGTTTCGTGAAAAGAAAACATTGAAGTTCTTAGGGAAATCACTATAAAAGTGCTAAAATATGTAAAAATATTGGATAAAAGTTTATAATTTCTTCAGATTTGAGGTTAGTTTCTTATACTTTACGTTTTCTCACAATATTATATGCTGACATTCGAAATACCGGCTGTAACGTGTCACCATGGTGTTGAAGTGAATTGGTCTCGATACCGGTGTTACCGACCCTGCCCTAGTTATAGCTGACCCAAAAGTAGGTTAACAACATATTTAAACAAAATACTGTACATGCAATAGTTTTCAAGTTATAACTGATTTACTCAACAGAGAAAACCTCAAAGTAGCTATAACTCAGCTGTGCAATGAGCTACAGGTCTGCAATTTTACTATGTTATAGCTGACCCAAAAGTAGCTGAATAACATATTTACACAAAATTCTCTCAATGCAATTGTTTTCGAGTTACAAGTGATTTTACTCATTATGGAAGGTAGTGAAAAGTCAGAAAGTAGCCATTACTCACTTAGCTATTGGGATAGACACTCAAGTTACTCACCATGTTGTAGCTATGGAAAAAGTAGCTAAATAACATATTTTTAAAAAAATGCTCTAGATGAAATACTTTTCAAGTTATAGGTGATTTAATGCATCATTTCATGAATTTTAATGGATGAAGAATAATTTTAAAAATTCATTAAAAAATAATTTTAAAAATCCAGGCCTGAGACTTGCACAAGGGAATCTACTAGTGGTCTAGTACATATATGCCAGATAAGAGAGAAATCCCTGCAATAGTCAATGACAAAATAAGTGATTTAGTGCATAATTTCACGAATTTTAATGCATTTAAAATTATTTAAAACATTCATAAAACAAGAGAGTGCCCGTCAACGGGCACTGTGTCAGCTGACTGAATGTTTTTGATTTGTGATGGTGATAATGAGAGGAAAGCATAATTATCTGGGAAAGGGCTGTACAGAAATACAGTAAATGGTAACTGAACAGCATGTTCGAAAGATATTCCGAAGCTGACAGAAGAAAAGGACAAAAAAGTTGTGCCCTGCAAATGGTATTATGAAATAAAGTAACAAGGTAATTGTTTAAGTGTAAAAAGTAGGTTAAAAATATTTAAAGAAATACTATAAATGCAATATCCTCGTTCGACCATGAAGAAGGGGTCCAAAGGTCAAATCTGACCATACCAAAAGATTCCCAGCCAAAGAATTTAGGATGGTTTACCATCCCAAACCTCTCGGACCAATAATAAGTGAGTCATAGGCACTTTTTAAGTTTGGCTATCCTTGTTTGACCTTGACGGAGGGGTCCAAGGTCAAATCAGACCACACAAAAAAATTCCCAGCCCATGATTTCCTGTAGCTTGTTTACCATCCCAAACCTGTAGGACCAATAATAAGCGAGTTCTAAGCAATTGTAAGTTTGGCTATCCTCAATTGACCTTGAAGGAGGGGTCCCAGGTCAAATCTGACCACACCAAAAGAATCCCAGCCCATGATTTCCTATATGTTGGTTTACCATCCCAAACCTCCAAGACCAATAATACGCGAGTTATAAGCACTTTAAGTTTGGCTATCTTCGTTTGACTTGGAAGGAGGGGTCTAAGGTGAAATCCGACCACACCAAAAGATTCCCAGCCCATGATTTTCTATAGGTTGGTTTTCCATTCCAAACCTCTAGGACCAATAATAAGCGAGTTATAAGCACTTTTAAGTTTGGCTATCCTCATTTGACCTTGAAGGAGGGGTCCAAGGTGAAATCCGACCACACCAAAAAATTCCCAGCTCATGATTTTCTATAGGTTGGTTTTCATTCCAAACCTCTAGGACCAACAATAAGCGAGTTATAAGCACTTTTATGTTTGGCTATCCTCATTTGACCTTGAAGGAGGGTTCCAAGGTCAAATCGGACCATATTAACAGATTCCCAGCCCATGATTTCCTACAGGTTGGATACAATGATTTACTCAACAGTGAGAACCTGAAAGAAGCTATTGCTCAGCTATGCCATGACATAGAGGTCTGCAATTTCACTATGTTATAGCTGACCAAAACGTCTGTGAATAACATATTTAACAAAATACTCTAAATGTAATAGTTTTCAAGTTACAACTGATTTACTTAAGAGTGAGAACCTCAAAGTAACTATTACTCAGCTATGCAATGAGCTACAAGTCTGAATTTTTGCTCTGTTATAGCTGACCTAAAAGTAGGTGAACAACATATTTAAGCAAAATACTGTAAATGCAATAGTTTTCAAGTTACAACTGATTTACTCAATAGTGAGAACCTGAAAATAGCTATTGCTCCGCTATGCCATGAGCTATAGGTCTGTAATTTCACTATGTTATAGCTAACCCAAAAGTAGGTGAACAATATATTTTAACAAAATACTCCAAATGCAATATTTTTCAAGTTATAGCCGATTTACTCAACAGTCAGTGCCTGAGAATGGCTATTGCTCAGTTGTGCCATGAGCTACAGGTCTGTAATTTCACTATGTTATAGCTGACCCAAAAGTAGCTGAATAACATATTTGCACAAATTTCTGTAAAGGCAATAGTTTTCCAATTACAACTGGTTTACTCAACAGTGAGAACTTCAAAGTAGCTATTACTCAGCTATGCAATGAGCCACAGGTCTGGAACTTCACTATGTTATAGCTGACCCCAAAATAGGTGAATAACATATTGAAACAAAATACTCTAAATGCAATAGTTTCCAAGTTATAAGTGATTTACTCAACAGTGATAACCTAAAAGTAGCTATTACTCAGCTATGCCATGAGCTACAGGTCTGAAATTTTACTATGTTATAGCTGACCCAAAAGTAGCTGAATAACATATTTATACTAAATTCTCTAAATGCAATAGTTTTCAAATTATAAGTGATTTACTCAACATTGAGAACTTCAAAGTAGCTATTACTCAGCTATGCAATGAGTCACAGGTCTGGAACTTCACTATGTTATAGCTGACCCCAAAATAGGTGAATAACATATTGAAACAAAATACTCTAAATGCAATAATTTCCAAGTTATAAGCGATTTACTCAACAGTGATAACCTCAAAGTAGCTATTACTCAGCTATGCCATGAGCTACAGGTCTGAAATTTTACTATGTTATAGCTGACCCAAAAGTAGGTGAACAACATATTTAAGCAAAATACTGTACATGCAATAGTTTTCAAGTTACAACTGATTTACTCAATAGTGATGACCTAAAAGTAGCTATTACTCAGCTATACCATGAGCTACAGGTCTGAAATTTTACTATGTTATAGCTGACCCAAAAGTAGCTGAATAACATATTTATACTAAATTCTCTAAATGCAATAGTTTTCCAATTACAACTGATTTACTCAATAGTGAGAACCTCAAAGTAGCTATTACTCAGCTATGCAATGAGCTACAGGTCTGAAATTTTACTATGTTATAGCTGACCCAAAAGTAGGTGAACAACATATTTAAGCAAAATACTGTAAATGCAATAGTTTTCAAGTTACAACTGATTTACTCAATAGTGATAACCTAAAAGTAGCTATTACTCAGCTATGCCATGACCTACAGGTCTGAAATTTTACTATGTTATAGCTGACCCAAAAGTAGCTGAATAACATATTTATACGAAATTCTCTAAATGCAATAGTTTTCCAATTACAACTGATTTACTCAATAGTGAGAACTTCAAAGTAGCTATTACTCAGCTATGCCATGACCTACAAATCTGAAATTTCACTATGTTATAGCTGGCCCAAAAGTAGCTGAATAACATATTTATACGAAATTCTCTAAATGCAATAGTTTTGCAATTACAACTGATTTACTCAATAGTGAGAACCTCAAAGTAGTTATTACTCAGCTATGCAATGAGCTACAGGTCTGAAATTTCACTATGTTATAGCTGACCCAAAAGTAGGTGAACAACATATTTAAGCAAAATACTGTAAATGCAATAGTTTTCAAGTTACAACTGATTTACTCAATAGTGATGACCTAAAAGTAGCTATTACTCAGCTATGCCATGAGCTACAAGTCTGAAATTTTACTATGTTATAGCTGACCCAAAAGTAGCTGAATAACATATTTATACGAAATTCTCTAAATGCAATAGTTTTCCAATTACAACTGATTTACTCAATAGTGAGAACTTTAAAGTAGCTATTACTCAGCTATGCCATGACCTACAGATCTGAAATTTCACTATGTTATAGCTGGCCCAAAAGTAGCTGAATAACATATTTATACGAAATTCTCTAAATGCAATAGGTTTTAAGTTACAAGTGATTTACTCAATAGTGAGAACTTCAAAGTAGCTATTACTCAGCTATGCAATGAGCCACAGATCTGAAACTTCACTATGTTATAGCTGATCCCAAAATAGGTGAATAACATATTGAAACAAAATACTGTAAATGCAATAGTTTCCAAGTTATAAGCGATTTACTCAACAGTGATAACCTAAAAGTAGCTATTACTCAGCTATGCCATGAGCTACAGGTCTGAAATTTTACTATGTTATAGCTGACCCAAAAGTAGCTGAATAACATATTTATACGAAATTCTCTAAATGCAATAGTTTTGAAGTTATAAGCGATTTACTCAACAGTGATAACCTAAAAGTAGCTATTACTCAGCTATGCCATGAGCTACAGGTCTAAAATTTTACTATGTTATAGCTGACCCAAAAGTAGCTGAATAACATATTTATACGAAATTCTCTAAATGCAATAGTTTTTAAGTTACAAGTGATTTTACTCATGATGGAAGTTACTGAAAAGCCCAAAAGTAGCTATTACTCACTTAGCTATTGAGACAGGCACCCAACTTACTCACCATATTGTAGCTATGAAAAAAGTAGCTGAATAACATATTTTAACAAAATGCAACACTTTTCAAGTTATAAATGATTTTGTGCATGATTTCATGAATTTTAATGCATTAAAAATTATTAAAAAAATTTATTAAAAAAAAGTAAGACAGATCCAGGTCTCATACTCACACAAGAGAATCTACCTGTGGCCTAGTACATATATGCAAGATATGAGAGAAATCCCTGCAATAGTCACTGAGAAAATTGTGATTAAGTGTTGAAATTTTCATACTTTTGGTGGGGGTACCCCCCTTGTAATGTCTCTAGCAAACAGACGAACAGACAGATTTGCATGCCTTGAACAATTTTTCATCCTCGATAGATAAGGTATCTTTTAAAAAAAACAGCACGTCTCTAGGCCTTGTAGTTTTGGAGGAGAAGTTGTTCACGCGGACGCGTACGCCCACGCCGCAGAGTGACGACATAATGTCAGCCGACTGACAAGTCAGCTGACATAAAAATAATAAAAGATCCAGGTCTGATACCCTCACAAGGTAATCTACTTGTGGTCTAGTACGTATATGCAAGATATGAGAGAAATCCCTGCAACAGTCAAATGAGAAAATTGTGATAATGTGTTGAAGCTTTCACACTTTGGGTGGTGGTAGCTTGCTTCTGTGGCTCTGGGAAACAACAGATCTATATGTCTTTAACAATTTTTTATCCTTGATAGATATGAGACCTTGTGCAAGGTCCTTCCTTATGATAGAGAAGGTACCTATTCAAAGAAACAGCATGTCTCTGGGCATTCTACTTTTGGAGAAGTTGTTCAAGAGGACGCAGACACAGACACCACAGAGTGATGAAAGTGTTGAAATTTTCACACTTTGGGTGGGGGTACCTCACTTGTAATGGCTCTGGAGAACAGATGAACAAGGAGATTTGCATGCCTTGAACAATTTTTCATCCTCGATAGATAAGGTATCTTTTTATTTAAAAAAACAGCATGTCTCTGGGCCTTGTAGTTATGGAGGATAAATTGTTCACATGGACAACGTAGAGTGATGCCATAATGTCAGATGACTGACAAGTCAGTTGACATAAAAAAAAGTGATCCGTAGAAGCAGAGCCTCGCTAGAGCTGGCTCTTAAAAAAAATAGTTAGCACTGAGACCGGAGAAATATTCATGGCCCAATCAGGCCCATGCATCCTTAATATGTGTGTAGCAAGAGAACCTAGTGGTAATCAAAAAGACAATGGAAGACATGAGGTTTAATACCCTAAGTTTGGGTTTTACATCAAAGTATCCAAGTGCTTAATCTCCGAACTAACACCATCCAAAAACATAAGACATAAATAAGAGTCATTGAACAAGATAATGGTTGTGAACATGGAGACCATCGATGTTGAATAGTTCAGAGACTAGGGATGAAAAGAATTCTGAAATAGGCAGGTTTTAAGTCACCTTTTGAAACATGAAAGAGTAGGAATAGTTCAAATTTCCAGTGCCAAAAACCAAATACTCCATTGAAAATAAGTTTAATATCTGTACCTGCAAGCACTATTTTCTCTGGAACATTCATGTTTGCAGAGTGTGGCACCCATGATGGATGTGTTGCAGACTCCCCATGTTCATTGCCTAAATATTTGTGCAAAAAAAATAAAGTGCATTCTTAGTGTAATTAATGTACACAGAGTTTTCTTCTAAGTAGAACCTGCTTTGACATTTAACACATGTAGTCATTAAAGCTAAAACAAACTATTTTTAATTTAATTAAAAAATGATTTTAAGTTATAATGTCAAACAATACAGAATACAAAAGAAATAAGTACATGTAAATATTTTTATTGTATTTCATCCTCTTCAATGTATTGATTTTATGATTATGATCTCAGATTTCTGGCATTATGCGCCTTAGAGTCTGTCAATAGATTAGATATTAAGCGCTATAAAAGTACTACTAGATTTAGAATTGTTATTACACAACTACAAATGTCACTGACACCATATTCATTCACAAAAGTAAACAAAAAACGATGTTTATAACATAAATACATGTTTCGCAAAGAAAGTCTAAAGGTTTTTTTTACAATATAACTTTTGATAAAAAAATAGCAAAATAATTCAGATATATAGCATAAAGAAAGTAAACAAAGAACCAAGTTAGATTTCGAATAAGAGCAGTCAGCAAATATGAAACTTAATTCCCTCTATCAAATGTAAAGATCACAAATAATAACAACAGTTCTTCAACTCCTTCAGCCATTATGTACCAACCTTCTGGATTTCTGTCCCACATAAGAAACAGCACCCTCAATCATATCCTTGAAGACACATCTTATCACGCAGCTTGTCAACTCAAGCTTCCCCTTTTAGTAGTCTTACTTCCATTCACTGCCACAACCCTAGATTACTGACCTAGATAGTCCCTTGGGTATCCTGTTTTCAAAATTTTTCTTTTTTGTTTAGTTTTGCACACTGAGTTTCCCATTGTGGGTAACATACTGTGCCTGCAAAGCAGTAGATTTGATTAGAATTCAGTCATCAACATACCTCCTATCCTTTCAGGTACTCTCATCTTTGTGCTAATATCTGCAGTAAATTCAGGGTCATAATCGTTGGGAAGGGCTTCATCATACTGAGGGGGCAAGGTGTTTGCAGGGTTACTGGACATCTGAAATACATGTAAAAATGCCACGTTTTTACATTTAAAAGCAGGTTCATTTTTTTCAAAGCACTATACCCAACTAGAAAAGGCTTTTTGAAAACAAAAACAGAGCATCCCAATAAGTTGAAAATGAAAACATGCTGAAATTTAAATAATGGGGAAAAAAGGAAAAGAATGCTGTCAAAAATATTCTCATACAGAAGTAATCCTGACAAAAACACTATTTTAAAGTTATTGTTAAATACTAAAGAGTAGAACAGATATTGCAAAGATCTGTATTTGACTATTTGAGGTAAATATTGTGAGCCAAAAAGCACAACATCTGTAATTTTATGACCTCAGTTTGACCCTTAAGGGGCCAGGCAGTAAATCTGAATGGCAAGCTGGATTCTCTTTATATGGTTTCTCATTACCTCACAATACTTTCAAAAGCTCTAAAAACAGTAATAAAGGAGATAAAAGCCAAAAACAAATCTGTGATTTTATGATCCCAGTTTGATACATTATGGGGGAGGGGGGCATGGGGTAAATCTGAATGGCTTTCCAGAATCCCAGCTTACAGTTTTCTATTACCTCCATTCAAAAACTCTAAAAGCAGTAATAAAGGATATAAAAGCCAAAAACACAATCTGTGACCCTTGTGTGATCCAAAAGGGGGGACAGGGGATAAATTCTGACCTGCTTTCTAGACTCCCTGTATATGTTTTCCTTTTACCTACCAACACATTCAAAAACTCTTAAAGCAATAATAAAGAAGATAAAAGTCAAAAACACAGAATCTGCAATTTTATGACCCATATCGACTCACCGGGGAGGGGGCAGGGGGTAAATCTGACCGGTTTTCTAGACTCTCTGCATGTGGTTTCTTTGGCCATTTTTTTCTACTAACCAACATATTAGATATTTTAGTAAAATTAGTACATATTTACAAATATGGTTCAGAAATATATGGGACTGTTCCCAACAATAAAATATTTTTTGAAAAAAAAAATATGGGTTACAGGGTGGGTGGGTAAATCTTCGCCGTGCATGTGTCTGAATAGAATAAACCTTCTCTGCATAACTAGGAACATTCATACACCCAAGTTAAATTATTCAAGCCACAAATCAACATGGCTTTCATGAATATTGATTAGTTCATTCTATGAAAGCTCCTCACAACAATGGCACCAGACCAAAACTCATGCATATTCAATTATTTATGATTTTATACTATAACACCACTTGATCAGCGCATGTACTGACAAATCCAATAATAAAATTTTTACTATAAAACTTTAAAAACAACTTCACCTCCTATGAGATCACTGTAATTGACTTAACATAATTGCATCAATTATACCACAAAAATCCTGTGACATTAATGAATGATACAAATATATTTCAGCATTTTAGTGGATATTTTCTTCATAATTAAGCCTAAACTAAAAAGAATGCCTGTTCACGTATTTCTAATGCTGTTGGAACCCCCTATTTTCGCCAACCTTAGATGGCTTAAAACAATATTTTAAAATATCTTTTCTTGATTGTAAAACACTATTTCGTACATCCATATGTAAATTTTTTTTAAATTTACTTTAATATGTGTTGAATTACCTGCAAGTTGCCGACAGATTATTTATATAAACAAGAGGAGAGTGCCCGTGAACGGGCACTGTGTCAGCTGACTGAATGTTTTTGATTTGTGATGGTGATAATGAGAGGAAAGCATAATTATCAGGGAAAGGGCTGTACAGAAATACAGTAAATGGTAACTGAACACATGTTCGAAAGATATTCCGAAGCTGACAGAAGAAAACGACAAAAAAGTTGTGCCCTGCAAATGGTATTATGAAATAAAGTAACAAGGTAATTGTTTAAGGGTAAAAAGTAGGTTAAAAATATTTAAAGAAATACTATAAATGCAATATCCTCGTTCCACCATGAAGAAGGGGTCCAAAGGTCAAATCTGACCATACCAAAAGATTCCCAGCCAAAGAATTTAGGATGGTTTACCATCCCAAACCTCTCGGACCAATAATAAGTGAGTTATAGGCACTTTTTAAATTTGGCTATCCTTGTTTGACCTTGAAGGAGGGGGTCCAAGGTCAAATCCGACCACACAAAAAAATTCCCAGCCCATGATTTCCTGTAGCTTGTTTACCATCCCAAACTTGTAGGACCAATAATAAGCGAGTTCTAAGCAATTGTAAGTTTGGCTATCCTCAACTGCCCTTGAAGGAGGGGTCCCAGGTCAAATCTGACCACACCAAAAGAATCCCAGCCCATGATTTCCTATATGTTGGTTTACCATCCCAAACCTCCAAGACCAATAATACGCGAGTTATAAGCACTTTAAGTTTGGCTATCTTCGTTTGACCTGGAAGGAGGGGGTCCAAGGTCAAATCCGACCACACAAAAAAATTCCCAGCCCATGATTTCCTGTAGCTTGTTTACCATCCGAAACTTGTAGGACCAATAATAAGCGAGTTCTAAGCAATTGTAAGTTTGGCTATCCTCAACTGCCCTTGAAGGAGGGGTCCCAGGTCAAATCCGACCACACCAAAAGATTCCCAGCCCATGATTTTCTATAGGTTGGTTTTCCATTCGAAACCTCTAGGACCAATAATAAGTGAGTTATAAGCACTTTTAAGTTTGGCTATCCTCATTTGACCTTGAAGGAGGGGTCCAAGGTGAAATCCGACCACACCAAAAAATTCCCAGCTCATGATTTTCTATAGGTTGGTTTTCATTCCAACCTCTGGGACCAATAATAAGCGAGTTATAAGCACTTTTATGTTTGGCTATCCTCATTTGACCTTGAAGGAGGGTTCCAAGGTCAAATCGGACCATATTAACAGATTCCCAGCCCATGATTTCCTACAGGTTGGATACAATGATTTACTCAACAGTGAGAACCTGAAAGAAGCTATTGCTCAGCTATCCCATGACATAGAGGTCTGCAATTTCACTATGTTATAGCTGACCAAAACGTCTGTGAATAACATATTTAACAAAATACTCTAAATGTAATAATTTTCAAGTTACAACTGATTTACTCAAGAGTGAGAACCTCAAAGTAACTATTACTCAGCTATGCAATGAGCTACATGTCTGAATTTTTGCTCTGTTATAGCTGACCTAAAAGTAGCTGAACAACATATTTAAGCAAAATACTGTAAATGCAATAGTTTTCAAGTTACAACTGATTTACTCAATAGTGAGAACCAGAAAATAGCTATTGCTCCGCTATGCCATGAGCTATAGGTCTGTAATTTCACTATGTTATAGCTAACCCAAAAGTAGGTGAACAATATATTTTAACAAAATACTCCAAATGCAATATTTTTCAAGTTATAGCTGATTTACTCAACAGTCAGTGCCTGAGAACAGCTATTGCTCAGTTGTGCCATGAGCTACAGGTCTGTAATTTCACTATGTTATAGCTGACCCAAAAGTAGCTGAATAACATATTTGCACAAATATATGTAAATGCAATAGTTTTCCAATTACAACTGATTTACTCAACAGTGAGAACTTCAAAGTAGCTATTACTCAGCTATGCAATGAGCCACAGGTCTGGAACTTCACTATGTTATAGCTGACCCCAAAATAGGTGAATAACATATTGGAAACAAAATACTCTAAATGCAATAGTTTTCAAGTTATAAGTGATTTACTCAACAGTGATAGCCTAAAAGTAGCTATTACTCAGCTATGCCATGAGCTACAGGTCTGAAATTTTACAATGTTATAGCTGACCCAAAAGTAGCTGAATAACATATTTATACTAAATTCTCTAAATGCAATAGTTTTCAAATTACAAGTGATTTACTCAACATTGAGAACTTCAAAGTAGCTATTACTCAGCTATGCAATGAGTCACGGGTCTGGAACTTCACTATGTTATAGCTGACCCAAAAATAGGTGAATAACATATTGAAACAAAATACTCTAAATGCAATAATTTCCAAGTTATAAGCGATTTACTCAACAGTGATAACCTAAAAGTAGCTATTACTCAGCTATGCCATGAGCTACAGGTCTGAAATTTTACTATGTTATAGCTGACCCAAAAGTAGGTGAACAACATATTTAAGCAAAATACTGTAAATGCAATAGTTTTCAAGTTACAACTGATTTACTCAATAGTGATGACCTAAAAGTAGCTATTACTCAGCTATGCCATGAGCTACAGGTCTGAAATTTTACTATGTTATAGTTGACCCAAAAGTAGCTGAATAACATATTTATACTAAATTCTCTAAATGCAATAGTTTTCCAATTACAACTGATTTACTCAATAGTGAGAACCTCAAAGTAGTTATTACTCAGCTATGCAATGAGCTACAGGTCTGAAATTTCACTATGTTATAGCTGACCCAAAAATAGGTGAACAACATATTAAAGCAAAATACTGTAAATGCAATAGTTTTCAAGTTACAACTGATTTACTCAATAGTGATGACCTAAAAGTAGCTATTACTCAGCTATGCCATGAGCTACAGGTCTGAAATTTTACTATGTTATAGCTAACCCAAAAGTAGGTGAACAACATATTTAAGCAAAATACTGTAAATGCAATAGTTTTCAAGTTACAACTGATTTACTCAATAGTGATGACCTAAAAGTAGCTATTACTCAGCTATGCCATGAGCTACAGGTCTGTAATTTCACTATGTTATAGCTGACCCAAAAGTAGCTGAATAACATATTTATACGAAATTCTCTAAATGCAATAGTTTTCCAATTACAACTGATTTACTCAATAGTGAGAACTTCAAAGTAGCTATTACTCAGCTATGCAATGAGCCACAGATCTGAAACTTCACTATGTTATAGCTGATCCCAAAATAGGTGAATAACATATGGAAACAAAATACTCTAAATGCAATAGTTTCCAAGTTATAAGCGATTTACTCAACAGTGATAACCTAAAAGTAGCTATTACTCAGCTATGCAATGAGTCACGGGTCTGGAACTTCACTATGTTATAGCTGACCCCAAAATAGGTGAATAACATATTGAAACAAAATACTCTAAATGCAATAATTTCCAAGTTATAAGCGATTTACTCAACAGTGATAACCTAAAAGTAGCTATTACTCAGCTATGCCATGAGCTACAGGTCTGAAATTTTACTATGTTATAGCTGACCCAAAAGTAGGCGAACAACATATTTAAGCAAAATACTGTAAATGCAATAGTTTTCAAGTTACAACTGATTTACTCAATATTGATGACCTAAAAGTAGCTATTACTCAGCTATGCCATGAGCTACAGGTCTGAAATTTTACTATGTTATAGCTGACCCAAAAGTAGGTGAACAACATATTTAAGCAAAATACTGTAAATGCAATAGTTTTCAAGTTACAACTGATTTACTCAATAGTGATGACCTAAAAGTAGCTATTACTCAGCTATGCCATGAGCTACAGGTCTGAAATTTTACTATGTTATAGCTGACCCAAAAGTAGGTGAACAACATATTTAAGCAAAATACTGTAAATGCAATAGTTTTCAAGTTACAACTGATTTACTCAATAGTGATGACCTAAAAGTAGCTATTACTCAGCTATGCCATGAGCTACAGGTCTGAAATTTTACTATGTTATAGTTGACCCAAAAGTAGCTGAATAACATATTTATACTAAATTCTCTAAATGCAATAGTTTTCCAATTACAACTGATTTACTCAACAGTGATAACCTCAAAGTAGCTATTACTCAGCTATGCCATGAGCTACAGGTCTGAAATTTTACTATGTTATAGCTGACCCAAAAGTAGGTGAACAACATATTTAAGCAAAATACTGTAAATGCAATAGTTTTCAAGTTACAACTGATTTACTCAATAGTGATGACCTAAAAGTAGCTATTACTCAGCTATGCCATGAGCTACAGGTCTGAAATTTTACTATGTTATAGCTGACCCAAAAGTAGGTGAACAACATATTTAAGCAAAATACTGTAAATGCAATAGTTTTCAAGTTACAACTGATTTACTCAATAATGATGACCTAAAAGTAGCTATTACTCAGCTATGCCATGAGCTACAGGTCTGAAATTTTACTATGTTATAGTTGACCCAAAAGTAGCTGAATAACATATTTATACTAAATTCTCTAAATGCAATAATTTTCCAATTACAACTGATTTACTCAATAGTGAGAACCTCAAAGTAGTTATTACTCAGCTATGCAATGAGCTACAGGTCTGAAATTTCACTATGTTATAGCTGACCCAAAAGTAGGTGAACAACATATTAAAGCAAAATACTGTAAGTGCAATAGTTTTCAAGTTACAACTGATTTACTCAATAGTGATGACCTAAAAGTAGCTATTACTCAGCTATGCCATGAGCTACAGGTCTGAAATTTTACTATGTTATAGCTGACCCAAAAGTAGGTGAACAACATATTTAAGCAAAATACTGTAAATGCAATAGTTTTCAAGTTACAACTGATTTACTCAATAGTGATGACCTAAAAGTAGCTATTACTCAGCTATGCCATGAGCTACAGGTCTGAAATTTTACTATGTTATAGCTGACCCAAAAGTAGCTGAATAACATATTTATACGAAATTCTCTAAATGCAATAGTTTTCCAATTACAACTGATTTACTCAATAGTGAGAACTTCAAAGTAGCTATTACTCAGCTATGCAATGAGCCACAGATCTGAAACTTCACTATGTTATAGCTGATCCCAAAATAGGTGAATAACATATTGAAACAAAATACTCTAAATGCAATAGTTTCCAAGTTATAAGCGATTTACTCAACAGTGATAACCTAAAAGTAGCTATTACTCAGCTATGCCATGAGCTACAGGTCTGAAATTTTACTATGTTATAGCTGACCCAAAAGTAGCTGAATAACATATTTATACGAAATTCTCTAAATGCAATACTTTTGAAGTTATAAGCAATTTACTCAACAGTGATAACCTAAAAGTAGCTATTACTCAGCTATGCCATGAGCTACAGGTCTAAAATTTTACTATGTTATAGCTGACCCAAAAGTAGCTGAATAACATATTTATACGAAATTCTCTAAATGCAATAGTTTTTAAGTTACAAGTGATTCTACTCATGATGGAAGTTACTGAAAAGCCCAAAAGTAGCTATTACTCACTTAGCTATTGAGACAGGCACCCAACTTACTCACCATATTGTAGCTATGAAAAAAGTAGCTGAATAACATATTTTAACAAAATGCTCTAGATGCAACAGTTTTCAAGTTATAAATGATTTTGTGCATGATTTCATGAATGTTAATGCATTAAAAATTATTAAAAAAAATTATTAAAAAAAAAGTAAGAGAGATCCAGGTCTCATACTCACACAAGAGAATCTACCTCTGGCCTAGTACATATATGCAAGATATGAGAGAAATCCCTGCAATAGTCACTGAGAAAATTGTGATAAAAAGTTGAAATTTTCACACTTTTGGTGGGGGTACCCCCCTTGTAATGTCTCTAGCAAACAGACGAACAGACAGATTTGCATGCCTTGAACAATTTTTCATCCTCGATAGATAAGGTATCTTTTAAAAAAAACAGCACGTCTCTAGGCCTTGTAGTTTTGGAGGAGAAGTTGTTCACGCGGACGCGTACGCGTACGCCCACGCCGCAGAGTGACGACATAATGCCAGCTGACTGACAAGTCAGCTGACATAAAAAAGACCCTTGCAGCTTTTATAACACTAAAATATTGCCATAAATTGTTTTATAATGTATTATATATCTGCAATAATTCATTTCCCTTCACTAAAACATGTTATACTATGAAAATGTAATGAAACTTCTCAAGTAAAAATGTGATTTGCCTGCTTTGAAGACATGTATAAATCATTATTTGAATATTGTAATGTCTTTTCAGTTAAAAAATGACAAAAAAATGGGGTAATAATGTGTCATTAATTTATCTATAATTTGTCGGCGAGTTGATGTCTGTGAGTTGTCTTGTCGGCGATATGCTCATATACCTATGTACGTGTTATGAAAGGAATCATATATTGTTGTCTTTTTTCACAATTTAAAAATCACTTCCTGGTTTCGTTTCCTACGTTTGCTTTACCCACTTGACCCTTGAAGGACGTTTGCGAAAGCATGTGCAGACGAAACTGTGATTTGGTTTATAGTGGTGGCCATAATTTTTTTGATTGTTTCATTCTGAATGTATAGTGGTGGTGGACCAATTCACGCCCGGGTACCAATTTTGTCTAATAATAAATATGTAGTATAGGACTAATATAATTTTTAAATAATTACTTGAAAGTATTAAATAATTTTGAATCATATGTAAATATATATTCACAATCTATTATGGAAGTATTTTGGGGGTGGTAATTACATAAGTATTTGAGTATACTTCTTCCACTCCCTTTTCATTACAGGTTCATAAAAAATACATTACTAACAGCTTTAATATTAAAACAATGATTCTTATATTATTGACTTTGATTCTGATGTTATTGTATTAGTGTATCATAGCTTGATTATTGTATTATTTTTTTCATATAAGTTCTATATATATATCAATAATTTATAAATATTATACATATTAAATATGAATTTGGAAATAAACTCTATCTATCTATCTAAAAAAAAAAAAAAAAAATTCAGGCCCACCCTCAATTTTCTTGAAGATTTATAATTTTTGGACGAGCTTACAGATCCGTCATCGGAACTCTAACGTTTTTCTTAGAAATCCGCGGTCGGATTTCTAGTGCACACACTAGAGTTCCGATTGAAGAAAAACATTAAATAAACAATAAAAAGCACTCTTAGTAGACCTTTCACTTGTCATAAATTCAAAATACCTCAATTGCATCCAGTATATCCTTGTTTTGAAGCAGCAGACAACATGTACTGACATGTGACTAATGGCAATTGATTTGTTAGCATACAAGTGGTAGGGACTAAACCCAATTGCTTTTACTCTCCCTCCCTGAATTTCAATTGGGTCTCCACTGTAGGTTAAAGCAATTATTGGTTATGAGTAAATGTGGCACTTCTACATCAACTACTTTGAATTGCACTTCACTTAATGCTAACTTTACCTGGTCTTTGAGTATAAATACCCCTGTCATTTTCATCAATGTCAGTATACATCTAGAGTCTCTAGAGTAAACACTAGTACTTGGAAGATGGAAAATTCTGATCATTTTGCTTTGGGGAGGTGTTTCAATAGCTTTGATGAGGTGCAGAGGACAAAACAAGATTTTGAAGAGAAAACTTTTCAGATGATACACATGAAGGACAGTAAGAAAACTGAGACAGCTGCAAAACATACTGGGAAGAATTACAAGTCAGAGTTAAAGTATGACTTCATTCAGTTGAAGTGTTATCATGGTGGCAAAAAATTTAAATCAAAATCCAATAACATAAGAAAGCATGAGAAAACAGCCAAGATTGACTGCCCCTTCACCATTAACATCAGATCTACAAAAGATGGAAAACAATTACAGGTGAAATCTGTCACTGGAGAGTACAATCACCCTGTCACTGAAATGGAGTATAGGTATGTTCCTTATATCATTCCTGATTAAATCAATTCGAGTAAATCAAGTTGAGCAAATCATGTTGAGTAAATCAAGTTGAGTAAATCAAGTTGAGTAAATCAAGTTAATTGAGTAAATTGAGGAAATTACTTAAATCTAAGGGATTAATTTGGTGTTATCTTTTTACTTATAGATACCATCGCAGGGGAGTGGGCAGTCCAACAGCAAAGGAGATTGGAGACCTGTGTCAACTAAAAGCAGATAGGAAACTACTTCAGCATCACTACTCTGAGAAAACTGGGAAACCATTGTTGATGAGAGACATTCATAACATAGCATCCAAAGCAAAGCAGATGAATGCCACATTGCCCTCAGAAAATGGTGCTGTGAGTGACCTATCTTCCTGGATGAAAGAGGAATATCCTTACCTCAAAACAGAATTCGTCCTAAGTGAATCAAATGTGATGACAGGGTTATTTTTTCAGGACAAAGAAATGATGTCAACATTTTCCATGTATCCTCAGCTGCTTTTATGTGATGCAACACACAAGACTAAAGTCAATGGGATGCCATTCTATGCCCTGTTGGTTGTAGATGGTGAAGGGGAATCTCAAGTTGCGGCTGCATTTTTTGTTGAACATGAAGATGAGCAATCCATCCGAAAGATGGTTCAAATCTTCAAAGCCTGGAACCCACAATGGCAGGATATAGAGGTAGTGATTACTGACAAAGATATGGTTGAATGAAATGTGGTAAAGAGTGAACTACCCCAGATACATTTGCAGATATGTTTGTATCATGTGATGAGAACATTTTCCCGTGAGGTGTCTGTTGAGAAGCTAGGAATTACAAGTGGTGAAAAACAGACTATATTAGAACTTCTCCAGAAGATAGCGTATGCTAAATCCACTGATGACTATGAAATGCAGTATAACCATCTTGTGTCAGTGATGCCACCAAGGGTTGCCTCCTATTACAATAAGCAATGGCACAACATCAAAGAGGAATGGGTTGAAGGATTGAAAAAGAAATCAATGAATCTGGGTGAAAGAACAAACAACAGGATTGAGAGTTTCTTTGGCAAATTAAAATCATGTGTCAACTACAGGAACACTTTACAGGAATTATTACAGCATTCATGGGGCTTCTATCCACACTTAGAAAAGAAAGAAGGTATAGATCAATAAGGAGGGCAACCCATGTATCAACAAAGCCACAAAGTGCCATTACAGCAGAGTATTCCTCAGTGCTGACTGAGTATGCCTTCCAGCGTGTCCAAAAGGAAATAAACCAGAGACAAAAGGTGACCATTATTGATGACGAAACCACAGAGACAGAAAATGGTAGGAGAAAAACCACCGCTACAACATGTGAATGTTCCACACATTCAAGTATGAAAATACCATGTAGGCACATACTGGCCATGCGGAGTCATTTTGATTTGCCTTTGTATGCACCTGAACTAATCCACTCACAATGGAAGAAAGGCTTCATGACAGTATCAACGCCCATAAGCACACCTACAAGAAATGTATCAGTACTACCAAGCACACCCAGGCGAATACTCAATCCCAATGAAAAGTTTAAGTGGGCATCCACAATCACTCAAAAAATAGCCTCCGTCATCTCACAAATGGGCATGAACGAATTTGAATCAAAAATTAGTACTTTGACCCAACTTCTTTGGAAAAATGGTCAGAAGTGTGCTGTCATTGGGGTTATTGAATCTGGAGAGTCAATACAGGAGAATGACAGGTGTCAAGTAATTGAGGCAGAGTCACCAGAATCACAACCGGAACTGGTATTGGAAAACAGGGTGGAGGTTGAGGACATGTTACTCACTGAACAGACTGAGATTGAAAGAGAAGAGGATAGACAAGGAGATGAAAGACAAGTAGATGAAAGACATGAAGATGAAAGAAAAGAGGATAAGACACATGATGAAAGAGAAGAGGATGAAAGGCAAGAAGATGAAACACTGATTCATGCAGCCACACTCCCCACTATTCAAAGGAAAAGAGGGCGCCCAAAAGGAAGTACAACATCAGCCATTGGATTGCCAAAACAAAAGAAACAAAGAACTGGTGGGATGCCCTTCTTCAAGAAGAATTTAAGGACAAGGCAAAGAAACATGTTGGCTTGGTTTGTGGAGGTGAGGGTCATTGAAAGTGCACTGGCTGGAAATCTGATCCGTGAGACTGAAGTGGAACAAATTCCACATAACCTTCCATCTAGTCTTCTGGAACCTCAGCTGGATTTAAATTTGATTAAGCCTTTCTTCACAGCTGAGGCATGGGTGGCTGTACAGTCAGTAATTGAAGAAAGAAAAAAACTCCCATGGTTGTGTTGCCAATGTGGAAGAGACATAAGTGAAAAGCAGTCAATAGGATGTGATAGCTGTATGGAATGGGTGCATCTAGAATGTGCAAGATTAAAGAAAGTCCCCAGGACAAAGTTCTGTTACTGCACTTCCTGTAAGTGATTTGCCTGTGTTTGCCTTTAAAAATCATGTGCTTTTAAATCATGTGTAATGATGCACCTACCTGTGTTATTAGTTGTGAATCATTAGGACTGTGAATCATTAGGAACTTATCTGTTGTTAGCATTATAATGTAGATATTAATGGTCAATAAAAAAAAATCTTTGCCACTTCCATTTTTCATCACTTTGGTTATCAACCCTAAAGAGTGTCTGTAATACATCATTTCATTTGTCATATTTTGCGGTTCCGTTTTCCGATATTTATTGTAACAACCTAAAGAGTGTCTGTAATACATCATTTCATTTGTCATATTTTGCGGTTCCGTTTTCCGATATTTATTGTACACGGATTTCTAACAGATTGCTTCTAGTTCCGAGAAAAATCGGATCTGTAACCACTTCGATAATTTTTCACAGAGAAGATGTTAACCACATCATAGATAATCACCAAATGGATCATTTACATTTGTATTTTGTTTAACTGTGATTGTTTTGGATAAATTGAGGGGTGGGTGTGAATTGGTACCCGGGCGTGAATTGGTCCACCACTACTACCAGTACAGTTTTGCATTCACCAAAATACGGTCGTTTCTCCATTAGTGTGAGACATGAGGGCTGAACTGCAGAATCCCCCTGACGGAAGTAGAAATATGGTAATTTTGTGTAAAATAAAACTAATTAATATTTATGTATATGAAGACATGAATATAAATTACAAACTCACCAAGGTACACGTACATTTGGTCGACAAGGTCGACAAAGTCAACAATATAAAGTAGCTCTCAGATTTCTTAATATTTATTACATTTTGTCGACTTTGTCGACCAATTGCTAATAGCTTTATATGTATCTTAGTATATTTTATATACTATATACACATGTTCTTGTCCATTTTTGTCAACTTTTATAAAGGTTGACAAGCTTTCAGGGTTCTTAGATCTACTATTTACAGAATTTTGTCGACCTGTCGACCAATTCCTGTAAGCTTTCAGGTCTCTTAATATTAACTGCATTTTGTCAACTTTGTCGACCTGTCGACCAATTACTGATATATATTAATGTGTATCTGTTTGTCGACCTTGATTTATTGGAAATTATGCTGTCGACTCTGTCGACCATGTCTGCCCTATCTATTTCATAATATTACCTAATTAGCATAATTGCAAGAATTATTATTTCTCTTTTCCTATACACTTCCTTATTATCATATTTTCACTTCCGTCAGGGGGATTCTACAGTCGCTCCGACATGAGTTCTCCTGTAATACAAAATCAGTTCCTACGAGGTCCAGTACAGTATGGGTTAACAGTGGACAACTGAAGGGCGGTGGAGGTTCGTCTTGCAAGGCAACAAAATGAGCAGAGGTATCTTCAGCTACCAAAATCGAGACAAATAACAACAACTCTCATTGACAACATTGTACTACTATCAAAATAGCCACAACATATACCTCTAACGTAAATTTTCAAAGTGTTTTTAATTTTTCATGACAGCTAATGTGCTCTACGTCATCAGAATGTGTTCATTCAAGGTGCATACTAAATAACTTTTATATTTCGGAAAATATTCTTTACTTAGCCACGCCATAATTTGATTGAAGCGTTCTTCAGTTATTCGTTGATCCTGGTACGCTGGAGACATTTATATAAGACCTACATGTGATATCTATTGAACTTTTTCAAGGCTTTCTGTATCAAAACTTAATTAATTTTTGCCTCCTCATCTTGTTATATTTGGTGACGATATCATATTGTCTCAATTAAAGATAGCAGGGTTGGGGTCAAGTACATTGAAATGTACTTAAGTACAAGTACTTTGTTAATTTTTAAGTACAAATACAAGTCCTTTTTTCCTCAAAGTACTTAAGTACAAGTACTTATCACCCGTGAATGACGAAGTAAATTAAAAAAAAAAAAAAACACCACCAAGTTTATTCAAACATATATTCAAAATTTACAATTATACACTAATTGGTTGTTATCCATTTATTACTATCTTTATAACATTAAAAGGCCCACTGTTATTATTGTTTATTCTATTTTAGTGACTACCAATATTTCACAAAACAACAGATACAACATATAAAAAAATACCCAGCCTGCTATTGGGCTTATAAATCACTTTAAGTTAGAAATTAATTAAGTGTTGTGATGATGGAAAATTAGTTAATCTAATACAATAATACTATACATAATAAGTTTTATGTTAACTAGTCTTTGTAAATTGAAAGTAGAAAAGTAGAAAGCATGCTGTGTATTACATTCTCCTTTAAGAAATAGGTGTTTTTCTTTTGAATACAATGTTATCACCCACAATTGATATTCAATAAAAGTGACAAGTAAACAATGAACTAATCCTCACCTTCAAATGTTTGACAGAAATTGAAGTGACTTTTGTGCTTCCTGCTATAATCTGAGTACATTGTTTACACTT
Organism: Sabellastarte sp. h YS-2021; assembly: GCA_964017235.1. NCBI lineage: Eukaryota > Metazoa > Annelida > Polychaeta > Sabellida > Sabellidae > Sabellastarte > Sabellastarte sp. h YS-2021. The sequence goes on along the minus strand of OZ024936.1, from coordinate 49,161,576 downwards.
TTTCTGTGACACTCCCTTCAGTATTAGCTGGAATCTCAAAATGCTTTAAAACAGCAGCCATTGTGCTAACACAATGTGATTACCATAAAAGTGAGTGGTTTGTCAATCCCCCTGTCCTAGTATTTAGAGTGGTCAGACAAGATCATGGCCAGTCAAAGAAATAATCTTTTTTCTGTAATCAACAGTCTTACCTACTCCAACAATCTTCTGATCTGTATTCATACGTTGAAAAAAAGTCATTCCTGAGCAATTATATCACAGAGACTGTGTTAATCTGGTCCTTGTGATTTTCTTGGACCAATTGAAAGCTCTTAAATGCCCAGGTGCAATTTACAAAGAATACTCATACCAGGGTAGATATTATTAACTGAGATCAGGCAAGTTCAAAGTAGACAGTTATAAGAGGATTAAAGAAGGGGAGTAATATGCAATCTTGGAACAATTGTCCCTCTTTTTAAGATGTGATTGGCTTATTGAATTGAAACTTAAATAATTTGATTCATTATTATTATCAATTATACTACTTTTTAAAGAAACATAATTACCAAATTGAATCAGATATATCAGTGAAAATTTTATGAAAATTTAATCTAAATGAATGGTTATCAATAAAGATATGGAAAAAGCTCAATTCAGTTGTAATGATTATATAATACACAAACTTTTGAAAAATTAATAAAAATTTACTTAAACTAAAAGTACTTAAAAAGGATTTAAATGTACTTGTAAGTACATCAAATTTAAGATGTACTTAAGTACAATTCAAGTACATGTACTTGGAATTTGAAAATGTACTTAAGTACATTTTAGTACTTTGAAAAATGTACTTAAGTACAAACTTACTTAAGTACAAAGTACTTTGACCCCAACCCTGAAAGATAGCATATTTTATTGACAAATAAATATGTTATTATATTTTCACATTATGTTTATTCACCTCACTTTATCAAAGCATATAGTTTTGATAAAATATATAAGCTTGCTTTATGTTTCTAGTCCAGAAGGTGTTCTCAGGATTCACAATAAAATGTATATATATTTGTTGTTTTATATTTCTGTTGTTTCCAACGGGATTACAAACCTATCACAAATAATAGCTATTTTCTATCAATTTTCTTTTAATATTTGTTCAATAGGGTGTCACTTTTTCAGGTGTAGTCTGGTTATTTTACCTCTGGTTATGTTAACCTCAAACCAGTCTAAATTTATTTTATCCCCTGTATTTAACTCTTTGGCTTAGTAAATAACCAATACGACAAGACCCAGTTTCTGTATCATGGAGTTTGGTTCTTCTCTGAAAGCAAGGTTACAGCAATCCTGAGACAGGAACATCTGATACAGTGGAAAGGGAGTTTCCAGTACTGAGACTTGAGAGGATGCTTATTTGTTGTGTTATCAGAACACAAAACTGATAACACAAAAGAAGATAAAGACTTTCCATTTCATTGACAATGTTGAATATGCCATGTGGCATATGTAGCTTGAGAAAAGGTGGAATCCATACAGTTACAGAAATCAGCTGTACAATGAGACAAAAAAACATACGGGGTGAATTCTGTTAGACCAATGACTTTGCTCCTGGGAATGTAAATATGAAGTGCAGTCACAGCAAACTATGAAAGGCAAGTTAACATATAAAGAGAGAAGGTCTGGCCTGAGAAAGGTGGGATTGAGAGAAATGCAAAACTGAGTCACTCCAAAATTTTGCAAAACCTTAGCAAAAAGGTTGGATACAGGGAAGTGGCTGTTGCAGAGACAGTAAAAAAAAAGTGAATAAAAAAACAATGAAAAAAAACAACCACCCAGAATGTAATGTATCTTGTCACAGATGCATCATTGTTTGATTTGCTTGAAATTTAAAAGGAGCCTCTCACTGTGACTATCATGTTGTATTCTTCCTTTTCCCCTTTAATTACCTCCGCCAAGGAGGTTATGTTTTCACCTGGGTTTGTTTGTGAGTTTGTTTGTGAACAAGATAACTCAAAAAGTTAAGGACAGATTTTGATGAAATTTTCAGGATATGTCTGAAAAGGTAAAAGGAAAAAAATGATTCAATTTTGGGAGTGATCCGGATCACTATCTAGATCTTCTGAATCCAGGAAATGTAATTTTTAAAGGCAGATAACACAAAAAGTTATGGACTGATTTTGATGAAATTTTCAGGATATGTCCTAAATGGGACAAGGAACAAGTGATTAGATTTTGGGAGTGATCTGGATCACTGTCTGGATCCATGAAAAATATATTGGGAGTGATCCAGATTGAGCTCCCTTGGTGGTGGTCTGCACTCTCTGAGTGCTCTTGTTTGTCTTAATGATCTCACTTCACGCCTTCCCTGTCTAACTAGGTTTCATACATGACTGATTGAGACAATATACTTATATGGCCTCACTCAACTTTTTGAAACTGTGGTTAGGTTATTATGAAATGATTTCAAGAAAAGGGCGGGTGTTACAATTAATTAGTCTGCAATACACATGTGTATTTAAAGGAGATAGGCAAAGAAATTTATTTAAAGATATTTGAAAGTATAGAGGGAGTTGTGATGAATGCACATAAAAACAGCACACAGCAGGCTGTGTTATGTGTAATACACAGCTTTTTATCTCTGCTCTGAAAAACAATCCCTTTCTCCATACACAACTGCCAAGATGGAAATAATGACATCACTATTTTCAGAGTCTCCCACACTAGCTGTGAATGGATACACTGTTTCTTAAATTCTGAGGCAATAATTTCACAGTTTTATTTCTTTCACATTAAAAGGTTACATGTCTCATTTGAAAACCAGTAATGTTTTAAATCAGATTTTAAACTTTTCCATGCACATTCTATCTATAAAATTAGTTTATAAATCTGAGTTTAAAATGATTTTGGCTTCATCAAGTAAGAGGTACTGTTTTGAGAAATAAATGGATAGCTAGTGCAATATAAAAGGCAAAGGGACTTTGAAAATACAGTCAATTCATTTTGTTATGACTAATTTAGTTCTGATACTTTCAATAAAATGCCAGAACTAGTAGATTCTATAGGTCTCTTAAAGGACTGCAGCCATTAATAAGCAACAAATTATTGTATGAAAGATATGCAAATTATCACATTCAGATCAGGCATCTTCAGTTTAGACTTTGTTTTTTTTTTGCATCAAGTTTATTACTTTTAGTTCAGAATGAAAAAAAAATCTTATTGGAATATCTAAATTGTAATTATGTAAGAGGTGGCTGGGCTACCATCAGTGACGGACTCACAACTACATATTTTGGTTACAGGTAGCAGTGAATAAAGGTGTTTTCTGTTGAAGCAGTTGACTTGAAACATAAATTTTCCAAATATTTATTATTCTGAAAGTGTTTTTTGGCGCAATGTTTATGACATCAAAAATGGGTCCTCAAAAATGTCACATTTGGCATTAAAATTGGACAAAAATTCTGCCACTTCAAATTCAATAAATTTACACAGGTGAGTGTTTGTTTTTGAGTAATAGATTATAGCTATATTACAAGATCATAAAACAACCACACTATGGTTTAATTCAGCTCATTGAAATGAATACAATGGTGAACAGATGATAAAAAGTTACAAATTGTCAACCTTGTACCTATATGGTTCTAATTGTACAAAAAGTAAGTTAAGTTTACAACACTGAAGTAAGAATTTTGCTAAATTTTAGTTTATATTTATTTGTCTTTCACCAATGTACCATAAATAAATCAGCTAGGACCTATTTTCTTGACTACTTCCTGAATATTTTTCATCAAATGTATCAGAAGATCTTTGTGGTTCAAAAGAGTTTTGAAAGTTAATGGAAATTCTTTTAACTATATGCCAAATCAGAACTCCTACTTTTATCCGTAGATCATTAGACTAACTTTTAAATCTGTAGGAATAATAAGCTTTATTGGTCCCAAAAAATGATAAATATTCTAAACATAAAACTTGCATATAAGCTTTAATGTTTGTTAAAACACAAGGGGGACTTGTGTAAATGTAGAGTTGTGTACTGAGATAAACAGGATCACTGTGCATTATCTACAGTGACATAGTTCAACTGGGATTTCACACAGAAACATACACACCTTCTCTGCAGTGGAAATGAAAAGCTAATTATGTGCTGTATTGTGTACTCTCTTCAAGAAAGAACTTTATAAATGTGTTTCAGTACACAAAACAATCTGTGGGGGTATATTATTGAGTTTCATAAATTTTCTTTTCCTATCTCCTTTAAACAATCAACATATCCACGGCCAAAGAAGGCTAGTATCTCCAGTCTTCGTTAAGTTGAATTCGTCAATAAAAGCACGTGCTCTTTGTTTACATAGAGAAGTTTGACAGAAATCCAAGTACACTAAACAAAGAGTGAGTTGTACTGTACATTCAGTTTGAATTGAAAGAAAATCGACCAGGTTTTTGTTTATGCAACAGTATCAGTTGATAAATAAAGGTCGTTTTAAGGCCACTGCGTTTATATATTTCATTATATATTGGCTATGTTATATGTATTTACTCAGTATTCATGCATACTCAGTACGGGTGGTTGTCAGTTTTACTGAGAAAAGTGGATGAAGTGACTGAACAGAACATTTTACATAACACAGAGAACAGTTTTCGTGTGAATGGCAAGTTACTATACACAGGGAGTAGCTTAAGCCACTTTCAAATAATATTCAGAATATTTACCGCAGTATACTGCGCTATACTGTACATACACAATGTTTTGCTTTATTAGTACTATCTGGGTGTGGAAAAACTTAGTGTTATATATAGGCTGCTTTTGAATTTGCATTTGAATTTTTAAAAAAAATTTTTTTTGAGTGGGGGTGGGAGGGTGGACTGGATGGTAGTATAAATTTGTAAAACATTGTATCCATGAAATTGTGTTGTTGACCATTGTGTACTATCAAAGTGAACATGTCAAAATATTGACCCTTTGCATCGACGTCATTATGTGACGTCAGGATGACGTTTTCAGTGAACAACATCCATTTTGGATGGCAAAACACAGATTATTAGTGTTGTACTTTGACAAAAAAAATAAACTTATGTCTTTTATAAATCATATATTTGAATTCTGTAAAGATGGAAATAATACTAAATATATTTCCTTTATGAAGGTACAGCTTTTAAAATTATTAATTACCATTTTGATATTTTATGCGAATATTTGTTAGATTTCACTGACAATCAAAAAACTTTACACAAAAATATATCTGTCGAAAGTACACAACAATTAAATGAAAATTTCTCTTTGAATAATTTGTCCATTTTTGTTCTGTAAAAAGTATATTGATGAGAAGGAAATCAACAATTCGTTAAAATGAAAATAAATAATTATTTTATGGCCTAACATTTTCATATCTGTCTGTACTTGCAACAGACATCACAGAAAAACGGATATTTTGCATTTTACTACAAGTTTAATATTCTATATCTCGACAATTATGCATCCTAATGTTATTTTGCAAACAGTACCAGATAGGCTAATGCTTGTACTTTTATGTGTGCAATTTTGAAGTCAATAAGATGCATATTTATTTTATAATTCATTTTAAAAATAAGGTATCTCTTCCAATATATCCCGTATGCGTTACACAGACATGTTCGTTCGAGCGTGATGTTTTGCTGTCCAAATGATGATCCGTAACATTGTGACGTAAGATGCAAAGGGTCAATAGACAGAGTTTCTCTCAGCATACTTACAGCCTTAATTTTTGACACTGATGCATGTGCAGATATTTGGCTAAAGTGGCTGTACAGTGATGAGAACTTGGTCTGATCAAGAGGTATTTATTATAAAATTTATTTTCATTTGTTATTAATGTCAAACATTTCATATATTTTCAGATTGAAAACCAAAAGGATATCATAACAATATGCTGACCACAGTTGATGTTGAAGAATTAAGATAATACAACACAAACATCTGTTTTAGCATATATAGATTGTGATCTCAAAAACCTCTCTATACGTCTGTCCATAATTATTCTAAATGCAAATTTTATTAACCATTTACATTTGACTTACATTAAACATGAAACTTCAAACAACTGAAAAAGAACACTTGGAACATGGAAAAGACTCTCCTTATGAGCATGTTGTAAATATCCTGGGTTTTGCTATCAATGGGTTTGGACTGTTCTATGGCATTATGTTTGTGTCTGAAGAAGGGGAAGGGATGTTCTACTACAGGGGATGGCCTGGAAAGTTCAAGTACCTAACCTTCTGGAATCAGGTTAGTGCTTAAGACATTAAAATTTAAATCTGTATGAAAAGATTATATACTTTATTTTACATGCCTCCCAAATATCATGTTTCTGTGTTTATACACAACACTGAAAAAACATAAAAAAATCAACCCATTTAATGCTAAACCATATGTGTGTAGATTTATCAGTTATATTCTATTTCCTACCTGTTTTGCTGTCATATTCCAGGTATCCAATTGATACTTTTATCATCAAAACAATGAAAATTTGAAACTATTGTTATTTAGGTTAAATAATATATTCATGGTGTGTTTCTTGACATCCAACCAAAAAAAAAAAAAAAATCTTTATCATCTGAAATAGAATATTACCAGGACTTGTGTCTGTTACAGAACAAAATCTGATAAAATGGTATCCTTTGACTAGATATCAATTTACATTAACCTGTAATATATTAGGTATATGTAACATTTTGCAGATTTTAGTAGTTTTTTTTCTCACAAACATCTGCATAATCTAGTTTAGTGTGAATGTCAATGCAAGTATTTATTATTGTGTTCCCAGTATTTATACTTTGTTACATTATGAGGTTATATGTATGTGTACTGCAGTTTTTATAATTATCTTTCTTATGTATAGTCAACATCTTTCTTATTCTGCACAACATTAAAGCAAAAAGAGTGGACTTCAAGATAAGATAGGATCATTGTCGCAATTGTGACTGTCATATAAGTGCATTAGCTCAGATAGTCTGTTTTAAAGCAAGTGCAAGTGAGATACCATATGACATAAGAATGTATAGTTTTGTAGGTTATCTATATCAACAGCAGTGTTTTCGTTGATTACATAATTGAAAATTTATGAATAGCTGTTTTTATGAGGTATAATATTAAGTTAAATTTGTGTTGAGAATTGACTTTTAAATTTACAGTAAACAGTTAAATTTTAATTGTAGCAATTGGAATATTTTATCATAATTCAGTTGAATACTGTCAAGTAAAAATGTTTTCTAATAATTTATAATTCTAAATACCAATTTAAACTTCAGTTAGAATTGCCGGAAGAATGTGATATTAAGAATACTTGAACTAAAATGTATGTGAATTTTCGAAAATAAGGTTCTATGTAAGTCGATCAACTGTGCATACACATGTCATACATTTTCTTTCTTTTTTTTTCTGAAATTTTAAGTAGTGTTGAGTAAACTAATTAAGTAAACCTATTCCATCACCCCAGTGGAGGGTTGTATGAGATTTGGTAAAACTCAGTTTGTTTCATTTATGGCAGATCAATCTGTTATTTTCAGTGTGGATCTCTACATGTTGTACATTAAGTTACTTTAAGTTGCTGTCAGCTCTGCTATTATTTTATGACAGTTCAGACTGATATACAAGAAATGCCTATGAGTAATGAAACTTCAAGTAGAATTACTTATAAGGTAGAAATAAATGTTAGGTGTCCCAAGAGGTCATTTTCATTGAAACTTACCCTGTAATGTGGAATTCCAGGTAATATTTTAAGTCCCATGTGGCTGACTCAACACAAAGTTAAAGTTTGTTAAATTATCTTTGGGATGTTTGAATTATTGCAATTGATAAAATTTCCCATGTTTAATATTGTCACAGTAGTCTCTGTACAATTAGAATATGAAAGCAGGAAATGAACTTCCAGTTAGGGTGACTTCCACTTCTAATAAATTACTAATTATAATTTCTGGTCTTGGGACCTAAAATTTTCAAATTTCTGCTTATGCTGACATTCGAATCACACTGGTTCTTCATACATACAGAGTTTACTGTAACTAGTAAAATATGTGAGATTTACATTAATAATAGCAAGTTGGTTGCACTATTATTTGTTTCAGATTATCCAGACACTGTATTTTGCTATTAGTCTGCTGAAAAATTTATATATCAACAAAGACAGTGAAAAAACTGGTGCTGCACTGAAAAAAAAACTGGACAAAGACGCATTGGTAAGATGACCTTTGAAAAGCCAAGTGGTCACTTTTGAAATGTCACATTCTCCAGGGGGTTTGAAATACATTATCAAACCAAACTCTTAAGTTTTGTATTACTCTTCGTTATTTTCTCCCTGCAGACCTATATCCTGCAAGTTTTTCTCAATACTTAGAAGCACAAAGCAGTAAGTGGGAATTTTGTAAATGTATAAAGTAAGAAATGTGAAATTTGCCATAGTTTGTGAAATCCATCACTGGTGCACCCTATAAAAATAAGAAAGTTTTGCTAATTTTACTTCAGGAGAGATCAGAGGTGCAATACAATTACAAAAATCACAAATGTGTAGAGAAGTTTGCACAGGTTAATAAAATGACCTTCAGACTAACACACTTTACTCTGCAATATTTGACAGGTGCTGGCAAAAACCATAAAGCGAGACAAATTACACAGGTTCAGAGACAGAATACATGCTTCTATTGTATTTCCCATCGGTGCTGTAAGTATGGTCATTTTGTTTTGGTGTTTCCAATAAAACTATGACCTACAAATCATGAAAGCGGCAGAAATCGCTAAGTGGTTATTATGTTTAGAATTTAAAATCACTTTGTTCACAGCCCTGTGGTTGGTGGTTTGAATCCAACTAACTGCAATATGTTTCATACACTAATGACCTATCCTGATATGATCTTAGCTGTATTAAAAGGGTGGTTAAATCTCAGATTTGATGTTAAAAGTAAATTAAATTTTGGACATGTTTTGCTTCATATATCATTCTCCAAAGAGTGTATCAACATGAAGCATCAGTGATTAATCCAATAAAAGCAAGAACCAACATTAGTCTTAAGACAAGTTACCACTGATGATCACAAACAGCGTATTGCAAGGTCCTCAGTGTCAGAATGGTATTCATTAAAATTTGAATTCTCTGAGACTGCCAAGTCCCTGGTACCACTAGGCATCAGCCAGTATGTTGAGATTATAGACAAGTAATACCATTCAGTGTACCATGCTTGTCAGCTATATCCTTATGTCTTTGTACTATGTAAGTAACTCATTGTATACCTTAACTAAAGCACGATACATTTTGGCTTTTGTTAAGGCATTACCATCACACCACTATCATAACTTGCTCTGCATTTTCTTACTCAAAACCTAGTAAAGCTAAAGCTTTCAAAAATTAATGGCAGGTACTGGATATTTGTGACATTGCTCTTGACTTTCAAGGTCAATGGTAGTCATTTAAAGGACAAATTTAGTCATATTTAGCCTTCATATTTAGTTCTTCAGTATGTTGGTTAAATTTACATGTGTTCAACATATTTTCTTTGTCCAGTAGTCCTGTTTAAACTGCCAATTGTTTAACTTCTTCCTTTAAAGTTAATTTCAAGGAGCATAAACCCTCTGATAATGGTGATTTTTTTGCACAAAAACCTTGAAAACTGTAATATTCCTGATCTATACAAGACCAACATAGTGAACATACAGTCTCTAGCAACACCTGTCACAATTTTCTTCAGAAAAGAACATGTTTTATTCCTCATATTCTCTATTTTAGTTTGTAGTTGTGACCTTCTGGATGCTCTATGCCATAAACAGAGAGTTGGTGTTTCCCAAAAACCTTGACAAAGTGGTCCCACCGTGGCAAAACCATATCTCAGTAAGTTGAAAAAGTATTGTTATCATTAATGGTTTTTGTGATTATGTCAACTGGCATAACCACAAGAATGCTATCAATATTGATGTCATATTTTGGTAATGTCAGCTTATATGTTGCATTTATTATGTTAATTAAAAAATTATGCCTATCATGTTAGCTCTGACATATGTGGTTATTATATTGGCATTGCCATATTATAGGTTATGTCAAATGTTGACCTCTTGTGGTTGTTATGTCATTGCTGACATATTACGGTCGTTATGTCGGCTGACATATTTCAGGTATTATAGTCAATGTGGACATATTATGGTTACAGTTATCATGTCAGTGCTAACTTGTTATGGTTATTGTGTTAATGTTGACATGTTGTGGTTGTCTTGTCGGTGCTGCCATGTTGTTATCATAACCTTCAAGGTCAAACAAGGATAGCCAAATTTAAAAGTACTTATAACTCACTTATTATGGGTCCTAGAGGTTTGGGATGCTAAACCAACCTATAGGAAATCATGGGCTGGGAATCTTTTGGTGTGGTCAGATTTGACCTTGGACCCCTCCTTCAAGGTCAAACGAGGATAAACAAACTTAAAAGTGCCCATAACTCGCTTATTACTGGTCGTACAGGTTTGGGATGGCAAACCAACTTACAGGAAATCATGGGCTAGGAATCTTTTTATGTGGTCAGATTTGACCTTGGACCCCTCCTTCAAGGTCAAACAAGGATACCCAAACTTAAAAGTGCTTATATCTCGCTTATTATTGGTCCTAGAGGTTTGCAATGTGAAACCAACCTATAGGAAATCATGGGCTGGGAATCTTTTGATGTGGTCAGATTTGACCTTGGGCTCCTCCTTCAAGGTTAAGTGATTGGCGAGTTTTCTTTCTGGTGGATACAATTTGCATCAGTTCTCCGATGCGCTACGTCTAGTTACATTTGTATCTTTCATAAAGCAAACATTTTGTTTACTTAGTGTCAGTATAAGTTGCTCCCATAAACACTTCGTCGAGACGCAATCTCTAGTTTTATATGGTTTTGGTGATTCACAATTTATGTTTCAAACATTTTTCAAGAGGCATTCATTACTTGTCAATATACAGTTAATTTGCTTAACAAAAGAGATTTATAAAAGTATTCTTGTTTTATTTTTAGCATACATATCCATTGCTGATACTGCTCGTAGAAAAGTATTTTGTACAAATTACCTACACTAAAAGAAGAAAAGGTCTTTCAATCACCATAGCCTTTGCTGTTATTTACCAAATATGGTAAGTAAAAATGAGTATAACTGAACCCTGACCCCAAAATACTTCTACTTAAGTAGGATTTCAAGATAAAAAGCTAAATTACATTGTAAGAAGACCAACGTACATAAATCATTATTTTATTTATATATAATTGTGTCAGAATGAGTTCTACTTTATAATTGAGCTTAGCTTACACTGGCTCTATGTGTACCAGGACAGGGTCGGTAACACCGGTATCTTGGTATTGAGACCATTTCATGTAAATACTTTGATCACACTTTACAACAAGCATCTCATTTGTCAGCACATATATTTGAGGGAAAATGTAAAACATAAGAAACATGTAATAAAGCCAATTAAACTATAAAATTTGTTTCTCATAGTGTTATAGATTTTCAGCAATTTGTAGCAATTTGTTTATAAGTAAAATTGCCGTTTTCTTCTTGCCATCAGCTTTACTTCCTGTTACTTGGCCTACTTTATTGGGGATGTGCTAGAACACACCTTTATTGGGGATGTGCTAGAACACACCTTTTGTATTCTGGGATTGGAGTGCTTTTGCATGATATTGAAAATGTGGAAAATATGCTACTGACCCGTCCTAACATGTACACAATCTATTGTATCGTACTAGAATCCTGTGAATTGCCTACTACACTGACATCTGTGCAATTTTTTTATAGATTTTACAACTTCTGTAATGATTTCTTTGAGCTGAACTGCCATGCTTTGTTTTCGTATCAATAGACCTAGTATTTGATTTTGATTGGGGATATGCTAGACCACATCATTTTGGTATCCTGGAATCAACATGGTTTTGCAATGACAGGATATATGGAAAATATGCCACCGCCCTAACTCTTACACAATTTACTGTATCACACTAGGATCCTGTGGATTGCCTACTATACTGATATCTGGGTGTACCCCATACTGCGTGTATTGGACTGGTTAAACAGGTGCTTGTTTTTCTGTGCCCTCTATGTGATGCTGTGTGTACTATACATCTCAGGAGAGTGGTTCTCACGCATATGCTGGACAGGTAAATTTTTTTTTGTTTTTCTGATGGCTCTTTCACACTGTTATGTGCAGTCATATCAAGTTATCAGCAATTATTGGAATTTTGGGTAATAACATTTTTATTGTTCCATAAGTGGTTCTTGTATATGGGTAGTGCATGGTTTAAAACAGGCCACCTCATATAGCTGTTTCACTCCCCTTTCACTCCTCCAGTGTGTACATTTTATTCTAACATGATGGCGATGTAACAGAGTTTCTGATTGGCTTAAGGAACAAAAATACCATGCATTATATTTTCACAGAGTTGTGGCTATTACTTCTGGTTATCGTTAGCCTTCTAAAAACGTAAAATCTATCACAAAAAAGTAATAAAAATATTTTATAAAAGACATATCATGTTAGAATAGGGATATACCATAAAAATCCATGTATTACTCAAATTTAGAGCTCAAATTCTGGATTAACGCCTTCGTGATCTAAATCCAGAATTCGTGCTCTAAATTTGCGTAATGCATGGATTTTTATGGTATATCCCTATAGTTTAGCATGTGAAAGGTCATGGCAGGTTTTTGAAAACATATGCAAAAATATGCTGTTTCATTGATTTCACATTGCCCGTGGTTAGCCAGAATGAGTGATAATTGAAACCTATGAAATTATGCTGATTCTACCATATATTTCAATGATTAGCCGGTCAGAATTGCAGACACTTCCATGTTATGTTAGAACAGATGTTAAATTATGTTTAAATTTATTTTGAAAATGATATAATTCATGTGAGTGATAAATAGACAGACCCTGGATGGATTTTATATCAGACAATTTTAACCTGTCAATCAAAGTGACACAGGCTTGTATCAGAATTTGAAGAAAATTAGTTTTGTACTAATAATCTTTTTCCAATTAGGTTTATATTTCTATGGCATGTAACCACAAAAATTTTCATGATATTGTTCTCATGTGTGTCATTTTATGTCCCTTTTATGAGAAAATTAGACAAAAACTTACTGTTTTAAAATTTCAAAAATTATTTGTTTGTACTCAAGTACAACATTTTGCCTTTTACAATTAAAAGTAAATGTTTTTAAACCATAAGAAAAATGTAGCCTCATACTTGACCATTGTTCAAACAGATGGGTGAGGACTCATGAGAGACATTTAACACACAGTATGACACAAATTGAAACACAATAGGCATAAATGTGGACCCACTTTGTTTACCATAAACACAACAAATATCTAGCATAGAGTAACAAATGTAAAATTCGCCACATATCTGAAATTCGCCACATGTGAAAATACTAATAAAATAAATGAATTGTGGTGAGATTTGTTGACTGTATAGTAAATTAAAGCTTTTTGAACTGAAAAATACCAATTTTTGGACAAAAACATCATTTTCTTCATAAAATTAACTAAGGTTTTAGAGGTGGCGAATTTTAGATTCCTGGCGAATTTTAGATTTCTTACTCTACATACCATATGAAGGGAAGACTATAACTTGTCTTCATCATATGGTACACATATACAATTTCATTTAATCTTTTTGATGGCTTGCACAGTTTCTTAAGAGTTTTTAAAACATTTAAGCCCTTAGAATCATAAATGTTCTCATGTACTTTCAGATTATTTCTCCAGATGACTTCTGAAGATAGCAAATAACTCGTGGAAGAATATGGTATCTGAAAAGGTGGAAGGACTGTTAAGCATTCTCATGGAACTCAGTAATTCTGCTGATGAGAAAATAAAACATTGTGTCAAAGATCTTATGTTAAAGCCATTTTATAGTTGTTGCTGTTTATTTTTTGTTAATATCTGATAAAGGCATTTATTTGAACATTACTAATGAGTAAAATTCTGAATTGGAATAATATACATATGCTGTAATTTTTGTGATCAGTGGCCTCCTGTAAGGCAATTTAACTATAACAATTTTAAGTGATCTAGCATTAGAAATTAAACCAAACAATATCAGTGAAAAGCCCAATTAGAGCTTGGTAAATTCCATATTACTCTTTTAGTCTTAGTTTTGGCACAAATGCAGTTTGCCGGTACTAAATTTTTCCTGCAAAACAAAACGATTCCTAAAACTTAAAATTCAGACAATTTTTCTTGTACAATACTGGCTCATACCGCAGGTATGACTTAATTTGATAGAAAACTAACTGTTTATAGAGTTTTTGAGGAACCAAAGAAATTGGTTTTGGAGTAATTTATGGCGAATAAAAAGAAACTATGTGTTCCACTATTCTTGCTGAACAATTCCAAAATTATCTGCTTATTGCTTTGATTTGTAAAATTAATTTATTTAGTCTGATTTATTTGTATCCTAAGGTAATATGGGTGGAATATCCCCCGTATCTTTAAAAGCATTTAACATATTTTATGGGAATTTGTACTGCAGAAAAATTTGAAAAGAAGGGGGGGGGGGGGGGCAGTTAAAAGGAATCTATCTTTAATGTGGTTCATTGTTATCAGGTGGTACTGGCACACTGCATTGTAGTCTTAGTTTTTGTAGTCTCACGTAAATATTCCAGAAAAAGTGGGAAAAAGTGAGGATAGTTAAAAAAATTTGGCACACGATGGACTGAACAGTGACATTTCTTGCTGTTGTTACAAATGCCAACCCCCCCCCCCCCCCACCCAATGAAAAAATGCATTGCCCTGAAATGACTCAACAGTATAGTTTTTGGATGTACGTTTGGAATATATTTTGTGACTAATGATGGCTGATGGGACTCTGTATCTCCCTACCATGTATTATTATGTTTTTCTTTGTTAAGTTTCCTGTATAAACCAAGTATGCAATCAACAGTTACATCTATTTTAAGTGTATCGTCATGAGTTTAAGTTAGTTACTTTATGAATTAGGTTAGTCGGTAGTTTAATAGGATTATTTACAAATGCACAAACAATGCAAAGATTGATGATTTACCGTATTTTTTCGAAATATGGCCCTGGCGTTAATTATTTTCAAATGGCATCAGACCAGGCGTTAAATTGAACCAGGCGTTCTTTTGAAATACAAAAAACAGTGTTATAAATTGTAAACAGTGTGCTTGGTACCAGGCGTTAATTTGAACCAGGCGTTTATTTGAACCTGGGCGTTATTTTGGAAATTTACGGTATGTGAAAAGTAATGACTCTACACTGTTGTAAATATTTTGTGATAATGACAATGATAAATCGTATAGTTTGTTGTAGATGTAGTGTGCCACTCCCAAATGCAGAATATTTAGTCATTGAAACCAAGCACAGACATTTTCAGTTTATCAACAAGATTAGCTTTATGTCACAAATTTTTACAAAAGGTATAAGACACAGAAAGGTTCAGAGTGTAAACATTATGAGAGCCAAGCTATGCTTGTTAAAAGAAAATCATTCAACAAAGGTATAATATTTGTTACTTTTATCACAAAGTGTAATCTTAACTGTTGATATTGAAGCCCAGGTTTGTTCAAAACTACAAATAAAAGGTTATTGTGAAATTACGAAGTGTACTTGGTAGTATGTGTCTTACTTATATTTTGTCATGTAAACCAGAATTCTTTTTTTTTGAAAAACAAAAACAATTAAGAAAAAGTCTTTTTATTGCATTAATACATCCTATCCAATGGACAATTGCTTTACCGGTCGGCGCGACCGGTCCCGCCAAACGTCAGAAAAAGACGTCCTGTATATAATACCGGCATGACCAGCCAGGAGAGTGCATTCACCAGGTGGTGCATCGTACTTCCTCTTCCTGTCTAGACAACGTGACGTCATAGCATCTTTTTCATTTTGCACATGAAGAGTGAAGACGTGTTTTCACAACAAGCAAATTTTTTGTTCAATACCAAACACATCCATTTTATTTCAACTTTAAAGAAGTTCTACAGTAATTTCTACAACTATGTCGTCTCCAGGACAAAGAAGAGGTTCCTGCGGTCACGCTATGGCTGGGTTTGACTCCCACTCCAAGTGTGCACATTGTCGTGATAAGGGGGTAGGCGACGACCCTTGCGTCTTGAAGAAAGAATGTGATGTTTGCAAAGGGTTTACCCCTGAGCAGATTCTACAATTGTCTACCCCAACATACAGAGATCGAAAAGAAAAGAAGGCGACTGCGTCCTCCTCTGCTCCCACTCTCGTGGACCCTGCACATGTGAGTGTACTGGGTAAAGTAGAGAAGGTCAAGGCTGCACAGCCCAAGTCAACCCCTACTACTGCCAAGAAGACGAAGCGTAGTGAGTCTCCTAAGCCTTCTGCCAGCAAGAAGAAATTTTCCAGCAGCAGATAATAAGCTGATGACCTGAAGCAGCTAGATGATAAATGGGCAGAGAGGTTCACCCGGCTGGAGGCGATGCTGTTGGCCAAGACTTTCACAGTGCCGGTTGAACCGGTTGTGAAACCAGCTTCAGATGTGACTACCAGCCAGAAGCCATTTTTTGACCCTGGTGCCACCACCAGCAGTCTGGCTAGAGAGACTACCGGTCCCTGCCTTGATCAGGCCACCGGTGAAGCTGTAGATGAGATGCAGACAGCCACCCAGCCTCTTGAGGCTCCCTGTTCAGGCCCCGGGTTCGTTCCCTGATGTTCAGCCCACCATTGAGGGAGATCTGAATGCAGCATCTGACAGTGAAGCTGACCAGCTCAGTGTTACCGGTTCCCTGGATGATGAGATCCACCGGGACCGGTCAGCAGACAGAGATGTCCCCAGAGATGAGGCTGACCAAGAACCTACTGAGGAGGCAAATTACAGGGAAACTATGAGGGGTGTGAGAAGCTTCATGAACTAGCACAATATTCCTGAGTTTGAAACTGTGTCCTCTGCTGCAGATGACAACCCCTTTGCTTGTGCACGTGTTCAGCCAACCGGTAAAGTCTCTGTGAAACTTCCGGTGGACAACTGGTTTTGTAGGAAGATGTCCAATCTCAACCTCACAATCACAGAAGCTTACCCCACCAGGAACACCGACAATACTGGCCTCCTCAGGGACCAATTCATTAAACCTCCCAGATCTTCCAGATGGTACAGGATGCATGCTGAGAAGAGCAGTGAGAGTTCAACAGTACGCACCTGGTCACCGGACCCAGCCAAACTCCACCATTCCTTCCGCAGGGTTGCACGAAGAAACCTTCCTACTGCCCACCCTCCCGGGCCTTCAGTCAGGATCTGCTCAGGCGTTGGGAGAGAGCAGCACGTGAACAGACAATAATGTGCAACCAGGCTGCTGGTTTGTCAAGGTGTTTGACTATGGCCACTCAGCTCAAAACCCTACGTCTGGACAGTAAGGGCAAGTCATCAGAGAAAATGAAGCAAGCTGTGAGTGAACTAGAATACTTGACCACTTTCAACCGGTCAATCTCCCAAGCTATGGCCAGAACAATGCAGGACTTATCTGAGGGAGTATTTATAAACATGGCCAACTTCACTCTGGCGCACAGGGATAGTTACCTGGACTATCTACACGCTGGGGTGAAGCAAGATACTGTGAATGCCTTAAGAACGTCTCTGGTACATCTCAACGCTCTGTTCCCGGACCAGCTTATCTCCAAGGCTGAAGAGGATGTCAGTAAAAGTAAGGAGAGGCGTTCGTTGGGTACATCACACCGACACCAAGGTCGCTTCCACCCTTATGCTGCAAGTGACAAGTCAACTGACCATCACGACAGGAAGAACGTCCCTGCTTGGAAACAAATCGAGGACAAGCAGCAGGCAAGGAAAAGTCGTGGCAAAGCCTCCACATTCTCCCAGAAGCCGGCTAAGGGTTCCAAGTCTCATAAATGACAATCACTGTGTCAATTCTGTGACCGGTCAGAAGAACTCTGTATGTGTTACCGGTCAGGGAGACTTGGACCCAGCACCAGTGGTAGCCGGGAACAGCAAACTGACTTTAAATTTGAATGTAGACTTTTGTGTTGCAAGTGCTCATATTGTCACCAGGTTGCCACAAAGGAAAGGCGTAAATCCCAATGCATGTCAAATGTACACAGAAATAAAATATGTGAAAGATGTTTCTTGTGTAGGTCACTTGTGTTCTGTAAATCTTGTCACCAATGCCCCACATGCTGTTATAGAGCCTCCTGTAGGGGCAGTTGGGTTCAGACCCAACTTGACAAGTTCACCGACTGTAATAAGCAACTACCACAACTCAGCCAAGCAGTCCTTCCTTTTAGAGGCACTGTATCAACTGATAAACAAGAATGCAGTCCACCGGTAGAAAATCAAAACTCACTGGGTTTTTACAACCAGCTATTTTTGGTACCCAAACCCAACAACCGGTGGAGACCTGAGGACCTTGAACAGCTTTTCAAACACAGAGTCGTTTAAGATGGAGACCCCAGAGACAATAAGAACCTCCCTACAGGCAGGGGAATGGGTAACATCCATAGACTTCAAAGACGCATACTTCCATATACCAATTCACAGTCAGTCCAGGAAGTACATGACTGTGTTTTCACCTCCAGGGTCAGTCCTACCAGTTCAAAGCCCTACCCTTTGGTCTATCCACAGCTCCCATGGAGTTCACAGTGGTGGCCAAAGAGGTCAAACTCATGGCACTTCAGAAGGGTATAAGGATCCACCAGTACCTAGACGACTGGCTGGTGAGAGCCTCTACCCACGACACTTGTCTCCAGAATACACAAACCTTAGTAACCCTTTGTCAGGAACTAGGGTTGCTGGTGAACAAGGAAAAGTCAGAACTGGCTCCCAAACAGGTTTTCAACTTCGTAGGTTACCAGTTCGAGAGGGCAGGGTCAGACCAACAACAGAACGTTGGCAGACCTTGACAGACAAGATCAGATCAATACTGCCAGTTTGCCCGGTCCGACAATTCATGTCTGTCACAGGTCTACTCACAGTAACAGAAAATCAAGTCCACTTAGGGCGACTTCACATGAGGCCATACAGTGGCACTTGAAAAACAACTGGAGGGTCCCAGAGTCACTGGAAAAGGTGATCCCGGTCCCCAAGTCCCTCCACCCCCACCTAAGATGGTGGCTGGAGGAAAGCAATGTGCTACTAGGTCAACCATTACACCCTCTAAAACATGCTTTGCAAATATTTACAGACGCATCAAAAGAAGGGTCGGGCGCTCACTTAGACAAGCACACTGCAAGGGGAACTTGGTCCCTTCCAGAAAGCAAGTTGCACATAAATGACTTAGAGCTAAAGGCAGTATTTCTAGCTGTAAAAGAGTTTTGCACCCTCTGCAGCAGCAAGACAGTACTGATAGCTTCAGACAACACAACAGTGGTTGCCTATATCAACAGGGGGGGGGGGGGGGGGGGGGGTGAAATCGGGCTCTCTGTGTGCCCTACTGTAGAGAATCCTGTCCTGGTGTACCAGACAACAGGTAACCCTCAGGGCACGTCACATGCCACGGCACCGGCTGAACGTGATAGCAGACAAGTAGTGATCTCAACGGGTATCCGGATATCCGGGTACCCGAACTTTGAATATCTACCCGAATCCGAAATCACATACCCGAGTACCCTCATCTAAGCTTAAGTGCTTCCAATATCGCCCATGGTGGCCGACCGAGTCCCGATATGTCCCAACGATCTACATAAAGTCACTTCAAAAGGAAGTTAATTTGTACAATAATATTGTTTTCTCACCTTTTACACCATTTATAGTGTCATTTATCTTTTATTTTGGTTGTTTATACATTGCTAAATGCAGGAACGCTTTGAAATTCGTCAGCATGTTAAAACAATTATCTAATTCCGACAACATAAATTGCTGTATACTGTCCACAAAGTGACATGTTTTACTTCAATAAATAAAACTTCAGTGTTTTCACACAGTATTTTATAACTTTTAATCAGTAAAATTAACTTATTGATCTTAGAAAAAAATAAAAGTTGCGATTCCGAAACTACATTCGAGCTTTGTTTAATGTTTGACTTTTTGGTCATGTGACTCCATTTTATGGCATAAACAACCGTGTTTTGAATCCACAAAAGTCTTTTATGAACATTTCTTCCGTCTCCTGGTGTTTTGAATGCACCAACGAGTGAAGCAAAAAAACAATATTATCCTAATATACATGATTATTTTGTCATTTATTAAATAAAAAGCTTGGCAGATAAGGAATTAAGCAAATGGGTTGGATCCCGTGCTTTATGTGAGTTTAAGGTTTGTAAATGTGGAGATTTATGTTCTAATACCTATTATCGCCCATCGGAACGAGTACCCGGGTACCTGCCCGTTAAAATTACTACCCACCCGGTCCCACATAACTGGAAATATTGAGAACACTACAGACAAGCTATCCAGACTTGGCCAGACAATTCAAACAGAGTGGTCTCTTCATCCAGAAGTGTTCCAAGCTATATGCTCCCGGTGGCACCAACCCCAAGTGGACCTGTTTGCCACCAGATTCAACTACAAACTAACACAGTTTGTGTCACCGGTCCCAGACCCCCAGGCATGGGCAGTGGATGCACTCACCCTTTCCTGGGACGACCTGGACCCATACACCTTTCCACCAGCAGCCATCTTGGGAAAAGTGGTGGAGAAGTTACAGGACTACCCTTGCAACAGAATAATTGTGATTGCCCCAGGGTGGCCCAACATTCCCTGGTTCTGGGATCTAGTGGCAATGTCCAGCCACATCCCACTGTGTCTGCCCAACATACCAAACTTAATGTCTCAGCCATTCAACCAGGTCCTTCACAGGAACCTGTCAAATCTGAACCTACATGCCTGGCTCCTAGATCCTCAGCAATCAAGGAGCAGGGCTTCTCTGAGGCAGTGGCAGCACGAATTGAGGCTCCTCAAAGAGGATCAACCAGATCTGTCTATGAGGCAAAGTGGACCATTTTTACAAAGTGGTGCTTTAGTAATCAGGTGGACTTCAGGGCACCACCTCTGAAAGCCATTGCTGACTTCCTCCTGCACTTGTTCCAGGACAAGAAGTTGCAACCAGGCACTATTGATGGCTACAGATCAGCCATTGCTGACAAACTGGGCAATTCCACCATTAATGTCAGCAAGATGAGAATCTCACTCGTCTCCTGGACAGTTTCCATAGAGACAGACCCAAGGGCAGGAGAGGCATCCCCTCTTGGAACCTTTCCCTGGTGCTTCACCAGCTGACAAAGGCTCCCTTTGAACCCCTTAAACAGGCCTCCTTGAAACATCTGACCTTCAAGACTGTTTTCTTGCTGGCCTTAGGTTCTGGTAAATGCATGAGTGAGATCCATGCTTGGTTACATAAGAACATCAGACACCAGTCAGACTGTACCCCTCACCCAGCTTCCTATCCAAGAGTCAGCTGGCTAAGGAGGGTCCAGATAGTGTAGCACCAGTGGTCATTCCAGCCCCGGCACCATCTCTGGATAGGTCACTCAAGGGTGACAGGTCCCTATGTCCAGTTAGAGCCTTGCGCTACTACTTGGACAGAACTTCAGATCTTAGGCAGAATAAGGAGTTGGTATTTGTCTCCTTCAAAAAAGTTTTTGACAAAGACATCTCCCCTGCCACCTTCTCATGGATCAAACAGACTGCATTGTGACTTGCTTTGTGACTTTATTTCTTCTGGGACTGAACTCAGCCCCTCTCTCTATCTTTCCCCTCTCAGATCTACCCTGGGAGGGAAAGAAAAAAAAGGGGGGGGGGGGGCAACGTCGGTAGACTCCCGGGTAACTGGTTAGTTGGTAGCCGACCTTGACCTCTCAGGGTTCTCTCACCCTAGGTCAAATGGGCCTTCTCAGTTTTTGTTTCATTATGAGTTCACTTAAGTCCCTAGCTGCTTACCCGCCTACCAAGCGGTAGTTATTCACCAATTGTCCATTGGATAGGATGTATTAACGCAATAACATTGCAAAGTTAATAAGTAAATTAAATTTTTATAAGTTAATAGCCTATCCAATGGACAGGCAAGGCCCACCCAACCGGCCCCGCTATCAGATTACTAGGGGTCTTACTAGGACTAGACACGAAAAAGATGCTATGACGTCACATTGTCTAGACAGGAAGAGGAAGTATGATGCGCCACCTGGCGAATGCACTCTCCTGGCCGGTCCTGCCAGTATTATATACAGGACATCTTTTTCTGACGTTTGGCGGGACTGGTCGCGTCGACCGGTAAAGCAATTGTCCATTGGATAGGGTATTAACTTATAAAAATTAAATTTACTTATTACATTTGCAAGTTGTTGTGTCTCTTGGTTGTGTATTTTATGTGACCATATTAGCTATTCAAATACAGCAGTTTCGGTGGTAAAGTCTGGGGATTTCAACACACCTTTCCCCCCAATAAGAATGCAGTAGCCATATCTGCCACTGTGGCCTTGTGGGTAACACACTTGCCTAAGAACCCAGGTACAGGCAGATACATAGTGGCTTGGAAGACCACTTAAAATGGTGGTCCTCTGTCATTGGGTCATATCCCAAGTGGCAGGCTGAAGAACCTCAAGAACATGGATAAATAGTTATCCTTGAGCCTTTCAGTTAGGGGAATGTTAGTAGCTTGAGAGCGTGCACTGTACTTGTGTAGTCAGGTGGATTAAATAGCGTTTTGAGTCCAGTAGTAGATGGAGGTATTGCACTGAGTATAAATACAATACAATGCAATACAATACAATGTACAACATCGTTTAAGTAATTAATGTACTTTTAATTTGGTCGTGATTTTTGGTCATTTATATCCATTTAAAACTTTTTTAAACCTCAGTCAGTACAAAGATTGCGGTTTGCACAGAAAAAATTATGTTGGTCATCTAAGGACGGTTAGTTTAAGAAATGGAGGAAAGTGGTGCATACTTGTTGGTCAAGATTCTGCACTGAAAATCATTGGATACAAGCAAGCAATCATTAACTTTCCAGCTTCAGGTCAGACTGGGGATCAGATTGCATTGTATGGTATATTTATACTCAGAGCAATATCTCCACATACTACAAGGCTCAAAGCGCTATTTAACCAATCCGACAGTACAGGTACAGCCCCAACTCACAAGTAACTGACATTCCCCTAACTCAAAGTGCTATTAGACCCACCTGACTGCACAAGTACAGCCCTAGCTCTCAAATTAGTGACATTTCCCTCACTGAAAGACAGAGGCTCAAGAATGACCATTTATCAAGTCCTTCTTTAGTCTGCCACTGGGGTTAGGACCCAATGAGAGAAGACCATTATTTTAAGCGGTCATCCGAGCACAATATAGTCACACAAATCATAAATGTATGAAGAATTCCTCCCAAGTTTGCAAATGAAAGGGAGTCTCCTCAACAGCAAATTGCACATAGAGTGGTGAATTGCACATTTTATTGCGTTAATACATCCTATCCAATGGACAATATGCTAAACCGGTCGGTGCAGAACGGCCCGCCAAACGTCAGAAAAAGACGTCCTGTGTTTCCACCGGCTGGCCGGTCCTCACACTGCACTCGCCAGGTGGCGTGTCGTACTTCCTTCCTGTCTAGACAAGCTGACGTCATAGCATCTTTTTCGTTTGGCGCATGCACTGCCTGCACAGATTTTCTGAGTTGGAAATACTTTTTTATATTTTATGAGTTTGTGAGTGTACTTTGCTTCGGAACTTTTATATCTTGTTCTATAAGTACTATAGACCATTATGTCTTCTCCTAGCCAGCGTAGAGGGGGTTGTGGCCATATGATGGCAGGGTTTGATCTTCACTCAGTTTGCGCACGTTGCCGCGACAAGAAAAAGGGCTCTGACCCTTGTATTGGAACTCCGCCTGCCACTTGCTCCCATTGTGACGCCCTAACTACAGAGCAAAAGGCACAACTGTCAACCCCTTCTTATAAACTCAAAAAGGACAAAAAAGGAAGCAAAGTCGTCTACACCAGCCAAGGCATCAGACACTCTCAGTCCCACCCTCGTGGACCCGGCACTTGTGTCGGTAGTGTGGGTCGTGGATGGCCAGACAACCTCTGGTTTGAGTGGGCCGGCTGAGAAGAAAAAGAAGACTGAGAGCAAGAAATCATCATCTTCAACTTAGAAGTCAACTAAGCCGGAGAAATCGGTGAAGTCATCATCCCACTGACCATCTTCCTCAACCACCGACCAGAGCATGTCTACTACCTCTTCTGCAGATGCTAAGATCTCAGATCTAGATAGGAAGTGGTCGGACAGGTTTAACAGGCTGGAAGCCCTGTTGATGGCCAAGACCCTAGAAAAACCTCAAGACCCCGTGTTCAGCACGGTGAAGGTCACTCTGGCTCATGCTCCACCAGCTAACGTGGTCCGGCCAGACCCGTTTTTAAAGCCAGCCTCTCAGCCTCTTCAAGTCACCGACCCTGCTGTTGACTCACCGGCCACCGACTCTTCTCAGTCCCGACCTACTGCAAGAGCCTCAACTTCTGCTCAGCCGGCACCGGCTGCCAGAGAAACTGTTCAGAGACAACTTTCCAGTGCCTTTGACACGTCTAGAAGGGATTCCCCTGTTTCTAGTGCATCCGACACCGACTCTCTATCATCTGACAGACATATATCACCTATAGACATTTTCCCGGAGGAAGGGGAACTCTCAGATGACCCGGAAGCAAATCTCTCAGATCAGGAACAGTCACTCTCCGAAGAGCAATTGTATCGAGAGACAATGAGAGGAATCCGCTCGTACATGAACTGGGAACACATCCCCGACATTGACTCCGGTGCTACTACCTCTGAGGATAACCCCTTTGCGGGTCCGAAAGTTCACACACCGGGCAAGGTCTCTGTTAACTTGCCAACCGACGAGTGGTTGTGTCGGAAGATGTCAAGATTAAACATTACACTGGTGCAGGGATACCCCACGCGTACTTCTGAAGCCGGAGGACTGTTAAGGGACCAATTTGTCCGGCCTCCAAAGTCTCAGCAGAAGTGGTATGGGTTCCATTCAAACCCCAAGAAGGACTCTGAACAGACTGTTTCTACTTGGCATACCGGATCATCCAGGTTGAATAGCACCTATCTTAGAATAGCCAGACAGGCCGGTATTGCCACTTCTCCTCCCATGTCCCGTCCAATCTCTCAGGAGAACCTAAGGAAATGGGAGAGGTCCGCCCGGGAGTCTACAGTGATATGTAATCACGCGGCCGGGTTCAACCGTTGCTTGTTAAAGATTCAAGGGAACATGAACAACCAGTTGAAGGCTTTGAGAGTAGAGTCAAAGGGCAAGACAGCAGCCAAAGTGTCATCGGCAGTAGATGAACTCCAGTTCTTGCTGGATTTTAATTCTAGTGTTTGCCAGGCCATGGCGAAATCCATGGAACATTTGACGGAGTTTGTTTTTGTTACCATGGCGAACACTACTCTCCTCAGACGGGATTCATATCTGGCATATCTCAAAGCCGGTGTCAAGGCTGATACACTGAACGTGCTCCGTACTGCCCCCCTTCATCTGGACACTCTGTTCCCGGACAGTGTCGTTAAAAAGGCAGAGGAAGACATTACATCATTTGACAAAGGCCGGTCAACTTCAGTGTACAAGGGTCGGAGGTATCATCCATATGAAAGGCAGGAGACTAGATCAGACAAACAAGAGAGGCCAGCTTGGAAGAATCTGTCCCGTACACAACGGAGGAAGAACAACAAGGGCAAACAACAGTACTCCTCGCGTCCGGCCAAGGGTCAGCAGCAGTACAAATGACAATCACTGTGTATCACTGTTGAAGCCTCTGCTGCTGACCGGGAGCCCCACAGGAAAGACAATGAACACTTTAAATGTAAAGCCAAATGTTGTACTTTCTGTTCATACTGCGCCCGGGCATTCTCAAAAGAACGAAATAAGTCCCGGGGCAGCAGGTTGTACTTATAAGAAAGATCTATTAAAACCTGTGAAAAGTGTTTCTTGTGTCATTCCATTGTCTTATGTAAATCCTGTTTTAAATGCTCCAAATGTTGTCTCAAATCTGCCTGTAGGGGCAGACTTCAAAAGTTTTGGAAAAACTGGTTAGATCTGGGTGCCGGACCGAAAGTGGTTCAAATCTTGAAAGAGGGCTACACCCTCCCCTTTCGGATCCGGCCGAACTTGTCAAGAACTCCCACCGTCATAAGCTGCTATGGAAACCCTCACAGAAACCTCAAACTGTTAGAGACAGTACATCAGCTTATGGACAAAAACGCCATAGAAATAGTTCACAAAAAGGCCTCACTAAGCCTCACCGACTTTTTCTAGTTCCCAAACCCGACAACAAATGGAGGCCCATCTTAGACCTAAGCAATCTGAATCTTTTGCTCAAGTCCGAAAAGTTCAAGATGGAGACACCGGAAACCATCAGAACATCTCTACAAAAAGGAGAATGGGTAACCTCCATAGACTTCAAGGATGCTAACTTCCACATTCCGATACAGGAACGGTCCAGGAAGTACCTCAGATTTTATATCCAGGGACGGACCTACCAGTTCAAAGCACTGCCATTCGGTCTGTCAGCAGCTCCCATGGAGTTCACTATTATAGCAAAGGAGGTAAAACTGATGGCCATCCACAAAGGTATAAGGATCCACCAGTACCTAGACGACTGGTTAGTGAGAGCCACATCCCACCAGGCTTGTCTCCAGCATACGCAGGTCTTAGTAAAAATGTGCAAACGCCTGGGTTGGCTGGTGAATGTAGAGAAGTCGGAGCTGGAACCCAAACAAGTTTTCAACTTCGTAGGTTACCAATTCGACCTCGAGTCCGGTCGGGTCCGACCGACACAGGACCGGTGGCAAAGCCTTCAGGACAAGATTCTGACGCTACTTTCTCTACTGGCTTGTTCGGTAAGGGAATTTATGTCCTTGATAGGTCTACTGACGGCCACAGAAAAACAAGTGCACCTGGGCAGACTGCACATGAGACCGATCCAGTGGCATCTCAAAAGCAATTGGAGAATACCGAAATCCTTGGAAAAACGGATCCCTCTGCCCAGATCTCTACATCCTCATTTACAATGGTGGCTAAAAGAAGACAATGTCCTCACCGGCCAACCACTACACCCTATCCAACATGCTCTGCAAATCTTTACAGGCGCATCAAAAGAAGGGTGGGGCGCTCACTTAAACAAGTTCATTGCCAGAGGAACTTGGTCACTACCGGAAAGCAAACTGCATATAAACTACTTGGAACTAAAAGCAGTCTTTCTGGCTCTAAAAGAGTTCCAAAAGCTATGCATAGGCAAAATGGTTTTAGTAGCAACCGACAACACTGTGTGCCCTACTTTGGAGAATCTTGACCTGGTGCACCGGAAAACAAGTGACTCTGAAGGCTCAACACATTCCCGGACACTTAAATGTAGTGGCAGACAAACTGTCCAGATTGGGACAGACTATTCAAACAGAATGGTCCCTCCTTCCAGAAGTTTTTCGAGCCCTGTGCAGCAGGTGGCACCAACCTCAAATAGATCTCTTTGCCACGAGATTCAACAACAAGTTGCCCCTGTTTGTCTCACCAGTTCCGGACCCCATGGCCACTGCAGTGGATGCACTCAGTTTGTCATGGGAAGATCTGGACGCATACGCCTTCCCACCGACAGCCATATTGGGCAAAGTGGTGGAAAAGTTACAGAACTCCCCATACCGGAGGTTGATCATCATCGCCCCGGGTTGGCCCAACATGACATGGTTTTGGGACCTAGTGGAAATGTCCAGCCAGATACCATTGCTATTGCCTCAACTTCTAAACCTACTGACTCAACCCTTCAATCAGACCCCTCACGGGAGTCTGACAAACCTAAATCTCCATGCATGGCTCCTAGAGCCACAGCTATCAAGGAGCAAGGTTTCTCTCAGGCAGTGGCAACAAGAATTGAGGCTCCTCAAAGAGGATCAACCAGATCCGTCTATGAGGCAAAGTGGACCATTTTTACAAAGTGGTGCATCACAAATCAGGTGGACTTCAGGACACCTTCTGTAAAGTCAGTGGCTGATTTCCTTATGTACCTTTTTGAGGAGAGGAAATTACAGCCCAGCACCATTGATGGCTACAGGTCTGCCATTGCTGATAAACTGGGAAACTCAACCCTCAACATCAGCAAAGATGAAAATCTCACCCGTCTCTTGGATAGTTTCCACAGAGACAGACCCAAGGGCAGAAGGGGTATCCCCTCCTGGAACCTATCTCTGGTCTTACACCAGCTCACAAAGGCTCCCTTTGAACCAATTAAGGAGGCCTCCTTGAAGCATTTGACCTTCAAGACAGTGTTTCTCCTAGCCCTGGGTTCAGGCAAACGCAGAAGTGAGATTCATACTTGGCAAAGTAAGAACATCAGACACCAATCTGACTGGTCAAAGGTGTCCCTGTACCCATCCCCCAGCTTTCTTTCCAAGAATCAGCTGGCCAAAGAGGGTCCGGACAGCGTGGCCCCAGTGGTTATACCAGCCCTGGCCCCAACGCTGGATAGGTCCCTCAACGCTGGATAGGTCCCTCAAGTCTGACAGGTCCCTCTGTCAGGTCAGAGCATTGCGATACTATTTGGACAGGACCTCAGACATCAGGCAGAACAAGGAGTTAGTTTTTGTCTCCTTCAAGAAAGGTTTCGACAAAGACATCTCAGCTGCCACTATCTCCTCATGGATCAAGCAGACTGTGATCCTATGTTATGAGCTCTCAGATCAAGAGGCCCACACCTTACATCAGGTTAAAGCCCATGATGTCAGGGCCTTTGCTGCTTCCAAGGCCTTCCAATCGGGGGTCTCCTTGGAACAGATTTTGTCGGCCTGCCACTGAAAGTCACATAACACCTTCAAACAATTTTATCTGAAGGATGTGGCATGGGCTGATTCTGAGCTTTATCACCTGGGTCCGGTAGTGGCTGCTCAGCAGATCCACAAGTAACCCAGGCCGGAGAGGAGATCTGTACATATGTATATAGTGTATATATAGTTAAGAAGCATCAAAAAAAAAAAATCAAACGTGCTTCCTTCGGGAGGTTTATCTCCTTGGGACTGAACTCATCCCTCTCTTCCCCTACCTCAGAGCAGGTCTGTAAAGAAAAGGGGGGGGGGGAGGCGAGTCGGTTTGGACCGTTTAACCGGTTTCTGTTGACCGACTACAGCCTTAAGGGTCTTGACAATCTTAGGTCGACCCAGGCTTAGAGTTGTTAGTTGTATCCACCGAAGCACCCAGTGGATACTTTGGTTTAGCGTTCGCTATGCCGCCGCCGCCGCCACCGCCGCATGTAGAGAGATTTTCGGCGTTAGCGCTCTAAGAGGAAAACAACAGCAGCTAGGTTCACCAAATTTGCAGGATATCTTCATTGGGGGGTAAGCTTCTCTGGGAAGGAAAATAGCCTCATTCTGAAAAACAAGATGGCCGCCACGGGCATTTCTTTGAAAATAATCTACATTTTTCTACTGGCTGTGCTCATAGGTAGAAGGTTGAATCTCTTCATAGGTGATATGTATGGTCAAGGTCATCCACGGAGTGCCGAAGTAACCCACATAGAGGACTTTAAAAGTGCCTATATCTCCCTTATTATTGGTCCTAGAGGTTTGCAATGTGAAGCCAACCTATGGGAAATCATGTGCTGCGAATCTTCTGATGTGGTCAGATTTGACCTTGGACCCCTCCTTCAAGGTCAAACAAGGATAGCCAAACTTAAAAGTGCTTATAAGTCGCTTATTATCGATCCTAGAGGTTTGGGATGGTAAACCAACATATAGGAAATCATGTGCTGCGAATCTTCTGATGTGGTCAGATTTGACCTTGGACTCCTCCTTCAAGGTCAAACGAGGATAGCCAAACTTAAAAGTGCTTATAACTTGCTTATTATCGATCCTAGAGGTTTGGGATGGTAAACCAACATATAGGAAATCATGGGCTGGGAATCTTCTGGTGTGGTCAGATTTGACCTTGGGCCCCTCCTTCAAGGTCAAATCAGGACAGCCAAACTTAAAAGTGCTTATAACTTGCTTATTATTGGTCCTAGAGCTTTGGGATGGTAAACCAACATATAGGAAATCATGGGCTGGGAATCTTCTGGCGTGGTCGGATTTGACCTTGGGCCCCTCCTTCAAGGTCAAACGAGGATAGCCAAACTTAAAGTGCTTATAACTCGCTTATTATTGGTCCTAGAGGTTTGGGATGGTAAACCAACATATAGGAAATCATGGGCTGGGAATCTTCTGGCGTGGTCGGATTTGACCTTGGGCCCCTCCTTCAAGGTCAAACGAGGACAGCCAAACTTAAAAGTGCTTATAACTCGCTTAGTATTGGTCCTAGAGGTTTGGGATGGTAAACCAGCATATAGGAAATCATGGGCTGGGAATCTTTTGGTGTGGTCGGATTTGACCTTGGGCCCCTCCTTCAAGGTCAAACGAAGATAGCCAAAGGTAAAAGTGCCTATAACTCACTTATTATTGGTCCTAGAGGTTTGGGATGGTAAACCAACATATAGAAAATCATGGGCTGGGTAATCTTCTGGTGTGGTCGGATTTGACCTTGGGCCGCTCACTCAAGGTCAAACGAGGACAGCCAAACTTAAAAGTGCTTATAACTCGCTTATTATTGGTCCTAGATGTTTGGGATGGTAAACCAACATATAGGAAATCATGCGCTGGGAATCTTCTGGTGTGGTCGGATTTGACCTTGGGCCCCTCCTTCAAGGTCAAATGAGGACAGCCAAACTTAAAAGTGCTTATAACTCGCTTGTTATTGGTTCTAGAGGTTTGGGATGGTAAACCAACCTATAGGAAATCATGGGCTGGGAATCTTCTGGCGTGGTCGGATTTGACCTTGGGCCCCTCCTTCGAGGTCAAACGAGGATAGCCAAACTTAAAAGTGCTTATAGCTCGCTTATTATTGATCCCAGTGGTTTGGGATGGTTAACCAACATACAGGAAATCATGGGCGCGGAATCTTCTGGCATGGTCTGATTGGACCTTGGGCCCCTCCTTCAAGGTCAAGTGAGGACAGCCAAACTTAAAAGTGCTTATAACTCGCTTATTATTGGTCCTAGAGGTTTGGGATGGTAAACCAACATATAGAAAATCATGGACTGAGAATCTTCTGGTGTGGTCGGATTTGACCTTGGGCCCCTCCTTCAAGGTCAGATGAGGACAGCCAAACTTAAAAGTGCTTATAACTCGCTTATTATTGGTCCTAGAGGTTTGGGATGGTAAACCAACATATAGAAAATCATGGGCTGGGAATCTGCTGGAGTGGTCGGATTTGACCTTGGGCCCCTCCTTGAAGGTCAAATGAGGACAGCCAAACTTAAAAGTGCTTATAACTCGCTTATTATTGGTCCTAGATGTTTGGGATGGTAAACCAACATATAGGAAATCATGGGCTGGGAATCTTCTGGCGTGGTTGGATTTGACCTTGGGCCCCTCCTTGAAGGTGAAATGAGGACAGCCAAACTTAAAAGTGCTTATAACTTGCTTATTATTGGTCGTAGATGTTTGGGATGGTAAACCAGCATATAGAAAATCATGGGCTGGGAATCTTCTGGTGTGGTCGGATTTGACCTTGGGCCCCTCCTTGAAGGTCAAATGAGGATAGCCAAAGGTAAAAGTGCTTATAACTCGCTTATTATTGGTCCTAGAGGTTTGGGATGGTAAACCAACATATAGGAAATCATGGGCTGGGAATCTTCTGGCATGGTCGGATTTGACCTTGGGCCCCTCCTTCGAGGTCAAACGAGGATAGCCAAACTTAAAAGTGCTTATAGCTCGCTTATTATTGATCCCAGTGGTTTGGGATGGTAAACCAACATACAGGAAATCATGGGCGGGGAATCTTCTGGCATGGTCGGATTTGACCTTGGGCCCCTCCTTTAAGGTCAAGTGAGGACAGCCAAACTTAAAAGTGCTTATAACTTGCTTATTATTGGACTTGGGAGAGTAAACCAACATATAGGATATCATGGGCTGGGAATCTTCTGGCGTGGTCGGATTTGACCTTGGGCCCCTCCTTCAAGGTCAAACGAGGACAGCCAAAGGTAAAAGTGCCTATAACTCGCTTATTATTGGTCCTAGAGGTTTGGGATGGTAAACCAACATATAGAAAATCATGGGCTGGGAATCTTCTGGTGTGGTCGGATTTGACCTTGGACCCCTCCTTGAAGGTCAAATGAGGACAGCCAAACTTAAAAGTGCTTATAACTCGCTTATTATTGGTCCTAGATGTTTGGGATGGTAAACCAACATATAGGAAATCATGGGCTGGGAATCTTCTGGCGTGGTCGGATTTGACCTTGGGCCCCTCCTTCAAGGTCAAACGAGGACAGCCAAAGGTAAAAGTGCCTATAACTCGCTTATTATTGGTCCTAGAGGTTTGGGATGGTAAACCAGCATATAGGAAATCATGGGCTGGGAATCTTTTGGTGTGGTCGGATTTGACCTTGGGCCCCTCCTTCAAGGTCAAACGAAGATAGCCAAAGGTAAAAGTGCCTATAACTCACTTATTATTGGTCCTAGAGGTTTGGGATGGTAAACCAACATATAGAAAATCATGGGCTGGGTAATCTTCTGGTGTGGTCGGATTTGACCTTGGGCCGCTCCTTCAAGGTCAAATGAGGACAGCCAAACTTAAAAGTGCTTATAACTCGCTTGTTATTGGTTCTAGAGGTTTGGGATGGTAAACCAACCTATAGGAAATCATGGGCTGGGAATCTTCTGGCGTGGTCGGATTTGACCTTGGGCCCCTCCTTCGAGGTCAAACGAGGATAGCCAAACTTAAAAGTGCTTATAGCTCGCTTATTATTGATCCCAGTGGTTTGGGATGGTTAACCAACATACAGGAAATCATGGGCGCGGAATCTTCTGGCATGGTCTGATTGGACCTTGGGCCCCTCCTTCAAGGTCAAGTGAGGACAGCCAAACTTAAAAGTGCTTATAACTCGCTTATTATTGGTCCTAGAGGTTTGGGATGGTAAACCAACATATAGAAAATCATGGACTGAGAATCTTCTGGTGTGGTCGGATTTGACCTTGGGCCCCTCCTTCAAGGTCAGATGAGGACAGCCAAACTTAAAAGTGCTTATAACTCGCTTATTATTGGTCCTAGAGGTTTGGGATGGTAAACCAACATATAGAAAATCATGGGCTGGGAATCTGCTGGAGTGGTCGGATTTGACCTTGGGCCCCTCCTTGAAGGTCAAATGAGGACAGCCAAACTTAAAAGTGCTTATAACTCGCTTATTATTGGTCCTAGATGTTTGGGATGGTAAACCAACATATAGGAAATCATGGGCTGGGAATCTTCTGGCGTGGTTGGATTTGACCTTGGGCCCCTCCTTGAAGGTGAAATGAGGACAGCCAAACTTAAAAGTGCTTATAACTTGCTTATTATTGGTCGTAGATGTTTGGGATGGTAAACCAGCATATAGAAAATCATGGGCTGGGAATCTTCTGGTGTGGTCGGATTTGACCTTGGGCCCCTCCTTGAAGGTCAAATGAGGATAGCCAAAGGTAAAAGTGCTTATAACTCGCTTATTATTGGTCCTAGAGGTTTGGGATGGTAAACCAACATATAGGAAATCATGGGCTGGGAATCTTCTGGCATGGTCGGATTTGACCTTGGGCCCCTCCTTCGAGGTCAAACGAGGATAGCCAAACTTAAAAGTGCTTATAGCTCGCTTATTATTGATCCCAGTGGTTTGGGATGGTAAACCAACATACAGGAAATCATGGGCGGGGAATCTTCTGGCATGGTCGGATTTGACCTTGGGCCCCTCCTTTAAGGTCAAGTGAGGACAGCCAAACTTAAAAGTGCTTATAACTTGCTTATTATTGGACTTAGAGGTTTGGGAGAGTAAACCAACATATAGGATATCATGGGCTGGGAATCTTCTGGCGTGGTCGGATTTGACCTTGGGCCCCTCCTTCAAGGTCAAACGAGGACAGCCAAAGGTAAAAGTGCCTATAACTCGCTTATTATTGGTCCTAGAGGTTTGGGATGGTAAACCAACATATAGAAAATCATGGGCTGGGAATCTTCTGGTGTGGTCGGATTTGACCTTGGACCCCTCCTTGAAGGTCAAATGAGGACAGCCAAACTTAAAAGTGCTTATAACTCGCTTATTATTGGTCCTAGATGTTTGGGATGGTAAACCAACATATAGGAAATCATGGGCTGGGAATCTTCTGGCGTGGTCGGATTTGACCTTGGGCCCCTCCTTCAAGGTCAAATGAGGACAGCCAAAGGTAAAAGTGCCTATAACTCGCTTATTATTGGTCCTAGAGGTTTGGGATGGTAAACCAACATATAGAAAATCATGGGCTGGGAATCTTCTGGTGTGGTCGGATTTGACCTTGGGCCCCTCCTTCAAGGTCAAATGAGGACAGCCAAACTTAAAAGCGCTTATAACTCGCTTATTATTGGTCCTAGAGGTTTGGGATGGTAAACCAACATATAGAAAATCATGGGCTGGGAATCTTCTGGTCTGGTCGGATTTGACCTTGGGCCCCTCCTTGAAGGTCAAATGAGGACAGCCAAACTTAAAAGTGCTTATAACTCACTCATTATTGGTCCTAGATGTTTGGGATGGTAAACCAACATATAGGAAATCATGGGCTGGGAATCTTCTGGTGTGGTTGGATTTGACCTTGGGCCCCTCCTTGAAGGTCAAATGAGGACAGCCAAACTTAAAAGTGCTTATAACTTGCTTATTATTGGTCCTAGAGGTTTTGTCTTTACAGTGGATACAATTTGCATTGGTTTTCTGATGCGCTAGGTCTAGTTATTTTCTGAGTTCGCATAAGTCCCTAGTAACTTACCCGCCTACCAAGCGGTAGTTATTCAGCATATTGTCCATTGGATAGGATGTATTAACGCAATAAAATTGCAAATTTAATAAGTAAATTAAATTTTTATAAGTTAATACCCTATCCAATGGACACGCAAGACCCTCCCACCGACCCCGCTATAAATTTACTAGGGGTCTAATAGGTTTAGACAACGAAAAAGATGCTATGACGTCAACTGGTCTAGACAGGAAGGAAGTACGACACGCCACCTGGCGAGTGCAGTGTGAGGACCGGCCAGCCGGTGGAAAAACAGGACGTCTTTTTCTGACGTTTGGCGGGCTGGTCTGCACCGACCGGTTTAGCATATTGTCCATTGGATAGGGTATTAACTTATAAAAATTTAATTTACTTATTAAATTTGCAATTTTGTTTTCTACATGTGAATTAAAAGTTCAAGTTTGGCTTCACAGCTTTAACAAATTCATGAAATAAATTAACAGTAAAGAAGTAATAATTGTAGTATAAGGCTGATTTCACAAAGGGTGATTGAGCCGAGTCAGGTACCTGAATTAAATATGAGCCATTTGTCTTTGTTAAATCTAGGACTTAAGTGAATTCACAAAAGGCGATTTAGGTAAGACGAAGCTCTGACTGATCTATTAAATAACCACAGTGGTTTTCTGTCTCATGTGACCCTTTAATTTATTTCTAATCAATAATATAGACTGTTGACATATATAAAAAAGGCCAAAGACTATTTAGGACAATGTTCTATAGATCTATACTGTATTTCAAGCCATTTAAAATTTTTTAAGTGGAGAAAAAAATTTATGTTGGTCATATTTAAGTCTTTGTTTACATATGTTAACTCCACTCTCAGGTAGATTTTCTTTTAATCCCAAAACTTAGCCAAAGCTTAGACTTTGCTGTTTTGTGAAATCTGCTAAAGTCCGAGACCAAAGACAGCCTACGTTTAATGCAAAAGTTTTAACTTTAAGTCAGGAATAAGTCACTTTGTGAATCTTGTACCTATTACTAGTATGTACTTTTACTTGAAGTTTGACAGCATCCATCTGTGGCTGTTTTTAGGGGGGGGGGGGGGGGGGGGGAAATCCTCACTTAAACTGCAGTGAATTGTGAGAAATAAACAAGAAATACATATGGTATATCACAATTGTTATGTTAAAATATATATTTATAATATATAATAATATGTATTTTAAAATAAATATAACTAGAGGATCGCTCGCCAAAAAAAAGATAATGTTTTTGCATAGCAAAAACAAAGCGTCCCGAAAAGGATATAAAGGTGAGTGCTAAAGTATTAAGAAAATGCTTCGTTTCTAGCCTTATACTGTTGTGGCAACCAAAGTCAGCGCAGTCTGCTCTATCTAGCACGGGTTTCAAGATATAAGCATTTTTGTGTTTTGCAAAAAATTCGAAAATTCAAAATGTCCGCAATATTTGGCGAGACAAAAATATTTTGAAAATCAGCATGGCTACTCTGCAGAGATACCCAGCAGGTCAAAAATTTTTTTGAGTTCGCTCCATCTAGCACGGTTTCGAGATATAAGCATTTTTATGTTTTGCAAAAACTTTCAAAATGGCCACCATTTTTGGGGAGACAAAAATTTTTGACAAGACCACTGCCGCGGTGTGTATCGCCCGCCGAGCATTAAAGGAGAAGAAATAGCTTTTCCGAGATATTCACAATTTTTCATTTTCGTGTGTGAAAGCTCTTCCAAAAGTAGGTGAATGAGTTATTGAGAAAAATTGGCTATCTGCAAAACTATTAAGAGATAATCCACATTTACTCCTTTTGAGTAGGTGAGTAATTACCTACGGGTCTGGAACTTCACCAAGTGAAAGTTCTCCCAAAAGTAGATGAATGAGTTATTTGAGAAAAATTGGGTATCTGCAATACTTTTAGAGATAATTCGCATTTACTCATTTTGAGTAGACGAGTAATTAGCTATGGGTCTGAAGCTTCACCATGTGAAAGCTCTCCCACAAGTAGATGAATGAGTATTTGATAAAAATTGGGTATCCGCAATACTTTTACAGATAATTAGCTTTTACTCATTTTTAGTAGGTGAATAATTACCTATGGGTCTGAAACTTCACGGAGTGAAAGCTCTCCCAAAAGTAGGTGAATGAGTTATTTGAGAAAAATTGGCTATCTGCAATACTTTTAGACATAATTCACATTTACTCATTTTGAGTAGGTGAATAATTAGCTATGGGTCTGAAACTTCACCGAGTGAAAGCTCTCCCAAAAGTAGGTGAATGAGTTATTTGAGAAAAATTGGCTATCTGCAATACTTTTAGAGATAATTCGCATTTACTCATTTTGAGTAGGTGAGTAATTAGCTATGGGTCTGAAACTTCATGTGAAAGCTCTCCCAAAAGTACATGAATGAGTAATTTGATAAAAATTGGGTATCCGCAATAGTTTTTGAGATAATTAGCATTTACTCATTTTGAGTAGGTGAGTAATTAGCTACGGGTCTGAAACTTCACCGAGTGAAAGCTCTCCCAAAAGTAGGTGAATGAGTTATTTGAGAAAAATTGGCTATCTGCAATACTTTTAGAGGTAATTCGCATTTACTCATTTTGAGTAGGTGAGTAATTAGCTTTGGGTCTGAAACTTCACCATGTGAAAGCTCTTCCAAAAGTAGATGAATGAGTTATTTGAGAAAAATTGGCTATCTGCAATACTTTTAAGAGATAGTTAGCATTTACTCATTTTGAGTAGGTGAGTAATTATCTACGGGTCTGAAACTTCACCATGTGAAAGCTCTCCCAAAAGTAGATGAATGAGTTATTTGATAAAAATTGGATATCCGCAATAGTTTTAGAGATAATTAGCATTTACTCATTTTGAGTAGGTGAATAATTAGCTACGGGTCTGAAACTTCACCGAGTGAAAGCTCTTTGGGATAGCTGCTCTGCAGAGATACCCTGAAGATCAAAAATTTCGTCGGAATCGTTCTATGTAGCACGGTTTCCGAGATATTAGCATTTTTGTGTTTTGCAATTTTTGCGCAAAAATTCGAAAATTCAAAATGGCCGCCACTTTTGACAAGACAAATATTTTTTGAAAATTGGCATGGCTACTCTCCAGACATACCCTGTGGGTCAAAAATTTCGTCGAAATCGCTCTATCTAGCACGGTTTTCAAGATATAAGCATTTTTAAGTTTTGCAATTTTTGCGAAAAATTCGAAAATTCAAAATGGCCGCCATTTTTTGTGAGACAAAATTTTTTTGAAAATTGGCATGGCTATTTTACAGAGATACCCTGTAGGTCAAAAATTTCGTCGAAATCGCTCTATCTAGCAGGGTTTTCGAGATATAAGCATTTTTATGTTTTGCGAAAAATTCGAAAATTCAAAATGGCCGCCATTTTTGGCAAAACAAAATTGTTTTGAAAATAGGCATGGCTACTCTACAGAGATACCCTGTGGTCAAAAATTTCGTCGGAATCGCTCTATCTAGTACGGTTTTCGAGATATAAGCATTTTTATGTTTTGCAATTTTTGCGAAAAATTCGAAAATTCAAAATGGCCGCCATTTTTGGCGAGACAAAATTTTTTTGAAAATTGGGATAACTACTCTGCAGAGATACCCTGTGGGTCAAAAATTTCGTCGAAATCGCTCTATCTAGCACGGTTTTCGAGATATAAGCATTTTTGTGTTTTCCTTATTTGGAAAATTCATAACGATTAATTAATCATTAATTACTCGGCCATTTCTTAAGCAATCAATGCCAAAATCTAATGATTTCCATATTTTAATAGAATGAATGTATTTGCCAAGTTTCAGGTGAATTGATAAAATTCTTTTCAAGTTATCATCCGGACAAGCTTCCCCATCGAAAAAAGACATTTTTGGTCATGTGACCTCTCTGATTGATTGAAATGTCACTGCAGCATATTCAAAAAAAATTCCCCAAGGCTACTGCCTAAACCTGCCAAATTTGAAAAGAATCCGCCTAACGGTTACAGAGTTATAAGGAAAACAAAATGCGGAGCCTGAAGGTCTCCCATACACAAACAAGCGTCCCTTGCGAGACGCTTAATTATTTATATATTGATATAATATATAGTTTTACATATATCTGAGAATATTAACAGGAGAATACACACATGATTAGTGTTCAGTAGTTAAGTAACCTGTACACACTACAGTTCCTGGGAGAAAGAGTTTAACTGTACAAGGGTGTAACAATACATTTAAATGGAAG
Source organism: Sabellastarte sp. h YS-2021 (assembly GCA_964017235.1). Taxonomy (NCBI): domain Eukaryota; kingdom Metazoa; phylum Annelida; class Polychaeta; order Sabellida; family Sabellidae; genus Sabellastarte; species Sabellastarte sp. h YS-2021. The sequence goes on along the minus strand of OZ024936.1, from coordinate 49,122,640 downwards.
TCAAACTTTTGTTGAGATCCTGATTTCATAGAGATATAAATTGGAACAATAAAACATAGAAATTTTAGAAAACAAGAAGTTAAATATTTGTTTTAGACTATTTAGAATACAGTATTATTCATATACTCTAACTCGCCTAAGTACTATATGGTACAGTATGTACAAAATTTTACATGCTTATGTTTTTCCATTTTTTTCATATTTATCACATATTTTATGATACAGAAATTGTTATTTCAAATTTATCACAAAGTAAAACATTCAGTCCAGGTTAAACAACAACACCAGCAACTGTAACATTAATACAGCCTGTTTCAATTTGTCATTTTTAACTTTAAATTTTAAAAGATCTTTAGAATTTTCCCTTACTCATTTATTTTCTTGGAAATTATCTGTTTTCAGAGATTTTTTTAATGAGAGTAATTGAGAGTAAGTACATACATAATACTGTATGTTTTAATATATATGTTGTGTACAAGTTGGGATTTTGTACAGGCTATAAATTGTATGGCTGAGTTGTACATGTTATAACTTGTACCGAATCATAAACGTACAAGTTATAACTTGTACAGATTTTGAGCTTCTAATAAAGTTTAACCGTATGTTGCACAATTGAGTTGCACAAGTTGGGCCAATACACTTTTTAATAATTTTGGACTCCTAGAAAGCTCAACTGGTATACATATATATAATTTCATACTCTTCCACTTCATATAGGGGCATACAGGTATTAGAACTAAGTGATTCCATTTTATTGAAATATATATCTATTGTTGCAAAACATGCACTGTTAAACACATTAAGTTTACAATTTAAGTCCACAGTAGATTGCTCAACAAAATGATGTAATGCTCATTTTATTTAAACATTAGACCTTATTTGGCACAAACAAAACAGTATAATCCTGTGATTTTATTTCACTTCCACAAAGACGTGAGGTTGATTGCTGTCACCTTAATCAAGTCTATTACTTTCATCTTCCGAAGAGACAGGTGGGGGGCGGAGCAGCTGTTTGTCTAAAGGATAAGTTTTATTTTACTCCTTCCGGTCGCCAACCTCTAATGAATTTCAACAATCTGCTGGCTTCAATTCGCTTGAAGTTAAAGTCCTCCAGAAGCATGGTTTCATCCATGTCCATAAGTAAAACACCATCAATATCGTTCTCCAGAAATGCATCTACGTGATGAGGCATCTTCAAGACTCTCAGGCAGTTCGAGACTTCCTTCACAGAAAGGCCTTTCACTGATTTTGGAATATCAGCATAGCAGCCATATGGACTGGGATCACCTGATGGTAAAAAAATATTTTTATTATTGGTATTAAACCAGAAGTGACTGTAAATAAGGATTCAATTTGTGCTGAATTTACAAGCCAAGCAATATCATTTAGATATGCCTTCTTACAGTGAACAGTATAATGACTAACTTACAGGTTTTACATATCTTTGAAACTGTTGTAATTGTTTTTATTTTAGAAGTCGCTGACATTAGTAATTGAAGGACTCACAGTTAGGCCCTGGTCACACTACAGGCAGTATTACCTGTGTTTATAGGTATTTCATGAAATGGGTCATTCCTTCAAGTACTGCCACACTTCTGCCAGTAAAGTTTGCTTACTGTTTCCTTCTCTGGTTTCCATTACCATAGACTCAAACAGAGGTTTTAAACTGTCAAAAATCTCTGCCTACCATAGATGGTATCAAGATTTGTAGGTTAGCGGCAGGGTGTCCTAAACTATCATTCCTGTAATTCTTCTGCTACCATATCGCCACATTCTGTGTTATTCTGTCTCTTTCTGTGTATCCAATTAAGTCCATTAAGTATGTGTGTGTTTCACATATAAAGTTCAGTTTTTCGTCTCTCTTTTTCTTGCCATCTATAAGCATCGGAAATACTCCCTGTAGTCTGATTGGGGCTTTATGATCAGAACACTTGCATGTTGGAAAGTTTTTTTTTTGCATTGATTCAGATAATATAAAAAAATATAATATAGAATACCTCTAATGTATCTATCTATTCTTACTTCTAAAGAACACAATATCTATAATAATGTATACTAAGGCACACAGATACAATCTTAATTCATAAAGCCATTTAATGTGTGTGGGTTTCACACCAGAGATCTCATCAGATGATACAAGGATCATGGCAGAAATGCCTTGCCGAATAAGAAACCTATCAGAAATGAAGCAACAAAGAAAATAAGTGTCCAGTTCATTTCAGAAACTAGAAGTATTTTATGAAAACTGTTGTTCAAATGTTTTCAGACTTGTGAATTGTACATTTATTGTATATCTAAATAACATCAGCACAAAAGAACCAAGACCAACAGGTTCTTTGGTCATGTAAGTTGATGGTTCAAAGACAGGAACTATTAAAGAGATCTTATAAAACCTACCATGTCTGATGTTATGCTTACTTGTGTTCAGAGAAAGGTAAAGATCATTAAAATGTTGCAAGCCTAAAATTTAAAAAGCCAGCAAATTTAAAAACCAGACTGGCTGTTTTAAGCAATGATCTGTATTTGAATGAAAGACCAAGGCAAGTTTTTTTAAATGGAAGCTGTCTGAGTTTACTCACTATGCTTGGTAAAGCGTTTAGAATAGAATGCAATTTACTGAGATCAGATCTTGTAAGACCTCAATTGTGGCAGTCACAATAGTCACGAAGGCTTCCAAGTGGGACCTTTACAACCATGGTTGCAGTACTTTGGCACAGAGAGCGAGCGTTCAATCCTTCTAATGTCCTGTAACTGAACAAAAAGCCTTACACGTTGTCTGTACATCCTTCATAAAGGAGAATAATGCATGAAACAACACACCAAGATTTCCAACAATTTGTCACCTCAAAACATCTGATTTCCAAGATATTAACAGGACTATAATACGAGTACAGAGTTAATCAAGAAATAAAACTAGGAGTACTCAAAACTGCTTTTACCATGCAGCCGCCCATTTAATGTAGAAGTGATTTTTTAAACAAAAAAACTAATAAATAAATTAATTTGGTGGCTCATTGCTACAGCAGTTGCAAACACATTATTATTCTTTCCAATATAACTTTTGCTCAAACACAAAAATGTTTCCAAATTTCAATGACGCTGACCATACTGTACATACCAGATTCTTCTTTATATGCAGCCTCAACTTTGTCCGGTGTATAGCCTCCCTCCTTATGTCCCTCTATATTGGTAACACTTGAAGCAGACTGGTCTCTGGACCCTACTGTCCTCTCTAGAATACAAAATATTAGATTGATTCATTCACAGCTTGGAAAAACCCACTAGCAGGTTTTTATTCACAAAAAGTCTCAAACTCGGTCCCAAACTCACAGTCTCAAACTCAGACTCCATCATACAGAAGTATAATCTCATATTTAGCATTTTAAAATAAAATCTTACCTCAGTAGTTGTCTCTCTAACAGAAACCAAAAAATATGGTCAAGCCAAATTCCTGCAGCCATAATCTCAAACACTTTAGACTCCTTTCATGAAATCTTTAATATAATCCCTAAATACAGGGAGGATAAATGATTTAGAGCCTGAGTTTAAGCATATACTTATTTGAGACTAAGCCATTATATTTGAGTTTGAGTTCATAGTCAAATTTACAAATTGATTTTAGTACTAATCCATTACTTGATTAAGCGGAATTATTGTCCAACTGGCAGTTTAGAACCACAAAGGGATTATATTTGAGTTTAAGATTCAGTTTGAGATTTTTTGTGAACTTTAAACCAGTTACTTGCCTCAGTTTCAACCTCAGTTCAATGTAAACATTTACCATAGAGTTTATGTACAGGCGAAGCAAAGACATACTTTGACGTCAATTAAGTTTGACAGATAAAGATACAGAATGACAGAGAAGTATAATAATAATACCTTTAATTACTGGCTTTTTAGCTACTGTTGGCTTTGATGGTGGTTTGGGCCCAGTAGATCTGGTAGATGCAGTTTCAGCTGGTGTTTCAGGTAATGGTCTGGACGTGTTGTGATTATTGTTATTATTTTGAGCTGTAGGTATTTGTGGAAGTGGTCTATGCTGTGGAGATTGTTGTGACACTGAAGGTACAGTCTCACAAGTGGAGTAAAATTTATCAGCATCATGGCTTGGTGGCACCACACACACTTGCTTTGTTTTGCTGTATCCGGAGGAGTTCTTTTTCTTGCTAGTTTGATGTTCTTGCACCAGTTCATAGTCTTCTCTGCTATCATCAGATGACTCATTTCCATGGTCTTCTTCCTTTTGCCATTCTCCATCTTCATAAATGTCATCATCAGTATCAGCTGATTGTGTGGATGTTGTTGACCTCTGGGAAAAATAACTTTCACCAGAGGGTGAAACAATTCCTGCATCTCCATCTGGTGTTTCATAAAAATCATCATCTCTGTTGTCTGTCTCATCTTTAGATTCTGATGAGCATTTCTTTGTTCCTCTCCTCTTTTTGAATATACTGTCAAGTTTTTCTCTTATTTTACTGCCACTTTTTGATTTGTTATTTCTGTCAGGGGATCCTAAACTCTCGCCAGAAGGTGAAAAGACGTCATCATCTTTTTCTTTTTTGTGTTTTCCAGGTATGTGTAAAGGTGGTATTTTTATTCCTGATTTCTTTTTCACATTCTGACCAGGTGGATATATTTTCTTTTTGGGTGTTCTAAAATAAATAAGAAATAATCTCAACAGTAGCTATTTATAGTAACAGGTATGATACTAGTGCCTGGTTAGGGTTACTGTGGACTGAGGTCTGCTGATAGAGTCACTGATCTATTATATTTGTGTTGTATTTCATTTATTCTTAGTACAATATCTATATTAAAACATGACACAAAGTGCTATTTGACACATTCAGACTGCACAAGTACAGCCCTGAATGATTGTCATTACCCTAACTAAAAACGAGAGATCAGTCATGTACAGATTTAGACAGTAGCATTTTACAAATGATGGATGTAGTTATAAAATAGTTACAAATTGATATATTAAAACCCTTTTTGGACAGATTATTCTTAAATTGTTAAACTAATTTCTGATTATTTCAGATCATTATAGCCATGTTTAAAACTAAAACAATGATACCTAGATGATCAAAATCTATTTGATGTCAAGTTAAAGTGAAAAGAATTTTTGCTACAATAAGTTTGTATCACAATGGGTCTGAGTTACTATATATGTTATAGATGTGGCTGAGTAGGCTGGGGCTGAGTTGCCAGAGGTCCCAAGTTGTGCAAATTGTAATGCAACCATTTATCAGCATCTCAAGGCTCTTTAGCTTGTGTCTCTGGATAGGACCCAATGGCAGAGGATTCCTATTTTAACCAGTTATCTGAGCCTCCTCATCTGCTTTTATTGAACTGATAGGAAACAGACTTATGTTAAAAGTGCCCTTTTCACCAATGTGTGGAACTATATTTGTTTGGAAGGAAACTTATAGGTAACAGACTTAAGTGGAAAAAAGCCTCTTTCACCAAATTTAAAGGTAACATATTTCTAAACAAGCAATCAAGAGCCATGTTTACCAAATTTGTAAGTGCCGACTGATACAGAAAAAGAAACTTTAACAACATTCAAGACTAGTAAGAGAGATATCTGGATAAGCTGTATTCACAACATTTATAAGTAACAGACTTACCTAGAAAAATCACTTTCACAACATTTATTTGTAACAGACTAATATAGAAAAAGAAAAAGTCACCTTTCCTACATTTTAGGTGACAGAATTATATGCTGACCAAAGTCTCTGTTGGAATAATTACTGAAGGTGGTGACTGATATGTATAACCCTGGGATAAAAGACTGAGAGGCTTACATTTTGTTGGTTTCTTTTCCACTGTTTCTGTTTCTTGTTGGTATCTCAGGTGTTTCATTCCCCACATCATCATAAGTTTCATTGTCTGAGACACTTTCTGATGCTTTATTGGGGAGATTGGCGCCAATGGTTTGGACATCAAGCTGAAAGTGTTGCACAAAACACATAGCTTGAGTGATTGTAAATGTCTTCCCTTCTATAATCTTGAGGGAAGGGGGCTATCAACTTAATACCATAAAACACAAATACATGCATGACCTTTTACATGCCAGCCATTTTTATTCAGAGACTTAAAGTGAACTTATTTATGTGTTATTTATTCCTGCAGTCAAGTATCAACTTCCTACACCTTATGGTTTCTAAGATATAGCCAAGACAACATTTTAAGGTCAAGATCAATATAACAGTGTCAAAGGTTAAATCAAGCAACAAACCCAACCAATGTTCTCACAAGTATAAGGTTCCTATACCTCACAGATTCCTATACCTCTGAGATACAGCCTGGATAAGACATTTGTTTCTGCCAAGCTGGACACCATGGGTGAAAACAATACCTGCAGAGTCTTTAAAAGCTGTGGGTTAAAATGATACCCACGTTGTATTGATCAAATTAGATCTTTATTAAATGAGAAGGCAATTAAAAGTCATACAATCCTCTCACCAGTTATAATCCAGTTGTATCTATTTCAGTCACTTAAATTAAGGTATTTAGCACTGAAGTATAATAATTAGAACCAGAGCACTTGGAGAATACAGACCTCTGCAAAGGCTCAGCACCCCAATATTGCTTATGAGTACAAAGATGAAAAAAAATCTGTTCAAATATTCCTGGCTTCAGATCTGGATTGCCATCAAAATGTAAACATCTGCTCCTTGTGACATTGCTGACGCTTTCTGTTTGCAAACAAACATACAGACTAATGCACGCAGCCATTTACATAGCCTTCTTGGCAAAAGTTAGATATTTTTCAGTGGGAAGCCAGTGTAGTTTTTCTGAAGTATCAAAACTTACGTGTTTCACACTTCCAACAGACGCATAGTCAGAGGGTCGGATGGTATCATAATCCCCTTCTTCATAATCACTCAGTTTCCCTTCAAATAACATCACCTCTGGCAAAAATAGAGAAAAGAGAACTGAAGCTTATCCAGTGATGTAATGAATGTCCTTTAGAATAGAATACAATAAAATTAAAAAGAATAGAATAGAAAAGAATAGAATAGAAGCATTTATAATAAATACTAGCACAAAATTGATACAACATCCTCTAATACACTTGAGGTCAAAAAGGGAGAGTCCAGGGACGTATCAGGTCAAGATGGAGGATATGCTAGTCTAAACTTATAGGTTTTCAGTTGGCTTCAGAAACCTGTCATTGTGTGCTGTGATTGGACGGATTGTGGGAGTTTGTTCCATTCAGTGGAGGAAGCCATTACAAAACCTCACCTACCAATGGCCTTTCCAGGACAAACTGAGGAAAGATATAGTCAATTTCCACGAGTGAGGCTACCAGTTTGATCAAGGATGATAAGTTGGTAGGTTGGGAGAATTTGATGGCCTTAAAAGTAATTAGATTATGTTTAAACAAGATGCGGTATGAAATTGGGAGCCAGTGTAGTTTTTGAAGAAAGGGAGTGACATGGCTTGTTCTATCTTGTCTAAAACAATAGAATATAATAGAAAAATATGTTTGAATGGCTAATTACTACTAAGAGAACTGATGTTTAATATTAATAAGTGACAAGTAAACTTTTAAATTAGAAACCTTGCATCGCTTAGAGGACTGCATTCAGGGTTTACAACCCTATGGCAAATTTATATATGGATGAAAGTCCTAATGCTATTTTGCAATTTTATTGTTCAAAGTATTTCATTTAAATACTGTTGAATAACTCTGAGAAAATTCACTTCTGGTATAACATTTGTATTATTAAGTTCATGTATTTTTAACAGTAACGAACCACTTCAATGTCTTATACTATTATTAGGGTGATTTGTATTATGGTCTAATACTCTGTATATCTGCATTCTGTCATATCAGACTGAATATTTGAGATTTGGAGGCAAAATAGTTGTGGTTAGCAATGCCGCTTACTGAAATATAAATATAAATGCCACCCTACATCAGGTTTATTGGTTTACCATCTGGAATAGAATTACATTCAAAGTCTGGATATTGATGTGTAATAACAGTAGAGGGTCGTCTTCTTCCTATCTCTCTTTCTCCTTATAGAAAAGCAAATTCAAAACTTTGTCCCTCTGATATGTTACAGTGAATTTGTGTAATCAGGGAATTTAGGAATACCCTGTATATTCTTTGGGGATTCACAAAATCCCTAATTAATTATTGCAAACTATCATTTCATTTAAGTTAGTTTAGGTCTTGTATAGACTAATGGGATTTTGCAACTGATTTTTAGTCTTTTAAAATAATTTTATGTGAAACTAAGCCATAATAGTATATTGTAACCTTGAGAAAATCTGGTGGACAAAAGATATAAAATAGGCGACATAGATGACAATTTTTAATTCCAATGTAAAATCTGTGAAGCTGTATGGTTCAAATTTATGGAGGATTATCAACACAATCATTCAAAAGTTGCAATCTTTTATTAACAGATGTTTGAAAGGATTATAGGTATCTTCTGACCCAGAATCATCGGCAACAAAGTGCTTTAAGATATTGCAAAACAAAGTCCAATTACAAAGAAGAGTAAATTACAGAAATGTAGGTTGATTGAACACACCATGAGGAAACCTGGATGTAACATCACAAAAGAAGCACTCACGTGGAATCTCCAGTTGAAAAGAAGTAAATGATCCAGAAATATCTGGATAAGGGACAGATAAAGGAAGGCTGGATATATCAGTTACAGCTGGAGCTAGACTGAAGTCCTGGCACAAGATAGAACAAAATGAAAGACAATTATCAGAGTCCTCTGCCCCTCAAGGGGCAGAAATGCATCAGTACATCAAGTAGTAAGAACAGTAGTGGTAATAATAATACTATTAAAAATAACATTAATAATCATAATAATAATAGTAGTAATAATAATAATAAAGATGTATGTATATACCTTTGTTTCCAGGTGCTTCAGCATTTTTGTAATTCCTCATTATCCTTCTGATACTCATCATTAACTGAAACGATAATAAAACACTGCATGCGTTAGCATGAAATGGATTGATGTTGAATGTTTTTAGTGCTGTGTAAAAACTAAACATTATAAAAACATGATATCTGGCAGACATGCAGCAGAATGTAATGACAGTAAGATTATATACATACTTGATCCATAACTTTGTACTGTGTCAAATGCAACTTTAGAAATAAAAAAAATGTGCACAGAAACTTTTATGAAGTGGGTCGATTTGTTTGTGTAAAATATTTTTCCTTTGTTTTGATATTAATGAAACTTCTCGCTAAAATATATTTTTGCGTAATCCTGCTAAAAGCAAACAAATAAATAGATAAACAAGGAAATTGGAGGAGGTAATTATATTTTGCAGAAAAGAGTGCAAGAGATAATTATAACACCAAAATAATAAGCTGTACCTCTAATATATTTAAAGATAAGTCATAGCACTATAAAGCTAAGTTAGAATTGACCTATGACTGACAGGAATGATCGTGAATATTTGGGACAAACTTCGTAAGTGAAAGCATGGGTCATATTACCTCTGTGGTTATTGCTCTAAATCTGCATAGTTGGGGCACATGAAAAGTGAATGGCAGGTCAAAGGTCAAGTTCATGTTCAACAGCCAGTATCATATTGGGATAATACTCGTGGGAGCCAAACTTATACAGAGGGGACAGCAGGTGATCAGATGCCAAACCTGCTAGTGGTGGTGGACCACTTCACGCCCGTGTACCTATTCATGCCCAGCCCTAAATTTATCCAAAACTATCACACTTACACAATAAATTACCAGTGTATATGATCAATTTGATAATTATCCATGATGTGGTAAACATTTTTTAATATATGAAAAATTGTAAATCTTTAAGAAAATTGAGGGTGGGCGTGAAATGGTCGTCCACCACAAACTAACCCAATAGGCCGCTAAGGACCTATAATGGCAGGTGACAGTGGAATAGGGGTATAACTTCTACTACTTCCTCTTACCATATCAAATGCTTCAGGAGGTTCATTCTCAACACCAGTTGCTACATCAATATTGATGGGCATCCAGATTGGGATAACAAATGGAGTGCTGAAGAGTTTCTCTGAAGACAAAAGAAGCACAATATGAAATTGAATGGAATAATTCACACTCATTCCTACCTGTACTTATTTTGAGTCTGTGCTTTACTGACATTTTGAATTAAAAATTAGTATTACAATTGTTCTTGTTATTTTAAAAGGAAACAACCATTTTCTTAGAAAAAATTCTAAAAATAGGAAAAAACAAAAAGTGAGAGTTTCTTATTTCGGAGAGCTTTTCCAAGTCCAATGATTATAAATTGAACACAACAACTGTGTAGAAAGCAAGTACTAGCATTATTATTTTTGTAGTTAACTAGCCAAAAACATTGTTTGAAAGAAACATGTATTGAAATAAAACTTTTATGACTATTCTGAAAAAGTTTCATTTTTTTTTATTCGTTGGAGTGTCTTTCTAATATTACATGTTTTTCTTATCAAAAACTGCATATTTCTAAGAACATTTTAAGAATAAGACTATGTTTGAAAATGTGGACCCTTGCATGTATATATAAATGATGGATTTATTTATTTTGGGTTTTACGTCGCTTTCAACACTGTACAGGTCATATCACGACGGGTAGTTGGAAGGGCAGAGGAAACCAGTACATAGAGTTCGTCAGGGTTCTGTACTGTAAACTGCCGACCAACGGTAAGCAACTACCAGCTTTCCCACTTGAGGCCATGACGGGGATCGAACCCCGGCCTCAGAGGTGGGAGGCGAGAGTGTTACCACTCTGCCACCGTGGCCCCATATAAATGATGGAGAAAAAGTAGCAAAATTAATTAGGGTCCTTTAGGCACTGAAAGTAAAGTTAAATACACATACATCTAATTTAAAACAAGAAATACAAAATGTAGTAAATTGTATTTTAATTTTCAAACTTTGTCCGAGGTCTTTACAAGTTGTGAACTTTAATATTCCGAAATTGATTGAGTATAAGTATACTCTTGAAAACAAGAGTTAGAGTAAGAAATCTAAAATTCGCCACATATCTGAAATTCGCCACATGTGAAAATACTAATAAAATAAATGAACTGTGATGAGATTTGTTGACTGTATAGTAAATTAAGGCTTTTTGAACTGAAAAATACTAATTTTTGGACAAAAACATAATTTTCTTCATAAAATTAACTAAGGTTTTAGAGGTGGCGAATTTTAGATTCCTGGCGAATTTTAGATTTCTTACTCTACCAGTTACAAGTGTCACCTATCTCGTATGTATAGCAATTCTATAAACCAGTACACATCCATCAGGTTGTTATATATATTTTGTTGATGAACTACCAACACTTTTATTGATACAGTAGTACTACTACTTGCATTATTATATCAGAATTACTTTAGAAAGTTTTGTGGTTTTCAGTACAGGTAATAGAAAGCATGAAAATAAGACCCAAGTGCAATTAAAAGCTTTTTAGTTTTAGAGCTATTGCAGATACTGTAAACAAACTTCCAAAAATAATTCTGGGGCTGAATTCATTAAACGTGTTAGCCAAATCTCAGGCTTCACTTGGCTATATTTGTATGCAACAGTTAAGCTTAAGACGTGGCAATTAAGGACCTTATGTGAATATGGTCCTTGGAGTCTGGATGCAGATCATGATTATCTTTCCGAGCCAGAAGTCGAACCACCTTGTGTAAAATTATGACCAAATCTGATGTATCAAATTCTGTGCATGAACCAACCAAACAAACAAGCAGACGAGATTACAATGCCCTAGCCCTTCGCTTTCATAGGGCTAGGGTACTGAAGTAAAAGGGTCAAATGATACTTGAATCACTGAATATGTTTCCGAGTATTATAGTCTCCAAGTGTTTAACACGTTTGACATTTGTCTCACCTCTGTGACTACCCAATATCAACACTTGTAGGAATTTTCAGGCTTGTCTTTGATATGACCTATACCTGTCAAAAGGAACATTAAATCCCAAGTTTCCATTCATTTGGTGGGGGCTTGGTGGTGTAGTGGTTAACACACTTGTCTGCCACCTCTTCGGACAGCTGTTCAAACCCCGGACCATCTCCTCTGTGGGAAAGTTTATTGTTGCTTACTGACACCCAGCAGTTTACAGTACATAATATTGACCAACTAGTATATATGTACTGGTTTCCACTCCCCATGATACTTCCGATTGTGATATAATCTGCATAGTGTTTTTAAGGCAAGGTTAAACCCAAATAAATCAAATCCTCTCATTTCACGTAAAAAAATGGAAATATCTTGTAATATACAATACAAAGTGTTCTACCAAAAATGTATAAAAATAAATTATATTTCCATGATATACATGACCAAATTACCTTAAAATAATGTGGTTAGAATAAATGTGATGGCCAGTGAATGACGTATGAATACCAAAAAAAAAAAACAAAAAAAACAAAGCCTACATAAAACATGAGACCAACTATAAAAAGACATATATTATATGAAGGTCAGTTATAAAGATGAGAAGGCCTTGCATTGGTAGTTTGCAGAAAGTCGACAGAAGTTTGATTATAAAGAGTCAACGCCAAACATACCAAAAGCAATCGAGTTCCCCACTATGTATCTTTCTTCATATGATGTTTCCCATTCAAATAGATCAGTCTGAAATATATCAAAGGAAAACCTTCTGAATAACACACAGCAAAAAATGTATATCAATATCACCAATGGGGATGACAATATTATACGAGCGTGTATTGTTAATCTCCATAAGTGATATCTTTTCACATTTTGTCTATGTCTAATGAGGGATATTATTCTTTTTACAATCATCATTTTATGTGACCAATAAGCAAAATAAATCCATATTTAAATAAAAAATGAAAAAATAGGCTGTCATACATACAGAGACACCAGGGCTCCAATTTTTAACTTGTAATTTCTCTGCTATTTCTATATAAGGTATAGCCTTGCTATTATTTTGAACTTGGAATGACCATGAACAAAATATTAGTACTTGATGTCAACAGAGAACAGATATACATTAAACCTGTAAACCAGTTTGTGTACATCTGTTCCACTTGGATAAGTCATCATACGTAGATTTTACGATAGGGGCTTTACTTAAGGCTGCTGATCTTGTTGAGCATTGGATGAGAAAATTGACAAACCACATGATATGTCTTCAGTAAAGGGATAACTTGTACAACCTAATGCCCAGGTCACACACTGGAGGGGGTGCTACGAAAATCTTGGTAAATGCAAAATGCAGGCACATTTAAATTTGCCAGTATTCACAAAAAGAGGCGGGAAAGTGTAGTCACATGATAAAGGAATTCTATGATTTCTATGATGTTCTTTGACTTCCTTCTACTGTCATGATGTTAAGCCTCCACAAAGCAAGATGATACCGAGAATGCCATACTAACTGGTGAAGATATCTGGCGATTTTCCAACCATTATCCCACAAATTAGCTACGGGTAGGAGAGAATGAATGCAATTTGGAAGACTCTTCACCCACAAAGAAAGAATGAGTTAAGAACAGAGAAGAACAACTGGAAAATTTACCGAGAACAAAAAACTGGTATGCCTTGTTGGCAACTGCCTATAACAGAGCTACTATATGAAAGAATTGTGCAACCTTTTGTGGTGAACAGTCATGACAAACTTAAAAGAATGACAAATACCTGTGGTAGGTTTGAACATCAAGGTGTTGTCTCCATGGGCACAAAATGGAGAGAGTTGAAGACAATGGAAGAACAACGAAGAATACACCGAGAAAATTAAATAATTTACTATTTTAGATATTCACAATTAAAATTTGCCACTATTTGACCTGGGCATAGAAGAATGACATTATATATAGCCTGCTCTGGACTCATAAATCTAAGTTGTAGTTCTAACAATTAGTCTTGGCCAATCTGGTGTAATAGTTTGGTAACTCCTATGATGAATCTTCCTGTGGAAAAAAAAGATACAGGGGCGTAGGAAGCGATTTTTGGTTTGGGGGGGGGGGGGGGGGATGAGGAACTAGATTGCACTGACTCAACACCAACATATTCCCAGAAAGGCCATCCCTCACGTGATAGGCATTCAATGGGTATTTTTGTAGAATCCATTTTGTGTGATTCACAATTAATAATTATCACAATTAACTAATTAAGTCTTTTGTTAAGACGTTATGTTATGATGTCTAACAATTTTGGTTAATTTTACAGAATGTATTGCATGTAGGTAATATACAAATTCAAATGGTCCAATTAAAATAGTTTTAAGTTCCTTTACCAAAGGAAATCTTTGTGACAACAGTGTCACTGACATCAATCCTAAGTTCCCAGACCTTGTCCGGTTATAGAACTACATATACAGGGGGGACAGCGATTCGCCCATAAAAACACCAAAATGTAGTTTCTTGAGAACAAATATGCAGTGTGGTTTTATAAAAGTTATCAGAATGAAAAGAGGTTCCTCAAACTGTAAAATGATAGTAGTATCATAAAGTATATTTTGTGATAAGTACAAATACACCCATAGAACTTGTCCCATGGCAATAAGATTAGGGCTGTTGGAAAGTGGACAGCATTTCGCCGATTATTTTATACTTTTCCCAAAAAACTTACAAAGACTGTTAAATACTTTGCAAACAATGATTAAAGCTAAAGATCAATTCTTTTCATTGTATTCTAGCACTTAATGAAGTTATAAATAGTATTTATATTGACCCCAGACAGAGTTTAGAGAATGTTCTGCTCTTTGCATCAGTCAGATGCAGTTTGTTAGGCATATTTTTCACTGACATATAAACTTTTTTATTTATCTTTATAATCCTGCATGCTGTCGACTCTAAAATCTTAGAAAAGTATCAAGACATGTTGCACACTTTTCTATGCTATAAGGCCCCTTCAGTATCAACACAGATGTTAGTTTTAAATGAGGTACAATAGAAATTGGCGAATCGCTGTCCCCCTCGAATCGCTGTCCCCCCTGTACATGTAGTCACTTCTGCATTTGAAAGGTATTTCTAATATCTTGACTACATGTTTCAAGAACTTGTGACTTTTCCTTCAAGTACCGAGCTGATACAAGAACCATTTTTAGCAAGGTTAATCCCCAATTTCAGGGGATGTATAATCATTGGACTGGACAGGTCCAATAAGCACACTAAAGAAAGAAGAGTTTTAAGGGAAAAATCTTATCACCTGACAAATTGCTGTGCTAAACCATTGCTCTGTGTGAATTTGAAACCACATGTCTGAGTTCTAAATAATTAGCAACAAGGTGAGTTAAATGTAGAAGATTACTGTATGTATGATTTTGGTTTGCATAAGTGAAACGTTTCACAGAATTTTTCAAATCCTATGACAGGTTAACTGAACATGTTCATTTTACAAATCATAAAATTAAATATTTTATGGTTCAAATGGTAGCTTACACAATGGTACATGTGAGCAGTGAACAGGGTAAAAGTGTAATTGACCAAATATTATTGAGTTACCTGTAATAGTTTGCATAAACTTCAAAACTGGAGTTCAGTTCTGTTGCAAAAAGCTGAGGGGTGTGGGGGGTGAAAAGATATCCCCCCAACTTTATGGTTGGGGGGCAGTCGCCCCCGCTGCCCCCAGTTCCTACGCCTATGAGATAACCTGGCTATACATTTTACGGAAGTGAACAAAATTGGTTGGAACAGTAAAAAATAAGTTTTAACACCATTAAGATAAGTCGTAGAACCCATATGATGAATTGCATCTGTCTGATGACTGAAAATCTTAGTTGTGAGTAAATAAGACAGATACACTCACAAAGGTTTTCAAATATATTTGAAAAAATTGGATGAGAGAATACCCTTACCGTGATTAGTCATCTGACCTTAATCCACTAACATTAATTTCAGAACTATATTATCACAATCTGCGATTTCCGTCGGACGAAATTATTATTTAAATGGTTAATTTTTGTTTGTTTTCATTTAATTTCAGCCATCTTGGATGCAAGTGCGTCGTATTTTCTGTAAAATATCCTGGTAACCCCCAAAAAGGCAGGAGTTTGACCTAGTTACTGATGTTAATTTGATTTTGGGGTCATAAGCTTTCATATCATGGAGGGGTGAAGATGTGCTTTAGTTTTGTACTAGGAATGTTGGAGTGATTGTGTGAATTTGGAATGTTGGGTTAGTGTGTTGGATACTGACAGGTTAGTGTTTCACTGTTTGTGATGATACTTTGTGATTTGTGACTTATTTGTATTTTGACTAAATCTGTTACAGGAATTTTTTAGTAAATGTGTTTTTAACTCAGTGATTTAACTTGTTGCAGTTATGATTTGACTTTAGTCTTGCATATATGATTTGCATTTGAAGTACAAGTAATGTCAGAGGCAGACACAGGATTTTCTGAAAGGGGGGGGGCGTGGCTTGTCCGATGAGCGGATGTTTGGCCAGTGGACATTTTCTGGTGGACGTTTGGCTTTTTTCTTTTCTCTTTTTTTTTTTTGGGGGGGGGGGGGGGGGGGGAGGGGTAGGGGGTAGGACAATTAGCGGGTGAATTCTTTATGTGTTATTTCAATATGGTCCTAAATGAAATAACTTGTCCAGGGCATTTATAATTTGTGTGTGGATATTTTGTAATGAGCGATTTCATACCAATTACCAATTAAATGGGAAAAGTCCCTACGAGAAAAACCTCTTAAAAAACCCAGAAGTGGAAAAAATCCCTAATTAAAAATCATGAAATGATGCATAATAATCAAAGAACTAAGACAACTTTTTAATTTCTTATAAACAGTCAGTTTTAACCATGTTTTAAAATACACAAGTAATGTGCACCACTTAACATAGATATCACATAATATAACAACAGAAGCATCAGGTGAAATTCAAAGCTCATCATGTGGGTAACTATCTCCCACGAAAGTCAAAGTTTTATAGATTTGGGTGTTTTTAAACCCACTTTGGATTTTTTTCTACTAGGGGTTTCTGTTACTGTGGCTTTTCTTAAAGTTTTTTCTACATGTTTTTTTTCTACACTTGAATGCCAGACACATGTAACTGTTTCCTTTCATGAACAAAATAACATGAAATAAACATCAAAGGGGCATGGATACTGTAATTAACAGTTGTGGGATGGTAAAAAATTAGAGAAACATACATAGATCTTAATTTATACACCATAATACTTTCATAGCTATCCTTCGAAAGAGGTTGATAAAATTTGATGGAACTATTTCAGAATTTAAATGTTTTTCATTTTAATTTTGTAATTCTAAAAGGTACTGTTAATAAATTTGATAATTAGTTAAAATTCTGAGTGAAAAACTGAGTGAACTACTAAATTATTAATTGTGGATAAAATAGAACAAAGTGATTCCATTCTGTGAATTATGTACCTGTTGTTTAAACATAAACTATTAAATTGATTAGGTTTACAAACCAAGTTATCAACAAGACATATAATGCTCAGACCTAACTTAGTACAAACACAAAGGGATCTAATCCCCTATGGGGTTGTGTTAGACAATGACAGGGGTTTAATAGCTGTCACTTCAAATAGGTATATTACTCTGGTGAGTCAGTACAGAGGCAGTGGGGGCGTGGGATTGGGTATGGGGGCATGGAGGATTAGAAAACCCTCCCATGACAAAGGTTTCATTGTCTGAAAGGGGGGGCGTGCGCCCCCCACGCCCCCCCCTAGATCTGCCTCTGAATGTTTAAAACAAATCTTGTGATATATCTAGTCACTAGCAAATGATTGAAGTAATCCCATCAGTAAATCTCAGTTTTTAATGTTTTAATGTGAATATTAATTTATTTAATTTATTTTTACATGTGTGATTGTAATATTGAATATTGACAGCTTATTTAGTTTAACTACTGGGCAGTACAAATGTAGATATTGATTGCTGGTAATTTAAAGCTGTGCTTTTGGTAATTTAAATGTAAACTTAGAGTATTATGGTGTTTTGGTAAATTTAATATTGACCTAGTGTACTGTTTTAGTGCATAGCACTTACCGTGAGTTTGTACTTTGACAGGTGTATTTGTCATGAATGTCAATTATCAAGTGATGTAGCTGTCGAGTAAGGTATTCCTGTCATAGATGTCCAGCGACATGTGCTGTCTAATCTAATCTAATGTGGACTTTTATAGCGCTTAATCTCCATCACTGATGGACTCTAAGGCGCATCTAAACATAAAGCAAGGCAGTTAGCGTTAATCAAGGGACATAGCCAGGTCGTACCAAGGAGACACAGATGTGACGGGGGAGGCTATGGTGGGTAGGCTTTTGCAAACAGGTATGTTTTAAGCTTCTTTCTGAAGGAGGCAACTGATGTTGCACTGCGAACATCTTGAGGGAGGTCATTCCAGATCTTCGGAGCATCAAAGGCCAAACTATGGCCAAAATCTTTGGCTGACTTAAAGACTGATGAATGGAAAGGAGGAACTGTAAGGTATTGACGATCTGGGTGACTATGCCTAGTACTATAGGGACAACTACTAAAAGACAAGAACGGTTCGAAAAAGAAGGAGAACCACTATGCAAAAATTTATACACAAGTGTTGCGGTTTTGAAAATACAACGGTACTTAACAGGCAACCAGTGGAGTTTCTGTAGAATGGGTGTAACATGAGCATACTTTCTATGATTTGTAACAATACGAGCAAGGGTGTTCTGAATACTTTGCAATTTGTACTGATTGAAACCGGACAAACCTCTGAACAGAGAGTTACAATAGTCCAGACGACTACTAACCAAGGCATTTGCAGCACGGACTGCCACTTCAGGAATGAGATACTTTCTAATTCTACGGAGGTCACGCATCTGAAGGAAGCACGCTTTGCAAGTCCTCTTGATATGCTCAGAGAATGAAAAATCTGCATCAAACCACACACCTAGATTTCTGACAGAATCAACCGGATGAAGAAAGCTACCAAGAATGCTAACATGAAAGTGAGAGGAAATCTTCTGACGTTGAGCCTTGGAACCAAAGACAATAAACTCAGTTTTTTCAGGGTTGAGCTTCAATTTACTGAGACATCCACTCTTGGACATCATGAAGGCAGGCATTTAGCTTGGCGAGAGCCGAAGAAGCATTCTTATGGGAGAGATGGATGTATAACTGAGTATCATCCGCATAAAAATGGAATTTAATATGCGGGTGGAGGCGAATAATTTTACTAAGTGGTGTTGTATAGAGTGAAAACAGTAACGGACCCAGAACAGAACCTTGTGGAACACCATAGATGAGATTGCTTAATTCAGATAGTGTGGAGCCTATCTTAATGGCCTGGCAACGATTTCTTAAGTAGGAAGCAAACCACCTTAGAACTGTTCCACCAAGACCAAACCAGGATTTAAGGTAACCAAGGAGAATATTATGGTCTATAGTGTCAAATGCGGCTGATAAGTCAAGAAGTACTAGAGCTGTGGGTTCACCGCGTGCCAGAGAGG
This sequence comes from Sabellastarte sp. h YS-2021, assembly GCA_964017235.1. Classification (NCBI taxonomy): domain Eukaryota; kingdom Metazoa; phylum Annelida; class Polychaeta; order Sabellida; family Sabellidae; genus Sabellastarte; species Sabellastarte sp. h YS-2021. Next base: position 49,103,257 of record OZ024936.1, on the reverse strand, counting down.
GATGAACCTCGTTTTTTATAGACAATAAAGCAGTTTCCGTGGAATGTCCTGGCTTATATGCTGACTGATGAGGATTGTCCAGTTTGTTGTTATTAATGTGTGACGTTAGCTGCCTGGCAACGACTCGCTCAACCAACTTTGACAGGAAACAAAGACCAGACACTGGGCGATAATTCTTAAGGTCGTCTCTGGGAAGGGAAGCCTTTTTTATGAGGGGGGTGACAACCACCTTTTTGAAAGAATTTGGGAAAGATCCTTCAATGAGAGAATAATTTACCAACTTGGTAATAGAAGAGAGGAGGATATCAAGACAATCCTTCAGGAGGAATGTTGGTATAGGGTCTAGTGAGCAAGATTTAGTGGGGGATTCACTAATACACTTATAGACCTCGTCTTCAGTGACAGGCATAAAGGCATTGAAAGCAGGAGGCACCGAATCCGGTGCATCATTGAAAGAGCCAGAAGTAGAAAAGGTGTCCCTGATTTTGCTTATTTTATTGGAGAAAAAAGAAGCTCTGAGCTATGAGCAGGCAGGACAGTCTCAGAGGTGCAATGCAACACCTTCCTCAATGACTGCCGTAGCTTCTTGGGGTCACGACTATTTGCAGTTATGAGATTTGTATAGTATGAACCCTTGTCTTTATTGGCCAGTCGATTACACCAGGCAATTTGCCTGCGGAGTCTTGACCTGTTCAACTCTGGCTTATGTTTTCTCCACCTTCGTTCAAATTGCCGCCTAAGAGATCGAGCCATGCGATACAAATCAGACAACCACTCATCAGACTGCTGTTTAGCCTTGCGTGAAATGATAGGAGCATGCTTGTCAAGTACCTGTGTAACACCAGTTATGTACTGATCATAAAGTTCTGCAGCAGTACCTTCAGGGGACCGTACAAACGGTATATTATTAAGGTCATTTCTGAACTGGTCGATATCAATCCTGTGGTACCGACGATAAGAGACCCATTTGTCGATGGGTGGTTGATGGGTGGGAGAAATCCAGTTGGCATCTTATGGCAGCATGGTCAGAAATGAAATCTCCAACACTAACATTGCGGACAAAATCTGAGTCGCAAGGAGATATCAAAACATCCAGAGTGTGACCCAGTAAATGAGTCAGGCCACTGACACTTTGAACCAAACCACAACACTGAAGGATGTCGTTAAACCTGGACCTATCACCACACTCAATATCCAGATGGACATTTATATCGCCACAAATGATGAAACTGGAACCAGTCGAAGACAGAAAGCCAGAAAGAGCCAGAAAATCTTCCAGAAACTGAGTAGTACATGAACCAGGAGGACGGTACACACAAGCAGTAACAAAGCTATTGTAGTCAGACTTGAACGAAAGTATGATAATTTCAAATTACCTGAAAACTGGTGAAGAGACAATACTGGGAGAAAAGGTTTTTCTACACAGAAAACCAACACCACCTCCCCGACCAGTACACCTTGGTTTTTGGATGAAATTGTAATCAGCCAGTGTAAGAGAACTCAAGAGGCCATCAGTATCATTTGGTCTAATATGAGTCTCAACTAGACCCAGGATATCTAGGTCACTGCATTTTATCAGGTCCTGCAGGAGAGGGCCTTTATTGCGAATGGATCTACAATTGACAAATCCAAAATTGGTGGGGCCAGGGTTTGAAGCAACATTGCCACACAACAAAAGGAGTAGTAGTAGGTTTTTAAATTGTCAATATGATGTATAGCTGTTGATTGTGAGAGATCAAGAAAATTTTAGTTGAGCCTTCTGCGTTTCTCTGGTGTTCCGCTTCCACTCCACCCCCTTGGTCTACACTGGTCCTGCTAGCTAAGAGCCGCTAACAGCCACCGGTCACAATATTATAGGAGTGATCCAGAGATGAACTAACAACAGTGAAACCGGGGTAAAAAAACTCTTGTTTCCTGCCTGGAGAGAAGCCAGGATTTGATTTGATATGTCCTGAGCTTCCACAAAGCTGTGGTTACATGCCATATTTGTCAGGGGGTCCGAGGTATAGTTTATCTCATTAAAGATTTTAAAAACAAAATGGTATTCCTGGGCGTACATAACCTATGCCAGCCTTTTTGAGAGATTCATGTTTACATCATGACATTTTTTATCAGCACAACAAAAACAACAGCAAGGTAAAAGAACTGATAAACTAAGTGCATGGTTGAACCTATTTAAATTAAATGTAAAATATATCATTTGCTACCTATATATAATAGAATAGGACAGATAATTATTTATTTTAGTGCCCTGTTTGTTTTACATATTATGTTACATATTAAAAACAATATACTGTACAAGTACAAATTTTAGCTAGAAGAAAATTTCACCAATTCTTTATTTTTTTTAAAAAATTCACTAGAATTAATTTTCAGCTATGACTAATTTTTACTTGAGATATTAATACAGACTTAAAAGTTCACTAGGAATTAATTTTCACTATCCAAGCTTATTAGCTAAAATAACAAAAACATAATGCCAAGTAATATTTAAACTTATACAGTAATTCACAAACGTATCCTGTGGGATTAAAAGACAAAATAATTTATTTCAATATTAAATGACACTGGAAATCAATATATAATTATTAAGTTTGTTGTTTATGAGTACTGTTAAAAACTGAAAGAATTCAATACAGTGATCACCATGGGAAATTATGTTGAAAATTAGACTTTTTCTGGCTATTTTGAAAAAAAATTATTCTAAGAAAGTTTTCTTATACCTGTTTTATGAAAATAATCATAGAATAAGGGTATTATTCTAAGAATTGGAAAGTTTAACTAGATGAATATGAACCCAGGCTACCCTACTACCTGCATTGAATGCTCCTGTCCTGGACCAGCATAGAACTGTATTTTCTTGTCAGAGACAGGAACAAGCTGTAGCTTAGAGGATGTCATGCAGTGTTCTTGTAAAATGTCCTTCAACTGCTTGGGCTTCTCATCTGTAATTAATAATAAAAATCCAAGGACTTTGAGTATTTTTTTTTATAAAATCTCATAGGATCCTTTTCATTGACATTTATTCAGTTTAAAAAAACTAAGTAAAATGCCATTTTAAAAACCCCAGAGAGCCTATTAGACTGAAGTTAAATCATTTTTAAACTCTTAGTAAAATGTGCTTTAATAAAATTAAGGGGGGGGGGGCTTTTCCGTTAAAATTTACTTGCTAGAAATTTAAGCAACAGTATTCAGTACTCATTGGAGATCAGTAAATTTTGCAGTTGTTTTGTACAATTGTTCACCATGAAAGGACCAATCATTATAATACAAGGGAAATTGAATGGAATTCTACAGATTTGCTAACCGGGCAAACTTTACAACTTGGTTCTACAGTCATAGCTATCAGTAGCCAGGTATATAACATGTATTGCATTCAATCGCTTTGCTCTAACCTCATTGGTGATGTGTTTCAAATCCATGACAACAGGCAAGTTGTGATGAGAGCCTGTACTAATATGAAAGGGATCTGAACTCCCAACATTAAACACTAATAGTAGTCCTAACATCTGTACCAAAAGGATTAACCATTGTGACTTGTTATTGCACAGTTTTTCCTTCTTTTTACAATAATAAGCAGTACCATGGCTTGAATTTTAGAAAATCTTTTGCCCCAGTGACAATACAGGCAGTATTGCCTTCATTTATAATCATTTTGAATAATGGCCCATTACTCCATGTGCGACCACATTTCTGTGAATAAACTTGGCATATTGTGGCATTCAGTATCCGTTGCATGGAAACTCAACAGGGGTTTTGAAATGTTTGTAATTTCTGCCCTTGGGAGGCATGTACCCATGAGTAGCTGCAGGTTGTCATGTACTTTCTGTGGCTGTTCTGATGTCTTTCCAGCCCATTCTGTTTCATTCTCTGTGTGTGTGTCTCCTGTGATAATGTCTGTAATGTTTATTCATCTTTTCTGTATCTTTACAGTATGTTTTCTGTATCTTATCTGTCTGATGTCTTTCCAGCCCATTCTGTTTCATTCTCTGTGTGTGTGTCTCCTGTGATAATGTCTGTAATGTTTATTCATCTTTTCTGTATCTTTACAGTATGTTTTCTGTATCTTATCTGTGTGAAACTAGTGGCCCTGATTCTAATTCTTTTCTTTAAAAAAACTGTTGCTGGAGGTTTTGAAAATAGGTTTAACAAACAGTACAGCATTCTGCCTCTTGTTTTTCCTGCTGTTTATTACTGCCATAAATTGTTGCTATATTTTGATTGGGGCATGAGTTAAACTGTGAACTGGCTTAGATACTGACCTTTAATTCCATTGACAATTGTGTAGAATTTCAGACTGTGATCTTCAGGAAAACTCAGTAGTTGTCCAGTGCGGTCTTTCAAAATAACACGGTTCTGTGTGTTCACATGCGTGACAAGGTACATCTAATCAAAAATAAAAATACACTGTAAGTCTTCTTGATTTGAGTATCTTGTAAACTTGAGTAAAAGCCGATGCTTTTACATAGTACTTAGTTTGATGAAAGAACTTAAAATTGCTGCAAAATAGAATATTTACAAGTGAGGCAAGCCTGTAAACAATTTATGGGACACAAGGCAGCATAAAATACCACCTGTAGTGTGATGGAAACATTATGTCACAGCAAATTATTAATCCATCATACAGTGAAACTTGTGTCTGAAGACTGCCCTTGGGAAATAGAAAAAATGTTCTTTACAAAGGGGTTGGTCTTTATATAGAGGTAAAAATTAAGTGGAAATACAATCTCTGGAATAAAGAAGCGATCCTATAAAGGCAGGTCTTTACATAGAGGTGGACGTTGGGTGGGCATACTGGTGCAGTGGTAACACAGTCGCCTCCCACCTCTCAGGTCGGTGGTTCAAACCCTTGACCTTATGTGGGGAAGTTGGTAGTTGCCCTCGAGCCTCCTGATATGCTCTGCAATATGTGAAAGACAGGAGATGAGAATCGTGTTGCCACATGATTTCATAATTTTGGTCAAAGTTGGGGCCAATAAGTCCCCAATCTATACAATTTTAATATGATTGGCCAAAACAACAATGCTTTTATACATATTAGTAATAAGATTGGACTGGAGGTTATCTTGACCTTTTTAAATTTTTCCCAATTCTGGGGTTTGGAAATCAAAGTCACAGATTTTCCAAAAATGTCAAACATATTCTTGCGACTTTTGCTGACCGTCATGATTTTGCTTCTAAAGTTGGGAATATAGAACTGTCACTTTAAATTACAACTGGATTCAAAAGTTATTATCTTAAAGGCGGGAGTGTGATTATTCATCGAGGCCCTGGGGCCGGTTTCACGAAGCCGCTTTTGTTTTTTCCTTCCTTATAGTAAAGGAAGGGGGATTTCTAACCTTTGACAAGCCTCACCTTAAATCCTGTTTCACAAAGCCTCCTTTATTCCACCTTACCAAAGATTTTCCTTAAAACAAAGGAAGGGCGATTCCCTGTATAACCACACTGCTTGGAATTTCCCCTCCATTACTTATATAACCTTCACACAATTTATTTTAAATACAAAGAGAGTAAATTGCATTTTAGCATTTTAACTATTTTAAACTTGGTACATTAGGTACATTTTAATTTTCAGATACATTATTTGCATTTTTATTTCTTTTGGGAGTTGTTTCCAAAACCTACAACCACACCTATGTTTTTCTTTCACTGTAAGTACATGTGTACTTGTGCACTTATTTTGTACCTAAATTACTTTATGGAGGCAATGCCCTTATTGTAACACTGTTAAAGATAAGTAAAGTCAGTAAATCTATATTTTACTATATTTTAATAAATTTTGTAAATCCAGATAGCTAGGTTGTGATTATATTTTGCAAATTGATGCAGTAGGTCACATGACAATTTTTTACCCAAAGTAAGGGAGGGGCCTTTTATGTTCAAGGAAACTCTATGAATATGTTTCTCACTTCAAAAGTTTGAACATCAATTTTTCATTATTATTATTATTATGTATTTATACTCAGCGCAATATCTCCATATACTACAGGACTCAAAGCGCTATTTCACCAATCCAACTGTACAGGTACAGCCCCAACTCAGAAGTAACTGACATTCCCCTAACTGGAAGATAGAGGCTCAAGGATGACCATTTATCAACGTCCTTGAGGTTCTTTAACCTGCCACTGGGGATAGGACCCAATGACAGAGGACCGCCATTTTAAGTGGTGATCCGAGCCACTATGTATCTGCCTGTACCTGGGGTTGAACCCACGTCCTCTGAGTTCCTAGACAAGTGTGTTACCCGCTAGGCCACAGTGGCAAATAAAGAATTAAACCACCAAATTGTATGAAATAAACAGCAAAACATTGTTTGTGGATGTAGGTTTGACAATAATGTTTCAAGTTCCATATATTTAGGTGGATTCACCTTAAAATGTTCAGTAAAGTAAATAAACATTCCTTGAAGGACACTTCCTTAAATCTAAGGTAGGTCCTTAGCTTCCTTGAAATTCAAGGGAGTATTCAAGGTCTCCTTAAAGGGAGGAGGCTTTGTGAAACTGAGATTTTTTTTAAGGAGGGAGAAAATCAAGGAAATCCTAGAATTTAAGGTGACCTTTATCTTAAGGAGGCTTCATGAAACCGGCCCCTGGTCCCACATTCAAGACTCTACTATGGCAATAAACAAAGATCAGTCACGAATAGGAATTTTTCGTTAGTCACCGAATTTGGGCAAGAAAATGGGGTCATGTGGTCTGCCCTGGAGATCTGTCGCCACTCTATTACATTAATACTATAATTTAAACCTAACAGTGTATAAACAGCACACAATCAAATGATAGAAACAGGAAGATAATTCATGAAGATAATTGTACGAAGATCTTCCATAGCTGTATGACTGTCAGACTGTCTGAAGAAGCCTGTGATACAACAACTGATGGCCTATTAAGATTAACCCATTTTCACTGGCAGGGGTCATGTGACAGATCTTAAAAATTGTTCTATGAATAATGGTGACTGGTATGAAGACAGATGATGATATCACTATGGGTCTGCTGTAGGATTGGTGGCTTTACTACAGAAGGGGGCAACAATGCAACAAAATCTGGAATGGCGAATGACCACAAACATTTCACACATTTTAAAAATGTTGCCACAGAAGGAAGACAGATGGTGGACACTGGATATGAAAGTAGGAACGATGAAGACCTAAGCTGATTATAGTGCGGCAGATGAATACTTTGAAGTCATTGGTAGGTGTAATAAAAAATTGCTTAGGTGGGGCCTAGGCATCATTAAAGGGGTTTGTAAGATTATCTGCACGTTACTGACTGGAATCTTGGCAAATAAATAAAGTTCATGCATGGCATACCATTGTGATATAACTAACTGGAGATCAGGGGCGATCAGAGATCAGGGGAAATTTGAGATCATGGGAGATCAGAGATCAGAGGCGATCAGAGATCAGGGGAGATAGGAGATCAGGGGAGATCAGAAAACAGTCACAATCAGAGATCAGGGGTGATCTGAAATCAGGGGAGATCTGAGATCAGGCGGCGATCTGAGATCGGGCAAATTAGAGATCATGGGAGATCAGGGGCGGATTTCATGAAAGGTCTCAGACTTAGCCCAGTCTCAGGCTGAGCCACTGGCTCAAATCTGAGCCTTTGGGCTCAGCTAAGTCTTTGTCTCAAATGGTTTTCACAGAAGGGGTCTCAGTTGAGGCCAAGCTTATCAAATAACCACAGTGGTTTTCTGTATCATGTGACCATTTTGTGTAGTCAAAATATTCTACTGATGGCAAATGTGTTCCTTGTTTGACACATAATATCTCTGGTTAAATACCATTTGCAATGGGAAACCTTGTAAACATGTAAAAACACCCAAAGACTACTTCAGGGGGTTGTTTTATATACTTGTACCCTATTTTCAGCCATTTCAAATTTTGAAGTGAAGAAAGAATTATGGCGGCCATATTTGAGCCTTTGTTTACAAAACTTAAGCCCACTTTCAACCAGTCTCAACATTTGAGCCAGTGGCTCAGCCAAAGCTGAGACTGAGACCTTTTGTGAAATCCATTAAGGCTGAGCCCATGGGCTCAAGTAAAATGTTCCAATAATTTGAGACAAAAGTCTCAAGTTTGAGCCTGAGACCGGGCTAAGACCTTTCGTGAAATCCGCCCCAGAGATCAGGGGCGATCTGAGATCAAGGGAGATCTGAGATCAGGGGAGATCAAAGATCAGAGGAGATCAGAGATCAAGGGTGACTTAAGATCAGAGGAGATCAGAAATCAGGGGAGGTCAGAGATCAGGGGAGATCAAGGGCGTTCAGAGATCAGGGGAGATCAGAGATTAAGGAAGATCTGAGATCAGGGGCTGGTTTCACGAAGCTCCTTTGTTTTTTCCTTCCTTAAAGGAAGGGGGATTTCTAACCTTTGGCAAGGCTTCCCTTAAATTCTGTTTCACACAGCCCCCTTTATTCCACCTTACCAAAGATTTTCCTTAAAACAAAGGAAGGGCGATTCCCTGTATAACCACACTACTTGGAATTTCCCCAACATTGCTTATATAACCTTCACACAATTTATTTTAAATATTAAGAGAATAAATTGCATTTTAGCATTTTAACTATTTTAAAATTGGTACATTAGGTACATTTTAATTTTCAGATACATTATGTGAATTTTTATTTCTTTTGGCAGTTGTTTCCAAAACCTATAACCACGCCAATGTTTTTGTTTCACTGTAAGTACATGTGTACTTGTGCACTTATTTTGTACCTAAATTACCTTATGGTTTATTTGGGGTTTTACGTCGCTTTCAACACTACAGGTCATATCACGACGGGTAGTTGGAAGGGCAGAGGAAACCAGTACATAGAGTTCGCTAGGGTTGTGTACTGTAAACTGCCGACCAACGGCAAGCAACTACCAGCTTTCCCACTTACGGCCATGACGGGGATCGATCCCCGGCCGCAGAGGTGGGAGGCGAGAGTGTTACCACTCTGCCACCGTGGCCCCTAAATTACCTTATGGAGGCAATGTCGTTATTTAAACACTGTTAAAGATCAGTAAAGTCAGTAAATCTTTATTTTACTATATTTTAATAAATTTTGTAAAATGCAGATTGGTTGTGAGTATGGTTTGCAAATTAATACAGTAGGTCACATGACAATTTTTTACCTCAAGTAAGGTAGGGGCCCTTCAGTTCAAGGAAACTCCATGAATATGTTTCTCACTTCAAAAGTTTGAACATCAATTTTTCAAGAATTAAACAACCAAATTGTATGAAATAAACAGCAAAACATTGTTTGTGGATGTAAGTTTGACAATAATGTTTCAAGTTCTATATATTTAGGTAGATTCACCTTAAAATGTTCATTAAAGTTAATAAATATTCCTTGAATGACACTTCCTTAAATCTAAGGTAGATCCTTAGCTTCCTTGAAATTCAAGGAAGTTTTCAAGGTCTCCTTTAAGGAAGGAGGCTTTGTGAGACTGAGATTTTTTAAAGGAGGGAGAAAATCAAGGAAATCCTAGAATTTAAGGTGACCTTTATCTTAAGGAGGCTTCGTGAAACCGGCCCCTGACATCAGGGGAGGGCAGAGATCAGGGGAGATCAGAGACTTAGTGTTGTGATAAAAAGTGGAATGAAAAATGTACAGAGAATGTCCCTACAAGTCAAGGAAACACAAAGGGCTTTCTTTATTAGTGAGGTTCAGATACAGAGGTAAATTTCACATTTTTTTTCCTCTGTAATATCTTTCTATGACATTTCTTTACTAAGAACTATCTAGAGCTGTACCAGTTCTTACTACTTCCACCAGGGGGGGTTATATTTTTTATGCATGTGTGGTTGTCTGTTTTTTCTGTGTTCAGGATAACTCTTAAAGTAATGAGCAGACCTTTCTAAAAATTATGTGGGTAGGACCTGGCTAAAGGAAAGAAGTGATTAAATTCTGGGAAAGATCCAGATCATTTATTTTGGAAGCACCCCTCCAGTGGAGGTTCGTGCTCTACGAGTGCTTTCTAATAATACTTTTGGTATGTCGCCTGAACAACTGGATATGTTTTGAAAACGTTAATACATTTCTATGTATACATAATTCTGTTACTTCCAAATCACACCCTTCAAGGCACGTCTTTCAACAATCTTTACTTCAGAATGAATTATGTCATATGTTTTTTTGATACATTTATTTTTTATGATATTGTAATATATGTAAAATTTACCAGTAAGGAAACCCTATTCTATTTCCTTGACTTTTTCAGAAATTCTTTACACATTCGAGATTTATGTGGCTACACGAGGCCTCTAATCTCCACGTACAATTTTCACTAATTTTGTTTACGTTGTCTAATTTTAAATGTGGATTTTCACAATTTTGGTCAAAATTTCAAAGTTTACTCAGAATGCTAGTCCTATGCATAGTCAAAATATTCACCTTTTCCGTTACTTTTCAAACACCATATCTTCAAATAAAACCCAGATGGGCGACCCTTCCATTGTCTCAACTCTCCATTATTTTTGCATAATGGAGAGTCAACACTACATTATTTTCTAACAGTGGATCGTGGTTTAGTTCAATGGCCAGTCTCCCAAGAAGAAAAGGGTACTTAGTATTTTAGACCGAGTTTCTATCCCCGTCGCCAATTGTTATTGATATACTGATGGACACAATGGCGAGGGACAGAGCTCACATGTACTTGTTTTCTGTGTAAATTTGAACTGTTGGAAATTATTGCATTAACCCTAGAAATTCTTTGATATGTCTACATAGCTGTATCTAGGTTATAATACATATGTTGTTGCACTAAACTGCTTTTACAAGCCAGGAATTTCTTTTTTGCAGATAGCAGTGCACTGTTAAAGGTTTGTTTACATTTTAAAAATAGGTTGAACTATACACATATCAGTAGGATAGGCATTAAATATTAGTGAACGGCACATATACATAGCTCAAAGAATGTAAATAACACATTATACTTGATAAATTATGTGTACAAATATGCCGTTCAAAATTTACACAGAAAACAAGTACATGTGAGCTCTGTCCCTCGCCATTGTGTCTATCAGTATATCAATAGCAATTGGCGACGGGACAGAAACTCGGTCTAGGTTTAAATTTGATTTATATTTTCAAATTTTTTAAGTTCAAAACAAAGATTTTAATTTATCTTATTACAGTTTGTTATATACTTCTAAAATGATACACTGTTTGTGGTTGAAATGAATTTTCTTCTTAATGTTGTGGATTAGTTTTCATAGGAGGTATTACTGAAATACAAAATGTTGAGTAGGCATTCTTTCTATGAGGCTTTTTTCCAGGAGACAATCTTTCCAGGAGGCATTTTTCCTTGATTCCAAATTAAGAGACAAAGAAGCACACAAAATAAAAATCTTGAGAAACCCAAAAACTTCAACACAAAATAAAACAAGTAAGTAATTCTCCAGTTTCTAGTACTTTCAATGCCTGAAACACAAAAATAATAGTGTACTGTCTTAAAATAAGCACAGATTAATAAAGTAACATGAAACACTGACCACAACAAATTATCCACAGCATTGTTAAATAAACAGTCGCATTTTTTTCTGGAAAGTGCTTTCTGTAAGTCACAGATCCATATTTTATCGATTATCATTGTCCATGGTTAAATTTTGTGGCAGTCAGATTATATTAAAACTTTTCAAGCTTTATCCAAAATTATATTTTCCCATACTGTAAAGGAAAACCAGTGGTACACATGGTGAAAAAATGTTGATTGGGTATTGAAATAAAAAACATAGAACTAATTTAGTGAAAGCCCCATATGGTATTCACACCAAAGGAAACATTGCAAAGATTGTCTAGGTTGATCATTTGGTACAAGGTGTTAAATCATTGAATTAATAAATTGGTTTTAATTTACAGGGTTTTATAATAGATAATTGCTTCCATTATGTAAACTTAATAACCCATCGGCCCTTTCAGGGCCTCAGGCCATTAAGTTTACATAATGGAGCACCACCTGGCCATTATCTATATAATAAAGACTTTTAACTAAATAACAATTCGCATGGATTTTGTTTTTGCTGATCAACTATCCTTGCATTACAAGACATTTGCGACCTTTCACATGATACCTAAAAATACACCAAGAAAGGGGATGAGGTACATAGCTTGCCGGTGAATGAAACCTGTCAATCCAAATAAATTAATTAATTCTTGACAGACACCACCATAGATGCCATCTACATTTTCTGCCCGAATTTTGGAAAGAATTAAAACAAAACTGTTATTATATTTTACTAGCTACTTTTTCTAACTGTTTACTTGTGTGAGTAAAATATACAGCTTTCTATGCAGGCAAAGTAAAATAAACACACTTTTAAAATATGAATAGACACCCTTAAAAGGACGCTCCAGTGGCAAAATTCACATAGATCTAATTTTTTCAAAATTACACCTTTCTTTCCCCATGCAAGAGTGGGAAGTTTATGTTGAACAACACATGAACACAAACAAAGTACAGTCTATTTTAAGTTGTCTTGTTACTTTTATTGTGACATGACATATATATCAAGCAGGCCATAAGAAAGGCTGAAGTAAAATATAATCAGAGTTTCTATTGACAAGGTGTAGATTCTTCCATTGTACTTCTGCTTGATAACACTAACTGTTAGAAATACATTTTACCTGTATTACTTTGACATTTGGCTTTGCAGGGGATGTAGTTTTTATGGACCAGTTTTTATTGGCATTCAAGGGAATATTTTGGACGTTATTGTTAGTTGTTCTATTCAATGTTTTGTAGCCCGCAGAGACAAATAATATGTAAAAATTTATTTATTAATGGTTTTACGCCGCTTTCAACACTGTATAGGTCATATCATGACAGGCAGTTTTGTGGGCAGAGACACTTTCCCACTTACGGTCCGGGATTTGAACGGGCGACCTCAGAGATGGGAGCAGAGTGTGTTACCGCTGCGCACCACAGTGGCCCCTAATAATATGTAAAAACATACACACACACACACACAAAAAAAAAAACAATAATTGAATTAAAAAATAAATAAATCCTGTGACTGTTAAACCCCCAACAGTTCCCCAATAACTGTGTTGTGTACTATATAAAGTAAAACAAAACATCATTTATTTTCTTAGTCCTCAGATAAAAGACCAAAAAAGATACGAAGCACTCCTAGAGCACAGATTTCTGCCAAGGCAGCGGAGTATGCCCATATTAGAGTAAGAAATCTAAAATTCGCCAGGAATCTAAAATTCGCCACCTCTAAAACCTTAGTTAATTTTATGAAGAAAATGATGTTTTTGTCCAAAAATTGGTATTTTTCAGTTCAAAAAGCCTTTATTTACTATACAGTCAACAAATCTCACCACAATTCATTTATTTTATTAGTATTTTCACATGTGGCGAATTTCAGATATGTGGCGAATTTTAGATTTCTTACTCTATATTTTCATCCAAATACTGCTTTTAAACACAAAATTAATCCTTATAATTGAAATGCATGATCAGAATGAAAATATTTGAAAATGGAACTGTTAAAAATGTGGATTTTTTTCTTACATACGTTTTAAGTTGTTTTTTTTCACTGATGCCTTGATTAGCTTTTTGAGTAAACACAAACAGACAGACAGATAAACAAGTGAACACGTTTAAAACATAAAACACCTCTTGGAAAAGATAACAACAATATGAGCATGTATACCTCATCAGATGCAAATGTGAAATCAATGGCATTGGCTCCACAATAACCACAGGTCACTCGTATGAAGACTGGCAGCTTATCTGGCCAGTAGTCAGAGACCAGACTAGGTAGTTCATAGTCTGGTTTTCCTGTGTATTTGAGTCTGCGGAGTACATCTATAGATGCATAATCCTTGTTCTGTCCACACTGAGCCATGGCTCATTTAGGGCAACTGAAGTCTGAATCTGAAACATTAACATAATACTTATCGTTCTCACAATACTTATCATGTTTCTCACAAACAATCAAACATGCTCATGACGATAAGTAATGTTACACACTAATTAGGGCTGTATCGGGAAAATGTTTTATGCTTCATTTTGTGTGCAAATGTTCAAATAGTAATATAAACAATACAATAACACTCAAAGAGCACCTACGTCCACCAAGGTATGTAATGATAAGTTACTAGGAAAAATTCGGATTATTTTTGTATCCAGACGGTGATCCAGATTCACTCTCAAGATTAATTGGGGTTTAATTTGAACCAAGACCCATCGTTTTTTATTTTTTATGAAGTGTCATCCAGGAGTATTTGTGTAATCATGCTAACAAATTGATAAACAGACAGATAAATGGTCATGAAAGTAATACCTTCTTGGGGGAAGTAACTATTTCAGTTTGTTACAGAATAAGTGTTGTGTCAGTGAAAGGGTTAAGACTCAAATATATCTCTGCCTTATATTTACACCTTATCTGGTGTCAATATTTCGATCTGTGTTGTCAGTTCTCCTCAGAGGCTGTGAGATGGACAGATTTGGTTACTGAGGTGCATTTCAGGAGTCCGCCTTGATCCTGCAGATTTGCTCCTTAATCCTGAGGATAACTACTCCCTAGGATCTTTTAATTCAACACCAGTCTCTAGACACTTTACACAACCCAAACATAGTGTCAGAAATATGGAGTTCAGCATAGTGCAATGGATGGGGGAGGAAAGCAACCCAGATTCCTCCACTAAACGTAACAGACAGGAGTTATTTTACAGTTGGGCCTTCCACACCCTCCACCCAATGGGTATCAACATATTTTTGTGAATTTATGCCCTCGAACCCAAGTGCCCCCTTATTTTAGATTTCAGTTTGTTACTGGTTGGTTTGATTATTTGTCACAACACTTCAAGACATTCAAGGTAAAGCTTTTACCTTGCACATTTTTGTCGTTGGATGACAATTTCAATTAATAAAAAAATATGCAGGGACACAAACACAAATTAATAGCATAAACTTTATTTTCATGTAATTTTTTACATGATGAACTGAGTAATGCTCTAAAGTATTCTCAAATCTAATGCTCTAAATTAGCACACATTCAGCCTCCAACTTACAAATATATATTATTCCTGTATCTGTGCATCCTGATTGGCTGCATGTTTGCAATTTATTGCTTACTTCCTCATGATTCTAATTTAAGCAGTTGCCAAATTACCTCACAAAGCAGTATATTTATGAAATACTTGGCTGCAATTTTAACAGCTTACATCAGGAAATAGACCACGCACTAGGAGAGGTAACAGTCAAATGACTGAAAGCACAAGGTTTAGTGACCAAGGAAAATGAAACCTTGGCAAAAAATGGTTTTCAAATTAGTTCCATGCTTGATTTACTTTTCTAAGTAAATTGCTCAATATGATATGGTTTTTGAAGCAGGTTAAAATCAGCGTTAAACATAATTTACATTCAAAATAAACTCATTTGCAAAACCAAGCATGATGGCTGGTCAGTGGAGTGGATCCATCCAGGACTCCTGCATCTAGTATTATTATAAAAGGGGCAACTAAATCATTATATCAAAGTAAGTCATTTGTCATATTTCCCTAGAAACACAGGAAATGTGTTTGCAGCAATAATATCTTGATATTTCAGACATTTGTGATGCTTGTAAACTTTACTATATTTTGATTCATCAGAACACAAAGTCAATTATGTGGAGAGAAAGTCAGTGTATACTACTAGTTCCTGTCATAATTTAGCACATACCATAAATCAGCACAAAGTGACATGAACAGTAAATTTAATCTGATATCGATAGGAATCACTAATGAAAAACAAAACACTGGTTGTGTGACAAAGTTTTAATGAAGACACACTCTTCATGCCGGGCAATTCTAATTCTCATTGGACTTTTATAGTGCTTAATCTCCCCTATTTAAAGGGGCCTCGAAGGCGCAACAGGACTTAAGCAGTCAACCAATTTCAGTATCCAGGAACAGAAAAGAGGTCGAGCACCACAGAGAATACCAGGGGGTGATTAAGACTAAGGTGGGTATGCCTTGGTGTACAGGTAGTTTTTAACTCAGGATTAAGTTATTACACACAATGACAGTGACTTTAATATGCTGGCCACAAATTTTTTTTTTCCGTTCGATAATTTTTATTTGCCCTTTTTTTTAACATCGTGCAAGTACACCCAGAGGGGCGAGGGCAGAAATGCTGGCCACAAATTTATGGAGATACTGAAACCCACTCGTTTGCTCCTCAGGCTTTAAGTGTTACCATCTTGACCTCTCGTGTCGCCCTAAGATCATTCAAATTGCTTGACCTTGGCTGACCTGTTTTGACCCCATTTTCATGTTCTATCATTTAGATTCGTTCAAACCCCAAACTAAGTTATGGACAGAATTTATAAAATTCTTGTTAAAGAATAGCAAAAATAAATACATAAATAAATGTGCATATTTTAAAAGAAGTAGAAGTGTGTGTTTTATTTGTATCATGTGGGACTCCTTGGGGGCTGCTGGAAAAACCTGGATACTCCTTAGATTCGGACCCCCTACATTTAAAAACCTTTTATAAAATATCATACATAACCTGGATCTATCAATATGCAGCCATTATATTGAACTACTCAGAACATTTTATATATATTGGTTATATAAACTTTGAATAAACACCTTAGGTTTGAACCTTAAAATATAAAAAAAACCCGATAAAGCAGTATACATAAACTAGCTATAACAATTTAGAATTTCTCATAACTTATATAGCCATACTATGCAACAATATACACAGACTGGATCTATCATTTTAGATGTACACCTTGATCTGAGGCTTGGCATTTTACCAAGTTACACTGAAGAATACTCATATACTGCCTATATTGAGTAAGATATACACCTTCGATCTTAAGCCTTAAATATGAAAACGACATAGAAGACTCTACCAAGTTTTTCTCCTCAGATCTGAAACTTTTACATTTAAAAACTACACAGGACATTATACATAAAGTTGATATATCGATTTACACGTTTTAACATTAGATTGGAAACCATAAAATATTAAAGCCATACAAAAAGCATGCATAAACTGGATATATTAATTAAAATACGTCTTAGATCCGAAGCTTAAAACTTAAAAGCTACAAAAAAAAAAGGATATTGTTCACAACTAGACGTTTGGATTTAGATAAATAACCTTAGGTTTCAGGCCTCAGCATTTTTAAGGCTAAAGAAAATAAAAGCACACAGGTACAGTCTTTCAAGGCTCATGTTGCAATTTCTGTTGAAAACCGAGACTTTTTGTGATAAAATGTTAGAGAGACAATTCAAAATACTGAATATATTACACCAGTACATATTTTTATGCACAGAGTTTTGAGTTATAATTAAAATCACAAAGTGGAAATTGATGTACATGTTACTTACTAGAGACAATCTGTTATATCCTGACAATGTGCACACTTCAAAACCACACTGAACGAACCAGGGAAGGTTTTACACCAAACTTGATGTGTGTCATTATATGATTGATTATATAACAGTCAGTAACTAGATATAATTAAATGGTATATTAAAACCAGGAAGTAGATATATCAAAAGAAATTTGAAAGAAGTATACATATACAGTAAGCTATATCAAATCTTCCACATTTTCATTTTTTAAGCACCAATGCAGAATTTGTGTGAATATCGCAAAATAGTATTAGTTATAAACAACAAAATCTTTTTCTTAAATTTGATTTTACCTATGTCTGTATAAGACAGACAATGCCGCGTATTTCCCCAACCTTTCAGAGGAATTAAAAAATTGAAGTAGCTGTCTTTTGACATAGGAGGCTTTCTTGTGATTTCTATTTACATAGATTTGGAGCTAGTAGACCGTAAATGTGATCAAACTTTACAAAATACACATAAAGGTAGGCAAATAACTAAAGGGGCCATCACACCCCGTTTGTCATGTTATTGTATATTGGGGGTTTCAGACTTCTCTGACATTCAATAAAATAAAACTTTCTAATGGTCTGTTCCCACAGTTCTGTGCGGTTTTAACAGCTTGTTTTAAATTTCTCTCTACGATCTTGTTCTTAGAGTAAGAAATCTAAAATTCGCCAGGAATCTAAAATTCGCCACCTCTAAAACCTTAGTTAATTTTATGAAGAAAATGATGTTTTTGTCTATGGATCAGTTCTTTAAACTACAGTTGAGTGTTTTTCTTTTTTGGTTAAAAGTGTCCAATATCTTTCATTATTGGGCAGTTGTTCTACTCTGTGATTTTGTCCATATCGAAACCCTTTTTACACATTTCCAAAGAAACCTTTTAACAGTTATTTCAGCTAAAATGATCACAAAAACCCAGAAAATACACACCAGAAATATAGAAATGAAAAGTAAGGATGTTAAATATCTTTTAAAATTACAAATAAAGGAAGGGTGTAATTTAAATAGGTTAACAGCCTCGTAAATGTCCAATATTTGAAAATAATGGACGATTGACACGGTCCCTTTGGGACCTCGTTAACAATCCATTATTTTCAAATATTGGACACTTATTTGGCCATTACCCTATATATAAATGGACGTTGTGTGTGGGTAGTGCATGTTTAACCATGAACCGCCCCATAAAGTGATGTTGCTTCTGCCCTCCCTCAGCCAATCCTGTGGGTTTTTTTTTCAAATATTTTTAAAATACATGCTGGAAACGTGGTCCGTGTTGGGGCAAGTGTGACCTGTGTACACCTATAAAACCAAACGGATTCTACCCAAACAAGAAAACCACATCACATCACAATACAAATGAGTTCCTATGAGTTAAATATTTTGCACGTCTATGTAGCTCATGAGGTTAGCATGTAACTGTCTGAACTAGGTGTAAGAAAGCAACCATTTCTAAGACTGAGTCTTAGACTAAGACCAATTTTTAAGAATGAGCATATATTAATTCTTGGGGATTTGTATTGCAGAAAAAGTGTTTTTAACATAAACATTAAAAAAAAAATCTAATTCTTGGAAACTTTTCTTTGTCCCTTAAGTTTTTTTTGTGTCTAAGGAAATGCATCTATTCTTAGAAAAATAAACTTATACGGTATATATTCAGCACAGTTTTGTTTGTACTGCACAAAGCGATATTTAACCCATCCTGACAACACAAGTACAACCCAAGCTCTTAAGTGACTGACATTTACCTGGCTGAAAGACAGATGTTCAGGGATGACCATTTATCAGTGTACCTGATGATCTTTTATAGTCTGCCAAAGGGGGAAAATAGAAAACCACCATTTTAAGTGGTCATCCGAGGCACTATGTATTTACCTGTAGATGGGTTCAAACCTACATCCTAGTGTTATCCACCAATCGTCTGTTCCCTCCCCAGCTGCTATAGAATATAAATTGTACTGACCTAACATAAATGGAGTTAATCACAGTTCTATATAATAACCTGTAGTGTGATATTATTACATAGCTATGAGCTGTATAAAAATTGGGTAACAAAGCAGGCTGCCTACCTGTTTGTCTGTGTTTGCATTAACACCAAAGAGGAACAAACAGAATTTTCTGATTTTTTATGTGGGTAGGTCCTGACCAAAGGTAGAGGTGATTTAATTTCGATAAAGATCCCTATTATGTTATGGGTACAAAAATCTTGAAAGGACCCATTTTCAGTGTATTTACAATGGCTTTGGCTTTCTGGTTGACACTACTAAAAATTAATGACCAGCTTTTTAGTTGTATTTGGGGTACGGCCAGGCCAAAAGAAGAAGGGATTACATTTCTGGAAAGATCCGGGTCATATTCTGGATATAAAAGAGTTCCAAAGTTTTGGAAACCTGCCCTGGTGTGGAGGGCTGTGGTCTGAGAGTCCTTGTTATTTTCAGAGTAGATTTCTTTTTGTCTGAAAACAAATCTGAACCAAACACATTTGTACACATTTTGCTTGGTCAAGGGCCACGCTCAATCGTTCATGCTGTGTTTCCAAAAGGGGGCTATTTGGGCATCTGAACAAAATAGTGGGACAGGGGTTTTATATGGTATACAAGGCCAGGAGTGGGGCCAATGTTCTGAACAATACAGTGAGACACTGGTTTCATACGACATACAAGACCATGAGTGGGGCCAATATTTAGAATATACAGCAGAACTTCGGCCACTGATCTGTAATAATTTTGCAGTTTGTTGATTTGGGATTATAATTTTTTCCACTTCTTCTGTCAAAGTCGACCTTTGTAACCAAGAAAAAACTGCCAGTACTCACTTATTACTGACCAATTGGATTGAGTCTTGTGAAATTGCTGACCAATCAGCAAAAAAGTTGAATCGGTACCGGTAAATCCAAAGAGTAATACCTTGTGGACAGTGTTTTTTTCACTCAGTAAATATAAACAGCTTTGTTGGTCGAATTAAGACCAACTTCAATGTATTTTCTTTCAACCAGCATTTTTCTGATGTCAAATGTTCAAAGCTCAACCGCAGGAGGATAAAGAGCATTCACTCAATTGTCTGTCATATATGAGTCCAAAGTAAATACCCCAACATATACATGGCAAGTGTCACATATTTAATAACCATATGGAATCTGTAAACTTCTGTAAATGTGAGGGTTTATAGAATCTGTAAACTTCTGTAAATGTGAGGGTTTATAAAGAACTTCACCTTGTTAAGATGATGATATAGAACACATCAGTAACCATTCGGGATTGTTTTTTCTCTTGTAGATAACATTTACAAATAGGCTAAAAATGAAATTTAAAAAGACCCTTCATATCTTGGCAGTAAACATAGAAGAACGAGCCTCTCCTGAAATATCTCCCCTCTCCCCTCTCACTCCTCCAGTGCATATATTTATCCACAGCTCATGAGAGATATTTCAAACATTTGAAAAAAACGGTCCCAAAAGCAAAATGTTTACTGAGTTGTGTTGAATACCTGTCCAAATACAAATACAATTCCAAAGCAAGGCATCCTAGCCCAATAGTACGGAGCCCAGGAAGGGACATAGAACTGTTTTTCTTTCATTTTTTTATCTCTTTTCCATGAGATAGTGAGTCATTCCCACAAGATAGAAAGTCGTTACCACAAGATAGAAAGTCGTTCCCACAAGTTAGAAAGTCGTTACCACAAGATACTAAGTTGTTCCCACAAGTTAGAAAGTTGTTACCACAAGATACTAGCTTGTTCCCACAAGTTAGCAAAGTCATTACCACAAGATACGAAGTTGTTCCCACAAGTAAGAAGGTCGTTACCACAAGATAGAAAGTAGTTCCCACAAGTTAGGAAGTCATTCCCACAAGTTAGGAAGCCATTCTCACCAGTTATAATGTCGTTACCACAAGATACTAAGTCGTTCCCACAATATACTATGTCGTTCCCACAAGTTAGCAAGTCATTACCACGAGATACTAACTTGTTCCCACAAGTTAGAAAGTCGTTAAAACAAGATAGAAAGTCATTCCCACAAGTTAGAAAGTCGTTATCACAAGATACTAACTCGTTCCCACAAGTTAGCAAGTCGTTACCACGAGATACAAACTTGTTCCCACAAGTTAGAAAGTCGCTAAAACAAGATAGAAAGTCATTCCCACAAGTTAGAAAGTCGTTATCACAAGATACTAACTCATTCCCACAAGTTAGCAAATCATTACCACAAAATAGCAAGTCATTACCACAAGATAGAAAGTCATTGCCACGTGTTTTACTAAGTCATGCTTTGATGCCAATATACAGGCAATTTCTTTGTCTCTGATACCTAACTTATATAGAGGCCACCCATCTACTGGTATACCATTCAAGTTTTCATATGCCTGTAGGCTTTAGTGACCTTCAGAGATTGCATGTTTCCCATTACCTTACATGTCCAACTTTTATACCATTATGGCTATCGTTTTAGCAATTTTAACGGTTATTCTTCTTAGTTACCTACCTAGTAACATTTAGAGGTCACCTACTTACTGTTACAGGTATATTGCATTACTGTTTTATAACACTTTCCTTCGTCTTTCTAAGATATTTTGGGGCCATGGTGGCAGAGTGGTAACACTCTCGCCTCCCACCTCTGAGGCCGGGGTTCGATCCCCGTCACGGCCTCAAGTGGGAAAGCTGGTAGTTGCTTGCCGTTGGTCGGCAGTTTACAGTACAGAACCCTAACAAACTATATGTACTGGTTTCCTCTGCCCTTCCAACTACCCGTCGTGATATGACCTGTACAGTGTTGAAAGTGACGTAAAACCCCAAATAAATAAATAAATAAATTCTAAGATATTTTAGTATGTTACATTAGATTTGGTTCTTTTTGGCACAGCATACCTTGCAGGATCTCCATCGGATTCTCATATAAGCTGTACCTGAACACAGCAAAACAACTCGTGTTCATTTTTTATGTGTTCTTTGAGTATATTGCTCATGTATCTCTGATATCAGTGTGCAGGGCTCTGCTCCACACTGTTATGATATATCCTTGTTTGGATTAAAGGGTGGAGAGCATTGGCAATGAATAACCACTAAAACATTATGGCTTCACAAAATACCCAAATGATTGATAAAAAGGATAAAAACCATACCTGATTTCATGACTGCTAACTTGGATTCTGTTCAGATTTGTTCATGGCCACGATTCATGTTAGTAAAAGATACAGACAATGAGAGACCTTCGTCTAAACTGTCACCATTTACTGTAAACAAGTCCATTGTTGCTGTTTTAGGGTCTGATCCCAAAAAGAAAATGTTTTAGTTGAAGTTGACATGGAAACTCAAAGCAACAAACTAATGAAAACAACCAAACTGTGCTCGACTGTGGACAATGTTATCCCCATCATTGTATCACCACACTACAGCCTGAAAGGAGTCAAAGGGGTCATTAGATGCCCGGATATAAAAGACTGTTCTGATGAGGAAATATTAGAAGGACTAAAAGATGAAGTCATCAAACTAGACAGGATTTTGGTATTTAGAGATGGACAAAGAAAACCAACAGTGACTTTTATATTGACATTTCAAAGCCAGACCTTACCAAAATACATCAGGGTGGGTTACTCCAGGGTGGTTGTGTCACAATTCATCCCTAATCCTGTCAGATGCTATAAGTGTCAGAAGTTTGGTCACACTAAATTCAACTGCAGAAAGAATGATGTTTGCAATCAATGTGGGCAAAAAGATCATACAGCCAGACTCTTAAGAATGCAAAAATGATGCAAAATGTGTCAATTGCCAAGGAAACCATGCATCAAACGAATAAAAGGAATTCAAAAAATAAAGGCAGAAAGGGGGATTTCATACACAGAAGCCAAGAGACAAATGGATATATTTATTCCAGTGAAAACAACCTATGTCCAAGCGGCTGCAGCCACCAAACCCACAGTAAAACAGTGACTGTAGAAACACAAACAAAAATAACTTGGCCAGATGGTTTGAAACAACCAAAAAGTATGCATTTGAAAAATAACTAAAGTGATGAAAACCAGTTTATCGAGTCAGACAAGTGCATCTCAAAATGACCCTACTAAATTCAAAATTATCCAAAGCAACTTATATATGACCAACAACATAAGTGATCTAATGAACTTATTAAAGTCAAAGATGGGGTTTTATGTCCCTTTCAACAGCCAGGGTGATATTGAAAAGGTCCTCAGCATTACCACTTGTTGGACTCGAACTCACAGAGGTGACAGCCTATGACTAGATGCCAAACTTGCTAACCACTAAGCCACCAAGGACCGCTCTAATGACCCTATTAAACAATACAACAAACATGATGCTTTGAGTGATAGTGACAGTGAAGTGAGTTTTGATGAATCCCCAATCACAAATTCACAATGGCGGAGTGGAAATAGAAGTGAAAATAATGGAGCTAAACAAAAATAAAAGTATACTACACTGGAACTGTTGTGGCTTTAGACCAAACTTTGAAGAAGAAGATACAGATAATGTAAATATTCGAGGATTTAACCATTATTTTATTTTAAAAAGGCATGTCAAAAGTACATGGGAGAGCCACTGGTGGCTGCTCCATATTTGTTAAGAAAGGTACTTAAGTTAGATACAGAGCTGCAGGCAGTTGCTGTAAAAGTATCTCTGCATAAAACTATAACTGTATGTATTGTGTATATTCCACCATATTTTAATATTGCACCAAGCGATCTTGGTAACCTAGTCAACCAGTTACCTGCACCTTTTCTATTTATTGGAGAGTTTTATGCACATAGTAATTTATGGGGTTGTTCCTCATGTAATAGTTTAGGAAATAAAGTTGAGCACCTTCTTGAATCCTCCAATATTTGTTTACTTAATGATAAGTTACCAACCTACTTTCATCCTGTAACTGATTCATTCACCTCAATAGATTTGTCATTATACTCCCCTTTAGTTCTTGTTCAGTTATTTGACTTTACACGGCAGGTCCATTCTGATCAGTGTGGTAGTGACCATTTCGCATTTTAATTGATATAGTTAAGAGCATGCCATAGGACAATGCTTCTCATTGGAATCTTAAAAAATAACGATTGGCTAGAATTCAAACTTCAGTGTTCTCTAGATATCAATAGGCACAATTTTACCGATATAGCAGAAAAGTTTCCTGCAGTTTTAAATAAATTCAATGACATAACAACAAAATGTGTTCTAGCGTTCGTTTAGGTTCGAGATATGCTGATCTACATTAGAAAGAGATGGCTGTCCCTCAAGGCAGCATCCTCTCTGTTACTTTATTTATTTTAAAGATTAATAGCATTGCTGATATTATTCTATCTGCCTTTGAAAAGTCTCTTTTTGTTGATGTTTTCTCTGTAGGTTGTTCTTCTTGAAATATGGCTTAAAAAGAAATGCAACTTCAGTTGTGTCTCAACAAAGTTGAAATATGGGCTGATGAAAAGGGTTTTAATTTTTCTAAAACCAAAACTGTTTGCATGCATTTCTGCAATAAAAGAAAACTTCATACAGACCCTACATTAACAATATACAATTCACAAATTCCTGTAGTTAAACAAACTGAATTCCTTGGTGTTATCTTTGATTATAAACCTAATTTTATAGGACACATTGATTATGTTAGTCAAAAAGTTTAAAACCCATGAACTTGCTAAAAGTGGTTTCTAAAATAGATTGGGGAGCAGATATAAGTGTTTTAATGAGACTTTATTATTCATTTGTTCATTTTAGAATGAAAATGGGTTGTGCTGTTTTTAGTTCTGCTTGTAAGTTATATCTTTAATAATTGGAACCCATTCAAAATCAGGGCTTAAGAATATGCCTAGGAGCTTTCAGGACTTCTCCAATGCAAGCTTGCAAATGAACCACCCTAGTATTTAAGGTTTGATAATCTATGTCTTCAGAAATGCTTTGAAATTGAGAAGTAATACTGACATTCCAGCTTATGATGTTGTTTTTAACCCCAAGTTTTATGATCTTTATGATAAGAAGCCTTCTGCAATAAGATCCTCTGCATCTTCATATTCAGACTGTGTCATTGCCAGAAGACCCACCCTGGACTATGCAGAAACCTCATACAGACTTGCACCTTACACACCAAAAGAAACATCTTGGTGATGATTGCCTTTTTCAAAGTCTATGTGCTCGGTTGAAAAGTTGTTATTCTGACCGTAAGGCTATACCAATTGGTTGATTTATTTTATTTATTTATTTGGGGTTTTTACGTCACTTTCAACACTACACAGGTCATATCACGACAGGTAGTTGGAAGGGCAGAGGAAACCAGTACATACAGTTCGCTAGGGTTGTGTACTGTAAACTGCCGATCAATGGCAAGCAACTACCAGCTTTCCCACTTAAGGCCGTCACGGGGATCAAACCCCGGCCTCAGAGGTGGGAGGCGAGAGTGTTACCACTCTGCCACCGTGGTCCCCCTACCAATTGGTTGAACATAAATAATTTAAAAAACATAAAACAGAAACATAAATAATTTAAAAGACTTACTTTATGGAAATATGAAATTATATGTGATTGTTTAAAAGAATGTTGGTTATTTGGTAAATTTTGGAAGCATAATTTATTTCGTATTGTCTTAATTTATGTTAATTTATTGCGGGTTTTCCGGTTTTCTTGTTTTGTATGTGATATGTATAGATCTAGTTAGTGTAGTCAAGCTGTATTTGTATTGCATTATCCTATATTTTATATTTTTTGATTTTCTATGTTATTTTTACTTTCCTTATCTAGTCAGGTGGCTTTGGTCTTTGAACCAGTAAAGTGTATTGTTTTTATATCTCGATTTTTTTTGTCCAGTTATCCTGTTTTACTTGTATTTCTTAATGTTGTATATATTTTAGCCAAGGTAATAATTTTTTAATGGTGCTATATACGACCAAGGTGTTCAAGCACCTGCAAAAGTTACTTAGTTACTTGCTTTTACGTGTAAAGTAATTGATTTTGACGAAATTAATGATAGCACAATGAACAAATGATTCAATTTTGGTAATGATCAGGATCTGCTAATGCAGTGATACTGGACTATCATGGATTGGTGTCTGTAGCACAGTTCTCAGTTGGTTCAGAAAAAGGCTTAATCCTATATCTTTGCAAAAGCATTTTTTTTGTTCCATTAGCGTCTATGCAGAAATGGCAGTGAAATCTAAAGTTAGAGAATTTTTAAAGAATTTTTGTATGAAAGCCTGTTCATACTGTTCTGTGAAGTTGCCTCAAAACATATTAAATTTTCAGTGCAAGACTTTGTCCTTATTGCTCTGTAAATGGACCTCGTATGTGCAATGCATGCTCAACAATGAGCCGCCTCGCAAAGCAATCCCACCCCAGCCCCCAGTGTACATTCTAGTTTAGCATATGAGAACTCATGAGAGGTCTTTCAAACATTGTGCAAAAAGTTGTCACTTCTATAAACAAGCCAAGATGAGTCTAGTATTTCTCATACGTACGTAACTCATATATATGGGGCCAGCACAGAGCAGTGTGATCCAGGTATTAACTGCCCCAGTTGTACCAATTATGTCACTTTTGCTATTATAATTCTTATTGGACTTTTGTTGCACATAATCTCCCTTTAAGATTAGGGAATTTTAAAGTGCAACAGCAGAAGACAGTCAACCAAATTCAGTATCCAGGGACAGAAAAGAGGCTGAGCA
The DNA here is from genome assembly GCA_964017235.1 of Sabellastarte sp. h YS-2021. Taxonomy (NCBI): domain Eukaryota; kingdom Metazoa; phylum Annelida; class Polychaeta; order Sabellida; family Sabellidae; genus Sabellastarte; species Sabellastarte sp. h YS-2021. Next base: position 49,076,273 of record OZ024936.1, on the reverse strand, counting down.
CCACAGATAAGGCCAGGTATGATAAAGACTAAGGCGGGTATTCCTTGGTGTACAGGTAGGTTTTAAGCTGCTTTCTGAAAGAGGTTAAGGAGGGTGATGCACAAATTTGTATGGGCGTGGCAGTAACAAAAAACAAAAACATTTGCACTATTTTAACAATATGAAGTCACAGCGTAAAGGTCTGTAGAAGACCGATGCTGCTGGTAAATGATTTGATATAACAGGTGGAACTTGCAACTTTGCCTATAAGCACCATGGGCAAGAGGTTTCGTGAGTCAAGAGGTTTCTATGTCTTGGTTTCCTCTGCTGTTAATTAAGAGTATCCACTGTGTATTTTACCCTGTATTATTTAATTTATTTATTATTTCATTGTTTAACAATTTTCTTATTATTGTTATACACAAATACATGAAATGGTCATTCAAAACAACAATGAAACAAAACACAAAATTGACAGTAAAATGTGAAAAACGTAACTTCCTTTAATCTACACATTGAATGCAATACAAGTTGATACCTGATTTTCACTGTGAAGACCTTCCAACCTTTATCAAAACACCAACTAACAAAGCCCAGTTAAAATGGCCATGATTAAATTATTTGTTGACTGATTCCCAACATGTTTTGCCATTTTAATCAGGTTACAGTAGTTTCTTAACCCAGCATATTATAATAGATCGTTTTGGTCTTCATAGGCCTTAAGACTAAAGTGATTTGATGACGTTGTCAGTTACTCAGAATGTGTTTAATATCTGGCGAGGGGCGGGGGCTTAAAACTAACATAGAACATGAGATTTAGACAGAAATTATTCTGGAGTTGTTTAGTAAAGGTTAATCTGCATTGCTGTCAAATTATCTATAGATTGGATAATGTTTGTTTGTTGGGAGAAAGTGTCCTTTGTTTCACTTTTTTGTTGTTTTTAGAAATGCAAAAGGAAAGCAGAGCAATATATATATATATCTTCCATGGTCTAATGGCAATATTAGTAGGCAGATTGATTTGCTCATCACAGAATTTACTGGACTACAAACTTGGAAGACATACAATGAAATCGGCAATTAATTTGGCAATTCAAAAGCACTGCTACACTGCTACATTGCTAATACTTTGTGAGAGGAAATTAAAACTAATCAGTGCAATCTTCCCGCGCTGCAAAAACACTCAATCCAGCTATAGCTATTGTCAAATCAAACTACTTTTTGTACATCAAGTTCATGTCTACCATTAGCATCATGGTTGTTAGTTTTTACCCTTTGTAGTTTGACAAACCATATGCCATTCAATCAATTTAATCCAGATCTCAATCCTCTCACAAAGTCCCGAAGCTTCAAGCTATCGGAATGTACCATTTTGAACTCTTCCACAAGAATATTCACAGTTAGTACTGATAGGAGGGCACCATCCACTTGTTGATTTGCAAAGTTGTCCACATACTGTTCCAGGTTTAAAAGTCGTAAACATTGAGACACATCAGTCATCGACAGTGAATCCAGATTTTTTGGAACTTGTGCCAGATCTGTTAAGCTTGACTGAGTAACATCAGAATCTGAATCATCTGAAGTATCTTCTGATGTGTCAGTTAGTGGTGTTACATATTGATCCACTTGGCTATTGGTAGTTACTGATACATATTCACCCCGTGTGGTGCTGAGCATGTTTTTCGCATCTCTTTCCACTTCTGCAGGACGGCGGTTCCTCAGATCAAATTTTGGTTTGGGTTCTTTAGTTTGGCTGTATAAGCTATGCAAGGAGGTTTTAACTGATGCTCCTGGAGTATCTTGCGATCGTGGTGGAAGCCTGGTCCTTTGACTACATTGCTTCATATCTATGTAGGGACTCTTTTCAGATGATGTTGATATGTTCTGTGGTACAGGTACGGGTTTCCGAAGTTCCCTGAAGTCCTGTCGGTCTGTGACATGGCTAGTAGGTGGTGGAAACTAAAATAAACAGAACACCACATGTCACATAACTGACAAAAAGTAAGAGTAACAAGAGTCACAACAAATATGAACACTACATTAAAAAAATTGGTTAAAAATCAAGCATTTCCTTGCTTGTGTTGTGGCATCTCAAAGCAGAAAGCTTTATTAGACATACTTAAGACTTGGACATACCAGATACATAGTGGCTCAGATGACCACTTAAAATGACAGTAGTCCTTTATCATCAGGTCCTATCCTCAGTGGGAGGCTAAAGAACCTCAAGTACGTTGATAAATGGTCATTCTTGAGCCTCTGTCCTTCAGTTAGAGGAATGTCAGTTACTTGAGATTTTGGACTGCAGTTGTGCATTCGGATGGATTAAATAGCTCTTTGAGTCCAGTGGTATATCTATATATTGTGAGTATAAATATACAATAGAAAAAAAAAGATTCTATAAGATGCAATATGATACACTCAGACATGGGGTTCCACCACACAAAATAAAATAATGATGAGATTTACAAAGTTGGGCCAGAAATAAGGAAGTTGTGATTGTTTTAGCTGGAGCTCTTTTCTTTATGCTGATTTGAAGAAATAAATGTTTGAGAATTCTTCACAATAAAGACCGTTTGTTTTTGGCTTGTATGGTCTCATTGTCAGTGTGAAAGGCTTAGGTATGTTATTCCAACTATATTATTGAAGTCCTCTGTGGCCCTCCACAAGTGGCAATCCTGTGGGCCTCTCCTGATATGATCCTAGCTATTCATGCATTACATGTCTGTTGACCAGTATATTTATTTTATTCATTGGAGAATATTGTTATACATAATCTATTGTCAATAATGTGAATAATTAGTACCAATGATCAGGCATATTGTTTGTGTTACATTTTGTACTGCATGAGTATTGTTACTATTTTTATTATTTTAGGGTCCATGGTGGCAGAGTGGTAACACTCTCGCCTCCCACCTCTAAGGCCGGGGTTCGGTTCCCAGCACAGCCTCAAGTGGGAAAGCTGGTAGTTGCTTGCCGTTGGTTGGTAGTTTACAGTACAGAACCCTGATGAACCGTATGTACTGGTTTCCTCTGCACTTCCAACTACCTGTCGTGATATGACCTGTACAGTGTTGAAAGCGACGTAAAACCCCAAATAAATAAACTTTTATTATTTTACATACTTTACTTTGTGGTTCAGTAGATGTATATATAACTTGTGTCATGAATGAATTATGTTTCTAAGATCTTGTTTTCATCAATGAAATGTCAACAATAATGGTATTTGTAATATCTTTGGGATATGGACTGTAAGTTAATCTAGTAAAAGTGACAGATGTATATATAACTTGTGTCACGAATGAATTATGTTTCTAAGATCTTGTTTTCATCGATGAAATGTCAATAATAATGGTATTTGTAATATCTTTGGGATATGGACTGTAAGTTAATCTAGTAAAAGTGACAGAAAACCAAAACCTTGACCTATGATCTACGATCACGACGACTAACCTCTGTTATTTCATAGTCTTCATCATCATCTGATTCAATAGGCAATGGTGGTAAGTCCTTCTTAGGTCGATGCTTTGTCTTGTCTTTCTTTTTCTTGTGTTTCTTTAGTTTGGGGGGCTTTCGTACCGGTGGTGGCCGAGCTACAGCAACATACCCATCGTCTTCAACCACAGGCTTAACTTGTGGTTTGACTACTGCCATAGGAACAGGCTTTTTCTTTTCTTTATTCTTGAAGAATTTCATGATATTTTCCACACTAATACTCAGGCTCTGTAATACATGTAAGTTGACTATGTACTGGACCAGTTTTGTGAAAGTATAAAACAATAAAATATCATGTGCACAAATTTATAATAACATTAAATGACAACATTTTACATTGTCAAGCAAAATTTTTGAAGTTAAGAATAAAATAAAATGTTAGCTTTGATTTAAAAATAGCATACCAAATAGATACATTCAATGTAACCTAAATGTACACAAAAGAGAGTTAAAATTTTATTAATTCTTTAACATAAGTCTATTCAAACGTCAACATGTAGTATTACTTTGTATCAATAATCTAAATACTAAAGTGATTCAAACTTCACTGGTATTAATATGTAACAATACTATATGAGCCATTTTATTACTGGACCAATAGTACTGGGGTGGACAGTGACATACTCAGAGGTCAAGAAGTCAAAGGTCGACCGAAGTCATGACCTTGAAGCAGGCAAAGTTAAAGAACCTGGGAGAAAAAGGGGAACTATATAAACATCCCCGGTTTTGGTAGACCCGCATCCTAGTACGAGAGTGAGTCCAGTCCAGCCCACTCAGTGGTCATTTTAAATGAAAGCGAGATATAGAAATGATGTTTCCAAAAGATGTTAGAATCTGTATGTGACTCCCTGGTAAATATATCTCTGAAAGGCTACTGACAGAGAAAGTGCGCTGGTGTTTCAAAAAGTTGAGACCTAGAGATCTGCCCAGGTGAGGTGTCAAAGCTGGAATTTTTTAGAGACAAGGGAACAAGCTCTTTTAGAAGAAAGGTCTGACTTTACCTGTTAATTCAATTATTAAGACAAGGGAACAGTGCCTGTCCTTCAGACAACCACAAAGTCGAATCTTTAGATTAAAGTTGAGTTAAAATTAGAATAATAGAGATCAATTTATTGTGTTTAGATAACAATATACATACACCACAAGGGTAACAAGGAGAGAGCTCATTGGTATCCAATAACTGTCAAGATATTTAATAGTGCTTTTGAATAGAATAATGTCATTTACCAACACTGTTGAAATGTGTTTTTATGATAGATTTACAAATGAAAATCCTAACAGAGAACGCAATAACCTTTTCTGAGGGAAAAATTCTAACTAGATTTGCAAAACCCAAATAATTTTATTAAATTAGTCATGTGGTGTCTGCCATCTATGAAACTGTGACTGTCCACATGCTTTCATGTGTAGAGCCACCAGATGAATACTATTTTGTGATCCAAAATAAACTGTATCTCATCATAAAAACATATAGTCCCCATGTATGGCTTTTTCATTATACATTTTGAACAGTGACCTATAAATGAAGATAAATACTGATAATTACATATACCATATATTTTCTCGTTAATGCACCATTACTTTAATACCAAATTTATAACGAGAGTCTCTAATTAATACACCAGACAACACTGTTCCATGCTAACTTTTGATTCACGATGACCCAAAAATATTTGAATCATGTGTTTTAATTTCTGCCTCATTTATGGTAGTAATTGATGCTGAATGCATGGGATTTTAATGACACATGATACATAGTTAGTTAAGATTTCTATGTATACATGACACTCTCAAGATATATAGTTGGCTCAGTTTCTGTTGCATCTATTTGCAGAGTAATCAACACTAGGTAATTCTAACTCTATTAGTATTTCTATAGCATTTAATCTCTATCTAAAGACAGTTAATGGGTTGAAGTATGGATGGACTGGACCCCAGATTCCAAGACACATTAAACAGATTCCGAGGAACATCAAACAAGAAAAATCAGAGATCAACAATTATTAAGGACAGGACATTGCAGGTGAAAAGCTGAAGGTTGTGAAGTAAACTTCAAATTTGTAAAATAAGATTATAGGAGACATGGTGGGTGAGCTATAAATCATAGTTCTCAGTATCAAAAATATGAGTAGATTTCTGATACAAGAGTTAAAGGTAAATTTTTCTTATATTTCTGTATGGTTAACTCACACGAATAACATAATTGACCTTAAATTATTTAATAAAACAGAACTTATAAATATTGTATGTCAGCAAGCCAATAATGTGAAGGCCTTGTTCCAAGATTATATCATAAGTCAAATGTTAGTTTTCCCCATTTCATCATGTATTGTCATAAGGTTGGTACTTGCTTGCCTTGGCATTCATGGGTACATGTTCTACTTCCCTTTCCACATTCAAAGATTACCTATACAATGATGTAAGTGAATTTTAGACCAACACCATTTAAATTAGTACTGAAATTGGACTTAAGTTATCTTAACATGGCTGAAGAAAGACAGATTATGGGGCTGTCTAATGCTTCAAACTGTACCTTGGAAAACGCATTAACTTTGCACAAAACAGAAGACAATTTATATCTTCACATTCACTTGCCACTGCAAAAGTTTTCATTTTGCAACATAACAAAGATTGATTTATTGCCTTGTCTGTTATAAAGTTACATTTGTACTAGAGCTAGGGCCAATACTAGTGTCACTACTTTGGTTCTACTGGTTTACCTCTGACAAATGACATTGTAAAGTTTCTGCTTAATACTACCATGGTTGACATATATGATGGAAACTTTACTTGATATTAACAAAATCTAACTAGAGGATCACATGCAAAAAAAATAATGTTTTTGCACAGCAAAAACAAAGCGTTCCAAAAAGGATATAAAGGTGAGTGCTAAAGTATTAAGAAAATGCTCTGCTTCTAGCCATATACTGTTGTGGCAATCAAAGTTAGCGTAGTCTGCTCTATCTAGCATGGTTTTCAAGATATAAGCATATTTGTGTTTTGCAATTTTTGCAAAAAATTCAAAATGGCCGCCAGTTTTTGGTGAAACAAAATATTTTTTTAAAAATTGCATGGTTCAAAAATTTTGTCGAAATCGCTCTATCTAGCACAGATTTTGAGATATAAGCATTTTTGTGTTTTGCAATTTATGCGAAAAATTCGAAAATTGGAAATTGCTGCCATTTTTGGCCAGACAAAAATTTTTTAAAAACTGGCATAGCGACTCAGAACAGATACTCTGTAGGTCAAAAATTTTGTCAAAATCGCTCTATCTAGCATGGTTTTTGAGATATAAGCATTTTTGTGTTTTGCACAAAAATTCGAAAATTCAAAGTGGCCTCCATTTTTGGCGAGACAAAATTTTTTTGAAAATTAGGATAGCTACTCTGCAGAGATACCCTGTGGGTCAAAAATTTCATTGAAATCCCTCTATCTAGAATGATTGTTGATATATAACCATTTTTGTTTGTTGCAATATTTGCAAAAAATTCGAAAATTCAAAATGGCCGCCATTTTTGGTGAGACATGCATCGCTACCCTGCAGAGATACCCTGTGGATCAAAAATTTCGTCAAAATCGCTCTATGTCGCACGGTTTTTGAGATATAAGCAATTTTGTGGTTTCCTTATTTGGAAAATTCATAATGATTAATTAATCATTAATTACTCGGCCATTTCTTAACCAATCAATGCCAAAATCTAATGATTTCCAGATTTTAATAGAATGAATGTATTTGCCAAGTTTCATGTGAATTAATACAATTTCTTTCAAGTTATCATCCGGACAAGCTTACCCATCGAAAAAACACATTTTCAGTCATGTGACCTCTCTGATTGGTCAAAATGTCACTGCAGCATATTCTAAAAAAATCCTAAGGCTACTGCATACACCTGCCAAATTTGAAAAGAATCTGCCCAACGGTCACAGAGTTATAAGGAAAATAAAATGCAGAGCTCACGGAGCCGGATTTCCTCCTATACTCAAACAACCGTCCCTTGCGGGACGCTTAATCATAAATTATATGTTGCCTACTGTAGTCACTGTTACGTTAGTATTCACCAAAAGTAGAAACATCATGTTAATGTTTCATGACTATTCTCTAGTGTTTTGCAGATGGTAGAATGTTATCTGGGGCCTCCCTGTAATTAAGTGAATTTCCCTGGGTGTCAATATTTCATCAATTACAAGTTTAAAGGACAAGGTGTGACCTATAACAACTAGAAACAATTTAAACTAATTCTGTATATATGTATTACTTTACACATAACACACCCCATGACTTTCAAGTGCAAGCACCAGTGATCCTCAATATTGGTACTCTACATTATTTTTAAAGAGGCTTACATACATTATACACATCTCTGATGTGACTGCAAACAACTGCACACAAAAGTCCAAATATGACCCTGAATATTGCACACAACATTAAGTACAGACCGTGGTTTTCCCTTTGGAATATTTTTACCAGGAGACAGATACAGGCTGTCAAGGACAAAAGACACAAATTTTAAACACACAACAGGTATGAAAAAGTTCATGTTATGTACTATATGTGACTTGTAAAACTGATGAAATACCAATTAAGAGTACATGTGTCACACATACACATTGATACCATTTGCATGTAAACCATTTTCAATTAATTTTCTGACTTTGTATTCATGACAAAGGCCACTTTTCTGAACTTTTATTTGTGCAAAAACTTGCACCAACATAACTAAAATTGCCACTACCAAATATGTAAATGGTGTTTCTACCAGTGTTTTGAATAACCACCAACACAAGCATAAAAGACTGTTTATTGAATAATGTCTCTTGAACCTATTAGTATGTCTGGAAGACATGTCTGAAAGTCATGTGTTGAAGAACCAGACATTTATATTGGGGAAAATTACTCCACTGCGCACCAGAAGACAAAGAAAAAGACAAAAGATTTTCTACATCCTGGTACTTTGCAGGAAGATAGACAAAGGCTAGACAGTGTATTCATTTCATAAACTGCACATTAAGGAAAATATTAAACCAAAAATAAAATGACAGAGTATATACAGTACCTCTTATATTTAATATATGTGTGTAGATATTGCATATATCTTTAGCTTTTAGAGGATAAAATGTCATTTTTTAGAATAGAATAGAATAGAATAGAAACATTTATATAGCGCAAAATTGATGCAACATCCTCTAATGCGCTTGAAATCAAAAAGGGAAAGTCGAGGGACGTTCGAGGTCATGATCCAAGGTTAGCGCCCGCCAGGGAGATGTACTATGGTGGAGGATATGCTAATCTAAACAAGTAGGTCTTTAGCTGGCTACGGAAACCTGTTATTGTTTGTTGTGATCGTACTGATTGTGGGAGTCTGTTCCATTCTATGGGGGAAGCCACTACAAAACCTCTCTTACCGATGGCCTTTTTGTGAGAGGCTGAGGAAAGAGAAAGACGATTTCCACGTGTTAGACAACTGGTTTTGATCAAGGATGATAGGTATATGGGTTGAGAGAAATTTATAGCCTTGAAAGTAATTAGATTGTACTTAAACAATATACGGTAAGTGATAGGAAGCCAGTGTAGTTTTTGAAGAAAAGGAGTGACATGGCTAGTTCTATCAAGTCTAAAAACAATTCTACAAAGGGCATTTTGTATCTTTTGGAGTTTAGCAACATTGTACTTACTGATGCCATAAAGTAGGGAATTGCAGTAGTCAAGTCGACTACTGATCATTGAGTTTGCAAGCAAGGCTGCAGTTTCCACACTGAGGAATTTACGAATACGTCTTAGGTCCTTAAGGTGGTAGTAGCAGGCTCGACACATATTAGTTATGTGGTTGGAAAAGGTGTTTCCAGAGTCAAAAATTACACCCAGGTTCTTGACTGTATCAGTAGGGGAAATAGAATTTCCGAGAAGTTGAGTAGGGAATTTATTAATGAGGGACTCTCTGGCTTGTCTATCACCTATTATAATAAATTCAGTTTTCTCGGGATTGAGTTTCAATTTCACGCCAGCCATCCAGTTTTGGATACATGTGAGACACTCTGTAAGCTCAGCGAAATTGGAATCAAAATTTCGAAAAAATTTTAAATAACAATAAGAACCCAGTACATAACTTGAATCCAAGATACGAATAATAAATATTCATGAAAAAAATAAATTTAAGACAAACAGAGAAATCACTAAAAGTTTTTACATTGAATTTCTGAAGAAAACGTTTAAAGCAATATGTTTAAATGACATTACTGGTGATATGACCCATTCCATTGGAAAAAAAGTTCAAATGATGAGTTGGTAAGTCCTGTAAGAGTCCTGTTTAAGGCTGTGGTAGTTTGGAATCCAATTTATAATTTCATAGAGGGGTCCTTCCCATTTTGATGCAATGTTGGTATCTAGCTAATAGCCATGGGTGGTGTCCCTGTTACATGATATTACATTCGTTCCAATATGGTCCAATTGAGAGAAGCCCCTAACTCGCCTATGACTTTAGCTGTAAGTATTTTTAAGGGGAAGGATGAAACAAAGAACGTACAATTGTTTAATCCGAACACCGTGTTCTAACTCACTCACGACCTATGCCCTGTTCGGTCCATGCATTATGGACCCCTATGTACCAATAACTAGCTTAAGGTGCAAGGTGTCTTGAGGTACATCATACTTTAAAATCACAATAGGACAAAGACGTAAAATACTATAATTCATGTGGTGACACATATTTTATAAACATATACAGCAGACAATATCATACATCACATAGTGTAATGAACGCATTAGCTTCGCACAACTTAACAACATGTAAAATCAAACATCATGAGCAACTGTAATAGCTATAACATGACAATCAGAATGACAGTGAAATAGCACGAGCAATGTAATTATTGTGTCTACATGTAGTGGTAATAACATAAAATTTTCATGCTATGGTTGGTGTGTGCCATTCAAACAGAGATGCTATGGAAGAAATCCACTCGCCAATAGGTGTGTAAATGTCAGATAAGAATAAATACAAGTGTTATATATGAACGCAATGCAAGTACCTTCCTCAGAGTACCAGATTTGGCTGGTGTGGCCTCATCCAATGGTTCTGCCTTTTCATACAGATGATCTTCATCATCTATGTCTGCAGCATCAAGTTGAAAAGCTGTGGAGAGACTCGTTGAACAGCTCCATTTGGGAGGAGGAGCAGGCAGTTTTCTCGCACCCGGGGTTCTGTCACATTTAATATAAACCTAAGGAGATTCATTTTCTAAATGTGTGATACATATACAAATAGTTGATACAAATACAGAGCAATATTAGTGAATGGTAGCTTTAGCGTTAAAAGCTTTAACGGGGGCCACGGTGGCAGAGTGGTAACACTCTCGCTTCCCACCTCTGAGGCCGGGGTTCGATTCCCGGCACAGCCTCAAGTGGGACAGCTGGTAGTTGCTTGCCATTGGTCAGCAGTTTACAGTACAGAACCCTGATGAACTGTATGTACTGGTTTCCTCTGCCCTTCCAACTACCTGATGTGATATGACCTGTACAGTGTTGAAAGCGACGTAAAACCCCAAATAAATAAATAAATTAAAGCTTTAACGGAGGTGGGTGTGGCATTGATGGTAACGTACTTGTCTTTACTGATACTGATGGGTTTATCACTGTAGCATCTCGACCAATATGCACTTATTTATTCCATCCATATGACTAACACACCATGGGATGAATTTTGCAATGTGAAGAAAGTGGCATTAACCCAAATCAATTAATTAATGAATCAACCAACCGATGAATCAATTATAAGAATTACAACCTCAAAGCAATTCCTCCTAAGTATTATTTACACAAAGTATGGTTTACCAGGTCACACTGTTTTGTGCTGACCTCACGAGTTACATACGAGTGCAAAATATTTAGCTTGTTAGGGTTCATTTGTGGCTTAATGTGCTTTGTGTTTTAGTAGTATCCCCTCGTCATAATCAGTTGGGATTTGTATTTGATAGGGCGCATTCACCACAACGCGGACAGCTTTTCCAGTATTGTATCAGATTTTTAGCCTCACAAGCCTTCACACGCTAAAATAAAATGAACACATCAGAGGGATAGGGGAGGGGGTTGGGATGGTGGGATATATATGGGGCAGCTCATTTTTACATATGCGAGGTCCATTTCAAGGGCAGCTTTACATTTTAATTAAGTATAGTTAATTTGTATATGGTAGACTAAGTTATAAAATGAACCTATTAGTCAGCAAGGGTAGATTTGTACACAGAACACTTAATTATAGCATGAACCAACCAGTTAGTAATAGTTGACTGTACATGGAGCACTAAGCTGTGAAATTAATCTGTTAGTAAAGATTGATTTGCACTTAGAACACCAAGTTAATAAATAAACCTAACAATTACAAATAGTTGATTTGTACGTGAATGCTTAATTATAAAATGAACCAATCAGTTAGTAATAATTGATTTATACATGTCACCCTAAGAAAAAAACTAACTTTCTAGTAGTTATAGTTGCATGGAACATTAACCTGTAAAATAAATCTATCAGCTTAGACTGATTTGTACATGAACATGTAAATTGGACCTATCAGTTAACAATAGTTGACCATTACTTGAACACTTAGGTTACAATATGAACCCATCAGTCATCTTACGTTGGGGTACTGAGGCTCCGCTGTGGTCTGGGTGGCAATACTGGGACATGCTTTTCATATATTTTACTTGCTGTCATCACAGTATCACAACTGGATTCTTCAGAATCAACGGAAGCTTGTTTCTTCAGGCTGTCATATTGAACATGCTTCCGAATCTGGAAAAATATATCAGAAAAACGGAACCAATAAATGATATAAAGTTAGTGGACATGACATAAAACACTAAATCAACAATTGCAAAAATTCTAGACACCATTTACCTGTTTACACTTCATGTAATCGCTCGGTTTCATGTAGTCATAGTCTCTTGTTTTCAGTTTCTTAATGCTTCCCTCGTAAAGCATGATTTCTGAAACAGCAAAACAAATTGCTTTTCATAATGCCATCCACAGGACACCCCTAATGCATGCAAGCTAATGCCGAAATCACGGTACAGCAGATATTGCCAATATTTTGGAAAAGAAAACAACACTTCATTTCTCCGCATCACAAAACATTTGTCAGTAAATTTTATATACTGTGGCATTCCCTGTTTACCCTGGCCATTCGCAATTGAATTTGAAAAGTTCAAAATTTCCACACATCATAGGCTTAATGAAGGTCACCTCCCAGAACCGGCCATAACTGAAAGGGGTCCTATCACTTCTGAAGACTTTCCTCTTTATTTTGCCTATTTCTGTATCTTAAAGGAAGTTAAATGATTGCAATAATGTTTTATGTGCATATTTACTGCACCGTTGCTGTGCTAAAACTATGTGAAACCTTGAGTAATGTCTTCCTCCATTTGTGTTGCCAGATATTTGAAGCTGGGTTTCACAGGCAATAAAACATTCTGCCTCTAGTTTTCCTGCTGTCTGTAACCACTGAAAATACCGCCTGCACTGTGATTAAAGCACTAGATTTTTAATGGTTACATCTTCAATATACCACTTTGCATACGACTTCTAGTAACTCTCAGCAATTCCTCTCCAAAAAAGGTACGTTAAATATCAATTTTGAAAGAACCAATTTGTCGGTTATTGATAAAAAAAAATCAAATGAAATGCAATATGGCAGTGCTTTCTTTTTAAAAAAATACAGCACAAGAGCACAGGGGGTGGGGGTGGGGTGTAGACTTAATTACAGAACCATTCTGTAAATGTGAGATTTCTCTTGATTAACAAAGGAATTGTTTTTTTTTCAATTTACAGGTATGAGTAGACACTCCCTCAATGTGGATTTTCTGATGATTTACCAATCATATTACTGATGATTAACCTGTTTTTGCTACCATTCTGTCAATGTGGCATTTCATTTGATTTACCAGATAATTTTTTGTTTTATTTACCTGTTTTAATAGACACCCTCTCATTGTGGAATTTCTGGGAGACACTGTGCATTCCCTGCAAGACAGCTTGGAAGTCTTCATCTGTGCCCCGAACCAATCCTTCAGCTAACACTAGCGGAATGTCAACGTATGCAGGTATTACTACACTTGTCTTGTGTAAGTGGTCTGGAAGTAGAACACAGTATCAGAACTAGAACACATTAATGGTTAACAAGTTTGACATGTTGAATTATTAGCGCAAAAATAGTGCAAACCTGAAAAATTGTCTCTTAATTGATTCACACTAGTCTAGCTCATTGCTATAAAAAAAAGTAAAAGAAATGAATGGTGAAAAATATTCTACTGTAACAGCATTTTCAACAGGAGGATTTATCGGTCAATTTCACCAGTTATCAATTTAGACTTACTGACAAAATAAAAAAAACAATAACAGTTAACCAATTAATCAGTTTTGGTAACAAACATCTTACTAGCATACTCCACCATATTGCCCACCAGTCCCCTCTCACAATATTCAGCCACATAGGTCAGCTTGCCCAGCTGTTTACTTATTACTTGTTGCTCAATCCCGCTCCCGAAGTTCACCTGCCCATCATTCTCTGCGACTATGACGTCACCCTTTTCAAGTTTGGCGGCAAGGCTAGCCAACGACTGAGCTTCTCCTTCTGATAATACAAAGCATATGATTGGTTGAAAATGTCAACCGACATGATCCAGTTTCTTCTTCAAAAGGCTTTCAGGCCTAAAGATACAGAATAAGTTGTGTGTGGCGGGGGTATATCGTTGATCATATTGAAACAAATGTTGTTTTTTCATTGCTTTCAATACCTAATGCCCCTGTTCCACCACAAGAGTAAGACTCAGGATTAAGAGTTTTTTGGGATCGGATTCAGAGTCCTGGACAGTCTGTTGGATTCTGTTTGGATATGTTGTGATCTGTATGAAAATCAAACATGTTTGATATTTTTTCACGATTGTAACCGATCCACTTTGGCCCCTACCCACAAATCCCCAAGTCTCAGACTTCCTTAGGCCTCCTCAGATCCAAATTTACACAATCCTGTGTTGTCTGAGGCGACCTGTGACTCTTAAGCCCAGGACTCGTAGTCTCAGGGGGCCTGGACTTAGTCTGTTTTTAGTACCAGGAGGCCTGAGAAACCTCAGACCAGTGGGTATATCCCCAACAGGATCGGGGTTGAAACCGGTCACAAACGTGGCTTAATCGCCTCATAGTTGGGGAATGATCATGACTTGTCTGAGGAAGTCTGAGGCTTCCTGAGGATGATATTGGCTTGATCCCAGACCTGGAACAGGATTCCATATCCCCGCCATTATTCATGTTTTTTTCACTGATTCTTAAGGATTAAAGGTCCCAGGACAAATTGGGTCTTAATGCTTTGGTGGGACACGGGCATTAGCCATTAAAGTCTGGCAGTTCCTCAGTGAGTGCACCTTGCCTGTTGTTATGAACTATATTGAAATCTAAAACAGCAAAGACAAGGACTTTTAGCAGCTCTGTTCAACATGAAGTTTTCAAAGAAATTTTGTATTGAGGGTAGTGATAAACAAAATAAAATCATAGATTGAGTTAACAGATGAACTAATTACCAGTGAAATGGACCATAGATGGTCGGCACTAATTATACAGGTTGTAGCGGCTGCAGAGACCAACTGGTCAGTAAATTTGCCTTTTAATATCTCTGTGGTGTTTGGTTCTAGAACTTCTCATTGCACTAAGTATGATGTAATACTAGCAAGCCTGGTGTGACATTAGAAGGTAAAAGGGAATTAAAACCCCACATTTGACCCTCTGTGTGCTGTAGGGTAATAAAATGACTTGCCCTATGTTTGGACTATGATTAGAGCATATAAACTTGCAGACAAAATGTAACCTATTTGCTTAATTACATACAGGTGCTATCATTACTAAATAATAATTTGCACTTGCTATATTTTGAACGAAGTGGCTGGAGTACGGTAAAACATATCTTGAAATGATACATAGCCATATATGCTTAAGTGTGTAGCCCTATTTATAGATAGCATTAAAGTACACAATTAAACAGTCACTGAAAAAAAATCATTAAAATGTCTTGTTAAACAAACATAATACCATAAGACATTTCAGTTCTTTGGACTTCACGAGTCAACATATTTTTTTTGCAATCTTGCCTAGTGTAGAACTAAAGCAAACAAAAGAGTCTGGTATGGCAAATAATGTAAGAACCATAAGAAGTCACAAAAGGGCGCATGAAAATAAAACTTAAATAAAGCTATCAAGAGCTTAGGATATTTTTCCCACTTTTATGTTATAAATCTGAATGATTACTTCTTTCACCAGGCACCGATAATATGTCTTCTTTTGTTGGATAAAGTGTAAACTTTTGAAAGCTGTGTCTTCACTTGTTACGGGTCCAACAGAGGGACACACCCAGAGTTAATTATTTATGTTGTTACCTTAAGCATATGAAAATGGAAAAGTTGGTAGTTGTTTGCCAGTGGCAAATATTCTTCGGTGTAGAATCTTGATGACTTAGATTGTACTCCTTTTTTCCATTCTGGGAGTAGAGCCCACAAAGAGGGGACAGCCTGTAATTACATGCCAAACATTCTAACCTACTTCGCCTGTGAAAACCCATGTTGTTGATGCAAGTAGCTTAGGTATATTGTATGAGTTGCAAAATTTATCAGCATATTGTGTGATATTATGTAGAGATTTGCACGTGCAAACAAGGTGTTTTCAGTATGCTCTCAACATGGCTTCTCTCATGGGTCTCTGTGAGCACTCCAATGTTACATACGGTATATTAACATGCTCTTGGCATTTTGCCAACCCAGAGCACTGACCTGTCTTCCTATAAAAATAGGTTATGCCAGTTTTTTCATATAACAGTTGGGTCTTTGTTTGCAGGGCTTTTTAAATATTCTGATAAAAATCTGCGCGATTTTGAGGGAGATAATGCATAACAACAATGACTGAGATTTACATAGATACTTTGCCAAGTTCTTGTGTTTGTGAATTGTGCATTTGTCATGTGCAAGAGCAAACTTAACTTCCTTTGGAAATTCCCTCATCAATTTTTATTTTTGTCCCTATATAAAATAGGACATTGTGTCTATTTGTATATTCATATAACACTCACTCACTCACTCACCCACTCACTCACTCACTCACTCACTCACTCACTCACTCATTCACTCACTCACTCACTCACTCACTCACTCACTCACTCACTCACTCACTCACTCAACCAATCAACCAATCAATCCATCAATCGATTGGTCAGTCGATCAATCAATCAATCAATCAATCGATCAATCAATCAATCAATCAATCAACCAACTAATCAATCAATCAATCAATCGAAGCAATCAATTAATCGAAGCAATCAATGAATTGCAGTGACTAATATACAATGTAGCAGCTAGTAAAGAGTTTGGTCAAGATTAAGGTCGAGTGTTATTGGTTTAATTACATGTCTATTTTAGTTTGTAGCGTTCACATTTGCCCTGTGTCCCACTATCAATTTAAATATTGTGCATTATCAAGAATTTTCTTTAAATTGCCCCAAAGTTCTGTGTTCCATGGTATTTGGTGTTTCATGATCCATCTTTTCATGGATCACCTACTCACTGATATTCTGCATGCCTGAACCAGTAATAACTCAAAGAAAATGATTGTACCTTTGGCTGGCTGGAAGATTGAGAAGCCCCAGCGGCTAAGTACTAATACACAAGATTGACATGTACCATTAGACTCTCATGCTCTGTAGGTATGGGCCAAAATCGAGCTCATGGCAACTTGTGAGATGCAAAGAAGGCCTTACCTTAGTTACTGAATTTTACGTACAACCCTTAACCATGTGTATGTTATACTGAGGTTGATAAACAAACCTTCTCCATCATCATCTATCAGATGAAACATGAGAGAGTAGTCAGCTGGCATAGAGAGATGATGTCCAGTCTCTCTCCTGAAGATGATCTTACAGGTCTGCAGGATGTGAGTGACCCAGTACACCTAAATATGTATAAATGCAATAACAAAAGCACAACAATTTATATCATTTAAAATGAAAGTCAAAGCTTAGTATTTATGTGAATTTTACCATGGGGTCATACAAACAGCCCATAAATATTTGCAAAAGGTGTTTCCCTTAACTCACAAAGGTCATATGAGAGCCAAGCTATAAACACATGACATAACCACAAAGCCACTAACAAAATGGCTTTTACCAATATGGGAAGTATATCATTGCCAAACGCAGATGATATTGTCCTCGATTGATCTTTCAATGAATCCTGATAAAATGATTATTTAAATAACTTGACATGCAACTATAGAAGAAACTAGAAGAACATTGTGAGTTTCTTTTAACTAGGTGCCTACAGCAAGTATAATTGCTTGTCCTCATAGTTCAAATTCAATGCATGGGAAGAAAACCAATTTATTTCACAACGCAACAGTGATAGCACCTTTTGTCTTATTTATCCAAGTCCGATCTAGGCCTAAGAAGCAAACTACATCTCTGTTTTGGTGGGGTAATAGAATAGTTCAAACTTAGAAAAGGCAGGTTATTATTATTAAAAAGGAACAGGTCGATTTTGGAAAGTCGATAATGGTTCGGTTATACCTCTGCATTCCCCTGGCATCTCCAGCTTATGTCATTCCCGAGGACCTAGAGAGTTTACAAAGTTAATTGAAAAAATATAATTCAAAATCAGATATTCATTCAAGCCTTCAGTTATGGTTCACACCTGTTATATGCTCTGCTATCAGTAATAATATTTGTATATTGTCAAGAATTTACCATATAATTGCCTCCTGGAGTTATGTGTACCATGGATGTCTTTTACCATGGAACACCTTCTGACCATTTTGCATACTTGAAACAATAGTAACGTAATAGAAAAGGATTTCACCTTGGGCTGGCTAGAAGATTGATAGGGTTCTGTGGTTGGTTGGCTCACAAATTTGGTGTTGAATCACTTAGCCACCATCTCTGTAGTTCTGGGCTTAATACCAACTCATGGGAAAAGGAGGATGCCTTTAAGTCTGTCCTGACACAACCTTTACTATGGGAAGAGACGTAAAACCCCAAATAGGATATATTCTTGGATCTTAGAGGATTGCCAAGAAAGATGTTGCTTTGTTTTTGAGACTACTGTTTAAGTGCAGCCCTTATTTATACAGGCATTATGGCAGCTCAGTTTGCAATGTCAGAATATTGGGGTCACAGGAAAATGCCCCAGTTCTGTTTCCAGGAGTTGGCATAAGACTTCCACCAATTTATAGTAAGGGAGCCTGCTGTAATTATGACTTAAGACTATTGTATACATGCCATTATTATGGGTTTTAATATGAGTCTTCTTATCTTTTCATTTATGTGGGGTTTTACGTCGTTTTATCACAACGGGTAGTTGGAAGGGCAGAGAAAACCAGTTCATACAGTTGGTCAAGGTTCTGTACTGTAAACTGCCCACCAATGGCAAGCAACTACCAGCTTTCTCACTCGAGGTAGGGCCGGGAGAGTCTTCAGTAACAGTAGTTTAACTTTTATGTAAAATAAAGATTTACTTAATTTTATTGAAACCGCAAAATACACAAATGTGAAAGGTAAGGGAAATTTGCCTGCTCAGCATTTATTAAAGGTCAAACCGTGTTGCACACGACTGCACATATGTGCAAAGCCCTTTAGGTTTTCAAATAAACACTTACATCACCAGTACTGTAGGAATACTCGTCGCTGGCATCACTGTAGCCTTCTAAAATTTTGACTAGGAGTGGCAATTTTTCACCAAATCTAAAAAAGCAAACGTCCACAAATGTATGTTATATATTATTGCGATCATATATGCTGTTATAATAGATAAATTACAGAAATTAAGTATTTAAAAATTTTATCACGAGAGAAGAAAAAATGTATGCACAATCAAAAAAAAAAAAAAAAAAAAAAATCACAGAAAGTTTGTTCAAATTTTCTCCAATTTCTGAATGACAGAAAAGCTAACTTGCCCCAAGGTCCAATACTTGGAATACGACTTACAAATGCAATGATAAAATCCTTTTAAAAGTTCCAGAGGTGACCCGGATCACCACCCAACAACTGTGTAAGAGAGGATCAGACGATTGAATGCCAAACTTTTGGGGACATAAGGACACTTAGATTTGATATATTGCTCTTAAAATCAGTTCGATCTATATCTATCTATATAAAACTAAAATGATAATGTTCAACTAGTTCTAAGTGGAAAATAAAATGGAGAAATATGCTTATGACATTAGCATGTCAGTTGTATGTATTTACCCTGGCCCCCAAAAGGGCGAGGTTATTGTAAATGGGTCCATTTATTTATCTGCATGCATAACTTGAAAACTATAATACTGAATTGAGTTTATATTTTAAAGATGGGCCTGCACTCGATTCGGTTGTTTTTTTTAAAGGGGGTCTAGATCCAGATAGCAAATCCAGAATTGTGTATGTGACATTTTTCGCAATATCTGCATGCATAACTCAAACACTATTCATTAGAATGGGGTTATAATTTTACACAATGTCGGGACTGCCCCTGACTTGGTCCACCTCAAAGTGTTTTTCAGATCTAGTGCTGGATCAAGCATCCATATTGTTTTACCACCAATCTTGGGGGAGGGTTTGTCAGGTTTAGGACACTGCTTGTTATCTACTTATAAGAGGTTATGTTTTTGGGTGCATTTATTTGCTTGTCTGTTTATCTGTTTGTTTGAGTGTTTGTTTATTTTTTTGTTTATTTTGGGTTTTACGTCGCTTTCAACACTGTACAGGTCATATCACGACGGGTAGTTGGAAGGGCAGAGGAAACCAGTACATAGAGTTCGCTAGGGTTGTGTACTGTAAACTGCCGACCAACGGTTTGTTTGAGTGTGTTAATGATTACCCAAAACTAATGCCACATCTTCATGGCACTTTTATAATGAATAGGAATTTTAGGAAAGATCTGGATAATACTTTGGATACAAAAAACCCAAAATTGCAACATTTCCTATTTTCTGGGGGTTTGTGGATTTGTGCAGATTATTATGGTCTTGCTATACAACTATTTTTTTTTTTTGGGGGGGGGGGGGGGGAGCTCGGTTGTGTAGCAGTCAAGGGTGCTCACCTTCCACCTCTAAGGTCCCCAGTTTGAATCTCGGCCCAGGCTCTAAATGTTGGAAAATTGGTAGTTACTTGCCGATTCCCAGTTGTTTACAGTGCGGAATCTTGACCAACTAGTATGCACTGGTTCCTCCACCTATAAACTACCCATTGCAATATTGCCCTGCCTGTTGAACGTAACGTAAGACCAAAAAAAAAAAAAAAAATCTAAATCCAACTATTAGGGCTAAAACAATAAAAAAACAGTATTTGGGTGAAACTACAATATGATGATAGTCGGCTGCCTTGGCGGAGATATGCTGCACTCTAGGAATGCTTCCTAGTTTTTTAATGATGATAGTTGTAACTTTTTAGTAACACTTTACTGCCTTGCTACCAACTATCGCCGGGTACCAATTATCGCCAGACAGAATTTAAATAGACATAACTTGATAAAAATGACATCCCAAGTTTCACAAATAATGTAAAACTATTTCCAAAGTGAATAAAGCAAATACACAAGAAAAAGCTTTCAAAATATGTGGCCATTACTGAAATATAGACGTTTCATTTACGGGCGGCGATAATTGGTACCCGGCGATAATTGGTAGCAAGGCAGTATTCTTATTCTGTGTGTTTTTGCAGGGGTTGTTTATCCACATACTTGTCCACATACGTAACTTGGTTATTTATAGAGTTGATCACATATGTTATATCAAGAGAATCATGTAATCCACTTGTTTTTCCTTGCAAATGGTTTATGTCAGATTAAATCTCTAGTGTCTGCATGCAAAGGTTTTTACAGGCATGTCAATATAATAATATACTGGTACTTTTGTTCACTGAACGTTAGATAGGATACACAATATCTGAAAAGATTTGTACAATTTTTGGGCCCACGAGGTATTGAATACAGGGTTCCCTTGTATGTTAGAAACCTTTTTAAAAAGGGACATAAAACGGCGCGACTGTAGAATCCCCCCTGACGGAAGATGAAAGATTGTAATTAGTATTTAAATAACGAAATTGGAAGGAATTTTAAATATTTAGATTTAAAGTGGAGGTAACCTGGGAAAATACATGTATGCATTATATTACAAAATAGAAGACAGGTCGACAAAGTTGACAAGATAATGCATTCATGTTGCTGAAGGTATTCCTGAAGAGGTCTGCAAAGTCGAAAGGTCGACAATATGAAGAAAAAAAGACATGTGTATTTGAACACACGTACCTAAATGGTCAACTAATACACACACGTATCTAAATGGTCAATTTAACTTTGTCAAACAAACAAATACTCGCTGAAACATACAAGTGGAATTAAGAAAGGGTCGGAAATTTTTTTTTACAATTTAAAAATTTTCAATGTCTTGTTTGTTTGTTTGCAGGATTACACACACTACTGCTTGGATCTTTATGAAACAAAAATGAGAAGACGGATCTTGTCCCAACCTAGATTCCATTAAATTTTGAGTGATCCAGATCAATGCCTGGTTTACAAAAAATACTCAGGATTTTCTATTTACTTATTATTGAGCCATTTAAGAAAAAAACACCATAAATGTTTTTGCTGAGGTCTGCACTCTCTGAGTACTCTTGTTAGAGTTATATTACTAGATAATTCTCATCTGAAAAAGCTACCATCCCGGACACAATAACAATTGGTAATTTTCTCAACCTTTATCAACGACAATATTTTGTTTTGTTTTAATTATGTTGATGATAAGGGTCTTAACCCATATCATTCTTTATTGTCTTGGGGGGTCGTGGGAAATGTTTTAATTATGTTGATGATAAGGGTCATTCATATGATTGCTTTAATTGAAACCCATTATTCTACAAATGTTAACTTTGGAGTTTTATGGGCTGAACTGCAGAATCCCCCCCCCCCCCCCGACGGAAGTAGAAATATGCTAATAATGCTTCAAAACTATGAATATATTCATACTTATTGAATCATGAATACACTAAAGTTTATCTTTTTGAATATGCATGGGGTTGACAAAATAGAAAGGGCAAACTTTTAAAGGGGTTGACAAAGTAAACAGAATTTATATGTTACATAACCCATTTATTTTATCATTTTGTTGGTCTGGCGACCTTCTATCAAAATGTCGACTGCCAATCTTCAATACCTAATTCAAAGGTGGTTTTACAAGACCATATTCTAAAGTTTCCAACTTCCCCCCAAAAATGTAAGTCTGGGGAACTACTGTGATATTTTATATCGCATACCTGGATATAAACTCTTTTGGCTGTAAGGAAACATCACCCCATGTAAATTCTACTTGCCGACTCATCTTCAAGTCAGTCTGAAATAGAGAGGAAAAGGCTGTACTAAATACATGTTTCCATGTAAGCAAACTGTCAAGATGACCTTAACAATGAATTCTTAACAATTCAATATTTACCAGATATGGTAGATATAGAACAAGACACCCGCAATTCAATACAGCATGTAAAGGTTGCCACTGGAAGCTAACCTTTAAGGTCAGACCAAAAAAAAAAAAAAAAAAAAAAAATCAGAATTTGTGCCAGTTTTGCATCATGTGAGACAGCAGAGGACTAATGTAATCACAAATATAAACAAGAACACTTGGAGAGAGCAGACCTTCGCCAAGGCACGTAACAATAAGTAAATTTAAAATAAACCCGGATTTTTTTTGTTTGCATACAGATAGTGATCCAGATCACACTCAAAATTTGATGGGATCTAAATTGCACCAAGACCTTTCTGCCTATTTTTTCATAAAACTTCAGCTAGTAGTATTTGTGTAATCCATAAAGTGGGAATCTTCGAATTCTTGTATTCAGACAATGATGAACATCGCTCAAAAATTAGTGGTATGTAAGTTGGACAAAGACCAATTTTTAATGAAGTTCCAACCAATAATATTTGTGTGATCCTGCTACCATTAATAAAGAAGATCCCTACTTCTTATCAGAACATGAACCTGTGTTACGGTCACAGGACAAATGCGGTAGCAATTACTGGTTGCTTTTCAGTTGCAACAGGAAAACAAAAAAAAATGGCCAAATATTCTATCATATGTCCAATTAGATTAAAGAATCAGAATAAAATAATATGAAAATTTATGGTGAGAGACCAACATTGTGAACCTACTGAAACATATTTGTCAAAATTTTGTTGGTAAATTTTAATGAAGGACAAGTGCTGTCCCTACGATGAATACAGCTGCATATTGTTCTTGTGCTTAGTAAAATTAGCACAGAAAAATAAATAGCCATTGAGTGACAACTCTGAACTGATCAATATCATCCATTTTCAAGAGTCATTTGAAAACATAGATTGTGTGCAGATGGTATTAGAGCTTACGGTTGAAATTGTGCTCACACCATACTCATATTAACTCATATTATAGCTATATATGTATTGGTAATATTCTGACAGGCAAAAAAGATAATGTAACATTGAAAATAGAGAAAATCAATACTTAGTTGTATGTACAGTAAGCTTATTACCAACAAAGGTAAAATTGTTTTGATTCGGTATATACTACATATATATTTGCTTTACTACAGGATTCAAAGTGCTATTTGGCCCATCCCAATTACGCAAGTACAGTCTACCCACTCGTATTTGACATTCCTGTAACTGAAAGACAGATTCTCAAGGATGACCGTTTATCAACATTCCTGAGGTTCTTTAGCCCTGGGCACTGAGAATTTAAAAGTTGTCTTCCAAGCCCTAAACGTCTTCTTGTTTTTGGAATCACACTTTTGTCTTCTGTGTTACTAGGTGAGTGTATTACCCACTAAGCCACTTTTCTTTTGCAGTTAGGCAAAAACAAAGACAAGATATACACATTTACAATCAAATCAAACCCAGACGGGCAGATGAGATTTTAGACAATTTTATGTAGCAACATATTGATAGCAATTCTTTTATTTTTAAGAGGAAATCACAATTTACTGAAACAGATGAAATTAAATATGTATAGTTTTTTGCCTGGATAATTTCCACTCCCCTCCTTGGACAACTGGATCAACTGCAATATAAGAACAAGTGAAGTTGGTGTAATCTAATCTTATCTAATTTGTATGTGCTTAGTAAAAGTAGGTAAGGAGGTGTAACAACAGAAAAGCAAAATGCAAAAACATCTGTTGGGGATAAATTAACTTCATCATCATCATCATCATATTAGAGAACTGGCTGAGGATGTCATGAGCGAAAAAAAAAAACTTAGTTTACTGAGAGGGGGAAGCACACCTAACATCTTCTGGGGAAAGGAATTACAGAGTTTTAGACCAGAACAGCGAAAACTATTGTTGAAGTGAGCAATGGAACAAAGCTTTGAGCAGACATACATTGGAGTGTAAAAAAAAGCATTCCATGCAGGGCACTACTGCGTCTAGTTTTGTGCTTACACTCATAACTAGTCTGTTACTGGTGAATGCATTTGTAAGTGATATTGCCACAGTAAAGGTCAGGTGATGTCCTATTCTTGCTAAATGTCTATTATGCAAATGACTGGATATGAAAATTGAAGAGAATTTGCAGAGTGAGGGGGTCTTCATCAAACAACCATCCGGGTCATATTGGGACAGGCCATCAACCTCATCAAGTGTAGGAGTCAACATAAACAGAGGTGACAGCATGTGATTAGATACCAAACCTGCTAACCCACTACACTACTTAGGGTCTGCCAATTTATTAAATTAAAGAAGTGTTCAAGTACTTACCAAAAAGAAGACTTAAAATAAGCACACTATATATTTTCTGTCAACTTTAAAATATATTTATCAATATCCCAATGCTTGTTTATCAAACAAATAAACTTTGTAGTATTGCAAACAATATGTAGCACCAGTATCTATAGTTCTATATACGAGTTTAGACAGTTAATATTATGATATGTTTACTACCATATATGGTAAATTATTTGAAGAAAGGCACACTGAAAAAACAATGAAAATGTGTGTTCTGTACAGAATCGTAACAGAATTGTATATCTTGTAATATCCTTATGCATATCGGCTGGACAAACACTTGATACTCTTGGGATTCCCCCTTATACCTCATTTCCATTTTCAAGACTGATTGTAAGTCCTTCCTGATTAAAACCTAATAGGCTGCTAGGATTAACCCTGTTGAAAAGGGGCAGAAAAACTGACCAAGTACATGCATTACAAAGAACCTTCCCCTGACTGTTATGATTGGTAAGGATAAATTGTAACACATACCACTGGGCAGTCTTGGGAAACAGAGAAAAACTATTAGCAGACTAGTACAACTAATTTTCTCATGGGTCAAGATGAACCATAGACTTTAGAATGTGCTGAGACTGACGCATGTCTTTTCCGTTTTCTCGTTAGACGATTGAGATAAAATTCTTCAAAGTATGGCCTAAAAACGAAGGAAACAGCCTTTTTATGATAAATTTAACTCAAACCAGGGGTATTTGTTACTTTTTATATGATTAGGGAGAAGGAAAGCCCTTTAAAAGACTAAATGTACCATTCCTAAATGGGCGATAATATCAACACTAATATCATTGACAAGACAGTATCTAGAACAGTAAACCAAGCCATTCATGAATGTAGCTCACTGGGTAAGGTCTAGTACACTTTATTGAAAACTGTTGATGCAATACACTAAAAAAGCAACTGGGAAATGATTCAATTGTCAGTATATTACAACCTATAGGCATATAGAACTTAATACATATAAAACTGTGTGGCTCTGTGTCAGTGTGAAGTTGATAACTGATTTCTGATTACTGGAAAGTTAACGGAATTGATTATGAATAGTGACAGTCAGTTTCACTGGATATAAAATAGACACTGTCAAAAAACCAGTTCACCAAAATAACAGTATAAGTATGACAGAAGAAAGTAAAAAAGCATAAATGTGAATTCTCACCACCATCACCAGACCTCAGTCCTCTTTTGGTGAACAAAATTGAAAAAATTGTGGAAGATAAATTATCTGTATGGGAGATGAAAGTTAATAATACATTACAGGCTCAGTTCGAAGAAACAAAGAACAGCTGGAAGCAAAACACACTTAAACTAAAGCAGGAACTTAAAACATTGTTCGCGGAATACACAACAAAATTAAACAACCAGTCAGCTGAAATCCAACAAGTGAAAAGACAACTAGATTTGGAAGCGGAAAGGAATAACTGTCTGGAAGCAAACCTAAAAAAAGAAACCCAAGGTTTTTCAGAATTCCAGAAGATGTAAACATGGATAATTTAAGCCAGTACATCATAGACTCTTTAGACAAATTTTCCATTATAGTTACAAAGTCTGACATTGACACCAGGTATCGCCTTCCACAGAAACAAAACAAACATCCTAGACCCATTTTAGTCACCTTCAACTCATTGACAATAAGGAATCGAGTAGGGAACAATAAACACAGTCTTCACTTATGCAATATGACTGTACAAGAAGACCTGCCAGCAGAATGGGTGAAACACAGGAAAGAGGTTTGGCCAATCCTGAAGCAAGCAAGAGGCTTAAATTCACCTGAACACCCAGTTAAATCGAGATATAAGTGGGACAATATTGAAATTGATGGCAAATTTTACAACCAACACAATCTGGAAGAGCTACCAACCTGTTTAAACCCCAAAAAGGTGTGGACGCCAGCAAAAGAAAACATTGTTCTTTTCTTTACAAAGAACTCTCCCTTCTCCAATCATTATCTTACAACATTTACATTTGAAAATGTAACCTACAACAGTTTATAATGTGCACCAAAGCAAAATTGTTTAGGGACCTGGAGAGTGCAAAAGCAATTATGATTAAAAAAATCTGAAGCTCCAAAAGAGACTTGGGAAAAAAGTGACATATGGCATATGGCACAGTCAAGTACATGAATTAATCCTTCCTGGTATACAAGCAAAGTTTGAGCAAAACATGCCTTGGAAGTGCTAAAAGCATAGGTGAAAAAAGAATTGCGGAAGCCAACCCATACGTCAACACATTTGGGATTGGTATGTCAATTGATCATCCAGATGCATGGCTACCAGTAAAGTGGCCCACAAAAGGCAACATTATGGGAAATATTTTAGAGAATGTGAGAAGAAATATTGTTATGTAAAATATTAGTCTGACACATCATTGGGGAAATATTATACTATTTGTCAATTGTGTCTTGCACAGAATGATGCTATTTCTTCACCCATCATTGGCGTATATAGATTACCAGGGTGATCTTACAGTAAAGTGGTATCACATTATCAAGAAAATACTAATTACTAATATCATATTTGGTAAATAATTCTTCATTAATCATATTGTTAAGCATCAGTTCAGTATACTTGTTGTAATGCTGTAAAAATATCAAATAACTATATGTTAGTTTGATTGTGCATGGAAGGGTGTTATGGTACTATTCTTGCAGGGCATAAATTAGGTATGTCAATACATTGCTGCAGAGCATTATAGTAATTATGTAAAAATTGGCAAATTCTTCTTCATTAATTAGATTGTTGAGCATCAGTTCATTAGAATTGTTGTGGTACTGTACAAACTTCAAAATAACTATCTGTTAGTCTGATTGTACATGGAGGGGTGTTATAGTACTCCCTTGGAAGACATGAATTAGGTGTGCTATTACGTCATTGCGCAGCATAACGATTCTTCTAGTAATTATGTGCAGTAGCACAGGTGGAAAATTTGCTCCGTAATGCTAGCAATATTTAAGTTATGTATTCATACAAGTTGTGTACCATAACACCAATATTAGTAATCTTGGTCCATTATCTATACAAAAAAAATCACCAATAACATGTACTTTTATCTGTTTTCTTTCTAGATTTGAAAGGAACAGAGTTTGAAGAAATGAAGGGAATCTTCATTACTGACTCAATAGGCAAAAATTTCGTCATTTATCACGAGCCCTACCACTGTCAATTCCAGGGGCAACAATATCTAAAATTCAAGAAAAAATACCAAATATTCCGCTAGAAAAATATAAGGTGATTATGTTACCAATGGGAACAAATGACTTAATGCCCAAATCAATTTGGCAGTGGTATAAGAAATCAAAACAAGAAAATAAAGGGAAAGAAATAACCTTGCTGCATTATACTACAACCCCATGTTGACAGAATAGTTGAACAACTATTGGAGATTATTAAAACCAAGACCCCAAACATATTTATCATGGTTTTAGGAATCCTTCCCAGACCGTTCGACTTTAAACAAAACAAAGATTACCTCATTGAGGTAAATAGAGCAAGGAATCTAAATTGTGTAAGGAATCTAATGTGTAGTTCATTTATAGTCATAAACCCCTTATGAAATATGGATCCCCGAAGGAAAACTACTTTGATTGGGATGGTTTACATCTATCACAAGAAGGGTCGAAAGTGATGCAGAAATATTTTCTTGGTCAACTTTCATACGTAATAAAAAGAGAAAAATTATCAATTTAAGAGTATAACCATGATAAGATAATAGTTGAATTTCTAGTTCTTAACATAGTATGATCATTAAAATATAACTTTGTATTAGAAAGTAATAATCTAGCATCGACCGCTGTATATCTTATGAAAATATGTGAATTGTAAAATTTGTCTTTTGAATTGTTAAAGTAAAATTTATATCACAACTGTAATTCCAACTAATATGTTACTGCCATACTCTTGTCATTTATTAAAATAAAGAAGTTTGTACTCCTGTCATCTTAAATGTTCCTAGGAATGTTAGAAATGGTACTCTTATCAATTTGTGTATAGAAAACAATGGATATATTGAAAGTGTAAGGACAATGTCCTCCACAACAAGCTATCCTAAACTTCCTCTTACACCCATTGGTAGGAGGTAGTAAGGGAATTAATACTTGTCTGCTGGGATAATTGAAACATTCATAAAAACTTCCTATGTACAACTAATTTCATATTTTGTTAAAAGTAGGTAATCTAATTTCATACAACAATATGTAATTTTAATTGTTCCTGGGAACATTTAAAAAAAGGAAAAGAAAAAAATTATCTGTTGAATGTTTAGGAAAAAAGTTATATGGAAATTACACATATAAAGCTTTCAATATTAAGCTAACCTGAACTTTCTCTTACACCAGGGCAGTCCCCCCATTGGTGGGAGATAGTACGGGAATAAAGGCTTGTCAGTTACAGTCAGTTTGAAATATTCACATAAACTGCCTAAATAATACAAAAATAATTCTTGTTCAGTAATGGCAATTTGTCTGCACATTAAGGAATAATTTAATTTGTATTTATAAGGTGAACAAACACAAACATGTAAAACTTGCTGCATCTTCAAGGCCTAGAAAGTCCTTGAATTTAGCGAAAATTGAATAAAATCTTTGAAAAGACCTTGAATCCAGTTGTCAAAAGTTTGTGGGAACCTGTATTAACTTCTATGAAGACCAACTGTGTACTACTTTTTCTATGTGATGATGCATAGGTATCCAGATGGCTGATGAGGTGTTTTTTGTTGATATACTAATCCGATATAACCTGTATAAGTGATAACTAGATGTCATTGTTAGATTTCTTCAATTATGGAAAATGAATATACACCAAAGTATAATCGTCAGGCCTTTGCAACTTGTATCTTAGATCTAAATAACAGCAGCAACTCTAAATATGGCATAAAAGAACTGTTGTTACAGTGTACTAAATCATTTTTTATTCTTAGCTACTTAGAATATAAATATACGATATGCCAGTATTTGATAAGGGAAAAGGATTGTATAACTGCTGAAGACCATGACTACAAAACTTTTAGATCTCAGATTGTTGAGAGAAATTTTGAACTTGTTTAAAGCTGTAATGTTAAATATTCATGCTTTGAACCCTAGTTACACTCGGTTCTTTTCTATTAACGTTGATTTTGTAGTTGTTTTATTTGTTATACATTTAGGAGTTTTCAACTATTACCAGTTGATTAAAATCCAAAATCCAAGCAAGTCAAATTTAGTAACCTATAAAAATACCTTCTCAATGAGAGTAGAAATCAACGAATGTATAACTGTTAAAATTGAGATGGGGTGCGGATGGAGAGAGAAATGTATTAAAAATGGAAGGCAAAATACGCTGTCAAATAAAAGTGTTGTCTGCAATCTGCAAAAGCCTAAGAGATTTTAAGAAATGAGCTGACGTGATAAACTATTTGGATTCATTAGGTGGCAATATTTTATGTTTACAAGAAACACATTTGACGGAAAACGATTTAAGCGCAATAAAAAATCTTTGGCAAGGAGACTGTTTTTTAAAGTGGTACCAAGGCGAATGCCAATGGAGTGGCAATACTTATTAAATCCAACTTCAAATTTGAAATAATGGAAAGCTTCAAAGATAATGAAGGGAAACTTATTTGGTTAAATCTTTTAATAAATAAAAAACTAAAGGTGAAGCTCATTAACATATATGCTCCAAACAAAGATAACCCGGATTTCACTAAATCAGACAGTCAATTTTTCGAGGTATTGTTGCTAAAAATAAGAGGCGAAATGATAAAAGTTTCATAACATAAAATAAAATCAGTGGACAATAAAGAATCAATTTTGAAAAAGGAAATTGAATCTCTTGAACAAGAAGGAGTACGAGATTTGGAATTACTAGACAAAAAGAATAAAGAGGTTGAACACATCAGAAGTGAAAAATTAAAAGGCTCAATAATTAGGTCAAGAGCCAAATGGCTTGGAGAAGGAGAAAAATCATCAAAATTTTTTTGTATGTTAGAAAACCATAGATACATAGAGAAAACCATTAAAAATATCAAAAATGAAAAGGGTGAAAACATTATTGAACGAGAGATTATCCTAATAGAAATCCACAATTTTTATTATAAATTATTTAACAAAACTGAAAGTAGATGTATGAAAGACTTTTTCAGCAATATTAATTCTGATAGTTATCATCAGCTATCCAAACAAGACGCAGGTGCCCTTGAAGAGGAACTTACAGAACATGAAATTAGTCAATCTCTACAGAGTATGAAACACAATAAAAGCCCAGGGATAGATGGATTTCCATCAGAGTTCTATAAAGTTTTTTGGAAAAAATTGAAAATTTTTGTTCTGAGAACCCTGAATGAAAGCTACAAAATAGGTCAATTACAATGCATCACAGCATAATTTCATGCTTGCCAAAAGGTAATAAAGTGAGAGAATACTTGAAAAACCGGCGTCCCATTTCACTTCTGTCAGTAGCATATTAAATAGGCTCGTCAGCGATAGTAAACACACTGAAAAAGGTGCTAATGTATTTAATTACAGAGCAGAAGACAGGTTTTATAAGTGGACGCTACATGAGTGACTGTACACGCTTGACATATGACGCAATTCACTTCGCAGAATACAATGAAATCCCTGGTTTATTAATGCTAGTTGATTTTGAAAAAGCATTCAATTTTCTGTCATGGGATTTCCTAATTGAGGCTCTAAACAGACTAGGTTTTTGACAGAACTTTATTAAGTGGATAATTACCTTTAACACAAACATTTTTGCACCAGTTTTTCAATGTGGTTTCCTATCAAATCAAATCAGTATTAAAAGGGGGTGCCGACAAGGAGACCTGATTGCTCCATATCTTTTTATAATATACTCGATTTTTAACACTCTCAGTAGAGACATGTGACTCAATTAAAGGATTAAAAATAAATAAAAAGTATGTAAAAATTACGTAGTTTGCAGATGGCACAACACTATTCCTAATTGATTCTGAAAGCTCTCTCCAATCAGTGCTAAATGTCCTCGAAATATTTTGCACATACTCTGGCTTAAAAGTAAATAAAGAAAAAACTCAAATAATATAGATTGGTTCAAAAGGGGAAACACAAGAAAAATGTGTCCGCAGGCCAACTTGAAGTGGGGAACAGATACTTTTAGAGTTCTTGGTATAACGTTTTCAGTAAATCTTCCTGATATACCTAAGCCAAACTTCAATACTATAATAACAGATGTAGAGAGGCAATGAAACCTAACCCCAATTGGTAAAATATGCATTTTAAAAACGTTTATATTACCAAAGTTTGTCACATTATTCATGACGATTCCCAGACCAAGCTCCCAGGCTATAAAATCCTTGAATAAACTCTTTTATTCTTTTGTATGGGAATATAAACCTGATAAGATAAGCAGAGCCAAACTAACACAAAGCTATTCAAAAGGAGGCCTTAGAATGGTAAATATAGATACCTTCATAACCGGTCTCCAAATTTTTTGGATCAAAAGGTTGTTGAGCAATGAAACACTGGTGTGGAAAACTGTACGAATACATTGTATCCGAAACCCTCTTAATCTACAATATTTTGGTTCAACTTGGCCCGAAAACCTTGCACAAAATATAACAAATATTGTTTGGAGGGAGGCTTTGCTATCCTGGGCATGTCTATTAGACACAAACATACCTGATGGACAAAATAAGAAACTTTCTAGCCCAATATGGTATAATCCAAGGATTTTAAAGATGGAACTTTTTCTGCCACAGTAGTTTAATAAGGGCATCATTTTTGTATCTGATTTAATTGACTCCCAAGGAAAATTTTTAACACACTGTGACCTAATCGTAAAATACTCAGGACCTTATAATTTCTTAGAATATCATAGGGTTAGACAATGTGTGAACAACTTTATAGGCAAATCCAATATCTCAACAAGCATAAGGCCCATCGATCCAAAAACATTACATTTGCTCTCCAAAGGCGCAAAAGGGTCAAGTGAATATTATAAAACTTTACTCCTACAGAAATCCTTCAATGACAATAAGGTCAGGCATAAATGGGAAACACTACCAAATATTGAAGTTACAGAAAAATGTGGCAAAAATGTTACCTCATTTGTTTCAAAACTATAAAGGACAACTATTTAATTTGGCTCCATTATAGAATCTTAAACCAAATCTTGGGAATCACAAATTTAAAATTCAAAATGGGCATAATACAAGACAATGTGTGTAAAGTATGCAATGAAAATGAAGAAACTCTAGTACATTTCAGCCTATGTAAACCAACAAGAAAATTCTGGGAGAATCTATCCAGGAAAATTAAAACCAACACAAAGAGGGAAGTAGATTTTTCAAGTAAAGACATAATTTTGGGTTTCCAAGAAAAACAAATGTGGCCTGCTAACATTTTATTGATAATAATGAAAAAAATACATTTTTACTACATCCAGGAAAGAAAAAACTCCACAGTTAGTTGAAGCTCTTGAGATGCTGAAAAATGTCTATATGGAACAGGAGTATGTGTCAAAAATACAAAACCAAGAATGCAAATTTAAAAAAATGAGATTTTCTCCCAGAATTGATTTTGTAACATACATTTTGTACAGTATCTACTCTCATATTGTAATATTGTGAATGTTCTTTAACAGACTATTAAAGCTTGGAATTGTTATGAAATACAATACATGTAAATGTGAACTCCTTTGAAAAAGAAATAAAAATATTAAAAAAAGATAAATCATTGACTATTCTGCCCTTTACCAAATAGGCCCCCATCAAATCAGACCCTAGAAAAAAGTATCCTGGTCAAGCCGACTCCGTTGGAAATAACAATAACAAATCGGCAGCTGGAAATTTTAACCTGGTCAAATTGGCCCCTAGATATTAAATGCATATAAATCTGTGTAAATATTCAGGGAAAGCAATGCCTTAATTTATTGTTTACATTACCACAAACGTAGTGTTTAAACTATCAAAAGAGTAAAGAAATATTCCTTATTCTTTTAAGTTTTAATTCATAAATGAAATTCATCATCATAAATTAAAATATGAACATTAAAAATATTCAGCTCAGTCCTAAATAAATATTACACAAATATTAATCAAAAAAACTTATACAAATATTACACAAATATTAATGAATTAAAGTCAGTTGTTCCCAAATTATCACAACAGTTACAAAGCAGTTTCATGTCTAAGCAGATTGATTATTAGCATGATACTAATCAGGCAGTAGCATACATTAAAAGCAAATTGCTCTTACAAGATCACAACAGTTAATATCTTACCTGCACAGGCGGTGCATTTAAAAAATTGCAATTTTAATAATTCTGAAATAAACAAGAATATAAAGCATATAGATTAAAACTGATTGATCACAGCATCCAGTTATCTTTGATGTGTGTTAATCAAACTAATTCAAATGAGTCATAAGAAGTTATCATCATTATACATAATTATAGAGAAGTATCCCCCCTTTAGTCAATATTAACGTGGACTAGATTATAATTCAACACCATTTCAAAGGCAGGCAGTCTCTGTTCAAAAGGATCCTCTATTTTTCAGTTTTAATGATGCTTAAAAATATCTTTATCAATCTAGTCAAATGCTTTGTGCAGGTCTATAAATTCTATAAATAATGTGTACTTATAAAAGTTTTCAACTGGGGCCGATTTGCCAAAGACCGACTTTTTTAGGGGGGGGGGGGGCGATTTTCCGAGATCCAATTTGGCAAAGGGCCGATTCGTCCCAACTCCAGGTCAAAGATTGCTGGAATCTATTTTAACAGAAGAGTGCACAACATTTCTCCTAACAGCCAAACGATTAGGCAAATCACCTAAAGAAAGTTGTAACAGTTTGAATATCAGCCTTATGGTACTCAAAAGATTGGTTGTGATCCTATGTTTAAATGATAAGTTTTATACCTTCCAGAGAGTTGCTCTTTAGCATATCACATTGAGGTGGTCTGTAAACAAACTTATGACAGTAGAATTATTCTATGGAAGCTCTGAGCTGCCAAAATGTATTTTGTATTAAGTCGAATATACAACTTAGTATCTTGTATATACCACTTAGTATCTTGTATCATATATATGACTTAGTATCTAGTATATACCACCTAGTATCTTGTATATACAACTTAGTATCTTGTATATACAACTTAATAACTCTCATATACGACTTACTGTCTTGTATATATGATTTAATAACTCATATATATGACTTAGTATCTCGTTTATACCACTTAGTTTAACATTTCCATTGAGTTATATGAATAACTAAATCTTACTCACAGAACATATCATTGATGTCAAACAAGCCATTTAACTTCATGGGCTATTCATTTTCTTTTGTTTTATGACAACTGGCATATACAAGACAGTAAGTCGAAGATTTGACTGAATAGGTGGAATGTACAAGTTCTTTAGTCATATGTATGACAAGCTTTGTTGTATATGTGAATTAACAAGAGAAATATTCAAGTTACTAAGTCGTATATGAGAGATACTAAGTCATAAATACGAGATACTAAGTCGTATATACAAGTTAGTAAGTCACAAATATGAGTTATTAAGTGGTACATATGAGATATTAAGTCAAATATACAAGATACTAAGTTGTATATACAAGATAGTAAGTTGTATATACAAGTTAAAAAGTCGAATATTCGAGATACTAAGTCGTATATATGAGTTAATAAATCATATATACAAGATACTAATGAGTATATACAAGATAGTAAGTCGAATATATAAGTTGTTAAGTCGTATATAGGAAATACGAAGTCATATATTAGACTTAATATAAACTAAATTTTGGCAGCTCAGAGCTTCCGTCCTATTCTGTAAGTTCATTTTGCCAAAACAGGCAAGGTTTTACACATGTTTTTCTGTACATGCGGTATGAAGAAGATACTTGTATGAAAGCTTAGCGCAGGCATAGTAGTTTGTTCAGTTTATTTTCAGTCTCCACCCCAATCATGACTCGATCAATACCTCGAGTGTGAATTTATTACGGAGCGGTAGTACAGTCTTTCTGAAGCTGTTTTTTTTATAATTACATTTTCACTAATGTTATCTCGATAATTTCAGAAAATTATCGATTTACAGGTTTATCATCTTGATAATTCAAAATAATTATCTGTCCACAGAATTGATCAGAGCTCCACTTCAAGTTTTTTAAACTGTACCTTGGGGTGTAAGTGCAGGGTGATTTCTAGAGACAAATATGCTATGGGAAAATTAAATACAGAAGATACAATAAAAGTCTACAAAATACACAGTCTGGCATCATCAGTGCCCGATGGGTCTCTGAGGTCTGTTCTGTGATATTTGAAAGTTATTTGATTCCAACATACTCAAAAATTGTGTTATAGTAACCTGGTCCCTATTGGTAAAAATGTATGATGAAATCAGCTGGGCCATACAATAACCATGTATATTACCTCACACGAAAATACCTTAGCTGTAAAAATAGAAGCATAAAATTTTTGAATAAAGAAACATGTATACAAAGGCCAAACCAAACTTCATTATTTTGGGCTGGTCTTGGGCTTGGACTTATGGAAAATGATTAAACACTATTATTATACAATGGACACAGATGATTGAGTAGTACCAAATAGACTCTTACCTTTTAGGATCTCCCTAGTCTCTCAGCAGTTGCTCCTGCCACACGAGGCAATGCCACCCTGACGGGAATTACTTGTTCTAAATGCAAATTTTTACAAACATGTTCACAAATCAAATTAAACATTTTGGCCTCAGTTTTGCATTTGGCGCTACCTAGAATTTAGAATAAAATATCTGGTACCATATACAATTTCCCCTCGTTGCCTCAAACAAAAATAAGTTCAAAACTTACCTGTTCGCAAAAAACCCCTACCTCTCTGCGTCTCAAACAAAAACACGTTCAAAACTTACCTGTTTGCAAAAAAAACCCTACCTCCCCTACGTCTCTGTGTCTTCATATATATGAACAGATTACGTTACTGGATTAACTATTATTTAACTAGATTTTGGATTTTGCGCCTTAGATCCTGTCAAAGGTAGAAGTAAGTACTTTTAAAGTTTGTAATATATTACAGTGCCCCAACTGAGCCATAAGCTATGTATTATTAACACTACACACTGGGAAATATGATTCTATTCTTAGACTATAATAATACATATGAATACATTAGACTTGTAGTTCACAACACAATACAGCTAAGGCTGCCATAACTGAAGTACTAAAGTAAGGGTGTCTCATTTTTGAAGGTACCCTACCAAGATACAAGGTCTCTTTTCAGTATCATAAGGACAAGGTCCTGAAGTAGCATTGCAATAGGAGCTGGAACTGTGAGAATGGCTCATTAATCATAAGTGAGTTGACAAGGTCTCTCTTGGGTGACATTTTCCCCTAAATCAGTATTTTCTTGCAAAAGGCCGCCTTGGCAATCTAATTCTGTAGCCATTGCAGTATCCTACATATTCTAATTTTTACAATAAATAATGATTATATTATTATATTCTTTTCTAATTTTTAGTATTTCTGTTTTTATCACTATTATTTTATGTTATTATTATTTTTTACTTTTGCAAACTTTAACTTTATACACAAGGATTTTAATAGCCCCTGGTATTTCATTCTAACATATTACAAAAACTCCTCAACTCTCTTAATATAAACTCTTGGCTAGAAATCCAAGAATGTTTAATATTTCCCATTTTTTTCATTATAACAGTGTATTTATTTAACATTCTTATATTAAGACTTTCCCACCCCTGAGATTGGGGTTCTGTTCCCGGCCCTACCTCAAGTGGGAAAGCTGGTAGCTGCTTGCCCTCAGTCGGTTGTTTACAGTACAAAACCTTGACCAACTGTATGTACTGGTTTCCTCTGCCCTTCTAAGTACCTGTCGTGATATGACCTGTACAGTGTTGAAAGCAACGTAAAACCAACGTAAAACCCCAAATAAAAAAATAAATATATTAAGAGGTGTTAATATGAAGCATTTTATTCTTGGGCGATAATCAACCAAATAACTAAGTATAACTCCACTTTTCACCAGTGTGGAATCGAACCACAGTTTCTTGCAGTCTTAATGATTTAGTCCTTGCCTGTTAACCAAATATGTTAACTAACCCCACTAATGACTGAAACAACAAGGTGGCCAAGGCTGACCCTGGTAACTAACTCAAAAATGTTATACATTTGTATTGAAGTTAAGCATGGAATGGAAGCTTCACCAGGAATCATGACACTGATTGTTAACAATAACAGAACTTCCAGAAGCCAACCATCCCACCCCGCCTCCCGGAGAAAAAAAACATGTCATGAATCAAAATAACAAGATAAATATATATTTTTATTCTTCTTCATGAATAAAAATATATATTTATATTGTTATCGTGATTCGTGACATATGTTTTTTTAGCACTGATGAGTATAACATTTTCTCCCTATATTTGTAAATGATGATTTACTTTTATTATCCCTCACTTCAATAATTACTATAATAACTAAATATTTACCAAAAGAATGCCAACAAAAAAAAACAAACTTTGAAATGCCTCCATACTTATAGTGCACCTGTGAGTACGAAATCTTCAATTTTTAACTTGAGATTTTCCCACCGTTTCTGCATAGATTTTAATGCAACAAAAATGGTCAGAAGCGTTGTACGACACGGCCTGCATAGGAGCCTGTCCAGTCAGTTTATGGTCGACCTTAATAGAATTTACTATTGCTGTTCTGGTTCGTAGTTCTCCACCAATAGCAGGTCACTTCACGCTTCATTAAGCGTTTGAAACGATAGGGTCCATCATATTGGATTCTGCAATCGAAGGACATACAAGGTTATAGATAGAAGTTAAAAATAGTGAATGAAAAATCGAATTATTTTATGGTTTTAGTTGTTTTAGTTGGTTTTAAATCAAAAGAATGCCTGCTTCTAGTAAGAAGTCACCATTAACTACGACTAAGAAAAAGAAGGCAACTCCTGTACCAGGCAAGAATAAGAAGAATGGGGCTGCGAAGAAGGACAAGAGTAAGGACTTGGTGATTAACAAAGACGGTTCGTACCTTAATGACGATAGTCAATCCATGTTAGCTTCTGTAGCAAGTCCGCCCCATACTGTAGCAGCGTCGTCAACTTCTGTAGATCACACAGTACTGAGTGTGTTGGCCCGGCTGGAGCAGTCAAACTCGGAAGTTATGAAGCGGTTGGAAAGACTGGAGCGGAACAATACTATCACCTCAACCCCAGCATCATCACCTCAGTCGGGACCTGGGGACAATGTGACCTTCAAATTACCACAGACCAAGGTCACATCGCCCGGCGCTCAGAAGTTGGGAGATCTCACTCCTCATGCGAGCCTACTTAATGCTTATAAGTGGCCAGCCAGGGAAGAAATGCCAGCACCAACTTCACTGCATCCTCAGTCACGGGACAGTAGACATCCTGGGAATTATAAGCCACCAGCAGAGCAGGAGCAGAGGCGAGGCTACGACAAGGACGCGATTGTCCCCAGTTTGGAGCGGTTGAGGGCAATGTCTCACGTGGCGTCCACGGTTTCTGACCTTCTGGCCCAGTTTGAAACACAATCACACCATGATGTTCTGCAAGGTAAGGGCTTTCTACATAGAAAAAAATCTGGTAGATATAATACAACAGATATGCCAGTGGGTAGACCTGAGGTGAGGTGGCCCAATGAGGGGTTTGTGTCCTCTTCAAACAGCAAGAAACCGGCGTTTGATGAGATGAACCTGCAACAGTGGGCGGTAGGTCAGCTCAATAATGCTTTGCAAATCGACGATAACACCTTACTGCGACATGTTCTCAGGCAGATGATGTTGGCACTGAACGATTCCGTAGCCTTGCCGTGGCCAGCCGTGAGGGCCGCCTGGGCTGTCTCAATGACGGAGGTTGAGGAAGGTAGGCTTCAATGGCATGATACCACACAATGGGCCCTGAATCGTGTCAGTTCCTCTCAAATTGCAGTCATTAATAGTCAGAATGTGTCTTCCTTCGGACAGAAGAGTCGTATCTGCAAATTTTACAATGAGGGATCGTGCAGCAATGAAGGTAACCACGGTATCTACAGACATATCTGTTCCTTGTGTTCCAAGCAAGGTCGTACTTCATCACATCCAGAATTTAAATGTAGTTTTCGTGTGAACGTCAGATCACAAGAGGTCAAGGCAGTGTCAGCAAGGTAGGAGCCAGCAGGATCACCTGGACAACCTGCAAGGACAAAACAGAGCTATGTGTATAAAGTTACAGACAATAAAGTTAAATTAAATGAAGATAACAATAATGAACAATTAAGTGGTGTTTATATGAACAGAATGCATTTAGTTAATAAGCAAGAGTGTAAAAATGATACTAATGCTTATGATAATGGTTGTGAAAATATGTATTACGGTAATATGAACAATGCTAAATATTTACAGCATGATATATTGTCTGGGGCTGTCCAGGGGGGTGGCAGGAGTGATGGTCGGGCACCAGAGTTAAAAAAATTTCGGGTTTTCAATGCCTGGGGTGAATTGAAATTGTCGTTTGCTGCCATCTCCATGGACGGGCCATGGGAAGAACAAACAAAAGTGAGGGGGAATCAGATGGTAAACTTCGATAGTATACCATACACTGTGTTTCACATTGTGAGTAACCATGGCGAACGCCACCGGCAGCTATTGCATATAGATGGGGAACAGGGATCTGACCTCCAGGGTTTCTTCTGGTGGTTTCAGGAAAAGGGAGATATAAGATTACAAATTTTGCACAGGGATATTGAACAGTACATGGAAGTCGTAGGAAGGGGTCACTTTTTAATACGAACTAATTCAAAATTCCAGTTTATCACAAAGGATTTGAAGCAGGAGGCAAAGCAAGCCTATTGGGAATATATGAGAGAAGAAATAGCTTGGGAGCGCCATGGTTGCTCGTATGCGAAATATATGCAGTATGTAATTGATGGTCTTATACATCAGATGGAAAATATTAATGTAGAAAGTGATGATGAAAGTATAAAGGTCGAATCACAACCATTGACTGATGGTATTGTCGAGGACAAGATGGGGACTTGTATTAGGGAGCGCGTTCGGGTTAATCCGCGTAACAACCACGATCTGTCGGATTATAATATACTAACCAAGAAGGTGGGTCATCTGGCATTGGACAGTACAGATTTTCGATTCATCGGTCCGGATCGTTTGCCTGTAGCCATAGATTCTATAGATAAGTGCTTAAGAATAGGAAAAATCATAAGGAATACAAACTTACCTAACTATCGCATGGCAAGAATTCCTTTGATATCAGGCCTGAATATCCCAGCTTGGGAGCGACAATTGCAGGGTTATCCAGATGACAGATTAATTCAATACATAAAATTTGGCTTCCCTCTGTCCCTGATATCTCCAGATAGGTTGCATAACCAAGAGGTATCCAATCATTTTTCGGCTCGACAGTATCCACAAGATATACAGAAGTACTTGGACAAAGAAATTAGTTTGGGGGCCATGCTGGGTCCTGTTGATAGCGTGGATTCCAAGGACTTCCACTGTTCACCTTTAATGTCACGCCCTAAGGATGGGGATAGTAGAAGGGTCATCATGGACCTCTCATTCCCCCAGGGTAATGCATTAAATGATCAGGTAACTAAAGAAAAATTTGATGGTACTCCTTTAGTACTGAAACTACCTTCTATTGATGACTTTGTTAAAGACATTGTTAGTATCAAGGAAGACCCAGTTATGTTTAAAATAGATGTGGCCCGAGCCTTCAGGAATCTACCTGTAGACCCAGTCGATGCCCTTAAGTTGGGGATTAAGTGGGAGGGCAGTTTTTATCTGGATAAGTCGGTCGCGTTCGGCTGGATCTTCGGGACAGCTTCGTTCCAATTATTATCAGATTCCATAGCTTACTTCATGAGAGATTATTGTAATCTTCACTGCTACATAGACGATTATGTAGCAGTTTTACCTAAGATTAAAGCAGACGTAGCTTTTGATAAATTATGTTCACTGTTGCAAGAGCTGGGCCTCCCCTTGAATATTGCGAAGCTCACCCCCCCCACCAAACGCCTCACATATTTGGGCATTGACATTGATCTTGATAGTAACACAATGGCCATAAACGAAGGAAAATTACAGGATATTTATGCAGAGTGTGTTAAGGTCAGGGGTCAAAAATACCTGTCTAAAAACAAGTTCCAGGCGTTAATGGGGAAACTTTTATACATACAGAAGATAGTGAAACCGGCTCGAGTGTTTATTAACAGGATTTTGGCCACATTTAGGGAAGGTAGTCATAAACAAAAAATTTATTTAAACAAGGCCTTTCACGCAGATATAGACTGGTTTATTAAGTTTCTCCCTTCATTCAATGGGATCACCTTCATTGAAAAGAACGCGGTCGACGACACCCAGTCACTATTCCTGGATGCATCTCTTACTGGGTTGGGTGCAGTCTGGAGAGATCGTGTATATGCGACTCCAGTGAGGGAGATACCAGGCTTTGTTCTAACAATCGTACATCTGGAGATGTTCAATGTCTTGTTGGCCTTGAGGGTTTGGGGTCAACACTGGCGTCATTCAAGCGTCAAAATTTTTTGTGACAATCACAGCGTTGTCCAGGTGGTCAAAAATGGCAAGACTAGGGATCCTTTTCTGGCACTGTGCATAAGGAATATTTGGCTTCACACAGCAATATATGATGTTCATTTAATCATTGAACACGTTGCTGGTAAAGAAAATAGGATTGCTGATACTTTATCTCGCATACATTCTAATAAATTGGTGGATGAAAATATATTGAAGCATTTAGTCAAAAATTATCATTGGGAACCGATTTTCCACTCTTATTTTGACTTGACCTTGCATATATAATTGTAGATCGAAATCTGGGAGCTCCTTCCAATGCCTTGGCAGAAGCAGCAATTCACAGAATCAGGATAGCATACAGACCATCCACCAGGGCTTCTCATAGAGTCCACTTCTCCACTTACCTGGCATTTGTGTTATTTATGGATTTACCCTTGGAATTCACAATTCACTCCATCATTACTTTTCTTGAATATCTGTTCATCAATCAGATTTCTTATAAGGTGATGTTAAATTACATGTCATCTTTAAGATTCATGGCAAAAAATTATCACTGGGACATAGCCCCTTTAGAGAGCCCCCTGGTGGGGGCGTATCTTAGGAGTATAAAAATTAACTTCACTTATTCCCCAACAGTCAGAGGTGTGTTCGATATTAATATGATGCATTCTATTTCGGCGGCTTGCGACATTCTCTCAGACCCCCCCCTCTTCAGAGCTGCCTTTTTAATAGCCTTCTTTGCATTTCTGCGCATGTCAAACATTGCCCCCCATTCCAAGGCGGCTTTTGATCCATACCGCCACATTCTCCGTCAGGACGTATTGTTCCTTCATCCAGGGGCCCATATTCTGTTGAAATGGACAAAAACCTTGCAAGATCGATCAGCCCATCACTTTGTTCAGATTCCAAACCTTAAAAATCCCCGACTATGTCCTGTCAGGGCTATCAAGGAATTGATTGAGTCTAGACCCCTCCATCCTCAAGCTCCCTTATTCGTTCACAAAAATTCTCCTTATACCGTGGTTATAGATACCACCATCAGAGCGGCACTGAAAACCGTCCTTACCCATTTACACATTCCTATTAGAGGGCATGGGTTTCATTCCTTCAGAAGATCTGGAGCTACCATGGCATTTGATAATAATGTTCAGCTCCAACACATTATGGCCCACGGGTTATGGCGGAGCTCGGCGGTATGGCAGTATTTGCAAAACGCATCTGTGGCTCCCTCCATTATCCCTCTCACCTTTGCCAAGGTCATTTCATCTTAGCTCGGATTGGCGCTTGGTGGTTTTTCAGATTTCATCCATAAAATCTGCAAACTTTATATTTTAAACATATACTAACATGTAAAATAAAATATGCCCAAACACTTAGCAGCTTACATTATTCTGACCTTGTGGCTTTAATCTGACCTACGACCTCTAGAAACTGTGTACGACACGGCCTGCATAGGGGCCTGTCCAGTCAGTTTATGGTCGACCTTAATAGAATTTACTATTGCTGTTCTGGTTCGTAGTTCTCCACCAATAGCACTTCACGCTTCATTAAGCGTTTGAAACGATAGGGTCCATCATATTAGATTCTGCAATCGAAGGACATACAAGGTTATAGATAGAAGTTAAAAATAGCCCTCCAGTCCCACCCCCACGTCCAGCAGGCTAAACGATTGTATTATGATGGGGTACATGGGTTTGGGTACTAGTTGCCAAAAAATTAATTCTTTTATGTTCACTAGTTGTAACAGTTTTTATTATTTTATGTGATATCAGGTTCTTTTACACGAGTTGTATTCATTTTATCAGAGAGCATATTGTGATTGGTGGTTTTTCAGATTTCATCCATAAAATCTGCAAACTTTATATTTTAAACATATACTAACATGTAAAATAAAATATGCCCAAACACTTAGCAGCTTACATTATTCTGACCTTGTGGCTTTAATCTGACCTACGACCTCTAGAAACTGGCGTCGTAAAAGGGCCTAATCTAATGAAGCATGAAGCATATTTGTAGCTCACATAATTATTATTAAAATATTTATTACAACTTGATACGGTATAGTAATTGGTG
This sequence comes from Sabellastarte sp. h YS-2021, assembly GCA_964017235.1. NCBI lineage: Eukaryota > Metazoa > Annelida > Polychaeta > Sabellida > Sabellidae > Sabellastarte > Sabellastarte sp. h YS-2021. The sequence continues at coordinate 49,031,403 of OZ024936.1, read as the reverse complement.
GGGGGGGGGGGGGGGGGGGGGGGATCCTGTGACACTAGTTGGGAACAAAGTTTCATTGATATTACGAGTACACATATATTTTTTTTTGGTTCAATTCGAAATTTTGCTGTAATGATTTATTCTTTATTATTTTGAGTTTTATGTGGCTTTCATCACCGTACAGGTCACATAATGACAGGTAGTTTTGTGGCCAGAGGAAACCAGTACATACAGTTGGTAAAGGCTCTGTACTGTAAACTGCCAACCATCAGTGAACAACTGCCAACACTCCCACATAAGGTTCGGATTTGAACCGCCAACCTCAGAGGTGGGAGGGGAGTGTGTTACCACTGGGTCAATGTGGCCCCCGAAATTTTGTTGTAGTGATTAAGTATGATATAAATACCACACAGAAAGAACTTGTTCAAACCTGTAGCAAGGGGTATGACCAAAGTTTTTGTTATCCACAACAAACTAATTTTTACATATTTTATTTTTCAATAGCTTCCCTTAATAATTCAAAATTCTATTGTACATTTGTTTTGACATTAAGTGGTACAAAAATAAACCACTGGGGTCTTGTTTACAGGTATTGCACCAGTTTTAACAAAGTTTTACCACTAATAAAAAGTACACTTATGTTTTGTCACAAAGCTTCAGACTTCATGAAAACAGCAAAGGGTGCATTAGAAATGCACATTCTATGTACTGAAGCATAAAATTCACCAGTGCTGAAAAAGTATGTTAATCTGTTTAATACTGCTGTCCCACTTTTCAGCTTATCTTTATGTTTTAGTTGATTGTAAACACAGGAGGCATCTGCAGCTGATCCTTCCCAAAAAGGGTGGTGAAAAATGACGGAACACCTGACACCATATTCACGAAAGTCCTTAGTCTAATCTTATGTTTATGTTGGCTATAATTGTACCTAAACATTAAGTCTAAGACTTCCCCAAGAGCTTTCATGAATACAGCCCCTGATTAATTTTGAGTGAGAAGAAAAGTCACATCATCAACTAGATCGGCTCCTAACTGATATCATTCACAGAGATAAATTGCAGAAACAAACCTTGATCACTGTTGCGGAGCAAAGAACATTGATTTTCAAACTCGCAAGACACTCCTATTAATGGGAAAAGATTATGTGGCTCAATTTTTGACAGAGTTTGCAAGATCATGTCTAGTAGTCTGACAAGTGGATATAGACATAATTTTCTTTAGTCCATCCCAAAAAGGCCATAGTGAGGCATGGTTTTGCCACAGCTTCTCCAGTGGAATGAAACAGGCCCCCACTCGGTGTCAGATCCCAACAAATCATTTTAAGTTTTAGAAGCCGACTCAAGACTTACCGGTTTAGACTAGCTTACTGACCCTCATCCTCCCCTGGCAAGCGCTTACTGTGCTATACTTCACTTGGTTTTATAACTGTCCCTTTTTGAATTCTAGTGCATTGGAGGATCTTCATCAATTTTACGCTATACAAACGTTTCTATTGTTAAGATTGGCATTAGACTCAAAGTTATATCACCTTATAAAAATGTGTCCATGACCGCAGTGATTTGGCTCCCAACCCAAGGAATGAAAAGCTAAGCAACAAGACTCCCCATGATTTTGTCCTGACTGCATATTCAGAGCTTCTGACAGTAGGACAGGGGTATAAATATGCAATATATTCAATACATGTAACGTTCTTTTTTTCTGCAGACCGCAATGACATTCTTTTGAGAATTTCTATTTGTGCCTGGTACACAAAATTTAGTTGTTTTTCCAGTAGGAAAAGATCCTCATAGAGAAAAACAAGGTAGCCTTTTGTGGACACAAATCGTTTCTGAATAGTATTAAATCGACCTCTCTGAGAGAATAATTTGACAATTTTGCCAACACTCAGTCTTCGATGTTTTTAACTGTATCAGCCTAATGTTTATGCCCCAGTCGGTATGTCATGCCATTAAAGATTGAAGAAAGGGATTGGGGTGCAGTGTCCCCTGTGAAACCAAGCCAAACACAGAAGAACTGTAGTCATGCTGTAATTAAGAATCAGAATTGGAGAGGGCAATGACTGAAAAAGATTTTCAATACTTCTTTCTCTCTCTGTGTGGTCTGTGATCAAGTGGTTGTGTGGAGACAGTGCTATCGACGTGTTGCTCCAATAGATTGTGTAAAATATTGCCAAGTGAAATCAGGTCCCAAAAAGCATTTGTGTTTCTAGGAAAAAATATCAAAACCTATCTGTTCATACCTGTCTTTTCACCAACTTTGCACTCGCGCAGATAGTCTGGCAGCTGAGGGGGTTGAACAAAAAGCGTCTGTTATAGTTTTTTCTCTGCAGATTATGTACCCCCTGGGGTCCCTGTAATAACAACCTGTATGATGTGGAATTCTCACCCTTGGGCTATTCGATTGGGGTGTCAAGGCATCCCGGTGGTCAGTCCTGCCCCAAGAGGTGCTTAAGGTCAGGATAACAGGCTAGTGGTCAGGGTTAGTTGTCGTTATTGACACTAGAGGTCTTCTGTGAATTCTGTACTGGGGATTGGTGGAACCTGGGTTCAGAGTTGAAGTCCTAGGGGTCAGTGTTCACTGACCTGGAATGACAGGAATGGGAATTCCAGTTACTGTAGTGATTAGGGCTATTGATGGTTGTATTGGCCAGTAGTAGTTATGTCACAGGGGGTTCCTGGCATGCTAATGCAGACCTTGGGGGTTGCTAGGGTTATGCGTTCGACGCCTTAGTTGACGTTATGCGTCAGTTTGGACTGACTATAAGTAAGAAGAAGTTGGTGAGTCCCAGCACTCAGGTCGTATGTCTTGGGGTGCTAATTGACAGTATTGAAGGTACTATTCAAATTCCTCCCCAAAAACTTAACCAAATTCTAGACACAGTACGTCAGTGGAGTACCAGAACTTATTGTAGCAAGAGACAGTTGCAGTCCCTGCTGGGACTGCTTTTATTTGTACATAAATGCGTCAAACCAGCTCGAATATTCCTCAATATGATGTTGATGACGTTGCATCAAGCTCATGTGACGCAAAAAATTGAATTGAAGCAAGATTTTAAAAGAGACCTTAAGTGGTTTGGGAAGTTTCTGCCATTATATAATGGTATTTCACTTTATAACCACAAAACTGTGGATTCAGTACTTAATTTGGATGCATGTTTGACAGGTTTGGGTGCATGTTGGGGTCAGTGGGTGTACCATCTTCCCCTCCAGTTAGGTTATGGTAGCTACTCAATAGTGCACCTCAAAATGGTCAACATTTTTCTGGCACTGAAGGTTTTCAGATATTTTTGGCAAAAATGTAAAATATTGATCAGGTGTGACAATCAAGCAGTAGTTACAGTACTGAACACTGGTAAGACCAGAGACCCATATCTGGCTGCTTGTGCTCGAAATGTCTGGTATTTGGCCTCTGTACATGACATTGATTTGCAATATGTGCACATTAGAGGGGAACATAACAAAATAGCAGATTGTTTGTCAAGATGGGGCGGATCAGCCCAAGACTGGCGTTTGCTGAGAGCTACCATTCCAAATCCGGTCTGGTGTGCAGTTTCTGTAGACATGTTACAATTAGATCCTGAGTTGTAAAGTCATGAGTAATGTATGACGTATGGTGCTGAAAACTTGTATGTAGTATTATATGTTTGTCATGTAAAAATATTCATGTTAAGATTTTACACATATGTGGCACCAATGTGTAATGTGGCCAAATGATATGCTAAAGATGCTATACTTTGTTTTAGATAATCATAGAATGAGACCTCTTGTGAACAAAGCTTCCACCAGATTAGCCAAGGCCTTCAGACCCATGACCCAGGCAGCATACACAGCCATGTTCAAAGTCTTCCTGGCATTCTGCATTCATATGAAAGTGGAGCTGTGCAAGTTGAATGTGAATGTAGTGCTTGTGTTCCTTGAGTGCTTGCTGCATAATCAATGCTTGCCTGTTATGATAGCTAATTACGTGTCGGCCCTGAAGGCCAAATGTATAGTGCATAATCTACAATATGGCTTATTTGATAGTTTAAAAGAGAAGTATTTTCTCAAGTCTGTAAGGCAGAACAGGCCTTTACATGTAGTTCCACATAATATAGTTGATATTGAAGTTTTGCACAAGATTTGTAAAGAATGTGACAAGATCTATATGGGTGCTGTGTTCAAAGCAATGTTTTTAGTGGGTTTCTTTGGTTTCATGCGACTCTCGAACCTAGCTCCTCATGCTTTGCGTGATTTTGACCCCTCCAGACATTTTACTGGGGAGGATTTGTTTTTCACCAAAAAATTTGCTAAGTTATTGATAAAATGGACTAAGACCTTGCAGAATAGAGATAAAGTTCATATTATTTCACTTCCTAGATTGCATTCTTTGATTTGCCCAGTGTCAGCCCTTAAACGACTATCCAAGTTGTATACTTTCTCATCCTCCACCTCTCTGTTTCAGTACAGAAATAACAAAGTTTGGCTTCCTATGACAGATTCCAAGGTGCGTAAATGTCTGAAACATATCAATGTCAAATTAGGTTTACATCCTAGTTTCTTCACATTTTATAGTTTTAGGAGATCAGGGGCTACCCTGGCTTATAATTCGCATATTCCAATACATGACATACAGAGCCATGGTACATGGTCATCTGATTGTGTATGGCGGTACATACAAGCTAATCACAAATATGGGGAACAGTTAGCTTCCACACTAGCTACAGTCATAAATGCTTAATTATAATGTCACTACCTCTACTGGTTGGGCTTGAGGGTAAATTTTTATTGTGTTTTTATGTAGATATGTAGCAATTTTCAACTTTAGGTCACCTTATCTGGCAGTTGACCCTAAACTTAGTAAGTAAGAAATACTTGACCTTAACTTAAGGTCACATTTGGAATAGCTCAGCTTAGTATTTGGGGTACTGCTATTTAAGGTCACCTTAAACTTGTTTTAACTTAATTATCATATATAGTAAATAACGCTGCTTAGTGGACTGAACTTTAAAATTGTGGCAGCGTATGTGGTATTAGTAATAATTACTTTTTGCTCTAACATTACTATGCTGCTTAGTGGACTGGATTCTAAAGATTAGCAGCATTTATTCATGTTATGCTTTATATATTTATACTGGAATTTTATATGTATTTTATAACGAAATGTAAATAGTATTAGTATTTTATATATTCATATACAAGTGCTGTTGTATTTAAATAAAGCCAGTATCCTCAGTTGTGTGTGTCATTGTCTTTTAGGGGGGGACTGTACATATATTTACGTTTTCAAAATGCCGCCATAATAACTTATTTTTGACATATTTTTGGTTTTGCTTCATACATATCTATTAGTTTAGGACCAAAATCTTTTTTCAGTGAATAAATGAACTAAAACAATTATTCAGCAATCAGATCAAATATTTGGTGTAATTCACCAAAAAAATCAAAATCCAATATGGTTGCCATACTTTTTTACAAATTTTCAGGAAAGGATTATAATATCTTGATTAGTAGTGGAACTGGATATAATTTGAGGTGTCTAATCATAGATGTTCTTTCACAAAAAGGTACAAAAGAATTAATAATATTTAATCAAAGACCATGGCAAATCAATTTTCTTTCAAAAAAACCAGAAGGCTACACTTCTGCTTTGGCTCTTAATTCCATTCTTTAGGCGATTTTAATTCAAAAACTCATTCAAAATGGTAGTTATTTCAGCTAGTGACAGAAAAGAAACTGATAAACTGAAAAAAATATAAATTTATTAAATCAGAAGGATGTCACAATCAAAGAAAAACCAAGTGCATATATTTTCAATTAAAAGGAAAGAAATAATATATGGATATCCAAGTCAAAAGAAAGAATGCCAATCAGCTGAGGAAATTTTATATTTGTAAATGGTGTTATTATCATCACCCTTGGTCATGAGTTGATGTTCACCAGTTTTGGGCACAAGCAGATTGGTTGCATAGCTTTACATATGCATAATTTGTCATGGTGACATTAGGAAACAAAGAAATTGGAACAAGTGATGTTCAGTCTTTCTTCTGACCAAGTTTCTCTTGGTCTCCAACATTGGTTAAGATGAATCTACATTGTGACTCCTTATGGCACCTGCAAATCAGCTCTGGCAACATATAGAGTAAAAGCTTGAGATGTTGGTGGTTAAAATGCCAGGTTTGGGTGGAACCAATGGAACATGCACATTTTGATGACAAAGGCTTTTGAAGAGCATCTGTCATGGACCTGCAGCCAGATTGAGGATAACATGCAAGCATAAATAATAAGCTTACACTGCAGCATCATTCACTGCTTCAGAAACATTTCTAGCATCATCTGCATTGTGATGGTGCCCACAAAGAACATTCAGCACTACCTATTTTGTTCCTCTATCATTTTGCTACAGTGTCACTTCCGCTTAGCCCATGAGAATGTAATAGATTGCCCACTATATATGTAGATATTCTCACACTTTCATCAATATCACTTGTGTTTTGACCTCAAGATGTAGATATCATCATCATGTTACTTTCTGATGGCATTTGTGAACAAAATGGCTGAGAAGATGAAAATCATCTGTGTCATCAGTGACAAGTAACACGATGTGTGCTTTACGCTTTATGAATTGGTTAATGATCAAAGTGTCAGCTTTTGACATATGTTATTTTATCTAACCAGCTTGTAACTTTTCCTGCCTCAATTTGTAGGAGTATTGGGGAATTGAATACCAAAAAATCTGATGTTAATCGGCATACTTTTTTAATGGACTGGTTGGTCAAAGAGAAAATACTCAACCAACTGAGGCAGTCCTCTGATCAGTAAGCACTATTTGTTAATAAAGATGCATCAAATTCCAATGATTATCAGAAGCCCCATTAAAGGGTCTGCATTGACCCCCTGATGAAGAATGAAAGCAGAGAATGTTCTGCAAATCTTGTAATTGGCAAGGTAATCACTTAATTGACTGTAAATGTTGGTGAGACTTGGTCAGAAACAGATGATGGAATTTTAAAAAGGCTTGGGCTGATGTTCTTAGAAGGGAAACTGTGTATGCCAGAGGGATGGGTCTACAATACAGAGAGATTTCAATAGAAAGAACCTTTTATTCCTATGAACTTTTACCAGTCACACCAACTATGTCTGACCACAAAAAGATAGAGCCAACTACATCCAAATATGTGCAAATGAAGTAACACAAAGTCAAAATCTCTTCAAAAGTGCCACTGAAGATGGATAATTGCGGAATGATTGTGCAGTATTAAGAATAGACCCATTGCCTGTAATTGGTAAGACTGATCAAACCTTCTTGGACAATTTCAGGATACATGAAACCAATTATTTCTACAGAATGTGTGTATATCTCATACTTGATTGATATAATCATGAAAACATGAAAGTGACTACCCATGTGAACCATCAGAGAACTGTCTCAACTAGTCTAATATTTTCTGTTTGATCAACTGGTTAATTAAAAGGTGTGATGCTAACTCATTGTGTCTAGAAACAAGAAAATGATCATGGATCAGATCTACTGGACAACAGTAACACATTCTCTGGTAATATTTTTGTGATACCCAATGCCTCAATACCTATACCTGCAGGTCCATGGAAAAGGCTCTTCAAAATACTCTCTTCATCCAAGTTGCATGTTACATGGTTCAACCCAAAGCTGGCATCTTTACCATCAACATCTGAAGGTTTTGCACTAAATGTTGCCAGAGTCTCGATGCAGGTTGCTACATGGTGGCACTGATTGCCGATTTTTCTCTACCAATGTTTGACCCAGGGAAGCATGGTTGGAAGAAAGAAGGAAAATCACTTGTTCAAGTTTCACTGCCTTAAATTAACCTATAACACCAGAATAAACTGATAAGGTGTAGCTATGGTAATGAAAGGGTGTGAAAAACCATGTGATGTGGATAAAGCAAAGCAAGCTTGTCATGTACAGAATCCTGCATGTGTGAAGCCAGTAAACAAATGTGTTGGACCCTAAAACTGTGAATATCAACTCATGTTGATGATATCATTGACAAATATAAAATTTCTTCAGCTGCTTAACATTCTTTCTTTGAAACTATTCTAGCATACCATTTGACTCGAATATCCATTAATTATTTCTGTCCTTTTGAATAAAAAGCCATTTTTAACCTTTGTTTATGACACCATGTTAGACAATGTTACTTTAATAAAATTATTTTTTTCTCAGTTTCTTTTCTTTTGCTTGTATTGTTGTCACAATAACTACCCATTGTGAAAGGGCTTTGAAATGATAATCATTGTAAGTATGAAATTAAGAGCAAAAGTTTGACCAGTACTATGTTAAGGTCTTGAAAATTTGACGTGTCATAGCCTTTGCTTAAAATATTAGTAATTACTTTGCATTTGTTTTGTCAAAGAACATCTTGGATTAGACACTTCAAGTTATATTGAGTTCCACTACTAAGCAAGATATTATAGACATTTCCTGAAAATTTGAAAAAAGTAGGACTGCTATATTTGATTATAATTTTTGGTGAATTACACATAACATTTGATCTGATTGCTGAATAATTGTTTTATTTAATTCATTGACTAAAAAAATTGAGCCCTAAATCAATAGATATGTATAAAGCAAAACCAAAAATATGACAAAAAAAATTTATTATGGCGGCCATTTTGAAAAGGTAAATATCTGAAATTGCGCAGGGTTGGCATGTCCACACATTCAGGATGTTATTATCGGGACCCCGGGGGTACATAATCTGCAGAGAAAAAACTTTTACTGGCACTTTTCATTCAAGCTAAAATATCCACTTCAGTTGCTAGACTAAGATGGACATTTTTCTAATGAAAATCCAACTTTGTCTCTCATTTCCCCACCAGGGGGACAAACAAAGAACCAGTTGGGTTAAATAATATATTACAATTTATAATTATATTTTATATGTATCTAACATATGTGTAAAAGATATGATATTAAAATACTAAAAGACAGATGTTAAAGGCTATTTTAGTTTAGATAGTAAAGCAGAAGTTACCCCCAGACCTAGCACCCAGCCTTGCTAAAGAATTATTTTTTAAACCTATTTAGGAGTACGCTATGAACCCAATTTTTATGTTCTGATCCCCCAAAATTTTGTGAAATACTAACTGCCCATGTTAAAGATGGACATTTTTCTAATGAAAGTCCAACTTTGTCTCTCAGTCTGGAAACTCAGTGCCTCAAATGAGGTATATGCGCATATTAATTATAACTATATATATAAATATACACTGAAAATATTGCATAAAATGACATGCGAAGTTGAGGTCGTACAAACATGAATTATTTCACTGCCATATCTGTTGAAAATAGTTATGTGATGTTAATAATGTGCTGTAATCTGGAATAAATATTTAAGGTTATTTTTTTCAGGCCATTCACAGGTGTTACTGCATTTTCATGCACTATATATTGAAGGCGCCTGATATCAGACCTTGTTCTTGCATGTCATCCACTCAGTAATATCTTATATTACTTTGCAATACACAGCAGAATGTGTTTCACTTGTGAAATTGAAAAAAGAAATAACTAAGTTAAACAACGCCTACATGTTGGTCAAAATCTTTGTATATCAGTCAGATGTAGATCAGTAAAGACCTGCCAGATTTAGAATACAGTCCATTAATTGCTGTGGGTATACACATAATACCAAACCCAATAAGAAACCCATGCAAAATCCTGTCATCCTAATTCCAAATTTGGAAAATACTTAATTAATCTTCTAATCCTTGTGCAAAAATGCTTCATTATTATAAAATAATTACCAAGTTTTAACCATTGCAGGCAATTAGGGGTGTATTTATAGGTTTAATTTAACCAGTTTCTGCTATGTGTCTGTTTTCGTATTTGAACAGATTCTTCAATGACAAATGTCCATTACAAGTTCAGCTCCTGCTGTGGCAACTGCATATCTTTATTTTGTATTTGGCAGCCAGTTCTCCTGAACACATTTAATGAGCTTTTTGGCCTGAATGCGTCTGAAGTTGAAGTCCTTTATCAGATCATCCATAGTGATATCAAACAAGAGGGCACCATCTATCGTATGCTCTTTAAACAATTCCTTGTATTCTGAAAGATGAAGTAAGTCTAATACTTCTCCCAACTCTTCTACTGTCATGGTCTTTACTTCTTTGGGTTCAGATATTGGCTTATTTGTTGTGATATTCTTTACTTCTTCGGCTTCAGTTATTGGCTGATCAATGGTAGACACTGTTCTTTTCTGTTGTGGGACAGGTATATTTTGTATAAGTGGGGATTTTGTTGTTTTTGAAGACAGGGCTGATGTTACATGAGCTGCAGGAATAGTCATTTTGGACACAGACAGCCTTGAAGAACTTGAAGATGCACCAATTTCACCAGCTGGCTTTGATCTGTTCATTTCTACCATTTTTGATGTCTTTGGAGAAAGCTTACCCTGTAGTTCCCCAATACAATGATGATATGAAGCACCATTTCCAGAAGAAGTCTTGGTTGGATGGACCAGACACACTTGTTTTTGAGATTCCAGATTTGCCTGTCCATTGAAAACAAGTAAAATGAATTTGTCACTAATATTATTTGATGGAACTAGCAACATAATTATTTTAACTGTGTAAATCATGTATAAACTACATTTAATATGTCTTCAGCTGAAACATCAAGCAAAATGCATTGCATATTTCTCAGTTGCAGTAGAATTGCGAAATCGTGTTTTGTCTTGTTGTTTTTGTCATTTGTTTTAGAGTTCTCGCTTTCACCGAAATTAAGTGGCATAAAATTGGTAACAGTTTAGAATGTACTTTTTGTTTAAGTAAAACTTGTTTTATAAATAAAGTATCTAACCAGTTGATTCTAGTTTGCTTTGGTATTCACAATGATTTTATCACTGTAAAATTTAAAAGTTTTTTTTCTGTTGTAATAATAATAAATATTAAGCATATATGCTGTCAGCTCCCCTAATAAGTTGAAAAGCAATTTTTGTTTCAAGATTAACTGAGATATCACATAATATGTGCTCTCATGTCTATTACAAATAGTCCAAAGGGCCAATGTTTATGCATTTGCAGTTTGACATTTAGGATGAATCAAACACTGCAGTACACAACTTGCTCTTCTACTGGGGTGGATGCAATTACAAAAGATCAGCTACAAGGAATATATATTATTTGAGAAAAAAACTATGCTTCTTTCGAATTTTAACATTAACCATTACAGAATTAGTTAAGTTCAGGAGCGTTTTGTTTGCTAATCAATAGCTTAAAAATGCTCAATGGGGACAATGGGGAAATCTTTCATTACTTGTCTACATTCTTGATCAATAATATTAAGGGCATGTAGGTGGCCTGGAACAACTGGCAAATTTATCTGAGTATACTAATCATTTATTTAGTTCATTGGAAAAAAACCATTAACTACATTTTAATTGCTAAATAATTTAGTTTTAACCTCTGTAGTAGCAAATTACAATATTGCAATATTGGTTGAAGATCTTGAAATGACTCTCTTGATTTAGGCCCAGATGATAGAGGAATGGAAACACCAAACTTATTGTGGGATATTGTTCACCAAATACAATCTATAAAATGACAATCTTAGTTGGGGATTCTATTAGTTCACTATTCAACTATTCATGTCAACAATTATGTGTGGGAGTTTGTTCTTTGGTAGGAGTTGTGGGAGGACAGCAATAGGGGAAATTTCTGGTGGTGGCGAGTAGCATTATGGAAAGTTGCTCTCCAGAATAGTCTTAATGTAACTTGCACAGATGTGAATGCATTTGTTCTGTAGAACCAGTTGACATGATGGTGTCTTCTGAGGTTGTTAGTTTTGTGGGGAAGTTGGTTAATTTGCTTTCTTGTGTATGATGATTTTCAGTGAAGACTTTTGATCAACTAATTCAACTACTTTCCCCAATACCCTCAAATGCCTGTTATGACCTGTACAGTATGTTGTACTTGACGTTAACCTCAATCAGTCAAAGAATGAATGAAAGAATGAACCAAAAGAAACTTGCATGTCATACCTCTGTGGCTGCATGCAACTGTTGTTCTGAAGATGGAGATGGGGTCGGTAGAGATCCAGACTCTTTGTCCTGCCTATTTTGTATCTTTCTTGGTTTTGGATGGGGAGCAGTTAGGGGTGGCCTGTGTAAATACACTTACATTACAGTCAGCTCTCTTAAAGTAAAACTATATTCAGTAGAATTTCCTGTTTGTTATGCCCCAGTTCCATATATGGAAGTTATTATTGCATAAATAATTGATTTGCTGCTAAGACTATTTAAAACAGAAAGAAAACTGGTATAGTACATGACTTGTCCTGAGTGAAAAAAACAAGTAGTACAACTAAAACGATTGTCCATACAATATGATAGGTAATGACTGTTAGGATTCATAGACATAAGTTACAAGAGACAGACAACATAACTCTTGTACATTAAATGCTGGACTCTTATGATTAATCTATGAGTAGGGCAGAATTACAGGTCTGCATTTTCACACAAGAGTGTACAAGATTAGTTGTAACTCTACAAGATTAAGTCATACACCATAAAGATAAGTGGTATCACTAAAAAGTTAAATTGTAAGTAACTCATGACCAAAAAGATTAGTCATGAATACATGAAGACAGAAATGCTGCAGCTTTTTAAACATTTTAAAGAAAATTATGAGCATATAGAAATAGATAATAGAAAAATCAATTTCAAAACCAGTGAGTTTATGCTCAGGGCTACATTATCCAGGCATATGCAAGGTAAACTCGTGAGGGTAGAACTGGGCCACTAGAATTAATCAGCATGTCATTGAATAAATTTCCCATTAACATTCACCCTGATATCTAGAAATACTGGTTAAGTAGTTATATTAATCTGAACCTTTGACATTCGACTTAACAGTGTTAAATTGAACTTATATATACTGAAAATAATTTAATTGGTTATAAGTATAAATTGTAAATTTTATTCTCATCATATAAACTGTAAATGATATTAATTACCATACCAAAAATGAAATGGTTGAATTAGGTATTAAATACAAATCACTAAGGAGCTAAACTTTTTATAAGACAAATGTGAAATGCAAACAAATGCTTCATCCATATAAATAATAAGAAAAATTGTTGGAGACAACCTGGGATAGCATGGAGTACTGGATTCAATATACACCACATCTTCTATAGCACAATGAAATTTATAAGGAAATGTTATATGATGAAAAAAAACGAAAGCCTCTGGTATCATGTCATATTAATGAAATAACCAGCTTAGAAGTACACTTTTGTACAATCACATGTAGTTCATTCTTTTAATGCCTCATATCATAAGAAACACAAACTTTGATTTCGTGCTGACTCTTTCTGACTCTTGTAGCTTTTCTTTCTGTTCCATTGAATATTCCATCTCACTCATGGTTGTTGAAAGGTTCACCTGTGCAATACAGTATAATATCCAATGTAAATATCTGAATAGAGGCGTATAGCATATACAGACTTTGAAGTATGACTCTAAAGAATAAACTTGAGACTTTCACATCCCTGTCAACAGGCAATATCCGGATGGACAGTCAGTGTACACCACATGTTGCCATTGGGTGTACAAGAAAACAGTTTGTTGTAAACATAAAATTAAGAAGCTAACATTTCTAAAATGTTTTAATAGAGTCACCAGTGGTCATTTAGCATTGGTTACTGTGATCTCAATGCTTTGGTTATTTAGTTCATTTATTTATTTAGGGCTTTACGTCACTTTCGACACTGTATATGTCATATCAAGAGGGGTAGTTTTGTGGACAGAGGAGACCAGTACATACAGTTGGTCAAGGTTCTGTACTGTAAACTGCAGACCATAGCTAAGCAACTACCAACTTTCCCACATAAGATCCAGGGCTTGAACTGCTGACCTAGGAGGTGGGAGGCGAGTGTGTTACCATTGCGCCACTATGTCCCCCTGGTTATTTAGTTCAAATTTGCCCGATCACTAAAAGTGGCAATCATATCAAAACAGGCTGCATCAGCGAACTCTAAACCCCTGTTACTAATATTTTGAACTACTCCCTGCAACCGGACAGTTTTCCATCCTGCTTCAAGACTGCTTATGTTTTGCTAAAGAAAAATAGCCTTGATTGAGTCACTCTCATGAACTATCGACCAGTATCTAACCTCAATTATATCTCCAAACTCATAAAGGAATCTGTGGCCAAGCAAGCAAATAAGTAAATAACTCAGGAAGGTATCTCAAACACAAATCAGTAAGCATATAGAGCTTTTCATTCAACTGAAAAAAAGGATTATTAAAAATACATAATGACATCGCCACCTCAATGATAAAGGGGTTGATTGTTGGGGATGTGCCCCACTGGATAGAGTCATATCTTAACTTAAGGAAACCGAAGATTAAAATGGATGGACATTTCTCTGATGCTTTTCAGGAGTGCATTGTCCATATGTCTACTGTGCCTAATAAATATTCATAGACATGCATATTGAGTGCATCACTGTGCATACAGTGTGCATCTTTTATCTATTTCACTCTTTGAAAAAATATTAATTTTTTTTATTGCTTCACTATATCTTATCTTTTATCGACAGTTTTTGGTGGTTTTGAAAAGAAGCCTTCTGTGCTCCGAAATGAAGCTTGTTATTATGTTATGTTAATTAGCACTGTCTTTGGGGTACCTTTTTTCGGTGGACTTTTCGATACTGGTGTTGTTTGAGAGTGTGTCTGTAGGTAAGACTGCTGCTGCATAGGTTTTACTTGGAAGTATGTTTACTGCAGTGGCTACTGCTGACTCAGATCTGCTGCTGTTGAGTGACAGACTGAGGCTACCCGAGTGGTTCAGGTATATGTAAAGTACATTGTTCAGTCTGTTAGACCGATATATGTGATGGACTCAGAAATGAGCTTGCACTCTCTGTCGTCTCAGAACTACTCTTCTTACATTTAGGTTTCTATTGTCCAGTTTACCCTATGTAGAACTGGATGATGAAAGATAAGCTGTCTGAGAGGGTAGAGTGGAGGGTTCGGGGGGGGGGGGGGGGGGGGGGGGCTTGGAAGACACAGTTTCAGAGAACATTAATGGCTTAATGAGAGATGCCAAACTTTCCCATGGAATCTGATCTGCTTCTTCATCCTCCCCCATAGGACATCTCCCCAGTGGGCGCTAATTTGGATCTTGACCTGAAACATCCCTGGACTTTCCCTTTTTGATCTTGAATGCATTCAATGTATCAGTTTTGCGCTATATAAATGTTTGTATTTAATTTTATCCAGGAAGCCCATCTGCTGCAGTAGCATGGACCCATGCAATGTAGTTTTCTATGCACGATCCCTAATTTTGACTGAGTTTCCCAAACATGGTCCTCTGAATTTTGGCGCACTAATATGAACCCCTTTTCCCCCTCAAATGCCTGTTCTGATATGACAGTTTCCATATGTTGTACCCAATGTTAAAATCAGTCAAAGAATGAAAAAAAGAATGAATGAATGAAACATGCATATCATACCTCTGTGGCTGCATGCAACTGTCCTTTTGAGAATGGCGACGAGGGTGATAAAGTTGCAGAGTCTTTGCACTGTGTCTCTGATCTCTTTCTTGGTTTTGGGCGGGGAGCAGTTGGGGGCTGCCTGTGTAAATACGCTTATATTACAGTTAAAGCCCTTAAAGTAGATCTTTGGTCAGTAGAATTCCCTTTTATTTATAAGCCCATTCTATATATAAAACTTATTATTAGAAATAGTCTATTTATAAATTTTAGAGCCTGCTAAGACTAGGCTTGCTGAAACAAATGCCACAAAATGACATAACACATGATATTTTCTGAGTAAAAATGTAGTAGTATGACCAAAAAGGTTGCCTCTACGCCCTGATTGATCCTGACTGTTAGGATTCACGGAGACAAGTCATTACAGCCATGATTCATTATAGCCTCTTGTATTAATTGCTGGGCTTATATAGTTAATGAAATCTGGCAGCTGGCGGGTGTAATGACACCTTAGGTCAACGGTTTGATCCCTGGACATGACTCTGTGGGAAAGTTGGCAGGTGCCTATCAATGCCAAGCACAAAGCACAAAATCTTGGCCAATTGGTATGCATTGGTTTCATCTGCCCTTAAAACTACAAACTGGGATATGATTTTATACATTTTATGTGTTTTAAGTTAAAATAAACCCAAATAGGTCAAATGAAATAATATTATATAGTAATTATTTTTAACTAGCAGTACTTATCTGACCCTTTAAGATTCAACTTGACAGTGTTTGATGGAAATTGTATTGTATATACTGTAAAAATAATATTATTATACACAATCTATATAGTAAATGAATATAGCATATAAGCTGTAAATTATGTTATTTGTCATAAATAAAATGGGATATTTGAATGAAGGATTATATACAAATTAATAAAGCTGTAAATATCTTAGAAGACAATGGTGGAATGCTAACAAATGTTTTTTATCTGTAAAAATAACAAGGAGGATGCCAGGGGCAACCTGGGATAGCATGGAATGCAGGACTCAGTTTGCACCATATCACAGTAAAATAATTATAAGGAAACATTTTATGATGAAAATTTGAAAGCATCTAATATTGCATCATATGTAGTATTATTTATTAAAAACCATGGCTCTTAAACTTGCAAATATACATTGTAAAACTGATTGTATGTCATTTTTTTAATTCCTCGTATATAAAAAAACAAACTTTGATTTGCTAACTCCCTGCAGATTTGGACTTTCTCTTCGTTCCATTGAATAGTTTGCTGTTTTTTCCATCTCACTGGTGTTTGTTGAACGGTTCACCCTCTGGCAATACAACATAATATTTAAATATCCAAATAAGTGTGTAAAGCATATACAGCCTTTGAAGTGTAACTCTAAAGGTTAATTTAAGACTTTGACATGCCTGTCAACAGGTAATATCAGGATGAACCCTCAGTATTCCCCACATGTGCAGGAGAAAAACAAACAGTTTACTACAAGCATATAACTAATGAACCAACACAATCTAATATATTTTAACATGGTCACTAATGGTGAACAAATTTAGCATTGGTTACCAGGATCTCAGGACTTTGGTTATTGGTTTAAATCGATGTTATGACAACAAGTGGCATTCACATGTTGGTTTGTTGAAACGAGAAAAGAAAAATGAAATTTAAACTGTGACCTTGACACCAGCATTTCTCTTGAAAGTCTTCTTAAGAGCAAACTGAATCATGTCTATTGAGACGTACTTTCAATGGGAGCTGGACAAATCGGCCCTTTGCCAAATCAGCCCTCGGCAAATATATATAAAAAGTCGGCCCTGGGCAAATCGACCCCCTAAAAATTCGGCACTGGTCAAATCAGCCCCAGTTAAAAAGTTTTGTAATTAGAACTTCTTTTAGAACTGCAGAAAGCATTCGATTAGGTTGATAAAGATACTTCTTCAGGATTACCGCAACAGAAAAATAAGGGGTCCTTGTCAACAGAAATTGCATACCTTAATTGAAGTGGTGTTGAATTAAAATCTAGTCCAAGTTAATGTTGACTAAGGGGAGGGGGTAATTCTGTATAATTATGTATAATACTGAGAACTTTGGCTTCGTGTGATGAACACACATCAAAAATAATCGGATACTGTAACGAATCCCGTTTAACATATATCAATTGCATACTTGTTTATGTAAGAATTATTAAAAGTGCAATTATACTAAATGCATAGCCTCTGCAAATGAGATCATAGCTTTAGTGATTTTTTCAAGAACAATTGACTTTTCAATATATGCTACTGATTAGTACCTTTGTTAATAATCCCTCTCCTTAGATATTAAACTGTTTTGTAACTCATTTGATAACAATTTGTGTAATATTGATATAAGTTTGTTTGATCAACACCTGTGTCATATTTATATAAGTTATGCGACTAAGCTGAATAATTTTAATGTTTTATGTTTTATTTTGTGTCAAATTTCAATTATAAATTTCATAAAACCTAAAAGAATAATGAATATTTATTCACTCTTTTTTAATTTTAACATTTACCTCTTGGTAATGTAAACGTAAAAATTATAGACTGGTATAAAACAAGTAAATATAGGGATAACATTGTTACTCATGTTCCATTGGCAAGTTTTAATGGACACTGGATCCATGAACCCTCTCACTGTAGCCAAGAAAAGAGAATATCACGTGTGGCAATAGATTAGTGATAGGAAAATCAAATGTTGATGGTCGATGATGGATTTTTTGGCTGTGTGATTCATACCTAAAGGTCATGTTGTTAGACTTTTCAACTCAGAACTGGTCAAAACTTGAAGGTTTTATACCATAGGGACGTAATTGCTACAACGTGAAATTATATAAAAGTGGGGAAAAATCTAAATAAATAGCAGTTAGATAATGATCCAAGATCATTAAAGAACGTCAAAGATATGTCTGTTGACACTTGTTATTTAACTTATTAAATGACTGGTGGAAACCTGGCTAATGCTGCAGCTGCATATGTTGATGTTTGACTGTTTTTTAAACAATTTTACAGAAGCTGGACAACCGCTGACCATTTTACTGGGTACAGACCTTGATAAGACAAAGAAATGTTCCTGGCCTGGAACAGCAATCTAGTGACTGAGTTGGAGATACATGAGCCATCTGGTTACCAAAACTTTATAGGGATGACCCCCAGCGAGTGTTTCAAAAATTCAAGGCAGGATGGAACCATGCATCAAAAAGTTCAACATGCCTTTGAATGTTGGATTAAAGTTGTTAATGTATTTGAGGCACCTAAGTATTGTAGAAAGCTACTCATCCATGGCATTTGATTTCCCAGTTTGAAGGTCAAGTATCGCCCAGTTTGTACCAAAGTATATAGAGCCATGCATGATGAAATCCTGGGATGAGGTCCTGCCCAACCACTCCTGAAGAATTGCGTCAATTGGAACAAGGCTTGAGAAACAAATGGAATATTTCTTATGCAGTAAGCAGCATAGGTGGGAAACACATTGACATAAGCAAAGAAATCTTACAGTCAATAGCACAAGTATTTTTTGCCATTGTGCTGCCAGCCGTAGTAGATGTGGACAATAAAGTTTCTTTGGGTGGATAAAGGTATATCAGCGTCCTGTTCAGAGGGCACAAATATTAAACAATTATGATATGAAGGTTAAAGTATAGGTTAGAAAGATTTGCTTTCCAGAAGCTGAACTATTGACAGATATTTGGCCAAATATTAGCTGCTTTGTTTTGGCAACTGATGAGGTATCACTTTCCGAACCGTACTTAAGTTAGCTATTTACTGGGAGGAGTGAATACCAACCTACATGATTTTGCAGAGTATGATGCTGGCAGAAAAAACACCTTTAGAATATTGGTCATATAACTCTTGCAACTACTGACAGCCATGGAAGATTAGCCAGAAACCGCAACAGAACTTGCCTTGACCTGTGTTGTTCTTTATAAGATGCTAATAAAATGCCAAGGCAGAATAGATAGAGGGAATAAGAATAAGTAGCAGGACAAGCTGGTTGGGTTACTGGCTTTTGGATAAATTGGTTCACAGGACAGTTCATTGCTGATCTACTGGGACCTGGTGATGTTGCTGGTACAGCTTGGCTCAGAGAGATCAAAAGTGGCAAAGTGTTCAGGTAGGCCACACTGTGATAGCATGCCCCTAATATATTGTGCAGGCCCTGGCCACTGTAAATTAAGGTCAGTATCTGTGATTCTGATATAAATAAGCTACATGTACTTCTGAAGCCTCCATGATCCAAATCTCTTCAGCGTCCTGGGATATGGTCATTGATTTCTGTATGTGAGGTATAACAGAAATATCTGGATCCTGAGTAGCTGAACTGATATCCCCAGCTTACTTCTGTGATTGCTCCAGATCTGTAGGAGTAAAGTCTACATAAAAATAACCCCATCACTTTCACCAGCTTTCTTTGTTTTGTGCCCATTACTTCTTTTATGAATAGAAAACAAAACCTACCATTCGTAGCAGGTCTTTAACTAGTTTGATCTCTTATCATGCTGGGAAAAGCTTCTTATGCTAAAGTTTTTAATGCTATAGAGCTTGTTTTTCATGTAAACTAGACAGTCATTTACAGCTAATCACCTGTTAGACAACCTACGTCTCAAACCAAAACAATTTTGGGCATACTAGACAGGCTGTGCCAGAAAATAACATTTCATCTTGGCCACCTATAGTAGGTCGGATGGCTAATCGCCATCTAAAATCGCCAATGGAACATTATCAAATGTTCAGCAGTTGGACCAGATCTAGTCATTGATTTGGGTAAACATAGCTTTCAATGTATTATAGAGATCATATAGCTACATGTATTTGAAGGTTTGGAGCAAAGCACTACATGCTAGTTAAGGTTCTACAATGTAAACTGCCAGTTTTAGCACATTGGTAGATTTATATATCTGCATCACTCAGCTGTTTTGATTTTGTAAATTTCAACTATAAACGTTCTACATTGGAAAAAAACTTCCTTCAAAAATTAATAGGAGATAAAAAATGTCTTCAAAAATATTTTGGAACATTTAAAGGTACTTTATTTTCTTCTTTCACGTACTTTTATAACTACATCATTCACAGTAATTTTGACCTTTTTCACTTTTTTCTATGTTTTATATGTTGTATGGTTTTGCAACTTTTCTCAAAGATTATGAAGATATAACCTTTCACATTTACATAGATTGTGACTCTATATTGGAGTTTAGAAATTCTCCAATCTCAATTTTGAAAGGTAAATTTTGTATTTTCGAGGTACAGTGATGAAGTGTGATAAAATAACATTTTCATATGTGAACACTAATAAAAAAATAAATACAATACCTCAAGGTGTGTGCCCCAATGCTGTTGACAAGATGCAGCTTGTAAAGGTGAGAAATGTTCAGTTGGTGATTTGGGCTTTTGGTGTGGTGGTGGAGGAGGGGGAGGTCGGTGTGGCATGCTTAAAGGTAAAAAAGTAAAACATTTTGGAGTTTATCATAGAAAAATTATCTTATTTAATTATGAATTGTGGAGCATTCTTATTTAAATTGAGTAATCTAAAGTTCATTTACTGAATATGCAATAACTTAGTTTATTGTTTCAATAATAATTATTTTATAATCCTTCTTACAAGTACATAGGTTAACATTAAACACTCCTTTGAAATCACGAAAATTCCAAAGTTTGGTGGAATGTTGGACAGGAAGTGTTACCACTAACTCTACAGGTCAATTGCTGAGGTTTAAATGCCCTTTTCAACAGGAAGGGTCACATTGAGTCTATTCATCAGTATTCCCGCATGTTATCACAACTTAAATTTTTACCTATCACCAAAGAGGTGTGAATCAGGTAGTCGTTTATCAGAGTTGATAACCCTGATAAGCTTGTGGTGACATGCAATTAAAAATACACTATGACCAATGCACTATTTCCACTGGAACCGACAGGCTGTTAACTATGCATTTCTGGAGAGTCGGGACCATTGTTTACATGGTCGGTTAGGGTCGGTTCAAGTTCCCAGCCTGTCACCGAGAGTTGTTTGATATTTCTACAACCATTGCTGATCCTTGTATCTGACCCTAATTTTAGCCCCCTAGCAACTGGCCTGTCAGTTAACTTAATGGCCTGTCGGTTACACTTCCCGGCTTGTCGGTTAATCAAACAGGCCTGTCTGTAACAAGTATCCTGCTTGTCCCAAATATAGACTTCCAGACTGTACGTGATGACTCACCGACTGTGCGGGAAGTGTTACAGACAGTCGGTAAATTTAGCTGGTTTGTCTGTAACTGTTCCCGATAGGCTTGCAAAGTTTCAAGGCCAGTCAGTAACTTTAACCGACTGGGTCCTAGAGTCAGGAAAATTTGTAACCGACAGGGCTTAAACTGAAACAAGCAAACCGTAAACAGCAACCGACAGGCCTGTAACACTAACAGACAAGCTGGGAACTGTAACAGACAGGCCGGCAATATTTTTGCTTCTTACGGCCTGTCGGCTTCAAAGTCTGTGGGTATAAAAAGGCGAATCGGTAGACAATCTACATATATTTGGGCTTTGACTTGTCGAGAGACAACTTGGTGTGCAGCTTTTAATTAGGTTTTTATTTTTTGGAAATTAGTTTAAGTACTGTGCTAGGCTGGACTGGTTGGGAGTGAAATCTGTTCTGTGAGGTTTCACTTTTATTTTAAGTTTTTGTTTTCTGAAACAAGCTGTACAATTGACTGATTGATCACCATGCCAAGGGGCAGAAGGACAAAGATTGAAATACCAACTGGAGACACACAACCACAAATTGAGTTAGGAGATACAGCTGAGGATATAGAGAGAAGAAGGAGGGAGAGAGAGGGGGATGAGAGAGAAAGGATTGAACAGAAGGAGAGGGACAGAGAGAGGAGGGAGAGAGAGAGAGGAGGAAGAGAGCCAGGAAAGAGGAGAGAAGAGAGCGCGAACTGATACGGATACTGATGTAGAATCACCTCAATCCAGACAGAAGAAGGGCCAGATGAAGTCCATTTTCCTGAGTGATTCAGACAAAGAAGCCATCGTAGTGTTCATTAAACAGCATGAGGAACTTTATGACAAGACCAACGACAGTTTCAAAGACAAGCAGAAGAAGGAAGGACTTTGGGAGCAGCTACCAGAAACTTGCCTGTCAAGACTGTGAAAAAGTGGTTTGACACTCAATGTACCAGATATGGCAAGCTCACTCAGATGAAGTCAGGACAAGCAGCTGAGAAGAGCACAGAACATCAGACCTGGCTGAAGGAGAGTTTCAGTTTTCTACGAGGTCACATCAGAAGAAAGAGTTTCCAAGTCTTCTGCATTCAAGTCACCCCAAAGGCCCTCTGCAGCTGCAGCTTCACTTCCAGGTACATCCAGGGACAAAGAATCTGAGATGGAAATCAGCATTGCATCAGATGTTACTCATCAGCCTTTGAGCACCAGTCCCAAGTGACAACAGCCTCCAGTTGCGACTACCGCCATGTCTGCAGATCCAGTCTTAGATCAGTTCCAGCAGATGAGGTTGATGATTTCCACATTTCTGGGTGCATGTCAGGACCCAACTCTAAGTCCTCAACATTTGTTCTGCAGCTATCTCCACTCAGATTGAACATCTAGCTTCTCAGTGAAATACAGTACAAGACTGAAGAATACAAGAGACAGGTCACCACAAGTCAACAGGTCACCACATATCAAGTTCCAGAAGCATCACAGTCCACAGCAGGATGGGAATACGTACTCACCATCCCAGAAACTCAACCAGTCTCCATTCCAGTTGTGCAGCCTTAACAGACTACCACAGGACAGCCTGTTACAGTGATTGCGAAAGTACAACAACCATCGGGACCTTCATCATCGTCAGCACAACCAACTTCTTACATAGTTGTGGATGACCAACAGCCTGGGACTTCCAGACGTATGATTTTCAACCCAACTTCAGTTGAACCTTCACAACAGGAGAGTCAGCACAATACTTCTGGATTATCCAGTCTCTTTGCAGCTATTCCCAGTGTGCTTGCGTATCAACAGATGGACACACCACAGCCATTTTCACCTTCTCAACTTCAACTAGCACTGTCACCAGTGTCATCTTTCACTCATCAGGAACATCCAAGACCTCCCAGCCAGTCGAGCCAGCAGAGTCAAAGTCAGCCCAAATTAGCAGATTAGCCCACACAAGTCGCACAAAACCCAGCCCTTCTCAGGGCCAACCAAATCATCCAAAACAATTAACAAGCTACATGTTTGTGCCCAAAAACATAAAAAGCACACCATCCAACATTTACACTTCCCCACAGTACAAAAAAAAATATGTGAATGAATGTGTGAATGTTGGGGAATATATCTGATGAAATTGAAATTGAATTAAATTGTTGGAAAATTGAGGTTATTTTTGAAGCAATACTTTGCTAAATAAAAGTTCTTGGATTATTTGGGTAGTCCTGAAAAGGACTGATATATGACAGCATGTTCTCCTCTCAGTCTTCTCCCCTCAGTCTTCTTAAACTCTGTCCTCCTGCCCAGCCAGCACCCCCACGTGATTGAAGTAGTCTTTCAGAAGGTCTCATTGATATTTGGCCGCCCTCGATGGGTTTCTGAAGATCTCTTGATGTCCCTGTTCACCCTGGTCCACCTGTGGTGCTTGTACATCGTCAGCTGGAGTGGGTGGTCTGTCTGCCCCCCTGATGGCTTCTCAGCATGTTATGTAGTACCACACATGTTAACACAATGTCTCTGACTACTTTTGGTTTCTGCTCCATGGTGGTCAACAGCACCCTGAATTACTTGACAAGTATACCAAATGAGTTCTCGACAACCCTCCTCCCCCTGGATATCCTGCAGTCAGCTATTCTCTCTTCTCTAGTCAGTTGCCGTCTTCTGTAAGGCTTGACTAGCCAAGGCATCAGGGCAAAGGCGTCGAACCCCAGCAGGAAGTAGTGTAGATTTGGCCCCCCAGGTCCAAGTGATTCAGCTGGTGGTAGTCCCAAGATTCTGTTTTCAGTTCTTATTTTCAGTTTGCTGAGGTTGAAAATCTATGCATCAGATGATAACCCACTGGCCCCTGCGTTGACCCACAGGAACTTGTAATCTGCATTGACTAAAGCCAAAAGTACCAGGGAGAGGTAGCCTTTGTAGTTGAAATATTCACTGCCTGACTTCTTGGGCTTTTTGATAGCAATGTGTTTTCCATCTAATGCACCGACTGCATGGGAAATATTCCATCTGTTTCTAAATCTTTGTTCAATTTTCTTCAGGATCAGTGGGAAACACCAGATACTCTTGTTGAAATTCTTTAAAAATGGCTTTGCAAACCTGGGGGATAAACTTGCAGATGGTCGATCTTCCAACCATCCAGTGGTATTACAGGGTGGTGTAGCTTTTCCCTGTGGATAAGTTTCTCAAAGTAACTACCAGTTTCAAGCCGACTTCCAGTGGCTTCCTGAAGTTGGTGATTGACTTTCTGAGGTGGTGGGTGATTCTTTCTTCAATCAAATAAAAAATGCTGGCTCTATCCTGGTGAAATTTCTGTAGCCTGGTATGTCAGTAGTGATCAGTTTGTCCAAGAGTGTTCTGTAGCAACCTCTCTCCTCTTTTTGCAGTATCCAGGGCAGGACCCATGGATCGTATGGCTTCCTTCTCCTTCTTGGTGCTGGGGGTGGGGGTGATGGTGATGCTGGCTAGGCAGGTGCTGGGTTCTGCTGTCTTTGTGTCTTGAAAATATCAGATACAATAAAAATTAAACTCAATAAACACCAAAAAACCTTCAAGTGACCTATTAGTTGCTCTTGATGTGTTTCTGTCATCTTTGAAGTGTGAAATGAATGGCATATCACAGCAGAGGGGGTTTATATAGTGTGATATGGATATCGATTCTGGATCCAGACCCACAAAAACAATCAGTTCTGTCAGGAAGAGTTGGGAACATGCTCCTGGCTTGTTTGTTTGTCTTTACAGCTTGTCTGTTTGTCATCCGGCTTGTTTGTTAGGGCTTTAGGGCTTGTTGAAAAAGGTTCATGCGAAAAAGGTTCCCGATCCTATGGCTTGTTGGGATGGCCATTATGACCTGTCTGTAACTTAACCGCCCTGTCGGGGATTTCATAACCGACTCATCATTTTCGTGCCATTTTTTTCTATGACTCTACAACTTTTGCAACCGACCCTAGAGTCGTAGGGTTGGTTACAGCGTTGGTTCCAATGGAAACAGTGCATAAATATCAGACTTGTAATCTATTACAGCCAATCTATTACTATTACATTTGCAAATATCCAATCTATTGCTATTACTCTTGCATTTGAAAATTTTAAATCTATTAATATTACTCTGGCATCTATTACTTCTATTACTTTCTATTACATTCTACTACAATTTGGCACAAAATTGAGAGGTAATTTTAACACAGAAATAAAACTGACAGGATACTCTCTATATATAATTTTATTGAAAATGCTTCAGATTATGCCATACAAGGATAAAATGTCACAAATATACCACTTGGTATATTTACAATGCAATATAGGAACATAAGATATAGGAATTTAAAAACTGAGAGCAAGTAAAATATTTACAGTTACATATACCAACAACTATACATCAAGTTTCAATTCAGCAAATGTAAATTGCACCTTATGAACATCAACTGTTCAAACACACTGTCTGTCAGCCTACATCGCTCCGGTCGAAATATCTTTCCACCAATACTGAATAGACACTCAACAGCTGCAGATGAAGCTGGCAGGGAAAGGTATTTTTTGGCCATCTCAGCCAAATGGGGGAAGGAATTTTCTTTAGTCTGCCAATAAGTGAGGGGGTGCATGCGTTGCTCAAGTCTTGGTTCCCCCAAATACTTGTCAAGTTCTTCCTCAACTGGTGATGCTGGAATTGCTACATGATCAGGTTCCTGTAAGGACATATCCAGCAAATCTCCACACTTCTGCAACTTTGAGGGCTGTTCCACAGTTTCCTGTTCGCGGCCATTGCTAAGTTGGTTCTTCCTGGCCTCTTTTAGCAATGATGCTTTGTTTTCCTGGAACGATTCCCCACTGCACCAGCTGAGTTTAAACCTGGGATCCAGAGCGGTGGCAAAGATAAAGTCTCTTTTTGCTTCATAAGGCATCTTCATGAAGATGTCCCTGTGTTTGTGCTGAAAATATATATAAACATATGTATGTTAAACATTACATAAGACATATCAATAACAAGTTTAACACCTCAACATATTGTCCCTATCTTTTAATTTCACTTTTAGCAAATCTCTAGCTTAAATGGAATTTAATTACAAAACTCAATATTATCTTAAGTTATGTTTTTCAGGAAATTTCTAATTTTAATAGAATGCATATATTTCATATATTTTGTGCTGTTGGCACATATATTAAGATAATAAAAACAGTGTAAAGGGAAAAAGAAGTAGAAAAAACTGAAAAAGAAAAATCAAACTTCAGAACATAAAAAGAAAGTATATGTATATGTATTAATATGTACACAGATAACTAATCTTCTGTCTATAACAAGTTGCTTGTTAAAAACTCAATATTATCTAAAATTAGAGCTTTAATCAATGCATTATAGAAAGATTTAAAAAATACTGATGCAAAATCATGTTAATCTAAATTACCAGTAACTATCTTTTCAGAAATTTATTTATTAAGTTGATCAAACAATAAAAATATTTACTCACTTTGAGATGAGTACTCAGGTTTGAAGAACTCTTGCTATTGTATGAAATGCTTGAAAGACAATGTTTACAAACAGCTTTCAAAGAGCTAGTTTCCTTGTTGGCGGAGTCTACTTCAAAATGATTCCAAAGTGACATGTTTGCTTTAAATAATAACTCAGCTGGTATTCATATATAAATCTTTGAAACAACTGACACATGCCACTCTTTTGCCCTTATTTATACCCAAAACAGACTTGTATACTTGGCTTCCATGTGTCACAATTGCTATTAGAGCAGTCTATTTAGCAAAGCCCAATTCAGTTTAACTGTCCCCCATTAAATCTCTATTTATATCACTTCAAAGAAACTGATGCTTTAGAATATTTAATCAAAGGAAAACAGTTAAAGGTGGCTTGATTGTTTCAAGTTATTTGTTTTAAACCTTTGTTGTGTGTACAATTGGCTTTCATATGTCACAATTGCTGTTAGAGCACCCTATTTAGAACCAATAAGGCAATCTCCTCAAATGTTTATCTCTTTTTATTTCAGCTCAATAAAAAATAATGGGATGTTTACACTGCAACAATATATAAAGTTACAATTATTCTGTGGAATCCATGTCTGGAAGTGTTGATTATCTATAAAATATATGTAGTATTATGGATAGCCTTTAACAGATGTGTCTCATTTTTGTTAAATTAATGAATACAAATTTCCATCCCTGTAGTGATATCAAAGCTTATTTATGGCATTTAAATTGTACAAAATCAAGCCATCATCTGATGAATTTTTCTTTTACCATCCTAAACAGAGGCAAAAAAGTACAAAAGTTGGGTTGTAATAGAAAAGTAATAGAGAGTAATAGATATAATAGATGAAATTTCAATCTATTACTATTACTATTACATTTTAAAATTTTCAATTTATTACTATTACTATTGCATCGGTCTTAACTGAAATCTATTACTTTTCTATTACATCTATTACTTTGTTTACAAGTCTGATAAATATTGTGACTATATGTAAAAGCCTACTACCTCAATAAAAATAGCTGCTGTGATAGTTATGTTATTTTTAATTAACTAAAAATCTTTTTACCAAATAAATTAATTTCTAGATTTATCATATTACAACATCTAAACCTTAAATTAAGATTTGATTTAAATGTTTAAATGTTTTACATATCTGTAGAGTTGATATACCAAGAGTATATATAATATCGGACATAAGGAAAAGCAAGGTCTGAAACTGACTCACACCAAATTTGCACTATCCTTCTGTTGTGATGAATAACCTGTTGTTGAATCTGTTCCTTGGGAGGTTTCGTAGAGGTTTCCATCCTGAAAATTGATTGACCAAGTATATGGGTATGTGAATAACAACAAACTATAAAACATATACAGTGCTAAATATGTGGATGTATATGTAGATGGTAATGTTTCTATGTTTAACACCCTTCAACATTTCACCATCAAAATATTAAGCTTCCCTTTCAATCTTCTGCTAATCTGTACCTGATATCTATACCTGCAGATTACTTAATTTTAGAGAAATAATAGACTGCAATTATAAAATTTCAAGACCTTTTTGATAAAGCTTATAAAATTGAGTTTGACAACTTGTTTTCTTATGTGTCCACACATGTAAGAAATAAATAATCACCCCAGTTTTTGGTAAGTCTATGTTTGTTCGCAGGAAATTAAGTGGTACAATATATTCATAGTCTGCGTAATCTGATATCTTGCCTTCAAACAGCATAATTTCTGAAAAAAGACAAGGAAAACATTAAATTGTCCAGTACATTCATAAACTATATTGGAATAACTAAATATGGCAGTCAAAATAATGAATTTTTTATAGAATGAATTTATATCAATTTATATCTGGAGCAAACCTTACAAGTGACTCTACTACTTTTGGGTCGGTTAGCTGAGTTGGAACCACAGTGCATCTCAGCTTGTCTGGAGCCAGATCCCAACATGACTTTGGGTCAGGGTGTTTTCTCCAAAACTAGGCGGGAAACTATCAGGAAAAGCTGTAAATCCCTAATGAGTAAGCCATATCAGATCAGGACAAGCCATGATGACAAACAGACAAGACTGGAGCAGTGTTCCGATCCACCCTGACTTGACTGATCAATTTCTTGAGTCTGGATCATGAGTCGGGATCAAACTAGCACTATATAAACCCCTTCTGGCTGCTGTAACTCATCATTCATCACTGCAAAGACGCCGGCTGCACATCAGCAAATCTTTCTATAGAAGATTAGGGCCCTGTTGTTTTTCATTAAGTTAAATTATTTTTATTTCCATTCTGATTTGCACCTGCCATACATCCAGCACCTTTACCACAGTCCCAACTACCCATGGAAAAAGAAGAAAGCCACCCAATCCCTGGATCATGCCCTTGATCCTTTAAAGATAAGAAAGAGGATGCTATAAAATCCTCCTGGCTGAATTAATACAGAATGATATCCAAGTGTTACCAGAATTTTGTCAGGATGCCAGCTGCAGTTTTTGATCTTATTGAAGAATACATACACCACCGAATCATGAAGGAAGTCATAAATTTTAGGAAGCCCTTAGAAGTTGGATTGAGATTGAGTAATACTAGTAAGAGACCTGGCAACAGGAGAAATGTCCAAGTCCTTACAGTATCACTGTCTAGTTGGCCAAACCACCATTTGTAAATTCGTCCCTAATGTATGCTGGACCATCCTTGCTGAATTCCAGAAAACCTTTTTGATGCAATGCCATTCCTGAAGACTGGAAACAAATTGAGAAGTTCAAGATCAGGTGGAATGTCCCCCACATTTTTAGGCCACTAGACGGTAACCATATTGCCATGAAGAAGCCAAAAAGTATGTTAATGAACTTTACAATTATAAGGGCTTCTTTTTATTGGTGCTGGTAGCCTTGTAAACAGTGACTACTAATTCCTTTGGGTTGCAGTTGGATCAAGTAGATCTTCATTAGATGCACAAATATTTAACCGTAAAAAGTTTAAAAAATATCAAGGATGACACCTGGAGGCTTCCAGCACCTGAACCCCTGGGGGAAAAAGTGCCAGATTTGCACTACTTTTACTGGGTGACAATGCCTTTGCCTTGATGCCATGCCTTGTTAAACACTACAGTAGAAAACAACTAACAATTGGAAGCGAGAATAACAAACTACAGGATCTTCAGAGGCAGGAGGGTGGTGGGGAATGCTATTGGAATAATGGTAAGCAGGGTCCTACTACTCACAATTGAGCAAAGATCAAAGACCTTTTTTTAACATGTGTTGTGTTCCACAACATACTGAAGACACACAACAATGGACTACACATGGCACCCATGCCAGCTGATGACATAGCAGCCATAGCAAATGATCTCGTAGTATATGTGCCTGATGAAAACTGCAGAAATCCTTCAAAGGAGGCAAGGCATCAGCAAGACCTTGGTGCACAGGCTGGGCAGGACAGGATCTGAGATGTGAAGAGGACCTACCCTGGGGACAGAAGAAGCTAGCATCTATCAGTCTTCTTCATGACTACCGAATTATTCTAAGAACTTTTATTAAAGCTAGTGTTACATCAATGTCGCACAAATTTTCCCCAAATCTCCAATAACTTCTAAACAATATTCCAAACAATTTCCAATCAAATCACAAATACCGTAATAATGTTACATAACATTAACACAACTTTGCCAAAATTTTGTTCATCATTAAAAATGGATTAAACTTTAAAAGTTTACAAAAATTTTTTTTCATCAATTTTTTTTTAAATTTTAAAAATATTTCTCACAGTAAAACGTTTTGAAGAGTCAAAATCTTTTTACAATTTTCATTTTGGGGTTATGTGTTTTGTGTGGGGTTTTGTAATGTTTTTTTAACACGTAGCTTATTAATTGTTTTGGGATGATTTATGTGGTCCTAAGAAGGACCTATGAATTAGCAGTTGTCCTGAAATTGGCATTTTACAGCAGTGGTCCTGAAAAGGACCTTTTGTAGGTAGTTTCAGTAAGTCTGCTGCTGCTGTCTCAGCTGGATGAGTGCTGGAGGGGTCGGGCTGATTGCCGAGGAGGTTTTTGCTGCTTGGTGGTTGGAGGAGAGGTGGCGTGTTGATGAGGGTCAATTTGGTGTAAGTGGTTGAGGTTTATCCATCTGTTGGTAGCGTATGGCTGACTGTAAATTCTCAAAAAGCTAGAGAGTCCTGACATGTTGTGTGAACTTTCTTCTCCTGTGACAGAGGCTACTGACAGTGGGTTGAAGCTCTTGCTAGGATTGATGGTGATAGTCCCAGGTTGCTGCTTGTGGACAACTAAGTATGAAGTATCTGGCCCTCTGGGCTGTTGTCCTTTTAGCAATACTTGGGTCTGCTGAACTGGTTGTATAACCTTGCTTGCTGGCATCTGGGTTTCTGGAATAATCAATCTGGAATATTCCCTGGCAATGACTGCTGGGGCTACTGCTGATGAGTCTGTGGCACATATGTAGAATTGGTACTGGAGCTGCTAAAAAGTGTAGGTTGTTGTGGCTGACAATTCCTTTCCCCTGCCCTTCTCTGTGTCCCACTTAAAAGTTTACTGCCCTGTTTCTAAAAGTCTGAAAGCTTCTTTCCTCCAATTTTTCAACTTTAGATGCCAGGTAGTTGGAGAAGGCTGTTCTGGAGGTCTTCAGCCTTGGCCCATGGAAATATATCCATAGTCTTCATTTGGGCAAATCGATCGATGACCCGCTGGTCAACTGATGAAGGCCGGAACACTACACTGGTACTGGCAGTGCTGCAGACAGTTGGCTGGTGTGTTGTGTCAGAGCGGATGCTGGTCTCCATACTGTCAGTATCCTTGGATCCTCATGAAATGTCAAGGGCTGAGGCTGCACTAGCACTGGCTCCTATTCGTGGTAGCTTAAAGCCTGAAGATTTACTGAGGCCCTTCTTTTTGATGCTGGTCCTGAATTATATTTGTCCTGAATCTAGTTCTGCCTCTCTGTCATTCATTTGGCAGCCTGACCAGACTTAAACAGTGTCAATTTTATATAGTGAGTCCTTAGGTATTTGAACCAAGTCTTGGCACCTTCGGTGACAGCTTGTGGCTGCTTGCAAACCTCTCCCACAGGCATTCCTTCCTGGCTTTCCCTCCTCATCTCTGTTAAATAAATGTTCGTCATATGTACTTTCTTGCACCTAAATTGAGACTCAGTAGATGTACTGGTCTTTCCCCTACCCACTGTGTCCATTTCACTTTCACTGTCCTCTGTTATTGGTCTTTTGGCCACTGCCTCCTCTGTCGGTGACTGTGGAGTTTCCACCCTACTGGCTTCTTCCCTCTCTTTTTCTTCCCTCTGTTGATTCTCTGCCTCCTTCCTCTCTCTCTCTCTCTCTCCTCCCCCTCTTGATGTCAGCAGCTGCATCTCCTAACTCAACTCATTGACCAAAGACTTGGAGACATCCTGACTTGATGGGAAGTGACCCAGTCAGGTATGGGATGTTTATGACAGTCCGGTTTCCTTTTCAGTACATTCAGTATAGTTCTATGGTCTGTTATGGAGTGATGTCCAGATACTTAACTATAAAAGGCCAGCAAGTGTATCCCAACAAGGTGGTGACAATATAGGACAGGTCTAGAAGTGACTATGATAAGATATATACAGAGAAGACAAGATGGTTTCTAGGTGGGTGGAGCCATGGTCGAGATCAAAAGTCAGGGAGGGTCCACCACCCGATCTACCACAACACACCAGGAAATTACAACTGATCCAAACCGAAAAATTGCTCCCTACCATCAAAAAAGCCATATTTACCAAAAAGATGGCCCCAATGGTACACCCCCACAAGGGGCTCACTTAATATTAGTAATAATGCTAAACTCCATCATACAGCTATATCATGTGGAAGCAGTGGTAACACACACCCATATATAAATAAATAATTAATGCGAAAATTCAGCATCAGTTATTACTTAGCACATGTTAACAGATGATGAAATTAATCTAATCTAATCTAATCTAATCTACTGCTTTGCAAGGGCACTATCTTCCCCGCAGAGGGGAACTCAGTGCGCTAATTAAACAAAATCATTATTATAGGGAGAGTCGAGGGACGTTCAAGGTCCGTAATCCAGGATTGTGGGTGTGATACAACTGCGAATCACTTGGTACTTGATACAAAGTATCATGCAAACAATATTGTAAGTCAGTTCTAATTAGCTGATGCTTGAATTCATCACGTAAATTATACTATTACATTTTACTTGAAACCTGATGGTAGAAATCCTAATGGAAAACTATATTTATACTTTGTACTTGACACTTAATTGTAGAAAAATTGTATTAAAGCATAGTTTCTGATATCTGGAAGTGGAAATCCTTGTAATTATTATACTATTAACTAGTACTGTAGGACCGACGAGAGAAAGTGTCATGCAAACTTTACTTCTTATTAATACTAGATGGTTTCTCTAGAAATCATCAATAAACTATACTATTACTTGACATGACTTTACTATTACTAAGACATGACTCCTAATGTTGGAAATTGGCATTCAAGCTAGCATTACTTTGTAACTGCCATCCATTTATGAAAGCTTCATGAGGTCCTCAGTGGCCAAGTTTGGCATCTAATCACAGGCTGTCACCTCTGTGTGGATTCGAATCCCCACAAGTGATAAAACTGACGCCTGTGCAAATATGACCCTGGCTGTTAAACATTGACCTTTGAAAGCTTCTTTCCAACTCTACTTTTACTTTGTACCCGACTGTTGGTGTTGGAAATCATCAGACAAACTATATCATTCTTTGTATTTTACCCGTAATGCAAAAATCATAAACCTAAGTTTCCATTGGCCATGTGATTCTTGAATCCCCTTGACTTGAGGACCCAGTTCTGACGCACTTGATCAAATTCCTCAAGGGATCCACTCTGAATGTTTTCAGCTATAGCTACTTTAATGCTGACATACACAGGTATTACAACAGGTTCTTCTTCTAAGTCACCTAGAAATAAAAATGAAAGTTAAATATTGTGTATGAATATTGACAATGAATAGTTTTCTACTTTGTGTGATGCTGAAGTATGAATTTTTTATTTATTATTGATTGTCAAAATATAAATATATAAACTACACAAAGACTCAGTACATGATGTTGCACACTGTAACATCATCAAATTAACAAGGACTACCCTTTAATGATGGTTTTGAAGGGGAATGAGAAACTACATAAAATGTGCAGTGTCCTGTGTCATCCTGTTACTTTGGCATGTTTTGTTCATTAACTCTTTTGTTATTAACAAACATCCCTTAAATTAGCAACTATAAGCTACACAAAACATATCACAAGCTTTATCATTGTATCCTTTGTCCTGATTGTCCTACTTCCAATTTGTGTCAGTATAATATATACTGACTGACATGGCCATATGGTTGTATCTAATATTCTGATCAACGGATAAAAGTGACAATTAAATCTATATGTTGCTGAGCTTACATACCATTGGTTAAAGTATTTCCCACTAGGTACCGCTCTTGATACTCTGCCACAAAAGTCAGCTGACCTAGGCTTTTAGGCATCTTTTTATGTACTCCTATCCAGAAATCCACTTTACAATCTTCCTCGCTAACAATTTTATCATCTTTGGACAGCTTGTTCACAAGGTCAGATAGAGATTGAGCTTCACCCCCTGCTCAGTGTACAAAAACATTATTATTATATTATTAGTAAGTGCTAAAAACTATAAATTTGATTGCATGGAATGAGATCTTATAACTCTTGATAAACAGTTTGATTGTATAGTCTGGTTCCCATCCCATTTTTGTCTGTAGAAAGGGCTCTGTGAAGAAGGACTGTTGAAGGTCAGCATATAGAATATCAGTATCTTTTTTGTTAAAGTAGACTGGTGTGCTCAGTCTGTGAATTTGATTGACTTAATTCAGATCCTCTGGTCCTATATAAAGGGCAGTATTAACTTAAAAATGGGTAATAAGACATTTAGAGCCCTGGTCTCTGATAGGGATTTTCACATAACAGCATTTTTTGAAGCACTGATTGTTATACATCTCAGTAATATTTATATTACATTACATTACATTACATTAACATTTATATAGCGCCTATTAAACTAAGCGCTTTACAATATGCACAATATACAGTAAATGCCTAGCAATTGTATACTGATCTGAATAGATAGGTTTTTAATTTCTTTTTGAAGTCCAGGATGGCATTGCAACTTCTAAGTTCAGCAGGTAAGCTGTTCCATAGGCGTGGTGCAGCAGAACTGAAAGCACGGTCACCATAGGTTTTACTTTTGGTTCTTGGAACTCTCAGGAGCTTCTGGTAACCTGATCGAAGGCACCTAATTGGAATATGTTGAGTCAACAGGGATGAAAGGTAGTCTGGTGCAAGGCCATGGATGGCTTTGAAACATAGTAAGAGAACTTTGTATTCTATCCATTGCTGTACTGGAAGCCAGTGAAGTAATTTTAGTATGGGTGTAAGATGATCAAATTTTCTGATGCCACATACTAGTCGTGCTGCTGCATTTTGAACATGCTGGAGTTTATGAATGAGAGCTACAGGTAATCCATAGTAAAGAGCATTTCCATAGTCAAGCTTAGGCACCACCAGGGCTTGGACGAGTACTTGAGCTGCCTCCTGTGTGAGAAAAAGCCGAATTTTGTGAAGCAAAAATATTTGATGGAAAGCAGATCTACATACTTGCTGGACTTGGTGTGCTAATGTCAGGGTCTCATCGATCCAAATGCCAAGGTTTTTTGCAATAGGGGCAGCTGTTATAGTATGGTCACCTACTGTTATTGAATTATGAACAACTTTCAATCTTTGAGACTGTGATCCAACAAGCAGAAATTCTGTCTTGTCGTCATTAAGTTTCAGTTTGTTGTTAAACATCCACCCTGAGAGGTTTCTGATACACGACTCCACTGTATCAAAGGCTTCAAGTTGTTGTTCCATATTACTGGGTGTGGCAGATTTGTACAACTGACTGTCATCAGCAAACAGATGAAAGAGTAGCCCTGAAGATCGGATGATATCACCAATAGGTCTGGTGTATTGAGACTACAACTGTGGGCCAAGCACTGATCCTTGAGGCACACAGCATTCCAAGAACCGACTGACTGAATATGCACCAGCAATGCTGACTTTTTGAGATCTGTCGGATAGATATGATGTAAACCAATCCAAAGCAACATCTGTGATGCCAAACATATGTTTTAGCCTGTTTAGTAGAATGTTGTGGTTCACAGTGTCAAATGCAGCTGACAGATCTAACAGGGAGAGTAGGACCACCTTTTTGTTATCTAGGTTCAATAGTAGATCATCAAAAATTTTTATCAGTGCAGTCTCTGTGCTATGATAGGGACGGTAGGCAGATTGGAGAGGCTCCTGGAGTTTATTGGTGTCCATATGCTGTTTCATCTGATCATTGACTGCCCTCTCGGTGAGCTTAGACAGAAAGCTAAGATTAGAGACAGGCCGATAGTTTTTGTAAGTCAGTTCTAGGCTAGGCTTTTTCAGAAGTGGTGTAACTATTGCCTCTTTGAAGTTTGGTGGAACTTCTCCCCTTGATAGAGAAGCATTTATGATCCTTGTGATAGCTGGAGCTAAAGCATCAGAGCATCGCTTCAGTAGGTATGTGGGAATAGGGTCCAGGTCACTAGACTTTGATGGGGTTTTCTTCAGTAGCTCCAAGACGTCATCCTCAGAAAGACTGCGGAAACACTGGAAAAAACTTTTACCTGAAAAGGGGATATCATTGCTTTCTTTGTTGGAGTTAGTGAACTGATCACGAATTTTGGAAATTTTGCTCATGAAGAAGTCACTAAAATTATTTGCCAGTTTCCCATGTGTGTGATGAGGTGGTAGTGGTGTCTCAGAAGTTTCTTGCAAGAGCGATTTTGTGAGTTGGAACAACTTCTTTTGGTCCATCTTATTTTCCATTATGATATTCTGGTAGTAGTCCTCCTTAGCTTTGGTAAGAGAATCAGAGAAAGATTTCCTGCATCTGGTGAAGCTAGCCCAGTCCTCAGGATTGGCATTCTTACGCCACCTTCGCTCCAGCTTCCGTAACTCAGATCTCTGCAGTTTTAGAGATTCACTAAGCCATGGTCGCTTTAGTCGGACAATAACTGTGCAACTTTTGAGAGGAGCATGCTTGTCTAAGAGTTGACAGAGGGAATGATTGTATTTGCCAACAAGCTCCTCTGTGCTGTTCCCAGGGCAACCCAAGTCAAGACACTGGATATCCTGTTTGAATTGATCAATGTCTATCTTCCTAATGCACCGGTACGTAACATTTTTCGTTGTTGGTGGAGGTTTGTAGCACAAAATATCACACAGAACACTGACATGGTCAGAAAGTTGATCTCCTTTTCTTATCCTACTGACTGCATCATCATTGTCCAAAGTAATAACTAAGTCAAGTGTATGACCTTTAACATGCGTGGGAAAAGTGACATGTTGTTTCAGCTTGAAGGTATTCAGGATATCAATGAAGGATGCTGCAGATTCCTTCTCAAGATCGTCTACATGGAAGTTGAAATCTCCAACAATCAAAGGTTTCTCAGGTGAGGTGATAATTTCCTCCAGGTATCCAGAGAACTCATTGAGGACCACACTGGCTGGAACCTGTGGCAGTGAAGGAGGTCGATAAATGACAACAAGGTTTGTAAGAGTCTGATGAATTTTGAGTTTTATGTTGATGGATTCAAAGGAGGTAAACTTAGCCTCTGAAGACAGTACTGGATGAGTTGAGCCCCTGCACAGTACTGCAACTCCACCACCGCTTCTATCCATGCGATCTACGTGGAGCAACTTGTATCCATCAGGCTGCAACTGCTGAACAACAGGTTCATCAAACTTACTAAGCCAGGTTTCAGTCAACACGCAGATATCAATATCATGTTCCAAAATGAAGTCCTTCACCAGTTCCATTTTATTTCTAACTGACTGAGTGTTTATGAGACAGAAGGTGGACAAAGACTTGGCAAAGCTAGATGTGTCTTCTCTTACTTGAATTAGGTTTTTATGATTTACTGAAGTTTGTTTTGAGAGTTTAGCTCTGTTGGTTGACACAAGAGGGTTTATTCTGTAGTACTTATTTTTGCCACCCCTGGAAAATCTAGGCAGTGAAAATGCTCTCTGTTGATTTAAGTAATCCTGAGGGCCATTGTTGCAGTTCAACACATTCAAAGAGTGGTGTCAGAATGCTGAGAAAACTGGTGTGATACTTGTTGAACTGGATGTGTAAGCCAGTTTCCAGTCACCATGATAATTGTTAGTAACACACAAGGGTTAATCAGTTGACACATCTGAACAGGTGATTCCAAATATGGGTGTTGACTATTCAAATTACACAGTGGAAAACTTCACTTAAGTTTTACTAAAAAACATTAAAAATTTCTTTTATCCAGATATTTAAATCCGAGCACTATTACACATATGAGTCACAAGAAATTGTTGTATCTTGTGATATACATTTTATCCACTTTTAAACAGAATATCCTTAGCAATAATTGTTTTTATCAGAGATCCAAAATTTAAGTGTGCTGCCACATGGGCGCTGTACATACAGTCTGTAGTGAAGTATATAATCGAAAATACACCCCAAAGTTGCCTCAGGTAAAATCAGAGGCCTTGGTGTAGTTACAGAAATCACATATGTAAAGTATTTTCTGCAAGTAAAGAGAACAGAAGTGAGTTTTCTGCCTGGTGAATTAGTCATGCTGATGCAAACTTCACACCTTCACAATTTGTATTTGATATCAAAATTGAAGTTTTAATTGTCAATTGTTCTTTCTTACAATAGTAAAGATACAGACACCAGTAAAACAAATTGAAATAAACTTGTATGCACTGGAAATGGTGGAGACCAACAGTCCTTACCTTTGACGTTTAAATTTTAAATATAAGAAGGATATCTTTACCAATATTTCTATCAAATAAACATAAAAAAAGAATATATTAGGTAAGACAAAAGTCAAAAAATAAAGTCTGATGTTTTGTCAAATAACCACAGTGGTTTAGTAATTTTGAATAACAATTGTTCTTACTTTGTTCATTATCATCCAACAGGTGATATCTGAGTGGGTGTTTGACTGGTATGGAGATATGTCTGCCTATTGAATCCTTCACTATGATTCTGTGTTGCTTATTCAAATGAGTCAGTCTGTATTCCTGTAAAGATATGCCATAAATCTCCTGTAATTTAACCTTTAGAATACTATAATAAGTTTGTATAACTAAAAGTTGTTAGAAACATACCCCCACCTCTGTGGTCATGGCCCTCCAATTTTGTCCCTACGATGCTTTATGGTGCAGGATCTTGATCAACTTACATACGTTGCCTTGCTCTATCACTTCAACAACAGGACATTGCACTCAAATCACTGGTAGAAATGTATCAACATTAAATGAACTACTGATTCTGTTAAAATTCTCTACAGAACAATAGAACAATATTGACACTCAGATACAGTTGGTTCTTCAGCAGGCTTTCAAGACATAATGAAGGATGCAAAAACATACTTTGTAAATTAAACTATAGATATAGAATTATAGAATAAAAAGGCAAAAGGTAAATAGGATTTATAAGTACACTTGAATTATGATCCAACTTGAACTTGCCTCCAAGGGCTTATTTCAGTGATAACTAATTCCACAGATGCAGTGACCAGTGACGAAGCAGTTAAATTTTGGAAATGATCTTGAACATTTTCTGGATACAAAAAATCCCAAATTTTCAACAGTCAACTTGAGGTGAAATTATAATATGGAAATACTGGACTGCCTTTGTGAAGGTCTGGGCTGTAGAAGTGATTTCAGGTTCTATATATGTAATAGCATAAGCCATGTCCCTTATCGCTTGGCAGTAACAAAGCTTTGTTAATTAGTATTAAGTCTGTATAACCTGATACCGGAGACATAATAAAACTATAGCTTACATCACCATTGGAGAAGGTGTATTCATCTTCATCGTCAATCCCATAGAAGCCATCAACAACACTGACAATGATGGGTAATTTAGGGACATAGCTATTAAGGATACAAATATTAATAACACTATAAATAATGATCAAGGAACAAATTTTATGTTTTAGACAGCTTTTAAAATTTATAGAACTATCCGGACAGGCCTTTGGATGAAAGTTTAAGGTTTGTTAAACCTGTTCAACATCAAGAGTTATATTTGGAAAGCTCTTCAGTGTTACCACTTGTGGGAATCAAACCAACACAAACTAAGACCTTTCGTGAAATTGACCCCTGGGTGTTTGTTTCAGCACACAAGTTAGAGGAATAGATAACCGATTCATACAGTCGTACTTTTATCCAAACAAACACGTTCTATTTTGCATTTATAGCCCAGGCACATTTATATTTTTTGTTACCATGCCAGGTCAGGTAATATAGTACCCAGTACACCGATTTCACTAGTAATGAAAACACTTCTTACATGCAATATGAAATATTTAGAAAAGTAAAGAAATTGCAATCTTTGTGCGTCAGTTTAGACATTTGTATGATAAATATACAAATTGACTTACTATTTCACAAATGTTTTCACGTCGTAAGTCTTTTTGGACCACTGAAATTCCATGGTAAGAATCTGTTCTTTGATTTTTCTCCCAATTCAGATTACATGGTGACACATTAATATAACTCCATTACTCGGGTTAACTCCCACACGTATACACACCAAGCATGTATAAACATAAACACTTAGA
Organism: Sabellastarte sp. h YS-2021; assembly: GCA_964017235.1. Classification (NCBI taxonomy): domain Eukaryota; kingdom Metazoa; phylum Annelida; class Polychaeta; order Sabellida; family Sabellidae; genus Sabellastarte; species Sabellastarte sp. h YS-2021. Next base: position 48,990,588 of record OZ024936.1, on the reverse strand, counting down.
ATACATACATCACCACATTATTCACTGATCTAACCAAAAACAGATCTGAGTCTTTCTTCCATATTTTTAATATATTATACTGTCTAATAAAAACAGATCTGAGTCTTTCTTCTATATTTTAATATATTATACTGCCTAATAAAAGATGGAATAAGGAAGTGTACCTGGCTTATTTATATATTGGTGTTGGATTGTGAACACAAGGCAGCCAAGCGTAGTTTCATTATGGTTCTCACTTTTTCATATTTTTCCTCTTGACTACATGATAACTATATAAGATATTGACACATATCAGGTGGTGTGGTACTTCAGTGAGACAGAAATCAAATCAGTGTATTTCATACACAAGTCATACTCACAACCGACATTTAATGGTAAAACGTGATCACTCGGAGAGTGCATACCTCTGCATGTAACAAGGCATGTAATAAAAAGTAAATGGGAAAATCCAAATTTTTTATTGTATTCAGGCGGTGATCCAGATCACTCTCAGAATTTAGTGGGGTAGAAATTTGATCAAACAAACAAACAAACAAGCAATCAAGCAAACCAACCAACAAACAAACGAGCATTCAGCCGGGGCTGAGTGGAAACTTCAAAATCTGGTTTGCAATCTATTGATAACGTGCTGCATTATAAGATTCCGACTACACATCTTTTGCATTGGTTTCAAATTTGGCCAGCTACATATCTGGAATTTTACTATGTTATAGCTGATGTAAAAGTACTTGAATAATATATTCAACAAAATACTCTAAATGCAATAGTTTTAAAGCTACAAGTGGTTTACTCAACAGTGAGAACCTCAAAGTAGCCATTGCTCGGCTATGGAATGAGCTACAGGTCTGCAATTTTACTATGTTACACCTGACCTAAAAGTAGGTGACTAACATATTTCAACAAATTATTCGAAAAATGCAATAGTTTTAAAGTTACAAGCGATTTACTCAGCAGTGAAAACCTCAAAGTAGTTATTACTCTGCTACGGAATGAGCTACAGGGCTGCAATTTTAATATGTTATAGCTGATCCAAAAGTAGATGAATAATGTATTTCAATAAAATACTCTAAAAGCAATAGCCTTAAAGTTACAAGCAAAAGTAGCTATCGCTCAGTTATGGAATGAGCTACAGGTCTCCAACTTCATTATTTCATAACTTACCCAAACATAGGTAAATAACGTATTTAAGAAAGTCACTATGTACAATACTTTCAAAGTAATTTGACATGTTCTAATTTTAAAATTTTACTACATATCAGAAAGTAGCTATTACTCGCTTATTTAATGCAGCAGAGCTTTAAATTATATACCATCTTATGGGTAAGGATAAAGTACCTGGCAAGATATTTAACAAAACACTGTAAACACAATATTTTCAGAGTTATAAGTCATTTACTCAAAGTATCTAAAATGGTCATAGCTATGTGGAAATGCTACCGAAAAAAAGAGAATTCTAGCTCTAAAATTGTGGCCTAGAAAGTGCTTGCAAACATACAAACAAACAAACAAACTGACTGACCAACATACTTCAAAACCGATGTTCGAATGACTCAAACGGTCATGGAAATAATATATCCTTGACAGAGGTAACAAGTACCTGCAGGTAAAATATCCTTGTCACAAATCTCTTTATGCTTAAATTGTGGATTATATGGATTATCAAGTATTTGTATATATTATGTCCCTGTCATGTCATTCTGCTTAAAGAGCCTGTAGCACCCTCAACACAACTAAACACAACCAGTTTAAAACCCACATAAACAGAGCACCCACATACAACATTTTGAAAACTGCCGTGTTATAAGGGATATATTTCACTTTTTATGCAGCTCTCTCCCCACAGCTTTCAAACATAAACAGCCATGTTAGCAGAATGCTGTGACGTATGAAAATGGATTGCTTTCTCAGGGCCACTGTATATCCTTTTAATATTGCATTATAAACTGTACAGTAAATTTTTGCCAGGTGCACACAAATTGTTTTTATTTGCATAAAAAGTTATTCTACTTGAGTAAATGACCAATAATTACTCAAAGATAGTATTTCTTGCACCTTTTATAAATTAGAAACCCATCTACAGGAAAAAACAAAACAAATACAAGCACACAATAAAAGTTTTGTTTATAATTTGTGTTTTTTGAAAAAACTAGTGACAATAGACATGAAACATTTCAGGAGTAACTTGATATTAATTTATTAAATAATACTTAGATTAAAGTACGTACATGGCTTTTCATTTGACATCCCACTTAAATAATAATAATAACATGCTTCAATATTTGATTATGTGTTTAAGGTTTATAAACAATTCTTAATAAATATTGTAATTACAAGAATACCAACTTTGATGAATTTGATAATGCACACATTTATATATCACATGAAAATGTCATGACAGAACTTAAATTCTTGTGACAGAATTTGAAATTCTTTTGACAGGATTTCCAATCCTGGTATTGCAGCGGTTGTAGAAGAATATCGAGTTTAGTTAGCAGAATTTAGAAAGAATTCATAATTTTGTTGATGAGACTTAAATTTACAGTATTCAAAATTTTGTCAACAAGCATTATGAATAAGATTCACTCAGAATTTAACTTATTCCTCAGCAAAATCAAATTGGAGGTCCAGATTTTAGATTACTTTAAAGAATTATAATTATCCCCTCTTTTTTGTTTACCTAATACTACTTTTCTTTTTATCAAGTCAACTGTGGTAGTTCAGCTAAAACATACCTATCCATGGTTTAAACTTTGATGTCAGGAATTCTCATGTTTCTGGTATAATATACTCAAGTTTTATGAGCAAATAGAGTTTTTAAAACCAGCAAAACCAAGCTTTGAAGTGATGTTCCATAAAAAACTAAGAGATATGTTATTAAAAGGATTATTTATAAGACTATATTTTGTTATTTATTTTGTATTTTTTCATTATAAATAGCAATGGTGCCATCTAAGTAATTATTATTATGCTAAACATTCAGGAAAGAAATTATATTGAGTAATTATATTGAAATCATTAGCCCTTAGGACTTTGTATATGGAGAGAATAAAAATAATCTTGCTTTTGAAACAAGTCTACATTACATTCTATATTTTGCAGTCTAAATATTACTGACATAAGAACCACTGATATTATTTATATTCATGTCTTCATTTTCAGTTATACTGTCATCATCAGACAGAAAGGGGTTCAGATTTATAAAAGCACAATGTGTTCTTTATGATTGCTACTGTTATTATCACAAAAATTTCATTTATTTTTACTAGTACCAACTTCTGAGTCTGTGCATGATTATTGTATACAATTTTCAACACCAGAAGACATAATTAGATTTTAAACACCAGGAAATAAGTACAAGAATACTGTAGTCTTTACAGTGTGTTTTTGTGCAAGTGACACTCTCTGGGATCATGTGACATAGTACACACAAACTTTGGACTTCTGGCCTTGTGTTTTTTCTTTTAAGAGGGGGGGGGGAAATTTGGGTGATGAAAGTTAAAATAGTGGCATAAACATTGGTGCGGTGCAACTGGGAGAAATGTTAATGAGTTTGTGTGGGGACATACTTTATATACAAATAAAAAAAAATGGTATTTTAAATTTGGTGCTACAGGCTCTTTGAAATGGGGATTTTATGCATTACGAAGGATGTGTATTTATAATACTGCTGTTACACTCTGTTATTCCTAAAACAATGTCCATTGAATAGTTTGTAAAGTATGTGTGTGAGAATTTACAAGTAGGTGACATACAATACAGCATACACATAACATATAACTACGTTAAGATAGTAATTATTAAACATAGATGAGAACATTATAAAATGAAGTTATATGTACCCATTCAGAATTGTTTTAAAAGCATGATAATTAAAAGTTGTCAACATTTTTTGGTCAATCTAGACATTTATGAGGTAAAACTTTTAAGACCATGTACTTGCTCTTAAAATATAAAACCTGCAAAAACAAAAGTACAAATTTACATAATATGAACCATCAAGCAAATATGTTTAGACAACATGTTTTACCAGTTGTGATCACTAACAATGAACTTTGTTGTATTTTAAACAAGGAACAATCTTTAACACTTTGTTTCTATCAGCAGAACCACTGTTCACCAGTATATGTACAGAGCTCCTCCTATCTTATGAATTTATTTTTTTGTCGATTTTGCACACACCGTCCTACATTCTGTGGAATAACGCTGAATCTCAGGCATCCTGAACTAGCACTGTGAAGTAATATATGTTCCCATATCACTGTATCCTGTTCCTTCTGTCATCTTCGCATGAAGCCAAGTAGCCATTGACAGATGCATAGTTGTTCATATGTAGGGCCTTCCCTCATACTGCCAACAAATGTGAGGCCTGAATTTTCATTTTTCCCGCTTTTGATTTTTGTTTGGTGAATATAAAAGAATTTCCAAATGACATTGATTTGTGTGACCAGTTGATTTTTTTTTTCATTTCCTAGTAGTGCTTAGGGCCCTCCTGTGTAAATCATTGTAGAGCTGTGATCATGATATATATCCCATCACAAACTGCTGCTGGATACCAGTCTCACCCGGCATCACTTCATCACAAAAAAGGTTGTGTACCTGCTGTATATGTTCTGTGGTGTTAATGGTCTATTAGCTATTAGCTATAGGAATAATACCTGACAAACCATGGTATACACAGAATTTTACCATGGTTTGACATTATAAACTCCAAAGACAAAGCCTGAGTGGTTTATTGCCTCAAACCATGGTAAATCTCTGTGTATACTGTGGTTTGGAGGGTGTTATTCCTATTCTAAGATGACAGAATATTTTAACATAATTAATAATTGCAAATTTGCTGATATTAAACAATTTTATGAAGGATGTTTCGTCCATTATTATTGCAGAGGGTTATTATCGGAACAGCCAACATACATATAGGGGTTTTACCATAGCTTTTGACCAATCAGATTCGCTGGCACATACGTGTCACGTTAGAATTGACTTTTAACGCATCAGATGATGACTGACGCCTTCGCCAGATTGTCTCCATTGACAGAATTGTTAGCACTAATTCCCGTAAAGATTAGTGGAATGAGTGACATTGTCACTAGAGACAATAGTCAAATGTGACCTGGATTTGCCTGACTGTTCCTGTTGCCATTCTGATGACATGTACTAATGAGGGTGAGTGAGGTGAGGTGAATCAGGTGGCAGAGTGGTAACACTCTCGCACCCACCTCTGAGGCCGGGGTTCGATTCCCGGCACGGCCTCAAGAGGGAAAGCTGGTAGTTGCTTGCCGTTGGTTGACAGTTTACAGTACAGAACCCTAACAAACTGTATGTACTGGTTTCCTCTGCCCTTCCAACTACCCGTCGTGATATGACGTGTACAGTGTTGAAAGCGACGAAACCCCCAAATAAATAAATAAATACGTGTACTAAATGGGTCCCTCATGTAAGGTATGGCAATTCTTACACCAAGGAACTTCACCCATAATTGCAACAATAGTATGAAATTGCCTTTAAGATAAGCTAAGATCGAAATATAAAAATATAAATTAAGTCAATTATAAATCCAAAAACTATACCACAATGGAAATCCCTCTCCAATTTCCACACAAGAAATGTCACCTTAATGGGAATAGATGAGGTTTTATAGTCAACCTCTGGGGCAACAAATAATAATGGATATGGCGCTGCCTTTATTGAGTAGCATTACCCTATTAGCAATGAGAGCAATTTGCAATAACAATATTAATAAAATATTATAACAGCTTAGTTTGATACAAAGAATAATACAAATAGTTAGCACAAGTATAAGACAAAAATACAATGCCCAATGACAGATTTGTTGGTTTTATTTTAAAATTTTGATCAGATTTAGAACAGTACAGGTCATGATTTTCTTGCATGTAGAAAATGTATGGGTATACCCTAAGAGTGTTATTTCAGAGTGTTCTTTCTTTCTTCTTTTTCACAATTTAGCATTGATTCAAAATTTCATTTGCTGTTTAGATACATTGTTTTTAACCTATCTAGTACGTGTAAATGTTACACAGTCATACTACACTGTGCTTTCTATTTGGCCAAGACTGCATAAAGCACCAGAAAGCAACCACCCTCAGTTACAAGCGTATATGGGCAATCTACTGAAGACGACCCATGTCTGCCTATCAATAAATCCATTTAGACAACAGGAACTTTTGAAGATTAATAGCAATTTTTGCTCTGTAGATCTTTCAGTATGGAGCAGTATCTGAAAAAGCACAAACCCTCGTGTGGGGTACTGCTGTATTTTTAACCCACAGCCTGTCAAGCTATTGTTTTCACCCATGAATTCTGGCTGTGCTGAATAAAAGGTCTTCTCTTGATTGTATCTCAGAAACATTAAGGTGTTGGAAGTTGTTACTTAGTAGGAACATTGGCTAGGTTGTAGGCATGCAAATTCATTGTGTGTGCTTGACCTTGCTGTAGAGACCTCGACTTCTCAGTATTGTCTGGGCTATATTTCAGAAACAGAAGGGTCTAGGAAGTTGATACTTGGAAAGGATATTGGTTGGGAGGTACCGGTGTGGAACATCATGATATCACCTGATTTGACATACGATTTTACAGTAGTGGTCTTAACTTGTAAAAACTTGTCCAGGCCATTTCTCAGAAGCAATAAGGTGTAGGAAATTAACAACTGGTAGGGTTATTGCGGATATATGTGTGCTACATCACCTTGGTGTAAACTTTATTTGGCTTTAACCTTGCTTTAGTGACCTTGACCTTTAAAATGTTGCTTCAGCTTTATGTTCGAAGCCCTAAGATGCAGGATGTTTAGACCTAGTTGGGACATTTATTGGGGTTGTAGGTGTGAAATGACATAAGTTATAGTTATTAATTAATACTGTTTTGGAATTGTCTTGCTTTGATATTTTGTGTTTGCTTCCATTTTCTCTCTCTCTCTGAATTGTTATTTTCTCCTGCATCTTTACATAACTTACACGGTCTGTTTTGTAAGTGTTCTGATCTTTGTACTGTTCACCTCTACTTTATCTCATGGTGTCTGGCGCTATTTCGCCAGACTGTGGAATATGAACATCTCTGGAGCTATTTTCTAGCTTTGAGAATGATTAAGCTATCATTAAACATCACTTTTCATGGAAATGTAAACCTGATCGCTACTGAGCCAAGTAACATATGTCTTATGCTTAATTGTGCAAGTCTGCTTGAAAAGTGGAAAATAAATCAATGCAGGATACATACGAGACAGATTGAATTTCTGAATTCCACTTCACTACTTCAAGAAAAACTAGAAACCCTCAAGATGTCTTTCATTCTAAGTAGCAATTTAGAGACCTTATCAAATATTTTGGTGAAGTGTGTGACAAACTGATATAATAATTATGCATTAGGGTAGATATATTGTGGAGATGGCAAAGCATGTAGATTTCAGACACTAAAAAAGAGGGGATATGGATAATATTTAGACTGGACACCAGTTATGTTTAACAATAAAGGGACTGGTATCACTTACAGTGACCGCCACACAGTCTTGTCATTCATTAATGCTGCATTCTTTGGCAGGTTGTGAATGATCGTCATCAACAGGGTTCTTCTTAAACTTCAATTGTAAATAGAGAAAAGAATGCAGCCTTAATTTGTTGCGCATCGCTGAGCCTCATTCGCACTTTAGTTTAAATGACTTAAATATTTATGTCAATTTTGTATGTATTTAGATTTTGTTATAATACATGACATTTGTGATATAAAATGATATTTCCAATTAAACATACTATTTTTGGGGATGACAATATTCTTTACTGGCAAAGCATTTTTTGATAATATGAATTTTACAGCACTTATGCTGATGCACAATTTTTTTCGTTCAACACAAATGTTATTTGATTATTTTGCGATGGTACATAGAAAAACGTGGATATGATGTTAAAATATCCTGGAGGTTCCTCAATTCTATCCATTTGTACACAAATAAAAAACCACTTTGGTCACAGTTTTGCTTCTGATGCTCCCACACTCTGGAATGATTTGCCTGATGATGTACATTCTGCTCCAACTCTTGCCTGGTTCACAAAGAAACTAAAATCCTATCTCGTTGATAAAGCTTTCCCACCTTAGTATCTAAATTGTCTGGTGTCTCCATGGTGTCGACCTGCTATGTCTCTGGAATGATGATTATTGAATTGGACTTGGTGTCTCGCCTTAGAGTCTCCCTTGGCATAGATTAAGTCCTATAGAAGTATAGAATACAATAGAATATGCACCAAATCAGGTAACCAGAAAGACAATATGTTCAATTTATCTACTAGTGCTTTGTGTAACTAAGAACGTTGATTTTCCAATTTGGTGTTGTATACTTAACCGTTTATTGCAAAGTGAAATGATCATGGGAACCAGAGTAATGTCCATGGTACGATTTCATGATACACTTTATTCAGTTACTTTAAAGCTGAGGTTGCTTTTTACAGTATTTTTTTCCACAAATCAAATATTGTCACTACAATAAAGCAGTAAATTAAACTAAAACAGTAACTTAAAAGGGAAGTCCTTTTATTTTTTAAAGATTTGTGCTGTTTAAGCATCACATTTGCAATATGCACAGGGCTGCATAAAATAATGTTAAAAAGGGAAGTCCTTTTATTTTTTTAAGATTTGTGCTGTTTAAGCATCACATTTGCAATATGCACAAGGCTGCATAAAATAATGTTAACAATTAAAAGCAAAATAAATAATTAGAAAATAGAGTAAAACACTGGTAAAACAAACAAAAAAAAACACAAACAATGAGACAGATGCCATACGCTTGACCTCCCCTCCGGGAAGCATGGAAAATTACAGAAAAAGAAATATTAGAAACAAAAGGAAGCCAGTATTTTGCATACTCATTAGTATGAAAGAATGCAATATGTGTTACGTTTCAGAAACTCCTAACAGCGGAAAATACAGTAATGTCGGCTCTATCTGCAACAAATTTTACTGATGCTCTGAATCCTAGCATAAAAATATTTCATCTTTTGAAAAATAAATTAGCCATCATATTTTAAACACTTTAAAGTGATTATATACAGGCAAGTAGGAGTTCATTTGTATAAATTTAAACTTAAACCAGTTTTTGCTGTGTATTTTTGTACAAGAACTGACAGGTCCAACGTCATTATATTTCTTTATTTGTATGTGGTCTCCAGTTCTCCTTAACACATTTAATGAGTTTTTTGGCCTGAATTCTTCCGAATTTGAAGTCCTTTATAAGATCATCCACAGTGATATCATACAAGAGGGCACCGTCTATTCTTTGTTCTTTGAACAATTCCTTGTATTCTGAAAGGTGAAGTAAGTCTAGTACTTCTCCTACTTCTTCTATGGTCATAGTCTTTACTTCTTTGATATTAGATAATGAGTTTTGTGTTGTGATATTCTTTATTTCTTCGGCTTCAGTTTTTGGCTTATCTATGGTAGGCACTATCCTTTCTTGCTGTGGCACAGGTATATTTAATACAGGTGAGGGGTTCATTGTCACAAAAAACCTGGTTGATGCAGGATAAGTCAATTCTGAACTAGGCAAGGTTAAATAACTAGAAGATTGGACAACACTGCTTGGATCTCTGTTACTTGCCACATCTGTAAGCATTCTTGAAGGATTTTGTTCATCCACTTGTTTGGGCCTGTTCGTTGGTACTGCTGTAGATATTCTTAAAGGAAGTTTACTTCGTAATTCCCCAATACAATGACGATGTATAGCACCACTTGCTGAAGAAGGCTTGGTAGGCTGGACCAGACACACTTGTTTTGGTGAATCTGGATTTGCCTACAAACATAACTCTCCAGTGAAAGTAAGTACAATCTATTTGTAATTAATAGTACTTGACTGAACTTTGATATTGAATCTTTTTAATGTTAAAATCTGTAAAGAAATATATTTCCAGTTTGCCTTTAACTAAAATACCAATTAGTGGCAATGTTTTGGCATTCTAAAGGTGTTAATTATTTCAGATTAAATGTTGCAAGCTAGCAGTTTGTTTTAGACAACTCACATGTGAAGTATTTACACCTTTGGCTTCAGTTTGTTTTGAGATTTGTCAGTGCTTTACCACTGCAGAATTTTTGTCAATATAACATATATTTTTCAAAATACAATCTCTGATTCAATATTAATTCATACTTCATTTAACATGTTCCCCTGCTAACAATAATATTCTAAAGGCCGGGGCTTATATTTTTTTCAGTTTTAGGATATTTAACATACTGCAGTATTTAACTTGATCTTCTGTTGGGTTGGTGTAACTAAAGGTTAAATATCACCAATAATAACTTAAATAATATGTCCTAAAATGTATTGATATACTATGTATACAGAAAACTGCAGTCATATTTAGAATTTTGCACTCACAACAAAGTTTTGCTGAATACTTCAAGAGCATACATTTAACTTAAAAGAACACTCTAGCAAGGGGAAATATTTCAACAATTTTTTTGCCTTCTCAACTAAAATTAAGATCAAGCAAGTAGACAACAACAACTTGCAACAACACCTGTATATATCACTTTTTGAAAAAAAAAACATTCACCACATTTTAAATTGTTAAATGAACATTTAATTAAAAAAAAAAAAAGTATGATGGCTTGAAATCAGAAATATCCATCTAAATTTAAGCCCAGCCTGTGAAGGAACCTAAAACATCTGAGATACTATGGACTACATGCATTCTATAAGATAAGAATGTAAGTTGGCAATTCTGTTCACCAAGTGCCGATGTCGTAAAATGCAAAATATCCATTTGGACAACATTATGTGTGAGATTATCGTATACCTGCCTCTGATTGTAGGTTTGAATTCCGGCCAGATGCAAAGCAGAAAAGTAGGTACTTGCTTATTAGTGTCTCATATTTCTCAGGACACAGTCTTGATCAGCTGGAATGCCCTACATTCCTCCATCTCCTAAACTGCTGAAGTCTTGATATACCCTAAAGCAATGTGCTATACCCGATTGTAAACCTTAGTCAATGAGCTAATTATTGAAGGACCCAAAACCCCACCCCCAACCACCCAAAATGAGTTGACACAAAATTATTTATATGTTGAAAAATTCTCCAACTATTTCAATCATAAAGTATTGACAGCTTCTAGCCTGCACCCACACTTAATATCACAACTTCCTTGTGTCTCTACCAATTAATTCTTGGCATGTCTTGGCATTTTTTTATCTTGAGGAAGACATGTTATAGGCTTTAACTCTGCATAACACATACCTCTGTGGCTGCCTGCAACTGTTGTTCTGAAGATGGTGATGATCTTGTTAAAGGCACAGAGCCTTGGCAATTGATTTTCAGTCTCTTTTCAGGTTTGGGAGGGGGCGGGGGTGGCCTAGTTAAATACACTTTTATTACAGTCAAACCTCTCAAAGTAGAATTTTATAAAGTGGAATTTTGTTGCAATTAGAAGTAATTAGAGACTTCTGCAGAGGGCATTTCCCCTCGAAGTAGTCTAATTTACCCTGTTGATATAGAAATTCTAGCTAAAAGCTTGGTTCCATGTTCAAGGATTGTTGGGGAGGATCAGCATAAGAAGGTGGCAACATTTGCCAAAAAAAGCTGGAAAATCCTAATGCATCAGTGTCCTGGGGATTAGACCGATCCCAACCAACCCTGAATGCCAAGAACTTTAAAGTCCAATCTTTATTACTTCAATATTATTTCAATATGATAAAACAGTTTGGTAAGACAATATGACGAGTTCCAATCTCCAACCCTTCCGATCTTTTGGGAACAAAATGACAGGAGTGACAAGTTTATACACATAACATATCATCATTCTGGTCAAAGTCAGGGACTAAAATTCCCAGGCTAATATGATTTCAAAATGATTGAATGTAACAGTGATATCAAATTGCCTAATTAGTGACAGTATATGACTGGAATGCTTTCTGACCTGTGTAACTTGGCTTAATGATAAGAATCATAACTAAAGATTCTAACTTTTCAGTTGAGAAGAACAGTTACCAACTTTCAAAGATGATTAAACTTGTTAGATATTCCGAATTTTGTCGCAAAGTTTTCTCAATTTTAAACATTTTGGCCCTGATTTCGAAATCAGCCAGAATTCATGGCAAAGTTGGGAACATGGAAACACTACTTTAGAATAGAAATTTTCGACCGTTCAAGGTTTGACTTAACAAGGCTGAATTATAGTACAAACTGTGCATAATATAATCATATAAACTGTGAATTATAATTTACATAGACTGTGAATAATACCATAATAAAAAGTGAGAAATATCATAGAATGTCAGCTGTAAATTTTCGTATACAAATATACATTAAATCATAATATAAATCAAATTCTTACAAATGCTGCAAATTAAATTATCATATTTTTTTTATCTGTAAATAACCTTTCCATGTATTATTATATGAATTGTAAATTATTTTGTTACACATATAGAAAATAGAATATTGGAATAAAATATTAGTACAAATCAATAGAGAACTTTTCTTATTTGAAGGCTATTGTGTAAAACAAATTTGTGTATTTATTTTTATACTCAGCACAATATCTCCATATACTACAGGAATCAAAACGTTATTTAACCCATCGGACCGCACAGGTACAGTCCCAACTCAGAAGTAACTTACATTCCCCTAACTGAAAGACAGAGGCTCAAGGATGACCATTTATCAACATCCTTGAGGTACTTTAGCCTGCCACTGGGGATAGGACCCAATGACCCCCATTTTAAGTGATCATCCGAGCCACTATGTATCTGCCTGTACCTGGGTTTGAACCCACGTCCTCTTTGTTCCTAGACAAGTGTGTTACCCGCTAGGCCACAGTGACGGATCTTTAAAACAAGACTTTTACACGTGTTTATGGTAAGAGAAACAGTGAGATATCACAATCTTATATCATTTGCATGGATAAAATACCATAATACTTCAAGTTACCAATATACTTTGAACAACAGGGCTTATATTCAGTAATGAATACACATTTTCTTAGAGAAAATTCTAAGAATAAGATAAATGTCTAAAAATAAGTTTTTTTTTATGTCATGCTGATGAACACCTAAAATATTAATGTTACCTGGGTTTTACTATTGTGTCCAATTGTGCATTATTTCCTTTGGAACTTTGAAAATTTCCACGGATTTAAAAGTTCTTATTTCAAGAATGTTTTTTTAATTTTAAGAAAGTTTCTTAGAAAATGGTCGTTTTCTTGAAGAATGAAAAAGAATCTGGTACAAACTTTGGTTTTGGGCAGACTCCTTGCAGGTTTGAATTTTGTTTCCACATGAATGAATATTTTTCTGTGTCTGCTGTCTCATTGTTGCCTGTCGAATGGTTTCCTTCCTGTCAATATATATTATGTAAGGTAAATACATATATAATTAATTGTGCATAGCTTATACATCATTTGAAATATTACATCAGAGGTTAAAGGTTTGAATTTGTGATTTTATCTTTGTTGGTGAGCACAATAAAAAGGTTTTGTTTGACCTCTGAACCAATTAAGGATAATGTTGGTTAAGCCATGCTGTAGTAATATTCCTGAGACATTGTAATATTCATTTCTAACGTTTTTCTTACATTTGTCATTAAATATTTAATAAATGGCATTCTTTTAGAAATGGGTTTCGTACCCAGCATTTTAAAACCTTTTTGAAACGTTTACCTTCAAACATTTGCCAACATTAGAAATGTTTACTGGAAGTAATTCATAAATTTAGGGAAGTAATTTCTAGCAACAACAACAAATCAGCCACAACAATACCTCGATGTGTGTTTGCAGTTGATGTTGAGAAGATGCAGTCACAGTTGATACAGTTGACAAGTGTTTTGTTGATTTGGGCTGTTGCTGTGGTGGAGGAAGAGGAGCTCGGGGTAGCATTCTTGAAGAAAAAAATGTGAAATTTATCATTTATCAGTGAGGAAACTACCCATTTTGCTTTTAAATGTGAAGAACACTTTTTCAAATGGTGACCATTTTGTCTGCATCAATTATTTCAATACATATTAATTTCTAGAAAGTCATAAATATAGACATGTTTTTGTAGGTGGTAATAAATGGGAAACTATTTTCTAAGCTGTATATTTTCATATATACCAAATAGGTCTACATAATATTTCATGGGGTTCACTATGTTCTAAGAGTTGTATCATGAAGTCTGCCCATGTAAAGAGTACCTTTTTCCCAGATCATATTGTTTGCTATGCTTGCACACATTTAAGCTCATTGTAGTCCTATGACAATTTTTTTTCTCACAGCAAATATTTAATAATTTATCCATTGAACATCGTCATTTACGTATATCCTCTGTATCCTTGTCAAATTCAAAGAACTTATGAAATACTTTATATTAACCATTTCAGTCCTCCCTCTGTATAATCTTTACATAATAAATCTCTGCTGACATTGTTGGGCTTTTCCTCCCAAATAAAATTGTAGAATATTTTATTAATTTGAACTAAAAAAGCCTACATTTGAGCTGGGAATAGATATAAACAGATGTGTAAGTTTAAGAAGTTATAGTGATTTAAGAACGCATATATTTTCTAGTAGTGTTAAGAAACAATTTCTCCATCTTTTCAGTATAGTTTGAATTTGGAAGACAACAGGCTGAAAAATTTAGATCCACCATTTTACTTAGATTTACAGAAAAAAATTATTCCCAAGAGGCTAAACTCAGTAGCTCCCCATATCAAGTCTGTTTTTAGATCTAATTTCTGTCTTGAATAGTGTATTTTACGTGTCAAGACTAGTTTGGTTTTATCATTATTGATATTCAGTCCAGATAGCATTCCAAATATTCCTTATGTAATCAATGCTGCCAGTAGGGAACCCTCTGAACTATCCAAAATAAGTGTAGTGTCACCAGCAAACTGTGTTATTTCGTTCTGTCTTATAAATAGTAGTTCCTGCTAATTGCTTGTTAAGTTTTACCAATATTAAAAGTATCTGTGCACACATTAGATAAGGAAAGATGCAATAGGATCTTCTTGTCTGCAGCCCCTTTCAATATTGGCTGGATCTGACAAGAAGCCATACTGGATTATTGATGTTTTAACATTTTTATTGAAAGATTTATCCAGTTAATAATACTTGGTCCAAAGCCTAAAGCTTTTTCACAGAAGATAACAATTTCCAGGACACAGAGTAAAATGCCTTTTCAAAGTCTATTAACAATAAGAAACCAAAAAATTTATGCTTCTCTGTAAAATGCATGATGTCATAGATGAGACTGGTATTTTCTCCAATGAAGCAACCGTTTACAAAGACTGACTGGTTTTTAGAGACAATTTTATCAAAGACTTTTTTCATCTATTGGCTATAGCAGTTGATCCAATTTTATATATTACTGAGTTTATTGTCTGGTAGTGTGTTGACGCCAGTATTGTGACAGTGGTTCTATTAGCAATTAATTGTAATCAAAAGGCGTCATTGTTGTCGTACGTCAGTAAATTAGTTGTCATTGTGTTATGTGTTGTGAAATAAAGGCTCTTTACCCCATTACTGTGTCATACTTTCTGCCTCTCACCTTTGACCTTGTTCTCGACTGTCGGGCTTGTTGCTTGTCACAACCTGTCAGTTGAGAATGAGGTCTCGGGTAATTAATGGGTAGGTCATGGGGGTGGTCGTATGTAATCCTTGTCATAACATCTTGGACTGGCAGTGAATGAACTTTCATCACAATTTCCCGCCTTATAATTGTTGTTAGTTCTTCCATCCCTTTCTGTGGCCAGTTTCAACTTGTGTTTTGAACAGTAAACATTCACCCTCCCACCTCCCTGTAGCATCAACATGCTCCACTGCACCTTTTCACAGGTTACCTTTATTTGCACCACACTGCCATTCCAGTCGGTGATTACACTTGTCCCTGCAAACGGGACATAATCTTCTATGTGGGGCCTTTCTGTCCCTTTTATGTAAATATTTTATTTGTTTTAGTTAAAAACGTAATTTATTTGTGTCATTGTTTCAGTAATATGCTATAGTTTATTGTCTGGTAGTGTGTTGACGCCAGTATTGTGACAGTGGTTCTATTAGCAATTAATCGTAACCCAAAGGCGTCATTGTTGTCGTGTGTCAGTAAATTAGTTGTCATTGTGTTATGTGTTGTGAAATAAAGGCTCTTTACCCTATTACTGTGTCATACTTTCTGACTCACTTTTGACCTTGTTCTCGACCGAGAAACCAATCCATAATGACTACAACACTTTGGTTATATACAAATGAGCCAAGCAACAAAGACTACTATATTGTGGTTAAATGTAGATGTGACAATCCTTCAACAATATTGCTGCAGTGATGCTTTAGGGTCTTTTAAATATTCTATTAATATCTATTTTTTTTATAAATTTATATACTTTGTGTCATATCCCAAATTTCATAAAAAAGAAATCATACTTTAATGCAATACTCTTAAGTAATGTACTTAGAGAAGTGGAAAGTGTTGCACTGTATAAAACAAACTAAAATAAATTTCCCCTAATTAACTATCTGTAAAGAACTGTTTGATTTGATGTAGAATCTTTTACAGTTGTAGAATCTAGATCAGGAGTATATATTAATCATTTACGGAAACATCTGACATGACTTAAACTCACAGCATATACGGGCTTTCTGGATCTTTTAATGAATCCCCGGCTGGTGTATCTACTCCTTGGAAGGATAGGTGGACATTTTCATCCTAAAAGTGAAAAAGTAAATTGGTATTTTACTAACACATGATATATTGTGATATTTCCTGCTTTCATCATACTTTAAAGGGGCCACGGTGGCAGAGTGGCAACACTCTTGCCTCCCACCTCTGCGGCCGGGGTTCGATCCCCGTCATGGCCGTAAGTGGGAAAGCTGGTAGTTGCTTGCCGTTGGTCGGCAGTTTACAGTACAGAACCCTAGCGAACTATATGTACTGGTTTCCTCTGCCCTTCCAACTACCCGTCGTGATATGACCTGTACAGTGTTGAAAGCGACGTAAAACCCCAAATAAACAAATCATCATACTTTAAATTCCAAGACGTTGCATTTAAAATTGAGTGTCACTTTTGAAGTCTGGTGCCCTAATTTATTTATTTATATGGGTTTTACATCGCTTTTAACACTCTACAGGTCATATCAAGAGTACAAGTTTTGTCGGCAGAGGAAACCAGTTCACACAGTTGGTCAAGGTTTTTACTGTAAACTACAGACCTTAGATAAGTAACTACCAATTTTCCCACACGGTGAAAGGGGGTTTAAACTGCCAACTTCAGAGGTGGGAGGCGAGTGTGTTACCACTGCACTACTGTGGCCCATGGTGCCCTAGTAGATTCCAATTTAGGAATACTGCATGAACATGTGAGATTTCCCCTTTACACAGAACACATATATGTCCATCTGACATAGTTTGCCTGCTCAATAACTCCACCCATGTAGAAAGTGTGCCACCGACATTGTGCTTATAATTTTGGTGGTGGTGTTGGTTTTATTATCCATCAAACAATCAAAACATCAAGCTTAAAATAGTTGGCAGTCCTTCTTAAACGTCCTTTGAAATTATTGTAATTGCCGTAGGTAGGCTAGTCATTTGGTGAAAGAAAGTGTTTATTAGCCACCTGGATCATGCTTTGATGAATTTTGTGATGAATTCTTCAGTCATTTTCAATCGTCTTTTTTATTTTGTGGCAACCTTTGAACTTCTAAGATCTTATGCTCTGTTTTGGCCCCATACTTTGTTATGTGTACTTTAACATAAATCTCATATAATAATACTTACACACCACCCCATTTATAATTTAAAATACATTCTTGCTTTTCCATTAGCTTTGAACACACGGACTATATTCGCTTTTCAATTCATTATGCCTTTCTACTTATCAGTCATAATTCGCCTAGGTTTGAACTTGCTTTGATCTTGCACGTCGGACTGTATTTTACAACCTTGAGTCCAACCTCACTTCGTGTGCCACTGTAACTAATTTGTATTTAGATTGGCAGGTGGTTTGGACAGCTAAGTTCTTTACCGGAAGTCATATTGAAAAAACCTATATGTCTAGTGTATTGAAGAAAGTGTAGATTCCAATTGTATTTCTGGTTAAAAGTTTCACCAATCAATATGTCATGTGTGTTTAAATTTAATAAATCCATTCGTTTGACTTCATAGTCATCAGTGGTATTTGCCAGGCAAAAAAGTTTGGTTTCAGTACTGTGTTATTTGGTGGGTTTCTTTGGAGCTTAATTAATGTTAATCTTCATTTAAGAACAGACAACAAGATAGGTCTTGACACTACAAGCATTTATTCTAGACTCACAGATTTCACATAACAAAGTCTTATATATACATTGTATGTACAATATCTAATAGTTGGTACATTACAAATAGTGGAATACACACATATATAACATGCCCGTCTTTTATTTAAAAATTAAGTATTTAATTAATACAAAATTATCTTTATAAATGTCTATCAAGATTATTCTTTAAAACATAAGCATATAGGTTCTATTGGAGATGTTGCAGTAGCTAGAAAAGGTTGACTGGATTTAATGGCTTGTCAGATCTGTGTAGTGTTCCTTTAAAGTGATAAATTATGCTATTCTTATCTAGATATAAGAGCTTCCTGACATCATAGGAAATGCTGTTACTGTACACAATAAAATGTAATACATCAGTAGCTTCTACAATTACTTTAAATTTATGCACTGCTATAAACATTTGTTGGAAAGTTGTTTTCACAGATGTAGCATTTCCTGTGAAAGATATATTTGCCTTTGAATTTTCTCCTCTCTGGTATTAATTCTGGTGTACCTTTGTAGAGTGGATCTTTCAAGAGAGTGGTTTAGTACAAATCAAGTGACACTGCATTATTTAATATGTTTAAAATGTTCCCCTATTTTATTTTTTTATCAATAAACTAACATGCATTCTCCAATGCTGAGAAACAGAGTAGACTGCCCTTTCTCTGTTTTATCACCCAAGGGATTATTCTGCCCTTTTATTGGTGTGATAGTAATTTGTCTAGCTTAATAAATGCACAAATAGCTACAGATCTAGTAATCAGGTTGAACTATATATACAAAGTATCCATTTAGTCACAAAACTTCCAGTATTGCCCAGAAAGTTTCTTGTGATAAGGTTTCTGTGAACTGATTTATATTTCAACTGTATTCCACATTTTTAGTGATGCAGTTTCTGTAAATGGATTCTATTTCGCCTGTATTCTGACCCATCTTCTGTTGTGACAATGTAAGAACGATCACTGTGGACTGCCTGGACAACAGCTTGTTTCCGCCGTTTGTTTGGTTGTTGCATCATGATGTATTCTCCTACGGCAAGCTTAAGCAGGGGTTTAGAGCCTTGGTCATAATACCTCTTTTGCCTTTGCTGTTTTAATCTCAGTCGTGTCTTCATGTGTTGTGGAGACACATAACAGGGTTTCAGGTGATTACTATGGGTTGGGAGAATGGAACATAGTTCTCGGCCCATGAGGAGAACGCTGGGTGCCTCTATCTGGTCGACAGGTGTGTTACGATATTCAAGTATGGCTAAGTTTATATCTTGGGAACTGTCTTTACATTTCTGTAACAGGTTCTTAGCTATTCCAAGAGTTTTTTCAGCAAGACCATTTGACTGAGGATGTTTTGCACTAATTGTCGTGTGGATAAATCCATAGTCCTCTGCAAAGCTCTGAAATTCTTGTGAAGTATACTGAGTTGCGTTGTCTGAGATAACTTGCCGTGGAATCCCATGCATAGCAAACACTCTTTTCATCTTTGCTTGAGATAGACCCCAGTTTTTCCATTTCGAAGAATCTGCTGAAATAATCCACTATAACCAAGTAGTTGTCATTATTCCAACCGAATAGATCAGTTGCAATCTTTGCCCATGGATTTAAAGGTATGTCATGTTGTCTTAGTGGTTCCTTGGTGTTTCATTTCCTGTGGATCTGACATATGATGCATTTAGTGATCATGTTATATGTCAGAATTAAGTTTGGGCCAATAGAACAGTGTCCTGGCTCTCTGTTTACACTTTTCAATGCCCTTGTGACCAATATGGAGTTCATCCAACATTGTTTTTCGTAGGGCTTGTGGCATCAGTATCCTGTCTCCCTTGAATATGATTCCATCAATGATGCACAATTATTCCCTCACTGACCAATATTCAAGGGTTTCTGCAGGACAGTTGGCTTTGTGATCTGGCCATCCTGTATTTATGACATTGGCTAAAACTTGCAGCTGT
Source organism: Sabellastarte sp. h YS-2021 (assembly GCA_964017235.1). Lineage (NCBI taxonomy): Eukaryota > Metazoa > Annelida > Polychaeta > Sabellida > Sabellidae > Sabellastarte > Sabellastarte sp. h YS-2021. The sequence continues at coordinate 48,970,384 of OZ024936.1, read as the reverse complement.
CTGTCTTTCTTGGTTTCTAACTTGACTTCATTAAGTTGATTATCACTGATTGGCAGATTTTGCACAATAGCATGGACCTGAGCTTCAATGTCCTCATCCCCTAGGTTGTCAGTGTTTTTCATGTGCTTACGTGATAGAGCATCAGCAACAGGTACTTCTTTCCCTGGCCTGTGGATGACAGTAATGTCATACTTTTGTAGTCGCAATAGCATGCGCTGCAATCGAGGGGGAGCTGAAGCAAGTGGCTTTTTTGTGATGGCTTCTAGTGGCTTGTGGTCTGATTCAACTATCACCTTTCTGCCATAGAGGTATTCATGAAATTTTTCACAGCCAAATAGGATTGCAAGCAGTTCTTTCTCAATCTGTGCATAGGCCTTTTGTGTCTCAGGGATTTGGATGCAAAAGCCACAGGCTTGCCATCTTGCATAAGAGTTGCTCCTAATCCATTTTTTGATGCGTCCTCTTGAATGCGGGTCTCTTTTTCTGGGTCAAAATAAGCAAGTACTAGTGAAGCTGTGATCACATCTTTTACCTTCTGGAAGATTGACTCCGTGTTACAGTCCCATTTGAATACTGTGTTCTTCCCTGTTAGTTCTCTCAAAGAGGCTGTCATGTCTAAGAGCATAGGGGCAAATGCTGACAGGTAGTTGAGCATTCCCAAGACTGATTCTAGTTCACCTTTGTTTGTAGGGCTTGGCATATTCTTGATTGTTTTCACCTTTTTCTTGTCAGCCTTCAGGCCATCTTTTGATAGCACATGTCCAAAGAAGGAGACTTCAGTTAAGCCAAATTTTCACTTTTCCTTGTTTAACTTGATGCCTTTTTCCCTGGATCTCTGCAGCATTTTCCTTTGATTGGCCTCATACTCCTCAAGGCTATTTCCCAAGATCAGAATATCATCAGCAATTGGTTCTACACCTTCTAACCCTTCATACGCCTGATCAATTTTCTGTTGGAAGATATCTTGGGAAGAAATCAAACCAAATGGGAGGCATAGAAATTTATACCTGCCAAGGGCTGTGTTGAAGGTTGTCAGTTTTGCACTTTCTTCTTCAAGTTTTATTGTCCAATAGCCACTTCTGGCATCACAAGTACCAAAATACTTTGCATCCTTGAGGTTTGGCAGGATGTCGTGTAAGGTACGGGTTCTGTAATGTTGTCGCCTTATGGCCTGGTTTAGATCCTTTGGGTCAAGGCAAATTCTAATGTCTGAGTTAGCTTTCTGGACAACAACCATGGAGCTGACCCAAGTTGTCGGTTCAGTAACCTTGGCAATCACATTTAATTTCTCTATACGGTCTAGCTCTGATTTAACCTTATTCTTTATTGCAACAGGTATTCGTCGTGGGGGGTGAACAACTGGTTGGTAGTTTGGGTCCACATGAATATGGTATTCTCCTTCAAACAAACCAAGACCACTGAAGACATCTTTAAATTCTTCCAGGAAGTTTGTTGGCTTGTCCTTGTCCACTGAGAGGATGACTTTTATCAGACCCATATCTGTGCATGCCTTGAGACCTAGCACTGGTGGTGCTGATGTCTGAACAACATAGAGACCCAGTGTCTTTGTTGTTTCCTTGTACTGGCCTTGCAAAGAGACCTTTCCTTCTACTTTCAAAGGGTTGCCACTGTAACTTGTCAGGCGGATTGAAGTTGGCTTTAAGAGTATAGCTGGAAGACCTAATTTTCTGTAAAGCTTCAATGGCAAAACATTTACTTGTGCCCCCGTATCCAGCTTGAAACTGACAGCTTTTGCTTTTGATCCAGTGGAAAGTTTTACAGGGACAAATACTTCATCTTGTTTGCAATTGGCACTTATTTCACCTATATAGAAGTGTTCACCTTGGTCGCTGTTTGTGTCACTTTCAGTCGCACTTTCATTAACAGTATGAACTTTTGGTGGGTTTGACCTACATTTGCTGCAAAGTAATTAGCTTTTCCACATCTATAGCATTCTTTTCCCATCGCAGGACAGGTTCCACCTGGGCTGTGTTGACCACCACACCTGGGGCATTCCTTTTTAGGTCTTGTGCTTTGATGGTTTTTCTTACTTTTACTGGATTTTCCATGAGAAGTTTTCCTCCTAACTACATGTACTTCTTCAGGTGGACTGGCCATAGTTTTCAGTTGTTGCTTGCAGACCTCATTTGGGCCATTTTAATGGCACTATCCAGGGTGAGTTCGTTTCCTTTGTTAATGAGTTTTTCACGTATATTTGGGTTGTGCACACCAAACACAACACAATGACACACCATTTTTTCATCTTCTCGATATGAACAGTCTTTTACTAATAACTTCAGATCGGTGACAAAGTTTCAAAAGGCTCACCTTCAGCCTGAACTCGAGCTTGGAACTTGTAGCGGGCGAAAACTTCATTACTTTTTGGGGAGAGATAAGCTTCAAATTTGTCATAGAAGGTTTGTAACCTCTTTCCTTCTTCAACTGACAAAGTCCAAGTATTCCGAATGTCTCTTCCCTTTTCACCTACCCATATCAGTAAAAAACTGACTTTGGCTTCTTCACCAAGCCTTCGGAGTGGACCAGAAAACATTAACTCTGTTTGTTGCCTGAATTTTTTCCAGACTTCTGGCAAGTTTTTAGCTTCCCAGTCCATTACAGGTGTTCTTACATGCCTATCCACTGTCAAAAAATTGTATCCAATTGTACACAAAATATCCAAAGTATATGTAAGTTTCCAGTCTGACACCATGTGTTATTCGGTGGGTTTCTTTGGAGCTTAATTAATGTTAATCTTCATTTAAGAACAGACAACAAGATAGGTCTTGACACTACAAGCATTTATTCTAAACTCACAGTTTTCACATAACAAAGTCTTATATATACATTGTATGTAGAATATCTAATAGTTGGTACATTACAAATAGTGGAGCACACACATATATAACAAATACTTTACATTCACACACAAAAATTTGAGTTGACGATGTATTCATATAGTTTCTCAACATTATTGACTGTTGTGGATTGATTGAATGATATCCAGCTTTACCCTTTTAATAAAACAATGATTTAATATGCCTCTCACATCCATGAATTTCAAGTTGAATTGAATTAGCCTTTTTATTCATGAAATCTTTTATTGGCATTTTTAAGCCATCATCTCTTATATAACTTATAATGCTTTGGTTGGTTTATTATTTCATAAAATGGATAACATCATTTTATATATTTTATGTAGGATTCCCAAAGGGTGTATATCCTACTAAATGAGAAGGAAAATTTTGTGATTATTAAATATCAAGACTGTGATTTCTCCTTTTAGGAATATATTTGATATTAATTATATTTATACCACTTGCTATATTTTCTTGATATTTTTCCTAAATATACAAATGTTTTCTATTATTTCAGTTGAAAACAATGTACCCAAAGTTCTAAAGAGACTTTCACTGTATTTAAGTTTATTAAACTGATAAGGAGACACTCTCTGACACAGAAATTAAACCTTGCAAAACAAAGCAATGTCATCTGCAAAATGGGCAACTGTATATGCTAGATCATTAGATTTTGTGTCCTTTATTTTGTTGTATCCAATATCAAACACACCTTGTATTTTGGCAACTAAGACAGTAATGCTGAGAGCGGTCAGCCTTGTCTAATGTTTCCAAACAATTCAAGCTTTTCTGAGTGATATGCATTGTTTTCAATACAAGATTTTATTAGTATATAAATTTAAATCCATGATATGAAAACAGGTCCAAAATTGAAGTTTTATAAGATATTTAAAGATGAATGACGACGCTATACTATCAAACATTTTTAAAAAATAAATCAACTAGGGTGATGAATCTTGGTGTAATAATTCATAATATCTTCATTTATTTTCTTGTTACTTTCAAATGTATCTATCTTTAACATAACCAATTTGGTCTTTATTTATTACATGTCCAATTACATTTTTCAATTTATATCAATTTTTGTTTAATCTGTGTTAAGCAAACCTACAGGCCTCCAGTTTTTTCAGGTCTGAACCTTTCATTTGAATTAAATTTAAAACATCTACAAATACAGTAGGCTATGTTTGACATTGAAAAAGTATTTGATATGTATAGAAGTTAATATGAAGGGGATAAAAAGCCACAGATATAGTAAGTGTAGTTTCAAACTTAATATGAAGGTGTAAAGACTGCTACAAATACAGTAGGCTATGTATTGACCTTGAAAAAATACTTGACACGTGCTAAAAACCATAAATACAGTTAAGTAAAGTTTCAAAATTGAAACAACAATTCATATACCAAAAAGGTCCCAATGTTAACACAACACTACATTTTATTTTTATTTTACATATTTATTGAATATTAACCAATAAAAATCAGGGCCGGGATTCACAAAAGGTCTTAAGTCTTAGGCAATTTTGTTGCTTAGACCAGTCTTAAAGTTATGACTTTTGTCTTAGCTAAGATTTCTCTTAAATTGGGATTCACAAAAAGAGCTTAGCAAAATCTTAGCTGAGACAAAATTTGTGCAAAAAGTCTTAACTACTTTGAATTCAAATTAACAAATCTTAGTAAAACAAAAATATACACCAAACATGCTCTTTAAAATTATAAAACAGATTTGTTACTTTTTTTGTAAAATTATTTAAAATTAGCAGTCTTTGTGCTTCATTGTGAGTCAGCCATTTTATGACAATATTTTTACCACAAGAAGGTAAAATGTGGAAATTTATAGGTAATTAAATGATGTAAATTTCTATTACAATCCACAGAAATTACTTTTATATGAAGTATAGATCCCCATAGTATATATTTTGTTGGCATAGCAAAGAGCAAAATGTAAATACATGCAATGGAATATTTTTAAAATGACTTAAGTCTGCCGTGCAGTGGTCTTAAAGTTATGACAAAATCTAAGACAAATTTTGCCTAAGACCTTTTGTGAATCCCATTTTATCTAAGCAAAAAAAGTCTTAACTTTATGACAAACTTCTTGCACAGTTAAGACTTTTCTCTTAAAGACCTTTTGTGAATCCTGGCCCAGGAAACGCCAAATGCATGTAAAAGCATTTCATGTGTCTTGTAACTAATCCTATTGTTATTTGGATGTGTTAATATAAATATTAAAAATTGTTATAAATGCAAGTACTTTAAATTGAGACTTGAAACAATGATTCATAAATTTAAGCATCTAAATGTTATTATTGAGCTTCTACAATAAAGGTAGAATCTGTAATGACCCAATACAAAGATTCAAAGAAATGTTATAAATGCCTTTCATGTCGGTAAATGGTCAATATGAACGTGTAAAGACTGTTATAAAAGTAGTAGGTTAGGCTCAAAATTGCAAAAGTAATTAACATGTGAAGATAATAATATAAAGGTGCAAAGAGTGCTATAAATGAGAATGTCAAGTTCAAAATTGAAATAAGAATTTATATGTATAGGGGTGAACATGTATTTTCTAAAAGGGCCCAAATACAGTTAAATAAATTTCACAATGAAACAATATTTCATACACTGATGGGTTTTAATGCTAAGACAAAAGTCATTCATGTGTATTGTAACTATTCATGTTGTAACTTCAGTGTGTTATTACGAATATAACAAAATTGCTAGTGCCAAATACTACATAATACACAACAGTTTGGGTAGCATGGCCACTTGAGGAGCCTGCTAATGGAGTTGGCTCTACCTTAACTACTTCTAGGTATTTTGTTCCTCGTTTCCAGGTAAATTTTCCTGTCATTCTATGCAAGAGCAAATTAAATTCTAACCTCCTCCCAACTGCCTCAAGTTGGGTAAATAGTAGCCATTTTTAACTCTGATGCTAAGCAAGAAACATGTTTGAAAGTTTTGCCACCCTCCCTCCCTATATTTACAACTAATATGAAACTGGCAGAAACTGGCAGACCAGGCTAGCCCTGGTGACCCATCTCGAATGTGACAAGTCCTCTATCACCCTGACCCCTGTAGCTTTCTCAGGTACAGGGAGGTCTTTTGACATAGGAGTTTTAGCTGAGACTTTGGTTTTAATGTTCCCTTGGCTGGCTCTCCAAGGATTCAAACTGTTGAGCTTTATGTAATAACCTTGATCCTTGGAGTAGTGTCTCACCTCCAGGGAGGTCCCCTCTATTGGGTTGATGTGGGCTAGCTATTTCTACCTTGAGACTAGGCGGTCAAGGCTGACCCTGGCTCCCCTATATGAATTTGACCATTTCGCCTCTTGGCCAGCTCTACCAACATTAAAACATACTGAGTAGCATGATAACCTTGACCCCGCAGCCTTCCCAACAGCAAGGCACTCCAACCAAATTGAAGTGGGTTACCATGGTAATGGGAATAAGGCAGTTCAGGCTGATCCTGGCTCCCCCTACCAATTTGACTAAGTTTCCTGTAGTCTGTACTCTTACCTCTCATCTCTAGGTAGAGTTTTAGCTTGCAAGCTTCAGGTGTAACACAGACCTTTCGAGGCTCCTTGACTCCCCACCAAGGAGCTTGACACTGCACAGGGAACAAAGGTGGACCAGGCTGATCCTGGCTACCCCCTTCCAACTTGACTCACCCACTAACTATGACTAACACTATTTCGACTTATTGAGTTAACTGTCACCCTTGTTGGGTATTATAACACCTCAATGGTAACGTGTTTACTTGGTAGATACCAGTTCTAGTCACCAATGCTGGGTAGTTTCTTTCTGTATATATTCTAGTCATGTATGGTGCCTTAAAATCTGTCTCCTTCTTATTTTAAACTTGTTCAAGCTTATACTGAGTGAATTAGTGCCATTGAGGGAAGTCACTGGTTTCCTGCAGTAAACAAAAATCATTTTTTGGCTAATTTATTGTCTTTAAGACACAAAAGTTTTAGTATTATATGAAAGCTATTTGCTTTGTGATCACATTGGATATACTTTTATGTGAGAATATTGTGACAAATTTATATTTTTTAAGGTTTTTTATTGAGGAATAGTGTATAAAATAAAACATTTTGAAGTAAATAGAATCTGTCAATCTGTGTCTAATTAACACCTAATTAGGCAATCATACCAATTAAACAAAAGCTTACTGTTCACAATGGATTTACCACAAGCGTCACCAGTATTCGTGATATAATTAACTTCAAAAACATTAAGGTAATTGACATGTATGAAGCAGTGGTGAAAAAAGTCGACCCCGAACATGTGTTTGGTGTTCAGCGTATTGGCATGTTATGGAGAATATATGTCTAATCAAGAAAGAACAACATTGTTGATTCAACACATTACAATAGAGGAACAATCTATTGAATGCTTCTCCAACAACCCATTAAGGGCTGGGCTCAAGAAAGGTGAACATGATCAGGAAATAATTAGAATAGTGATTAAAGGTGTGCCCCTATCAAAAGGAAATTTATCAATTGAAGAATTTCTAGGGGCCTACAATGTTGCACTCAAAAGGCCAATTCAGAATGGAAAATTAAGAGACAAAAACAATATCCTGCTTAATGTCTACAGTGGTGACAGAATTATTTATGCTGTTTGCAACACCACTTCCCAGAAGCGCAAAAATTGGTGACAGTATTGTTCTCATATACCACAAGCAGCAATCTACAGAATCACCTCTGTGCACAAACTGTTTCCAAAGGGGTCATCTCAAAAAAGAGATGCACCAGCCAAACAGCTTGCATGCTCTGTAAAGCTAGTGATCACAAAGCAGGGGATTCCAGATGCATTGCAAAAGCAAAAGTGTGACTGCCTTTCAGGGACATATTGATCCTCTGAGTAATTTTTACCGAGGGAATGAAGGAATAAAAATCTTTGGGCATGTATTCCCCAGTGCAGAACATGCATACCAATATTCTAAGGCCATCCAGGGTGGTCAGGACTCAATTGCAAATACCATCCTCACTGCCAGGAATGGAAAAAATAGCCTAGGATGAGGCATCCTTCTTACCCTACAATCCTGACTGGACATCCAGAAAAAAGAGTGTAATGAAAGAAGTGATTGAAGCTAAGACTGAGCAATGTCCAAAATTCAAAAAGACTTGAAGAATTGTTGAAGACTGACAGTGAAGACTGACAGTAACATCCTTGCAGTAGCTGTTAGGGGTGATTTCCACTGGTCCACTGGCCTAGACAAAGAACGTTTGATGACCACCAAGATAAAATTCTGGCCTGGGAAAATGTCATGGAAAAGCTCCTAAATGATCTCAGGACAAAACTGAAGCAAAAAGACAAAGATGCAAAAAACACTCCAAGTCAAAAGATGCATCAAATAATAAGAATGAAACAGAAACTGACTCTGACTATAATTACTGAAATGCCTCCTAAAATTGTTCAATTGAATTATAATGTTATCTCAGATATCATAATGTATCCAACTAGTGACTTGTTTACAATACTAACCTTTAATGTTAGAGGCCTAAATAATAGTCTGAAAAGAAAGAAAATGTTCCTTTGGCTGGAAAATACAAAAGCTGACATTATATTACATCAGGAAACTTTTTGTATGCCAAAAAACTGATCATATATTTAAATCCAATTGGAAAGGGAAAATGTTTAATGCTTGCTCAAATTCTATAGTAGTAGTCATAGTAGAAGGGTAGGAATTTTGTTTAAGGAAAATATTGATATTAAGATTCTAAATATACACTGATAGGTACATACTGATAAACTTGCAAACTTAAATGATTAAGTGTTCTCATTTGTGTCTCTGTATGCTCAAAATGTAGAAGGAGAAAGAATTATCTTTTTCAATGAATTAAACAACATTATTGAAGAACATGCTATTAGTAAAGACACTCTTATTATTGGTGGGGACTTTAATTGTTGTTTAGACACATCTGAATGCAAAATTAAGACTCATATAAATGATGTAAAAGCAGAAACATTTTAAGAAATGTATTACACAATTACAGCTGTAGAAATATAAGTGAACCACAATGCAAAAAATACTATACACTTATTTTGACAAAAGAACAAAACAATATAGCCCGTTAGATTATATCTTTATTTCTGATGATTTTATGTTTAAGCCAATTGATCTGGCAGTTTGTCAACCTGTTAGGGGATAATAATGTCATTGATCATAATGCGCTGGTCAGCACTTTCCAAGTTGAAAACCATAATACTCGTAGTTCTGGCTACTAGAAAATGAATAACCAACATTTTAACAATGAGAAATATTGTTGTAGTGTAAGACAAATTATGAATAATACAATAACGGATTGCCATCCATTAAAGTCTAAGCAAATTACATGGGAAACGATAAAAATAAATGTTAAAAAATTCAGCAGAGATTTTGGTGTTTCTTTTAGTAAAAAATGCTCAAACCACATCAGTGTATACAAGTTGAACTAGATACACTGAATAGTAAAATCATATCACAAAAAGATAAAGTCACTGAACAGGACTTACTATTAAAACAAGAAATTGAATCAGAAATAAATTGTTTTTATGAAGCAAAAGCTAAAGGAAATTTTATTCGATCAATAGTTAAATGAGTGAAAGAGGGTGAAATCGGATCAAATACTTCCTGAATCTTGAAAAATCACGCCAAAACAACAATAGTATAAAAAACTTAAATCGCCAGAGGGACAGACTTTTACAAATGATAGTGATATTCTTAAAGAGGCACATCAGTTCTATTCTGAATTATATAATCGAACAACACCCCATATTCTGAAGTAAAAAATTATATTGATTCTATTTCTGAGAATAATACCATAAACCATAAAGAAAAACAGGAATGTGAAAAGAAACTGTCAGCAAATGAAATACATAAGGCTGTTAAAAATCTGAACAATAATAAATCTCCAGGACCTGATGGCCTAACTCCTGAATTTTATAAGACTTTCTGGTCCATACTAAAATATCCTTTTATGTATATGCTGCATGAGATATATCAACTAAAGAGGTTACCCTCATCAACTTGCACCACCATACTAACATTGATTTACAAAATAATGACAACAAAATGTTGAAGAATTACAGGCCAATTAGCTTGAATAACTATGATTACAAAATAATATCTAGTGCTCTGTCTTGTAGACTGCAAAAAGTTGTGTCAAAATTAATATCACATGACCAAACTGCATATATAAAAGGCAGATACATTGGCCACACAGCAAGGCTTCTGCAAGATGAAACAAAATATTGTGAGACTAGCAATTTACATGGTGTGATACTGAGTCTAGATTTTCAAAAAGCATTTCACTCAATAGAGTGGCAATTTATGTTGAAGAGCCTAAACAAGATTGGTTTTAGAGAATATTTTCAAACATGGGTAGAAATCCTTTATAAAGACCCTAAACTAGTAGTAAAAAATTATAGCTGACTATCAAAACAATAAAAATGAAACGTGGTATTCCGCAAGGCTGTCCCCTATCTGCATTACTCTTCATAATAGCAAGTGAAATCCTAACACTAAAATTAAAAAGTTGTAAAGAAGTAGAAGGAATAAAATTCAATGACTTTGAATGTCTAGTATGCCAATATGCATATTGATACAACACTTGTGTTAGGAAATGCACAATCAATAAAAGAATCCCTTAAAATCATAAAAGACTTTAGCATTGTTTCAGGGTTAAAACTTAACATAGAAAAATCCACCGGTTTATGGATTGGATCATTAAAAGAAAGCCCTAAAACATATAAAAAATAAATTTCACCAATAAACCCTTCAGATGTCTCAGTGTTTACTTGAGTATAGATTTAAATGAAGGTATATCTCAAACCTAGGAGGAACAGCTAAAACAATTTAAAAATGTACTGAGTTCTTGGAAACAAAGAAGACTTACAATTCAAAAAACCACAGTGGTGAACCACCTAGCAATGCCAAAACTCATTTATAGCCTCACACTTCTTCCAACGTCTACAAATATGTTAAAATTAATTGAAAAGGAAATACATAATTTCTTTATGGGGTAACAGATTCCCCAGAATGTATTAGGGGTAATGAATATTTTAAAAATAAAGAGAAGACTCTTTACTTCAAGCACTGGATTACAAGTGGCATAGTATATGTGAAAGACCTACTAGATAATAATGGAAATCTTTCACAAGAACATATTTTGAGGAAAACTGGCATCAAAATCCAACTGGATATCTGAATACAGGACAATTAAAATTGTGTTTCGAGAATTGTTTAAAGAAACTAATATGTCTATGAGTAATTACTTTCAAAGAAATCTTCTGGAAAGACTATCCCTAATGACAAAATCAAAAACTTATTCATTACATGAAGGTATTTGTAGCTCAAAGCTATTTTGTAAAACACTTGTGGAAAAAAATATGAAAAACCTCTGTCAGAAAGAAAATGGAAAAACTACTTAGGTATATCATTAAACAATTTAGATTGGCAGAACATATATGTAACTAGTTTAAAGTCCTTGGAATATAAAAAAATTGTGAATTTAAATTCAAAATATTACATAATATACTTCCCTGTGGAAAACTTGTATCAAAATGGAACCCCACTCAGCCATACTACTGTCAATTCTGCTTAGAACCAGAAACTGTAGTTCATATGCTTTATGCATGTAGTAGAGTAAAAAACATTTTGTTAAAAGTAGGTGAAATACTCCAATTAGAAATCCAATGTAAACATCTCATTTTAGGCCTATATAGTAGAAATACCACAAATAATGTAAGAAACATTATCATTGTTACCATTATGTATGCTGTATATTGTCCATGGGTAAAATGTAATGTAAAGCTACACTCCTTCAAAGACTTTGTTCTTAAATCTTTTGTAAAGCAGCAAGTAATTTTTTACACTAATGTGTTTAATTATGTATTTAAAGACAATCACAGAAGAAAAACAATACAAAAATATAAAGTATTTGTAAATTATAGAGTGCTCCTATGTATATGTATATATGTGTTTTTTATGGTTGTCTGTTTTGGACATTCTAGCACCTTTGAGGTTTCTGTTAATGATTATCTTTATTAAAAGATTACTTGGTTTTGTTATCACATATGTCATGTATAGTCTATCTGTATTCAATGAAATTAATAGACCCATATACAGAATGTAGCAGAATGTTGGTAGTCTCGACCTTCTTGCACCAGAGGCTGTCCCCCTGCTGGTGGGTAGGTTAACCTACCTTCAATGCTACAAACGTAATTGAATACTGTAAGATAAAATGAATATTTTTTAAAACATTCATACTATATACGAATAGCACTGTACATATCCCTGATGGGGTGTTGTCTACCCTTGCCTCCCCAGGAAATCTGCAGGAAAAAAGGAAAAAACTTGAAACAGAAATAAAGTACATAGTAATGGTGTTAATAGAATTCAAGGAAGTAGTGGGAACCCCCACAAATGCAGTTCATGTGAAAGCATCAAAATGTGCAAATTATATATTGTGCGTCTACAATAAAAAAAACATAAAAGTGAAAACAAAAGACGTTTGAGTACTGTATGAGTACTGTGCACTTATATTTTTACCTGTAAAAGGGTTAATATGAAGGGAAAAAGTGCGACAAAGGCAGTGGGTCAATCCTCAAAATTGAAATATTGATTCATAAAAAGGTGAGTAGTATAAATCAACCATTGTGTATCTATAAAGGGGTTAATATGTAGGTGTAAAGGAGTGCAATTGCAATAATTTAAGTTTTAGATTTTTTTTGAGTTTATTGTTCAGTAAGCTTCTGTTAAAATTCCAAAATCCTTCTCCCCTATAAAAAACAAACTTGTGTTAGTTCTGGTGCTTTTGCATACCCATAGCTTTTTCCCAAACTACACTACTTTGACTCCATTCAGCCTTGATTTCTAAACCTTTTGCTTCAAGAAACAGAGGATACATTAGTATTCTTCTGTTTTATATTTTGCGATTCAAATGCGATTTTTTTCGCATCCAAACTTTATTTCTTTCTATGCCTGACAGAACTTTGCTATTATTGGTTTTATTTACCTATCTGGAATGTCTCAATCCTGTGACAACTCAAAATTGGTACACTAAAACACATCCATGTGGAATACAGGATGTGTTTTAAAAGAAGAAGCGTATCTTCTTGTTATGATTCTGAGTCCTGCTAAATATGTGTCTTCTTCTTTTTTGTTTCACTTGTTCTTCTACTGTCTCTATTTTTGCAATATAATTTTTTAATATATTTTCAATGTAACTGGTTTTTTTGTCATTTTATTCTTTAAAGGCTAATATATTACCAATGATCTCTGCAACAACTTTTTAAATGTTTTGATATCCAAAGTTTTTCGCTATTTTATATATTATTATATAAAAATATCCTACTTATGCCTCATTCTTTCAGAGAGAAGTGTGTCCAAAGAATTCCATACTGTTTCTGCATGGGCTAATTTCCAGCAAAAACATTCCTGGATGAGATTATTGTTCAGCTAGTGACATTTCATCCATGGGTTCTATCACCAGAATATTTCAGTTTTGTCATATGCGATCTTGATAAAGATTCAAACCATGACTGTAAAGTTCATGTGTTAATCTCTTCCATTCTCTGGTGAGATATTCAGTCACAATCACAATCTATCTCACTCAGACACTGTAGTGTCTGCAACTCATTGAATACCTATGTACAACTTTATATATTAACTTGCATATATTTTGTAACAAATACACTGAAATATACATAATAATAGATATAAAACATATTTATATTCATTTTCATAAATATATGACCAGTAAATATATATGAATATAACAATTGTAAAACAAAGGTCAAGGTAATTCGAGGATAATTCTCTATCCCACAAAAATACTTCATTTAGTGCTAATAGTTTTATCTCAATATTCTCCTCTGTAAGAGTCACACAATTAAGTACCTAATCTTTGTCTTCATGTGCATGTACATATGAATAATGAATGCTCACTTACCCCAGATTTTGGTAAGTCCATGCTTGTCCGCAGGAAAGTAAGTGGTCTGACGTAATCATACTCTGTGTAATCTGATATCTTGCCTTCAAAGAGCATGATTTCTGTAAAACGAGAGAAGCAAGATAGTGAACATTATGTATTGTATTTAGTAGATTAATTACTGTCACAATGCATTACAAGACCACTCAGATAGTGTATACCTCTGCAAAAGGTCAAGCACCTCCACTCTTGCTTATGGGTAGAAAATCCTTTCCAAATACTTGATCCAGACTCTTGATCAAAACCCAAATTAAATCAATTATATGTTAGACCAAGACCCACGTACTATGTCCAGGATTTTTCTATAATTTTAAAATCAATCCAGTTATTCCATGATGTCTCTGTCGGAGGTAAATATTGCACCCATATAGAAAGACACTGCATAAAGAGAACTAATACTCAAAGGTAAAAGGTCAATGTTGGGGTTTTACATCCCGTTCAACAGCCAGACTAATACACCACTCGACACTACACACACATTACCCTCACTTAAGTTGGGGGACACTTGGTTTTTGGATACTTGATGCTTGACATATGTCATACAACTATACTGTTACCAAGCACTCGGTACTTGATTCCATAATTCGTCATGAAATAATACAATTACTTAACACTTGTTATCCAACGTAGAAAGTATCAAACAATATTGTTACTAATTACTTGATGTCTGATGTAGGTGCGTGGAGGCCTAGTGGGTTGCCATGTGCAGCATCTAATCGTAAGCTGTCATGCCTCTGTGTAATTTAAACTCCCTTAATTTCCGATGCTAAGGACCTGTCACAATATGACCCTGTGTATCAAATGGGATGTAAAAAGCTTGGATATCTGATGTTAAATACCACCATTCCAACTATACCATTACTTTATACTGATTGCACAAATCATCATTCTATTGCTGAAGGTCTCATGTTAGAAATCATCATGCATACTATACTATTATTTTGTACTTCACATCTAATACTAGACATCATCATACTATCACTTAGAATATGATGTTTCATGCTAGAGAAATCATAATTTTTGCCTTATATTTCGAACCATCATACAATCTATGTCCTTACTTTGTGCTAGAATTATAGAAACTTATATTTTAGAAATTATATTTCTATATAACTATATTTTAGAAATTATTTTATGTTCACATTTCATGTCTGACATGCTAGAAATCAATACCTAAGTTTCCATTGGCCAGGTGATTCTTGAATCGTATGGATTTGTGAGCCCAGTTCTGTTTGACTTGATCAAATTCCTTGAGAGATCCACTCTGAAGTTTTTCAGCTATTACTACTTTAATACTGACATACACAGGTATCACAACAGGTTCTTCTTCTAAGTCGCCTATAAATACAAAAAGCTAAGAAATATTAAATATTTTGTTTAGGATAGACAAGATAAACAAGAAAAATGACTACTTTACTACTTCGAGTTGTGTCTTGTGATAAAAATGGCTTTATTTATTACACATTGTCAAAATTAAATAATATTTTATTTATTTGGGGTTTTACGTCACTTTCAACACTGTACAGGTCATATCACGACGGGTAGTTGGAAGGGCAGTGGAAACCAGAACATACAGTTGGTCAAGCTTCTGTACTGTAAACTGCCGACCAATGGCAAGCAACTACCAGTTTTCCCACTTGAGGCCATGCCAGGAACCGAACCCCGGCCTCAGAGGTGGGGGGAGAGAGTGTTACCACTCTGCCACTGTGGTCCCCCAAAATTAAACAATAAACAAAAACACTCAGAAAGTATGTACCTTTACCAAGGCACATAATAATAGGTAAATGGGATTAGTGGGATTATGTTTTGTACCAAGACCCATCTTCTAAATTTTTGAGGAAGATCCAATCAATAGTATTTGCATAATCCTTCTACCACAAATGACAACAGTCATGAAAATAATCAAGAATCAAGGTTTCAAGAATACAGGTCATTCATCAATGGTTTTGAACCTGGTAAAGTTTAATAAATTATCCAACACACTAGACATTTAATCGGAACACACAGAGACCAAATGTTCTCTTACAATCAGTGGCAAACTTTTCTATTCATAAATAGCATCGGTAAACAAATATATTTTTTCTTCGTAAATGTTGTATTAAATATGTAAGCAACAATGTTATATGCTTTTTAGAAAGGTATTATCACAGAGCTTTTTTCCGTTGCCAAATTAACATACATATATGGCAGAAGTTAAAAATTGAAAATTTAAAAATTTACTGGACTTAGTCTACTTACTATTGAATCAAAGAGGAGGGGAAAAGAAGTAAGAGCATCTCTTAGTAGACAAATACAAATACACGTTCGTATTGTGATATTCATTCATGATAAATATTTTGTACATATAGTTCAGGGAAATTGTACTATTGGACAAAATATTCATATGAATGAGAACCATGCTGCGATAACTTTTCCAAAAATAGTATCTAGGACTTTCATTGATACTTATGGAAGAGTATTAGAGTTAGACTGGAACATTCTTCATGAAACTAGGGCCACAGAGGCCGAGTGGTAACACTCTCACTTCCCACCTCTGAGATTGGGGTTCAGTTCCCGGCCCTACTTCAAGCTGGAAAGGTGGTAGTTGCTTGTTGTTGGTCGGCAGTTTACAGTACAGAACCTTGACCAACTGTATGTTCTGGTTTCCTCTGCCCTTCTAACTACCCATCGTGATATGACATGTACAGTGTTGAAAGTGACATAAAACCCAAATAAATAAATAAATCTTCACAAAACCAGCTTTTTTATTATATTGATTTTAGAAGTCCATTGACTGTTTAAGAAATATAAAATTTATTGACCTTACATGTGGATTAGGCAAGTTTAAAATTTGGTTTATCGAGTCTGAAAGTCAATAATGTCAATAAATAATTCCGATCAGTACTCTTCCAAAATGGTCAAAAGAGATAATAAAATCTTCATTGTTGCTGAGCTTACCATTTGTTAAAGTATTTCCCACCAGGTAACGTTCTTGATACTCTGCTACATAAGTCAACTGTCCCAGGTTTTTATACACTTTCTTATCTACCCCTTCCCAGAAATCTACTGTGTCATCTTCCTCATCAATAATTTTATCATCTTTGTACAGCTTGTTTGCGAGGTCAGTTAGAGATCGAGCTTCACCTTCTGTTCAAAGTTAACAATAATAATAATTACAGCACTGTGAATATCATTGGCTGAAACAGAATCACGCAAACCTTGATAAACAGTATTGCTGTGTTTTTATGTATCACATTTGTAGCCCTGGGCCGGAATTCACAAAAGGTCTTAAGGAAGAAATTGTCATAACTTTAAGAGAAAAGTCTTAACTCTGCAAGAACTTAGTCATAAAGTTAAGACTTTTTATGCTTAGACAAAATGGGATTCACAAAATTTGTCTTAGATTTTGTCATAACTTTAAGACCACTGCAGGGCAGACTTAAGACAATTTTAAAATATTCCATTGCATGTATTTACATTTAATTACCTATAAATTTCCACATTTTACCTTCTTGTGGTAAAAATAATGTCATAAAAATGGCTGACTCACAATAAAACACAAAGACTACTATTTTTACATAATTTTACAAAAACGTAACAAATTTGTTTTATAATTTTTAAGAGCATGTTTGGTGTATTTATTAATTAAAAATGCTTTTGTTTTACTAAAATTTGTTAATTTGAATTCAAAGTAGTTAAGATTTTTTGCACAAATTTTGTCTCAGCTAAGATTTTACTAAGCACTTTTTGTGAATCCCAGTTTAAGAGAAATCTTAGCTGAGACAAAAGTCATAACTTTAAGATTTGTCTAAGCAAAAAAATTGACTAAACTTAAGACCTTTCGTGAATCCCGGCCCTGGGTTGAATATTCCTAAATGAATCTCAAACTCAATCTTATACTGAGCTGAAACTCAGTTTTTCATAGGTTAAAATTAAATTTCATTGCGCTAAGTCCTACCCAAAGTAGTTCTTTAAACTCTAATCTGCATTAAAGCTCAAATATAAGCTTTCAAAACTCTTAACTGTAGAGATTTTATTTGAGTTTGAAATTGTGAAACATTAAAAGTTGCTATATTGTATTTCATATTTCATTCAGCATGTTTTTTTTCATACTTGATTTTCGTAGGTACAAACATACATACATTGTATACAATGTCAATACATATCATACTTGAATTAAATTTTAAATTAAATTCCTGAAAAAGCTCTTTTCCAAACTTTTATATCATTTCATGATGTGATATCATTAGATTTACACAATGACTGATATGTTGAATTTCTTTGCTTTAATTTTGTAACAGTTTCCAGATAAAAAGGTATATATGGTGTAATCTTTCCAAAGATATCTCCCTTGTTGTTGTAGCAATGGTTTTTTAAAGAAAAATCTGCACAGTATAACACTGCAAAAATGATATATAAACCATATTTTTCTTTCAGATTTTGTAAGGGCCATGCATTGCCTTTATTATGAATTATCTCGTTTACAAAATTAATCCATTTATTTGGCCAATTTAAAAATGAATACATTTTGTATTCAGGTGTTTATTGAACCAAATAGTACTACTTAATATATCATTGTTAGATTTACTTTGTTGTGATGCACAAAAAACTGACGAATAGTTAAAAACAACTTTCCAAAAAAGATATGAATTGCTATAGTAGTTTGAATAACATTCTCCACCAAAAATAAATACGTTTTCCAGATTCTTTATCACTTTATGTAGCAAAGGGCAACTTTCCGAGAAGGATTTGAATTGTTATAGTAGTCTGCACACCATTCTCCACCAAAAATAGTTATGTTGTCCAGAATCTTTATCACTTCATGTAGCAAAGGTCAGTTCCAACTCATTCCCTTTTGTTGTAATATTTGTTCACAATAATCTGCACATATTGCATCTCCTAGTACCCTTAGACTTAGTTCAGTTTTAATTTTGTTATAGATATGGGTCAAATTTTCACTTGTGGAATGTCATTCAGTTTAATTGAAAAATTTAACCCTAACAGAATGAATTAGCTCTCACCCCAGCATAATTCATGATTTACATTTAACTTAATTGGTGATTTTTTCATACTTCCAATCCAAATAAGCTTTGTTTTCACTCTATTTTTATTTTAAACCTGATAAATTATTTCAAAATATTGCGCTTGCAAAGCAGTAGATTAGATTAGATTAGATTGTTATACAGCTAATGAGCAACTGGCTAAGTGATGTAGATAATTTTCCAATTTATGACAAATATTTATTGCATTTTTGACATGGTATTTCAACAATTTATTCAAAAGACTTTTAAAAATTCTGCTAGAATAATATCAATTCCTGGCGATTTGTTATTTTTTAAATTTTCAAAGCAATGCTGTGTTTATCCAAATGGATGTTCTGTCCAATATGTAGGCAGGGTGTTCTTTTGATCTTGGACATTATTCCTCAGGTTTCTGAATATTTTTGATATTTTCACTTGTTTTAAATAAATCTTCAGAAAATTGCTTAACCTCTTCTAGAATTTCTTAAACGGTGACAGTTAAAAGCTGTAACTTTTTAATAGTTTTTCCTACACAGTTCATTTTTTTCTAAATTACAGAAGAAGGACAAAGGTTTTTCACCCCCTTGAAGCCATTGTATACAGGTTCTAGTATCTATCTTATGTTTATGTAGATTTTCAAGTTGTATCTGTTTATCTTGAAGTAGTTTTGTATTAACTGACATGGCGTTTGAGCTTTCAAGTGTTTTTATTGTTTTCCTCTAACAATATTTGTTCCTAGATAAAATGACTCAACGTTAAATTTGAAAGAATAGGATTTCTCAAAACTGACCACTGTCAACTGACATTTGAATGTTATCATTCATTTTGTTTTTGTTTTTTGTTTTTCATATTTTTTATTTTATATAAACATACCATACAAAAATACAATACAAATACAAACACAATTAGGCACAATACAATATTACAAGTGTACACAAAAAAGCACAAGACAAATGTGTAATTTTTACACACATAATGCCAACCACTGTTCTAACAATAAACAATCTCAGTTATGGTGAAAACAAATTTACAACTTTTCCTTTTTGTACTGAATTGGTTCACTGTAGACTGTTTAGTATTTTGTCAAGTAATATAAAGAATGCTTTATTATTATTCTTGTTCACTTCCAGTAAGACTTCTAATTTTGATTTTATAAAAACTAAATATTCTGAAAAATGCACCTCTTTATTCTCACTCTTTTTATTGTTCAAAAACCATTTTCCAATAAGCATTAGGTAATTGATTGCTTCAAAAATTACGTTATCAGATGGCCAAAAACCAAAAAGAACTTCACATACTGTAAAGTTAAATTTAATGTCCAAGATACTTTTCAACCATTCTGACAGTTGTTTCCAAAACTTTACACTCACATTACAATAATACAAGTGGTGTTCTATTGTATCTACTGCTGTACATGAAGTGCAGTTTGGATCACTGGTTACTTTCCATTTAAAAAGATTTTCTCTACAATTTAATATTCTATTCAAAATTTTGTACTGAAAGCTTTGATAGAAGGGTTCAATTGATATTTTAAAGGGTAGCAAAAATGTTTTCTAAAATAGTTTTCTAAAAAAGGAAAAAGATTACACCATACATTTATCGCTGATGGTAATGTGGTTTTTTTACTGAGTAACTGTGCATAAATATCCTTAGTTTTTGTATGTTCAATCTTAACCAGTTTATGTCCTAATTTTATAAAAATCGAGTCTGGGGACCTATCAATATTTTCAGTTGATGAAGACTTTAGCTTTTTCAGCCATAATGCTGGAATAGCACTTTTTAGCATCAAAAACTGCATGTAGTTTAAGCAACACTTAAATTTGGTTTCTAATGCCTGTTTCGTCATTATGTTACGTGTAGTTTTATCATAAATGTCTATAAGTTTAAGGAAGTTATTTCGTTTATAGAAAGATCCAAACTTTTGAATATTCAGTGCATCATTGCCAGAAGTTATTAAGCTTGAGTGAAAAATATATTCATTCAATATTTCATTACATGATAATGGTACAGTGTTTTTTATAGATATCCAGCTCTCCATTAATTGTTTATGAAATTTTGTTTTACATGCATCAACATATACTGGAGGCATTTTATATACAAAATGTTGTCGATCTATGTTTAATAACTTATACGTTAAATCTTTCCATTTACCATCTTCCTCAATTGCTAAACGCTTTACCCATGTGAATGAAACCTATATTATACACTGGCAGCACATATTTAAGTTTTTCTTCATATATTGTATTGTTTACCAAATTTAAATATTGCTAATTTTTAGTAAAGTGTTATCAACCATTTTCCAGAATCTTTTTCCTTGAATGAAAGTATTTAAACATATCTGAAGCTCTGTTATTGTATGATCAGAAGGATAACTAGGGTTAATATTGCATTTATCAATTATATCTGTCATAGCACTACTCAATAAGACATAATCCAGCCTGGCTTGTCTCAATGAGGATTTCTACCAACATGAAAATAGCTTTTCATGGGAATGTAAATATCTATACATGTCAATTAAATCTAAATCATTTATGATTTCAATGACACATTGTTTTGGCATTTGGATTATTTATATAAAATATTTGTAACTATCTTTTTTAGGATCAAGGATTAAATTGAAATCGCCACATATTAGTGTATAATATGTGTTGTTAGTTTCAGCTAGGTTTCTAATTTCATAAAAAAGTTTGGATTGTCTTGATTTGGGGCATAAACTGTGATCAGATTTAATGTGATATTACTAATATTCATTGTTACTTGTAAATAATTGCCTTAATCATCTTTGTTAACTTCAAGTACATTGTATTAAAAATTGCTGCTCAGAAGAATAGCCATTCCCCTGAAATTATTTCTAACTCCACTTTGTGTAGCAATTTGGTCAAATTTGTTTGACTGAATAGATATCCCTTTTGGTAAGGGTGTATCTTGTTAGCAAATAATGGTTGCCCCTGTTTCTTTCATGTAAGATAGAACATCAATACTTTTTTCATGGGTGTAAATCCTGACAATTTGCATATAGTACTGTGATGTTAGTGAAAACATATTCAAGTGGCACTATTTCCTTGCAGGTATATAATCTTTTAGAATATATTTTATCAATTAAAAATAACACAATCATTAATAAAGGAGCATGGGACATATTTATATACTGATACAAATGAAGAGATCCTTGAAACATCTACCTATGCCTTACTGTACCCTTATGTACCTGTTCGACAATTAAAAAAAGTCTTAGAATAACACAATAAATAACAAATGAAAAGAATGTAAAAATGTTCACAGAAATCATGTTATGTTATTTAAGCATAAAAAGAATGATAGTGTGTATTCCATCTAACTTTATATAATCATAAGATAAAAGATACATATTAAGCGATTCATTTTAATTCATTTTATAAGTACAAAATACAGAAAACTAGCTTTTTAACTTATTTTTATGTTTTTATAATCAATAATGTTTGGTATTCCAGTTCATTATTGTTTTAAGTTTAAATACAGTGACATTGAAGTCACATAGCAGAACTCTTATTTTATGAAACAAATAAAAAATTAATATAGAAGTAAAAGTTACTTTTAACTTTAAATCCAAGGTTGATTAGTGTACAAGATATGTCTCACCAAAAATAAAGTAATGTGTAAACTAATCAACATCTACTAAAATTAGAATATGTCATATATTTGTCATAAGCATATAAAACTTATACAAGACATATACACTTATTTACCTGATCAGATGAAATTTTGTAGTCTTTCAAAAATTTTTTAGAGTTTATACAGTGTAATATTTTGTAGCAGTACAGCAATACAATGTGTAATCTTGTCAACATAGTTACATAAAAGTATGTCACATATTTCTTTCTCTGACCACTTAATACATATAAAAGACAATTATTTAACTTATTGACTGAAACTTTTATAATCTTATAAGACATTTTAGCCAACTTATACAGTGCAATATATTTGATAGTGATACAATATGAAATTTGTAATGTACTGGACTTATTAGTTCAATTAGAAATGTCACATATTTGTCAACTATTTAAAACATACATAAAAACCAAATGCAATTATTTAACTGATCAATTGAACTTTTATAGTATTTAGAGATTTATAGATGGCATATACAGCGTAATATTATATAGTAATATAATGTAATGCAGCAATTTAAACATTAAGTACTAAATGCACAAGTGCATAGCAATATTCATTTAAAACATTAGGTATTTCATTTCCCAGCTTTTGACAGTAAATAAATAATTTATTAACACACATACTAAATTTTCAACTTATTTATAAGTGCATAGTTATATGAAATGCAACTATAGCTACGTAGAATCTACAATTTTTAATATATAGGAGAATCAATCACCATGATTTTTGATGAAATGTACACTGGAAGTGGGCGTGGCCAATGATCTTAATCTTATTTCTTAGTCTTAATTCTAAGAATGATATCTTTGCTTAAGTTAATCTCAAGTGGTTATTAACAAAGAATGTATTAAGAATGATAAAAGACTGCTATCTGACTAATTATTACACTACAACCACAGTGTTTTTGTGATGTATGATTTTGAATGATAATATTTTTCTTACTTTGTTCATTGTCATCCAGCAGATGAAATCTGAGTGGGTGTTTGACTGGTATGGAGATGTGTCTGCCTATTGTATCTTTCACTATGATTCTGTCTTGCTTATTCAAATGAGTCAGTCTGTATTCCTATAAAGAACGATAACATCAAAACTTCCCAAATGAAATATGCAAATATATACATGCTTCACAAATGAACATGAACAATATATTAAAAGTGCATGTCTAATGAAGGGATGTTTTATTTTTATTATTCAAACATGTTCTATTATGTTCTGTTCTATTATAGTCTAGATTTTTAGCACATAATCTCTACTGAAAGAAGACTCTAAAGTACAACATCAGAAACTAATTCTATAATTATTATTCATTAGACATAGGAAGGTCGACATACCACAGAGATCCCTGTTATTTATATGGTAAGGGACAAAGCCTTTTTTTAGTTTACCTATTTCCTGGCAACTGGCAAAAGTGGGAGCAGAACAAACATAATCAGGTAAATCATGCCAAGCAATGGGAGCATCAAAAGCAAAACTGTGACCAAAGTGTTTGGATGGTATGTACAAATGGGTTTAATTTAGGAACCCCTGCTTTACATAATGTTTTACTAGCCAATTTCAGTGAAGCAAATACAGGTATGGGGTGCTGTCACAAAAAAAAACAACAAAAACAAAAAAAAAAAAAACACAAAAAAAAAAAACCAAAAAAAAAACAGGAGAACATGTCCCAGTCCATATTTCTCTCGATTTCGAGAAAATACTGCATTCGGTGGATACTTAAAGTAGTCTAAATTTGATTTTGTACCAATACAATAATTTAATATAACTGACGCTGGTAACAAACATGACTCCACTATGCGGGCCACTGGTTCCAATAATTATGGTGGTTTACAATGGCTTACATAGCAGAATCTAACTCTTTCACAAAGCTGTGCCCTGTGAACTCAGTTCATGTTTAGTCCAAATGGAATAGAACTCGTGCAGTTTTAACTGAACATTTGATTTTGTCTCAAATATACTATGTTCTAGAGTCAGCATACTTGATGATTGAGAGTATCAAAGCTTGTAAAGAGAATGTAGTAATAAAGCTATGGCTTACATCACCATTGGAGAAGGTGTATTCATCGTCATCATCAATCCCATAGAAGCCATCAATAACACTGACAATGATGGGTAATTTTGTGGAACAGCTGCGAAAATAAACACAAACAACTGTGTCAAGAAAGATAAAAAACAAAAGTGTGGGTTTTTACGTCCTATGGAATAGACTACCAGTGGTAGTCAATCCCCAGATTCATCTTTTCAGAGTTGCTTCCCTACCAATGTACATCTCTCGCCTGGTGAGATGTTTTGCTGTTGTTGTTGGACTGTCCTTTTCTGGACAAATTGCGACAAAATTATCCAACATAAACTATATTTGTTGTTTTTTGGGGTTTATTAATGAAAACAATGTATCAATTACAATTATGCAAATACTATCATGAAGTTCTCCTCACCCTCGTTTAAACCTAGGATATAGGAAGCAACACCAAAACAGTTGTTTGCATTCAGAAGATTTCTTTTTCCTATTACTTTTTCTTATTACTTTTTAACTTTCATCTTTGAAGTGTGATTGTTATTATTAAAACTTTTCTGCTTAAACATTTAAAAAAAAGAGTCCAGTCCAAAGTACCATAACTTGGATGGGTAAAAAGGTAAAGTCTTACAAGCATCAATAAGCCACAGGTCACATTCTTACTGAACTTAGTAACAGACACAAAAGCTTCTTTTTCTAAATGATGAGCAATTTAAAAACGTTACTAAGCTAATTTCTACAAGTGCGGCTACTGGTTTTGATGAAGGATCATAAATATGTAGATTTGGAGAATTTAATGGCCTTGAATGTAATGAGATTATATTTAGACAAGATGCAGTATAAAATGGGGACCCTGTGGAGTTTTTGAATATTCCTGGTGGAGTTTTCTATTCACTTTTCAAAACAAGTAAGACACTGGAACAAATACTGGAATCTAAGTTCGTGTGGTCAAGTGACTAGATATATTTGGGTGTCATCAGCACACAGATGGTGGGTAACATTGAAAGTGTAAAAGGGAGGGGACCCAGGACAAAACCCTGGGCGACACAATATGGGAGAGAGAATGCATCTTAAAAGTTTTTATCCACTTTAACCTTCTGTTTACAGTTTGTAAAATACGATTTGATCCACATCAACACAGTTTCCTCAATGCCAAACCAATCCTTGGGGCACTGTCTGGTTAACATTGGAGAACCCCTCCCTATTAATGTAACTATGTATATGTAACTACGTGTATTAACCTGTCTGAATTTGCAGGGTGCCTTGATAGGTATAATGACGGAAAAGATGATGGCAAGATGCTCAGACAGTCCTCGCTATAACCTTTGGACAAACCGCCTGTGAGAAGGTGTCCTTCACACAAGACATCTAAGACCGCAGTGACATCTGACTTGTTGCTGTCTATAAAGTCCACAAAGGCAACAGAATTGTTTTTGATGGATCTGATATTAATCAGGCTTCCAGTTAAAAGGCTGGTGTTAGGGCTTGGATTTATACTAACATTCTTTGAGATGATCAACAACAGTGACACCCATGGGTTGACATGTTTTCAGGAGTACAATACCCTACAAAGATGTATAGCCAAGGAGGCATAGTTAACACTGTTGAGACATGGATGAATGCCAGATTCCAAATGTGTGATGGGAGTAGAAGGCAAAGTGGGATGCAAACTTAAGTCAAAAGTAATTAATAGTGTAGCAGAGTTGTCTGTGGTGGTATCAGTTGCTGAGCAACCGGCAGAAAGTAAAACTAAACCAGTAATTGCAATGCATATCCAAAAGGAAGACAAAAAATAAAACCAGAAAAAGATGAATCTACCTTTCCTATGGTCAAACCAATCCATATATCAAACCAAAGGTGAATAGATTAAGAACAATAAGAACAGTGAAGATCGGTGTAACATTGGTGGAAAATATCATCAGTGTTGGCTATATTTCCATCTGTGTTGGTGAAAATACCATCTGTATTGGCTGTATTTTCATCTGTGTTGGTGGAAAATCATGTATTCGTATTTTTAGTGTTACTGGCAAAACTTTCCAAGGTATTTCTGTATTTTATGGAGAAATTATATTTTTGTGATACTCTCACATTAATTTGGATTTTTTTCACATAAAGTAAAATACATGTTCAATAAAATTGTTGATTCTCTTTAAATTCAACTTGTACAGCAGTATTGTACACGTTGTGTTTAATTGTTGGTGAAATGGTGAAATTCTGTGCGAGTTACAGCCAATCTTGTACAAAATATTAACTTGTACATAACACATATACCACTCATTGAAATTAACAATACAATATTCCAGCTACACACTCCTAAAAGATTGTTATGTTCACTTGTGATAGATTTTCTTTTTTGTCGCTTGGGAAGTTTTCCTATGAAATCGTTGTTTGCATTGACTCATGTTTTTATCAAACCACCCTTATTTGCACATACAACCAGCGCAATGAAAATATTTTAAGTTACCAGTCACAACAGCGCACTGCTTAATGGCACTGACGTCATTAGGCTTTTAAAAACACTACATCACGTGCAAGTTTGAATATATCAAATACTAAAATACTGAAGAGATTATATTTACTTTGGTATGTTAGGGAATATATATGCATTGTATCAGATAAACCTAAATGACTGTACAAGCATGGGAATTAATCCACCAGTTCAAGTGTGTGACATAGGTTTATTTATGTCAGAGGTTAAAATATCTTAAAATGCTTAGGCTTATTATCTGTATCAAAATATAAAAATAGCATCTGAGATACCCTTACCCCATAGCCTGGGAAAATAGTTCTTAACACCATGACATATAGAAGTAGTGAAACCATACAAAGATCTTTATACTTTCAGAGCGGGATGTTTTCAGAGTTATATAAAGGTCCAAATAATGTTTAAGTAGAGAAAATAACATCTAAGAGAAAGAAAATGTATATAAAGTTAAAGTATCAAAACAATATAATTTAATAACAAAATGACAGCATTAATCAGTAAACTAAAAATTATGAAGATGTTAAATTTATTAATTGGAGTATAGCTGTCAATGGAAATAGCACAATTAAGTACAAGTAAATCTAATGATCAGTTGCAGCAATCCATATATCTTTGTCATGAGAAAAACTTGTCTCAAATATGGCAGGTGAACACACTTTGGCAGAGCCAAAGTTAAAGGTCACACCATGATGATACACACCTACACCCCCTAACCAATGTCCCCAGAAAGTATCAACCTTCTATACCTTATGGAATCCAAGAAATAACCCGGACAAGATTTTCAAAGCCAAGATCAAAGATCAAATCAAAATCACAACATGATGTTGCACAGCAACAACCCTGAAGCAATGTTCCTATAAAGTATCAACTTCCTAAACTTTACAGTTTCCAAGATACAGCAAGGACAAGATTTATAAGGTCAAGGTCAAAGGTCAAATCAAGGTTCAGCTATGACATTGCACCCCTACACTCCCCAATGTCCCTACCAAGTATCAGCTTCTTACACATTACAGTTGCTGAGATATAGCCCAGACAAGAAATTAGATGTCAAGGTCACTATGGCAAGGTGAAAGATCAAATCAAGGTCACACTGACATTGCACAATTCACCCACAACCAATGTTCATACCAAGTATCAACTTCCTACACCTTATAGTTTCTTAGATATAGCCCAGAGAAGATTTTATAGGTCAAGGTCACTCTGGAATGGTCAAACGTCAAATCATAGTCACACCATAAAGTTGCACACCTGCACCCCCTAACCAATACCTTTTTGTAAAATTATTTGTAGCACTGGTCAATAATCTTTAGTGATATAAAAAATGTTATTTTTCACACATGATCATGGTGGTATAACCTAAATTATGTGGCACAACAAAATACAAAAAATCTGGCTATAACTATACAATCCAGGTCCAACGATGACATTCAAATATAGGCCGTTCAGAGCTACAGGTTTTATTGAGAGAGAGGCCCCATTTATTGTTATGCACTTCATTCGAAATCACAAACTTAATGACTATTAATGCTTCTGAGATCACTCTAATGAAAACATAGAGGATTTTTTAATTACAGATCCTCTGAGCTGCGAGAATTTATGCTATATTTTGCCATGTATTTGACTCAGTAAGTCATAGATTTTACCTCATAAGTTGATTACACAACTGATTAAGTGGTATTTACAAGATACAGAGTGTATGTGAGATATTAAGTGAAATATATGGCTGAGTAAGTCGTATATATAGGTTAGTAAGTTGTAAAGTTTCCTATCTGCCAAACGTTATTACATACTAAGTTGAATTACTAATTAATGGGGGTATGGTTACTTTGGAACCATACGCTTCAGTTCTGGTACCAGTCTGAAATGCTGCATTGTAGGATGTTATGGTCTAGTGATTTTTACTATAAAAGCTTCTTTGCATTCAAATTTTGGCGCCACACTCTTTGGATTTGAACAGTACACAACGAAAATTTACACTGAGCTTGATATTTTCGATTTTATGTCTTTGTTTTATGTATATGTTTTTAGTTTATTTTACTTTCGATTTTATATTGATTTTATTGCTCAGTGACAATGCCTGAAGTATTCTACTGTTCTAAATGTACTTCACAGCATCCACGTCCGGTGGGCAAAAGGTGCCAAGTGGCAGGTGAGTCCCTGGTTTCAGATGTGGAGGTCGTTGCGCCCCCCTCCCCTTCAGTGTCCGGCATAAGTTCCGTATCCGGACAGATATTGTTACAACTGCAGCAGTTGGGTGATAAGATGGACAAGATGGACAGGCGGGTGCAGCGGACCGAAGCAGCTCTGGACCAGGGGAACTCACAGGCAAGTGGTGCTGTTTTTTCTGCTAAAAATTCACCAGAAAAGAATTTAGTACAACCTCTTGTATCGGGTAACAGTACAGAGAGTGTGGTCCCCTCGTTGGGTTATCTCAGGGAAAATGAATCTGTACAGTCAGAAGTAGATAAGCGTTTGGCTGAGCTTGAAAGATTGAATGAAACAACTACTCGAGGTAGATTAAAATCACAGAGAGGAGGTCCTAGCGATTTTTCGGTTAAAAGAATGGTAGATTGGCCTCAAAACTTTATTCTAACTGGTAGTAGAAAGACTAGACCCACTTACGATGACCTCACTATTACCCAGTGGGTGTCCGGGTTCGTCCGGTGCATTCAGGAAGAGAAGTCAGATGCAGCAAGAGAATGTATGTTGGATTATTTGGGTAACTTAATGGAGCATCCCATGCTATTGCTCTGACTAATATGGAGGCGGACAGGTTACAGTGGACCGACACTGACAAACTTGATAGGATTCGCAGGGCCCATGCCCAGAGACATGTAACCATGGGTCAAACTGTAAATTCTAAAGCTTTCAATCTGAAAAAACAGAAGACCAGTACTTTAAAGAACGGAATAATTTGTAGATATTTCCAAGAAGGGTCATGCAAATTTACTACTCATCATAGGACTGCTGGGCAGTATTTCAGACATGTTTGTGAATCATGTGATGGACCACATGTTACACGGTTGTGTACCCAAAAAGTAAATTAAAAAAACTAGGTAGCCACTGCATGAATGCAGTGGCAAAGCATAAGAACAAAAAATTTTCTGAACGTTTGATCTATAAAACTGGTTTTGTAAATAGAGAATTGTTTGACAATGTGTATATAGCTAGATTACTGTCTGTATGTAAAAAAGTAAAGTCGTCACTTTCCTTTGCAGCAGTGGTAAAAAGTAAAAAAGTTGTTAATCATGTGCATGTTTCCCCTCCTGTGACAAGGTCAGATAATGGAGGTCAGCAGCCAAAGATGCTAGGTCGCAGAAATGCTGTGCAGTATGGTAAAAGTAGTCAGCATGTTAAAGTAGTAAAACGTAATGGTGGTTCTGGGTGTCAGCAAGGTGTGTCACACCTGGGTGGAGACGTTTGTGCACTTATGAAAAGCAAAGGTAAACAGAGTTTAATATGCAAGGATGACCAGGTTGAAAGGTTTGTTCACATGAACAGGTTTCAAATGTTAGTTGAAGATGATATTGATAGTATTGAAAACAAATGTCAAAGTAGTGTCAGTACATGTGCAGGTACGGATTGTCAAGTAGGAGTTTCACCAGTAGTTTCAATCGTGAAAGATGGAAGTAAAAGTGTCAAAGGTAAGCCAGCAGTACCTTCTAACTGCAGTAACCTTGCTGTTAACAGTAAGTACTTGCAGAGTGCAAAACTTAAAGAAAACACTGTATCAAAGGGGTTGCCGGGTTTAAACGCGGTTAACAACGTCAGAGATGATGCAATGATTGCTAATACTTGCAAAAATCCCTCAGACAATGCAAAATTCGCCATTGACCGACCACTGTGTGGTTTCAGTAGTGTCAAAACGGTTGACATGGAGGGCAATGACCAACTAATGGATAACGGTTACAAAAATACGGTTTACAATGTCAAACAAGTACCAGATGCTATTGCGGATAAGTACGCGTTAGAACTACAAACCTCAATGAAAAAAGAAAAACTTAAAATGGTAAGGCAAGCTCCTGATAATACTTTATGCATAGCCCAGAATGTACCTTTGTTTGGCTTCATACCCATTTATGGGATAAAAAGCCATGTGGTTGACAAATGTCACAACATAGAATGCAATGATATATTGCAATTGCATAAAATGCTAAGGGAAGATGGTAGGCATAACTATGAGGGCTTGCAGATACCAGTCCCATCTAACTTGAATTACAGAGTATGGGCAGGGTACCTACGAGAGTACTGGGACTGGCAGTTGCCTTTGCTTATAAAATTCGGATTCCCGTTGGATTTCAACAGAGATAGTGTTGTTACTTCTCATGATATAAATCATAAAAGTGCTACAGAATATCCGGATCATGTCTCGGTTTACTTGGAGGAAGAGCTACGGCACCAGGCGATTTTAGGCCCTTTCAACCATCCTCCCATTGCTAAATTGCATACCAGTCCATTCATGACTCGTGATAAACCCAAGCTGGCCTCAGGGCAATTCGGTTAATGCAGGCGTCCCTTCTGATAAGTACTTAGGTACAGAATTTGTCCTTACATACCCTTCAGTGGATAACATTACTCAAGAAGTTCTTCGCTTGGGTAGGGGTTGCAAAATTTTTAAAGTAGACATTAGCAGAGCCTTCAGGCATGTTCCCATTGACCCTGGGGATGTAGATTTATTGGGTCTATATTGGAAGGAGTACTTTATCGATTGATCGCTGCCTTTTGGCTTTAAGCACGGTTCTTCCATCTTTCAGAGAATTTCCGATGCGGTACGCTTCATTATGAGACAGGAGGGCCACGGTATCTGGAATTATATTGATGATTTTTTGTGTGTGTCCCTGCCTTCCAAAATAAATGCTACCTTCGATAGATTGCAGGAATTGTTGCAGGAATTGGGTTTGACAGTTAATGCTAAGAAGCTGGTGCCCCCTAGCACTCAGGTTACCTGCCTGGGTATTGTGATGGATACCGTGGCTCTTTCCGTCTCTATTCCGACTGAGAAATTAACAGTAATTAAAAGCATTTGCTCAGAATGGTCTGGCAAACAAATCTGCACAAAGAAAGAGTTGCAATCATTGTTGGGTTTGTTGTTGTATGTTGCTAAGTGCATCAAGTATGCTAGATATTTTTTGAATAGAATGCTCATGCTACTAAGAGAAAATACTCATTGCAGTCGTATATGTATTACTGAAGATTTCAAAAAAGACCTTAGGTGGTTTAATGCTTTCTTGCCGGTCTTTAATGGGGTCTCATTTTTCAAGCAACCTCCCAGCAAGTCGGTTCATCTGGACGCTTGTCCTTCAGGCTTAGGTGCAATTTTTGACCAGCAGGTCTATTCTCTTCCTCTACCCAGTAGTTGGAGGGACCTGAATATAGCTTATACTGAGCTTGTTAATATCTTGGTGGCTTTAAAGGTTTGGCATATTCAATGGGCAGGGTCTTCAGTATTAATCAGATGTGATAATCAAGCTGTGGTCTCAGTTCTTACAACAGGAAAGACTAGAGACCCTGTCATGGCCAAATACACAAGGAATATATTTTTGTGGCTTAGTGCATTTAATATAGACATGAGAGTTGTTCATATTGCAGGTCGCTTGAATGCAGTAGCAGACCTTTTGTCCAGTAATAATTTCAAAAAATTGCAGGAATTAGTCCACCCAGTATCATGGGTTGATGTATCTGTTGATTTATTGCAAGTGGATGAGTCTATATAATTTGCATTGTAGGCTCCAATCCAGTAGAACAGCATCTGGCTTCTCTGGCAGCATCTAGGCTCACCACTGCGTTTGCGGACTCGACCAGAAGAGCCTACACTAACATGTTCAGGACCTTCCTGGCCTTCGTGGTCTTCATGTCCTGGGATATACAACAGGTAACTGCAATCCAGTTGCTTTGCTTTCTTGAATGTTTGCAGTTTAATGGTGTTAGGTGCTCTCAAATGTCGAACTACTTGTCAGCCATTAAAACAAAATTACTCATATTTGGGCTAGATGTTGCTGGGTTTGCTGACGTACGGTTGAAATATTATCAAAAAGCTATTCAAAGGCAGGGCCCCATCAGAGTTAATTTGAAAAAAGTCATTGATGTTCCATTGTTAAAGCTAATCGTTAATCAGTGTGACTACACTTTCATGGGGCAAATTTTCAAAGCATTATATTTACTTAGTTTTTATTCATTTCTGAGATTGTCTAATCTTGTCCCACATGCTGTGGCTCAGTTTTCACCCCTTAAACACTTATGTAGAGGGGATGTCATATTTCGCACTGGGAAAGCGGTTCTTGTGGTTAAATGGTCCAAAACCATGCAAAGCAATGACCAAGTGAAGCTCATCACTGTACCCAGAATCGAGAACTCGAGCTTATGTCCAGTCTTGGCATTAAAAAATTTGTTATTGCTTACACCCAAAGGTGAAAATCTTCCTTTGTTTCAAATAAAAGTGGCTCGAGAGTGGGTCCCCTTAACTGACAGTCGAGTCAGAAGGCATTTCGACATCATATTATCTCGACTCCAGTTGAAAAACACTGGCTATACTCCACACGCTTTCCGGCGTTCAGGTGCCACTTTTGCATTCAATAACAATGTAGCTTTACAAAATATTCAAAGACATGGTACCTGGACCTCGGACTGCGTGTGGAGGTATATCACTGACTCAGCTAATGCTGGTGAGCAGGTGGCAGATATGTTCAGGGTTAAGCTCGCTTCTTCCTAGCACTACCTTCCTGCTGGGATTTGGGTGGAAAAGTTATTTTAAAAGTCTTAAATTAAATTAATATCCAGTAAAATATAAAATGCCTTCAGTAAATATATTAAATTCATAAGGTCACCTTACCATAATGTCCCCTTTTATATTTTCTTCCAAATTTACTTTCTAGTTTAATTTGTTTACCTTAACTTTATTAGTTCACAGTAATGTTCTAAATTGGGCCTAGTGGTAAGGTGACCTTATAAATCTGGACTTTAAGTGTAACATTTTAAGTTTTGACTTAAACTGTCATGGTTTGTAAATATAATAGTAATGTAGAAATCTTGTTGAAGAAATAAATATTTATCCCGCAATGCTGCGTTATCTTGTTGACCTAAGGTCATGAGTCAAGGTCACACTCTTACTGGTCACCGAGGAACTGTGGGGGTATGGTTACTTTGGAACCATACGCTTCAGTTCTGGTACCAGTCTGAAATGCTGCATTGTGGGATGTTATGGTCTAGTGATTTTTACTATAAAAGCTTCTTTGCATTCAAATTTTGGTGCCACACTCTTTGGATTTGAACAGTACACAACGAAAATTTACCCACCCACCCCCTTCCTGTTTTAATTTGTATACTGCTCAGTGTTATTGGTGTTTTTCAGGTGTAGCAGTCTTGAATTAGCAGAACTTCATGGTTGGAGCAAGGCCATGCTGCTGCTACCTGGAGCAAAGCTTGCTGTTTGAATTGGTTGTCATCTGTGTGCTTAAGCTTAAGATGCTTAAATGTAAGACAGTGCTGGGCTCATGTCTATACCAAGTAATGGTCAGTAGTCAGCTTCAACGTTACTGGCCCCAAGTTTAGGGATGAGAGAGACTGGGGCTGTATTGCTCAGCCCTTTAGGGTAGCTTGGGGTCTTTGAGAAGAAGCTGCATGTATAGGTAGCAGAAGCAGCTGGGGTAGTCCCCTTTGTTGGGAACTGTATGTTAATTGTAAATATTATATGGGCAGTATTAGTAGTGATGTAAAGGGGAAAATATTGATGTTTTTGATTAAGGTCTTGCTCAATCATGTGGATGGTGTGAAGTAGCATTATATGTATGAAGTGGCTGTACTGAGCAGTAAATACTGTTGAGGTGGCTTAAAGTAACATTTTAGTAATTTTAGTTTATTGGTGCTTTTGCACAGCTGTACACCTGTCATTGGTTTTAGTTATGTGTAGTTATCAGAGTATGTACGTATGCAAGGAGAGTAGCATGTAGGTGCATCACTTGATGCTTTGGGATGGCTAAAACCTTGGGTAGTGTTACTCAATATGTATGTTAAAAAGTATGCCAATATGAAGAGGTATAATCATGGAATAATGTTATTTATGGTTGTAACCTGTAACATGCATGGAAGTACAATGGTCTGCCTGGTATGAGAATATCAGGGCATTGGGCGTTTACACATGAAAAAAATTATGTCCAGTCACAGGGCAGATAAGTAGTCTTAATCGCTCATATGGTGCTGTAACACATGGTGCTGTAACTGTATTTGGTATGCTATCACTTACATTGGTCGTAAATGACTTCAGTGGGTATGATGCAAATACTTGTATAGAGGTTCAGTGGTCAGTTTATGTAACCTTTTAGGTAAAGTGCCTTGTTGGCCACGCAGGGTGGAAAAGTTATTTTAAAAGTCTTAAATTAAATTAATATCCAGTAAAATATAAAATGCCTTCAGTAAATATATTAAATTCATAAGGTCACCTTACCATAATGTCCCCTTTCATATTTTCTTCCAAATTTACTTTCTAGTTTAATTTGTTTACCTTAACTTTATTAGTTCACAGTAATGTTCTAAATTGGGCCTAGTGGTAAGGTGACCTTATAAATCTGGACTTTAAGTGTAACATTTTAAGTTTTGACTTAAACTGTCATGGTTTGTAAATATAATAGTAATGTAGAAATCTTGTTGAAGAAATAAATATTTATCCCGCAATGCTGCGTTATCTTGTTGACCTAAGGTCATGAGTCAAGGTCACACTCTTACTGGTCACCGAGGAACTGGTCGTACAAAACTTTTGGTCGCTTAGAG
This sequence comes from Sabellastarte sp. h YS-2021, assembly GCA_964017235.1. Classification (NCBI taxonomy): domain Eukaryota; kingdom Metazoa; phylum Annelida; class Polychaeta; order Sabellida; family Sabellidae; genus Sabellastarte; species Sabellastarte sp. h YS-2021. The sequence continues at coordinate 48,934,638 of OZ024936.1, read as the reverse complement.
TGTCTGTATGTGAGCAAAAATAATACTTTATCAGCTACAATATTTAAAAACAGAAAACAAACAGAAAATATACAAATTGACTTACTATTTCACAAAAGTTTTCATATCATATGTTTTTTCTGACCACTGAAATTCCATGGCGAGAGTTAGTTTGTTAGTGGTGTAGTTTGTTTTCGTCCCAATTCATATTGCATTTTGTCACATCAAAAAAGTCACCATAACACTAGATATGTAGCTCCTACACAAATGCACAACAAGTATGTATAACCATAAATACCGAGGAATTTAAATCCCCACAGTGATGATTGATGTGAATTAACAAAGACAGAAGAAGTCTTTCTGATATATATTTTCATTATATCAAATGAAAGTATTGTATTAGATGTGGTACAGGGAAGTGTACATAGGTTTATTTTAGTGTATATATACTTGGTGTTACATGGTGAACAAAAGGCAAAAACATGTTGACACAGAACAGGGTAATTTTATACTTCAGTGACAAATAACAGACATGATGTTTACAAATCATATACACACAACCACCATTTAACAGATAACAAATAACTTGTTTTGCCTTGTCTTTAGTTTTAGGCCTGAATAATCCACTGGTTAATTGGGGGTCATCCTCTTGGCTCATACCTCACATCCAAATCTGATTAGACTTTTAACTGTTGGGGGGCGGGGTGTAAAATAATACCCACAGAACTTTGAAAGAAGTTTTAGCTTTTGAGTTTATAGGATGAATTCGGGGGCCAGGGTGGCAGAGTGGTAACACTCTCGCCTCCCACTTCTGAGGCCGGGGTTTGATCCCCGTCATGGCCTCAAGTGGGAAAGCTGGTAGTTGCTTGCCGTTGGTCGGCAGTTTATAGTACAGAACCCTAATGAACTCTATGTACTGGTTTCCTCTGCCCTTCTAACTACCCGTTGTGATATGACCTGTACAGTGTTGAAAGCGACGTAAAACCCCAAATAAATAAATAAATATAGGATGAATTCAGTGTGTGTGTTTTCTTGTGACAAATATCCCTGGTGTTTGGAGTTCAGACAATGGGTTGTTTATTATATAGATAATGGCCAAGTGGCACTCCATTATGTAAACTTAATGGCCTGAGGCCCTGAAAGGGCCGAAGGGTGATTAAGTTTACATAATGGAAGCACCACAAGGCAATTATCTATTATAAAACCCTGTCAATTAAAACCAATTTATTAATTCAATAATTTAACACCTTTTAATAATGATCAACCTAGGCAATCTTTGCAATGTTTTCTTTGTTGTGCATAGCATATGTGGCTTTCACTAAATTAGTTCTATGGTTGTTTTTTATTTCAATACACAATCAACATTGTTTCACCATGTGTACCACTAGTTTTCCTTTATGGGAAAATATAATTTTGGATAAAACGTGAAAAGTTTTAACATAATCTGACTGCCACAAAATTTAACCATGGATAATGATAATCAATGAAATATGGATCTGTGGCTTACAGAAAGCACTTTCCAGAAACAAATTTAAAAAACTGCTTACTTAACAATGCTGTGGATAATTTGATGTGGTGAGCGTTTTATGTTACTTTATTAATCTGTGCTTATTTTAAGACATTAAGCTATTATTTTTGTGTTTCAGACATTGAAATACTAGAAACTGGAGTATTACGTACTTGTTTTATTTTGTGTTGAAGTTTTTGGGTTTCTCAAGATTTTTATTTGTGTGCTTCTTTGTCTCTTAATTTGGAATCAAGAAAAAATGCCTCCTGGAAAGATTGTCTCCTGGAAAAAAAGCCTCATAGAAAGAATGCCTACTCAACATTTTTGTATTTTAGTAATACCTCCTATGAAAGTTAATCCACAACATTAAGAACAAAACTCATTTCAACCATAAACAGTGTATAATTTAAGAACTATATAACAAACTGTAATAAGGTAAATTAAAATCTTTCTTTTGAACTTAAAAACATTGAAAATTTAAATCAAATATAAACCCAGCAGTAATGCATTTCAGTACTGTATTTTTGCACTACTTTTTTCATTTTACTTGAGTAAATTTTGAGCCACTAAAGACACTCCTTTTAATATAGTATGCTTGGTTAGATTTTCACAGTGAGTTTGTTTGAAAGTTAGCTACTCCTTCGATGAAGTTCACAAAAGATTATTGTAAAGTCAGATTGTAAAGAAATGCAAAGAATTAAAAAATATCAAACTTTATAAATTAAATTGCTTGTTTTGTATTTGTCAGGAGGTATTTTTCAAAGTAGCATTTTTCCATGAGGTGTTTTTCTATAAACTCTTAATGTCATTCAGAATTGAAAAGATTTTGTAAATGTACCCTCTGAACTAAATAATATAAAAGAAGTTGTGAAAACATTTCAATATGGAATGTATTGTGCTGAGGATGACTGGCAAATACTAAGTACCCTTTAGTTCTTGGCATACCGGCCATTGAACTAAACCACAATAATAAATAATAATAATAATAGTAGGATTTATATAGCGCAAAATTGATACAAATCCTCTAATGCGCTTGAGTCCAAGAAGGGAGAGTCCAGAGACAGGCATGTATTGACATCTAAAAAGCACCCGCCAGGGTATAACTAAGGTGGTGGGTATGCCAGCCTAAACAAGTAGGTCTTTAGCTGGCTTCTGAAACCATCTATTGTTTACTGAGATCTGACAGTCTTTGGCAGCTTGTTCCATTCAGCTGGTGCAGCTACTGCAAAGCCACGCCTGCCTATGTGCTTCTTAGGGCGGGTTGAGGAAATAGATAGCCTGTTGCCACGAGTGAGACTGCTCGATCTTAAGCTGAGGGAATTGCTAGAAAATAATCTAGTGTTAACTCTCCATTATGCAAAAATAATGGAGAGTTGATACAATGGAAGGGTCACCCGTCTGGGTTTTATTTGACAAATAAGCTTTTATAACGAGAGTTAAAGTTCAAATTTACAGCTGCCTCCATTGACTCTTTTCAGCAATCACATGTGTAACAGGGACTGTGTTTTTACTGTCTCTGTAACTATACTGACCTAAGTAGACTTTGGTTTTGCCCCTAGCTTTGATAGAACTTAATCTCTCCATCTGCCACAATAACAATTCTTTTATAGCTTGATCTCTGGCAACTGGTGTAAAAGCATTTTCATTTCAGTGTGTTTGTATAGTGTGGCAAAACACAGCTGTGTGTAATTTATATGTATAAGTATTTTATTTATTTTTTTCATATTTGTATTTATTTTAAAAACCATATATAATCAGCTTCACACATATTGGCACAACATTTTAAAACACACATGTTTTTGTATAATACACGTATAATGCTTTTCACAGTTTTTTTTTCTTGGCTTTAATTTTTGGAGTTGTCAAGTGAAAATAGATATCGGGTGTATATAATTATTACGGTTGTAAAAAGTAAAAAACCCAACAAATTACACAAATAACAAGTGCAAACTGGAAAAGTTATATTTTTTTCTTATTGTTCAAAATATTCACAACATCATCTGTGTTCTTCTTTGCACTTGTATCCTTCCCTTCTTTAAAACTTTATCCACAGTTATAACACACATAAAAGGGTAATCTAATTATGATCTTGTGAAACATGCCTGAAGTAGATCATCTGGATGCCAAAGTTAATGATGTTGTCCATAAATAGCTATTTAATTATGCCGTCAGCCATTAGGAAATTATTGGCTTAAAAGATGTACACATATAAAAAGGAATTCTAGGTTACATCCAATTAACTGCTAGGCTCATACTAGAACAGACGATCTATACATCTCCCATTTTGTCAAATATTCATTTTTAGAATGGCTATGTCATTATTGTTTTATAGAAGATTAAGTGCGAGATTTTAATTGTCCCGATGATTGCATCAACAAAGCAACCATCACAAAGTTCCAACTGAATGGTTTCACGTTTTCTGAACAACAGAAGGCAAATGGAGGAATAACACTGTCAATTACACGTGAGTTTTGTAGCTTTTTTATGTACAATAAGGCCAAAAAGACGTTTGGAGTACAGGCATGAGCGGCAATGCCATCAGTAGGGCACTGGCATCAGAGCTTGGAAATAACCAGAAAGACCAGTGGTGCACACTGGAAGGGAAGATTCCTTGCTGGAAGCATAAATTCCTTGAAGTCCAGTGACAACAAAAAACAACAAAGGAACAAAAGCGATCTCTAGAAGTGTGATCTTCGGAGAACTCCCGCTTAAAACAAAATATCAGTAAAGCGACCTGTCCACATTTCCATGTATTTGACCCAAACAGCCAGGCAATATTTTGTGTTATTATCCACCAATAGCCCCATGAAACCTAATTTTTAATAACTCCCCTCCCGCACTTGAATCCTTTCGTGGAATACAGACCTATTTTACTTATTTTTTAATACAAAAAGGTGGATAATAAATGTAATATATATAGTTTAATTAGCTCTAGTTTTAACTTATTTATGTCACATTCAGTCTTGAAGTTGGACAAAATAATACTTTTCATTCTGATATATTCTGAAAAACAATATATCACTTATAAAGATAAACAATATAATATTAATGGTACTCCCTCATATAATAATGTCATCTTCACTCAAGATATATTTTCCTGTATATGTCATTCTGGAAGTTTTTTCTGTTGCACCTCATGCCTGATGACACAACAATGCAACAGTCGAATAACTTTATATTCGTTTTCAGATTTTAGATATTATAAACTATTAGTAGTAATAATGAATGAATGAATGAAAATCATCTTCAGCTAAGCATAATGGAAGATATTAAAACACAAATTTTCTTCAGAAGTAAGATACCTTTGCATCTTAATTTTAATGGGATTAAATCCCTCACTTTTATCATGTAACGAGCATTCCTGGACCTGTATTCACGAAATGTCTTAGACTTAGCCACGTCTTAGGCTTAAATCCAGTTTTAAAGTTAAGACTTTTGTCTCAGCTAAGTTTTGTCTTAAAACCGTATTCACAAAGGGTGACTTAGCTAGGTCCAAGATTATCAAAAAACCACAGTGGTTTTCTGCATTATGTGACCATTCTTTTCTATTCAAACTATACTATTGGTGACATATATCCTTCATTTAATGCATTTTATCTAAAGAAAATTGCTGTTTTGAAATGGAAAACCTTGTTACCACATATAAACTTTCCAAAGACTGCTTTAGTAAGGTGTTCTGTATAATTATACTTTATTTAAAGCCACTTCAAATTTTGAAGTGGAGAAAAGTTTATAGCGGCCATATTTAAGTCCTTATTGCAAAATTTAAGCCTACTACCAACCAGTCTTAAAGTTAAGCCCTTATTTAAGCCTAAGACTGGTCTTAACTTCTTTGTGAATACCGTTAAGACTAAGACAAAAGTCTTAGCAATATTTCTGCGTAAGTTAAGACAAAAGTCTCAACTTTAAGCCTAAGCCCTGGCTAAGACCTTTCGTGAATACATACCCTTAAATGATGTTCTTTGATAATTTGGGAGAGAAATTTTTAGATGCAATTTAGTTTCATAGTAATTTTTGAAACAGCTTAAATGTTCAACGTTTTAATTTAGTTTTAACATCTTATGTCAGCCTATTTTTGCTAGTTTAATCATCTCTAGTTTTAACTCATCTATATCACATTCACTCTTACTTGAGTAAATATTTCATATTTTCTTTAGTGATACATTTGTTTACACTCTCCTCGTCTTTTATGAAATGGCAGTTGTACGCTGTCATGTTCATCTTAAAAATTTGTCAACGTCATTTATATTTTTAGTTCCAGGCAAACAGTTTTTGCTTCTGAGCTTTGAAATCACAGTTGCCAATGAAAGGAAGTTAAAAGCTAAGATCAGCGAGAATGGACAATTGAAAAAAAAAACAAAAAAAAACAAGGTAATTTGCGCAGAAACATCATTCACAATTTAATGATAAGATACCTAGATATATTTTAAGTGAGCCCTTCCAAGGTAAATTAAGTTTCTAAAGACACTATTCAGTTAATGGTTACACATAGATCCAACTGAGATTTTCAGTGTTGGAGCAATCCACACCCTTAGCTGAAAAACTCTCTGACATGGGAAAGCTGTCCCGGATCTCCAAACTGTGGCCTAGTGGGTAACACACTTGCCTAGGAACACAGAGGACGTTGGTTCAAACCCAGGTACAGGCAGGTGTATAGTGGCTCGGAAGACCACTTAAAATAGGAGTCCTCTCTCATTGAGTCTTATCCTCAGAAGGAGGTTAAAGAACTTCAAGGACATTGATAAATGGTTATTCTTGAGCCTCTGTCTTTCAGTTAGGCGAATGTCAGTAATGTGAGAGGTGGGCTGTACTTGTGCAGTCGGATAGGTCATAAGGTCCTTTGAGTCCTCTGATACATGGAGATATCATGCTGATCATAAATACAATACAAAAAAGACTGTACACCCTAGCACGGCTAGGCATTAATCAGTCTGAACAATGGGCATTTTTGATAGACATTGCACTCAGTCTAGACACTGTCCTTATTGAAATTTATTCTGTACCTACCAAATGTATTAAACAATGGACTTGGGTTATGTCCTGGGCTTTGAAATATCTCTGGTCTATTGTCCCCTAGGATATTTTAGGCTGGGGTATTAGGGTATACTGAAATATTGCAAGTGAATCGTCTCACATTTGTCACTGTTCACTATTTTCCAGGAAATGGATAAGGATGGACAAAAATACACTTGGACATTCAGCAGCGTGGGAAATCATATCACTGAATTTCTGATCACAATGACCCCAACAGCCAATCAACAATTGACATATAAAGATTTCAAAATGACAGCCTGTATGCCCTAGAATGATATCGTAAGTGATGTTTGATTCTAGCAATCTTAAGACCTTTGCACATCAGACTGATCCAATGCAATATACTCAGATACAAGCCTGGCTGGTTTGATGAAGTTAGTGAATTCATCCAAATTAAAACCGTTTTTCATTTATCACATATAATACCTTTATCAGTGCGAATATAGCCAAGGTATGTCATGTAGTTGGACCACCAAACTTAAAGTGCTGCAAGATGTAAAATGGGGATGCAAAATGTAAAGTGTTGCAAAGCATAATATGATTTCGAACTTCATTCTCAGGGCTCATATTTACAGAATTCATTTAATCATAGTTTATGTCTCACCTGAGATTATGTTGAGATTGGAATTGTAAAAATCAAGATCACTCGTCTTCGTTTATATTTTAACTGAAGGTATTTTTTTTGCTAATTTCACAGTCTGTACTGTTTTAGTTTGACATTTTTTACCATAAACTTGTCTGTTTTTAGGGTCTATTTATGTAAATATATACACACACAGAAAATCAAACAAATAGTAAATACGGGCATAGATTACATATTGTCATCTCTGCCATTGGTGCATGTAGACCATTAGAATACACAAATGAATATAATTCTACCAGAATCATTGTAATGATCAAGAATGGGATTTTAAATACTTTTAACAGAGGTATCTTAAACCTAGTAGTGCAGGGTTAAGAACTAGCCAAACTCATATTTCCATCCTGCCTCCATCTTTCACCCCTCGGCTCTGTATATGTTACAACAGCTTATGAGAGGATATAGAGTATTTCAAACATTTCTAAAAGTAGTTCTGAATATAGATAGCCTTTTAAGCTGTGTCCAATCGTCCGGAACATGTCCTACCCCAATGCCAATTCCACTGAATAGCACAAAATGCATCCAGTCCAAATATGAGAAGAAATATATTACAACCGAACGTGGACATGGCCTGTTCATTCGTAGCCAATGACCCTAGCAGAGAAACAGTGTAACCTACATATAAGAAGAGGCTCATCATACCTGTACACATGATATCATGAATCAGATTTGAACCTATGATCACACAGGTGAAAACCTAGTGATTGTAAATGCCAAACATATTAACTGCCCTACCACAGAGGCCTTTGGTATTACACAGTATTAGTAAACTACAAACCCAAGTCTCTGTTTACCATTTAACTGAGGTAATATATTTCTTGGTTTTCTGTTTTCTTGAAGGAAACGTCTTGAAACATTAGTGATGTATACTGGCTACATAGGTCCTCTGATCTCCAATGATGCCAAAATCTGGCATTTTGACAGTCTTCTCTCCCCTTCTTAATCATTGCTTTTATTTACTAATTTCTCTTGCGTAATGTAATGCAATATGTTCCTGTTGGAAATCTACTACCCCGCTACCCCACCCTAACCTGGCAGAACTTGAACATAATCTGTTTATTTGGGCCAGTTTTATACAAAATATATACAACAGACTTTATGTACATTATATAAATATTAAATTACATTTTTGTATTTCAGAGCAACCAGAAGTTGAAGATGATGGAACGGCTGATTGCATGTTTTCTTATTTCATATGCATTCTAATAAAAAAACTAAATTATGACAGACATACTTGTTATTGAATAAATTTAATGGATTTCTGCCTTAATGTGTTAATACTCCTGAAAGAGCCATATACAATGTAAAGGATAATGGTTGTATGACCCTTTCAAAGGTCAAAGTTGAGGGCTTGATACACTTAACAATATCTAAAGTCATGTCAGGACAGGTTCCCAATGTATCCCACATGTTCTCATGAGGTGGCTTAGAACTCGCAACCACAGAGGCTAGGGTCACAGGATTAAATGCTTACCTTTTAAACCTCTACGTCGGTTTTAACAAGAAGAGTCAGAGGCTAAACAAGTTTTAAGTGCAAACCAAATAAAATTTAGTTTTAGTTACTTGAAATTGCTTCTACAAAACATAAGCACGTAATAATTCTGATCATCACTTGGAACAATCCTTGCCAAGGAAAACTGCGTGACGAAGAACAAAGCATGAATTGTCTTGCAATTTTAAACAATGCTGTAAATAAATGTTCTAGATTGAGGGGAAGTTAGGGGAAATATGACATTAGCCAGATTAGAGAAAGTTGTCTCAGTGGGCTTGTGGTTAGAGTGTTAACTCTTCACAGTGAAAAGTCTCGGTTTGGATACCTGGAATTATCATGGATATATTACCCTTGTATAAGGTTCCCTACACAAATGTGTCCCTTATAAACCAGATCTTAAATGGATACTGACTCTAGTTATGAAGGTAAATCCATATCATATCGGCCTGGCATTCTGCTGAGGAGAGCAGACACACATCGAGTCAATTCAGGTCACAGAAACCAGTAATAAGCTCTGACCTTACTTGGGAAAGAGGGGTATAATTACCAGTTCTCTAAAGACCTTGTAGGTTCAATGAATGTCAAGGTTAACCAGTAGAAGATGAGTGGAAAGTTCCTCCAAGGTCATCATTTTGGTGACCAAATGAGGTTGAACTTTGATTCAATGGGGTAAGGGGAGCCTCAGTTACCACAAACACAGAGAGATCAATGTAAGTCAATCAAAAATCTTTTTTAAAGAAAAAACTTGGATGCATAATCGGTTGCAGATCACTCCTGAAACGAAGTCAATTCTATGTTAGACCAAGAACCACCTACTGTGAAAACTTTGATTAAGTTTATGTTTTAGGGTTTTCGTAATTTTGCTAACAAGCAAACAAACAAACAGACTCGCAAGAAAACAAACAGATTGCAAGATAGCATAACCTTCTTGGAGGAAATAATATTTTACCAATTGATAGGCTTCAAGTTTGGTCTGGCAAAGGTTGATCAGTTTTACAGTGGTATGCTCCCTACATAACTATTTGGATTATGTATGCTTCTCCAACAACCCATTAAGGGCTGGGCTCAAGAAAGGTGAATATGATCAAGACATAATTAGAATAGTGATTAAAGGTGTACCCCTATCAAAAGGAAATTCATCAATTGAAGAATTTCTAGGGGCCAACAATGTCACACTCAGAAGGCCAATTCAGAATGGAAAATTAAGAGACAAAAACAATATCCTGCTGAATGTCTACAGTGGTGACAGAATCATTTATGCTGAAAATTACACAACTCCACTTCTCAGAAGAGCAAAAATTGGTGACAGTATTGCTCTCATATACCACAAGGAGCATACTACAAAATCACTTCTATGCACAAACTGTTTCCAAATGGGTCATCTCAAAAGAGATGCACCAACCAAACAGCTTGCATGCTCTGTAAAGCTAGTGATCACAAAGCAGGGGATTCTGGTTGCATTGCAAAAGCAAAAGCCCCACACAAAAGTGTTACTGCCTTTCAGGGACATATCGATCCTCTGAGTAATTTTACCAAGTGAAGGAAGGAATAAAAATCTTTGGGAATGTATTCCCCAGTGCAGAACATGCATACCAATATTCTAAGGTCATCCAGGGTGGTCAAGACTCAATTGCAATACTATCCTCACTGCCAGGAATGGAAAAATACCCAAGGATGAGGCATCCTTCTAACCCTACAATCCTGACTGGACATCCAGAAAAGAGAGTGTAATGAAAGAAGTACTTGAAGCTAAGGTGGAACAATGTCCAAAATTCAAAAAAGGAATTGTTGAAGACTGAAAATAACATTCTTGCAGAAGCTGTTAGGGTGATTACCACTGGTCCACTAGCCTAGACAAAGAACTTTTGATGACCACTAAGATGAAATTCTGGCCTGGGAAAAATGTCATGGGAAAACTCCTTAGTAATCTCAGGACAAAACTGAAGCAAAAAAGAGATGCAAAAAAACACTCAAAGTCACAAGATGCATCAAATAAAAATAATGAAACAGAAAGTGACTCTGACTATAATTACTGAAATGCTTCCTAAAACTGTTCAGTTGAATAATACCCTATCATGTTATTTCAGTTTCATAATGTATCCAACTGGTGACTTGTTTACAGTACTAACCCTTAATGTTAGAGGCCTAAATAGTAGTCTGAAAAGAAAGAAAATGTTCCTTTGGCTAGATAATACAAAAGCTGATATTATATTACTTCAGGAAACTTTTTGTATACCAAAAACTGATCATATATTTAAATCTAATTGGAAAGGGAAAATGTTTAATGCTGGCTCAAATTCTAGTCATAGTAGAGGGGTAGGAATTTTGTTTAAGGAAAATATTGATATTAAGATTCTAAATATACACTGTTGCACAAATGGTAGGTACATACTGATAAACTTTGAATTTAAATGCATAGTGTTCTCAGTTGTGTCTTTGTATGCTCCAAATGTAGGAGAAAGAATTATTTTTTTCAATGAATTAAACAACATTATTGAAGAACATGCTATTAGTAAAGATAATCTTATTATTGGTGGGGACTTTAATTGTTGGTTAGACATATATCAATGCAAAATTAATACTGATATAAATAATAAAAGCAGAAACACTTTAAAAAATGTATTACACAATTACAGCTGTAGATATGTAAGCGAGCTACTAGGTAAAAAAATACTGTACACTTATTTTGACAAAAGAACAAAACAATACAGCACGTTAGATTATATCTTTATTTCTAATGATTTTATGTTTAAACCAATTGACTTGGCAGTTTGTCAACCTGTTAGGGATAATAATGTCATTGATCATAATGCACTGGTCAGCACTTTCCGAGTTGAAAATAATAATACTCGGGGTCCTGGCTACTGGAAAATGAATAACCAACATTTTAATGATGAGAAATATTGTTGTAGTGTAAGATAAATTATTAACAATACAATAGCTGATTGCCATCCATTAAACTCTAAGCAAATTACATGGGAAATGATAAAGATAAATGTAAAAAATTCAGCATGGATTTTGGTGTTTCAGTAAAAAATGCTCAAACCACGTAAAACATATACAAGTTGAACTAGATGCACTGAATAGTAAAATCACATCACAAAAAAATAAAGTCACGGAACAGGACCTACTATTAAAACAAGAAATTGAATCAGAAATAAATTGTTTTTATCAAGCAAAAGCTAAAGGAAGCTTTATTTGATCAAGAGCTAAATGGGTGAAAGAGGATGAAAATGGATCAAAATACTTCCTGAATGTTGAAAAATCACACCAAAGCAACAGCAGTATAAAAAAACTAAAATCAGGAGAGGGACAAATGTTTACAAATAATAGTGATATTCTTAAAGAGGCACATAGGTTCTATTCTGAACTATATATATCAAACAATATCCCATATTCTGAAGTAAAAAAACTATATTGACTATTTCTGGAAATAATACCTTAAGCCATAAAGAAAAACAGGAATTTGAAAAGATACTGTCAGCTTATGAAATATATAAGGCAGTTAAAAATCTGAACAATAATAAATCTCCAGGACCTGATAGCCTAACTCCAGAATTTTATAAAACTTTCTGGTCCATATTAAAAGATCTTGCATGAAACATATCAACTAAAGAGGTTGCCCTCATCAACTTGCACAGCCATACTAACATTGATTTACCAAAAAAAATGATAAAGAAATGTTAAAGAATTACAAGTCAATCAGCCTGAATCACTATGATTACAAAATAATATCTTGTGCTCTGTCTTGTAGACTGCAAAAAGTTGTGTCAAAATTAATATCACATGACCAAACTGCATGCATAAAAGGCAGATACATTGGCTACACAGCACGGCCTTTACAAGATGTAATAAAATATTGTGAGACTAGTAATTTACCGAGTGCGATACTGAGTTTAGATTTTCAAAAAGCATTTGACACAATAGAGTGGCCATTTATGATGAAGGCACCAAACAACTTTTTTTTGGAGAATATTTTCAAACATGAGTAGAAATCCTTTATAAAGACCCTAAACTAGTTGTAAAAAGCAATGGCTGGCTATCAAAAACAATAAAAATAAAATGTGGTATTAGGCAAGGCTGTAGCCTATCTGCATTACTCTTCATAATAGCAAGTGAAATCCTAACCCTGAAATTAAAAAGCTGTAAAGAAGTAGAAGGAATAAAATTCAATGACTTTGAATGTCTAGTTTGCCAATATGCAGATGATACAACACTTGTGTTAGGAAATGTACAATTACAATCCCTTAAAATCCTAAAAAGACTTCAGCATTGTTTCAGGGTTAAAACTCAACATAGAAAAATCCACTGGTTTAGGGATTGGATCATTAAAAGGAAGTCCTGAAACGTATGAAAAAATCAATTTCACCAATAAACCCTTCAGATGTCTTGGTCTTTACTTCAGTACAGATTTGAATGAAGGTATCTCTAAAACCTGGGAGGAACAACTCAAAAATTTTTAAAATGTACCAAGTTTTTGGAAACAAAGGAAACTTTTCAAGATAAAACAGCAGTGGTTGAACCACCTGGCAATGGCAAAACTCATTTATAACCTCACACTTCTTGCAACATCTACAAAAATGTTAAAACTTATTGAAAAAGAAATATATAATTTCTTATGGGGTAACAGGTTCCCTATAAAAAAAGGAATAGTAACAAGCCCATTAGAATTAGGGGGGGGGATTAAATCTGGTTGATGTATTTTGTAAAGAACAGGGACTGAAATCATCTTGGATTACAAAACTCTTTCATAATAATAATAGATGCAGAAGCATCCTTGATTTCTATCTGAATAAACAAGGACTGTCTTTTGAATTAGTACTGAAAATGAATTGTCACAAAAAAGATGAATTTGTGACTTTACCATCTCTCCCTAAATTTTATTGTGACATAATATTGGCTTTTAACCAATGTAAGTATATTAAACCAATCTATAATTTAAAAGCTGTAGAACTATTGTCTCAATGTATCTGGGGTAATGAATACTTTAAACATAAAGGGAAGACTCTTTACTTCAAGCACTGGATTGGAATTGGCATAGTATATGTGAAAGACCTACTAGATAACAATGGGAATCTTTCACAAGAACATATTTTTAAACTGGAATCAAAATCTGACTGGATATCTTAATACATGACAATTAATATTGTGTTTGGAAAATTACTTAAAGAAACTAATACATCTATGAGTAAATTCATTGAAAGAAATCTTCTGGAAAGACTGTCCCTAATGACAAAGTCAAAAACTTCTTCATTGCAAGAAGGTATTTGTAACTCCAAGCTATTTTATAAAACATTTGTGGAAAAGAAATATCAAAAACCTTTGTCAGAAAGAAAATGGGATAACTACTTGGGTATATCATTAAACAATTTAGATAGGCAGAACATTTATGTAACTAGTTTAAAGTCTTTGGAATATAAAAAATTTTGTGAATTTAAATTCAAAATATTACACAATATACTTCCCTGTGGAAAACTTGTATCAAAATGGAGTCCCACTCAGCCATACTACTGTCAATTCTGCTTAGAACCAGAAACTATAGTTCATATGCTTTATACATGTAGTAGTGTAAAAAACATTTGGTTAAAAGTAAGTGAAATACTCCAATTAGAAATCCAATGTAAACATGTCATTTTAGGCCTATATAGTAGAAATACAACAAATAATAATCTTTTGTAAAGCAGCATGTAATTTTTACACTAATGTGTTTAATTATGTATTTAAAGACAATCACAGAAAACAGATAATGCAAAAATATAAAGAAAGTAATTGCAAATTCTAGACTGCTCATATGTGTATGTATGTATATATGTGTTTTTCATGATTGCCTGTTTAAGATGTTTTTGTATCTTTGAGGTTCCTGTTAATGATTACCTTTTATAATGAAGATTACTTGACTTTGTTATCACAAAATGTCATGTATAGTCTACCTGTATTCAACAAAATTAATAGACTCTTATATAAAATACAGCAGAATGTTGGTAGTTTTGACCTTCCTACACAATAGGCTGTCCCCCTGCTGGTGGGTAGGTTAACCTACCTTCAATGTTACAAACTTAATTGCATACTGTAAAATTAAATTAATATTTTCTGAAAACATTCATACTATGTATGAATAGCACTGTATATATCCCTGATGGGGGATTTTCTACCCTCGCCTCCCCAGGGAATCAGAACTTTGTTCAAAAAGGGTAAAAAAAAGAAAAAAAATGGTGGACCATGACACATGTGCTCATATGAGACACTCAAAAAAGATGTGATAATGATTCAAACAAATGAACATAATACAGATATAGTGGTAGATTATAAATGTACTTACCACCCTCCCCCCCTTCCACTCATCTTTGTATGTAAAGATAAAGTATAGTCTTAGAAGAGAATTAACCATTGGTCCATTCTTGTGTAAGAAAGAACAGAAATCTGGGTTTTCTATTATTGCTTATTAATTCTTTTTTGTTGCCCTGTGTTCCAGTTTGAGTGACCTGGGCCAGAAATTAAAGCAATCAGGACTGAATTACTTTACAAAAATTGTGTTTTATCATTCAAATAAAAAACAAAAAAATAGATAAAATCTGTTATCAGACTAAAAAAAACAAAAAAAAAACTATTTGCATTATATTAGTAGGTGATATCCAATCTGATTCGGATTTATATGTGGACTCTGTCCCTTGGCCAATTTCTCTGTATTCTACTGCTCTTGGAAGCATAATCCTCTACCAGAAACTCAAATATCAGGTGTGTCCAGATGAAATCTATGTCCACTTAATTACAACATCACCAGTAAGGAGATTTAAACTTCCCCAGAACTGTTCACCAGATGTGCAGAAGTCTGTAAATCAGCTTCGAACTGAAATCAAAGCAAATAAATTCATGCTCGTTGGCTCAATAACCCAATGGGCTTTGTTTTCCACAGGTGTTCCGATTTTGTTACACCCTTAACTCCCTAAGATAAAGTAAGAAACTTGAGTATGTTGTCTGACAATAACTTTTCCCATTTGATCAATGTTGTATGAAAGTGCAGGTCTTATTTTGTCGGTCTCATAGATTTTGAAAGAAGGTACTCTTACTATGACAAATTCCTTGGTAAGCAGCATACTTGATTACTCACAATCCTTGTTCTGTAGCCTCAATGATGGACCTGCTTTGGTTGCAGTACACACAGATCTGTTCTCGCTGTTGTGTTGTTAAGTATCAGCAAGACTCCCTCTCAGTCATTAATGTACTTTTAGACTACCACACGTTTGTATAAATTTACCAGCATTTGGCTGTCTAACTATATTCCACTCTTCTTACACTACTACAAGTGGTTCCAATATTTTTCACCCGCAAAGCAGTAGATTTGATTAGATTAGAATCACTGCACATGAGAATTTCTTTTTATTGGTTTGATACTTTGGATGATAGTAATCATCAGGGTGTCTGATCTTCTGATGGTGAATACAATATTGTATTACAACTCAATATTGTGTTGGAATGTAAACAACCCACTGTTTTTACATAGTTCTAAAGTGATAAAAAGCACAACTGCTTATAATTACTCCTAAACACTGTAAAATTAATAAACACTGTTGAACCGTATGTAAAATGCCAACTTAGACTTTGGACTAAAATGCTTTAAAAATGCTCCTTATTAAAAATTATTTTTGTTAACTAGCATACGAAGTTCCCCTTGGTGGGGAAGATATTGCGCCTGCAAAGCAGTAGATTAGATTAGAATAAAATGGAGCTGAAAGTTTCAATTTAATGGACTTTAGTGCCTCACTGACACTGCAGGTGATATTTCCGGCAGTTGTAAATGACATTAAAGGTCATTGCATCCAGTGATACCCAGCTATACACCTTTAACTACTGTTTCACTTCAGAAGAGAATGGAGATCAGAGGGATCCCTGCACCCTGCAGATACGGGCAGTTACATGAAGTGACTTTGATACCACTTGTGGTGGTTGGAAAGTTTGAACAAATTATTTCTGTGTAGGTAGCCATGGGAAACAAAGAATGTCACGGTATGCAAACCTTACTGGCAGAAGTCTGACAGTACATTGAGAGGTCCTTGGTGACCTGGTGGTTAGCAAGTTTGCCATCAAATGAAAAAGAATGATGACATAAATGGGTCTACATTGACTGATGTTCTAAGACTTATTCCTAGAATTACTCGTACTATAATAATTAATAATGAACCTTACTATTAGAGGAAATTCTTCATTTTTTAATGATTATGAATCATAAGTTCAAGAAATGGGCATTAAATCAAAGGTAAAGACAAGGCTATCCATCCATTTCATCAAAGTCAGGGTTATTGAGTGAACTGATTTGGTAACTGAAGAAATAATATGATAAATGAGACGTGTAAATACATATGCTACAAGCCTGGGACAGAGTGTCTACACAGCTAAGACAAGCTCAGCATATTTGTTGATAAATTTGAAACATAAGGAAGTAAAGTGAGGAAGTAAAATACTTAATTTAAAATAAAATATTAAATATAGCTCATTTTTTTCAAAGAACTAATTAATGTACACGATTTCCTTATTGTCATACTCCATATTGTCAGTTACTTTGCATCCCTCAAACTTGTCATAATTGTTGAAAATACAATTATGGAGATTATAATAATCTGTAGTTTGCAATGAATATTAGGGGCCTAAATGTCATTTAATCACTTAGCAGTCATCTCTGAGGTCATGAGTTTAAATTCAGGTCCACGCAACATACGTAGACAGTCTGAATGCAGACTTGATACACTCAGAAGCTCCCATGACAAGACATTTCATGCCTTCCTACCTGAAACAAAGCATAGCACCAGTTTACCATTCTTTAAATATCATGATCAATTTGTGTCATATTTACTGCTACAGGAAACCAAACAGGTTTTGAACATTTGTAAGAATTTTGCCAACGAGACAACAGGTGGGCGACCTGATTGATTCTTTCCATTACATGGACATAGGAGATGTCAATGTTGCACTTAGTTGCTCTACACCACATATTGCAGGTACAAGCTGCCAAAAAGGCATGACGTGTCCTACCACTGGTCAAGACCTGGACAACAGTATCATTGTCACATTTAACTAAGATCAAAGTGATTTCCCTAAGGACAAACAATAAGCACATACGTGTCTATAAAACTTGCCTCTTGTCTCATGATCTTGCGTAAACTGACAACTGCCAGTCTGAAATAATTTGAAAAACCACAGTTTCCAGCTATGCAACCTATTCCAACTTTGCTTTGAGACAGTATGTTTCTGTAGATGGGCTCTTCAAATCTATCCAGTGTATCTGCAAATCCATGTCATTCCATGTTAACTCCATTTCACACAAAACAACTACATGAACAGCTTTTGCATTCAATCATGTGAAACCATCGCATCTTCCATAAGATCTGATAGGGGGCCACGGTGGCAGAGTGGTAACACTCTCGCCTCCCACCTCTGAGGCTGGGGTTCGATCCCCGCATGGGCTCAAGTGGGAAAGCTGGTAGTTGCTTGCCGTTGGTCGGCAGTTTACAGTACAGAACCCTAGCGAACTCTATGTACTGGTTTCCTCTGCCCTTCCAACTGCCCGTCGTGATATGACCTGTACAGTGTTGAAAGCGACGTTAAACCCCAATTAAACAAATAAACATAAGATCTGATAAATACCAAAGTGTTGTTTTTCTCTGATTTTGTGATTCAACTCATCAAAAGCATTCGACTCATCCAAAACATTCAACCCGTGCACCAATTGGGTCAATTTATTTATTTATTTTGGTTTTAACTTCGCCTTCAACACATTGTACAGGTCATATCATGACGGGGAGTTTTATGGCCAGATGAAACCAGTACATACTGTTGGTCAAGGTTCTGTACTGTAAACGGCCAACTAGAGTGGTAACACTCTCGTTTCCCACCTCTGAGGCCGGGGTTCGGTTCCCAGCATGGCCTCAAGTGGGAAAGCTGGTAGTTGCTTGCCATTGGTCGGCAGTTTACAGTACAGAATCTTGACCAACTGTATGTACTGGTTTCCTCTGCTCTTTAGATCAACCTGCTGCTGTAAAGATTTTGAGGCCCTCAAAAAGTTTATGTCTAGTACATCTAATTCATCTGATGAACTATCAACAACTCTTGTTTATTTCATAATTTACAGAATTTGCACAAGTTTGTTTTTGTCTTCAATAGCATCTGGACGAGCATTCATTCTGTACAGTTCTGTCAGAATTTTTTACAGAATACTGCCTTCTGCCAACGAACTACTGTCCAACAATTCGCTTTCAGTACTGACAGTATCACTCTCTGACCCCCGCCTAGTGAGTGTCAATTGATTTGACACCTGAAGTGGCTGCGGGTATTGTCCTTTTTATGTTTCACACCTTTTGTTTTGAAACCAAACTATTGTCCTTTGGCACAGAATTCTTTGTTGATATTTGTAGCGCAGAAAGTTCTGTCTGATTAATGATTTCACACTTCTTCCCTGTGGGGTATAATGTTTCATGGTACATTTACCACAATAATTTTTGTTTTTTCTTCACTTTGTTTCAATTTACATGTCACAATCACTGGAAATACAATTCAAGAGGTTCTCAGTCCTGTGCTGTTTTATGACAACGTAGTGCTTGAACTTACCAGCTAATACCGACACAAGGATGATAATTTATTTATTTGGGGTTTTACGTTGCTTTCAACACTATACAGGTCATATCATGACGGATAGTTGGAAGGGCAGAGGAAACCAGTACATACAGTTCGTTAGGGTTCTGTACTTTAAACTGCCAACCAACAACAAGCAACTGCTTTCCCACTTGAGGTAGAGCCGTGAACCGAACCCCGGCCTTAGACATGGGAGGTGGGAGTGTTACCACTCTGCCACCGTGGCCCCGACAAAGGATGATAAATAAGGGTAAACCGTCCCTTCAACCTTGGGCTGTAGTATCCCAAATCATGCATAAGGTTGTCAAAAACAGCTCTGGATTCACAACACAGCAATGTCTGATGGTACAATTGTACAATAGACTCCAGGACACAGTTACAAGAGTTTATACAATCCAGAACAATATAAAAGTAAAATGTCTCTGTTGCAGTAAAATCATTAACAAAAAAGGTCATAAAATATAATACTCAATCCATAAGTTCTTGCAGCCAAATAGCTTTTTACTGTTCATGCAATGGCTGCCAAATTCAAACCAGGGAAATTTCCACAATTTATAAGGAGAAAGGGTCACTCAATCAGGTCATTCAATCAGAAAAGGTCACTCAATCAGAAGGAAGTAGGCCAAATAAACAATCCCGAGGGTGGATGACTGACCAGCGTGATGCCTGGACATCACTGATGAACAGTTCTGGTATACTGGATTTAGAAAAGGATTAATACTTGGGCCATATATATTCAAAACACTATTTGGGTTTCCCTTGGGTGACCCAAATAATTCAATAAACAACTTCAACCATCAATTGCCTTGTTTGCACCAAATGGCAGGCAGAATGCTAAAGCCTACTGCAATATATCAGCAAAACATTGATATTCTGTGGTGATTGATGTCTTATTGGCCAAGGCAGTCAGCTGTTACAAGGAGGGGAAAACGTATAAAAAATCAAATCAAATATGTAGGCTCTATTGTTAAAAAACACTATAAATACAAGTGTATTGTTGTCTGAGCATCAATAAGAAAGTGTTTCTCACAAATGTCTCATACCATGGCATTTACTCTTTGTATAACGGCTGTCTTATTTGTTGTGGCATCGGGTAAGTTTGAATTTTTTTTCATAAGTGGCAAACAGTTTAAGCTTTAGTCACTTCATGTTGATTATAAAATTTATTGTTTATGAAGTTTCTGTGGCATATTTTTAAGCATAGGCTCTCAGAAGCTGACACTTTGAGAGATCACTTTTTTGAGTTAATAATGTCTCCGGACTCACATGAATTTGTACACTATTCTACTACACTATTCATATTTCTGACTGCTTCGCAGCTCACACATAAAGACCAAAATCATTTTTTATAATGTCCACCACACAATATCTGTGAGAAGGGATCAAATACAGCTCTTGATAGACACAATATTACCAACCAAAAGGAGCTGTGTTAGACCTAGATAGTAATGTTGTGTTCAGATTGCACAGGCCTGTGAGTTGGTACATACCAGTGGAAAGTTTTGACCGTTCTTAACAATCCACCGCCTGTGTGTTTATGTGTGGATGTAAACAAACACAAATCACAAAGAGAGAAAGAAATAAAGAAATCACAATATTTTGCTATCCACCATGCAAAAGATATATTTTTATTTCATAAAAATGTAAATATACTGTACCATATGAAAACACTTGGGTAAGCTTTGCTTGGCATTCGGTGACCGCCACGTACACCGTACATAGAATTTAAACTATGAGGGGAGACCCTCTTTAAACCTATATACTTGCTACCCTTTGACCCCTGGTGACCTAGTTCACTCTGCCATGCGCATTAATGCAGAAATAGTTCATTCTTTTTGTGGCGGTTGAACTCTCAACTCGGCATTTTTGCTGCTCAAATTTTAAGACCTGCTAGGTGTTGTGGTGCTCTGTAAGTACGTTTATGCTGTATTTTATCACTTTTCCTTCATTTTTATTCGATTTTATCGATTTCTGGTGTTTTTATTGCTTGTTTTTTGCAATATTACTTGTCTTTTTCGTAACTTAGCTCATGTGGTCACATGGTACGGATGTGGGTTTCCCTTCAGAAATAGTCATTTCCTTGGTGGTTTGCATTAGATTTTTAGTTCTAAATGTTTATTTTCACCTATTCAGGGTATTCCTTCATTCATTCTTCGAAATTCTTCGAATCACCACAATTTTCACATTTAACTTAGCTTTTGTACGAAAACTTCACCAGATCACGTGACTGTGACGTCACATCCAAAATGGAGGTTAATCGTGAACTTTCTGAAGAATAGTCATTCTT
This sequence comes from Sabellastarte sp. h YS-2021, assembly GCA_964017235.1. Taxonomy (NCBI): domain Eukaryota; kingdom Metazoa; phylum Annelida; class Polychaeta; order Sabellida; family Sabellidae; genus Sabellastarte; species Sabellastarte sp. h YS-2021. Next base: position 48,913,076 of record OZ024936.1, on the reverse strand, counting down.
TCAGTGAGTACAGCATATTTACTTATTCATTTGCTTTATTATACATGTTTATATTGTGTACTTTGTTTTCAGAGCAATACTTTTTCACAAGTGTCACAAAATTCAAATATTTTTGTTTTTTCACAACTACCTACCATACTCGGTTCCTTATGGATCCTCCCCTTACTACCGGTACTTCAGTTTCTTCTGGCTCGTGTTTTTCCACCTTGCCATCGGGCTTACTGCCTAGTATGACTTCTTTAGAAGCATGCACTAGTTGGCTTTTGGGGGTTACTCAATCCCCACCGGTGGATTCACATCCAGTGACTGGTGTGCCTTTACCCCCTCAATCCTGTGTAATGTCATCTTGGTCTGTGAATTCTTCGAATTCTTTGGGTAGACCGATTTCCCAGCAACCGGGTTCTGTGGGTAACTTTGTTCCCTCAGCTCAGCCCATTCAGGCTGTCCCAGTGCCGGCAGGCTACCCTGTTTATGACCAATCTTTTCACAGGCTCCCTTATCAGCCTCAGGCTGATTTCTTCAACTCTTTCTCATCTTTCATGTCTTCCATGTTAGATAGGGTTCAGGGTATTGCCAACCCTGCTGTTACTCAACAGCCAATGGCTAGTCAGGATCTGTCGCAACCTTTGAGTGCGACTTTTAATGATTCTCAGGACTCACTTCAGACTCAGTCTCAGGTTAATCTTGAGGCTGAGCTGCAGGTCGTAGATTCAATGCCAAACATCCCTTACGTCCAGTCGGTCAATAGGGACTACAGGGAGGCTTTAGACTCTGTCTTTGAGGTCTTATCAGATAAGATTTCCAAGCCTTCTATTCAGAATCACGATCCCGAGGATTGCTCGGACCTCTACCCCGACCAATCAAAATCCTCACCCATGAGTCTCCCCATCAGTTCTAGACTGAGGAGTTCCTTCAAGATGGCTGATGCGTATCTATCCGATTTGCATTCACGCTCTTCTAATGTGGGAGCTTCCCAAACTAAGTTGAGGAAGTTGGGAATTTTCCCTAACAAACCCTCAAAACTTAGCTTTGCCAGGTACAAACCCATGGCTTCTGATGTCTGGACTGATCTTTTGAAAGATCCGGATCAGGGGTCAGGTTTGCCATCTCCCAAAAAGGAGATTTACTTGTCCAGAAGTACAGCTCATGCCCTTGAGAAGAGTCTTAGGTCAGATTTAATGATTCTGAATTCCCTAGACTTCTATCGAGAGGCTTTAGCGGTCAATCATACCAACTTAGTGAAGTTGGTTGACCAAACTGAGTCTAATCTTTCTCTGGACATTCAGCAGGCCTTGGACGTCAATTCTTTGCTGATCAATCAGGTGAAGTTTCACTTAATTGATTTGTTGGCTTCCATCACCCATTCTATCTCTACTGTGACCTTGGCAAGGAGGGATTCCTTCCTTTCCACAGTCCCTAAACATGTGCCAGATCATATTGTTAGGGAGCTTAGGTCTCATCCTATCTATGGTCCCTCCCTCTTTGGTGAATTTGCCTTGAAGGCTCTTTCTTCTCACACTAAAGAGTATAAGCAGGAACAGTTCCAGACTGTCCTGATTAACGGGGTGTCCAAACAACTTTCTGCTCCTGCATCCAGGGGCAAGTCTTTTAAAAGACTACAATCCCAAGATAGGGATTCTCAAGATAGGAAATTTCAGAAGGGTTCTACTTCTGGTTCTGGTTCCTTTCAAGGTTCCAAGAAACCACGTGGTGGAAAGTCTTCCAGGGGTAGGGGCAAAAAGCCCCAACCTCAATCTCAACAATGATGTCCTACAGGAGGTAAGAGTGACCTTGGAACTCTCCAAGGTCCCACTCATACCTCCAGACCCCACCACTTTGCCAGTGGGAGGTCGACTGGGTTATTTCCATCTCAATTGGAAGTTTCTAGGGGCCCATCCTTCTGTTATCAAGACCCTGGAATTTGGACTTCTGCTTCCAATAGGTTCAGTTCGAATTCCTTTATCCAGGGTCCCTTTGATAAACAGTCAGTATTCTTCCCTAGAGAAGAATCTAGTTCTTTGCCAAGCTGTTGTAGATATGCTGCTCAAAGGAGCAATCCAGGAGGTCAGGGATTCTTCATCCCTGGCTTTCTACAGCAGACTTTTCCTTGTGGCAAAGAAGACTGGAGGATGGAGGCCAGTAATAGATTTGAGTCATTTAAATCTTTATCTGGACTTCCCCACTTTCAGGATGGAAACTACTCAGTCCATCAGAAACTCCCTTCAAGTTGGCCAGTGGACAACTTCTTTGGACCTCAAGGATGCATACTTCAACGTTCCCATGGCTCCTACGGTTCACAAACTGCTCATATTTCAAGTCTTGGGCAAAGTGTACCAGTTTGTGGCTATGCCTTTTGGCCTAGCCACAGCTCCCAGGGAATTCACTACCTTAGTCAAGGAAGTGAAAAGGATGGCCTTGAGGTTGGGCATCTCAGTTCACATGTACCTAGACGATTGGCTTATCAAAGCCAACAGTTGTCAGGAGGCTCAGTCTGCAACTCTAGCTTTGTTGGAGTTGACTCACAAGCTGGGGTGGATTGTAAACAGGGAGAAGTCAGATTTGCTTCCAAAGCAAGTTTTCACCTTCCTGGGCCAGGTTTTCGACCTGTCCAAGGGGGTTTGTTATCCAACAGAGGCCAGGTTCCTGTCCATTCAGGAGGCTATTCATCCTCTGCTTTTCAATCCCCATACTACTCCACGCCAGGCTATGCACCTTTTGGGTCTACTAGCTTCCACAGAGAAGTTAGTACCTCAGGGTCGCCTTCATATGCGACACCTTCAATTTCATCTCAGGAGAAATTACAATTGCCACCTGAAAGGTGCCCTGGATTCTCTATTCACCTTGGATCCTTCAGTGAAGGTTCATCTAAGGTGGTGGTTACTGAGGAACAATGTCATGGCGCAAGCTCCACTGCACCCACCCAAGTATGTAACATCCATTTACACGGATGCCTCAGCTCAGGGTTGGGGAGCTCATTGTGCTCACATGATTGCTCAAGGTCATTGGTCGACTCAGCAGTCCAAACTGCATATCAATGTTCTGGAGCTCAAGGCTGTGCTCCTGGCTCTCAAGACCTTTGTCCCTCAGTTATCCCTTCATCATAGGATTATTCAGGTAGCCTCAGACAACACAACTGTCTGTGCTTACATAAACAAACTAGGGGGGCACTCGCTCCTGGGACATGTTTGCTCTGACTTGGCATCTGTTTGCCTTCTGTCACAAGAGCAAGGTTGTTCTTACAGCAAGACACGTTCCAGGGGTCATGAATCTTGTAGCAGACCAACTCTCCAGGTCTCAACAGACCCTTCATACAGAGTGGTCTCTCAATCCCAAGATCTTCAGGTGGCTTTCACAAATAGACTTCCAACCTCAAATAGATCTCTTTGCAACAAGATTCAATCACAAGCTTCCCCGGTATGTTTCTCCAGTGCCAGATCCCAAGGCTCTGGCAGTAGATGCCTTGGAGATGAACTGGTCCGGACTTCATCTCTACTCCTTCCCTCCTACAGCTCTTTGTCCACTTGTGGTCAAGAAGTTAATCAACTCTCAGAGCTGCAGGATGCTTCTTGTTGCTCCTCTCTGGGAAACCAAAGAGTGGCTTCAGGATCTATTGGCATTGTCAATAAGAAAACCAATCTCTCTTCCTCTAAAAGAAAATCTCTTAAAGCAACCTCATCTCGAGGTGTTTCATCAAAATCTAAGGAGTCTAAACCTTCATGCCTTTTGGCTGAAGTCTCCCTAGAGAAAAAAGGGTTTTCTCAGGAAGTGACTAATAGGATTTTGAGTCCTATTAGAAAGTCTTCTAAATCAGTGTATGAAGCAAAGTAGAACGGTTTCTGCACTTGGTGTGAGGAACATGGCTTCTCTGCCATGCACCATACTGTCCCCATCATAGCTGAGTTTTTCTTATTTCTTTTCTCTGAAAAGAAATTACTTCCTCAGACTATAGAGGGATATAGGTCAGCTCTCTCCATGAAGCTTGATGCAGACTTGGAGTTGGGTTCTAATAAGGAGCTCAAAAGACTCATTCAGAGCTTTCACAAGTCCAGGCCTAAGGCTACTCATCACATTCCTTCCTGGGACTTGACCTTGGTTTTGCAGGCTTTTACCAAGGCTCCTTTTGAACCTTTGTCTCTTGCTGAGCCAAAGTTCCTCACTTGGAAGATGGTTTTTCTTATTGCCCTTGCATCTGGAAGGAGAAGGAGTGAGACTCATGCCTTTACTTTTAAGGGTTGTTCTCACTCTAAAGGATGGTCTAAGGTCATCCTTAAAACAGATCCTGCTTTTCTGGCTAAGAACCAGTTAGCTTCACAGGGTGCTTCAATTTTTTCGGAAATTCAAATTCCTGCTTTGACTAAGTGCCTTGGTCAACAGGATACAGAAGATAGGTCTCTATGTCCTGTCAGAGCCCTTAGACATTATTTGTCTAGGACTTTTGACCTCAGGCAGGGTAGATCTCTTCTCTTTGTTTCACTCTTGAAGTCAAAACAGGGTGATATCGCTGCCCAGACGATTTCTAATTGGATTAAAGACTTAATCCATTTCACCCTTAAGAACTGTTCCACAGAGAATGCATCTCTTCATGGTGTCAAGGCTCATGATGTAAGGGCACAGGCTGCATCCTGGTTCTTTAAGGGTGGAATCCCACTCCTTGATATCATGAGATCCTGCACGTGGAAGAGCCATTCCACTTTTACATCCTTCTACTTTAGGAATGTGGCTCTCAAGAATCTTGAGGATACCTATAGATTGGGAGATATTGTGGCTGCACAACGTGTAATCTCCCTTTCTACTTGATCTTCCTTTTTCTTGATCCTTTCTGAGGCTTCTTAGCCTCAGAAAAGGGGGGGGGGGGTATTCCTTTTTTGGGGACTTCCTTTTTTGGGGACTGTGCTTGGTAGTGTACTTTTGGCACATCTTCTGGGTTTTTGACACTTTTGTGCTTATCCTCTTAGAGCTGACCTCTTGGGTATAGACAGCAGTGCTGAAGGTAATAAGTAGTTAACTACTTCACACTTAGTCAAGTTGCACCTTCATCACAGGGGTTTTTGGTTATGCACCAGGAATTTTCCTTTTTTAGTGCACTTTAACCATGGGTGGTTTCCTCCTTAGTCTGTCTTTTTTCCCACCATCCTTCCATGTGGGCATTCAACTCAAGTGTTTTCATATGGTACAGTATATTTACATTTTTATGAAATAAAATTTCATATTTTTAAATGTAAAATCCATTTTTATGAATAAAAATGTATATACTTACCATATGAAAACAGCAAATCACCCTCCCGCCTGCCCCGCTTTTAGGCCTTTTTCCAGCATCTAGGTTTATTCACAAAAGAATGAACTATTTCTGCATTAATGCACATGGCAGAGTGAACTAGGTCACCAGGGGTCAAAGGGTAGCAAGTATATAGGTTTAAAGAGGGTCTCCCCTCATAGTTTAAATTCTATGTACGGTGTACGTGGCGGTCACCGAATGCCAAGCAAAGCTTACCCAAGTGTTTTCATATGGTAAGTATATTTACATTTTTATTCATAAAAATGGATTTTACATTTAAAAATATGAAAATTTCATTTGTTATACGTTTTCTGAGGTTTTTTATCCAAATACCGAGTACCGAAGCACTTCATTTAACATTAAGCACGTGTATTCTGCATCGTTGTTGTCATTAGAGGTGAAGGTCAAAGTTTGGAAAGTCTCTGGAGGTACCCAACTCACCAGTCGTATATACGACCTATGAGACCGTTCTTAACAAATTTACAGGCTGTGAGGTCGTGTTTACGGCCAGTAAGAACGCTGCATAAGACATGCAGACAAGGGAAATATTTTTTAATCCACAACAAGCCGTATTTAGCCAATATAAGGGGATATACAGAGCCGGATATATATTTTGTAAAAAAAGGCGCCTCCGTACCATGGATAATAAATGTCAATAACGTCCGGTTTTTCACTGATATCTTGGAAACTATGTAACCTACAAATATGTATTATATATAATTAGAAAGGTCTTTGTATAGCGCTTCTGTTTGCGTTCGTTGCATAAACTTTCCATGCAGAAATAACTGTGATGTTGTAGTTTGAAAATTGAAGTTTTTATATTCACTGATTCCCATGCTTTTTGACGGCGTTTTTTTCACATTTTCTCATAAAATATTTATTAGTTAACTCATGAGTCGTACAAAATGTTGGATAGTAAAAGTAAAAACATCCCTCATTTGACATATACGGGAAAAAATGTATCAATCATAAAGATTAACAATATAAAACACGCGCTACACACTCATTTAATATCGTTATCTTCATTCGTGATATATTGTCTGTATATGTCATTCCGAAATGTTTCCTATTATGTTATCCGGACCGCCTTCATGGGTATTCAAAATTCACCAACGAGAGCTGCTTTTTGATAATATTTCATTAATGGTATGAACTTCAATTATGTTACATACATCACTGGAAATGTACTTAACAGAGCTTCTGTTACTTTTTTGCTGCATTACATCTATGCCAAAATGACTAAAAATCTTAAGTTAAAAATATTTTTCACTTAATTTCCAACAAATTCACAAAGATAATATATATTTCTTTAAAATGCTTATAACTCTTTTATTTTTGTCCAGATTTGATCACCTTTTTTGCCATTTACTCAATATAATGTGAAGAAAAGTATTGTTACAAGAACCTGAAAAATTGTGCAAAAAACACATGACCTTCATACTTTTTTGTGGGTTGTAGATGCAACAATAATTACACTGCAAATCTCAAACACAAGCCGGGGCCACGGTGGCAGAGTGGTAACACTCTCGCCTCCCACCTCTGTGGCCGGGGTTCGATCCCCGTCATGGCCGTAAGTGGGAAAGCTGGTAGTTGCTTGCCGTTGGTCGGCAGTTTACAGTACAGAACCCTAGCGAACTATATGTACTGGTTTCCTCTGCCCTTCCAACTACCCGTCGTGATATGACCTGTACAGTGTTGAAAGCGACGTAAAACCCCAAATAAACAAACAATCAAACACAAGCCACACTGGCATACAATGGGTTTTCCTAGTATGTGGTGTGACGTATACAGTAATGGCTCAAATTCTAGCACACAAAAAATAAACAAATGTTTTCTTGTATGCCATGTGCATATGGCTTGCATATGTAGATTGCCGCATACTGCAGCGTTTAAGCCAATTATTTTATTTATTAAAATTATTATTTGTAATGCTACATATCCAGGTTAAGCGGCTCCAGGGAATATAATTAAATATTCCTTGGTATTTATGTCTCAATATATAGGTTGAATATGTTGTGTAGTGTATAATACAAGCTGATAGTTTTACCCAAAACATTTTACAAAAGTTTCCAGCAGCAAACCACTTTCAGCTTTTCTACTTGATTAGGATGCCAATCTAAGACAGTGAAGATGAATGTGATGCCCTATATTAACAAGGCCGAAAGGGGTTTCAGTCTACTAGCGTGAGCTGCAAAGCCATCAGAGACTGCAGTAGTGCACCAAAGCAGTCACCCATCCCAGTATTAATGTAGCTCATTGTCACTTATCTTCAGTGAAGAGACAGATACTCATCACACTACGCAACAATTCATGAAAGTCCGGAGACAAAAAGGATGGATAAAGAGTGATTCCTAGAAGCCAGAGCCTCACTAAAGCTTGTGCTTAAAAATAAATTCCTTATTCAAATCCATGTCCGGTCTACTAGAACTTGAAAATACCAGGGCCACATATGTACAAAAACCACAATTAATTTGGTTTTCTCTTGGATAACCCAAATAATTCAAGTAACAACTTCAATCATGTGTTTCCTCACATGTCTGCACCAAGTGGCCAATAGAACACAAACCTGTTGCAATTAATCAGTAAAACATTGACATTCTGTGGTGATTAATGTGTTATTGGCTCAGACAGTCAATTGTTACAAGGAGGGGAAAACGAATTTAAAAATCAAAATATATAGTCCCCTTTATCATAAATACATATGTTTTGTGTTTGAAATATTTCTCACAAAGATGTCTCACACAAAAGTTTTTGTTTTTTGCATAGTGACTGTCTTATTTATTACGGTATCAGGTTAGTTTTTTCCATTTTTAAAAAATTATAACGGGAAAACAATTTAAGCTTCACTACTTAATTTCCAATGAAATAACATAGAGACAATTTTTGGTTCTTTAAATGATCAGAGCTCCGTTTTTTGTTGCTAAATTTATAAGAACTTTTATACCTTTTTTTCAGTATAATGTGAAACAAGTTTGATACACATAACCTGACATAATATACAGAAACACTTGACCTCCATATTTTATGATAGGTTGAGAATCAAGCACTAAAAGGCCACTGTCCAAATATTGCCATACACTGCAAACCGTAAATACAGCACCCACCAGAGTAAAGTGAGTTTTTATTGTAGGTGGAATGTATCAGGATTACAGTATGTTACGCAGCAATGGCCCAGATTCTAGCACAGTAAAATAGGGGGCTGGTTGCATGTGCTGAATGGAGCATACCGCAACTTGCAAGCAGGGGCCGATTTTTGCCAGATCTACAAGTTGTGGAAAATTTTCTTTGCTTTTCAGAGTATTTCAAAATTGTTATTTTGAGAGGAAATTCTTTATGAAACATACAATGTCTTTACAGCAACATTCCGAGATTGTCCAGCTGATTGTCCAATTCTGAGGAAGGTAAAACACCGTAACAGACCTCCTTTTGAAGCAACCATAAGCCCAAGTCCAGTTGATGGTGACCCAAATGATGTGTTCAAGGGGTCTGGGGTGACATTTAGTACAGAGCAAGCAGTATCTATCCGTGTTTCAAGTAAGTACATCTATTTTAAAGAGGGTAAAAACTTTGTGTCACCTATTGTGGTTGACGGATCCACAAATGTGTACTGTATATATAGTAAGGGGCCACGGTGGCAGAGTGGTAACACTCTCGCCTCCCACCTCTGAGGCCGGGGTTCGATCCCCGCACGGGCTCAAGTGGGAAAGCTGGTAGTTGCTTGCCGTTGGTCGGCAGTTTACAGTACACAACCCTAGCGAACTCTATGTACTGGTTTCCTCTGCCCTTCCAACTACCCGTCGTGATATGACCTGTACAGTGTTGAAAGCGACGTAAAACCCCAAATAAATAAATGTATATATAGTATATATGTGATACATTGCCTCATCACACTTCAACAAGTTGGGTATTAAAGTTACAAGTTATAGAAATAACTGCCCCCTCCACAGTTAATCTCCACCAGTTACTTGAGGTTGTTTTAGTTGTCTCCTTTCCTAAATTGTGGTTGCTCCAGGCATAATGCATCCTGATAATCACTACCTGACACCTCCTTCTTTCAACCCTTCACACTACAAGTCATTCTTTGGAAATAGTTTTGCCTTTGATACTCCTAAGATGTGGAATGACCTCCCTGACAATGTACACAATGCAACACCTATTGCCTCCTTTAAGAAAAAACTTAACACATACCAGTTTGCAAAAGCGTATCCATCATAGCTACCCGAAACCTCTTATTGGTTAACACCCGGCTGTGCCCAATGCAGCTGAGGGGAGGAAGTCCAATAAGATATATCAATTCAGTGAACACTTTAGAATTATATTTATAAAACTGTTATTAAAATACACATGTTAATATAAATAACCTCTTAATACTGTAGTTAAACGGGATAATTAGTACACCCATTATAAGTTTGTTTTCTACTAAATACGACAGCACATTTTTTATTATCATATTATGCCTGTTTTATTGGCAGACAGCAATTCACACACTCCAAATATAGCCTGCCCTTCATGGTACAATGTGTGTTTGTGTACACTGTTTAAATTACACCTGAGTGATATGCTTTTGTTAAAAGTGTCCAATATCAGTTGTTCCGCTCTGTGATTTTGGCCATAAAAAAGCCCTTTTAAAAACATTTCCAAAGACACCTTTTACATTTATTTCAACTAAAATGATCACAAAAACAAAAAATACACACCAGCACACCAGAAATATAGGAATAAAAAGTAAGGATGATAACAACATCTTTAAAATAACAAACTAAGGAATGGGTGTATTTTAAATAGGTATAATAGCTCCATAAGTGTCAAATATTAGAAGATAATACACTGTTGACTCGGTCCCTTTGGGACCTCGTTATTTATTTATTTGGGGTTTTACGTCGCTTTCAACACTGTACAGGTCATATCACGACGGGTAGTTGGAAGGGCAGAGGAAACCAGTACATAGAGTTCGTTAGGGTTCTGTACTGTAAACTGCCGACCAACGGCAAGCAACTACCAGCTTTCCCACTTGAGGCCGTGACGGGGATCGAACCCCGGCCTCACAGGTGGGAGGCGAGAGTGTTACCACTCTGCCACTGTGACCCCTTTTGGGACCTCGTAAACAATTCATTATTTTCTAATACTGGACACTTACTTGGCCATTAACCTATACAGAACTGGTATTTGTACAAAAACAGTAACACCTAGATTTGAAATTTTGAAATTTATAACTTTCCTCCAACTAATACAGTGTGTTACATCCCTCACATCACCTGCCAGGCCTACTTATATTCCATTTGTTTATGCCTAGTTGCACCTTAGAGTCTATTAAATGATGAATGTTGAGTGTTATGAAAATCCATGTTGGATTAGACAGATTAGATTCCTTCTTTAATCTTCCCTTTCCTTTGGAAAGTAGGCAGAAATTTTATACAGTTCAGATCTTCCATCTATTATAGGTAGTATGGAGTTCAATGCCAGTAGCTTCAGGTTGCTTCATTTCTGCAGCTCTTCCGCTACTTTGTCGGCCTATTCTCTGTTATTCTCTTTCTTTCTGTGTATCTGTAGTATCTTTTTGTATTAAATCGTCAGCAAGCGCGTTTCTGCTGGTGCATTGTCCTCCCCATATCTAATTCTCTTCTACACTAAAACCAAAGCCAGTGATTCTTGATAGTAGTGCATTAATTAAAGGTACCTGAAGTATAAAATATGTGAATTGCTAGTCATTTTTCCACCTGTGTTTAAATATACTAATCCAAACCACACACTAATAACCTTGTTAACCATCAAAGCTCATAACCTTATTCCCCTATTGGACCTAGATAAGTTCATCTAGGTATACATTTTGTATGTTATCAAGAGGGATCTACCGGGGTCATACCTGGCACTGCCTCGAAACTACAAGGGCTCATAAGTCACATCAGAGAGGGGTAACCAAGGACCACCTGGCTTAGCCTATTTGTAGAGAAGATAAAGTTCTATGTTAGGGATGGGTTTGTGGGTAAATCTGACATGTACTTGTCAACATCACTTTGAAAAGTGAGCCCTACAGAAAGAGGGGGGGAGCTGTTAATTTGTTACAGTTACATGGTTAGTTGACCCAAATAATATAGGCAAAAATAAGGTTAAGGTATTTCCAAACTGATCCAGCAGGTCCCATGCCAGTAATAATTTCAATATAATATTGTAATATTGTTGTATTTATTTGTTTGCTTTCACCAACCACAAGTGGATGAACCGTTTGTTCTGTATGGATTCAGTATCTCAGCTGAAAATGCTGGAGCCATTGATGCATCAATGACTGGAGTGTCAGAGATCGTGCAGCCACTAGGCCCTGTACAGGTATCAGTGTGTTTTGGGTTGGAGCAAGGAAGGCCCTTTCTCGTAAAATTTCCATGTTTAGGTTGTTGAGGTCAAACTATATTCAACTAGGTAATTTTGCTGAACAGGCTCGATTATATTTACATTATGATGTTGCACACATAAGTATTTTAAGTCCATGTTAAAGCATGGCACGGCCTGAGAGTAAAATTAGAAGTTACATTATATACCTTGACCTCACATTGATGTTGTGGAACGCCTAAAGGATTGGCAGGTAATGTCAGCATACAACATGTAAAATTATAAAAATTCCCAGTAGATTCATAGGGCGTGCATCTGAGCTTACCGTATTAGATCAGATTATTTTGGTTTGGGGTGTAGGGTACATATATTTTTCCTTAGAAGGGTGTTTCTGAATATTTGGGATTTCTTTTTGTATCCAGAATACAATCAGGATCATTTTCCTTTCAACAGACATTACCAACATAAAAATATTTATATATTTTAATAAAGGTCCACTCATTACTTTTGGAGTTATGTCAATCAGAAAGCCACAGCAATTGAAAATACGTTGTACAGGGAACCTTTGAGAACTTGGGATTTTTTGTGTCTAGAATATGATTTGGATCATTTCCCGAAATTAAATCACTTCTTCCATATGCCAAGCCCTACCCACGCCAAAATGTTAGGAAGATTTGTTCATCACTTTTAGAATTACCATAAACACTGATAAACACAGACAAAACAAACACATGCTTGCATGATTCATGTGTGAGCCGAAAAATGTAAAATTTACCACATTATGTGAAATTCCCCACTAGAAGCACCCTTTAAAAGTAAAATAAAAAAATAGTCACAGTTTGTGCCAATTTTTGCATCAAGAGAGAGTAAAGATCTAATATTGCGATAACAATAATAATTGTGTTATAATTGGTTTCATTAGAGGGGGGTTCACTCACTGACAAATTTCTGTGTAAATATGTTTATTTACATGAGTAGTTTCAATCTAAAAAAATGTGTTATTGTATTTGTAAAAGGATGCATTTGTAAAAGTTTTACTTTTAAGCAAAGAATTATTTAACAAAACATTTAGATATCTCAGTAATATTCTGTTTAAACAGATTCGTTAATTTATATGCTTAAATTATTATAAACACTAATAATTATAAAAGCCTATTAATGTACTGACTGATGTAAACTGGTTTGTTTAAATTACAATGATAAAATTATAAAATTATTTATGCACTATATCAATTTAAATGGTGCTGACTGGGTTTTGAGGCAATTTTGAGCCTTATTGTAAAGTATTAATGTATTATCTCACCCTTTTTAACACAGGAAAAGAACAATATCTACAGATGGCGTATTAATAATAAAGAAGGTGATCCACAGAAAATTCTATTCATTGAAATTGTTTTGACACCATTGCCAGAAGAAGTACTTAACTATGGTGATCTGAGAATCATAGTCTGTGTTAATGGTTTGTACTGTTTATAAACTTGCACTTATTTTTGAACCATCTAATATTTTTCAAAATTCAAAGATTTCAATTGAAACTGTCACTCATTTAATATTACATAAATCAATTTATCTGAATTATAACCCCCCAAAATGGTTTATTTTATAGGTGAGAAGCTGGTTCTTTGGCACATAAAACCGTGAATTAATAATATTTTTGTCTAGCCAAATAGGAAAATTTGGTTAGGAATATATTGTCTGAGATTTAATTACTGGGGGTGTCCCCATTTATTATTCATTATGCATTATTATTTGCCCTAAAATATTGGGGAATAAAGACCAGGAAATAAAATAAGTGACCTTTACAGATTACAAATTCAGGACACAAGCATATTTAGTTACAAGCATATGTAATATATAAATTTTAATTACAGGTATTTAATGACATGTTATAGCCTTGCTTCTTCCTATCGATTTTCATTGACAGTGTAATTTTTTTTCTTCAGTATAAGGAAAGTGGTTGCATGTTAATATTGGTTACTCTTACAACAAACCAGAGAGTCATCCTCTGAGTAAATGTCACTAATAACACTTGTTTTTTTTATTATTAGCCACAGAAAAACTGGGAAAAAATGAGTGTCCGAGGGACTGTCCGAACAGGCGAAGTGTGACATTTCCAAACACACAAGGTTTTCAATTTACGGCTGTACCTGGTGGACCTGCAAACGATGCCTTGTTCAAGTCTGGCAGGTCTATGAAAAGCATAGTCCCTGTGACACTAACAATCCTGTGTAAGTTTCTTGTTTGAATACAACGTAAGACTGTATTTATATGAGGGATCTTACTTGGAGGTGAAAACTGGGGCTTTGGGGCATAGCTTATGTTTTAGCCAGTATGCCCATGCAGACCATTTTTATATATTTGTGAAAAGCCAGGCTACCCACCTCAACATGTTATACAGCCACGCAGAGAAGCTCCCCCTACCATCATAAAACCATAATAGGTTGAAAAATCAAGGAGTGACAGATACAAAAATCCTAGCTCCCCTGGGTTGTGTATTTGTTGGGTTTTAACCAACCCAATTCTGGTACCTTCATATGGGTAAACCAACAGGAAGTACCAGATAAGTAAATATGGCAGCTGATTTGAACAATTTATCGATTATCGAGTGTCAAATATATGTGAAACTATGAAAAATTATAACAAAAATAGATAATACATTGACATATTTGACTGATAATAAGGTTTACCCTAATTTACGGTATTAATACACAATATTTTAATAGTTTTACAATTACATAGTTTAATACTTTGTATTTGGTTTATTAAATTACCTGGCTTATTTATCAGAACTCATTGATTTATGTGTAACTGTAAATTTACTCTGGGCATTAAGTTTAGCTATTTTAACTAATCAGATTGTATGGTGAAAATTAATGCCAAGTGAAAACTTTTAATGTGTGTTGATTTCTTTAGGGGAGACTTGGTGAAAATTAATCATTTTCAGTATCTTTGAAATTAGTGAAATTTTAGCTAAACTTTCTACTTGTTCACTATGTCACAGTCCTGATTTATACCAATTATGCGGTGATTGTCTGTGGTGTTCTGTTGTTACAGGTTTCCTGGTGTAGTAAATTCTCCTCTTTCACCCAGACTTAAGGTCTCACACTGCTGTTATGCAGTGAGGCCTATGCGAAAAAAAGAAACCTTTTATAAAACTGAAATTAACCTTTTGGTGAAAATTTAAAGTATGACCGCATGAAAAATGAGACATTAATTGTAGCTTCTTTGAAAATGTTTGAGATAGTGTGTGGTCATTGCAAGTTTAGCATCTAATCACAGGCTGTGATCTCTGTATGGATTCATCTCCCAATGGCAATGGTAAGGGCGTTTGACAATTTTACCCTTGCTGTTGATGGTAGCATACAACCCCAAATTAGACCTTTTTGCAAAATATCATTCAATTAACTTGAACAGAATGTTATGATCCCATCTACAGAGGCTATGCATCTGGTATAATTGCACTTTAACTTAGTGTTATTCTCTGTGTTGTTCATTAGCCATTAATTTGCTTTATTTGACCATACTGCTGGAATTTTAATGAAATTAACAACAGGGAAACACCTGATGACATGAATGACACCGAAACTCCACTGTAAATGCTTTGATATACATGTAGATTTTTCCCCATTTATATTATGTTAGAATAAAGAAATATTTCTGTACAACATTTTTTTTGGTTTTAACACGCAATTCTTTTTCTTCTATTTCCCATTTAAAAAAACAAGGTTTCAGAAACCTGGTGCAGAGTAAATGGGGTTCTGAAACCACTCACCAGGACCTTTACAAAAAGGAGCATCTCGCAGGATACCGAATAATAAGAGGATAAAACCTTTTATACTTATTATAAAATATTGCTTAGAAATTGAAAATTTGAAATGCAGTTGAATAATTATCTGCAACATTTTCATATTTCAAGTTTAATTTATAAGTACAATGAAAACGCCTAGGATTAAGAACAGCTATTGTTATAAATCATTATTTCCCAATACTGTCTTGTAGAAAATTAAAACTCATGGCCACACTGGCGATCATCTGTCAAACTTGTCAACCAGTGGGATAGTGAAGCATGCAATCAGTCTGTCAAAAACAAGAAGAATGCAAAATTAACAACTTGTACATGCTATTAATGTTGAATCAGGTCAATTAAGTCAATATGTGATATGACACCTTGAAGATATTTTACCTGTATATCTTCAAGGTGGATATAGAATACTTGATGCTAAATAATGATTTGAAAGAAAACATTTTACATAACCTTATGATTTTTAACCATTTTTTATAATCTGAACTACCGTAACACTGTTCTAATACACTTTTCATATTTGGTATTCTATTTTTCATTAATTCTTCCTTCTGACACACATTTGTAGCTGCATATGTTCATAGGGTACCTCCTGTGTATTTACAACATAGAAAAAATGCTAAAAATGACTTCATACTGACTTTTTCATCGATGAAATGGTGTTTTAGATCAATGTGTCGAGAGCTTATTCTAACCCAAAATAATATTATTCAACAGGTTCTTGTTAGAGTTCCATATTGGTTGATCAATAGTCACTGATAAAATAAACAGAACAAAATGTAACATAAAATTTTATTGGTAAAACTGTGGAAATACTTTTCAGTTCCAAGATCCTTTTTCCTGCTGATTGGATTTAGAATTGAAGTTTTAGATATTGCAGAATTCAAAGTGCAAACCAATCCAAATGGCGTGAAGAAAGAATTGCAAGGTGTTAAGGTAATGTGTTACCAAATATCTCAAGATTTTTAACAATGTTTTTACTGAATATCAAAATGACAATAAATTTTCCATTGAAATCACAACAATGAAATTAGGGTAAATCTATATATATTAATTTTTGGAAAATATCTTTTTTATGTCATATCTGACAAGAAGGAAAATAATATTCATCTCCCATAGGTTTATCATTGCTGTAAAGACAAATTCATATTCATATTAAAATACTACACATAACGAATAATTTAATCAAACGCTACCAGTGTCGAAAGGTATTCTCATCATACAACATTATAATCCCTGTATCATCACAATTTATGCAGTTTTTGGTCATTTCAGAAAAAGGACAACAGATTCTTTTGGATATTTAAACCAGACAATCAAGAAGCCATCCACATAAGTTTGATTGAGATTACCATGACTCCCTTATTAGGTCAGGAGATGGAATATAAAGGACTGGGATTAGTAGTCTGCATTCCTTCATAACATGTGCAACAATATGCGGTGAGTAAATATGTTCTACATCTAACTGGCAAGAACCACACCTGGAGCCAGTTTCACAAAGCCTCCTTAAGATAAAGGTCACCTTAAATTCAAGGAATTCTTTCAACCCCCCCCCCCCCTTTTAAAAATTCTCAGTTTTACAAAACCTTCTTCCTTAAAGGAAACCTTAAAGTTCAAGGAAGCTAAGGACCTACCTTAAATTTAAGGAAGTGTCCTTCAAGGAATGTTTAATCACTTTATTGAATATTTGCTTCCTCCTTAAGTTTCAAGGAAGACCTTTGGCAAGGAAAATTAAAGGAGGCTTTGTGAAACTGAATTTTAAGGTGGCCTTCCCAAAGGAATAAAAATGACCTGCCTTTACTAAAGGAGATCCTTTCCAAAGGAGGCTTCGGCACCTGATGTGACTGTATTTGTCAATGTTTACTAAGACCAAACTTAAACCTCTGTCACGGTGGCCTAGTGGGTAACACACTTGCCTAAGAACACAGAGAACTTAGGTTCAAATCCAGGTATAGGTAATACCTAATGGCTTGGATTACCACTTAAAACGGTGGTCCACTGTTACTGGTCCTATCCCTAGTGGCAGACTAAAGAACCTCATTTGCATTGATAATTGGTCATCCTTTTAGCCTCTGTCTTTCAGTTCGGGGAATGTTAGTCACTTCAGAGCTTTGGCTGTAACTGTGCAGTTGGGATAAATAAAATAATGCTCTTAGTCCTGTCATAAAAGTAGATATAATAGTATGTTACAGCCTGATACAAATTTATTTTTATTTGAAAAAGTATCCAACTTTTGTCAGATCAGTAGGTTATGGTTAGCATATACCATAGTGATTCAGTTAAAATGACAAGAACTTCCTTATTTATGGCCTGACTTTAAACATGTTTTCACCATTTAGTTCAGATGTAGAAAGGCTCATCATGTCTGAGATTATTGCATTTGTCATATTAGATCAGTTTGGGTGCATATAGACCTTCAAACTTACAACAAAGAGAAAATATTAAAATGTTTAAAGCTTCTTTGTGTATTGATATTTTGCTGTTTAAATCATAACAAGTTTGTATGAATCATGTTTCAGAATATAGATGGCCAGAGATTAGAGCCTTGAAGACAATGAGCTGAGTGTTGCATTTCGAATTTCATGTGAAGTACATATAATTCACAATTCAGATAAAAGAAATAAAATCTTTTTGAAACTAATTGCAGTTGTATTATTAGTCCCAGACTCCTGCTCCACCTGAATTAGAATATGACAAAGTAAGAAAATAATCCATTTCAGAGAATTTGATTTATTTGGGTTTACATCTCTTTCAACACTGTACAGGTCATATCACGATAGTTTTGTGGGCAGAGGAAACCAGTACATATATTTGGTCAAGGATCTGTATTGTAAACTGCCAACCATCGGTAAGCAACTACCAACTTTCCCCCAATTATGAAACAACATGTGCAGTGCATTTCTGGTGTAGTGCCCGATGCTGTGTCCCCCATACAATGCGTAAGGCCATATTCTGTGTCTCCTGCAAGAATATGTACATCCTTTCCAGATTCTCGATCTCGATTTGTGTAAAACAAATCACAAAGAGATTCAGAAGTGATTACTTCAGTGAGAGTGAATGACAATATGTTAAGCAGCAAAAGCACACAAAACAACAAAATTGAAACCAACACCAGAAAGGTATTCAGGGAAAGGCTTTATGAAAATAGTCAGGGTATTCTTTGCATAAACAACCATGGAAATGCTCACTGACCTTTAGCCAGCCAGTGAAATCATTGATCACGATTCATTTGCCACTGGTTTCAAATAAGTGTCACTTTGATCATTGCAGCCATAATTAAACACAAACATTTATTTTCCCACCATCGCAGTCTTGAAACAACAGTCACTGAAAATATGATCTCACTCCAAAGCTCCTTCTAACCAGATCATTTTTGTTACACAATGAGTTGGTCCAGTTCATATGTCTTAACTCATCTTTAGGGAGCTTTTGTTGAATTGATGTAGCAGGCCTTAGGTTACAATTTTCTGGAATTCATTTGAATTGATGTGGCAGGCCTTAGGTTGCAATTTTCTGGAATTCATTTGAATTGATGTGGCAGACCTTAGGTTACAATTCATCTTGACTCCTTCAAGAATACAGTTCTTGGGAGGTGTCCTTTGATTGGACTGGCCTGGTGTGGATACTGGAGCAAAGGGAAATTAGGCTGGACTCAGCTGACCCCGAGATCCCCCTGTAAATAATACAGATTTCCAACCTTAATGAACCTGGATGACTAGCAAATACTTGCAATGTGGAATACACCCTATTTACGATTCAGCTTTAAGTCTAATGTAACTGACTTTTTATTTATTTGTAACTGACTTTTTATTATTCAAAAGTATGTAAATGCAGAATTGAAATGCTTTCTATTAATTTATATGCTTTTACTAACATGTACAACTAAAACCTATCATAATGGTATACAAAAATGTATGACTGTATTGGAACCATTTAAAACTATTAAACTGTTAATAAGTTAGAGATTTTCCAACAATATCTGCTACATGACTCAAATACATTTTAATCACATTTTGGTCTTATTTTCACATATTGTCTGCCTACCTCTGGCTCTGTCCTACTCAAACTTGGTCTGGAATCTCATTGGGACTCGGAAATATGTTAAGGATTTTTTCACCAATCTCTGGCTGTGGATCATCAGCTGAGTCTTTTGCTCCCCCAAGGGTAGTGCTTGTTTTTGTATGTTATACTCTTTTGTATGAAATGAGAATCTCTTAGAATAATAAATTAATCAACAATTTCAGTGCATCAAAAATGACATTTAATAAATGGAAATTCACCACGCAGTAGAGACATAAACACTGCAAAGGACAATAAATAAAACAGATATAAAAAAACTCTGCGCCCACATTTAAGTAGCATTTTTGAGGAAGAACTCTAGTATTGTCTTCAAATGAGGAAAAGTCGTTGATTTTACCTCAAATCTTACAGGCCTACATAACTGATCTGGGAGAACACTAAATGAAACTTGGCCATGTAAGGCCCACCATTTCATTCCCCAGAATATTAAGTGTTATTACATAACTTCTGAGAGCAGTCTGGGAGTGAAAAGTTTTACCTCCTTCTGGGGTTGGTCTATGGGGGACTATAGTGGGTACTTGATTATACTTTAACATGACTTTTTAGAGTCCTTTACAATCTCTCTCTGATTGAGGTGAATAGGAGGCCTCTCTACATGGTCATGTTTGGGAGACAATTCCTGTCCATCTTTGAGTGAACTGGAAGCAATTTTGCATGTACTTAGGGCCATGTAGATCATCCAGGGACACGTCCAGAAACATACATTTGGCAAAAACAAAACTCTCCCGGATTGCTCCCAGACAGTCCTTGGAAGTGGAACTGACCTCTATTAATCAGTGACAACCATACAAAATAATCTACATAGAATTGCTTAACACCTTTGCCAAAACTGTGGACATTATTTAGCCTATATTTAACAATCCTATTATCCACAACCAGGGCTTACTTTAAGCATAATTTTGGGGGATTTTCCAACAATATCTGCTCAATGACTCAAAAACTATTTAACAATCCAATTAATCACAACAAGGCTTAGTTATCAGTGAGATTTAGACCTAAGTGGGTTTCCTTAATTTTGCATTTTTTCAAATATTTATTCTTCATTTAGTTTTACATGTGTTTTTCTTACCATAAATGTGAAATGAAATATACAGGATTTAATGATGTATCAATCATTGTTAGTCGCTGTACTTGATTAAGTCATATATAAGGATTGCTTTCAATGTTTTTCTGTGAAAATATAATCAAAAATTATTGTCAGTGTCCTGAAAAAAGGTTAGGAGAACCATGTCAAGAGTTTGAATGCACTGCAATAAATGAAAAAAAACCCACTATGCATATCTTGCACTGGTAGTAAAAAATCATAGTCAACATCATTTTTCTTTCACTGAAGAGGCAAAGGGTGTCTAGCTTGCATCTACTTACGCCATGACACCATTAGAAAACAAGACCAAGTGTTCGTTTGGAAAGAACCAGTCTGAATTTGGGTCACTACATTTAAGTGTAACGAACTGGAAATGCCCGTGAAACAACCAAGGTGGATGATGTAAACAAATATGTTGGAAATGAAATGCTAGATTTCCGTGATACTGAGGAAAATAACATGAGAAACTAACACCAGGAAGACAAATCTGACTACATAGGTTTAACCAAGGGGTTCAGTTATTTAAACCATATTTTATTAGTATTTCAGTTACCCACTTTGCTGTTTTGTACTCGGTTTCTCAACAAATTAGGACCGTTTTCGGATAACCTATATCGTAGCCTTAGTATCTCTTATGTGTGTGAATTGATGCCAGGAACCAGTATAATTCGATCTGATATACACAGATATGAAGCCTATTTAAACTGGAGAAAACTGTGAAAGTCCTGTTGCTTTTTAATTGGACTCTGTGTTATGTATTGAGTATACCAAACGGTAGAATAAAGGTTGTTTGATACCTGATTGTATTGTCTCATCCTCAGTGTACATAAATAATATGATTCGAGTCATAAAATTATAATCTTATCCTATCATTTTGGTTAATCCAGTTCTTTACAGTGCATTTGTGTTAAGAAGCCTATATTACGATTAAAGTGTATTCAGTTTGCTGTAAGGTGATTTTTACGTAACTTGTGCTGAGGTAAAATTCATAGCATTTGTGTTGGTACATTTGGATTCAGATATTTGAAGGTAATGTTTGTATTAATATGTTACTTGTTGTCATTTTGTGTCCATGTCAGAAACATGCCTGTTTTGTTCATCTCAGGGAGTATAAGTGACTCAGAGGGTACTTCAGGCATGATGCTGCTCTTTCGGCTGCAACGCTTTGGTTAGAAGTTTTCTTGACTACTGTAATGCCTTGTTTAGGAGTTTCTCAACTCAAGCTTCAGTGTACTCATAATAGTATTGTTAGAATTGTTGCCAATACCTCAAGTACTCACATATCACTCCTGTCTGAACGACATCAGTCTACAAAGCATTTTGAATTTGCATATGATGCCCCAAAGATTTGGAATGATCTGCCAAATGGTGTACGCTCGGCCAATTCTCTCTCTTCTTTCAGAAAGAAGTTGAAGACCTATCTCTTTACATACCCACCCTGGTTTCCTGGTCTTGTCTCAGCCTTTTTCTATGGCGCTGACCCCTACTATGTCTCTGGATAAATGATTATAGATCTCTGTTTTTTGCCAGTATTATCTGCCTTTGAATCTGTCCATAGATAGAGATTAAGTACTATAAAAAACTGTTAAAATTAGAATTGATGTGTCATATTTTGTCTGAGGAAAAATAGCGAAACATATAGAAGGGGTAGGTAGGAATGGACCAAGATTGAAGAGATTGAGGCAAAAATATTTCATTGGGTCGTTATTATGTTGATATGAAATCAATGAAACATAAAAAGTTGAGTTCTAAATATAAGAAACCAAATACTCATAAAATTTGTATCAAACATTAATATTTACAATTTACCCAAAATTATGTAAAATTTGAATTTTGTATGAAATGTAAACAAATTAATATAAAGTTACAAAATACGTAAATCAGAATGTTTTACAGCTTCCTCAACGTCAATTATATTTAAAGAAACAATTCGCACAATGACATTTGTATTGATCAGAATTTTAAACAATAATTACTGTTTAATGGATTCCCTTTGTTTCTATTTTCGTCAAATATCTTTGTAAATTTATTAACCAATAGAAAGTCTTACTTTTATTGTAAAATGATTTATCAATATAAATAAGAAAAGTGACAATAGGTCAAGGAGAAATGCACTAGCTATGCTATAAATTCACTTCCTTATGATAAATTTTGAGTTGGAATGGATCTGATTACTGTCAATTTGTCTTACTTTTTCACAAAATACCTCGACAACTGCCCTCTCCCAAGATAGTAGCATGCAATATGACTTTTATAATTAATCAAAACTATAAAAATAATATTCTACTAAAAATATCATTATTGTAATTCTAATGAGATTTTTATAGTGCTTAATCCCCCTTTACAAGGAGGGCTCTAACATAACCAAAAACGTCAACCAATTTCAGTATCCAGGGACAGAAAAAAAGGCCAAGCATCACAGGCAGGTTTTAAGCTGCCTTTGAAAGAGGCTAGGGAGGGAGACACACGAATCTCATCAGGAAGAGCATGAACATTATCATACATGATTAAAGCAAATTACAAAATAATCAATTTATGGCACATATGACATAGGAGCACAAAACATTATGCAATTAAGACATTACATTTAAAAATTAAATTTTTAGACAGTTTAGTGCTGGGGTTAAAGATCAAGAAAACACAGTACAGGTAAAGATGATTAATTTAAGACAGAATAAAACAGCATGTAAATTCACCCTAACACTCGGGTAGAATTTAATGATTTCTAAGGGTGCATGAAGTTTGAAAGGAGGGAGAGGGGAAAATGAATTATTTGTCAAAACATGATAAGATAGCCAGTATTTTATTTTTAAATTTGATCTAAAGAAAAATAATTTTTAAAAGCCCAGGACCTGGCCTCCCACCTCTGAGGCCGGGGTTCGGTTCCCGGCAAGGCCTCAAAAGGGAAAGCTGGTATTTGCTTGCCGTTGGTCGGCAGTTTACAGTACAGAACCGTGACGAACTGTATGTACTGGTTTGCTCTGCCCTTCCAACTACTCGTCGTGATATAACCTGTACAGTGTTGAAAGCGATGTAAAACCCCAAATAAATAAATAAAAGCCTAGGAGACATATGAAGGTCACCATGGCATCTTATGTCCTTTACTGAAGTGTACTTGTTCAACAGTGGGTATGGTGAGAGTAACATATTGTTAGAAAACCTCAGATAATCCTGTGCCCTCACATTTCTCGAGTTTCTGTGTGAAAGTATAAGTGATTGGTATTGGACCTTCCATTTGTAAACTCTTGCTAGGAAATCCCATCATGGCCCCATATATCTTGACAAAGGTCAAAGGTCAACGTTGGGGTTTTACACCCCGTTCAATAGCCAGGGTCATGTTGGGACAGGTCCTCAGTATTGCCACTTGTGGGACTCAAATCACACAGAGGTGACAGCCTGTGATTAGATTCCAAACTTACCAACCACTAGGCCACTGAGGACCTCTTGCAGTAAAGAATATATTGCACTGAGTATAAATACAGAAATATAACACAGACAATACAAACAATACAATACTTACTATTATAGAAAGTAGCAGTCTGGAAAATGATTTCATATTGACACTTGCTGTGCAATAATTAAGGTACACATTCTTTCATATCTAGAAACTAGCACACACATATATTAGTAAAAAGGTCTCACTTGAACAGAGGAAAACAATAGCCAAGGCAATAGAGTCTAGGGCATATTGGCCTTTACATAAAACAGGAAGTGACAGTTAACCAGGTTTTTGTTTTATAAATTACTCCCTGAAGAAAAAACACCAATAAACAAATCCAAAGAGTTTTTTATCTACATGAGAGAGCTGCAAAACCACCAGAGACAAGATTGGTGCACTCAGAAGGTCACCCAATCAGGTAGTAAGGTCAGCCTATCGCTGATTAACTTCAATAAAAACTTGTACAGTGTTGAAAGCGAAGTAAAACCCCCAAATAAATAAATAAATAAATGCACTGACCACAATAATGTGATACCGAACGATTTGACTTCTGAAGAATTCTCGAGTTATCACATCAATAGATATTGTCAGCAAAGAACAGAGTACTCAAGTCACAGACTTTTTATAAAAAATTTGGAAAAAAATCTCCTATATGAGATTGTTGTATTGCATCGGATGAATTTAATGCCTACAGAAGGAAAAATACACAACTTTGTTTTGTGTTTAAACGATGAAACATAAAATCTAGCAGCAAAATTACTGGTTTTATGACCTATTTTTCAGCCTTAAAGGTCAGAGGCACCACAGACATATTCAAAACGTATGTTGATGCATAGGAGACACATGTTGATAAGTAATTGCAATGTCCCCGAATGTTAAACCATGAATTTAACATTTTCATGGTGATGTATTGGAATCTTTGTCCTTCTCTTAAAGGAACACAAGATAGAGTCTTTTGTTCAAAACAGAGAGACGTTTCAATCAATAGACATAAAATGTGTACATCATAAAACAAGAAAGTAAATATATTTCATTCAAAATGTCTATCTTTACATTCTTATTTCTCAGAAATAATAAAGGGCAATGTGTCAGTAAAGCTATATGTATCAGTTACTACCCCTCTCTTGGTGGTTCCAAACAAAGTAAAGTAAAACAAATGAGGTTATTTGTAATTTAAAATGATTTTGGTCTCATTAATGTTCAGTGTTTCATTGTCACTAGAAACACATTGTATACGTCATATTTATGGAGTAAATGCTCCATGATCCAAATTCTGCACTGTAATCCTCAGGGGCCGATTTCACAAAAAGGACTTAGTCTAGACTTAGACTTAAACTTAAGACTTTTGTCTTTAATTCATGCTAAGTCCGTGGTCTAAGATTTATTTGATTTCACAAAGCAGCAAAATCCAAGTTTTGGCTAAGTCCTGGGCCTCAAAGTTAAGTTCGCCTGGGAGTGGGCTTAACTTTTGTAAACAAAGACTTAAATATGGCCACCTTAAATTTCTCTCCACTTCAAGATTTGAAATGGCTGTAAATAAAGTATAAATATATAGAACACTCCCCTAATGTAGTCATTGGGACATTTTTATGTCGTAACAAGGTTTTTCATTTCAAAACCACACTTATCCTTAGATAAAATGTGTCAAATGGAGGATATTTGTCAAACAAGGGGGTAAGGGGTATAGTGGCACCAACTATACAATAAGAGGAAAACTATTACACAGTTGATTGATGCCAATAGGTTGATGGTCCGCACATCCCAAATGGATACCAAGTTAGGCGTTGTGCCTATGTTTGGTATGTGGGTTGAGTATAGTGCTTAGCCATTCAATCACACTGAGACTCATATGTTTGTGAGTGTGGTGTTGTTAAGTGGAAATGTTAGGATTGGTGTAGCATATATTATCAGTAATTCTGCCACTGAAGATTATGCTTTTATCCACTCTCTAAATGGATTTATTGATCCACCAATACTTGGTTCCCCACATAGTATAAATTATGTGAGTGTGGGTTGGCAATCCGTGGCAACTCCGGGGTACATTTTTGCTGGAGTCTGCCGGAGCCAAATATAGTACCTTACGGGGTCAGATCATATGAATCTTCAGCCTCTGATGAGACCAAGTCAATTTTAGAAGGTCGAAATATATGCAATCATGAAAGTCATATATCAGGCATTTACCTCTGACTAGCACGCGACATCTTTTCTCAGAAGGATATTTGGCACCAATATTATATTGTGGATAGAAATAAACTGTCACAGGACACAGAAAACCACTACGGTTATTTGATAAGCTTGGATAAGTTACCCTTTGTGAAACCATTAAAGTCCCAAACCTAGCTAACACCAAAGTCCTAGATTTAAGTCCCTGACTTAGCCAAAACTTGGCCAAGTTTAACAAACCGGCCCCAGGAAAACCAACCATTATCTCTTCCATTTGATGGTGGGGTCCAAACTCACAACCTTTCTGAAACAAAGCAAGGGAAATTCAAGAAAATAGAGAAAAAACTTTTAAGGTTTTTTTTTCAGATAAATAAACATCTGTGTGATTTTGGTGGAACAGTACATTTTTAGTATGACATGTTCAGTATCAGTCTCAGTAGCTCTGGTGTAGTCCAATAGCCCAGAAAAATTACAATTTCACTGCAAATAGGGACAGTTTCGCCATTTGCATTGTCTTGACATATTAAAAATGATCTGAAGCATAACCCCCATTGTTTAAATGTTCAATGGGGCTTCCAAAACAAGGGACTCCTGATCCAAAAGGGCTTCCAAAACAAAGTAATCTTGATCCACAATCTACTCAGGTTTGAGGTCATGCTGAGGTACAAAATTAATTCATTTAACAAACTTTAACCTACTATTTCTTAATATATTTGCATCAGGTGGCTGGCAGAATGCTGAAGCTGTTACAATTCATCAGAAAATAATTGACATTTTCTGATGATAGATGTCTTATTGGCACAACCACGTGCTAATGTGCAAATTTAAAATCAAATCTATAGTCCCCATGGTCATAAAGCACTATAAATAAAGGTGTTTTGTTGTCTTAACATCAATGAGAAAGTATTTCTCACAAAGATGTCTCATACCATAGCATTTACTCTTTGCACAGTGGCTGTCTTAATTGTTGCAGTATCAGGTTAGTTAGAATTTGTGATACTTGCTGTCTTTAAGTAAAAATATTTCTTCTCATTTTATGTCTTGAAATTGACACAAAGATAATAAAGAGGGAGGTGGGTGGTATATTCATCATTTTAATTAATTATTATTTCTGTTTTTATTTTCTCTTTTTTTTTCTTTCAATTCCTTGACAGTCCATCACAAAAACTTACCATGAGTGATTTTCATCAAGAAGTGACTTTTAAGCTATATTTTACCTCCACCAGCAGTTTATGTTTTTGGGTGCAAATTCTTTGTTTATTTGTCTGTCTGTCTGTTTGTTTGGTGTTTAGATTACTCAAGAATTAATGAACAAATCTTTATTAAAAAATTTTTGTGGGTAGGACCTGGTTAAAGGAAGAAGTTACTAAAAGAAAGATCTGGATCTTACTTTGGATACAAAAAAAAATCAAGACTTTTCAGAGGTTCCATTTCAATGTATTTTTAATAAATTTGGCTTTCTACTTGATATTTCTTCGAAAATTAATTTACATGCTTGGTTTTATTTTATTGTGTTCCTTACAATACTTTATATCACTTTAGAGACTGGTCACATGAGGTCACACTGGTCTCTCTGAGTGCATCTTGTTATTCATTTATTTATTTATTTGAGAAGGTTTTTAAAATCAAATTTGTTTACCACATAATGTATTTGACATAAAATACCCAGAAATAAGGAACAGTTAATTCATATTTTTATGTTTCTATGGATACATTTTGTTGTTTTTGTCCAGATTTTCACCAATATTTCTCGAATTGTGTAACCAATAAATATGCTATAAATATAATTAGAAATATGTTTTTGCAGAACTGCTGTTCATACTATTTTTATTTAAAAATCAGAATACAGGATGATGGAGAAACTTCAATCTGAAAATTGAACTTTCCATATTCATTTGTGTTGGGAAATGGACAAATTGGCCCTTTGCCAAGTCGGCCTTCAGCAAATAGGCTTTTAAAAACTTTGACAAATCAGACCCTTTCAAAGTCCTCGACCATTTGAAACCAACCAATAATATGTAATGCACTGTAATGTGACTACTTCTTCATCTTCTGTTTCCAACATGGGAGAGCCAAGGGGGACAATTTCTAAAGTGATATTTAGATATGACTGATAAATACATATCAAAGATACTTGCATTCTGTAAAAAGTTGTGAAAGCTGCACAGTCAAGAACGCGTCTCGGAAATTTTGTTATAGTCCATTATAGAGAAACTATTGTACGCTGTTCCATTCCACGAGCATGATTGTGAAATATAATCTCAAAAATAAATTTCAAAATCAAACAAAAGTAGTGAACATTGGATAAAACATCAAAAATTGTTTTATAATATAAACAAGATGCACTCAGAGAGAGCAAAACGCTCGACTCCATTTGACCAGTCTCTCAAGTGATATAAAATATTGTAAGGAAGACAATAAAATAAAACCAAACATGTAAATTAATTTTCATAGAAATATCAAGTAGAAAGCTAAAGCCATTAAAAATACATTGAAATGGGACCTCTGAAAAATCATGAATTTTTTGTATCTAAAATAAGATCCTGATCTTTCTTTTAGTAACTTCTTCCTTCAGTCAAGTCCTACTCACAAATTTTTAAATAAAGATCTGTTCATTAGTTTTGGAGTAATCTAAACACACACCCCCCCCCCCACACACACACACAAAAAATAAAACAAACATAAACAATTAACACACAAAAACATAAACTGCTGGTGGAGGTAAAAATTCTGCTTAAAGGTCACTTCTTGGTTAAAATCATGCATGGTAATTTTTTGTGATGGACTGTCAAGGAATTGAAAGAAAAAAGAGAAAATAAAACAGAAATAATAATTAATAAAAATGATGAATATACCACCTCCCTCTTTATTATGTTTATGTCAATTTCAAGACAAACAATGAGAAGAAATATTTTTACTTAAAGACATCAAGTATCACAAGCTAGGTTTGTGACCTCACAAAGGCAGTTACATTGTGACATCACTTAGTAATGACTTCATCAGAATGCAAAATATTGATTTTTACGTATGTGATTAAGAGAAGCAGTTTCACTGTGTATTCCCAATTAAAATAAGAAAAACTCTCTCCTGGCTAATTTTCAAACAAATTAGACCAAATTTGGAAGAATCTGTCTGTACCCCATGAAATACCTTTCCACCAAATTTGAGATTGATTGATGTTATAGTTTTTGAGTTATAAGGGCAAAATGGTGCACAGACAGAGAAGCAGATTTCACTGTAAAAGCCCAATTAAAAATAAGAAAAACTCTCTCCTGGCTTTAGTTTTCACACAAATTGCACCAAATTTGAAAGAATCTGTCTGTACCCCATAAAATACCTGCCCACCGAATTTGAGCTTGATTGGTGTTATAGTTTTTGAGTTATAAGAGCGAAACGGTGCACAGACAGACTGACAGACAGACAGACAGAAACAAACTGATTACAATAACCCTCTCCTATCGTCGAGCGTTAATAAACCACTTTTGCTCAGACTTTTTCGGTGACACAGTCACAAAAATACCCTCTAAATAAATAAAGTCTGCGCATATATAGTTTATTTCTACATTTCTTTCAATCTATGTTGATAAAACACTTCTGCGTGCTAAAATAATTAAAAGGACAATTAAATTAAATACATGGCTTCTGTCAACTGGATTATAACTGCTATCTTTGATATTTGTTTAACATATATCCTCCAGCTTGAACATCAACGAGAACAATTGACATTTAGTGTCCACTATCAAATTACATGGCTTAATGCTAAACGAAATTTGCATATCATGGAATTTTACATTATGAATTTAATTTACGTAAATAACTCAACCTTAATAGAAATATGAAAACTTGTCTATTTCTTTGTAACTTCAACAACTAAATCTGAAATTCTTTTTATTTGTGATACATAGAAGAAATGAATTATTAATGTAGATCTACTATGTCTAGATATTTAATATCCTATGAATTTCTGAGGTCCGATTTGGCCAAGGTACAGTTTCATAGGAGACAATTTGACTAGGTGACTGTTTTTCTCTCGGGGTCAGTTTGACAGGGGCAGATTTGATAAACGGTCGAGTCTATGATGTTAATGTTAATGATTGATATATTTTTCTATACATCCAATAGGAGGTGATTTAATCTTATTATCCACCTTTTTGTGAATAATTACTAAAGTAAACACACATTAAAAATATATATATACAAAAATACTGTCAAAACTTTAGGGGCACCAATAAATATAAACCTCATTTTTTTCAAAGTTTATTTATTAATATTCAGCAATCATTTCAGTCAAATGTTCTTCACCTATTTTTAGAAGCATGTTCCAATATCTGAATGCCCATCTGTAGAAATGATACATAACATTAAGTTACCCATTTTGCATTCAACAGCAAGATTTGGAGCATCTTTACGAACACCAAGAAATATTAAATGACCCTATTTTAAACTGGCTGTCCATGTGAATAGTTACCAAAACCCCAAACACTAGCTCCATAGTCAAGCTTTTTTTACCTCCACTGTTATATGTAACTTAGTAAATGTCTTGTAACCAATATTTTGGGGCCACGGTGGCAGAGTGGTAACACTCTCGCCTCTCACCTCTGAGGCCGGGGTTCGGTTCCCGACATGGCCTCAAGTGGGAAAGCTGGTAGTTGCTTGCCATTGGTTGGCAGTTTACAGTACAGAATCCTGATGAACTGTATGTACTGGATTCCTCTGCCCTTTCAACTACCCGTCATGATATGACCTGTACAGTGTTGAAAGCGATGTAAAACCCCAAATAAATAAATAAAATAAAATGTAACCAATATTTTTATACTGTTTGAATTTAGTAATTATACAGTCTAGGGTCCTACCGGCAGCATCTGATAGAGTTTTTGCACAATTATCAAAATCAAGATACAGATGACAGCAAGGTAACGGTAATTGCTTGAAATGTCTACAGTATAATTATATTTTTTGAAAACAATTTAAGTTTGTTTTTCCTTATATTTTGAATATGTGGAACATTAATATTTTTCATACTATTATAATTGCCAAAAATTAAATCAACAGGCCACGATTTTGTTCGTACTTTTCTTTATTTGATTTCCAAATATATATTTCCATTTCTTTTTATTATAGTGAAATGTAATATACAATATACAAACAGGAACAAGAAAAATGTAGCATTGTCCAGCCCTGAAGGGCTTATAAACTGCTCTTAATTAGAATAATTAACATGGTTATAGTGTGAGGTAACTTACAATGTCACCATCATAACACATAAGGAGTCGTTGATTAGAAAATATTAGGAAATAGCAGCATTTATATTTATGATAATAACACCAACATAGAGAATGAATAAATATGCTCTATTTATTAAGCAAACTTTTATTTATACTGCACAAAAATGACGCCAAGAACTGTCAATAACGTAGACAAACTGAAACAAATGTATCGACAAATCCCATGTTCATGGCTGCAAATGAGACTTGCAGTTTTATGCTTATATATTTTTGCAGGAAAGAAATTAACTTAGACAAGACAATTTCTTTTAATGCTTATAACATCCTTACTTATGGTCTGATCACTTTTTGTCATTCATTGCTTAATAAATATAGAGTCTTACTTGTGGGAGCTTGTAAATGTGACATATTTAGAGCGTTGCTAAAAATTAAGGCAAACAACTTCAGCGTCCTTCGGTTTTCAATCTATATGATCCACAGTATCCGTTTTTTGGCAATTGCTCATAAGTTAACAAAGGAAAATCAAAAGGAAAATAAGTTAACAAACAATATAAATTTCTTTAAATGATCAAAACTACCTTATTTGTTGCTCAATTTTGATAAGTTTATTCACCATTGCGGTGTAAAAGAAAATATTGATAACAAAATGCTATTTGGTCGATTTTATGCCGGATCCACAAGCTGTGGAGATTTGTCCTTTCTCAAACTAGATGAAGTTTTGAGGGATACATAGTAGTAAAAACATTTACTTTTTACAGCAACATTTAAAGATTGTCCAGGCGATTGCCCTATTATGAGGAAGATAAAACACCACAATAGACCTCCTTTTGAAGCCACTATAAGCCCACCTCTCTTCACTGGCGACCCAGAGGATGTATTTAAGGGGTCTGGAGTGAGATTTAGTACAGATCAACCAGTATCCATCAGAATATCAAGTAAGTACATCTATTTTAAATAGGGTCCGAATACTGTAACCTATTGTAGTTGGCTGATCTAAAAATATCCAGTCAATTGTCCAGTCTTATAGTAACATCAACTAATATTTTTAAGTGTGAGCTCTAATGAGGCTTGCTCTTCTAGAAATCACTTTTTTTCATTTTTTTGTCTCCGGACTTCCATGAATTGTGGCAAAGTGTGATGAGTGCCTGCCTCTTCACTGAAGTCTGGCGGTAATGGGCTACGCTAGTACTGGGATGGGTGACCGCTTCTGTGCACAACTCGTTTCTTTTATGGCTTTGTGACTCATGCTAGTAGACCGAAACCCCTTTCGGCCTTGTTTACACTCACACCCAATTATGTATAACACTATCACCAACAAATTTCCTCACTGCATGCAAACTCTGAAAGTGAGTCCGAATGATATGAATTTATTTTTAGGCTCAAAGAACATTGTAAACAACTCCTTTGTACTTTTGCAATTGACATTCTTTGAAATCAGGTGTCACCCTCCTCATATATCCAAATCTTGGCCTCCAATACGACTCCCATGTTGATAAGTGTCCACAGGGGACAGCTTTGAGTTTAGAATGTCGCAATGAGCCAAAAACTCTGCACTCTGCAGTGTTGCCACTTGGTCCTCTAGGTTTCCCATACTCCACAACCATAACTGAGAAATCTCTATGCACAATCCTTAAGCCATTATGCACCAACTTTGTGGAACTTTCTTACTTTCCTCTTAAGAAATAGCCACTCAGTTACATTCTTTGGAGCCTGGTTTTCACAGGCAGTGCTGCATGTGGCCTCTGTTTGACATGCTCCAAACGTTCATTAGGATTATTATAATTGATATCTAGTTTACACTAAACAATGAAGTAACAAAGTTGCAAAGAAGCACACTGTTACAAAGCTCAGTTTTTAGGGGTTGCCTTGACCTAATTTTAAAGACCAATATACTTGCTGCCACAGTGTGTTTCAGTAAAACAATTTACCAAATTTAGCTTTGGTTGGATATGGATTAGTATTTTACTTGGTATTATTATAACTCTGAAATGGAGATTCTATAGTGTGGGGTTGTGTGGCTAAAATTATTAGCCTCTTACTAAATGTAGCTTTAAATTGATATTAGCCGTTACTTAAAAAAGTGATTTCAGTATTTCATTAACTTCTTCTGAAAAAAATCCTGAGAGTGGTAAATTAATTCAGATTACCAAACCTTCTTTATTATATCCATCTTACTCTGATGCAGCAATAATATAGGATTGAGAATTTGTATGTGAATTATGAATGACTGACCAAGATTTCATAGATACATAATTTTAAGTTATATATGGATTGTAACTGTACAGTCAAGATAAAAATGTCACAAATGCAGGTGATATCATACTGTCTGTGTGATCATAAGCTGCAACAAAAAAGAGCTGAACTAAAATATCTGAGATAGGGGCATATGCATGCATGTGCTATTATCGATGAGTAGGTGTCATAGCTGCATTGTAATAAAAGAAATCTACCATCATCATCATGTAAAACTGAAGTAATATCAACCTGCATTTTTCTCTTGTTGTTAAGATGCCACACCTCTACTACTGAATTGCTATTTCAGAATCTACCCTCCCAGTCTTACCCCTCAATTAGGACAGACTGATCTTCCAGGTCCATATTTTTGTTTTGAGAGTCCAGTGTATTCATTATGACACTTGACACAGTAGAGCAATAGTACACTAGTACAAATGTCCCTTTTCTAGAGCACAGTGACCGGAGAGAACACCAATTGCCATATAAAACTGAATGTTTGCAAAGAATCCCAATTAAAATGATCTTTCAGTTTACATAGCACTGTTAATGTTTCAGAAACAATACCGTGCCTTATAATGTTTGTATTATCAATGTGTCAAATTTATCTGTTCAGTATTGATTGAATAACCTCTGTCACCTTGCATTTGGGCAGCATCTTGTGAACTCCCTGGAGATTCCATAATTCTGACATTTGAGTTTCTCATTGTAATGATGATTCTGATTGTACTATGCTTAACAGTTCAAAACACATTCAAAAGTGCGGCAGTTAGGGGGTTATTTTTGATTTTTAGATAAAAATATAACATCTGTCTTTAGAAATACTCATGCTCTACTATGATTATTTTGTCTTAGTGTGAAACAGACAGCAGATCATTCAGTAAAACTAATAATTTCTAAATTACTGCAATTCAGGTCCAGTCGTGTAATCTAGTCATATTTACTTATAAACTAAATTTTATTCTATTCCATTTTTGCTTTCATCATGTTCAGTGGATGACCCATTTATACTGTATGGATTCAGTATCTTTGCGGAAAATGCCAGAGCCGTAGAGGCATCAATGACTGGTGTGTCAGAGATTGTGCAGCCACTATCCCCTATACAGGTAATAGTTTACAAAGGATTCGAGTAAAGGAAGTCTTTTACAAAGAATTTGCACGTTAAAGTTGTTGTGGTTATAATGTATGTATTTCTTGGTAATTTCTAATTAACAGACTAGACCAAAGATTCAACTTACCAGTTGCATACATGAGTTAAGAAGTTCTGATATCATGTTTTAGATTAAGATTTGTTTGTGTATAGAATATGATTCAGATCTTTTTCTAAAATATAATCTCTTCCTTCTTTGGCGGGCCCTTAGCCCCTACCCTCATCATAATTCAATGATTATATATCATATCAGCTCATTGCTTTTGAAATATAGCCAACCAGAAAATTAAAGTAGCTGAAAATATTATTACTTTGAAAATGGGATTTCTTTTCTGTATCCAGAATATGATCCAGATCTTTCCCAAAATTAAATTATTTCTTCCTGTCGTCAGACCCCGCTTTCATTAAAAATCAGAAAGTTTTATATAAAAACAAATTGAATACCACCAACAATTTGTTGATTCTAAGGTCAAGTTATTTCAAGTTACGTCATTGTACTTATGAAAAGGTTTTATTTGTAAAAGTTTGGCCTTCAAGTGGAGAATGATTTGGCCCTTTGACCAGATTTGAAGATTGATAAGACTTGAATAGATTGGAGTATTAATAATTTGAAACTCTGTTAACTTGGTGATTAATGGAAAATGATTATAAAAATCAATTCACGAAATTATAAAATTGTGTGAACAATATTTCGGTTTGATTGGTGCTGACGGGTTTTGGGGGCGAATGTTTGAGCTCTGTGGTAATCAACAGTTTTAAGATAATTAATGTTTTATGTTTCCCTTTTGAACACAGAAAAAGAACAATATCTACAGATGGAAGATCAACAATAAAGAAGGGGATCCACAGAAAATTCAGTTCTTTGAAATTGATTTGACACCATTGTCAGGACAATTGATTAACTATGGTGATCTGAGAATTATAGTCTGTGTTAATGGTTTGTACTATTCATAAATTTGCATTTTTATTCACCAATCTTATACCTTTTCTGAATTTAAAGATTTAAACTTAATAGTCACACATTCCATTGTCACACATATTCACATAACAAAGTCATGACCCCTGAAATGGGTCAGTTTAGTCATTGACATATTGGTTCTATGACACACTATACCATGGATCAATCAAATTTATTTGTGGTTATTTACTTTTATGGTTATTTACATTTGTGGTTATTGACTTTTGTGGTTATGTACCGTATGGTTAGTTACAATCCAATAACAATGAAATGCATTAGAATTCAAACATCACATAGTATAAACAATTTCCTACCCTTGGTAGCCTCTTAAATTGGGGAAACTGACAGCTCACACATATTGGTTACTAATAGAAAAGTAGTAGTTTGATTTAGCTTACTGTTATGAGTATATGCATTAGAAATTACAGAAACAGCCACAAAAATGAAGTGTTAACCCAGTATATCAATATTAAGTACACTTAAATGTTGTTTCATATTGTAACAAGCCAGAGAATACATGTCACTAATAATACATAATTTTTTATCATTAGAAACAGAAAATCTGGGAAAAAATGAGTGTCCAAGGGATTGTCCAAAAAAACGAAGAGTGACGTTCCGAGACACACAAGGCTTTACCTTTACGGCTGTACCGGGTGGAGCTGCAAACAATGCTCTGTTTGGGTCTACAACTTCCATGAAAAGCAGAGTGCCTGTAAAATTAAACATCCTACGTAAGTTTGTTATTGATATGCAACACAGGACTTTATTTATATGAGGGATGTGACTTAGAGAAAACCAGTTTTTGGAGTATCTGTTGTTTAGTAAACAACCAAACTCCGAGTACCAAACGTTATTGTTAAATCAACTGGGGTAGTCTTGAAGACAAATATGGTTGTATGTTGAAAACAAATTCGTCGAAAATATTTTATGAGAAAAACATACCTCAAAAATAAATATTCAGTAGACTAATTTTGAGTGATAATAAGGGTGTAAATTGATTTTTATGGTAATGCACAATATTTTTATAGTTTCATGAGTTTCCAAATTTGTTAGTTTGCATTCAGTTAGTCAAAATACTTGGTCTGTTTTGGAGTACCAAAACACTCTGTCACAACCCTAATCTTAGATATATAGGTATAGATTCTATACCAATTATATGTGGGTATCTGTGGTGTTTTATATCATTGGAATCTTATGGTACAGCAAATCTTCTCATTCATTCAGACTGAAGGACTTACACAGCTGTAATATAGTCAGGTAATGCACACGACACTGCTGTAATAAAATCGGGGTAATGCACAAGACACTACTGTTAATATAATCAGGTAATGCACAAGACACTGCTGTAATATAATAAGGTAAGGCACAAGACACTACTGTAATATAATAAGGTAAGGCACAAGACACTGATGTAATATAATCAGGTAATGCACAAGACACTGATGTAATATAATCAGGTAATGCACAAGACACTGATGTAATATAATCAGGTAATGCACAAGACACTGATGTAATATAATCAGGTAATGCACAAGACACTGCTGTAATAAAATCGGGGTAATACACAAGACACTGATGTAATATAATCAGGTAATGCACAAGACACTGATGTAATATAATCAGGTAATGCACAAGACACTGATGTAATATAATCAGGTAATGCACAAGACACTGATGTAATATAATCAGGTAATGCACAAGACACTGCTGTAATAAAATCGGGGTAATACACAAGACACTGATGTAATATAATCAGGTAATGCACAAGACACTGATGTAATATAATCAGGTAATGCACAAGACACTGCTGTAATAAAATCGGGGTAATACACAAGACACTGATGTAATATAATAAGGTAATGCACAAGACACTACTGTAAATATAATCAGGTAAGGCACAAGACACTGCTGTAATATAATCAGGTAATGCACAAGACACTGCTGTAATATAATCAGGTAATGCACAAGACACTGCTGTAAATATAATCAGGTAAGGCACAAGACACTGCTGTAAATATAATCAGGTAAGGCACAAGACACTGCTGTAATATAATCAGGTAATGCACAAGACACTGCTGTAATATAATCAGGTAATGCACAAGACACTGCTGTAAATATAATCAGGTAAGGCACAAGACACTGCTGTAAATATAATCAGGTAAGGCACAAGACACTGATGTAATATAATCAGGTAATGCACAAGACACTACTGTTAATATAATCAGGTAATGCACAAGACACTGCTGTAAATATAATCAGGTAAGGCACAAGACACTGATGTAATATAATCAGGTAATGCACAAGACACTGCTGTAATAAAATCGGGGTAATACACAAGACACTGATGTAATATAATAAGGTAATGCACAAGACACTGCTGTAAATATAATCAGGTAAGGCACAGGACACTGCTGTAATATAATCAGGTAATGCACAAGACACTGCTGTAATATAATAAGGTAATGCACAAGACACTACTGTTAATATAATCAGGTAATGCACAAGACACTGCTGTAAATATAATCAGGTAATGCACAAGACACTGCTGTAATATAATAAGGTAATGCACAAGACACTACTGTTAATATAATCAGGTAATGCACAAGACACTGCTGTAAATATAATAAGGTAATGCACAAGACACTGCTGTAATATAATCAGGTAATGCACAAGACACTGCTGTAAATATAATAAGGTAATGCACAAGACACTGCTGTAATATAATCAGGTAATGCACAAGACACTGCTGTAATATAATCAGGTAATGCACAAGACACTGCTGTAAATATAATCAGGTAAGGCACAAGACACTGCTGCAATATAATAAGGTAAGGCACAAGACACTACTGTAATATAATCAGGTAATGCACAAGAAATGTTTGTAATAAAATTAAAATAACGTTTAGGTACAAATTTCAACTAAGACCACATTTATAAGTGAGGCATTAATTCCAGCTTCTTATTGCGTTGTTCCATTTCCAGGAGTTTATGATTGCTACATAATTGGAAGAAATACAAAATGCACACTCCAGGGGTGTAGTTTATAACAGGTTTAAGATGTGTCCCAATGTATATAATACTTTTCCAATACCTTTCCAATTGACATTGCCATTGTCTCCAAAAATCTTCCGATAGGTTTGGAATTATCTCCCTATCCATCCAATTGGTTTATTGACCCTTAAAGATTGACTTAAGATGAAAAGGTAGGTTTACAATCACTATATATAAGAGTGGAAGTTTTGCTTTGCAACTGTTAAGATAGGTTTAAGATATCTGTAAGATTAAAAAGATGACTTTACGATGGGTTTAAGATGATAAAAGTATGAAAAGGATCTGGAGACTTTTAATATAATTTCTAACAGTTGGAAATTGTCGTAAACTGTACCAGATGGACTTATGAGCATTTTCACATACCCATCGGGCAATACTGTATTTTCCATACAAGATGGCTTTGTGATTGCCTTAAGATAGATTCCCAAAAAGTGGCAATGTTATCTTGATTGGGAGCAAAGTTTATGATATATCCTGCAAATGGAACAGCCCTATTAAATGCCAAAGACCCATCCCAATTTTACCCTGAGTGGAAAATCCTTATCTTTGAATATTTGCAAAAAAATGTGCATGATGAAATTAACTTGAACAGATTGTTGTCTACTTTAACTGAATGTTATTGTCTGTTATCTGTTGTCTTTGGTACTACTTCTGATTTTTAATAAAATCAACAGCAGGGAAGCATCTGTCAGTAAGGTCAGTAATGATATGAAAACTCTGCTGGAAATGCTTTGCAACTTTTATGTAAATATGTTAAGTTTACATGAGAAACATATTTATTTTAAGCAAAATATTTCAAGAAACTGCATATTTTCACACTTTTATATATTTATCTACAATATTTCCATAATTCAGTTGTTTTGATACAACAAATTTATTCTATAGAGACAAAATCATTTTTGAAATCAATTAAGACGATATATGCATGACACTGTAAAGAATTTCTATATTTTCACCTATATATGTACCAGGTATATGTCCCACTTGGTCCTAATTAATAACTTTAAAGAATACATTTTATAACCTAATTATTTTTATTCATTTTGTCATCTTTGCCATCAAAGTACTTTTCTATAAGATTGACCATGTTACGTTATGTTATGTTGTATTAATACAAGT
Organism: Sabellastarte sp. h YS-2021; assembly: GCA_964017235.1. Classification (NCBI taxonomy): domain Eukaryota; kingdom Metazoa; phylum Annelida; class Polychaeta; order Sabellida; family Sabellidae; genus Sabellastarte; species Sabellastarte sp. h YS-2021. Next base: position 48,873,174 of record OZ024936.1, on the reverse strand, counting down.
TTTACCAAATGTCACTGATAAGAAGTAACATACAAGACCTAATTTAGGAATTGGCCACATAATAATACTTTATCTGTTAAAATGTGTAAATACATTTCAGTTCCTAGATCATTCTTCCTGCTTATTCTACTTCGAATTGAAGTTACAGATATTGCAGAATTCAAAGTTGAAACCAACCCACATGGAGTAAAAACTACACTGGAAGGTGTTAAGGTAATCTGTTAACAAATAAAAATATTTTACCCCAGTTCCACATTCACAACAGATTTTAAGATTTAGCCAATTTTAGACTCGAGACCTGCTTGGACTGATTAGCACTCTTAGTGCTCTTAAATCTACAAAGGCAGCAGAGTATCCCCATGTTGTAATTCCACCCAAATACTCAAATGGGACTGTTAAGAGTTTGGAATGTTTTTGTATCCAGAGTATGATCTGGCCTTTCCCCCAATATAATTAGCTCCTGATTTGGTCAGGCCTTACCCACATAAATATTTTGTATTCATTAGGTTTGGAGTAATTTTGAACATAAATAGACAAACAAACAAAAAAAACACATCCAAAATTACCTTCCACGATTCACAAAGATTATATTTAACACGACGTTCAGATCACTTATGGAAAGTAAGGAAGATTAATCGGCCCACTTTAGCAACTAGCATTCTCTTGGAAGAAAAGAATAGAATAGAAACATTTATGTAGCGCACGATTGAAACAACATCCTCTAATATGCTTGAGGTCAAAAAGGGCAAGTACAGGAACATGGCAGGTAGCGATCTAAATTAGTGCCCACTGGGAGGGATATACTATGGTGGAGGATATGCTAGTCTTAACAAGTAGGCTTCAGAAACCTGTTATTGTGTGTGGACCAATGGTGGGAGTCTGTTAAATTCAGTGGGGGAAGCCATTCCAAAGCCTCGCCTACCAATGGCCTTTCTAGCACAACCTGAGGAAAGAGTCAATTTCTACGAGTGAGACTACTGTTTTTGATCAAGGATGATAAGCCTGGGAGAATGTAATGGCATTGAATGTCATGAGATTCTATTCTATTCTTTTCTATTCTATTCAGAACTTTTTTAGTGCTTAATCTCTGCCAAGGCAGTCTCTAAGGCACAACACCAGGTACATAATCAATAATCATCATTCCATAGACATAGCCAGGTCGCCACCATGGATGCCGGGAAGTTTACATGATAAGGTGGGAAAGCCTTATGAAAGAGATAAGATTTTAGCTTTTTCCTGAAACAGGCAAGATTTGGAGCAGAATGGACATCATCAGGTTGATCATTCCAGAGTGTGGGAGCATCAAAAGCAAAACTGTGACCGAAGTGTTTTTTTGGATTTGTGTACTGATGAGTAGTATTGAGGAACCTCAAGGAACCTTTTATCTGGGTGGTTGTATTTTGTGCCATATTTTCCACAATGAATAGACAGATGAGGGCTGAAATAGCTTGGGTGACCACTGTGAAGAAATTTATAAACTAAAGTGGCAGTTTGAAAATACACCAAAATTCAAACGTTTTTTTAAAAAGTTTTTTAGAATAGGAGTAGCCTGTGAGTATCTATTGCAATTTGTAACAATCCTACAAGGTGTTTTGAATACACTGCAATTTGTGCATGTTGAAACTGACCAGATGACTGTTGACCAGATGACTGCTCACCAGGGCATTTCTCGCCCGGACAGCAGAATCATCCATCAGATACTATCTGATCCGCCTGAGATCATGCATTTGAATAAAGTTGGGTATTAAATGGGGAGCCAGTGTAGTTATTGAAGATTGGAGTAACATGGCTTGTTCTATCAAGTCTAAAGACAATTCTACAAAAGGCATTTTGAATCTTTTGGAGTTTAGCCACATGTTTTTTTATTTATGCCATAGGGTAGGGAATTGAAGTACTAAATTTGACTGCTAATCATTGAGTTTGTAAGCAATGCTGCAGTCTTTACACTGCAGAATTTCTGGTTGCATCTTAGGTCCTTGAAATGATAGTAGCAGACACAACAAACCTTCCTTATATGACTGGTGAAAGTGTTTCCAGGGTCGAAAGTTACACCTAGCTTCTCTACTTCATCAGTACAGGAGATAGAATTTTCAAGAAACTGGGTGGGAAAACTTTTGCACAAGGGACTCTCTGGCATGTCTATCACCGATTACGATAAATTCTGGTTTCTCTGGTTGAGTTTCAGTTTCACACCATCCATCCACTTTTGCACATAAGTAAGACACTCAGTAAGCTCAGCAAAACTGGAATCAAACTTCCTATTGTTGCTAGATATATTTGGGTGTCATCAGCATACAGATGGTTGGTGATATTAAAACTGGGAATAATATTACTGAAGGGTGGTAGTGTAAAGGGTAAAAAGGAGTTGCCGCAGGACAGAACCCTGGGGTACACCATAGGGGAGTGAGAAAATATCTGAAAAGCTATTAAAAGTTTAACCTTTCTTTTGTGGTTTGTAAGATAGGGATTGATCCACCTCAACACAGTGCCATCAACACCAAACCAGTTCCTGAGGCAGTCAAAAACATTGTGGTCAATAGTATCAAATGCTGCTAAGAGGTCCAGCAATGTGAGCGCAATAGCTTTAGCTGAGTCCATTGAAGCAGTAATATTGTCTTGCATTTTAGGGGGTACAGTTTCTGTAGAATACAATCACCTGTAAGCAGAGTGGTTAACATTGGAGAATCCTTCCATATTAATGTAACTATTTAACTGTTAAGCCACTGCTTTTCAATCAGTTTGGACATGAAATTTAGATTGGACACCAGTCTGTAATTTTTAGAATATTTCTGTCAAGACAAGGTTTCTTGAGAAGGGGGTGACATATGAGGTTTTGAAGCAGTTTGGGGAAACTTCCTTCTTTGAGCGAGTAATTTACAATATTGGTAATTGGAGGGACTTGGATGTCAACACACTCTTTAACCAGTGAAGTTGGTATTTGGTCAAGATCACATGATTTGGTAGGAGATTTTAGAATTTTGAGGATGCCATCCTCAGATGCTGGCCTGAAAGAGGATAGGGTGCTGTTAGTTATTCTTGGTCTAGTAGCAGAGACTGCCGCCTATGACTGTAATGACTCTGACTTTCATAATTTTGACACTGAAAAAATGTCCAAAGGTATTGGCTAAATCAACAGCACTGATATGATCAGGTAAAATGACGGTTGATGATTTTTGTAGGATTCTTTTGAAAGTGTTCCAAAGTGCCTAGGGTCTAGAGCCTGACTTAGTAAACTGGCTGTTGTGTGAGAATGCTTCATTAGATCAGAATTTAGGATATCATCTCTGGAGTCAGTAATATTTATCTTGTCAATTTTCTGTGTATTAAACTGCCTGAATTTGCAGGGTACCTTGGTAGGTATCTTGACGGAAAAGATGATGGCAAGATGGTCAGATAGCACCCCCTATAACCATTTGACAAACCACCTGTGAGGTGTCCTTCACACACGGGGCTTCTAAGTTATGGCCATGGATATGGGTTGGGGAGTCAATGATTTGGGTAAAATCGTATTGACAGAGGTAGTAAATTTCTGTGACCAAATATCCTGTTTGTCCAGATGTAGATTTAAGTCAATCAATATTATATTGTTCACAACATGATAGAGCATCACCCTCGACAAAAGAGTTGAAATCCTCAATGAAACTGGCATGTATGTACACAGTATGAAAAGTAATGTCCTGAGCATTGCCCATGGACAGGTAAACAGATATGCTCTCCAAGGTGTTGACTCATGGTTGAGTTCACTCACCTCTATTTTTGGGAAAAGATTGGGTGTATCACCAAAAGAGTGGACTGCATAGGTTGTGGCACAAAAGATATAACAAAAGGACTAGTTATAGCCACAGTTATTCTCCCCAACCTCATGAGTGTAAATATGGAGCAAGTTAAAGGAAAATATTTTTATGTCCATCTCAACGACAAATCAATTCAGCACAGACCCTCCAATTCCAGCATTAATACAGTTTTTAAAATACAAACATTATTCCTTAAATTGAATATATTTATTGCCCCATATGATGCTAGTTAAGAAATTATGATCTTGTATTTCAGTTTTAAGTGTACATGAATAATAGGAAAGCCAAACTTCTTTGCGGAATCTTGGCAAATGTTTTAGTATGGAGTCATTGCTGTCACATATATTCATATGCAAGAACATGTCACAATTACATCCAGTGCATTGCAAGAAACAGTTTCCAAAAGCTACCTAAGGTGCTTCATTTGACTACCAACATATCCATGATGCCTTTAGAGCTGATATTTTGTATCTGATATCTACAAGATTAATGCCACCATTTTCAACTATATTGATCAAACATTTACCATTTAGAGGCTGCCTATTTTTAAACAGGAAGTTAATCATCATATTTTCAAGCCTCTTTATAGCATATTCTAGTACAGGTATTAAAAGGAAATTGTATACAAGCTTTGGTATACACAATGTATTTATAACAGCAGTCTTTCCAAATATTGGTAAGTTTCTTTTAACCCATAAATTCATAATATTTTGTATTTTATTTGATTTTGCATTCCAGTTAAGTTAGGTATTACCAATGCAAATTCCTAAAACTTTTGTGAGTCTGTTTGTTATTGAAATACCCAAATATTCCTCAATGTTACTGTTTTTCAGGTTGCCAATAAGCAAACCTTCTGTTTTATCTAAATTTAGCTTTGGTCCAGCAACCTTTGAAAATTACTTCATTGTATTCATACTTTATGAGACAGATTGAAGATCAGAGGGTGTAAGAGTTAAATCATCAGCATATTGGCTTACTTTAAATGTACAATCTTGAATTGACATTCTATTGATGGCATCATTGCTTCAGATTTTAATTGCTAATATTTCATCCACTATGATGAACAAAAAGGCTGATATTGGACAACCTTGTCTTAGTCCCCTGGTTAATTAGTTTTATTTTTCAGTAAAGTATCCATTATATTTGCAACCATTATTTTTGTCAGTATATACTACCTCAACCCATTTGATAAATCTTTCACTAAAGTTGAACTTTCTCAAATATTCATATTTAAAGTTCCATTCAACTGTATCAAATACATTTTCAAAGTCTACAGAAAGAAGAATGCCATTATTTTGCCAAATAACAATAGTCCATGATATCACTTAACAATCTAACATTATTACCAATGGATATTTCCTTTATATACGCTGTCTGATCATGTGAAATCAAATTTTGTATAACTTTTTAAATTCTTTCCAATAGAACAAAAGCTATTATCTTATAACCATAATTTGTTAGGCTAATAGGTCGATAATTCTTGAGCAACTGAGAGTTTCCATTTTTGAAAATAAGTTGAGCTACAGCAATTTTTTTTTCTGGAAGACTACCTATTCCAAAGGTAATTTCCACCATTTTACTAAATGGCATGTATAAATCTTCCCAAAAACATTTATAGAATTCTGGCGTTAAGCCATCTAAACCAGGAGATTTGCCAGATTTTAAATTTTTAACAGCAATATCAAGTTCAGCCTTTTGTATTGGGTTATTGAGTTTCATTTTCTCAGTTAGTGAGAGAGGTTTTGATACATTCACTGTGTTTAAATAATTTGTTATGTCACCTGTTTTAACCAGACTACTTTTAAAGAGGGAAACATAGAACCTTTGAAGTTCAATTAAAATGTCATGGTCATTACTTATAACATTGCCATCATAATCTTGAACTTGTTTTATTACGTTTGAGGTTTGCCTCTTTTTCATAATTGAGAAAAACCTTGGTACTTTTACATCACTGTCACACCATACATTCTTTCATCTAATAAAGGCCCCTCTTGTTTGTATTTTCAACAGTTTATCAAGTCTGTTCTTAGATTCCTCAATTTTTGTCTCTGTTTGGTGTAGCATATTTATTTAACAAATCAAGCTTTTTCTGCAACTTTAGAATCTCATTTTTGTTGTTTTGATTTATTTTGACAATATGCAATAAAAACTGTTTTATTTTTACTTTTATTAATTCCCAAACATACTGAATAATTTAATTTAATGTAATCAATGACAATATTAAATTATTACCACCATATCATCACAGTTATATAATTTTGGTAATTTCAGAAAAAGCAAAATGTATTCTCTTGGAGATTTGATCCGGAAAATCAAGAAGCCGTCCACATAAGTTTGATTGAGATTAATATGACTCCCTTGCCAGGTCAAGAGATGGTATACAAAGGATTGGGATTAGTAATTTGCATTCCTTGATTGAATGTGCACCTAATATGCAGTAAGTATGTTTTTATTTAACTTTGTAACAACCATTCTTGATGTTGACTATATATATATATATGATAGACACCCATATTTAGGGGTAATGTATTGATATTTATTTATTTATTTGGGGTTTTACGTCGTTTTCAACACTGTACAGGTCATATCACGACGGGTAGTTGGAAGGGCAGAGGAAACCAGTACATATAGTTTGTTAGGGTTCTGTACTGTAAACTGCCGACCAACGGCAAGCAACTACCAGCTTTCCCACTTGAGGCCATCTCGGGGATCGAACCCCGGCCTCAGAAGTGGGAGGCGAGAGTGTTACCACTCTGCCACCGTGGCCCCATAATGTATTGATAAGCAAAGTATGTAAAACGAAAAGGTTAAGTTTGCTACAATCTAGTGTCAGTTCAATGCTTGAGTATTTTCTTTTCTGTTCTTTTGTCTATCAATAAAGCCTGTATTCAATAAAATAATCTAAAATGATACAACTGGTAATAATGAAGTTTCAATTGCAATAATATACCTTAACTGTATGGGCAGTAATTACAATACCGAACAAGCTGATACAAAAGGACTTTTACTTTAAAAAATTGTCCAATTTCTATTGGATCAGTACCTACATTCTACATATTATACCATAAAGATTCAAAAACTGACAAGAACTTTCTTTATGGACTGACTTTAAACAGAAGTTCACCTTTTGTTCAGTTTGAGAAAGGCCTGTTATATCTAAACCTATTTTATTTGTTGTATTGGATCAGTTTCAGGCAGATGGGCTGTTAAACTTGCAAGATATCAAATGAGTAAAGCTTCTTTTGTGTACTGACTTTTTAGCTGTTTAAGTCATAACACGATTGTATAAATTATGTTTCAGAATATGGAAAGCCAGATATTTGAGCCTTGAAGCAATAAGCAGATTGTTGCATATTGAACTACATGTAGAAAATGTAATTCACGTTTAAAACTAAAGAAATAAAGTTTTTTTCAAACTAACTATACTTGTGTTATTAGCCCAAGTCCCTGCTCCACTCGATTTAAAAGGTGAAAGAATAATATTTCAGGGAAAATATCTAACCAGGCCCACTTGATCAGATGATGAAATAATGAACAAAGAGAATGACGCAAATGAACCTTAGCCTGAGTTTCTGTCCAGTCAAAATGCTATTACTATGCTGATAGAACGCAGTTGCAAGAGACTGAATTCTAATGTACTTGTTCTAGGTGTAAATCGTGAACAGCAAGTAATTAATACATTTATTTTAATATCCCTTTAAATGAGTCATTAGACACTTTACAGTCTCTCCAAATAGCCACATTTACCCACATGAGAGCAAATGTTTCAGGCACTGCAGGAATACAATGCATGATAAGAGGACAGTAATGTGAAGTTATGTATATGTTATGTACAAGTTGAGTTTTTGTACGAGTTGCAACTTGTACAAAATGCCTGTACAAGTTGCAATTTGTACAAGCAGTTTGTACAAGTTGCAACTCGTACAACATTGGCTGTACAAGTTGTAACTTGTACAGAATTTCACCGTCAAATAATCCCAACATGTACAATACTGGGCCGGGATTCACAAAAGGTCTTAGACAAAAAATTGCCTTAACGTTAAGAGAAAAGTCTTAGAAAAACACTTAAATGCAAAAAAAGTTGTTAATATATTAATATTAATTGATCATGTTGGTCGTTTATTAATCAAGAGTAAAGGTTTTTGACATTGTTCATCATGCAGAAAAAATTAAAGCTTTTGTGCTTGTTACTAAATTCAGCATGAGTGTGAGATGTGACTTTATTGATGTTTGTTAGACTTAATTCCTACTCATCCAAGTTATGGTACTGTGGACTGGAGTCTTCAAGCAGAAATGTTTAAACAATATTTATCAGACTTCAAAGAAGAAAGTTAACTAAGAAATATAAATCCTCTAAATGCAATCAATTGTCTTGGTATGGCTTCCTGTAGCATTAGGGATATTTTGTGACTTGTACTAGTTGCAACGTGTACAGATTTTGGACCTGTGCAAGTTGCAACTTGTACCAGCTGTTTGTACAAGTTGCAACTTGTACAGGAAATCTGTATAAGTTGCAACTTGTACAAAATCTCAGCTTGTACATAACATATATATTTCAAAAACGGGTTGATATACATACCAGGATTTACACAGAAAATAAGTAAATGGAAACTCTGTTCATCGTGTATCATTAGTATATTAATAGTATTAGAAACAGGACAAAAAGTCAGTTTATTGGTCTTCATCTTCAACTTTTTGATGAACACAAATACACAGTGATAACACAAATTTAACATAAAGCATGGCTTTAGACAAAGTTAAATTTCAGTTAACAATACTTATAGTTTAATTTTGTAAAAAAGAAAAATAATAACAGGTAAATATGTATTATGGGAACCGTAAAGATGTAATTGTCCATTATTTTTAAATATAAGATGAAGATTGACAAACAAACAAAAAATACTCTAAACACTAAGCTCAACTTTCCCTGCTTTCCGGAGCTCTCAACACATCACCTTGGACTCTCCCTCCATGTTTTCCACTTTCTCTACTGTAACCAATGATTGAGTTGCCAACATGAACTCTCCACATAAATCATGTTCCCTTGGCCCACTTATCTGGGCATCCTCATCACCCCTATCACTTTAATAATTAACACCTCTCTCGAACAAGGTAAGTGTTCTAACTTCTTCAAACCGTCCCATGTTACCTCAATCCGCAAAATATAATCCTTAGACAAAGAAGTTTCAACAACTACAGGCCTGTCTCTAATCTTAACTTTATTTCAAAGATACTTGAAAGGGTAGTAGCAGTTCAGCTACAAACTCATCTTGATGTAGCCAGCCTCATGACCACTTGCCAGTCTGCTTATAGAAAACATCACTCTACTGAAAGTGCCCTCCTTAATATTCAGAATGATTTTCTTCTCAACATGGCCAAGGGATATGTTACAGCCCTCACCTTATTGGATCTCTCCGCCACCTTCAATAACATTGACCACACCATCCTCCTTGACAGACTTAATGATTACTATGGAATCAGTGAACTAGGACTTGGCTGTTTTAAATCAAAACCTGTCAGGAAGGACACTCTCGGTCCATGTAGGTAGCACACTCTCACACCCTGCTGTGCTCCCAGTTTGGGGTGCCCCAATGCTCTATCCTTGGTCCAATTCTTTTTTCCCTCTATACAAACCCAATCAGCACAATCATTCACTCTCACAGTGGTATTAATTACCACTTCTACACTGATGATACCCAGTTATATATAACATTCTCAACAGTTAATTTTTCTCACTCTGTACAAACATTAGAAAACTGCCTAAATGATATTCAAAATTTCATGTTCACAAATAAATTAAAACTGAATCCTGACAAAAGCAAGTTTATTTTGATAGGCTCAAAAACAACTGTAGACAACTCCTTCCTCACTTTCCAATCAATATATTTATTAATCAGGTCTCACCAGCACAAAGTGTCAAGAACATTGGAGTGGTGTTTGATTCTAACTTCAATCTCTCAGACAATGTGTCACAGGTCATACAGTCTACCAGAGTTCATGCTAGAAAACTCTATAGAATTCGTCCCTTCTAGACCTTAAAACATCTGTTCTCTTAGCAAATGCTTTGGTGAGCAGCATATTGGACTATTGCAATTCTCTGTTCATATCAGTCACTGAATATGAGTTAAAGAGAACACAGCAGGTCCAAAACTCACTCTGCAGGGTTGTCACCCATTCCCCTAATTTCTCACACATTACCCCTCAACTGAAAAAAAAAACCCATTGGCTCCCAGTCAGGCACAGGGTACAATTTGAAATAGGCCTCATTACATACAAAATTCTCAACTAAGGTCAACCAGCTTACCTAAGAGAATTAATTCACCCCTACACCTCTTCCAGAAATACAAGGCGAAGCACCCCCCCAACTTAAGTTCCTCCATACCCCCACTCTTGGCTGTAGAGTTCATAAATCAAACACTTTTCTTTGGAACTCTTTCCCCTTCCAAGTAAGAAATAGCCTCTTTGTTGCATCATTCATGGAACACCTTAAATCCCACCTCTTCAACACCAATTTCCCAACGTAGTTTCCTTCCCTTTTGGTCACACACATAACTCCGGATCACTGACCTTGACTGCCCCTCAACTCTCCTTATGATAAATGATTTCTGTTAACCAGCGCATTGAGTTCCCCTTTGTTGGGAAGAGAGTGTACCTGCAGAACAGCAGATTTGACAGCATCTTCGATAGCATGTCTTGTTTACCATATTTTCTTTCAATTGAACTTTTGAGGTGATACACATTTAGTTTGCCACACTTTCTTGCAATAGTCAAAATATAGAATCTTCTTATTATAAGTACAAAATTTAATGGCCAAAAAGTTTGACTGACTTACTGACTGTTGAACAATGATTTAACTCTTGATTGAACAATGAAACTCTTAAATGTATGTGAATATCTGATAATGTTGGTGATAATGCCAGCTAAGCTGTTTTGGACACTTTATAGGTTCCTATTTTTGAAACCTAAAGTACTCCTGCGCAAGGAAACACAATAGTCAAGCCAGCTGTGCACAAGTGCATTTGCAGCTTATACTGTCTGACCCTCCTAAGATCCCTAAATGTGACAAAACAGGCCTTACAGGCACTTTGAACATGCATTGACAAAGCCAAATCAAAGCCAAACCTCACACAGAGTCTTTTACCACTTTTGCTGGGTATAACCTATTGCTAACAATATTGAGTGGCAAGCAGGTCTTCAGTTTTCACACTGAATCTTTAAACTGAAAATTTATAAACTTTGTTTTTATAAGGATTGAGTTTCAACTTAATTGCCATTTTTTACATCATCTTAGTTCTTTCAAATGACTGAGTTACAGTTTTATGAGTGAGTGTACAAAAGATGAGTGTCATCAGTATAAAAGTGAAACTTATAAAAAAGGATGTCTATTACTGGCCTTACTGACCTGGACTGAACTGTGCGTGACACCAAACAAAAGTCTCTTGAGTTGAACCATTCTTTGTACATTAAAGGTAGGCTGGAACGACTGGAACATCTTAATAGAGTGCCACCAAAAGCAAAGCATGAATAAGTTTAATCATAATATTTTAGGGATTTTTCAATGATATCTACTTCATGACCCCTGGATGGATCCTCCCCAAACTTGATCTGGATCCTCATTGTGACTTTAAAATATGTTTCAGGATTTTTTGCACCATTATCTGGCTCTGGATCGTCAGCTTAGTCTCTGTTTGCTTCAGGCAGTGCTAGTTTCTATGTTATACTCTTTTATATGAAGTGAGGATGTCTTCGAATAATAAATTCATCAACTCTTTCCATGCATCAAAAATGAAATTTAATAGTTGAAAATTCACACCAGCAGTTGAGACATAAACACTGAAAAGAACAATAAATAGAAGCAATATAAAAACTCTGTACCAATGTTTAATCAGTGACAACTATTCAAAATAATATACATGGAATTACATGAGACTTTCACCAAAACTATAGAAATTATATAATTTATTTTTAGCATTCCCATTAATCACAGTCAGGACATAGATATCAGTGAGATTTAGAACTGATTGATTTTTAAAACTATTCTTTCTTTATTCAATTCTCTTTGTAGTCTTTACAAATGTATTTCTTATTGTACACCTGACATGAATGGAAGATCAATAGTGTATTAACCATTGCTAGTGGTTGTCCTTGATTTAGTCAATATTTTAGGATTTCAAATTTTCTTCTACACAAATACTATGAAAAAAGTCATTGTCAGTGCTTAAGAAAGGTTAAGAGAACCATTTGAAGAGTTTGAATGTGCTGCGGCAAAAAAAAAAAAAAGAAAAAAGAAACACTATTGTGCCTATCTTCAAATAGTAGTAAGAAAACACAGGGTTTTAACCAGTCACGGCATGTTTTCTGGCTTCATAAACAAAGTCAAGGTGGGGGTTTTAACAGCCAAGGTCATAATGGGACAGGCTTCCAGTATTATCACTTGTGGGAGTTGAACCCACACAGAGTTGACAGTCTGTGATTAGATGTCAAATTAGCTAACCACTAGGTCATCTAAGACCTCTTTTTCTGGCTTAAAAATATGGTGGAGGTCAAATGACAGTGATCATTGTGAGGTTATCAACATAAGTTTTCCTTCATTGAAATAAGATCATATAGGCAGTCATTTGTATAAGAGTAGTATATGTTTCATTTCAACTTTGTGTCGAGCTTGCATCTAATAAGGCTGTGACTTCATTAGAAAATGAGATTGGATGATTGTTTGGAAAGAACTGATCTGAATTCAGGTAACCTCAATTTAGGTGTTACCCAAAATGACAGTGAAGCAAGCATGGTGGATGATGTAAAGAAATGTGATTGAAATAAAAATGTTAAAAATCTGTTAAAATAAGGAAATTATTCGAAAACCCAATACCAGGTAAACAAATCTGACTTGAATACATAGGATTACCTTATGCATAGGTTATTGATTTAAAATATGATTTAATATTCTTGTTACCTGCTTTGCTAGTATACTATGAAGCATAAGAAGAGGTAATGGAAACAGAGGAAACATTCCTTAAAACCCAATAAGGTGATAGCTAGTGCCTTCTTTTTAGATTTGGTCCAAAGGAACAATATGTTGAAAAGCACAGGATGCACCTGAAAACGGCTGGCTCTTTCAGTAAGTCTGTGGGTGGCACTGGGGAATAACAGAGGGAAATGTTGCTATATAATTGTTAGGTCCTTATGGAAAGTCATAAATTATGCATTCAATGGTGATGTATTGAAATCTATTGTATTTTTCTTAATATAAAAGAAAAAACAGACTTTTGTTCACGTAAAATGCTCCACAAAGAGACAGACGTTTCAATCAATAGTCATTAACCCTGTGCATCAGTGAAACAAAAAAAGTAAATATAATTTGTTGTTAAACACTTCATTTGATTGTTTATTTTTAACTTTCTTGCTTCTCAGAAATATTTATTGGGCAACTTGTTTCTGCAAGTAAAGCTACATGCACCAATCTCTGCTTCACCCCTCTCCTCTAGTGGTTCCCAACAGAGTAAAAGAAACCAAGTGAGGATAATTGTAAGTTGAAAGTATCTTGGTCTTATTAATTTTGAGTTTTTGTTGTCAATTGATGGGCTTCATCCCGGTGAAGAACAAGAGTCTCCATCTACGCATCCTGATATTCAGCAGTAAGATGGCCAGTGGTCAGGTGAAGGTGTCACTTGTCATTTTATAAGTTATATTATGGTCGGTACTTGACCATATACGTGATCAAAATTCTGTAATCCCTTGGCCCTGGGAAAACAAATATTGTCTCTCCCACCTTATGGTTTGATCCAAATACACAATCATTCAGAAACATGGGTGCAGGAAAATTCTGAAAAGAGATTGAGCTTTAACATATGTACAAATAAATAAAATGTCCCTATGTTTTCAATTTTATAGGGTCTATGAATGTGCATAATTCATTATCATTAAGTAGTTCTGATATAATTCTACTATCTTGAATTAGATCACAATATCGGTGAAAATGAAGACATTTTCAGCACTCTCAATAGCCCTGGCATATTAGAAAAGTAATGAAAGATTGAAACTCTCATTGGTTGAGGAGAGTTCAAAATGCTCATTGTGTCGTCAGAAACAGTCGACTTCCAATCTTCTGAGAATTTATTCCACGTTAAAAATACAGGCTATGCTCCATTTCAAAACAGATCCAGATTTTTGTACTCTCTTAGAGTGTTATTTTTGTTCAGTACTAATTGGAAATATATTTTTAAATCTATCGCAAGTTGAATATAACTAATTAATCTCAATTGATCAACTTGTTTGGAAAGCATTTCCCCAAAACAGTAGATTAGTATGATATGTTATATAAAATCTAGTTAAAGAAGGTTACTTTGTTTAGACCATGCAACACCACAGGCCTAGGTAAAACTTTCAATTTGCATAGCGTGACAGTTTAGTATGCAAATAAGGTGACACTCTAAACTACAAAGGGGGGAAGTGTCAGAAATGACCTAGATGGCACCCTAATGCCATCCCACACATTTCCCAAGAACTTCCCCCCCAAAGCAATGATACCACGAAATGGGATTAAAATATTTATTATTTTATAATATTATATAGTTATTAAAACAGTTTTGTATCACATATATATAGTTAACAAAGTATGGCAGTACATCAGTCCCTGTCACGACAGTAATAATTAACATAAGTAATTCAAGATATAAATGAAAGCCACCTAGACCCCAATACATTGGAGGCAATAATCAATGTTATTGCCCCCAAAGAGTGAGTTATACATAGAATAATTTATTAACAAATCGGACATTGCCTATTACGCAATAATTTAAAACCCTCAAGGTCAAAAGAGGGAATAATTAGGTTATTGACCTCCACCCCCAAATTTATAAACTTTACTAACTAAGCCCATGATGTGAGATGATCACAACGTGACAGGAAACACTATCAAACTGCAAGGCACTATATAAACACTAATATGTAAAACGTATGTAAAATAGTATTGCCTTGCAAGTAACTAGTATAATAAGAGATAATATACAGATATGTTGATAATAATAGCAGTAAATGTCTGTAAAAATGTGCCAAACCCCAAACTAAAAGACTAGGGTGAAAGGTGCTGCTGGAAAGTCTGTGCAACTAAGGAAGACTGAGAGGGAAGAGATTGAATGTATCTCCACACAGCATTAGATGACCAAGTACCTTGATGCATAATGTGTTGCATAGGAACGCCATTGTGAAAAGCCCATGTAGTGGCTGACCTTCTAAAGGTGTGAAAGGTCAAAGAAGGGTGAATATTTAAAACTGTGGAGACTTGTTTGAGATGTTTTCTAGCTACGGAATCCGTCAAAGGGACTACAGCACCACCTTTGAACAAGGAAAACAGAGGTTCATTTTTTGATGCTGGAATAGCTGCAAACATGGCTTGTACAGCCGTAACTGGACAAAGAGGTGAAGATGGTAAAAGGGGGATGGTGATGGTAGTGCATGATTTCCTGTCTTGCAGAGTTTTTGACCATTTAATAATAATGGTACAAAAAGATGGTGAAAAAATCAAGTCTCCTCTGGTTAAGTGCCTTGTAGGATCGAATTGTTTGGCTGCATGAGGCAAGATGTTAGACAACCTCAAAAATGAGAAATATGTGAATAGATATAAGGCTTTAAACACAACAGGTGCTTGTAAGGTTTCACAAATGCGAATAATGTTTTGCAACATTTCAATAGAAATGTTGTGGTTTGGTTTCAATGTCAAGGGAGCATTAATGCGCAAGGCTTTTATAAAGAGGGGGATTCTCTCATCTTTGAAAGAAGTGGTCTCCAAGCCATATATGATAAATGATGCACGTATGGCTGCCATGTTATTGGATATGTTAGCGTGAGAGAATCCTTTCTGATGTAGATATTCCATATATGAAAGTAATAACAATGTGTTCACCTTAAAGATAGGAATTTGTGACTTCTCCAGGAATGTCAGGAAGTCCCTAAACATCCTGGAGTACTGGGCCCAAGTGGCTGGTCTGAAGCCAGAATACAACCTTTGCAAGGCCCAAGAAGCCAAACAGGCAGTGGCACCGTTGACTTCTGCAAAGAAATATATTAACACATATTATATATGTTGATTCAACTTCGTGAAATCAATATGTACAGGCATCCAGTGATGCTGTGGGACCAAGATATGTAACTGATTATGTTGAACAGATGAACCTTGCCATCTGGATAGTAAATCGGCTATGACGTTTTTAACTCCTGGAATATGATCAACTACTAATTGAATGTTAAACATGGAAGTCAGTAGCCATATATTTCTGGCACATGTAGCCAAAATTTGATCTCTAGCTCGACCAGTCCTAATGACTTCCACAACTGCCATGTTATCACATTTAATTTGAATGACTTTATCTCTCCATAGGTGACCCCATAATTTAAGGGCTACAATTAAATTAAGTATTTCGAGATGAACAATGGAGTATTGCATAAAACCTAGAGGTATAGTTAATGCATACACCATATTTTGATACACACCCCCTAGGCCTTGAAGGGAAGCATCTAGGTGAACCGTATCCTGAATGTCATGGTTATCATAAAAGGTAACTCCATTATACTGCTTCAAAAATATATTAAACCAGTTAAGATCCCTATGGAATTGCTGATTCAAGACAATATGTGCAGTATTATGGCTAGCTCGTAGCAAGTGCAGCATACGGTTGAGAAAATATCTGGCTGGTTTAACACATTTGGTGATGTATAATAGGGATCCTAGTAAAGACTGTAACTGTTTTTTAGTTACTTGAGTTTTCTTTGAATAATTATGCACCATTTGTCGTATTTCTTGTAATTTGTCATCTGGAATACGCAAAGTTTGATTAACAGTATCAATTTCAATACCAAGACAAATAGCCACTGTAGTAGGTGGTACGAGCTTGGAGATACTAATATCAAGACCTAGTTCCGTCAATAAGCTCATAAGGGCACTGTACGCTTCATCAATGTGACCAGGCAAAGCAATATAGATTAAATCGTCTATATAGTTGTATAAGTTAGGACAGTGAAAATGTTCTTTCATGACATACCGTACGGCATCCGTACACCGCTGGAAGAATACGGAACCGTGCCGAAATCCGAACGGTAACGTAACGTCAATGTAATAATTATCATGCTTAAGTCCTAAAAGATCTAAGTCACCAGGATCTATCCTGATATGTCTGAAGGCCCTGCTAATATCTATTTTGTATATCAGGGCTTCAGGACCAAGTTGTTTGAGTTTGGAAACCATATCATCTATAGAAGGGTACGAAAGTTGAAAATAAGTCCCTAGATATTTATTTTTAGGTACCCCTTCATTTACAGAGTGACCTAGGGGAAAACTAAGGTCTAGGATAACCCTTCTGTTTGTAGAATTGGGTTTGTCTCTGGTGAGAAATGGGGAAATATGACAAGGGAATGGCATTTGCTGAAAAGGTCCGATAATCGCCTTATGTTGAATTTCTTCCTGGAGATATTTTGACACATGGTCAGGATATTGCAAAGCAGAATAATGATTGGTTTCTGTAGATGTTAATTGGACTGTTCGATTAAAATCCAGAGGGAAACCGTATTCTATAAGATCTAACAGTTGGTGATCCCAATATTGTCTCAAATATTTTTTCCAAGATGATATTTTAAGCTGACTCTGAACTGGGATTCTAAGTCCCATGAAATTTGGAAGACCTGAATTCCGAATTTTCCTATGAGCTTCTACAATATCTGGAATTGAACCCCAAATCACTTCCTTCCCCGTATATACCATAAGATCATTCAACGGAACAAAACCGAAAGTATTCTCATTCTGATATATACAGTTTTTATGGTCCAATGATTGGAATCTATTTTTGAGGATATCCTCAGGTATTTTTTGTGGAGCTGTAGATACAATTGTACGTTGGTTGTGATCCACAATAGGATCCACTGCTTGCAATTGGTCAAGGGCAATGTGTGAACCCAAGAAAGAAGAATTTTCCGCCAAAGGGGCCATGATTCCCAATGTTTGCCCAGTTTTGTTTTTATTGCCCCTGAAACATAATTGTTCATGGCCATCTACAATTTGGTTAACATGTTTAACACTAGGTGCGTTAAAAGTGTGTGCACTGTCCTGGTCAGTGTGCACAGATGCCAGCATACTGCCCAATTTGGACCCAGTTCCGTTTTTATTGACCGACAAAAGAGAATTGGTATGCTGTTGACCATTTAATTCATGCTGGACATTTGTATGTGTATTGGTACCTGAGTTGTCATCACATGCTTTCAATTTTCCCAATATTTGCCCAGTTTTGTTTTTATTGCCCGTGAATGTATTGTCCAAATTATTCATGTGAATATCATAAGTATCTCCAGTATTTGCTACTGTAACCCGATTTTGCCCAGTTTTGTTTTTATTGCCCTTGAAAGAAGAAGTAACAGTAGCAATGGGAGTTACTGTACCATTTGTCAATTCATTTACCTCTATTTGTTCCTGTTCATATTGCAGAACTTCAAATCGATTTGACAGTACAATAGGGCATTCCTTGACTTGAGAAACCTGTACAGCCGTGATATGACCTTTCTTTGGTTTGTAAGTCCATTTGTCCTTGTTTTCAGAACGAGGTGTTTTGATCATCGAATTATGGCAATTTTTTGTGACTTTTTGGTTTATATGACCAGTTTTGGATCGAGATTGAACCACTTGTTTGCCACGTTTCAATATGGTAGCATAAGAGAGATTGCTAACTGAATGTTTGAAAGCATTGGCTTTAGCCAACCAGAAAGCCCATTGGACCTGATTTGCTTTCAGTTCTTGAACTTGATTTTGAGATAAAGAACTATTAAGAATAACTCTGGTTTTATGGATGGGCTTAATTTTTTGCCCATCCAAAGTTACTCGTTTTTTGACATCTGTTTATTTTTATTTTTACACTCAGTTTCTGCATGTGAAAAAGTTCGACCAGTATTTGCAAAGCAAACAGCACAAATGTGTTTATATAAGACCCCCCTTGTCTCATGGGTTTTTTGCTGCATACAGGTTCCCTGATTAAAATAAGTACAGGGCATTGACCTTGTGACCTTTGATTGCCTCTTATTCATTGAAGCATGAGTTGCAGCAACACTTGCAGACACGTGTTTTTGAGCATTTGCTCGTCGGATCCGATCGATAGAGGCAATGTCTGAGAAATCTTTTATTTCTCCCTGCTCCATGCGACACAATAAGACAGCATGGCTAGCTTTGGCCGACGTCCACGAAAAATCATTGGCATCGTCCATGAGGGCTATAAGATATTCTAACATATGTTGTTTCATAATCGCATCAGACTCATCCCTCATGGTTCGACCAAAACCAGCCACCCATTGTGTCACATTCAACTGATCATAAGTGACACGTTCTTTATTCAAGCCTGACAAAACATACTCATGAGGCCATTTAACCCTTTGTTTAACCAAAACTTCAAAATTTCCTCCTCTTTGTGACTTAATTTTTGAATTTGTACCTGTTTTTGCCAAATCTGTAAGTTCCTGCAATCTCTGATCAACTCTGAGTTGCAGAAGAGCTTCATCCGAAACTGAAGACTGCCATAAGTTATGTGGCACTGGCAAAGATTGCCGCTGTTCTGTGACATCAGAAGTTTGCTTCACTTTCTTTCCTTTAGTTTTAACATTTTTTATCTTTGTTTTATCCGAAGTTTTCTTACAGTCTTTCTGTTCAATATGATCAAGCCTCTTGCCAATCCGATGCAACTGTTCCAATATTTGTGCATTTATGACCGCCTGTTGATCCGAATCAGAACTCTTAACAGACAAATCTTTGTCGGATTTAGAAGTACTAGATCCACTGGCACAATTTTTGCCATCTGAAACACCGTCAAAACTGTTTTGCATAAGGTCACTGCAATTCAAATCACTAGCCGAAGTGTCAGAATCCGACATATTTTCAGGAAAATCCGAATTGTGAGAGTTTGTATGAAGTACTGAGTCAATAAACTGTGTATCTCCAGCAAGTTGTATTTCAATAGGTAAATGCACAGTATTCTGTTTATTAGATCGCAAATTGTACATACTTCAGTGGGAGAACTCAGTATATGTCGGTTGAATGAACACCAAGTACTAGCAATTAGTATCCGACACTATATACACGTTAAATAAAATGGTCACAGTAACGTATAATGACAACAATACTTGTCTGGAAGATTGTACGGACACACGAGTCAGAAATACATATAAAATAATTGTTACTGTAAAATACTAAAAATATAAAATGCAGTCATATAAAAAGGAAAAACCATACAATACAATACGTGTTCAGTTGACTAGAATAAGAATTCTAAATTCTTGATGTGTGTCCTCGTGTGTCCAACATATAAATGGCAGGATTAAGGGTTGAAATCAGCGAGGTCCCACGCTTGACCACTTGACCAATGACAGTTTAGTATGCAAATAAGGTGACACTCTAAACTACAAAGGGGGGAAGTGTCAGAAATGACCTAGATGGCACCCTAATGCCATCCCGCATTATCATCCTATTTTTGGAGGGACTTTTAATGTGTTATTTATACGTGAACCTAATGTCCTAAATAGGCTTCCCGACCAATGAATATACAGTTCTGTGATTTGGAATGGTTAGAGCATAAATGTGTTGTTCACTGCTGCTAGAGCATGTATCCATATAATCTACAATGTCATAATGTACTCATGTCTATAATAATGTATTATTGTGATGTACAATATATTTACTGGATGTTTAACTCATTGTTGCATTGTCTTAATGTTTTTGTGTGTTTTACTTGTAACTGGACAAAATTACACTTTGAAGGTATGTTTGTATTGACAATATTAGTGACAATATTAATATACTTAAATGCAATGGTAGTTCTTAACAGTGTAAGTATACTTAAATGTCTTAAACATGATGGCAGCTGCTAACAATATTAGCAGGTATTTTGGTAGTGTATTAGTGACACACTTGCCTCCCACCTCTGAGGCCGGCTTTTTTGCACCCCAGACCTGACCCTATTTAGCTGTAGCTATCAGTGTTCCCAGTTCCCTGGATTCAAATGCCAAAGTAGTTTGGAAGATAATCCTGATGCTGATGACTTTGAAAGAATGAGAAAGTATTACATGTGCAAATACCTTTGAAGTTAAAAGTGCCTCAGGGTGAAAATCAAAGAAAGAAATTGCATCATTGAACTTCAGAGGTGACCTTATTTCAAAGGAGAAAAGAGTATTTAGATATATATGGGAATGTTAACATTACTTTTAAACCATTATTTTGGTTATATCGTGACAGAAACTGAAGTAAAACTAAGCAGTACCCATTTGATGGCCAAAATGTGGATGTTTATTAAAAAAGTGTTTAACTGTTTTCTTGTTTTCAAACATTGTAATGGCAAGCAATAACAATTGGCCAGGATTTTTAACCAAAAGAATACTATAAAGAATATGTGAATCTAAAATGATCACTGATCCTTCAAAAATTCTGTAACCCTGAAATTTATGTGTATTGCCTTTTCAGCTTCATGTTGTCCCTGTGTCTGTTTGTCTGCCTGTTTGTACGCAAAACAATGACTGGAAACAACTGAAGGTCCATTCCTACAAAACTTATATGAGCGTATCTGATAGGAGCAGTGATTTTTTGACACTGTACCAAAACCCTTAATCCTTGTCTTTGCCTGCTGCCAAAACTCTTCCCAGATATGATTCTGTATTAAACACTGGCTCGGTCAGGAAACCAATTCTACTTTTGATATACACAAACATCATTCTTATACGGTTTTCACGGTCTGGGTACCCTAGCCTTGAAATTGGAACCATTGAAATTTCATTATCCTTACAGCACAATTCTGTCACACTTTAAATATGTAAAAGTGTTCTAAATCAGGCTTATATACCTTGCTGTTAAAATATCATGAGTGTCTTTGAAGAACAGCCATATCTGTCAGTTATAACTTATTCTACCATTCACTCTAACAGAAATTGGATGGACGTTTCAAATATGATCCAGACTCTAAATTCATAATTAATTTCCAATAAATTATTGACACTATCTAGAAACAGGATTGCTTGAATCCATAGATAAATTAACAAATGTTTTGCTATACAACCCCGTTTTTTTTTTTGTTTTGTTTTTCACCTGATCTCCATTTTACATTCTCTGTCAAATTTATGGAACTAAGTTTATTATGTATACTATATGCGTTACTGTTTGTGCTGTCAACCTTAATTTGTATGCTTAAAGAAGGCAATAACAACTGACTGGTCGGTGCTTTGTGTTTGATGCATATAACCGGTCTTTGTAGAAAATTGTTTCCAGAATATCAATAGTGTGTGACAATAAAAAGCCTAATTTGCCTTGTGGTTAATAAAACTTAATATTTTGTAATTTGGCTATCATCTACTCGCCATAGGCCCCGTGGACTTTCAATACATAGGTATTTTTCTTGAAATGCAATAGAATATGGGAAAATAGGTCAAAGTTACTCCGAAGACTCTAAGACTGCATCACAATTGTTTGCATCTCTATTAATCCATGAAGCAAGCCTCGACTTTTTGACACACTGCACTAAACACTGACCTTGCAAACAGGAGCAAAAGTCAGAAATTCTAAATTGATTCATCTACGGTAAAACTACACAAAATGAACAAGATGAAAACCAAATAGTAACATTTACTAAGATGAATCTCAATTAGTTTGACATGAAAGACCCGAAAACAAGAAAAATATTTAGTATGAACAATATGTAACTGACAAAAACTGTTTTCTATATAATTGATACATGTTTAACTGTATTTATTTGTCTTAAACTTGGGCTATCTGTACAATCACTTAAACAATATTTAAAGAACATTGAGAAGATCATACTCTTTATTAGTTATGTGACACAAGGTCAATCTTTACAGACACAATTTACAAATAAGGGTTACATAAAGGCTATTTTATCGGATACTCGAGTTTAATTGATTCACTTATGTGAACAATACTTATTTCATTATAGCTTGCTTTACATGGTCTATTTTGCAATTTTTTGATAGCTTACGGGACACACATGCCACATGTAAGAAAAGTATTTGGAATAGTAGTTTTGATTCTGAAAAATTCATACATCTTTCCTTTTGCTTTGACTTTTTCCCAAAATTTTTCTGCACCATTCCTCTGCATTTTCCTGAGTCCATGAGAATATTGTAGGCACATGATATGTCCTTTAATGTTAGCAATATCCCGAAAAGAGTTAAATAAAATTTCAATTCCACCGGTATGGCTAGGAGACCTTAATGCAATAAGTTCACATGTTGCTCTTGGATTGAGGGCAGAATATCTTAAAATTGATTCTTCAATAGTTGGGCCTCTATGGACAATAACTTTCTTCCTAACATCCTTTATATATCCAGTATCATACTCCTTGGCAAATATGTGTATTTCCTTATGAGGATTATTCCCAAGCGACCTTTTCCATAGTGCAGATTGAAATCCAGTGGAACAAACTGACTTTACAAAAGGCATCACCGCAAGGTCATTAAGAATAGAGGATGACTCTGTGTCATCTAGTTCTTGTTCTTTGGATATCATATTTCCATCTGGTCTTTTCTGAAACTCTGGAAGATTGCTCAACAATTTTCCAATTTCTGCCAGAATTTTTACAAATTCCTTTTGTTCACTTGTTTTCCTGTGTAGCTTCAGTTGTTCTTCTAGCAAGTCAAAGGCATATTTATTTGGCTGAACCTGAATGTGTAGTGATTCTGCCCCTTCAGTTGGTAGTTCTTGCTGATTACTGTTTGGAAATATCTCTGACTTTGTTTCATTCACACTTGGTTTATTACCTTCATCAGCAATATGATTGTCTGCTTCCTGGGCACTAGAGTTACCTTCAGATGAATAGTTCTTTGGTAATACAACCACAATTGTTGCAATAGTTAAACTTATGATAAGCAACCACTGGATAACAAATAAAATCTTAAACTTGTTTGGCACCATATTTAATGTTTTTTCATGTCTTTAGCAAAAATCCATTGTAGTTTACTCCATATGTTTATCTTCTGATAATAGCATGTACTGGACCAAAGGACTGTTATGATGTTAATATGACAGTTCTAAACAGTCCAGCTTGATTTAATAAAATAAGAATAGTAAACCACAAAATCATCATAGGTTAAACTTTTTTTTTCAACTTTTGAAACTCTATCCTTTTCTCTGAATATATTGAAGGGCCAATTTCCACTTCTTGCACGCCTCATGGTGGCCTATAATTTCTTTCTGTGAGCTTTGATAAGTCTTTATTTAGCTGTCTTAAAAATTGTAATATGATCTGCGTGTAGGCACAGGTGTCATTTTGACATCACTCAAAGATCTCAAAAGGAAGAAAACTTCACTGTGTTATAGTGTGTGTTGAGAGCACTAGATTGACAGGATGTGATACATCATCCCAGTATATTTTAACATCACAATATGATAACATGTACCTATTTACCTGACAGTCAGAAGTCAAACTTGGGCTATCATTTTAACAGTCATATCGGCACAGTTCCTGAATAACTCTGAATGTTGCCATGAACCTAGTTTGAACCCTTAACCACACAGGTGAGAGATATGTGATGAACAAATACCAAACATATTTACTACTTGGGTAATACAGGGCCACTCTAAATTCATTTTAAAATGTGTTGGTTTCTAGCTTCTATAACCAATCTATATTTTGTTACCTTTAGCTAACCTCTAGTTTAGATCAATTTAAGGTTTTGCATCCAGTTCAACAGTCAGGGTCATACCCGTACAAGCCCTCGGCATTTATCACTTGTGGACCCATTTCTCACAGAATCAATGTAGGACGGTGGCTAACACTCTCACCTTGGAATACAAGTACAGGTAGATACATTGTGGCATAGTCGATCACTTAGAAAGGCAGAGGTCTGTCAATGGATCTTATTTAGATTTATTTTTTTTTAATTTTAATTGATTTTTTATCCATTTGACGTCCACTCACACACAATGTCTGTACCGTCTTGTGGCCGGTTCAGTGTCCACTATCACACAATATTTATATCCAGATGTTCAGGGTGTGTGCACAACTATGCTGTTCACTCCAAGATATGTATAATATCCCAAATAAGCAAATCCACTTTCTGGTAGATCAGCACATTGTAACCAGATATAAACAATATCCGAAATACATCAAATTAACTCTCTGGTAGATCGACACACTGTATCTAGATATAAACAATGTCCAAAATACAGCAAATTTACTCTCTGGTAGATCCACACATTATATCCAGTTCACTGTAACAAGAGTCAACCACAAAATGTACATAACGAAATACACTCTGCTGTGTGGGCAGATTTTTAACCCTATGTATATTGGAGATATTGAAGGTTCTAGAAAAAGTACACAATAGAATGACCGGAAGGTTCTAGAAAGAATACACAATACATTTCCAGTTTTATACTAGAGAGGTCACCACAAGCCAAACCAATTCTGTAAACTACACAGAAAAAAATCAATAATTCAATGTCCTTATTTGATACAAGAACTCTGCACTCAGTGCCCTGTGAAACACACAACTTTGCCCTTGTTAAAAGACACACTTGTAGAATGTCCTTATATATAACAGTCTAAATCACACACGCATAAGATGACTATAACCTCAGACGAGATTTAATAAACACTCCGAGATTTGGGCACTACCATTTATTAATGTCTATATTGGTTAATTCTACATACATGTTCACGAGATCTCACAATACGAGATTTCAACTTCATAATACTTCTAATCTCATTGACGAGACTCAGAATTACACACACAATAAGCCCACACGAGGCACAATAATATAACAACTAAAAAACACATAAAACCATAAATTAAAAGAAGGGAGGGAATTGGGTGGGTTAAAAACATTAATTTTAAAACATGTTACTTGTTCAGGTATCAGAACACAAATGATGAGATACAAGCTCTTCACCCACGCCACAACCATAAAAGGCTTCTGATTGGTTGGCTTTAGAAGGAGGACTATGATTGGCTAGAGGCATCAGGGTAAGTTCAAAATGCGTAGACCAGTTCATTACGACTGAAATGCAACCCTATAGGGGGTTTGCCGTTACAGTTTAAATCACACACGCATAAGACGACTATAACCTCAGACGAGATTTAATAAACACTCCGAGATTTGGGCACTACCATTTATTAATGTCTATATTGGTTAATTCTACATACATGTTCATGAGATCTCACAATACGAGATTTCAACTTCATAATACTTCTAATCTCATTGACGAGACTCAGAATTACACACACAATAAGCCCAAACCCAAACAGAGCATTTATGAAAAAGTAGTGTTAACCAGGCATTGGAATGTAAGGGGGACTTGTAAAGCTTGTGAGGTATTGTCAGAAATGTAACACCAAACCGCATCACTACTCCATAAGCCATGAGATTTGATTGCAGACAGTGAAGCATTAGCATCATATGTTATTGTAGCTGCAGAGCGACGGAATGTGTGAAATCCATGAGCTTGTAACGGAGCTCCCATAGGAAGGAATGAGGCCAGGCGAGACCTCAAGTTAGATTGTGTTAACAAGTGATAATCGTCTAAAACCAGAAGAGGATCGTCTGGCTGCAAACGGAATTTCTTCAACAATGCTGCTTGACAGGGCACATATTTGGTACGCGAATAGTTGGGAGTTTAACAAAGTGTATCTTTTCAGGGGCCTGTATATTTTTTGCCCATTTGATCTTTATATGTACACCCGGGGGGGCAAATGTAATGTCAGAACGAAGAAGATGACGTTTCTTGTCAAATTGGGTAGAAGAAACTGGTGCCAGGTTAGAGATGCGGAAAAGGCCATAAAATGCCAATAAATATGCAGCTCGGTATGTTAAGGAGCTCTCAAAGGATTCACACAATTGCGAGATCTCATGGATTTGGTTTAGCGAGAACAAACCTTTTGGTCGGGGATTAGGGGGTACTGTATACTGAAGTCCACGCAGGAATTTCCTAACTAATGGTGACTCAAAGACATCAACTCCCCAAGAATATCTGGCAAAATGGTGCTTCAATGCTGACATATAATTATTAATCACCCTAAATGTTAATGCATTGGCTGCAAGGAACTCCAAGAAACACAATACTGATGAGACAGAGTCCCATTTTTTACATTTATATTGTAACATAAATGCTACAAATAGTTTAAACTGCTTGATGTACTGAGCTCTGGTATGTGGACGAAGTCCTTTCTGAAGTGTCCCCATGGCTTGATAAAGCCACCTGCCCAAGGCATTGGGGATATCTAAAAAACAGCAAGCAAATGATGAGGGACAATATCCCATTGTACCTCCCCAAGATTATTATATTTGCCTCTAGACAGTGAATCAGCCATAGCATTATCTACCCCTCTCACATGCTGTAACCTAAGATCTATGTTATGTAGTGCACACAACATTGCTAACTGTCGAATGCACATATCTAAGAAAGTGTCTTTCGTTTTCCCTGAGTTGATGACTGTAACCGCGCTCTGATTGTCACAATGTACACATACAGTTTTGTTTGCTAGATCTGAAGCCCAAAGACGAATAGCTAAGAGGACATTATATAATTCATATTGAGTAATAGATCTTTCACCAATTGTTTCAACTGGAACGACAGTTGAATAAACTCGTGAAACCCAGGTGCCCCCCAAATACTTCAGACTTGCATCTACATAAATGTGATGTTGGATGGGAGGTTTCTTAAAATAAACCACTCCATTGAATGAATGCATGAAGGTGAGGAACCATGCCAAACTCTCGTATGTTCCGTGATCTAGTGTGACCCTAGCTTTATCCGTATGATTCCTAAGGGTTATCAATAGTCGATTCAGAAAAATTCTCGATGATTTCACGCAACAAGATATGTATAACAACTTTCCCAACAACGATTGAAACTCTCGTTTTGAAACCACATCTCGCAGAAAAGTCTGTGCACAAATTACTCTAATCTCGTCTAATTTTGCTTTATCAATACTGAAGGAAGCTCTATTTACATCCACTACAATTCCCATAATGGTTAGTGAAGTGGTAGGCGAGAATACCTTCTGAGGATTCATGGGCAGGCCAACTTCTGTAATGACCGAGATGAGACTTTGAAAAGCATGTTCAGCTGTGTCAACATGCATAGATATCATCTATGTAATTGAAAACATGAACTCCTTGTTTTGCCAAGATAAACCGTATGAAGTCCGTTATTCTCGGAAATATTGCTGTCCCATGTACTGCCCCAAAGGCTAGGAACTTGTCGATATAATACTTGTTTCTCCACTTCATTCCCAAGTGAATTGCGTCCCCTGGATCAATAGGGACATGCCTGAAAGCACGAGCTATATCAATTTTAAAAACTCGAGTGTGGGTATTAAAGCGTCTAACGTAGGTAAGGTCAATTTAAACGACATACCATCATAACAGGTCCTATCTGTATGGTTGTTAACAGAATGGTCGCCATAAGTCAGATTCAATATTACTCGCCTTCCTGTTCCTTTTGGTCTGGTCATCAATGGTGCCCACGTAAACGCAGGGTGAGGTTCCTCCTCAAATGGACCAAATAACGCACCTTCTTCCAATTCCTTCTTAAAGAAGGCATCAATCTCCTCTCCATATTCATTTGCAGATGCATGGTTGTCCTGCGCATTATTGGTAATTTGCTCCCTTGAAGCGATGTTAAGTGGGAAACCAAACTTTAGATAATCCAGCAACTTACCATCATGATATGAACCTATGTGCTGTTGTAGGTAGCTCCAGTTGAAAACAGAAGGAAGTGGAACGCGGACGGAATGATAATTGGGCAGACCAGATGCCAATACATCTGATACTAATGCCAGGTAAGCTTTATGATCTTTCATATTAATAGGTGTGCTATTGAAGGCAATATTTTGCTTAGATGGTTGTGTAACAAAACCAAGATCATAGTTAAATTGCTCAACTTTATTTACAGAATCACAATGTATTTGTAACTCAATGGCAGGATCTTCATTAACTGATAACTCACAACCGCATGAGTCAGTTCTTATTGATATCACTGACTCACTAAAGTTTGTTGGTGTAACATTTTTAGGTACACATCTCGTTATCCGAGATCTGAGATTTAAGCTCTCATTGGCCTTGTCTACAAACAAATGTTCTTTCAGTTTATGACAGTTACAGTAAGCAAGTAATGGGCTACCAATAAAATTAGCCACTGAACGATCTCGCAAATTACCATAAGGACCTTTGCTATGCATGTAATTAATATGTACAAAGTTGGCAGATACATAATCCAGACACTCCACAGATTCAACACACAGGGAGAACCCCTTTAAATTATACCCAACACCATTTTTATGACAGGAAGCATACTGAGTAGAATTGCAATTAACAGAATTATACATATGTGACAAACAGTCAAAGTTACAGCCAATGTTTCCCTAGTCCGTACCAGTTTTCTTCTTGTTGAAGCAATCAGCTTCCACATGAACGTTATTGCGTTTCAGAGTCTTGAAGCAATAAAGGCAGACATGTCGAAATAACGTTGTACCCGTTGTATCCAGGTGATCTCCTGAATGAGGACACGTGCCCTCATTAAACCACTTGCATGCAATTTTCTTAATCGATCCATTGCCAGGGGTTGTCTGTGGGATGCGAGGCGACATTGTTGTTGACCCTGAGAACACGACGGATTGAGAATAAGTGAGACGATGGTCTGGAGTCAGCCCATGTAATACCTTCGTCTTCAATTTTAAGCATCGAAGCAGCAAAGGCACCCCTGGCAATGGGCCAAGAAATGTTTTCCGCCAACTTAACCGTCTCAACTAACTCGTTCAGCATGCTCTTCATAGTGGGTATGTGCTGCGTATCAAGTGCATTAGTTACCAATCCTATGACAAATTGCCCCAACGTGAGTTCATCAAAGGTCGTCCGTTTCCTAGCTGTGCCAATGACACAAGATTCATTTGGCCATCTTAAGTGTGGTGTTGAATGTGGGGTGTCCGAGATGTTGTATCTGCCACTTTTTCTGCGTCGCGACATACCCCCTTGTAATTCGAGTTTCATCTTCGCTTCTAATAACGCCATCCGCTCCTCCACCATTTGCTGAATCAGTGGGTTCGATCTCAGCATATTTATATTCGATGTAGGTCCGGCATCAACAGTTATGGGATGCTCCATGACTGGAACAAATGTATCGCGTACTTCAGAAACTGCTTCAGCTGGACCTTGCACTCTCACAGGGTTCCCAAACTGGTCCACATGTCCAAACAAAATGTTTTGATTACAGTCCTGGACAACAGGTTGCTTCGTCTGAGGTCCACTATCAGGTGGTTGCTGCGAGATATCTTGTGGTGTGGTCCAGATCCGCGTAGCTGGATCCTGTGGTTGTGCAACAGTCTCAGCTAAAGGTTGAGAAACTGTCTGAGATGTAACAGTTGAAGTCACACGTGCTGTGGCCGTCTGCATAAGGGGTGTACAGCCCAGGTCTATGGTTGACTTGTGTTTCTTTGGATGTACTGGTGTAGGTTTAATGGCCACTGCCGTGTCCGCGAATACTTGAGACTAAGCTGTGCCCCCCTCCTGTATAACTGCATGAGCAGCCACTCGTGAACTAAACAGTGCTTCTTCTTTATCAGGAGTTCCCCGTCGTTTGACTTGTTCTCGGGAACGAGATTTCCTTGTGGAAGGTTTTACAGCCAGAGTGTCAATACGTGCTGTCAACCCCGATATTCTTTCATCCATGCTAGCCAGTTTCTCAGTAACGGAGTTCATAGTATGTAACATCATATCCATCATCTTCTCGTGAGAGTCAGCTGGCTTTGCCCGTGGTGTTTTCTTTACAGTCTCGCGACTGAGATCACGTTTCTCTTCTTTCACATTTTTAAGTCTCTCGCACTTATTTCCAATGGGTTTCTCATGCTCGCTATTGCATTTCTTACAGAACCCAAGTGCAGGTTTAGGTAACGTATCCGTAGAAGTATTAGCAGCCATAGTCCAGTATATATATCAGTTAAAAACATTAATTTTAAAACATGTTACTTGTTCAGGTATCAGAACACAAATGATGAGATACAAGCTCTTCACCCACGCCACAACCATAGAAGGCTTCTGATTGGTTGGCTTTAGAAGGAGGACTATGATTGGCTAGAGGCATCAGGGTAAGTTCAAAATGCGTAGACCAGTTCATTACGACTGAAATGCAACCCTATAGGGGGTTTGCCGTTACAGTCACTAGAGTACTAGAGAGCTTGAGTCAAATAGCATATTACTTCGAGTGCTATTGTAAAAGGAGGGCTTTTGCTGACTATACATATACAGCACAATACAATAGCAAGACAGACCTTTTTCTGAACTGGAGATGAACCCATGATCACAGAGAACAAACTAATCAAATGCCAGACCACCTGGTGCAAAGGGATACATAGCTTATGATTATCCAACAACTGTTTATCGTGTAGATTCAGGACGTAGTGAAACAGTTTTGGTGACACTGGCTGAAGGTTCTGTATTGTAGCACAGGAGTTTGTTAAATTGTTAACAAAAAGTGTTTTGCAAAATCCACAAATGAAAGTACATACCTACTATCATGTTTCTTTAATATTATTTTAAGGCCCTTATGTCTAGGTCACACTTTTTTTTGCTGGGGCTACAAGACTCATCTAGCATTGGTTGTGACTTAGTTCAGCCTTGTATTTGGGTAGGAATCATTTGTAGGGATTCTAGTTTGGCCAGGATGTGTTTGAGGTGATGTGACACAAATCGGAAAACAATTTACATTTAAGACCACTTTTTAAATGTTTGAAATGACCATTATGTCTTCTCACAAATAAACGTGCTTAAGGCGTGTGTGTGTGTGTGTGGGGGGGGGGGGGTATACCGGCCAGCTAATTTTTTAACATTCTCTACCCAGATAAGAGGTCTGTTTTTGGAGGCAAAAGGATGCCATCAGTTTACAAGCAAACACACACAGAAATGACTGTAAAGTAAGGTGTGACATGAGACAGCCTGATATGAGGTAGTGATGAGGTTGCAACTCATATATCGCCTGCTTTCTTCTCTTTGCACAAATTACAATAATATATGAGCCAATACAAAAAGAATGTTATTTTGACAAATTATCCAACTTTCCTCACATCAGTAGGATTTGTCAGCATATCACCAAGGCCCCCAGTAAAAATGAGCATAAACTTCCTTGATGGATTGTACCTGAGTCTATCTGAGTATATAGTATTGGGTTGTATGGGAGGTCAGTTTAGTTTGTATGGGCATTACCATAGTGGCATAAATAGCTGTTGGGGGACTGACAAAGTCAGAGTTGGAGTATTACATCCCATTCAACACACAGGGTTATATTGGGACATTAAGTTAAGGTTCTACATAGAAAGACCTCCCGTGAATCATATATGTTACCACATGGAGCTGGAATAGAACATATGACCATACACATGACAGCCAAGTGATGAAATTCTAAATTTGTTAACCACTAGATGACTGATTACAATAAATGCACTTAGTTCACCCCCACCCCCATCAAATGATCAGTTAAACTCTCACCTCTGTTTTTTTTTCTCAGTGAAATATAAATCTATAATGATGGACACATGTATCTGCAGGGAAATACGCAAAATTGAATAAAGGTACATATAAAGTTTTTTGATTTACATTGTATAATAATCTACAGTCATGACAGATATATCTCAGTTAGACCCAAGTAGAATCTATTTGATCAATCCACAACAAATTTCTGTAACATCAAAGGCTTCTGCAGACCTTGAAAATTTCAACATGTGTGAAATCACATCAATGGGGAAATCACCTAAAATGACAACGTATTGGAATGGATCTGATGATTTATATCTGGTGTTATCTTCCTGGTGTGGGTCCAAATTGGCTGAAATGCTGCTTTTCAGAAGGTATACATCACTGTTCATAGTAAGCCATAAAATGCCCACTGTATGTATAATTCGCCAAAGGGTTACACTCCTAAAAATTAAGATTTAAATTAACTTATTTGGGTCTAACATCACGTTTTAATATGTTGCTTAGGTTTATGTCACGACTGGTAGTTTTAAGGTCAGAGGAAACCAGTACATACTAATTGGTCCAATTTCTGCACTGTGAACTGCTCTGCAGCAATAGGCAACTACCAACTTTCCCACACTGGGTCCGATTTGAACTGCAGGCCTCAAAAGTGGGAGGAGAGTGTGTTATTCATTGCCTCACCGACACCTCCTCTTCCCTTTACGAAAAGAGAAGAAATGCTTCAGGCAAGATGAGTTAAATTGCTTGAAATAGTGAAAAAAAAAATAATAACAGGTTGGTGTATAAATCAAATTCACAGCTTGAGATACAGGAAGTGATTTTGTTACCCAATTTACCATTGTGCCCCTAGTAAATCTTGTCAAATACCTTTCTCAGTTACATGTTTATGTCATATTTTTTTTAAATGACTGATGAAGTTAATTATAGATAATCACTATCAAGGGCATTTAAATACTGATGCAATGTGACAGAACTGATGCAGTTTGTTGGACTGCAGGTTAAATTAGTTGCTTATTATTTAATTAAATTTTGTTAGTTATTGATATTTGTGCATTATAATTCCTAAACCATCTTTTAATAATAAGGAAAAAAACAGTAATTAGCTTTTTCCAAGGTGTAGTATAAATTTGGAGGAAACAAGTTCATGGGGCTGTAGCGTGAATTTTTTCCCCCGTGAAATAAGTTCCTCAAACTTGAAACTAAACCACGGATTCCAATTATTCTTATATTTTATTGTTGTGAAATGATTGTTTGAAAATTGTAATGTACAAATATTGATAATTCCACCCAACTAACGTCAGTACCCATTTTTACTCTTGTGAAGAAAGACTTAACTTCACTTATGTTGCATTAATTGATTTTAAGGGGTTACCCCCTTTAGTATTCAAATCGCTGACCTTCAGAGGTCATGCTCCTTATAATTATTTTAGTATCATTTTATTTTAAATTTTGATCTGTATGAGTACATAATGTTTACTGTTATCATAACTGTTAATTCATAACTTGGGGGACACCTCCATCTTGTACTCGTGTATGATGTTTGTCATTATTATTATTTATTTATGTCATTCACTACTAATACTCTTCATGAATGTCATATATACTGATAATATATACATTTTTGGTAGTACTTGTATAAATTAATGATGTATTTTATGTCATTAAATATTTTAATACCCATTTTTGCTTTTGTGGTCTCTAGGGAATTTGGATAATTAGTGTAGTTAATGTCACAAACAAGTGCTGATATTTTGCAAATATGTTGATAAATTTGTCCTTAATTATGTAAAGATTTCATATACCATTACAAAGGTATCTTTACATTGCTTCTGCTCATTTTACTGCATTAATTGTAGTATTTGTACACAAAGGACACATTGCAAAACTTCTTATGTGATATTATTATTATGCATATATGGACTTTTTCACTTGAAACTGCTTAACTTAAGTGGTGCATTCCATGTAAGTTCGTATAAATCTTAACTTTGTACACTTTATAGTTTTTATTGTAATTCTAATATAAATATGTGATTGTCAAGAAGTAAAACTTCACACAGTCATGTGAAACAAGCTTAAAGCGTACAAGGGTGCTTTACCTGTGCGTGGACATCAAAAGTAATTAAAACTAGGTACTTATGTAAAGTGACTGGTTTATGTTCTTAATTTTATATCAGTGTCAACTAAAGTGTGGTTACATTTTCATAGGTACAATAGTTTTTGTTTGTTATCCAAGGTTTTTTTTTGTGTTTTTAAGGTTCTTTCATATCAGATTAAATTGAATTTTGAATCTTCTCTGTTACACTATTAAGCTCTAAATTTACTTTGAAGTCAAACCTAAAGACGATGTCCCAGTGGACATAAAATCATAGGTGTGTATTTATATGTAATGATTACTTCAGGAAACATTAACAAAATTATGTTACTTTTTTGTAAATAAGAAGAATACGTTAAGTATATGCTGTTAAATCCATTGTGTCTTCATGATGGAAGTTGTAAATTATTTGAAGATGTATACCTACTAATTAAGTTCTTATCTGAAAATGTTTTATTACATATTTATTTTACAAAACACTTCTGTAAACATTCCTGGACATAATTCCTGTTAAAGTGAAATGACTGGAGATAATTATATTGACACAGCTTTACAAGGACCAACACTGAACTCTCACAGTTAGTTAGACAACAGAAACAGTATATATTGTAAACATTATATATGTATGTCACTAATTAGACACAAATTCCTGGTCCCATTTATCGGGCATGTTCTATTGGGTTTGCATTCGTCTGTCTGTTGAACCCTATAATATATGAATTTTGTAAGGGTACTTTAAATCCCCCCCCCCCCCCCCCCCCCCGAAAAAAAACAAAACATATAGATTATATTTTGGAGAAGATAAGAATAAAGCTTTTGACATACAGGAGCACGCAGAGAGACCATACCTCCACCAAAGCACGACGTCTCCAATATTTCCTATTAGTGCAATGATAAAAATAAATCCTTAGAATATTCCTGGATCCAGATGGTGATCCAGATCGCCTCCAGAATCAAATCATCTGTTTCTTGCGCCACTGTGCACATTTCTTGTAAAGTGCATTGAAATCTGCCAATAACTCAAAGCGGAAATATATTTTTATGCTTTATATTTTATGTTCGGTGTCAGATGTAAAAGTTTTGATACGTTTTAAAATTACACATCACTTCATCAAAGAATCAAATGACACATCTTTTCAAAAAAAGAATCTACCAATAATATATAAATATATGCAGCAGAAATCTCTTATAGTTTGTGCTGGAAAGTCAAATTGTACTCTTGACAAAACACAGTCGCTTTATGTATTGGATTATCAATACAATATAAAAGAGTGCTTTGAACACGAGACCCAATTAATAAATGAAGTCCAAATGAATAAAATCTGAGAAAATACAACACAGGACATAAGAGGCCAATGTAATGTCTTTTAAATCTTTTTAATCCCTATAGATCACATCAGGATGGGTCTTGAATGAATATCATATGTTACTGCAAACTGGATTTGAAAGCATGACCAGAGGCATCAGCCAAGGGATTACAATGTTAAAAACTTGCTAATACCTCTCACAGTAGGTGAAATATGCCACCAGTTGCATCCTTTAAAATGTAAGACAAACTTAATCAAACTTTAGCCAATTTTATATCAAAGTAGATCAAAGGACATGCATAGTCACCAAATTGACAAATCTGTAAAGAATTCCCCACAAGTCTAAGAAATAGAAGAAGATTTCCTCACTGGCGAATTTATATAGTGTGGCTAAATTTCTCATTATTATGTTAACTTTCACAAATCTACCCTGTTCTCATTCGTATCAGTAATATCTGCCTATCTGATTGTCTTACTATACAAATCTCCACGTTTCTTTTGACAAGCCTTTTCCCTGAAGAAAAGAGCAAAATTTCCATATTAATACAACCTCATACAATGCAAACTTATTGGAAATGTAGAATGCCCCATCAGGTGAAATAAATCTCATAATTAATCAATAATTTAGATTCTGGCTTCTATCAATAGCTGGTTGTTTTGATTGTGTCCCTCTGTTTTTCCTGTATGGATTGTAAACCATTCCCAAATATATCTACCAAGGTAGACTCAACCTCAAGCTAAGACTACACAACACAATGTTAGTTTATCATGATATAACTCATTACATTCATGTATTTGGCAATGTCTGTGCTTTGTTTAGAATATATAACTTATATATTAATACACTAAGAACCTTACACTTCATATAGCTTAAATTCAACAACTAATATGCAAAATAAAAATAAAATAAAACAGTTAAATGTGGCTCTTAGACCAAGAGAGAAATATTTGCATAAAATATCAGCGTTGCTTGATTCGGCAGAGTAATTTCACTGGCAGGATGACAAACTCATTTTAGGAGGAATAAATTAAGATGTGGCCAGACACTTTTTGTTGTACCTGACACTTCTGTATGTAAAAGTTTGAAGGAAGTCCTTCACATTGCAAACTGATGGATTTAGTTGGATGGCAGGACAAGCCAAAAGAATAAGTAGTTTTACAATTGATTTCTTGTGAGGAAACAATAATTACTTTGAAAGGAAATATTTTTATTCTGCATCACTTTTATTTCTCAACAGAGGCAACTTTCTCGAATTGTTTAAGAAATCAGGCAAAAATATAAAATTGTGAATTAGGAAGCTCTAGTTTTACATAGAAGCCAACACTACTTTATTAACCATGTCCAATACAAACTGTTTGAAACTCTGATATGACATATACAAAAAGACATTTTCCCTGTTGTATGTCTTAACCTGCAAACCCTTTAAAACAAGTTGATGGTTAACTTCAAAAGTTACCTTAATTTATTTTATGATACACCCATCAAGCTTTTTCCAATCACCAAATTTTCAAATTTAAACCCATTTCATCATACTCCTGTTTATTCAGCCCTTAGCCAACGTTTTAATTGTGCCATCTTCGCTGGATAAAAATGTGATAATTTATGATGCATTTTTTCATAAATAAACAAAATAATTACTTATATTTTATATGTATAGGATTGAGTGGGAAAGCAAAACTGACTGCAAACCTATTTTGACCTTGAGGTGAGTGTGAGATCACAAAGAGGGAGAGTATTACCCTAGTTGGCCCTAGTAGTCTACAAGGCCTTTCCACCATAGCTTGCTATTTAGCATCTCTGCGATAATGACAATTTCCATGCCAATGAACTGATAGATTTGTTAATACTGTTTATGACTGTTGCTCCTTAGAGTTGGCTTAGTTGTAGAGATTTGAGCGCTATAAAATACTACATAGAATAGAATAAAATAGTGGGATTGGCTTGTACAGTTATAGTTCATTCCACCTAATAAAATACAGTTTTATTTGTACTTATAATAATAATTAATCATATAAAAAGTATCTTTGCTTCAAAAACAATCAGTGTCTACCAATGCACTAACGCTTGCACAAATATAATATTTTCAATCCAGATTCAGATCTGGACCATCTTTCAGGCAGGCTAGGTCGGGATTAGATCATAACTTGTCTGAAAATATCAGCCCATTCCGATGAATAGTTTGTTTTGATATGTATCACAACAAAAATCTGGAGCTGACATGCAGATCCTAATAATTCTTCAGGATGATTAAATCATAGGAAGACTTCATATTGGATGGAAATATGACCTAGATCCAATCTATACATTTTAAGTTATGCACAAAGTTATGTGAAAATGTCCTTGTCCCTACCCTTAAAGGGGGGTAGAGGGTATGCCATAGTTATAAAGATCAAAGTGTGGCATATTTTGTCTCATATTTTCCCAGTAAAAGCTACATCAGGTGAAGCCCCCCAGTCATTTCCACAATGTTGTCATTAGCTGGACTAGAAACCCTGAACACATATGTGTCAGTCCAGTCAAATATGATGACTTTAAAGTTACCAAAACAAATGAATGAAAAAGAAACATAATAAGCATAAAATTTCAAAGTGCTCAATTAGGAAGGGACAGGGTGGCTTAGGCAGTAACGCACAGGGATCCTGATACTCAAGCCCGTGGTTTGATTCTCGATCTGACCAGTAGAAAGCCGGTAGTCAATCAATCACCAACACGGGTTGTATTTCATAATAGTGACTGTTAAACAAAGTGACAATTAGAAAGGTTGTGCACTAATTCTTTATTGTTGTCCTATAATGTAAATTTATGCACAGAATTAATTTTACATTACGGGGCTGCTGATGTTGAACACATTGCGCGACAATAAAATAAAGTGTGCAACCCCTTCATTAACATCAAAACTAGAAAGAACTCCAAGAGTAAATCTCCACCAAGGCAGCCCGAGTATCCCCTTATTGTAATTTTACCCAAATACTGCTTTTTAGTTTAACCCTCATAGTCTGATCCCATATAAGAAGTTTCATAGTGTTTGAATACTCTCCAACACAGAGAGACAGACAGACCGACAGACACAGACAGACAGACAGGCAGGCAGATGAGCGCCCCCAAAAACATAACCTCCTTAACCCACCAAAAACATTAACCAGTAGCAATACATGAAGGCATACAATCATGTTTCATTATTTCTATCAACAAGTGATTAGATTTGCTTAGCCTGACATGTTTTTTATATGGCTGTGCTCTGGAGAGGAATCCCTATCAACTATATGAAAACTCAGTCAGGAAAGTGATCTGAACTCTTGACACCTGATAGAGGAATTGAGGTTTCTCGCTCAGACTTATGATCAATCAGATGGTGGCTGTTTCACCTAATTTGGAATTATTTTCTATTGGTTATGGATGGCGTATTAAATACTTGAATCTGTACAATGTTTACAAGGATATGAATGGAATACCATCCTAAAATTTACCAGATATTAATTAGAAAAAGTCTTTCTTCTGTTAAAGTTGTGACTGCTTAATTGGATTTTTGGATGAAAATTTCTAAACCTTTTTCATTAAAATCTAACATTTGAATCATGTAAGTATCTTATTAATAACAACTGTTAATCATATAAAATCGTGTAAAATATTTTCTCATTAACTGTATCATATGTAGTTAATTGTATTTATTTATTTTAGCTGATGTAATCAGCCAAGACAAAGTTGAAAGATTTATCAAACTGCGTAGTTTATAACAACTTAATCTTAAGTATGTATCATTGCAGATATGATTAATTATTGTGACATATTTCCTTTATTATTTTTTTCTGTGGTACAATTAACATAGGATATATATATTTTGCATTCATAAAGATAATTCATCACTTCCTCATGTGAATTGAACAGTTAAAGGGATATAAGAAATGTGTTTCTTTTAAGACATTAATAATTATAAAGACAAATCTCTTTTCTTCTCTTATCACAGATGATTTAACTGTTTCATCATTATTTCCTGCAAAATAAGGCTCAGATGTATCTCAATTGCTAATAAGATATGGTTGAAAGTTACGTAGATTCTGGTAGATTCACATGGACTAAATGGTGGCTAGGTAGTCATACTGTATGTAACTTGGTGCCATTAGGCAGTAATATATATGCAATGCTTAGGTTACACCT
This sequence comes from Sabellastarte sp. h YS-2021, assembly GCA_964017235.1. Taxonomy (NCBI): domain Eukaryota; kingdom Metazoa; phylum Annelida; class Polychaeta; order Sabellida; family Sabellidae; genus Sabellastarte; species Sabellastarte sp. h YS-2021. The sequence continues at coordinate 48,833,333 of OZ024936.1, read as the reverse complement.
TTCCGTCCTGGGTCGTGAGCTACAGCCGAATTTCACTTCAATGCATTGTTCTTATACCTCTGAAAAGCAACCTCGTATCCTGAGAGTGTATACTAAAAATTAGATTCCCCATACATACTTGTGTATGGATCTCACAGTCCCTGCACATTTCCCAAGAGGATTTTCAAACATTTCCAAAAAGTGGAACAGAATGCAAATCACCATCTGTATTGTGTCGGATGCATCCTACCTAAAAACGAATCGCTCTAAATCACAGCTTCATAAAGCAGACCATACCACAATTCAGAAATGACCCATTAGTCCGTTTGGTTGAAGCTCTAGACCCACAGAAAGGTATGACCTAGGTTTAAGAGATTTAGCAACAATGTGTTGCAATGTGTTGTATGGAGTGCTTACCTGTTTAAGCGCTTTGAGTAATTATAATAAATCCCTATATAAATAATATATTAATAATAAACTAATAATAACAGTTAACATGTACACCGAGAAGCAGCAGTGAAAATGTTTTATTCTTTGCTGGCCTCAAGACCTACATGTGAACTGAAAATACTCATCAAGGCTCATTTGTGACTCATTGCTATTTTGGTGGTAACCATCAAGTTTCGTAAGTGTACATAAGTCAGGCTTCGTATTTACGGAGGACGTATCTACCACAATATGGGCACTGGAGGAATGGCTGTACAGAGCGGTTATTTTAGGGCATTTTAGGGTTTACTAATAGGGCCACGGTGGTGCAGTGGTAACACACTTGCCTCCCACCTCTGAGGTTTATGGTTCAAACCCCGGACACTGTGGGAAAGTTGGTAGTTGGCATTTTACAGTACAGGACGTTTACCAGGTGTATGCACTGGTTTCCTCTGCCAATAAAACTACCTGTTGTGGTTTTGATCTATACAGTGTTGAAAACGATGTTAAACGCAAATGAATAAAAATAAATAAATAAATGTTAGATAATATTATATATGATAATTATATGACATGGTATAATATACAAAATCTTGGGCATACCCAATGGAAATTGATTTTATCAATACTATATGGCAAGATCAAGCGAGAGTGGTAATAGAAGGGACCAATGGTTATGGACATAACCAATACTATAACATATGTAACCAATTGTAATGGATGGAAAAAACACCTTAAGTCAATGTCAAAAATAGATGGTACTGGACATCACTAATACTTATTGACATTATTGATATTGTGACGGATACTTACTACTGAACATCACAAATGGTAATGAATATTACCAATACTTTAATATAAAATATTTTAATATAAAATATAACTGGTACTGGATGTTACCGATAATAAATGTAGTTATTGTTTTTAAAATGCATAAAATATGATAATATATGCACGGGGGGGGGGGGGGGGGGGGTCCTGGTTCTCGGCGATCTTAACATTTTGCCAAGCACTAATCAAGACTTTAAAGTGTTACACTCACCTACAAGTCAAATGGGTGCTTTGATTACTTGAGAGATTTTTGCACGATGTCTTCCATCTATAATCTTTTCAGTGTGATTATACTCTTGAGAAATACATAAAGTTTTAAGAGCTAAAAAGCAATTCTTTCTAGCATGCTCTATTTTCCTCTCCACTAAGACTTAACATGATCATATCTCAGTAGCAATATACAACAGAAAAAATAAATCAACTAAAATCAATCATATTAAAACAACAGATATAAATACTACTTTTTTCTACTGTCACAGTTTGGAGACTAGAAAATTGGCAATGTTGCTAATTTTTATAAATGCCCAAAGATAATCGGTAAAGGATTGGTTAAAAACTAATACCCTAGAGAAGCAGTTGATTGTTTAACACAATTGATCAGAAATTAAGTTTTTACCATGAAAGATGAACCTCATTGATGACTGGATGCCGAGATCATTTGTCATAGCTGTCACTCAATGACATGTTATCATAGGTTGACATGTGACAATTATAATCTCTCATATTTAGGAATATGTTATAAACATCAATGTTATATTTGTACAAAAATAGTTTATCATTATGTTGTTTGTTAAAATGCACTTAACTGTAAAGAATGTTATTAATAATACTTGAATCAGAATTAAAGCAATTTTTTGGCATTTTGATGATTTTGCTCCCTTTTAAACATTGAACCTGCTACAGTTGATAAACAGATAATATTTTGCTTTGTTGCAATTGGTAAATAATATAGCATCCACATATATGAAAGTAACACTTTGTACATAAATAGTTGTTTGGTAAAACATATGGGATTTAATACAGTTTTCTCTCACATGTCTTGGATGGGTATGTAAACTTAAATGGGCTAATTAACATTTTAACAGAGTTTATCCTATAACTATTTGTCTGCATCCATTTATTTATTTAGGGTTTTACGTTGCTTTCAACACTTTACAGGTTATATCATGGCGAGTAGTTGGGAGGGCAGAGGAACCCAGTACACACAGTTGATCAAGGTTCTGTACTGTAAACTGCCGACTAACGGCAAGCAACTACTAGCTTACCCACTTGAGGTCGGGCCGGGAACCAAACCACGATCTCAGAGGTGGGAGGTGAGAGTGTTACCACTCCTCCATGGCCCATGTCTGCATCTAAAGCAAGGATGGCTGATAAATAGTCATATATAGTACAGTATAAAAACTAAATTCCAAATTACATTTTGGGCTTTTAAATACCATTAGAGACATGTTGTGATATGTAAATATTGATATTATAAGATTCTGGTGTTTTTTAAATATATCAATCAAGCTATTTTGACATGAATTATTTATACTACCAAAAAACAGTAAAGATAAATGTAAATAGATATTTAGCAGCAACCCCCACCTCCCATGTTAAGTGATTTGGTTTTCTGCACTTTTTAGGGGATTTTCTGCATTGGATTGGGTTTAGAAATGTGCAAAGAAATGCAAACAAGAATGGTTTATTAACATTTGAGTTTTCAAATGTCAGTTTGGTGAATTACATCCTTTTTACCAATTAACAAACAGTGACTCCTGTTCAACATCCAGCTGCATATTGGGACAGGTCCTTAGCATTACCACATTATCCACACAGAGGTGAAAGCCTGTGGTTAGATGTCAAAGCTACTAACCCACTAGGTTGAAATGGCTAAAATCACTCCATACTTTAGGCAGATTTGTAGAACCACAAGGTTGATTTAAAGCTGTTTCTATGAAGATACTCAATGAAAAGCAAAACAACAGGACATTATTTGCATATGATATCCCCCTGATAACAATATAAATTACCACTTATAGTAATTTAATAGAGGATGTCAAACTCTGTGACAGGAAGGTCTTTGTGGAAATCCATTGTATGATAGTCCGTAATCTATTGGCCTGACCTTCAAAATATCCATCAGTGAATATCATTCAGCATGAATATATATTCTATTAAGACTACCTGCATTTTAATAAACTCTTCCCGCGAAACTTTGTGGAGTTAATTGTCAAAACCAATTCTGTTGAAAAGGGAAGTAAAAATGACAATTTGTGAGACTTGTCCTGAGGAAAAATATAGGTTATACTGGTGATAAGGTACATTTTATGACCTGCTTCTACCTGCTATGATCCACAAGTATATCTTGGCATTAATAAGCCATAACCACTCCTGTATAGCAATTTGGATACTGGTATGGCTTATTTTCTCTGGAGCAAACATTACTATTTTACATTTGTACAGAAGAGGGAAGACAATAGGTTATTAGCAGTCAAGAATGAATCAGTAATACTATAAAGACAAGTCGTAGTAACTAAAAGATTGAAAGTAAATGCCTTATGACCCCAAGGAGTGATCTTGAGTACTCAGGAGAGCGATGGTGACCTTCAAAGGTTTTCAAACATGTTGAATATTTTCATATATACCACCACACTTGCACTCCCTACCATCATGAAGGAAAATATATTATACAACCAGCACGATTTTGCTTCTGATAGCAAACTCAGGTTGGTCAAGTGGCAATGTCAAGGTATTAGAAGATGGCATATAAAGGAATATGAATCTAGAGACTGATCCTCAGATGGACAAAAATATGCCTTAGTTATATTTCTAAATAGTTTAAAATATCTGCCACAACTTTTGTAAAGGAAGTGAAACTGAGTAGATCATAAACTTTTTAAAGTAGTGTGACTTGAAAGATGCATTTGGCAGATGGGGGACACCAGGCTGCCTTGTCCAAAGAGTGTAATGGGTATAAGGAAGGTCAAGGTGTGTCTAAAGAGTATGTCAATCAAGGTCAAGTGATCTATATATCTTTATGCAATCAACATCCACTTTTGTTATTCTTGTCAAATGTGCTCTCCTTTCACAAGGTCATGGCCATGTTTGCATCAAAAGAATGAGGAAATACTGATAAATACCTGTTGCTTTTGCCAATATGGCGGTGACTTTTGAAGAGGACATAGAACCCAACAAAAGTTCAACATAAATCAAAAGCTACAATAAAGTCCATTGGAATTGACGGCTACCTTTTGAAAATCAGCTAATTTTACCTTAATTTTAAACTTTATATAAACATCTATAACAGTGGTGAGCTAGGAGCTATGATTGTGTAGTGGTAGAACACTCGTCTGTCAGGCTAATCTCAGTCTAACTTCTAGTGGGAAAGCTGGCAGTTATTTGCTGTTGGCCAGTCGTATGCAGTACAGAGCTTTCTTCAACTGTATGCACTGGTTCCTTCCTTCATCCAGATACCTACCATGATATAACTGATACAAATTTACTGGATTTTAATTAAAACACCAAATAAATAAATAAAAACAGAATGAACCACCAACATTTACTTTTCATGACACTGTAATTGAATTAATACATTGTAGGGTTTCAAATAATAATTTGCACTTCAAAACAAGTATCTATATGCAGATATAAAAGTAAATAAGAGTCAAAATAAAAATGTTTATAATGGTCAAAACCATAATATTCTTGTTACAAGAATTATATTCCATTATATCTCTTTCTTACACTGGCTGGATACTTCTATTGTTATGGGGTTAATGTGACACATGAGACCTTATAAATCACATATAATTATCTTTACGTCGATAGGTAATGGTTACTGTGGTGTTTCACTGTGGTTGTGTGTTTACTCGAAATCTCCCAAACAATGAACAGGGAATAGATTGTTGGTCTTAATCAAGTATATGTATAATAAACTGTCACTAGATATTTGGGTTTCTTGCTTGTTTGTATTTACTGATTTCGTAAAAAAATACATAAGATAACATATTATCCCTAAATTTATTATTATTATTATTATTATGTGGTATGGTACTGACAATTAAGCAAATAAAAGATTTTTAAACATGAACCACAGAGATACATTCATTAGATACTAGTTTGTAATAATTGGTGTGTGGTTTATTCAAATACTAAGTGGGAGTGGAAGTTGTTCCAGTACGTGTAATAGTTATGTCTACATAAACGAGAGATACTGCCTTGCTACCAATTATCGCCGCCTACCAATTATCGCCACCGGAAAATAAAACGTTCATATTTCAGTAATGGCTATATATTTTGGAAGCTTTTGGTTGTGTATTTGTTCCATTCACTTTGGAAATTGTTTCACCTTATTTGCTAGACTTGGGATGCTACTTTGGTGAAGTTATACCTATTTCAATTCTGTCTGGCGATAATTGGTACCCGGCGATAATTGGTAGCAAGGCAGTACAGTATGAAAAGTGATTTCAGTGATCACGAGAAAGTACTTAACTCAGATGAATTTATACCCAGTGTCACTAATGTCTTTTTGGTGAGCAACATTAAATATTTATTATGTATGAGATAGTCTCCACAAAATTACATTTTATCCAGTGATGAAATAAGATCATTAATTGAATATTTCTGCTGCTACACAAATAGCACTATAAATATGTAATATCAGGTGTATTTATTTATTTTGTAACCTAATCTTGTAACTGTATGTACTTCAAGTACGAATAAAATATATATATATATTACTCTGAAAATAATCCTTGTTTCGTGTTAAGTGTAGGATTTTCATGAATTCATTACTCTGAAAATAATTCTGGTTTTGTATTTAGTGTAGGATTTACACTTTGAGCCACAGTTTTGGTTATTTTTTCTTGTTACTTGACCCACATTCATAACAGGCATACATGTATTGGGACAATCAATTTTTTCTCACATATTCTCATGGGCTGGCAAGCTGAGTTTCAGCCCTCAATCCCACAGAAGGCTTTACTTCCCAGAGTGGATAAACACAAGGTCACTGAGGCCATGAAATATAAAGAAATGGCAAGAAATAGTTGAGAAGTTGTTTTCAGTTTGTTTCATTGTTTCAACATTGTCATTTTGGACTTAAATTATGTACCTGCCGTTAGTGATGAAGTTGCAGGAGTAGTTAATACTCCCACATCTGATATGGATTCAAAACCTGGTCCTGACTCTAAATGGAAAATCTGGTAGTAATTTACCAGATGCCCGATGGTGCACGTTGCAGAATCTCCACCAACAAGTATGCACTCCTTTCCTCCACCCCCTAAATTTATTTATTTAATTATTGATTTTTGGGGGGTTTTAACATCACTTTAAACACTGTATAGGTCATATCACGATGGGTAAATTTATTGGCAGAGCAAACTAGTACATACAGTTGGTCAAAGCTGTGTAAACTGCTGACCATTGATACGCAACTGCCAACATTACCACATAGGGTCCAGGGTTTGAACTGCAGACCTCAGAGGTGGGAGGTGAATGTGTTCCAACTGTGTCACTGTGGCCCCTCCATCCCAACAACTACTTTGTATGATATGATATGTACTTATAACAACATCAAAGAGAAATCCAAGTATCTATCAATGAACAAAACATGTTTTTGTGTTCCAGGGATGGGAAGTACACATACCAAGTACGTCACAAGAAAATTGATGGTTCAGCTATGAGTGCTTTACAGGTGAGCAAAGTTGTGCTTAGAAAAAGAATACAATATTTTTATAAGAAAAAGAGAGGGCTTCTCTGTGAGGAAATAAAGCTAGAAAATACCAGCTACAGATACAATTTGATAAATACCTAAAGAGTGCAGCTTACATTTCTAACTCTGGTTCTGTTTTGTGGCTTTTTTGTAAGATCTATCCACTATTGTTGTATGTAAGTCATCCATGGAATGCCTCCTGTAACAATCCCAATGCTGGAGAACAGATACTTTGTGGATAGTTATTAAAATATTGATAATTTATTTATTTGGGGTTTTTACGTCGCTTTCAACACTGGACAGGTCATATCACGACGGGTTGTTGGAAGGGCAGAGGAAACCAGTACATACAGTTCGTTAGGGTTCTTTACTGTAAACTGCCAACCAACGGCAAGCAACTACCAGCTTTCCCACTTGAGGCCGTGTGGGGAATCGAACCCCTGCCTCAGAGGTGGGAGGCGAGAGTGTTACCACTCTGCCACCGTGGCCCCTAAAATATTGATAAAGTGTGAAACAGTTTTAAATTCTCAGGTAAAAATGTGAGGTATGTCCCGTGTTGTCAGTTTTATGTACAGTGTACCATTTGCCCTTTGTATATAAAATGTTTGTATAAATAAGGACGCCATACCTATTTTTGGGGCCATTGATATTAAAGTATGTAAAACACTGGACATGTTATTGAGGTTTAAAGTAAAAAATACGCAAAAATTACACCCATAAACTGGTCATCGCTTCTTGTTTTGTAAAAGGCATCCCTCAAAGATCAGCAGAAAATCACTTCAAGGAAATAGTTTTTTTAAATGTTATTTTTTACCTTTATCAACAGGACTCTTGTCCCTTTGTTTAACTGTCGTTATTTCCCCTCCCGACCACACCAGTACTGTAGGTCCAAGTATAATCTTGCCAGTTACACATGACTTATCTCTTCATGGATGAAGGTTTCGAGAACAGTCACATTGATTGTAAATGCTCATCGGAAATATAAAACATCTTTAAAACCTTTGCATTTTCATTGACTTGGAGTTTGACGTCGTTTTCAACACATTTGTATAGGCCATATTATAATGGGTAGTTTTAAGGGCAGAGAAAACTAGTACATAATATTGGTCAAGATTCGGCACTGTAAACTGCCAGGCATCGGTAAGCACATGCCACCTTTCTGACACAGGGTTAGGTCTGGGTTTAAACCATCTACAACAAAGGTGGTAGGCGAGTATATGAACCAGGAGACCACTGTTGCAAGCACGTGTTTGTATCCTGAGTACTCATGACTAATCTTTCCAGTTGTAAGTCTATTTTTGGAGGTCCGGTGACTTCTGTTATTACTTACAATTTTTTAACTTCTACGGCCTATCTTATTTACTCTTAGAACTGTAGCTGAGTGAAATCTTTCCAAGAGAAGATCAGTCTACACAAGAGTAGTTAGGGCTTATTGTAATTAGTTATCTTTATGAACCATAGCAGTCATGAGCAGGTTGCAATGACAATCCTTTTCACCGTACAACTTATCTTTTTACCTGGGGCAAAGCACATGGTTTCTCGGGTTTTTCCCCCATTTCACAATAGGGTCAGTCATGTTTGTCAATTTTAAATTTCAATTTGAATATTGACTGAGCAAAGTTTTGCCAAAATACCAGATAGCAATTATTTATTTATATTTTTAAGATGACCTAAATCCCATTTGACTTTAAGGTGAGAAATGATTGTAGTTAAGGTGGTGTTAATTTCATTTTTTTATGCAGATTGACATTCATCAATGAATGTCTTGATAACTTCCCAAGGTCAGACCAATTGTTTTCATACTTCATGCTGTGGATTTCCATAAGAATCTTCCTGTCCCAGATGAGGACTTCCTCTAATTGATTACAACAAGAGATCATTTCTATTGTTCACAAGGGGATATCACATGCAAATAATGTCCTGTTCTTCTTTCTTTTCATTGAGTATGGCCACAGAATTAACTTGAATATCAAACGTGTGGTGCTTTAAAGCAGATTCAAATATGAGTTCTTTTTAAGCATAGAGTTAATGTGTTTAGATTTAAACCACAAAGCCGATCTGTTGGATCTATAGGCTGTCTTCTCACTCAGGGCAAATTATAAGGTTCAGTTTTACCACCTATTTCCAACAGAATCAGCCATAATAGTTCCTGAATTAGCTTGAGCTTACGATAATTTGCCAGAGTAAAATAGTGGTGTGTTTATCTTACACTCTTAGTATTTTTGTTTTACTGTTTTGTGTATTATGAAACATCTAATGAGTAAAACCTAATTTCAACACAGAAAAACAGACATATTAAACATATATTAATTATCTAGCAATATTACCCCAAAATATCTTTGAGGACATCTGTGTTGTCATTTGTATAATCTGATATATGTTTATTTGGTAATTATTTATAATTTATTAGCCTTATCAATGTAAAAGTGACAACAAGGACACTTAAGTCAGATCACTAGAGCCCTCTAGTGTACCCAACTAATCTTCATCAAAGTGTGTGTCACTTCTTGACAGCACTAGTTAATAACTAAAAAAACTTGCATTTTAACAGCTGAGCAGTTTAGCTGCAATAGAAAGCAACACACATGATTGTAGTTTCAACAAGTCTAATTGTGAAAGTCTGTCCATCCGTTTTGACACCCCAGCCTGTCAAATCCTAGTAATCAGAAGTGGGTCCTCCATAATAGCTGACTTTCCATGCTGAACAGAGTACATGATATAGTAAGGTAACATGACTTGAATCCTTAATTTTATGTCACAAGTTAACATAAGACCTAGCTAATGTTAAAGTTGGGGGTCTGTTGCCACTGATTGCAACCCACCCCCACCCCCCCAAAACTTCATTTTTATGATTAAATGATACATACAAGTCAAAGCGGGGAGGGGGCTTATTACCTCCTCTCACTGCAACAGCTAACTTACAAGATTGTTGATGTAATGAAAACAGTGGGTAAGATATGGTTGAAAAGATAGGTATCCTCAGATCCTCAGCCAAAATTTAAACTTTTACACAGTTGTGACTAACCAAATTGGATCCAAGTGGTTGGAAAAGAGATGTTCATTTGTAAAGGTTTTCAAATATGTTTGAAAAAAAATCGGATGGAGGCCTGCAATCATTGTGGTTAAGTTCGCTACCTTCACAAGTTATATTACATTTCTGCTATCAAAAACTCTTGCTGCTGAATACAGTAATGGGATTTCCTCAAGTTCTTTTGTCTTAGGTATTATCTGAGGACTGAATGACTTTTTTACTAGAATGTGGGGTTAACAAAATTTGTATTTCAGACAGTCTGAGTCTAGATTTGGTGGAATAAGAAATACAAAGACTTGGAGCAAGTCTAGTGGAACCGGGGTTATAAGGAAAATAAACATGAT